>OX387976.1:16863875-19380546 GCA_947578425.1 Eugnorisma glareosa
GGTTCGAATGCGAGGCCTATGACTTGACAGTCCGACGGTCACACCACTATCACTGGTTTTTATGTATGATAAATGAAATGTAAAAAAAAAAAAAACATAAAATCAATGAATTCACAAAATTTGGCAAACTGCCTCGATGGCCTAGTGGTCACGTCGCAAGCGCTACAGCTGAGCATGAAGGTCTTTATGACCCAGGAGGTTTCGATTAATAGGTCGGGCGAAGTGTTATTAGGTTTTTCTATACAGAATCTCTCAGTATCAGCCATGGAGTCGAAATTTGTTGGTAATAAACACGACTTGACTGGGACTTCAACATAACAGGCGAAGTGAGGATGTATTATTATAAGGTGCCCCTCTGCCAAACCCTTCGAGTATCACGAGTAATGGTGTGATGTTTCCGTCTCCAATAACAACACGATCTGAATCATCAAACCGTATATTTTAACCAGTCACAAACAGACAAGCGACTCCATCGATCTAACAAGACTATATCATGATCACTTTCATATAAATCTTAATTAGCCGACGGGTACATACTCTGACTACCCGTTAAATAAACCCAGTTCTGTGTTCAGTAACTCAGTACTTTCTCCCAAGACTGATCAGCGCCACAGCGCGGTGAGGAAGTGAAATTACGATCGCTGGCAGGACTGGATATTGTACCGCTATTATCGCTGGGGTTGCCATGTTTTTGGGTTTCGGGAGACGCCCTGTGTTTGAGTGCGTTAGCAGAAAGTTGAGGGATTATCTATATAGAAATAAAAAGCATTTCATTTAGTGCAATGTGTAGTTAGAATTCATTTAGTGCACTGCAGGGCGACATTTTATCATTTCATTTAATCAAATTGCAAATAAATCAAAGTAGAAGAATATTTGAAAGCTTTCTGCAACGCGGTCAACATTCAGAATAAAACCTTCAGTCTTTGAGTATCCCAACCGTTTGTTTGGATCCTGATGTTAAAAAAAAAGAAAAGTCACTTTGTATGGAAAGGGATATTTATAATCTATTCTTTGTGGAGTAGACATACCTATAAAAGTTGGTCATGTTAAGCGCAATGATTTAAGTAGAAGAAGTTTACATTTTATTTTTAATCGTTTCCTAGGAACGGTTGTTTGAAATTTCTTGTGTCATTTATGTAGTAGCCTAATTTGGGTTCTTATTAAACGATATCTACATCGTAGGTCACTTTAGTTTCATTGTAGTTTCTGGAATAAAGTCAAGCCACTGTACATTATACAGATCATGTCCACGGAGTTATCTGAAATTATGGTAAGCCTTATTATAACGGATGTATTGACGTTAAGCTCTCAATGTAGTGAATTTATTTTCATCTGAGTTTATGTTGTTTTAATGTGGATAAAGCTGTGATCAAACTGAGGCATAAGGGACGAAATTCGTTCGCGCCAATTTTGTCAATAAAACTTGCAAACTGGCGCGAATAGTCGCATGACAACATCAGCCGCGAGCGTTTTTTTTCCAATTTTAAGTCTATTAAGGATGTCTACAATGTGTATTAATAGTGTGGTCAGCTACTGGAGTAGGTACTCATGAATATGAACAACGTTTTACTGAGACCGAGACTGAAAAAAAACAAACTGATGTTTCATAAAATATTTCGATCATAAATTAATGGAGTGCTCATTTTTTGCCGCTCCTCTAAAGTAAATACCTACCGTTTATCCTATCACCCTGTAATCGTTGTTACAAATAAGTCGATGAAATTTTTCTCACAATTCTACGTAGGTTCACCATTGTGAACAACATAATTATCAGGTAGGTAATCTCAAATTCAAATAATTTTATTTGTGGAACATAGGTAAACAACAGTACAGATGTCAAAATTAATAAAAATGAGCGCTATGTCTTGCCGTCAACGGCGTACAAATATGCTAAATGCTAATTATAATAATATGATGAGAAATTTGTTTAAAATATTAACAATAACACAGTCAAAAATTTATATCGAGACTCAATTAAAACATTTCAAAAAATAAAATGTTCAATTCATTAATTAAAATAACAATAAATTTAACCAGAAAACAAAACATTACATTAAAATTAGATTAAATAAAACAATTAAATTATCTACAAATAAAAGAAAAAAAAAAAAACATTTAATGTACAAAAAAATGAATAAAATGTCATTATATTACAATTTGTCTTCTAGGTATTCGTTGACTGTGTAGTACTCAAACACATTATAATAATGAACTCGTGCTGTCAAAAACTTCACTAATTATTAAATCGGGCACTGATATCAATAACAAAGGAGCAGTTAAACACAGGAAGCTATAAGTAACTTGATTAATATCAGTAAACAGTTTTCCGGGAAATATCCCGGTTCGGAAATCGTTGATGAATTTATTTGATTCACGTCACTTTTTGGTAAGTAACTGCTGATATTAGAGGCATTCATTTAGTGATGGACTGGTTGTTTATTCTGCCGAATGTCGAGTCGATATTCGGCGGTGACAATCAGTTGAATGTTTATCTCTGTGAAAACTGTATTAATAACTCTCTTGATTTACTTATCTCCATATCGTATGATCTGAATAGTTTGTGTTTGTGTAAGTGTCCTCTACCAACCTATACGTAATTAAAAAAAAAACACACACAAAAAAGAAAAACATAACTTTAGCTTCAGAAGTCGATGACTTTTGCTAGTTTGCTTTTGTTTTTTTGTCACCGACTTCTGAAGCTAAAGTTATTTTTTACTTTTTTGTGTTTTTGAAGTCAGTTTAATTTTATGCAAAAACGTTTTGAACTTTTTAGTGGTTCACATGTGCTTACCCCTTCACAGCGTACCGGCGTGATGTTATGTTATGAACTGGTGTAAACAATAGACAAACATGAGATTTCAGCAATCCCAGTCCATTTGCTATCATTTATTGAGGAGTTCCGTTGCCTATCTCCGAAATTCTTCATCAGATTTTCACCAAATTGAAATGGGACCACTCAGAGAAAGTCCTCTTCCATAAACTACCCAAATCACTTCAAGTGTGCCTATAAAATTTGAAGACTCCTCTCTATTTCTCCAAGATTCCATCATGAGATCCTGAATTGATGATCATGGGACCACCTGGGAAGACCACCTATACCCTTTCAAACTAAAAAAAAATAATCCAAATCGGTTCAGCCATCTTCGAGTAATCGGGGAACATACATAAAAAATAAAAAATTCCGACGAATTGAGAACCTCCTCCTTTTTGAAGTCGGTTAAAAAAGGGCGAGTGACTGTCAACGCCAGTTTTCACAGAAAAATAAGTTGAAACCCCTTTCAATCCTCACCTAATTGATACTGTCCCTACGGCGATAATCCACTTCTAATAGTCTATTAATCACATAAATATCGCTATAAATCACCGTAAATTGTAAACTCCTGCCATTATCCGTAAAGCGTTCGCTCCGTTTCGGCCTCTTGGCTTTCGGCCAAGGTTGGAGAGAATACGGCCAGTCTGTCACGGGACTAAGGCTTCAGTTGTTTTTAAAAAGTTCGGCATCCGTGCCTTGTTTTGTTGATGTTTCGATTGTTTTGTTTCGAAGGTTTTACATTGTTTTTGTTAATTTTAGATTTGAGTATTATAGTATATGCTATACTTACACTTTATACTATACTTACAATTGTCATACCATATACCATTTATCATCCTTTTTTATTGGTTTGTTTGTTTATACTCAGCGAATCGATCTAAATACGATTCGCTTTCATATAGTATTTGCTAAAATAAAATATTAATTTTCATAATTTTCAATGTTGTGACATGTACGTCAGATTTGCCAAACTGACGTACATTCTTTCTGTCATAGAGTTTCTTACTAGCTTAGTCTATGATGAATACTTTTTGGTTTATCTAATCTAAATTATATTTTTCAATGTATAACTGAAATATTGTATTTTATAGATAATAATGATTGTTTACTAATAACTTAATTTTAAATTATATTTATAAATTCTTTACGCACTCATGGTTTTATGAAGTAAGTCTGCTATGTCCTGGCCGACTACACTTGTCAGATGAGATGAATATATGGCCGCAAGAAGAAAATCTGAGATTCAAAAATGGAAGGAGACTACTGTGGAAACGAGCTGACGAGGCAGTCGAGACTAGACTAGACGAGAGAGCGTTTCTTGAATGTGAGACTGAAGGAATTCTTAAAATTGGAGACAAGACAGATTCTTGAAGGTGATCCATCTAAAGATACACCTGGGACTACTACTCCCAATCTTATTATTAAAAACTGTCGTTGTGCCATCCCTGCTGATCATCTCGCGGAGCTGCCCTGGGTCTAAAAGCTGGTGATCCAACTCTAAAGATCTACCAGGACCTCAACTCCTGTTCTTACAAACGCCGCCTTCCTGTGGAGCAGACCTGATACATCGTCCTACATCTCCACCTCTACATTTCATCGTGCTTCAACAGTGCTACTTAGTCGTGTAAATATACTCAAAAACTGCTTCCAGAGTGCGGGTTTGATACGTCTTTTTTGTAAACACTTGTATTTTTTATCTCATTTGTAAAACCATCCATATCTCTATTAAATTTTTAAATGTACAAGTCTACTCTTATCCTTTAATTCTTAACAGGATCTAGTAGATTTGTTACAGTATTAATTTTCCTTATGTCTGATTAAGTTTCTTAATTAATTAGTAATATTATTACACAGGGTGTAACAAGACCCTTAACGAAGCCGTCAACCAAGCATTGTGTACATCAAAGTAAGTCACTTTACGCAAAAATTATTGCTGGGAAACGACTTTTTTTTCGGGGCGAAAAATCACTCAATATAACGCACTCAAAAAATTGTGCTGATGGATGGATTGAATAGAACGGGGGTCGTGGAGGTGTTGAAAGTAAAAATCTAACATTAAAAACATGTATTTAAAAAAAAACTTGCGAAAAACTTTGACCCTCTATATCTCCGTAACTACAAGGTTCCCAGGTATGATCTAGAACAAAAAAATGATCGCAATGACGGGGAGAACAAGTGCCTTTCGGCTTCGTTAAGGGTCTTTTTACAAGACCCCTTTATACTGTCAAGCTGGCCATATACCTAGCGAAAAAGAGTAAATGATAGCGTGACGGTTAACGGGGGAGAATGGAAAAAAAACGTGTTGTGACGACCCCAAGTAACATAAGACAAGGACTAGAAAATGATGAAGCTGGCCATAAAGTTTGATTTTTATATTTTTATTTATTTATTACATCTTTATGCTTATTGTTAAATCACTGTTCAAAGGAGGACTTAATGCCTTGGGCATTTTGTACCAGTTTACTTTAGGGTGACGCAGACACAAATCTAGTCGAGTCATAAAAAAACCGACTTCCAAAAGTATCGACTTTCTTTGTTTCATTGACTTTATTGCCACCGGCTTCCGAAAGTAAGTTATTTTTCAGTTTTCGTCGTTTATTTTCTTTTTGCAATAATTGTTTTTTTTACCCTTTTTTGTTGAGGTATCCAACACAAATTCTTGTCTTATATAAATTTTACTTTTTAACTCTATGCCGGTGGAATACATAACTTACTACTTTTTAGTAATCGGTTAAACTCTATGCCGAGTGTCTTTGAAGTTTGTCATGGTGTTACTATACTTCTTTCGTAAATTGTGTTTTCCTTTTTTTGTATTGGCATCTTGTTTTTTTGGGTATTTAAAACAATATTCATGTAAATTGTATCATTTAATTGTGCTTCTGTGTGTTATGTCTTTTGTGTGCACTAAATAAATGGTTTATCTATCTATCTATATTAGTTAGTTGGTTTACGTCCCAGAAAATTAACAACTTCAAACCCAAACTTCAAGCATACCTATAATTAAATAAAATCTCCTTATTCAAACAAACCAAGTTGCTAAGTAACCAAACAATTTCACTATCTTCAATTAAATCTAAAATGGAATAACAAAACGTACTCGACAACATTACTTCCAGTACTCGGCTGTAATTAAAAGTTGTGTTGCCAACTCAGTGCAAATGTAGCGTCTTCGTATTTCCGTTGGCAACACTGAGTCTGGAAGTACAGTCATGAGCACTAATATGTACACTTAGCGACGTTTAAGTTATTTTCTCCTACTGCATTGATTGTAACTTTATGCTACTGCTATGGTATTTTAGAACCTTTAGAAAAGAGGTCTTCCTCGTTTGCAGCTCATACAAGTGGTTGTGGGTTCAATGTGACTTTTTCAATTCAGGTCGAAGAATCAGCATTGCCATTAAACGTGGCAATGCTGTCAGCCTTCTGGGCACTATTCCTGTTGACAGCGATGTGGACGAATTTTTAACGACCTTAACCCTTTTCTATGTACAGTAGATAATTATGTTAATTGAACAAATAAAAAGTTTATTCAAATGTACTTCCTAAGTTTTACCGATGTCAGTGATGTCCAATCACTGAAATCGGTGAAGGAAAACATCGTGAAAACATCTGGTCTTTAGATTGTTCATGTTTACTCAATGTGGCACCGCACCATTTTGTGTGTGAACCCGCATTGAGCAAACTTGATAATCAGTACTCGTGCCTTCTTTGTACAAGAAGCCTTTGCCCAGCAGAGGGCTAATATTTTCTTATTATTTATTAAGGATATGCGTAGTCGTGACTGTACCTACGTAATAATCTCTGTGGATATCGCAGACTCGCAGTGCTCACCCGATGGAAAGATGTGGCTTACTCTATTGTCTGTGGTTGATAGAAAAATAATTATGTAAAAATAATTTTATATTCAGTTTTTGATGGTTCTTCTCTTATTAATAAAATGGTATTGTAGATGTTTATTGCTACTCATTTTAAATTGGAGCATTCTGGATTCAGTCGTGTTAATGCAGGTTCTATACGGCGAAAAAATTAAATAAACGTCATAACTACCCTCTGAACACATTTAATGTCTATATCATATAAATGCTCATACAAAGTTGTAACTAAGATATTCATACTTTTTAGAAAAATAAGCTATTATTCAAAAAAACCGTGCATTAACTTACATTTACAATCTCAAGCAAACAATTGGTATCTAGAGGAAAAATTACGAATTTTTAAAATGCCATTTTTGCCTCCAATTTTGGCACCGCTCCACTGTGCACCAGCTGAAAGCAACACCCGATTATTAATAGCTGGGTTACCATTTTTCTTGTATTCAGTTCGATGCCTGGGTTCTACATTTAGTCAGTAAAACAGGTCGTACCTTTAAAGGTAAACTGTTACCAAACGAAAATTCCAAATTTTACACAGGAGTCAAAATAAAAAAGTAATCATGGATTTTCGCAACAAAAGAGAAGTGTGTATATTCAGAGCGAGAGATTTTTTGAGGTCATAAGATGGATAATTATTGACATCTCACATACAATTCAGAAAATTATAATAAATAATAATTTTTAGCAGAACTTTGTCTAAATTATGTTATTTTTTTTTTTTATTGTAACACTTTTCCAATAAATTGTACTATGATCGACTGTGACTACACAAAATGTTACACTATACCAATTAAAACTACTAAACAAGTTTTTTTTTTTACTTGCAGCCGTGCTTATTCAGATAGTCACACTTTTGCTTCAAACTTATTGAATTTACCAACCAAATCTTTTTAGTTTTGTAACGATAAAATTTACCGCCATCTGCCGTCAAAAAAGGGTTTTTTAACAAAGTGTCAAATTCATCTAGTAGTTTGCGTAATTTTAAGAAAGATGGCAATTTTAACTTAATTCATGAAAAATTTCTGTTTTGTTTTTAGAGGTGCGAGGTATTTAAGTAGTTTCCCTTTGATTGAAAGGGAGGTTCACAAGGCAGATGTGAGTGTCTTCGCCGGGAGGACACGCCTTAGAAGGACATTCACTGACCGACCCTAATGATCATGTTCTTCAGAAATGCCAGGTGCAGGCGAAAGGCGATCCTGACATACATACCCACCACAAATTATAACTTCTTTTCGTTTGGGAAATTAGATAAAAGTGAAATCAGTTTCGAAAAATATTATACCTTAAATCTTGTCTCGGAAAATGTTATTTTTTTCTTATTTCCACAGATATCGTGACCAGTGGGTAAAAACATTAATTATTTTTTTGAGAAAATCGGGTCACGGTATCAGTGGATAAAACTCGCCGGGATCCGTGGTTAATTCAATCTGATAACGTGATCGGTGGAGACAAACCCACATTTTACCTCAGCGTTAAACTAATATTAGGAAAACGTGTACCTTTTTCCTAATAATATTCCATCATCATACCCGCAAAATCTGAAACTAGAATCACAGGAAAATACTCAACACTACACAGTGATCCGCTTAATTTCTAGTTTACTCCGGCGCCAATGATCATTAATTTCATACGTGTTTGGTCCAGTGGGCAACTGTGCCATTGCTCGGCCAGATTTTGTCCAGTGACATGCGAGATCGTCACACTGTGCGACGAGCGTGGCTCTGTGTGGTGGCATTTCTGATATATGAGTGTCGTTTGCACTTTGCAGTTTTTGATACGGGCTATGATGAAGTTGTATTTTTGTGATGGTATTGTAAGAATGGTTTGTTTTTACTAAAAGATGTAGGTATCAATAATAATTACTGCAGCTGTACTCCTCGATACGGCTCGCATTGGGGAGTTCCTGTCTCCGGAGCCTTAACCACCGGTAGCTTGGACCCTACTCCTGACATCGGCGGACCACTAAATGTTTAAAAATATAAATCTAAAGGGTGTAACAAGACCCTTAACGAAGCCGAAAGGCACTTGTTCTCCCCGTCATTGCGATAATTTTTTTGTTCTAGACCATACCTGGGAACCTTCTAGTTACGGAGATATTGGGGGTCAAAGTTCCAACTTTTTCGCAAGTTTTTTTTTTAAATACATGTGTTTAATGTAAGATTTTTACTTTAAACTCCCCCACGAACCGCGTACTACAAAATCCAACCATCAGCAATATTTTTTGCGTAAAGTTGCTTAGTTGGATGTACGTAATGCTTGGTTGACGGCTTCGTGAAGGGTCTTGTATAGTGTCAAAAAATTTACTAACGCGGGTGAAGTTTCCGCTGGAAGCTATTTTCCGAACAGTTTGCCCTAAGAGATACGTTCACTAATGAGGACACCATTAATGTTTGGAAGAAAAGACTTTTCACAATTTTTAAAACAAAATATGTTCCAAAAAGTTTTCAAAAGAAGTCCAGCCAGCTGCAACCTAACCTAATAACCGTCACTGATGTAATTTTAATGACAGCAGCACCAACATGCACAAAAAGCCAGCATTACATAAACATCTTCCTTCAGAGAAAACAAACTCCCAAGTCGCGGTTACAAATCGGTTCTCTAAAGTATGTTGCGAAGTTTTAAAATGGAATACCTGGGTAACTTTGGGAAGCGGGAACTCATCGTCACTTATCTTATAAATATGTTAAAACTCCTGGATTCCTGCCATGTTGTAAACGACTTCAGTTTACGTTGGATAGCTCAGACTTTTTTAAAAGACCTCTTTAGTTTACTTGCCAATTTGTTCTTTATGTTTTTGTGTCGTGCATTGAGTGACTCATCAACTCCTTTTGTATTTAAAGAACTGCGTTTAGTGTTCTTTTAATTTGTTACCAGATTTGAGCTGATTAAGATTTAACGACCAGTGGTTCCCATTGGCTCTGCATCAAAAGAGCTGGATGGTAGGAGGCCTTAACCCAGCAGTTACCCGATTTGTGGAGTATTTAGATTTCTTCAAACTAGGCTGACAGTCAGCACTTTTTGGACGTCATAAATTACGTTAGGCAGTCCTCAAAAAGCCTGATCTTTTCACCACTTCCTTATGTTTTAGTTGCGAAGAAGTAGCGGAAGCAACTTCCCAGAAATACTGTTTGTTAGGTTACAAGAACCTGATATCCAGATACTATAATTATTATTTCCTTTATTCATTCTTCTTGTAAATTTAATATACAGGGTGTAACAGGACCCTTCACGAAGCCGTCAACCAAGCATTATGTACATCAAACTAAGTAACTTTACACAAAAATTATTACTGGGAAACGACTTTTTTTTTTGGCGTGAAAAACCACGATTTACAGTAGGACTCAATGTAACGCACTCAAAACATTGTGCTGATGGGTGGATTGAATAGTACGGGGGTCATGAAATTGTTTATAGTAAAAATCTTACATTAAAAACATGTATTTAAAAAAAACTTGTGGAAAAGTTGAAACTTTGATCCATAATATCTCCGTAACTAGAAGGTTATAGAGGTATGGTCTAGAACAAAAAAATGATCGCAATGACAGGGAGAACAAGTGCCTTTCGGCTTCGTTAAGGGTCTTGTTACACCCTTTATTTTTTTAATACGTTTTTAAAAGCTTCACCTGTAACTAATTATGTAAAAAAATCCTAGAAGTGAAATTTGATTCACTTCCCGGTTTCCAATTGAGATGTAATGGTGCACAAACTGTTAAGTATGGATTTAAGTATGGCAATGTAATGCATGATTAGATAAGTAACGTTATTATAAATCCAATATGGCGGACTCCCAAAGATGGCGGACTTGTTCTTTTTTATCCATTCCCATGATATACCAGATGCAGAGCTTTGCTGACAAGAATACGAGAAAGCGTGTTATTAATATTTATTTTAAATTATAGCCTAGATCAGCTTGCTCGTACGTTCAAGTCGAGCTGTCAGCGTCATCAGTGTTATGGAGTATTGGCTTTTGAACGCGGTTTAGTGTGATATTCACGTTCAGTTTCGTCAATGAAAGCCACAAGAATGATTTGAAAATTCAGGCCTTTCTATCGTGAATAAATACATAGTTGTCAAACGAAATCCTTTTCAAATGTACCAGCGCTTAATTTGAAACTAACTTTGAGTTTCCAGGTCTTGCACTTCCTTGAGTCCACTTTTATTAATAGCGAGAAGTAACTCCGTACTTCTTCAATAGTTCACTTGCTTTAAAGTGCATTGCACTACTTATTGTTATTCTATATAAGGGGTGGCAGTAAAGTAGACCACGTTTTAAAGTTTGAAATGTGTTTTGATGATTTATATTATTATGATTCACAACCCAAAATGTCCACGTATTTTTAGAATTATATCGTTTTAATCATAATACAAATCTTTAAGTTAGAATTGGCTTTAAATGTTATGATTTTATTAATTAGTCATATACACTGACGATTCATCATCATCATCACCATCCACAGCCCGACTTCACCCACTGCTGGGTATCGGCCTCTCTTTGCTTGTGCCAAGCTCCACGTTCTTGTGCCAGTCTCATCCAGGATATTCCCGCGATGGCAATAATGTCGATTACTCTGCAATAATGCGGAAGAAAGTTGCCTCAGTAATATCCCGAGTGAGGGGAAACAGCAACAGCATTCTGAAGGTGTTTTCACAGTGGCTGGATGGGCCACCATGGGGAGGTTTACCAAGCTACATGTTGGCAAAGACCTTTCTGTGATTGTAATTTTCTTTTTCTTTTCAGTGTTCCTGCATGTTACTATTATAGTATTTAAGTAAGATGTAATACTGATACCCTATGGGCTTTGATGCCTGAAAGTATTTTTTATTTATTTATATCTCTTCTTGAATAGGTCCCTCATCACTGAGGATCGTGGTCACTGGACCCCTTTAAACGGCCAATCTGCCTCCATCGATTCCGGTCCAAAGTTGAAATCACCACCTGCTGAAATAATAGTCATATAACTAGGGTAATTAGTATTTAGAGAGCTTTTCATGATTTTATTATTCCGTACATTATTGTTGCTGCCGCGAATCACATTTTGATCAAATGCAATCGGTCTGACAACAACCCGCCAATTACAAATCAATAATTATTATAAGATTGCAATTTCCCAGGCTACCTTGGCGCTTCCGCTTTAATAGCGTGAAGTCAACTCTGTACTTCTTTGATAGTCCACTTGTTGTTAAGTATGAACACTGTTTAACTACTTAGACTACTTTGGTTGAGAGAAAAGCTGACACGTTGAGTTAATTAAACTTTCTGTACCGAAGTCATGAAAACGGTTTTTGGAATATTTCAACCTACTAAATTCACCAATATGACATTTCCCATTTATTTTAGTACTTGTTTTATAAATAGAACCTATACCTCTACTAGGACCAAAAAGTATTTCAAAGAATGTTGTTAGCATAAGTGTTATTTCAAATCATAGTACTAAATGTTATTAAAATTCGCTTTCCAGCCGTTTCAGTGGAAAGAAAGGAGTAACAAACACACACACACACAATTTTTTGTATTTATTATAGTAGTATGATAAATTATTGAAACGGAGGTACTGTGACAATTTAATCAGCTGGATGCAACACTTAAGATCAAAACTATCTTTCCATAAGAGATCATTCACGATTTATTAATACAACAATTTTAGTATTTTAAGTTTCGCAATCCTATTTAAACCTCATCATCTAAGCCAGCCAGAAAATAATTTTCATTTACTGAATCCAAAATAATCTCGTCCAAGCACTGAAGTTTCCTTCACATGTCCGGGACATGGACGAAACATCATTAATTTTAGCGTATTTTGTCCAGCAGACAGACGGAGGACGCCCAGTGGGGACAAAGAGGGATGGCTTTGAACGGCTATGATGAAGAGGAATTGTTTTCTCGTTGTTTTTGGGAATAGTTTTAGTGATTAGAATGTGAAGGATATAGGAAATAGGACTTCGTTTTCTTTGTGAACTTGTAGTGTCGGCCAATAGGAGTGCCCGATACTTTTTCGCTGGATACCGACTGTAAGAAAGTACAACTACGACTGCCCCGTGTCTTGTTGTTGTGTACCCATTACACACCAAGTTTCCTCTGTGCCTCGGAAAGCACGTTATGCCATTAGTCCCGGACGTCAATTGTAGATCTTTATCAGTCGTTTCAGGTAGTGGCTCGAAACGGTGACAATAAGTCTTACCAAGGGATATTACTTATTACTAACTGGGTTGTGGAGGTCAGATAGGCAGTCGCTCCATGTAAAATACTGATATTAAGCTGCATTGGGTTAGACTGGAACCCGTTCCGACATAGTTGGGCATAGGCTATGCAGATCAGAGTACTATAAAGTACCGATGCATGGCATAATGTAATACATTTTCAAACAGAAACCGCTTGCAATGCACAGTTTCATATCAGTTCTACAATTCCGAAAAAACACCTTTTCCTCGCTACGTATGAATGTTGAATTTCAGAAAAAGGTGTTTGAAAAATGAATTTATATCCCGAATGGTCGGACAGGCGTCTACTATCTAACCTGTGCGGTTTCCAACGGACAAGGCATTTATTTTACACTCTAAAACGAATGGCCCGTACCTGCGATACCTTATTGCCCATTCACACCAGCACGGGATCTATTTGCCGAATAGGTTTTTACTATAATCTATCCGTTTTTGTTCCGTACATCAAACTAAGTTACGCAAAAAATATTGCTGGGAAACGACTTTTTTTGGGATGAAAAATCACGTTTTACGGTAGAACTCAATGTAACGCACTCAAAACGTGCTGATGGATGGATTGAATACTACGGGGGTCGTGGTCGTGGTTAAAGTAAAAATCTTACATTAAAAACATATGTATATTTAAAGATGACCCATTAGACCATGACCCTGTAAAAATAATGACTATATTAGCCCCTTTCATAGCAACAAGTTATTTTTATTCGCCTTACGTATTGTCAGTAGTGTCAGTAGTGTGGACCATCCCTAACAAAATGTGATGTGAACGAGCCTTTAGATTGTCTGTGGCGTCGCTGGTAAAATAGAGAACATGGCTGATTATAGTCCCTGCAGTTTTATTTATTAAAAATAGAATCCCAGTCTCTACAATCATAATCATTCAAGATCTAATATAAAGATCACACGTATTACGTCAAGATGAAGAGTTTCTCGAGTTTTCTAAGAAAAAACGCCCGAAACCAAGTTAAGTTTCGAGCGCTTTTTCGGGGTCTCGAGACCATTTCTTGAGGTTTTATATAATGTGAGAACAATTTAGGGAAACTTCGGGAGTGACCTTTCTAGAAAGATGAATGTTTTCGACTTTGGTATACTTAGGTGTCAGCCTAAAGTTATCTATAGTCCTTTTACAGTTTATTTATCTCTAGCTATTCACTAAAAAGACGATTTCAGCGGCACCAACATCTGCTTCTTGATTCTGTTCTCCTAGTACTTTCTGTTCAAATTCAAAATTGAGTTCTCTCGTAACAAACCTTAGTATGCCAGAGAGAGACAAAAAATAGCAACATCAACAAATGGTTTCCTTGTAACTTTGGGAGCTGACTGAACTGTACAAAAAACAGTTGAAATTTATGGTTGATAAAATGGGATTCAATGTATGAAGATTAAAATAGTTATGAGTTGGCACACTTTTTCACTTGTTTCACACGTGTTTAGTTTAGTTGTCGAAATGAGAAAGTTACGAGATGGGCCGAAGCCCTATTAAGTTCCATAAGCATTTTGCATGATACCCTGAGAAACTAGATGAAGGTTGGCCAAAGACTAGCGGTAAATAAACTGTACTCATGATAATAATATGTCATTGGATCATTGGCATACGAAACACTATAAAAAAGTATGTCACTGTTTTAGTACGTGTCTCAGGTCCAGGGTTGCGGGACTGTTCGAAAGAGATACCGCGGCCCTGGAACACAAAGGGCAAAGGAAGGAACATGGATGGGTTTTAGTCAGTTATAGTCTGACACTCCCTCCTGCTCAGCCCAGAGCGGGAGGGGGGTTATTTGATGAATTCCAATCCGGAAAAATAAGGTCCTGTTGAAAACTAGCGTCGGGCACTAGTTGTCCGGCATTTTGCTAAACTGGGCCTATTTGGGGCAGCCGTGACACAAATTTTTTTTTGTTTGTTTTTTTTTTTTGTAATTTTGCACTTGTGGCATGTGCCAAATAAACCTATTTCCTTTCTTTCTTTGTTTCTGTCTTTCTTTCTCCACTTGAGTAGTCATCGAAGATGCCATCGGACACGCGGCTTGTATTGTAATAATCACCAAGCTTCGCCACAAACAATAGTGATCATGGTTTAAGGCGATACACCATCATGTTCTTTGCTACACCAACCCGAACTGTGTCCGTGTCTGAGGTCCGTATAGTGGATTACAGCCCACTCCGAGCAGCATCAGTGAGAAAGTTATAACATGTTTTTGCATACAATTAGTACCTATTAAAGTAATTAATTATAAGTATTTCTTTATTCCCAAAAAAATTACAAAATGTTATTCTCTTTGTTACAGGTAAATAAATCCTGGTGGAATAGTCAGGTATTGACTGATTATAATCAGCCGTGGATCAGCCATTCTTTAGTTCAAGCCGTGAGTAAGTACCTACCTAGCGTTGTCTTTTCTGAACCATAACTACGAGACTCTCAAAATAATAATTTATACTTAAAATCTACCGCACAATGTTGCCAGAACAGAAATATAGCCTGTATTCATCCATTACTTATCGTATAAAATTTGATATAAAGTTCAGACAAAGTTGTCCAGTACTCAGTAGATTCCATGTTTTACGAAAGTGAAGTTCTTTTTAAAAATACGACGTAATAAATAAGGCTCATAACGTAATGCCGTGTTGTACAGTCGGGTACACAAGTGCTTTGTTGTGGAAAATATAAATTAAATGATTTACGTGGTTTTGTGTCAAAATGTGAGTTATTTTTTGTTACTTTTGCACGCGGCTTAGCTCGCGTGGAAGTCGGATATTATTAAACGGGATAAAAAGTATTCTACGTCTTTTTAAAAATACGACGGTCACGGTCTATTCGTATGTCAAATTTCATCAAAATCCTAATAAAAGTTGTGAAAATACAAACTATCTCACTTTAAAATATTGGTTATGCTTGTATTTTTTTGTTTTTGGGAGCATAAATAGTTTCTTTTTGTTTAGATTTACCCTAAAACAAACTTTATAAAAGGTTTGGCAAAAGATAATGTTTGTACTCGTGAAAGTTCTGTTGGGTAACCTTTCGGCGATAAACATATCTCTGGCCGAATTACAGTTTTACAATTGCTATGAGATAGATTTAAAAATAAAAAATATTGATCTTTGTAGGTCAAGGACGACAATACGAGACGAGATATAAGGTGCTAATAAAATATAACAAGCCATTAAAATGAAAATATTGGGAGTCAAAGAATCATTCAGAAAACCAGGCGGCCTACCATGACGTCTTAAAGCAGGAGCAATTCCAGTGTGGGAAAGAGATGGCGCTAGACCATTTGTATAGCTCTGTCTTCTTCCCACACTGGAATTACATCTGCTTTAAGACGTCATAGTAACCCCCAGGGCTTTACTTAAAACTTTAAAAGGTTGATTTGCACAAAACAAAATATGTTCCATTTCGACCGTTCAGAGGCGTACCGAAGAGGTAGACCTATTGAACTTTTCTTTAGGGCAGTTGATTTGTTTTTAATAACCGAGATCAAGTGGTCGACTGATGTACTGAACTCATGGAAGCAATACGCAACGCCTCCACCCTGAATTGTATTCGTATTCCACTTGTAAATATAAGAAAAAAATGCGTGTAAAGAAATGTCGTGACACGGATATCAAAGCGCAAGACGATTCTAAGCTAGCGTGAAGATGAGACCGCGGTCCGTTGCACATGGTCTAGAAACCTCGTAACCGTCTCAACCATGGGAGACTAATTTCAAGTGGAATGGCTTGCTCTGAGCAGTATTTTTGAGTACTAAGCTGAATTACAGGCCTTTCACAGATATACCTCTGACGGTAGTCACTCATTAGCAAATTTATCTATAATCCATGCAAAAAATTAAATTGAAGTGTCTGTTTGTAATTTCAAAATAACGGCTTTTTACTGAATGCATATGAAAGTATAACGAAAAAAATTTTTTTTTTTAATTTTGTCCGTCTGTTTGTTCCGATTAATCTCCGAAACGGCTGGACCGATTTTGACGGAACTTTTACTGGCGGAGACAAAAAAAATCCCATGAAATTGTTAACAAAATCCGATTCAAATAGAGAATTAATATTTTCATATTATTTCACGCGGACGAAGATCGCGGGTAACAGGAAGTTATATCGATAAGATAAAGATGACAGTTTTTTCACAATGATGGAAAATTGGAGGTAAAATAAACTTAAAATAAGATGGAGATATTTTAGGCCCTAGAACGAAAGTAAGTTGAATTCGAACAATTTTTGATTCGAAAATATAAGATGATTTTGCAATTTTGATGTTTTTTTTTCTTTTTTTTTTTTTTTAAACCTTTTCGGCAAACAAATGTTTTGTGCGTTTGTTCAATATTTTAATAGTTTTGATTAAGGTCCACTTTAGTTCTTGTTGCTCGTCCTATAAAACCAGTGGAGTGGTTTTTGATTTGTTTTCGAATTGTTATAGATTTAGCTTCACTGTTTTAAAGGTCTATTCTCCCATTGTATGTTCATTAACATTTTTGTAACCCTCCTCATTTCCAAAAACTAACACTTTTGTAAGTACCAGTACATGGAGTGTAGATTTCATTAGGCGTCGCGATCGGGGGGTCCCCGGGGGAATTGTCAATAAAATGTAATTGGATCACCGAGGCAGCTGCGACGATCCATTAATGAGAGACACTGCTGGACCCGCCTCAATACTGCTGAGATTTTTTAGATCTTAAAAGACAAAATTAGTAACGGTTCATGGTGGAGAATGGGAGTAACAAAAACGAGATGCGCCGAATCATAGTGATCATCACTTGGCGAGTTTTGATATACAATGACAGTTCTGCATGGTTAGCGTCAGTTGAAACCAATAAGAACGGTCATTGTATATCAAAACTCGCCAATTGATACGCAGAGCTATTGCTGCAGGACAAGAAGATAAGAGATAAGAGACAAGCTGAGCCACAAGTTTACTCTCTTTAACACTGCTGAGATTTTTGACTTAGGAATAAGTTTTTGAAAGTAGAAATGGTAGACGAAGGTTGAAGGCCATTGAAAATTCGATAAGTGATTGAGCAGTATTAACAGTCTACTGAAACTGTTTCTGAAACCGTTTTTTTAATTTAAAATACTGATGGCTGGTATCGTACTAGTATTTTAAAGAGTACCTAATCTTTTTTGCTCTAGAAATGTTTGGTCAAAATATTTAAAGGTGTCTTTTCAAAAAAGGTCTTAATTTACCGTCGGTTACAATTTAATTAATTATGAAGATTGAATTTAACATGATGAAAAGTAACCTAATTATTATTTATCAGGGAGAACGTTGTTAACAATTTTTATGTTTATTTATAATGTGCGTGTGTTGTACAGAATAAAAGTTTTTTTTTTCACTCTTTTTAAAGATATTCGGAGATTTACTTTTATACCTTGGTACGGTATACGTAAAATATTAAACGTAAAATACTCTGCATTTCTTTTTTGAAACCTTGGCAAGCTAAGTCGCGTCATGAAAAAATTTAACGCTTCAGTAATTTTAATTCAGCTTGCTATTTGCCAAACGCTCCATAAATTCCGATGACATTATTTATCACTTTGACACCTGTCACCTGCCACAGACTATTAATAACGCCCAAAATGTCAAACTTTGCTTCAATTAGGCTGAAAATAAAGATTTCGGGCTAAGATATTACTATTTCTTTTACGATATTCCCGAATGTTAAAGTTCTTTTTCGTGCCAAATATTATATTCGGATGCAAAATTCTAGAAGCCGATGACCTCCTCTAAAGGCCGCTGGAATCAGCTGAATGCATCCAAAAGTTCTTTTAACTAATAGATAGTGAAGATTTTTTTTTCTGTACCTTAACACAATGTTGTCTTATTTAACCCAAAGGTCCACCTATTTACCACTATACATACGTACGTAAGAATTCTTTTTTTTTTGTGAATTTTGTTATTTGACATGCTTATGTAATTATATTGTAGCATAATAATATTTAGTGGCTGGGTCGTTGCAGTACGGTAATTAGACTGGCACGTGGATGCTTCCAAATGGAAGAGTTGAAATGATACGTCTGTTTGGTTTCGTGGTCCGGTTTAAGATGTTAAATATATTGAATAAATGAGATCATCAGAATTTAAATTAATTATACAAAATAATTTATCATCTATTAAACATGAAGTTTAAATAAATAAGATCATTCTAGATAAGTTCACTGCATAGGGTTTGAATAAAGTAGGTAATTTATTGCAATAGTTTGCTGTATATTTATTTCAGAAAAATTAAGGGATTCGATGAATAAATAGGGGAACGAAACACTCATTTTAATGAAGAAAAGTCTTTATTTTCAGATACAGTATCGTCTTATAAGTTTCAAGAAATTTATATTCCGAAACTTTGGGGAGCAAAATTGGCCCGCGTACTTTTTACCGAATATTTCCGTAATTTCCTTCGTCAAGCCTCTGTATTAGTTATTTCTCCACTGCCCCCTCGGAAAGAGTATCGTTCGTAAATTTCCAAATTGCTTTCGTTTCTTTAATGCCTTTGTACTTTCAAGAAACCGAAGTTTTCAAATTAATAAGTACTCAGAACAAGAAACTTGGATTCAATGAATTATTACAAGATACTAACGTGTTTTTCAGGAACTTTCAATTTGTAATTTGAAAATCTTGATGAAACTTAAGGGGTCCTTCTCAGGGCGTGTGGACCGTGAGCTATGGGCAAGCTCGCCGTCCGTCCGTCTTATGACGACAGGCCGTGTCGACGGCGCGTTCATGTTCCACGCGCGCCTCAATGAGAGTCAGCAAAAAGGAAGGGGTCCGAAAGGACCGACGCCTGCCGGGGCTGCGGGACTGTTCGAAAGAGATACCGCGGCCCTGGAACACAAAGGGCAAAGGAAAAGGAAGGAAGATGGATGGGTTTTAGTCAGTAAAAGTCTGACACTCTCTCCTGCTCAGCCCAGAGCGGGAGGGGTTATTTGATGTAGTAGGTAGTATCCGAAAAAAAAAAAAAAAAAGGTTTCCTTCTCACTTGTTCGGCGGTATTTGTTGAACAAAAACTACATTTATATAGCTTTCAGAATAAAAAGATCGGAGTCTATGTAAATAAGCATGTAAGTATGTACTTTTATGACTTTTACGCGACTCGTGCAGTCGGCAAATTCCTTTCGCCAGTCTGCCTAGCCTTTTCCCAACTTGGGACTTGTTGGGATCAGCTTCTAGTCTAACCGAACGCTGCTGGGTACCAGTATTTTACAAAGAAGCTCATATAAAGCGGGGTCAGGTTATACAGGACATATACAGTTACATATTGAGTATCAAATATTTTTTTTAAATATTTTCTAAGTTGTCAGAGCTGAGCATTTGGCAATTCTTTTCGCATTTATATAACTCTTAATAATACAGCTTTTGTAAGTCCAAAATAAAAAGCAATAGTATCCTCATTATTATTTACATCAACAGATTATATTCTAGGTTAATTATTACACACATTGTATAAACTTGTTTAATTATTAAATGTACTGTTTGTGCACTTGTATTATCTTCTTTTCCAAATCTCGCTATTGCAAAACCCTATTCTGGGTGATCTCGCCTGTGTACACTCGCCAGCACATGTAAAACTGTCAAACTCCAAATGATTTTAAACCATAAAATGATGGTGGTTAAGTTCAAAATCTAGTGAGAAAATTTGACAGTTTGTAGCAACGCTGGCGACTGTACATAAGCTAAAATAATAAAAAAAATGCAATTTCTATGAACGTTGTCTAATTTGTTTATGAACACTAAAGATTAAGAAAAGGGTTAAAAAGGGGATGTTAGTTTGTATGGAAGTTCGTCATTATTGCCGATGAAAACGAAGCCATGGCTCCTAAGGAAATAATTATGTCAGATGGGGGTTACACATCAAAGGTCCAGGCTTGCCTCCAATCAGACCCTGCAGCCCGCCACTAGAAATAAACACAATCAAAGCAATGCTTTGCCAATACACGCCACAGACCCACTTCTAACAAAATAAGCCCAGTGGTCCACAGCTCACCCGCAGCACACAAAGTGAGCAGCCTGTGTCAAAACATGTACTTAAAACATGTAGTTACGTCCCATTGTGCACTTTTTGTTTGTGTTGTGCTGAAACAGGATGCGCTGTCTAACGCCTGCTTAACTTTACTTTGTGTTAGTTTTGGACATGTTTTTACAAGCTTGAGGAAGTATGGGGTATCTATCCAGGGCTTGATAACGGTACGAAGTAATTTGAAAAATAAACTTTAATTCCTATGTGATACCAAAGAAATGTCACAAATATTTATTACGAGGTAAAATTAACAGTATTATAACGTTACTTCAAACGTGATTTTTATCGTTAATTTTAGCAAAACCTACAACATATAATTTTGAAGTCGAGCACGAGCGCTGCTGATGTTTTTTATGCACTCGTAGGTAGGATGTATAATTGTACACGTCAAAAGAAACGGAAAAATTCACGTATGTTTTAAAAAGAAAATTCATCTTCTCTAGCACACAGCATTTTAGTATTCAGACTTCAAAGTGGATTTTGGCATTACGGTTCTAATACCATTCATTGAGAGTATTATTTTCAGTACTTAGTGTACGTACTTTTATGGACTAAAACGGTGATGTACTAGCTAGACAATGAGACTGTCGAACGCAACATCAAATCCTATGTACTCAACCCACATCAAAATGTCTCCCATTTTCTGTAGTACCTAATGATTTTGAATAGTTAGTAGATTTTGGACGTGTAGTTTGAACAGGTTTAAAAATAAAATCAGCTTTTATTTTTGGGCGTATGGGACTTATTTTACTAGTTGGTAATATACCAGAATGTTAAATAAGTTGTTAACATATGAAACAGTTGTGAATCGTGATCTTTTGTTTTTCGATAACGAGTTAGAGCAGTTACGAGGGGACGTCGGGCATAAGCCAACTGAATTAATAATTTGTGTGTTGGTTCATTTTGACAGAACCACGTCCATTATTGTTCACTTTTGTGGCTAGCCAGAGTACACTGCATGAAAAAGCACCTTTGTGATGTTTTTTTCGTTTTTATTTCAGCAGTGTGCTCAATGGGCGGTCGACGTAGCTTTTTGATGTTAGCAAGTACTAACCAGTAAGATTATTTGTTAAAAAACTTGATAATATCATGTGGGTATAGAAATATCGGGCGAAAATGGAGGTCCGCATTAGCGCGCGCAGGGTGGAAAATACTCTTGCCTCGTATGAAATTAACACAAATCGTTTAATTTTTTTCTTCTTGAATTGCTGCAAGATCTCACAAGCAGCTGTGGCCCAGTGGTGGTGGCCCCGACTTAAGAACAGTAAGTCGTGGGTTCTAACCCAGGCAGCATTACTTTCTGTCATTTATTTCATCACCACTGCTCTCAAAACGGTGAAGGAAAACATCGTGAGGAAACCGGCTTGTCCTAGAACCAAAAAATCGAAGACATGAGACATCTACCAACCCGCACTGGGCCCGCGTGGTGGATTATAGCCCATTCCCTCTCATAGAGAGGAGGCCGTGTGTCCCAGCAGTGGGAACATTATAGGTTGTTAACGGCTTTTTAACTACTTAGATCTTGTTTCTAGGTGTTTACACTGAGAAAACTGAGAGCGTATCACAATCGCGACTACTGCGCATGAGGTCCACGGAGTCTAGATTTGTGCCCGGTTGATGGCAATAGGCCGCCCCCTATTACATGGGACTTAAACATAACTGGTGAAATGTGGGTGTACTATTATGTACACCTCTGCCTATCCCTTCGGGGATTACAGGCGTGGTGTTATGCTATGTTTTTAAATTCAATGTAATGGGGTTATCGTGTGTGAATTCGCCGCTAGAGGCGCTAGTGTAGCGCGAGGTCACCAAAATGTCAGATGTCATAGAAAGTTCACGCGTTGCGTGCTTTTTGTCACGTATTTTTACGAATATTCACGATTGTGGTCTAGATTGAGCTATTCCTGATTAATTATGACTTGAAGATTTTAAGTAGCAACTTAGGATCTTAATCGTTAATACTTGGAGGTAAAATGATTTTTAAATTTTTCATGCTTGCTAATTTTAGAGAGAATATTGTAAATAAATGATCTGAAGTTTACACTATGTTGTTATACGTAATAAAATAAACTTTTTATGAAGTTATTGGTACTTTACGTATAAAATAGAATTATTGACATGACCATAAGCGACAGTGGCGCCATCTGGTGAGCTCAAAAACGAGAGCCCTCATTGGTGGTCTAACAAAATGCTTGCATAATAATAACGCAAAATATTACCGAAATTCCCGAATAACTTCACAAACAAAATACCAAACTATGCTCCGAAACTTTCTATAACTTCTCCAGTTCTCCATTAACTGCGGTTACAGTTTAAACGAACAATAACACATTATACTGGTAGCTGCAAAACTTAGTATACAAATACTAAGTTCCACAAGGAATAAACTGATCGAACTCGGGTACTATTGAGTTGAGGCGTAATTAAGTAATAACTATGACCGAGTTACACGAAGTTCTCGTTTCAATATTATGTACGTAGAGTACCTATTTGGAGTTACTCAGGCGGTTAGACTGAGTTTGGGATAAAGCGTGGTTAGACTGAAAGTTAAGATGCTATTAGGATCGTAATGGCCTTAGAATATAGGTACAGCTATACATGCAAACATAAACTCACACTTCATTCCCATGGGAATAGGCAGAAACTACAAACCGCTACGACTCTTAGGTTTAAAATTCAAGATTCTTTAATTGCATGAGATATTGCATATTTTTCATTTTGGTCTTACAATTAAAAAGTTTTCACATATTTCGCTGACGTCATTCAGCATGCTAACTTAAAATTAAATTATGATACCTAGCAAACTGTACTCGTAATTTAGTTACTGTACTGGGTATTTTAATTGAACCTTAATTAAAAATACAAAACATTTAAGAAAAAATAAAATATTTTATTTGTCAATAATTTTCTATCAGAATTTACAATACTCGTGTGTAGGATAAAGTAATTAAAAAAATAACAAAGACTAATGACATCAATAAAATAAAATTGGAACAAAATATTAAGCTAGTTATCATTTAGAAATGGGTTTATAATTATAATTCAAAAAATTATAACTCAAATTTAATGTATAGAACACAAATTATTAATGAGCCATTTCTTCAGTTTTATTTTTTGAAATAAGTAATTGCTAGTTCTCTGATTTGCTTGGGTATATTATTCAAGATTTTGAAACGTCTTTCAAAACGTTTCTTCGACTCAGCTGTCAAGCACAGTAACCCCCTTATCGCATCGGCCGCCCGATACGAGCCATCGCGTATCAGTAACGTTCGCCGTCCACGGCACGTTCTTCTCACCCCCGATGACCCCACCACCCTCCTCCAGGAAAGCAGTAGGGAAACCAGCACACTCAGGAAATACAAACACAAACACAGACCGCCGTCATTCCGACCCCGCCGCCGTGGTCCGTCGCGACGTCCCGTTTCAAACCCCCCCCGACCCTTGCATGAGCCAGCCCGCGTTGCTGAGCCAGTAGCAGTAAAACAGCCCCTAAATCAGATCCAGCCTGTCTCCCCTTGCTGCCCTCCCCAGCGATGCCCTAAGCCGAGGCTCGTACCCCACAGGGGGTGCCCTTAGCGAGTGGTCGCTTAGTTTATAAGTTCATTTTGCCCCTAGGCATCCACAGGGATAGACCGGTTAAGCAGTAGCCAGCCTCAGAGGCTGAACGGCGAGATGCCATTCCTAAAAAAAAAAAAAAAAAAACCGACATGCTGCACAACATCAAAGTTCTATGTTCTGCTTACTCCTTCTTTTGCCTCGTTCAAGCTCATATTTCTAGTCAGGCTATACACGCATGTCGGTTGCGAGCACTACGCACAAGACCTTTCTAGAAAACCTCACCAATAAGGTCAGTGTCCTTCAAGGGCGTCCCTTCCTGGCATTTAATAAACTGGTAGAACATTTTAGCCAAATGTCTTCTTCTTAGCATGTCAATGGCTGAATGGCCCAGAACTTGGCGACGATTATAATCCACTTTTTACGTTGTCTATTGTGATGAAACAATCATGAATTATCAACAAAATGCTTAATAAATCCCTAGACAAGCAGTCAGCCTCTTCTCCTTTGCTAGCATCTACTACAGCTTAAGCAATTCTCGTAAACGTCCTCCCGTCACACGAGCGGAATCGAATTCTTTGGTAATAACACTGTGCGGAACGACGACCAATAAATATCAAGTAGCTACGCTCGCTATCACTTCGAGACCTGATCAAATTATCGGAAAGCTGGGCCCAGTGAATACCTAAGTTCTATACCGATAGCTACCAACCACCCTATGGTTGTTTTCAGCCCTTTCAGACGGGCCACAACATCATAAACCCCCGGTCTTTATCCAAATTGTTTGGGGTCGGCACAGCATGTCTTTTTCTTTCATACTTCTCTGTTTCTCGTCATCGCACCATTTATCTTCTGCCATGGGCCACAACACTTACACTGAAAAAATGTTACAAGGCCCGCGTGGTGGATTATTGCCCACTCTCTCTCACTGACAGATGAAACCCTAACAGTGGAAACGCTATAGACTGATGAAGGAACATGTAACAAATTGCAGTCGCGGTCACCAATGGTCGCGAATCAGTGCTCAATGTTCCGACGGGGTATGCTATATCGCCATATCGGTCGATGAACAAATGATTTTTGGAATGAAGACCACGTATCAGCTAGCGTAGATGGACCGACGATCTTAAAAACATATAACCCTCCTTTTGACTTTCGCCACAGTCGGGTAAAAAGGAAGGTAGTTGCTGGAGGCCAGGATGCTGTGGAACAGCTTGGAAGAAACCTATGTTTAGCAGTTTTCTGCGAAGGTTTGAGCTGATTGGTAACATTGCAGCTACAGCAATAATTGTATTGTGGCGACAAAATTCAAGACCTAGCAACATTTTAGCCGCTTCAGTTTTGCCCGTCTGACAGGACCTAGACAAACAGAAGAGCCTAGCCCGTCGGGATCTCCTCCAAATAATTGCGTTAACCATAGACTAACAGAGCTATTGAAGTTTGTAAATCAAAGTTTAGTTGGGGAAGTAACTTTTGTATCGAAGTGTAACTATGTGGAGTTTGATCAATCTCGAGTTGTTTCAGAGTTACAGGCAAATACTTGATCTAGCTCTTGGTTATTATGTAGGTACAGAACTTCCAGTAAATGTTTGCGCTTCGGTAATCATCTGTAATGTATAGAACTTAGGAACTGTATACTGTCCAAGAACTGGTATAACCATGAAAGAACTTACACGTTTTTTATAATCTTTAAATAACTTATAGACTATTGGTCATACATAGATGACCATGTCACTTGTCAGCCCCATTGTGACACATACACATGATAACTAGAAAACTTTTTGTAGACAAACTTTTACTTATTAATAGCTCCAACGTCACATAGAAACCATTCATAGTTTAAGTGATTTATGACAAAGTGTGACCAGGTAAGTTACCTAACCGAACAGAAAAAGCTTTATACAATACAGACAAAAATAGGTGCACTACGACAAAGCACGTTAGTCCAAAACATAGAAACTACTATAACGGATTACTCTGAGGCACAATGTTTGTCATAATTCTCCGATTCGGATTTCTAACTTTCAGCGGTAAGCCTAGCGTTGAAAATCCATCCATAGGCAATAATAAAATTTAGGTGCGCCTAATGTCAGTGAAAATGGAGACATAAGGCAGATGGTTCTTGTCACATTGTAAGGTCCAACAATCTGTCACTTCTTATTACTTAACTCAAAGTGAAATGGGTCGTGAAGTGCTGTAAGCCCTAATTGATTCGTACGTACAGTGTGATGTGATCGTTTGTAACTTCGAAAGGGTCCTTTATACATAAGTTCTAAAACTGGAGCAATTTACATAATAATATCACGCCTTTTAATCCCCGCAGAGTTAGGCAGAGGTGTACCTAATAAATACACCATACCTAACACCACCACCACCACCATACCTAATAAATACACCACTCAAAATTCACCAGTTATATTTAAGTTTCGTTCAGCCGTTAAAATGCGAGAAAACGTAACAGACAGACAGTTACTTTGTATTTTTACCCGACTACGACGAAGCCAAAAGGAAGGGTTATGATTTTAGCTGTCTATGTATGTATGTATGGTGGTATTAACGTATGTTCCTCCGTAGCGCCTTAATTATTCATCCGATTTGGTTGATTAAGGTGTCAATTGATTCATTATTATGGCCCGGGTAATATAGGCTACATTTTAAGCAACTTCAACAAAAGGAGGAGTCGATGTTACCTTGTAAACCCCGAATTTAATTAGAGCATGAATTTTCACTATTCGGGTTTTTTTAGTTGTAGTTATACCACACAAATTCTTGTTCTTCTTACAGTGTCGATGGCAATCTAAATTTGGTCGGCTCAGAATTGAACTACTAGTTTGGCGCTTTCGGTAGCGTCCATCAACTTCTGTAGTGATTCTTGTTAATAGGTAGACAGTGTAAATAAGTTTTTTTTTTAAGAAAGGAAGGCAAAAAGAACTGTCTTTTTGCCGTTCATTCTCTTTCGTGTTCATTAATTACACAAAATAGATTCAAGAGTTTTACCTCGCCAATTAACTTGCTTAACTTTTGTATTCATCATTGCTTTCTTAGACTGTTGAAGCTCATGCCTTCTTTGCATTAGAAGAGGCCTTTGCCTTGGTGTGGGGCAATAAAAGGCTGTTTTTATAATTACTATTTTTTTCACTAAGAAAATTAATTCGAACTTCGTCTCTATGGGCTGTAAGCAATAAAGAGACTTGTGTGTATCAAGACCCTTAACGAAGCCGATAGGTGTTCTCTCCGTAATTGCGATAATTTTTTTGTTCTAGATTATACCTGGGAACCTTCTAGTTATTGAGATATTGAGGGTCAAAGTTCCCACTTTTTCACAAGTTTCTTTTTAATACATGTTTTTAATGTGAGATTTTTACTTTAAACACCTCCACGACTTCCGTACTTACTCCGTACTATTCAATCCATCCATCAGCGCAATGTTTTGAGTGCTTTACATTGAGTGAGTAAAATGTGATTTTTCACCCCAAAATAAAAGTCGTGTCCCTGCAATAATTTTTACGTAAAGTTACTTAGTTTGACGTCCATAATGCTTGGTTGACGGCTTCGTTAGGGGTCTTGCTACTACACCCTGTAGACACTTTTGATCCTACCAAGTCTGATATAGATTTTTTAGCAAGAAAGGAAAGAAATACAGTTATTTGGCACATGCCACAAGTGCACACATTAAAAAAAATAAAAAAATAAAAGAACACCAAAAATAAAAAACTTAAATTCTAAACAAAAAAATAAAACTAATCTGACACTCTGTGCCTCACGGCTGCGCCGAATAGACCCAGCAGTTCAGCAAATTGCTGGACAACTAGTGCCCGATGCTGGTTTTCAACTGGACTTGGATTAGTGAGAAACCTCGAGCTTCAACTATTTTGTAGTTAAACTTTGCCAATATTGATTGGCAAAGTTTAACTACAGTCACACAGTACAGTACAGTCTAGTGTTAAATAGAATACTGGATTGCCAGTATTCTATTTAACAGACGTAGTACTCGTTAAAAGTTTCTATTGACTAAACTCCTCCAGTAAAGTAGTTTAGGTTTCGACCAACATTGACCAAATTTCGAATATATCATAATATTCTTAGAGGGTCTGTGTGTGGACAGTGTTATTGGGTTATTCCATCAGGAATTTCTCAGTAGCAGCCGCGGAGTCTGGATTTAGACCCGGTTGATGGCAATGGGCTCTCCCTATTACATGGGACTTCATTAAAACTGATGAAATGTGGGTGTACCTACTATTAGGTACACCTCTGCCTCACCCTGTTTCTCCTACCTGTGTTTTGATTAAATATAAATATATACAGCGTGTAACAGAAAGGGTATAATCATATGGAATACTGTGGTGCGGACCATCAAACTGAACAACTTTCTCTATGTGACCACCATCGAAATCGTAAAAAAAATAATCAGCTGTCCCATACATTTGGGTAGAGTAGGTATTGAAATTTTGTATAGGACAGCTGATTATTTTTTTACATTGCTGATGGTGGTCACCATCGAAATCGAAAAAAAAATAATCAACCATCACCGTAAAGAAAGTTGTTCAGTTTGGTGGTCCGTACCACAGTATTCCATAATATGATTATACCCTTTCTGTTACATGCTGTATATTATATATTCTTAATTTTATTATTACTTTAATAAGGGTAATTCGGACTGTATTCAATATTTTTCTGTTACACTGAAAAAACTACAGAACCAACAATCCCAATTCCAGTTGTTAATCGTATTCAAACCTACGGATGACTGCGAACCTTCCTCAAACTTCTGATTTTGCAACCAAAGTTTCTACATTGACAAACTGCCACTTTTCAGCCTTATGCTTTAGTAATAAGGTTGAAAATTGGCCGACCGTCTGTAAACTCGGTAGTACTTACAGAGTAGGTCAAAACTCCTTTTTGCAGTGTTTTATGTAATGAGTCCTATTTACACATTATTATTAACTGCCTCCTTGATATTATTTGCAAAGTATCAAAATATTCATTTGAACGACATCATTTGAGGTCCGTTTTGAATTTATTAAGTTTTCAATTTGCACATTGCTGATGCTGCCTAGAACTACATGTATAAAGACAAAAAAATAGTTTTTGAAAACTTAAAAATAGAAGAAAATAAAAACCGGCTAAGTGTTTTAGTTAATTTTTTATTTTATATTGTTTAACGGCAGCAAAAATAGGTACACAATCTGTGAAAATTTCAACTGTCTATCTACCTACTACGGATCATGACTTCATGAGATACAGCCCGCTGACAGACAGACGGTGGCTCAGTATTAGGGTCCCGTTGGTAACCCTTCGAGTACGGAATCCTAACCATCAGCTATACATCAGATCTGTCATCGTCTGCCAAGCCTTTCCCATGTATGTTGGGGTCGGCTTCCAGTCTAACCAGATGCAGCTGAATACCAGTATTTTACACGGAGCAACTGCTTATCTGACCTCCACAACCAGTTAGTACTGGGTACGATACCCGTTGGTAAGACTGGTTGTCAGACTTTCGGGCTACTGACTACCTATACTGACGGTCAAAGATGTACGAATGAGAGCCGGGACCAACGACTTAACGTGCTTTCCGAGGCACGGAGGAAACTCTGTATGAAATGGGTGATGGTCAGCCATCCACAGACCAACCTAGGCAAGCGCGGCTTAACCTGAAGATTGATCCGAGCGACTGTTAATACCTGGCTACGAGCTCCTCAAAATCAGTTCTGTACGGGGACAAAAGGCTATCTCAGCAGGCTGCATGACGTTTAAAAAAAACAACAACGACTGTAACAGCGCTAAGAGTATCTAAACTCATACAAAAGTTCCCATACTTTCACTCCAAAACATAGAAACACCAGTACCTACAAGGATACAATTAGGTCAAATCCTACACTGTATACACTCGTACAGTAATCAGCACAAGTTGTAACAACTATCATTCCTTGCTCGCTCAGTTCGAGACCGCAACATGTGTGGGCTATCCTAACGACATGTAAGCGGCGAAGTTTGACTGGACTTGGAAAAAGTCGGGCTATATTAGAAGGCGAGATTTTCGGGCAGGATTGAGGGAGTTTCCGGGATGGTGGCGTAATGCGGGGTAGATTGTGATGCGAGTTTAATTTATGTACCTATACAAATAAATTGAAGTGTCAAAATACCTAACAGCTTTTTAATGAATGCGTATGAAAGTATTTACGGTCCAACTTTGAACATATTTTTTTTTTGTCTGTTTGTTCCGGCTAATCTCCGAAACAGTTCGACCGATTTTGACGGGACTTTCACTAGCCTGCGACCTTCGTTCGCGTGAAAATATTTAACAAAATTACTTCCTTTTTTGAATCGTATTTTCTTCCCAATTTCAAGGGTTTTCATTTTTTGCACGGATTAATAAATAATATTCTAAAATAAAAGTAGCCTAACTTACTGCTTATAACATCAAGCTATCTGCCAGTAAAAGTCCCGTCACAGCACCAGACATAAAAATGTGTTTTAGTGCTATGTAACGTACAGTAGCGAAGGGTCCATTTTTGTAAGAGTTAAGTCGGAGGACATACATATATCTAATACTGACTGTGGCATTTTTCTAAAGGGAGCCGAACCTTCGCCACTGGTAACGTGTACTTTCGTATGCATTCAGTAAGTAAAAAGCTGTTATTTTGATATCACAAACAGACACTACAATTTAATTTATTTGTACCTAATTAGTATAGTTTGCAAATTTTAATGATTATAAATGTACCGTTTAATCATGTTTCCTATGTGAATTTTCCCAAGAAAAGTATCTCATGATTGTCTGACAGGAACCAGGAAGCAAGTATTAATAACTTCATAAATATCAATTAATCGGTAGCTTTGTAATCGCTAATGAATTTAATTATTGCAAGGGAAGGAATTTTCCTTCCGGGTTTAATAGTTTTTTTTATAGATTCACAAGCGGTTTTTCTATGATAATAATGGGATGGTCTTCGTTGGTCTAGTGGTCCAAAGCACGACTACTAAGCATGAGGACTTGGGTTCGAAGATAGATTTTCAATCAGCAATTTCTCAGTGGCAGCCCGAAGACTGGATTTGTGCGCGGTTGACGGCAATAAGCTCACCCTATTTTATGGGACTTAAAACTAGTGAAATGTGGGAGTACTAGGTATAGATTCACCTCCCCTGTTCAAAATTATATATTCAGTAGGTTATAGCTAACAAATTCATTAATGTAGCATGGGCCATATAAGCTAGGTAATTATGTTCACGGTAATTGCTTTAGCTACTATCTATCAAGCCATAGATAAGATAGAAGTAGCAGTTTGTTTGACTTAGAATGAAGGATAACCATAGAGCAACTTGGCTGAAGTTTTTATACGTAATCAGACCATCGTGTTCCCACTGCTGGGAACCAGGACCCTTAGTCTGCTATTGCAATAGTGTCAGAATGGTCTATAATTGATTTAATAAGGCCCCTAGCCCACGGCGTATTGAAGCGCGTTCGAAACTCGTTTGACGTGCGTACAAAGGGTAATTCGTCTGCGCGTGGCCTTATTAAATCAATGATAGACCATTCTGACACTATTGCAATAGCAGACTAAGATCCCAGGCCTTCTCTTTGTGAGAGGGAGTGGGTCGTAAGATAATGGCACATGATTTCCAATTTTTTGGTCCTTGTAATTCTGGTTCCGGTCTTCTTCACGCTTTGAGTTAAGGTAAGGATGCGCAAGGGGGCTACCCTGCGAAATTTAAATTTTCTTACTTTTATTGCAATTTGCAGGTCAGTGTCAAGTTGTATGTTGATTAAAATCTGATTCGCGGCCGTAACGAATGTGTCTTTACAGGGTTAAAATCATCAATACATCCCTATACTCATTTTTCATTAATTTAATCTCATTAAATGACTATTTCTTTGTCTTTCTCTAGTAGTTTTTCATGAAAATACATGCGTATTACGGCTGCAAATCATTTTTTGTTCAATTTACAGCCTGACACTGACCGGCAAATTGCAAAAAACGCGCGCTTCCACCTTAAGCTAGTAAAGTACGCTGAGATATAATTATGTACATACTAATGTTCTGAAAACTAACCATCATCGTTATTTGGGGTCTGCGCTCTTTCTTTCATTGTCCACACACTTTTCTTCGGTCTTGTTCTCCCACTCCATCCATCAACATTATAATTTATTATTTACTGTAAACTAACCCATGCGGCCATTGTTCAAAACAAACTTTTCTTCGGTCTTGTTCTCCCACTCCATCCATCAACATTATAATTTATTATTTACTGTAAACTAACCCATGCGGCCATTGTTCAAAACAACCCAGACCAACCCCATGCGACGTAGAGTAGCGAAGCGCTTATTAATTTGCTCTGAAGAGCGGTTGCAAAGGAAGTTGGCGGTTTTCGTGAATGAACAGGATGCTACAGGGTGATGTAGTAGCTAGTAGCGCTGTAGCGCACTATCGGGGAACTTGCGATTAAATTGAATTGTTAGTGTGTTTATTGAGGAAATACCTACTTACTATTAACAGGAATATAACCTCACGGCTCTAATCCCCGAAGGGTTTAAAAGAGGTCTCCTTAATATGGTCCTTTCACAGTTAGTACTCCTTGTGGTTGGAATTAGACACTACGTAGAGTGCATTGTTTGTGTTGTAGCCGGCAGGAATCGGCTTCATAGATACCTTCGGGCCTGCTGGACTGTATCCTCCTTTTTCTTTTTGACAATTCAAGAATGCCCGTAACTAGTATATTTGAAATAAAGGGTTGGAGTTGGACGTGTACCCATAGTAGGTATTAAGGAACACCCATTCAGTTATCAATCCTCTGTCTTCAAAATTATGTAGGTAGTGTAACATTAGTTAAGAAACTTAAGATCTAATTAGTGGTAATTTAAACAAAAAATGTAAGCCTGAGAAAATAACTATCAAAAAAAGGATGTAAAAAATATTGTGCATGAGCATGTGAATTAATAATAATAAAAAAAATTAAAAAAAATAAAGATGGACTCACGTAGATTTTAAGTTATTATAACATTTAAGTTTAAGTATAATGTAACGTGTCCTATGTAGGAGCACGAGTGTAATTCTAAGTCATAAAAGATAGCAAACCATCAATTAATTCAAATAAGGGCGCGGACCACATGTCTACGGTAGATAACTCATTAAAAAAAAACACCTATTTTCGCCAGATTTGAGTCTCTTGTAATGATCAGCATATTTAATAGATATTATAGCTTAATTGCCTCGTTGGTGTAGTGGTCGCAAGCGCGACTGCTGAGTAAGAGGTCCTAGGTTCCATTCCCGGGTCGGGCAAAGTGTCCATCCAGGGTTTAAATGGTTATTTATAGATGAAAGTAGTTTTTTATGATAATAATGGGATGGTCCTCGTTGATCGAGTGGTCGCAAACACCACTACTGAGTATGGGTTTTTCCATAAGGAATTTCTCAGTAGTTACTGCTAAACATGAGGTCCTGGGTTCGATTCCCAGGCCGGGCGAAGTGTTTTTTGTGTTTTTCCATCAGGAATTTCTCAGTAGCAGCCATGGAGTCTGGATCTTTGCCCGGTTGATGGCAATAGGCTCGCCGAGAACGATTGACGAAAGTGGGTGAACTATTAGGTATACCTCTGTCTAACCCTCGGGGCATTACAAGCATAGTGTTGTTTTATGTATAGCTTATTAGAGCCAATTTACTTTAGCCTATAAGAGATTGTACGGATGTACGTTACCATGACCGATGAAAAATCTCATCTAGCTTGTGGTACTCTAAAAAAATCTATCATAATCTGTAACTTCTCGAGACCCTTAAATGGAAGGAGTAAGTCGAGGTGTCCTAGAAAATGGCGCACTATAACAGTAAGACCTAAGAGCACTAACACACGTATGTGACCTAAGATTTATAGACCTAGGGCTGGCAATTGAATTTTGGGGAAAAATATAGCCGTGAGCCTTAAAATGAGGGTAGAATGTGCCCTATTAACAATAAAAATTATTTACCAAAGAATATCACATATAGTTTTGCAATTTCCGAAGGGATAGGAAGAAGTGTTGGTACCTAATACCACGTGCTTCTACAATGCCCAGAGGTTGCCACATACAGGGTAAAGCACTCCGGTAAACCAAGTACTCTCCGCGAGATCGTCAATCGCAACTCCTTGATGTTGCGGCCTTTCTCGGAGAACTGGTGTGGGTCGAATAGACGCAGACTCCAAACGCACACTAAATAGCAGTAGCCCTTAGTAATACTAGATCAGGCATAGGCAGTAGGCATTTCTGGAAATCTAGTTACAATAACTCAAACCTAAGTTTCTACCGACTTTACCGTCACTGTATAACAAAGTAAAATGTTCCTATTATCGATGAAAATGCTAAAAGGGTTACGTTCAACCCTATGAACCCTATCTGAAAGGGGAAGAACAAAAAAACTAGAGCTACCCCAATGATTTATGATCGTATAACGTGACTTATATTTTCTTTTTAGTTTGGTTCCTAAAAGAAACTGTGGATTGTCTATTGTTTTCAAACATTACCTGACGTTAGCACATAAATAAATGTTTTTTGTGTAAAAGATAAAAGTTAGGACTATTTTTCTGCTTACATTTTGTAATCGTAGTTGTTTTTATTCTTCTTCAACAAGGTCAATATAAATTAACTAGCGAACCTGCACAGTGCTCAGGCGTGAGGATAACATAAATCAATAAACAACTATCAAATAATCCCCAACAGACTCAGACTTTGGTCATGGAGTTTCTTGCACATCTATTCCATAGAGATATACTTAGTTTACGCTTTGAAATTGGCAACAGTCCTTTCACGTTTTGTCTTGTGGGTTTTTAACTTTTCAAATTTTTTTGAAACCTTGTGAATCGTGATCTTTTGTTTTTCGATGACGAGATGGAACACTGACAAGTCGGGCATAAGCCCCTGTATAGTCCAAGCGCGTTCGAATTTGAGTTTGAATCAAAACATTCGCGATCATTCTGTTGATAAATAACGAAAAAAAACCTTCACTCAAATTATGTTTTGCAAAACAATTAAAATAAATAGACGCAGTAACCATTTACCCTAATAGCAGCACTTCCCAGTTCCTAATGCGACTCTTAATGATGACCAAATAAAAAAATTAACGCGAACTTTGGCAGAACAATGGCACTATTCACGAGAAGACGAACACTCACTAATGACCTCTAGTTAAAATATATAGGCGCCATTATGTGGTTTATTTACCATTTGCTGAACAATACTAACTTGATAACGACCTGGCTTTTTAATTAAATATATCCACTAAATACTTTCAATGTGATACGGAGGAATGAGAAAGGAAGGCTAAGGAAACGATGGATGGATTGTGTGAGGAATGATATCAAAGAAAAAGGAGTAAATGATAGCGTGACGGTTGACAGGGGAGAATGGAAGAAAAAAACGTGTTGCGCCGACCACAAGTAATGTGGGACAAGGACAGGATGATGATGATGGAGGTAAGTATTCGAGAATGAATGTGGATGGCTTTGAGTGTAGAAAGGTCACAGAAATCATAGATGGACTTTGTGAAGTATAATATGGCGAGAAAGGAGGAGACTGCTAAGCTGACGAGCAATAGAGAAGTTTGGAAGAAGGCGACTTGCTGCGCCGATCCCAAATCAACATGGAGAAGAGCAGGAATATGATCATCAGCCTACAGCAGTCCACTGTTGGATATGAGACTCTTCAATCGCACGCCACTCATCTCGATTATCGGCAACTCTCATGCAGTTGCTACCAGCCACCCTGCGGAGATCGTCGTCGCACCTTACGCTTGCCAATTCGCGGTCTCCATTAAAGAACACGTCTGCCCCAACGGTCATCAGTTCTACGGCTAATATGGCCGACCCATTGCCTCTACAGCTTACTTATTCTGTGAGCTATGTAGACAACTCTGGTTCTCTGTCGGATCACCTTGTTCCGGATGCGATCCCTCAGAGAGACTCCGACCATAGCCAGTTCCATAGCTCGCTGATCGACCTTGAATTTATGAACCAACCGTATATGTAGGAATATGATGTATTTAAATCGTGAAAGACTAAAAAAGACTAGGCCGAAAGTTGTCAAAAAGTCTACTTAGCGTTCCATTATACGAAGCTGAACGTTTGTAAATTCATTGTTTATGTCAAATAAAATATTTACTAAATTCTCGTCCCGTTTCCCGAGATACCTTTCCCAAAAATGGGCTGTTTAAATATTTACGTAACATTGACAATATTTGTTAGAATAAATAGCAAAGGTTTTTTTCCACAAAAATAGATTGCGGTACAGTGGGGTAATGTTGTGTTGAAATATAAATTACTAAATAATAAACTTTATTTTTTTTAATTAATAATTTATAGATATGTACCTAAAGTAAAATTGTATATATAGAACGAAAATGCCAAATTGCCAAGTTTTGTTTGTCTTTTTAGTATACACCGTGTTTAGACGAGGAGCTAGCATGCCATTCATGTAATCACCAATCAGAATTTGGCATGGAAGCTACTAGAGTAGTACTATGCAATTTACTGGCATGTCTATTCCTGACTTGAGAAATATACTGCCTCGCAGGATTGACACGACATCGTTCCACTAAGCTGAACTTTTTACCCAAACCATTACAATATAAAAAGAAAAATTAAACATGTAAAGGCAGCAACACATGAGTGATATGTACAAATAAAAGAAATTGAAGTGTCTTTTTGTAATTTCAAAATAACACCTTTTTACTAAATGCATGTAAAAGTATATGCGGTGCATATAACAAAAAAAAAAGTTTTTTGTCTGTCTGTCTGTCTGTTTGTTCCGGCCAATCTCCGGCTAGATTGATTATGACGGTTAGGCTACTTTTATTTTAGAAAAAAGCATAGGGTTCCGTGTAAAAAAAAACCCATAAAACAAAATCCGATTGAAATAAGGAAGTAGTATTTCTATAAGAATTTCACGCGGACAAAGTTCGCCGGCAACAGCTAGTAAAATATAAAAGGCGAGTAACTGAAGAAGGCCGTAACGAGCATTTCTCAATAAATTTTCCAAGTGACATGAAAATATAACTTGATAGGCATGTGTAACTGCCTTAACGTAGGATTTTATTTGATTCCAATTTCGAAGAAGCAGTCGTATTCGATTCTGATTTCGGAGAATTCGATGCCTGATTCAGATTCGGAGAATTACATAGATTATTATAGCCTCGAACCTGAGCAAGCACTTTGCTTATTTAATCAGAAAACTGCTCTCGAAACGGTGAAGGAAATATCTTGTGGAGCTCATATGTTCTAGAACAAAAAAAAACAACTGAGACAGAGAGTCGAACGTCGCGTCCTAGCAGTGGGAACATTAAAGGCCGATTACACACACAATTAGTACCTATTGATAATTACAATTGCCTCGTTGTTTTAGTTGTAGCATGAGGTCCTGGGATAGATTCCCAGGTCGGGCAAGGTGTTATTGGGTTTTTCCATCAGAAACTAAGTCGCAGTTTGGAATTTGGAGTTGAGCCCGGTTGATGACATTAGGCTCCATGTAAAATTCCGTTTCCACCAAGCTGAGAAATTCTCACGCACTTTTTTTATGTGACTGAATAAAGGTCTGTATCAGTATTGCCTATGCCTTTCGGCTTGTGGAGGATAGATAGTCGCTCCATGTAAAATACTGGTATTTAGCTGCATCTGGTTAGACTGAAAGCTGACCACAACATAATTGGGAAAAGGCTAGGCTGATGATGATCATGACGCCTTTAAGTATAAAATTCGACGCAGACATAATAGAGTATCATCGCGCGTGCTCGAGGACGTGCGTGCACCCAATTTTATACTTTTAAACAATATTGAGACAGTCCTTTATTCAGTGACATCATGAAAGTTCGCGAGATTTTTTCCGCTTTGAGAAAATAGACCCTAATAGAGGGCCCTGCCACATTTATTACATTGAACTTAAACCTAACTGGTGAAATATTGTGTGTCCACTATGATACACCTACACCTACAGCTGCCAAATCCTTCGCGTGATGTTAAGTAATATGCTAATTACTATTAACCATAAAATTATTAACATTTTATTCTGTTTGTTACAGGTAAATACATGGCCTCTGTGCTGCCCAGTGCTGACACTCAGAACAAATCCTGGACACAAACATCTGTGAGAGAAAGACTTATACAAAATACCAACGTTAATTCTATTCGCAGTGCCATTTATTATGTCTGGAATCGCTGGCATTTTGCCCACTGTGCGTTGTAGGCTCTTAATAAAAAACGCGCCAGTTTGAGTTATTTGGTGTCATAGTATTTTAAATTATTTGCTAATTTAACTTTTAATTTCGTGTTCATTGAAACAATTTGAGAACATTTTAAAACATTTATAGAAGATTTTCTTCTTTCTTTCTGTATTGTGTGGTTAGTGCCTAACCTGGTGTCAGAGCTTTTATGCCGTCCATGGGCCTCTGATTAGGCTTTAATGCCGTCGAGAAATATCTCTAAGGCATACTGGTTTCCTCACGATGTTTTCCCACGGAAGCAAATGATAATTAAACAATACGCACATGTATCCAAAAAGTCAGAGGTGCATCTCTTGGGTTCGAACTTAAGACCTTAAGACTTGGCAATCCGACAGTCATACAACTAGGCTATCACTGTTTATAACATAACATAGTGATTACACAGCCTTAGTAAGTATGCATTATAGCAACAGTTATATTTGGCCTGAAGAAATCTGCTACGATCCTTAGATGCTTCTTTTTGCTTCGTCCAAGTTCACACATCTGATCATACACGCACGCCGTTACTATGCAAATGATCTTCCTGAAGAACGTCACCAAAAAGTTCCAATATAGTAGCAAAACTACTAAACTATCTAAGACAACATCTAGTCATCATTTTTTGACGACCTTTAAGTCTCTTCTGCTTTTGGTCATCATCATTCTGTTGCCCTTATTTCAATTTATTTGGGGTCGGCGCAGCATGTCTTCTTCTTCCATACTTCTCTATTGCTCGTCATCTCAGCCGTCACCTCCTTTCTAGCCATATCATCCTTCACACAGTCCATCCATCGTTTCTTTGGTCTACCTCTACTCTACACCCATCCACATTTATACTCAGAATTTTCCTCCTCTTTTCTGCTTTTGATGCTTGTGTATATTTTTATTATTTATATTATTAGTGTAAGTCTGTATAGTTAGTAAATAATGTATATATGAGAAACTCAATAAAGAAATAAATTGTATTGACGGAGTAATTGTAAACATCTAGTTATATGTAAATACAAAGCGAGTATCTCATTAGGTGTATACTTTTTCTAAGTTTCATGCATTATTCATTGAATGGTAAAGTAAAGTATTGATTTAACAATTTTCTAAGAGCCCTGAATAATTTTAGAAGTTAACTATTGCCTAGAATATCAAATTGAGTAGGGATTTTGGGAAATGTGCGTTTATCTAAACACGCTTTCACTTACAGCATCACGCTTCACAGTCTAAATGTAACAAAAATGTAACGAAACTACTACTGCCTCATTGTCTGTCAAAAGTGTTATTGCATTTGTCCATCAGAAATTCCTCGCTAGCAGCCACGGAGGGTGGAGATAAGCTCGCAATATAACTGGCCAAAAAAAAAGGGTGTACTAGAGGTTCACCTCTGCTGCGGGACTATTCGAAAGAGATACCGCGGCCCTGGAACACAAAGGACAAAAGAAGGAACATGGATGGGTTTTCATCAGTACAAGTCTGACACTCCCTTCCACTCCGCCCACAGTGGGAGTGGTTATTTGATGATTACCCATCCGAAAAAAAAACAACTGTCGAAATGTGGGTGTACTATTAGGTACACCTTTGCCTAACGCTTCCGGGATTACAGGATTATGTTATTTTACAAGAAATGTTGAAGTTGCTATTGAAGTTATTGAATGCTTAATTTACTTGACATATTTAATTCAAAGTCTAGATAGAATTTTGCTCTTAGCTCAACTACAACAAGTCTACATCCCTACTTCTGTCTTCTCAAGTAATAAAAGCTACCATTCGCATAATAATTCTCCAAAAAGACCCCTTTCCTTGGTCTTTACCTTAAAGTTACACTTCTCTAGCCGGAATGAAGGTAATATATTGTCCTAATTCCGAGGAGGGTAGTTTGCAAATATATTTCGTTGACTACCCTCACCCTTTTTTATGTCCAATAATAGCGCTCACCTGATGGTCTGTCGTTGTAACTTTACGTATCTATTTTAGTGAGTTTCTTAAAATGTTACGTAACTATAGTATAGTTTACTCTTGGTAGCTTTTTCTCGCAGCTTCACTCTCGTGTAGGTAAGAAATTATTCCACGGAAATGTACTTGTGGTAGAAAACAAAAATACTGCCAAAAAAAGCAGTAAAAAGTGGAAAATTACTTCCGGAAATCGGTACCAAATTAAATCGAAACATTAACAATATAGGCTAATAGCACATCATCCACATAGACGATGAAGAACAAATGCATATTATCATGAATTATTCGTCTACTCAATTACACCTATCCCTACATGGCGACCCTGCTAGGAAATAAGTACCATAATCAGGTGGCCTACCATGACGTCTTAAAGCGTGTCGGAAAGACATAGCGCTAGACGACCTGTATAGCTCTGTTTCTTTCCCACATGGGAATTACTCAATGACTCCTGCTTTAAGATGTCATAATAACACCCCAGGTCCTAAGTAACAGACTCAGGTCATGGTATAACTGTATCGTATGCACCATTGAAATTCGTTCAGCCGATAAGACATGAAAAAGTAACAAACAGACAGTCACTTTCGTATTTAGAATATTATTAGTAAGAAATGTTGGGTAGAAGGAAAAGTCGTTGATTTCTGCGTAATTTTGTAAGTAAACAGTAAAGTTGTTTTTTACGAATCGATTGAGGGTGGAGTCGGACTCGCGCATGAAGGATTACAAACCACCATAGTAGTGGATCCCCCTTTAATTTATGTTTATTATTTGTTGTTATAGTGGCAACAGGAACTCGTGGGAGGAGCTCGTGGCAAAATAATAACAGCCGCTCGGGTCGATCTTTAGGTTAAGCCGTGCTTGCCTAGGTTGGTCGGTGGATGGGTGACCGCCCATTACATACCGAGTTACCTCCGTGCCTCGGAAAGCATGTTAATCCGTTGGTCCCGGCTGTTATTTGTAGATCATTGATAGTCGTTACAGGTAGTCAGTTACCCAAAAAGTCTGACAACCAGTCTTACCAAGGGGTATCGTATTACCCAGTACTAACTGGGTTGTGGAGGTCAGATAGGCAGTCGCTCCATGTTAAATACTGGTATTCAGCTGCATCCGGTTAGACTGGAAGCCGACCCCAACAAAGGAAAAGGCTAGGCAGATGATGATGATGAGTGGCAACAGAAATACATATTCTGTGAAAATTTCAGCTGTTTACCTATTACGGATCATGAGATACAGCCCGCTGACAGACGGACGGTACGCGGAGGCTTAGTAATAGTTACCCTTGGTCCTGTTGGTTACCCTTCGGGTACTGTACCCTAAAAGAGGGTTTTAAGTATTCAAATAATCAAACTAAAACAGGGAAAAGCACTACACGTTTCCAGCCTCATTTGTCCATATTTCTATCAAATTGTTTTGGAGCAGAGTACACAAACAATGTCTTTCATCTCCAAAAAGATAAGTAAATAAAAATCTACATCTCTTACATATTTACGTAGCCGAGATACAAACTAAACATGTTCGTCCCTAGTTACGAATAAACAGATAAACAGACAAATAAACTTTCAAATAGACAAAGTAACATGTTGGCTCGGCTAGGGTTACCATGTCGAAATTTGGAAAAGTCCTGACAAATGTCGACTATTTGAAAGAGTTTGGCATTAGTTTGCTTTGTTAAACCTTTTTTTTTCTATAGTCATTTGATTTCTTTTATAATCCGTTAATCTTGTAGTGGCTGCATTTGTAAGAGCTCCTGGGTTCACTTCCCGAGAATTGAACCCAGGAGGTTCAATTCTCGGGTCGTGCAAAGATATTGGCGGTTTTTCCATTAGGAGTTTCTAACTAGAAGTCCGGAGTCTGGATTTGTATCTGGATTTGTTGATTTGTAAAAGGGTTGCCCCTATTACATGGGACTTCAATATATCTGGTCCTATACAAAATGGTAGGAATAGGGACAGGGACGCATAAACGGTTACCACGTGCTTAGTACATCATAACCGAACCTCCGCACAAAGCAATATTTCACCGGCAATAAAAAAAAAACGATAATTCCTACAAAAGTGCAATGAAACACGACTAAAATGAATGGAACAGCAGATTTAATTTATTAAATGACGATGAAAAATGTCTTTGCGGGGCGTTCAGAATGACATACTGAATACGTGGTAATCTCTTGAGCGTCGATGTCTCACCCCGTATACAATGTCCAGACAAATCGAAATGGATGGTAACCCTAGATCTAACAATCTAAATAATGTAGATTTTCAACAAGTCCGTTCGCCACAGGTAATGAAGTGGTTTTCGTGTACAGGATGTTCAATTGTAGGTTCAATGGAAGCGTTGTTTACTCGTAACTTCGACTTAAATTGGAGAAAGAATTTAACGTTTTAAGTGAAGAATGGGATGTAAGAATTAAAATATTTTTAATTGCGCGAAAAAGCAAACCAAAAAGAAAGAAAATGGGAACAATATGCAATACGTTGGAGTTGCAGAAAATATATAGCATTTGTTTTGAAAACATACGAAAGAAAGTTTAAATTAATAAATAAAAAATAAAAATCTTAAAAAATTAAAATAGGTATTGCAATCTGCTTTAAGGTCCAACCATTATGGGTTATCCCATTGAGTTAGTCTTTTTTCAATCATTAATTTGGCTTCAGTAGCCATAAAAAGTATCAATTGAAAATATTTAAGTAACTCTCATGATATAATAACTGTCTAACTATGAGTCTCAAAATACTTAACACCCTGTACACAAAGGTTTCAACGCACGTCCCCTAGGACCAGTCCGAACAAGCATCCCCTTAAATCCTGTCTCATCCTGCTAATGCTTTCCCAGTGGCTGCTACTTAATTGCTTGCAGGTGAATATTTACTAGACCGCCTACTTGTCTCGGAAACGATGTGGTGAGGCAATACAGGTGATTGGATGGGGTTATTACAAAGTTAGTTACCTGTACAGATTCGATTTAAGTTGGTCAAAGTAACGTAACTGTTCCGCCCGAACTGGAAGGAGGACTCGCGGGTTCGCGAGTAGAAAGGAGTGAAGGGAGGCCTTCGCCCAGGAGTGGGACAGAGCAGGCTAGGAAAAAAAACGTAACTCGAAATATGTACCTGATTTATTAAACAACATTAACCATTCACGAGAAAAATGGAAAAAAACCGATACTTTTGATCTTGAATATCTTTTTAGGGTTCCAAGGGGTAAACGGAGCCGTGTCGACGGCGCGTTCGTGTTCCACGCGCGCCTCAAAGAGATGTCAGCAAAAGGAAGGGGTCCGCAAGGGCCGATGCCTGCCGGGGCTGCGGGACTGTTCGAAAGAGGTACCGTGGCCCCGGAACACAAAGGGCGATGAAGGAACATGGATGGGTTTTAGTCAGTAAAAGTCTGACACTCCCTCCTGCTCCGCCCAGAGCGGGAGGACTTATTTGATGATTTCCCAACCAAAAAAAAGGGTTAAAAACGGAACCCTAATATTAAGACTCCGCTGTCCGTCTGTCTGTCTGTCACCAGGCTGTATCTCATGAACCGTGATAGTTAGACAGTTGACATTCACAGATGATGTATTTCTGTTGCCGCTATAACAACAAATACTTAAACGATTTTTTTAGATAATGTTACGGAGCCTTTCGTGCGCGAGTCCGACTCGCGCTTAGCCGATTTTTTTGCAGATGTAGGAGCGCTGGGGTCTGGGGACTTTTGATATGTTACTTGTAATGGTGTAAGAACTGTACTCTTTTTCAGCTTTATGCGAATTAATGCAAACTTATCAGTATTTTGACCGAACTCATCATGATCTGCCTAGCCTTTTTTCCAACTACGTTGAAAACGGCTTCCAGTCTTTAATACCAGTACTTTAGTCGGAGCGACTGCCTATCTATCGACCTCTACAACCCAATTAGTACTGGGTAATACGATACCCCTTGGTAAAACTGGTTGTCAGACTTTCGGGCCACTAACTACCTGTAACGACTGTCAAAGATCTACAAATGACAGCCGGGACCAAAGGCTTAACGTGCTTTCCGAGGCACTGAGGAAACCCGGTATGTAATGGGTGGTCACCCATCCACGGATCAACCTAGGGCTTAACTTAAAGATCAACCCGAGGGGCTGTTATTATTTATCGACGAGCTCCTCCGATTTTGACAAGACTCCAAAAAAAAAAAATGAACACAAAACCAGGACCAAAGACACGTCGGCAGAAAACAATAAAGAAACTGGGTCATTCCGAAGTCCCATGTCATTCATATTCCATCCAAATTTCAAGTTTCGTGAAAAATTCTCTGACGCACATTTGGCGTCACGAATTTTGTCTTACGTTTTTGGCAAGCAGCCCACTGTGCAACGTGCAGAGAAATGATGGTTCCCGCATCGCGAATTCACGTAGTTGTTAGACAAAAGAGATGTAATAACTGTCTTTTGTGGTATGATAAAACGTTCTATAAAATTATATTATGCTGTGTTTTGAAGTATCTTTATGGGTGTCATTATAGGGTAGTTTTAGTTTAGTTGGAGACGTGTGTTGTGGATGTAATTTTGAATTAAGGATCTGTTTTTAGGCAGATTCGTGGTTAAGAAAGGTAGGTTGATACAAAGAATGTTAAAGATAAGGATTTAAATTCGTGTGAAATCGAAACTGGAGATGAAACATTGATGTAAACATATTTCCGACCTTTTAAATTTTATAACCCACTCCTGATGTAATAGGCAAATTCGACGTCTTCTAATCTCTTTAATTCTCCCGAGAATATAGGGTGACTGGTAATTAGTGACCGTTACTTAAACACGTGATTGTACTCATGATAACAAACAACTTTCCCAAAGAAATATTTTTTTTAATGGCTAACAGCAGACAGGTAACATGCGCGCGCGAATTTTATACGGCTGTTGTGTGATTGTGATAAAAGTGTGTGTATAAAAAAATATTTTTCTTTGGGAAAGTTGTTTGTTGTTTGTTATTATGAGTACAATCAAGTGTTTAAGTATCGGTCCCTAATTACCAGTCACCCTATATAAATTGAACAAGTTTATAGATTGTGCAAGAGCTTGTATGGTCTAGTCTATCCTTTACATACATTCACAAACAGTTTCATCTTCGCTTGTCAGTCTAGCTTAAACTTAGCCCAGTTTTATCCCCCCCACTCGTAGCCTAATACCCCTCAACTTGAGGCTCACGATTGACCTAAATGTACGTCCATCATAGCTTAAGACTTAAATCTGAATGATGAATGAAACTTGAGGAGTTCAGGCTTTTAGATGTTATTGAGGTCAATATGACTTTGTAGTTTAAGACCCCTGAAATGTGTCTGATGAATTGAAAAGTTTTAAAAGGGTTCATAGGGGTTAATTTTTGCGGTTTTAGTGTTTAGAGTAATAATGGTTGCTAGGTTCCAAATTCTTGAAGAAAATAGTAATTGGTCCTTCAATACGGCCCTACGTTTGAACTTCTTGCAAAAGGTGTCGCTCAAGAAAATAGAACTTTAGGTACCAAACCTATATTATTTATAGATTATAACCGTGTGGCTAAAATGTCTAAAACTTCCTATTAGTAAAAGAACGTTTGAAACCGGATCAAAACAATTTTACCTCTTTATTCATTTTTTAACAAATTACTTTTTAATATTAGAATTAAACATAAAAATCTAAATAAATATAATAATATACCTACTTACGATGCGTGTCGTATCCAAGACTACCAACTGATTTCTAAATCAAGATTACTTTTTATTATTATTTTAGATTTAAATGCTAACCTTAAATTCTCGGAGAACAGCGGTGGCCCAGTGGTGGGAGAGTAGCGGTGGCCCAGTGGTGGCGGCCCCGACTTACGAACAATAAGTCGTGGGTTCGAACCCAGGCAGGCACATTACTTTGTGTAATTTATTTCATCACCACAGCTCTCAAAACGGTGAAGGAAAACATCGTGAGGAAACCGGCATGTCCTAGAACCAAAAATTCGAAGACATGTGACATCTACCAACCCGCACTGGGCCCGCGTGGTGGATTATAGCCCATTCCCTCTCATAGAGTGGAGGCCGAGTGTGCCAGCAGTGGGAACATTAAAGGCTGATTATGCTTAAATTCTACCCTCATAATAAAGAAAACAAGCCTCATCGTTATTTCATAAGGTGTCAAAGAACAACACAGCATTTAAGGAGTTCACAATCAACCTCAAAAGGGACATAATTGTTTTGTTTGACTTTTATTATGATGAGGAAGTTGTATACCTAATGCTAAATATTTACATGAAGATATAACCTTCTCATCAAGATGCTGCCAAAAAGATGAGCCCTGTCGCGTTGTTTATAAGGTTAGGTATCATTTGAGATTACAGCAGCACCGTAATCAGGGGAATAAAACACTTTTTGTTCCCATTAGTTCTACCGTAGAACTGTGTAGTAGAACTAGTGGGAGTGATCCGGGAGATTGAGGATTCCAACAAACAGCTTGGATTTTATTTATTTATTTTGGAATACCAATCAATTTAAAAAAAAAACGTTGTTTATTTCAGAAGTAACTCTTTCAAAAATTGTTCCTAATTGCTTTTCTTAATTGTGTAAAAAAAAAACTATAGCCAGTCATATCTTTGTCACACAAAGCCTGCCGTCGAGTCATGACGTTAAAACAAAAATGCAGCCAAAATGCTTTTCTTTGTCAGGCCATCTTTTCCCATGCTTTCTAGCTAGCATTAATTTGGCATACATTTTTTTTTCAACATCAAATATTTCTTTCAATGAGGACTTCAAGGAAGATTTTTTCCAGCTACGATATTTTCTTTACAAGAAAACATAAAACAACTTTAACACTACATAGTATAAAACAAAGTCGCTTCCCGCTGTCTGTCCCTTTAGATGCTTAGATCTTTAAAACTACGCGACGGATTTGATAGGTTTTTTAAACCGACTTTCTGCAAAAGGGAGGTTCTCAATTCGGCTGTAATTTTTTTTTTTTTTTGTTTCCTCTGAACTCCGTCTTTTGTAAACCCATTTGAAAAATTTTTTTTTCATCTAAAAGGATATGCTTCCCGATTGGTCCCATAGACATTTCATCAAAATCGGTTTAGGAATTTGGTTGTTTTCCTCACGTTAATTGTCACATCACGCGATGTCGCGTGCTGGCGCTCTGATGTACATCACGCAACGTCGTGTGATACTTGCTAGTTAAATTTGACACACTTCCCGATTTCTGCGAGACAATGCAATATTATGATGACATGGAGCTGATCTGATGATAGAGCGGGAAGGTGGCCATACGAACTCTGTAATAAAACGACGCAACGCCGTCGAGTTTGGACTCGTTTGATTCGTCTTGATAAATACTTTAGTCCTAAATGGTAACCAGGGTCTGATGATGGAGCTGGAAGGTGGCCATAGGTATAGGTGGCCGTTATAAAACGAAATATTAACCCCATCGAGTTTGGGTTCGTATAATTCATCTTGTTGAGTACTTTGTCTCTAGATGGTACCCAGGGTCATGTGATGGAGCTGGACGGTGGCCATAGGAACTCCGTTATAAAACGACAAAACCTCGTCGAGTTTGGGCTCGTCTTGACTACTTGTAGTACTTTAACTAACTTCTAGTTACAATGTTAAAAACTAATTCAGGACAAGAATGTGTGAATGAGTGTGAATGTGTGTGTGTGCTACAACTAAAAAGGGTAAAATAAAAAAAACTTTCTGCGAAAACAAAACCGACTTCTAAAAAACATGACTTTACTTTCGGAAGTCGGTGTCTTTGTTTGTATCGTTTTTGCCACCGAATTCCGAAAGTAAAGTTATTTTAGACTTTTTTAGTGTTTTTTTAGAAGTCGGTTTTGTTTTCACAGAAAGTTTTTTTTTTATTAGATAGAGTGATTCAAGAGGAAGGTTTATATGTATAACATTGCACCCGTGCGAAGCCGGGGCGGGTCGCTAGTTTTAAATAATAAACACAGTAACAAAGCAATTTCCTGGCTAAAATTCCCTCGTGACTGTACTAGACTAAGGTAATTGCTAGATTCCCTACAGAGTCTCACACAATTATATTACTCCCATAATAGTACGGTACCTACCATCGATCGCTTCGCTACTTACATAGTTTCCCAGGCATAATTACCAATTAATGCTTATTAAAGTCGTCTGATATATTCTTAGAAAACACAACATAGGCTAGAAATTATGATGCTGAATTCCTGAGGGTTGAAATATAACGCCTGTGATTCCACGAGTGTTAAGGCAGAGCTGTATCACAGTACACCCACATTTCACCAATTACCTTTATGTGCCATGTAATAGGGGCTCCCTCCCGAGGAGATAAGGCTCTTGCTATCGACCGGACACACATCCAAATTCCGGCCTCATCATCATCCACAGCCCGACTTCACCCACTACCGGGTACGCCTCTCTTTGCTTGTACCACGCTCTTGCCTACTACTGAAAAAATCCAATTATATATCCTGGTCCTGTTAAAATAGGTGGACAAATTTTAACACAGGGTTAAAACTTGTACAGCGTTTTATTTTGACCTAATGGATGTGTTTATATTCTATAGTGCCGCGGTCAATTTATTATTTTAGGTCAAAATAAAATCACTTTAATCAGTATTTTTTTGCTTGGATATACGCGTTGGTTAGACGTCAGATACCACGTAGACGTCAGCGTTCAGTAGAACGCTGTGTTAAAATTTGTCCATCTATTTAAATGGGACCTTATACATTTTACCCGAACTGGGAATCTAACACCAAGGACCTCACGATCAGCATCAGTGCATGCGCCCACCTACACCAACGAAGTCTGCTGAAAACTGTCTAAATCCTTAAAAGTCATCTGATTAGCCATTTCCTAATATGTTCGGGACGGCTTCCAGTCAAATCGGATGCAGCTGAATACGAGAATTTCACATGGAGCGACTGCCTATCTGACCTCCACAACTCAGATAGTACTAGGTAATACGATAGCCCTTGGTAAGACTGGTTGTCAGACTGCCGAGCCACTAACTACCTGCAACAAATGCCAAAGATCTACAAATGACAGCCGGGACCAACGGTTTAACGTGCTTTCCGAGGCACGGAGGAAACTCGGTATGTAATGGGTTGTCACTCATCCACGGAGCAACCAAGGCAAGCGTGGCTTAACCTGAAGATCGATCCGAGCGGGTGGTATTATTATATTATTAAGCCAGGAGATAATGTCTCAGCTGTCCGACTATGGACAGTCACAAGAGTCCATGGTTAGGATAAAGGATATATTTAACCCTGTTAGTAACTGTTCCGATGGGATATCATCTGTCCTCCACGCGGGCGACCAGCTAGCTTCTTGCTTGTATACAATAATCCAAGTTATGTCATATTTACAATCAAAATATGTCTGTACCAGTGCCTAACAAGCTTCCAGGAGGCCATAAAGTAAATCAGCCATAAGTATTCCGCAGCACGTATTAAAGTTAAATCAACGTTATTAGCAGATAGGTTTCATTTCCCTTGTTCAGATTAATGTAACATTCTCGTTTTGAATGTTAAAACATAGGGTAGAAAAGGATTTAAGGGTACACTAGTCGGTCGTACCTTCATACAAAACAAACAAACGTAGTCTGGCGATTACTCCACTGTTTGATGGTGTACGTTCAAAATAAAGCATTCAACAAAAAAGTTAAAAAAAAAATTTATATAGTTAATTTATAGATAATGATAAGACAAATTGATATCATTTTTTATTTTGAACGTACACCATCATACAGTTCAGTAATCGCCATACTACGTTTGTGTGGAAGTATGACCGACTAGTGTATCCTTAAATGGTAAGATTCTTCCGACTGTGACTCAAAAGATACGTAAAGATAGATAGATAGTATAATAAAGAGTGTTAAAACACCGAAAATATACGGTCAAAGCTCCAACATTTTCACATTTTTTGTTTAAAATACGAAAATTTTACTTTAAATACCTCCATGTTAATTGACCTCTGTGCTATTCAATGCATCAGCACAATGTTTTGAGTGCGTTACATTGAGTACTACCGTAGACCGTGACTTTTGACACAAAAAAGTCGTTTCCTAGGAATAATTTTTGCACAGTGATACTTTAGTCTGATGTACAGAATACTTGGTTGACTGTCGACTGTCTACTACTGGTTAGACTGGAAGCCGACCACAACTTAATAGATAAAGAGCTAGGCTGATGATGAATTACAATACAAATACAATTTTTCTTTTATGTAGGTAGCTTACCTTGGTTAAGTATATAAAGTAGGTAGTAAATATTGTAAAACAAGAAATTTTTGCATTTGTAGGGCACTGGCGCGGTCTAGGTATTTCATTTAAAACTTTTAGCATTCCAACTATTGTCTGAGAGACTGCCACAAGAATAAATAAACTACCTTTATTAAAAAGAATGAACCTAGGTAACTGGAAATATAACCCGACTGGGTATGGACGTCTACCAGACGAAATAACGGTATTATTTTCAGAAAGTGTATGCCTACCTTTAGGTTTTTAGAGACATAAGATAACTCACAGGTAATCTACTGATACTTTGTATTATTTTAAGCCAATTTTCGGGGCCAAAAACATGAAGTCACTAATGACGGAGATACACAGGTCTTTTTATTCAAAATCTACAAATATAGAGGGTCTGTGTCTTCAAAGAAAATTTCCAAGTGTATGTCATAATAGATGACAAAATTTTATGAATCGTTAGCTCTCTGGCTACTGACAACAAACGCGAGCTTATTTCATAAACTTTTGTAACAACTAACAACAATAGTAAATGTAGTTGAAAACTGTTCCACTTCTGCACGCTCTTTGTCACAAATAGGAGTGCAGAACAATTGGTATAATTATTTCTACATTAAGAAAATAGGAACCTTAATCAGTCAGATTCTTCCTATTACTATGAAGAAACATTGCCCTACTTTTGGCTTCGCCGCAGTTAGGTAAAACCAATTATAATTTATCTGCCATTCTTACTTATAACAAAACATTACCTACCCAAAATGTTTTGATCAAGTACTCATACATGAAAGGATAAGAACTGCTTATCTGAGTAAGAAGACAACAGTCTTAAATAAATAAAACATATTAGAGATTACCTCAAAATTAAATGGCTCCGATGCCTTTTATTAAGAAATTCAGGAATCGATTTTGAAATATACGGACAACTTCTATAGACAAATAGGTATGACATAATATGTTCAAGAAACTTTCTTAGAACATATATTTTCTCTCAGTCGTTACGGGTAGTCAGTGGCCCAAAAAGTCTGACAACCAGTCGTACCAAGGGGTATCGTATTACCCAGTACTAACTGGGTTGTGGATGTCAGATAGGCAGTCGCTCCATGTAAAATACAGGTATTCAGTTGCATCTGGTTAGACCGGAAGCCGACCCCAAGATAGTTGGGAAAAGGCTAGGCAGATGACTATTAAGACTTCGTTGGTGTAGTGGGCGCATGCACTGCTGCTGATTGTGAGGTCCTTGGTGTTAGATTCCCAGCTCGGGTAAAATATAAAGGGTGTAACAAGACCCTTCACGAAGCCGAAAGGCACTTGTTCTCCCCATTATTGCGATCATTTTTTTTGTTCTAGACCATACCTGGGAACCTTCCAGTTACGGAGATATTGGGGGTCAAAGTTCCAACTTTTTCGCAGCTGTTTTTTTAAATACGTGTTTTTTATGGAAGATTTTTACTATAGACACTTCCACGACCCCTGCAGTATTTAATCCATCCATCAGCACAATGTTTTGAGTCCGTTACATTGAGTTCTTCCGTAAAATGTGATTTTTCACCCCAAAAAAAAAGTCGTTTCCCAACAATAATTTTTGCGTAAAGTTACTTAGTTACATGTACATAATGCTTGGTTGACGGCTTCGTGAAGGGTCCTGTATAATTGGATTTTTTTCAGTAGTAACATAGTAGGGCTAAGGCTAGGCAGATAATGATGAAACTCTCTTACCCAACTTTTGTTCCTCAGTTAAAAAATATGAAAAAAAGTCAGCCCTTGAATGCATAATACATAACTTACTTCATACACAAACTTCTAGCTGAAAATAAAATCTTTAACGGCAAAAAGCTGCATTATAATAAAGAATTTGCATCTCTTGAAAGCTCAACATTTTCTTTTCATAAAACACATGATTTTAATATTCGTCCGCTTTTCCCTCAGATTTTATATGCATTCATTATTATAATGTAACTATTTTTTACTAACAGCGTATGTGGTTTGTGGACTCACGGCTATAAAATCTGCATCAAGATTGTTGGCAAACATTTAAGATGGAGCGTGGAATGAAAGAAAGAAACTTATTGCGTTGAGCTGAAGTCACATGTTACAAGAGCAGAAAATTATAATGGACGACAAATTCGCGAGGGAATCCGCAAAAACCATACCTATCGCTCAGGATGACTGGACTGTGATATAAAAAAAAAGTAAACTGTCGCAGGGTCCATGATACAGTGCCCGTCAAAATGATAAAATAACACAATAACCCTCCTTCTGAGCTTTGCCGCGACCGGGTAATAAGAGATGAAACAAAATCAAACGGCAAATAACTCCAATTTAACTAGGATATAGTGTACTCTGTCAGTAGGACGAGACGAGAAACACTAGAAAAAGAAAAAAATACAGTAATCCATCCGATCAAAATCCCGATTTAACCCTATGTAACATAAATTTGAACACACCACAGAGCAGAGAATACTCGTGATGGCAGTATCTATAGACGCTGTTTTTTTTACGTTCTTACCAAACTGACCGTCTCGTTAATTTTGTTTTGCGTCTTACAAACAATATTGTTATATTCTTATTTTAAAGTGGGAAAGGAATGGAGCTATAGAGGACGTCCAGCCCCAACTCTTTCCCCTCTGGAATAAGAATATAACAATACTGCTTTAGTAGACGGCATGGTAACCCATCTGAACGGGTATGCGAGGCCGTGGCTACCCAACGCAAACAAATCCTCGGAACGGTGAGGTCGCTCCGCGAAGCCTGTGAAGCTCCCAGGAAACTTCTGTGTTACTGGACGGAGCTAGGCTGGGTAACTTAGCCAGGACACCTACGCACAACGGACCGAATAAGAGTCTAAGTGCGGAAAATGGAGTCCCTACTCTACTCTACCCATCTGAACGCAAAGGTTCTGTTTCTTGCTGAAGTTAGCATTTATATGTCACATAGTACGCAGAAAAAGGTGCAAGTAACCTGGGCGCATAACGCGAAGGTTGGTTCGAGGTGGCGCGGGATCAAAACTCCTGGAAGGAATTCAAGAGGCCTTTGCCCAGCATTGAGACAGAATAGGCTAACCAGGTTAGCCACCAAAATTTTAGTTCATTGAGGGCACAACTTCTGTTAAAGACTGCCAAACGGTGGCATGCTTGGTTTCTATAAAGTGTTGACAATGCTGCCTTCAACCAACTTTATATCTGTGCAGGCGAGAAAATACAGTACTAAACTAAATGTACCAAGTTTATCATATTGATGCATTTTTTTCTTGACAAACAGCGCCAGCTTGAACTGCAAACTTAAAGTGGTCATACTATAACGACCGTCAAGGTATCCCCATGCTCTATGGCATACACACACACAAACACATCTATGCAAGTGTGCAGTACATCAGTATGGAGCCCAATATAAAGCTCTTAGTCCGGCTTAGCGCTCCGACATGCGATATGAACGATCAACGTTATTAGGCTCCCCTGTTTCAGACTGTGTGGGGAAACACTAGGTATCCTCGATGTGATATACAGGGTGTACGGTTAAATGAGAGACATATTAGGTTGTCTGGAAGATAGCGCTAGCAGTGACTAACAGTCACAGCACCCATAGAATATACAATCATCATCATTTCAGCCGAAAGACGTCCACTGCTGGACATTAGCCTGCCCTAAGTGTCGCCACATTGACCGGTCCCGTGCGACTCGCATCCAGCGGATCCCCGCAACCTTCACCAGGTCATCGGTCCTCCTAGTGTGAGCCCTTCCAATGCAACGTCTTCCGGTTCGCGGTCGCCACTCCAGAACTTTACAATATTAACTTTAATATCATTTCCGAATTTACAATATTGCAAAATAAATTTTGTTGTAAGTACAATTAGCATTCAATATTAGACTAGAAGTAAGTTAGTGTTCTGTTAACTATGAAATGTATCGTAAAAGTTTTTTAATACCCAAACCTCAGTTGGTCCAGTAGATATTTTTGATACTTGATTTTTTTTGCTGACTTTTTCATCAAAATGTCTCAAAAAGTAAGGGTGATAAGACCCTTGCTGCCCCATCTAAAGAATCCACCCTGTAAAAGTACCTTAAAAACACTATTTTCAAAGTCAGGTGATTTCCTGTTAAAGACCTTAAAAATGTTCTCCGCATTTTGCGATATTTGTACAGGTCACACAACTCATTTTTGTCCATCTACACCGAGTGCTCAGCAGCATAATACAAAAGATGATTACCCAGATTATCTCCAAAAAACCTTAAAATTTTCCACGAAAAGTACAGTAACTGAACAGCAATCCCTGATATTCTCACAGTTTCATTTAGGAAATAATCTCACGACTCCTACACGAAGCTCGAAGGACTAAAACCAATTTTCACTAACACCTAACTCAATATAAGATTTTTTTAAATGATAATGTTATTGGTGGTATGGTTGGTAATGGTATGGTGGTAATGGTAAAATACCATTATGGTGGTGGTTTCATGGTAAATATCCCGTTTCTAGTGTTAATGATAATGTTACCTAACTCAAAGCCTAAATAAAATCACTCAAATTTAATTTTCAACTCTCTGGTTAACGTCGAGTGTTGAAATTTTAACAGCGGAATAAGATTTAAGCTTTCCTTTTGGTATTAGGGCAATAAACTAAACAAAAAACAGCAAGCAACCCAGGGTTTTCTCTTAATCCTGCCTCCTTGGAAAAGGCACGTCCCCCTTATTATATTAAGGTCTACACGCATGTAATCCTGCCGAAATATGACGCGATTTAACCAGCTTTCAGCCTGAAAGATTACGGACAAGGAAACCCACTTACTGTGCAGCAAATGCTGAACGCAGTTTTTCGCTCCTTATTTTAAGGGTTCCTTACCTTAATCGGCAAAGGGTTCCCCCTTATAGGATCACTTTGTTGTTTGTCTGTGTGTCTGTCAAGACCCCTTTTCTCAGGAACACGTGGCGGTATCAAGCTGAAATTAATACCAAATACTCAGGTCTGCTACCCCTTGGAGCAATGAAAAAATCAAATTTGCAAGTCAACGCGATCAAAAGATATGACTGTTTATGTCGCATATTATGCGATTTCACAAGGGAATCAAAACCTATAAGGTACTTCGCTTTGACCTAGAATCATTAAATTTGGCAAAAAGCAAGGCCTTACAGCACAAATAAAGGAAAAATTCCAAAAAATAAAAAAGTGGAAAATTAAAGGGTGTCCCCATCCTCATACATACTTAGTTGACGCCAATTAAGAAATATTTTTTTTTAGATAATGCTACGGAACAATTCGTGCGCGAGTCCGACTCGCGCTTGGCCGTTTTTTTATTTATTTAATGTTACAAAAACTTTGAACCTGCATGGAAAGTGGGTTAGAAAGAGTGCTTTTTAGGCTTAGCCTTTAAACTTCCTCAAAGTGGCTTTTGGCTTAATGGCCGATGGCTTACAAAAATCTGTGCTCACACTTGACTATAGATGTGGAAGAGTATACATTGTGTTTTTTTTTTAACAATGTTACCTCACAATTTAAAAAAAAAAACAATGTATGCTCACAATGTAGGTAACATTTAATTCAAAATATTTGAAAGTGGAACCGGTGACAGAAAAATTGTGTGATATTCGGATGTCTTGGTATGAGCGTGATGCGGAGGAATGAGGAAAATGTCGCGAGGAAAGCTTTGAATATGAATGTGGATGGTTATAAGAGTAAGGGTAAATCAAAAAGAAGATGGATTGACTGTGTGACAGATGATTTGCCAAGAAAGGGGGTGACTGATAAGACGACCACCAATAGAGAAGTATGGAACAAGAAGACAGTCATGCTGCGCCGATCCTAAATAAATTAGGTTAAGGGAATGAATAATAATAGTGATTTGAGAAAACACTTAAATAAAACACAATTTGTCGTGTTCATAACTCGCGTCACTAGAAAACGAGGCAAAGTTTCTTAAACTTATCCTTGTCTACTACTTGTCTGAAGTTCTGAAAATGTACAGCTTCATTTTTTAGAGAAGTTTAATCTTGTACTCGTAACTCTAGACAGAGCTCAGTCACTCTCGAGTTTTTGAACAAAACTTTGTCCCAGATGTCTTATCTGTATAGAATTCTGGGTTAAGCTCGCCTTTTAAGTACGTAAGCAGAATATTGCAGCAATTTATAAGATTTTTTCAATTACCTACTATATAATGGTGTAATACATAGTCCTCTTTATAGTACACTAGCTGTTGCCCGCGGCTTCGCTCACGTTTTGTCGGAAATTATCCCACGGGCACGTTGTAAATATAGCCTATGGCATAAGGGATAATGTGGCTTCCTATTAGTGAAAGAATTTTCAAAATCGGTTCAGTAGATCCAGAGATTACCCCCTACATACAAACTTACAAACAAATTTTACCTCTTTATAATATTAGTATAGATGAATTAAACATAAAATAGAATCACATAAACTGAGTAGACATGAAAACCCATTTAGTTTCATACTATATAAGGATAGATTTAAGTATTGTCGAAAGAAAAGACAAATGATTAAAAAAAAAACAAAATTAAAAACCACAATCAACCCATCAAACCATCAACTATATTCTCAATAATTTAATGCAATTTCAAACCAACGTTCATAAGATAAAACAGTAGCTAAAACCTATGTATACTTATATACAAACGAATACATCTACAAAAATGTAAGCACACCCCATCAACACACGGCCAATTTGCTCTGCGAACACTGATTGAAAGCGTATTACTTACTCGGTTTACGTCAAAAGTCCAGATGAAACCCAACACCGAAACGCACCCGCCTTTGTTTATCAATCAAAGTACTTCCTACTAAACGCAACACGCGGATCTCATTATGTGGCTCATAGAACAATATATCCCTCTGGAACGTAAAGCCTCCGCAGCGCTGTGAATCAACAAATATCTTCAGCTCAGATCCATTCTCGTAATTTTTGTGCATCGCCAAACTCACATTTGTTGGCGCCCCTCGGCAGCCCTCGGTTATTATCGTCGCTAACCGCAAGTCTGGGGAAAACTGTTTGTACAAACACAACTGGAGCCCAGCTCTGCTGGCCGTTGACGATAATGTGAAACTGGGTCTGTCGTACCGCGCACTGACCGAAAAATCCGGGGTCGGCGGGTACGCAAGCGGCTTGAATCCAATCTCGGTACCAAAACAAACGTCAGGCAGCACCTTGTACATCCACTGCGTCACCAAGCGTAGTGTGTTAGGGTCCACATCCCGCACGGTACACGAAATCGAACCCACTGACTTCTCATTATCTTTCTCGAAAGTTATTTCAGTTTCTGACGACACCAAGTCCCTGATCCTCGATGTTAGCCGCATCTCGTACGCTCCTTCTAAGATTTCCTTGTACGTGGCTGTCGCAGACCCAGCGGAGTCTATCAGGAGCCCTTCACCGGTGCTTTTTGGCTCCATTTCCTTGTGGATCAACTGGGAGAAACACTTATACGACTCTTTAGTCTTCCCATAGTTGTACTGTTGAACGAGTTTGACCTTGTCCATGATTTCTCTGAGTATGGTCAGTCTGGCGCCGATGAAGCACTTGGGGAACGTACTCTTGGCCTCGGCGTGGACGTCACATAGCTTGATTGTTCTGTACCTCCGTGGCTCGACCACGATGATCTCCTTCTTCTTCGGGAGTAACCTTTGCAGTGAGGAGACAAAGCTGCTGACTTCTTCCTTGAGTTTTTCCTCGTTTATGTCCATTGTGATTAATTTATTTATTTGGTATTTTGTTTGTTGGATACAGTCGGATAACAGGTCAAACGTCATTGACCTGTCTGGTTTTATTTCTGTTTGGCTGAGCGCTGTCGACGTGTCCGGCCAGTCGCACGCTGCAAGGAGTTTGTGTATTTATAGTTGTCTTTGAGATAGCGAGACTTATTTTTGACAGTTTCTCTTGCTGGGTGAACTAAAGCTGTGTGTACACGCTAAGTATAATTGGACAAGCTCTTGGAGCTTGGATATTTTAGGGCTTTAATGGCATTGATAGAGGGGCGTCGTTTGTGAACATTTCTAAAAAACAGAACTTAACGATCATCATTTTATGGTTTAAAATAATTTGGAGAAATTTGACAGTTTGTGGTAACTTGGCGACTGTACAAACTGTGCCCTACCAAATACTGCCAATAAACTGAAAATATAAATAGCGGAAGAGAAATCCGATCAAAATTAACCAATAGCATAATCAGCCTTTAATGTTCGCACTGCTGGGTCACTCGGCCTCCTCTCTATGAGAGGGAATGGGCTATAATCGACCATGCGGGCCCAGTGCGGGTTGGTAGATGTCACATGTCTTCGAATTTTTGGTTCATGGACATGCCGGTTTCCTCACGATGTTTTCCATCACCGTTTTGAGAGCAGTGGTGATGAAATAAATTACACAAAGTAATGCGCCTGCCTGGGTTCGAACCCACGACTTACTTTTCGTAAGTCGGGGCCGCCAGTCCAGGTTACTATTTTCCAAATAATGGGCTATAATTAGTTGTTGAATTTCCGTCATTTCTTCTTCAAACGTCTTTTACTCTCACTTATAAATAAGTACATAATGTTAACAGGAAACACACTGATTCCATTCAATGTCAATCTGTATCTCCTTCAATTTGTTAAAGAGGCCGTCAATCCGTCGCCGGCCATTCATGGCCCATTCATTCTGGTTCGATGTCCATTCATGGCACTTGTTTACTCGACCGTGACTCTTAGTAACACAACAAATCGTAGATATTATATTTATAGGGATAGCGCCGGATATCTTTCAAGGGTATATTTATTTATAGTTGATGGATGTCGCTGAGTAATTGACACTTCTGAGACAACACAAGTTGTAAACTTCAAAAGTAAGACAGAATCTTTTGGCACGTAAGTAATCAACGTCACTACTGACGTCATCTTGTATAATTTCAAAACGTTTTCTGATTTATTCTGTGTACCATCACGGTTCTTTTGACCCTTGAAATGATTTGATGATTTGTCAGAAGGATGCTGTAAGTAAATATTTATTATTATTGAACAAACTAGATGGCTCCGTTAGTTCCAAGCTCCACGACGCACTCTAACAATAACGCCTATATGTGCTAATGTCTTCCAAGCGCGTAGAGATCCGTTTATACCACTGTGATGGATCAGGTATGGCCTTGACTGAAATACCCAGTCTGACAAAGTTTTAGTCAGACGTAAAGATCCCTTAGTCTTCAAAATGATGTGCTTAGCCTTTGTCGAACTAAGTGGGGGTCGGTTTCCAGGCTAACAGAAACAGAAGAACCAGATGAAGTAAAATACCAGTATTTTATATGGAGTAACTGCCTATCTGACCACCACTATCTAGTTACTGGAAAATAAATAACCCTTGGTAAGACTGGTTGTTAGACGTTCAGGTTTATCATTACCCATAACGACTATGAAATGACAGGAGCTTAACGTGCTTTCCAAGGCACGAAGAAGTCCCTAACTAATAAATCAAGTAAGCAAAATGTACCATCAAAATGCTTTTTAAGTTTTAGCCAGTCAAGTTCCAAAATGATTTATTACTTTAGTCGTTATCCCCCACCTGTGCCCAACTACCTACCTAGATCTCCAGGGTCTACCAGTTTGAACCCTTTTAGCGAATTGCTGCGAATGTGACAAGCATTTGAGCAGACTATTTTAGGTTCAAAGCAGAATTTATTTGACGGAAAATAAAAGCTTTCTCGTGATTGTCGAGGGTTTGAAGTGGTTTGTTAGAGGAGGGGTTTTAAAATAAAGCTGATTGGGTCGGTGGAGAATAGGGATGGGTGGGAATAGGCTCGTAACTTGTAGGAAAGTGTTCAAGTGTCTTGTGCCGATTATGTATACTATAGAAATGATGATGTAAAACCTGCTATTATGACTTACAGCATCATCACCTGTCTAGCCTTTTCCCAACTCTGTTGGAGTCGGCTTCCAATCTAACCATCATCATCATCATCATTTGAGCCGAAAGACGTCCAGTGCTGGACATAGGCCTCCCCCAAGTGTCGCCGCACTGACCGGTCCCGTGCGACTCGCATCCAGCGGATCCCCGCAACCTTCACCAGGTCATCGGTCCACCTAGTGGGAGGCCTTCCAACGCAACGTCTTCCGGTTCGCGGTCGCCACTCCAGAACTTTTCAGCCCCATCGGCCATCCGTTCTGCGAGCAATGTGCCCTGCCCACTGCCACTTCAGTTTGGCAATTCTTCGGGCTACGTCGGTAACCTTGGTTTTTTTGCTGATGTCTTCATTTCTGATTCGAACACGCAAAGAAACTCCGAGCATAGCCCTCTCCATTGCCCTTTGGGTGACTTTAAGCCTTCGAATGAGGCCCATTGTGAGCGACCACAATCTAACCAGATGCAGTTGAATACCAGTATTTTACGTGGAGTGACTGCCTATCAGACCTCCATAACCCAGTTAGTACTAATACGATACCCCTTAGCTTAGTAAGACTGCTTGTCAGACTTTCGGGCCAATGACAACCTGTAACGACTGTCAAAGTTCTACAAATAATAGCCAGGACCAACGGCTTAGCGTGCTTTCTAAGGCACGAAGGAAACTCGGTATGAATAGATGGTCCACCCATTCATGGACCGACGTAGACAAGCGTGACTTAACCTTGAACATCGTCCCGAGCAGCTGTTTTTTCTAGCTACTGCAATAAGTATAAAATATTCCCACTGCTGGGACAAAGGTTTCGTCTCCTTTAGAGGGAGTGAGCCGTCCACTGCGCGGGTCCTGTGCGGGTTGAGAACTATTACGACTTGGACAGAATAAGCGATGAGAAGACCGCAAATGAAAATAGGCGGCATTCCGTAAAACTTTTTAAATTCTCTACATTCTCTACATTTTTATCATGCCATTACGACTTCTAATCGGTTGATATCAGTAGATATGGTATGCAACTAGACACCTAGACACTACGTAAAGTGCCTTGTTCTGGAAAGGAAGCCAGCAGGAATCGGCTTCTTAGGTACCTTCGGGCCTGGTATGCAAGCTACTTGCTTGTGTATGTCTGCCTTAGCTGGAATTTAAATTGGAAGTATGTGCGGTAATAACGGGTATTTCTGGTTTCAGACTTAACAGAATTCCACAATCATTCGCTCATGTCTGACAGTCGCAAAATGATTCATTTTTAGAACTGCCTATGCTGAACAAACTATTTGGTATACACGCGGAAATTTTCACAATCCAATGCCGAAGCGTATACTTTTCCAAAATAATGAATAAAGCTTTTTTCATGAAGAGACTGACTCATAATGACATAAACTTTATAAAATAAAATTGCAAACAATATTGCCAGTGTACTTGGATTGTGAATATTTCTGCGTGTATACCAAATAGCTTGTTCGATCGTACGTTTGAGTTTTACCTTGAACTACAAGTTTAACTTGACTTTCACACAACAAAGTTATTTTTAAACAAGTCGAATGACTTTGACAGGGGTGTTGGTATACATTTCTGGTTGTACTTAGTAACTAATAGTTCCATGCATTTGTGACATTGTCTTGCGAAATTAATGGGGATGCCAAATGTGTAACTTATGGCACTTGTATAGATTGGGACCTAGCTATGGTCGCGCCTTCTACAATGAGCTTCTAACGGTCTTCCCCATTGAAAAAACAAGATGGCAGGGTTAGTTCCCATTTTTGGCCACAAGCCAAAATATCCATGTACATTGGATACCTTTAATCTCAGAAATTATTTATTTTTCGGACGGTTCCGCTTGTTGGGGTTACTAAGGTATCTAATGAGGTTAATCTTTGCGTAAATATAGAAAAGTATAGGTGCGAACCAACACAAGAGAGTAGACAATAATGAAATTCTAAAAGTGTTACAATTTGTAGGCAGCTACTCCCGTCTGACCACCTCTAAAGGATATTGAAGCCGAGGCACTAGCGCGAACATGCGACGTACTCACCCGAATGATTTTTGTATGGTAAATACAACTTTTCTGTGGCATTTTAGTTAAACTTTTTGTGACAAGCACAATAAATTGGTCCCTATGACGCTTCGCGGGCCGAAACTATATCGTACGGCCTCGTCGGTCCTACTCCAAGCGAGCAAGATGTTCTGCGTTCGATTCCCAGGTGAGGGATAAGTGTTCTTGGGTTTTCCATCCGGAATTTCTCAGTAGCAGCCACAAAGGCTTGCCGATAGGGGGCGAACCTATTGCCATCAACATACATGGCACTTAAACACAACTGGCGAAATGTGGGTGTAATATTAGATACACCCCTGCCTAACCCTCCGAGTTCTACAAGCGTAATGTTAAAATAGTTCGTCATAACGCTAAGTTTACTCCGCGCATATGGATGCGCGGAGTAAACTTAGCGTAGCTAGGCCCACTGTCTAAAGGTTATTGAAACCGTACGTTTTTAACTGAACTCTGGTAAAATAAACTACGGTAACGGATACTATAAATATTAGAAATAGGTGTGAATTCCGCGCAACACCGCTCGCTTCCCGGTTCGATACCCAGCTCGAACAATATTTACTGCTGCGAAGCGTGTGCTGTTTGATTCCTTTATTTATTACCGGACTACAGCGGTGTTGAAAGAAGGTTCTGTATTTTTAACACCATTCTCTTTGTTAATGTAATTAAAGATTTAGTACTAGGTATATGAAAGCCACAAATCGGTTATGATGGTATTAATTTTTATAGCATTTAGAATAGAAAAGAATAGGATAAAATATACTATAATGTACACCAAAATTTAAACACAACTGTTTTACAATATTGCAAATTTTATGGTTACAATGGCGGTCATAAGACTGAGAGCGATATCTTCGAGAAAACCTTTGGATGGACTGTACGAACATAAAATACAGGTATGCTTTATAGGTCTACGATGTTCCCACTGCTGGGATCTGTTATCCACCACGAGAGCTCAGTGTGAGTTAGTAGACGTCACATTCCCTCGATTGTTTGGGGCAAAGAGCTGTTGGACTTTTCACGGTGTTTTTCTTACATTCAGAGAGCATTCGTGATGAATTAAATTGCATGAAGCATAGTAGAGTGGCGTGCCTAGGGGCGAACCATACGCCATGCCCGGGAAAGCAGACTGTTTAGAAACCCATACATCATGAAGAGAAGTCTATACTTATATCTATCTATACTAATATTTTAAAGAGGTAAAGTTTGTGAGTTTGTAGGGGGTAATCTCTGGATCTACTGAACCGATTTTGAAAGTTCTTTCACTAATAAAAAAAAAAACATTTTCATTCGAGTATCACTGACTCATAATAGAAATACCACCCATACAGTCACATTACATACACAACATTATTCATTCAATTCAATTCATAACAATTTAATTAACTTAATTCAATTCATTCATGCATTCAAATAAATAAATTCAGATTAAAGTGAGTCATAAACAATAAATACTAATAGGACATATCATCCCCGAGTGCCATAGGCATATTTACAGCGTGCCCGTGGGATAACTTCCAACCAAAACGCGAGCGAAGCCACGGGCAACAGCTAGTAAGTTATAAGGGCAAGATAAGCTTTTAGTCTTGTATGAAAGTACCGCCACTAAGTGGATGCCTACTCAGGTTCGAACCGCCTATCTGACCTCGAGTACCCAGTAAGTACTGGGTAATATGGTTGTCTGACTTTCGGGCCACTGAATATTATACCTGTAACAACTGTATACAAAAGATAACCTGGACCAACGGCTTAATATGTATAACAGCTTAACGAAAGGAATTTAAAAAAAAAGTTAACAAAACTGCTACTAGACAAGTTACGCAATTCAAGATTTTCTTAATGACAAAACTTTCTGTTATGGGGTGTATGTCCGTGTGATTTAATTTAGTGACATTTTTATTTGTTATTTTTATTGCAATTCTAATGTTAATTTATTTTTTTGTCATTTATAATCGAATTTATTGACATTATTAATTGAATTTATTATGATTTTAAACTTAATTTGTTGACATTTGTAATTTAATTTTCTGACATTTAATTGAATGATATTTGTAGTTTTAGTTATTCACATTTATTTTTTCTTTTTCATTCTTTTTTTAAATTTAATTGATTGACATTGTGCTTACTTCCGAATGTTTTTGAATAATATGAGTATTTTTAATAATGATAATAATGATGCCCAATGAATGACATGCTTCTTTAAGTTTTTTTTTTTTGTTTTTTTGTATATGTACAGCTATTATGTTAAGTAATTTTGCATGCCGTAAGGCAAAATGTATCGGGACGTTCATCAAAATAACCATCTTAATTATCTGTATACCTACATTATTGGCAAATAAATGATTTGTAAGTATTTCTATTTCTGTTTTTCGAGGCACGGAGGAAACTCGGTGTATAATGGGTGGTCCCCCATCCACGGACCAACCTAGGCCTGCGCGGCTTAACCTGAAGATCGACCCGAGCGAATGTTATTACGTTTTCTAACTAATCAAATCTTTGGCGATCACAATATTCCCTATACGGCAGTTATAATAAAAGCTATGAGGGCGCCGGATATTATAAATGTTTACAATTTATCGGTAGCGCAACGTTCCGGGTTCGACACCCGGGTCAAACATTGTTTACAGTTTCAGCTCGTTCCGTTTTGTAATATATTACATGAAACAGATGTGTTTAGGTGGTTGCCCGACCGTGCAGAGAATGTGTTATGGTTTTACTAACAAAATGGTGTAGCTGTAATTGCCTGTGAAAGGATACTATAAATGTTTTGGTGTTTTTCGTAATTGCTATGACGCTTTTATTGCTAGTAGGACTAGGCAGAAATTGAGTATTAATATGTACTAATATTATAAAGAGGTAAAGTTTGTGAGATTGTAGGGGTAATCTCTGGATCTACTGAACTGATTTTGATGATCGGTGATCCCCGAGTGACATAGGCTATATTTACAACGTGCCCGTTGGATAATTTCCGACCAAAACGCGACAACAGCTAGTTCCTAATAATTGTAGTTAATAAGTTGAAATGTAAATAAAGCTTTATAAAAAAAGAGTCTAATGATGTCATCACCACTACTCTCAAAACGGTGAAGGAAAACATCGAGAGGACTTTGACATCTGTCAACACGCACGGGCCCCGCGTGGTGGATTACAGCCCACTCCCACTCACTAAGAAGGCCCGTGTTCCAGCTGTGGTCCTCCCACAGCTGGAACACAGGTTTAGCTGGACTTATAGACTGATTAGATTATGCTTATCACTACTGACATAGTATAAATCAAAGTCGCTTCCCGCTGTCTGTCCCTATGTATGCTTAGTTCTTTAAAACTACGCAACGGATTTTGATGCAGTTTTTTTAATAGATAGAGTGATTCAAGAGGAAGGTTTATATGTATAACTTAGCACCCGTGCGAAGCCGGGGCGGGTCGCTAGTACAACAATATTTTCATCACCATTCGAGAAATAATAACAGCAAAATAATAACAGCCGCTCGGATCGATCTTAAGGTTATGCCGTGCTTGCCTAGGTTGGTCTGTGGATGGGTGACCGCCCATTACATACCGAGTTTCCTCAGTGCCTCGGAAAGCACGTTAAGCCGTTGGTCTCGGCTGTCATCTGTAGTTTTTTTACAGTCGTTACAGGTAGTCAGTAGCCCAAAAAGTCTGACAACCAGTCTTACCAAGGGTATCGTATTACCTAGTACTAACTGGGTTGTGGTGGTCAGATAGGCAGTCGCTCCATGTAAAATACTGGTATTCGGCTGCATCCGGTTAGACTGGAAGCCGACCCCAACATAGCTAGGAAAAGGCTAGGCAGATGATGATTCGAGAAATAAGTTAAACAATTTCCTTCAAAAAGCCTTTCCTCAACAATTCGAAGGGGCTTAAATATTGCCCCGTTTCTCTATCGGGCTATAAATCGATTGGTCTCCAGTTGGCGTCAAGTACCTCTTAAATTGCTCATAATATCCCGAACCTATTAAAGTTGATGGGACAAATTGGACTTATTGAGCCCTCCCCTTTAAGTTAAAACAGCAGATTTTGTTGAAACATATTAAGTGCCACCCTTCAGTTTCTCTTGAAGTTCAAATTTAAGAGTAATTTTAGTTTTAAGTAAGTTTTAGAAATAGTTAATAAGGGGTTTTAATTTTGTTAATTATTCCTATGATCAGTTATTTTTAGGGTTCCGTATCCAAGGGGACCCTTGGGGACAAGAGATTAAGACTCCACAGTCTGTCTGTCTGTCTGTCACTAGGCTGTATCTCATGAACCGTGATAGCTAGATAGTTGAAATTTTCACAGATGATGTATTTCTGTTGCCGCTTTAACAACAAATACTAAAAACAGAATAAAATAAATATTTAAGGGGGACTCCCATACAAAAAACGTGTTTTTTTTTTTAGATAATCGTACGGAACCCTTCGTGCGCGAGTACGATCCGCACTAGGCCGGTTTTTTTACTTAAGTGACAATTTGTGTAAATTGGTTTAAAAAGACAAGAGAATTACCTACCTACACGTCACAATCCTTTTATCGCTCTGTTGATAAAAGAACCACACACACACCTTTGAGTGGGCTTGTCCAGCCAATGCACGCGTTTGTCGGTAATCGTGTAGATTATTTCATTATAGTCGTTTTACGAACGTGCGAGTGACATTCAACCTTAGCGAGCTTAAACAATAAGGTCGACAATACGAATTCAAAATTTTGTGGACGTGTCTCGAAATTATATCTAATTTCTCGCGTTTTATCCGTCAGTTTCACTAAACTACCCTTGAATACCTCTTTTCCAATTTAGATAAGTATCCGTCCATTAATATTAAACTGATGATGGAGTAAAGCCGGCTCACCAAATAAAGCCAACAGGCGATTAAGGCTCTTGTAATTAATGTGGTAGGGGTGAAATTTGATTAAATCCACTACTGAAATGCTGGCTGGCGATGTAAAATGTAAAACACTGAATCTGAAATTAAGCAAGGTTTAACTTTTTAACTGACTGGCCGACTCTTTGACAATTCAAAAGCATAATTGGTTTAATTAAATTGAAAAGAGTTTTGAAGAAGAGAGATCCAATCCTGGTTGCGATGAATAAATTTGGCACAGTCACGAACGTCTTTTTCATGAAATAGTAATTCAATGGGATCAAATGAACTTAGAGGCTTGTGTTAATGATTATAATTCTATAAGTCAATACGTGTTACGGTCGCGACTCATATTTTGTTCAACACACAACCTGACACTGACCTGCACATTGCAAGAAAATGTAAGGAAATTTGAATTTCGCGGGCTACCCGAGCGCTTCCACCTTAAGGAAAAAACATGAAAGACGACCCAAGAAGTTCATGAAGTAATCCAACATTTCGAAAATAAGAGCTGAAAACTGAATTAGTCTATGTTTAGTAATTAATTTAATTAAGGAGTTCTTGTAAATTAAGATCAGAAAGCCACTGTTGTTACTCATTCCCAATTAGCGGAGGCTTGGCGAAAACATTGGCTAATCAACTAATGAAGGAGTATTCCATACAGTGTGACTAATTGCCGATTTCTATTTATGACTGATACTTTTCAGTTTATTGGTATACTTTCGAATACTGCCTCTAAAAAGTTGGAGTAGCGCTTTTTGCTTAGCGTTGGCATCATCTTTATTTCTAGAAAACATTTTGAAACATCTGCGTGCCTTTTCCCAAATATGTTGGGGTCAGCTTCCAGTCTAATCGGATGCAGATGAATACCAGTATTTTACATGAAGCAACTACCTATCTGACCTCCACAACCCTACCTACCTAGTACTAACTGTAGTACTAGGTAATACGATACCCTTTGGTAAGACTGGTTGTAAGACTTTCGGGCCACTGACTACCTGTAACGACTGTCAAAGATCTACAAATGATAGCCGGGACCAACGGTTTAACGTGCTTTCCGAGGCACAGAGGAAACTTGATATGTAATGGTATCACAAATTCCCTAATAATAGGTCATTAAAAGTAATAACCTATTATAACCTACTAAATATAATTATATATCAGTAAAACCAACCACGTTAGACTTGGCAAATAAACTGACAGCAGTTTTACGAAAAACAACCTTTTCGGGTCAAACCAAAAAACAATTTCCCCGATTGTTTCTTTCTAAAAAAATAAACAACCCCTCGTCTCCCCGTAACTGTCGGAAGAGGGTAGTGACAATTTAAAATTGTGCGGGTAGAATGACTTCCTAAAACTGTGCCAAATTGCAACTTTCAACGTCAGAATGTGTTCCAAGAAAGGGGTGTGACATACGGACAGACATCACGTCTGTTAAAGTGTTCCGGTTCGCCAATAGTTTCCGCAGAACACTGAGATAAAAATAAAATGGGAATGTAAATGTTTTGTTCGGAAAAGGCAGATATGTTTTGGTATCAAAAATCCTAAAATAGATATAAACAGAACATATTTTTATGTATTAATAATAACTGGTTTCCTGAAATATCGTACCGTTTTTGGTACAATTCCTACTAAAAAAAAATAGTATAAATGTGGAAATTTGTGAAAAGGGATGGATGAATGTTTGTTACTCTCAGCAAAAACTACTGAACGGATTTGGATGAAATTTAACATACAGATAGCTTATAACCTGGATTAACACATAGGTTACTTTCATTCCCGGTAGTATGATCACGTGGAGCAATAATCGAATCACGAGTAAATTATGTTTGTATCCAGCATCCACAACCGGGAACAGATATTTGAAAAGTATTAGGTATTGATTCTTTAGCTTCTCAATGGATTAAGCTCAATTATTAGGTACCTTCGTAAGTACACATATACACCGATTCCGTTATTCTTAGCAAAATAAATGTGAACGAAATCACGCAAATCGAATAGATAATTCTCGTCATAACACACGCCATTTTGGTATTCAGCAAAGCCGCGTTTCTTTAAACGAACATAATACCAAATATTACTCACAAATCTGCGCAAAAAGGTTGTATATCAAGAGATAAAAACCATTGGGCGCCTGTTACGGAATAACGATTACGTCTCAACTTTTCCAGCAATGAACAACAACTGTCTGCCACAGTGTAAGTTAATACAGTAGCTCGACATTACAATCGACAGCTATCGACTAAGAAGAAGAGCGAGGGATTTGACTTTCTGATTGACCACTCCTAGATAGATCCTGGTTGGCAGATAATTTTATCTAGACATAAACAGTGGCACCCGAAAATCATGAAACAGAGGTCAACAATTCGCGGTAGCAAGTATTTAAATTAGATAAACCAATCACAGCCTGCAGCTATCATTAGTTTTACATAGATTATACTTGCAATATCGGAGTTTAGGATGTTCAAACATGATCAAATTATTAATACAATGATGTTCGATACCTAAAACTGCATAAATTAGCTATAATACTGAAACAAATCAAAACAGCCCGTGGCAAAATAATAACAGCCGCCCGGGTCGATCTTTAGGTTAAGCCGCGCTTGCCTAGGTTGGTCGGTGGATGGGTGACCGCCCATTACATACCGAGTTTCCTCCGTGCCTCGGAAAGCACGTTAAGCCGTTGGTCTCGGCTGTCATCTGTAGTTTTTTTACAGTCGTTACAGGTAGTCAGTAGCCCAAAAAGTCTGACAACCAGTCTTACCAAGGGTATCGTATTACCTAGTACTAACTGGGTTGTGGTGGTCAGATAGGCAGTCGCTCCATGTAAAATACTGGTATTCGGCTGCATCCGGTTAGACTGGAAGCCGACCCCAACATAGCTAGGAAAAGGCTAGGCAGATGATGATTCGAGAAATAAGTTAAACAATTTCCTTCAAAAAGCCTTTCCTCAACAATTCGAAGGGGCTTAAATATTGCCCCGTTTCTCTATCGGGCTATAAATCGATTGGTCTCCAGTTGGCGTCAAGTACCTCTTAAATTGCTCATAATATCCCGAACCTATTAAAGTTGATGGGACAAATTGGACTTATTGAGCCCTCCCCTTTAAGTTAAAACAGCAGATTTTGTTGAAACATATTAAGTGCCACCCTTCAGTTTCTCTTGAAGTTCAAATTTAAGAGTAATTTTAGTTTTAAGTAAGTTTTAGAAATAGTTAATAAGGGGTTTTAATTTTGTTAATTATTCCTATGATCAGTTATTTTTAGGGTTCCGTATCCAAGGGGACCCTTGGGGACAAGAGATTAAGACTCCACAGTCTGTCTGTCTGTCTGTCACTAGGCTGTATCTCATGAACCGTGATAGCTAGATAGTTGAAATTTTCACAGATGATGTATTTCTGTTGCCGCTTTAACAACAAATACTAAAAACAGAATAAAATAAATATTTAAGGGGGACTCCCATACAAAAAACGTGTTTTTTTTTTTAGATAATCGTACGGAACCCTTCGTGCGCGAGTACGATCCGCACTAGGCCGGTTTTTTTACTTAAGTGACAATTTGTGTAAATTGGTTTAAAAAGACAAGAGAATTACCTACCTACACGTCACAATCCTTTTATCGCTCTGTTGATAAAAGAACCACACACACACCTTTGAGTGGGCTTGTCCAGCCAATGCACGCGTTTGTCGGTAATCGTGTAGATTATTTCATTATAGTCGTTTTACGAACGTGCGAGTGACATTCAACCTTAGCGAGCTTAAACAATAAGGTCGACAATACGAATTCAAAATTTTGTGGACGTGTCTCGAAATTATATCTAATTTCTCGCGTTTTATCCGTCAGTTTCACTAAACTACCCTTGAATACCTCTTTTCCAATTTAGATAAGTATCCGTCCATTAATATTAAACTGATGATGGAGTAAAGCCGGCTCACCAAATAAAGCCAACAGGCGATTAAGGCTCTTGTAATTAATGTGGTAGGGGTGAAATTTGATTAAATCCACTACTGAAATGCTGGCTGGCGATGTAAAATGTAAAACACTGAATCTGAAATTAAGCAAGGTTTAACTTTTTAACTGACTGGCCGACTCTTTGACAATTCAAAAGCATAATTGGTTTAATTAAATTGAAAAGAGTTTTGAAGAAGAGAGATCCAATCCTGGTTGCGATGAATAAATTTGGCACAGTCACGAACGTCTTTTTCATGAAATAGTAATTCAATGGGATCAAATGAACTTAGAGGCTTGTGTTAATGATTATAATTCTATAAGTCAATACGTGTTACGGTCGCGACTCATATTTTGTTCAACACACAACCTGACACTGACCTGCACATTGCAAGAAAATGTAAGGAAATTTGAATTTCGCGGGCTACCCGAGCGCTTCCACCTTAAGGAAAAAACATGAAAGACGACCCAAGAAGTTCATGAAGTAATCCAACATTTCGAAAATAAGAGCTGAAAACTGAATTAGTCTATGTTTAGTAATTAATTTAATTAAGGAGTTCTTGTAAATTAAGATCAGAAAGCCACTGTTGTTACTCATTCCCAATTAGCGGAGGCTTGGCGAAAACATTGGCTAATCAACTAATGAAGGAGTATTCCATACAGTGTGACTAATTGCCGATTTCTATTTATGACTGATACTTTTCAGTTTATTGGTATACTTTCGAATACTGCCTCTAAAAAGTTGGAGTAGCGCTTTTTGCTTAGCGTTGGCATCATCTTTATTTCTAGAAAACATTTTGAAACATCTGCGTGCCTTTTCCCAAATATGTTGGGGTCAGCTTCCAGTCTAATCGGATGCAGATGAATACCAGTATTTTACATGAAGCAACTACCTATCTGACCTCCACAACCCTACCTACCTAGTACTAACTGTAGTACTAGGTAATACGATACCCTTTGGTAAGACTGGTTGTAAGACTTTCGGGCCACTGACTACCTGTAACGACTGTCAAAGATCTACAAATGATAGCCGGGACCAACGGTTTAACGTGCTTTCCGAGGCACAGAGGAAACTTGATATGTAATGGTATCACAAATTCCCTAATAATAGGTCATTAAAAGTAATAACCTATTATAACCTACTAAATATAATTATATATCAGTAAAACCAACCACGTTAGACTTGGCAAATAAACTGACAGCAGTTTTACGAAAAACAACCTTTTCGGGTCAAACCAAAAAACAATTTCCCCGATTGTTTCTTTCTAAAAAAATAAACAACCCCTCGTCTCCCCGTAACTGTCGGAAGAGGGTAGTGACAATTTAAAATTGTGCGGGTAGAATGACTTCCTAAAACTGTGCCAAATTGCAACTTTCAACGTCAGAATGTGTTCCAAGAAAGGGGTGTGACATACGGACAGACATCACGTCTGTTAAAGTGTTCCGGTTCGCCAATAGTTTCCGCAGAACACTGAGATAAAAATAAAATGGGAATGTAAATGTTTTGTTCGGAAAAGGCAGATATGTTTTGGTATCAAAAATCCTAAAATAGATATAAACAGAACATATTTTTATGTATTAATAATAACTGGTTTCCTGAAATATCGTACCGTTTTTGGTACAATTCCTACTAAAAAAAAATAGTATAAATGTGGAAATTTGTGAAAAGGGATGGATGAATGTTTGTTACTCTCAGCAAAAACTACTGAACGGATTTGGATGAAATTTAACATACAGATAGCTTATAACCTGGATTAACACATAGGTTACTTTCATTCCCGGTAGTATGATCACGTGGAGCAATAATCGAATCACGAGTAAATTATGTTTGTATCCAGCATCCACAACCGGGAACAGATATTTGAAAAGTATTAGGTATTGATTCTTTAGCTTCTCAATGGATTAAGCTCAATTATTAGGTACCTTCGTAAGTACACATATACACCGATTCCGTTATTCTTAGCAAAATAAATGTGAACGAAATCACGCAAATCGAATAGATAATTCTCGTCATAACACACGCCATTTTGGTATTCAGCAAAGCCGCGTTTCTTTAAACGAACATAATACCAAATATTACTCACAAATCTGCGCAAAAAGGTTGTATATCAAGAGATAAAAACCATTGGGCGCCTGTTACGGAATAACGATTACGTCTCAACTTTTCCAGCAATGAACAACAACTGTCTGCCACAGTGTAAGTTAATACAGTAGCTCGACATTACAATCGACAGCTATCGACTAAGAAGAAGAGCGAGGGATTTGACTTTCTGATTGACCACTCCTAGATAGATCCTGGTTGGCAGATAATTTTATCTAGACATAAACAGTGGCACCCGAAAATCATGAAACAGAGGTCAACAATTCGCGGTAGCAAGTATTTAAATTAGATAAACCAATCACAGCCTGCAGCTATCATTAGTTTTACATAGATTATACTTGCAATATCGGAGTTTAGGATGTTCAAACATGATCAAATTATTAATACAATGATGTTCGATACCTAAAACTGCATAAATTAGCTATAATACTGAAACAAATCAAAACAGCCCGTGGCAAAATAATAACAGCCGCCCGGGTCGATCTTTAGGTTAAGCCGCGCTTGCCTAGGTTGGTCGGTGGATGGGTGACCGCCCATTACATACCGAGTTTCCTCCGTGCCTCGGAAAGCACGTTAAGCTGTTGGTCCCTGCTATCATCTGTAGATCTTTGACAGTCGTTACAGGTAGTGACCCAAAAAGTCTGACAACCAATCTTACCAAGGGCTATGGTATTACCCAGTACTAACTGGGTTGTGGAGGTCAGATAGGCAGTCGCTCCATGTAAAATACTGGTATTCAGCTGCATCCGGTTAGACTGGAGGCCGACCCTAACATAGTTGGGATAAGGCTAGGCAGATCATGATGACTAAATCAAATCAAACTACTGTAGCAGATTATAGTATGACCACTTTAGGTTTGCAGTTGAAGGTGGCGCTGCTTGTCAAGAAATCTTGCATCGATATGTCAAACGTGGTACATTTATTTCAGTTCATTCTTTTCCCGTCTGCACAGATAATTTGGTTGAAGTGTACTGTTCTGTGACAGCAGTGAATAGATACAATAGTGACGTTAAGCTAAGTTTAATTTTCAGTTGGCTAGAAATGAGGTGACTCATGAAATGATGAGTAATAGAGAAGAAAATATGGGAGATGACCTGATGCGCCGACCACAAATAAATTGGAGAATGATGATACAGAACTTTTATGTAAAAACTGATTGAAAATTACTAATTTAGGTATACCTGACTAGATTTTCCTCATCCACTATCGAGAAAAAAAGTATTCCAGTATAAAAAGGTATGTCCTGAGTTACTCAGGTCATGTACCACAATGCGCTGTATAAATTGGGTACCCCAGTTGTATTAAAGCTTTAATGCAACTGAGGCACCCAATTGATGCAGCTTACCGTACATGACAGACAAATATACCGAGAGACCGACTCACAGCGATTCATTTACAAAGTTTTTTTTTTTTTTTTAATATTGAGAAATTATACCAAGAGTCAAAACAATCTTGGAATTCTAAATCTTTTTACGCTGTGGTTGTAGGGATACTTACTTTTATTTAACATAGCGACCTATATCTAGTTTTATCGTTTTAATAAAAGGTTTTGAAGTTTCACTTTGAGTTTTTTAGCATTGATAGCGTAAAAGTTCAATTATTTTGGATACCGTTCTACGTTTGAAGATTTCAGACCAATAATATATTATTTAACTAGCGACTCGCCCCGGCTTTGCACGGGTGCAATGTTATACATATAACCCTTCCTCTTGAATCACTCTATCTATTAAAAAAAACCGCATCAAAATCCGTTGCGTAGTTTTAAAGAGTCGAAGAGAGAAGTCGCCGCCCGCTGTCTGTTCCTGAATGCTTATACATAGGAACACAGCGGGAAGCGACTTTGTTTTATAATAAATAGTGATGTAGTGAAGAGGTCACGTATTTTATTTCGTATTTTTTTGAGGATTCCGTGGCTAAATAAGCTTTTCGTTTGATTACCATGCTTGCCTAGGTTGGTCCGTGGACGGGTGACCACCCATTAAATACCGAGTTTCCTCCGTGCCTCGCAAAGCACGTTAAACCGTTGGTCCCGGTTGTCATTTGTAGACTTTTGACAGTCGTTACAGGTAGTCAGTGGCACCAGTCTTACCAAGGGTTATCATATTACCCAGTGCTAACTGGATTGTAGACGTCAGTTAGGCTAGGGTTCGTTTTTTTTACATGGAGCGACTCTCCATGTAAAAAATACTGGTATTCAGCTACATCCGGTTAGACTGGAAGCCGACCCAACATAGTTGGGAAAACACTAAGCGAATGATGATTGAGGTTATGTATTTTCTTCATCAATGCATGAATTATAAAAGTCACATTTATAATGGCCCGCCGGATTGAATCCCACAACCTCGTGCCCGAGAGGCGTAGCTTTATTAACGTCTGGGCCTGGTCCAGGACCATCGCGACATCCTATACTATTAAATGAGCATTATTCGTCTATATACTAATATTATAAAGAGTAAGTTTGTGAGAGTGCCATAGGCTATATATACATCATGCCCGTTGGATTATTTCCAACCAAAACGAGAGCGAAGCCGCGGGCAACAGCTAGTATAATATAACTTTTGATCACGTTATCGAAAACGGCTCTAACGATTCCGGTGATAGTTGCCATATAGGGCTTTACGGGGCGAAAAATTGATCTAGCCTCATAATTATCTAGGTTTCATAATTATCTCGAAAAAATTGTTTTCTCTATACTCACCCGAGCAGAACTCGATCGCCCAGGTACTTTTGATAAATCAAAAACATAAAATCATCACAAGTAATTTTTCACGTTTCCAAAACCAAAATAACTCCAATCTCTCTCTTGTTTCAGTGTAACAATGTGGTCTGCAAAGAAGACCGACAGCAACAACGCCAGCACTCCGTCTGCGGAGGAGGAGATCAAAGTGGTGCTGGTAGGAGACACTCAGTGCGGGAAGACCTCGCTCGTCCAGAGGTTCGTCTCCGACACCTTTATTGAGGTAGGTCTATCAAGGTTTTATTTTATTTTATCATGTTTTTCATAACTGACAAGGCTCATGCCTTGTCGTGATGATGGATTTTTAGGGTACCGTAACCAAAGGGTCCAACGGAACTCGTGTTTTTTTCGTAATTTTTTGGTCGATCTTAAAAACAGTGGCACGCAACCTCCAGCCGAACTCAATAAAATACATAATTTACCTCTTAATAATATTAGTATAGAAAACCTAATAACAGCTTGCTGAGCTTACTTCTAAAACATTTTCAGGTCTTTTTCTTAAACGAAATTGCCGTAGGTTAAAAATTTGTAAATATGGAAGGCGTTACTAAATTATCGTTGATTTACACCTCAACCACTTGGACCAGAAATAAAGACCATCACATAGAACCACTTAGAAATTAATTAGATAACGACCCCGAACTGACACGGCAATACAATTATAATTACGTTTAACACAAATCCAGTAATTAACGTGTTATTGACAGATGTTTAATTACTATTAATCGAAGATCCTGGCAGTGACGTTTGTGAGATACATTGATATCTGTCTAATCCGAAATGTAATCATGTATAGCGAATAACTGACAGTCAAGTACATGTGCTTGACATACGCTACTGAATAGGTTATGTTAATTTAGTAAAAATTCGAAAATTGTATGAATATCGATAGGTACGTACCTCAAGCGTTAAGCGCCATTGTTTCAAGGCGCGCGATCAAGCATGCAGCAGGCACCATGCTCGATCGCCCCGCCTTGAAACAGTGTTAATACGGTGCAGCCAGTAATTTGTCGTTCTGTCTGAATTGAATATAGAGGTCTGAACTGATTATAGATTAAAGGGCTAAATATTTAAACCGATTGAATTAAAACCCACTTTCTGTTTAAAAAAAACTGAGTCCTGCCCTACATTCCGTAGGTACTGTGGTCGCGTGAAAAGTGCTCCATACTGAGAGCAATGAACTCATACAGAGAAAAAGTGCTATTCAAATGTCTAAGTCAACAAAAAAAAAACCGTAACCATCTTCTGACCTGGTCAAGCTAATCCACCGATTTAAATCTTTTGGAAGGGTATTCTAGTCGTAGAGGATTCTAAGACCGCATCACTTCGTCTAACTCCTTAAGACTGACACCAAATTAATCCAGTTACCAACGACTAATTCTCTTATAAATATCTCGCTTGAGGAAGCTGTCACATTTCAATCTACATAATTGCTGATAACACAAGACAGACACAGATTAAATTTCACATTCGCTAATTCTGACAGTTCCGACTGACGCCATGACAGTTTGACATGTTGTTTCAGTAAAATTAGGAAATATGTAAACATGTTTTGAACGATGAAAATGTCGCTATGAAATTGGGGATTTACTTTTTATTTATATTTTTCTGCTTTCTTTCATTCCTTTTGTTTTTTTCTTGGTGATGGAGTGAAGGGAAATGTCAATGGGTTGTCAATGTCAAGATTGGATTGGCCTTGGCCTTCGTTTGTAAATATAGTGACATTCTTATGGAAGCTTTCTCATAACAGTTATTTCGATTTGATTGATGAGAACGTGGACGAAGCGATATGAGAATTAAAGATCGTAGCATGCGGCTGGTGTAGTTTCACACCATAGGTAATAGGCGTAGGTTTATGAATGAACTAGCTGTTGCCCGCGGCTTCGCTCGCATTTTGGTCGTAAATTATCCCACGGGCACGTTGTAAATATAGCCTATGACAATCGGGGATAATGTAGCCTCCTATTAGTGAAAGAATGTTCAACATCGGTTCAGTAAATCCAGAGATTAACCCCTACAACCTCACAAGCTCACAAATTTTACCCCTATACAGCGTGTAACAGAAAGGGTATAATCATATGGAATACTGTGGTACGGACCATCAAACTGAACAACTTTATCTATGGGACCACCATCGAAATCGTAAAATAATAATCAGCTGTCCTATACAAAATTTCAGTACCTACTCGACCCAAATGTATGGGACAGCTGATAATTTTTTTACGATTTCGATGATGGTCCCATAGAGAAAGTTGTTCAGTTTGATGGCCTGTACCACAGTATTCCATATGATTATACCCTTTCTGTTACACGTTGTATAATATTAATATAACTTCTCTTTTATCTCTCGAAAGCTCTTGCTCGTCCTAGTCCTTTTTAATTACAGCTAGCTTCTAACTAGATAAGAAGAAATATAAAATAGCTACCTAACTAAAGACACATAAAACATAACAAAGTATTTTATTACTTATATTTTAAAAAAAACCGGACAAGTACAAGTTCGCCTCGCGTGGAGAGGGTTCCGTAGATTAATTATCTAAATTCCTTAAGTTATTTTAAATATGACCCTTTGTGAAATTTCTTATGTTACTTTCTTGTAGGTTTTCCTGTAATCTATACGCAAAGAAATATTTTTTTTGTATTTTTTTCAATATTTTCGGCCCTGTAGTTTCGGAGTTAAGGGGAAGGGGGACTGGTTAATTATTGCCTATTTTCTTAAATAACTTCAAAAATTATTATTTTAAAATTAAATATATATATATATATTTGAAATGCTCACTTGGTTATGAACTTATGATAGATGGACAGACAAATAGACACGCGAGTGATCCTGGTTCCGTTGGTTTCCTTTTGAGGTGCGGAACCTTAAAAATTATATAAATTGTATAATGCTGTGCCCTAACAGGATCCATAACATTGTTCTTACCTGTAAGCCTTTTTGCAACACCTTTTTAACGTTGTGGAACGTAAATAAAATTAATATGAATCATTTTCTTATTCACCCCTCTCACTGCATATTGCAATATTCTTTCCCAGCCCGACAGTGTCACGTTTCACACTGCAATGTTAGGTACGTTTCTCTCTTAAAGTCAGTATATGTCATGTTTAACCCCTCTTTTAATACAACTATCACGTTTACTAAGAAACAGTTTAACACGTCTCATTCGAACGTGAGAATGCGACGGCAAAAAATAACTTTTGTAGTTATATAGTTTGCGCCTAAGATAACACATCCTGTCGTTAATTTGTCTTAGCTATGCGATGTCCCGAGCTTGGAGATGTCCTAGCGAGCTTGGAAATCTTTTACGAATGCAGAAATATTATTCTTCTTTTGGGTACCAGTCTGGTAAAAAAGAAGGTACTGTGTTAGCAAAGACAGAAGAAAATCCGAGTAATAAGTCTTTAGTTTGTTGGTTGTCCTAGCAAGCTTTCCTTTTGAAGACATTGACCTTGGACATTGAGACATTGGTACCTAACCCGTGGTCAGCGGACCGCTGTGGCTCGCAAAAGCTAAAATATGTTTATAGCCTTTAATTCAACTAGGCCCTGCAGTCTCGACATAAAAAGCAATCGCCAGAATTCGGTCGCAAAGTCATAACGATGCGGCTGTGTGTAGGAAGTGGAAGCCGACACCGGCGGGTCGCGTCCGGCTCGCGTGCACCTTAATCCACATCGTTATGAGTTTGCGATCGAATTCGGTTGTTTTGCGATTGCTATCTATGCCAATACTGCAGGGCCAGATTCAGTTGAATAGCTGACGGAGCGGCTGCTTATCTGACCTCCGCTACTCAGTTATTTCGAACCACACTAATTGAGAAAACTGTCAGATTTTTCAATGCCTCCAACGACTATTGTAATTTTATTATTAAGATAAGATAAAGATTTATTTTCTCACCATAACACATCTTAGGTACAATACTAGGTTTCGTGAACAATACATGCGCTTTTCATATTGTGGGAGACTGGTGCCTAAACTAGACGAAAGCCTGTATTTCAGGACACCAGGTCTCCACCCCTTTGGAAGCACATTTAGACCGAATTATGCACTGGTACAGAAATTAATGCGGAAATGAATATTGAGGAAAAGATAGCTATACACTTTACATCAATGGTGATTACTAATTATCCAATCAGCGGTTAGAACGTGTGTGTGTGAGTATATGAGTGTGTGTGTAAATGATGGGTGTGTGAGTTAATCGAAGTGCGAGCGTTTTGGGTATTGGCAATAGGTTCGGTCCCTATTACATAATTATGACTCAAACATAACTAGCGAAATGTGGGTGTACTATTAAGTTTTTTTTTTTTTTTTTTTTAATTTATTAATCTCTTACACAAAAAAGTTATTTTTTAAAGTCATTTTACTCGCCAAACTTTACAGTTTGATGGCGAGTACACCTCTGCCTATCCCTTCGGCGTTTACAGGCGTGATGTTATGTTAGAAACAACACAGTTCTCTTTATCCCGTCAAGGGACATGAATGGAAACAAAAAACGACAAGTCGACGAGTGTTTTACTTGGTCCTAAATAAACATCCGCCATGTTCGGCGGCGGCCGTAAGAATCCGCTTTACATGCTTATGAATGACCTGCACACATGGCTTAGGGATTTGTTACACGAATAAGTATTTTTTTGTGGATGGGTACGCAGTTTTATGCACTTTTTAAGGTGATCAATATCAATCAAATCACATTATCTTATTTCACATACCGCACCTTTTTATGAACGTTTTTTATGTGCCTATGTGGCCTACATGGGCACTTATACCACAAAAAGGTGCACGGTTCGGGTTGGTCGTTTCCTTTAGAGAAGAACCGGCAAGAAACTCCATATTCACTCTTTTCAAATCATTTGGTATTACAATATTATCATGTTATAGCTTAAGTATGGGGGGCAGCGTAGGCCTGAAAATACTCATCTCAATTAATATGTATGTTACTTATTGGGTTTTCCATCAGGAATTTCTCAGTAGCAGCCACGGAGCCAATTGCGCCCAGTTAATGGCAATGCTCGCCCCCTATGACATAGGACTTAAACATATCTGGCGAAATGTGGGTGTACTATTAGGTACAGCTCTGCCTAACCCTTCAGGGTTTGTGGGCGTGATGCTAGGTTGTCTATTCAAAACCTTGTTCTCAATTGATGTAGGTACTCTTTAGTAAGTAGGTAGGTAACTTTAAGATAGGGTAAATTGATAAAAGAATAAAAAAGTAATAAACATGTCTGAAGTTGATTTAAAAGTTGAATCTCCAAAAGCAAATATTTGCTAAGTGGTTGGAAATTTACGAGAAGTTCGAGGTAAAATCATAACAGCCGCTGATCGGACTTCAGGTTAAGCCGGGCTTGCCTAGGTTGGTCTGTGGATGGGTGACCGCCCATTACATACCGAGTTTCCTCCGTGCCTCGGAAAACACGTTAAGCCGTTGGTCCCGGCTGTCATTTGTAGATCTTTGACAGTCGTTACAGCGCAGTGGCCCAAAAAGTCTGACAACCAATCTTACCAAGGGCTTCAAGTCTTACCGGATGCAGCTGAATCCCAGTATTTTACATGGAGCAACTGCCTATCTACCGACCTCCACAACCCAGTTAGTATTGGGTAATACGATACCCCTCGGTAAGACTGGTTGTGACACTTTCGGGCCTCTGACTACTGTTACGATTGTCAAACTCTAGATGTAATTATGGTCACCCATCCACAAACCGGCCTTGGCAGGCGCGGCTTAACCTTACAGACTGACAGGTGCTGCTGTTATTATTTAGCCGTGAGCTCTCTTTTAACCTATTTACTATTTAAATGTCTCTGCTACTTAATATTTCCACAATAGGTAATTTCCAGGAGCACTGACAAAAACAATTCAACACACACGAAAATAGACTTTATTCCAATCCAATAACCACTAAACACTGCACAGACAGCACCCACAATTCGATCACAGCCAAAGATTAAACCTCACTTTGTCACCATTAATACGGTTTTAACGATCCCCGGACACTGATTGACACAAAAAAATGGCTGCTTTACATCGATGGCTCGACAAGAACAAATGACTGAATTGCGATGCAATCTAACAAATTGGCCAGCATTGGAGCGGCGCTATCGATTTTATAGCCTAACATCACGTATTGAAAATCGCAGAAGTCTAAATCCTGTTTTAGTTACTTACACTAGTTCAGCATCATTCTGACTGCCTCGTAGGTCTAGTGGTCGCAAACGCGACTGCTGAGCATGAGGTCCTGGGTTCGATTCCCGGGTCGGTCAATGTGTTATTGGGTTTTTCCATCAGGAATTTATCAGTAGCAGCCATGGATTCTGGATTTGTGCCCGGTTGATGGCATTAGGCTCGTTTCTTTTAGCAACTCTTGCAAGAGATTTATTTAAAAATAAGCATCACCTTTGTTAATTTTCTGTCCTGTCCTATTTTCTGTATTTTAAAATTTTGTTGTATAAATAAATAATAAAATTAATTATCATTATACGTAATGTACTAGTAAATATTGCTACAACTACCTTTAATACCACTAGCACAAGTTAAAAATATATTTTTAACCACCCAAACAGGTACATCAGCCGCAACCTTCAACCCCGCAATAAAACGGTACAATTTGAGTGACTCTCCCCTATCCCACGTAGTGTACAAATAAGTGAGATTTATAGGGGAGTTGTGAGCGGAAAGGACTCCGGTGAGCTCCTCCACACGATGCCGGTCGAGAGGAATCGGGAGGTTGCAAGGAGGGTGGATACTAATGATACGGTTTCAGGGATATTCCGCTAGTTATGCAACCATACAACGTGGCAACGCCGCCAGTCTCTTGGGTACATTACCAGTTGACAGCGTTGAGGAGCAGTTTTTTGACGCCATTTTTTAAGTTTGTTGCTAGGTTATTTTTACTTTTACTTTAGGTTATTTTAATTAATAAAACCTGCAATTAATCTATACAAAGAAATAAAATTGAAGTGTCTCATTCATTTCATTTATTTCATAAACAATTTTTACATTGTATCGAAACTCACTAAAAACTAACACAATCTGTCTGTCAGTCTGTTTATAATTTTAAAATATGTAACAGCTTTGTCGGTCTGTCTGTCGATCTGTCTGTCTGATGTCTGTTTATTCCGGTTGATCTCCGAAACCGCTGGACCGATTTTGGCGGGACTTTTACTGGCTGATATTTTAAGGAGTAACTTATCTTACTTACTTTACTTTATTTTTAAACAAGGATTAGGGTTCTGTGCCAAAAAATTAAAACCCTTGAAATTGTTACATAATCCGATTTAAATAGAGAGAAGTCATATTTTTACGTCAGATTATTTGGTAGGACTAGAATATTATTATAAAGATGAACATAAAGTTAATGTTGAAAACAAGTACAACACACGTAGGGTTAGAGAGAACAGACTGGTTCAACGACAGATAAGAAATTATTACGGTAAGAGAACATCTAAGTATTTGGTATCTAAAGTGTTTAACAAAATAGATTTATTAAGAGAAAAAGTTAAAGTTAGTAAAGGATCACATAGGACAAAATTAAAAAACTTTATACAGGATAGCAAACGGAGCTAAATACCTACACCGTATAACATTGTGTATGATTCAAACATAACAGTATGATAGATATAAGTATTAGCTATGTAAGGAAGGTGGTAAATTGTGATGCAAAAGAGCGCCTCTCGCCATCAAACGTAAAAGTTTGGCGAGTTTAGAATTAAGGAACACCTCTGTACTATAATTTCTTTAAATAAAAAAAATAAAACAATAATTTCACGAGGATGAAGGGCGCGGGCAACAGCTAGTTGAAACTATAACAACTCATGATTTAACTGATCAGAAGTTAGGGATACTGAGATCAATCCTTGCTGCTATATAAAACCCTTTTGCGTTTTAATGCCATAAATGTACCTCAATTTAAAAATCTTAAATTCATTCACATACTGCCTGCCAAAGCAAAGCCGCTGGTCTAGATAGAAACATGCATTTTGCGCACACCTTCCTTATGTTCTAGATGAACAGGGGATGAAACTGGTTTCGAAACAAAAACCTGCCTCGACTTAGTTTACCACAATTTTCCAGTCAAAAAACTCTGCCCAATGTTGAATAGAAATCAATCTTCTGGTCCTAAATATACAAAAATAGACGATCAGGCAACATTTAAAGCCGTGAAATATATCTCCAAAGGAAAGATTTAAATCATAGATCCGCCAGCCCGCGCCTAAATATTTATTTATTTAAGAAAACATGTACAACATAACGGATAAAACCACCTTTGCACAGTTACAAGAAAAATATTTACAACTAGCTGTTGCCCGCGGCTTCGCTCGCGTTTTGGTCGTAAATTATCCCACGGGCACGTTGTACATATAGCCTATGGCAGTCGGGGATAATGTAGCTTCCTATTAGTGAAAGATTTTTCAAAATCGGTTTAGTAGATCCAGAGATTACCCCTACAACCTCACAAACTCACAAACTTTACCTCTTTTTAATATTAGTAGTTAAGAAATGATAAAAATATTAATAAAATACTTCAAAATAACAAGTGAATGTCATCTGTGATGCATACTCTGAAGTCACCTTTGTTCTCATGTTTCTATTTCGTTGAAAATGAGATTTGAATGGTATTGTCTCGCTCACTCATACTGCACATCATATCTGTTGTTTCTTGCGGGATGTGCGAGCTCATTCTTTTCTTGTCTTCTCACTTTTTCGCGTGACCTAGTATGATGAGGGCACATCTGTTATTTAAATCCAGTTTTACTTTCATTCAAGCACAAAAACGGTGGTCAATACCAATAACGCGATTGATTGAACATTGATCTATCAAGTAGAAAATAGAAAGGTTAGATTCGTACTAAATATTTGTTGGTTTTCGTCTGTTTGTAACAAATTGCTCGTATCTATTAAAGTGATTTTGATTGTGTTGGATTGGGATTTGAGACAGCAACAGATTATTTTAGGGTTCTATAGAAACATCTTTATTGATCTTTATGTGACCATCAGAAAATGTATATCTACTACTTATTCTAACATCTAACCACGTTGGTCTAGTGGTCGCAATCGCGACTGCTGAGCATGAGGTCCCGGGTTCGATTCCCAGGTCGGGCAAATTGTTATTTGATTTATCCATCAGGAATTTAGACGCAGCCACGGAGTCTGGATTTGTACCCGGTTGATGGTAATAGGATTACATGAGACTTAAACTTAACTGGCCAAATGTGGGTGTAGTACGCCGCTGCCTTACCCTTTGGGGATTACAGGCGTGGTGTTATTTTTATGTTATTCTAACAAAGGGATTTGCCTTTGCGCTAAGTATTTCCTCAACACCATTTTTTTCCGGATGGGAAGTCATCAAATAACTCCTCCCGCTCTGGGCTGAGCAGGAGGGAGTGTCAGACTTTTACTGACTAAAACCCAGCCATGTTCCTTCATCGCCCTTTGTGTTCCAGGGCCACAGTATCTCTTTCAGACTGTCCCGCAACCTACGTTGTTGAATTTGAATCTAGTCTCAGTAACATAAAACATCGTTAAAAACTTTCCCAAGCTCTAACAAAATATAGCATGACTGCATGACCCATATTTTGACCAGCCACTACACATTTTCCGTAAGCATAATAGTATCTCATCTTAATAAAACTACGTAAGGCATCTTAGCTCATAAATTCTTGTAATATTCTGTCCCGGGTATCTTTTCTTTGCTGGTTACCCAGTATTTTGATAAAGATTCTAAGTAGATGTTAGAATAAAAATGTAAAAATAAGTACCCATGAAATGTTACTGAGTAGGGTCATAAAAACTGACCCCGGGTTGTAAATAATGTTGTTTTTTCTAAAGAAAGATGCTGTTGTTGTTGATGAAAGTGCTAATGTGCGTTGTGTAGGACATTATGTTGATAAACTTACACATAAACAAAACATCGCGACTGTATTTTCGAAGGTAGAGACAGAGCTGGACGCATATTGCTAAGTTATGTTTAAGTTTCATGTAATAGGGATAAGCTTATTGCCATCAACCGGGCACAAATCCTGACTCCAATGTGATAAGCCTTTGTTGCCTGTTTCTGACCCGAATATCCAACCGCATGCTTACCAGTAGTGCTTGCGACCTGATTATGGCAATTAATGATGTTAATTAATAAAAAAAAACATACATACAAACATTGCCTTGGTTCAATCCATGGTCCGGAGCAAGACGGAATGGGACGCCGTCAATTACTCCTTCTGCGAAGCAGTCATGCTAGCGAAGGAGGTGGCGGAAAGTGAGAGGGAGAGAACCTCTCCTCACACAACACCCGCCGCGGGAGACGCACCGGGCGTCCGTGGCCGGGGGCCACCGTTGGCGCGGGCCTGCGGACGGTGAGCTATGGGCTAGCTCGCCGTCCGTCCGTCTTATGACGACAGGCCGTGTCAACGGCGCGTTCGTGTTCCACGCGCGCCTCAAAGAGATGTCAGCAAACAGGAAGGGGTCCGAAAGGGCCGATGCCTGCCCAGGGTTGCGGGACTGTTCGAAAGAGATACCGCGGCCCTGGAACACAAAGGGCAAAAGAAAGATCATGAAATGGTTTTTAGTCAGTAGAAAAAAAAAACAGGTGATAAGCCATTGTTGCCTGTTTCTAACCCGAATATCCAACCGGATGCTCACCATGCAGCAGTGCTTGCGACCTCATTATGGCAATTAATGATGATAATTAAGAAAAACAAACATACATACAAACATTGCAAGTTAAACGAAAGCTTGTACAAAGAGCTTTTTAAGCGTTGATCTTTGAACCGACAAAATCGACGTGGACTAAGGGAACTGGCTGTGGAGTGTCTTGAAGCAAGTCTGTTAATATACAAGACACTCGCGCACGCAGGGATTCGTAGGCTTATTAAAAAAAAACACGTTTGTTGTAAGAGAGCCCCCTTAAATATTTGTTTTATTCTCTTTTTAGTATTTGTTGTTATAGCGGCAACAGAAATACACGCTAGCTATCACCGTTCATGAGATACAAGCCTGGTAACAGACAATCAGACAGACGGACAGTGGAGTCTTACTAATAGAGTCCTGTTTTTACTCCTTGGCTACGGAACCCTAAAAACGGAATTCAATTAAAACTTTCTTACAACTCTATGGATGGTGACTGTTATTATTATTCTCCTGCCTTTACTGTTATTATGTCTATGTTATCCCACTGCTGGACAAAGGCCTCTGTCTATGACTTCCAGTTTTTTTCGATCCAGGGGTAATGTGAACCACTGGTTGTTGGTTTTGTCCAGCTCGTGCCCCCCATTTCTTCGAGGTCTGAACCAAAATAATAAAGCGGGACAAAGAAAAGAGCAAGAAACAAAATCATATTTCACAAACAAACATAATTCCTTAAAAGAAACCGATTCTAAATACGGGTGGATGTATTATGAAGAGAGACAAAGAAGGCAGCAAAACAAATGATAAAAAAAGAGACGACAATATTACGCAAAATGTTTTTAGAGGAAAGTTCTTAATTCGTTTTCAAACGAAAGTACGTACTGCTGTAAGACACGATTACTTAATTCATTTGGGTGTAGGATTTAAGTTTCCTTGAAATATTTCCGTTAAATTCTTTGAAGAAACTTGGTATTGTGGTCTGGTCCGTCCCTCTGCATTCTATGGCACAAATGTACATATTTTGACAGACGACTGGCAGTCAAGAACCCGAGTCTGACAACCAGTCTTACCAATGGGTATCTATTACCTAATAGCTGGTTTGTTGAGGTTAGCAAGTTAGCAGCGAGCTTACCTGTCTCGATTGCGCTGATTGTACAATTTATCACCAGTTTTGTTGGCTATTTCATTCATTGATTCACAAAACTACCTAGGGTTTGTATCAAATGCTTTGCCATTATTTAGCCCAGTAATCTAAATCTGCTGATGAAACCTGGAATTCTAATTTAATGTTAAACATTACCTAAATCTAGGTGCCAGAATTCCTTGAAATCGGTCTAGACGTTCTGACCGCAATTTCAAAGGTAATTAGATATTAATTACAGAATTAGCATGAATGCGTGAATTTGTGGAAATTGGCGTCGTAATTATGTACGTAATAATATTTACAACATGGATTCAGAAAATACCACCAGTAAAGTTTTTCTCTTGAATTTGAGAGCAGATTTTATTTTACTATAATTTATTTTACTTTATTGGGACATTTAACAGTTACACATTTCAAAAAGTATGACAGAATAAGTTATAAACTAAATAAACGTGTAACCCACACCAATGTCCGCGAAATAATGATTAACAAATAGTTAAATGCGTACAGATGAATGTTATAAGGATTATTAAATATCATCATAAATATAATATTAGATTATTTATATAAGTGTGCTTATGACTCCTTTTGTCTGAAAACATAGTTATGTCGAATACTCCGAAATAATTGCGAAATGCCTTTCATTATCACAAATTAACAATATTGACTGGACTGCGTTATTTACGTTATCGAACTGGCGAATAGTTCAAACAAGCAATGAAAAGCAATGAAATAGAAAGAAAGAAAAAATGGTACATGCCACAAGTTAATACAACAAAAAAATTAAATAAAAGACAAATCTAAACAGAAAGGCTGGAATAGGAATTTCCTTGAACACTATTCGGATTGTGATTGGGGATATTTCCATCCTGTTTGTTTGTTGCCTAGTTACGACTAAACGGCTGATCGGATCGTAATGAAATTTGACAACGATTCAGATTATAATCCGGGCGCAGGGCATCTTTATTTTTCTCACACATCAAAATTTCCCGCGCGAACGAAGTCGCGGGCAACAGCTAGTTATATATTTCTATAATTTCATTATTTTTAGTAGTATTTAAACAGGGAGTACCAGTTAAAGGAAAATTAATACAAACTCAATTTAAAAGTTTGGTCGTTACATTCCCTTTGTCAATTATGAACCGAAAACTTCCGTCTTGTGTTAAATAATAGCATTATTATTTATTAGTACAGAAAGCAATAATTAAAAAGTTCTTATTTAATAATCTCGAAATTCTCAGAGGTTCCTAGCTTAATGAAAACAGTTAAGTGCTCTGCCAGCCTTCTGGGCACTGGGCGATGATCATGAATTTTTGACGCCCTTTAATTCTTGTCTGCTTTTGACACAGGTACATATTTTTAGTAGTAGAGCGCGGGGAAAGTGGTTTGACGACCTCATATTGTTTGTGGCGATCATGGCCTAGATATTGAACAGGATAGAGAGGTTTGGAAGGAGAAACCTGGCGTTTGCCCAGCAGTAGGACAATCAATGAAATAATTTATAAAAAACACATTTTTTAATATTTTTTGATATTACGGGTCAATAGTGTGATCGGTCCATTCATGGATGATCATTGCTTTCACCCCCTAAGAATCATTGTATATTACACTGCATGCCAATCATATCAACAAATATCTAGGAATGTGACTTTAGCAGTGAAACTAAAACAAGTGATAGTGATACATAAAATAATAAAAATTGACTTTAAAATAGGTGGTGCAAAACTAAAAAGAAGTACAATAATTATTTCTCATGAGTGAGTCATCATCTAACGATTACATTGGTTTGAATCTTGAAAAATCTTGTAGTTAACTGTAAACTCTCACCGAGACACTCCGAGACAGGGCGAGTACAAGAGTGTACAGCCAAGAGAGGAACACCGAAAAAAATGAATTTCGCGGGCTACCCTAGCCCATGTGAGAAATGCTGTGAAAAACGTGTGAAATGCTTAGAATTCCATAATAGATTATTATCGATAACAACAAAATGCTCCAGATAAAATAATACATAATTATGCTATTTTAGTTATTTTTAGATAAGGTGAGTAATTAATTAATAAATCTAGGGTTTGCGCTACCTATTATTAAACATAGAATATCAAGTTCGAATGTCTAGGATTCGTGGCGCCCTTAATTACTTCACGTTGATTACTCACTAATTAATTAGGCTTAGGTGGGTAGGTTTTCTGTTAACATATAACTTAACATTACAGCTGTAATTCCCTAAGGGTTAGGCAGAGTGGTACCCTAATAATAACCTTAGTAATAGTACACTGTCATTTTTGTTTACGTTATGTAATAGGCGGCGAGCGTATTGCTATCAAACGGGCACAAGTCCAGACTCCATAGTTGCTGCTGAGAAATTCCCGATGGAACAATTCAATACTACTACCTACTAATATTATTACTATTAATATTGAGTTGTTCCGTCAGGAATTTCTACCAATAATACTACTTCTTACTATACAACTTATCATGCTGAATAACCTGCTTGTCACGACGTCCAAAATGTCAATGTGTTTTTTTCTTGTTCCTCCTGTTGTCCTGTTGTGTTTATAAATATTTGTTATTCATTATAATATGTTTATTGATAATTTTTATTTTTTTGCCATTTTGTGTGTACGTCATGTCCCTACGACAAATAAATATTTTGTCTTTATTTTTGTTTCTTCCAATAACACTTTGCCAGACCTAGGAATAGAACCAAGGACCTCAAGCTCAGCTGTGGTGCTTGCGAACACTATACCGGCGAGGCTGTATAATTAATGAACCATAATACATTAATATCAATAGCATAACAACATTTTTTGTTAGACATTCGTTTTCTACAGCACAATCGTCTATTCTATTCCTGGACCAATAAATATTGGTTGCCATACCGAGGCGGCGTTTATAAAAAAGATGGCGCCGACATTCCAAGGCAAGACGCTTACGATTTGTGGTGTATGGACCGACGGTATTTCTATGGGGATCTATGTAAGAACCTTAAGAAGAAGTTGGTATTCTTAAAGTTAAATATTGATGCCTTGAGTAACATAGTACACACGGCTACACATCAAGCTATACATTTCCAGTGTATGCTGATCACGCATTGTATAGGATTTCCGTACAATGCGAGGTCTGCTTATACTAGAAATGTACAGCTTGATGTGTAGCCGTGTGTACAAAAGAAATTCTTGATATTCGTATTTATCTTACTTACCATAATGTCACGTTTGTACCTACTTCAACGAAGGTTTAAGCAGAAAAACTACGGCATACTCACGAGCATCAACATGTATACACCTACTTACCTAAATTCAAATGCGATTCTCTCGTGTAATAATGATTGCAAAAACTTTGAAATAAGCCCATTTTCCTACTAATAACGGTTCGAAGAAATCATGTAAGTAACAACATGAAGTTACAATAATTAACATAGAAGAAAATCCCTTTTAAAAGTTGCTTAGTGCATACATAATTTGGTGCTCATGATTGTACACCCACATTTGGCAGGTATGTTTTTATGTCCCATTTAGTGTGGGCGAGCCTTTTGCCATCAACCGGGCACAAATACAGAGTCAATGTCGTGGATGTTACTGAGAAACTGTCGGAAAGACACCACCAAGCGGTTAGTCGACTCTTTCCGTGACCAGATGGCTGGTCTTTAATTTGGCCAAGCGCTTTATAAAAAGCAAAGCTGATGATTTCAGCTTTGCTTTTTATAAAGCGCTTCAATTATTTTCTCCTTTTTTACATAATTATACATTTTATTATTATTTAATATATTTTAAATATGTGCTCACGTCGTGTGTAATTTCACGTCACTGTTTTAAGAAAAAAACAAGTCTCAATTATGTTAATCAAGTATGTATATAAATGTATATTAATGAATATCAATGTAATGTATATTTAACCAAGAAAAGAACTGCCAACTTAATAAGTTATCAGCAGAATTAACAGCACAGGTTTTCGGAAACTGCAGATATTTTTGTCAACACTTAAAACATAACATTTTTCCACAAAGCACAGTGCAACGGCTCCCATTTTAATTTCAAAACAGCAATGCATCTAAAACGCAGTAATTTGTAAATACAGTGCGCGTAACACCGCACGGTAACAAAACAAAAGGACGATTCACACCCCACGACCGAGGTTTATTTCACACACCACAATGCGCCACGAATATGTTGAATGTAAACGCTTAAAAATATTGTTGAAGCTACATTTTTTTTCCGAGTAATCTCTCGCGTTAACATTGGCTAAGCTTTTAATGTTATAATTCTTGTGCTAGATGCCGTCATCATAATTATTGCAGCTTTTAACAAGCCTGAAGAAGTTGAAGAATATTTAAGGAATATCTGTTCCGACTGCTAGAATACTGGTCTTCTCTTTACGAAAGAATGCACCATAATCCATCGCGCAACATTTCAAATATTCTTAATTCTAAGTGTCCATTCAAAAAAAATAGGTTCGAGGGCACGACAATTTTTTTATCAACATCTTTACTTCAAGAATCACCAGTGGAATCTAACTTTCAGTAACTTTCATACTACCAGCTTTAAGTGTTCATTCAATCCATGTCCAGTTAACAGACTATTCCAAAAAGGACAACAAAAATAAACTAACAACATCTTGTCCCAATAAACCGAATAGTTCGTACCACCATAGTTCATTGAAAAGAGCGTCTTCCACGAATTCGTGCTAAGTGCCAAATTCTAGGGAACCTCTCTAATATATATCACTTCCTTTACACGGGAGTACCGGCTGCGGGCCATTCAGCCTTTGTGGGACACTTAATACTCCTTGGAGATACGTTGATTGTGGGACTGCATTTATGGAGTACAGTCTCGCTATTCCAAATTGAAATAGATTTCTTCAAGGACCTCTTGGCGCGTGGTTTATTCGAAATTAATTGCGCCATCTTGTTTTATGTTATGAGATTCTTGTAGTTCCGTAGGCAGTCCATTTGTGGTAAAACACAAATACTGTTATAGATGATAAAACAAATGTTTTAGTTATGTTAATGTAATTAAAGCCTCGACTCTACAAAAGCAGGGAGGAGCATAGAAGAGATGTAAGACGAGAGGCACAATGTAGATATATCAGCTAATGTGATCGGTCGGTTCCGCCTTGGTGGAGTCTGGGCCTTAGTACGTCAATATTTCATCGGATTAAAAGAAATGGCAGATTCCATTTATCCTCTTAAAAAACAAACAATAAAAGAAACCAGATTACTGGCTTAAACCGACGTCAAACAATTCCCATTCAATTAAAAACTATCATTCCGGCACAATCTTTTTATTCACAGCTCCACTGAAAGGCAACTGAAGCAGACAAAATAATTACATTTTACATAAAATCGCTTTTAAAAAACTCCTGCAATACAACGTACGTGCTGATTGCCTTCGCAAACACTCCAACGTTTCCGAACTAAATCTACGCTTTATAGAGCTTTTACCAATTTATTTTAAATCTCATACTACACAAAACTCGACTTTAAATCAATGCATTATGGATTTAAAATGTGAACAGTAAGCTAGCTGTCGCTTACCTGTTTTGTTCTCATTGGTGTATGCAGTGGTGATTAGCCTTTTTGCTCATAGCCTGTTCCCGAACGCAGCCACAACGGGTAACAGAAAACAGACTGATTTTGCGGACAAAAAAGCGCGGGGAACTTTATCTGTGGAGCCTTTTTATTTTTTTTTGAATGAGGAGCGAGATTCTATAAGTGTGGATTGATTTTTAATTTTCAATGGGATGTTTCGCAGATTATTAAAAGCTATTCAATAAGCCTTGACTTTGGGATTTTCCATCAGGAATTTCTCATTACATTCGCAGCGACAGAGACTCGGGTTGTGCCCGGTTGATGGCAATAGGCTCGTCTCGTATTAAGTGCAAGGGACTTAAACATTTATTTATTTATTTAAACTTCATGTACAATAGTGGTACATAGGCGGACTTAATGCCATTAGGCATTCCTACCAGTCAACCTTTGGGTTAAATAAGAAAACGCTGTGGTAGGGTACAAAAAAATATCAAAAAAAAATAATTTAAGTATTTATAGTGATACCTACTAAACATAACTATTGAAATGAGGGTGTAGGTGCTATTAGGTACACCTCTCCCGAAACCTTCCGGAGTATCAGGCGTGGTTTTAGGTAACAATTAAGAAAGATAAATGCGTATTATTTCGCTCATAACCCCCCCACATATCAAGTGTCAAGCGAGTGGCCATTTTCTACAATTTTAAATGACCCCTATCAAAATTTATTTGCGGAAACCTAGCATAGCACATTTCACATGATTTACGTTTACATTATGTTAGGTATTTTGTGTACTGTACCGTGATATTATATGGCGTATTGTAAATCACACGCTGGTAGTATCGCGGCCATAAATAACAGAACAACGCACAGATCAAAAATAAAACAGACTAGATTGAGTATCGAGTGTTTTATTACTCTAGTTTACTATTTTAGTCTATGGATATTGAGGTGTGGTATTGTTTGTTTCGATTCTGAAAAGTGCCGGTCGTGTTTTATTTATGGATTATTTGGAATAATCAAAGACGCAATGTTTTTTCAATACACTTCCTCGAAAACTGGCTCTTATCGCACTACGATTTGGTTCAACATGCAATGTATTTCACACGTGGATTTTGTTCACTACGAGTGCGGAAAAAAACATCCAGTTTATTAGGTCGGTGGTGATTGTTTTTTTTTATTCTCGGCAAAGAGATATAAGTAAGCGTCTTTACGGTGTGAATATTTAAATTGTGTTTATAAATAGAATATATCTTAGATAAACATGATTAGATGGACCAATTAACTTCAAAAATGGTCTTATATATTCAAAAATCTTTTTCACCACTCCCGCACGAAAGAAGTGATAGGAAAAACGAACTTTCCTCACATGTTGGATAAATAACTATTAGTGTCCTATTTTTCATAGTAGGCTGTTTAGCGACTTCATACTTTTGCTTCTTCTTCAACCTGGCGAAAGCAAAGCGCGAAAAAAAATGCAAATTCAATCATATTTTCCTAATATTATAATTCATGACCAAAATACTTTTCGTTCTATTATTTTATTTCTTCGAAAGTGTATTGAAAAACGTCGTTTGATACACGTGGGCAATTGTTACTGCAGTTCTCGGTACCATAACAATCTCGCCTGCGGCTCGTGTGTGAATTCCGCCTCTAATGCAAATAATGCAATAACAATGTTTCCAGGGGGGAAAATGTCTTGATATGTACTTCCTTGTAAAATACTTGTATCAAGCTACATTTGGAGGCTGGACATATGGATAACACTAAGAATTTAGGCAGCTAAAAGAAACAATGAGATAAAAGAACAAAAAAATCTGTGCAAAGCCAATCAACAGTACCTTCTTTTGACAACACATTGTTGTTAAAGACGATAGCGTCGTTACGTTTTTTAGAGATATAACTAGTAAAGCCTCTATCGGTGCAATGCTAAAATCAGCAGTATTGTATCACTGAGCTAATTAATCATTAAAAATCATCGTCCTTCAACCAAGTAATTTCAAAACCCGCTTTTCACGCCAAACCCAATATAAAACATTCGTTCGGTACACAAAACCTCAGCAAATATTTCATCAATTCATTTCATTTACATAAAAATCACTACACATTCCGTTACCCGGCACTACCCAGCACTTATTACTTCCATTTAGGGATGCCCGATACTTAGATTTTGTATCGAGACCTACTTTGTATCGATATCCGGCGCATCATATCGTATGGGTTACTGTTAAGGTTTCCCAATGCTAGGGAAAACCCTTAATGATCAATAATAATCGATTACTAAGATTTCCTGAATTGTCTTGTCATCATTTTAAGGGCAGCAGTGCCTCCCGCTCCCGCGGTGTACCAGTCTCATCCCGATCGCCGAACCTCTACCATCTCCGTTATTTATCGTTTTGTCTGCTAGTTCCAAATTATTGTTAACCGAAAAGTGTACAAGGTCAAACCCCAAAATAAACTATTTCCTTCGTGTAATAAAGTGGTTTTTTTTTAAACATTATTTTCGTTGTCCCGTATACCATGCGAACCACCCTACGATACCACCGTACGATATCATGCGATATCGATATCTGAAATGCATGTTTTAGTTGCATTTTTATTGACAAGTTTAATTATGGCACTAACTAATCCCTCCAGAAATCTAGGCAAAATTCACATGGAAAATGCTTCTGTAATTTTTCTGTGTCCTTCTTTTATATTGCTTTGAATTGACTGATCATGCAATTTTGGGCAATGTACGATACGAACCATTCACTCTTTCCTTTGGAATTGATCCAAACGATTTATCGTAATAGTGTGTGTTGATCCAAAATATCGGATAATGGCATCCTGATGTATCGATACTGTAAATATTTCGATCGTACATCACTACTTCCATTCCATTGCGGTTCATTTGCCACCAATGGCTCCCACGCTACCATTCAGTCAAGTGCATTCATTTCATTGTGCATTTAACTAAAACCAATATTCATTGATCTTTTACTTCGTACCTTTACAACACCTGGACAGGTTTTGTTAAGCTGGATTCTTCGGACCGCCATCGACGTCTCGCCTCACAACTGACGTTTTAAAGTAAAGATTTTTTGCTATTAAAAAAATGGCTTTCAAGTCGCAGGGAGAAGTTTGAATATGAATCGACGGTATTGATATTCTTGTCCGATGTTTTGAATGAGATTTTGATTTGAATGGACGGAAATTATGTTTTTATGAGCGAGGAGGACGAGATGTAAGGAATTTAATTCAGTCTCTGCCCAACATGGAAACGGTCACACCTTACAAATTGCAAGTCGTAGCATTGAGCCCAAAAATGAGAAAGAACGTTAAAAGCTACTTCTAGATGGCGCGACCATAGCTAGGTCTCAATCAGACCAATGAGGTCCAGCTATTTTAAAATATAAAATGACATTAAGTACCAGATTTTCAACCAGTGACGATACTTGGAACCAGCTATGCTAGTTGTTAGCGCCATTCCAGTTGCCATTCCCATTCTAGAAATATATTAATTTGGGAAAAGGCTAGGCAGATAATGAATGACGTACATTTTTCGCATACATCGACCACTTGAAACATCTGCTAGGTAGTCTTGTTTTATCTACTCACCTTTTTTCTTCTAAATGAGTTCTGTTTCACTTTCAACGCCCACTAAATCATGAGAGACTAAGGTAAATTGGAATAGCAACCAAATGAAATACTACTAATTTATGCCGCCATTCAGTGTATTCAAAATGTATGTATGTAGATGCTTGTATATCTAACTAAATTGGGTAAACTTTTGCGCACTTAGGGACCGCTTCGCACGCTCAAACTTCGGAATATTCATGCTGAAGATGTACTTACAAATAAGGTGGAACGTTTAATATTATGTAGATAAATATTCTGACACGTTTACGATGTCAGTGAATAATAAGATGGCGGAATTAAACGAATGACTAAAATGGTTTTAGGCTGAATGAGTTGCTTTCCTCAGAGTTGGAAGGTTTGGCGCCAAAAAAGAAAAATAATTTACGGTCTGTGCAATATTTTGAAATCTTGGTGAATGAGACTTACGTTTCATTTTATGCTATAATTATAGAGAAACGAATATTAAAGTCGAATAAAAAATAAAATTACCGCCGGAAAAAAAGAGAGAAGAAGTAAGTAGGTAAATAAAATGAAGCCGGATTTTATTGAAGTTTTTGGGTCAACAAAGAATTTTAAGCAAAGTCTAATATTTAAAAGAGGTTTCAGAATTATTATCCCGCCAATAAATTAGCATTTTGTGAAGTAATGAAGAATGGTTTCGGAGTTTTTTGCGTTGTCGGCAACTTTCGAAAGGACTTCTTAAGAATCTTACCAAAAAAAAGATCTACCTGCTCTAATGTAATGAACATCCGTGAGAAAGTTGAGATAATATTATGGTAAAAAGTGTTTATAACTGCCGTAAAATAATATGTTAAATAATATGTTGAAAAAAATAAGAATTATAATAATGATTATGGTTAGTGTGGTAAGCAATAATATCAACACCAATTAACACAACAACATCGTCTAAATTACAAAAAGTATTTCCCGTACCGGGAATCGCACCCGAGCCTCCTGGGTGAAAGCCAGGTATCCTAGCCACTAGACCATACGGGATACTATCTTTACCGTCGAAATAGCAATTTATACAATATTAAAAAAAACTGTAATCTGTTTACCATAATTATTTCGATGTGTCATCCGTGTCCATGGTTTTTGTTGCTATATTCTTGGGTAGGTAAGTATTATAGCTTAGCTACCAATATTAAAAATAAAAAAAAAACTTTCTGTAGTATCTGGCGCCATAGTTAAAAAATAAACATGTTGTCCGTGACATATTTACAACATTACAAAGTGTATCACGACCAATTTAATAAAACCTTGAATAGACATTGAGCCAACTATAGCAGCATTATCATCATCGATGGTCTATTGAAAACATAAACTAAGTACTTAACCTAGCCTATTTTTTTAAATCGTACTTTACTGACGAAATCTATATTGGTAGGTATTTAAAATGAATGCACCCGATGACTCATTTGAAATTGGAATTTGAATTTATAGAACCTTCGAAACATAGCACATTGCAGAGTCTATATTTCAGAGTTTTATCAATGGTTTGGTTTATGTTGATTTCCCACATAAAATGCGTGTTATTAAACCAATATTTAAATAACAAAATAAACATTGAATGTACACCAGAAAACATTTTCTACAAACACAAATAAAATACCTACCGATCAATACCATATTTATTAATTTGTTGTAGGAGAATTTAAAATATTTTGGGTTGCCATTTAATTAATAATAGTAATTTAAATGAAAATAAAACGATAGTTTATATTATGAAAACTGTAAGTAATCATTTCGCTATTCATTTCTCCGTCACCATCATTCGAAATTCAAACATTTTGACAGTCAAGCGGCCATTTTTCTTTATCAAAAACAGTTGCGCAAACTAAAGTCAGCCAGTCAGCCATTTCGAAACGTAAAAATACAGCGAGCAATAAATAGAAGTTTCCATCGTTGTGGAGTGCGGAACAGAAAGTATTACAAGAGGCTGTCGTGTAACGAGTGCTATCGTCTGCCCTGTTACAGCAGGTCGTTGCTTTTAACAAGGATATACGATTCGTAGTTCACCTTCAAACTAGTATAATAATAGCGCGTTTAGAGCTCCGCCATCAAAATCAAAGCATTTATTTCAATAAAACTAGTTAGGTACAGGCACTATTGAATTGTCAAAACAAAGACAAGAATAAAATGAATCTACTATACCTGTCACAAGGCATAATCTGTGGAAGCACTATAGTTGCCCATTCCAAAGCGTAGATATCTATGGAGAACGGGCAAGAAAGTCCATGGACACTTTTTTAAATCAGAATATTGTTAAAAAACTTTGATTACATCAATCATGTTTATTTTGTACATTATGGGAGAACGATGTAGCACTTTAAAAGTGACCATAGTAAAGTCCAAAAAGACAATTCATTACCTATTCATTTAAATTCAATTTTTTTTTTTTTATTTGCTGCCAGCTAATAATATCATCTGTATACTTACCTACTTATTCCTAGCCCGCATGCCGTTGCAAGGGTTGGGAATTCACATATTAACTTTCCTTAGAAAGAAAACTGACTTTCATATTATAGAAATACATCGTCTTTCTTCTTTATCGTGTGGTTACGTTAGCCTAACCTGGTGTCGGTTTTTATGCCACCCATGGGCCTCAGACTTGGCTTTACATGCCGTTGAGAAATATCTCTCAGGCATGCTGGTTTCCTTACGATGTACCTAAATCTAGAAAAACATGAAGTGTGTGTGAAAATATTCTCATTTGAAACGATGAAAATTGTTATTCAGAATCCGTCTTAAAAACGAACTTCTTGTATAATAATGACGTATTCTAAACCATAAACTTAAAATTGAGTCTAAAAGAGCCATATTTTACTCTACGCCTAGATAGAAACATTGTCCGGGGAGAAGACGCCTAAGTATAGAATACAAATGACAGAATTATGTTAGTAGAACCTTAAGTAACCCTTCGTCGTTATCGTAAAGAATTGAAGTCTAGAAATATCTTAAGTTTCTTGTGGAATAGCAAGGGAAACTGTGCGGCATGACTATTAATGTCGTGAAATTGTTCAAATGAAGACATAATGGCTATTACAAATGGTGACTGTTTTAGTTAGTCTATATAGCTAGATGATCAACATAAATTCCCGCGTCTTATTTACGCTTTTTTTTGCGAATTATTGATGAAATCATTAATGATTCGCCAACTAATAATTGTGTATCTTTGCTTTTTTCAACGCCCTCGGTCTTCAAATATGATGGCAGTCGTCATCTCTCCTATAGCTTTAAGTAGCTTTAGTAGTAGACCCACTCCTGGGTTCTAGAAACCTATTCAAATTTCAAATCGAACGTCCAATCAACTGTCATTTTCGTCAACCAATCAGCTTAAGACATTTGACAGCAGATATGGACTCAACCTTCAATACGTTTTTAGTCTAGGCGGCGTTAATTCCAAATGACCACGCGAAAAAGAACTATAATCTTAACTTCCTTACTAACCTTACTAATATTATGCGAAAGTAAGTTTGTTTGTTTATTTGTTACTTTTTCACGCCTAAACCACTGAACAAATCATCCTGAAATGTTGTACAACCTTTACTCTTTCGAATCATGATTGAGTTACAAGGAGAGTACAAACCGAATTGATTGTAAAATTCTAAATTAACGCATGCGAAGCCGCGGGCAAAAGTTAGTAACCAATAGTCTTTATTATACACAACAAGAAACTGCAGGTTAAAAAATTGTGTGAATTCCCTGACTCCTGCGTTAGGTGATAGATCGGTGTTACAAGGAGCCAGTGCCCTCTCCCGAGAGGAGACGTTACAGAATCTTATGCAATAAGATTAACAAAAATAAAAACAATATAGTAACAACAAAACAACGGTTAAAAGAAGCCTGTCCTGAGATTGGCAGTGTATGTTTGTGTCTGTGTGTGAACACGTGTGTGTGTGTGACAGTTTTTTAGATATTAGAAATGCATTTGTCTCCTCCATTCCTTGTGCATCCCTGTACTGTAAGTTCAACGTTTGCCTCCACCCACCGGACTATGTACTTTATCTACTTGTTTGCTATATACACGACTAACGGGATAATGGGAGACCAATACATCTAGAAAAATAAACCCGTATTCCGTCTCGATTGTGTTTTTAGTCAAAGAGATAGCTTTTGTATTTGATGTAGACATTCCAAGCGTATCTATTGTAGATTTTTATCTGTTGGTTTTTGAGCCATTTTGGCATGCAGTTTTATGAAAATGTTTAGTTATGAAAAGCAATAATTTTAAATTTACTAGAAGGAAGCTCGTTAAAGAGTAAACTGAACTTCTTTCAGGCGCAATTCGAACCAGAACTAAAAGTTGTGAAATCATTTGGAAAAAATTGCCATGCGACCTTTTCTATGGGATCTTTTTGCAATTAAGTTCTAGTACATTTTCTGGAAATAATATATATCTACAAATTTTCTTTACTCAGTCTAGGATTATATTTCAATACGTTTGGTAAATGGTTTGATGAAGATAACGTTCGGAAATATGCAGAATATGACCATTTATACAAATAAATAAAAACAGCTTTTTACTGAATGCCATAACAAAAAAACATTTTTGTTTAATTTTTGTCTGTCTGCCTATCTGTTTATTCCGCCTAATCGTCGAAACGGCTGAGCCGGTTTTGACGGGACTTTTACTGGCAGATAGCTGATGTTATAGTGTGTAGGAGTAATTTAGGCTTCTTCTTTTATTATATAAAAAAAAATAGGTCTCCGTGCAAAAAAATTAAGACCCATGAAATGTTTGACAAAGTCTGATTCAAACAGGCAAGTAATATTTTTATGAAAATTTCACGCGGACGAAGATTGCGACCAACAGCTATTCTACTACTAAAATTAGTATAGTCCCAAGAATGATCACCCTCATAGATCAAATCTCGCAAATCTATCGCGCCTGACGACAACGCAGGTCAACAAGGCACAGCATGTGCCCTAGTACTTGACACGTTCAGAATAATATTAAGAACTATTAATCATAATCCATGTGTCAACCTGGCTCTGACACTGTGACACGGCCTTATATTATTCTAAGAGGGTTCGGCCTTTGAAGAGGCTACAGGCCTAGATGGTCTGATGTTAGATTGACGATAAGTGACGTGTTTGTGGTTGCTTTGTCTAGATTTGTAACTTACTTAGGTATACTGTGAAGCCCTATACTGCGGTTTTAAAATCTTTGAATGTCCTGTTCTTTGATCTTAACAATGCATTAGAAAGCAGTTATTTGTCACGTGCGTAAAAAGACGGTTAACGAAGCCGGCAGTCACTCGATCTTCTTGTCACAGAAATTAAAATTAAAATAAAAACGACCAGAAGGTTCTGGTTACAGAGAATTTGAATGTCAAAGTTCCAAGCTATAACTTATGTAGTACCTCTGTACAGCTTTTACGGTATATACAGATGAGCCCAGATGTTCTTTCAATTGTGCTCTAGTCTAACAGCGATGTCGAAAAAAAGTCGTTTTCCAGCAATATCTTTTGCTCCATGTAACTTTATGTAATGTACAGAATGCGTCAATGGGTCTTCTTACAGTTCTTACCCTGTAGGGTATGCTTATTATTATCTCCTGTCTGTTTTACAACGTCCAAAATCCAGTGCGATCAGAAACAAGGAACAACTTAGATCCATAATACCAAAACCTCTTCGCAACCTATTCTACAAGAGAAATCGCGCCATTTCGTATTCAAGAGCCATATCTCATTATTATAACGCTGCCAAATTCGATATACGCTCGAATAGTTGACCGCTCAAATAACGACTGGGCGTGGACGGCTCCCTAAGAGCTCTTGCACGTAGCCGGGATGCCCGGGCAATAACTGTAGAGCATTGCACTTTTGAAAATGGTCCAAGTTTTGAGAGAGGCGCGGGAAATTTGAATTAAAAAAAATTGAAATAGTTTTTTTCTAAATCAACTTAACAAATCTTGCCCATTTAAAGTAAATCACAAATAAGCAGTAGAAGTAGAAAGAATTTTTGTATCTCCTGCCGTTATCCCAAGCCCTTTATTTGGAGTCGGCGCTGCATGTCTTCTTCTACCATACTTCTGTATTACTCGTTATCTCAGCAGTCATCTCCTTTCTAGCCATATCATCCTTCACACAGTCCATCCATCGTTTCTTTGGTCTACCTCTACACGTATACATTTGAAATGCATCGGTGAATATCGGTGAAGGTAAAATAGAGATAACTAAAGTTGACTGATTTTCGAATACGCGTTTGTGGCCTTTCTATAAGGATCTTTCATTGGCATCATCATCAGCATTTATTTGCTTGTGTGCTTGTCTTCAAGCTCCTGTACCAGCCTCGTCCAGCTTTTACCTACAGCGGCAGCAATTTTATCTGCCCATCTCACCATCGGACGACCAATACTCCCCATTCCTTAGATCTTTATGTCAGTAAAATTAAAAGCAGAAACTCAGTTTAGGTGTTTGTCAGTTCATTCGGAGTACCATAATCCAGTCATTAGCTGATAGAAAAAATAGAAGTTTCAATAAAATCAAGTTGTTGTTAACAGAATTGATAGGGTGTGGATCTACAAAAAAACATGTTTGTATGTCTCATCCTCTAGATCAAAAACCCTACATTTTTTTCTAACAAGTACTTATAAGTATACTGTTATATTTATGTACACATTATGGAATGCAATAAAGTATTGAGTATTGAATATTATAAACATAACTAGTATATGGGCGTTGCGCGAGGTGCAAGCACCTCGCGTGCTTGTGGTGGTAGGTCTTTCACTTTTAAAACCCCTATTTTAGTAAAAATGTCAAACATAACCTGGGGGACGCTTCACTCACTCAACCTTCGTTACGCTACGGAGGTCGCCGGCTGGCTTCGCTCGCCACCTCCCCCTTCGCTGCACTCGGTCTCGCAGGTTCGCTAAGGCTATCTCTAATAGCCCAAACAAGCGGCTTTCAATTTTAGGGAAGTTGGGGAGGGGAGGGTATACAAATTTCAACGTCCCTCAATAATAAAGAATAGCGAAAAATCTAAAAGCTGCTACGTGGCCTAGTTTCCGAGATACGATGGGGGAGGGGAGTTTTGAAAAAAGATTTTCAATTTTCCGAGCCTCCTCTATACGAATCCGTAAAAAAACAGAACACGGGTCTCTTAGTTTCCGAGATCCACCTAAAGGGGGGGAGAAGGGGGGCAATTTTGAAAAATGGTTTTTACCTTGTCAAGCCCCCTCTATACGAATCCGTAAAAAAATAGAACACAACTCTCTTAGTTTCCGAGATTCGATAGGGAAGGGGGCGAAAAGGGGAGGTTTGGCACTTTTCCCATACTCGCGAGTCATTCGTTTACGAATCTGCAAAAATATACCCACCTCCCCATCCACCATCTAGGAGAACAATTATGTCAGTCAGTCAGTGAGTGGTAATCGAGCTTTATATAGTACGTATAATATAATAATAAAACGATATAAATCGTACCTATTCAAAGTAAAAAAAAAAAAAACAAGCATTTAGGTATCGGATAATCTGGTAAACGCTCCATCTCCTGACCTATACCAAAATTCATAGTGGATTTCAACATCTCGATAGCGCAGAAAACCTACATTTTCAAATCTGATCTTTAAACATTTTAAATATATTGCGAAAGGGGTTATTTAAAATCTATTTAGAAACGATTTCTTAACTTTGAGTAGAACTCTGGCTGCAAAAATATTCTTATATTTTCAAGCAGGTATAAACTTCTTTTTTTTTACTTGAGTTGCCTCCTGCTACCACGATTTCCGATACACGAATAATAGTATTAATAGTACTCGTATCATTGAATACTTAAATACTTTGATTACGACATTTCAGTGCATAAACGTACTGTTACGATGGCACTCCGTGGGTCCTTTTTAATGGAAACACTTTATTTTTCTACACTGAATTTAATTAAACTTGCACACCAAAATTTAGTTGACTGCGCTGCGTGCATGGCGAGCAGTTTTATAAAGTACATAAATTCTGAAATCAACAAATTTAAATTGATTCTATGTGGGCTGAGCCCTGTGCTGTGGGGGGGGGGCACATAGAATCAATTTGATGATGTACTGAATACATCTACGGCAGTATTTGTTAGCAGCATAGCAGAAATTGGATATGGTCGAAATTAATGTTTCTATCATATAAACGCTCAGTCATTTGCAGCGCTTGTGTGCGAGTGCACCGTATTTGCGTAATCTCCACAAGGTTACCCCCCAAAGGTTCATTGGAAGACCAGCGTCAGACAGCCTCACCTGTCTGGCATGAATGCTGAAATGGACCTTTTTGGCGCAGCCGTGAGGCACACAGCACATACGTACAATGTATTTTCACTTTGTTTTCTTTTTCTTAGTTTTTAATTTGTATCTTTTTTTAATTATGTGTGCTTATGGATCTGACGTCAAATAAACTTTATTCTTTTTTTTTTCTTGTACGTGGTAACCGTTTTCGCATCGGTGTCCATTCCACCTTGAATCTTTAGGTATCGTTATCATCACTCATAGTCACATAGCGGAAGAAATAAAGTCTCATGTGTGTGTAATTGCTGAACAAAAGTGCTTGTTTAGATACTTGAAGAACTGTTCATTCAGAGAAAAAGGTGGCCTACTGGCCTACTCTGTCTCTTTCCCACACTGGAATTACTCCTGCTATAAGACGGCAAAGTAACCCCCAGGCCTTTGGAAAATAATAATACCTACCGCTCGAAACACGTTTCCCGAACACTGTAAAAGGTTTAAAAACAAAAATTATAGCTAATGCATCATAAACAGCTCTTGTCAAGATCAGCACATGCCATTACCGTTCAGGAAAGTATTAAAAACACATAAAGAAGAATGGGGGAATCCGTAAATATGTATTACCTAACAGCAAAATATAAATAACTATTTCTCAAAGCCTTTGGCATTAGACGTGGGTGTACCTAAAAATCTCACCCATAATTTCCCAGTTATATTTCATTCCCATGAAAACAACCAGTCTTACCCAGTACTAACTGGGTTGTGGAGGTCAGATAGGCAGTCGCTCCATGTAAAATATTGATATTCAGCTGCATCCGGTTAGACTGGAAGCACCTTATCATAGTTGGGAAAAGACAGGTGATGATGATGATGCTTTGATCCCCATGAAATAGGGCAATCCTATTGCCATCAACAGGGCACAAATTCGGATCCCGGGCTACTACTGACAAATTCCTGGTGGAGAAGTCCAATAATACTTTGCCCGACGAGAATCGAACCCAAGACCTCATGCTACGCTACGCACTTGACTAACGAGGGTAAAGTTGTGAAGATTAAGACCGGCAAGGGGTGAAATATGGAACATTTTCAACACATCTGTTGTACTAGAAAGATTCCAACTTTAACACGTCTTTCGTAAGTTATTACGTAAGTTCAGTGGTTCAGTTATTTGTCTTCTCTTGTGAAGGTATTTTGTTTCAAAGGAGGACAGAGTTTGCAGGACTATTGCAGCTACTCTGTTGGCTCTACCAATGGTTTATTACTGAAACTACTCTTTTTTTTTTTGCTATTCTACTTTATTGATTTTTTGTCAAACTGTTGTAGCTATATAGGGTCAAACAAAAGGATAGGGTTTAAACACTTTTTGTGAATGACTCCAGGGTTCTAATAAAATTGTATATTTTTTAATATAATTGACTAGGAAATGCAATCAACATCTCAAATATCTCAATTTCGCCAGGAAAGTTGACGGATGAGATCTGGAATGGCTAATTTTAAACAAGTGGTTAAGGCTTGGGCTTGACTAAGCACGTGAGATCTCAAGTTATCATTCTCGGCTCAACATAGATGCCAGTTCTTTTACTCCTGTCAAAGTCTCACTCCATAGCGTCTGACAAAATGGCGACAAAATTGCTTCACACCGTGAGAACTAACTCAACAATCCATTTAACCATTATAATTATAACTTATCCTTTACCATATGGTCCAAATATTTACGACGAAACGATCAGTTTCTTTTGGACTTCTTCGTCAAATCCGGAGTTGAAGTGTTCCGACGGGTTGTCAATACGAGTTCCTAAATATGGCGACTCGTAGTATGTAGCCTTAAATGGAAACTTACTACTCGTTCAAATCGAGATGACTCAGTTCTTGCCTTGGTATCGTAAGCTTGCTATGATTTGTGTTATGGCCCTGTTTTCTCTTGAAGAGCGTATTGCAAAATTAAACCTTCAGTGTAGCTACTAACAGACTACATTTATGGTGTAATCTATGTATATCCATGTATGGTGTAAACTTTTTTGTCACTCAACGGCCATACATAGTGATTATTGACTTCTTGATATAATGTAAGGACCCATCTATTTAACTGTAAAAAACAATACTATTGGTTGGTTTATGCATTGTCTCAATTGATAAGGTTACGTGACGTTAGTTAAACTACCGTCAGGTATTACAACTTGTAATTACCAGCTATAAGGTTCCGTATTACCATCAGAGATGAGCGAGTAATGTTAATCTAATTTTCGACGACATGAATGGCGCAGCGGTATTGAGGCTGCCTTACGTTCTTAGGGTCCCGGGTTCGAGTCCCGGGAGGAGCAATTGGCTGTGTGATGAGCATGGACATTTGTTTCCGAGTCATGGATGTTTATATGTATAATAAGTATGTATTTACAAACCAAAAAGTATCTATGTAGTAGTATCAACTATCTTTCTTTTTTACAGCTTGAGGTATTTTAGCTATGTAATTGGTTAGTTTCACATACATCCCTCGCTACGCATACTCGCATTTTTTTTTTTTAAATAAATAATGTCGCTGGGCATTACACCCAGCGCCATCTAGGTGCCACATTAAGCAACGAGGCTTGTGACGTGGACACCAGATAGTTGATAATACTACAAAGATACTTTTTGGTTTGTAAATACATACTTATTATACATATAAACATCCATGACTCGGAAACAAATGTCTATGCTCATCACACAAACATTTGCTCCTCCCGGGTCTCGAACCCGGGACCCTAAGAACGTAAGGCACCCTCAATACCGCTGCGCTATTCGGGTCGTCCAACATACAGCATTCGCAGTCGGTCCCATTCGCAGTTGGTCCCATTCGCATCGCCGCGTTGTTTTATCATCCATTGGTTGACGTCTATTGGTTGATTGCAAATTGATCGAATACAAAGTAACCATCGTCTACTCAGCGCTTAACGGCCTCTATGGACAGAAATATGACAAACTTCCTTGTATCTTATTATTTGTAATAAACAGCTATTCTTCTTACTGTCTCTGTTAAAAGATCTATCATCGAAATTGTCTCAATCTTTGACACGACAAACACCAAATAAATCTTGTATTGCATTGTTACAGGCGTACACACCTACCGGCTTCGAGAAGTATGGCTGCTCATGCACAGTCGCTGACTACAGGGTTAATTTCTCTGTGTGGGACACATCGGGTAAGTTTTAACCTTTTGTCTACCCGCTTAAGTAGCATAAAAGATGTTGGATAGCTCACATGATAGGCTTTGCATTTCGCTGTCATTATTGCCCAATAACATGAGTTTCCACATTAGTTGTCTTGGTAATGAATACCCACAGCAATGTCTTGATGCAACATTCAATAACCCACACTAGGCCCTCGCGAATTTCACGATGGATTACTCCCTAGCAGAGAGGAGACCTATGTCTCAGCGGTAGGGACTTATAAACTGATTATGCCACATTGCTGCTGTACATCTTGATAAAATTCCGTAGTTGCCTTTATCGCACCTATCTGTATTACAAAAGCACCTTTAATAGATCGTGTATAGTATGGCCTATGTTAGACCTTATAACATCAGCTATCTCAAAGTCAAAGTCCCGTCAAAATCGGTCCAGCCGTTTCGGAGATTAGCCGGAACAAACGGACAGACAGGCAGACGAAAATTGGAAAAAATGTCTTTTTGTTTTAAGTTTCGTCGATATTCTCTTATGCGTGCTGTAAAAAGCTGTTACTTTGATATCACAAACAGACCCTATAATTTCATTTATTTATATATATAGAAGATTTACTTGAGGTGACTATAAAACCTAGGTAGTCAAATTCCGGTAGCCTACTATCTACTAGAAAACATAATAATAATACTTGTAGAGATGTTTCTCTACAACCAACCAACCAACCAACCAATACAATTTTTTATAGCGAAAATCAGCACTCCTTTGACAAAAACACTTCGTCTCGTTAACGCTAGCTAGCGACTCAACAAACTTTTCTACAAAGAAACTGATCACAAAGTCTTGTCAGTCTATAATGCACTTTATAATGCTCCCGGCAGCCAATCTGTGCACTTCAATAACTAATATCTACCAATTGGCTTCCACGAGACTTAATAGTTAATGGAGAGAGTTCTTTGAAGCTGGTTCTACCTACAACTTTGTTTTACAAAGGTTTTTTTTTAAATAAGTCTAAAACTTTATCGACTGCCTCGTTTAACTAGTGGTCGCAAGAGCGACTACTGAGCATGAGGTCCTGTGTTTGATTGCCAGGTCGGGTAGAGTGTTGTTGCGTTTTTCCATGGGGAATTTCTCAGTAGCACCCACGGAGTCTGGATTTGTGCCCGCTTGATGGCAATGGGCTGGCCCCCTATTATATCGGACTTAAACATAACTGTCGAAATGTGGGCGTACACACGGCTACACATCAAGCTATACATTTCCAGTTTATGCTGATCTCGCATTGTATAGGATTTCCGTATTTAAGGAGGTCAGCTTATACTGTAAATGTATAGCTAAATGTGTAGCCGTGTGTACTATTAGGTACACCTCTACCCTTCTAGGATTACATTCGTTATGTTATGTTAAGAGCGGCCAACCCGATATACTTTGCATACAAACGCTCTAGTGATTATGCCGTTGTTACACATCTATCTTTGTTTTTTTTTAACTAATAGGTATTTTGTGCACTATATCTAGGTTTCTATGGTAGCGAAAAATAAAAAAATGTTGAAACAAATTCAGTATAAGCCTCCAAAAATTGCTGTTTTGCACAAATTTTAACTGAATTTTGGCCGTTCATAATGTACTCATAAACTGTAAAAGTAAAGAAAACATCTCGATAGAAACCTTGCACATGTAATGGAGATTCTTAATGACAAATATTTTTTCACACACTTGTAAGACTTATTCAAAAACAAGTATTTCCTGGAACAAGTTTATGAAATTTTCGAACACTATTTTTCGTTCAATGTCATCGCGTTAGGCGTAAGAGGTGCGTGGGAGACGAGATGTGCGGGGTCGGGCCGGGGTAAGACGGGGGAATTGAAAGAAAATTACCACTGTGGCTCTGGATGAAACAACAAGCTTTTCGACCATGCTCGCGTTGACGATAGCCTCATCGGGAAGGGCCCTCTTAATACCACTGGTTTAGGACCTTTGAAATACCTACGTAGATTCTGTATAGCTGAAGATGGTTCGATTTTTGTCGTGTATTGAAAACATTTATATGCAACAGACTCCATGGAGATTCTTCCCCGCCCTTCTTCATAGAAGCTTAGGAATAGGACATGTCTCAGTTATTTTCTATAATAATATAACCTTTTATTCAGATTCAATTAAATCTAATACAATATTCTAGCACATTGAAAAAAAATCTTAACTAACTGTTGCTCGCGACTGCGTCCGCGTGGAATTTATGATGTGTACCTATTTGGGCAATATTTCGATTCATATGGACGAGCACCGAAAGGATTTTATAAAAGGAATTAAAAAAAATGAGACTGGAATACGCACAGAATCCAAATCGATTTCATCTCAGTTTGTAGCGAATACTGTTTAATGAAATTATTACATAAATGCTATGGATGTACAATGTCAACTTTTGTAAAGTTATTCACAAGGGATACTGTATACATATATCGATATTTTAATATATGAAATGTTTCATAGGTATTTTAGTAAATAAGACTGAAATGTGAAGGTAAAGCAAGGAATAAAGAACCAAAGAACTAGAATGTTGTTTTTGTTGTTGGATGACACAGATGTAAGTGATAAGCAAAACATCGTAATGGTGCGCTAATACTTAATTAGTAGTGAGCCGCGAGGAACGTAGTTAGTAATGAGCGGTGACCGGCGAGGCTACTAATGACCGTATAACAATAGAGCGACGCTAGATCCTTAATTTATTTCTGTAGATATCTCTGCATCCGTGCAAGCTACGTAAAAAGGATGGAGATTCGGAATCAGCGCACACCAAAACCTTTTTTTTTAATGTTCCGTACCTCAAAAGGATAAAAACGGAATCCTTATAGTATCACTCGCGTGTCTGTCTGTCCGTCTATCACAGCCAATTTACTCCGAAACTACTGGACCGATTAAGTTGAATGTCGTTGACCCAAAGACGGACGTGTAACGTAAATTGTAAATGAATTTTAATATGGGGATTTCCGTGGGATTTCCGTGTTTTTGCATCCGTGCCAGCTATGTAACTTAAGCGCGCCCCAAAGCCTTTTTCTTTGTAATTTTTCGCACTAGGATCGGCCTTAGGTCTCGTGTCCCAGATCGCGTGTATCCCCACTACTTCCAACTGTATACAAATCTTTTTTAATAAACGCAACGAAACTGTTAGTTTTCCGTCCTTTCGACGCTCACAATACACAATACTCGCGTGTTTTTATACAGTACGTAAACATTGGATAAAACTGCCACGCTGTATACGTCGTATTTGCGGAACGTCGTTCTGTATACGACCAGAGTCGTACCATAAACGACGAAATCAAATTTCTAACCGCTGCAGTTATGATGTATTTCGGGTTCGCAATTGGTTGCGGTTTTTGGTTGAGTGGTTGCTGAATTAATGTTTTTAATGAGCTTTTTGGTATAGGTAGTGCTTTGACAAAAGTTGATATGACTTTGCTTTATACACATAGGTAGGTAGAGAAAAAGCGTGAACGTATTTTGAACACCAAGCTGTAAATAAACACATTGCAATTATACGCTGCAACTCTCAGGAAAATACAGGGTGTATGGGATAGCCCTCCACAAACTGACATTGTGCATTCAGCTTCTTATTTTGAATCATATTCCATCGGAATTTCCTTAATTTCACAGTAAAATTACGTTCCTTGTACGCAGCACTCCATATAAGTAAATAATACGGGTAATAAAAAAAACCAACAATGGATGTTGAAATACCTAACGAACAACGCGTGAAATCAGCTGTTCACTTCCTGCCTACCTACAGACTTCATCGAACTCGTCATCGCGCTTGCCGTTCGCTGCGTGCGTTCTGCTACGGTAACGATACGTATTAGAAAAAAAATAAAACAAAACAAATTTATTGGATTCCCATAACAATCCTGAAATAATTTCTTGTACCGGTCATCTTAGTATAATATACTGAATTCATCAGTCTGTGGAGGGCTGTCCCTTACACCCTGTATTTCACTGTATAAAAATAAAACTGTGAGCCCTTACAGGAATTTATAGTAAAATAAAAAACACGCAAATCTTTATAATCTGTACAAACTTATGTCAAATATGGATATATTTGACACTAAAATTACTTTGAAATTACTTTGAAAAGACAGAAGGATTTCTGTCTTTTCAAAGTAATTTTAGTTCTAGCTATTAAGGTGGTAAATCTAAAGTCTGTGCTACCATATAAGGTTTGAGGTTTGATTGGTAAGACCAATCAAACCTCCTGTAGAACACAATTATTCATTCAAATCCACTGACATCATCTGACGGTCTTTTTCCAACATGTCGCCCAACTATGGGGTCGGCTTTCAGTCTTACCGGCATGTAAATACTGGTATTTAGTACCAGTATTTTACATGGAGCAACTGCCTATCTGACCTCTACTGGGTACTATCTGGGTACTGGGTACTACGATACACCTTGGTAAGACTGGGTTCCAAGCCACTGATAACATGCAAAGACTTTCAAAGATCTACAAATACCAGCTTGGACCAACGATTTAACGTGCTTTCCGAGGCATGGAGGAAACTCGATATGCAATGGGTGGTAACCCATCCACAGACCAACCTAGGCAAGCGCACATATAATGGTAAAATAACTGTGAAAGACTGTATTTGGCGATACCAATACCAGTTGCACAATAACCGTACAACCACAAACAATTTCAAATCCAACGATAACCCGCCTATGTCAGAGGTTTACAACCTCGTAAAACGCGGCTAAAGTTAACTTACGTTTATTTATTTAAGACGATAATATTTTATTCCACCCAATGTTTCGTGCCCCTGCGTGAGTTACGAGCAGCCTTGACGGTGCATCGTTAGCTTAGCTTTGGTAAAGTTAAGGTTAGTAACTTATATTTTAGTGGCTTCGTTTGAAACTTTACTGAAGTTATCAACGGCCTCGCCTTTTGCTTAACTATACTGGGGTCGGCTTCTAGTTAAAACAGATGCAGCTGAATATCAATACTTTACATGGGGCGACTGCCTATCTGACCACCACAACCCAGTTAGTACTGGGTAAAGTATGATGATACCCTTTGGTGAGACTAGTTATCAGATTTTCCGGCTTCTGACTGCTTACTTTTGAATGACACTCAAAACTAGTACAGTTTTTTTTACTGTTTTCACATAAGTCGATTTTGCATAGTTTCAGCTATACACACGTATTTTTTATTTAGGTATAGCTGCAGCAGTTTACGAGTTATCAAGCTCTAAGTTGGAAATGGGAATGAGCCCCCCCACCCAAATCCCGAATCGCGCGCCGGGAAGCTCAACGAGATTTTTTTTACGTTTCAGTGGATAATTAAAACTTCACTGAAGTCAAGCATTTTAAGGTTTTAATGTTTTTCATTACTTACTGACATATAAACCTCAAGTACGGATTACTAAAAGTTTTGTTTGTCTAGGCATCTTTTAAAAACTCAGGGCAAAATAAGATATATTTTCACTAAAAGTTATGAAAAGTTTTTCTGTCTAGGCTTTTAATATGTGTCAAGAAAGTAGGCTACGATTATACTCTTAAAATACGTTAGCAAAGTCCTATTCCACGTAGACGTAATGTCTACGTAGGTGTACGTAATGTCAGAAAAAGTGGAACAGTGTAAGTATGTACTAAATGACAAATTCCATTACCAGTACAATATTTGTTGTCCTTTTCTTTTATAATATAATTGTTGCTTTTTTGGTGGTGGAGAGGAGGTCGTTGCTCAATAATAACAGCCGGTCTGGTTGATCGTCAGATTAAGCCGCGCTTGCCTAGGTTGGTCCGTGGATGGGTGTCCATCATTACATACCGAGTTTCCTCCATGCGCAGGGCATGTTAAGCCGTTGGTCCCAGCATCATTTGTAGATCTTTGACAGTCGTTACAGGTAGTTATAGGCCCGAAAATCTGAAACCAGTAACCCTTGGTATGCCAAGGGGTATCGTACCCAGTGCTAACTAGATTGTGGAGGTCAGATAGGCAGTCGCTCCATGTAAAATACTGCTATTCAGCTCATCCACTTAGACTGGAAACCGATCCCAAAATAATTGGGAAAAGGCAGGGATGATGATGTGCTTTTTTGGTTCTTAACGTTTAACCGTAATAGTTGACCGAATTTCTACCACGGCGGCCAACCTCAGCGAAGACATGTCAAGTCGCGATACATTGCACTAGTATTACTGCACAAGTGTGGGACAGTCACAGGTGCACTCCATCTTGCCTCACTCTCTCCGATAGGACGGCAATCCTACTCAACCGGAGATAGATCAGGCGCAGGATCATCGGCTTAACGAGCTTTAAGAGGGCTTCACGGGGATATGATACTGCCAACTTTCAAACTCGAGAATATTTTATTGGAAAAATGCAAAGATCACACAGGTTAGGGAAACGTATTAAAAATCTAGCGCTACTGTAAGGTGTTCATACTTTTTTTAACACTTTTTCTTCTCGAATCGATGACTCAGATTTTGTCCGACCAGCAGGTCTAAAATTACGTATCTCTGTTGACAGTTCATAGTGATAATCACTTGGCGAGTTTTGATATACAATGACAGTTCTGCATGCGTAACGTCAGTTGAAACCAACAAGAACTGTCATTGTTTATCAAAACTCGCCAAGTAATGATCACTATGAACTGTCAACAGAGATACGAGATAGCCCTGCAGCACGTAGCAACCTGGACGGCTCTGGTTTGCCTCGTCCAAGTCCTGAAGGGTGTAATTAGTTTTGAACACTGTTTGGAGGGTGTTATTAGTTTTGAACCCACCTTAACCATTACATTACCCCTAGAATTGAAGAAGGGTTAGGTTGAGGTGCGCCTAATAGTACACCAGGTTTTCCAAACCGATTTTTTTGAAACACTGGCTTTTTTCTTTTTTTTTCTTTTTTACTCATGCAACAATTATTCGAATGGCATTCGCATGTCTGTTGTAAAACGGTGAAGCATAAAATTGTTAATAGCTGAACAAATCGCTACACCCGGCTCTTATCTTCGGGCACACGCACTTGTGAGCGTGACAAATGGCTGGTGATTTGCATGCACACAGAATTTCATTTTATGTTTAATTTTTAAAGTGAGACTGTAACGGCCTTTGGAGATAATCTGCATACACTTACAAGGTGTTATTGGAATAAATGAATAATTAGTATGTGAGTAAGAAAGTGGCCTCCCAATAGTTTGCCGATTACTTCACTTACTCCTGGTATCTTATCCTGGTACTTTACTTTAGATATCTCCACGACCCCCGTCCGTACTACTCAATGCATCCATTAGCACAATGTTTTGAGTGCGTAACACTGAGTCCGTCCGCAAACTGTGATTCTCCACCTTAAAAAGAAGTACTTTCCCAGCAAAAAATTTTACGTAGAGTTACTTAGTTTGATGTACAGAATGCTTGGTTGACGGCTTCCTGAAGGGTCTGCTTATACCCTGTATACTCGCAACATTTCATCATACATACCTTTGGTATCAGAAAGTCAAATCCAGACTTTAATCGAAAAATAAAATGGTGTAAATAGGTTTTCAGAAACAGGGTTTAATCTGCTAAATCAAAATGATTATTGTATATAACCTCACTATGTTTTTGCTAAAACACGTTCAGTTTATGTAATCAGCATAATAACATGTAACTTCCCGAAGGGTGAGGCAGAGGTGTACCATAGTACACTCAAATTTCGGCAGTTATGTTTAAGTCCTACGTAATAAGAGGCGAGCCTAATGCCATCAATCAGCACCTCAGTAGAAGACAATACTTAAACATCTATCTTGAAGAGCGATGTATCAGCCCACTCCTGCCTTTCAAGCCATCTTAGCCCTCACTGACATAGATCTAAATCCAGCCGTGCACTGATAGCACAAGTCATTAAGTATGGGCACGTTAGACATACGAACTAATCCAATAATAATGTTCTGCAGTGCAAGGCAGTGTTTGATTGTGTTAGCATGAGGCGTCGCTTGCGGGTGCTGATGTGATTTGGTACTACAGCTAAAGGGCTTGAAGTGTCAGCTTAATATAATATAGACCAGCTGTTACCCGCGACGTGACATTATTATAAAATACTAGCTTGTGCCAGCGGCTTCGCTCGCGTTAATTTAAAATTTGTCAACTTAGTGGTGTGAAATATACTTTACGATCTATTCTCATACTTGCCAAATATACACAAAAAAAAACATAAAATCGGTCGAGCCGTTTCGGAGAAGTGCGACCACAAACACCGCGGCACGAGATTTGCATATTATATAAGATGACTTCCCTATCGGATTTAGTTTACAATTTCAAGGGTTTGCTTGTTTTGCACGGAACCCTAATCCTTTGTTCTAAAATAAAAGCGTTAGTTACTACTTTTAACATCAGCTATCTGCCAGTTAAAGTTTCGTCCCGTCAAAATAGGGCCAGCCGTTTTGGAGATTAGCCGGAACAAATAGACGAAAGATGAAATTTTAAAAAAAAGTTATTTGGCTTCGGTCATGTCTTCTTCTTCTTCCATACTTCTCTATTACTCGAAATCACATGGGTCACACCCTTTCTAGTCATATCAGTGATATGACTAAAAAGACTATCGACTAGACTGACTGACACTGGCTCTGGCTTGGCTATACTGATTGTATGTGATTACGAGTAACGTTACGAGTAAATCTATACAAAATAAATAAAATTGAAGCGTCTGTTTGTGATATCAAAATAACAGCTTCTTACTGAATGCGTATTATGAAAATAAATACACTACATACACTTAAAACAAAAACACTTTTTTTTTTTCAATTTTTGCCTGTACATCTGTTTGTTCCGGCTAATCTCCGAAACGGCACGACCGATTTTGACGAAAATTTTACTGGCAGATAGCTGATGTTATAAGGTCTCACATAGGCAACTTTTATTTTAGGTAAATAATTAGGGTTCCGTGCCAAAAAATTAAAACCCTTGTAATTGTTAACAAAATCCGTTTCAAAATGAAAAGTCATTTTTTTATAACAATTTCACCCGAACGAAGGTCGCAGGCAACAGCTAGTACTAAATAAAGTACGATTTAAATGACCATCTACATAATTATTGTCCCCAAAAAATATTGAACAACACAACACTTTCGTAAATTACTACTGGAGACTGTTTGCCAACAATTTCCCTCGACACAATCCACGACCGATATAAACAGCTTTTCTCAATCCCCAAATGAATAGTTGCCAAAGTATATTAAACATCAGAAACAGATTAAGTTAATAATACAGAATATTGGTGCATTTTATTGTCCTCAAGTGTACAATCTCTGCTCGAGTACGTACGGATCAGTGATTCGTACTGGCTCTAGCCAATACACAAATGTACACACATTTATGTACATAAAAATGTGTACATTATGTATGTATGTAAAACTGGTCTGCGGTATTTCAATAGTGTGATTTATTTGCATTTCAGTGTACGGTTGAAATGTTTGATGTTAAAAATGGATGCTGTGCGAGTGTCATTTGTTAAAGTATTGATTGATCTCGTTGTTTTACTAACAGGCTTTTTAGGGTTCCGTACCCGAAGGGTAACCAACAGAACCCTATTACTAAGCATCCGTTGTCCGACCGTCCGTCTGTCTGTCAGCGGGCTGTGTCTCATGATCCGTAATGGTTGACAGTTGAAATTTTCACAGAATGTATATTTCTGTGGCCGCTATATCACCAAATAATGAAAATAAATTCAAATTTAAAGGGGCTCCCCTGCTACGATCGTACGGAACCCTTCATGCGCGAGTACAACTCACACTTGGCCGGTTTTTTCTGGAGAGGTGTCACGAAAAACAGCTTTTATGGGATAAACTCTATAATCGCGGGATAACATTGAGAAAACGAAAGTAGTATAAAAAATTAAAGTAGCATAAGTGGTAACACGGTTTTTTATGTAAAAAAGTTTTTATTTTAAATGAATCACACACGAGAAAATAACGTAATGTGAATATACTTAGTTATTTTTCTCTCGAGTTTGTATTTTACCTATCACCGAAGATCTTAGATTACCATCTTATTGCATGCTTAAATAACAATTTGCCCGATCCGGGAATCGAACCCAGGACCTCATACTCAGCAGCCACTCGACCAACAAGGCAGCTACCCCTTAACTAAGCACAAAATACCTATGATAGAACTGAGATATAACTATCCCCCATAGTTAGGAACCCAATGAGAATTAACACCGCTTTTAACTAAATATGACAATAATATATAATCATAATAAATAATATTTAACGCTGCTTAGCAAAGCAAACATAATAGAGATATAAATCAATGCACTACTACAATCACATTGCATTTGCGGTTTATTATTACTATTAAATATTAATATAATGTATCTACTGTGGGCCTAGCATGAACACGCTGACTTAAAAGTTCGCAAAAACTATCACGGACAAACGACGCGAGAACAGGGGGCCTAAAATGACCGCTTCAGCAGAATGATTCGTCTAAATCGGTCATTTTAGGCCCCATGTCTCTGAAAGATAATGTACTGAAGTACTTGTTGGCGTCCAGTGACGTCATTCTAAATCCAATATGGCGGACTTTCAAAGATGGCGGCTTTCGCCCGCGGCTTTGCCTGCGTTGAGTTCGGTAATGTCCCACAGAATCGTACTACCGGGATAATAGGATCATAAGTGTTAATCCAGGTTATAAACTATTTGTGTACCAAACATCCAAATCCGGTCAGCAGTTTCTGAATGAAATAGTCCATCCATCCTCACAAACTTTCGTATTTATAAAGTAGGACTGTACGGTACGTAAGGGCGTGTCGTTTAACGTAAATCGCAGTCGCAAGTCGCCGGGGTTACAAAGCCTTGATTTTGGATTCGAGAACCATTTGAATGTACCTACGATATCGATATGTTTACGTCGCACGTTTATGCTGGAGCCTCCGTTATTTGAAACCATCGGTTTATGCAATGCAGTTCCCACACCTACCAGTCCGTCTGATCATGTCACGTCCACCCACTGGCTATAGGATGCATATAAATTATCATGGTCTTCATGTTTCTCGGATAATTAGGAGTTTACTCTGGATTTTCCTAGCACGAATACAGTTTTTACGCAAAAATTAATATGAAAAACAGTTACGTAATGCTACCAATTTCTATACATTTGTCAAGTTTATTTATTTATTTGGTATTTCAACAGCAGTACGGACTAAGAAATAATAGGAAACAGCAAAAATAATCAAGTGCTGGGGGGCTATGGTGTCATAGCAGGAGTAATCGCATTGTTGGAAAGAGACAGAGCTATACTGGTCGTCTAGCGCCATCTCTTTCCCGCACTGGAATTACTCCTGCAGCATTCACGAAAGTGACTACCGTGTCCTAACTTGTGTGTAAGGGTCTCTCCTTTCACGGTTCTGTAAGCGGCTAAAACGGAACCATTTTAATTTTGTCCGTCCATATGTCCGTCAGTATCCATCTCTCACACAGCCATTTTAAATGATAGGTACACACTTGGCCATTTTTGTGTATAATAAAACCTATTAATTTAACTCTAGAGAACCAGGTACCATATTTTACAATCCAACCAATAAGGCAATCTTGATGAATGAATAATTGATTATTTTAAAGATCATTTTTTTTCCTCATAAATCAATCGTAAGTAGGTAGGTACTTATAATAGATAGACAATAGACATACCATATACTACTAAAGAATTCTTATCACAGCTGTCCAAGGTGGACCGGGCAACTAATATTGATAAAAAACAGAACGGCATTCATTATAATAACCTTGAAAACATTACCACACAAAAAAAGCATGACGTCATAGTAAATAATGGAAACTACGTCGTATTACAATAGCTATTTCAATATGATACTCATCGGCCGAAATAGCTCAGTTGGGAGAGCGTTAGACTGAAGATCTAAAGGTCCCTGGTTCAATCCCTGGTTTCGGCAATCTCTTTTAGCGTTTTCTTTTGATGTTTTTTAACAAGTATTTATGTTTAATTATAACTTTTGTTGTCAGAATAAGTTATTTCTCAAGGTAAAATGTTTAATTTAGTAATTTTAAAATGATTTAACAGTTTGTTTTGTTAAGTGTTTGTTGTACTAACGTTGTTTAGTGGCGCCATCTAGTGTCGCATTTCATCTTTTTTTTTACAAAAAGTCTGTTGTCCTAAAATATTTTGTTTTTGCTAAAAATATAACGTAAACAATTTAAAGCAAAACCTGTCTTATACAGCGTGTAACAGAAAGGGAAGGAAAAAATAATCAATTTCAGCTGTCCTATACAAAATTTCAATACCTACTCGACCCAAATGTATGGGACAGCTGATTATTTTTTTATGATTTCGATGGTGGTCCCATAGAGAAAGTTGTTCAGTTTGATGGTCCGTACCACAGTATTCCATATGATTATACCCTTTCTGTTACACGCTGTATATCTGGAAACGCCCCTAATTTGAACTAATTTCTTTACTTTATCCAACTCATTTTTATAGGCGCCATCGTCGGAATCCATTACTGTATTACAGCTAGCCAATCTAGGTTATCGACCGGTAAATAGGAGTGGTAGTAGATGTTTATCGGTTTCTTATCACAATCGGTTCTTGATTAAGGTTATTTATAGAGTTTACTAAGATCGGTGAATGAATGAAGAAATCTTCGTAACACGGTTCCTACTTTGGTACATAAAATAGAATATTCTTTATTATGTACATTGCAAACCATACAAGTAGGGATGCCAGATGTCCGGTTTTCGACCGGACAATCCGGTTTTCTTTACGCTTGTCCGGTCACAAAATTCTTGGTAAACCGGCCAATAGATTGTCCAGTAATTTATTAATCGTTCATTGAAGCATGGAAGCAGCAAACTCCTCCTGAAAGCATTTACGAAGAACTTATGTGCACATTTTTTAACAACGAAGCAGCCAAATTTATTGAAAATCGTACAGTATGTATGTAGTATTACCGCTTTTGTGGAACGAATCTTCAGCGTCATGGGAAATGTATGGACCGATGAAGAAAACTGTAAAATGTGAATTGCGCGTTTTCTATAATATAAATGTTAGGTGTACTGAATTCAAAGATGTATAATGCCCCATAATATCCTACTTAAGTCCACGGGTATTGGTACTACTACCAATCAATCAATTCAATCTCTACAGATTGAATGTAGTAAATAAGTGATAGAGCATTGTGATGTAATAAAAAATCTCAGGCTATAAGACTTTATTAAAAGCAGTCGGGTCGAGTTCTAAATACATAAAAAAGTAGAACAATGGCGTTTAGTAAGTTTCCAGTACACAACGTACATTTTATCAATTATGAAATAAAAAAATTAAAAACTTGTCCGGTTTTTTCTTTGAACACATCTGGCATCCCTACATATAAGTAACATTCTTAAAAGAAAATATTTCACTTATGGCGGTCTTATCGCTAAATGCGATCTCTTCAAGACAACCTTTGGCTTACATTACAGGAAGAAGAAGTAGGTAGCCTTTGGTGTACCGTATACCAATTACCTTACAATATACACACATACCTATAGCATACACAAATCTATCTATATACGTATATAATAATCATGTAACAAGAGTAGAGAACCATGTATACTGATGTTCTTGTTCATGGAGAGAGGTACCTAGTGGTTTTTGACCATACTTAAGTACCTATACAACGTGTAACAGAATAAACGCAAAACCTCTTAAGGGGTCATTGTACCTACTCATCATTATGATCAACTTTCACTATGGAACCAACACTGAAATCGTGAAAAAAAATCGACTACCTCATACATTTCTGTGCGCATAACTGGACAAAATGTACTGAAGAGCTGATTTTTCTATCGCGATTTCAGTGTTGGCCCCATACTGAAAGTTGTTGATAATTATGAGTGCAATGACCCCTTAAGAGGTTTTGCGTTTATTCTGTTACACGTTGTATACAGTCGCAATGATAGACTTGCACGTACATGAACATGTTCCACTAGAGGAGCCGCTGATCGAGGTAGTACCTGCAATGGGTGGAGACTACTATTGAGATTATATAAATAAGTCGGTTTATATTGCTTAAGATAGGTACTTGTTGTGGGTGCCCCAAAAAAACTATACATATAAATAGGTTAGGTTAGTGTGTTATTCTTGTCGACCATTATTAAATGTTACCTGTCTCATCCAGAAGTTTTATAAATCTATGTTTAGTGATAGATATAAGACTAACTTTAGCAGCGCTAGGTGTCTTTGTCCAGGGATTTTTGCGCGCTAGCCCCCATTCCACTGAGACCCAAGGCCTGATGGAAAACGCGAAAATTCGTTCGCTTTTCTTATCTTTTGTTTTATTCATTGTTGACAGGCACAACGGCATACGACACAGTCAGACCCCTCGCCTACCAGGACGCCAGAGTGTTCATGCTCTGCTTCAACATAGCCGAACCTGAGACCCTACACAACGCTGCCGCCAAGGTAACTAACTAACTACTGATTTTAATGTAAAATATTGATCTTCCTTTTTTCGCATCGTTGTTACATCCATCCATATTATATTCTGTTTTGGCCAAGTAATGGTCCGTTTCAAGCGGTAAAAAATACATCTCCTGGCGCACGCTCGAGGATGCGCGAACGCCCAAATTAAAACTTAAAGGCAATACTGATAGAGTCCTTAATTCAGTGATATCAAAGATTTTTCCGCTTAGTGGAAAATTACTCTAATTGCGTTTGTGCACTACACTGAATTTTACTGTCCGGCAGTCCGATTTTTTACGGTAAATTAAGATTGCAGCTACGTTTGCGGCACCCTTAATCAGACTATGGTCTATGGTCTGGTAGTTGCTGTTGGAGGAATTGATAAGACGCCATTTTGCCAGATTATGTTTACAGCGGCAACGGCGGCGTACCTACATCCAAAACAATAACATAACATTAATTGATTCTCAGGCAACTTTGACCCATATACCTTACAGACTAACTTAATATGAAAAAATACAATTTGAACAAAAAGCAAGAAAATTAAAACATTATAGGATTGTATATCGCGCTGCCCACTTCACTGAGTCCAGTGGTTGATATTTTGTTCCCTATTTGCTTTAATTCCTAGCTCCCGAAATCCCAATTGGACGCGACAACAATAGTACAACTATTTCATGATGAAATTCTAAATCCAGTTCAAGGTTTCTTCAGAATCATACTCATGGCCATAAACAGAAGGGCCCATTCTTGTTTATTTAAGTTCGTTCAGTTCATCCAAAGGTATATCGTTATTAGCAATAAGATTGCTATTAAAACCAAGAACATTTTTTGTAAAAGAGCTGTGTTTCAATTTAGGTGTACAATGAAGTACCTATATTCTATCTAGTTATCGCGTTTACCCTCTTCCCATACATATCCTATACAATTAAATGAGCAATATCAGCACATAAGTCTATATATTTTCTCTTTTTTTTAGTTTTTAATTCGTCATTTTTTTTATGTGGCCTTAAGGAACTGTCGTCAAATAAACTTTATTCTTTATTTTCCTTCAATATTTGTAATCACTTTTTCGAAAACGGGTCTAACGATTTCGATGAAAGTTGCAATAAAGGCGTTTACTGGGCGACAAATCGATCTAGCTAGGTCTTATATCTGGGAAGTTTCGTTTTCTCTATTTTCACCCGAGCAGTGGTCTTTCGCAACTTTAAAAAGCTTGCTAGGATCGGCTTCCAGTCCAACCAGATGCAGCTGAATACCAGCATTTTTGTGCAACGTTTATAACCAGATGATTTCTATTTCCAGTGGTACAGAGAAGTAAGAACCCATGGAGGCTCGGCCCCAGTGCTGCTCTGCGGCTGCAAGGCAGACCTTAGACATGAGAAGGAGACGCTCACCATGCTGTCCAAGCTAAGAACACACCCAGTCACCAGTGAAGAGGTAAGAAAGATTGCTTCAAGACGGCAGCGATATTTTGTATTCAAAAGTTTTCAAAAGCAATCAAGACCTTATGCATACAAGACTAAAAAGAGGTTTTTTTTAAATAAGGATTTTCAGCCTAAAATATCTAAAACATTGACGATGGCTAATGCTGAAAGGGATATACTGGGAGATAATGTCCATCCCATTAAGGCGTTTTACATAAAGCGTTAAAAATATGGTAAATCAGTTTTGATTATTATTATATTTCACCGTTATAATTCTAAAAATCATAATTAATCATTTAAATCTTTTTCTCGTAAAGTTTGAAGCAAGACCTACTTTGGAAAGAACACAAAAATGGTCACTGACCTCCACAACTAGTACTGGGTAATACGATACCACTTGGTAAGACTGGCTGTCAGACTTTCGGGTCACTGACTACCTGTAACTACTTTTAAAGATATACAAATGACAGCCGGGACTAACGGCTTAACGTGCTTTCCGAGGCACAGAGGAAACTCGGTATTTAATGGGCGGTCACCCATCCACCGACCAATCTAGGCAAGCGCGGCTTAACCTTAAGATCAACCCGAGCGGCTGTTATTATTTAGCCGCGAGCTACCAAGAATTGATGAGGTCACCTTATTACTCTAAATAGACATTCAATCCGAATCCACAAGCAATTACACAATTCCTAGAAAATCGAAAATAAACTACACATTATAATTCCACGGAAAACCCAAATCCGACCTACGCTTCTAAAACATACGCTCCCAGCAATTTAAGTCTACCTTCTGATGGTCCCGAATTTATTTTAGCCTCCTCAATTTCACGGAGTTTGCCAACATCTCAAATTGGTAAGGCCCGATCCCTAGGCAAGCGATTCAACTTCATTCATCAGAATTCCTAATCTAAATTGAAACATCCCGAAGCATTTACACGTATTGTATAACGAGGCAATTGAAAACTCGGTCGCAAATTCAGGCTGGACGTCCGTATTAATTAGAGATCTTATTCAACTAGTTACCATTTGGTAAATGGGAGCGGAGTAATTGGCTCGTTCCATGAATGAATCGAATGGCCTCACGGATCGGGCTGACATTGAAGCTCCTTGGACCGTTCTCTTGTGTGAATCGTTTGAGTAATTGAAATGTAGTGACTTCGTTTTTCTTCTATGTTTTTTAATGTTATGTTGTGAAATTCTTAGCAGCTTGTTTTATTGGCAATTGATTCATCATGTTGACCATATTATGCCTGTCATACTTCTTAATCAATTACAATCAATTACAATTCTTAGCAGCTTGTTTTATTGGCAATTGATTCATCATGTTGACCATATTATGCCTGTCATACTTCTTAATCAATTACAAATTATTAAAGAAGTATGAGTAAGCAAATACGATTTCAGGAAAAAGTTAACTGATTAGTTGGACCGGGTTTTAAACTGTGCTTTCAAACAATTAGTTTATCTAATACTAGCTTTTTCTCGCGGCCTCACTCACGGTTTGGTCGAAAATTGTCCCACGAAAACAATTTAAACACAGTCTATGACACTCTGGGATATTGTATAGTAGCCATTAGTGAAAAGATTTTCCGATTCAGATCAGTTGTTCCGGAGATTATTCCCTATATCCAAACTTATACAAATATAAACACAGTATAAACAAACTAGAATTCAAAATATATATGAAACTTAAACTTTCACAGGCTTTATCAGTAGCAAGACAGCTGGGAGCGATGACCTACGTAGAGACATCAGCTAGAGCTTCCACAAAAGGCGTCAAAGATGCTTTCGAAGTAGCTGCACTAGCCGCCCTCGGGAAACTAAACAAGCAGCAGATGAAACAACAGGTATACAACACTTCATATCACTGTACACATCATAATATTACTTTAATCTTATCTTCCCCCTCTTTTTCCCTCACGTGCTGGACAGCATTCCAAGCGGATTCTAAAGTAGGTACGTAGACAAGGCTTATAGCTATATCCTACAGTTTTTTCTGGAAGTCCTTAAGTATCAATCTAAAAATACTTCCATTCACAAAACTCAAAAAGAACAAAATAAAATAAACTTTCTCCCTACAGAAACAAGTGGGTCGCAGCAAAAGCAAGCGCGATCTGAAAGCCGAGCTGAAAGGGCGCGCGAAGAGTTGCTGCGTCATGTGATCCGTGGCCGGCCACCCGTCCCGGTGGCCGCACGACTGCTAGGCGACCACCGCCCTTCTTCTTGAACCTAACCGTTCCTCAGGAACAAACCCGGGCCTAAGTATACGCCTTGCGGAACACCCGACGTAAATTTTCACTGACGAGTTCCCCCTCATAAAAGGAGGCAACAAAATACGACACACATATTTAGTGTCATTATTTAAAATGTTTATGTGAAATAACTACGTGCAAAGTGATCAAATAATTTAATTCTAAGTGTGATTCATTATCAAAAGCCTAATAGAGAACTATTATTATTAATGTAAACTGTAAATTTTAAAGGGAGCGGAACGAAGTTCTTTGAATTTTTAGGTGAAGGTATCAGTAAAATAAAAAGGTGCAATGTAATTATAGCCCTGAGGGTGGAGCGTGAGCCTGTGATAAAGTAAAAAGTAGAAAATTCGCGAGGAAAAAATAGAAACGTTTTAGATTGAATTAGAAAGGCGAGACGACGCTCATTTTGGCATTTTATCATCAATAACAGTTGGAACATTAATGTAAAGAATCATGTTAAATACTTTAAATTAATAGGTTTTTCTTAACATTGCTGACGATAACAATCACGTCATCATCTTATATTGCAATAATCATACGTTCAAACAATGGTACATACATCTAAAAAGATGTCATTATGATTGAAATGTTTACATTTTCTAACATCAATATTTTACAACCAAATCTATGTAACAATGTTGTGTTGTTAGTAGCAATGGCTGCCCCTTTGTTGCGACTGGTCTGTTATTTTCACAACTGTCCAGAAAAACCTATTCAATTATGTGAAGAGTTATGAGTAGTTAGGTTCAAATGCGTGTTTTCATATACATTGACATAACGAAGTAAGTATAACTTGATGTTTTCTATAAGATAGCGTTTTCATAACTTAATGGAAGTTTATGAGGCTCCGTTGTTTTATCTAGGACCAATATTGCTCTTAATTTTGATGCAGTAGCTTTTTTGTTTTTAAAGCTACGAGCTAAACATTTCCTTTGTGATATTCATACGTAAATGTAATTAATAAAAATAAATGCACAATGGTGGACAATACTAAATTACGGAGGTCCATAAAGCTAGTTAGTTTCGCGTCCATGTTTGCTATAGATGTTAGTATTTTGTACGTTTACAATATGAGACAATTAAATGTTGCTTGCCTGTAGAACGTTCGTACACACCATGTTGTAAATTAGGATCATCTTTGCTTATCCTTTTAGGAATAAAAATTTCTTTATTTGCCTTCAAAATATTAATAAAATATTATACTTTATTATGTGACAAAGTCCGAATTTTAGTTTTTGAGAATTGTAATAAGTATTTTATATTAGAAAAAGTACATTACTGTTTTTGCCACAAACGTTTACACTTTTCTTTACGTAAAACGTCTCGGAAAAAATGCTTGATCATTCCATGAACAAAAATGGCTGTCGTTTTTGTGTCGTGAGGCCTGAAACGTCAAATAATAATAAAGGCAGGCTATTGAGTTCCATAATTAGGTTTTCAAGTCACGCCTGCAAAGATGAAGCTTCGGCGGAGTCACGATTGCTTTTCTCGTCCCTAATGCAAAGTATATAACTAAAAATGAAAATAACTGATGAAAATATTCATAACACGAGTTGTTGTAGTTGGTAAACTTAATGTTTAATAATGATTTTGTTTTCTAAATCATTGGTAAGTAAGCAATTACTTACTGTCACGAAGCTTAAATTTCTCTTTCTGATAATAGTAATTTTACGTATCGAAAAGTTAAAATTATAAAATAATTTGTTGGCGAAATCAGATGTTCTTCAAATTAAGTACATTTCTAGTTAGGTGAACAAAAAATAAAAAATCTTCATATTCGACAAATTAACTGTTAATTTTATTTACATTATTTTCGATTGTTTAAAGTATTGTAAGTCGATATCAAGCTTTAAATTCAATGTTAGCTTTAATTATCATTATATTTAAGTATTTAAACATGTAGTTTTAGTGTTATTTTCATTAAAAGCAATGATCGGACAAAATTTTTATTTACCATTTTTTTTTTCTTTATTTATGAACAAATGTACATATCATGTAAGTTTTGTATAAATAAGAAATCTGACTTAAAAAAAAAAATGGAACTTTCTTTCAATAATTTATTTTTTAAAGTAACCAATGCCAACCTATGTTCATATCAGGCATTTTATTGATGAATAGCAGCTGTTGCCCGCGACCTTCGTCCGCGTGAAATTATTTTATAAGTATTACTTCCCTGTTTGAATATTAATTTGTTAACAATTTTAAGGGTTTTAATTTTTTTAGCACAGAACCTTAAGGGCGCGTTCCCACTATGCTGTGACGACAGATTATCGTGTCGTTTAAAGTGTCGTGGCTTGTATATTTAAATTGAGGTGTTCACATATAGGACGACACAATTAACTGTCGCCCATGACTTTTCCATAATAATATCCAACGATAAATAAATCGTCACGACATAGTGGGAACGCGCCCTAAATCTTTTTCTTAAGTTTCTCCTTATGACATCAGCTATCTACCAGAGTCCCGCCAAAATCGGTACAGCCGTTTCGGAGATTAGTCGGAACAAACAGACAGACAGAAAGTGAGAAAAAATATTTAAAAAATGTTTTTGTTGTTATAAGTACCGTATACGTTTTTTATGTGCATTTAGTAAAAAGCTAAATTTTATTTATTTGTATGGATGTTGTAAATATCCAAACGAAGATTGTCAATCAATTGTTTGAACTACACGAAAAACACCTACTATTTAGAATCCTATGCATCGTAGCAAATAAATGCTTTGACTGACATTCCATTATCTACATTTATTCTCTAAAAAGAAAAGAGATTACAATTTCATTTCAACTTTGTAATTGGATTTTAAGCATTCGGATTACTATGTTAAAATTGCTTTTTATATAAAGGTCACATTTCGCTATTTATTAAAAAAAATGCAAAGAATTAAGATTATTTAACAAGATTTTAAAATAAAAATAGGAATGTGCATTTAGCCAGGCTTTCGGCACTATTTTTATTTTTTCATAACTTCAACAATCTACTTGAGAAATTATAGAAGACCGACTGCTTTTTGCACAATCCGCGGTGTAGTTTTTCCCGATTGATGGGAATAGGCTCGCCTCTTCTTGCATGGAACTTAAGGACGCGTTCTCAAATCCGACAAAAATAAGCTATTTTTCGGTACACAATGCGATGAAATGGAACTAAATCAAACAAAACTAACAATTGCCACAAATAGATTACTTCTTGGTCTCCAAATAATGGACAACTTTTGGTTTGAAATTTTGGTATTTGATATCGTAAAAACGATTTTCCATTACCTCTTCACACAAAATTGCCGATTTAGGACTTCATTCAGGATCGTTTTTCTGCTATTAGATACATAATTTTGTTTCTTAAAAAATACCCTAGTTAGGCAGATATAATGTTTTCAAAATCACGGACAAAATATTCATGAAAATGTTATAAATAATGTCAGAAAAAAATAAAAACGAACCGTCTAATTTTGCACGTAATTTGCTCTTACGCATGAACCTTAACGTGTGGTTTTAAGGGTTATTTTATTTTGTCACTGTCTGGAGTATTGCATAAAAAGTTCTAAAGAGAAAGCGTTAGTAGCGCTCGGCCGCCGCCGTCTTGAGAGAACTTGCTAAAGTATCAATATCAGTTTAGTTACTCAATAGTCCCGCAGTTTACATTGCGTATGTGTGTGTGAGCCGTGTCAGAGTAGTGATGCGATTCGATACCTATCTGTTTTGAGAACGCGTCCTTAAACATAAATGGCGAAATGTTGGTGTACTATTAGGTACGTTACATCTCTGCCTAACCCTTTGGGGAATATAGGCGTTATGTTATGTTATATGAAATAATGAATGAGGATTTTCTTTTAATTTCTTAAATGAACAATACAGATTTCATCGCATAAACTTACATTGTTGTTTAGGTTTCCATTGGTTTTTGCTACCCATGGATACAATCGGGGCCCTATTACTAAAACTCCACTGACCTTCTGTCTGTCCGTCACCAGGCTGTATCTCATGAACCGTGACAGCTAGACAGTTGAAATTTTCACAGATGATGTATTTCTGTTGCCGCCATAACAACAAATACTAAAAACAGAATAAAATAAATATTTAAGGGGGATTCCTTACAAGAAACGTGTTTTTTTTAGATAATGGTACGGACTTTATACCTTTTAAGAAAGTTCTATAAAGAATGAAGTCAGAGTTTCTAAAAATGCCTTATATGTTATTTCTTAATTGTGTAATGTAAACAATGTTTTTAATATTAGACAACTTGACGTTAGGCCACTTTGAATGTTGTTTCTAGATATCGAATATAGCGTTCAGTGTTTTTGATATTCGTCTTTTATTTTACCTCCCTCCCACCTCACGAACCGAGTGTAATGGCCCGTCTTACGAGCTGAAGGTCGTTTCAATCCAACCAAGGGCCTTAGGCTGCCTGAAATGTGTGAGAATGCGTAGCGATTGATGTGTGAAACTAAACAATATAATGTGATTGGTTGGTTTACGCAAATCCCTCGTAGCGGATCCTCACACATCTCAGGTGTAGGCCTTATACTTCATGTAATTTATCATATCATCACCGCTCTGAAAACGAAGAAGGAAAATATAGTGGGTGAAACCAGCATGTCCTAGAACGAAAAATTCCTAGGAATGTGACATCCACCATATTGCTCTCGGCGCGCGACGCTTGTGCTCTTGCTATGGGGACGTTATTGACTGATTACATAACACAACAGCATGCCTGTAATGTCCGAAGGGTTAGGCAAGTCCCACGTAATAGGGGGCGAGCCTATTGCCATCAACCGGGCACAAATCCAACTGATTGCTGATTAGCTGATTATGCCTGTATCTAAATCCTATCTTCCCTCTATCTCGACTAAGAGAAAACTTTAGGATTTCTATTTTAGGCCCGTATTTGTTTACAAAGGACCTCGTTTTATAAGGGCGTCCTAAGTTTTGTCAATCAATAGGCATTTCTTGATGACTGAACTCACAAAGAGGAGGTTAATTAATTTATAAGACTGAACATTATACCATATAATAGTAAATATAAACATAGTGAAAGCTTTCAGTTGAAAAGACAAAATTTTACAAAAAAGATGATATACAATGTGTAACAGAATAAACGCACAACCTCTTAAGGGGTCATTGTACTCATCATTATGAACAACTTTCACTATGGGACTAAACCCGAAACGCGAAAAAAAAAAACAGCTGTTCAGTACATTTTGTCGAATTATGCGCACAGAAATGTATGGGGCAGTCGATTTTTTTTTGCGATTTCAGTTTTGGTCCCATAGTGAAAGTTGTTCGTAATGATGAGTACAATGACCCCTTAAGAGGTTGTGCGTTAATTATGTTACACATTGTAGATTCGGCTTTTATATCTAAAGTTAAACGACTGAAGTTACGTTATAGGCTCTGCACATATATGTTCGGCTGTCTATGATTCGTCACAGCCAGGTGGAAAATATGAAGAATATGAAGAACCTACGACTTAGCTCTTACTTGCCGATTCGAACATTATATAGCGATCATAGAATCTATGTTGGGTCGGCTTCCAGTCTAACGTACCTGAATACCAGTGCATGAAGCGACAACTAATTTTCAAATATTTTACCCAAAAAAGTTTCTAATTAACCAGTTCAATTAGATAAATGTGAGCATCTATCAAGGAAATACATCTTACTGTAGAACCATCCGGTGCGGTGACGATATTTCCCCGGATCTTAGTCGTAACGGCCTTTAGGAACAGCCTATGTTCGGCAATGGACGTTAAGGGATATTTATAGGCTGTTACAATGACTTACGACCTTGAACGAGTACATTTGACAGGGTTACCTTCTAGTACTGCATCGTTATGTTCTAGAAATTTATGTCTTAAGGTTTCTGTAACAGAGCTTGAATTTACTTGTCACCCTCGGGCTATGGGCCCGAAATTTTGAAACAGTTATTTGACGTTAAGGGCTGGGTTTTTCCTTGGCCGAAGGCTAACGCTAATTGCCAAAAATTGCCATAGAACATGGCAATACCGCCTGTCTCTTGAGCACATTACCGATTAACATTGGAAGTCGCCATCTGCATAGATTGATGACATTAGGTGGGTCGCTAGTTGCTTTGCCGTACAAATATTATAAACGCGATTGACCTGGGTTAGTACAGTCACGAGCACCGACATGTATCCACTTAGCATCTTTTCAAAGAGAATTTCTTCTAGTGTATTTATTGCCATTTCATGTTGAATCAAACATAGTATTCTGGTCTACTGAAATAGATCTTATCTCAGAGTTGAAATACTTTCTCCACAAGAAAATCCCTCTTAAATCTTGATAAGTGATTACATATATTCATGCTCGTGACTGTACTGAAGTTACTTTTTGTATGAGTAGGTACTCGTACCCGCATAATAATATGCGACCTCCACAACCGCGGGCAAAAGTAACTTGGTTCTATCAATATTCAGTTTTTTTTTTATTCTGAACTCCCGTTGATAATGATGTTCTTAATATAATTCTAGCGAGCGACGGTCAGCGCAAGTCTTAAACTCAAACTTTATTGCGGCTCGAAACATCTAGCGTAAAGCTGCGCAGAACTCAATTTTAGGTATCAGAACGCATCATCTTGACTGTTTAATGCGCGTCACTCGCAGCTAACTTCCGAGCCGTCATAAAGTTTGAACTGAACTATACGTGGTAACCATTCGTGCGTCGGGGTCTCTTCCACCCTGAATACCAAAAATAAAACTTTGACCCATAATTTAACAAACACTCAGCACTACTCCATGCTCCCTACAACCCCATCAATATTTAGCAGACATCTTGTAAGATGTTATAGTATATAGCTTATAAGCTCGATATTGCCACTTAGGGAGACGTGTTCGCTCCTCAGTTGTAATAAAACGTACTGCCACTGGAAAGAGGTTATGTGTTCACTGTGGAGGGGAGATGCAGAAGGTTCATTGAAAAGAAAATCAAACTGGCAACACGGTTTTGTTTCATAACCCAACAAATGTCAAATGAAACGATTATATTATAATAGTTAAAACGGATAAGCCATATTAGATAAAAACTGTCTAAAGCTGAATAACAGAATATTAAGTTGGAAATATAAACTCCAATTGCAAATATTTTGATGTTACGTTTGTATGGACGATTCGACCTCCGTAGCCGTCTTAAGCTCTGGCGAGGGGGATTGTAGACAATAGCTTGACGGGTCAAATAAATTATATAATTACGTGTAGACTTGTGAATCTCCTCTTTTTTTGCCTTCGATTACGAGTGTTTACGAGATCGGCACATTCTGTAGCATCCATCAGTTCCTGCAATTAGCAGGAACTACAGGATAGTAAGACACAATATTTACTGTCCCATCGTTTGATGGACAACACTACATAATTATCACCTAAGTTAACCTATACACTCCAGGGTAAAGTAATCTATGAATATCTTAACAAGTAACATTTAATTAAAAGATATACTTATAATAGTGAAATTTCCTTTTTTTTAACCTATCAAAGGACACTTGGGTTTTTGAGACGAATCTAATGATACCTTAATCGTCGAAAGCCAACCAGCCATTTGGAACATACGAGTTAATAAAGAAATTTACAAACATAAGATACGCGCGAAAAAGTGTAAAAAGGGTTACATTGACTTTCAGGTTATCCATCTTGGGATATCTATGAAAAGCTTTTGTTCTCACACGCCACAATTGAGGCGATAAGTCCCCTCTTTGAGGAGTGGCTAGAACGGCGCCCTCACCTTCCGCCTGACGCAGGTCCACACCGGACATGGCTGTTTCGGGATTTTCCTGCACCTAATCGGACGGGAGGAAGCGCCCGGGTGTCACCTCTGCGAGGATCGACCGGAGGACACGGTGGAGCACACTGTGCAGGTCTGCTCCGCTTGGGCGGAGCAACGCCGTGTCCTCGTAGCGGCAATCGGCGGCGGCGACCCCTCGCGTCCGGCCCTGGTCCAATCCATGGTCCGAGCGAGAGGGAATGGGACGCCGGCACCTCCTTCTGCGAAGCAGTCATGCTAGCGAAGGAGGTGGCGGGACGTGAGAGGGAGAGAGCCTCACGTCTCAGCCGCCGCGGGGGACGCCCTGGGCGTCGGGGGCCACGTGGTGGCTCCCGGCCACCGTAGGCGCGGGCCTGTGGACGGTGAGTAATGGGCTTACTCGCCGTCCATCCGTCTTATGACGACAGGCCGTGTCGACGGCGCGTTCGTGTTCCACGCGCGCCTCAAAGAGAGTCCGCAAACAGGAAGGGGTCCGAAAGGACCGATGCCTGCTGGAGCTTCGGGACTGTTCGAAAGAGATACCGCGGCCCTGGAAAACAAAGGGCAAAGGAAGGAACATGGATGGGTTGTAGTCAGTAAAAGTCTGACACTAAATCGTCCGAAAAAAAAAAAAGCGACTGGTTCTATTCAGCACACGACTATCATGCGCTAGGTACCTACTTACATTTTTCAAGAAATCTAATCTAATCTTTCAACTGCACTACTGGCTACATTTTACAGTGCCCTTGTCTCAATCGGCACTATAGTGCTTCTGTTACCACGACATGTTGTTTTGTTCTGAAAATTATATCAGCCAGCATTGTGTTTGATAGTACAAGGACGTATGTAGGACTAGGTGCAGTAGACCGTTTGTCTGTAGACTGGTAGCACTTTGTTGACCTTCAGCTGGCCTTGCGTAGTACGGAGATTAAATAGAAAAGGAGGCCAGCATCTTCTGGTTTTGAAGCGCATGTGACTGAAAGAGTTATAAATATAAACGTTAGTGGATGGAGAGGAAGAGGCAGGCCAAAGAAAAAATAGATGGATTATATGAGGAATCATACGAAAAAAAGGAGTAAATGATAGCGTGGTGGCTGTCAGGGGAGAATGGAAGAAAAAACGTATTGCGCTGAATGCAAGTTACCAAGTTTACCAAGGGCAAGCGCAATCAAATTAATTAATGTTATTGGTTTAATTTTTCTGTATTGTACATATTTTTATTATTATTTTAAGTTTGTTTATAAATAATTATTAAAATATGTATAAAAAATAAAATTTGTTCTATCATCTTTTATATACTCGTTTTACCACCAACCGATCACAAACCCAGACTTCAAGGCCAGGCCAGGTTCAGGCTTTCAGCATTTTTATTGTCACCTGAAAAAAAATAGCAAAAAGTATTATAACTAGTAAACAATTCATAATTTAACTAAACAGCAGTAGGTGCCTATTTTAATTCAGTGTTTCTCTTTTACTGAAAAGTTGTTCATACTTGTGTGTAAAATAGATCATTGTTATTCCACATTGTATAATGTTGCATGCCTAACTAAGTTTGCCTACATAATTTCATCAGACACACAAATCTCTCAGGCATCCCAATATCATTACAAATTAAATAACTTATAAACTTCGCACATTATACAGTCCCCCATATTTCTGAACTTACACTAAGACGTACTAAGGTCAAATTACATATGAACCCTTAAAAGCTTCAGGTATAAGGTCACTTTGACCTCTGAATATTGTAATATCAGGCTTTTAAGGTTGAAACCATTTTTTATGAATTGTCAACACAAAACAATCTTGAATTGAATAATGGGCTGTTGCTGAACACGCATAAAAAGAATATTTTTAGGTACAGAAAGTCGTCGCTTATGAGATAACGGAGTCATCTTAAAATTTATATTTTTCTGATAAGAATATATAATTACGCATTAAGGCCGAAACACACCGGATCCGTACACGTAGACGTGCACGTGCACGTGCACGTACCATGACGTTGTAATATATGGACCTTTATAGAGACATGGCACACCGCTTGCGTGACGTACACGTGCGCGTAGACTACATGCGTAACGCTACGCATTGCAGCTGCCATGTGTCAAACTTGCTGCGTACCTACGCAGAGCGGAACAGCAACGTCACATTGATGCGTGCAGCAATGACGTTGTAGTCAATGGCATTCCGTATTGGACGTCACACCGAACAAGTTTGAACACGCACGTATCTTTGCTGCGCGTGACTACGCGCGTGACTTACGTGACATTCAGTTGTATTTGTTTTCAAGTTTTACCGATAGTAAGTGATGTTTTGTTTCGGTTTTAATGCTGAATAATGAAATTAAAGAAAAACTAATTGTTTGTACAACACAAAAAACAAAGAGTAAAAAATATGTCATATAAAACTTGAACCCATTGTTTTTTGGCACACCCAGGAATATTCTGTCACAATAACAGTAATATTGCTTCTTCTTCATCAGATGAACTACTTGGTCCATTTACCCAATCTTCATCAGACATCGTGCACAAGAATTGCTGGGTACGCAAAGGACCGGTGCGTTGCGTGCGTACCACGTATGCGTAAGCGTAAGCGTACACGTATGCGTAACCCGGTGTGTCCGGGGTACACGCGCGTCACCACGCGCGTGTACACGTGTACGTCACGCCACGCATCTGGTCTGACCAGGCCTTTACGCCTGTAATCCCCGAAGGGTTAGGCAGAGGAGTTCCTAATAATACATCCATGTAATAAGGGGCGAGCCTATTGCCATCAACCGGGCACAAATTCGGACTCCGAGGCTGCTACTGAGTTTCTGATGGAAAATCCAATTAAAAAAATCCCGACCCGGGAATTGAACCCAGGGCCTCATGCTCAGCAGTCGCACTTGCGACCCCTACACCAACGAAGCTGTCTGGTGTCAGGTACTTTTAAATAAGAATTAAGTATGTATATAATGTACATAGTAGATATATTATCCTATAATTAAATAACATATAATTAAATAATATCCTCGCAAAAAAAAAGAACTAAGTAAATAAACTCTACTATGTAAAATTGAAATAAACAGGACATTACGGCTGTAATCTCGTAGGGTTAAACAGAGGTGTACCTAGTGGAGGAGGTGGAGGTGTATACAGCGTGTAACAGAAAGGGTATAATCATATGGAATACTGTGGTACGGACCATCAAACTGAACAACTTTCTCTATGGGACCACCATCGAAATCGTAAAAAAATAATCAGCTGTCCTATACAAAATTTCAATACCTACTTGACACAAATGTATGGGACAGCTATATGATTATACCCTTTCTGTTACACGCTGTATAGTACACCCACATTTCGCCAATTATGATTGAGTAGATAGGCTATTGCCAATATAACCGGGCACAAATCCAGACTCCGAGGTTAAAATCATAATACTAGCCTTTTCCCAACTTTGTTGGGGTTGGCTTCCAAACTAACCGGATTCAGTTCAATACCAGTATTTTACATGGAGCAACTGCCTACCTGACCTCCGCAACTCATTCGATACTGGATAATACGCTACTCTTTGGTAAGACTGGTTTTCAGACTTTCAGGCCAATGACTACCTGAAACAACTGTCAAAGATCTACAAATGACAGCCGGCTTAACGTCCGCGTCCTTCCGAAGTACGGAGGAAATTCAGTATCGAAGCAAAAATAAATAAATATCTAAATAGGAACTTTCAAAGTTTGAAAAGAAAATACCCTCTCGTATCTAACTGGTTTGAAACCCAATTACGATATTAATGTGGTTTCCAAGTTAGAAGTAGTTTTGTGGTCGTTACTGTGTAGTTAATGGCTTTGGGTTCACATGACAAGGTTCAAAGGTATGTCAAAGGTTAGGTTTGGCATAGAAATGGACGCCTGAAACATTGATTGCTAAGTTTCAGATATACTGAAGTTTACCCAAGTATATTAAGCTGTGGAGTGTGTGATGTCCTTCGTAAACTTGTAACTTGACACAAGTATGTTCAGAAATTTAGGTTGATAGTGAGGTAAATTAATTCGGTTCCTTGAAAGATCAGGTATGATGTACAAATGTGGACGAGGCGAAAGGAGGAGAAAAGTATGTAAGGATTGATGCAGCCCCCGTAGCATGATCACCGTAGAAACAGGTTTTGTCGACGGAAGAATCGACATCAAATGACAGATTTCTTTTGTTGATCTGTCATTTTATCGATTCTTCCGTTCGATTCGATTCTTCAATAAATACATGTTAAAATACTCACATTGTTTTTACATTTTATGGTGTAGCCTTAATTAAAGGCTGCCACGGCATGCATTTAACATAGGAGTAGGAAAACGAAAAAACAGATTTTTTATATTTACGTACATAAATACAGTTACATAAGTGTTACATAAATCCAACATACAAATACAAATGAAAACTTACTAACTAATGCTGGATTGGTTCGATTAATCCAATCAATTTTCTGTACTTGTATTCTACTCGTAGTTCATAGACCGCTCTAAACACAACTTTAATCAGTGTCTATATTTCTATCAGAATCGCCGAGTAATTCGTGGAAAATAACAAAATATGATTTTCGGTCTTCAAAATCAGAAACCACTCTTTACAAACTCCGTCAAAGATTATCTAAAAATAAATACAAAACGTGCCTAGTTACCCTTAACACTTTCCTACGCAATATTGGATAACTTTATAAGAAACTGACAAAATTAGGACTAAAATAGCACCATGGTCCTAGGCTACCTCTCCACCAAAGATACGCAAGGATGTTTGTGAAACATAACAGAAAATAGCTCCATGGTCCTAGGCTACCTCTCCACCAAAGATACGCAAGGATGTTTGTGAAACATAACAGAAAATAGCTCCATGGTCCTAGGCTACCTCTCCACCAAAGATACGCAAGGATGTTTGTGAAACATAACAGAAAATAGCTCCATGGTCCTAGGCTACCTCTCCACCAAAGATACGCAAGGATGTTTGTGAAACATAACAGAAAATAGCTCCATGGTCCTAGGCTACCTCTCCACCAAAGATACGCAAGGATGTTTGTGAAACATAACAGAAAATAGCTCCATGGTACTAGGCTACCTCTCCACCAAAGATACGCAAGGATGTTTGTGAAACATAACAGAAGCCACTCAACATTTTGAAAGGAAGCTCATCGAGAGAGTCGCGAGATACTTTGTGTTCATTAACTTGAGTTTTATTTAGAGTAGGTATATTTTATCACGGTAGGTAGATTGGTAGTTGAAGAAAAGTAGATAACGCACCTTGCTAAAGTGAGTAATTAATGCACTCGTGTTAATTTAGTGCCCTCGCGTGCGCTCGGGCACCAACATAACCTTCTGGCCACAGCCAACCGCGGCGCGGATTGCGGCGCGGCGTGCGGCGCGGCAAGCGGTGAGCGGCGAAAACAAATAGTAGACAATGTATGAAGTAAGCCACAGCTACCGGCGGCGCGAATTGCGGCGCGACCTGCGGCGCGGTGAGCGCCGCGCGGCACGCGGCTGCGACGGGCTGCGCGGTGTGCGATTGAAACAAATGTACTAGCGAGTATCGAGGAAGCCACAGCTCAGAGCGGCGCGCGCGGCGGCAGCGGTGGACGTATTCAACATCGCACGATCGAAACAAATAAATTTGTTTTTATCGGGCGTTGAGCTTATATAAATAATGGATACTGAACAATTTATTAGTGAAATATTGAGTAGATCAGGGGGCCTAAAATGGAAGCTTTAGCAGAATCATAATATGTATCACGTTAAAAGTTTTAAATTCTTAAAATGGTCTTTATGGTTATGAGCACAAAGTCCATTTTAAGAGTTTTAAATTTTTAACGTGATTCCTATTATGATTCTGATAAAGTGGTCATTTTAGGCCCCCAGTAATATAGATATCAAAACATGTTATAAAACATTGTAGGACGAAATAAAACAACAATTTAAATACCGTGCCACTTTTGATAAGGCCATTTTAATAGTTAGCCGTTCTCTAAATACGTCCACCGCTGACGCCGCCGCGGTCGCAGCTAGTCGAGCTGTGGCTTACCACCGCAAGTCGCGCCGCCCGCCGCGCCGCCCGCCGCACCGCGCACCGCGCCGCCAGTAGCTGTGGCCAGGACGTAACACTCGTGCATTAATAACTCACTATGCGCTCGATGCAACAATCTACTATTTCTTTTGCTTTATTTTCCATCTCCCTATTTTCCACCAAAAAATACAAGCTATTTCATTTTCCTACGGCTACTGTAGTCTTGGGCGTAAATGGGATGTTACCTCCATGGCCTTAATATTGAACACTGCTGAGATTGCTGTAATGGTAAACAAACCCTATAATAACTATCTATGGTAAACGGTTACCGGCACCATAACGCTTTCACGGTAGTTACCTACTCTTAGTTTAGGAGCTAGTGTAGTAAACAGCATGTTTATCTAAACTCTAAAATCTAAATGAAGCTGCATAGAGGTTCTGAGTTCGATTCTCAGGTCGGGTCAAATGGTTTTGGGGTTTCACCCCGGGTATAATGACGGATTGCTGACAATAGGCTCGTCCGGTGGATGTGGTTGAAAATACTTTAGTCTGTACAACTCTGCCTAATCCATCGTGGAAAGCATTCTAGAAGTTATGTAAATGAAACAAAATAGAAAGGTTCATACGTCGTACATATTATGTCGTCCTGAATATTTTGTCAACGATAGGCGCCTGTGTTTGTAACACAGTTTATACTAGCACAGACACAGACGTTCACTCTATCTCAAACATTGAATAGCGTTGTACTTCATATATAATGGCGTTCCTTTTTTTATGTTTTGATTGAGATGGACAAACTGTATTTGGCTTTTTGGTAACCAATATGATTATAGTGTAATTGACATTTGTATACCCTAGAATCGGAATCGGTATCTGTATTTACTATAGTAATTGGTTTGTGAACGGCAGACGTGGTAAAACTAGGTAATAGCCAATTATATTTCACACAAGTAACGTATGCTGGCTATGAAAAGTTACTTGGTATGAAACGAAGCGTTTAGGTAAACGTGTAACATTAAATACCTATTTATATAAAGCCGGTATAACTATGAGTACAAAAAATAATATAGTAGAGGCTTATTTGTGTAACCAGTCTTGAAATGAATAAGACCTTCATTCTGACAAAGAAATAGGGAAAAACAGACAAAACATACATAGTTATCTTTATGAAATTAAAATAAATAAAGATGTTTAGAGGTTTCACATTACCTGCGTACCTAAGCTGCAAGTAACGTCACAAGTTTGACGGCAGCGACTTAATATTATCGCTTCCTTTCTATCGCAAAATTAATTTGTCGAAAAATTAAATACTTAGGTACTTGTGGCTCTAAGTGGCAGTCAGTGACGGCACTGCTGGTTTGTAGTCTGCGGTCACCGCTTAACCGCAGCGTCAGGTGGCAATGTCATCATCTAAAGCGTTTGGGACGCGTTTTTGTAACCTTAGAAACCAGTCATGTTGCTGCATTCAATAGCTGGCTTTACCGGTGCGGTTTGTGGATGCAGTCACCTTCGGCAGTATACCTTACAAGTCAATGCTTTGACCAAGAAACAAAAATCAATTTGTGAGATTTTGATAAAGTTTTTTTCAGCAGATAATGATTTTTCTTCCAACCCGAGCTCCTAAACCACACGGTTACTCGGCAAAACAAAATAATCTGTTTTATATTGACAATAACTGAGAACTGGCGTACGTGACAACAGCGAGGGAGGAGGAATGGTGAAACGGAGATAATAACTCCACGGAACCGTTTATGGGATTCTTTTGGGGAATTACCACGGGGAATATAGCGTGGCAGCTCGTTTATAGCTGTTGTGGAGAACGGTTGAAGTTTAAATAAATATATTATATTTAGGCCAAGGTTAAAGAGGTAGAAATCTCAGCGTATTCTGCAACAGAAATAAATTAGTGACAGACCACACTTGCCGACGAGGAATTGTCTTGAGCCGATCAGAAAGAACTTTGTGTTCATGTAATAAGAACGAAAAATACTTCATGATGTTTGGATGTCACCATTCAACGCGTCGACACCGTGCCATACAAAATTCGACAAATCTTCTACATAATATGGACATACTAGATCGGTTCAAGCATGATAACACGTCGATGAGTCTCTCTAAATGTTTGTTACTGATCATCATTGCAGTTCTAATTTTCAGTTACACGCTATTATTGATCGAAGGTTACACGTGTTTAAAGTGCAGCAAAGCTGTTGTATTGCAGCTTCATATCAATTCAGACCTAATTATAATTATGTTTTAACTAAATCAGCTATTTTAATTTATGATTTTATTCTTCAGTCGTTTCAACCTGCAGAGATGTATTGGAATAGCTATATAGACTACGAGTGTGTTCGAATTTCAGTCACAATCACATGACCCAGAATCGAAAACCCCTATTTTTCTGTTACACAAGAACCTGTCAAAAACAAAAAGTATCCATTACAACTAGATTTCCAACCTTCCACGTTTTCGCCGCGTCACGGCCAATAGCGAAAACTTTAGCGTAATTCATAAAAGTTTTTTTATTAAAAATATATAGGAACTTAGGGCCGCCCATTCCTGGGACACGGAGGCTGTTATTAGACCTCGGTTAGTACGTGACAGTATTTCGCGAACGTTTTGGGTCATGATATTAAAAAAGTCCGTTTCGGGGTCACCCGGGAACAAATTCGGTAGGTATTAAAATTGTTGAACTGTTTCAGGGAATTAGGAATATGTAATGATGGTGCAATGTTTTTGTTTGTACACTTCAGCTTTTAAGTAATGGTGGATATCAGGGTACCTACTAAACATACTGTAAAATATTACTTTCCTATTTAAATTGGATTTTATTTACAAAATTTCAAGGGTTATTTCTTGGGCGGCACTCTGATCCGTTTTTAAAATAAAATTAGTAAGTTCCTCCTTAAAACATCAGCTATCTGCCAGTAAAAGTCTCGTCAAAATCGGTCCAGCCATTTCGGAGATAAGCCGCAACAGATAGACAGGCAATAATAAAAATAAATGTTTTTTTTTTTCAGGTAGCGTACATTCACTTTTAGTAAAAAGCTGTTATTTTGAAATTACAAACAGATACCTACGTCAATTTATTTTTATTTATTATAATTTATTTATATATATATTTATTTTCTTTATTTTTATAGATACTGGACTTCCTTAGCAGACCGTGTATAGCTAGATCCATATGCCATTAGGAATAGGGTTCCTTTCATGGTTTTTGTGATTATAAAAAGGAAGCAGAGAAGAGAGAGACAGAATAAACGTGGTTATTTACTACTTATCCAGTTTTGTGTTTTAGTAGCTCAGCTCCTAAGAACTAGCATGCTTCTTACGTTATTAACCGGACGTTACGGTTACGGGATAGGCGTTTGGGCTCTATAAGGAATTTTACTATCCGGCAGTCCGATTTTTACGGTCCGGTACAGCACGTCATAAATGTATGTACTAGTTTATGCACTATACGGAATTTTACTGTCCGACATTTTACTTTTCCCCAACCGGGCCGTTTTTTTAGTTTTAAAAAATATTTCCTCTTGCCTCAATTTATTGTGGTTTATGTAAAATTATCCTGTCAGGTACCTGTCTTTCACTTTAAGAGGATGAACCCAAAATTCTTTTTGTCTTCTACGACTTCGCACGTAGAGTAATAAAGCAAGCAACTGCCGACGTTCCAAGAAACTCATCTACGAGAGAGCTACCCTAAACTGCGCCGCACCGATCTGAGTAAAGATGGACAAGTGCACAATCCAACCATCTGATTTTTTTATGCCACATCGGACCGTAAAAAATCGAATTGCTGGACAGTAAAATTCCTTGTAGTGCACAAACGCCAGGTTATTTAAACTAATATTGGATATGTAAGTAATTTTGCTTTTCTAGGACTGCTACTTTCAGTACTGTCTCGATTTAGTATTTATTTATTGTACTACACACATAAAATGATGACAGTTATTTTGACATTATTTCCTTTATTCATTAAACTACATATTATTTACATTTTTAAATATTCTAATATAAAACAATATAAAAAACATTTAAAAATATTTAAAAAAAAACATTATTATTATTATTAATTATTTTGACATAATTAGTAAATTATTACCAAAATTTTCCAAATATTATGATGTAATAGCACTGTTTAAGATGTGGATGTGGGTGTGTGTTTTGTACGTATTATTAACAAATTGGATTTTTTGATCTGTTAATAAATGATTTGATTGATTGATTGAAATCTCCCGGAATAAATGCTCTAAAAAGATTATTTCATTCACAATATCATTTGCTAGACTCTTTCCATATGCGTTACAATACTTATTCTACTTCAGCCAGTCAAAAATGTGTTTCAGTAGGTCATTCTCACGACAACCTTAAAAATAAACGACCAACGATATTCCTGCAACCAATTCGTCTCATAACTTTTCGGTTATTGCAATGGCAGCTCGTTTCACGAGTAATTAGGCAGTTACTGTAATCTCTTTTCCATTGTCGGCCATTTTCTTTTATCCATTTCTTCTTTCTTTACTGTTTTAAGGTATACGAGGAACCCCCCTTATACTTCGTTGGTCATGGTCTAGTGGTCGAAGGCCGACTGTTGAGCATGAGGTCTAGTATTCCGGTTCCCTGTTGGACAAAGTGTTGTTGCGTTCTTGCCTTTGGAATTTTACCAGTAGCAACCCAGGATCTGGATTAATGCTCAGTTGATGACAATGGGCTCACCCGCTAGATATTCCATGAGTATTAAACTTAACTGGCGACATGTGGGATATTGTGAGTAGGATCGCACTGGTTGTTTTACTAAAATGCTCAAGCATATTAAAAATCTTTACAAGGACGTTCTAACGCGAATCTGGCGTAAAGCGAATCTGTCCTTATGCTAACAAATGTACTGATTATAAACAATGTGTGAACGAACCATTCACGAAGCCTTCAGCCAAGCATTCTGTACCATCAAACTAAGTAACTCTACGCAAAAATTATTTGCTGGGAAACGACTTTGTTTTTATTTTCATTTATGCTGAACTTGATCCTTATAAAATTGGATCGGTATTGTTCCTAACTTTGCCAGACATATTATAATGCCAGCCAGGCTTTATTATCTTCATATCGTATAATAACTAGCTAACTACAAACTCCTAACTAGTTCATATTACTATATTACCTTAACTATCCAGTTCTCGTGTAGGTTCTATGTTCTATTTGTTATAATAATTAGGTAAGTATTTATTGGATTTGCTATTGAAATCTTCTGTTTTCCAATAAATGATGATAGTTTTTCCATAACACAATAACCACATTAAGTTAATTAAATTCAATTTATTTACTTCAAACTCTACGATCCATAATTTTGTTAGTAGGTAGTACTCTTTAAAATAATGTTGGTAATTAAATAATCAAAGACAACTACACACCACACAATACTATTACATCTTAATTTAACATCAAAATAATCTATAAAAATTAAATTAATACAATACTTTTAAATGTCAAATAAAATGTAAAATGTCAATCTTAGAAATATAATAAAAATAAGTAAATTTAAAATTATTGTCATAAATCAAATAAAAAACACAAACATCTTTTCAAGAGGAAAAGAAAAAAGAGGTAAAGGAATAAAAATACAATGTGGTCCGAAAAAGAATAGAAAAAGTGAAGTGTACTGCGCGTTATTAAATTAAAATCTTTTCTACATAACGCCACAATATTATAAATATTCGTTCTTCTTAGCGTGTCGATTGCAAGCTTAATTGATTACGCGACTAATTTGGCACTTTCAATAGTGTCCATCAGCTCCAGATCAGGTGGCCTACCCGTCGTCTTAAAGCAGGAGTAATTCCAGTATGGGAAAGAGATGGCGCTGGACGACTTGTATGACTCTGTCTGTTTCCCACACTGGAATTACTCCTGCTTTAAAACGTCGTAGTAACTCACCTTTCGCCTTCGTTAAGGCTATTTTTAAACTCATTAAACTTTCAGTATACTGAAATTAAAAAAAGATTTTACACCAAAAGAGATGTTCATTCTATGTTCTATTTCTGTTATTGTTCATTCCAAACAAGAATATAATTTTGCTGTTACTAGAGGGCTAGGTGTCAATTGTCCTCAAAGCAGAATGACAGGAAGCAATAAAGACATGTAATAACAGCATAAAAGTGTTTACCTTTTTAAAACATGTAAACTTAAAACACTTGCTAAACTCTTCTAATATTCCTCAGTTGCTTTGAAACAAAAAGTGTTCGTCTCCAAGAAGTAAACAACTACAACCCAATAGTATAACAATTTCTTAACGTCACCATAATGGCGGATTGCTTTTACAATGTCATCTGCCGCCGTTTCACTCCGGCGTTCCTTCTTACCATTAAATAGGTTCAGAAGTCCCACTCTTTAAGACTTTCGTTTTTCTGCGACGATATTCAATACCGGGACGAAACGCTCAGGTTGTGGAACTCGAGTGCGCATCTAATTTTCAATAAAATTTCCCACCTCGAATGCCCAGATTGGCTCCTTTTTTGGCCTGGTTTCCTACCATGAAAATCCATCTTAGAGCAGGAGTAATTCCAGTGCGGGAAAGAGTTGGCACTAGACGACCTGTATAGCTCTGTCTCTTACCCATACTGGAATTACTTCTGCTTTAATACGTCATAATAACCCCCCTGGCCCTGCAGTCTCGATATAGATAGCGATCGCAAAACAACCGAATTCGGTCGCAAAGCCATAACGATGCGGATTTAAGGTGCACGCGAGCCGGACGCGACCCGTCGGTGTTGGCTTCCACCATAAATCATCATCGAGTGCAGTGCGATGCGCGCTCGAACACGGACGTGTTTCCACTGTGCACGGCACGAATTTTATTCGCGTGTTGCGCGGCCATAGCCGCTGCCCGTATACACTATGAGTACCAAACAACTCATAGTCAATGAATTGCTCGCATTCCTGATCCATGCTATCGACTACATGGACGAGGTGAGCATCCTGCAGATGTCTAATTTCAAGGAGGACGACATCAGCAGCGGAAAACTGTTACTGTTCCAGTCACTTGGAAAACTCGACCAGATGCCGTCTCGCCGCAGAGATGGAACCGAGAAGAGTATTCAAGATATCATCGATATGTTGAAGAAAACTGACCCGGACGACGTGCCAGACTTCGTGGCGAAGGAGCTAAGTAAACTGCCCCCCGTCACGTTCGATCACGTCGACGTTACGCGGCTGTTAAAGGACATCACTTCCTTGAAAGCGGAGATGACCAAGATGCAGTCCAGAATGGAGGTTTCAGAAAAAACCAATACTGAACTACGTGCGGAAATAGCATCATTGCGCAACATTGGTTCTGTAATTGGGTCACCTGAGGCCTCAAAGGTGAACACGCGACGAGGGGCGCAAAATGCATTCGTTAGCAGTTTGGAATCGGCGAACACTAGTGCGTCACCAGCTGCCGATAACGCTGAGCAAGCGCCGCCCGCCGCCGCCGTCGCCCGCGCCTCTACAACGGCTGCGGAAACGTCACGCGTAGGTACGTCGACCCCTAAACGTGCCTACGCTGCTATTGTCACCAGCGGCAAATCAGATGCGTTGCAGCCTAAGCGACAAACCAGAAAAGGGGAAAAACTGATAAAGGGCGCTCAACCTGCCCTGACTGCGGTCCGTAGCTCTTTGCCAAGAGCCAGCCAAGTTGATGAGGAGGGTTTCACGAAAGTAGAAAGGAGGAAGAAGAAGCCCTGTTCTCGTAACCTGTGTGGCACCGCGCCGAGTGGACCCAACATGCTGCTGCGCCCTGCTGTACCTACGACGCAGCTGTACCTTTCGCGTCTGCATCACTCTACAACAACTGAGGAAGTCGTGCAGTATTTGAAGGTGAAAACCAGCTGGACTCTGAGGGTCGAAAGGTTGGAATCGCGCCACAACATCAACTTTAAGTCGTTCGTGGTACGAGTTCCAACCCAACATCTGCAGACCTGCCTGAAAGAGGACTTTTGGCCGAAAGGTGTCGTATATCGACGTTTCCGAGGACGGTTACACGACACCACGACGCGGAACACGAATCCGACAACTTTACGTGTATAGGCATAGTTTTAAGGTTTTTAATATGTATTAGTATATTATTGTATAAGATTATTGTTGTGTATTTTATCTATCCTTAGTAGCCTGATAATAAAATGATTATTAAAAAAAAAAAAAATCTATGTTGAGATTGCAGGGCCTGGTCTGAGGAAATCTTGTCACAATTCGGCGTTGTAGAAGTGTAGCGGCGATGTAGATGCCCTAAGTGTAAATAGTAAGTATCCCTGCAATGTCAGTCAGGTTGAATTTTTTATCCTTTTATTTTAGTTTGATTGCTTATCGAATCATTTTTAGCGTTTCAAAGTAAAATCGATTCACGTGTTAAATTTAAATAATAAATAATAATAATTGTGTTGAGGACCAGACCTTCTGCTTCTGCTTCGACAGTGCCAACTCATTTGCTGAAATTCGCCGGAATAGTTAGTTAATTTAATTATCACGCTTTTAACTTCGGGCAGCGAACAATTTGAATTCCTCTGTGAGTGTTACGAATGATTGTATTTTCGTGAATAGTCTCCGATGGACGGCTGTGGGCTGCGGGGCGTCTGTCGGGTTCGGTACGAGAGAATTGTACAACAGATTGTTTACATTCGCTGATTGTTGAGGATTGCAGCGGAATACCAGCTCAAAATATTTAACGGATCTTACAAAATATTCAACGTAACATAAGGAAGTACCTATAGACTAACAAGAATGTGAATAATTTTGTCTGAATTATATAACTTGTTATTATTATTGAGTTAGGCAGAGATGTGCTTGTAGAATACGTATACATTTCGCCAATTTAATTAATGTATTTAGTCTCATGTAGTATAGGGTAAGCCTTGTCATCAACCCGGCACAAATCCGTACTCCGGACTGCTACTGTGAAAATATGTTGGAAAAACCCAATAGCACTTTAACCGATCCGGGATACGAATTCTCCTGAGATCCTCCTCATGCACACCTGCAAGACAGACTCATTATTTTTTAGTAAGAATTTATATTAAGGTTGTGGAATCGAGGCTTGCATAATCCTTAATAAATAAATTATAAGTTTATTGCGTATCAATTTGGGACATAGCATGTGTTACAGACTTCCGGTACTACTCATACCTGATATATGATTGATTGATGATATTTAATGTACGTCGATAATTTTAATTAGATTTTAACAAGTTGTATTTAATTGTAAAGTAATTATTTAGCGATTTTTAATTTGATAGTTGGTGATTTAAATTAATCAGAATACTTTAATGGCACCTTCCGCTTGTCAGCTTCCGGTGCGCCGAATATTATGTTTTAATTAGTAAGATTTTAATGATTATGGATCAATAATTTTGTTACTATCAGTTAATTAATATTACACATTATAGTAAGTGATTTGATTGTAATGTTTAGGTTTTTGTAGAAGTCTTTAAAAAGTCGATACGTCGGGTATTTCAAGTCAGTCGTTTGTAACCGTCAAGCGAATAAGTAAATCGTTTTAGTGCAACCAAATTGTTATTATTTTGCCATCGAATCTGACCACCGTCTACACTTCAGAAGTGGGATTATGTCTGGCCCATATATTGATGGTATTGGTGCAAAAAAAAGGAGACACTGCGAAACAAAGACGTCGGATGATGAAGAAAATTCGGATTTTTTTTCTTCATCTGATCACGAGGGTACCGACAGAAGATACCTGCGACGAAAAAGGCACCGTGTTACCCAAACTGACGCGGAAGTTATTCCAAAGTTCCAGCCGGATGAAAAATCCAGCAACGTGAAAGGATGGTTGCACAAAATTGACCAATTAGGCGATGTGTATGGTTGGGACAGTAAGGATCGGCAGTTCATTATGCAAATTCGTCTCCGAGGATCCGCTAGAGATTGGTATGACGACTTGGATAATTACAATCTCACGTGGAAGGAATGGAAAGACTCATTAGAGACCGCTTTTCCACGTTCAACCGATTTTGTTGACCTACTAGAAACTATGCTCGCAAGAAAAAAAGTTAACACCGAAACAATGACAAAATATTTCCACGACAAGGTGTCGCTGCTCAAGAAATGCAATATCTACGGTGAGTCTGCGATTTCGTGCGTAATCAAAGGTTTACCAATAGAAATAAGAGCCAACGCAAAGGCTTATCAATGCGAGACACCACAGCAGCTGTACTATGGATATTTATCATCCCTTGAAAACTACAAGCAAGTGGAAGCTAGCAACTCCAAGCAAGAAGAAACAAGCAACTACAAGCGGCCGACTGGTACATGGAGAAGAGGGGGCAATGTTTCTTCGAGTTCTAAAGAAAACGAACTTAACCTGAAGAAATGTTATGCCTGTAGAAGAACAGGGCACGAGGCGAAGGACTGCAGGGCGCCACGCTGCGAGGTGTGTCGTCGTCCTGGCCACGCTGCGGCTAGCTGCTGGTTTGCAGCCGGCTCTTCACATCAGCAGCCACAAAAGGTTAGTAGCGTGCTATTTACAACATACAATATTTACATAGACCTGTACAAGAAGGCAGTGGTAATTAATGGACACAATCTTATTGCATACATAGATACAGGCAGTAAGTTGAATATTCTCACAATGTCACAAGCAAATAATTTACAGTTAAAAATCATGCCTTCTTCAGTTACTATGAGGGGTTTTGGTGGTGCATATTCGAATTCTTTGGGAACATCACATGTTAATGTAAATATAGACAATATCATGTTAAGTGGTTTTGTTGAGCTGACTAGTAATGATCTAGCCGATATAGACTTAATAATCGGTCAATCAATGATAAATCAGAAAAATATAAACTTAGTTATTTCAGAAAAATCAGTTAATTTCATGTGCAACTTTGATTTCAATATTGATTTGTTTGATATACAACTGGATGAGACTGATTGCATTACAAAATTTCCAGTCTATTTAAAACATAATAGTCTTATACCAAAACAAAGTTGCGGTTTTGTACAAGTTTATGTCGATATTAATACTAGCCATTCATTTTATACGAATTCTGTGTACTTTGAGCTAGGAAGTATGTCTTATGTAATTATAGGAGGACTTATAAGGTCGAGGGATTCCTTTTTGAAAGTAGTAAACATCGGAGATGATATTATTGAGTGGCAAGCAAATAGGCTCGTAGCGCGCGCGGAACTAGTTTGTGACCAAAATAATAATATACCCACAAATGTAATGACAATTGACCAATCTGCGTGTAAAGAATTACAGTTATCCGATTTAGATGTAGGCGATTTGGAAATCAATGATTGCAGTCGATTGTTACAATTATTAAATAAATACAGATATTTGTTTGCGGAAAATACGAAAGATTTGGGCTGTACGGACGTACTGGAAATGCATATCCGGACAACAACCGAACAACCTGTTTACTGTAAACCTTATCGACTTTCTTACAAGGAGAATGAGATTGTTAACGGAAAAGTTCAGGACCTTATTGATGCAGGTGTTGTGAGGGAATCTATGTCCGACTATGCAAGCCCAGTGGTCCTTGTCAAGAAAAAGGGCGGTGATTATAGGTTATGCATAGATTACAGAGCACTCAACGCACTTACTATCAAAGATCGATATCCATTGCCTCATATAGATGACCAGGTAACGCGTTTGGCTGGAAAAGCCTTATTTACCACCCTAGACCTCGCACAAGGCTATTATCAGGTAAAAATATCCGAAGATTCTGTTTATAAAACCGCATTTGTAACACCTTCAGGCCAATACGAATTTTTGAAAATGCCATTCGGTCTGGCAAACGCGCCAGCAGTTTTCTCACGTCTCATCAAAATAGTACTAGGCAGGCTGGGCAATGACGTAGCTACTTATCTTGATGACGTCATGCTTCCGAGATTGCTAGACCGCTCACACAGTTAACAAAAAAGGATGTAGACTGGACTTGGAGTTCCGCCCAAGAAACTGCCTTTCAGACTCTAAAAGAACGCCTCATCCAAAGGCCTGTTTTAGGCATTTACGATAGAAATGCACGCACAGAGCTCCATACTGACGCCAGTAAACTAGGATTAGGTGGTATACTTTTGCAATACCAAAATGATGGTGTTCTAAAACCAATTTCGTATTTTAGTAGGGTTACAAGTAAAGAAGAACAGTTTTATCATAGCTATGAACTGGAGACATTAGCTGTTGTAGAATCTCTCAAACGATTTCGTGTTTATCTTGTAGGTATCCCCGTAACTATAGTGACAGATTGTGCTGCGTTACGGACCACATTAGTTAAAAAAGACCTAATTCCTCGCATAGCCCGCTGGTGGCTTTCAATTCAAGATTTTGATGTACAAATTGAATATCGATCTGGTGACCGTATGCGCCACGTAGATGCTTTGAGTAGAAATCCAGTATCGAACCCCGTTTTATTAATTGAGGATTCCGACTGGCTATTAACCTTACAGTTGCAAGACGAAAAAATTCAGTCAATTCTGACTCAATTGCGAAATAGTACGGACAATACTAATATTACTAATAATTATTTAATCAAAGACGATATTCTCTATAGAAAAACACTTACCGGGAATAGTTTTGTTATACCTAAATTGGCAAAATGGGGTTTGCTACAAAAATTCCATGATCAGATAGGACATGTTGGCTTTGATAAGTGCGAAAAGACCATTAAAGCACAATTTTGGTTTGAGGGCATGACTAGGTTTATCCGAAAATATATCAAATCATGTCTTCAATGTGCTTACGGTAAAGGGGAATATGGTAAATTACAAGGAGAACTGCACCCAATTCAAAAAGCAGCTGTTCCCATGCACACACTACATGTTGACCATTTAGGTCCGTTTGTTAAGACTCGTAAAGGAAACTCTTATATACTCGTTGTTATAGACTCTTTTACTAAATTTGTATTTTCAAAAGCTGTTAAAAGCTGTAGTTCTGTTGAAACTATAAAACATTTGAAAGATATTATTTCTCAGTTTGGAAATCCCAACAGGATTATCACGGATAGGGGAAAAGCATTTACGAGCCGCTACTTCAAAAGCTTTGCTGATGAAATGCAATTTAAACATGTCTTAAACGCTATCGCGAGCCCTAGGTCGAATGGCCAAGTAGAACGTGTGAATCGAACTTTGATTAACGGGTTAAATACGATGTCTGATAGCGAGTGCACCTGGGATGACCACTTGAATGATATAGTTTGGGGTATTAATAATACTCCTCATGCAACAACTGGGTTTCCCCCATTTAAACTTCTATTTGGTCATTCTAATTCAAGGCTACCCGCTTATCCCACCGGGGAGCCGAATGATTTTGAAGGTCAAACAAAGGCACTAGAAGAACGCCGACGCGCTGCTAAATTGAGTATTGATAAAAATATGTCTCTCATGAAGGATAGATTCGATCGATCTCACAAGAAATGCATCAAGTACTCTGTAGGACAGTTGGTCTTATGGAAAGGGGGAATTACTAGGGAAAGCGCGAAAATAACTAGGAAACTTAATGGGTTGTACACGGGACCTTATAAAGTATGTCAGGCTGATCAATCATTAGATAGGTACACAATAAGTAGTATAAAAGGCATGAAAGGATACAGGAAATTCACTGCAATTGTACGCGCTGAAGTCCTCCGACCTTATAATTCGTCTATCTCTGATGAGAGTAGTGGTAGTGATCATGAAGTTGATAGGGATGATCTGATAGACTTGTTAGAAAGTTAATTAAAATCATAGCTATCCATAATTTTGCATAATGTTTATTAATTTATTCTTAAGTAAACAATCAATAAAACACTTATATACTAACTTATGTAGAGATTTCATATTAACGTTCACTGCAGTCGTTCACAAATTACAGACGCGTTAAATTTAAACATAAACAAGGCTGTGTGCAATAGAGGTAATCAAAGCTGTGTGCAATGAGGGAGTTATCAAAGCTGTGTGCAATGCTGTGTGCAATGGGTGTAATCCAAGCTGTGTGCAATGGGATAATTATGAAAGCTGTGTGCAATGGGGGAGTTATCAAAGCTGTGTGCAATGGGGGAGTTATCAAAGCTGTGTGCAATGGGTGTAATCCAAGCTGTGTGCAATGGGAGTGATCAAAGCTGTGTGCAATGGGAGTGATCAAAGCTGTGTGCAATGGGGGATGTTCAAAGCTGTGTGCAATGGGAGTGATCAAAGCTGTGTGCAATCAAACCTATGTACAACAGGAGTTAATAAAAGCTGTATTAAATAGGTGTAATTAAATCTGTGTGAGATAGAAGTTCCTGAATAAATCTTTATGAAGTAAAATAAGATACAAAACAACATGAAATACAAACTATATAAAAGCTTACATACAGCCAAATTATTTTCATAAGAATAGCAACTACTATATAATAATTTTACCAAAAATGTTAACTACAAGAATAAAATGTACTGCCCATACTATTTACCATTTCAGACGCCGAATACCAGCGACAGACCAGGCGCTACAACAAGGGATGCTGACCGCCGTGGGCCACGGCAAACGCAGGATGGCCGAGTGTTACAGACTTCCGGTACTACTCATACCTGATATATGATTGATTGATGATATTTAATGTACGTCGATAATTTTAATTAGATTTTAACAAGTTGTATTTAATTGTAAAGTAATTATTTAGCGATTTTTAATTTGATAGTTGGTGATTTAAATTAATCAGAATACTTTAATGGCACCTTCCGCTTGTCAGCTTCCGGTGCGCCGAATATTATGTTTTAATTAGTAAGATTTTAATGATTATGGATCAATAATTTTGTTACTATCAGTTAATTAATATTACACATTATAGTAAGTGATTTGATTGTAATGTTTAGGTTTTTGTAGAAGTCTTTAAAAAGTCGATACGTCGGGTATTTCAAGTCAGTCGTTTGTAACCGTCAAGCGAATAAGTAAATCGTTTTAGTGCAACCAAATTGTTATTATTTTGCCATCGAATCTGACCACCGTCTACACATGTCAAGGCCATTTAGGCATAGAAAATGCCTGTAGGTAGTTGAAGGCTCCGCTCTTCCCTTACATCATAAAGACACAAAATAAATAGGCAATTAACAAAAAGAGAAAAAAAAAAATAAAAAAAAAATAAAAGTAAACAAAGTACGATAAATAATTGTATAAGCGTGTGTGCGCCCGTGTGTGTTTGTGTGTGTGTGTGTGTGTGTGTGTGAGTGTACGTATGTGTGCATGTGTGTGAGAGAGAGATTTTAAGTGTACATAATATGTCTACCTAAGCATTATTAATAACATTCAAAAATGTCAAATCTTGAGTTAGTTATTGTAACAGATCGGACCTGACTAAGGATACCAGCTTTCGACGGCACCTAACATGAGGCTCGAGTAACGGACCGATTTGTTACTACGACAACGTAGCACGCGTAGCTATGACGTCACCGCCAGTTGCTACGCAGTGGCAGGCATAGCAACAGTGCTTCTACGAATGTTCTAATTTGATTATGTAAATACAGTCAGCCCGGGGTAACTCAGTCTTTTGCCGCTCCGTTTTCATATTTAATAAAATAGTTATACTCCTTTAATAACCTGCTCCATGTGCATATTTTCCCTAAACAGAATAAACATTTACACCGAAAACACAAAATATCCCGCCAATTTTCAACTGGCGTAATGGCGGCCATTCAGACTATTTGAAACCAATTTACATGCGAGAACAACTTTTTATTAAAATACAATATCAATACTCGACCGAAACACGAAATTATCGATGCAATATCGTTTAACGTTGGCCCCGAACAAATACGGCCGCCATTTTGTGCTCGCCGACTGTAAATGTACAGGAAATGGCGTCGTTTCTAAACGCGAAATAGTTTCCTCTCATCGTGCTGCGATGGCACACGCAACGGTTTATACAGCCAATATTGAAACCTTTTTTTCGATTTTATTTAAATGGATGTGTGTGTTTTATGTTTGTGTGTTTGGAAATATGGTAATGGTGTCGATTTAGGTTAGTTTATGCTTAGCATAATCAGCATTTAACATTCCCACTGCTGGGCCACATGGTTTTTCTATGTGAGAGAGGATGAACGGGTCCAGAATGGGTTTGTGGATGCTATATGTCATAAGGTTTGACAATGGGGGCTATCGTTTTTGAGCTCACCAGATGGCGCCACTGTCGCTTATGGTCATGTCAATAATTCTATTTTATACTTAAAAGTACCAATAACTTCATAAAAAGTTTATTTTAATACGTTTAACAATATAGTGTAAACTTCAGATAATTTATTTACAATATTCTCCCTAAAATTAGCAAGCATGAAACATTAAAAAATAATTTTACCTCCAAGTACTAACAAATAAGATCCTAAGTTGCTACTTAAAATCTTCAAGTCATAATTAATCAGGAATAGCTCAATCTAAACCACAATTGTGAATATTAGTAACAATACGTGATAAAAAGCATGCAACGCGTGAATTTTCTATGATATCTGACATTTCAGTGCCCTCGCGCTACACTAGCGCCTCTAGCGGTGAATTCACACGCGATAGCCCCCATTGTAGGAGCACAGTTATACGACAAAATGTGTTGTATGTATAAAAAGTTTCCACAAAAGGGAAGAATGAAAGGCAATTGTATATGGCTGTGGTGAGAATGCTAAGGGAGATGTGTGGTGTAATGCGAATGGATAAAATTAGGAATAAAAAAAAAAACGTGGCGCTGGTGACTGAAAAGTTGCGTGGTAATCGGTTATCGTGGTATACAATTGCGGTTGCGGCGGGCAATTTACATGAGATGCGGAGGAATGAGGAGAATGTTGAGCTATCAAAGACCTTCAAATATTTACGAGCGGCTAGCTATTTTATGATGGCAGTGTTTTAAAAATGCATTTACGACAACTATACTAGATGATAGCATTAGAAACGGTACTCTAGTTGTTGAGTAAAGTAGACCTCATATTGCCAAAAACAACCACTTTTGAAAACAATTTTCTACTAATAAGCCTGTTGTGTCCCATTGCAGGGCAGAGGCTCTTTCTAAAGCTATTTCAGCCCAGTCTTTTAAGAGTCCATTTCTTCACGCCGCCTCTTTCCGGGCCTGCCGCGACGGCGATTCCTGTTCTTCGGAACCCAATCCGGATATGGAAATTGTGGATATTTTTACCCAACTCCGATGCGACTTGCGGCTTATTATAGTGCAATATGCTTATAGGTTAAAACACTAACCTGTCAAATAATTCTAATAGACAAATAGAACTTATGTTTTATGACGTGAATCTGATATTCAACCTTAGGTAAAGACAATCGAGGTCGACTGTAAGTACATAAATGATAAATGATGTTTATTTTGCAAACAGGTTTTTAAAAACACTTTTACACGTCTCTAACAAATACAACGTGTAACAGAAAGGGTATAATCATATGGAATACTGTGGTACGGACCATCAAACTGAACAACTTTCTCTATGGGACCACCATCGAAATCGTAAAAAAATAATCAGCTGTTCCATAGAAAATTTTAATACCTACTCGACCCAAATGTATGGGACAGCTGATTATTTTTTTAACAGTTAGTCGATACTGAATCCAATCCTATTATGCTATAACCGAGTGCAGATACCGAGTGTTTACAAATCGATCGGTTGTGTATTCGAATCATTCGGAAACGTGACGGTTCAACCGACTGCGGTATCGTAATAAATGTTTTGTTTTCACTATTATATATCAATAAATGTATTTTAGGATAGAACCGGGGTTCGTTTAAATTAAAGCATTTCGTTCAAATATTTTATCTTTTAATAGGAGCTGGGAAAGTAAACGGTACCTGGTCTTGGAATTATTTTATACTACCTTTGCCCGCGGCTCCGCTCGCTTAAATACTAGTTTAGTAGCTTATGTGTTATTTCAGGTCCTAGTCTACAATAACATAACGTCACGCTTATAATCCCCGAAGGTTTCAGCAGAGGTGTACCTAATAGTACACCCAAATCTCGCCAGTTACCTACGCTTTTAGTCCCATGAAAAAATGGGCCGAGTTATTGCCATCAACCGGGCACAAATCCAGACTACGTGTCTGCTACTGAGAAATTCCTGATGGAAAAACCTAATAACACTTTACTCGACCCGGGAATCGAACCCAGGACCTCACGCTCAGCAGGCGCGCTTGCGACCACTCGATCAACGAGGCAGTCCTTAATAATGGTAAATCAAAATTCGTGGCGTTGTTTAGAAGTAAAACGCGGTCTAACGGACAGATGGAAAAACGACTTCAGCTACCTACTAACAAAAAAAGTCTTTAAACAAATAATAATAATGTAGAAACTCAACCTCAACTCGGAAATAAAACGACGATTGTGGTGGATATTCTTCGATATAATTCTCACAGCAAAAATATCAACGCTCTATTCAACGGTTCAATTTCAAGTGCCCTGCAAAACGAGCAAAAGTCAAACTGTCACACCTTCAAAATGATGGTGGCCAAAGTCTCAACTCTATACAGCCAAAAACAATATTATTTTAAATTAGGTCGATAACTACTTTAGTGACACTATCTGTCAATGTTACCAGTCGAAAAATATAGGACTGTTGACATGTCTATGACAGCTGACATATACTTGTCACTATTACAAAAATAATAACAATTCTATCCCAAATCGTGAATATAATAAAGCTGTTAGTCTTACAATATGTTTAGATAACAATGTTTGCTTACAAAAGGATACGTGTTTATTTTTTGCATTATCTGACTCACAATATAGGATTATCTAGGTGCTTACCTGTGTTCATTTTCCAGGGTAGCAGTTTAATTTTGTAAGCATTAAGTAGGTATGTGTGTTTCTTTTTTTTCGCTTGGGAATATAAAACCTTTTTAAGCCGCTTAAAATACAGACAACAAAATAGCTACATTGGCTGTATAATCTTCAAGACTACTTTTTAAAAGAAACACAAGTATTATTAGGTACAAAGGTAAAACATATACTAGGACGTTTGTTCTTAAGTGATCTAAAATAATAATAAATAAAAATAATAATCTTAAATATCTTTTCTATGGGGGAGTCCTGGACTGTAGACCATGATTTTTCACACCCTAAAATAAAATCTTTTCCCAGCAATAATTTTTGCGTAGAGTTACTTAGATTGATGCAGAATGCTTGGTTGACAGCTTCGGGAATGTTCCGGTTACACCTTGTACATATTATAAGCAGATGGGCACTAATTGAGAGCAGCGGTGGCCCAGTGGTTGCGGCCCCGACTTACGGTCGTGGGTTCGAAGTTCGAACCCAGGCGGGCGCATTACTTTGTGTAATTTATTTCATCACCACTACTCTCAAGACGGTGAAGAAAAACATCGTGAGGAAATCGGCATGTATGAACCAAAAATTCGAAGACATGTGACATCTACCAACCCTCGCCGCGCGTAGTGGATTATAGCCCATTCCCTCTCATAGAGAGGAGGCCGTGAGTCCTGGCAGTGGGAACATTATAGGCTGATTATGCTATGCATAAGCTCATAAGATAAAAACAGATGAAGACCGAATACGCTGAGAGCGGGTATCAAGCAAAAATTTTTTCAAGAAATGGCAAGCGGATTTTAATTTCAAATGCCTTTCATTTACGACATCCTTGAGTACCATGTAGGTACCAGTAGCGATGGCGGTGCCTTCATACAAGGTCAAAAGCTCGGCTTGATCTTGTCACATAGACTTCAGTTGATAATTTGAAGGTTTCTGCACAGTCGCTTTGCCCTAGCTTAGTGTAATGTTTACCATAGGCAGTCCATCGCTTTGTACCAACTGCATACTATCATTAATTTTATCAAACTAAAACCGCAACGCGGTGGATGTGGTTTCAAATACGTGTCAAAGCTCCAATTATATACATAATTAATTAAAATACTTTAAGGATCACCAGGATTATTCTGTGTACAGTTTCATTCAAAATCAAAATCAAAGCATTTATTTCAAGGCCTGTTACAGGCACTTTTGAACTGTCGAAACAAAGATAACAATGAAATGTAGCTACAGTCCCAATCACAAGGCATACAAACTGTGAAAGTACTGGAGTGCCCATTCCCTAGCGTAGATCTCTATGGAGAAGAACGGGCAAGAAACTCCTTGGACACTCATTCACTCATTTTCTCATTACGCTGTACACAACATGACTGTGATGAAGAGGGATGAGTTGTATGTGACTAAAAGAGAGATGAAAGCTGACGGAGGGAGAGGAAGGCTAAATCGCAAGAGACAGGGGAAAATGAAAAAAAAAAAATTTGCCACAAAAGCTGGTAGATGATCATGATGAATCAGGTACACAGTTATATTGATTAGTGACAAAAAGTAAGTAGTTTCTTGTTCGGACCTCTTTCTTAAGAAGCTTTATTACCCCAGACGGAGGTGGGCAGAAACTATACAAATCATAATTTATGGCAAAACGATTCTTTGAATAATCGGACGATCTTTGAACGATTCTTTGATTTGAATCTATCAGTGTAGGTTAAGCATAGGGACTTACTAGTACACCCGCCTCGCCATATTGAAGTCCCATGGTTATATGGGACTGCCCCTATTAAGTAGCGAGCTTATTGCAATGAACCGGGCACAAATCCAGACTCCATGGCTGCTACTGAGAAATTAATGATAGACAAAACTAATACCACTTTGCCTGACCCTGGGAATCGAAACCAGGACCTCATGATCAGCAGTAGCCAGGTGTGGTGTACTTACGAGAATTACTTATGTATTCAAACGTAAAAATATTTAACGTTATGTTTAAACTTTAGGAAATAAAATTCAAGATTGCATTGTTCCTTGCACAATGAAGCAGAGCTAAGCTACGTTTTACAACATCTTGGACCGGGACAGGCGGAATCCAACCTTTTGTATAAATTTTACGAGCGATACAAAGATCGTTCACTTACTCGTACCGCAGAAAATGGCCACGAGTTTTACATCTTCGTAAATTATTTCTATGTATAAATGAAATGTAAAATGTTCAGCACAATACATAATATTATTATTCAACATTTTATCAATAAAAAACTGTTCGTAGCTTTTACTGGCGCCCAACTGGGCCCACTGTAAAGCAACTATGTGTTTCTTAGTAATTAACAAAACGGTGTTATTTAATGCTCATTTACTAGATTACAGTTGTAACTTCAATACATAGTAACAACTCTAAGAACTGGCTCAGTTGGGCGCCAATAAAATCTACAGCCGGATTTTTAATTTACCATCAAACAAAGTTACGAGAGTAAATTTATAAAGGCTTTTAAAACTTTTTTAAAGTCATCCAATATGCTTAGTATATTTTTATTTACCGAGGGTAGTACTTATAATTTCGCCGTATAACTCAAACTCAAAGCATTTATTTCAATTAGACCATTACAGGCACTTTTGAAAGTCAAAAAAAAAAAAGCTAAGCTACAGTCACAGTCACAAGGCATAATAACTAGAGAAAGTACTGTAGTTGCACATTCCAAAGCGTAGATCTCTATGGAGAAGAATGAGCAAGAAACTCCATGGACACTCTTTTTAATCAAAATATTGTTACAAAATCTTGGTTACATCATTCACTTTGAGATTATACATATATGTGAGAACGATGTAGAAAGACGTGCACATTAAGAGCGCCCAGAGTAAAAGATTAAAATAATCAACACTTTCAAAATAAAGTAATTAAAATAAACCGTGGCAGCTAAGAGATGACCACTCCCAACTGACAGCGCCCGTTCACGAACATGACGCATGGCTCGGCGCCATTCAACTCAACCATATTGAAGGGAACCAAATGACCCGACACACGCGCCACCATCAGCGAGAAATTTGAGTGAGCATGACATTCTCTCAGCCACCAGGCTACATTCAAGTCAATGAAAGATAAATAAATGTAAATGGTTGCTTTACAGTACATAGTACTCACACATGTGCTATGCAATTATATAATATTATTAAGAGATGGAATCTATACAAAGCAAGGATATTATTACAATCTTCTGCAGCTTCCACAATAACTTAACATGGTAATCAATTAGTTTGCTCCTATGGTTGTGGAGCAGGACCAGCATTGAGCCAAGCATTTTTATCATCAATATTGTCCCCCAACTTATAATATGCTTGCCTACATAGTGTGCGTTTTATACAAGATTTAAATTTCGTCTCATTCAGTTGTAGAATGTGAGGAGGTATTTTATTGTAGCATTTTAAACAGTACCCCATGAAAGACCACTTTTATAAAGCCATATTTGTTTCTAAACGCATCATCTACACGTCAGCTTTTATTTACAAACACGTTCATTACTACAGAAACAATCTACCATCTAGTTTGCCCAATGAGAAGCAATCACATCATCTCCGCTAGTGGACCTTCCATCACTTGCAAAATCATTACAAGCATAAACTCACAAATTTTTCCCTTGGTGGTAGGCAGAAACCTCTTCAGCCTCATCCACGTACGCCGGTTGCGAGTATTAGACGCCTGGCCTTTCTGAAAAACATCCCTCTATTGTATATGTTACTATGTATGTCCCTCTATATAGGTTACTAGCTGTTGTCCGCGGCTTCGCTCGCGTTTTGGTCGAAAATTATCCCAAGGGCACGTTGTAAATATAACCTATGGCACTCGAGGATAATGTAGCTTCATACTAGTGAAAGAATTTTCAAACTCTCACTCATTCTCTCAACTAAAGTCACTAATCTTAAGAAAAGACCACCAGAATAATAAACCAAAACATCATGCATTTTATATCTTACCAAATAAAACGGAAAAGCTGTTCCGTTTACGATGCAATCCGAATTGTTTGATAACAAAGTTATGTTCTTGGGAATGGCGTACAATCACAGTCCAAGAAATTAGTCTAGCTGGTTTTTAATGATGTTGAGACTGTAAAAACGAAGATATTGCTCTCTTAAACTTGAGATCAAGTCATTATATTTTACAAAGTTGCAGTTTCAGAGCTGAAAAGAAAATGTAGCAATTGGATTAAGTTTTGATATCAGATAAGACACTAATGTTCTAAAGTAATAAAAAAAAATTCGTGGGACTTTTAAAATATTGAAAAAAGTGCCAATCCTCATAAATCATGGTACCTATTTACATCCCGGTCATAAAAGCACATATGAGAATCAACTAAATGCCATTAATTGTTGTTTGGGATCAGGTCTGTTTCCGTCGTAAATGATGCAACGTGGTAATTTGATACATATATTGTTAAACGCTTAAGCTGGTTACAAGTTTGGTCAGTCCGCCGAGGCCTCGGCGGGAGGCGGTCTATCTATGTGTTGCTGGAGTGGAGATAGAATGAGAAGGAATGAATCGAGTTGGCGTGGACAATTGTTTTAAAGTAGGTACCCATTTTACTCTCATTGCCTATTTATTACAAATTTTGAAATTTTCGTATATGAATAACACATTCAAAGTCATAACTTTTAATCAGATCAAGTTAGGGCTCTGCCATAGAGATATTTTTTACTGCAAATAACCCTAACTATCGTACTCGTAGTTCCAGTGAAGAATACATTTACTCGTTTCTGAACCACATCACGTCTGTCTGCAAAGTAACTACAGTTTAAAACGAAGCGCCTGTAAATTTAGCGCAGTTCATCATACGTGTTATGCCAGCGTATTGCTCGTCAGAACTTAGCAGGCGCTCGACACTCAATGGAACTGCGGCGCGCTGCCAAATTATATTATACCAGTTGAGGAAAGCTTGTTATACGGGATTTTGACGAAACGAGCAGATGCTTGGTCTAAAATTTAAGCTCAAATTCTTCTACATTCTTTTTATAAAGTTTTTTTTTTTTTATCTACCATAACAACATCACGACCGAAGGGTTAAGCACAGGAGTACCAAATAGAGCACCCACGTTTCACCAATATGTTTAAGTGTAAAAGGGAGCGAGCCTGTTGCCATCAACCGGGCACAAATCCAGACTCCGTGGCTGCTACTGAGATATTCCTGATGGAAAAACCCAATAACACTTTGCTCGACGCGGGAATCGAACCCAGGACCTGATCTTAGCAGTGGCGCTTCCGATACTAGACCACCGAGGCAGTTTTTTTTTCTTTTGAATTTATTTATTTATTTATTTTATTTATTTATTTATTTATTTTCTCCCACAAATATTAATATGTACACAGTATAAGATACAAACAGTTTGAGGATGGGAGATAGGAGCCCATACTAAGTAAAAACCTGTGCTACGGGTCTCCTGGTCTCCATATCTCGAATACATTATTGAGAGCTAATCTAAGGACATAAGTAACAGTAGCAGGGAACGTTTACGGCTAATGAACAATAAAATTAAAATTAAAATTAAGAAATAAATAATAGGAAATGGTGTTTCGATAAGTTTGTGATTTTTTGTGTGAATTACAGATAATACGTCGAGCTGCTTCGGATTATTTATCTGCTTGGCCACGAGCAGTCAAACGACACACCTGTTGCATCAGCCACTGCAGAGAAAACAAAAGATATAGCTTAGAACATGCCACAATACACCACGACGCGACTTGCATTACGAAAAAAACAAATGACACACGCGTATATTGCTTGACGCACGTCTTGGCATTACATACTCGTACGGGTTGATCGATCTCTCAGATCGCTGAGTGTCTCATGAACAGATAAAATAAATTTCCAGCAGCAAATCGAACGACTCAAATGTTTAAGTATTACCTAACAAACATGTTTGTTTTGTATGTTTTCTTAGAGTTCCTACAAGTCAATTTTCCAACAGAATTTGTAATTTAATATCTACTAAACTAAAAAGAATAAAAATTCTATGCTAACATCATAGAATTAAAAAAAAAACAAAAACTCAATACAAAAACTAAAAAAAAACTAAAACTAGAAAATTTTACTACAAACTATGTCACAACCCTAAAACCGGGCTGACTCCAATATTCTGAAAAACACTAAGATGAACTATCTAAGATACCATGTGTAAAAAAAGGATAAGAAAAGCGAAAAAGTTATGAAACACAATTTGAAGATACTTATTACATTGTATAACGGATCCCGACCCTTTGTCCCAAAAATGATACCAGGGTAAAATAATACAAAAAACCACCCTTTCTCGGAATCTATCCGACCCGAATCAAAAATGGGTTTAGTAAGCATAGATATGTAGACTTACATAAAGTAAAACCTCGTCAAAAAATATTCTCTTGTCTCTGCTCAAAACATACTTGCATACTTTATAGACTTTACTGTTAGTAAAACCTTTTTATTGAAAAGCAAACTTACTTTTACCATCCAAAACCTAAACTGTACTGAAAAATAAACTTTGTGAGTGAAAAAATAAGGTTGGTCTGGCTTAATTTTGGTTCCACAGCAAAGATGGTAAATTGACTCATTATTTTTTGTGGTCTCTCGCATTCGCACTAATGAGATTTCGCGATATCGCTCCTTTAGGGTCACTGCCCACTGGATAACTATGATTACAGAGCTTCAGTATACGCTGAATTAGGAACTCAGCTCATACTGTTTTTGCACAACCGAGTATGAACTTTTTCTTTTTAGTGCTAAGCTTTGCTCTAAAAAAATGCTGAAATGGAATTAGACTGTACGTGACTGTGTGTGTGTCTGTGTGACTGTATTTAGTTTTTCGCTTATTTTTTTGTACGTAGGTAAGCCTGATAATCCGATTTCATCAGCTAGATATTATCCCTTAGATTGCGAAAGTATCAAATGGAACTTAAGTGTTGATTCGTTTATTTTCCGAATTCGTGCTTAGAATTCGACGATAATAGAAAGCAAAACACTACGTACAATCCTGTTACTATCCGCGAAGGGACCATATTTAAAATCGCCATTCGAGATATAACTAAAGGAAAAATCTACTTAAATTCTCTTACTTATCTGCCTAGCCTTTTCCCAACTTTGTTTGGGTCGGCTTCTAGTCTCACCAGAAGCAGCTGAATACCAGTATTTTACATGGAGTGACTGCCTATTTGACCTCCACAACCTTTTTTTTTTTTCGGATGGGAAATCATCAAATAATTCCTCCTGCTCTAGGCTGAGCAGGAGGGAGTGTCAGACTTTTACTGACTAAAACCCATCCATGTTCCTTCCTTTACTTTGTGTTCCAGGGCCGCGGTATCTCTTTCGAACAGTCCCGCAACCCTGGCAGGCATCGGTCCTTTCGGACCCCTTCCTGTTTGCTGACTCTCTTTGAGGCGCGCGTGGAACACGAACGCGCCGTCGACACGGCCTGTCGTCATAAGACGGACGGACGGCGAGCTAGCCCATAGCTCACCGTCCACAGGCCCGCGACCTACACAACCCTGATAGTACTGGGGATTATACCAATTACCCCTTGGTAAGACTAGTTGTCAGACTTTCGGGCCACTGACTACCTCTTACTGATTATCAAACAATGAATAAGATCACATCACTTTTATACCAGCCGCAAAACGTCCTCTACAAACATCCTCAAAGCGTTGCTATATCGACCAGTGCTGTGATCTATATTGTCTGTGTTTCTAGCCCCGTGACTACAGCCACAGTCTACATTGTTCTGTTTTAAAGAACACAATTTGGACCAAAGACAAAATTTCAAAAAAACTTCAAACGATCATTTTAAAAAGCTGCCTTGATCATCCCTGCACCAGCCGTCCATTGCAAAACTGCGAGGCAAACAAAAACTGCGAGGTCCCGTTTAGGAGCTCAGTCGATGTGATGAGATGCGATGAGACTCGCGTCAAGTGCTTTCCTTCGTGTTGCGTTGACTCCCGGTATGCTCATCGCGTATTCCACAGAGCCCAAACACTAAGGTCTTCTACCAGTGCATCCTGCTTGATAAGATAATTACGGGGCCGAAACGTGGACAGGATATGGCTGGTTCATAAATTCAAGGTCCCTCAGTGGGCTACGGAACGGGCTATCCTTGGAGTTTCTCTGAAGGATCGCATCCGGAACGAGGTGATCCTACAGAGAATCAGAGTTGTCGACATAGCTCACAGAATAAGCTGAAGTGGCAATAAACGGCCATGTTAGCCGTAGAACCGATAACCTTTGGAGTAGACGTGTTCTTGAGTGGAGACCGCGAATCAGTAAGCGTAAGGTGGGACGCCATCAGGCGCATCGCAGGGTGGCTGGTAGCAACTGGCTGAGAGTTGCCGAGAATCCAGTTGAGAGGCGTGCGATTGAAAGTTTAGGGGCTTGTGTCCAGGTGGCCTACCATGACGTCTTAAAGCAGGAGTAATTCCAGAGTGGGAATGCCATGGCGCTACACGACCTAGCTCTGTCTATTTCCCACACTGGAATTACTCCTGCTTTATGACGTCATAGTAACCCCCAGCAGTGGACTGCTGTAGGCTGATGTTCATGAATGCTCTACGTAATTAATTTTATTCCTTTTCTCCGCTGTTGCAGTCACTTCACTTAGGTAATTCTCAAAAATAGTGCCAAAATCCAGTGTACGATTACCCTAATGAAATTGCCGATGAAAATACCTTTTTGTAACTAATTAACGAGAAACGGTTTTGTTCGTGAATCCAACTTTTTTGCGATTTTCTCATTTATACAGATTATCTACTTACAGGTTCTACTTTTTCACTAAATACCTACCTATGTTTGATTAGGTCGTTCACTATTAATCCAATTGGGAATTTTAATAAGTTTCATTGCTTGGAATTGATTATACTTCAGAATTTAAAGGGCTAAATCAAGTCAATGTATCTGTCAATCTTTTGAAGATAATATATAAAGAATGAAGATTTATTTTTTAGGCCATACATCTAAAATGGGCGTTTTGTCGAACTGGCCACTTTGATTGATCTCAAATAATTGGCGTTTGGTTAGGAATTCCAAATTCAGATTTATTTCAAAAGGCTTGTGATTAATTTGTTTTCGCGCCATTTGTTTTTCTTTGACATCGATCTGTTTACAATATGGGAATCTTAAAATATCGCGTCGCGTAACACAAATAGGGATAATTTCAGGAATATAATTCAACTTTTACCGTAATTCATGCTTTGACAGTTTCTGAAGCCTTTACGTGACCACAATTTATTTTTAAGTAAGAATAATGTACTTTTTTGATTATTTTATCAAGATATACGACATTACGTACCCACAATGGCCATACAATACTCTAAAGTGGAGAATACACAAGGCGGCTATTCTGGAATGGACAGCATTGACCAAAAAGGCTTTAAGAGCGGCCAACCCGTCATACTTCTCATACAAACGCTCGTACGTGATTATGCAGTTGTTACACATCTATCTTTGATTTTTTTGAACTGATTGGTATTTTGTGCACTTTATCTAGGTTTCTATGGGAGCAAAAAAATAAAAATTGTAGAAACAAATTCTGTACAAGCCTCCAAAAATGGCTGTTTTGCACAAATTTTACCTGAACTTTGGCCGTTCATAATGAACTCATGAACTCTAAAAGTAAAGAAAACATTATACTATATAAAGCTTCTCGATATAAACCTTGCACATGTAATGGAGATTCTTAATGATAAATATTTATTTCACACACTCGTAAGACTTATTCAAAAACACGTATTTCCTGGAACAAGTTTTATTTTTCGTTCAATGTCATCGCGTTAGGCGGTATGAGGTGCACGGGAGACGAGTTGTGCGGGATCGGGGCGGGGTAAGACGGGGGAGTTGAAAGAAAATCGCCCCTGTGGCTCTGGATGAAACTACAAGCTTTTCGACCATGCTCGCGTTGACGATAGACGCGCCGGGAAGGGCCCTCTTAATATTTTCCACTGCTTGACACGTTCTTATCTCGTATCTGTGCGAAGGTGTGGGCGTAATCCATCACAACTAGTTTGGTTGGGATGTCCTACGTGTCTTCGAATGTTCGGTTCTTGGGCAGGGCAATTTTCTCACGATGTTTTCGTCCTTCATTCGTTTTGAGCATATTTGACAAACTCTACTGTTTATTGTGAGGCTAAATTATGTTTTCCACTAAATCTACAGAAAAAATAACTTTATGTAATTGAGAAAATAAGATGGGTCTGGAAAAAAATGCAGTGGTTTTATAATAGGAATGTTTTTCCTTATTAATTACTAGCAAAGTCGGCCAATTTATAAAGTATTCGAGCTTTCTTTAACCCAGTGAATACGCATCTTAAAATTTACACCCAAAAAAGGGTATACATTACAGAAATTACGATCTCAAAATTACAGGATTATCTAAATAAATGTGCGTGTAATGGGCAAAGGGATACATTAAAATGTCTGCGGAACCACATCGGTATATTTATGGCTCCACTTAACCGTTCTATACAAGGTGCGGATCTGAAGAATGTGTAGGTACAGGGACTTGTCTGATTTAAGCTATAGCTATGGTAATTCCTGGTATTACTAAAACTGTGCAAAACATAATATGTAGTGCTTGAACATTATGCAGTTACCAAGCGCAAGGAATCATTTTTTTAACTGCAGGATGAGACTAAAGTTACGATATAATGGTTGTAAAAATACCCATAACGAAGCTTAAAAGTACTTTTCACCACTCCCGCACGAAAGAAGTGTCTTTCCTCTACGAAAAAAGGGAGGAAAGTTGGTTTTTCCTCACTGTTTGAACAGTGAGGAAAGTAATGATCCCGTTCAGAAACTAACCTTGCCTGATTTTTTTATGTTAAGTTTTAAAGATACTTTAAAAAATAAATAAGTTTATGCTTAGAATATTTATAAGTTAAGATTAATGTTTTTTATACAATTTATCAAATTATTGTCAAATTAGTTCAGAAACATTAAAAAAGTTTGATAAAATATTGAAAAAATTACATCGTCAAAGAAGAACGGTCATTTGTGACCCAGACCCGACACGAATGAGACATATCTCAGTTTTTTTGTTATTTTAAATATAGCTTTGTGACTATTTAATTTATTTACCTATGATGACTGAATACTTTCTTGCTGGGAGTGGTGAAAAGTTTTGTATGCAACATGTGAGCAAGTTCATTTGCTATTCGTTTTGTTGAGTCTTGAGCGAACGAAGGATTGAAATTTATAATCACTCGCTGCGCTCGTGATTCTATTTTTCAATCCTTCGTTCGCTCAAGACTCAAAATCAAAACTCATAGGAAAAACGAACTTTCCTCACATGTTGGATAAATAACTATTTCCTCCTCGTCATTGCGATCTTTTTTTTTATGTAGACCATACCTATATCCTCCGGATCCTTCTAGTAACGGAGGTATTGGGGGTTACAGTTCTACCTTTTTTTTATACAATTTTTAATGTTATTACTTTAGTTTAAATACCTCCACGACCCCCGTAGTATTCAATACATCCATCAGCATAGTGTTTTGAATGCGTTACATTGAGTCCTACCCTAAAACGTGATTTTTCTCCCCAAATAAAAGTCCTTTCCCGGCAATAATTTTTGCGTAGAGTTACTTAGTTTGATGAACAGAATGCTTGGTTGACGGCTTCTTGAAGGGTTTGTTTGCACCTTGTAGATGTGGGGTGGTGTAATAACATCATTTTTGCAATATAGACAGACTCCTATCCTGAAAACTTGTAGACAAGGGCCAAACTAGACGTTGTTTGGCTTGACGTTAGAGAAAATATGCACGAGAAGTTTGCTCAGAAGAACTTTTAAAGGACGGGCTTAAAAATTTTGTTTGAAACCTAAATTAAAAACTTGTAAAAAAATCAGTTTTAGATTACGTTTCAGCAAAGCAAGTAGCCTGAACGAGCTTTGATTAGACGAAGTCCTTAATAAACTGTACTAACTGCAATTTTACACACCATTGAAACGCTTTCAGGTTAAATAGATTTAGTTTTAGGAGCTCGTGGCAAAATAATAACACCCGCGCGGGTCGATCTTTAGGTTAAGCGGTATTTGCCTAGGTTGGTCTGTGGATGAGTGACCGCCCATTACATACCGAGTTTCCTCCGTAACTCGGAAAGCACGTTAAGCTGTTGGTCCCGGCTGTCATCTGTAGATCTTTGACAGTCGTTACAAGTAGTCAGTGGCCCAAAAAGTCTGACAACCAGTCTTACCAAGGGTTATCGTATTACCCAGTACTAAGTGGGTTGTGGAGGTCAGATAGGCAGTCGCTCCATGTAAAATACAAGTATTCAGCTGCGTCCGGTAAGACTGGAAGCCGACCCTAACATAGTTGGGTAAAAGGCTAAGCAAATGATGAGTTTTAGCTACCGACTGACAAAGAGAGTATTTATTTTAGGATCACCAGCAAAAGACAAACACAAAACTTTAAATTAACATTAATTATGTTAACACTAACGGACAACATAAGGTATTACGTAGGTTTACTCCTTCAATTATAGGAGACCACAGCATGCACACCAAAGTTACACATTAAAGTCACAACCAAGCTTAAAAATTAACCCCTAATAATTAAAATAAAGGCAGGTTATGAATGTTAGGACACAAACAAATTAATTTAGTAAGATAATGAACATAGATGAACACACACTTACTAGTACATACTTAGTATCTCATATTAATAAAGCAATTATTTGCTTTTATAATTTCTGTGATAAAACATTTCAACAATAATTCTCCAGTATCTATTTACAAAACAGTTAGAGAAAGCGATGTAATTTATTTGAACCTAAGAAAACCTAATTTATGAAAATAAAAACGAACCTACTTATCCAATGTATATTTTTTCATCCAACTTCAATTTTACTTTAATTTAAATTCTCCAGTATAACCTAATGATATACAATCTTTTTCATTTGGTAAGTGCCGTCGCGGCAAGCATTCATTGTATTTTAATTCTTTAGTAAAAACGCGGTTTTCAGAGATTTTTTCCTTCGCTTTTTTTGTATACTTTGATAGGCTTTTCTTTGTGGAGTCGGGTAAGTGCTAATCGGATTTATGAAGTGGGTTCTTTACATTTAGATGAGAATGTTTGTTGTAGAAAATAAATTAGGAACAGAGGTGTAATCGTCATTGTGGGCAGGTAAACTTACCTACACGAAACAGATATAGCTAATGGGTACGATATCTCAAGGTATCAACGAAACAATTGGGTCGTATCTAATAAAATCTTAAAAAGCAGATCACAGTTTTTAATTTCCTATTTTCTCTCTTACTTGATCTTGTCGCTTATAAAATACGGGTCGGCCTCCGGGTACACCTCTGCCAAACCCTTCGGGAATTAAAGGCGTGATGCTATGTACAGAGGAGGCTTGTGCCCCAACAGTGGGAACATTTTAGGCTGGTTATGCTTATGCTATCAGCCTGGGATCTAGGCCATTTGCACCATTCTTCCCAGATCTGTGAGAGTCTCCACCAGGTCTTACCCGCAATGTTCTGAAAGTCCGGCTGTTGGTCTGCTCTGTTGGTTGGTTCTTCTACCATATCTGAACTCCAATAAAATATATAGATTTTCAAAACTTTTAAAATTACGGAACCCTAAAAAATCAGTAAAGTATAATAAACCAGTTTGGTAAGAACGAGCGCTGAATTGAAGATGTCCGGCTAATTTCCTCTGTAATTACTTAATGTATTTAGATTTCCATCCAATTTGCATAACGGGTGCCATACTTTTTTTTTACAATGGCTCACGAGTCCCATTGAATCGTGAGGGGAGGACAGTTTGCTAGCTAAGTAGTTTTTTTATAAGCCCACCATTTGTGACTAAGCTTGGATGGTTTCTCCTATAAATCTACATAATAAACAAATTGTTTGTTGAGGAAATTGTTGAGTATGAATGTAGATGGCTATAAGAGTAGAGGAAGACCAAAGACACGATGGATGGACTGTGTGAAGGATGATATGGCTAGAAAGGAGGTATCTGATGAGATGCCGAGTAATAGAGAAGTATGGAAGAAGAAGACATGCTGCGCCGATCACAAATAAATTGGTATAAGCGCAGGAGAATGATGATACTATACTGAAGCCATGAATTTGATTTTCCGAAAACCGAATATTTGGCCACACTCTGTAGAAGCGCCGAATATTTGGCGCCCAAATATTAGGCAAACACGTATGTGTGCACAAAAATCCTACACCACGAATAGAGACTATATTTCAGACACAATTTCGGCTCCCGAACAGGAATTCAATGATCACTGTGTTGTAAAATGTAACCAGCTATAACTCCCCGTAGACTACATGGATGCCATTCATCCTGCTGATTAAACCTGATGTATGCAGTAAAACTACATGTATCGTCGTTTCGTTTTATTGTTGGCAATGAGCTGATGTGGGAGAGAGACCAAGTTTGTAGTAGTACCGCGATACAGCTTAATTTTAGCACATCCTTATTTGATGATGATGACAGATGATGAAGCAGTTAAACATTTACATAAATTCATTTATGTAAATGTTTAACTGCTTCATCATCTGTCTAGCTTTTACTAAATACAAATGTTGCGGTCGGCTTCTAGTCTATGCGGAGGCAGCTGAATATCAGTATTTTACACGGAGTGACTGCCCATCTGATCTCCACAATCCAGTTAATGAACTACAAAACGACAGCCAGTACCACCATCACAACGTGCTTTCCGAGGCACGGATCACTCAGTATGAAATGGACGGTCACCCCATCCACCGACTGACCTCGTAAATGATGTATAATCTTGAAGATAGTCCCATGCGACTGTAATTATGAGCCATGAGCCCCTTTACAAATTATAGAACTGCCTAAAGTGCTAAAATAATTAAAAAGCACTCTACCATCAAAACAATAAGTATTCTTTATTATTCAGGGCCTAAAACAAAACACGTCCGTCACTCAGCAAAGTCTCAAGAATAATGAAGATGGACGACGTGTAGTCGCGTAGCGGCTTGGTTATTTGCTACGAAGCTACGAACGCGTAGCGTATGACATCACGTCTGCTACGCCGTAGCAACTGCACTGAGAAAAGAATGACTTGTGGTTTATTTTTCTTTACAACCAGTCTTACCTAGGGGTATCGTATTACCCAGTAACTGGATTGGAAGCCGACCCCAATATGGTTGGGAGAAGGCTAGACAGGTCATCACCTGTCTAGCCTTCTCCCAACCATATTGGGATAGTCTTTTTTGTGAAAAAAAAGAATAGGTTGTTAGAAAAAAAAAATGATTTTTATTTATTTACTAGCTCTGTGCGCGCGACTTCGTCCGCGAGGACTTAGAGGTATCCTATGTCCGTCTCCTGGTTCTACCTTCCCACCAATTTTAAGCCAAATCGGTTCAGCCTTTCTTGAATTATAAATAGTGTAACTAACTCGACTTTCTTTTATATATATAGATTTTGTTAGCAAAAGAAAACAAGAAAAACAATTACAGGTATAATTTTGAATACGAAGGTACCTAAGTACTGATTTTAATTATTTATTCGAAGCAGGTTATGTTGTATCACCAATTAAGACAGGAAAACATCATCAAAACAGACTTGGCGATTCTTGATTTATTTGAAGATCAAAAAGTCATTATAAAACATGTTTCTAAAGCAGGTGCTATGTTGGCACGCAAAAACTACAGGAAAAACTTATAAAATGGCTCAACAACAACTTATTACACAATATAAAATCGTAAAATCATAAAAGACTACCGAGACTGATTAACAAACATCCATCCATCCATCCTCACAATTTTACGCATATATAATATTAGTAAGACTAGCAACCTCTTCACGCTGTTTTACTGCGTGCCAGCATTTTATAATTTAATATTAATGTATTACACAGATTAAAATTCCAGAAAAAAAAACTCTATTATTTTAGTGAGTACTCCGCATCAAAATGCGTTGTGTAGTATAAACGAACAATGTGGTATACAGGGTGGCGCCGACAATACGACAATAAATAAAAACACTGGTAATACTAGGTAAAGGTCATAGAAATATTGGTTAACTATCAAATAACATATTGAAAAAAAAAGAAAACAAACTAAATAGCGTAATACTATAATTATACAATACCGTATACTTAGCACTAATTTTTATTTGAAAAATAAAAATTTGAACGATTTTGGCAAAGGTTTTTGAATAGCAAGTTCGTAATATCTGTTTAGTGTTTATACCGATGTGGGGGTCGTTAACCTGTCGGTGCTAGCCTATTAATTACATCATGTAGATATACTGAAAATGAAAAATAATATCCTGTGACTAAACTACTGGATATATTTGAATGAATCCTTGTATGCAGATTGGGAACATCATGAGGTATACACAGTTTAATTTATTATCGTTTTGTCGACGCCATCCTGTATACAAAAGCGAATACAGACAGAGACGAAGGGATATCTATTTACAGAAATAGATGAACAATGATCGTAGGGGTAGATGTTCTTGAGTGAAGACCGCGACTCGGTCAACATAAAATGGGAGGCCCCCAGGATAGGTGGAGCGATAATCTTCGCACGGAGGCTGGTAGTAGCTGGGTGAGAATGACCGAGAATCGATTTGAATAGCGAACGATTGGAGAGGCCTATGTTCACCAGTAGACTGCTGTAGGCTGGTGATGAAGATGTAAAAAAACAGGTGATGAAGAATAATTTGCGCTGCGTGTCGCGGGTTCGATACGCGCACGGAACAAATATTTGTATGGCCTACAGAGAGTTTTTCCGGGTCTGGCTGTTTGTGTATGTGACTGTAAATGTTTGTAAATGCAGCCACGATACAAGAAGAATTCCTAGTCCCTTACTAGGAATACTTCAAAACGATTAAAAAAAAAACGTCTCATGCAAAACCGCTTGGCTATGACGTCCAATTAAATAGGTACCAAGATAATTAAATAATAAAACCAAAAAATCCTTAAAAGCTACCTATTTTGTATGATATTGACAATGATGAGCATCGATACTGCTATGCGTCTGTTAATTCACATAAACTCACATTGTTATGGTATAAAAAAACTTCGTACCATCGCAGTAGGAGAGCCCCCTTCAATTTTTAATTTTATTCCCCCCAGAAATACATATTCTGTGTAATTTCAACTGTCTACCTTTTACGGATCATGAGATACAGCCCGCTGACGGACAGACGGACAGCGGAGCGGGACGGTACGGAACCATAAAAATAATGCAATAAAATATTTGTCAGCAAATAATAAATAGTAATTAATCTATAGGGGTATGAAGAACAGGGTTTAAAGTTTTTCATCCCCTTAGAAAAGGGAGGATCCTCCGACCAGAAGAGTGTTGTCTGGTGGGCTTCTGCCCGACAGATGCTGTCGAGTTTTTCTATATGTTCGTAAGCTATATAGCGGATTAATGTCAGGTGTGATTCAGAATTTTGATTTTAGTTCTTTAATTGTATCATAGTTGGCGCTGTAGTACTTTTTGTACAATTTTGCTGTAATTCTTTTTTCTAGTGCTACAAATCCAGTACAGTACACCACATTTCACGTCACAATTATACAGGGTGTAACAGGACCCTTCACGAAGCATTCAAGCATTATGTACATCAAAATAAGTAACTTTACGCAAAAAATATTGCTGGCAAACGACTTTTTTTTTGGGGTGAAAAATCACGTTTTACGGTGAGACTCAATGTAACGCACTCAAAACATTGTGCTGATGGATGGATTGAACAGTACGGGGGTTGTGGAGGTGTTTAAAGGAAAAAAAGTACCTACATTAAAAACTTGTATTTAAAAAAACTTTGGAACTTTGACCCCCAATATCTCCGTAACTAGAAGGTTCCCAGGTATGGTCTAGAACAAAAAAAATATCGCAATGACGGGGAAAACAAGTGCCTTTCGGCTTCGTTAAGGGTCTTGTTACACCCTTTATAACAAAATACGCCCTTACTGCAACATAATGAAGACACATTTAAAGTCGCAAACACGTATCTTGGGTGTGCGGTTGTCAGTACTTAAAAAAGGAAGAGATGAAAAACGAGTTGCGCTGACGCACTGTAATTACGGATCGATAGTGCAACGATGCACCGACCAGTGGCATCGCTCAGCGGTCATTACCAAGGAGTATAGAGATGGGACATGTCTTTTAACAATATTTGCTGTTGTTGGAATTAGAAACACAAAAAAAAAATGGTATCTAGCATTTAACTAAATTGTGTTTATTTTGTCATGATTGAAAACTTAAAAATATGTCAATATAGAAATTCTTTTTTTGCTATAAATACAAAGCATTTTAAAAACAACATCAAAACAAAGCATTTTAAAACTTGAAACGGTTCATAAATCTTAACATTAACATGTTAGTATCTAATTAGCAATCTTCTTATCTAAATAGTTCTTCGTTATTATAATAAATAATTTACGTCAAAGATAATTGTTAATAAGGTAATTAGCGGTAGTCGAATATGGACCTTTGAGTAAAAGTGCTTTATCTTATCCCATTAAAATAAGTTAGTATTTCATGGTTTTCCTTTCATTTAATTTATCATATTTGTAAGAGAGATTTGATTCTTATTATTGACTCTGTCGACTGATGCCATAAAAGTAAAAAAAAAAAAAAAACGGATTTTAGCCGGTGTGATTCCCGAGTCTGGCAAGCGAATTCTCGAAAATCTTTTAATGCAGATTTGTTTCTTTTTACAAATAAAGGAATGTTTACTTTGAGTAAAATTTGCTTTCTCCGGTATTAAGAGAACTTTCCCTCCCGGTGAGGTTGAAAAATTCCACCCTGCAGTTAACATAAATTTTAATCCACAAACAAACCGACCCTGACCTGCAAATTGGAAAAAAACGTAACAAAAATTTAATTTCGCGGGACACCGCATAAGTTTTTGTTTATCATACCTAAGGAAAACTCAAACACACTTCCACCAATTGCACTAGTCTATTTTTTTTACAATTCCCACGTACCCAGACAAATTAACATAACTAGTAATATGAGAGCAAAAGACCATTTAGAACATTATAAACAAGTTCCGTTTTTGTTTTGTTTCAACTATCAGTCAGGGTCAGAAGTCGTAGCTGGTAAGAAAACTGGCCTGCCTTGTTGTTCATAAACAATAAACATAACACATTGATATGGTCTCAAGGTCACCAATGGAGACTGCGTCTATGAGTTATTATGGCCGATGATGTAATATTATCAGGAGTAATTCTTATTTAATTGATACTACCTAGCACATTTTTTGATAAAAATTACCCCCGAATCCTAACCCAAGCGAGCAAGCAAAACCGGAAAGCGACCTCTACCTGGGATCGCCAAGCAGAATGATCGCGACGATCACTTTGGTTAGGATGCAGCCTTAGGAAGCACATGTTATCAAATTCTAATGTGTGCTAACACAGGGTTTAGGATTAAGCTGCAAAATGTAAAGCAACAAACGCGCAACAGTACCTCGCAATATTTAGTGATACGATAAAATACAAGATGTTCTTTTGTTTATCATCTATAAAACATAAGCATGTTGCCAGCAACACTAACATTCAATTTGGTTAACAAGATTGTTTCCAATGTGTACGGGGCACACACTGATAAAGCTGCTTGACGGCAAAGATAACCTATCTTAAAGTTACAATGTTAAATGTCATCGTGAAACTGTTCAGAAGTAATAACAAAAAACCTGATACCTTTAAATAAATAAGTAAGTATATACACACGTGTCATTTGGGCACTTCATTATAAGTAGAAGCAGGAAAATAAACAACAGTAAATACCTAATTACTAATAGGAAACCATAATAGTTCCTTCAGATGATCTAAGAAGAATTTATGGCATTGCATCTGTGTCATCAACTCATCACCATCATGCCCTTGTCCCATATTACTTGCGGTCGGCGCAACACGTTTCATTCCTCTATTCTCCTCTGTCAACCGACACGCTATCATTTACTCCATAACCTTTCACATGATTCCTCACACAATCCATCCACCGTTGCCTTCGTCCTCTCCTCCATCCATCAACATTTATATTCATCACTCTTTTAGCCACATGCGCTTCGTCCCTCCTCATCACGTGCCCACACCAAGGCAGTCAATTCCCTTTCAACTTTTCTGTAACTGGCGCAACTTTCAAACTTCCTCTAATATACTCATTCCTTACCGTATCCATTCTTTTCACACCAGCACATCCACCTCACTATTTTCATCTTCGCAACATGCAATCGTTTTTCATCCATCTTCTTCACTACCCAGCATTCCAATCCATACAGTACCTATATCTTATATATTTTCCTCTTTAGCTTGAGGGGCATCCTTTTGTCAGTCATCAACTGTCGTTACTTAATCTTACCTATTATCCAGACTGGAAGGGACACCGAAACACAAACGTTTACCACTTTTCAGTACAACATTCTGAACCTGAAATTGAATTTAAAAAAAAATATGCTGTTTCCTACGAATAAACTGGAATACCCACAAGGTCAAAATGTATAGAACAGCTCTTTAAATAACCGACCTTTTTTTTAAATAACCGATGAAAAATTTTGGGACCGGTAAATGTGGTGACACTTGGGGGAGGCCTATGTCCAGCAGTGAACGTCTTTCGAGTTTCGAGAGATGATGAGAGATGGTGATGAAAATTTCTATCTGGGTGGTTCAGAATGATTCTACTATGAATACATGGTAATCGTTAGTGAATCTGTGTTCCGCCCTGTATTATCGATGCCATGAAAGTATTGCCGTTAGCGGTATGCTACAATGGGAAGTTTTGTGCCAAAAACTCTACGGGAACCAATACATTTCTAAATACACCTCTAAATGAGTAAAGCGTAAGCGTAGATTATCTGGTTAAATTTCTTACAAACAGGGTTACAGAGGTTGCGGCATAGTGGGCGACGACGCTTATTGTCCAGGAGTGGACTGCGATGAGCTGAAATGATTGATTTAAATTCATACAAATACCCTATTTGTGCCTATTTGTGTCTATCCTTCTACTGTGATACTGGTAACAACTTTAAGCAAAGAATAATAGCTATTATAACATACCTAAGGCCTGGACTCCACCAAAGCTGAGACGAGGAGATATTCGAAGTGGAGAGGAGAGGAGATGCCTATGAGCTAGGGTGTATCCACCGAAGCTGTGCGAAGTTAAGAGGAGAGGGGATATGCACCGCTCACCGCACGCCGCATAATTATGTCTCGTCTCGTCTCCGCTATGCACTTGGTCGCCGAGTGCAGAGGCTGGCCTAAACAGTTAGAAGAAGTAAATTAAATCTCAGGTTTTGTAGTATTTGTAACACACAATCACCACACACAGTACACTCATAAAAGAACGCACGCTCATACCACAGCCCTCATACACTGTCACACAATCACAACACGCCACACATGGTACACTCATATACTATCTCACTCATACACTATCTCAATCACACACATGTTTACTATTCTCCTCTTCCCTAAATAAGTACTATTACTATACGTTTGCCTATCTGGTTTAAAAATTCTGATCTGTATTAATCTTTGGCATCACTTTTGTTCGATTTCCTAATATGTATCTTAGTGGGGACCTGGTGTCCTTAAATACAGGCCTCGGCTTAGTTTAGGCGCCAGTCTCCCACAAATAAAATACTTTCTCCTGTTGAAATATGTTACAACATAGTACTGATGCTCTTTATAAGTACTATGTTGTACTTATAAAGAGCATCAGTAGTAGTACTATGTTATTTCTCTTCCACTAGGAAGAGAAATAAACTAATTTTTATTTTATTATAATTACAAGGCATCTCCTATCGCCTCTGCTGAATCGTTTTCGCGAAAGTTAAGCGGAGACGATGAGTGTTAAACCCCCCTGCAGTAACGCAAATCTCTATACAACAAGAAATAAAAATTCTTTTTTTTCCAGCTTCAAAACTCAAAATGTTGACGTCACTATAAAGCCAGTGTGGCGACCTATAACTAGCCGGTCAAGTTGCACACTCAAACCTGATTCTACCATTATTATATACACACACATATATACATATACACAACATACATACTCAAAGCAAAAAGATACAGTAGTGTCCATACTCTTACACAGGACAGACTGTATAAATATTTCAAATAAATTATTAAAATAAAAACATTTGGAGAAGAAGTCATCATCTATTCATAAAATAAAAGTGAAAGGATTTTTGCGGAAGTGTTGTTGAAGTGTTTGATACTGTCCAGCGGTTGAGGTCAATTTAATTTAAAGGTATCAGGTTTTTTGTTAATACTTACTCCATCACTTATTGTATATGTTTATGTGTATATTTCTATAAAAATAAATGAATATTTATCTTTATCTTAGAGGAGACCATAGATTATATTACGGATTGTGGATTATTATAACCACTTATTTAATGTCTGAAAACAAATAATATAACAAATTCACGACGACGTGACGTCGGTATTTAATATTATTACCTACTTCTTAAAGCAATAATATTGAATGTCGTCGTGAAATTGTACAGAAGTTAAATAACTGGTTATAATAATCTGTGGACTCTGTGGTCTCCTTTATGTGAAGGATTAAACCTACGTTAATTGTATTAAACTTTACGTAGTTCATTAGCTTATTTTGTGTACATATTTTGTTGGAGATATTAAAATAAATAAATAAAGCCAATACTAGCGTCCTGCGTTCAAGCTATTTCATAACAAAATTGCGCCAAAACCGAAACCAAACTTTCAAAGCAACCCAATGCTCAGAAGGGGTCCGTAAGGGCCGACGCCTGCCAGGGTTGCGGGACTGTTCGAAAGTGATACCGCGACCCTGGAACACAAAGGGCAAAGAAGAAACATGGATGAGTTTTAGTCAGTAAAAGTCTGACACTCCCTCCTGCTCAGCCCAGAGCGGGAGGGGTTATTTGAAGATTTGCCATAGGTAAAAAAAAAAACCCAATGCTACCAATATATTCTATATATTATTATGTTGAAGGACAACACAACTAGTGGTATAAAGTAGCTTATTATAACACCCGCCTGTAATCCCCCGATGGTTAGGCAGAGGTGTACTTACCTAATAGTACACCATCAACGATCTAATGAACGAATGAAAAAAATAATCTGAAAATCTAAAATCTATCAATCAAATCAGTCAATCTTTATAGTTCGATCGATCGTCGTGATAGTGATATTTTGTGGTCAATCCGGGTCTCGTATCGCAATAACAATGTTTCAACCAGGAAAACGCTCTTACACGAAAACAATATCATGTACGTATAAATAAACAAAATGCATAAGCTAGTAGGTAATATAAAACATAGTCTTATATGCAGACATATAAAAGTGCATAATGGAAATGAGTCATCCACACTTATAATGCTATTAGTCCAATAACGCAACAAATTATTAAAGATGACTCCCTCGTTGGTCTAGTAGTTGCAAGCACGACTTCTGAGAATGAGGTTTCGATTCCCGGGTCGGGCAAAGTATTATTGGAATTTTCATCAGAAATTTTCTCAGTAGCAGCCACGGATTTGTGCCCGGTTGATGGCAATAGGCTCGGCGCCCCTTATCATATGGAAGTTAATCAAAACTGGCGAAATGTGGGTGTACTATAGGGTACACCTCTGTCTTATCCTTCGGGGATGATGGCGTGATGTTATGTTATAAAAGTACATAACAATAATGAGTCATCGACACTTATAATGTTATTAGTCCAATAACGCAATAAATTATTCAAGATTTCTCGTCTCGAGTCGAAAATATGTATCTTCTGCCATAACCAGTATTCCATAAACTGGTTTCACCATTAGTTGGGACTCGTATCCCTGGTAACCTGTCTATAGCTCTTTACATCAACACTGCTCTCTTAGTAACAGCTCAAATGAAGTATTCGAAAGTTTAACAAATTTCTTATTTTATCAAAAATGGCAGGAGCTTTATGGAACTTCATATTCATTTTATTGTGTGTTCCAAAAGTTTAAAAAGGTATAAGGCTTAGAACAATTATAGACCCTTTTAGGGCACAGAAATATACAATATTAAAAGAAAATAAAAAAATAAGTAGTTAATCCTTAAAGAACTATTTCTACTAATTATTTACAAATGGAGGATAACATATAATTATCATTATCACTAAATAGTATAAAACAGAGTCGCTTCCCTCTGTCTGTCCCTATGTATGCATCTTTAAAACTCCGCAACGGATTTTGGTGCGGTTTTTTTTAATAGATAGAGTGATTCAAGAGGAAGGTTTATAAATGTATAACATTGGGTCGATGATCAAACCATGGGAACGGTTTTTTGATTATAAGGTTTTTGTATGGATGAGGGTATCCATAAACTCAGCTTTGAAAAACCGGCCAATTGCGTGTCGAGCCACGCACAATGTAGGGTTGCGTTGTTGCGTATCAAAATATGCGGACCTACTAAACTGATTCGCAGAATTTAATTTAATGAACATTGACATGTATTAATAATTTAGAACTTATTATGAAAGATATTTTAGGAATTATTATTATTTTGGTATATTTTTGACACGCTTTTTACTAGCTTCACCTGTATCTATTTATCAATCTATGTAAGGGAATCTTACAATCGCAATATTTTTTAAAGACCTATTTAACGACACCACACCAAGGGGTACGCGAGAAAAACAAATCCCCAGTTTACGTGTACAGGAGATACCCAAAAAAAAAATACATTTCGAGATTTTATTTTAATATAATCATAATCTGTATATTCATGCCAAATTACAGCTTTCTAGTACTAAGAATCTTTGAGCTAAGCTGCGGACAGACAGACGGACATAGCGAGACTTTATAGGGTTCTTTGTTGACTACGTAACCCTAAAATCTCAAAAACTTTTCTGATCACCACAATCCGTTTTCGTAAACGTACGTTTAAGTTTTAATAAAAATCGTTTGATTTAATTTTCCTTTAATATTACTCTTCGCAATGTTGAAACGTAGTAACATTCAATACATAATTATTATGTTATGTAACAAACGCGGATTAATGATGATTACGTTATTATTATATTGAACCCGATCAATCCGGTTGTGGGGTCAGATAGGCAGTCGCTCCATGTAAAGTACTGGTATTCAGCTGCATCCAGTTAGACTGGAAGACCCCAACATAGCGGGGAAAAAGCTAGGGCAGACGATGATAAATTTTTTATTTCATTTAATTTATTCAATCACAATTACATTGTGTCTGAATGTGTTACATAAAAAAAATATTTAAATTAACAAAAAAAAAACAACTTGAATAATAAGAAATAGAAAAATACACCATCACAACCACAAATTAAATCATAAAAATCACAATAATAAAACAATGTCAACATAATAAGAAATATAACCATTATCTAATTTAATTATACCTTAAGACGCGTCACGAACTTAACTCATTTAACGGTCAAAAGATTTGCAAATAGATGTATGAACGTGGACGAGGCGAATGGAGTACCCCCATAGGAAAAAAGCGTGATTTTGTGCATTTTTTATATTCGACTTCAAGAAGCCGTCAACCAAGCATTCTGTACACCAAACTAAGTAAGTCTACGCAAATATTATTGCTGGGAAACGACTCACTCTAAACCTTTAAATAGTACGTGAGTCGTGACGGTATTTATAGTAAAGTTATAAATTAAAAACTTGAATTAAAAAAAAATACTTGTGATAAAGTTGAAACTTTGATATCTCCATAACTCGAAGGTTCCAAGGTATGGTCTAAAACAAAAAAAATAACGCAATGACGGGGTGCCTTTCGGCTTCGTTAAGGACATTTTAACACCCATCATAATTTTGTACGTATTAGCTAGTCCTTAACGTTTATAGCAGGGTTAACTGCCCTGTGTGCATCCGATTCACTAAGAGAAGCCACTCGTAAAGGCTATTTTAAAGCGGGCTATTAATAGCATTTACAGTCTTGGACAAGACTAAAACAACTGCGTCATTTGCTCCGAGGAATAATTAATCTGTCCTCAAAATGGCCTACCACAACCACATAGAGGAGAATAGTTTTAATTTAACTTTATTTTTTTAATTTTTAACTTTACTGTGAGAAAGAGAAGGAACTTATCGTCCTGTGTAGCCTCATCTCTTTCCCTCACTGAAGTGATACGCTAAGGTAGCCCACGAAATTCAAATTTTCTTACGTTTTTTGCAAGTTACGTTACGTTTTCAGTGTCAGGTTGTATGTTGATTTAAATGTATGATTCGCGACCGAAACAAATCGTGGTCCACTGAGTTATAGTCATTAAATTCATACAACCGTCTCAGTTCATGTAATCCCATTAAATGACTTTTTAGTCATTGCATGGGTTTTATTTAAAAAAATTAGAGAAAGAACTGACTTGAAAATTGCCAAAAACGTAATTAAAATGATTTCCACGGGGCACACACATGCGTTTCCTCCTTAATACAAAATAGTGCTTTATGAAGTGTTTAAATACTGTCCCTCTACTCCGGCACTACGGGAGGACAGTAACTCCTAAACATAGCAGACGTTACTAATACATAGTAATATATTTTACTAAGTTTACTTGTACATTATGTAACCCACAATTAACATAATTAATTTTTATTGTTTTGTTTTTTTGTTCCCTTAGTGTTTACCTTTAAGTAATTGTTGCACTGTGTAGAGTTTAAACGCATGTTTTATTTTTGTTTGTAGATTAGTGTAAACAAACTATTTGGTAACTATATTTTCGAGCCGTTTGGGGTTGAAACTCTAGGACCGTGGGGTCCGAGCGCTTACAGCCTTTTCAAGGATATTTCTAAACGTTTATAGTTGACACTTCCCGTGACCCAAGGGCTGGCTTTTACCTTGGCCAAAGGCTTAGCGTTGCCATACAACGTGGCAACGCCGCCAGTCTCTTGGGTACATTACCAGTTGACAGCGTTGAGGAGGAGTTTTTTGACGCCATTTTTTAAGTTTGTTGCTAGGTTATTTACTTTAGGTTATTTTAATTAATAAATGTAATAATTTTGTGTAAACAATAAAACTGTTGGTAGACATAGTAAACAAACATGAAAATAAAATTTTGACTTTACCAGTCCCGCCGAAAGGCATACAAAATAGTGTCCTATTTTGTATGCCTTTCGGCGGAACATAGGATGGATTAAACATTTTACACAACACTAGCTGTCGCCCGCGGCTTCGTTCGCATTTTGGTCGGAAGTTATCCCACGGGCGCGTTGTAAATATAGCTTATGGCACTCGAGGATAATGTAGCTTCCTATTAGTGAAAGAATTTCAGAAAAATTACGTAATTGCACAAAGCCACATGAAATGGTGAAAAGTGGGTGTACTATTAAGTACCTACACCTCTGTCTAACCCTTCGGGAATTAATAATACACCCACAATAAGGAGGAAAACTTATGAGTAAGTCTATTAATGGCGAACTTAGTTATTTATTAAATTTTCCTTGTACATAATGGATTAAATCGGAAATGTACGTAATGGGTCATAAATATTGTATTTTATACCGACATCATCATCTGCCTAGCCTTTTCCCAACTATGTTAGGGTCGGCTTCCAGTCTTACCGAATGCAGCTGAATACCAGTATTTTACATGGAGCGACTGCCTATCTGATTTCCACAACCCAGTTAGTACTGGGTAATACGGTACCCCTTGGTAACACTGGTAGTCAGACTTTCGGGAAACTCACTACCTGTAAAGACTGTAAATATCTACAAATAACAACCGGGACCAACTGCTTAACGTGGTTTCCGAGACACGGAGGAAAATCGGTATGTAATGATCACCCCCCATCCACGGGCCAACCTACGCAAGCGCGGCATTACCTGAAGATCGAGCCGAGCGGCTGATATTATTTAATGGCTAAGTCGCTAGCTCGTGGCGATTGTATTTTAGATCTTCCATAGCTTACATTGATGACCATCTTCATCTAAAAACCAGTAGTGCACTCAATTTTATATCGCCCATAGCTTGAATTGGTCATTACCTTCATCTAAATAATACATATACTTCCTACTCAATAGAAAATTGAAAATTTTGTGCAAAGCTACTTTATATACTTACATACCGAATATTTACTGCAAAAAGATGTCACTGAAAACTGCTTTATTTCCCTTAAAATCTACACTTACACCAACTTTCCACTAGAAACACAATCCACGAAGTAACGTTTAAAAAAAGACTCGGAATCAATAAACTGTTGCAGTAACAAATGGCAACAATAAATATAGTTCCGTTTCATCTACAATTACGTTACGAACACAGACTATAAACAAACACACTGCTCCAGTGAATCAAGCGGACCATGGACACTGAGATAGTTAGCACAATCTGTTTCTGTTCTAAACATTTTGTTACACTGTAGAATTAACTTAGGTTGTGGAATTGTGGAGTTAACCTACAAATTAATGTCCTTTCTTTGGTATTGTTTGTCGTGTCGTTGAGTTCCTTGAGTTATAAGTCGAGCTACACGATAACTGACAAATGCTTGCACTGACTGGACAGATCCATTAAAATCTGGGTGCATGGTTCTTTCTTCAAAAGACCATCTCAGATACTAATCTTATGTAGATTAGTGTCTGAGATGGGATGCGATGTCTTCATGCGAATTGACCAAGATATGACCCGTGAGTTTGTTTCGGCTGTTTCTTCTCAGAGTAGTCTGGTACGAAACACCGGAGTCTGGATTTGTGCCCTGTTAGGCTAATAGGCTCGCCCTCTATTACATGGGAGTTAAACATAGCTGGCGAAATGTGGGTGTAAGATTATTTACACGTCTCTAGCCCTTCATAGATTACATGCGTGATGTTATATAATATTGTGCATCGAACATACAACTTTGAAACCATTAAAGGCTTGAAGGAAGCTGTCAAAATACAGAGCTAAGCTTAAAACTGGAGTAATCCACAAGTAAAGCTCACACCTCTCTCGAGAGGCCATTTGTGCCAAATCCGTATTTGGCTTACTGCCTGTACAACTGGCAGCGTTGCCACGTTGCTACAGCTCGCATTGTAGCGCCTATATCGTGGATAGAAAAGTAGGGATGGTGCACATGGGTTCGATTTATCAGAAAACGTAAATTTAAATTTTACTTTGATTTTATGCATTGAAAAAATTCGTTTATAACGTAGAAAATGGTGCATTGTTATATCAAGTTGTTTTATCCTGTTATAGATTTATATCGAATCTGCGAGCTTCAAGAAATCTCTGCCTTTCACAATCGGATGTGATAGTTTTTGTGGAAGTTCGTTGTTTTTCCCGATGCAATGGGAAAACCTATCGGGCTTGCAGATTGCATATTCTCTTCAAGATTTCTAATTGCCAAAGTGGTGGCAATGAATTAATTTTTCAAATTAAGTTAGTTCAACTATCGACAAGTTCCACATCGTCCATCCCTTTATTGGGCCTACCACGAACGCGCGGTGTAATCATAACGTATATTAGAGCGAATGTTATTTTCTTTATAAATAGTTTCTGATCTTTTATTCATTACTATATCAATTATTTATAAACTACAAGTAGATCTAAAATCATAATAAAAATATTTAAGTACAAATCGGGAAAAAACAGGGCGTCAAAAAATTCGTCTACATAACTGTCAATCGAAAAAGTTCCCAGAAGATTGTTAAATTGACAAACATTCGTTTCACACAGAGTTGTAAGATTGTTTTATGGGCGATTCTAATAGTAGGGTTTTCACAAAAAAATACCGAATATTAAGTGTAGAATAGTTGTAGTCTCGATTCAAAAATATCAGTCAATATTAATCAGTTGATTTTTCGGATTTACGCACACGTATCACTTCTTTCAGTGAAGGAAAACATCGTGAACCAGCATGCCTGAGACCTGAGAGATATTTCTCGACGGAATGTAAAGCCAAGGCAGAGGCCCATGGGCGATATAAAAGCTCTGGCACCAGGTTAGGTACTAACCACGTTCCACCGGCGTTCATGCTAGGACCTATACGTCCGCTGCACTGATGCGTAATGTCGATCAGCTTTGACTGACCACTGTACGCGTCGTTTCAGGTGAAAGTCCTCCACTGAAACGTAAATGTGGATACACATACAGGTATAGACGGATGTAGCCTGAAATGGGACACACTGAGACTTATTTGGGGTTAAATAAATATCAGTTTGTACCAAGAAAAGTAGCCGACACCTGGAGCGGACTGTGTGTTTTATTAAAAGTGCGTTGTGGAATTTTCAAGGCTAAATTCAGCGCTGAAAGTTGAAATTACATCATTAAAATTAATGACTCTGCCAATTATTTAAATGTCATTTTGTGTTAGTGAAGAACTTGCAAAAAATGTTTTGATTTAAAAGTGTCCATGGGATTTCTTGCCCATTGTTCTCCATAGAGATTTACGCTAATGTACTTTCACAGCAGTTATTATGCCTTATGACTGGGCTTTAGCTTCTGTATATAAGGTCTATCTATTCATACACGAAATCTCTTAAGGGGTCATTGTATTCATCATTATGAACAACTTTTACTATGGGACCAAACTCGAAATCGCGAAAAAAAATCAGCTGTTCCCTACAATATGATCGCATTAACTCGTCAAAATGTACTGAACAGCTGATTTTTTTTTTCGCGATTTCGGGGTTGGTCCCATAGTAAAAGTTGTTCATAATGATGAGTACAATGACCCCTTAAGAGATTTCGTGTAAGAATAGATAGACCTTATATTGTTGTCTTTGTGTTCCATGATAACAATGGTACATAATATAATTATAATTGTAAACAATTTTTAAGCAGGTAAATGACTCCCCAAGAAATTTTTAAATATTTAAACTACACCTTATGTAAGAAAAGGTTATTGCCTCGGAGTCTGTTTATTGCATACGAACATTTATTTATTTCTTATTTTGTTATTAATTAAAAGAAGAAAAAGGATCGTCCGTCTAATGTCCTTTAACAGGTTATTAGATTGGTCAAACTGAGGTATTTCTAAAAATTATATATTCTAAAATCTGAATCATGCCAATGTATTATATAACTGGACAAAACAGCGTGAGTTTAGGTACCTATGTATCCATAGATACATTAGCAAATGTGATCGTGAAATAAACTGTGGAAAGACTGAACACTTGTACAGCTAATAATGACAAACTTCTCTTATTTTTTCAGATACACAACGAAAAAACAAAAGATGCATATAAAACCTTTACTTGCGATACCTATTTGTTTATTTGGCGTCTTCCTGTTTTGGATAACTGGCTCAAACGGTGAGGGTATGTCTAAGGCCTGGCGCGCACTTGAATTTATCATTTTTTATCGCCAATCATTAATTCATTATTCATGGTATCATAATTATGTATAGATTATTCTAAATGCACAGGTATCATAGTAAACAGGGTTAGTTTCCTAAGACCATTCTCAGATGAAATTCTCAGATATACAGCGTGTAACAGAAAGGGTATAGTCGTATGGAAGACCGTGGTACGGACCATCAAACTGAACAGCTTTCTCTATGGGACCACCATCGTAATCACAAAAAAATAATCAACTGCCCCATACAAAATTTAAATACCTGCTCGACCCAAATGTATGGAACTCCTGATTATTTTTTTACGATTACGATGGTGGTCCCATAGAAAAAGTTGTTCAGTTTGATGGTCCATACCACACTCTTCCATATGACTATTCCCTTTCTGTTACACGTTGTAGATGCAGTACATCATTCTGAGCCCCTCCCCACATAGAACTTTTACATCCGTTATCTATAAAAAAACAGCTGTTCCATATATTTTGATCGTATAGGTATTGCACTTTTGTAGGAAACAGTTTTTTTTTTTAATAACCGATGTAAAATTTCTATGCGTGGGGCTCAGAATGATATACCTACTACATCATATCTGAAAATATGGCTGGTCTTTAAAAATCTAACCCTGTATGCACTGGTATCATGATTCATGGTACCATAATTATGTAGGTATCTAGATGAACTGGTATCATGATATCATAATTATGTTTCTACATGCATATGAAGTGCAGGCTAATGACCATGATGATGTTGCACTCGCAATTTAAAATCTGTGATTTGATACAAATGATTAAACCACAGATTTTTTACCGCGAGCAATTTTAATCAAAGTGTGGGCTAGGCCTTATTGTTATGAAACAGTAATTAGTCCAACAGATGCTGTCCCTGTTCTTTACGGGTGTGAACAACCAACTATAGCTAAAAGACATCCAGGTGACCCTATAAGTATAGTTCTGTTCAAACTTTGAAGCGGCTCGGAACTTAGCTGTGAATGACGGTCTGCGCATTATAAAGTCAAGACTATGTGGCCCCTGCGCTGTGCTGATACACAAAATTGTATTCTGCGCAACTTTACGTTAGATGATCCGCCATAAAGTTTGAACCGTTATTCCTGCGCAGACCGTCACTCGCAACTAACTTCTGAGCTGCCATAAAGATTGAACAGAACTATACAAAAAGGAAATCATGAAACCGTTTAGGGGAGGAATTATGAACACACACACGATGGATATACAGAATAGAGACCCGCCCTATCTATACGCGCAGGACTTTTAATGTGGCCATAAATATTTGTCAAACATTCAACAGACATAAATTCTAGTCTTTTCCCCATGGGGGATAGGCAGAAACTACAATACTCCACCTGCTACGACTTCTTTCTCCTCATTTCGTTCATACATCTGGTTTATTCTGGTTCTGGTTCATTCGAGATTCTGTGTTATATAATAATAGTTATATTAAATGTTTAGGGTTATGGAGAGTAGGGTGTAAAGTTCCTCATCCCCACTTGAAAAGTGTGGATCCTCCGACCAGACGGGAATTGTCTCTTGTTTGCTACAGCCCGACAATTATTGTCTGTTGGCCTACCATGACGTCATAAAGCAGGAGTAATTCCAGTGTGGGAAAGAGATGGCGCTAGACGACCTGTATAGCTCTGTCTCTTTCCCATACCGGAATTACTCCTGCTTTAAGACGTCATAGGAACCCCCCTGGTCTTTCTATATATTCTAACTCGCGGAGAATTCTAACATTTTGATTTTAGTTCTTCTGTTGGGTCATAGATGTCGCTAGTGTTCTATTTGTCGACTCTCTAGCAGCTAGAGTAATGTGGATGGGTGGGATATCTATTCCACCACAGTTCTCATATTTCGTCTGTCGTCCAAGAAAAACAAGGAATGTTTAATTTCGATCTGCCTGAAGCTCAGAACATCGGTTTAAATTCAGTGAAGTGAAAAATTTTGGCTTAACTTTTTGTAGTGTCTTTTAAATATTTCCTTTTGGGTGTGCGTCATTCAAACAAATCGCAAAAAATAAATATTAATTGCAAGTGATTTTGAATATGTTTTTGTCCTGTTACTTGCGGTTGCATACTTAACTTTTTCGACAATTCAAAAGTGCCTGTAACTGGCCTACTTGAAATAAATGCTTTGATTTGATTTGATTTGACATCCAAACGACTACTTTACACTACTTTTTCAACACTCTAATTTAGGTAATTTAGTTTTAATAATTAAAATAGAATTATCTGCTATGATTTTCACAAATAAAGTTATTTTTGGTGCCACTTTGAAAGGCTTTTGTTGTAAAATCTAAAATGTATATAAAACTAGCTATTGCTCGCGGTTTCGCTCCCATTATGTGTACGGAATGTTCTTACAGGAACGTTTTAAATGTAGCCTATAACACTCGGCGATAATGTAGCTTCCCGTTAGTGAAAGAATTCTCGGAATTGGATCAATAGTCCTCTATAATATTAATATCGATAACTGATCGGTTTTCACTATTATTGAGTTATACCTACATTCATACTAAACACAAATAAGAAACAATGTTTGGTCATAACAAGCAGAGGAGCATCGGTAATCGCTATTAACTAAGAAACAGTTTAAACAACGAAATAATAAATACCTATCTAAAGTCAAAAAATAAGATAACATTTAAGATAAAAGTCAGGTAGGAAGATTGTTTATTTTAAATACGTACATCACAAATAGTTAAAAACATATTTTTTGCAAAGGTCATATAAGAAACTTGATTGGCCAGACACTTGAATTTGCAATTTGAGAAGCAACAACCTAAATCAAAGGAAAAAATCTGTTGCATATTTAGACATTCAAACTGTGTTTTTTTTAATAAGTACCAATTTGTTAGTCTCAGCATATTCCTTGTTGGAAATGGAAACAGAGGATCATATTTGGTTTAAACAAGATGATGAATGTAGCCGACGCAACAGGAGTATGTAAGGATCGTAGCAGGTGGTATTCTGTGGTTTCTGCCTACCTCCACGGGAAAAATCAGGCAGGCTGTGGGTGGAGTTTAAAACGAGCATCTTTGAACGCATATTCAAAATTTTGGGCCTGTGCTGTAGACCGCTGAGGACTTCCTGCGAGCCAGTCCTGGGTAGATTCAGATCATACTTATCACTGTCAGCGATAGAAAAAAATACTTTTTCACTTTTTACCCGACTGCGCCAGAAGGAGGGTTATGTTTTTCGAGAGTATGTATGTATGTATGTTTGTATGTATGTATGTATGTATAATTGTTTGGCACGCTCTGTGGCCTGAACGGCTCAATGGATTTTAGCTTGAGAGGTTTCGTTAGATTCGTATTTACTGTGAGAGTGACACTGGGTATATCAAAATTAAATAAAATATTTTTTTTTTTTTTTTTACGCAGTCGGGTTTTTTAATTTTTTAAATTACCGTTTTTTTTTACCCTACTGATTTTAGCAGTCTATGAATGTATGTATGTATGTTTTTATTTACGTATGTTTCTCCGTAGCGCCTAAACTATTCATCCGATTTTGATGAATAAGGTCTCAATCAATTCGGTATTGTAGCCCTTAACATAGGCTAAAACCGAAAAATACCCCGATTTTAATTAGAGCGTGATTTTTCAGTAGTTAGGTTATTAGTGGTAGTATACCACAAAAAAATATTTTATTTGTTCACATCACAGGCTGATTATGATACGCGAAACATACAAATCATCAATCATTATTTCAGCCCGGAATTACCCACTGTTGGGTGTAGGCCTCCTCTTTCTTATGTCATTCTTCTCTGTTTCCCATACAAATAATGCAAGGTCAATAAAAGCTTCTAATAATTCCAGGTATTTTCATCCCGAACCTGACGGAACGGTGCTACGGCTGCCTCTGCCACGCAGCCACTAAATGCGACTTTGCGAACGGGTGCAAAGGGGGCTACTGTGGACCCTTCAACATCTCTAAAGTCTACTGGGTAGACGCTGGGAGGGTTGTAATGCCTGAAGATGACCCCGAGAGGAATCACGGTGAGATTATTATAAAACCTTCAACCCTAGTTCACCCCAAAACCTCTACTAAACATTAAAAACTTTAACTATGAAACGAATCCTGAAATTGAGACGAAAAATTTAGCTGTTCTCTTCTTCTTAGCGAGTCCGATGGCTTTTCCTTAAATGTATTTGGCCCAAAATTCAGCTATGCGAACTCCGCTCGCTGATGCAGTCATAAGATCGTCAAGTGTGCAGGTGTCAGGGCATGCAGCGCAAGATGTAAGGTGAGCCATTGTCTGTGGAAGCACGCCGCATACACACTTGAGATTTGGGCCGTCCATGAAACCCATCTGTAGAGATAGACTGTTCCCTACATATTGCCGATTAATGCCAGTGTATGGGGCAGCTGATTTTGTTTCCGATTTAGTTTTGTTCGAAGTAAAGTTGTTTATAATGATGACCAAAATGACCCCATTAGAAGTTAAGGGTAAATTAAAACAAAGCTTGTTTAGGTTTTTTTGTCAATGGTTTTAGTCACACCGTGCATATTATAAGTTACTAGGTGATATTTTAAACCGCTGTTATTAAGACCGTTATGTCCTAAGTTTGTTGAGGTAGGTTTTTTCTAAAATTGACGCGAATGATCAGGTTTCCTACCTGACTTCTTGTATTGTATTATAACGGGCTGGTGTCCGTAACTCCACGTTCAAGCGCGTATTTTCCTACCTGACTTTTTATTGGAATATTGTTTTATGCTTAGTAATTCTGCAATGAGATATATAAGTACAAAAGGGTCAATTCTATTAGTCTTTTTTTGGCAATTTTAACGTGTAGGAAGTTTTTAGAGCAGCTAAGAAAAAACGGCCTAGTACTAGGTTCTTACCAGGCCGTGAACGAAAATGTTTTTTTATTTTATTAAATGTAAGTTAAATACAAGAAATTGCCATGATTGCCAATTAAGTTTTTTTTTATAATAACCTATTCTAGTGTAGCATCAGATGTTATTAAGGCACACATGTTAGTCGAGATTTTGTAACCTATTTAATAAGTAAGTATAAATTGTGTTTCAGCCTGGGAAGACTGCGCGAGAAGTTATCACTGCGCAAAAAAAATCATTGAAGGATATCTGCAGAGGTTTGGTCAGGTATGTCTATAGAAAAAAAAAAAAAATTCACATCATTAGCCTCCTGCCCTTACTTCAATTTATTTAGGGTCAGCGCAGCATATATTCTTCCAGCATGGAAGCATAATTTTAAAGGGTGGTAACAAGACCCTTAACGAAGCCGAAAGGCACTTGTTCTCCCCGTCATTGCGATATTTTTTTGTTCTAAACCATACCTGGGAACGTTCTAGTTACATTGAGTCCTACCGTAAAACGTGATTTTTAACCCCAAAACAAAACGTTTCACAGCAATAATTTTTGCGTATAGTTACTTAGTTTGATCTACATAATGCTTGGTTGACGGCTTCGTTAAGGGTCTTGTTACACCCTGTATTCTACCATACTTCTCTATTACTCGTAATTTCAACAGTCAACTTACCCCTATCATCCTTCATGTCTATCCATCGTTTCTTTGATCTTCTTCAAATAATAATTTATCGTCACACTTGTCAAAATATAGAGCCCTAAAAAGCGTATCGCTAAAACCACGCAAATGATGTCAGGCCGACCTGGATGAACTTCTTCTATTCTTGCATAATTGACATCGATGTTCCTCGAAGTCTTTTGACCAGCAATTACGGATCCATGATCAGCAGGGCTATTGCGTATCTCAGTTGACAGTTCATAGCTACGAGTTTTGATATGCAGTGACAGTTCTGCACGGGTAGCGACCATTGAAACCAGCAAGAACGGTCATTGTATATCAAAACTCGTAACTATGAACTATCAACAGACATACACAATAGCCCTGCCGATCCGAGATCCTATACTATTCCTGAAATTCTCTGTTCATTTCGTCGTGAATTCAGAATTTATATTTCATAGACGAATCTGCAGACGTAATACCTTGTGCGGTCAGTTACGCCTCATTTGCTTTTATCTGATCCCCCCTTTCCCGATTAAGATCATGAGACTGTTACCAACGAAAAAGTCAACCAATAGATTATAGAGGTGCGAGGAACAGTGGTCTAAAATTCCTCATCCTCCATTAGAAAAGAGGATCCTTCGACCAGATGGATGTTATATCTGGTGGGTTACTGCCCGATGCTGGTTTTCGGCACTATCAAATGGTGTAATAATACAGTGTGTGTTTCTTTTCCAAAACCTGCTAGTTCGATTCCTGGCTAGGAATATTGATTTTTCAAAAATCCAATGACGCAGTTTTAATTGTCATCTAAATCTGAACCGTGACTCCTTTGAGTATTTTTTCCTATTCATCATAGTTTCGGATTTGGTCCTTGATCCTTATCTTTTGGATAACTTTAATTGTGCGATGCAGGATTTTTAGTTCGTATCTTCTTCTAATTCCAGGACTGCAACGGCGATGGAGTCACAAACTGCTTCGACTACATGATGGTGAACGGTAATGGGGGTTATGGCTGCTCCGCTCCCTTGAACCGGTCGGTGAATGGCAGGAGGTGGCTGAAGAGGTACGAAGAGTGCAAGATATAGAAGCTGATCATCAACCGTATGTCGCCTAGTACTGGATGAAGGAGGCTCGCATCCTTTGAGAAATCGCGATTATCAGCAGGGCTATTCCGTATCTCTGTTGGCAGTTCATAGTGATCATCACTTGGCGAGCTTTGATATACAATGACAGTTCTGTACGGGTAGCGTCAGTTGAAACCAACAAGAACGATCATCGTATATCAAAACTCGCCAAGTGATGATCACTATGAACTGTCATCAGAGATACGCAATAGCCCTGCTGGACTTCTGTCAATTTACTTAATATTACAGTTTATCAAATAAAACTAAGCCAGAGTAAAAACTTTTTAAGATAGCTTGTTGTTTTTTTTATTTATCAGGATCATCAGAGGCTTATCATCACCATTATAGCAGTATTGTTTTAATCTTACTTTACGCTGAATCTAATCACACATCATACCGAACCGAGCCCCACATAGAAATTTTTCTTTTGCTATTAAGGAAGTCCAAAGAAGCGATGGATGGACTTCGTAAGAGATGATATGGCTAGAAAGGAGGTGACTTCTGAGATGACGAGTAATAGAGAAGTATGGAAGACAAAGACGTGTTGCGCCAACCCTAAATAAATTGGGATAAGGGCAGAAGAATGATGATGATGTTTACCATTTCGTTTTGGTTTTTTGGACGAGGCTAAGCCCTAAAGAAAAGCTATAATTATTAATATAGCTTTTCTTTGACCAATTCTTTGACCAAGCCCAATGAGGCAATTTAATTTATATTATAATTTAAATTGCCTCATTGGTCTAGTGGTTACAATTGCAACTGCTAAGCATGAGGTCATGGGTTCGATGCTCAGGTCGGGCAAAGTGTTATTGGATTTCCCATCAGGGTTTTTTCTGTAGCAGCTACCGCCCCCGGTTCCTGGCAACTTTAACATATAACTAGCGAAATGTAGGGGTACTATTAAGTACACCTTTGCCTAGCCCCTCGGGGGCTACAGAGTCGTGTTACGTTTTTTTTTTTAATCTTCTTTTTTAGAATAAGGGTGTAATCGATTATGTCAGCCGCATAAATATAAAAAAACCGGCCAAGTGCGAGTCGTACTCACACGCACACAGGGTTCCGTAGCACCAAATAATATAATAATAATATTTTGAAGGCTCATTCATAATGTTGTATTGTTTTAGTCAAGTCAAGTCACTAAGAAGGATATCATTGTTAATCCAAAAACTAAAAATCGCCTGGAAACTTTTAAAACTAAACTTTTGTCTAAATTACCACTTTTGTCAAATAACGGTGATCCCAAACAACAATATAACGATTTTTTCGGTATGTATTGCACACAATTTAAAACCACGTTTGTTCCTAAGACAATCTCGGTTAATAGTAACGCTTCTTTCAGCGACTGGGCCACCATTGGTATTCATAAGAGTCGAAAACGACATTATGAGCTGTATGAAGAACGGACGTATGTATGTACACTGTAAAATGTAAGTTATATGTTAAGAATTATTCCAAGGTATTTAAAAAAGTTTGTTTTAAAGCAAAGTCACGTTATTTGAGTTCAAAAATTAAAAACAGTAGTAATGTAATTAAAATTACATGGAACATTATTAATAGCGAAACGGGAAAGTCTTGCAATCGAGATAGTGACTACCAGCCTTGCTATTGGCGATAATATTTTAAATTCAGAAACTCAAGTTGCCACAGCATTTGAAGATTTATTTGCGGATATTCCCGTATCGACTACTAAATCGCTAAACTCGTCACCTGCTGCTGCCGAGTCTTTATTAAAGGAAGACGTTTCAGTCTGTGATTCCGAATTTAATTTTCAATATGTCACCTGTAAAGATATAATTAAAACTTTTCACACGTTAAATGTTAAGAAGACCGCCGATCTATGGGGTCATTCTGTGGACGTTGCTAAGTCCATTATAACCATTGTAGCTCCTTCTTTAGCTGTAATATTTAACGATTGTATTGACCGTGGTGAGTTTCCTGATCTAATGAAAAATAGATAGATAGAGAATAGAATTCGTGATTTAACTGATTTAGAGACAGCCCGTTTAGTTTACTTTAGTTATTTCCACAGTGTGATGTCGTACGGTATTCTCTTGTGGGGCAATGCCGCCGATATTCAGACAATATTTGTTTTGCAAAAAAGCGCTATTCGTTCAATTTATAAATTAAGTCCTAGATACACCCTCAGAGAATTCAATCTATTTATGAAAACCTTTTGTACGCACATAAAAATATTAATTTGTTTAAAAAATAAATTTGTTGTTCCTGCAACGAGTCTAAAAAAAATAGGTGGTACGTTCAGATGCCAATGTATACGTTTTTACAATATTTGTTTTGCAAAAAAGGGCAATTCGTTCAATTTATAAATTAAGTCCTAGATACACCCTCAGAGAAAAATTTAAAGAGATTAATGTACTTACTGTCCCCTCTCAATTTATTTATGAAAACCTTTTGTACGCACATAAAAATATTAATTTGTTTAAAAAATACAGTGATATCCACAACATAAATACGAGGAACAAACACAAATTTGTTGTACCTGCAACGAGGCTAAAGAAAATAGGGGGTACGTTCAGATGCCAATGTATACGTTTTTACAATAAACTTCCGAGTCATATTCAATTACTAAGCCTAAATAAATTCAAAGCGTTTATAAAACGGAAGCTATGTCTGAAAGCCTACTATAACATTAATCACTGTCTCGAAGATAAAAAGGCTTGGGATTAAGCTGCTCCAATTAAATTTACTCTGTGAATGCGAAATTTCGGAATTCGCTTGTTTATTATTGATTCCTTTCTCATATACACTGTGACATTTAATTTATTTGACATGAATACTTTTAGTATTTTATTATTATTTTTATTTATTTTTTTATTATTTTGTTTTATATTTTTCTTATTGTTATAATTAATGATTTGACATGAATACTTACTTTGTTAAGTATTTTACTTTTTTTTTTTTATTGTTAATGTACACATTTAATGACATTTATTTTGTAGAGTATTGTGTATTAATTTTATTTGATTATTGTGAATGTGAGGACCATGTGGGTAATATTTTTTTTTGTTTGTTCGTTTTTTATCTTTTTCCACGATTGTCTGGCAGTTTGAGTACTATAAGCGACCTACCCAAATGTCCTTTCTTTCGTATTGTTCGTCGTGTCGTTGAGCTCCTTGAGTTATAAGTCGAGCTACACGATAACTGACAAATGCTTGCACTGACTGGACAGGTCCACTCAAATCTGTGTGGTTCTTTCTTCAAGAGACCATCTCAGACACTAATCTGCATAGTCCTCATGTGAGTTGACCAAGATTATGTCTGGACTTTAAAAGAGACTATGACCTCTGAGTTTGTTTCGGCTGTTTCTTCTCAGAGTAGTCAGGTACGAAACACCGGCCCTATCTAGTTTAAAAAAGAGACGTGTAAAAGTGTTTTTAAAAACCTATTTGCAAAATAAACATCATTCATTCATTCATTTACATTCAACAGCAAAACTAAATTTGTTTTTCATAGTATGTTAACGAAAAACAAAGTTACTGCTGCAGTTTGATGAAAAAGGACCCATATCTCAAAAACTAAACATCAAATCTTGTTCAAACCAATTTTGGTTAAAAGTTTTTTTTACGCTCTACAATCTTATATTTTTTTCAGAATTTTCCTTATCTTACTTTAGAAATTACAGGGGGGGTCATTTACAACTTTGGAAGTGTCTATCTTTCAAACGATTGACTTTGAGAAAAAATGGTTTTAGAATGAATCTCATTTTTAAAAACCTATCTATAGACATCAAGTATTAATATTTTTTAGTTTCAGTTCCATGTTTAGGTAGTTAATTTTTTTTTTGTATAGACCTCGTAAAGCGGTTCACAGAATACATCTATCTACTAAGTTTCAACTGTGTAGTCCTAATAGTTTCGGAATAAAGTGGCTGTGAAATACACAGACAGACATGGCGAATTTATAAGGGTTCCGCTTTTTGCCATTCGACTACGGAACCCTAAAAAAGACATAGAATCTAGATAATAACTAGGAACTTTACTTAATTAATTTAACAAACAAGTGATATAACTTTGATTATATAATGTCTAGATGGGGCATAAAATGTGCGAAAAGGTGTCAAAAAATATCAGCCAACTGTTAGCTTTTATGTTCGCACACAGAGACATTAAAGCCGCACAGACGCATAGTGTGCGTCGTGTGTGTCGTCTGTGCGTCTTCTGTGCGGCAAATTTCGGCGTAGGTTTAGACAAGATCGAATTGCACATTCCAAAATCCCTTAAACTATGTCCCGCTTCTGATTCTAAAGGTCTCCGTTCTTCTCCAACCCGAGCACACTCACACCAAAGATGATGTACTTAAGTGAAATAGGCTAAGGACCTAATAGATAGAGCCAGAGGACACGTAAATCTCAGCATAGGGAATTCCAATAAACTTCTATTACCTACTTATCGAATGTTTTTCTTATAACAGGAAAATAATCTAGAAAATATTTCCCTTTAATCCGGAATCGTTATAAGTACCTACTTGATATAACACGTGCCGATCTAAAAGTATGTTATTATATTTCCATGACGGAATCGATTTAAACCAAAACAGGGTGTAACAAGACCCTTCTCGAAGCCGTCAACCAAGCATTATGTACATCAAATTAAGTAACTTTACGCAAACATTATTGCTGGGCAACGACTTTTTTTTGGTGTGAAATATCACGTTTTATGATGGGACTCAAAGTAACGCACTCAAAACGTTGTGCTGATGAATGGGTTGAATAGTACGGAGGCCGTGGAGATATTTAAAATAAAAATCTTACATTAAAAACATGTGTCTATTTGAAAAAAAAACTTGTGAAAAAGTTGGAACTTTGACCCCCAATATCTCCGTAACTAGAAGGTTCCCAGGTATGGCCTAGAACAAAAAACTTATCGCAATGATAGGGAGAACAAGTGCCTTTCGGCTTCGTGAAGGGTCTTGTTACACCCTTTATGTGATTATTAATATGCACTCAATAACAAAACTGAATTAGTTTCTATAAAGTCACCATCTGCCTAGCCTTTTCCCAACTATGTTTGGGTCGGCTTCCAGTCTAACCGAATGCAGCTGAATACCAGTATTTTACACAGAGCGACGGCCTATCTGACCTCCGCAACCCAGTTAGTACTGGGTAATACTGCGGGTAGACCGTTGTCAGATTTCAGGTCACTAACTGCCTGTGACAACTGTAAATAGATCTATAAATGACAGCCGGGACCTTAATGTGCTTTTCGACGCACGGAGGAAACTTGGTGTGTAATGGGTAGTCACCCATACACGATCCAACTTAAGCAAGGGTGGCTTGACCTTAAGATCGATTCGAGTGACATAATGTCTTAACTCATGGGGATTATAAAATAATAACTTATCTTTGGATATTATACTTAAAAAGGTTGTTATAATACAGAACCAGACAAGCAAATTACATAGCGTTGCGGGCCCCTAGAACAAACTACGGTGCCGTAGATTGTTCTAGGGGCCCGCTACGCTGTAAAGCTGTGCTCTTTCATACAGAATAGTATTTCTGCCCAGAAATACTATTCTGTATGAAGGAGCACAGCTTTACAACAAATTGCCTCGGAATGTAAAAGATCAAAAATCCATAATTATACTTTATAAATTATATTATTATATATTTTAAAAAATCGCTAAAGAAATTTTTTAAGTATTTTTGTAACCGGCGGGGCGTCGCGTCGCTAATGTATTCTAAGTAGTTTTTTTTTTTCTCTTTTATGTGAATGTAGGTAATTCTTTTTGAGAAATAAAGGTCTCTAAAGATCCCAAATGTCCCTATAATAAACAATTTTAATTGGATTATCGGCCTAGTTTTCATAAAGGACATTTGACTATACAAACTGGCTAAGACCTAACCCATGAATATTACGAACTATTTAAATACGTCTTCGCCGATAAGATTTAGTATGCTACGATTTCGTTTTCCATTGCCGGCTGAGATAAAATAAAGATTTTTGACAAAGATTGGCCTCAAAAGTTGGCAATGTTATTACCAATAATTTAAATCATTAGTGGTCGCTGTACTTAAAACTTAGACTAGGAAGACTTAGACTTATTTTAATTTATGTAATAGTTTGCACGCCATAAGGTAGACTGTAGCCGATCTCATTAACTAATGTACAATTTCTGTTTTGTTGACATTATTTTGATTTTATTAATATTTTAATTAAGTAATAATATGCACGCCGTAAGGTAGACTGTAGCCGATCTCTTAATTTATGTACAACATCTTATACCTGTACCTACATTCAAAGCAAATAAAGATCTGGGGGCCTAAAATAGCTGCTTTATCAGAATCAATTCAATTTAAAATTCTTAAATGATCTTTATAGTTATGACCACAAAGTCCATTTTAAGACTTTTAAATTTTTAACATGATTCTTATTATGATTCTGATAAAGCAGCATTTTTGGCCCCCTGATTCTGATTCTTAAGAGTAAGTTCACATAGTTCATTATTAAGCTCCAAAATGAAAAAAAAATAGATAGATATGATTTTCAGTAAGAGTGAGCGAGACAATACGTTTCAAATGACATTATCAACAGAACATACACACACACACATTAGGCACGGATGGCGCAGTGGCTGAGCGATTGGCTGCTGCGCTGCGTGTCGCGAGATTGATTCCCGCATAGAACAAAAAACAAAAAAAAAAAACAAAAAGGTTTATTGCAGAAACTTGTACAACTTTTACAGTAAATCTTACGTAGGGACCTCCTTTTAAGTAAAAGATATACCTGTGCTAGGAGATCCCGCTCTTCAATAACAAATTTTGAAATGGTAAAAATGGTGTACAAATAGAAAATAGAATTTAAATAAAAAAAATATTTCAAGTAAAATCTAAAACTAAACAAAACAAAAGACTTGAACTATAACAAATAAAAGCAAAAAAAAAAAAAAAACAGATTTAAAGATGTTTTTATCCTTAAATAGCGTGTGTGAGTGTGCATGAGTGTGTGTGTGTGCTTGTGTGTGTGAGTGCATGTGTGTGTATGTAAATGTGTGCGTGTATGTGCGTGTGTGTAGGTGTGTGCGTCTCTTACCTTCACATTTACGATGCTTGCAGCAATAATTCAATGTCATCATAGGTCTTTAGTTTTAGCCATTGAACTATTGCCTTTTTGCAGTCTTTGGTACTCATAGGATAGATGTTAATTATTTTATTTATTTTATTATACAGAGCAGCGGAGTTTGAGTTAAATTGTCTTTTGGCATATCTAGTTTTAACGAATTTTACTGGTGCAACACTGTATTTTCGTCTTCTTTCCTTATGGTGAGGGTCATAGGGCAGGACTTTGTGTAATTTTAAGACGGCATGTAGTATGTATAATTTTCTGACTGTGAGAATACCGCTCAGAGAGTATAGATCATTGGTTGGGAATCTGTACGGTTTGGTATACATGACCTTGATAAGAGATCTCTGTGCTCGCTCTAGCTCAAGAAACTTAGTTTTTGTCGCACCGCCCCACACGGGTATGCAGTAGGTAAGAATTGATTGAGCCAGAGCGACATAAATTTCAGTTAACATTTTTTTAGTTGTAACATGTCTTAGGTTCTTAAATATCCAGATAAGTTTTCTCACACGACCCATGACCATATCTGTATGAGTATGCCAAGATAACCGCTGATCAACGATTATACCTAGGTATTTTATATGACTAACTTTTTCAATATTTTTACAAGAGCAGTTTGTGCTAGATATATTATGACAGGTGTGGATTTTGAGAGTTACGTTAGGTCCAGGTTGGGTATTGTTGTAGTTTGTAAATGCAATATGTTTTGTCTTAGAAATATTTAGTGTAAGAAGATGTGAGTTCAGCCAGTTAGCAATTCTGGAAAGACCTTTTTCAGCAGATTGATATACGGAATCCCATGTATCACCAGAGAAAACAATAGCAGTATCATCTGCATATGAGAAAACGCGACCATTATCTAGCAACATTTTACAGAGGTGGTTTATATATATTAAGAAAAGAGTCGGGCCCAGTACGCTACCTTGCGGAACGCCATAGGTCACGTAAGACTCCTTACTAATATAGTCTCCTACCTTAACCTTTTGCCTACGATCCCGTAGATAATCTATTAGTAGTTCTAACGGGTTTCCTCTCACGCCTATACTTTCCAGACTACGCACAAGAATGGGGACAGAGACGGTATCGAAAGCTTTTTTCAAGTCAAGAAATACGGTTAGACATCTTTTTCCTGAATCTACTAGGTTAACAATATGAGAGGTTAATGCTGTAACTGCGTCTTCCGTAGATAATTTTTGCCTAAAACCATATTGAGCTTGTGAAATAATGTTATATTTATTAGTGTAGCTGGTTAGTCTTATGTTAATTAGCTTTTCAATGATTTTAGATATTGCAGGCAAGACAGAGATAGGTCTGTAGTTGTTTACGTCATCCCTGTCTCCACCCTTGTGCACAGGAGTAATGATGGCTTGCTTGAGAGCTGGTGGAAATTTCCCTTGGCTAAAACACAAGTTAGCAAGATGCGAAATTATAGGTACAACTAATTCATGAGCAGTTTTTAAAAATCTTGTTGTAATATTATCCCAGCCTGGAGCGCTTTCAGATTTAAGACCCATTAGCACGTTATAGACTTCTCTAGGATCCGTTTGGAGAAGCACAATGGAGGAAGCTTGTGAATTTATCATATGATCAGAATCGTATTGAGATTGTGATCGGTTTGCGGGGGTAATGTCTTCAGCCAGGGTTTTGCCAATGTTAGAAAAATAATCGTTTATGTAGTCTACTGAAGCATGAGGGGTGGGCTTTATCTCTAATAGTTCTGAGTTAATTATTTTTTTAGGTTTGCGATGAGTTATATTGTTTATTGTGTTCCATACCTGTTTCGTGTTCTTGTTTGCTTTTAGTAGTTGTTCTTTATCATATTTTCTTCTAAGTTTTTTAACTAAACTATTGCAATGGTTGCGATATCTTCTGTAAGTGATTTGTAATATATTGTTTTGTGGATCACATCGTAGCCTTCTCTGCATATTGTTCCTGTTTTGAATACAGCGCAAAATTCCTAAAGTTATCCATGGTTTAATAATGCGATTATTTCTCGGAACTAAAGTAATAATAGTGTTTTGCTGAAGGCAATTTTGGAGTATTTCTATTAATTGTTCAGATAACGTGACTGGATCATTGATTAAATTAAGTTCAGAAACATTACTTAGTTTTAAGGCTGTTATTGTTTTCTCAAAGTCTACATCTTTTTTGGTTTTCGAGCATTTGCAAGAATTTACTAAATTTGATAACTTGAGGAAAATCATGAAATGATCTGTGATAGTCGTATTCAATACAGCAACAGAAGCAGCGTTTTTATTCTCATCTAGTTTCAAAATGAAGTGGTCCAAACAGTTCTCCCCTCTGGTAGGTAAGGAATGTCCCGGTAACAAGCCATGCATTGCAAGCATATTTAGGTAGTTTAATCTATTTGTGCGCTCATACGTTTGTTCAGTAGGTTTATAAATTATGTTAATGTTTATATCGCCTGTTATAACAATATTTTTATACGATTTAAGTGAGTCTAGGTGATTATTTAGCGAGTCTATAAAACTGTCAGCATAATTATTTGAGGGTGATCGATAAATAGCAAGGACAACAAGATTATTCATTATTATTTGTAAGCATGATGCGTGAGTTAATATTATTTCCTTAACACTAACCTTGTGATCACTCTTGATATATACAACCACGCCATCACTCTGGTTTATATGGTTACTCGTGGTAAAAGTATAATAGTTTTTAATTTCAGGGGTACGTTTATTTGCATCTAGCCTACATTCATTTAAGATCAAGAGGTCAACACTAAACTTAAATTGTGTTAAAGTGATTAGTAAATCATCTAAATTACTATAAATACTTCTAATATTTTGTGATATTATTGTAAGATCCGATTTATGTACATAAAAATGTTTTGAAAAATCATCAATTTGAAATTCTTTAGATTGCGATATAACTATGTCGTCTATTTCTTGCATTATTGTATGTGTGCTATCCATTATACAGGTAAATTAGTCTGAGATCTAGTTCCATAATGTTTAGGTAAACGTGTTTTGTTCGATCCTCAGCAACAAATATAACAACAGAGAAAAATACATAATTATTACAATTGATGGGAATTTTAGCGTATACGATATTTATATTAAAAGTAAAGGTTAAGGAAGCCGATATGAGTGTGAAATATGAGATAAGTACGCGTATGTATTTGCGAATTTTTTGTATACGTAAGTAATCATAATATTTCAAATAATTTAGTATGTAAACATGTGTGATTGTGGAATTGTTATGTAAAAGGTATTGGACGTATATATGTGTGTATAATTTGAGTATATGTAGACTGAGAAAATTTGTATTACAACCATTTTTAAAAAAGTTCAACAAGCAAAATAAAATATACAGAAATAACATACAGTGGTGACAACATAACAGTAGTCACGCTTCTTGCAGTAGGCTTTGTATTTGGGACTCACTTCTAATTATGTATGTAGGTGATTCGTCATGCTTCTTCACATAAACTTTACCATAAGCGGTCCAGCAGTACTTAAATCCCTTTGACTTAGCGAGGTCGCGTGCTAGGAAGTGTAGTCTTGAGCCTTTTGCAGTGAGCTGTTCGGATACGAATATAGGTGTGTCTTCGTTTCTTTTGAAGCCTAGATGTTTAGCGCAGAGTTTTACCTTATGCTTGGTGTTGAAAGACTTACACATCTTGAGTATCTCAGTTTTTTGTATTGTAGAGGATAGTTCCACTATTATAGGGGTATTAGTCATACCCTGCTTCTTCCCCTTAATTCTGTAAATATCACGTATATCCGACTTCGCGACTACAATGTTTACGGTCTCAGTTAAACATTTTACCATGTCGATAAGGTCTTCTTTAGTTTCCTTCATTTGCCTGGGAACGTTCTTAATCTCAATGTTAGATTTTCTACTACCTCGCTGAAGATCCTCGACTTTTTCTTCCAGAATGGCTATATATTCTTTATCCTTCTTGGCTTGTATTTCCATCTGTTCTATCTTCCTCTTAAACTCTTCATTTTGCAGAGTTATAGCGGCCACTGAGTTTTCTATATGAGAATTTGTGAGTTTTATTTCCATGAGCGTGGGGGTAATTTTTTTAAGCTCCATCTCTTGAGTTAATAACATAGACTTAATCATTTGAATCATATCTTCTCTAAAGACGATTAGGTCATCTTCTCTTCTTCTTTTAGCTCTTTGAGTCATGCTCAGTGGAGAGTCGTACCTCTCTTCTTGGTTGGCTAGATTCGATTCAGAGAGTGACTTGTCCATTTTTGTACTAGGGCAGTATGAGTGATTAGGATGATAGTTTTAAAGTCAACTCCGTTATGGGTTAGTAGTATCGGGTGTATACCGTTAGTTATAAAAGCGCTCACCAATTTTTCCTGTCAGCCAAAATGCATACGAAGTACCAGGGTAGCAGAAGTTGTGAGGAGGTGCAAATTGCCCAATGTCCAGTACCTACGGCGGGGCGTCGCTGCTCTAGTCCTCGAATCACAGTCAAAGGGGCGTGTCGAGGGCGGACACCGTGGGCAGGTATGTTGCGAATGCGTAGGCGCACGGGTCAGGTACCAGGGTATTATGATCAACTACGCTTACCGCGGTTTATTTGAATAACTCTTCTTATTTTATGCACTCCTATTTTTATTATGGAATTAAATTTACTTAAATTATTTATAACTTTTTATCCAAATGGTCTATGGCACTGAGTACACGTCTACACCTTGCGGCGGTCCGGGAGAAGAGGATATATAGAACAAATATTAGAATAGAATATAGATAGTTGTTCCGGTTTGACTGTTTGTGTATGTAAGTTTCGATGTTTGCAAACGCACCCACGATACAGGAGAAATTCCTAGTGTGGGGCAACGATTTAAAAAAAAACTTACGACATAACTCTTTGCCTATGATTACTTCCTGCAATACATGAAGAGAAAGATTTCAAAAGTATCTTGTCATGTAACCTGCAATGCAACTACAGTACTTTCACAGTTTTTATGCCTTGTGACTGGCACTGTAGCTACATTTCACTGATATCTTTGTTTTGACAGTTCAAAAGTGCCTGTAACTGGCCTACTTGAAATAAATGCTTTGATTTTGATTTTGAACCAGCTTTCAATACATCGTGAGGAAACCAGCATGGCTGAGAGATATTTCTCGACAGCATGTAAAACCAAGAAACCAAGTCAGAGGCCCAGGGGATCCATAAAAAGTCTGACACCAGGCTAACCACCAGCCATACAATAAAGAAAGAAGACCAGCTCCTTTAACTCCATATTGACGGCAAACATTCAGGCAACTACAACTTCTTAGCTGTTCACCATTACCTCAATTAAACTCTGTTGAAAATCCTACACTATCAAAAACAGGCAGTGTAAACCAAACAAAGTCTAACTCTCGACAGGATGACCTAAAACATGCCGCAGTACAAGCAAAGTAGACAAGTGACATGAATGAATATTCAACCGGGACGTGTTAGAACTTTAATGAGGAACTAGGCGGAACCACTCGAAAAACATGTCCTGAACATCCTGCTAGATTTTTAGAGAAAGATGAAGTTTTTAGACTCATTAAAAACGATACGGTTTTAGTTTACTACTTTTTTGAGAGCAAAACAATTAAGATTATTTGAATAGGCTTTATTCAACAACTGGGTAGATCCAGCACATTCGCATAACCAAATCATTTATCTTAATCTCAAGTCAGCACTATCTGGAATAACTTTAGACATAAAAGACTTTAACATACTACCAACACATTAGGAACAGCAAACTACACTCAGGATAACATTTAAACAGAAGATATACAATCTCTTTGGTGTAGTTTAACCAGAGACAAAACAAGTGGGCGCATAAATCGTGAACTGTGTTGTCTGTGGAGTCGAGGCAATTCTCCAGTTGGCGCCAAATCAGGCGAAACATGGCTGCGGTTTGACTGTGTTGATACTTCAGTATTTAGCCATTGAGCGTGTTTAATTGACACTGAACACTTATCTAGATCTACACTAATATTACAAGGTGTAAACGGACGCTTTAGGAAGCCGTCAACCAAGCATTCTGTACACAGACTGTGTAACTCCAAGCAAAAAATATTTGAAGGATATTTTTTTTGGCGTAGGACTTTTGCGGTAGGACTCAACTCAATGTAACGCACTCCTACAGTGTGCTGATGGATGCATTGAATAGTACGGAGCTCGTAGAAGTAAAGTTATAACAGTGAAAATATGTATTAATAAAATTTAACTTTGATCCTCAATAACTCCGTAACTAGAAAGTTCCCAGAAATAAAAGAAAAATCGCAATAATGGAGAGAAAAAGTGCCTTTCGGCTTCGTTAAGGGTATTTTTACACCCATTACGAAGCTGTGGACAAAATCAAGTTTTGAATATAAAACAAAATTCTACTTTCCGTGAAACAATCAGGATAACAGAGTGAAAAAGTGATTTTACGGAGAGCGTTCACCTAACATCAGGCCAGTCACATCCGAAGGATAAGGTGGAGATGGACTGTATTACTGAACTTAGAAGTTTAAAATACCGATGTACTATATAATTACATAAAGTTTAAAACTACGACTCACGTGAGTCAGAAGGTACTCTGTGACGAATTACATAAGAGCGGCCAACCCGTCATACAAACGCTCGTACGTGATTATGCCGTTGTTACACATCTATCTTTGGTTTTTTTGAACCAATAGGTATTTTGTGCACTATATCGAGGTTTCTATGGTTGCAAAAAATAAAAAAGTAGAAACAAATTCAGTATAAGCCTCCAACAAATTGCTGTTTTGCACAAATTTTACCTGAACTTTGACCGTTCGTAATGTATTCAAAACCTGTAAAAATAAAGAAAATATCTCGATAGAAACCTTGCACATGTAATGCCAAATATTTATTTCACACACTTGTGAGACATAATCAAAAACACGTATTTCCTGGAACAAGTTTAAGAAATTTTCGAACACTATTTTTCGTTCAATATCATCGCGTTAGGCGGTATGAGGTGCGTGGGAGAGGAGTTGTGCGGGGTCGGGGCGGAGTAAGACGGGGGAGTTGAAAGAAAACGCCGCTGTGGCTCTGGATGAAACAACAAGCTTTTTGACCATGCTCGCGTTGACGATAGACGGGCCGGGAAAGGCCCTCTTAATTCAGAATGTTCATCATCGCGATGTACGGTACTTCGAAAGTTTGGTATGAAAAAGTTAACCCTTATTTCGCCAGTTAACTTGTAAACACTGTTTTAAGCTTTCACAGTTTACAACTAAACTTATAAGTACTGTCACTTACGGGATATCTTCCGTGATTGTCTATTATTTAGAGCTCCCGATATTAGGACGAAAAATAGACAATCACGGAAGATATCCCGTACATGTAGCAGGGAGCGAGTCTATTGCCATCAACCGGGCACAAATACAGACTCCGAGATGCTACTGAATAATCCCTGATTGAAAAATGCAATAACACTGTGCGATACAGGAGGCTCAACCCTATTAACACGATACCTCAAGGTAACATCGGTAAGGCTTTTCGTCGGCATCGTTACGACACTCTGCTAAGAATCGAACCCAGAACCTCACACAGCAATAGCACTTGCGACCACTAAACCTGCAGCACAGCGTTCTTGATCAGTACCCAAATACTCATAAAATCCTTTACATAAAATTATCCGCTGCAAAATTACACTAGTTACTCAAGCAAAACTACAAAGTTATTTACACATTCTTCGTGCCAAAAATGCCTCGTTAAATTTTAATGAAATTTTAGCCTCCGTTTAAGTCCTGTAAGTGAATTCTCTCTGTCATTCGTTCTTTGTACGAGGACTATGACATACATAACTAATATGAGTAATATGTGAGCCAGAAATTCAGTATTATAGGTGTAAAAATATACATGACGAAGCCGAAAGGCACTTGTTCTCCCCGTCATTGCGATTTTTTTAGGGTTCCGTAGCCGAATGGCAAAAACGGAACCCTTATAGATTCGCCAAGTCTGTCTGTCTGTCTGTGTATGTCACAGCCACTTTACTCCGAAACTATTAGGACTACACAGTTGAAACTAGTAGGTAGATGTATTCTGTGAACCGCTATAAGATTTTTATACAAAAATAAAAAAATATAAGATTAAGGGGGGTCTCCCCATACAAGGAACTGAAAATATTTTTTTTTTCATCAAACCTATACGTGCGGGGTGTCTATAGATAGGTCTTTAAAAATGACAATTGAGGTTCCTAAAACCATTTTCTCTCAAAGTCAATCGTTTGAAAGATAAACACTTACAAAGTGGTAAAATGTGTGTCCCCTCTAATTTCTAAAGTAAGAGGAGAAAAATTCTGAAAAAAATATAGGATTATAGAACTTAAAAAAAAACTATCAAACAAAATTGGTTTGAATAAGATTTCATGTTTATTTTTTGAGCAACAACTTTGTTTTTCATTAACATACTATGAAAAACAAATTTAGTTTTGTTGATGAATGTAAAACAATACAACACATGAATGAATGCCTTAAAAATATTTTTATTATATTGTTTGGTGCTACGGAACCCTATGTGCGTGTGAGTACGACTCGCACTTGGCCGGTTTTTTATTCTAGACCAAACCTAGTACAATAATAATTTAATAAACAAGTGTTTTTTTACATTTCTGTGGTTATTTTAAAGGGTGTAACAAGACCCTTAACCAAGGCATTGCGATCATTTTATTGTTCTAGACCATACCTGGGAACCTTCTAGTTACAGAGATATTGGGGGTCAAAGTTCCAACTTTTTCACAAGTATTTTTTTTAAACAAGTTTTTAATGTTATACTTATAATTTTACTTTAAATAACTCCATGACACCCGTAATATTCAATGCATCCATAAGCTCATTGTTTGAGTGCGTTACAGTTGAGTGCTAATATGAAACGTGATTTTTCACACCAAAAAAAAGCCATTTCCCAACAATAAATTGTTGTGTACAGTTACTTAGTTACCTAGTTTGTTGTCGATACTGGGTTTTTCCATCAGAATTTTTTCAGTAGCAGCCAATAGGGTCGCTCCCTAGTAGTCACATGTACTAGGGAGCGACCCTATTTGCTGCTACTGAAAAATTTCAAAAAAAAAAAAATAGTACTGGTGGAACGTGGATGTACTATTAGGTACACCTCTGCTTAAGCCTTAGTGGATTACAGGCGTGATGTTATATGTAATATAATTTAGCCATTTATTTCGAGGTTAGAGAAAACGGCTATAACCCTAAGATTTCTCATAAAACCTAAAAAACAATAATTCAAATGGAAGCAACGAAACCCGTCGTTGGCTCGGCTCAATGCTACCAATATTTATACGCAACGGCATCCATTTCCTTAATATACACAAAATAGAAGAAAGCCTCACAGCCGTTGTCTCCCCAAAAAAGTCGTAACACAGGTAAAAACATTCCCCAGCTCTTCCCGCCATTTTTGCACGCGGAACTCATTATTTTTAACAAAATAAGCAAACGTATTCGCGCACGCATCCTTTCCTTTCTCCCGGGTCCTTATTCCGAAATGTTCTGTCACATAAATTAACAACGCATCGCAAAAAAACGGATAAAAATTACGCAAAAACCAGAAAAAAAAACATAATTCACAAGTTTAGACATTTTTGGGAGAGTTCTGGCGGCCCTGTTTTGGGTTCGCCTAATTTTTGGGTTAATAAAATTTATTCAGTGGCTGACTGCTGCCTGAAGAGTAAAATTTCAGTTAATTAAAACTTGATGAATGTTGAAAGTTTGCGATGATCCTCAGTTTCAACGTTTCACCGCAACTTATTATGATTAAACTACGATGCTTTAATTCGTATCTGAGAAATAACTTTCTTTCTTATGCGCATGTAATCACTACATAGTACAGAACAAAATCGCTTCCCGCTGTCTGTCTGTCCCTTTGTATGCTTAGATCTTTAAAACTACGCAACGGATTTTGATGCGGTTTTTTTAAATAGATATAGTGATTCAAAGGGAAGGTTTACATGTAAAACATTGCACCCGTGCGAAGCCGGGACGGGTCCCTAGTAAACTATATACAAGGTGTAAAAAGACCCTTCACGAAGCCGCCAACCAAGCATTCTGTACACCAAGTTGAGTGCATTACATTCAGTCCTACCGTAAAAAATGATTAGTCGCTCCAAAAAAAAAAGTCGTTTCCTTGCAATTTTTTTTATAGAGCAACTTGGTTTGTTGTATAGAATGCTCGGTTGGCAGCTTCGTGAAGGGTCTATTTACACCCTTTATCTATACAATCTATACAAATAAATGAAATTTAAGTGTCTGTAATACCAAAAAACAGCTTTTTACTGAATTCATATGAAAGTATTTACGGTACTTACTTATAACAAAAACACATTATTTATAACACACATTACAATATACATTATTTTCAATTTTTTGTCTGCCTAATTTGTTCCGGCTAATCTCCGAAACGGCTGAACTGATTTTGACGGGACTTTTACTAGCAGATAGCTGATGTTATAAGGTTTAACATAAGCTTATATTTTAGAATAATGGGTTCCGCGCAAAAAAAATAAAAACTGAAACAAAATTCGATTTAAAAAAAAGTTTTTTTTTAAATATTTTCTCGCTGACGAAATTCGCGGGCAACAGCTAGTGTACAATAAATCTCTTAATAACATGCATACTTGTTTACAAGTTTTTATTCAAAGTCTAAAACGCTGAAAGTCTGAAGTGTAAAATTCTAAATAAGTATTTCGTATCAAAATTCGTTCAGAGATTCCACTTGTGTCAGCGTTTTTTTAACAAAGTACCGACCGCTTTGTGTTAGCATTTTACAAGGTCTTGAATTTGCATAGAAACGTCTAGAATTTGAACTGTTTTAGAACTTAGTTTAGTTCAAGTATAAGCAAGACCTGTAAATTGTGTCTGTAGTTTTGTTTAATATGGTCTGGAAGAAAAAGGAAAACTAACTTTCTGCTTAAGCATTAAGAGTTAAAATCGATTATTGTGCTATCTTTATTCTAGCGTTTTACTGACTACATTGAGTGAAGATTAGGTAAGTGTCTACTGTCTACTGTCTACTAAGTAAACGACAAGGTGGGGCAATATTCAATAATTATTTTTCTTATGTTCAAAGTACTCCAAATTGTATTATAACAAAATCCCAAGAATTAAAAAGAAATAAAGAAAATTGTGTTTATTCGACATTATTAAAAAAAAAACTTAATACAACACTACAGTGTACAGGGTGTGTATGTGTTTCATACGACAGTGTTTGTCAATCATTTAAGTAAAGATGTCCTCGCATAGCCCAAAAGTGGCCCATTGTGTACACCCAACCACACAACCCTCCAATTTGTAACAACACTCCATTACCCACAAATTAACAACGTAATAGTCAATTCATCAGTCTTTGTCACATGATATTACGGCGCCATGTTGAAATGTTTCGTTTCACGCACATGACGCTAGAATACGAAGGCGACGCGGTGTGAAATTATACAAGTACCCTATGATCTGTTGGAAAAGTATCTGATGAAAAGATAAACATAATTATGGATCAGACAAAAACAGATGTGCGCGCGAAAAAGCGTTTACTCTGCACTGAGAAGAGCGAGCCCGCACATCCCGCATGAAACGATAGATATGATATGCGGTATGAGTGAGCGAGACAATACTATTAAAATCTCATTGTCAACAAAATGTCACCATTATGAATGGCGACTCTATCAATTAAAATTTTAAATATATATAGATTTGATTAAACTATCTTGTTGCGACTTCGTTCGCGTGGAAATTTTGATGGTTTATTCCACTTTGTTCACCTGTGTGTATAGTTGTAAATAAACCGTTTTAAACCAAAGTCAGTGGTTTAAAACCCGTTTTAAATTTGTTTAAAACAGTTTAAAACCACGACCACGTGGGCCGTACATTGATTACGAATTACTTAAAAAAATAGTTTAAAAGGCTAATTGAAATCATTTACCATTTTTATTAATATATGTGAAGTCATATATCATATTTATACTACTATTTAGGATTAGACACTGAAAACAATCATGTTTTGGGTATTTATTAAAATAAAACGGCAATGCCGCATTTTTATTTTTCACTTTGCTACCAAAATCGCAACGGGGAGAGATGGGGCAGGTAGGGATCGATTTTATGTTTGTCTGTCATGTTAATGAAGGTTATTTTAAAACATTTTTATTTTATTTTCCTTTTATATTTTCTAAATCAGGAAGGAGGTGTGGTCTAGATAACTTCGTGTAAAGCCTCAGTGCATTCCAAAAAAAAACATTCTAAACCATATTAAACCGCTAAGTGTGGTTTTAAATCGTTTTAAACCAAAAAGACCGTTTAAAACCAAATGGTTTAAAACGTTTAAAACTCGTTTTGCATCTCTACCTGTGTGATATCACCCGGGTGAACAAAGTAGATTTTTTGGTGTCTTCATTTCACCTTGGAAGAATTTCACCTAGGTGATATCTTCCAGGTGAAATAATTCGACATAAGGGATGGCCTTTGTTCACCTTGGAATACATTCACCCAGGTGTACAAAGGCGACTTTTTTTATTCATCTTGTGGACTTGAATCACCCTCATAAAGCATGCTAGTAAATACTTTAAAACTTATTATTTAAACCAGTTTAATGTTTATTAAACAATTTTTTGGGAGAAACAAAATGTATCCTTCGTGCTATTCCAGACTATGATCTGTATCTGTGCCAAATTTTATCTAGCTAGATCCGTTCAGCCGTTCTGGTGTGATTGGGCAACAAACATCCGTCCAAACTAAACGACGACGACGGCACGGTAGGCGCAGTGTTCCGAGTCTGGCTTTTTGTGTATGTGAGTTTCAATGTTTGTAAACGCATCCACGTTACAGGAGAAATTCCTAGCGAGGGGCAAGTGTTATTTAAAAATAAAAATAAAAACTTTCGAATTTATAATATCAAAAATTAAGTTCCAATTCGATTATGTAAAAAATAAAACGATTATTTTAATTTTTTTAAATCGCTTATTTTCTTCGTTCACATCGTGCGCCTGTGCTTGTACTGCCTCTCAACAGGGTTTGTTTACACATTTGTCAGACACTTTTAGAACAGACCATACCCTCAACACTGGGATGGGAAAGACGCGTGATCTATGAGAAGTATTTCTGAATAATGATCCTTTATTTCTGTCGTCTCTGGTATTTGAGACAATGCTATTTTATTCTGAAAACTCGTTTCGATGAAATTCAGTGCCGTACCGCGCGTACATACAGCGACATTTCAAGCTATACTTTCCAGTATTACATGACTCGGAAACAAATGTCCATGCTCATCACACAAACATTTGCTCCTACCGGGACTCGAACCCGGGACCCAAAGAACGTAAGACAACCTCAATACCGCTGCGCCATTCGGGTCGTCAAATCTAAAAATAAATAAATAAATATAAATATAATCAAAGATGCTACCTTTAGCAAGATAAATTGAGTCTACGCTAAAGAAGATAGCCTAATATTATTAGGAACGTCTTTTTGAAATAATAGAATTGAGTTTACGTCAGTCTTTATTTATGAAACTAACATACCATCGTCACACTCTTAAACATCATCATTCTCATTCTCCTGCCCTTAATTATCCCAATTTATTTAGGGTCTGTGCAGCATGTTTCTTCTTCCATACTTCTCTATTACTCGTCATCTCAGCAGTCCTCTCCTGTTCAGCTATTTCATCATTCACAGCCGTCCATCGTTTGTTAAATATGCGTGTACTCATGATTCGCCCGTTTTATTGATTGTATTCTAAATATTGAAATTTGTTAATTTGCATACTACAGAGATTTTAAATTCTTATATTGTTAATTAGTATATGCTCTAGTAGTTCTTTGAGTTACCATAACCATACCTACTGTATCACCAAAAATCACACGTATAAATACTTTAACTACTACAACTTATAATCCTATATATCTTATATCAACTTATAAAAGGAGCATAACAAACCCCTCAGTACATAAATCCTTAGGTTAGGTACCTAATTAAAAGTTAAAGAGAAGTTGCTGAATCTGTTTTTTGTAATCTTATCATGCGAGAACTACTTGACGAGTTTTAATGAGAGTCCTGAGTTACGGTGCAAGGAAACATCGTGAGGAAACTGGGATGTAAGTAATCATATTAAAACGTAAGTATGCAGCTATGCAGTAAGAAAAGCGGAGATAAAAATATGCTTTTATTTTTTGTGAGATATTTTATTATGAAACAGCTTTTTGTGTGTCTCATTGACTGCTTAGACCTTCATGGCTTAGACCACAATGGATTCTGATGTGGTTTATTTTATAAATAATAGATACCTAATACATTATTTAATTTAATTATATTGCATGTATTACCACTTTTGTACGCCCTAGAGGCAAAACATAGCGCCCTCAATGTATTACCAAATAAGAACTTATAATGTACCTATGTTTTACAATCAATAAATGAATCTGAATCTGAATTATTTTTTAAGAGGGGTAGGGGCTTTCAAGGAATTTGAAAAATAGGTATTTAAAGAAACTATTGCCGTCGCGCTGTGTCAAACCTCCCCAGAGTGAGATAGGGACGGTTGCAGCTGCACCGATTATATCACAAAAATTTGACGAAATCGTTTGACGATTTCGTATTTAGGTACCCTTTTTTCTTCTCGAAAACTGAGCCGATTCAATTATTTTTATATAAATTTTAATGTTGATATTTGACATTAAAATTTTAAGAAAGAGTATGTTTATGCTCCTATCAATTTGTCAATTTTGGTCAGAGGGTCATATTTTCTTTACATAGTAGTTGCTGAAAAAAAGGAAATGACAGGTACGTGTCTACAGAAGACCTTGATTTTATGAAAAAAAAAAAAAAGATTGCCTTAGAGGCATTATTCACGAAGAAAAAATGGGAATAAATAACGTCAATTTCGTCAAAAGTATGGCAAATCACATCCCATGTCCCCTCTTAACTTAGATATACTCCAGAAATCTCTTTGTTTCGACGTTTCGTCGTTGCATCCGTGCAAAGCATGAGCAAGTGTTGATGAAGAAACACCAGACAAAGCCAAGCTGCGGCCAAAAGCTAGATAAACACCAAATTTATTCAATCTCTTCAACGTATTCTCTTAAACTACCCCCAAAAACGTTGAAATTCTAAATCTAGTCCTACACACCGAACCCTCCATATAAATGATATTTTAAATAAGTAAACAGCGACCTCCGTAAGCCAAAATCAGGGATCAGCAAGAAAAACAAATATAAAATCAGGAGAAAATGCCAGGTTATCACAGAAACGAGTCCGGTAGGGGCCATCCGGGGTTCAGTACAAATAAGCATCCGATGTTAGGATCCCCACAATGTTGATGCTATCTGAGACGGGTCCGTTTCCTTTTGTTGAGAATGTAGATGAGAATCTGATATGTTGAACTGTTTAGGAAATCTTTGAATAAATTCAGCTGTTTCTTGTCCCGGGTCCTGTGAAACTTGAGGTAAACCGAAAATAGATTTCAGCACAAAGATTTTACCTACCTACTGCAAAAATATCTTAGAAAAATTTCTTCTAGCCGACCTGCGAAAGAAAATCATATGAAAAACAAATGTAGACAATATTTTTTGTCAGATTAAAAAAAAAAACTGAAACAGTTAACGACAATAATCGAAGTTTGTTTCTCATTATGTACACAGTCTATTGATTTCAAGTTTACAGGCAACCTTAGTCCTTACCAATGGAAAGAATGATTTGATAATATCACACATTAAGACGAGATGCCGTCAGTATTTTACCTATTCTAAAAGCAAACAACCCGCATTAGCATCATGCTGAGGGGTAACCTTGTTATGTGTGGATTGTGTGGTATGTTTTTTCTTTTTTTTTTGTTATTTTTATGTATCGTGCACGTCTTGTTCCTGCGACAAATAAATATGATCTGGCATTAAAAAAACATTTAACAATATGATTTTTTTGATCCATACTTTAACGAAAGCCAGCCTCTCTTTTTCCTTAACAAGTTAGAAGTCTTGTCACCCCAATTTTAGGTAGCACCGAGATTAAAGCCGAGCATATCACACCATTCCATTCACAACAGTTGTCCGCTAATAACGCCAAGCTCAGCCGGGATTTGCCGCCAAACGACTAAAATGGCGGCCAAGAATTTGAGATTACAAACTGGACAGAGAAAATAACCAGTTCCAGCGATCATCGCCCCGGGAGACCCGTTTGATTAAAATAAAAATGGAGAAAAATAAACAAAAAGGGAGTGCACTGCCCGGGAATCGAACCCGGGTCGCAAGAATGGGAATCTTGCATGATACCACTACACCAGCAGTGCGCTATGACGGCGGGTTAAAATAGAAACTGTGCTATGGATTGCATTTTAGTTAATCAATTGCAATTCAATTCCATTATTTCACTGAAGCGTTTAACGAATGATTAATTCAGAATTCCACTACGACTTGTGAGATGGATTGATTAGTTAGTAGTATTATAAAGGTAACTAGCTGTTGCCCGCCGCTTCGCCCGCGGTTTTGCCGGAAATGATCCCACGGGCACGTTGTAAATATAACCTATTGCACTCGGGGATAATGTAGCTTCCTATTAGTGAAAGAGTTTTCAAAATCCAGTAGATCCAGAGATTACCCCCTACAACCTCACAAACTCACAAACTTTACCTCTTTATAATATTATTATAGATAGTATCTTTCTGTATCTATTATTATTATTTTTTCTTTTTCTATTAGATACAGAGTATAGAATAGATAAAAGCACTATGTCTACCACTATATATAAAACTTCAGGCCCTATAAAACCTTCAAACACAGAGAGGTTACCTATAAATATGCTGTACTTTACGAATATTCACCACTTTTTTTTACGGATTGGAAATCATCAAATGACCCCCTAAAATGGCACTCTGGGCGGAGCGGAAAGGAGTGTCCGACTTGTTCTGACTAAAACCCATCCATGTTCCTTCTTTTGCCCTTTGCGTTCCAGGGCCGCGGTATCTCTTTCGAACAATCCCGCAACCCTGGCAGGCATCGGTCTTTTCGGACCCCTTCCTGTTTGCTGACATCTCTTTGAAGCGCGCGTGGAACACGAAGGCGCCAATATCCACCGCTTAGAGGGTAAAACGAGGAATATGAGTTGAATATGAACGAAATAAATGTGCTGTACGGTACTATACGGTACATCAACAACGTAAAATTGATTTTCGTTTAAGTGGCAACGACATGAATAGGAAACAAGACATGAATAGATACAAGAGTGTACTAATCGCGAAAAAGACTGCAAAAGCCAGTCCACGAAGTAAGTTCATCATCATTTGTCTAGTCTTTCCCCAAACTATGTTGAGGTCAGCTTCCAGTCTAACCGGATTCCGGATGCAGCTGAAAACCAGAATTATACATAGAGCGACTGCTAATCTAACCCTCACCGCGAAGTAAGTTCAGTCTTAATAAAACTGTTCAACTGTTCAGTGCAAATTTTCATAATGTATACCATAAAACTTTAAGCCGAGCATTATAACTTGGTCCTACTTATATAGGAACGAGTAATGAGTTGACCCACCTAATTATGTATTTATACATTAACATCCCTCTCCAAAACTGTGGCGTAATTTTGTAACAAACTCCTAATCCCAATGCAATTCATTTTGACAGTTCAAAAATATTCATTGCGTTATGAAGTACATACGATTTTGAGAAGACGATTTTTTCATAGGGTAGTTAAAAGCTCCGATAAAAAAAATGGGCATACTTAAAGTATGAAAGGTTCTGCTTTTAATACTAAACTTGCGACAAATGAAAGGACAAAAAAAACGAACGAATAAAATACTGAAAATTCCAAAAATCAATACAGCATTTGTTAACGTAATATTTTTCCACCAGGTTAAATTGCGTTTTTAACCTATAAAATAAATAAAACAAGAATTAAAATCAACGTCAAGATACATACCAAAATGTAATAACGGCGTAGTCGACGTAGCCTCGCTAGCCCTTACAATATGTATGCCCCATACCCTGCAGACAGAAATAGGAGCCCCGCGTAACGGGCCGCTATAATTTCTGTCTGCAGGGTTTAAAGTTAGCTAACCTAACCTAACGTTGGGGTACCCCAAGTCCCGAGCTGGCTTCGCTCGCTCTTGCATCCATCCATAAGTTATAGAACTTAAGAAAACGATTATTTTAGCAGAACATGTTTTCGGTAAGTTAGTATTTTTTTCGCAAACAGTGTTTTTTTCGAAAATTTGGTAATTTTTTTTTTAGATATTTAGTTTTTTTAGGAATAAGCTCATGTTTATTTGTTAAATACAACATTTTTTGCCGGTTAATTTTGTATTCATTATTCGATACTTATTCATTTTAACCAAGCTCAGATCGTTGGAAGTTTTCGGAAGCTTTTTATTAATTCCCTTTTCAAACATATGAAGTAATGGTATAGAAGTTTCTTTGATAGTAATAGAAAGTGAACTGATGCTGATCCGTCCTAATATACCTACAATGGGCTAAGGAAATGATGAGTGATGGAAGAAGTGAACTGAGAGCAGTGGTGGCCCAAGGATAATAGCCCCGAGTTGTAGCTCGTGAGTTCAACCCAGGCAGGCCCCTTCGTCTTCTTACGACTTGTTTAAATTTCTTGTTGGGCCCAGTATGTGGCTACGACTACGTTAATCGCGGCATCTGTGCCGTCTTAATGTACATTAAGACGGCACAGTGCAGGTGCAGGTGCAGGTGTTGGGACACTTCGGACAATCCAGCGAGTAGGAAATCGTCTGGTTGGGAGGCCCTTACTTGGTGTTATTTAATTCACCACCACTGCTCTTAAAAAGATGGAGAGAAATATCGTCAGGTGACGTTTCACATCCACCAACCCGCACTGGGCCCACGTGGTGGATTACTGCTCACTCCCTCTAACATAGAGGAGGTCTTTGTCCCAGCAGTGGGAACGCTAAAACACAACAGGGACTGTTACATAATTGGGATGCTGGTTCCATTTTGTAAATGAAATTCAAATAATTTGCCAATCGTGTGCGATGTGATGCAGTTCATTTTCAATTCCTATTCACAGTTTTCATTTCCACTTTAAAACGAGTACGCTTGATAAAATGGATGTTGAACACTAATATGATTGATAAAATGGATGTTTAATTTAATTAGAATTATAAGGTAGTATGTAACAATTTTATTTTCCAGTTCCCTTCCTTTTTAGTCCTTATCGGGTCTTTGTCTGCCTAGCCTTTTCCCAACTGTGTTAGGCTCGGCTTCCAGTCAGCTCAATCAGTAAGTATTTTACATGTAACGGCTACTTATCTATGACCTCCACAGCCACTGGCACACTGGCTGGTACTCGGTAACACGATACCGCTTACCAATACTGGTGGGATTCCTCTCTGACTACCCGTAACGACTGACAAAGATCTACGAATGATGGCCGGGACCATGTGTTACTTTCCGAGGCGGAGTCAATTGAAACAATGAATAGCTCATCAGATGACGTCTACTGAGCGAAACTAACCAGTTCAGCTTTGCTCATCTTCTCGTAACTCAAACCCCTTTAATTTATTGTTTAAAGTTAGCAAGCTGTATGTATCTCGAGCTATTTGTGTTTCTTTAAAAGCGATACTAGGAACGCAGGAGTTTCAACAGCTAAGTTCTACAAAACCTACGTATTTTGTTCTTTTTTGCATAACAAAAATGTGTGCGACAGTGCTCCCAACTTTTGAGTTTTTAAAGTTAGCTAGCGTAACATATTGTGTTACAAAAAAGAACGTATAGAAAGTTAAGTGTTTTTCAAATGCATTTGAAGTCGTGATATTCGTAATGCAGAAATGCAAAAGTTCATACAGAGGAATCATGAAAAGAATATTTTCAATTGTCACACGATTATATAAGTTAGTACTTAACAATAACACCAGCCTATTACTGTCCCACTGCTGGGCGAAGGCCTCTTCTCAACAGAGAAGGCACAAGCATTGTTCACCACGCTTGCTCAAGACGGGTGGGCGATTTCAGACTTTTTTTATAAGTCCAGGTTTCCTCACGATGTTTTCCTTCACCGATGTCTGTGATGTCCAAGTTAAACTTAGAAAGTACATATGAATTGAAAAAGTCACATTGGTACTTGCCCGGATTTGAACCCAGACCTCATGCATGAGAGGCGAGGCCTTAACCTCTGGGCCATCACGACATTTAAGTTAGTACTTACTAGAGATATAATACCCAATGTGAGTATTGGGTTATTAAGTTATACCCAATGTGAGTATTGGGTTATTAATTTATACCCAATGTGAGTATTGGGTTATTAAGTTATACCCAATGTGAGTATTGGGTTATTAATTTATACCCAATGTGAGTATTGGGTTATTAAGTTATACCCAATGTGAGTATTGGGTTATTAATTTATACCCAATGTGAGTATTGGGTTATTAAGTTATTTTAAAATGGCCCCGCACCTTATAAACTGTACCTACAACCTGAAAGCTCGCCGTTCAATAATATCATCATCATTCTTGTTCTTCTTCATCATCATTCTTGTTCTTCTTGTAATGATTTTTTGTCATTTTGCACATTCTCTTGCTGCGATAAACAAATATTTTTCTTTCTTTTCATTCTCCGGCCCTTGTCCCAATTTATTTGCGGTCGGCGCAGCATGTCTTCTTCTTCCATAATTCTCTATTACTCGGCATTTCATCAAACACCTCTTTTCTTGCCATAGCATCCTTTATACAGTCCATCCATCGTTTCTTTGGTCTTCCTCTAACTGGTTTGGTCTTATACCCCTGCTCATTCATACTCAAAGCTTTCCCCACGACATTTTCCTTATGTACCTACAAAAATTTCAAGGAGAACGCGTCAGAAAAAATGACATGAAACTTTGCAGCCAAAACCAATCGAAAGCCAAACATCAAGAATTACAAAACTACTAAGATTTGGTTTTCATATTATAAGAAACAAAAATATCGTGACATTATTATGCCTACTTTCCTGCCCCATGACCCAATTTTACGAGAAGTTACTGTCATCTGAACCACAAAACAACCCTTAGGGGAACAGGACGTCACGTCACCGTAAATAACTGCCGAACTTTCACAAAGTTGTGCACAACTGGTCGAAGACAACAAACAATACATCTTGGTCTTTAAGTAGGTATATTATACCTATAGTATATGTACAGACTTCAATACAGAATTGAAGTTTCCACAACATTTGGATACTTCAATACAGAATTGATGTATTCACGACATTTGCCCAGAATTTAAAAGAATATTAGGAAAACTATCAGATTTAACCATCCATTCTTTGCTACTTATGTAATCTCCACACACTTTTTAGTTGACACTATATGATTTCCTAAAGAGACCACCTCAGATCAGTGGCGGTCCCCTCTTTGAGGAGTGGCTAGTGGCCCTGGTTCAATCCATGGTCCGGAGTTAGAGGGAATGGGACGCCGTCACCTCCTGCGAAGCAATCATGATAACGAAGGAGGTGCCGGGACGTGAAATGAGAGAGCCTCACGTCCCAGCCGCCGCTGGAGACGCCCTGGGCGTCGGAGGCCACGTGGTAGCTCCAGCCCACCGTGGCACGGGCCTGTGGACGGTGAGCTATGGGTTAGCTCGTCGTCCGTCTGTCTTACGAGGACAGGCCGTGTCGACGGCGCCTTCGTGTTCCACGCGCGCCTCAAAGAGATGTCAGCAAACGGGAAGGGGTCCGAAAGGACCCATTCCAGGGTTGGGGGTCTGTACGAAAGAGATACCTCGGCCCTGGAACACAAAGGGCAAAAGAAGGAATATGGATAGGTTTTAGTCAGTAAAAGTCTGACACTCCCCCTTCCGCTCCTCCCAGAGTGGGAGGGGTCATTTGATGATTTCCCATCCGTAAAAAAAAAGAAAAAAGACCAGTGGCGGTACTTCCGAACAAGCCCATAAGCTTGGCTTGCACTGAAACTTCTTAATATTCAAAGGGTTTTGGCCAGTCTGCTTGCCCTAGCTTGTCGTAATGTTGACCCCTAGACACGCCACTGCCTCAGATACATACAAGGTGTAATCAGACCCTTCACGAACCCGTCAACCAGTATTCTGTCCATCAAACTAAGTATTTAAAGAAAAGTTATAATTACCTATAACATTAAAAACTTGTATTTTTTTAAGCTTGTGAGGAAGTTGGAAGTTTGACCTTCAATAACTCCGTAACTGGAAGGTTCGTTCCAGAACAAAAAAAAGATTGCAAGGACAAGGAGAACAAGTGCCTTTCGGCCTCGTTAAGGGTATATTTTTACTCCCATTGGTCCTCATATGATCTGACTATATGAGGACCATGTAGATGTCTGATGTGACATCGGTTACTTCTCAAAGTACCTACTAAGCTTAATTAAGGACATAATGAAAGCACAATTCAATTAATACCCATCATTTATTAAAATGCATCAAAGCGCTTCGGGGGCTACGTGACTTCTCTCTTCCAAATATGATTACAACGGTTTTCGATCTACTGAGTGATGAACGAAATGAAATGAAACATAGTAACTAAACTTCGCTTTGTTACTAGTCACGAAACCCCAAATCTTCTTCTTAAACTATTCAAATCACTCAATTCCCAAAATCCAAATAATTACGGTGGTCGCCATTCACCCTTGGCAACAAGTCATCAATTCAAATGAAGTAAAACACTCGAAAGTCGAGGGTAGGTAACGTTCGGCTCTTCGGAAATAATTCGTTGAATATTAAACATTTGTAAAGGGTTGAGAGCTGCCCCTACTTTATGCATGATGATATTACTTGGTATTTTGTTTTTATCATTCTAATTTTATAGGTGTTTTTGGAAGTTTAAGAAAATGTAGTATGTGATGAGGTTTAGAACACATTTAAAGCGTCTATGTTCATCTTGCCCGTTTTATCGAACACTAGCACTTCGTCCGCGACTTCGTCCGGAAAAATTGTGATAGCTCGGCTAATATGCATGATATAAATATAAATTATAGCACCCACGAGCCATGTAGCATTCTGCCAGTGAAAGGATCTTTAGAATTGGATCGTTAGTTCCGGAGATTACCCCCCACATACAAACCTGCAAACTAATTTCACCTATGTATAATATTAGTATAGATTACAAAAGTTCAATTAACAGTCTTCAATATTTACCTCGGGTATACAACATCTACTTGCAGATCCCTTGTGCTGTGCTATTATGATTCCCATCTCTAAAAACGTAGGTAGGTATCTATTTTTAAATCAAACCAATTCATAACTATTCAAATCATTTAAGAAAAAAATCTTTAAGTTCACCAAGTTACACGGCAGGTACCTACTAATATTAAGTACCATACATCATACAGTATACATATTCCCCTGATTACATAGGTTATGAGATCTGTTCAGTTAAATACAAAGTAAGTGCATAGCGATAGCAGTTATCACTACGTGGAAACCCGAATAGTGGGTACAGTCGCGTACAACTATTTTCTTATCTAACCGATACTTTTCCGGTATAGCAGAGTACAGGAAATTATAGTGCCGGTGCTGTAAATGAGTTCTAGGCCGCCAAAAGACTTTCATAACGGAAGCAAAATAGTCCAAACGAAAAAGAAATACCATACCATTTCATTAATAATTAAAACCTAGTCAAACTGAAAACCAGTAGTGGCCCATTGGTAACGGCCCTAACTTATATTTCGTAGGTCTTAGGTTCGAATTCAAGCAGGCATATTACATTGTGTCATTCATTTCGTAACCATTGCATTATTCAAGATACCGGCATGCCCTAGAACCAAGAATTCGAAGACATGTGACATCCACCAACCGGTACTGGGCCCGCGTGGTTGATTAATGGCCTCCCTCTCAAAACAAACCTGTGGCTCGTTGAAGCCGAAAAGCTAAACTTGGTCTAATAACCAACCCACAATTTACAAACCCGCAGTAAGCTTGTTACAATTATCATTCCCCTCAGCAAACATGACCTACAATTTTCATTCCCAACCGACCTCTTTCTCGCTCCTCAACCTCCTTATTCGTTATAAAGCCAGTGTTATGCTAATAGGACCCAAAAATTATTCCAAAGTTAAATTATCGCGCGAACCACCCTTAAAAATTCAGTTTCCGGAAGAAAACATAAATCCTACTATCCGTTACAAGGCTATTCTGCATTTAAATTGTCGTCGGTACGAGAGACGAGAATATCTTCCAAGTTCCAAAGACAAAAATGCAACAATATTTTATTTTATTTGAGTGACAAGAGGTGTTTAGCATAAACGTTCACTATGTATGCAATGGCAGCCCGCTTTCCCGCCATTCCGACGAGTTTTTCTTTTTACATTATTTTCTCTTTTTGTAAATGAATTTAATATGTAATCGTGTCGGGCTGGGTAAATGATACTACAGCACAGTATCTACCCAGAGTACCTAGGTAGCTTTTATTACGCTTATTCCAGCAAGTCGTTTTTGTTATCGTGGCTCTTAATACTTTGGTATTATTTGAAGCAGGCCTCCCTCTTACGGGAAATGATATTGTGCAACCTAGCAAACATAACACAACAAAACATCAGGCCTATGTCACTCACTGAAGGGTTACGCAGAGGTGTACCTTCCCTCTAGTACACCCAGAATTCGCCAGCTATGTTTAAAACCCATGTTGTAAGGGGCAAGCCTATTGCCTTAAGAGGGCCCTTCCCGGCCCGCCTATCGTCAAAGCGAGCATGGTCAAAAACCTTGTTGTTTCATCCAGAGCCAAAGCGGCGATTTTCTTTCAACTGCCCCGTCTTACCCCGCCCCAACCCCGCACAACGCGTGTCCTACGCACCTCATACCGTCTAACGCAATGACATTGAACGAAAAATAGAGTTCGAAAATTTCTTAAACTTGTTCCAGGACATACATGTTTTTTAATAAGTCTTAAAAGTGTGTGAAATAAATATTTATCATTAAGAATCTCCATTGCATGTGCAAGGTTTCTATCGAGATGTTTTCTTTATTTTTACTGTTTATGAGTACATTATGAACGGCCAAAGTTCAGGTAAAATTTGTGCAAAACAACAGTTTTTGGAGGCTTATACTGAATTTGTTTCTACTTTTTTCATTTTTTTTACAACCATAGAAACCTAGATATAGTGCACAAAATACCTATTAGTTCAAAAAAATCAAAGATAGTTGTGTAACAACGGCATAATCACGTACGAGCTTTTTTATGAAAAGTATGACGGGTTGGCCGCTCTTAACCAGGCACGAATCCGGGCTACCTACTACTGAGAAATTCCTTGGGGAAAAACCCAATAACACTGCCCGACCGAGGAATACAACCCAGGACCTCAGGTTGAGCAGTAGCGCTTGCGTCCACTAGACCAACGAGGCCGTCGAATATCATATTGTGAAACAACAAAGAATGGCAAGAGACCGGACGGGATGTCTGGAAGATGGGTAGGCCTTTAGTGTGGGACGCAACATGTGTCGATATTCTTGCGCCATCCCATCTTCCTAGCTCATCGTGCTATGCTGGGGCTGCCGCTGCGGCTGCAGAGAACCTCAAGCGGCGTAAATATAGTAACCTCATTGGTAACTATATTTTCGAGCCGTTTGGGGTTGAAACTCTAGGACCGTGGGGTCCGAGCGCTCACAGCCTTTTCAAGAATATTTCAAAACGTTTAGTTGACACTTCCCGTGACCCAAAGGCTGGCTTTTACCTTGGCCAAAGGTTTAGCGTTGCCATACAACGTGGCAACGCCGCTACTGACTAAAACCCATCCATGTTCCTTCTTTTGCCCTTTGTGTTCCAGGGCCGCGGTATCTCTTTCGAACAGTCCCGCAACCCTGGCAGGCGTCGGCCCTTTCGGACCCATGCATTCAGCCCCTTATTTAGAATCATATTCCACCGGATTTTTTCTCAGGTTTTTTTTACTAAATCTAATCGAAGTCGTCGTTGCACTTGTCGTTCTCAACATAACCGTTTCAAACCGACACAAGTAGGTACAATTTATATCAAAGAGAATAGTCCAAATGAGAATATCCTGTACCAATGTACTCTTAGAATATAGTGTAGTTTAGTATAGGTACGGGACTTTTCAGGGCCAATATTGATGAAAAAACTAGCTGTAGCGTGCGACCTTCGTCCGCGTGAAATTAATAATCCCTAATCTCTTTTCTAAATTAAAAGTTACTCCCTATAACATCCGCTATCCGCTAATAAAAGTCCCGTCAAAAAATTTCATGTAAAAGAAGACAGACATGTGATCAAAATACATATAGCAATTGTGTCTTTTTATTTTTTCGCGGCCATTAACGAAACTATACTACTACTACACTACTATTACTACATACTATAATTATACATATACTATTTTTTCCTATAAATGAAAAAATAACGTGAACATATCGTATCGTCAGGATGTATTCCGTTAGGCTCGTACATCATGTGGGAGAAGATGGGATTCGTGCAATGAAAACACACACATACACTGTTTTTAGCAAACTAACGAATTACTGGAAATCACAACTTAACACAATAACACGGGGCACAATGAATCGGGTACAGTTCCAAGATCAGATGTCCCCTCGCCTCGAGCTGTCAACATCAGGGCTCTGTAGAAGCACGCTGTGGTGTGGGTAGACTTGTAGGTCGCGTGATGTCACCACTGGGTACTTGCGATTGATTTTATGTCCATAGTAACGACCGGATACGACAAACAGAATTTTGTATGGCGGTAAAGCTCAGTCGGGGCTGAGTTAACTCAGTTTATACAGGAAGATTTTTACCTCATCAGAGATCATCTGAAACTAGAGGTAGTAGAACACTTTGCTCTACTACCCTTAGTTTCAGATGAAACTACCTTAGTTTCAAATGAAACTACCTTTAGTTTCAGATGAAACTACCTTTAGTTTCAGGTCAAACGAACCATGCTCTAGATTTTGGAGAAGAATTAAACAGCAGTATTCGTTTTTGGAAAAGGTGTTTACCGGAGCCAGGAATCGAACCGGTTTTCTTTTATGTACATAAACACCATTCTCTTTTATTGCATTACCCAAGTCGGAATGATGTACCCACTGAATACGTGGTAACCGTCTGTGCGTCGATGTACCTTTCAACCCAGTGTAGTTGAGTTAGTGGCCACGAAAACTAAAAAGCCACCAATTTTGGTCATTGCCTTTTAAATGTTTGAAACTGCTCCATCTACCGCGCTTCCAAGTTTTCTATGTAGTCTTGTCTACACAAATGAGGCTTCATTTCAGGAAACTGTTCAAGCAATATTGTACAGAGGGCGCCACACAACACAACACCAATCCAAATATTACTACAGAGTCGACTAAACATTAAAATTACCACACACGACCTACCTGTGTCTTTAACAAATTATTTTTCTTAATTTTACATGGTGTTAGAAATTAAATAGTTCCAAACCCACACACTAGAGGCACTGGCACGTCAAACGCACACACGCATGCGTATTCGTAGTCCTTATTTTTCAATGTCCAAAAAATTCATGAATGACGGCAATCACAACCTATCGCCAGTAGTATTAATATAATTTGTAATTTTAATATTAGAAAATGATAGTTATAATCACATATATTAACGAAATTGTACCAATTAGATAGTGTTCTGGCAAAAATACAGTGAAATTGGATTATTCTATGACAATAAAATACTAAAGTAAATCGGTGAGTACATCTCTCTATTTTGATGTTTTTATTACGAAATAAAGCATGTTACGCAATGGCATCACAGTTATTCTGCCAGCTGACGCAAAGGTTAGTAAAATAAGGTTTAATTTCTGATGATAATTTATTTGCTTGACATTGGTGTTTCCGCGTTTTCCTTGAAAACAAAACTGCGGTAATTTTATCGATTTGACACTTTCGCCCCAATAAAGTTATTGTGTTTGGTTTCTACGCGAACTCATCATTTAAATAAATCAATTTTTCGATCATTAGGGCCGTAGTCACTTAAGGTCAGAATCAAGGTCTAGTACAAGTACCTACGTCGTACATAACTAAATCAATATTTTATTCTATTTTTGTTCGCTAAAGTTATGTAGATTATTTATTTAGGTCAATAAGATTGAACCAAGTCAGCCAAGAATGTTATTCCTGCGGTACCGAGCAGATAATAACGTATTATTGTGGGAACCTGCATGTGCGCGTTTGACGAAAACATGTCGACATTGGAACTTAATCCAAAACAATGCAACTTCCTTGTTTAATTTAGAATGTATACTTCCGCAACTTTGTTCCGCTTGGGCATTTTAAACCCCTCCGGCCGTTTTCGCAACTGTGATTCGCAACCAGTTGCGAATTAAGAATTTTTATTCTTTATACGCAACCAGTTGCGAATCAAGGAAAATGTTTCCTTAATCGCAAGCAAAATTAAAAGATAGTAAAATACATTTAACCTAAATAAAAAAATAAGAACTAAAGCAGAATAAAACCGATACGAAACGGGATACCGCAAGGAAATCTCCTAGGCCCGCTTTAATTTCCTTCATTATCTTTAATAACTTTGCGCAGTTCTAAGCTACTGTTACATGTCTGGTTTAAGTAGGTCGCATCCCTAACCCGGATCGTCGCTTTCCGCATCCTGTCTACATTGTGTAGGTCGTTAGTCTGTCTGTAGCGGGAAGCTGTTCAGCTCCTACAATTATTTAGCTTTTTGCGACGGTATGTCTGCTTTTGTCTCGAGTTCTTTTTGGGACAATTCGGTGCGGATTTTTTAAGGATTTCTTTATTTTAAATACCCCGGAACATACATATTTTTGATCGCTTTATACTATAGGTTAGTTTATTAATAAATTGGTAATATATCTGACAAACTAAAATGAAGTAACCCTCTTAAGACTTGACCAAGATTAGGTATGTCTGGACTTAAAAACAGACTGTAAACTCTGAGTTCGATTCTGCGTCGAATAAGAAATACCAACTTCAACTATCTAGATTTGTATACGCGGTAAAAGAGCTACGCAAAACAGCAAATGAACAAGCAGCACTCAACGCCTACCATGGCTATGTAGCGTCTATACTGAGATACGGCTTACTCTTATGGGGTAATTCGACTCATGTCCAAAGAGCGTTCATAGCGCAAAAAAAATGCTTGAGAGCAATCACTGGGACACCTCCTTAAGAGAGCTGCAGACCAGTTTTTTAGAAAGTTAAAGGTTTTAACTCATCTTGTACTTATATCTTAGAAATAGGTATATTTGTTAAAAAAAACACACTTCTTCTACACTGTAGCCGAAAACAACAGATTCACAACAAGGGATCCCACTAAACTTAAAAACCAATTTTGCAATAGTACGTTTCACTATTAAAACATTAAATGTCCATTAAAATTTACAACCACATTCCGAAAACATTAAGAGAGTCACAACTGCATTTTTTTAAAACAATTTGAAATCATGGCTACTCCAAAAGACTTTTTACTCAGTAAAAGAATTTCTTGAAGATAATAAATATAAATAGGTAGTTTTTTTGTTTTATTAGAGTAAGTTGGGAAAGGTATATTATACATATGTGCGTAAAAAGTTAAAATTAAGATATTTCATTTTAAAAGTGTTAATATTTTAGCGTTTTCAAGTGTAAATAATGTAAATATTCGTAATACGCGTCTAGCGGGGGATATGTCCTGAACCATGCTATTTCTATTTAACAACTTTGTGCCTACCGTATCCTACGAATTACGTCTTTATCTCTAGTTTTTATTTTATTTTAGTTTATTTATAAAAAAGATGCTGACGTGTAATCATCAAAATATATCATTTAATAACAGCCTTCCCACCTTTTCAGAGATGACTTCGAAAACAAATAAAGTGTCTCCTTCATCAAGCAAAATGTCTACCAGCCCCTTCCCTTACACATGTGAGCTCTGTGGGGCCGAAGGTCTTACAGACGAAGGCATGAGATCCCATACCTTGGAGGCCCATGTGAATGGGAGACCAGAATGTCCTTTCTGCGACTGTGCGGTGCCCCAGCCGCAGTTAGTGGGACATGTTCAGAAGGCCCATCTGCACTACCTGACTCCTGAGAGGGAACTGATGGCGTTTATTGATGACCAGAGCCCAAGGTACTGTTTCTTCTGTTTGCACGAATATCCTCGCTTTTTTAACGTCGATATGTTTAAGTAGGTATGTTTGATAAAAGATACGTAGCAGACTAACTTTATAATGAAAACACTGATGTGAAACTTAAGGTTTCCATCAGGTAGAACTTGTCCTTACAAACTTTGCCCGACTCGAAATTCTGAACTAAAAGTTTCGATAACTTTACACAGCACAACATAGTTGCTTACATACTAAACTAATTCGAGTTTTTCAGTTTCGACGAAGACTCTAAAATGACGACAACAGACAGCTGCAGTTACAATACTCCAGGGTCCATAAATGGCTGGCACAGTCCTGACAACTCTACACAATACCAAAACGGGGCAATATCTAAAAATATCAACTACTACAATGGGTACCATGAGAAGGAAAGCTACAGCAGAAGTGAGAAAGAAGAAGAAAAGTGTTCAAGGTCGCCGAAAAATATAAATCTTGTCAATGGACTGAAAAATATAAATATTAGTAATGGTGTGGTTCCTAAAAAGGCTCAAAGCAGACAAAATTCTCATGACGGTGAAGTCAATGGGATTGATAGAAAAGGTATACCAATGCACTTTCTACTAAACTTAGCTGAAATTATTTATATGAAGCGCTTTTACTAGTAACAATCATTATTTCTCAGGTGCGATATCTAGTCCAAGTCATAATAATTCTGGTAGTTATGAGGGATCACCTAATAAGAATAAGGTAAACTTTCTTCTAGAGATATAGCGTAAAATGTAGAATTGTAAAGTTTTAATAAACGAAACTAACTTGAATTTACTTCATTTCAGTTGTCTATGGCTAGTGCCGGACAAGGATCACCTCTTAGGTCACAGTTAGCTTTAAAATTAAAACCAAACACACCAAAAAAAAGTGCCCCTACTCCAAGTCCTTCCGTGCAGGTAACTATGAAAGTATTTTTAAAGGAATTGTGAATGTTGGCCTTTGTCATTTTGTATGTATGCTAAAACAAAATAAAATGGGCCGTCATTGGCTGCATTCCGAATTACAAAATAATCACTCACAGCGCTCACATCTATATTTTGCGTTCCGTTTTAGATATCACGATTATGACAGCTGAGAGCTGTCATCAATTTGGAACGCTCGTGAACGCGTTCACAGTGAACATAACCCCAAACCAAAACCTTTGACAAGACCTATTTTTGAAAATGGACGATATGTTGGTTGACCATGCTGCACATACAACCCTCCAAGTTCAATTAACCCCATTCAATAACTATTTCATGAAAAAGTCACTCAATGGGGTTAAATGAACTTGGAGGGTTGTATTGATGATTTGAATGATTATAATTCTGTAACTTCATACGTGTTACTGGTGCGATTGTTATTTTCAGCAAAATACAACTTTACACTGATCTGCAAATCGTAAGAAAATTTAAATTTCGCGGGCAACTCTTGCGCTTCCTTCTTAGCAAAACAACATAACCTGTGAACAGAACTGTCATTTTTGACAGCGCTCACGGTGATATTTATTTGGGGCATGGTCGGTGTAATCGCAAGATGGCGCATGTCATGACGTCATCGATGACGATTCAAGGGACATCAATATCGCGCTCACGGTATTTCGGAACGGGTTTATGGACGCTCAAAGCGATTACAGCGTAATTCGGAATGCGGCCATTGTTGTGGTGACTGCGTCAAATGTCACTCAAGTCAATGTCAAATTGAATTGTTTACCGCCAAGATTGTTTTGAAAACGTATTTTCTAAATTATTGTCAGAAAATAAATTAAAATTGTGCTAAAAACGACTTATTTCGTTAAAGTAATCATACCAAATTTATTTCCAGTGTCTATTATGTGATTTTACGTCAACATGTCCGAGAAAATTGGAGGAACACATAAATCGTGCTCATTTTGATCTTACTTCGCCGTCTATTAATGCTAATGCTAACTCGGACAATCCAACTTTGGGGCTGACGAACCCCACGATAACCCTGGACAATCCGACGCTGGCGCTGAGTGCGATGGCCATGTCTCCTGGGCCCCACAGTTCGACGTATCAGTGTCCAATTTGTGAAAGAGAATTTGCTCATGCGAACGAAATTGAAGTGCATGTCAATGTGGAACATCGAGATATATTGAGTCCACAGAAAGCAGTGAGTATAATTACTGTTATTAGATTTTTAATACGACTAGGTTGGTTTTCAATGAACAAGTTGTACATCTGTTAAGAGAGATTCTTCGCATAAGAAAGTTGTGGCACTTAGCCTTCTCTTTTGTTTGTTTAGCTCAGAATTTAAAACATTATGATGTGCAGGTAAAGATAAAGAAATCCAAAGAAACATTGTTTGAGTTGTAAGTATTTTAACAAAATTAAAACCTATTTTTATACAAGCTTTTCTCTTCCTCTACCAGGACCAAGTAGACAATGCATCCTGTAACGAGGATGTGGTGATGATGGAGGAGAGTCCGGTGAGCAACTGTCCCGTCTGTTGCCAGCCACTACCATTGTCTCAACATGAACTTGTAAGAATCTTCAATTCATTTAACCGGTTAAAAGCTTTGAAATATGCGTTGACTGGCCGAACATTTTACCAAGTTCCTCCTGAGCACACGGTCCATTCCCAGGATGGGCAGTGTTATTGGGTTTTTCCATCAGGAATATATCAGTAGCAGCGTAGTCTGGATTTCACCCGGTTGATGGCAATAAGCTCACCTTCTTTAGATGGAACTACACTATCTAAAATATGTGGGAGTAATATAGCCACACCAATAATACACTAGTTGTTGGTTTTTGGAAGTTTGTTTTGCACGTAAAACAGCTGTAAAACCTTGTTTTATAATTATATTTATTTAATTTTTGGCCAAAGTAACTTCAAACAAAAAACAGCTATCAGACCATTGAAGCTGTGAATCCACAAATCTCATTCCCAACTTCTTTTTTATTCAGATCCAACATATTGAAGAACATTTTGAGAGAGGAGAGGAATGTGGGGCCACGTCAGGTCTGTCAGCAGCCGAGAGGGAAGCACAGAGGAACAGGGAGGAACATGAGTTTCAGTTATTGCGGGTAAGATACTTTGACACTTGACAATTAGTACTGGTGTCCAATTTTCAACAGATTTGAAAAAAAAAAATAGTTTCTTTTAATATAAGCATAATCAGCTTAGAAATCTTAACATGCGTCCACAGCTGGGCCATAGGCCTCCACTCAGTGAGGAGTGGGGCGACAAATACGCAACAGTTTACACATTGATGTCTTTTACACTGTGTATTTTGCCATTAATATTTTTCTCCCAAAAAAAAATGGTTTTTTAAGAGAGTTCAGGCATTTCTGCTGAAACTTAAAATTGCTGCAAGAGATGTACATAGATTGTATTGTATAATGGGTTGGTGTATGCAAATCCACATCCAAAGCGTGTACTTGGCGTTGGATATAAATAGATAGTATAGTAGCCAGGTAGTCAGTGGCCCGAAATTCTGATAACCAGTCTTACCAAGGTATTGTATTACCCAGTACTAAACTGTGTTGTGGAGGTCAGATAGGCAGTCGCTCCATGTTCAGCTGTATTCAGATAGACGAAGCTGACCCTAACATACTTGGGAAAAGGCTAGGATGAGGATTTAAATAGAAATTCAATGTATTATTATAGGCACAATATGGTATGGAAGAAGACGATGAGGAAGGATACACGCATCGAGCAACGAACAGCCTCAAGCGCGCCGTGTATAGCGGAGCCTTGTCCGTAGCCGGCTATTACGAACGCAGCTTGGGCCTCCGTAGGGCTGCGGCTTCAGGGACTGACACAGGCTCATCAAGGACCACTGGTGAGAGGATTTTTTGCAGTCTTATGATGAACATAGGCTTGTGAAGGACTGCTAGCCAGATGTCTAGTTTCCATAATTTAATTATACCCCCTAAAAATGTAAATATAGGGTGTAACAAGACCCTAAACGAAGCCGTCAACCAAGCATGTGTGTGACTTTTTTTTTGGTTCAGAAAAATCACTTTTTATGGTAGGACTCAATATAACGGATTCAAAACATTATGCTGGTGGATGGATTGAATAGTACGGGAGTCGGGGAGGTGTTTAAGGTAAAAATCTAACATTAAAAACATCTATTTAAAAAAAACTTGTGAAAAAGTTGGAACTTTGACCCCCAGTATCTCCGTAGCTAGAAGGTTCCCAGGTATGGTCTAGATAGAAAAAAAAAATTGCAATGACGGGGAGAACAAGTGCCTTTCGGCTTCGTTATGGGTCTTGTTACACCGTTTATAATGTGTCGACTTTTTAAGACCATGACATCTTTTTTTTTTTTTTTTCGTATGTGAAATCATCAAATGACCCCTCCCGCTCTGGGCTGAGCAGGAGGGAGTGTCAGACTTTTACTGACTAAAACCCATCCATGTTCCTTCCTTTGCCCTAAGACCATGACATCTGTGTTCATTTCATCATTTCTTGTCAGGGGTCTTTCAGATAAGAAATGCTGGTACTGTCTAGCTCAAAAAAATTAATTTCTTGTCTTAGATCTTGAAAAATAAACATCATTTCATGTATCATTAACACTTTGAATGGGATATTTACCATGTTTATTATTTTGCATTAAGTTCTCAATATTTCAATCATTTTTGGTTTGCCTATGGATAAAATTAAAATGTGACTGTTGATTTTATTAACAATTAATATTACATTTATTAAAATATAATATAGCATTATCTATTAAAATGCTAACTAAACGGGTTAATTATTTAATGTAGAAATCACTAAATTACAAACTGGGGAAGATATAAACACTACTACTGTGGGGTACTTATATAAATTATTAATTTAGATATTTATTTTGTACCCTACCACAGCGTTTTCTTATTTAACCCAAAGGTTGACTGGTAGAGAATGCCTAATGGCATTAAGTCCGCCTATGTACCACTATTGTACATGGAGTTTAAATAAATAAATATAAAAACTGAATTTCAAAAATTAACTGACCAATACAATATTTTCAGAGTACTTCTTGTTTGTGTCTTGATTCCAGGCCTCTTAGAGAGGATAGCTCAACTGAATGCTCAGAACACCAGTATATCGAGGACGTACTTGTGCAGTGCGGTGGACCACTACGCCAGTACGTATGGAGACAGGGGCTGGGGCTGCGGATACAGGTAAACTCACCACAAATATATTCGAAAGTATATTCTGTCCCCCGCATCCAATCTGACTTTTTGTTTGTTTCCAGGAACATGCAGATGGTGCTATCATCCCTGATGCGGCACCCGCAGTACTCCGCCCTGCTGAGCTGCACGCTGGAGCGCGAGCGCGAGTGTGACTGCGTGCCGTCCATCCCGCGCCTGCAGCTGCTCGTGGAGAGGGCCTGGCAGCTGGGGTTTGATACACAGGTACAGTACAGTACAGGAACTTGCCGGATAAATTCGGACGAATGGTAAACCTAGTAACAGGCACAAAAACTAGCCCTGGTAAATCTACAAACTAACCTCTGATATGAACCTCAATAGATCCCTAATACGTATATTAGCTTTCGCCCGACTCCACTCTCGTGGAAGTAAATACACGATAGATTTGGTATACACGATTTGGTGTCGACCTTACAGAGGCTGATATAGACGAGGCTTACCGCGCGGGTCCGAGACGCACTAACTTGTCGGGCAAACCCGAAACTTCCTTAAGACAATTGGTGGTCACATTTGTACGACGCTACAAGCGTGACCAGTTTCTTAAGACCCGCAAGATCGAGGTGTTATCTTACCTCCTCAGACACGACGGTAGGTTTGGTATACACGATATGTACCAAATCCACTACAATCCGTCCAGCTATGAATGTGTTACAGGCAGAAAATGTTACTTTCGTATTTGTAGTTAAGTATAGATTTGTTCCAGGGTTCCGAGCAGCTTGGCTCCAAACTGTACAACACTCGGAAATGGATCGGCGCCTGCGAAGTGGTCACTGTACTGTCATCGCTCAGAATAAGGTAAGAAAACATTATTAAAATATGTAAATAACACACAATTATTCGAGAATTGAGTATGTTCATAATAAACCAATGGGCTGTAAGACATTCTAATAATTGAATGGCTTTGATTTATTATATAACTAGCTGTTGCCCGCGGCTTCGCTTGCGTTTTGGTCGGAAATTATCCCACGGGCACGTTGTAAATATACCCTTAAGGCACTCGGGTATAATGTAGCTTCCTATTAGTGAAATAATTTTCAAAATCGGTTCAGTAGATCTAGAGATTACCCCCTACAACGTCACAACCTCACAAACTGTACCTCTTTGTAATATTAGTATAGATGTATAAAAACAATGTAACATACAACTGTTAATGATGTATGCTTGGTCAAAACAGACTTAGAAAAAATTCAATTTACAACAGGTTTTTATCGTAGCCTCTAGCCCTATGTTGCTGTCAGCTTCTAGTCTAACCGCATCCAGCTGAATTTATACATATGTTTCTCTTCAGATGTCAACTAATAGACTTCCACAAACCTACAAGCGCAGACGGAAGTCACCCCGCCCTGTTCGACTGGGTGCTACGTTACTTCACCGAGGACCCCACAGGCTTCAAGGCTCCTCTGTACCTCCAGCATCAAGGTATGATAAGGCCCTTGAAAACCATTGCTTGGTACTTGTCTCTTACAAAAAGAGAATTTAGAGGAGGCAACCAAACGTTTTTATCATTTCTTTAATCTCTGACTTCTAGACAAAAACTCCCATATACGTTTCACCGACAGATATACAGGGTGAATTTTTCAAGTGAGCGTGGATGCGTGCGAATTTGATCCTTATTAGCGACACTATCGAATGGAGCAATAATACAGGGTGTTAATTTTTCCAAAATCAATGGGTTCGATTCCTGGCTAGGAATTGATTTATTTTATTTTTGGAATTGATTGAATTGATTGAATCTAATGATGCAGTTTTAGTTTTTATCAAAATCGGGCTCGAAACTCCTTTGAGCATTTTTCGCAAGTTTCGGATTGGCCCATCCTTGTCCACTTGGAAAATTCACCCTGTATACAGGGTGCATGTAAGGGACAGCCGTACACAAAGTGCCAGGGTATAGGGACAGCCCTCCACAAACTGACAGGGTACATTCAGCTCCTTATTCTGAATCATACTCCACTGGAATTTTTCTCCGTTTTTTTTAGTTTTTTTTTTTTAGGTTTCTATTCCTATAGTTCAATGGATAATTCACATACATTCCCTGTACGCAGCACTCCATTTATGTAAATAATACGGCTAAAATCTAACAATGGATATTGAAATACTCGAACTCGAACGAACGACGCGTGAAATCAGCTATTCACTTCCTGCCTAGCTACGACGCGCGACGACGAGTTTAATGAACTCTGTAGTTTATCGTTCATCGCGCTTGCCGTTTGCTACGTGAGTTTTGCCAAGGTAACGATATATTGCGTATGGGGAAATAAAACAAGTCAAATTTATTGGATTCCCATAAATGTCTGAAATAATTTCTTGTAAGTTGTACCGGTCATGTTAGTATGATATACTGAATTCACCCCATCAGTCTGTGGAGGGCTGTCCCTTACACCCTTCATATACCTAGATAACGCGAGAGCACCTACTTCGCCAAATTATGCTTAAATTAGGGCCAAAAAATATTGCTGGGAAACGATTTTTTTTTGGGGCGAAAAATCCCGTTTTACGGTAGGACTCAATGTAACGCACTCAAACATTGTGGTAATGGATGGATTGAATACTACGAGGGTCGTGGAGGTATTTATAGTAAAAATATTACGTTAAAAACATGTATTCAAAAAATACTTGTGAAAAAGTTGGAACTTTGACCCCCAATATATCCGTAACTGGAAGGATCAGTATCAGCGTCAGCATCCGCTGAACTTCAGCATCATTTTCTACATCAGCATCAGCATCCGCGATGATCGATGCTGATTATTAATGCTGATGTTCGAGTCGTGACATGACCGCAGAGGAGGCGGGGCTTATATCACGTGTAGTTTTTGCTTGCGAGTTTTGACCAATCAAAGGGTCGACCGCGGGGATTGCGATTGCAAACAAACACAAACTTGTCTCATTACGTTATAATTCGTCATTACGCGTGAAAGTTTTAGATTTTTTTGTAAACTGTTGAGTTTTTATGTGATAATATAATGCCGCCCCCGTTGAAAAGTGGAATTAAAAAATATTGAAACAATCTTTTATTTGAGCACCAAGGAAAAATATGCAACCTTTAGATGTATATTTACAAAGGTAACTACATTTCTGCTGTTTTTTTTAAGAAAATAATTAAAATCAGCATCAGCATCCGCTGATGTGACAAAAATATGCATCAGCAACAACCCTGCTAAATAGTACTGATGACATCAAAGTAGGTGGTCAAAAAACTGTTAGTTTTCATACGGATCGCAAGTATCACGATCCTTGCGTTATCTAGGTATATTTATTTCTGTGGCTTCACCTATCGTGGTTAAGCTATTTCTTGTAATTTTCTCAAAGGTGCTACAATCTGTTTATTCAGTAAATAAATTAAATCTGTTTTGCAGGTCATTCGCGAACGATAATAGGCTACGAGAAGCACAAAGATGGCAAGGCTACGTTGTTAGTGCTGGACCCTTCACATTCACCCGCTCAAGTGAGTATCGATGCATTTATGTCTATTGCAGTACTATTTTTATGTACTTTGCGCCTGTGTTTTTTATAGCCGAGAAAAAACAGTGTGTGTTGCCAAAATCATTTAACCTTTCGTATGCCGAGTATATAAACACAATTAAAAACCTATTGTGTCTCGCGTGGATCTACGTTCCGGCCACACGAAGGGTTAATGACAGTGTTTTCCTGCGAACTCCAATGTTTTAATGGCGAAACATTTCATAACTTGTCATTGATACTATGATCCTTACACACTTCTTTTGATTTTCATATGTCACCTGTGGCGATACCTGTTCCGTCACTCTGTTCCTCATACGTCTTATGTTTACAATCGGTATTTAATGAGAAATTCGCTTTTGAATTTTGACAAGTGAATACAAATTGGTGCAAATAACAGTATCTTTTAATACAAGTGGGGCAAGTTCGTGGCTCCATAACACCCTCGCCTGCGGCTCGGGTGTGAATTCTGCTTCGGTTGCAATGACAAAGTTTCCTTTTACTTGTATCAAAATGTAGTATTTATTTGTTTGTTTCGTGACACTATATACTGTATAGACTACATACCACTCGCAGGTCCGCCAGGTGGTGACGGGCAGCGCGGCCGTGTGCAGCGCGGCGCTGCGCCTGCTGCGCCGCGGGGCGGCCGCGCTCCGCGCCAAGCAGTACCAGCTGCTGTGCGTCAGCGGCGTCATCAGCGACGATAACGAGTATGAGGTAGGACTCTCAGGTTATAATAACTTATCATCCAATTCAACGTCCTCAATACACGCTAATCTGCATGGTATCTGTATCTTGCAAGGACCATGCAGATAGCATTAAAAAAAACTGTGACCTCTGTGTTTGTTTCTGTGTTTCTTCTCAGAGCAATCAGATGGAGACACTGACGCAGCAACGTTTAAAGGTTGTAGGCATTTGCTGTTTTGCTTAATATTCTAGAAAAAAAATAGTATAGATAAGACAACGAAAGAATGCTCTGTCCTAGCTAACACTGGTTTTCGATCGTTTGTTCAAAACCAACCTTTTTTTGTTTGTTTTTTTTTGGGATGGGAAATCATCAAATAACCCCTCCCGCTCTAGGCAGAGCAGAAGGGAGTGTCAGACTTTTACTGACTAAAACCCACCCATGTTTCTTCTTTGCCCTTTGTGTTCCAGGGCCGCAGTATCTCTTTCGAACAGTCCCGCAGCCCGTTCAAAGCCAACCTTAATGTCGATTATGCGAAATAGAAATAAAAAAAGAGAGAATTAAAGAAATCCGTGGGGCGAAGGATGAGTTATTTTATTGGGGTGAAAAGACATCAAATTTGGACCCCTTTTTGAGACCCTTCAATTTGGAAAACGAGGCACTAAACACCCATATGTTTACACCATATTATATTGGCATCAGTCAACTTTATTTTTTGTGTGCTTTGTTTCATCTGTGTAATTTATGTCTGTAACATTTTAATTTATTTTACAACTTTCTTCATAATCAAAATGTTGATCGACCGTTGCTAATTTTTGACCAAATTTATTTGTCTCCTTCCAGGCCAGTAAAGTCCTGCAGTCAGTCCGCATCCCATAGGACAGGTGAGCGGGGCGAGTCCCCAGTCGCTCGCAGCTCGCCTGCTCCACGCGAGGCGCGGGCGTAGCTAATCTACGCATGCTCACATTTTGATTTGCTTCATTTTTGGTCATTCATGAAGTTGTTGTGCTTAAAATTACCTTACTTCATGCCCAAAATTCAAATAATACGAGAAAGTGAATCTTCAGCTATGGGTTTCATTGAACATAATGTACAGGTTGAAAGATGAATTTTAGGTATTAACTCTTATCAAACTTAAATCTTCCCTTACAGTCAATATCTTAACTAAAAATTCTTGTTTTTTTTTTTAAATTTTTTTCTTATCGGTCTCATCAATTTCTTTGTACTACAAACTTATTTAAGCCAACTCAACAACACAATTACAAAAACTATGTAATGTAATATTATTACTACCCCCTATTATTCTGGGTTTGTCAATTATTATTCTTTTGTCAATTTCGGTAATAATTCTTTACTATTAATAATAACATTCTTGAAATGCTTCCGAGTGCGTCAATATAAGGAGTAATTTAATAAAGTAAGTAATTTATGTAAATTCTTAAAAAAAACGCAATCTTCCAATGTTAGCAAATTATTCAAGAATTAAAAAAAAAAAACATTTTTTATTTTTTATGTCGACATACATCAATATGTTTACATGTCAAAAAAAAATGTAAAATACGTAACTAGAAATATTGACGCATAAAATATTATATTTTCAAACTTACAATAATATTCTGACATAACCTATTTGTACTTTAGACTCGATTACATAATTTTAAGTAATAGTACATACATACGCCATACACATACTTATAATATTATGAAGCTTGATACTTATGAAACAGTAAAATAATTAGATAATATTTTACTTTTTAAAGAGCAGCTCTAAATGAAGTCATGATATTATTCTTATATTTTCTTCATAATAAATATTGCAGTGCCACCATTCCACTCTGTAAAATAAAATTGGAAATATTTCATTGAACTGTACATATTTGATTTCAATTTGCACTCTTTTTGTTTGTTATGAGTCAGTATTAATGTCTTCCTATTCTCTGACCAAAACAATGAGTAAAAAATAAAAAAATCAATGGTTTTCTCTCGTATAAAAACAATTGGTGCATTTAACCATCGCTTCTACAAAATTAAGCTTACAAAGCTAAATTATTACAACGATTCTAATTTTATCTACTTTGCCTACCCCGATACGGAGTTGGCGTAATGATATATATAGAAAAAAACATTAGTTACCATGAAAAGATAGTTTTATACCAAATTAGAGTGGGTGGTTTCTCGAAAAATCTAGTCATAGCGTAAAGCAGTTGGTAATTAAATATAGTTAAAATAATTATGCTTTCAAGACATTGCCTTCGATTAGTTTAAGTCCAGTTAAGAATTATCTATGGAATAGATTGAGCATTTGACAGACCAAGTGATACCCCGGTTCTATCGGATGAAACAATATTACACTTGGTATTCAAGAAACTACCTATGCGGATTCATAAACATGCGACATGCATAATAGAATGTACTTGCTAAATAAACTTAAAGTCTTGCCTCGAGTTTACACCAATGTATAAAACATGTGTTCACTGACTTCGTTTATCGTTAAAACCGAAAGCTAGTGTTACAAAGTATTTGTAAAGAGTTGACCAAAACAGTTAACAATTTGTGAAACAGCATCAAAAGTTCTGAACATTATTTGACAAGTCTAAAAAAAGACTTGTCGAAAACAATGATTACAAGTTTTCAAAGAAGGCTCCATCTATTCCAAAGTATAAAATATATAACATTAGGTGCGACCATCGTGAAAATTTCAACATTACCCGGTCAGTTAACGTTCATTCAGTTGTATTGATTCACGTACACTAACCGGGCAATGTTCACATTTCCCTTACTCATCTAAAGTTGATGTAACAATTAAAAATAGATAATATAAGTACATAATACAGTCGTGGAAATTAATTGTAAAGCTAGTTGCCACCTCATTCAAATCGCCGTGTTTAATTCACACAACTTGATTCGAATAAACGGATTTTTAAATTGGTGTCAATTTGTTTAACAATTACTGTCCCTGACTCCGTATTCAGTGGCTTGAAAAATACGAGATATAAGTTATTTTGCACATTGGGAGTTCCTAAAGGGATTGAGTAGGTACCATAAATTATCGAGTTTTAAACGAAGAAGGTGCTTTTATTTTGTTTAACTTTTTAATATATTAAAACACATCTAAGCACAGCTTGAACACGCAATTCCATTTAACAAAATTTCTAAAATATTTGTAAATTTTTAACCGGTTGTATTTAATGTTTTGTAACATTTTAAGTGTCTGTAACAGGAATAATGATTATTGTGATTATAGCTAGCCTGTTCTAACCCACTGGTGGGCAAAGCGTGGTGGATTATGGCTCACTCCCTCTTACAGAGAGCTGAACTGTGTCGCAGCAGTGGGTGGGAACATTATAGCCTGGGTATGCTTAATTGTAAACCTTTTATAAAAATGATTAAAACGTTACAAAAGATTAAATACTTAAAAAATGTTTAATCATGAGTGGCTTAAAGCATTACCTTTTACAATAACATTCTACCTTTTATCTTTATATCTTGTTAATTGTGTCAATTATATGAAAAAAAAACATACAAATTACAACATACAAATTTTCTTCTATTACTATTGTCTTTTTTGTTAATTCGTCTACTAAGTGTTGTTTGACCAAATTGTTGTTTAAGTGGTTAATAAATTGTTGTAACATATTATTTCTAGTTCTATTTTATGTACTTGAGGAGTCTATTTTATTCTGTGATTATATTTTCTTTGTAACTGACCTGACCTTGCTTCATTCGGGGGTAATATTACGATGTGGCGATATATCAAAACATCGAAATTTCTATGCTATATCTAAGTTAAATACTAACGTGTTTTACACCTAAATCTTCCTTAGTGAATTTATCTAAATGACGGTCAAAACTACATCAAAATCTATTATATAGTTTACAAGATCTGAGCGGTATAGAACTACTATTTGTCTGTGCATTACTGAATGGTTGACTAGTATAAATTGTCTATGGCATTAAGTCTGGATCCGTACATTTGTGCATAAAGTTTTAAATAAATACAGACAGACGCGAAATGCGACTGTTTTATACTAAGTATAGAATATAGTTTTTGTTTGGTATTTTGAACTGTATTACTATATTGAAAAACATTATTGCTCATTGCAAAAAAACGACTTTAAAATATAACTTTCTTTGAATACAACGAATTATTTTGTCAAGATTGTTCTACTAATAAACTATTTACTATCTGAAGTCGTTAATATTGTAAATAATGTTTGTCTTCACAGAATAAAATGAACTCCTAAAAAGTACAATGATAGTAAATAGTATAAAATTTTTAATGTGAACTAATTGGATGTTTTCTTAATTAATATTAATTGGTGTTATTGAATGTTGGGAACAAACTAGGTGGGTCGCTGTGAGAATAATGTGTGGCGGCAACGACTTGAAATTGTGTGAATATTGTAAAAATAATATTTTTTAAAACAAAGTCGAAGAGGCTTGAAAAATCAATGTAACTTTAGTTTGAATTTTTCGCAGGAAGCATTCATGTTAATATCCAGCCCTTAAGGCCTACTTGTACCAAAAATGACTAAAGATAATTGAAACACACGACACAGTCGCTGACAAAGGAAGAACTATGTATTAAATTATGTGGTGCAAACTGGTTCAGACAAAAACTCTGTTTTAGTACCAAACTAAACCAGGTGTGTTAAATCGTTGAACCAATGATTTTTTATCATTAAGCACCATAATCACTGCTTCAAATCCACATTATAATAAAACATTGTAAAATCGTTTGAAACTATCTCAATCCTTATCAGGTTAGTCTTATCTATTATTTAGTAAAAATCAAGTGAAGAATATTTTTAATAAGTGTACAATAATGTCAGTCAATAGTTTAACTAGAATCAGTAATTAGGAACATGTCATCAGGAACTGTAATCGACATAATTTTACTATACCCGCCGACTTTTTGTGGTTTTAGTTAAGTATATACGTTTTTAAGCTGACATGGTCACTAACATTATCATCTGAAAACTCGATTTTTACCATGTTTATTATTTGTTTTGAGTTACTAATTTGTCCCGATTTGGCGCTAGGTATGTATAGATTTGTTCTTTAAAATCGTGAATCTGCTGTCAACAGAATGCCCTAACGTAGTCATGTCCCTTCAATTTAATGATTTATCGTCAATTAATTATCAATATATTAAAATATTTATAATTATGAAGTTATATTAGAATGCGCATGCCTGTTTTCTTCCATGACTTCTACATCGAGTTCAGCGTGACTATTAATTTTGCATCGACAACCAAATATGATTCGACAAAACAAAAGTTTTTTAAATTTAGCAAAAAAAATCCTGCCGATGAAAACCACAAAAAGTCGGCTTGTTTAAAATAAACAGTAAAGCCAAGTATAGAGGCTCGGCAAGTGTTCGTGCGTGTGACACAGACGGTGATACATGCTTTAGTACAAATGCTAAGGGTAAGCCAGTTCGTGCTGTTACATTTAGTTAGTTATATTATACTTGCGAACTAATCGAAGCGAGCGGTCGCGCGAGTCTCGAGCATCGCGTTTATATGTCACGAAAGCGCCCTCTGCCGACGAATATACGCGTGACGTTCGCTTAGATTAGGATGCGGTCTTAGTTTTATTAGGCGGGCACTGAGAAAAAACGGTGGCTTCATTTACACAAAAAGTGATTTATCTAGGCATAAATTGGGCAATAATGTGTCTGGGAAAAGTTGAGTAGGAATATGTCTTCATAAAAAATGAACAAGAAATATCGCAAGGCAGAGCTTCTTGGTCTTAGTATTTTTAAAAGTGAAGCGAAGCCATTGTTATATTTTTGGGCCCAAATAACCCTAGTCATAGCTAGTATTAGGAATATTATCTGGATTACTGTGATGTTTAACTAAACTGAGTGAATTATGTTTTCTCCTTTGATCATATTTGCATCAAAGGAGGTGAACATTCAGGACATTCAATAAATAATTTACATAACATCGTTACAACATCATAGTTATCCAAATAACATTTCGGTTTTAATTCAATTAATATAAAATGCACTCATTCATGTGATATTTACTGAATACTATATCTCACTAATTCATGTTTTATTCATAAAGAAATATCATACATTTTGACAGTGCTATGAAACTTATGAAAAAAAAAGTGAAAATGTGTAACATTTTTCGTGTGATGTCAAAATGTGTGATAGAAATATAATTAATTGTAAAAATGCTTACGTTTCACTGATGTAAATGATGTAATGATAGACAAAAACCTGTGATAAGACGTATGTCTAGTCACTACACTCACTGTTAGATTTGATCGCTTCTAAAACAACATAAAATGTTACTTACAGAACACAGATTATATTTAGTTACTATAAAAATCCTTGTATTGTATAAAGGGCTGGTGTCGCATTACATAAATGCATAAATGCAACATATTGCATAAATGTAAACATCTTAAACCGACATCTAGAAGCGTTACTTAGCCCGTACCTACTTTGGCTAAGCGGTATTCCTGTCACTGAATAGAGACAGAAACTTTTCTAAATCAAAACTAAAACAACATGCTCGACTAAGACATGTTCTCGTCTCAATCTTGAACTGTGACAGGAATTACGCTTAGCCAAAGTTCGTGCATGCATAGTAACGTTTATAGATGACGGCCATTGTGTTTTTTTTTTTAATCTCTGATGTATTCATATGTCAAGAAAATTAACTAGCTAGTCTTGAATTTACTGAAACCAGTTTAGATAAGAAGAAATTCAGATAATTATATTTTTGTTGAAACCTAAAAAATGGTTTATATTTATTTCTATATTGTGTTTTTTATGATGTTTTGTGAGCGATGAAACGTATGTAACATAATAAGTCGGAGCTGTAATCAGTCACCATGCCTTGTATCGGTAGTGAGGAGCGAGAGCTTCGTAGGAACAGCTAGGCTGTGCTAACATGTAATGTTTCTTCAATAAACATATTGTAAGTTACCCACTAATGAGTTTTATTATTTAGGCCTACTGTTTTGTGTCCCGCCAGAAAATGGTGCTCATGCAACTGTGCACCAATTGAAAAGCCTTTGCTATAATTGTTTGACTGATAAACCGGTTTTATAAAATTTCAATCCGGGTTTTTTCGGGATTGGGTTAGGGCCAAAGTCCACGGACCACGGTATCGACTCGTCTTATTCTAATTGCCTGAAGTAAAGTGATTCTGTTGTACACTAACTTAACTTTCAGACGCGTTTAATATATCTTTCTCGCCTATAAAAGACCTGACACAATATCTAGTAGTCTAATACCTGTTTTCACCTACATTACCAACATTGTCAAACTCACCAATCAGCTAGAATAGCTCAAGCTGTAAAAAAGAAGCGATATTATTGGTTAGTTTCACACATCTCTCGCTACGCATCCTCGCTCATCTCCGGTGGAAACCGCAGCCTAACGTTTGGTTTAGCACCATTAATTTAAATTCCAACATTGCAATAATATTTACCAAATACACGAGGTGTCGTTGCTTATAGTGTTAATGAAAACAAGTATACCTAAATGATGTCTAGCTAGGTGGTGAACAAGAAAATTAACACTGATGGTTTTTTTAAATCGTATTCATCGATGGGAACTTGTTGTACAAACTAATAGCATGATGATTTACGACGATTATTGTGGACATTTTCTATGTTTGTTGGTTGGTTCCCATTTTTAGATCTTTGACATTTATTACAGGTAGTTAGTGGTGCCGACTGGTTGTCACGCCAAGGCTTGGCAAGACTACTAAAGGGTATCGATTTACCCAGTACTAACTGGGTTGTGGAGGTCAGATAGGTAGACGTTCCATGTAAAATACTGGTATTCAGCTGCAGCCGGTTAGACTGGAAGCCGACCCCAATGAAGTAAGGCTAGGCAAATCATAACAATGGTTGGTTTTGATTTGGGTATCTACTACAATGAACAAACAAGATAATTTGGTAAAATCTTTATTTTCAAAAAAGAAAATGGTTCACAAAATTACAGAGCTGCCATGAGACATAACAAATGTTACCTTTCACATGCATTACATTAATATACGAAAATACATAAATATTGCCTAACATTACTTTATTCACTGAACACATGCAATTACATTCATTCGGTTTACTGAATTCGTCCCTCCTATAAACATAATATAAATTCTGTCTTAGTTACATAAGGATTTTATTGCCATACATACGAAGTTAATTTAATCATCTTCAAGTTGATTTTAATAAATACAATACGTGACTTTCAACAAGCTTTATTTTAGTTTGATATGATATATGTAAGCTCATCTAGCAAAGAAAAATTATTGCTGCAGAACCAAAGATCTCTTTAAGAGCGGAGACTGTTTCCAATAATTATTTTTTTGACGTGTGGTGTTTTCTTTAAAACCAATTTACAGCAATAAATAAAATTTCATCATTCAGATATAAATGCGATTAATAATTAATTTGCAAGTTTTAGATATCAAACTAAAAATGAAGCTTTTCAAACGTTGATACTCTGAATTAGAATATATTTTGTTCCAATACGATCTTATCTTAATGTGATGCTGGTACATCAATATTTAACTTAAAACTACTTCAATAGAGATTTCTTTTCATTCGAAAAACTCGACTTTGATAGCAGTTACTTGTAAAATACTTAATACTATATTAAATTATAAATACATATTTCATAGATGTTCAGATCACTTTTCTAATTTTATTTTGAAAAGGACTAGTGTAGTATTTCAACCGATTTGTGGAAGCTGAAAGCCAGTAACAGGTGGTACAATTCTGAACGTACACAATTAGTTTCTAAGTAATGAAAACGCTTGTGAAATGTGACATTGCCGCCTCTTGCCTTTTTACCCGACTAGACAGGGTAATGTGTTTATCAGCCTTTATATGTTTGTTCCTTTGTGGCACTCTAAGAGATCAATCGCGGAGGCCGATTTTGATGATTCTTACATTAATTTGTTTTAATCTTGCGAGTGTCACTAAAAACATAAAAGTAATCAAAATTTTATATGGCGACGACTGAAACCAATCATTGGGCGGTATTGCCTTTGCAGAGTTGTACCCTATTATCACGGCAGAAACTTCAAAGTTGTTGTGGATGTTAAAATCAAGTGGATACAAATTCGGAATTTACAAAATGTGATGTTTACTTATCAACAGAGATAAATAATAATAAAACTAAAAGGCTCTTCTACACGATCAGTAGGGCAACATTGACATGGCTTGTCCAACAACTCAGTAGAATGATATTAGTGCTTAGCACGGTGAAATCACTATTTCATTTCTGACAGTTTTGTGAAAATGATGGAGACGACTGATAGAAATGTTTTCTGACAAGCCAGTCGTGTAGAATAACCTAAAAATTAAACATAGTTATAATTATGAGACATATACAGCTATAATACTAACATAACACACCGCAAGTTTCCACAGACAAGCTTACTTAATTACGTTATTATTATTTTGTTTATAAAATGTACTCTATGGACTTAGTTACCCTGCAATCGTTGGAAGGACACTGTCGATTGTCTGTGGAAATTGTTTATGGGAATAGACGGATTCACTATGGTCCGTAATATTTTTTGATACAGGCTTTGATACATAGCTTAGAAAATCAAAGTTATTTACACTCGGTATGCTATTGGACTGCTGTCAGAGTTGATATAAAACTGTGAGCACTCAAGATGAGTGCTCCTAAGCTTGATAGGAGAGAGACTATAAAAATAAATAATGATATTTTTTTTAAATACAAACGTAACTATGTCATGATTTAATTATGTCTTAGTTTAATACAATTTAAAAAAAATAACTTATTACAAGAATCCGCCTATTCCTTAAAAAAATGGACAAAAAAAAAAAACCTTTACGAAATACTGATCGTAATTTAGGAACTACAAAATAGCCGTAAAGATTCGAATATGATTTAATTTTCAGTACTTCATATGGGTGATATCTGAGTGATCGGTTAGACGACAGACATACTTTAGGGCCGTGTAGTACTCATGAAAATGAACAACTTTTATTTTGGGATCAAACATAAATCTTTACAAATATATAAAACTGAAGTGCCTGTTGTAACTTCAAAATAAAATCTTTTTACTGAATGCACATGAACGTATATACGACACAAACAACAACATTTTGTTTTTAGTTTTTGTCTGTTTGTCCAACTATTCTCCGAAAAGCCTGGGCCGATTTTGACGGGACTTACTGGCAGATAGCTGATGTTATAAGGTACAACGTGAGGTAAAGTTTTTTATTATTATTTAACATCTCGTTACGAACATTAGGAGCCGAGCAAGAAGTCAGAAACAGGTGAAACCGTAGGGCACAGCTACTAAAAATATGTAATCAACTGCCCCATTTTATTGTCGCATAAATATATGAATTAAAATCTTTTATTGCGTTTGTTACTAACATAGCTTACAAGTAGTGTATTTACTAATATGTATATAGATCAAGGTCATTTATGAGTACTTTACCCTCCTTAAAGTATGTTTCTCGTTGGACCAATCACGCAATAGATCCTACAATTTGGAGAGCGTAAGTTTCTAAAGGACACTAGCGAAGTAACTATTCTTGCCATAGACAAACCTCTTTATCACAGCTGTTAAAATGCACACAAAAACAATGCATCGTCCCTTGTAATAAAGCTAAGTGCGAACATGGCTTAGCGGGTGGTCCTACTGATGTGGTACGGTTATTATTTTAAGTTGATGGCAATAGGCTCGCCCCCTATTACATGTGACTTAAACATAACTGGCGAAGTGTGGGTGTACTATTAGTTACACTTCTGTCTAACCCTATGCTGATTACAGGCGTGTTCACATAAAAATATAGATGAAATTCAAAACAACCGAAAATACTTAAATATGGTTTATGTGAAAACGGTAAAAATTAAACATTATTATTTTAAAATCATTCTGTATTTTCATCTTCAAAATTTTGACAGAAACATAATTTTGTTCGTTTCGCGATTAGGCGTAGGTACTTAATTAATAGCGCATAATAAATTTTAAAGATTTGAAAAAGGAATGAATCAGGATAATAAAATAATAACTCCACTGCCACAACTCAGTGTGACCACCCTCATAATCTTAATATCTATGTCTTACGGTAAAAAAAGTAACGAGACTTGCCTATGGTCGGTTGCGAGCAAAGCTACGCGCCACTGGTTAGCTAAATGGCTCTGGATTTTCCTAAACCTTTGACGTAGAAAAATAAATAAGATACTTAATAAAAAATACTTACAAAATTATAATTATTTCAAGAAATCATCGATTTCGTGGCTGTAGTTGAGGAAAAAAATTGAAGGCACTTTTAAAATGTCATTCATAAACATCAATTACACTATAGCAAACATCCATTACATATGTTTTTAAGTAAAAGAGTAAGAAGACAAGATAATTTTAAGATGTCTTTTTTTACAAATATCATAACTTCTTAAGGTGGATGCGCAAGGGTAGCCCGCGAAATTTAAATTTTCTCAAGTTTATTGCAATTTGCACGTCAGCGTCAAGTTGTATGTTGATGAAAATATGAATCGCGCCGGTGACACGTATGGAGTTACAGAATTATAATCATTCAAATCATCAATACAGCTCTCCAAGTTCATATAATCACATTCAATAGCTATTTCATGAAAAAGTCACTTTTCGAGATTATATGAACTTGGAGGATTGTATTGATGATTTGAATGATTATAATTCTGTAACTTCATACCTGTTACTGGCGCGATTTATATTTTCATCAACATACAACCTGACTCTGACCTGCAAATTGCAATAAACGTAAGAAAATTTAAATTTCGCGGGCTACCCTTGCGCATCCACCTTAAGGTACAATATTAAAACATGCCCGAGATAAGATTGTTGATACTTTTATAGTTTGTATGTTAAAACATGAGTTAATTATGAAATCAGCACATACACATCTTAATTTCCAAAGCGAGTATCAATCTTTATCTGGTGTTAAAAATATCACACAACTCTGGCATGTATTAATTTTGCCCAAAATTACACGAAGTTGTAACCATTTCAAGAGTGATTATAATTTTCAGGAATATCAATCTCGAATGATATGAACATAGAATGGAAATACTTCAGACTATTTTAGAATATTCTCAACTACAGACGCAAAAAAAATCGTTATTATTTTGTTGTCCTCAACTTTGGTCCCCGGATCGGATCCATCCCTTACCTCTATCAGTACAATTTGGTAAGCTAATCTATTCGATAACTAACACTGGTACTCACGACGGCCAATAAAACCAAAACCAAATTAAGCTGATCTCTCATCGTACGGGAAGCTCATACAAAGCGAGATCAGGTTATACTGGGTATGTATAGCTTGATGTGCCACCGTGTGTACAACTGTGTGAAATGTAAACGAGAATAAATTATGTTCTGAGTCAATGTGATACATCTCTGCCGAACCCTTCGGAGCTTGAAGTTATGTTGTAAATAAAATACGAGATGTTTTTGTCGTTTATAATGAGAATAAAGTCGTGTTCACTGCTACGTACAATGTGCACGGAAACCTTTGCCATCTTAATGTGTGGTTCATTTGTTCGGCAGCTAGGCATCCGTGCGAAGCGTATCAACTGTCAAATTTTCTCATTCGATTTTGAACTTAACGATCAACATTTTATGGTTTAAAATCATTTGAAGAAAGACAGTTTGTGGTAAGTTGATGTGCTGGCGACGGTGTTACTACAATATCACATTGACTTAGACCTTGTTATGTATCGGTTACACTTCATCACGCGTCCTCCTCGCAAATTGTCTAACATGCCAATACCAAAAGCGCTGAAGCAACAAAATTAAGATTAAGTTTTTGTTGTGACGGTCAAATGTAGACAAGGATTAGAAGTTTCAGCTATTGAATTGACACTTGCCAGGTTTGAAATCAAAAGAATTATGTTGGCTAAAAAACACTGAATGATTTGCGAATTTTGTCTTTTAAACACACCTCCTACATTTCTCCGCCACAACACAAGACATGCGCGCGCGCACGACGTCCTGACACTTACACACTACTTATGAGTCGGGTTTCCTACGAACCAACCGTCATCGAAATCCAAGGGCGCGCCGGTTCCATATAAATACATCACATTATATATTTACACACTAAACAGCCTTTTTTTGAGTTTTTTTTTTCTTTATTTACTTTTTAACAATACAAAAGGAATCATTTTTACACTTGTAATCTTATTAGAAGTGGGAAAATTATTTCTTTTGCCTTTTTTTAATGTTCTAGGAGGTTAGCAGTTTGCTAATCAAATCTATACCTACATAAAAATAAATTAAATTGAAGTTTCTCTTTGTAATTTAAAAATAATAGCTTTTACTGAATGCATTTGAAAGTATTTAGTTTTTTTTTTTTTAATTTTGACTCTCTGTCTGTTTGCTCTAATCTCCGAAACTGCGAGACTTTTCTGGCAGATAGCTAATTTTGTAAGGAGTAACTTAGGTTACTTTTATTTTAGTAAAAAGATTAGGGTTCCGTGCAAAAAAACCATGAAATAGTTAACTTAGTAACATTTAAGTAACAACTAAGTAACATTTTATAAAAATTTCGCGCGGGCGAAGGTCGCGGGGCACACGATAAGATAGAAATTTCGAAGATTAATTAACTAAGATCGCACAACCCGAAGAGAGATGTTATTTATACCCATTTTTACTTGCTGCTAGACCTAAATGCAGCTCAAACATTATTGCTTTGATGGAAACACAACTGTTGACGTTTAGCTAAGCGTGGGAAATCCAACCGCGCGATGTTGGAGAAAACGGCTGCCCGAGAGCTGGTCTTCGTGAAAATAGACGTAAGTAGTAATATTGAAGGAAAATTTTATGTTACATAATCAAAAATATTTATAAAACTGCTAATATCCTAGATTAATAACAATTTGTATATAATGTAACTAGTCTGGATTCGTAGTCGCACGAATCAGAATCTCCTCGCATACATTTGTGATAGTACGTGAAAATTGTAACAATGTGTGCTATAACAATAATATATCTAACGTCAGACATGCTTGAATATTTAATAAGTGTATATTTTGAAAAAGCTTTATAAAATTTTAAAAAGGTGTCATAAAAAATGCCCTGGTTTGGGTTATTAGAAAAGTCTTTTATAGAAAAGTGTGTAAGAAATTATCTTTTTTACATACAAATGATCTTCATACATTCTTTGTAGAACAAAGATCTCCGTACAGTCGGTCATCATGTTTTCAAAGATCGTCCCAAGCTACCATTCTGTAACTAAACGAAACACTTTTTTTAGATTTTGTATGCAGTCTGCATTTATTCAAACGAATGTTGAATGTTTGAACATAACTGGGCACTTGTTAGTGCACTTTACAACTGTGTTCACCTCTTCAGGTATACAGGCGATATGTTTAAAGCCAATCAACAATGACCAACTGCACGAAATCTGTCACAACAATCAATAAGTCACCTTAACAGCATGCCTGACTCTCCCCTTAACTCTTCACGCCTTCTCCTCATTGAGGGGTTGTTCCTCATGCTGCTTCTCCACTTCGGTGGTGGGTTTAGCGTTGTTCCAGGGTTGTAGGTCCCCGGAACCGAAGCTGACGAAGCAGAGGGCGCCTGTGATGTATGTTCCTGCGAGGATGTAGAAGACGATCTTCCATTGTTCAGGGGTGTTCTGTGGAGGGAAATAGAGGATTATTTGATTGAGCTTTTTATTAATTAACTGAACTACTGAGGAGCTCGTAGCTAAATAATAACAGCCGGTCGGATAGATCTTCAGGTTAAGCCGCGCGGTCGCTAGGTCGGTCCGTGGATGGGTGACCACCCATTACATACAGAGTTTGGTTTCGTTCGAGCTCCGTGCTACGGAAAGCACGTTACGCCGTTGGTCCCGGCTGTCAATTGTAAATCTTTGATAGTCGTTACAGGTAGTCAGTGGCCCGAAAGTCTGGTAACCAGTCTTACCAAGGGGTATCGTAGTACCCAGTACTAACTTAGTTGTGGAGATCAGATAGGCAGTCGCTGCATGTAAAATACTGGTATTCAGCTGCATCCGGTTAGACTTGAAGTCGACCCCAACATAGGAAAAAGGGAAAAGACTACGTAGATGATTGAGGTTTGACTTACAGTTTCCTTAGTCAGTTCTCCGACCATGAAAGTGGACAGCCAGCCACCGAAGGACGACAGAGTGTTCGCCAAACCGAAGATTGTACCTGTAATATAAACATTACAATAATCATTGTAGGTACGCGCTTGGACGTGGAGTTGTGGCGACCAGCCCGTTTTACAATACAATACAAGCTAACGTCACATATTTATAAAATGTAATCCTCTAGGTGGAAAAAACTTTTTTTTCTAACTTTTCCTGTTTACTTTCAATATTATGCACCAGAAAGTTGGAATACGTACAGCACTAGGTAAGAAATATGGGTAGGTAATAGGTATACAGGGTGTAACAAGACCCTTCACGAAGCCGTCAACCAAGCATTATGTACATCAAACTAAGTAATTTTACGTAAAAATTATTGCTGGGAAACGACTTTTTTTTGGGGTGAAAAATCACGTTTTACGGTGGGACTCAATGTAACGCACTCAAAACATTGTGCTGATGGATGGATTGAAAAGTACGCAGGTCGAGGTTTTTAAAGGAAAAAAACTTGTGAAAAAGTTGGAAATTTGACCCCCAATATCTCCGGAACTAGAAGGTTCCCAGGTGTGGTCTAGAACAAAAAAATGATCGCAATGACGGGGAGAACAAGTGCCTTTCGGCTTCGTGAAGGGTCTTGTTACACTCTTTATATTACACCATCCACCACCACCACCGCATCCACCATTTTATTTGTTTACTAGCTACACAATGATGTTGTTTAAAGTGTCGCAAAATAAATTGAAAATTAGTTTTTTAAGTTATTATTTAAGAGAAATTCATAACATAAAATACTGGTATTCAGCTGCAACTGGTTAGACTGGAAGCCGATCCAACATGTTGGGAAAGGAAAAGGCAGGCGGATAATGATGACTCTGCAATAAGTATCACTTTCTATCTCAGAAGTCTAAAGCTGATCTTTAGTACTGACCACTGAAGTTAGGCGCGATATCCAGTCCATTGCCGAGGTAGCCAGCAGTCACAGCGCCGTTGATGGTGAGCGCTGACGTGAATATCGCGATGGACCACACGCGGTCGCCGCCGAGATACGCCTGAGCTATCATCAGCAGACCTGCAGAACAGAATTGATTGAATAAGAGAGATAAAGTGGAATGAAAAGAGATCACCTCTTATCTATACTATAATAAGTTGTTTGTATGTAGGGGGTAATCCCTGGATCAACTGAACCGATTTTGAAAATCCTTTCACTAATAGGAAGCTACATTATCCCCGAGTGCCATAGGCTATATTTACAACGTGCCCGTGGTATAATTTCCGACAAAAACGCGAGCGAAGCCGCGGGCAACAGCTAGTAACAGAATATTTCTAATCTTACTGATGGTGAAGAGACGGAGCTTTATAGCCCCATCACCTTAAACCACATTAAACTTACACAAGTGTGTATACATTATTTTCTTCTCTGAAGCCAATTCTAGCAACAAAAAAAATTAGGCCATGCCGCCGTGACTTTCCAGATAGAAGTCAGTCAGTCCATGATGACTATCTTCCACCATGGAAGTAACTTGACGGTTATAAAAGTTGGATGCACGATGCACCACCTCTTATAACAGTATCATGTTAGTCTTACCTCTGTGTGGTCAAAAGATGGAGCTCTACGTCATGTATAGACTAGACCCATCACATTCTGAAGTCTGAGGAAGCGTGAAGACTTCAGGCATAGCATTCTATGATTCAATGACTGCACTAAAATCAGCTAGCTCTTACCGGGCAGTCCTACAGCAAGTCCAGTGAAGAGTTTCCTAGCGGCCGTGGTGGACAGCTTCCCGCTCCGTCTCAGCGAGTCGGCAAGCACGGATGATGCGAGGGCGCACAGGTACTTGCCGAGGTACGGCAGAGAGGAGAGGAGTCCGTTCTGTGGACAAGTGGATTTATTATGTTACTGGGTTTAAAAGTTATAGTCTATTTAGGAAAGCTTAAAAAGGGGTATATTTGAGCTGCAGGCCTCAGCTGATCAGCTCAAATTAACCGGTCTTTTCTGTTCGTTTTGGTCTTGGCCTTAGAATTACAAATTCCCTGTAAGCCGGTTATCTCAGTACCTCTATACTAATGGGTTTTATTAAAGAAGATTGTCTGCACGATGGTGCTGTTCTCCTAAATCAAAACAACATAAATATTCTAGATCTAGCACGTTGTGCTCAAATTCCTAAACGTTTTATAAATAAATTGATCGATTGTTTGCTTGCTAATATCGAGGCATTGAACTTTAATGTATCCTGTTCAATCGTCAACTCTGATGTAGGTGTATTTCGTTGTTGGCGTAGGTTTAATTGGCAGTATTCGATTCTCGCATCGTGGCGATGTTTGTTCATATTATCAGTTTCAGTTTTGGCCGATATTTGTGGCCGCTGAGACTTAATTCGGGTCTGTACCTCTGTACGTTCGTACGTACACTCATGGCCATGCAGTGATTCAGGAACATTTTTTTTTTGTTCAGTTTACGTACAGTTTTCGTTACATTGTGATAGTTGGTTGTGTTTCTATTCATTTACCTATGGGTCATAGAAAAAATCTAATTTTACAACTTTGTACAAAGAGGTCAATCATATGGAGCACAATAGCCGGTAATAATGTCCAATAACGGTTGTATTGTACTGAAGCCATAATGAACGAAGTTTGATTGACGAGTCCAATAGCGATTGTCAAATTACATTGTCAAGGCTACCGGCTAGCCTATAAAAGATCGGCGCTTGTATTGATGGCCGTTGATTAAACTGGAAATGGTTTTTAAATGTGTATAGCATAGTCATCATTCTCCTGCCCAACTTATTTGGGGTCGGCACAGCATATCTTCTTCATCCATACTTCTCTGTTACTCGTCATCTCAGCAGTCACCTCCTTTCTAGCCATATCTTCCCTCACGAAGCCCATCTATCTTTTTTTTGATCTTCCTCTACCTACTCTTATAACTATCTACAATCATACTCAACATTTTCCTCATTCCTCCGCATCACAAGTCCATACCACGATAACCGATTTCCACATAACTTATCAATCAAAAAACAAATTTATATTTCCGTATTTCCGTTTCCCAATATTTCCGTAACTAGAATGTTCCCAGGTTCCTAACAAAAAAATGATCGCAATAACGTGACGGGGAGAACACAGTGCCTTTCGGCTTCGTTAAGGGTCTTGTTACACACTTTATTTATAGAGCAATAAACTGAAAATCATAAACAGATGACCCCACTCGAATGAAAACAATATTCGACGTATTTTCCAGAATTCTGCTACCACAACAATTTTTGTGAATGAAGTGTTAACCGATTAGCAGAACGAAAACACTCGAAAACCCCGTTTTCACCGGTCAAAACCTCAAATATAGGCTAGGTTATTCACATTTGATGAGTTCAAATTCCATGTATCAGAAAAGAGGTCAGTATTGATTGCTTAACGCCCTGTGCACGAGCTCAGGTAATGCAACTTGCTTCATGCGACAGGCGCGCACATCTCTCCATAGTCACTATCGCAACAAGCTTGTCGCTTGATCGTAATGCTCGTGGCCAAGCGGGTCAAGTTATCAGCCTACCAGCAAGAAAGTGATTCCTCGAAAGATTACCACAGGAAAAAATATGGTTGAGGAAAATGGTTGAAAAAATTGATGGTAGGTATTTATTTAGCCTTTTTTTATGGCGTTGCGGTCAACTTAGGCGCTATTGCATCGTCAGCTTAGATAGGTATATATAAAATACCATTGTTTACAGTAGGCTTTTGAATGCAATTACCTCCACCATTTTTGTAAGGACATCGGAAGGCATGAAACAACCCTCACTAGGCCCGCACGTCGAATTATGGCCACAGAGAGGAGGCTTGTGTGACCTGTGTCCCTGCAATTACCTAATAGACTGATTAAGCACCGTTATGATGTGGCAAACAGTCAGCTGCAGTCATCATTTCAGCCAAAAGACGTCCACTACTGGACATAGGCCTCCCCCAAGTGTCGCCACACTGACCGGTCCCGTGCTGCAGCTGCAGTAATTTTCGTTATTCCTATCAATCAGAACCCTAAGGGACCTCGCCACGACCGCGACTTGTCGCACCGGCCGCAATCTTGAATAAAACTGGTCGGATGCGCAGTCGTGCGGGCGCGACCAAAATTGCATCCTGTACGAAGCTGGTGCGACCAAAACGTGCGTGGTTGTGGCCGTGTAGTGCACAACCTCCCTAATGAAATCATCGACATGAAGAAAAAGAATACTGTTAACCATCACTTGACAAAACCCATACAGGTAAGTAGGTACGCCTTTTATTTACCAACAAGTAAGATAATGTGTTATTTCTTACACCACGCGGAATAAAGCAGATTCTTGCACAATGTTAGGGTTCCGTAACGCCTACGCTAGAATGGAAAGTTAGTGTTTATTGTTATAGCACACAATTTGAAGACCGTTTTTCCCAGACTAGTGTAGTGGGCTGTATGGAATGTTCGATTGTAGTTTAAGTTAAATTTTATCCAGTTAGGTACTTATCTTAATTTAAGGGCTACCTAATTCTTCATGAATCTGCTCCAACGTAAAATAAAAACTGCTATAGGAAGTATATCTTCAACTTCAAGTAAAAGAAAGTATGAAAAAATCCTTTTTCGTAGACGAAAAGCGATTTTTCATTTTGAGTTTTTTATTTCTGTAAAAGAAGTGTGTTAGTAGACTAACACGCCTCTTTATACATACATTCAGGATGTAACAAGACCCTTAACGAAGCCGTCAACCAAGCATTATGCATCAAACTAAGTAACTTTACGCAAAAATTATTGCTGGGAAACGACTTTTTTTTTGGGTGAAAATTCAAGTTTTACGGTAGGGCTCAATGTAACTGACTCAAAACATTGTGCTGATGGGTGGATTGAATAGTACGGGGGTCGTAGAGGTGTTTAAAGTGTAATTAATGTAAACATCTAACATTCAAAACATAGGTATGATCTAGAACAAAAAAAATATCGCAATGACGGGGAGATCAAGTGCCTTTCGGCTTTGTTGAGGGTCTTGTTACACCCTTTATAATATGATACGTGCCACATATAGATAGCTACTTTTAGGTTGAAGTTCTACCTAAATGTTGTTAGCCATTTTGCGAAGTAGATCAAATCTTCGTTTTAAAAATTAACATGTATTAAAAAGGATTAGAATTAAAATATAATAGGTAGCTCCTGGCATCTTCTCCGAAGCCCGCCTTGGCCGGATCCACGCGAACTACTAAAGAGCTGACTCAGTAACCGGACACCGAATAAGGAAACACGGGCAGACAAGTAGAGTCGCAATCATTTTTATTAATTTTGACGACCAGCAGAAATATTCGATTTCGATTCGATGGATGTAATCAGAAATCTAATTTCGCGATGATCTGAATCAAATTATGCTCAGCGGATTTAGTATGGTGACGATTCCGAATTCTTGTTTGTTACAAATTTAAAATTAAAAAAGTCTTGAATTTGGAACAGACAGTTTGCAATGCATAACTTGTAATTCGTGTAACAACATTCTGACAAAAAAAAACCTACAAAACGGAAGAACACCCACATATATACCTACATACCTATGTATGTAACTCGAATACCAGACAGTACTGACATTATGTGCTGCGCCGACCCCAACTAAATTTGGATAAGGGCAGGCGAATGATGATGATGAGCGACATTAGGTTTTAACGAATTTCTAAATGACCAACTGTTGTAATGTTGACATTTTATTTATTTATTCTATTTGCCTATACATCTACATTTTTACTTAAATTGACTTATTCTGACATTTGATACATGTGATTTTAATACTGACATTGACATATCTGACATAGAATTGTGTAAGTAATGTTGTCTTTTGTTTTATTATTTTTTTGTTGTGATATTTGATGATCTATTTTTATTTATATGTTTTTGAAGCAATTTGATTTTATGTACCTGACTGGAGAAGCGTTTTGTATGCCCAGCGGCAGGGCATAGATAGGTTCTCAATTTTATATATTATACCACCCACTGTTTACTTATTTCATAAAATAAATGAATTTGAACTTGAAAAGTTCATTAAAATTTCGGTAGGGACAATACTTCACAATATTCGAAAGAAACTACTCGCCTTCATAAATTAGACTTCACAATTCATACCGTAACCACAGAACACCATGACACACATTGCCCGATATTCCTAAATAAAACTATACTCAACCACAATACGCAGGGGCGTGCCGTCCATAGAGGCAATTAGGCCTAGCCTACCCTACCATTCCTACCAACAACGCAACAAATGCATTTATTATAACTATATTAATCAAAAATAAAAAAATAAAACGCCTGTTATAATACTTAAAGCAACTTGTCGCGGCCGTATGACGTAACTGGCTCGCTCCCGGCCGTCTAGGCAAGGCCCCAGCCGGCCTAATTTCCATTGATAAATTTAAGCACACTGATAAGTATTTTCGTGTATATACACGGAAATACGAACGGCACACATAGTAAATAGGGGCGTAAACTCCTGCGAGTGTAGCTGGCTAGCTGGCCACTGATTGGCTGCCCCACAAAGTATTATCCGGCTAAAACGGTATGCGGTGATGCAATTATATTTGGTAGTGTTTTTTTCATTGACAAAATAACAATTGTATTTTTCTTAGAAGCCATATTTGTTTCATGTGACAAGCAAAATTTATTTCGTGATCTTGAATGTTTTGATTATTATAATATCTGACGGTTGTAATTCGTTTTGAAACGTACAGTAGTGTAAATATTATTTGTTGTATTTGTTTATTTACTTAAAAATGGTGTTCTGTTGTGAAGTTTGCGCTGATAATGTGTTTGTCAGAAGTTAAAAACAATAAGTATTCACGATTGTTTGATGTTAAGATTCAAGTTGTGTCTAAAGGAAAATGTGTAGATACCCGAATTACGAGAATTAACCCAAAATTCATCTCATACTCGGTATTTCAAATGAATCTTTCTTCTGTTTGCATTGTCAGAAAATCGTGATTTGAACCTTGATTAATGTGGTGAGTTCTTGTATTTATAACTTTGGTTTTTACAGGCTTATTTTCAATGTTTTTTTTTCAAATATTCCGGTCAGACGCTCAAAATTGGGTACGGAACGAAAACTAAACTATTTTTTTTGTTTACAGCGCCCTCTGTTTTACTTTTTAGGTTTTTTTGTAACGAAGCGACATCCTTCGTTCTTGTATTGACAGAATACCATTGAAATTCCTTATATTTAAGCTAGATGGCGTTGTCTCTCATTTGACGGTCATCCTAAGTAGAGCGACGCTGTGATGTTGCGAGTTTTTTTTTTTTGCTTGGCCTGCCCGCCTTCGGGAGCACTGCACGCCACTGACAATACGGCCAGACAAATCACTTTTCCTTTCGCATATCCATTGTGAGCGTTAACCTCAGATGAGTCAACCGTCTAGTCGGTAAGGATGTTCTCTGAATTTCATTATGTCCTTACGATCCTTATTCGGTGCCGGCAAATGATTAAGTCGACCGTCTACTGCTATTAAGGATGTGCAAGGAGAGGTTCGCCAGTTCGCCACGCTAACTGCGTGGTTTATTCTCTTTCCACCGATGGATACGTGCGTTGCGTGGCCGAGGGTGGCAGTGGACGATCACGCCAGATTTTTGTTCGCGTGGGAACCTTGAAAAGGCGACGTCTTTGAAGGTAGGACCGGGGGAGTGTGGGATTTCAACCTCACCTGGAGGGGAGTGCAACCCCTGTTATAGCACATCCCTGGGGAGATTGTAAAGATGTCTGGCCTGAGCCTAGCTGTGCAAGCACGCACGGCAGGGACGATCGTACGTTTCAAAGAACTTCTGCTACCCTTCGGACATGACTATGTAGTGGCCTATATGATTGCAGCACCACTCTTTCACTGGGCCACGTAAACTCACGACGACCACGATGGCCGAATGGGGGACTACTATAGACGGTATTTGTACTGTAATCCGTCGCCGTGTGGTCTGCCAGCTTGTGTGTTTTCAGCAGCTTAGTTGGATGTGCAATCAATTGACTGGTATCCTGACCAGACAATGGCTCACTTGTTGGAGTCAATTAAGAAGAAAAAATGCTACTGATGGGGCCGCGATCCATGTTGTTACTGGTTACCTACCGAGCCAAAATCATCTAGATATCTAGACCAATGTATAATTGATTCTAAAAGAAGCCAAAGCGAAGCTAACTTATAGCTTAGCCGAGGGCTGCTGTGGCGCAAAGCTTTAACGTCTTTATGATCCTTATTTGGAACGCCGGCGCATGATTATCGCTGTATCAGCTCGTTATATTATGCTGTTAATGTGTTTTATAGCTTCTAGGTAAGTAACAGGAATGCGGGTGATTGAATTAAGTGATAGGATATGTCTGAAAAAAAGTGCAATTGTTGATTAAAGTAATCATAGTCTCGAGGAGAATGGCTGCTGTTTTATACAATCAGGCCTGCTTGCACCTCAAATAGGACGCAGCGGATTTCACCAATAAAACTCAACACTATCAGCACATCAAAATTCGCTTAACCGTAATAAGGTGTGACGCCCTCAGGGTCGGTGGAGCGACGATCTTCGGCTGGTATCAAGTGGTTGAGCGTTGCCGAGTAGATGCATATGTCCAGCAGTGGAACGCTGTAGCCTTGTAGCCCCTGTATGCTGTAATGATGAATCAGCACACATAAGAGGCGCGCAGGAGCTGTAAGTTACAATATTCCCTCGCAATAATGACACTAACAGCTCTAAATCGTGGTTTTAGATGTCCGATCGTATTCAGTTTCATTTGTGAACTTCGCTAAACGTTGCTAAACCAACGTGCTGCTTCTGTCAATCGTTTGAGGACGAAAGAGAGAGAATGATGGTATGAACACGATGTTTAGCGTTGAATGTACTTAAGGATGTATGCTGCAGTTGGGCCTGAATCATCAAATAGTAGGTACCAACACATACTACAAGTCACGAAGTCACAACCTTATCACCTTTGTGTTAGGACATAAGCTATTATTTTCCCTACGCTAACCAGCATATTGTGGTCATTATGGTTAACTACAATCGTGCAAGAGTGAGCATTTGAGCTAATTAATTTAATAACAATGTAGTAGGTTGCTGGCTCACTGCCTCATCTCTAAGGTACACACGGCGACACAGAAAGCATTCCCAGTGTAACATGGCCTCGCTTTGTATAATTTCCCGTACAATGAGAGATCCGCTTATACAGGTTTTGTGTTTGAATCTTTACACTCTTAGAATTTCAACTCTTGAAGCTGAACAGAGGGTTCAAATGCAATAACTGAGCCTATCACAGTCCACAGCTGGACATCGCTCTTCCAAGCTCCACCACAACACTCTGTCGTCTGTCTTATGCTTAAAGTCATCATCTGCTAGTCTTAGTGTCTACCTATCCCAATTGTGTTGGGGTCGGCTTCCAGTCTAACTAGATGCAACTGAATACCAGTATTTTACATGGAGCGCCTATCTGACCTCCACAACCCAGTTTTTACTGGGCAATACGATACCCCTAGGTAAGACTGGTTGTCAGACTTTTGGGCTGACTACTACCTTCAACGACTGTCAAAGATCCATAATTGACAGCCGGGACCAACGGTTTAACATGCTTTCCGAGGCATGGAGGAAACTCGGTATGTAATGCGTGGTCCCCACCTATCCACGAACAGCCTAGGCAAGCGCGGCTTAACCTGAAAATTGACCCGAGCGGCTGTTAATAAGCCTTTATAAAATTCTCGTCGAAAATGCAACATTCGGCGACTTTATTTACGCATTCATGTATGTAGGTGTCACTGAGAACAGGCATTATGTTATGTTGCCGATTCACTTAGTCATCATTTAAGATTCCACACCGTCATGAAACTGAATATGTATGTATTTTCCCGTAGCAACCGCTTGGCCTGCGAAGGGTCCGAATGAATCGGGATTCCGCCTTTGCCCGTTAAAGGAAAAACATGGTCGATATTGCGAGTGAGGTTTTTTTATAATCGTTTGTACTGTAATACTGACAGTGACTGGTTGGCAACAAAAGATGATTGTCTCCATGAAGAGAATTTTGCAACGTTGCGCTCTGCAGGTCATTATGAAAAAGATTGTATTTTCCTATAGACGTACGTAGAGTTTATTGGTACATCATGATATGCATATATGCTGCATTTATGCATTTTGTTTAGCCTGCACGCATACTTGTATATTTTTTGTAGTGTTTATTATATTTCTAGGTAGTTGTTTCATTACGAGTATTATAACCCAAGTACTGTTTATTTTATTTTCTTATTCATGTAAAAATATTTATGCTGTCTTGGCTTCCGTACGTTTTTTCACGGGTGACCACTGAAAACCAGCGCTGTGCTGTGGGTCCCCCATAGCACAGCATCATGCTGAGTGGTAACCTGCTTGTCGCAGTCACGACGTGCAAGCTACGAACGTTTTTTTTTTTTTATTTTTTGTTATACTTTGTATGTTAACTCATATCTAATTCGTGAAAAAAAAAGAATCAAATACCCATACCGTAGACTTGCAACATCTATGCATGTATGATTTTCTTCGTAATTTTATTGGGTGAATTTTGATATCTAGGTACGAATTAACAGTAAACTTACAACTAAAAATTATTACAGCTATCTACGAACTAGGTACCTACTACCGAGTACACCGAGGGTCTGCCACTATGCAGACGTATGCCCTAAGTAATAAGGTTGAAAAGTGGACGACCGTCAGAGAACTCGATAGTAAATTACGAAGACAGCAAACATTTGTTTACCAATAAAAGCATGCATGCATTTGAGTATCCAGTTTAGAATGTCAACGAGAAAATAGGTATCCACACTAGCCTAGATTTCCCCAGACGGACAACGAGCCTTAGATTCCTATATCAAGAAACATTATCAATTAGCCATTATATCTGTCCCCGAATGTTATTACTTGAAACAAACACTCAACAGCATATTTGCTGTTCACAATATCACCCACGCTCTTTATAGCACAATTTATAGCTCGAGATAATGGGATATGCTAAATTCTACACTTTCATTTCATTCAAGGTCATTGTGAAATTACAGCGACCATAACCTTCATGCACTATTAATATCTCACTTCATAGCCCAAGACTATGGGCAAAGCGATATTCTCCACTTTCATTTAACTCAAGGTCACATATAAACAAACACTACAAAAAGACGTCCGTTATGTCACCATTTTATTAACACATACATCCATAAACATGGGAAAAGCCTAACTCTACACTTTCTTCTAACTCAACGTCGTACCTAGACTAGTATTACAGACAAATACTAAAAATCAACCTTGACCTTCACGCGCCCAATTTTTTTCACATTTTTTTAATTTTGCATCTCCAACAAAGGACACACAGTCCAAGATAATATGGGAAAGGCGAAATTCTACACTTTCTTTTAACTCAAGGTAATTTCTAGTCTAGTACGCCAGACAAACACTAAAAACTGACCTTGACCTTTACGGTTATGGGAACAGCAAGGTTATTTTAATATGCGTCACATGTGTTCTTGTGAAATTATGCGAATGATCCAAATAAACCTTGACTAGTAATTAAAAGTCTATTTGATGTGAACCGTTGACTGTTAAGATGCAAAATTAATAATACTGGCAGCTGGTATTACTAAAAACAAAATATAACCTACAAAATATTGAAACCCCTTTTTTATTCATCATAATCGTAATAGAATCTGAAATTTATTCATTTACGAATAGATAAAAACAGCGTAGGTCAGCGTGGGTCTAGATCTACAGGCATGAAATCGTGCGCCCCAGTTCCTTAAATTAAACAAAGCTGAGTACTAAATAAGCATAGGGTTAAATAGGGCATGAAAGTTTGTATTCCTCAACCTCAACGGGCAATGGTATTCATACACAAATCAATGAGTTCCTTTCTTTACGCAAATATTCTGGACTGCAAAACATTTCCAGTTTTACGAAATCAATTGGACCACCCTCCCTTCAACAGCCTTAAGCGACATTCAACCCCCTACCTTGCAACACCCCACATCAAAGTCGCGGACCACGGGGCGACCCTAGCCTCCGTTTGTCAGTATCAATTAAGGGCGACCACCCACGTATTTTCCAGTGAAGCAGTAAAGCCCATCCGGCACAACTGTTACTTTTCCCATAGGAACCTTCGGTATAGCGGTTTTTGAAGCCGTTAGTTAATTAAGGAATATTTTACAGAGTGCCAAGAAAAAAATCTAAACTAATTTTCTTTTGAAACTTACAAGTTCAAATTAAAGCGAAACTCTGAAAGTGATAAAAAAATATCTCAATTGTGGAGTTTCTTTGGTAAAATAAAATGTGGTTTGTTAATACAACTGGACGACATGCCAGCAGTGGCGAAGGTTCCATACAACTCGATTCCTTCGGCTTCCCTTTGAAAAATGGCACAGTTAGTACTTAATAGACAAATAATTAAATCACATAAAATATAAGTACTCCGGTTTACCTCTTAGAAAAATTGACCCTTCGCTACTGCATGCCATGATGCCAGGCCTATTTTATCAAGAAACCAAGTAAAAAAATAATAAAACAGACCAAATAATACTTAATTAGGGCAAGACCAGTGATACAATGGAAACACGAGTGCCTTGGCTCCTCGCACTGCACTTAGTAGGAAACTAGCAATCGGAGATAATATGCAAATGTTGTCACGTTGAACTATAAATCAGATTAAAGCACACTTCATTGAGATCGAGATGACTTAATGACTGCCTAGATTTCTAGGACAGCTACTAAGAAGCACTTAGCTCTGCATACTCTTGGGTATCACTATGTCTATTTTTTACCCTTTCTATTATAATATAGCGGTAGAGCATCCTCGACTTGAGATCGCATAACGTCATGCGTATTGTGAGATGCTTAGAAAGACCGACGACCTTAAAAAGGGGGCTTAGACAGACTGGGTGCGAGGGTAGAGGACCAGGTGTTGTAGCACAGCTTAGGAGTTTGGAAGAGGTTTCTATCTAGCAGTGGACTGCAATAAACAAGTGTTGATTGAACAACCCAGCAGGTCAACGCGAAAATATTTATTGACATCTTCAAAGACCCTCACATTTCATACTTTTCAGACCACCATCACGGACATCCAGATCAGTGTTGCCCCATTCTGCCCCATTAGGGTCAGTCACTAATCCAGTAAGTAAATAATCGACAGTAAAACCCAGTCGGACAAGTACAAGATCCACAAACATGATCTATCTTTTTTCCTATCTCTTATTTTTACTACGAACACGTACAGTAATCCGCACATAAGCGGTACCACTTCGAACTTCAACTGGCCTAGCGTAGTACGGAGCACAATATGAGACTAGTTTATACTGGTTTCGTTAACACTGACATGCGATCTAAGATACGTAGCAAGTCAGCAACTAAGTTGTAACTGTTCATCAAGTCGCGTCTCAGGACTACATTCTTAGGCTAAACATAGACCAAACAGCTTTTCCCAACCTAGTGCTTACTAGCGTTGGGAAAAATTACCGGTTTTGTCTTACGCTTTAAGAATTTTGAACATGTATGTAAAGTTTTATGGAGAGTAAATCCGAAGATGGTCTAGACGTAATTGTTGAGTAATTTTGTTGGGCACGAGTTAGTGTCAACTAAATAAGAATTACGAGCTGTAAACTGACTATAAACAATTGGTAATTGGCAAACAAAGTGGCAATTTTAACTGCAAATACATGGCGTTATTTGTTTCAGGAATACAATTCTCGTTTCTGTTTGTTTATTATCTTTTTCGTGAGATACTGAATTTTAACAACCTACAGACTATTAAAATTCAGCATACATTAACATGTTACTTCAGCATACATGAAGTAACAAATAAATTCTATATGCTAGCATATAGAAACAGGTAGGTACTTCCAACTTTTACTACAAAAAAAATCTTTCATCCACTGACTGACAGACTACGCGCAAGTATTCAGTTCAGCATTCTAAACCCCCCAGTGCGTCGGGGTCCCTCCCACCCCCCTTCTACCTTGTATAAGTCTAGAAGCATGAAATTGTGCATAATAGTACCCTTTATAACGATTTTTTTTCATTAGAAGGCATGCCCTAAAGGGGTTAAATAGGAGATAGAAGTTTGTATGGAAGTTCGTCAGTTTGACCAATGGGAAATCCCATCGGTTCCATTCCCTGTGTCTTGTGTATTCATGAAATTCAAACCACTTTCACATTCGTCGCCTCTTGTTATAAAGTTAAATTCCTTCTCAGGCGCCATGTTAAACGGTACTTGAGATCCAAAGATTAGAATGATCTTATCAAGTCAAAATGTCAAAGTTGCGTGCTGTGTGTGTCCTTATGTTTCTAAGGCCGTGTTCAAACCAAACATATAGTCAACCATCTACCGACAGCTTGTTGTTTTTTTCGTAATCAAGGAATCGCGCCGATCAATACAAGTAAGCTAAGTGGCCGGTGGGTCGACCATCCACAAACCATTTCCCAAACATATGGCAGGTTGTGTATGTGAGTTTAAGGTGGAAGAGCCGGGGCAGCCTGCAAAATTCAAACTTTCTTACGTTTTTTGAGGACTTTGACTTTGAGGGTTGTATTAATGATTAATATTCTGTAACTTACGTGTTACTTGCGCGACTCATGTTTCATCAACATACAACCTGACACTGAGCTGCAAAATGCGTAAAAACGTAAAAATAAATAAATTTAATTTCGCGGGCTACCCTGGCATTTCCTTACCTGTTACCTGTCCTACCTTAGATGTTTGTAAACGCACCCACGAACAGGAGAAACTCCTACTGTGGGGCAAACTATATCCTCTATCTAGATCCTCCGAACCTCGGAAAATGTAATCAGAAGCCTGAAACTCTGACCACCAGTCTTACCAAGGGGTATCGTATTACCAGTAACTGGGTTATGGAGGTCAGATAAGCAGTCGCTCGCGTTTGGTGGGAATGCGGCCTAAGAAGTCATTTCTCCTGCGCAGTAGTTTAGAGCTTTAATCTTTAGCACTTACGATGATTGCACCAAGCTACATCATTAGGCAACGCTAATTACGCAATCCTAGCAAAGGATTGTAATAATATGAAACACGTAGACGACAAAACGTTGAGAAAATCATTGGATGAAGAAATAGATGATAGCTGTTTGTAGAATTTGAGCCTAAAACCATTTTAAATAAGATTAAGCTCTGGTAAAACTGAGGTGAATCCCGCGTAAAACGCAAGACGAAATCCGCTAGAGCCGATTGTGACGACTAACTTGTTTGGAGATGTTAGACCACTAATCTTTTCCCACACAGATCTTATATTCCCATCTCAGCCAAGGGAAGTAGGATATACTTGAGATGACGTAAATATTGCTGTTGCATTGACCTTGTGAAGACAAATGGGTCGATTACTGCTCTCTGCCCTTGCAAGGGACCGCTTATGATGCCGGAACACTTTAACGATTTGAACTTAGGAAATGTAATAATTAATTGTAGCGAGGTGACGTTAATTGACAATGACAACAATTATTGCCTGTGCGAGTTACTATCGAGTGCTTGCTAAGTTCGAGAGTCGGCGCAGTATACCTTTTCCTTAATTATCTTTTAGTCGTTATCTCAGCCCCTAACATCTTTCACACAGTCTAAAGCTATTAAATAAGCACGTTTTATTTTTTACATTCATACAGGGTGTAACAAGACCCTTAACGAAGCCGTCAATACATCAAACTAAGTAATTCTAAACGACTTTTATCTTTGGTCACGTTCAACAATCACGTTTCAGGGTAAGACTCAATGTAACGCACTCAAAACATTGTGCTGTTGGATGGATTGAATAATATGGAGGTCGTCAGGAAGGGGTCCGAAAGGACCGATGCCTGCCAGGGTTGCGGGACTATTCGAAAGAGATACTGCGGCCCTGGAACACAAAGGGCAAATGAAGGAACATGGATGGGTTTTAGTCAGTAAAAGTCTGACACTCCCTCCTGCTCAGCCCAGAGCGGGAGGGGTTATTTGATGATATCCCATCCGAAAAAAAAAAAGGGGGGTCGCGGAGGTGTTTAAAGTAAAGTTCTTACATTAAAAGCATCTATTACAAAAAAAAAACTTCCCACGTATGGTCTAGACCAAAAAATATATCGCAATGACATCCAGAACACGTGCCTTTCGGCTTCGTTAAAAATGGACATATCAGCCAGTCCAGTCATTGGTGTTCTTGAACTTTAATAAAAGCGTCTGCAAGTTATCCAGTTTTATTATTTCGTACGGCAGTTACATCGGCATTGCATCATAATGTACTTAACAATTTCTCACAGCTGTCCATCCGACAAAAGGGTTCCCGTCTAAATTGTCGAGAGCTGACAATTCCTACCAATCATGTGGATCTGGTGCATCCTGCGCTCATGAATTACTTCCTATTGATACTGGCACGAAGTGGCACGGAGTGGACTTTTGTGAGTCATGGAAGATTCCAACGAGAGAACCATAGTAAATTAGTGTTTAATCTTATATTAGGCATTCGTGTATGAGTACTGCTTCTATGCACATGCAATTTAATAGTCCCTTCGAGTAAAACAGGCGCGATGTAACGTTAGCTTTATGTACATAATTATTCCATTCCAGACGATATCAACTGCTTTTCTTTTTTTTCTGCAACTTCATCAATCAATTCTACATCTACTCGCAAATTTGCAAGTCAGGGGTGAGATATCTCCAGGGTTGCGGGACTGTTCGAAAGAGATACCGCGGCCCTGGAACACAAAGGGCAAAAGAAGGGACATGCATGGGTTTTAGTCAGTACAAGTCTGACACTCCTTCCTGCTCAGCCCAGAGCGGGAGATTGCGGGGATTTGATGATTTCCCATCCAAAAAACAAAAAAAAAGGGGTGAGATATCCAACGAAAATAAATTGTTAGCTTTGAAGATACATTCCTTATTAGACCACATCCGACATATTTTAGGTCATACAACTTGTATTACACTCCAACTGACGTATTAATATTGTGACTACGCTTCAGAGATTCGTGGGATAAACCACAGTTTTTTGCGTCTTATTTTAAGCTAAAAATAGAAATGCTTTATGTTTTTTACATTGCAATGGATTATCTGAATAAAGATCTGTATTATAATACTGGAAATACCCCACCAAATTCAGAATACTAATAAATATTATACCTTTTTTGTGTCAGCCTTCTTACTCTTATTATGTGTGTTTTGCACTTACGTAAGTTGTCTTAAAAAGAAAAAAAAATACACTGGATTAGTTAATTACATTACCGGACTTTTAGTTACTTGTTTTGCCGCAAGAGCAGCGGCAAAAAAAATGCTTTTCTTTACTTACTATATAACGAAGACATCACAAAATAGAAAAAATACACCGGAAACGACCTAATATTTATCTATACTAATATTATCATCATCTGCCTAGCCTTTTCCCAACTATTTTGGGATCGGCTTCCAGTCTAACCGGATGAAGCTGTGTACCAGTATTTTACATGGAACGACTGCCTATCTGACCCCCACAACCCAGTTAGTACTGAGTAATACGATACGGTATATACCCGAGTAATACTGGTTGTCAGACTTTTTGGGCCACTGACTGCCTGTAAGAACTGTCAAAGATCTACAATTGACAGCCGGGACCAACGGCTGAACATGCTTTCCGAGGCACAGAGGAAACTCGGTATGTAATTGGCGGTCACCCATCCACAGACCAACCTAGGCAAGCGCGGCTTAACCTAAAGATCGACCTGAGCGGCTGTTATTATTTTGCCACGAGCTCCTCTTCTATACTAATATTATAAAGAGATAAAATTTGTTTGTAAGTTTGTACGTAGGGGGTAATCTCCGGAACTTATGATCCAATTTTAAAAAAATGTTTCACTGGTAGAAAGCTATATTATTCGTGAGTGCTATAGGCTATTACAAATTATAATGATATCATGCATAATAGCCGAACGATCAAAATTTTTGTCTAGCCAGGCGGAAAAAAAGCAGCGATTGTTGGTAGTGAGAGCGTGGTGGTTGTGAGATTGTTAGGGGGTAATCTCTGGATCTACTGAACCGATTTTGAATATTCTTTCACTAATAGGAAGCTACATTATCCCCGAGGGCCATAGGCTATGTTTACAACGTGCCCGTGGAATAATTTCCGACCAGAACGCGGGCGAAGCCGTGGGCAACAGCTAGTAAGATAATAAAGGCTTAAGCAATATTGTTAAAACTTTCACGAATTTTAGCAATAGTGACGATATTTATATCAACCCGAATGATGTCAAGATAACGGTGGAAGCTTCGAGGTATCTCTTATCTGATAGCGAACTAATTTCGCTACTAGCCCAATCCGTGATGTAGCGACTGATAAAATAAGTTCGCTAGTCAATAAGCGTCTAGTAAAAAATGGCATTTAAAGCATAGAAGTCATAATTATTCTGGATGGTAAATGTGGCACTTATTTTGGTTCTATGATGGACAAAAAAGGTAAAATTAGATTTGATAGATTTTTATGGATTACGTACTCGACCCCGACTCGACTCGTAAACTTTACATTGAGTACAATGTAAAGTTTATTTGTGATTATTACTGAGAGCCAGCTACCGACTAAAGGCCGGGAGATATAGCGAGTCTGGAGAAAAATATACCATCAACAGATAGTGAATATGGATCTTGATTGATAGTTCGGCGTACATATAATGAAAGAAGTAAGAAAAGCAGCATTTATACCGAAAATACCTTCTACAAAACAAAAAGACGTTACAGACAAAATTAAAAGCCTCGTAAAATTCTAGTAAGTACGTCATGTGAAGAATATAACTGCGCGTCTGGAAAAACTCCATTGAGGTCATCTAGGACGAATTTTAAATCCTAGACTTAGTTTTTTTGGAGTAATAATAGTAATCTATTCTGAACTGGATTCTGGACCTTTGAGAGGTCGTGGGTAACTTTTCAACTGGTTTTACAGGTTTTGGTTAAGCTAATTTAATTTTAGCAAAAAACGACATTGATAAGTGCGCAATATGCATCTTTTATTACTGCGTTAAAATAATTGAATCAATGAGTTATAAAATCATAATCCTATCGTTTTGTCCACATCAAACGATGAGCTTGTTTGAATTTAAATTGTTTTATGAATAAATATGATGATGCTGATGCTGAATTCAGTAGCGAGAACATTTTAGCATCATTATCATAATTATTAACATGGAAATTGCAAATCACTAATGTTTGCATTTTTAAACAATAAAAAAACATGAAAACTTAAAAGTAATAAACTAAATTCGATCTATAAAAAAAAAACAATAAATATTCGCGTTAGCATGTATCACTGACACTGACACAGACACATTGGTAGAAAAAAAATGCAGCCTTTTTTTAAGGTAACCATATTGCTAACTATTTCTCGGACAGTCCTAATTCAGTGGCGAGCGTGGTGACTCATCCCACCGAAGAATGACTGTGCCAAAATAAATATTCAAAATGTTTTTAAATTAAGTTATTAAATGGAAGGTAACGGCGATAAATCTTAGTGTTTTAATTTCCAGCTTGGTTCTTTTATGTTTTTGATCTATTTAATGTACTTATCAAACTCAAATGGCTAGCAGGAGTAGGACGGTATACGCTTCTCCAGTGTGCAGGCATTTTTGGTACAATGCTTCATTTTATAAAATGTGTCACTAACGCATTTAATTAAGCTGCCACGGTCTACATGGCGGCCATCTTAATTGCTACATTCTTAAAGTATGGCGAAAACTGAAGCGTATCTTGTCTTGACTACTTTCGATTCCCAGCAAATTATTATTCTGTTACTTTTATTGCCTTTACCTGGATATTATTTTTATAAAACAAGTTTTACAGGGCAAACATTCATTGCACATAAGTGTGAGTTTAACTGCAAATTAATGTAAGATAATAATCAGGAAGTCTGTAAATGAGCTGCAATTCTAAGGTGCAGTAAGCTGTATTCTTCAGAGATTTGAAATCACAACACTTAATTTAACATTATGGAGGTTAAACACAAAAGTTATACTTTGACGTTATGATCAAAAATCAGATTGCAATAAACTCAGAACCTATACCGAAAAAAAAACACGTTTCAGTCGAAATATTACATAACACAATTAATATTTTACGTTTTTATTATGTTGGCAATGACATTTCATTAGATTTACCTCTAAAACCACCTTATTTCAGTGTTGGTGAGTAAGAGATGCAAGAAGAGCCACAGGCGATGGTTTTCAAACGTTTGCCACATCGATTGAGGTGTGGCAACTTGCTTTTGCTGCTATAAAACCGACCTGAGGTTGTCAACTTTTTGGCTGATGCAATAGGGTGGCAGGCTTGCGTGATGCTCGTTTATCCTTTGCAAGTTCAAAAGTGATCAAGCGAGATGAAATCAACAGCTCTTTGATAAAAAGGTGAAAATTGAATATCGGAGTTTGCTTTAGGTAACTGTTTGACTTCCAGTTCGTGTTATTTGAGTACACACACACATCGGTAGCAACCTGATCGCAATCTCACACAGGTTTGTGATATAACTGGGTTTTTAATTTAATGTCACTACCTATAAGTGCCTTTTGCAACCTCGGCTTGCATTAAATAAGTTCTAATAAGTTGCAACTTGGTATTTGCTACATTTTATGAACTATGGACGTTTAGGCTGATAAAATTGCTAGTACAGCCGAGATTTTGTCAAAGATACAGTTTATCTAATAGGCAATTGGCTCACAAAACATAAGTTTACTGATTTCTCTGTTAAAAAAAGTTTATTCTGGAAGACTGTTTGTAAAAAAAGTTTTTGGCGGCCAGTACGCATGATCATCAAACTGTAGCAGGCCGGTACTGGAGCCCCTTCAATCGTGGCCCTCTTACTATATTTTTGGCCATTATCATGCCCTTGTCATTGTCTGTGCATTTGTTTCGTATAAAGGTCTCATAATTTCGAAACTATCTTTCGATCATATTTCAGTCTTATTTAAGCAAAATAATAGAATATCCGAATCTATTATTTTGGTCACTCTATTAATATTCAAATAGACTAATAATATATTCACAAGGATGATGATAAATCCAGATGGAACCAGTTGATCTTTTGGCAAAACCGATTCTTTTTCTATTAATGTTACGAGGCTGGTCGGTGATTTCTGCAACTAGGATATTTTGCATAAGTACTTTTTTACATTAAGTCTGGATATAATAAATCAATGAAAATGTTACAAGTTCATTACCGATACAATAATTCCCCTATTCTTAACAATGAAAAGTAAATTCTGCTAAAATCTAAACACAAAGACCACCTGTCATAATGGGAAAGATCATAATCAATGAATCAATGATTGAACTGTTCATTGTAACGAATTTATATGACTTGAAGTCAATCACTTAAAATAAAGATATTAATGTGCAACTCAATTTCTGTTACTAACATAAGACGTGGGGAAGTCCCATAAACTTCCTTTAAATTCACAATTAATATTATGAGTGGTGGCTTACTAACGTATTATAGATAATCATCCATGAAAGTCTAAACATGAAAACGTCTTCAGGACCTAATTAACGTAAACTTCTAGTAATTAAAATAAACAATAAACTCTTTTAAATAGCCAGCACGTGAGGCAGTGATAAACAATGAAAGGTCTAGCAACAGATGGGTTTAATAGCAGGAAACACGAGGAGGCACGTGGAGTAATAAATACTAATAATCAACTCAGACTTAGTAGGTACAGAATGAATATGCAACCATGTAGTTGTACTGCGTTAATACAAAGACGTTTTAATTACGATGACTACAAGTGCTATGGACCGCTTGCACTACAACAAAAGCTTAACATGTTTAAAACATGTCAACCAGAACGAGATTCTAATAACATTTAACGATTTGAACTATCTGTGGTGCAAATTGGCCTAACTTTATTTATAATTTAAGACCTGGAGACTCGATAGAAGACCGAGCTAAGCTACAAAACCAAAACGTAGCAAGAACGCAACTTTCGCAAAAACTAGAATCACTGACGGCAAAGGAATTCTTCCAATAATTTGCTGGTGTTTTCAAAGCTACAAGGATGCTGGTACTGAGGCGACAAAAAGGCGTAAAACTTTACTTAGACGGCAACGCAACAAGTATACGCATAACGATTTGACCACAGAGCTTTTGAAACGCAGCTTTTTTATGTAAAAAAAAGCTCTTTGCAGCAAAAAAAAACTATAAAAAATAAACACCGTTCAAGATCTCCAAAAGGCATGTTGATATTTAAATGTTGCACAATAGCCGTGCAATCATTTGCAAAACAAATAAATATTATTTAGCAAGAACTGTCCTTTCGCTGCGCTCAGTATGGTCACCGTACGAAATCGTAAGTGCCGCGACGTTCATCGTAGTGGGATGGCTTTATCAATGTTTATTATAAACCTTATACTTTTGATATAAAGTTGAAAATAAAAGTTATTTCGTTTATCTGATTGCCTGTAGGTTTTATAACACGACGTAACACGAAGGTCTGAAGTAATTATGGACGTTGAACTCTCAATTGTTTTTTCTACTTTTGCTAATATTTCCCGGTTTATTAATGCTTAATTAGTAACTCTGCTATTAATTGCCTATGCAATGTAATCTATCAAGCTGATAGTTGTCGATTGCAAGTACTGGTTTTTAAGTGAAATACGTAGTTTAAAACGCAGCAAGGACTCAGTCATATATAGCCTATGATTTGCTGGAACACGGGCCTCCTCTCTGTGGGTGGAACTGGGAGTGGACTGTATTCCACCACGCAGGCCTAATGCCATTTGGTGGCAGGGGCGTGCCGTCCATAGAGGCAATTAGGCCTAGCCTACCCTACCATTCCTACCAACAACGCAACAAATGCATTTATTATAACTATGTAATAAAATAATGCAAAATATTTAAAAAAAAAAAATTAAAACTCCTGTTATAATACTTATGGCAACTTGTCGCGCCCGTGTGACGTAACTGATAATAATACTACGACGCTCGCTCCCGGCTCTTCTAGGCAACGACACCGCCGGCCTAATTTCCATTGATAAATTTACGCACACTGATGCATATTTTCGTGTGTATGAACGGCACACATGTACAGATCATAGATAGATTGGAGGCTCAACTCCTGCGAGTGTAGCTGGCCACTGATTGGCCACAAAGTATTATCCGGCTAAAACGGTATGCAGTGATGCAATTACATTTGATAGTGTTTTTTATCGACAAAGTAGCAATTATATTTTTCTTAGAAAGTTGTAAGCCCTATTTGTATCATGTGATAAGCAAAATTTATTTCGCGATCTTGAATGTTTTGCTTTTTATAATATCTGACGGTTGTAATTCGCTTTGAAACGTACAGTAGTGTAAATATTATTTGTTGTATTTGTTTATTTACTTAAAAATGGTGTTCTGTTGTGAAGTTTGCTCTGACAAATAAATTTTGCTTGTCACAAGCAAAATTTATTTCGCGATCTTGAATGTTTTGCTTTTTATAATATCTGACGGTTGTAATTCGCTTTGAAACGTACAGTAGTGTAAATATTATTTGTTGTATTTGTTTATTTACTTAAAAATGGTGTTCTGTTGTGAAGTTTGCTCTGACAATGTGTGTTTGTCATAAGTTAAAAACAGTAAGTATTCAAAATCGTTTAATGATAAGATTCAAGTTGTGTCTAAATGTGTAGGTACCCGAATTACGAGAATTAACCCAAAATTCATCTCGTACTCGTCATTTCAAATGAATCTTTCTTCTGTTTGCATTGTCAGAAAATCGTGATTTGAACTTTGAATAATGTGGTGAGTTCTTGTATTTATAACTTTGGTTTTTACAGGCTTATTTTCAATGTTTTTTTTTTTCTAATATTCCAAAACTAAACTATACCATGGTAATTTTATTTTTTTGTTGACATCTCACTCTGTTTTATTTTTAAGATTTGTTTAACGAATCTTCTACCTTCGTTTTTGTATTGACTGAATGCCATTGAAATTCCTGATATTTAAGCTAGATGGCGTTGTTTCTCATAAGCTTACTAAAAACACCAGGGGCGGGTGCGGGGGGCCCGGAAGGGTGACTGAATATATCAATAGATGACTAGATGTGACTACTTTGAGGGTCATCCTAAGTAGAGCGACGCTGTGATGTTGCCGAGTTTTTTTTTTTGGGTGTCAGTAATTCAGTATGCGTGGCCAGAACCACTGCACGCCACTGGTTGGTGGATGACCCATGTTTACCATTTTTTTATTCTAAGATTTTCCTCACCATGTTTTTCTTCACCGTATAAATACGTCGCATCACGGTAATTATGGTCGTTGCCAAAAATACTTCTCATTTGCAAAACAACAGGCTCGTTCAACTTTTTTGAAAGATGGTAATTGTCAATATTGATTACTGATTATTAGCCATACGCCATTGAGTTGTTTGTCAGTTATCACACACAATAGTAAAGTGATGTAACGTTTTGCCAAATAATTAGACATACTATGAGACAGATCTTTAATAAATACACAAAAAACTTTTAAAAGGTTTCCCATAAGAAAAACAAGTTAGTTTCAATATGTAACTTGGGCAAATGATTTTCACATGGTGATAATTTAACAATGACGTTTTTGGCCAGTCTTTTTAAATATTGATTTTGACACGAGAAAATGAATTGTTATCATAATCACCTAATCCAATCTTAGTGCTAATTTGAGAACCACAGAGTATACCTAACTTATTGAAAACATGTATCAAATAAGCGGACATATCTTTTCATATCGACTCAAAGTTAAAGCATTTGTTACAAACAGACCAGTTTCAGTACTCAGGTTTCAGATACTTTTCAATTGTCAAAAACCAACATATGAAGCTACAGTGCTACCACAAGGTATAATAACCCGTGAAAGTACTGTAGGTGACTAGGTGTTAGACTCCTTAGGATTTAAACACTACACTAAACATTTAAGACTGAATCTCTAATAAATCTACCACCAAAACGTCCGAAAAAAAAATACCTCTATAAAAAAAAGAATAAAACTTACGTGTTTGATGTTAAAATGCAGGATGCTCTCGATGTAGCTCGGCAGCTGGTTGACGACAGTGAAGTAACCGAAGACCGAAGCTCCATGAGTGATGATGATGGCCCACACTGGTGGAGACATCAGCATCTTCTTCCATGGCACTGGCATGTGCTGCGGGAGAGATTTCATTGTTAAAATGAGTTTTGGAACATTTTAAAGTAGGTAAAAGGTAAAACCTGCGCCCCCTGACCCTAAATGACTCATCAATGTTGTACAGCTACAGGCCCTCATTATGATCGTTAAACCACAGTAGAAGGAGCATGACTACACTACATCCTGCCTAACCAGACAGACCCCTTAATGTATACATGCGTAATGCCTAAGAATATACTTTATTTTTCACCAAAATTGATATATTACTAATTTACTATTTACGCTCAGCATTAGAAGGCAAGCTAACGCATTAAGAAAAATATGTGATGAATTATGAAACATGGAGGAAAGAAAAGAGGTATTTAATCAAGTGATTACATAAGCATTTCCTTTCGCACATGCGTTAATTATGTATGCGAAACTCTGCCTACAATAATATTGAAATTATATACAAGTTTCCGTGAACAATCAATTTTCCATGTTTCTAATTCTGAGAATTGAATCAGATATGTATGCACTAGCTTATCATTCAGAGGTGAGTCAACTGACTAGCTATGATGTCATTATTACTGCACTTTACTAACATTGAAACATCAGTAACTCAGTAAGATAACCGATTCTACTGATAGTATAATAAAATGATTGTCACTGTTACAGTTAAAAATCGTAATAAATAAAAGAACACCAACCAGACTTCAACAAGCATACATTTGTCTTAGAAACACCGAAGCTAAGTAATATGGTATGTTTAATAGCGAAAATACCAGTCAGACCAGGATTTATTTTTACCCAAAACTAGTCAAGTTTCTTTCTTATTACAATCAACATAAAACCAGAAACACCATGTATGGAGGAACTAGCAATGCGCTTGCCAATTGGCACTGCACCTAATCTTTTACTGGCAATTCGCCAAGGAAATGCTTGTAATAATGTGTAACAGTTGTTACATACGTTTGTTTATATGAAATAATATGAATTGCTACAAGAAGATCTTTGGTACTTTAATCAAATCTCTATTTGACTGCTATTTTCCTATTTATAAATAACATTACATCGCGCCTGCACTTCACTTCGGCCGCCGGTAATCCCGAAAAGACCAGGAAGGCAGAGGTGTATCTTTAGTACACCCACATTTCACCAGTTATGTTATAATGGGGGGCGATCCAATTGCCATCAATCGGGCACAACTTCTGCCTGCTACCGAGTAAATCCAAAAACACTACCTACCCGATCAGGAAATCGAAAAGAGAAACTTATGCTCAAACGAGGCAGTATTTTCCTATTTCTCTGCAATGAAAGGGTGAATGCCGCATCCATAGAAAAAAATATGACTCCTACAATCAACATACTTAGCCGTAATCGCTGTTCTCAGAATAGCACGGAATTTACTCCGTAAGGAAAAAATAGTAAGACAGCCATTATTACGACGGTGTAATGTGCAGTGGAATTTTAATTAAAAATAACATAAATCACAGCATTTACGTACTTACATACAATTCCGAATGCTGTAATGATGACTATTATGTGTTAGTTGAACTGGCTGAAATTATGTGCGGAGTTTTTTAATCAGCATCGTTATTCGTAGTCACATTTCAAACGAATAAATTCGATGTGACATGAGCACGACATGAATAATAAACTAAAATTACAAAGTGTTTTTAGTAGTACACTATTAACATCCAAAAAACGCAAGGACTCAATAATAGGACTCGTCTCAATTAAATTAAGACACATGGTCGACCTATCGCACCCTGAGAAAAAAAGTGTCCGAACACGAGCGTTACAGCAAAATAGTGTTTAGTGTTTTCGGGAATTTCCAATAAAATATGTCAAAACTTTTTCAAATAAAAGCTATTTACAAATTTATGTTGCCAGTAGATTTTTTTGGACTATTTTCATTAGGTATACTCGTAAATTAAAATGAATTCTTCTTCTTAAATGCAAATGCTTCTAAAATGCATTAAAAGTGTTAATTCGTTTGTCAAATACTAAAAACACCTTCCGGAAATATGTGATTTTAGTCCTATAACTTGTTAAATATCATGGATTTATTCAGATAGTGTTCAGTAGTTATACGTATGAATACCTCAATTAAATTTAATTAATTTCAACCAATTCAATTCTCGATTACACTTGATAATATCGCTATTGAAACTTAAGTTTTTTTTATGGTGTGTATTTTATTTATGCCCGCGACTGTACGTATTTTTTACCAAAGTTGATGTCATATTGTGGTTTTGTACTTTTGTTACTGATAAATGGTGAGACTGACAGTTTTACAAATATTATTATTATTATTAACTATACTCAAAAATAATTGGTTTCTTGTTAGTGTTTTTGTTTACAGTCGGCCACTATTGAATGCCTAATTGTTGTCATTTGTTTGTTTCTTTCAGTTGAATAGCAAGATCATCGATATTGAGTACACAACAGTAACACACACAGGCAATCATCGGCGTATATTTCTCATTTTGGTATTCATGAATGCTTGGTTATCAATAACATTTTAGCGACACCTCTATTATCGTAATTATTATAGCACTGTTGGAGTTTCAAAGGGCTGAGAAACCATTTCTGAATTGAAAACACCAATATCCCAATTCTTTGCCAATCCCAATTTATTTAATCCAATATCCCTATTCTTTGCCAAATTTAAACAAATAGACTATACTTATACAATTATACAACTATACAATTATACATCATTCTCCTGCCCATATCCCAACGTATTTGGGGTCGGCGCAGCATGACAAGTAAATAAAATTGAATTGTCTGTTTCTAATATCAAAATAACAGCCATATAATGAATGCAAATAAAAATATATACGGCATAAGTGCCGTATATATTTTTATTTAAAAATAGTTTTTGTTATAAGTAACAAAAACTATTTTTTGCAATTTTTGTCTGTTTGTTCCGGCTAATCTCCGAAACGGCTGGGCCGATTTTGACGGGACTTTTACAGGCAGATAGCTGATGTTACAAGGTCTAACATAGGCTACTTTTATTTAGGCAAAATATTTAGGGTTCCGTGCAAAAAAACAAAACCCTTGAAATTGTTAACAAAATCCGAGCAAAAAAGTAAAGTCATTATTCCACGCGAACGAAGGTCGCGGGCAACCGCTAGTATACAAATAAATAGGGACACGTTTAAGACATCTGGAATAGAATAAGTAGACATTTCTTGAAATCGTGTTTAAAAACAGCAGATAGTTTTGAATTTAACTTCAGTCAGCTCACCATCTGGCTACCATAAGCCCGAGCAGATTTTCAGCAGCGGAAAAAGATAGACTAGTAAAAGATATAGGTACGGTCGGTGGCCAACATTATCTGGCCCTCCCGAATGGACCATCCCGTACTCAAGGGGGTCAGATAATGTTGGGCATATTGCGAAATAATAATATCACGTGATCCCACAAGTGTTTGATGACGACAAACAGAACACAATACATTCATAAAGTTACACACCTGTACAATCATTGAAAATCTGGCCAAAATGTCGAGGGAGTCAGTCACCACACTTATCGACGTGAAATCAGCATAAGAGCCGATCAGAAAGAAAGAGCTGTCCATGCAATAAAAGCAAATAGGTCGACACAGTGTCGACTCGTCCGAACCTAAACGAGGCGAATAGAGTCTAAGTGCTTACATTCATGATCATCTTCCTGGTCATTGTCCCATGTTGGGGTGGGAGCAACTTGCTTTTTTCTGCCATTCTTCCCCTGCCGACCGTCAAGTTATGACTACCGCTATTGCTTTTCTTACATGAACACGAAGCTTTTATGACCGGCTCAACTCAAGCCGATACATACGGGGTGTAACAGGACCCTTCACGAAGCCGTCAACCAAGCATTATGTACATTAAATTAAGTAACTTTACGCAAAAATTATTGCTGGGAAACGACTTTCTTTTTGGGGGTGAAAAATCACGTTTTACGTAGGACTCAATGTAACGCACTGAAAACATTGTGCTGATGGATGTATTGAATAGTTTGGGGTTCGTTGAGGTGTGTAAAGTAAAAATCTTACATTAACAACATGTATTTATAAAAAAAGGTTGTGAAAAAGTTGGAACTTTGACCCCCAATATCTCCGTAACTAGAAGGTTCCCAGATATGGTCTAGAACAAAAAAAAAATCGCAGTGACAGGGAGAACAAGTGCCTTCCGGCTTGGGTCTTGTTACACCCTTTATTTCGCGTCCACAAATACCGTATGGTAAAGCACCTCTGACGTGTGTGAGCGGCGTTGAATTATGGAGCTGTTCACACATTGTTGACTACAATACGTACATCTATTGTTTCGTGCAAAAAGGAAGTGGGCGATTTTATGGAATTGTTGTGATTCATAGATTAGGTATTCTGATAGGATTGTCGGATAAATAGGCTCATCATTCGCTTCGGTAGAGGAGGGACAATTACTTTGTTGCCAAGTTGGCAGACAAATCGAATACGAATCGGCAAGCACAAGTTGGGATGCCCTCAGGCACGGTGGAGCGACGATCTTTGCAGGGCGGCTGGTAGATAGCTGGATGGGACTTCCAGAGAAGCAGGTCGAATGGCGTGCGATTAGAAGCAGCAGTGGACGACTGTAGGCTGATGATGAAGATGGGGATAGTCTGGCTATTTTAGAATAAGGTTTCAAATATTTAGCTTCTGTTTTCCTGGTGTAGTGGGCGAGCCTATAGGCATCAAACGGGCACTAACCCAGACCGTGCAGTAGCCCAAAATTCAAAATTAAATTCTTAGTAAAGAATTTAATTTTGGAAAAAACGAATAACGCTTAATAATCACAATTCATCACTTCAAAAAAAAAACCCCTTTAGAGCTATTAAAATAGTCACGAAGTCCAAATGAAACAATGAGTTTACCAGATAATTGAATACACTAGTCTCCCAATACCGATTATATTCAAATGATGAGCCTTGAAGTGACTTGAGCACAGTTTGCCAATGATTTATTTGGATGCGTAATTTTTACGATGTTCACCGAATTTTAATTCGATACCTTGACTCTTGCCAGAATTGCCTCGGTGCGGTCGATAAGGGTTATAAATCATTTGAGGGTTTTCCTCTGTAGGTAATGCATTTGAGGTTTCCATGCAGGTTTGGCCGTGACAGAAAAAATATGATTGTGTTAAATGATACGCATATTGGACATGCAGGAAATTAAGAGTTACGCACGACTTGATAAGCGAGGATATTCAGAAGATACGGATAAAACCGGCCAAGTGCGAGTCGTACACACACGCACATAGGGTTCCGTAGCACCAAACAATATAATATTATATTATAATACTAGCTGACCCGCGCAACTTCGTCTGCGTGCGTGGGTACATAAAAGAAAGAGAGGTTAGAGAGAATGTGCGTCAACCTTTAAAGTTAGACATATGGCCATTGCGGATATTTTTTTAGAGCTTTTTAAGAAGGACAATTCCGACATACATGATAATTGCGTAACTTTAACCGTTCACGCACAACGGAAGCTCTCAAAAGGAGTAAATCCCTATTATATACTATAACCGATGGATAATCATCAAATGACCCCTCCCACTCTGGACGGAGCGGAAGGGAGTGTCAGACTTGTACTGACTAAAATCCATCCACGTTTCGTCTATTGCCCTTTGCGTTCCAGGGCTGCGGTGTCGCTTTCGAACAGTCCCGCAACCCTGGCAGGCCTCGCTCCTCTCGAATCCCTTCCCGTTTGCTGACATATTTTTGAGGCGCGTGTGGAACACGAACACGCCGTCACCACGGCCTGTCGTCATAAGACGGACAGATGGCGAGCTAGACCATTACTCACCGTCCACAGGCCCGCGACCCTCGACAGCCTTACGTCTTCATCTTTAGACACTCGATGACAATCATACACCAGCTAGAACGAAAGTTCTCATCAAAGTTCTTGAAATGAGCCGAGACACAATAAAACTGCTGTAAACTGTTGCGGACCTCTTGCAACTGCCTTCCGTCTCCATCGTCAGACCTTTGATGATAAACATGCTCCAGGCAGGTCTAAATTTCACATCAAGGTGCATGAAATCAGCCGAAACACGATATAGATGCTGTAAACTCTTGAGGATCTTTTGCAACTATCTTCCGTCTCCATCGTCAGACCTTCGATAACATCATACTCCAGCTAGATCTAAAGTTCTCATCAAGGTGCAGGAAATGAGCCCAAACACGATTTCTCAATTTAAAAAACAAATGAGCCCAGACACGATATAGATGCTGTCAACTCTTGAGGACCTCTTGCAACTGCTTTCCTTCTCCATCGTCAGACATTCGATGAAAGTCATACTGAGTTAGGTTTAAAGTTTTAATCAAAGCGAATGAAATGAGCCCAATAACATTATACCTGCTGCAAACTGTTTAGGACCACTTGCAACTGCCATTTGTCTCTATAGTTTGACCGTCGATGACAGTCATACTTCAGCAAGGCCTAAAGTTCTCATCAAGGTGCATGAAATGAACCCAAACACGTTATTGTTGCTGCAAACTCTTGAGGACCTCTTGCAAGTGCCTTCCGTCTCCATCGTCAGACCTTCGATAACATCATACTCCAGCTAGATCTAAAGTTCTCATCAAGGTGCAGGAAATGAGCCCAAACACGATTTCTCAATTTAAAAAACAAAAGATCATGCTTAACGGACTTCTCTGTAAAAAGTTATGCGTGGTCAGGTCATACATAAAATAAGAATATATAGACGCGTCGAATTGAGAACCTCCTCTTTTTGTTTCGTTGGTTAATAAACCAAGCTTCAGACATTTGACACGGGCGAGGGTCATCTTTCACGGAAAACTTAACACCGCGACTCAGAAAAGGGAGTGAAATTAATAGCGCCATCTATCGAGCACGAAATTAAACCGTTAAAATATAATGCATGTAAAACGATCGAACAAACACTCTACAGGGTTATAGCGTCATGTAGACTAATCTAGAGTACTTTTTGCTATAAGAACTTTTTTGTAAAGCTGGTCAACCGATTTAAAAGTTATCTTGTGAGCACATATTTATTAATTAGTACCATTTTGGTGCAATAGATGTCTTTGCATGTATCTTACACAATGATGGTAAGTTCTTCTTGAACACTTTAAATTCATAAATCTTTTGATAGAGAGCACTGATTACAATGAAACAAAAACTAAAACCTTCTCTAAGTTCTCCACAATGTTTGTGCATTGAATCTAATCACATTGGTTTTCCCAACAACATGAAGCCCGCCTCGCAGCGCGCGCGGGTCATTATTTTGATGCGGAGTTATTTTAAAACTGTGATATCTCCTAAGATATTCATCTAAATTGAATGGTGTAAAGAACAATTTTGGTCACAATTGAATGCTAAAGATGACTAACATATTTATTTTGATAAGGATGAATACTATGTCGGTAAAAATACCTTTGCAAATAAAGCACTATTTTTGACCAAATTTTAAAATCATAAAAATGGTTATTGTTAGTCAACCTTAAAAGATAGGCATGTGCTGTCGCGGACTTTTTTTTAGACATTTTTAAGAGGAATAATTCCCTAATACATTATTTTTGTGCAACTTTAACCGGTTAACCAGCGCACGCAACGGAAGCTCTCAAAGAAAATAAATTTTCCCCGTTTTTGCAACATTTTTCATTGATGCTCAGCTCCTATTGATTGTAACGTGATGATATATAGCCTATAGCCTTCCTCGATATATAAGCTATCCAACACAAAGATTTTTTCAATTCGAACCCGTAATTCCTCAGATTAGCGCGTTCAAACAAACAAACAAACAAACAAACAAACAAACAAACTCTTCAGCTTTATAATATTAGTATAGATAAATATTTTGAAGGCATTCGTTCATATGTTCTATTGTTTTACATTCATCACCAAAACTAAATTTGTTTTTCATAGTATGTTAATGAAAAACAAAGTTGTTGCTGCAATTTGATGAAAAAGTTCCATATCTCAAAAACTAAACATCAAATCTTATTCAAACCAATTTTGGTTGAAAGTTTTATTTACGTTCTACAATCCTACATTTTTTTCTGAATTTTCCTCCTCTTACTATAGAAATTAGAGGGGGGGGGGATAGATAGACACTTCCAAACTGGTAACATGTGTCCCCCACACATGTTACCAGTTTGGAAGTCTATCTTTCAAACGATTGACTTTGAGAAAAAATAGTTTTACGAACGTCGTAATTTTTTTAAAGACCTGTCTATAGACACCCCGTACGTATAGGTATGAAGAAAAAAAAATGTTTTAGTTTCAGTTCCATGTACCTACCTACATATGGGGAGTTCTTCCATGTATTCCCTTAAGCCTTTATTTTTGTATAAAAATCGTAAAGCGGTTCACAGAATACATCTATCTACTAAGTTTTAACTGTATAGTCCTATTAGTTTCGGAATAAAGTGGCTGTGACATACACGTACAGAAAGACAGACAGACATGGCGAATCTATAAGGGATCCGATTTTTTCCATTCGGCTACGGAACCCTAAAAATGTGATAACAATCGAAACAAAACTACGGATACAGACTACTATGGGCACTTCGGATCTTTATATATCGGACCAGATACCGTTGAAGACTACCATACCTGGGAACCTTCTAGTTACGGAGATATTAGGGGTCAAAGTTTCAACTTTTTAACAAGTTTTTTTTTTAATACTTACATGTTTTTATGAAAGATTTTTGATACCTTAAACACCTCCACAACCCCCTTCCTATTCAATGCATCGTCAGCACAATGTTTTGAGTGCGTTACATTGAGTCCTACCGTAAAACGTGATTTGTCACCCCAAAAAAAATCGTTTCCCAGCAATAATTTTTGCGTAAAGTTACTTAGTTTGATGTACAAAATGCTTGGTTGACGGCTTCGTAAAGGGTCCTGTTACACCCTGTATTTACAGAACCTCCTTGCATCTAAGGTACTTGTAAAGTTCTATGTTCAGCAGAGAAACTTCGCATCTTTGCAAGCGAAGAGGTAGTAATTAGAATACTGGTATAAACACTAAACTTACTCCTTTGCTATTGTTGTCTTGAGGCAGCGCCTTCATGAGGAAGTTCCTCTCAGTCTCCGATATGCGAGGGTGCTGGCCTGGCGTGTCGTACACCACCGCGAACCATGCCACTGACCACATCACGCCGATTATACCTGTGGGGATAAACAGGATTAGAAAAACATAGAAAAGTCATCTCTCAAATCAAGGAAGAAGTGACAGCTCAAAGGCAGTCGTAGGAAGGTCACACAGTCACTGCTGAAGCTAAATTCCTACTATGCTATTTCCATGTGCACTTTCCACCCATAACTAAAATGAAATAACATTGCGTCCATTTTGATATCACCAGAAGCTTTCCCTAACAATAATCCCTTTCAATATGATTACGACCTCGCATATATACACAACGAGCCCACTTTAATAGCAAATCTTGGAAAGCTTGGATATTATTATCAATGATATTTACTGTACATAAATTGATATTGGATCTTTTATTAGGCACTTGTGTTATAATGTGCCTATGAAACACATGTTTGCAATTGCACAGCATACCAAAATGTTTGTTGCAAGTACGTACGAACGAAGGACGACCAGTGAAGCTATACAATAAACTAGTTCATGCGGATCTCTTATTGTACGGAAAACCTATCCAAAGCGCGGCCATGTTATACTGGACATGTATAGCTTGATGTGTCTTGTGTGCCGTGTGTACGATATAGAAAAATGTAACAATGTTTTCATTCTCTGACCACTCCTAGAAAATATCTACCCTATAATGGTTCGGTCAAGCCTGAACGCTGAGCGAATTGCGGACTAAGCTTCTGAAATCCGACTCCGACAAATGTTATTCTCAAGTAAATTACAGTATCATCTAGTGCCCGCAGCTGGATTGACCGAATATTTAAGCTAGTTCACAATTTGTTTCGTAGTTTTAATAATCCTTAAAAAAAACATGGGTTGCAATTGGTTTCCTTGCACTATCTATATTCTTGATCCCTCTACAGACACTTGGCTTCAGTTTTATAGATTGAAGAACTACTCCTTCCATGTTCTTCTGATCCTGTCGATGGAAATCTAAATTGAGTCGGCCCAGAACTTGGCTAATAGGTCACTAGTTCATCGGTTGCTTTTACTCTGTCATAAAACTAAATTATAAAGCTAGTAGACTAAATATTTGTAATATATTACCAGTGAAGTAGAAAGCAGACTCCCATCCGAAGTGGGCGATCAAGAAACCGCAGATCGGCATTGTCAACGCTGCACCCAAGGACGACGCTGCAAGAGAAACACTCAGAATTAGAAGGGAACTTGCATCCCGCGCGGGATAGATTCGCAGATTAGTATCTTAAAGCTTAATGGCCAAGGAGAACTTGTATATTTATTTCAGTGGAAATTCAGCCTGTAATTCTGGCGTACGCCATGGTAGTGGGTGTTGGCTGTAATCCACCACGCTAGCCAAGTGCAGTTGGTGCACGTCTCGTATCGTTAAATTTTGGTATGATGTTTGTCTTCACCGATTTGAAAATTGTGGTGATGTTATCATTTACAAAATAGCAGTGCCCGACTAGTTTCGAATTCACGACGTACAACCTGAACACGCGGTCATAACCACTGCCATCTGGCTATCGGTGCTTGTCGTTAGACTAGTGCATATAGACTAAATGACTTATCAATCCATATTCAGAAAAGAAATTCTCAATCCTACAGTCTAACATTCAATGGGTTTGTTAATACATGTCATACGGGTCCTATGTAAGTAGATACGACTATACCTTTAGATACATCGACCTAAATTGTTTAACACAAGCATGTTTACACAGGAGTATGAATTTCCTATGCCTTAATCTAAGTACGCTATGAGGACAATAAGATAGCGTTTAACTAGCTTAGTTTGGAGTACAAACTGTTGGAATAGACCATAATACGGATTATTTTCTGCTTTGATACAATAATGAGATTAGTGTGTTTGGTGTAAAATGTCGTAACTACGTTAAGGCTCTGTTCATCTAGCTAGGGTGATGCAACTTGTGTGTATTCCGCTCGTGACAACGCGCGTCGCTCGTGACTTGAGATCCAGTCAATCCGAGCGGACTTGAGCAGACCAGGAGCCTAAAATGGTCGCTTTAGCAGAATCAAAAAAGGAAATTTTTAAAAAAGAACGGCCAAGTACGAGTCGGATTCGCGCATGAAGGGTTCCGTACCATCGTAGCTGGGAAACTCCTTTTTTTTTTTTGTTATAGCGGCAACAGAAATACACATTCTGCTAAATTTCAACTATCTACCTATTACGGATCATGAGATGCAGCCCGCAGACAGACGGACGGACGGACAGCGGAGGCTTAGTAAATATAGTATAATAGGGTACCGTTGCCTACCCTCCGGATACAGAACCCTAAAAGTGGTAACAGACACTATTAATATTATGAATTGTCACTTTGTAACCATTTTACGAATTGAAACGTAATTCATATTAGTATCCTACTAAGACGCTAAACTGGTCATTTTAGGCCCCCAGTTCGCAGCCAGTCCGCTGTCCAATCCGCTAGGTTTAACCCACCTCAAGTCGCATCACTATGATTCCTGCACCCGTTTCATACTCTAAATCAGAACGTCACTCAAGCAAAACTCATTTGTATTACTCTAGATTCAACCAATCAAAATCTAGTAAATCTAGTAATATTGAAATTGAGAATTGAGTATTGAGTGATGTTCTGTAATACGGGCCTAAGTGTGAACAATTTCTTTCATTTGATTTCTCCGCGATCGTCGCTGCGCAAGATGCGTGTGTCCCTGAGCTGTAGCTCGTAACCAATATCTGTGTGTTAAGTAAAGTCAATGTTAATTGGTGCTAATAAAGTTATTGGTTTATTGCTTGTGTTTGAGTGCACTATAGCAGCTTATCCGTTATAAAGCAATTTCACATGTCTCTTCGTGTTTACAGCCCTAATCCTCACATGAAGCGTCGTATCAGCTATTAGGAGAGCAGTTCCCAGGATTATATCAATGGTTTAATTTCAGAGGTTGTAAAAGAACACGTTTACAACAGTAGAACAATCAAATCTCGTTCCTATTATTTTGTAATACCTTTTCATTCGTCGTGTCAGTGATTTTCATAACTATTAAATTAGGTTCGAAAAGAACTTTGCCATATCGATCGATTGGTGGTGGCTTCGGACAGGTCCCTCAAAGAAAAATCATTCAGGTTAACAAAAGCAATGATAGCTATTGAGTAATTGAATTTATCCAACCATGACAGTTTTCAGTGGCTCTTGTCACTGACAAACGTACTCGAACTTTGTTTTCCATCATCACCAGACGGCGCTAGTTCAGTTTCAGTAAAGAAATAAGTTTTTTTTTTATTCGCCTATACTGTCCCACTGCTGGGCAAAGGCAATCCCCTAATTCCTTCCAAGAGCTCATTTCCCCTGCCTCCTCGAATCAGCCCTCCCCAAAAGGTCTACACCAACCAGGTCCTCTGTTCTTTTAAGACCAGTCTTTCATGAGACTCATTCAGACACTCACCCAAATCTCTCAGTTATTTAAAGTCGGTTGAGTAATAGACAAATAGCAACAAAAATGTCTGCGTTTATTTAATCGTGAACTTGGCAATGGGCCCGAGTAGGTCACGTCGCGTTGCCAACCACGCCCCTCGGTATATGACGTATATCATTGTAACTGTAGTATCGACTTCAAGAAAGACTTTTCAATGTTGGAATGGATGTGTATTAACTGCGGTACGTCTAAGTATCAAATCTTAGAAGTCTGTATCTTCAATAACACGTACCTACTAAAGGATCAACACAACTGGTACGGAAAAAAATTAGACCGGCTGCGGACACTGTACAACCGGTAACCGGAATCCGGTGTCCGGAGCCGTGTCTGCAATTTGTCCGTAAATTTGATTCTGTCGCAGTAATATTGTGTGCTGCGTTCGAGAACACGGCCGCAAGCGAGGTACTTAATATAGTAGATTTGACAGATACTTGCTAACAGTTCTCACTTTTGGAATGAAAACAATGGAGTCTGTATTGTAGTTGTAACTGTACAAGAGGCAGCTAGTATGTTGAAGGTACAGTGGCCAGCAATAAAATGTATACACTCACCAACATTCAAAAGTGATTTTTTCCTACTGTATAAATTAAAATTTTATGAACATTTTTTTGTGTTTACGGAATAATAGGTCTATCTCAAACTAGAAACGTTATTTCACGAGAAAATCGCTTTTTAATTTTGTTAAGTGAAGGTATACATTTCAATGCTCATGCATCAATTAACAGCTAAATTCTTAGTTTAGTGTTTGTCGGACTTTGGGACCCGTTACGCTGTCAAAGATCTACAAATGACACCAACGGATTAATGTGCTTTCCGAACCACGGAGGAAACTCAGAAACACTTCGTTTAAACATTCCGTACAATTAATGTATGTATGACAATAAACTTTTCCTTGCTACACTGCGTAGGAAAATTTCTTGTTTTTATGAGGTCAACGCATCAGAATGACGTATCGACTGGTCTAGTTTTAACAGTCAAGTGTTGCTAAGTAAACATTATTTTTATTTGTCTTCCTTTTTACGGTAATGAAACTTCGAATATGCTAATTTTTTTTTGTTTGATTTTATCGACTTTATCGTGTTTAGATATTGCGACAGTTAACTCGAATCGTGCCGAACCGGATGAATCAATGTTCGGCATTGATTCATCGATGGGACTCGAATGAAGTTTGTTGTGTAGTTGTTCCGCTCGGCACAGACTGACGAACCAAATGAACGCCAAATACGTTTAGCAGCTTCGGGTCGGCTTCAACAAATACTGCCGAGTCGGAAAATGCCGAGTGTGCCGAGTGCCGACCGACGCGACGACCTGAACAAGTATGTACCCTTAAGTAATATCATAATTGCATAACACTTCCTGTGTTATGCAATTATCTGCTGCAGCAGTAAATGTGTATTTGTGTTCCTCATTCGATGAAAAATAATTTTGAATTATGATGCATCAGACAACTAGCATATCAAAATTTTATAGAGTTCTGTAACAGGAAATAATACCATTTTCAACGCCATATTTCATAGCCTTTACTGAATTTACTACCCATAAAATTGAAACCACTTACTGTGATTTCTAGTGCCAATAAAATGATTCAAGAGACGGAATCAAAGGTAGTTTGAGGAAATTGCCTCTACCGAGTTGGTAGGTATAGTTAAAAGCATTGTAATTCGGTTGGGAAAAGGCTAGGCACTCGGCTTCCATTCTAATCAAATGCAGCTGAATACCAATTTTGACAGTGTTCGTAGTTGGGATGAAGATTATTAATATGTTGTCTCGTTTAAAAAACTTGTGTGTCTTCTTTACGTTCTATATGAATTGTATAGTTTGTTCACTTTTTTTTTTTTTTTTTTTTTTTATCGATGGGAAATCATCAAATGACCCCTCCCGCTCTGGGCTGAGCAGGAGGGAGTGTCAGACTTGTACTGACTAAAACCCATCCATGTTCCTTCCTTTGCCCTTTGTGTTCCAGGGCCGCGGTATCTCTTTCGAACAGTCCCGATAGTTTGTTCACTTGACGATACTTTAGTATCGGTGACGAATCGGTACAATAAAAACAAAAAACAATTAAAACAGTTATGAGTCGTGATCTTTTGTTTTTCGATGACGAGTTGGAACACAAGCCTATCGCAGGAACATCAAAATTAAATAAAAATTCATCTGTTTTTTTATGATGACGAATCGGGACTTCTTGTATGGAAAAAAATTGTGGTGACCAGTCCGAACAGTGACGAGTCGGGCATAAGCCCTACGATATACCTTGGTAAGACTGACTACCTGTAATGACTGTCGAAGATCTACAAATGACAGCTGGGACCACTTTTCGAGGCACGGAGGAAACTCGGTATGTAATGGGTGGTCACCCGTCCACGGACCAAACTAGCCAAGCACGGCTTAAGATGCGCAAAGGTAGCCCGCGAAATTTAAATTTTCTTTCGTTTATTGCAATTTGCAGGTCAGTGTCAGGTTGTATGTTGATGGAAATATGAAACGCGCCAGTAACACGTATGGAGTTACAGAATTATAATCATTCAAATCATCAATACAGTCCTCCAAGTTCATATAATCCCAAAGAAAGACTTTTGCATGAAATAGCTATTGAATGGGGTTATATCCTGACGCTGACGTGCAAATTGCAATAAACTAAAGAAAATTTAAATTTCGCGGGCTGCCCTTGCGCTTCCACCTTACCGAGCGGTTGTTATTATTTCGCCACGAGCTCTACATATATGTATAAATAATAATTATAATAAAATAATTTATTAAGTACTTAAAAGTTTTGTAGTACATGAGGGACTTACAAAGGAGGACTTAAGGGACTTATATGGTTGGTATTTAACATTAGTTGCTAATAAACTGACGTTATGATGATAGATACAACTTTGTCATAGAAATTAAAGAGAAGCTCAAATCTTTAAAATAACTGCTTCACTTAATATCGTTCCTCTTCAATTAATTAAAATTTTCAATTTAGATCCATTACGATACTGTACTACGTTATGTCATTATTCTAATAAATCCCTATCTGGCCCGACAATTAAATATTTTCCACTGGAAACATTGCAAACTGGTTTAAATATCGAAAGTTCAAGGCGTAAGGCGCTATAAAACATATAATTATTATGCTCAAAGCCTGCAGTTTTCCTCCAAAATGCCTAGACCCAGTTGATAAAGGACGTGGCGAAGGGCGGTGTGTCGTGACTAGGTTCAAAAATAATTACCAGGTACGACTACGACCGGATGTACAGTTACGAGCACTAATTTGTAAACGAATAGCAAGTTTTTAAAAAGGGATACTCTCCTTCTGTACTTATTGAATTTTATTGTTTTTTTTTTACGAATTGTTATTCTACGAGAAAACCGCCTTTGAATTTCTCTAAAATGATACATTTAATATGTGCCTACTCAAACCGAATCAGAGTGTTTCTCCGTAACTCACAAATCAGACGTAGGAACAGTCCTACCTCGGAGTTTTGTAGATCCGACATCTCGGACAACCAAGATCGGATTACGAGTAGCGGCTCTAAAATGGAGGTGGGCAGGACACCTGTCCAAAACTCGTAATAGCAGGTGGAGTAGAGTCCTCATTGAATGGTTGCCGAGAAATGGTAGGGAAAGTATTGTCAGAGAAACCCCCTTATTCACAAACGCTTCGATTCGATTTAGGAAGTATATGTCTGTCTTGCTCGCTTTCGTTGTGCTAAAAAAATATAGCCATAGATTATCCTAATCGAAACCTAAGACCGAGCATTAGGGGGCAACAGTCAGATTGGTAGATGGCATTCTAAGACCAGATGGCCTACCATGACGTCTTAAAGCTGAATTATTTTAATCACATTCTGTATAGCTCTGTCTCTTTCCCACACTAGAATGAATGACATTAAAACAATACTGATTTAAAACTTCATGGTAACCCCACTGAACTGACCGAAACACAGCACAAAAGGGCGGAAGCCCATTCTCAGCAGCAGTGGGTAGAACAAGGTTTCCAATGATAATGATACATATTAGTGCTCGTGACTGTACTCGAAAAAGGGTTACAAGCAAATAAGTCGAAATGAGGTAATAAACCACAAATAAATCGGAAATCGGATTCTTGGAAGTACTTGGTTCAATTTTTCGAAAAGTTTCGTGGAAGTACGTCAATGGTCAGTGGGTTTGACGTCAATACTGCATGTGACAAATAAAAAAAATGCTTTTCAAGTCCGAGAATATGGTTATTAATAAAATAATGTGTGTTTGTCTTAAATAATGTAGGCAGGCAACATTAATATATTGTTATGTGTTAAAGTTATTCTTATAAGTTTCTGTTCACCCGTTGTCACAATTAAAAATTAATTTGTGGCAAAGAAAAATAAAGGACCGAACATTAACATAAAATATCTCACGGAATAAGTAAGCTGGCAATAGGCCGGTCATATTGGCAATTTGGCAGTAACACGTCTAGCCATGCAGGGTTCTGCATTCCCTAGACGGGTTACTGCCAGGAATGGCTCGAAAATCCCGGTTCTTGTTAACAGAACCGGTTGGTTCTGTTATAAAGAACCGGGATTTTCGGGCCCTTCATGTGCAAGAACCGGGATTCCAAGAACTTTCGATAGTTTAGGTAAGACTTCCCGGTACTTTCGGTTCTAGGATTTCGCGGGACTATACACTACCCGTAACCGATGAGCGTTGACATGATCTTGAGTGGTTACCGCGAATTGGGAAACTGAAGATAACATACAGGGTGTAACAAGACCCTTCACGAAGCCGTCAACCAATTTGATGTACCTAATGCTTGGTTAGCATTAGGTACATCAAATTATGTAACTTTACGCAAAAATTATTGCTTGGTGAAAAATCACGTTTTACGGTAGGACTCAATGTAACGCACTCAAAACATTGTGCTGATGGATGGATTCAATAATACGAGGATCATGGAGGTGTCTCCCCAAAACTCTTACATTAAAAACACGTATTTCAAAAAAAACTTTTGAAAATGTTGGAACTTTGACCCCCAATATCTGCGTAACTAGAAGGTTCCCAGGAATGGTCTAGAACAAGAAGTGCCTTTCGGCTTCGTTAAGGGTCTTATTACACCCTTTATAAATTCTTATCAGTTTTATAACAGTCTCAATGTAATCAAGACTACGTCAACGTAAACTTTCAAAGATAAACTAAACTACTAAACTTAGAAAGATAACAAAAATGATAGATATTGTAAAATTACCTTTATGTGGCAGGTGTAAAGGTTCTTGGCAACTGCAATAGTGTCTAGTTGAACTCTTGACCTGGTATTTACGAACAATGCGCGTAGTGAACCGATTCCATTTCATTCATTAATCAGTTAGTAACAGAAGCGAAAGGGTGACCATGGACTCAGACTATTATGTACTTTAAAAAAAAACCTGTTGAAGTACTAACGAAGTATGCACCTTCTTGTCCTAGAAGCTTCGTAAATTGTTTCTTTGCTAGTTTTTTTTTACGCATGAATGAACGCCGAATTTGTGTCAATTGAAAATAAATTGACATTTATAAAGCGTGTCACGTTTAATTTCACTTTTGGTTTTACAGTTACGCACTGAGCTTTTGTTCGTACAGTTAGAAAAAGTAGTGTGACCATCTTTTTAACGTATTACGGACTGCGGTCAGGGATGTAAGCGTATATTTTGCGTCTGTTAAATATTTTGTCCCTCTTTAATAAAGTTATCCAAAGTAAAAAAAATTAAAAAATTAAAAATACTGTTCCTATTTGTCAATAATTAACAACAGCACGCATAAACAACTTCTCTAACCTAAATCATTACCAATACAAAACTCAACGCAAATGCAAAATTTATTTTTGATTGCACTATCGTCCATTCAATACGTAATACATTAACCATAATCGCTGATAATCAGTAAAGGAAGCTCTTGTCGAATGAAGTCAACAAGAGATAAAGTTTTATTGCGAACTGACAAGTATTGGATTTATGATATTATGAGTATGACCCATATTTTAGATAGACGATCGTTAGGAGTTAAGTCTATTCACTTGAGGACTGAATATTCTAGTACGTTTTGACGTCACGCTTATGCAAAGCGGTATACTTACTGATTAGATTATTTTAATTACAAAATAGTTGACGTACGAATATGTAAAAATCTTTGTGTCAACCAAAAAAAATGGGCAAAACCTATTTGTTTCTAAGGCGCAGGCTTGTACCGTCCGTCCGTCCGTCTTTTGACGACAGGCCGTGTCGACGGCGCGTTCGTGTTCCACGCGCGCCTCAAAGAGATGTCAGCAACAGGTCAGGGAAGCAAGGCAAGGGCAGGCATCGCTGCCGGGGCTGCGGGACTGTTCGTAAGGGATACCGTGGCCCCGGAACACAAAGGGCGATGAAGGAACATGGATGGGTTTTAGTAAGTAAAAGTCTGACACTCCCTCCTGCTCAGCCCAGAGCGGGAGGAGCTATTTGCTGATTTCCCATCCGAAAAAAAAAGGTAGATCTGGTTTCAAGAAAGAACTCTTAAAAAATAGGTGAATTCACCCTCAGAATAAAGTAAAGCGATCGTTTACAGCTAAGGAAAAACATAAAGCAAAACATTTCCTCTATAGTAATAATGTTCACAATAAACACTTCATTGTTTTTATTATTATGTCGAACCTAGGTACGTATGTTCCGTGTGAATATTTTATTTATATAGCTAAAACAAGGAAATGCATTACCTACATGTTTTGTAACCAAGGTTGCCGCAACAACCATGAATTATTAAGTAGATAAATGTAATTGCGCTTTTGATCAGAATCTAAGTCACGCTGGTGTAATTTCAGTATTTCTGCAAAACATTAAAGCGGAACTAAATCATAATTCCTACATTACAGCTTTATTTTTAAAGACAAAATCTGCCATCTGAACAAACATCTGCTCGGAACTGATTCGGGCACATCAAAGGACAATGCCATCTTAATTGCATTCGCGAATAGACTCGAACGCACATTCCTAACCTTGCCTATTATCATAGTCACCATAACCACCACGTGACCCGTCCCCGTCCTGTACTAAAATAATACTAAGCTAAGCCGCGCTTCTCGGAACTGGTTAACTGCAGCATGGCAACGGTTGCGCAAGGTTAAATCGCGCGGTCAGCTTATAACGGCCAATCACAGGGCGCCAATGCTGTGACGTCAACGACCACGCCTGCGCGCGCCTCCGCCGCCATATTGTCGCTTTCAAATGCACGCATCACTGCGAAATGTTTTCGCGGCGACACGGAGCGATAACAATCCGAGCCCTCTTTACATATACGTTACATTTGTGACTGATATCGTCTATATATCTGGCAAACGTCAGATGACGGAGGCAAACGGAGGCCGGTCAAGGCGTGCTGGTGGCAAGCTGTAATACAGATTTATGGCGCTCCTTTGAACTCTGCAATTCGCTAACGTCATCCAGCAGCATTGTTTGTATTATTAATTGCAAAAACCGATAATGTGTCATCTTGTGACGAGACTATTATTCAAGCAAGACATTTAGTACAAATCAATTAGGTACAACTTCTTGGAATTTCCACTTCAATTTAATTGTTTATAGAATTATTTTAAGAACACTTACCCATCATGTTTGACATGAACTTCGATCTGTCCATTGGTGGGATCCATTTGGATGCCATTGGGAGGATAGCTGGCCATGTCGCTCCAAGGAGGAATCCTAGTAATACTCTAACAGCTACGATCCACCCGAAGCCGAGTACCGCGGAACCAGGAGTGAGGAGGGTAAGGATACTGGCTAGCAGAGTACTGTAGCCGAACACTCGCCTGGTGACAAAAATAAATACCATTAGATAGTTGCTGAAGGTTTAGAATTAAAAATAAACTCGATAAATCGTTTAGAGCTGAAACATGGAGACTCATAAATAAATCTAATTCAGTATATATCACAATCATCATCCGTTAAAAACTGCGTGTTGTTATGACAGGCAATTCAATACGAGGCATGTCAAAAATCCGCCGCCCGTATCGACGCGAGGACCGCGATGTCTCAAAAACTGACACGCGAACGTTTCACGAATGATCACACATACAACGCTCGGTTATACGATAACGTTCATAAACCGTGACAAACCCGCATAATTATTATTATGTATACTGCGAGAATGTTTCGCGTGAATCATTTCCCGACTACTCTTTTTTTAAAAGAATCCATGCCATCATTGATTTGCTGACTTTTTTTTTTCACTTAATCAGCTATAATATTACCACTGCTGGGACTTCGTCCTCCGGAGTAAGAGGAGAGGATTTAGGGTTGCGCCACATTTATCACCACGGAATCGTTTTTTCCATGCTCCTCGCGGAAGGGCTATCGCACGCGGCAGCATCGAGGATGCGCTTGGCACTTCGCCTGCATGCTGTTTCTCGCTCTAGCAAATTTCGATTCTGAACGACGCAAAAGGATAGGAGCATACAAAAATGCAATTCCGTGCCGACAGATGGGGTTCAACTTAAAGGCCAGCACTTGGGCTCAAAGCAGGTAGCTGTGTCTCCGAAATTACTGAAGATAATTTTCAGTCCAGGAAGTCTGAAAGTGGCGCCGGTGACTGAAAAGTGGTGTGGTAATCGGTTATCGTGGTATGGACATATTGTGATGCGAAGGAATGAGGAGAATGTATTGAGGAAAATGTTAAGTATGAATGTAGATAGCTATACGAGTAGTCCTAGACCAAAGAAACGATAGATGGACTGTGTAATGGATGATTTGGCTAGAAAAGAGGTGACTGCCGGGAAGACGAGTAATAGAGAAGTATGGAAGAAGAAGACATGCTGCGCTGACACCAAGTAAGTTGGGATAAGGGCAGGAGAATGATGAATTTTCAGTCGAAAGTTTATCTCGTAAACAAAACCACGTTGGGATAACGACTTAAATCAAAATAATACAGTCAAAAGACTTGATAAACTTGATTTCAGCGTTCTCAATATAGTGTTATAGAAACAATTAGTCACTAACCGGTTCAGCAAGCCTGATCGAGTCGGTGAGTGCAGGCGCACTAGTCAATTAATTCAATAAGTAATATTCTTTACTGCATTTAATGTCGATAATCGAGCCGCTATTTTTATTTGTCTCGATTGAAATCGCAAATTTGCGACATTATGTTTTTATGAGATCATAGCACATATTGATTGCACACACTGCCAATATGTATTTCAGTCTCTTAAACGAAATTAATTTGCGAGCCATACTTTGTTGTGAAATCTTATCTGTCATAGTAATTATTAGTAATATAGCATCGTGGACAACTGTTCTATTATGATGAGTGATTATCATAGTTCAAATCGATGGCAAGGACCAAAAGTTTCAAGCCAATCAGCTTCGTTGACTTTTCCTGACCCTTTAATTATAAGCGTCTAGAAAGTTCGACGCTAAATTATTCAGACACACAAATTACAAGACGCGTATAATTTAAAATGAATTAACGACTGTACGCTTGATTGTATCGCGAAAAAATGCTAACGTCGAACTTGAATTATTGAGCAAAATGAAATGTCGGAACCGGTCCGGATAAATGAGAAATGCATGGTCACTAATATTTCAAATTCGGAATGCAAAAGTGAATGACGATAATTTTCGCGCGGGAGCGTACGGTCGCCGCCCTCTGCAATGCGAGACTTTTTTTTTAATTCAATATCCCTCGCCAGTACATTAGTGTTGCCAACAATGAATGGCAGTGTTGAAAAAAAAATTTTGTTTACCATTCAGGGGCCAAGTTTTTTGTAGCGAACTGAGTAACTGACACAATAGCAGCTATTATTTGCAAATTGGTTGACATTCCACCGGAGACGAGCCTGAGATTGGCTGGGAGGATGCAGTTATAGTTGCCAAATGCTCTTGATGATTCAGACTGGAATACGAACGGTCGCCTCGCATGAACAACGACAGTTTCTCACGAGACCGTTATTTTTAGGACTAGACGTAATAAAAAATCGTGACAACCGAGCATGTGAGAGTTTCAACATTTTATTCATGCAAACACAAGTCTTGACTCTGAACTAGACTTGACTTCAATGATTTGAGTATTCTACCTTGACGTTCAACCAGAAAAATCAACTAAGCCGATCACAGACCACTGCTGAATTTAAGCTTCTCTGAAGCTGTGCCGCAACACCCTGTTCTCCGCATTTCTCATGTCCCAGCCACTCTGGCATTACAATGAAATAATGATACGTTTTTTGCCCATCACCAGCTGACAAACAACGATTATATCCTGATTTGTCGACATCAAACATGGTAAAAGTACTTTTAAAGAACTTGGCCCACTTATTCAATTCTAGGTAGTGCGAAAAACCTGTTTACCATTGCATTTGTAAAGAAACTAAGATAACGTGTTATTTGAGGACTTCGTGGTAATCGATCCGCGAGGTTAAGCCACATTGCTGCAGTCTCGTGACTAGTTCTCGATTAGTCCATATCCGGACAGGGTGACGACGAGCAGTTGAAGGCATCGATCCACCTCTTTAACGAATATCAATCGTCGAAAGATGACACAAGCGATGATGGAAGTCAAAGTTTGACTGGACCAGCCGTTCTAATCGATTCCTCTAAAGGATTCAAGATATGATTTCTTAGTACTGTGTTACAAGTGTTACAGACCTGTGTAAAATAACCTGAAGGCGCTGACAAAGTGTCATTCCATCAGTTATAACGATGATGGATAAATCAAAAAAAATATGTTGCTAAAAACTCGTTCTAAAAATACGAAACGATTTGAAACGCCACTTCTCTAGGCCCTCAGATTTCATTAACTGGACTCCTGGGACAAAAGACTCGGTTATTGGTTCTTACCTAGCGCCAATAACTTCTGCTAGCCGGCCACCTGGCAGTTCTGTGAGCACATATCCCCAGAAGAAACAACCCAGCAGGTGGTTCTTCTGCTTAGTATCCCAGTGGTAACGAGTCTGCTCAATGTGTCCTGGGTGCTGCAAGAGAAAAATCTACATTTGAGATTACATACCGAACTTAATTTTCTTAGAAACCACGGTCAACTGTTTTTTTTTTAACTCATTGATGATAACCCATTGCTAGACAAAGATCCCCAAAAGACCCTTCAGGCTCTCTTTCCCAAGGTGCCGTGGCAAATGGTCTGGTTTACTGGTGTGTGAAGAAAATAGATTATATCCTTAAATAACACTTGACTAATTGCTATGAAGAGTCATTACGATCCGGTTTCTAAAAATAAGTACAATCCTATTGTTCTAATGTGTGACAAAAAAAAAACAAAGGAAGTGACTATCAGTTCTGCGGTAATACGGGAATAACCCGGGCCTCGAACCGCAGCGCATTAGCTCCTACGCTTCTATAAAGTTTTTACATTACAACCATGAGTTTTACTTTAATAGTAACAATGAAATGGACAAAAAAGCAGCGTTCAAATAAAAAATTAAATCGAGAAACCCAAGATTATTATAAGTAATTATGACACAAATTAAAATCTTGGAAATTCACTGAATCCAAGATAATCGTTCCCAACAAGTTGAAAACACCAATTATTTAGTTCTTATTGCCATTATAGACTCACGAATACCTTATTTATGGAAACGTGCAAGATAAGTTCAACAATTCTAGAAAGTTCCACTGACACGTTTCCTTGTTCTCTCAGGTTTTATGTGTGTTTCAATCAAAAAGTTTTAAGATACCTGCTATTAAGAGGCTTTCAGAAGGAATGTCATAGAAAAGATTCCGTACCTCAATGTAAGGTCATTTAACAAAATGAAATAATTGCCAAGTTTGACACGTTATACTTGTGCCGACAGCAACCAATTGGCAATTAAAATAATGTTAAAAAATAATATTGCAAGTAGATAAGGATTTTTTCGCGTTGTCCCGACTATGTAAGTGTTTTTACTCAATTTAATTGAATAGCATAACTTCACAGACATCATGGGTTAGTTTTCCCCCGGATTCCGGACACGGGGGCTAAAATTCCGAATTTGTCCGAAAAAGTCCGAACGTATGGCAACCCTATGTTTAAATATCAATAAACCATCACTGTCTGTCGGGTTTCGCTAACTAATTTGATTTAATCCTGAATTTACGTCTTTAGTTCCAATTCCAATGAATCCAAAGCAATAAATACTGAAGAAAGCAGTAAATCTTACCTCAGTAACGTTGTGGGGACCGTGAGTGATGTTCACAGCAGTGTGGTTGTCATTGTCATCGTAAATCATCTCCACCACTGCGATCGTGAGGTTCACTCGGAGGGCGTAGTTTAACATGAAGCCGAGGAGAACCATTATGTTCAGCACTTGGACGCATGTTAGACAACCTGGAACAAAGAAAATGGAATTAAATATTGATTTTTGAGTTATCATCCGTTTAGCCTGACTGTGCTGGCTTCTGATTATCCGTAACAACTGTCAAATATTTGAGTATCTTGCCTGCTGGTACGCGATGAAGTGGTTAACGACGAAGAACGCTGGTCATTAAAGTTACCTATTCATCAGATACTTATAGAAGTTAAATGGCACTAATGTATAACAGCCGGGATTTGATTTCGAGTCGGTTTTTTTGTGACTAAATATTTTGCAATTCGCTCATGTCTGTGTCGAGCATTATTCGAGTATTTAAAGCATTTACTGTTATCAAGGTCACGGCTAAAATGTAAAAATAATTTATAAATGTAAATCGTGCATAAATGTAGGTATCTACGTAAAAGACAAATAATTTTGAATCAAAAGGTGTTAAAATCTGATTTGATCAGCGAATAGGTATAGACTAGAATTACTTTACTGCCTATTTCATGGAAAAACGAAGATTTATGGTAATATATTTGATTCAGAACACTCGTTACTCACTGATATTTATATATAGGTATTTAAGTAACATTATTTACTTGTTATTTCTTGTAAATGCAGGTGTTTTAAATTATGGCCGGCATTTCACACCTTTTTAGTTGGCAAAGATGAGATATAGACCGATTCAGAAGAAAGCAAATAAGTTTGTTACCAAAATGAATCATATCTATGAGATAAAGATGTGGGCAGTTAATGCCAGATTAACTTCATTAACATTGTGTACAATACTTAGTCTTTATCACAGTTCCATGAATCATAATAAGTGACTAACGTTGGCCCACTTAGGATACCTATAATCAGTTTCAAGTACCTACACTGGTTTTACGGGAAAAACATTTTATGATAAGTTTACATTTTATAACAGATTTCAATATAAACGCATTAGGCATATTTACAATACCTTTAACATTTCCGTCATCAGAAGCGATAAAAACATCGGAAAATGTACTGAAAAAAAAAATGTAATTTATGGTCACTACACAACAATGGAGACTAGTACGGTATTTACACGTGTTTAAATTAAATAATTTATAAAGCAAGTAACTTTTACTAATCCTTTAGTAAAAGTTACTTGCTTTATAAATTACTTTTTTATGTTTTTACGAGCAGTTTGCGTAATACAGGGATATAAAACACTACTAATAAATTTCTTTTACACGGTGCAGATATCAAATCACTCGAGGAGTTCGTGGCTAAATAAGAATAGCCGCTAGGGTCGATCTTTAGGTTAAGCCGTGATTGCCTAGGTTGGTCAGTGGATGGGACCCATTACATACCGAGTTTCCTCCGTGCATCGGAAAGGACGTTAAGCCGTTGGTCCCGGCTGTCACTTGTAGATCTTTGACAGGCGTTATAGGTTGTCAGTACAACAAGTCTTACCAAGGGGTATCGTACTCGTATCACCCAGTGCTAACTGGGTTGTGGAGGTCAGATAGACAGCCGCTTCATGTTAAATACTGGTATTCAGCTGAATCCGGTAAAACTGGAAGCCGACCGAACACGGTTGGGAAAAAGCTAGGCAGATGGTATTGCGAAATCAAATCCAATTCATACCGCAATACGAATGTATTCGTAACGGCAGAACTTTATTATCCGGTTTTTATTTGACAACATTATTATGTTGTTCAAATAAAAACCGGATAATAAAGTTCACACAACCCATTCAACATCGTATTAATACATAAACTATGAATACGATAGCTGTGGGAAATTCTATTTTTAGACATTGTTAGAGTGAATCACAGCAGTATAAATGTAACAATAGATCATCAAGTTACTAAATAGGATCATGGTTACATATGATACAGGAGGTGGCATGGCAAGGCTTTCAGAAGCGTTTTAGGATTATTTCAGTAAACTATATCAATGAAACTACCAAAAAAGGCTGGATTCTTTTGCGATAGCAGCTATCCAGAAGGTAAGAAGCTTTGAGTCCACTTTAGTCAACTTATCTGTGCAGACGGGAAAACACAGAACTAAAATAAATGAGAAAGTAATTAAATGTTTAGCATTTATAAAATGTGGTGAGCCACAAAAAAACAGCATTTAAATGTTTACAATTAAAAAAATTAGGCAGCCATCATTGTTCCGCAAAATAATTTTGATAATGCAGGTCAAAAATTAAATCATAAATAGGCAGCTTACAATAACATGAGTTTGCATAATAATTCAGTCCGCAAAAGAACTACTTGATCAGCAAGATTTCATGATTGATCAGCAGAGAAAACATGTCTATAAGCAGTGTATTTGATTGGTATGCATATTTAAAACATGGTGAGCAAAATAACTAATTGGCCCCAAAAGTCCGATTTTGGGACATGACGAGTTAGGCCGAAGGCCGGCGGAGCTCCGACGACATGGCTGACGGGAGATAGGGCGGCAGCTTTTTTTTTATTTACGCCCGATCCGACCATCTGTTCAGCGTAATTTCTTTTTTTAGGCAAGTAAAGTATTTTTCCAACTTTTATATGCAGCTCAAAATGATTTTTTTTGCATACCCTCTGAGTGCTTACCAAAATTTTATTAAACAGGAGCAGCTCATTGCAGCTTATATAATTAATATGCTGTACAAAAATAATTACAGCCATCCAGAATGACATAAATTGCTGATTGATTTTGGAATGTTTGCTGGCCATGAGTCAATTAGCAATTTCTGCTCACAGATTATATATTTCTGATCACAAAAACACAAATAGGTCCTATGCTAACCATCTAAATAACACTCTAATAAATGTACCAAGTTTGACTCATCGATGCATTTTTTCTTGACAAGTAGCGCCACCTTCAACTGCAAACCTAAAGTGGTCATACTGTGTTTCTACAATAACTTTTAACGGGACTGACATTAGCTTTTTAGTTAGTTTATGCGTGGTGAGTCCCATACAATTTTGGCATTTCCATGATCGCTTTCGCTGATAGAATGTCACTTTGTGAGGAAATGCCCTCAGCTGTCTCGTATTGGACAAAACTATGGGTATTTGTGAGACACAGTTTATATCTAGTATCCCACACTACACCCTTTCGTTAGATAACACCGTCTTCCCGAAAAGACTGAAACTCAGCTTAAAACTACAAAACTCGTAAAACAATACTTTTTGCCACCATAATGTTAAACCCTCTTTAAACAATATTAAAAACACGTGTTTCCGACCTAACAGCTGTAACATCTTGATATCCTATTCGCAAACCTACCAACCATCTGATATCCCCATTAATCTGCCAATGGCACCGTATAAATAAACCGTTAAACGATAATCTAAATACCCAAATAGGTGTGGAGTCAAGGTTAATGCAACTGACCAACCCACTTGAAGACCGGTCTAGGCATTACCATATTTGTGTATGAATATTCTTCACATTACGCAAGGCCCGGCGAATAGATGACGAATTTTAATATCTGATACAAGGACGATGTATCGGTATTTTTTATCAATCATTGGCTTAAGGGGTTAACGGTACCGATTATTAAATAACCTGTTATCCTTCCTGACAGGATATTTATAACTTTGTGTGCTTGCGCAAAAATTAATTGCATTTTTTTGCAGTACAAGCAAAGCAATGATGATTGGAAAAACCCAAGGGTTGTCCGAGGCCTTTAGAAGTTAAATTACTTCCAACGTCATATCCGACAAGCAATTTGTTTTGTGGATCTTTAACAAAGAATTAAGAGGTATAAATAACAAATTAAAAAAAAAATAAACACCTACGCATTACGACTTGCGACTCGAGCTCACGTTTCCACAGTTCACGTGTTTGAACATCAAACTAGACATAGTTATTATCACGACATCAGTCTGAAGTGTGAGCAAAAAAACTTGGCAAAGCACGCTGAAAACCATGTGCGCATCAAACTAAAATAACTGCCGATTAAATGTTAGAAAATATTTACTACTAACGACAGAGAATAGAATGTGATATAACAGTTGTAAGAGAAAAAAAAAACCTTGAACTTTTTTATCGAAACCATGGCCACTACATTTTGAGAGGTTTCAGCTATTTCTTACGACTAAGAAATGAAGTTTGTAATAAAAAAATGTTTTATTAAAAAATGTTTGAAATCTTACGTTCCGGAATTTTGTTGATAAACTTCTCGCATAATTAAGCAGTACTGCTAGAATCTTACTTGAATGAGCGAAAGAGATGGGGATGTACAGAACGTCTAGCTGGATCTCTTTCCGACACTGGCGTAATATTAAAATAATACATTACTTTCATACTCTTAAAGACCCAGGGCCGAGATTCAACATCATGCTTTCACTAATTCGCAACAAGCCCTGCCAAATACGTATTGTTCATACACATATACATCGAATTTCGACATACCTAGATTTTAAAGGCTGGCTTGCCAAATGTAGTTTCAGGTATAGTGTAGACGCGACTTCCTAATAGGGATAAACGAAAAAAGACTAAGCTTTGTAGTAACTGTCGAGCTAGCTAATTTCTCACTACTTTTGCATTATCAGCCTACAGTATTACACTGCAGAACGTAGGCCTCTCCAATCGCGACGGCCGCAGCATTCAATTCGATTCTCGGCCACCCTGATCCAGCTACCAGCTACCCTGCGAAGTCTTTGCCCGCTACTTTATTGTTCTCTAACTTCGCCTATAAAAGTATAAGGTACATAGTAATAATTATATCCTGTTCTTATTTTCAGCAAGTTGTACAGTTCTATAAGTAATGGGTGATACTTACTACATCTGCCTAAACCTTTGAGACCTGCAGTTATTTTGTTTTCAGTGGTTTAGACAGTGCGTGGTTAGTCACGATACATTACGCACACAAAGGACATAGTTTAACCTTCATGAACCCATATTTTGATAACAAAACTTTGCGGTTAGTAGTGGACTCAACGGGTCACCTACTCGACATTTAGTTAAACACATAGAAAATGCTTCAGAATTATACATTAAATTGTATAAGTCTTCGTTACATCCTGTAATCTCCGAAAGACTATGCAGGGATGACATATACACACATATACACATATACACACATACATGTACATATATTTTTTAAAGTCCCATCAAACAGGGAAGCAAGCCTATCGCCATCAACTGGCCGAAAACCAGGACTTATGCTCGATTGTGCCTAAATTCTGATGAAAAATCACAATAATACTGTTCTGCCCGACCTGAGAATCGAATTCATGCTCTACAGTAGCATTTAGAAAGAAATCTAATTAACCTAAAATCGTTTACTATCCGCTAGTAAATCGACGGATTTAATGAGCACATGTTATTCTATTATGCAAGTATGCAAATCCCTGGCATTTCGTCCACCGGCTGGATCATGACCCTGGGTGGTTGGAGCCAGCGTAAACGGCCATTTAATTGCGACGATCGAAAATTGACGCACTTTATTGCAATAGATTTGAGAATATTGTAAAAGAGCTGTGTAACCATATTTTGGTGTAGGTGCAATCAAGTATTTATTCTCTACCTATCCACCTATGTGGATAGGTAGAGAATAAATACTTGACTATCCACCTATGTGGAAGGAATCGATCAAATTTTAGTGTTTTTGGTAAATCGTACGAAAATAATTAAAATAATGCTTCTCCTCGATATTTGGAATAACTCATTTTTTTGTCCCGAAAAAAATAAAATTATGGTTACCCTATTTTTAACGATGTTTTCGTAGTATCTTTCTTTGTGAATCAAAATACCTGTTAAATCTTTTATTTCTAAACCTTTAAAATATATGGACATACTTAATTTAAGTGGAATCTAAGTACCTACATACTATAACCAAAGAATAAATAAAAGTACGAACGAATTAGAACTATCGTCACAAACTCGAAATGTCATGACACTGATTTACAAATTGGAACAGACTAGATAATTACTACGTTACTATGTACATGTAGTATGTAGCTACAAAAAGCGTAGTTAGGCTTTTTAACATATGTAATAGTAGTTAAATACTAGTGATGTAGCTGTCAAATTGATGATATCATAACATGTTACGTCACAATCACGGTGATGTAACGTATCGCGAGCTTGGAGCAGTGACATTACCGGTTATCAAGCTATTATTTACCGTTACGATCGAGCTATTACAAACCTATTATAGTAATTACGTAGTTCCGTTTATTATTTGAAGTTCCTCTATAGAAATTGCATGTCATTGTTTATTGAATACAGATTCAATCCACTATAAAATGAAATACCGAAAACTATGCCAGTGTTACTAAGCTGCCAGTTGGTTTTACAAATGAAATAATTACTTGTTGGATTTTGTACATGAAACACAGAACCGGTTTTTTGTATGTGGCTGTCATATTGTCAAAATCTAGGGTACCGAAATGTCGGGTCAATACAATACCGGTAATAAACCGGTACGCGGTATGTAAATAGTATGCAAATCCGTTACAACTGTTATTAAAATAAACTGAAGCTTTTTCTTTGCATAACGTGTTTTTGATTCGATTATGCCATTTTGACATCCTGTATAATGGGGGTTATTCATAAACACTACTTAAAATTACGAGCCATTTGTTCGTCACAAAATAAAGGGATAATTCAGTCGCTAATTATTTTTAACTTTAAGAATAAATAGAATTTGTGGAGAAACTTATATAATAAGAACATCTATGTGCCTATTACCCATGTTTGCAAAGTATTAAATGATTTGATTTGATTTGAAAAATTGCTGTACATCTACGAGTTTATTCATAAGTGTTTATAATCGGCTGGAACAGAGACCGCCGACCGTTGTGTGATGTAAGCAGTTATCCATCCGTCATCACATATAGCGTATCCGTGGATAACCACCACCCAGGCCCACTGTTGGTAGATGTTTCAAGTCTTCGATTTTTTTCGGCCACCAATGCTCTGGATCCATCCACATCCTCAATTAACACTTCTAGTACTTCTACTTATCACTAACGAAAAACCAGTCTGAGATACTACTTTTAACCGTCTTAATCACACAGTTTGGCAGCTCAGTTAGTTATTTTATGGGTCAACGGAGCCTTTTCGCTGCCAATTTGGCAAGTTTCCGTTATCAACCGCCATAAAAGGAAATGACATATCATTTTTAAATACGTGTTTCTTCTTGTATTATTTGCGTCGATAAAAATAAAAAAACTTGCAGTTGCAGAAAATATTAGCAGTTAATCATAAACTAGTTTGTTTACGGAAGCATTTTTGTGACAGCTCAATGATCAAAATATTAAAATTGATTACCCTTGTAGCATAAAATCACAACGTGCCAGAATTTCTACTACTATTTATATTTCTACACATCTCAAAGAGAAAAAAAATATGAATCAACAGACAAGGTGGGTGCCCATGCAAACAACTATTAGAGGACATTTTTCTTACACACAACACTTAACTCTGTATTAAGTGTATACTTGTTGAACATTATCGAAAAAGTATTGAATAAAAACAAAAGAAGTGTGCCACGGTCGATACGCGAAATAAAAGCTATATGACATTTTCGAAAATAGCACTGCACCCACGCAAGTGTCGTAAAACGTAGTTTGTTGCAGACACATGCAAATATTATCAATGGAACATCTAGTAAAATTTTGGAATGGTTGAATGATGATTTTCCGCGTTTTAAAATATATTTATTAAATAAAAGACGTAATGTTCTTTTTCCTAAGGGGTATCTTGTCAGTCATAGTTAGTAGCAGGGTCGTGGAAGACCATCTCGCTACATTTAAAATACTGGTATTCAGCTGCATCTGGTTAGACTGGAAGCCGACCCCAACAAAGTTAAACAAAGGCTAGGCAGATGATGATGTGGACTGGACTATAGTCTACATAGTAATGATAAAACTAATCATAATTAACAAACTCAACGTACAGACAGACGCTAGCATAAATTAATTAGTGTTCTTTTCTATGGTACTTGTATGCTGAAGGGGTATCTAATTAACATATCGAGCCTTACGTCAATGCCTTACAAGTGTCATTTGATACTTACGTGATGCGTCCAAACAAGACTTTCATTTTATCTTTAGCTTTTCACTTTCCGACAATTATTTGCATACTGAGTCTATAGAGTTCCCACTGCTGGGAAACGGGTCTCTCTACAAAAAGAGTGGGCCACGATTATTCGTAAACGAATCATTCTAAAATAAAAACTTCATACAAGTACCTAAGCTTAGCTATCAATACCTGGCTTCAAATAAAATTTAAATTACTAAAGAAAGTAAACAACGGTACTTCAATGTTAAGATAAGCAAATAAGTACGTTTTTCTGCCCACATAGTCTTGAACAGCTTAATTGTGCATGCAATTTGGTTATCATTATCGAATGACTCAATCACTGACGTGAAGATAAAAAAATCAAGTTTTACGAGATTTTCGATCACCTACTCTTATCAGACATCTTCGAAGGTTATGCACAGGATTTCCCCTATAGCAGTCTAGATTGTTAAAACAATTATATACGATTATTATGGAGAGGGAAGTACAGTATTGTATCCGGGTTCGCCGGCTAGAATTTACAGCTTTCTGACCCACTTGATACGGTCCTCATCTTAAAAAATAGTAAACCGTTCTTTATTTCGACATTTATTTGTTGAGTTAATGACTTAAATCGGTCTAAGATAATTTCTTGCTAAAGAAAACTAATGATGGCTGAAAGCATGATCAATATTCTGCCAATGATGATAGTGAGCATAAAAAGAAATAATGGTAAGGATTTGCAATTGCTTACTCAGAACGAAACAGACATGATTCTGTGGTAGTATTCTTGGAAAATTAAAAGCCACCTCGTACAAAAAACAACAATCTGCAACACCAAGTTTATATTGTTTATTTTTTAACTAGAAGACCAGACACGATTTTTCATGCAGTGATTCGTGACGGGCGCTGTAATGGCAGTTTCTAATCTACCCGCGTCATACATTGTACGATCAGATCGCATCTTCAGACTTCATCGGGTTTTCCTGTTTGGTCTTGTCTTAAATACATAACACGTTAGTTGTATAGAAAATAAAAGCAAATTAAGTAAAATAAAACATGCTGTGAACGACTAAAGGAACTTCATTAGAAAAAAAAGTTATTCATAAATGCTGATTAAAGTAGATAAATGATTAACGTCTGCTTAACCATAAGTATATGGATGGATGATGGATGTGGTTGTCACAGTAACGCGGAGGCATACACAAGCGAAGAGAAGCGTAAACCCAGCAGTGGAAGACAGGCTGTGGATGATGGAAGATGATAACCAAAATTTTTTTGGCGTTTATATAACTCTTTAACTTTAATTAGCGTTTATAATTGAGCCCCCAAAATCTTATTCTCTCCGGCTAATGAAGTTCCTTTCATGATTTTGAGCTCGAATGTTTGTTTTGAAGCTATTTGTTTACCCCATAATGAAAAAAAAAACGAGTCTTAGCATTTACTGCTCACATTTACATGACAAATGAAGCATGTTCTTTCAAATCACATAGAAACTAACTTGATTAATGGAGATAAGTTTGTAAGAGCCTCTTTGGAAAGTTTAAACGAAAGTAAGCAACGTCGGGTTTCACGCAGTGTAATTATCTCATTGCGTTCGAGAAGGATGCAGGGTTATTTACGATCATCATTTTTTGCATGATTACCGAAGAGATGGAGGTATACAGAACGTCTGGCACTATCTCTTTCCCACACAAAAACGGCCATTACGTAATGCCGATTTTTTAATAGATGAACCTATTAGATGTTTCTTTAACGGTTTAACAATACTAAAAAGGTTATTTTTTACACAAATCACAAAACAACTTCAGCATGTCAGACACACTAAGTATATAATAAAATTATATCATTCTTTAGGTTCACATTATAAGTTCCTTTTAGATTCTTACTTGTTTTTCTTTAAGTAATTATATTTTATTTTGTTACAACTTACTAATTCCCCAATGAGTGACTGCACTTAAGTTAGTCAATGTGTTACTCAAGCACCGCATGTAATAACCGATCAGCCAGCAGTGGTATACCGTTAGCCACTTCACATGACCACTGCAATTAGCCAGCAGCCATTAGCATGCACTTTGCTTACCGTTGAGTACATAATCGTAGCTTATAGTTTGACTGGTAAAACACACAATGTTCTTTAAGAATTTACGGACAGGGCTAGCTACAACAGGCTTTAAATTTTACTAAAAACTTATTGTCAAAAGCTCGAGTTGAACGCTATGCAGGATTTATTAGAAGACAGGAAAAATTCATGGTTATAATAACGTGCGATTATAAAATAATATATGTAAATTAAATAGCTACAAAGCGTAGCACAATACAACAAAATGAGCGCTAAAATATAAAACGGTTTCGTAAAAAAAAAGTTCGTGATAATCCCGAATCATGGTCACCCTAGTCTAACAAAGTTTGACGGGCGCTATTATGTAAACAGCTATAATGGGAAGCTTAAGACAAGTGTTAATTTTACGGCTAAATAAAATGAGTTTCCTAGTCAGGGTTATGCATACGCAATTCTTCCATGAGCAGTTTTTAAACAGTGCCGCGCCGGTAGCACATGAGTAGATAAACGGAACATTGAATGACTTTTTCATGAAATAATTATTGAATGGGGTTAAATGAACTTTAATGATGTTAATGATTATAATTCTGTAACTACGTACGTGTTACAAGCGCGACTCATTTGACATGAACATGCATCCTGACACTGACCTGCAAATTGCAAAAAACGTAAGAAAATTGAAATTTCGCGGGCTACCCTGACGGTTCCATCTTAAGGTTTCTTTCTTAACAATGCTTACTTCCTTAGACAACAACAGCGTAGCTCCAATTCAACTGAACTACTTCAGCAAATTTTGATGTCAAGGTAAAAGATTCACATGAACATTTCCGGTTCTATGACAAGCTTAAATTAACTTTTGACAGCTCCAAATTTAATCTAATAACCGCTATTAGATTGACGGCGCGCCGCCATCAGTTATTTTTTATTTTATTTTTTTTCAATTAATGGTACACTTGCTTGCCAAATCATGCATTACTGGCACAAGATCTGTCTACAACTGAAGCAGTCCGTTTTTAATTTGGTAAGGTCAATAACGTACTTTCTTTTGCTTTCATCGAGCCCCTGTTTGTGAGTGTCGTGTTATCTTTTTTTTTTTATTTGAACAACTAATGAAAGTTGTGAGATATTTTTCATAATACCATCACGACTGTAATCCCCGGAAGGTCAGGCAGTGCTAGGGTTGCCAACTATAATTATAATAAATATATTTATAATAACGTATCCTATTTTATTTTTGGTAAATATACTTTATACTTTTGCATAAAAATATAATTATGTGAAAATACTCTATTTTCAATCTTTACTGTGATTCGTAAAATGAAAAACTAATATGGATAATTACTGAACTATTACCGATACTTTTAAGGTGAAAGCGCCAGTAGCCCGCGACATGCAATTTTCTTACATTTTTTGCAATTTGCCATGATCTTCGGTTAGGAACCTTCTATTTACGGAGATATTGGGGGTCAAAGTTCCAACTTTTTCTCAAGTTTTTTTTTTTAAATACATGTTTTTAGTGTATGTCCTTCGAACTATTCAATCCATCCATCAGCACAATGTTTTGAGTGCGTTACATTGAGTCCTACCGTAATTTTTCACCCAAAAAAAAAAGTCGTTTCCCAGCAATAATTTTTGCGTAAAGTTACTTACTTTGATGTACCTACATGATGCTTGGTTGACGGCTTCGTGAAGTATCCTATTACACCCTGTATATTCTGCTATCATCAACCATGTCATCTTTCACAACATCTATTAAATCTATTTTACTGCAACTAAGGTCTGATGCTATGGTGTTGCCAAACTATAGGCGCCTCTCCGCATTTCGCACGTGCTTACGCATCAAAATATTAATGAAGTGTGAATGAATTGTCCCCAATCTTTTGTAGGTGTTAGTACTTCGCAAGTGCGCATGCGTTTATTATTCCGTATCGTATAAGTTATCGTATGGATCTTGTGAAATCTCGTCTTCTTTTGGAACGAATGTATTTTGTTAAATATTGTGATTTCGTGTTTAGAAATGCAGTAAAGTCGGCGGCATGTCCGTTTTCGGTTGGCCTACGGTAGTGCATCGCCTCTATTTGGTAAAGATCAGTTTACCGGCCGGAGTTATTTGTGCCCGATTGATGGAAATAGGCCGTTTATTACATGGGACTTCAACATGACTGAAGAAATTGGGGTGTGTTACTAGGTACACCTCTGCCTAACTCTTCGGGAATTATAGGCGTGATATTATGTTCAGTTTACGCCCAAGCGGCACCTAGACATTACAGCGTTGTCAAATTTTGAACTTTCGGTGCCGAGACGATTGCTGAAACTATAACAGTGCGCTTTTATCTAGGCATACACTGATGTGGCCTTGTTTTAGTAAAACCGTGAATTCAAAATAATTTAGATAACTCATTTCTGCTAATTTATATTCGGATTGAGTTCGAATGCCAAGAAACTCGATTCAGCGATTCGCTAAGGCCTGCAGTCAAAAGTAACTAAGGCCCAATGATTCATCATGCATCATCCGCGATGGGACCAACTTGCTATGACGACAAATTTTAATAGCTGTGGAATTGGCCATAAGACAATTATTTTTTCGTTAAACTTTATCACATTACACTTTGTCTTTAATACCATTTACATCGCACCTGTTATTTCCGAAGGGTTAGGCAGGGGTGTAAGTATAGTAGCACTCACAAATACGGCTAGCGAAGTGTGGCTGGTTACTTTGACACCTATACCCAAACCATGCCTTTAATATCCATTCAAAACAAAGCTTATTGCTTCATGCAAACTATAAACTCGTCAGCAATAGTCTTCTGTAAATTATTTTCTACTTAATCGATGTGATGACTTTGAAAGATAAATGATGCCTACTGACAAACCTTTTTTAACTAGGTACCAACTTAGCATTTTTTGCACATTCTTTAGATAAATAACTTTTTTTATTGCTTATCTTCTAAAAGCGGACTCTTTCATATATAGATTAGCTTCGTATGTCGCTATTGATATTTTTCTACGATAAACAACCATACTGTTATTAAACTGGCGGACACTATATAAAGTTCCTATTGACACACAATACTACTCCCCTGGCGATCTTAAGAAATTGTACTGGCTGCCCTGTATAATTTTCTGCCATAAAATATACGTTTTTTTCAATTTAGAAAAAAAACATTAGATAGCATACAAATAATACAAGCACACAATGGTCGATTATGAATATTAGGTAACTCAAGCCTACCAAGTTATTCTTTATTTTCTTTTTGAGACGTAATTAAATTCACCAGGTCGATAATATCTTATCGTTCTTACGTCTAGACATTGTCGCAGACGCACAGAGAATAAATAGATATTACACAAAACTCGAGCTCTTGCGGAAAACCGGAAATACGATTATGCATCGACATGAAAGCAGTTTCGCGCGTTTATTTTTAAATATGGCGGGTTGCCAAAACCCGGGGAGATGCGGTATACGTCAATGTCGTCGCCATAAAGTGTTGCCAACTGAAATGTCCCTTACCCGCTTATTAATGGAATTGTGGCTGAAATATTTACGAGATACTTCGATTGTTTTAGACTGTAAGTAGTACCTACTCGAACCAAATTAATGGTCAATTTAATCTAAAGATTCAATTTTCGGTATGTAAAATTGCAAAAATTCACTACGAAAACCCAATTCATCAAAATAAAAATGTGCTAAGAGACAAAAAGTGTAATAAATTATAACAAAGATTTTGAATAAACCTGCATTCTTTACATCAAATCCCGTACAATACATAATGTTCTTGGATAACCACAAAAACGTACTTAGTAAATATTCAGGTATAAGTGTTAGTTAGGTCACGCCAGCCCAGCGCCTCTTACCTGTAAAGTTTCTTGGAAATGACTTCTCTGTTTTGGCCATGGTGCGCGCTTTTGGAATGATTTGAAGATCTGAAATAAAAAGAAATATACGTTAAAAACCCTTATTGTTCAACTATTTTACTATTATTTTGCCCAGGAAATAGGATTAATGAAATCACGGAACATAATGTCAACGATGTTTGTAATAAGCAAAATAAAATACTTTATTGTTCGCAGTGTCTAATACCTGAATCACAAATATGCAATCAAGCGCAAGATATTAATAAAACTGCCATAGTAACCTAAATTCAAACATTGCGAACATTCTATTTGACATATTTGGCCGATTCATTAAAAACTGACGGACATTGACATGTTAGATTATAAAGGGTGTAACAAGATCCTTAACGAAGCCGAAAGGTAATTGTTTTCCTTGTCATTGCGATCATTTTTTGTTCTAGACCATGCCTGGAAACCTAGTTACGGAGATATTGTGGGTCAAATTTCAAACTTCATCACAAGTTTTTTTTTTCTAAATACGTGTTTTTAACATAAGATTTTTACTGTAAACACCTCCACGACCCCGTACTATTTAATCCATCCTTCAGCACAATGTTTTGATTGCGTTACATTGAAAAATCACGTGGGGTGAAAACCCAAAAAAAAAGTCGTTTCTCAGCAATAATTTATGCTACAGTTACTTAGTTTGATGTACAGAATACTTGGTTGACGGCTTTGTGAAGGGTATTTTTACACCCTGTATTAACTAACAGAATTTTCCGATACGTAAAGACACTTTTAACCGTCGACGTCATTTTAAGGGTTCAACTAGTCTTCTTTTACACCTCAACGAAATCGACATGTAAGCAAGTGAGGCGAGAAAGTTAAATAAACGATATCTAATTCGCAATAACACACTATCAGGTTTTACTGTGCGAGACCAACCGATCAGAATTTGCATACAAGTTTTTAAAACATTCAATAGGTACTTTGAAGCATGCGTTAACACTGCTAATGAAAGAATGACGTTGCATTTCGAAGGAAAGTAAGCATGTCAAGATACTCAAGATGTAACACAGGACCAAGAACTGTTAATGTTCTTACCATGACACCCTTACATAAGTATTAGCAAATAATTTTCGAACGTATTCTTTCTTGTATATTGGCTTGAACAGAACGATACAAGAACAGCTTAAAATGCAAGACGAATACTCATTTCGGAATAAATTTTATCTCAAAATGCATGTTTTGAAAACAAATCGGACTAGCATTACAAAGTAATAAACTTCAGATTAAACGACTAGGAAATAAAATTGAAGTTTTATTTACAAAGAACAGCAGGATGTCCAACTTTGACAATGTAGGTACGTCTAACAAATGGTATAATTTACAGATTTCCTCGCTAGATAGTTATGTAAATTACATGGCAGGCGTCATTGAGTCACCCATAGACAACAGTAGTTACTACAATTAATTGAGACAACGTAAACTTGCCGAACACCTCGAGCAACTTGTTTTCTAAAGTATAATTGAGATTTAAGTAGTCCTTAACAGCTAATATTGCTTCCCGGGATCACAAGTATCAAATTAAACGTGTTACAAGTGATAAAATTCACCGTTAAACGTTAAGTTAGCGCCTGATCGCCTGGCGCCAGCCTATAACGGAGAGTCGACGCCTTTAGCGGTCGGCCCTGTATAAAAATCTTACCTTAATTACCATTGGGCCGTGCAAATTGACATCTGCAAGATGAATAACTATTTGTAGGTACCTTTCTTTTCAGCTTGAATGAAAGAGACGAACGATCTTTTGTGCTGGGTTGCTGAACTTAGTGCACCTTTTAATTTAAACTCAATAAGAAATTTCCCTTCAAAAGGTTTACGTGTTTTATTGTAATGATCTTCGTGTAGTGCTAACTATGTCGTAAAGCGCACCTGCATGTTTTTATAGCATTTCTGCGTATCCTTACTTTAGTGTCAAGGATTTTACCGATATCCATGGTTAAACATTGTAAAATCTATTTCTGCATGCAATATGATGGTGGCGAATGGTGAACTGATGAATTACTTCATCCATACTAATATCTATTATGAATGCAAAAGCAACATTATCTGCCTGTCTGTTATCTTTTCACGCAAGAGCTGTTGTTTTCAAATCCGGCAGAACGTTTTCGTGGAATCTCAAGGGAAAACTTCCGGCCTCGCGGGCGAAGCCGCGGGCAAAAGCTGATCAAACACATATAAAGCGCATCTGTCAAAAAAGTACCCGGAGTTTTCACAGTCTTGAGAGAGTCATTAACCTTCTTTAGATATGCATAACCATAATAATTCAGCTTGAAAAATTGAAGCTGAACTAAAAGGTCATAGAACCCTACCGAGAAAAAGCAGCTAAGTAAATTACGCACAGTTTTTGCTACCCTGGAGCATGACCCGCTAACGACTGAATCTAACGCGAATCTAATTCGCACAAATCTATTTAATACAGACCAGTCAAGGTCTGATCGATCGTGTCTTGCAAGATCAATTGATCATCGCCCTACGGCTTCTAGTAGGCTAATAGTTAACATTATCTGATCCCAATTATGTCATTGAAGTAATGACAATGCTGGCGACATTAGCATTTAATAAGTCTTGTGAATTGTAAGATTAAATAATAAAAGGTGTAACAAGACCCCTAACGAAGCCGAAAGGTACTCGTTTTCCCCGTTATTGAGATATTTTTTTTTTGTTCTAGACCGTACCTGGGAACCTTCTACTTACGGAGATATTGGGGTTCAAAGTTCCAACTTCTTCACAAGTTTTTTTTTTTTTTACATATTGTAAATGTGTACGTTACATTCAGGGGCGGTCCCAGCAAAAGATTTTGGAGGGGTCACACAGGGAATTTGGTTTGGTTACGCCGAATAAAAAAGGCAGATCGAGGGGGGTCAATCAATGAGTGAAACACTATATCAATTGAGAAAAGTCAGGTTTCTAGAGCGAGCGTAGCACCCAGCTCGAATTTGATAGATTTTCTTATTGACTATTAATATAGAAATTGTGTCAGTTTATAAAGAAAAACCGAAAACAACCAAGTATATCAGAGCGAGCAAAGCGAGTTCTATGTAAGTACTTAAACGGCAAATTCAGAAAACTCTTGGGAATTAAGAGAATGCAAGAGCGAGCCAAGCGAGCTCGAAAATTAGTTAGTTAGTTTTTCTTGTTCAACAACTAAGCAGAATGTTAATAATTCATAACATTTTCGAAAAATAGCTATTTTAAGAAGATTTTGAAGGGGTCATGACCGCTGTGCCCCCCCCCCCCCTGGGACCGCGCTTATTTACATTGCATCCTACCGTGAAACGTGATTTTTCACCTCAAAAAAAGTCGTTTCCCAGCAATATTTTCTGCGTAAAGTTACTTAGTTTGATGTACATATAATGCTTGGTTGACGGCTTCGTTAAGGGTCTTGTTACACCCTGTATTTAAACTGAAAACTCAATTTGTGGGTGTAACCTAGATAGATCGACGACTTTAAAAAGGTAGGTACTGGAAGTAGAAGCAAGATGACACGGTGTTTTGAGCAACTTAAATGAGGCCTATGTCCAGCAGTGGACTATAATAGGCAGAGTTCATTTAGTGTAAACTTAATGCCCTAATAATATTTTCTTTTCGTACTAACTTTATCTTGGTTCACCAGTTCTAGAATGAAGAACATTGGGGAATCTACTGAGAACTTAGCATTTTTTGCAAAACGATTGTCTATTGTCAGCAAAGCGGTAGCAAGAAAAAATAAACAAATCAATTCTTATCTCTGGCAAACCACTTCCTCATGCCCTTCCGTAATTTGTTTTCTTTCCGCTCATAAGTCGTTTGATTTAGATACGACATTGAAGACGCAAGCGCACTAGCGTTTCATTTCATTTTGTCAACTCCATATGTGAAGGTTGAAAAGCCGTGTATTTTAATTATTATAGTTTTCTTAGGTAGCTTATTTGCATGATTGAATCACGACTATTTACCTACGTGTACGGGAAATAAAAGTTATTGCGCATGAATAAAACTTTATCCGGACTGAATTTAGTTTTATAAATACTTACTTCACAAAAATATTCTCAACAATGCTAAATTACTAGAGGATTTAGGTAATGTTTTAATCTGTGATCTTAAATGTAATTTAATATTACACGTTCGTTACGTTCAATCGTAAAAGCAGGTTGTTTGAAACAATAAAATTAGGTAACTAAATATAAATTAGTAGTAAATAGATTTATATTTTTATGTAATTAAATCAACACATCCTGATTTAATTATTGAATATGAATTTATGTTAATAATCCAATCGTAAGTGATTGATTATTTTTAAATACTTTTTTTTTCGTTTAACCCTTATTCTTTTCTTGAGCAACAAATAACAGCAGTCTAAGCGGTTATTGTTTGTAAAGTTTTTTTTTATATGCACGAATTTCTATTTGCGCATATTTGCGTTTTTTTTTCTTGCCTCCTTTCTTATAAAACCGTTGGTAAAAGCAATTGTATGCATTTCTTATTATTTATAATAAAAATGCTCGTTCAACTAAGGCACCGAACAATGTCTCAATAGCAAACATTAATGCTAATCGGATGCAAATAATAAATTGTTACATGTCACCCACCTGTATTGCTTCCTAGAATATACATATTAATAGGAACATTGCGGTGTTTATGACTATGATTTTAATGGAAAAAGATCCACTGTTGCTAAGTCTACTGGAATTTTATTGTTTAGAACCTAATTAACAAAATTCTGTCTTCACATGTCAGGGTCTCCCCTATCTAGATATTATGTAAATCATAAACTAAAATTTGGCACAGCATGAAGTTAAGTAAAAATCCCCACATAGAAACTTCTTTTATCATAGGTACCTAATTTTTAAAGTGCATTTAACCTTTTTATCTTGGTAAGCAAAATTCAGAAATGTAGCAGTACTACACAACGTGTTTAAGAACTAGTAACGTACTTACACAAAAAAACATAGATTTTTTACTTGTTCGAAATAGTCGTTACATTAATAAACACGAAACAACTTTCGTTTCATAAAATTCCCTAATATTCCATTTTTTTTTTTCGGCTGGTATTATTTTTGAAAGTTAATTTTTTGCCTGACACTTGTCAAGACGTGACAGCTTTGTCAAGTTCGAGCTTCAAGAAATCAAAATAAAATTATTATTTTTGACTAATGATTCGACTACGTATTTAACTTTAATGTAGTTGAGGTGAAAAGTATCTAAATATTAGAAATCCTAATAATAACGTTCAATAATTAATAATTATCCAGGATTATATCTAAATTCTCAATAAAGAAACAGATACGAAAATCTTTAAGTGTTGTTTTTAATCAATTGTTTACTCTTGGATGAATTGGCATGCACACATTAATTGTATGGGTGGTCCCATACAATTAACCACAAAGCGGGTAAACTAACATGGATTTTTCGAGCTAAGATTAATATGATCAAATACCTACAATTTATTACCAATCTTCTACCAAAATAAATATTATGTATCTTTTTGCAATAGTACCCACAAACATATAATTATTAGGCTTACTCTACCCCCACAAAATTAGAAGATAACGACATCGTTACATAAAAAAGAATCCAAAAAGGAATTCGCAAGAACAACACCGGCAATAAAGCGATTGTGATTATCGACCGATTTACTACTCTAAATAATTAAATAATTACTGTATAAAATTCACTGTTCATGACCACAACAATTCATATTTTTTTATGATGTTATGCAAAACAATTTGAGCTTATGAAAACGAGTTCAGTATAATAATTTGGTAACAATAAGCAGTTGTCGTTTTGATTCCTTGTTGGGCCGCTTGGCTAGCGAACAGCTGTTCGTCTTTCGGAGACGAACAGCTGATCGCTAGCCAAGCGACTCAACCGCTACTTTGTCTTTTTCAATTCATCGAAATACAGTAAAAGTTTTATTTAGAGAGTAGTGGTCAGTTACATTAAAGAAATTAATTATTTGATACTCACCGTCTTATTTTAAAACACTAAAATAAATAGAGGTTTATACACACTTTACGTAAAATGAACACACTTATAAAAGATTACACTATGTCCTTAAATAAATTGAAATACAGTTAAGGCTATTTTAATTTATAAATATCAGATTTACATTAACTATGACACGAATTCAAGAGTCGAGGAGGACGACGCACACCCAACACCGGCAAGCGCAGAAACCCGACTGGCGCGACCTCACGCGGCGTGCGCTCAAAATAATGTTTATGGAACGTTCCGTTTCATAATGGTTTCATTCATTCACATTCACAAGCAAGATAATTTATTTGTGATTTATTTCCCTATTTTATAAACAACTGAATAAGTTGAATAAATTGCATACACGTAAATTCATTACATAGGTCAAATGATTTCTGTAATCATTTTATAAAATGCAATTTATATAATACAAATAGGTATCTCTTGGTGGAAACTTTAACAGATTACAGAAAAAACCGTATGCTTACGAAGAACAGGCAGAAAGTAAACCATAACAAAAAAATAATGTGAACTAAAATTGCAATATACCTGGCTAGTATTTTTTTTATCTAGGCACAAAATAAAGTCCGCGGGAGAAATTAACGCGTTGGCGCCGTCTCGACGCGGCGCCCATCACCGCCGCGCCGTCAGCGCGCGGCGCGGCAGGGGGAATTCTTATTGGTTGTTTCAAGACGGGCCTCCGTGTTGCAAAGGTTGCAAACGATGCATGTTTACTGCGCGTAAAAGTTTTTTCTTTACAATACAACAGACTGGTAATGTGTCTAAAAATTATGAAATTACATTATTGTAAGTTTTTTTTTTACTCAATTATCTACTCTTTATGGTAAGTATAGAGTAATAGACTAAAGATACTTTAGGGGGTAGATTACTGGAATCAGTTTTAAACTGAACGTTAAATCTACCCTCATTTTACTGAATGTATTCTGCATTCCTAGGTAGGTATATTTTAAGTACATTTCACTCGGTTTCGGTCAAGCAATTCGTGAAGTAGTTCTGGTATACAAACCACGGTATAATTTTAAGTATTGCAATAATTATTATGTTCATTGGACAATTTATTTTATTAATTCATTATTGATATATTTATATTCTAATTGACTGCAATTATATTGTTAATAATATAAATCTGTTGCGCAATTAGCCATGGCATCAACCAACTTTTTAACCGTGAAAACGCATTTATCGGAGTTTAAACACAATTCAGACAAAGATACGTTAAGTGAAGTAAGTTTTTTCTATTTTATGTTGCTAATAACAACTAAAAACTATTAGTTCTCATATAATACAACCTCCGCCATTTTGAAGACCACAGCCCTTTTGCAGCCCTTTGTTAATTTACCAACATACTATTAGAAAAACACCCCACACTGTAAATAATCATCAGAGTCCTATTTTTGTCTATCAACCCCTTTGCAAATAACCGTTATAGGCTTCCGAAAGTGGAACGAGTAATTCTGTGACGTCAGCAGAAGACCTACAGAAATTAGCAGTGATTCTTGGGCTAAACAGTGCTGAAGATGTATACCAGGAAAGATTCCGTGTTGACCGACGTCGTCTGGAAGCTATGCTTGCTGGTAAGTTAATATTTCTCTTATATTAGAACAAAATAAAAAGAAAAAATACGTGGAAAATTCAATTAACTTTTGCAGATAACTTGGATGAATCACAAACGGCTCAAGCTTTCTTCCACCGGGTAAGATAAATATAATAATATATGTTTCTACAATAGTGACATACCTACGCATAAAATAAAAAACTAAATAAAAAACTAAAACTTTTCAGGTAATGACTGAAACCAATACTTTAATAAATTGGCCAGCTCGTCTAAAAATTGGAGCTCGTTCTAAAAAAGGTAAATACTAGCAACTCTAAAATCAAATCGCAATAAAAATCCGTAAAAAAAAATGAACGCACAATTTTTTTTAAATTTAAAAAATAAACGGTACACCTGCATTATTCGTCGTAATTTTGGCGGGCCGGCGCCAAATAGACTAGCGGAGAGGCGCCAGGCTGGCGCGCTCCTTAAAATTTTATTTTATAATGTATTCGCGCGTGTGTCCGTTACATGAAATAACATATTTAGCAATCAATTAATTATTTTAATTATATTTAATGAAGTAACAATGATTTTTGACGATTATAGTGACGATTTAGTTTTTAATGTCATTAAAAAACTACGTGATAATAAATTTATCGATCTTTTTGAAATTGGTAAGCGATGGTGAACAATTTAGTGAGTTTGGTGGTTTTATATGAATTTAATGTGTGTATTATTGTATTCAGACCCACATGTGAGAGTCGCTGGTCGACCTGATGATGTGAAGCTGGCTCGAGAGAAAATAATTCAGTTATTGGACACAAGGGTATGTAATTTATTTTAATTTACTTCTGAAGTACTTACTATTATTTCGTGATCAATAACTAATCTAATCGATCATTTCACAGCTGGTAATTTAGCTATAGGATAATCTTTATCTTCGCGCTGATATTCCAGAAGCGGCCTAGCAGCACGCTTTACAATTTATAAGTAAAAGCAGCCTTTGTTTAGGATTATTTATTGAAGTTTTATATTAGAAGTGAAGGCAATGGAACTGCTTATCTGGCACCACCAGCCCACCACCTACCTAGGTACCTATATCTTGAGAACTAGATACTTTAAGGATAAAGGCCTAGACAGGTGGCAATCGCTTTCAAAGTGATTCTTATCTTCTGCGTAGTGCATGGATATAATGGCGTCGTGCATAGATCCTTTCTTCAAGTGAAATGTGCTGAATTGATTACGTACTGGGGATTATCACAAATGAGTCATTTAGGCAACTGCATGCATGCTGGATTCTCCTCCCTACTGGAATTTTCTTTTGAGGATGCCTCTGTGTGCCAGTACTGCATGGGTACCTCTGTTAGTCCGATGGTTTATCGTGTGAGTGGGTGTTGGTGGTTATTTATTGATTTAATTTCATGTATAGTAGCGGTACTTACGACATAAACTGACTATGGGTTATCCAGATCCTATCAGAGCCTCCATGACTGACTGTATAGCGGTAGGAGTCGCAAGTCGGAGTATCCGTCAACATGCATGCTGATTATTTTTTCAGTTTTCACGGGATAGCATAATCAGCCTATAATGTTCCCACTACTGGGACACACGGACTCCTCCATGAGAGGGAAAGGACTATAATCCACCACGCGGGCCTAATGCGGGTAGATGTCATATGTCTTCGAATTTTTTGGTTTTAAGGACATGCCGGTTTCCTCACGATGTTTTCCTTCACCGTTTTGAGAGCAGTGGTGATGAAATAAATTACACAAAGTAATGGGCTACTGGTTACTGTTGGTAAGTCGGGGCCGCCACCACTGGGCCACCGCTCTCCACGGCATGAGCTTGAGCTATTCTTTTACATAGAGCAGTTGCTGATTCAAAAAGGAAAGTAAATCTCCGGCTGTCTGTCTGTTATCTTTTCACGCCTCAACTGCTGACAGAACTTTGCTAAATTACCTGAGCTAGTTTAGGACATGGGGCACTTTTTATCCCAGTAGTAGGTACCTATTACTGAACACGTTCCCACGATATAATGTCCGACCTCGAGCCATCGCAGGCGAAGCCGCGGGCATATGCCAGTGTTGTATATTGATGAACTGTCGCAAATATTAAGAGAGCCGGTCTCTCTGATACTCGTACTCACGATACACTTGTTTAATTAGTAATCACACTTATAAGTGATTATAAATTATAATTGAACTAATTGGCAATGTATTTTTCAGAATAACCGGGTTACAATGAAGATCGATGTCAGCTACACAGATCATTCGCATATCATCGGAAAGGTGAGCTGAATTTTAAATTATTTTTTAGGGTTCCGTGGTCCAGCAGACGAGTTTTTTAAACATGCAATTATGGACGCGTCCTCGTGATTCCCTTTCAAAATGAAGGGGATCTGTATTTTCAAGCGACTACACAAACACTTATTTTTTCAATTGTTGTATGAAAAGCGTGCTTTGACAAAGTGTAGATAATTCTCTAATTCGACACCAATACACAAACAGACACTTGGATTAATGCCTTAATTTAATTGCACTGTTTAAAAACCAACTGCGCTATTAATTATGCATTCATGTAGGTGTCGCGCGTACTTCTTACAACAATTGCGACTACGGAACCCTGTCCTACACGTAGCTCGCACTTGTCAGAATTACTCTAAATCTGTCAAAGGCACACATGACCATTCCACCGTCCACGAGATGTTAATGTTTTTAATCTGTAATTAGATTTATCCATTGGAGTATGCGTGTTTGTCTGTCCTCGATTTTTTTTTTCACGTTTCTCAACTTCAAGTTTAGTAGGTATAGGTATGTAATACTAACGAAGCTGTTATAAGTAACTAGCGACCCGCCCCGGCTTCGCACGGGTGCAATGTTTTGCATATAAACCTCTTGAATCACTATTTAAAAAAAAACCGCATCAAAATCCGTTGCGTAGTTTTAAAGATCTAAGCAATATTTTTTGCGTAAAGTTACTTAGATTGATGTAAGTACAGAATGCTTGGTTGACGGCTTCGTTAAGGGTCTTGTTACACCATGTATGTTTTTGGGGTCAACGATCGCAGGTCGAAAGTCACACAACTTGCCCGCGATGCTGAGCCAGTACTTTTAAATCAGCCCCCAAATAATCTCACTCAGATCGAGCCTATCCCTTTGCTGCCTTCCCCAGAGACGCTCTAAGCCGAGGCTCGGTGCACTGTCGCTTAGTTTTATGCCCCTGGCTGGAGGCCTTACACTCAAAGCACCCACCCACAGTTAGTCCGGCAGCCCCATAGGTCGACCTGCGCGATGCCATTAAAAAAAGACATGAATACACGCCCGGTGTAGTTGGAATTTAACTAAAAACTTCTAAAGGGATCATTACGAACATGTTTTATCTTCCTCTTCTTCTTCTTCAATCTTCTTTTTCTTCTTAACGTATCGATGGCAAAAAGTTCAAATGTGTTTAGCCCAAAACTCAGCCACGCAAACCCCGCTCACTGATGCAGTGAGTGGGACAACAGGTGCGCAGGTGATAGGGCATGCGGTGCAAGATGGAAGGTGGACCATCGTCTGTGGGGAGAAGCCGCATACGCACTTGAGGTGGGAACACCGAATAACCCTGACTTCGCAAAAATTGTCTAGAAGATGCAACTGATGCTAGAGCTACCTTGCAATGAATGTAATGATCTCATCTATTATTGGCATACACGGTTCTACATTTTTTTTTTCGATTACTTTATCAGACAGCCATTTAATTTACGAGATCAAATCAATTGAACCTCATAATTGTTGTTATTATATTGTAAGCTAGAAAATTTTCTGCATCATTGCACCTACTATGTTATGTCTCTGCATCACCCTAAGGTAGACTGGTAGAAAATGCCCAAGGCATTAAGTCCGCCTTTGTACAGTGTTTATTACATTATGTGCATAAAGTTTAATAAATAAATAAAATAAATAATTACGATATTGTAATCAAGAAGTATGACAAGCCGTTATGTCACGTTTTTGCGTTCACGTGAACCGTCTGTTTTTCAATTATAGTACATATCTCGTAACCAAATCATCATCATATTTCTTAATAATTGGGGTGTTCCCAAAATATAAATTGAGTGCTATGCTAGCGAGCGACTTGAGAACTGCGAGAAACCATTTCCATTCGCATCGTTTTTCATCAAACAAAACAAGTTGTTACTTGATATAACTCAATAATTATTATACCACAATATATAAAATAATTATTATAACTAGGAAATTCCTTTGAAGTGAGAAAAAACTGCGTAATCTCAAGATTAACATTGGAACTCAAACTTACAATGCGTAAAAATCGAATACATAAAAATATGAACTGCCTTATGTTTCAGTCTAGCGGTCGTAGTCGTTCCGCTGAGCGTGAGTTCCCGATTGCAGGCAGGGTTGGGGAGTGTTTATGGGTTTTTCCACTAGCAATTTCTTTGTAATTTTGATTTGTGTCCGGCGCGCTTGCTTGCCTTACATGGGACTTAAACATATCTGGCGAAATGTGGGTGTACTATCGGGTACACCTCTGGCTAACCCCTCGGGAACAACAGGCACGATGTTATGATATGTTGTCTCACTTATCATTATTACCGATGGATGTCGTCATTATTACCACCACTTTAACTTCAACACAATTATTTTTATCTTGTTGTACTTAGCAAGTTAACGATAAAACCTTGATTCGATAGTTCCATTACGCTAATCAAATGAAGTAGACGTTGACTAAATTACTACGCTAATCATGGTAACTACTAAAATAAACAAGTATTTAGTAGTATCGACGCTAGCTTACAGTTCTTTCAGTTATATTGATCTCTGATTTTTCGAGACTGCCAAAGTAATACTGATCTTTATTTGTTGTACAAAAAAGTTGCTTTTGGGTTGTTCTCATCGACAAGTCTGCTAAAATTATATTGATCTTTATTTTCGTGCTGATAAAGTTGCTGTTGCACTGCAGCTGTCACAGGTAAATTAAATGTAAAAGAACTAAATATTCACTGAGTGCTCAACTATCTCAGTGGCAACGAAACTGGTGGCGTTAGTCAGAACCTAGGTTACCTAGGCATTTACTGGAACCTATTTGTGTATCTCTAAACACACTAATGATTTCACATCAATTACTTGTGAGCACGAAAATATAGATAAGATTCTCGTGTTTCGTTCTTGGAATCTAGATGGTACTTAGGTGCTATATGTAGGTACATGTTGTTCATGACATCATGCTGTAATCGATCCACCCTGATTCCAGTCGGTCTCAAATGATAGTAATGATATACGGGTTCAGACGGGCAGTAGCGACATGCTTTGATTTATAATAATTATGCTGGATCTGATCTGCGTTCTATTTCTGCCCCACGCCTCTCTAAGAGGCATGGTATTTAATTTTCTGTAGTTCTGAGGGTAGGCAGGGACCCCGCTGACGAGACACTACTTTCTGAATTCTAATATATCATGCCTTTGTGCCACGTACAAGTGTCTTAGAATATACCGTCTAATCTATAGGGTCTGTCTATTCATACGCGAAATCTCTTAAGGGGTCATTGTACTCATCATTATGAACAACTTTTACTATGGGACCAATCCCGAAATCGCGAAAAAATTATCAGCTGTTCAGTACATTTTGACGAGTTAATGCGATCATATTGTATCCCCAGCTGATTGTTTTTTCTGGATTCCTGGTTTTTTTCCGCAATTTCGAGGTTGGTCCCATAGTGAAAGTTGTTCATAATGATGAGTACAATGACCCCTTTAAAGATTTCGTGTATGAATAGATACACCTTATATACTAATATTATAAAGAGTTTTTGAGTTTGTGAGGTTGTCGGGGGTAATCTCTAGATCTACTGAACCCATTTTGAAAATTCTTTCACTAATAGGATGCTACATTATCCCCGAGTGCCATAGGCTATATGTATAACATGCCCGTGGGATGATTTCCGACCAAAACGCAAGCGAAGCCGCGGGCACCAGCTAGTTTCTAATAACAGTTAAAAGTTTTTATGCGTATTAAAATACGGTTTCTTTCAGTGCATTCTAATGAGACTGAAAGCCTCTATCCTGATAGGATCATGTAAGTTCACGTGTAATTTTACAGTCTATTTTCTAATAACTCCAAATAGGTACCTATATACAATACTTCTAATATAGGTACATACATCGTAAGGTAGTTGCCGTGTGAATTTCCTCGTGATGTTTCCCTCGTTTTGGAGCATTCACACGCCGTGTTTTCAAACTCATTACCGGTTTATACTTTTTTTTATTATTTGGTAGATTAGGTGACTTAGTGTACTGTTACAATGGTACGAACCATTGCGTATATTCCGAGCATTTGGTATTTTTACAGCTACATTTCCAATCCAACAAACTTAGTAGTACTACTTGACTCATAGACAGAAGGCGATCAAAAAACTCGATTAGTATTTAAGTTTTATGTCCCTGGCTGGAGGTCTTAACTTCAAGGCATCCACGGCATTGGTCCGGTTAAGCAGTAGCCAGCGAGATGCCAAAAACCGATCACAAAACTAACATTTCCATTGAATTTAGATATTTCGTTTGCCATTTATTTTTGTTATTTTTTGACGTCCTGTAACCTTTTTGATACTTGTACATATGTTTATTACTATTATAGATTTTTAGTTTGTAAATAATGTAAATAACCAGATGTTAATTAAATTCCCAAGCGTAAATAAAATGTTAATAGACTAGCGGAGGAACTAGCGACCCGCCCCGGCTTTGCACGGGTGCAATGTTATACATATAAACCTTCCTCTTGAATCACTCTATCTATCTATTTAAAAATACCGTATCAATATCCTTTGCGTAGTTTTAAAGATCTAAGCATACATAGGGACAGACAGCGGGAAGCGACTTTGTTTTATACTAAGTAGTGATAAGCTAAAGAGACCGTAAGATAATAACAAAACTAATTTTATGATCCTCTTAAGATATTGAATTAAGTATGCCCCTCATGATATTGCTATAAAATAAGTCCATGATTCAGGAACACGACAATAATTAAATTGAACACAACAAATTATAGTTCTGTGCGTCAGTATCCTACCTTGATTGTTTATGGTTATGTTAAATACGGGTATCCTTAGTGTAATTACGATTATCTTTCAAACACGTCCGCTAATTATCGCTATAAGGATCTTCAGTTCATAAAAATATGCACATGCTTAAAAATAGCTTTGATCATTGCACGTTTTTATTGATATGGGTGCGCTAAATAGCATCCACGAGGCGACACATAGTATTGCGACTCCAGATTTAGCCAGATTATTCTAGGCTGGTGCCTTGCTAACTGGCTTATCTTTTCAACCGTGGTATGACCAGCATGATTTTTTCTCATTATATAGCAATGCGAGGCATGAATGAGACGTCACAGAATAAGGTAAATCTTTGCAAGGTGTCCACAAGATAAACCTTCAAAGGGCTGATTTCACCAACGAAACTGACATCAGCACATTTAAACTGCGCTCAAGAGCTGTCAGTTTAATTAAATATTCTATTATGACCGTGATAGTCTTGAACGCCGCGCGCCGTTTAAATGTCCTGATTGACCGGTTGCACTGGTAATGGTAAAATCCACTCAAAATATTCCATTATCCCTCAGGGTGGGCTTACTATTAAGCGCGTGATGGAAGAGACTGGCTGCCACATCCACTTCCCGGACTCCAACCGCACCAGCACTGTGGAGAAGAGCAACCAGGTGTCTATCGCAGGAGACATGGAGCGAGTGGAGCGGGCCAGGGCGAGAGTTAGAGTGAGTGACGGCTTTTTTGTGATAAATTATGTTTATTTTGTTAGGTAATTCATTTGTTACAACTCAAGAAAATATTTTAGAAACTAGATGAGGTCGGTGTTTCCCGTTCAATTACTCTGAGAAATATCACCGACACAAACTTAGACGACACAATGTTTTGTATAGTCCAATTAAATATATGACGACCGCAGATTAATATCTGAAACGGTCTTTTGAAGAACGTATTGCTTGCACGCATTTTGTTAGTTAGTTATCGTGTAGTTCGACTCGTAACTCTGTGTTTTTCTGGGTTCAATTCAATAGCCATTTAATATAATCAATCAATACTTATGAAAATAATTAAAAATTTCAGAGTAAGATTTCAGACAATTTAATTTCAAACTGTAAATAAATATCTCTAGACATAAGACATTTTTTGTGGTGTCCTCTTGCCTGGACAAAGCTTTAATATCCAGAGAATATGAACTCATCTTTGCATAGCGCCTGCAAGAATTGGGATAACTGCAAATAGTCTAGACACATTCTGACGAAATTGCAATAGAAATTTGAATACCTACATGAATTCATTTTCGTGATGAAATAGAGCTTTTTTTTTGTAACATGAATATAATTTCTCGTCAAGGGCATAATATCAAGTTCCAATTTATAAAGTTAAAACGTCTCGGTCGCCATCCATTACTATTTATGTTCATTCAGAGACATTGGCAGAATGAAAATCCTTGTTATTATTTGTGTGACAGGCCCTCACTCCGCTTGTGTTCTGCTTCGAGCTGCCGATAGTCCCAAGCTCGCAACCGCTACCTGACATCACCTCACCGTACGTGCAAAATATTCAGGACCAGTACAACGTTCAGGTAAACACATCATCGTCATTTCAGCTGAGAGGCTCCCCAAGCGTCGCCAAATCGGTCCTGTGTGTAGTCAAGCATCTGGTCACAGGCTATTTCTGTGAGAGAATGGGCCAGGATCCACCACCAATGCGTGATGGTAGATGTCACATGACTCGATTATAATATATTCGTCCGGCATTTCAGGTTTCTCACGATGTTTTTATTCACCGTTGCACCGGTTTGATAGCAGTGGTCATAATCTGCCTAGCCTTTTCCCAATTATGTGGGGGTCAGCTAATCGGCTTCCAGTCTAACCGGAATAACAGTATTTTACATGGAGTGAGTGTCTACCTGACCTCCGCAACCCAGTTAGTACTTGGTAAGAGTGGTTGTCAGATTTCCGGGCCACTGGCTACCAATAACGACTGTCAAAGATCTACAAATGACAACCGGGACCAACGAGTCAAACGTAGTGATTATGTATATAATCACTACGTTTGACTCGTTGGTGCCGGTTGCCTGTACTCGTTGCAGAGAGTATTCTCTGCAACGAGTTTGACAGAAATGCTGCAGTGGTGATAAGATAAATTACACAAAGTAATGTGCCTGACTGGGTTTGATCCTACGTAACATTAAGCCGGGCCACAACTGCTCTCTCACAAGAGCATGACGTGTACCTAATAATTTACCTACCGCAGTGTGATTAACTTTATTAATTGGCATTTCTATCCGACGCCAAAATTCCAGATCCGTGTTCCTAATAAGTTCTGTCTCCCAGGTGATGCTGCGCAACCGTCCCAAGCTACACGCCAACTTGTTGGTGGTGAAGGGAGTGCAGTGGGAGGTGAAAGCCACCATGGAGGCGACCAATCTGCTCATGAACTACATGTGCGGACCATTGGCAGTAAGTACTACTCTAACCACTACTAGCTTATCGAAGTTCCTAGTTCTCCGATGATTTTTTCAAGACAAATGACTCACTGGAGCTCGCCCAGCTTCATCGCCATATTCACTGTCGGTTCTAGCTTGTAATTGTAACTTTCAAACCACGGTAACTACACCTAAAACGTTTGCTTTATAACTTTTTTCCAATAAAATTCCTTACGAAAATAAGATTTTTAATAAAGAACAAATTATTTTGACGAGGTCATCCGACAGAGAACCAGAGTGGTCGACATAGCTCACAGAATAAGTAAGCTGAAGTGGCAATGGACCGGTCATATTAGCCGTAGAACCGATGACCGTTGGGGTAGACGTGTTCTTGAGTGGAGATCGCGAATCGGTAAACGTAAGGTGGGACGCCCTCAGGCGAGCGTGGAGCGACGATATTCGCAGGGTGGCTGGTAGCAACTGGATGAGAGCTGCTGAGAATCGAGTTGAGTGGCGTGCGATTGGGGAGGCCTATGTCCAGCAGTGGACTGCAGTAGACTGATGATGAAATTATTTTGATAATGCCTGACAGTTTTTGAAGAGCATCCAAACACGTTGCGTCGAAAGAAATGAGGATGCTGTCTACTTCACTAATCTGTTTGTCGGAGTGTCAGGATTTACTCTCCTAGGCTTCTACATCATGTGGGCAGACGATGGGTTTCGTGCTATCAAAAGACACTGAGATCGATACACTTTCTAGCAAAACTAACGAATTACTTGAGATTACAACTTAACATAATAACACGGGGCACAATGAATCGGGTACAGTTCCAAGAGGTCTTAACTCCGCCGCGATCAGACACTGAATGTCGTCCTGGCTCACTCGCTATGGTGTGGGTAGACTTGTACAACAACGACAAGTACGGCGCTTGATGTCACCACCGCGTACTTGTGATTCATTTTAAGCGTATATATGTAAGCCCGTCTCCGACATGTTATTAAAATTTATATTTTAGGAGAATTTCTCTTCTCGATATTCAAGTTCCATGCTGCATGGTTTCTCGTTATCTTGCTCATTAATTTGGTTTTTTTATTACAATTTCCACACACAGTTTCACAACTAATTCCCTCCGGTCAATTGAATGTATGCAAGCGACTTTTTAGGGTCACGGAACCTTTTGTTTAAATAAAACATTTAACCAAAAATCCCTTTCAGAGTCAAACCCAAGTGCAGATGTCCCTCGAGATCTCCCCGATGCACCACAGCGTCGTAGTAGGCAGGGGCGCAGAACAGTTAAAGGTCATCATGAAGGGAACCAACACGCAGATAATGTTCCCTGATGCCGACGACCCCAACATACCGGTGATCAAGAAGTCTTGTGTCACTATTACTGGCAATATTAAAGACGTCTATGCGGCTAGGCAGCAGTTGGTGGTAAGTGAACTGTTTATTATTATTTCTAGCATTTTGTAGTTGGTATCTTTATCGGGAATTACTACCAGTACCTCTGTACTTGACATCTGTAACTTCTGCTGATAAGAATTATTGATGTGTTCTGGACCTATGGTTTGAATCATCTTAGCGTATCGATGGCAAAAAGTTCAAATGTGTTTATACCAAAACAGCCACGCATACCACGCGCTCACTGATGCAGTAAATATAGGTAAGTAGATCATCACAGGCGCAACTGATAAGCGCCGTGCAAGATGTAAGGTGATGGTTTATATAGGTTTGCTGTTGTTTAAATAACACTGCACATAAACGACACGATGAACATAAACAATGCGATAATTAATAAAATGCGATGATAATTTTGGCGATCTGAATGGCGCAGCGGTTGCGAGGCTGCCTTACGTTCTTAGGGTCCGAAGTCCGGGTTCGAATCCCGGTAGGAGCAAATGTTTGTGTGATGAGCATGGACATTTGTTTCAGAGTCATAGATCTTTATATGTATAATAAGTATGTATTTACAAACAAAAAGTATCTATGTAGTATTATCAACTATCTGGTGTCCACGACACAAGCCTCGTTGCTTAGTGTGGCTCCTAGATAGCGCTGTGTGTGATGTCTAGCGATATTTATTTATTTATTTTTAATGCACATACTACAGGACTTTTCATACCTACTCGTATCAAAGTTGGGCAACACAGGACCCAGCCTTTTCATATTATTTGCAGACGACTCCTCTTGATATAATTTGCAGAAAACGACGCGACTGAGACTTTCTTTCCATCAGACGAGCTTTAGAATTGTAACTTGTGAAGTTGTAATATAGAATTGTAATATAGAACCTGCCCAAACCGTCATCCGTGCAACTCGATACTCCATGCTAGATATGATTATTTTCTCTTTCAGCCATTCGCGTTTACCTCAATCTTGTATTTCTATGTTCCAACAGGGCAGTCTTCCGCTTGTTGTGATCTTCGACGTCTCCGACGAAGGTTGTCGCATAGAGAACGAGCTGGCGACCAAGCTGATGCACAAGTATAACGTGTACATCAACATACGTCGCAAGCCCAAGCAGGGCATCACCTCCGTCGTCGTCAAGGGCATCGAGCGCTGTGCAGGTACCTAATTAAATTCTAGAACTTCTTTTTAGGGATAGTACCCGAAGGCAAAATATAAATTTGGGTTAAAATTTTCACAGAATGTGTATTTCTGTTTATGCCGCTTTAAAAACAAATAATAAAAATTAATGGGGGCCTTACTACAATGGTACTTACAGAAACCTTCATGAACGAGTCCGACTCACACTTGACTGGTTTTGTTGTAAAATTGACTTACCCTCAAGCCTTACCAATTACAGATTCTATTATTACATGATTCCTTTGATATTATTGTTATCTCTCAGGTTTTGATTCCGCGTTTAGCCAAACAAACAATACTAAAGAGAAACGACGCTGTCCAGAAATAAGAATGTGCGACAGTTTCTTTTTAAAGCGGAATTTGTCGTTTTAACTCCCGCCCAGTATAGAAGATCACCAGAAAAAAATGTATAAATTTAAAATTCCCATTTTTCTGTCCCCAGGTGACATCTACGAAGCCCGTCGCGAGCTCCTAGCCGACAAGGAACCGGTGATCACCGCAGAAGTCCCCGAATCCTACAACATTCCCGCCATATCCGCCAACAATATGCCCAACTACGGCGTCTTCAACCCATTCTCGCCAACACATGCCACCAACATGGCCAACTCTCCTTGCTCTCCATACAACTTGCAGCTTTCAGAGTTGGCGTCTTTCGCCAACCTTGGTTCGCCAATGTATGGGCATAACCCGCCTACTCCCGGTGGGTATCCCAGCCCATTGTCTCCGTTAGCATTAACCCCGCCTTATGCCAACACTTGGATGGTGCCTTCTCCTCAGCCCAGGAGCGGACAATTCCATTATCCGAATTTGCTGCCAAATCCGAACTCGGTTATGTACAAGAATCAAGGTGGATCTTGGAACCGTGAGTACAGACATACCTACTTATTATTCGTATTGTTTATTCGATTTGTCTTGATAAGTGCACTTTATTAAACCAGTCAAAAAGTCTAACCAAGCAGTATCATATCATCTAGTGACTGGCTGGTGGAGGTCTGATATAGAGTCTAGTGATCGCAAGTGCGACTGCTGAGCATGAGGTCCCGAATTCATTTCGCAAGTCCAGCATTGTGTTATTGGGTTTTCCATCAAGCATTTCTCAGTAGCACCCACGGAGTCTGGATTTATGCCGGGTTGATGGCTCGACTGGCGAAATGTGGGTGTACGATACACATCTGCCAAACCCTTAGGGAATTACAGGCGTGTTGTTATGTTTCAGACATATTTCGGCCGAATCCAGGCTAACAACACATCTAACATGGCCAGTTACTGGTGTTATGTGATAAGTAGTTAGTATAATCACTTTTATTTAGATACGTGCTTTCCTTGCAGCAATGACGAACGGCGCAGAGATGGTCGGGCTCCCTCAGCCCATGATGATGCAGCCACAGTACCAGCAACAGATGCCGGCTGAAGGCAGACACGTAAGTATTAAGTTCATCTCCTCAATAATTCGAGTTTCGAATAGGTACCTACATAATACCAATTTCAGGCTAGCAGAACTGAAAAAGTTACTTGTCAAAAGTGTCGTACTTATGTTCTATACATGCCAGTTAAAAATAATACACAGGGTGGAAGGGTCACTGACGACGCACAAACCGTTACCACGTATTCAGTATGCTGTTCCATGACCGTGTAGGTATTGCACTTGTGTAGGAAACAGCCGACTTTTTTTTTAAATTCTGTATTACACCGTATTAAAAAAAAAATACGATGTACCTAATACAGAATAATGTCTGTACCTACTGAATACGTGGTAACCACCGGTGCCTCGGTGTCCCTGCCAAACTGTATACTTTTACAACAATAGGATCAATCACGCAACCTCTTTAGCAAAATATTGAATATTTATAGCAGTTTGTTCTTGGCCTTGGAACTACAAACTTCTTTTTCTTGTAATATTTTGACAGACAACGCTGAGCCAGATCCTAAACTCGAGCTCTCAAGCGAGCAGCGGCTACCAGAGCAACTTCACCGGTAGCTCCGTATCGCTGGACACACAGAACATTTCTGGTAAACCATGTTTGTATTCAATACCAAACCTAAATATTAATCTTCCTCGGTAAGTACTAAGTAGATATAACTTTAGTTTTCCTGGTCTCTATTTGTTCAGCCAGATCAGGGGGTCTAAAATGGTCATATTAAGATAATATGAATTACGTTACAATTCGTAAAATGGTCACGCAGTAAAGCATCTTGGAGTTAAGAAGGTACCTATTTTCCGTTTCAAACTACCTAGGTATGCAGTATAAACCTTATTGTTTAGTGCCTGTACCTGACTGGCCTGGAAGCTGACCCCAACATAGGAAAGAGCTGAATATTCTATCAATTGAATCAACGATGATGTTTGTCCTCTAGGCGGAGGTGACGGCAGCAATGTGGAGTCTCCGTCTGTGTCTCCGATCAGCAAGAACCACAGCAACCACAGCAGTCACAGCCCCGCGCCCTCCACTGACGCTGAGCGCTCACAACAGGGTAAGTAGTCATCAAACTGATCAATTAACTACAAAGTTACGCAAGATGCTAAACTGAGTTACTTTAGTTAATTGGGCCCTCGTGATGGATATCCCACTAGGCCTGTTATCCAGCCGTAGTTACATTGCCCTTGCCTTGCCTTGGCTTTTAACGCCACTATTGTGGCTCCCGGCAACACCGAACTAATTTGACAACAATGCAAAGCTTTTTTTTTAACTTCTCCCCTAGGATTTTCCCCTGTATCGTGTGTGCACGTACAAACATCTAAACTCAAATACACAAACAGTCAGAAGTCAGACCAAGAATTCCACAATTTTTAATTTGCCCATGTAAGCGGACCTTTAGAAAGCTATGTTATGTATAAAAGAAACAACCGTGCGCTGAACGCTATTAGGTTCAACTGATATTGACACTAAAATTCTCGTTCAAACAGCTGTGTCCCGTTTTGCTATTCAATTTCTGAATAAAAACTACTCGTCGGGAATACTTTTCAATTTTAATTAACAGAAAACTTTTCTCAGAATTAGCGAGCATAATATCAGATCTGCCAATATCTGATCGTCGCGCCGTGGGCTGTGAAAAGAAAACCTTAGAGACCCTGAACAAACTGTCACCGCTTTCTGAGTACAGGAAGATGAAGGTCGAAGCTGGCAAGGTAAGACCACACCATATTACTATCATTACCTAGTCATCATAATTGAACAGTAGGTAAGTACCCAACCAGCAAAACCTTATTGTATAGCAGCCCATAGAACGTTTTTCAAGAACTAATTAGTGTTAGTGAACGGTTCTGTAAAAGACCAAAGAACGTTTCCACACCCCGGATTTGGCGCAGATATAGCGTTATTCGCTGATATACTAGTTCTATAGCAGCTTCGGCGTACCATTTTTGACCGGTAAAATTGATGTTACTCTGCGATATATCACCAAACAGTGATGTAGTTGTAACGCGTAACGCTGTTATTGTACTTTTATGTTATGTAATAGTGATTGTGGTGCTTTTACATTACTATATCACAATAATTCGTTAAATCGTTCATTCTCATTTAGTTCGTGTGTTGATATAGTGATTGTGTTACATTCCTTATTTCACCAAACAGTGGTAAGTAATTTTACAATATTAAGATTTTTATTATGGCGTCAATGCAGTAGTAAAATGCGCTAGTAGTAGCGACCCAGGCAGTGAAATAGAGTTGCGATCACAATTTTACTGACTAAGTAGGCACAGTTTAGTACGATATTTTTAATGCCCCTCTCAAATTAGTGAGTTTTGTTTAAATTAAATTAACTTAATCGAAGACTAGTTCCATAATTTTCCACTATAGAATAAAAAGTGTAATGTTAGCGACTACAGGCCTTCTATAGTACTATTGGGAAAGTAGTGACCGCCATTGTGATTAAATAAATTAGGGTTCCTTTGAAATCATAATATAAACAATTCTCGTAGATAAAATAACCCATCTTTTTTCTTTATCTTTTCCAGTGTCTTCACAATAAAAGAATTTGCGGCGGCTGTGTAGCGGTCGCGTTGTTCGGAACTGTACCTTTAAAATTGAGTGACGTTTAGAATCACGTACCGACCGAATTCATAGTATAATTTTGTGATGTCTGATGTTCCTTCCACCCTGTATTGTTGATTATTTTTAATAATTATTTTATGTAACTGACTAGGAACAGAAATTCAATTAACTTTTTGAGTTCAATTCTGTTGAATTGAATTGTGAACAGTTTTTCTTTATTTTAAAATAAAGTACTTTTTTTATTTTGTAAATGTATCTTTTATTACAAACATCATCATGCAGCTCAGATAATAATCAGTTGTACTTCTTAGAGCGTGGTGTGTTATGTCAATAGCCCAATTTTTCAGCTCATCGCATAATTGCTCGTTTTTATGTTCTCGGTTTTGTGTTCACTTTAGCGTTCAGAAGTTCTTTCACCTGAACTCCATATCGGCACTTAAATCATTTACTATCTCTTTGCTGGCTTCTTTTCTTCTTTTTGATTTTTTAAAATAGAATATTACTTTGTACGGAACCACTTTCCGCACTTGCATTCTCGATTGGACTTTGATTGCTAGCAGTGGTTTCATTACAGTGTATTAAAGGTATTTAAAACCCTGTTACATAATAATTCTGCGCTAAATAAGTGTCTTCGTGACCGGTATAAGAATGTTAATAAACAGCGATTTAAAAACTCTTATAGCTTAAATTTCACACATAAGGAGTAACACCGAACCCAGCTATATCACCAAATCGCTCTAATTTTGAGGAGGCATGACTATTATGACACTATGTACTATAGCAGATACATCAAAACACACAATATCACAAAAACGTCGTATTCTTGAGTTTCAATAACCATTAATGAGACAGGCCTATAGTGGTAAATTGTAAACTTATATATATTAAATAAGATACAAAAGGGCAACGATCAGCAACTTTATAGAACTAAGTAGTTGTATACATGTTTTTATTAAGCCCTATTTAGTACTTTTCTATAACGGTTGTATAGAATGGTAATGTAATTGTTTACATCACTAACTTATAGAACATTTTTGCTGTATAAGCTTATAGAGCAAAAAAGTCTTGTGAAACACCTTTATACAACATGCTCTCACCATAAACACCGTTATATCACGTTTACAAAACTTTTTTGCGAAATAAGCTTTAGTTATAGTACAATTTTGCTGGTTGGGTAACTTGTATACTGTCAAGATAACTAGGTATTTCTGTTAACAAGCAGTGTTCAGTTAGATGGTTGTAGCTTGCATATCTCCATTCTTAGCCCTTGTGAGTTGGAGGATTAGTTTGTGGGGCGTCGACCTGTTTATTAGTCTGTAACAATTAGGTATGGACTATGGTATACATAATAAAGAATAGCTATTCTATCTTTCGGTCTAAGTAAACAGGGTGGAAGGGACTCCTACGCGAAAACGAATGGTAGGTAGGTATTCAGTACCTATCATTTTGACACACACAACACAGAAATTTCATCAGGATTTTATTTTTTAAATCTGCTGTTTCCCACAAAAGTGAAATACGCACACTGATCTACGCACACCTACATGCACTGTAAATTGTATGGAAAAGTTTCTTTTTTTACGTGGTTTTGGTGGCCGGTGCTTCCATCCTGTATACAAAATCCTTATGGATCTAAGTTTCGATTACAAGAGATGTAGAGTAAACTTATTTTTTGACCAACTTGGGTGAAATTTTTTCATGAACGTTTTTGGCAAGACTTTAAGGAAAGAGGCTTCATTTTCGGCCCTCCAAATTATCTTACTACAATGTCCTTTACTTCGAAGGTTCGCTAATAAATTAAACGAATGTATAGGTACCCTGTCAACCAATGGTGTTAAGGTTACAACTTTGTACATATTTACCTTAACTTACACTGTATGTATGCACAATGCATTTTAGGGCCTAAAGGTTGTCAATATCAAGGTCTTGAAGTGCTCGGAATAAAGAATTTGAGAGTTTATGTACGTATACAGGATGATTGATGACATATGCTTGCATCAAGGACTAGCGATACTTTTATCGCTTTGTTTTATTAGTTGCACTTACCGCTCTTTTTCAGTGGTGGTTTCTGGACTGACTAGCATAAAAATAACAAAGGAAAGGTGTAATCATGTGTGTGTGTCATCAGCTCATTTAAGTCCCCACCGAGGGGCATGAGCATAACCTAGATTAGGGAATTATACATTAAAAAAAAACATATATTTGTACTGGTACATAAATGTATTTAATGGACATTGTCCTCGGACCACGGATTAGCGAGACTTTCTTCAACACTAACAACTGGATAAGCATCTTGCAAGTCACCTGTTGGCACTTGCTTTGTTGATGATCAACTTCGGTCTCATCAAGCTACTCGGCGTCAACATTTTCGCGCACTACGCAGAGAATCTCTCTCGATCTAGTGATCGATCGCCGCGTGAGGATGCAAGGACGAACATTAAATACACGTGATATCTCAGTACACCCCGCCTCCCCCCTAGTGATATTTCGTTATTTTTTCCGAACCCCCTCGCCCCCTTCGACCCTCACGTGATTAATGGACGACCCCTTAAGAGACTGGCAGCGCGCGGCGTTGACATGTTGTATGGCAAAGCTAAGCCTTTGGCCAAGGTAAAAGCCAGCCCTTGAGTCACAGGAAGTGTCAACTAAGCGTTTTGAAATGTCCTTAAAAAGGCTGTGAGCACTCGGAACTAGAGTCGGTGCTTGAGTTTCAACCCCAAACGGCTCGAAAACATTGTTACGAATAAGGTTACTGTATTTACGCCGCTTGAGGTTCTCTGCAGCCGCAGCGGATATACAAACATACACACATAGAAACTTTCTTCTTTATAATATTATGTGACAACTTATTTGCATGTTTCTTATCTATCTAAAGTTCTAAACCCTTCTTACAGGCCATGCGTGAGAGTGTGGGCAGCGGATACCGCGTGCCGACGCCGCGCTGGGCCGGCTACTACTTCAGCCACACCTCGCCCGGACCCATCAACCTGAACGAACACAGTGAAGCTGTTACTGTAAGTTTTATAAAGCCGCGCTTGCCTAGGTTGGTTCGTGAATGGGTGACCACCCATTACATACCGAGTTTCCTCCGTGCCTCGAAAAGCGCATTAATCCGTTGGTCCTAGCTGTCATTTGTAGTTCTTTGACAGTCGTTACAGATAGTCAGTGACCCGAAACTCTGATAACCAGTCTTACCAAGGGAACTACTATGCAAAGTAAAGACGCCATCAGGTAGACTCAAAATAGTAAATTCAGTCTGCAACAAATTAATATTGCTTTCATTTTAGATTGTCCATCCACCATGATTTCCATGGCGCACGTTCGGCTACCATACATTGTCATGGTGAGCTGTATTTCAATGTTGGCTCTAATTTTACAATGCATCGCCACAATCTAGTATTGTGATCGTGCTTATGCAACGACGGGTTTTAACCGACTTCTAAAATAGGAGGAGGTTACCTATGTATTCCACCAGCATCTTGTTTTTAAATTCAACCGGGAGAACTATCACCTAGTTAGCGACACTTTAATACAAAAATAGATATTTGCAGTGAATTCTTTATAATTATGGTTTTCCTTTACTCAGCCGGAAAAAGGCTGGAACCGTTCCGACTTAGTGCGACCTAACATCGCGGAGCCAGTGGTGAGTCCCCCGCAGGCGCAGGCGCAGACTCCGCCCAACAACAACTGTCGCTACCAGCAGCTGAGCGCTCTGCTCAGGGACGTGGGACTGCACAAGTATATCGGTGAGTTCATATTGTATGCTTTGGTAATAAAGATTGTGTACCAAGGGGCAGGTGAAAACAGCTACCCCGCTGGTCCTGCCCCCTCCCCCCCCCTTAGGCCAAAAACATGCACTCTCCCTCTGTAATTGTCTGCCATTGTGATCTGACTCACCTGTTTGATGCCAGTCAATTGGCATCCTAAAAATATAAAAAAGCTGTGGTAAATTCGACTTTATGCGGTAGTCCTAAACTGCTTCTATTCTGATACATAGCGTTAGCTTTTCTAGTGGATACAAGCTCATGCCGTTGAAGTACATTAAGAGTGGCCAACCCGTCATACTTTTCAAACAAACGCTCGTACGTGATTATGCCGTTGTAACACATCTATCCTTGATTTTTTTGAACTAATAGGTATTTTGTGCACTATATCTAGATTTCTATGGAAGAAAAAAAAAAAAAGTAGAAACAAATTCAGTATATAAGCCTAAAAGTTGCTTTTTGCACAAATTTTACCTGAAATTTGGCCGTTCATAATGCACTCATAAACTGTAAAAATAAAGCAAACATCTCGATAGAAACCTTGCACATGTAATGGAGATTCGTAGTGACAAATATTTATTTCACACACTTTAAGACTTATTCAAAACACTTAATTCCTGGAACAAGTAAGTTTAAGAAATTTTCGAACACTATCTTTCGTTCAATGTCATCGCGTTAGACGGTATGAGGTGCGCGGGAGATAAGTTGTGCGGGGTCGGGGCGGGGTAAGACGGGGGAGTTGAAAGAAAATCGCCGCTTTGGCTCTGGATGAAACAACAAGGTTTTTGACCATGCTCGCGTTGACGATAGTCGGGCCGGGAAGGGCCCTCTTAACTAAAATCTACCTACTTAAAACACCTTTCCAGATATGTTCAAGAAACACGAGCTAGACATGTCAACGTTTACATCGCTGAACGAGGCAGATCTCATCGAGATCGGCGTCACCGCCTTCGGAGCTCGCAGGAAGATGCTGCTATTGATAGCAGGTCACTATATTTATATCTACTTCACTCAGCCTACAATAGCAAGTTGTTTATTTGTTTATTTTCTTAAGGTTCACCCACAGCACATACATACACATACATATACTAAATCGTTCGGTGATATTATAATATAAATATGCCAATTACAGGTAAACACAAAATTGACAACAAAGACGCCAGACTACCGCTTAGTTGTACAATTGATTCAGAAAATGGGATATAAATTTTGTTAAGAAAAAAATAAAATTGAAATGAAAATTAAAACAGAGTAACTCATTCATTAACAACAAAGAGAAATGACTTGACTACGTTTCATTGGTGTGTAGGGAGGCTAAGATTCTTGATTTAAACTTCACCTTACGGTCATTAAATTATCTGCTTCGGGTACGGACTTATTAAGTGAATTAAGGTTGTCACACATATTAGCGAGTGGTGAGTTGAGACCTGTGTTTGTAGAGGTAGAATTGTGGTTATGAGAATACGTGGAATTCTAGGCGGCACTTTCAATAGAATGCGCGATAGCAGTTCACTACAATCTATGCGACCGACGAGTTGTTACTTTGAGATTGATGGAAAGACTTTTAGGTTTAGATTAGTTCTAGGGTAACTGACGCAGGTACAGGCAATTGGAGTTGGGTTTTAGGTAATAATAGGTACTATCTTATACAGACTTCTATCGTGTACCAGACACTCTACGCAAACGTAAGCCAAGACGAGACAACAAGATCGCAATGACGAGAGTACAAGTGCCTTTCAGCTGCGTTCGTTCGGTCTTTTCATCTGGATAAGGGACGCACGGAACCGGGAAGTGTGACAGAAGAAAGTGGAGGCCTATACCCAGCAGTAGGTGATTCCGGGCTGATATGATGATAATGATAAAGGGTTTCTTGTCAACATTGTAATGGGTGTACCATTACAATGTTGACTTCCTACGATAAAACTATACAATTTCTAGCAGGCGTTTTGTAATTTCTCAGTCTCACAGTACTGTAAGATTAAGATGATAACAAAAGGTAGATTGCAAACGTTTTTACCCGACTGCGTCAGAAGGAGGGTAATGTTTTTCGAGCGTGTGTACGTATGTATGTATGTCCATTTCTTTGGCACGCCCTACAGCCCAAAATTTAAATAACATTGTTTTTCGCTTTTCAACTCATTATTTTTAAGAAGTTGGGTTTTTAATACATAATAAGTAAAGCTATACTTTTGTACACTACCTAGAAATGTAAGAATTCTAACACAGCTCAATATGACATTTCCAGATCTCAAAGCCCACAAGGGTAATTTCCAAGGCTCTTCGGGCGGCGCTGAACGCAAGATGAATGTAGGATCGCCTTCTCAGTTCGCGACCCTAACGCAAGACAAATGGTAGACAAACTACAACTTTATGATACAGCTACGTATATAATGTGTTAAATTATGAAGCTACAGTAAATATGGCATATTTAGAATCGCATGTGTTATTCAAATATCAATTTTAAACTTTCAAAGTAATGGATTAATTAGTGCGTGCAAACTAAGCAGTATTTTGATTTGTATGTTAAGAAGTTTATAAGCTTTTGCTGTTTGCTTAAAAAATGTATTAATTTAATTATGAGATAAGCAAAACCCAATGAGTTATTACTTTATGTGATATGCCTAACCAAAATATACGTAGCTTTGAAAGACTGAAGATAGAAAACTCGTGAGACTGATTCTAAAAGAGTACAAAAAATAATTAAAGTACAAGTTAGGTAAGTATTTCTTCAGTGTATATACCTCATTAGAAGGCTGGAAATAATTTGAGAATCTCAATGCAATTTACTAAAGGTAGACTATACATATTTAAGACTGATGCACTTATAGAAAACTATTTTTCATGAGTTCCTAAAATTACCTATATGATATTAGAACTACCTTTGTTCTAGAATTGATTGCAATGAGCTTGTTTCTTTCTACATATATCTCGTTGATTTTTTGAGATTTTTATCAAATGTAGATTTTGTAAGTTGTTTTTTTTTTATCAAGTTTTTTTACGATAGCTAAAAGCATACGACGATTAGATCTCCATAGACAATTGTTGAAGTAAACGGGCCAAGCGCCGTAGAATAATATTAGTTTTAAGTTACATTTTCATAGAATTTTTAATCGTATATAGTCTAGGAGAGCATGTTTTATTTTTTAACCATCATTTACATAGTTTTAAGTACAGTATATTCAGACTATTTAGATTATCATATTCGGCTTTTAACATTTGATTAATTAGTGCTTAGGAAATGTGTTCGGAATCATGCGTGCGTTCCTTCTAATTCCATATTTTGTGAAATATGATTTTCAAGAACGTTGATAGGCGTCCAAATTGAAAAATCTCACTTCTGCTTTCATATTTTTCACAATTCAACTACAGACTAATCTTCACCCAGTTAGATTTGCTATTCGAAGTGATATTTTTCAGTTTAGATAAAAAAAAAAAACTATTTTTAAATCGATCACTTCCCGCACAATCGGCAAAAACAATTTGGACAGCTAAAATTGACTTGATTTTAAATAGATACGACTAATTTGAACCATTTAGCGATCAGTTATCAAGGTGACTATTTTAGTAAGTATTTTATATCAACGCGCGTCACCCAGCTGCATTTTAATCAGTTAACATTCTAACATTTCTATCACCCAATCATTATGTGTTTGTGATTATGAATTTAAGTTTTTTTACTGCATTTTTGATTTTAACCTTATTAACATGCTAATTTAATGTGAATGCTTTTTGTTATATATTATGTTTTACGTATCGTAGGTAACGTTTTGATACATAATTATTGCGAACTACATAATAAAATGTTCCATTTTTAATTTTTTGTTTGATCTTACCACCAAGGAGTTATGTATCATTCTGTTTACTCTGTGGTTCCTACTTTTTAAGATCTTAAAATGTACTACTTTATTGTTTTAATCATGAACTTGTGATTATGATCTATCTGTTTTAAAGTATGATTATGAGATTTAATTAATTGTATAGGTATGTGTTTAACTTCGTAAGGTTTAGTTTTAGTTACCTATCTTGGTGTCAGGTTGTTTAATTTTGTTTTTTATTTTTACATTCCAAGAAGAAAGGATTTTTTTTGCACAATTATTTAAAGTTTTGCTTGTCCGATTAAAGTTTGTCGCTAAATCTAGTTGTCTTTTATTTACAGTTCCTCATAATACCACACTTACCTACGTCATCTAATTAATTTATTAGCTTGGGTACACACGGCTATACATATCCAGTATAAGCTGACCTCGCATTTTACGGAAATCCTATACAATGCGAGATCTGGAAATGTATAGCTTGATGTGTAGCCGTGTGTACCTACCTACCAATCAGTGGCCACCTAGATAAAAAAAAAACCAAAAGAAGTTGATCTAAATAATAAATCTGCTGGGAGTGGAACACTATTCGTTGTGAGCTCTGTGCGGGCCCCCGGTGCACCCCTTGAATGAAATCTGCTTACGCTGAATGAAAAGGTCGCTATTATACTCGAGCTTTGTCCTCGAGATTAGCATTAGGTATACATGTAGTAACACATACGGTGTCGCCTATTCGCACTGATTTTTGAGGTAGATTATAAAAATAAACTACGTTTTTTTTTTTTTTTTTGTGGGTATTCCTACCTTACTAGTCTTGTCCGGGCTCAGTACTCTTCATTCACAGTTCAGTGCTCCGCCGCTTCGCACGTGAACTCAAGTCGTGCGCTAAAATGGGAAAACGCTCGCGTACCGAGCCTAACGACTATGACTACTATGAATCGTTAGCTAAAAAGTTTAAAAAATTAGAAGAAAAATTGTTGCGCGCCCGCCGAAAAGAACGAAAACACGCGCCGCGCCACCGCCTGTCCTCCACGTCGTCGTCGTCGTCGTGCTCGTCGAGCGGCAGCTCCGCCGGCTCGGCTCGCAGCCCTGCCGCGCGCCCGCAGCCCTACCAGGAACACTTGTTTTGTATTGAAGGTTAGTACGTATATCTAACGCGTGTTAATTTTCCTTGGTACTGCGGTTAACCTGTGGGGTTATCACTTTACCGAATACATAGTTCATGCGTAAAAAATAGTGTTGCGGGCAGTCTTTGGGACTGTCACTTCACTTTAATTGCCTCTCATTATTATGCTAAATAAATGTGGTGTTGCGGGCGTTTTATGGGAACGTCACTCTACTACATACGTAGCTCAAGTATTGCAGTGTGATTGCAGTCAGTCTTTGGGACTGTCACTTTACACTTTATATAATACCTACCTTGTTAGGGTTTTGCGGGCAGTCTTAGGGACTGTCACTTAACCCATATGACGTGGATGTGTGGATGAAAATATTAACGCGAATCACGTCGATCCCAGGTGGACCTACGATCGAATACATACCTGAACCGTCGACGAGTGCCGCTCCTCACGTCGCTCCGCCACCCCCGCCGCCGCAGCGCGCCCAACCGCCGCCACCCGCCGTGCCGCCGCCGCCGCCGCCGCCGTCGCCTCCGCCGGGTCCCGCCGTCGCCGATGCTACAAAATCGCCGCCAGCGCCGTCCACAGTCGACGTCGACATCGACGTCGCAGGGACAGGGCCTGCGCCCCCAGACTCACAGGTGACATCGCACATCAATGATGAGATTATGCAACTGCTTGGTGAAGACCCCTCCCAAAAAAGGGTCTATGGAAATGACATCCAGCCTGACTTGACCGTACGTCTCCAGCATGTGGCTACTTCGGGTCTGTCCAAGGAAACCCGGAAGGAACTATTGGATAAATACTTGGTTCCTGCCAACTGCACCTTGATCGACGCACCCTTACTGAATCCAGAGGTAAAGGTTGCTGTCTCCGAAGCTGTCCACAAAAGGGACAAGGCTATTGAACAAAAGCAGAAGCAAACCGCGTCTGCTATAACCTGTATTGCCGAAGCTCTCACCTTGCTTATATCATCTGAGCAGACCGCCTCGCCCACAGAGCTTATTAAGCTTCTAATGGATGCACAAAAAATATTATGCGATAGCCAAAACTCTGATTCGCTTGTGAGAAGGAACTTCATACTTTTCAATGTGAAAAAAGAATTTAAAGATCAGCTTCAGGCGACTAAAATGGATAAATTCCTTTTTAGTGCAGAGCTAGCAGAAACACTCAGAGCTGCAAAAGCTATAACTAAAACGGGAGATGACATGAAACCCGCGCCTCCCAAACAGCCTGCTAAAAAAGTGACTAACCCAAAAGCACAGAAAAATTTTTTAAACTGGCGAGCTCCTCCCCAGAGCCACAGGTCGAAGGGAACCCAGAGGAGAAAGGAACCTGCACCCAGGAATCGGCACGAGACCTCATTGAGACAGTCATCGCGTCCAACAGCGAGCCGCGGCCGCCGCTAGACACGGTAAGGTACGCCGGGAGGCTATCTAGCTTTCTTGACCAGTGGTCCCTTATCACTAATGATAAGACTATACTGTCTTGGGTCACAGGCTATCGCATTCCCTTCTCACAACCTGTAATACAACACTCACCGCCTATAGCAAAGACAATTACTCTTGCAGAGAAGGTAAAATTTAAGCAATCAATAAAAGAACTTTTATTGATCGGCGCGGTCGAAGAATGCGATCCCTGTGATGGTCAATTCATATCACCTACGTTTCTAGTACCAAAGCCGAACGGCAGGACTAGATTTATTCTAAATCTAAAATCCTTAAATAAATTCATTTCAACAAAACATTTTAAGCTTGAAGATTTACGTACAGCTATAAATCTTATAAACAAAGGTTGTTTTATGAGCACCATTGATCTCAAGGATGCGTATTTTCTAATCCCTGTACACAACGATCACAAAAAATACCTAAGATTTGAATTCGATGGAAAACTGTTTCAATTTAATGTCTTACCGTTCGGCCTCAATACTGCTCCGTTTGTGTTTACTAAAATAATGAAACCGGCTATTAGTTTACTCCGGTCGTGTGGCTTCCTATCTACTATCTATTTAGATGACATTTTGCTAATATCAAGTACTTATGAGTCATGCGCGACTGAAGTCTCCTCCACAATAAGCCTATTACAATCTTTAGGTTTTATTATCAACAAAGAAAAAAGCACATTAGATCCAAAAACAAATTGTAAATTCCTGGGGTTTATAATTGACACTGAGAAATTACACGTTACTTTGCCTAACGAAAAAATTCAAAAAATTAAAAAAGAAATAGATAAATTTAAAATACTTTCACGTTGTAAAGTCAGAGAATTTGCCCGCCTCGTAGGTTTACTTACCTCGGCCTGTCCTGCCGTCGAATATGGCTGGCTTTACACTAAAGAACTCGAACGCTGTAAATATCTTAACATAAAAGAAGATGATAATTATGATAAGTATATGACTATAACCCGGTCGATATTGCCAGATCTAGATTGGTGGTCACGAGTAATTAATAACTCTGTGAACAAGATTAAACAAAACCAGTTTTGTTTGGTTATTTACAGCGACGCCTCAACAACGGGGTGGGGGGCGGCCTGCGAGGAGGAACGGGCTAGTGGTATGTGGTCTGACAGCGAACGCTCGCGACATATAAATTACTTAGAAATTCTCGCTGCCTTTTTTGGACTAAAAGTTTTTGCTAAATCTTATTATGACTGCCAAATTTTATTACGAATTGATAATACCACCGCCATATCGTATATAAATCGTATGGGTGGTATTCAGTTTCCTCACCTAACTAACGTTACAAAACAACTTTGGCAGTGGTGCGAAACAAGAAAAATAATACTTTTTGCTTCATACATAAGCTCCACGGATAATAGCATCGCGGATGCAGAGTCTCGCCGCGTTCACCCAGACATCGAGTGGGAGCTGTCAGATCACGCCTTTAAACGCATAACAACGCAATTCGGTATACCCGAGATAGATATTTTCGCCAGTAGGTTAAACAAAAAATGTAAAAAATACATATCCTGGCATCGGGACCCCGACGCCTATGAAGTAGATGCATTTACTATCTCTTGGAAAAAGTTTTATTTTTACGGATTTCCACCTTTTTCCATAATATTAAAAACACTTAGGAAAATTGAAAATGACCACGCAGAGGGCATTATTGTAGTTCCCCATTGGCCTACACAGCCATGGTTTCCCTTCTTTAAAAGATTACTAGTGTCTGACACTTTAATTTTTAAACCCAGTGATAATTTGATAATTTCCCATTCCAGCAACCGAGATGTTCACCAGAAGATTACCCTGGTTGCCGGGATATTATCCGGACGTCGCTCCTGAAAAGAAGTGTACCTCTAAACTCAATTCCTATTATGATGGCCTCCCTATCAGACAATTCCATAAAACAGTATGACACCTATCTTAAAAAATGGTTTTTGTTCTGTAAAACAAACAATTCTGACATAAACGTAACTTCTGTTCCGACTGTCATACATTTTCTTACTCAGCAATACGATTCTGGTGCTCAATATGGAACTCTTAATAGCTGTAGGTCCGCTCTGTCTTTAATTTCCGACCTAGACTTGGGGAACGACGACCGGATAAAACGGTTCTTCAAAGGAATTTACCGATTAAGACCTCCTTTGCCCAAATACAATACTACTTGGGATACCTCCCTGGTTCTTAATTATTTAACATCCTGGTATCCTAATGAAAATCTAAACCTTGAAAAAGTCTCTAAAAAACTTGCAACACTTCTAGCCTTGACTACTGCACACAGAGTACAAACCATTTCAAAAATAAATATTATTAACATAGAAGTTCTTCCAAATGAAATTCAAATAAAAATTCCAGATTTAATAAAAACGTCCCGTGTCGGCGCTACTCAGCCTACTCTCATCCTCCCGTTTTTTAAAGATCAACCAGCCATATGTCCAGCTGTTACACTAAATTCATACCTGCTGATGACGAACCCACTACGTGGCAGTGAAATTCAGTTATTTATTGGCCTTAAAAAGCCCCATAAGGCTGTTACGTCACAAACTCTGAGTAGGTGGATAAAGAGTGTTCTTTGCAGTTGTGGTATAGATATTTCTGTGTTTACCGCGCATAGTACTAGACACGCAGCCACCTCTAGAGCTCATAAAATGGGTATCAATTTGGACTTAATTAGGAAGACAGCTGGTTGGAGCGGTAGCTCCAACACTTTCGGGCGTTTCTATAATAGATATATAGTTAGAGATCAACAAGAGAATCAAAACTCCTTTGCTAATAGCATTTTATCTGATTAAGAGTTATTCATTAGTCGATCATTAATATTTAAATAATAAGTTTGTAAATTGAATTACCCTGTAATTTTATTTTTACCAAAAGTATGGTACCTTTTTGTTCATTTAACAATGTTTTTGTTAATGTTACTTATGTATGCTTATTTCTAAATACTTAAATAAGTATTTAAATAAATTGGCATTAATCCCAACTCAGGAGTTGATATTTTCATTAAATCTCAACATCTACATGTATACCTAATGCTAATCTCGAGGACAAAGCTCGAGTATAATTAATGATTAAACGAACTTACCTGTAAGTGAAGTTCTATCCTAATTATACGAAGAGCTTTGTCCGAAGAGATTAGCATCCCACCCTCCCGGGCCATAGGGCCTATCCCCTTGTCATGCAAATATCAACATTAGTATTGACTAGTCCATGATCTTCTGATGATACTCCGAACTAAATGAAGAGTACTGAGCCCGGACAAGACTAGTAAGGTAGGAATACCCACAAAAAAAAAAAAAAAAACGTAGTTTATTTTTATAATCTACCTCAAAAATCAGTGCGAATAGGCGACACCGTATGTGTTACTACATGTATACCTAATGCTAATCTCTTCGGACAAAGCTCTTCGTATAATTAGGATAGAACTTCACTTACAAGTAAGTTCGTTTAATCATTAATTATGTTTACAAATAACGTTACAACCTAAACAGGTTCCCAGGTTCAGGTTTTCCGGGTTAAACAATCCGGAAAAGTAACATAGGCTTAAAATACCAACACATTTCATAAATTTTACACGTTTGGTACATTTTTAGCTGTAGTCTAATAATTTAATTTAAAATCTTATTCAAAATACGAATCATAATGTTATTAAATTGAACACTGAATCTATATTCGTAAACGCACAGAATGTCAGAAACTGACAAGAGCGACCTTGGAAGATTTTGACGTTTGTCATCGAAGGTCGAGCGAGCGTGCAACCGTGCAATAATAATTGCATCATAAACATTTTCTCTAATTTGCATTAAAATGGGTAATGCAAGTGCTAAAGCTGTGGATATGAAAATAGCAGAGCCGCCTGCACCGGCGAATGCTGAGAAACCGAAGCTAAAGCCATGCTGTGCTTGCCCGGAAACTAAGCGGGCGCGAGACGCATGGTAAGGTTATGAACAAAATCATTTTTATTACGCAACAGCGGTATTTCAAAAATAATATTACATGGATGTAAGCAAGAAAAGTGCGCTTGATAATTCAATAAATAACTTAGGTCCGAAATCAGTTAATTTGGGCTATTGCAATCATTATTTTCAGTAACATAATGTCCAGATATTTTGGGATTTAATCGCTCTTATCTGACTTGCTATGAAATGGTTAGCTCCGCATGAAGTCACTTTACTGTGATACTATTTGATAAAAATTGTAAATAAGTTTTAAATCTGTTAATGAAATAATACAAAACCAAAAACCATGGAATTTATATGCTTCACAAAATTACTTAATTCAATTTTCTCGTATTATGTTTTGTATCCGTCACAAGGTAAACGATATTGACTTTCCTTATGGTCAACTTGTAGAGGTCAGATAAGCAGCTCCAATACTGGTATTCAGCTGCATCTGGTTAGACTGGGAGCCGACCCCAACATAGTCAGGAAAATTCTAGTCAGATGATATTAGTTAAAAACAATACTAAATGTTTCCCTAAAAAAACCTGTTTGGTTACCTCCAAATTACATTGATGTTCTCGTAACTAGTTCATTAAATTCCTCAACTGTTTGGCTATGGCTTCAAAATCAATAATCAGCGCCTTTAGTGTTCCCACTTCTATAATCCATCACCATACATTAACTAAGTCAGGATAGTTTCCTCCTGATCTTTACCTTCACTGTTTCGAGAATGGTGATAATTAAATAAAGGATTACTTGGGCTTTTCAAAAGATCACCAATATTTTCATAGAAGTAACCAATACCTTTCATAAATTCCAGCATAATTGAAAATGGTGAAGAGAACTGCGGCCCCCTGATTGAAGAACACAAAGCTTGCATGAGGAAGATGGGATTCAACATCTAATTGCTGTGCCATGAGACTGGAAGGGACCGTGTACCTAAGACTTCTTAACATAGTTCTACTTAAATTATTCATTTATTTAAAAGAAAAACTGTTTATTCTGATCCAATAAGAGTTACTTGTAGTGCTGCGGCTAAAGTCTGCTAATGAAATAGAGACAGAATGGTTGATAATAGTCATCTCATGTCACAAAATGACTCACAAATACAATACATGACTGAAACACTACTCAAACAAGCCCTGATAGCCTGCATGATGATTATTGATGACTACAACCCCATTGTATGTAGGATGATTGATGCAACACAATGGATTTTTTTTTGTGTGTAATAACAGCATACAATAACTTCAGAAATATTGCTCATTGTCTGGTAAACTTTCAACCCACTAGCAGTCTTCGGGCTGATTTCTCCAATGTCAGATATCTTTATCTGGGAATAATTTTGGATTTTTGACAGATTTTCCTTGACTCTGACAAAACTGTTAATTCGTCACTAACAGAATTGTCGACATTGTTTCAGTTGCTAGTGGAAAAAAATCCTTTGATTGATTACAGATAAATATGATGTAGGAGAAACAGCAATAAGATAAGAAATATATAATATTGTTGCACTGTTAACAGTATGAGCTATCAAAGAGTATAAATAGTAGCGAAAAATTGGCATTTTCTTGTACTTTCAACAAAGTGAATGATTTATATAGAACTTAGTAAGAAATATATAGATGAGTAAAATAATTTTAATCAAGTCATTTGACATTAAAACCTACATAGTGAGAAATTAAAAAGTAGAAAAAAAAGTTTGCTTTAACTTCGACTTTTTTTAGCGAGTAACAAAATAGTATTTGGTTAGTAATATTGTATGGATGATCATGAGGAATGCATTTTTATTATGATAAAGTTTTCAGTCACTGTACTTAAAACTCAAAGCTTGTTATTTATTAGCCAAAGATGCCATTAATCCCTTTTTTCTATTGATTAGTAGGTATGCTATTTGGAATGTAACCCAAAAATTATGCATTCCTTTCAAAAATACAAGCTACCTATTTTAGAAACCGTCAGATGTAATGCTAAAGCCATATGTATTTTCTGTAAGTAATAAAATCATGTAACAGTAGATTCATCACCTAATATACAAATAAATATATCATCACTCAAGTGTTCTCAGAAAGCTAGGCAGAGATGTGTGTGTGTGATAAATTTTATTATCCTATTGATCATAAAACTGACAGTATATCCGTAAAGATCTGTGACTGTACTTCATTCGTCTTCTATTTATTTTTAGTAGTAATGTTGTAAATAAAATGTTTGTTTTTGTATCTCTTTGTTTTTTTTTTCACTTACAATAGGGGCTGTAATAATCAGCGGAGAACCCGACCTGCCTACAACCAGAAGAAGCGCAGGCCTAGGAAAATATTCTTCAAGAAATATGTATAATTCATACATATGACTGAATTAAGTGGTATTCTAGTGGTTGAGGCCCAACACCGAACCTAGCCGCAGCTGACAGAGTAGCTCTTTATGTACGAAATCAAATAAACGAAGACAGACCCTAGTATGTCCCGTTTACTTCAAAAAACTTTATTTAATAAAATTTGGAAAAGTATATGCTTTGGCATTGGATTGTGAAAATTTCCGCGTGTATACCAAATAGCTTGTTCGACCGTACACGTACGTAAGGTCGCAACCTAAGAACAATTATATGTTCGACTAGCTATGCCCCGCGATCTTCACTCGCTTGATATTATAATAAAAATATTACTTCCCTATTTAAATCGAGTTTTGTTAACATTTTCTAAGGTTTGCCTTATGCACGGAGCCTTAGACCGCGGTGAAGCCCAAAAGGAGGGTTATTTAAAATAAAAGTACCCTAAGTTGTGAGCGTCAAATTGGATTACTCCATATAATATCATCTGTCTGCGAGTAAAAGTCTCGTCAAAATCGGTCCAGCCATTTCGGAGATTAGCTTTGAACAGACAGACAGACAAAAAATATGTGTTTTTGGTATAAGCACAGATAATGTAATATAGTATACGTAACCGTATATACACACATCAAAAGTGTCTAGGGATCAACATATATTTTTGCAATAACTTTTCCCCTGATTGATATTAATTAAAATTTTCTTTAAGGATTCATCAAATAAAGTGTTTTCGTTTGTCACAGTAACGATAAACCAAGTCACCTTTGCATTAATAAAGAAATTTGCCATTTTCCTAATAAAGGGATTTTTGACATTTGAACCACTAACACAAAAGTTCGAAAAAAAGACTGAAATAACAGTTTTCTTTAAAATTTTATTGGGTAACTTAAACAATTAATAATCCGTGTTTCTACCGCGAACACTAACAACACAAGAACATCGGTTTGGCATACTCAAAATGAGTTCATCCAAATCACGCTGTGGAATGGCCGCCCATGTTCGTTGCAACAACAAAAAAAGGTCTTCTTGCGACTGGATACCCTCCATATTCGGCAGAGCTCTTCTCTGTAGCATATCCCATGCATGCTCAATCGGATTCAAGTCTGGCGACTGAGCAGGCCAGGGCAGGACATTGATGTTAGCTGCGGCGAGAGTCTGTCTTACAACTCTTGCGGTGTGCGGTCGTGCATTATCATGCATTAACTGAAATAAGGGACCGATTTGCACTTGTAGAGGAACGATGACGTCTGATACAATCGTCTCAGCATAAATTTGAGCGTTGAGGTTGCCTCTGATCCAAATCAACTCAGTTCTTCCGCCGATCCAAATACCCGCCCATACCATGATGGTTCCACCACTATAAGGATGGACTTCCTGGCAGGATTTTAATCGCTGTTGGCGTCCAGGGGTTCTCCAGTGTCGTATACGTCTTGTATCCGGTCTCATACCAAAACGAGACTCATCAGAAAAGCACACGAAACGCCATTGTTCTTCTGCCCAATTTCTGTGTTCAAGAGCCCATTGATATCGTATCCTACGATTGTGCATTGCTATAGGTGGTACCCGTAGCGGTCCTCGGGAATAAAGGTTCACTTCATGCAAGCGGTTTCTGACTGTTTGGTCGCTAATTAAGTTCCCTGAAGAGTGATGAAGCCTCACGGCTAACATCATGGCGGTTATTGTTGGAGCTCTTCGAGTTAAGATTTGAATGTATCGGTCTTGTCTCCGTGTGGTGCAGCGATACCGTCCTCCATGGCGCTCAGCCACGGTACCAGTGCTTCGGTAACGTGTCCAAAGTCGACTGATAACACTCTGACTTGTATTCAGAGCTAAAGCCACAGTACGTTGCCGGGAACCAGCTTCTATCATTCCCACGGCTCTGAGCATTTCTTCCCTGCTTAAATGACGTCGCCGCTCCATAATAACGTTGGTTTTAATCAGTAGTAGGGAAACAGTAGCACTAATAATGTCTTCAATGCGTTGTATGTTTTTATAGGGAAAATATTGACAGCTGATTTTCATCTTTTACTCGAATTTGATTCACAGTTCCTGATTCAAATTATGAAATGCACCAAAAAGGATCCATATAAATTTATAAAATCATAAATTTATTACAAAGCCACATCTCAATCTCAAGAAATCCACATAAAAATGCTTGATCCCTAGACACTTTTGATGTGTGTACTTTCATATTATGCATTCAGTAAATACTGTTATTTTGAAATTACAAATAGAAATTTATATTTATTTGTATAGATAGGTATGTGTACCTTTATGTTACGTATGATATGAACGATATACATAAAATTTGTATTGTATTTTCGGCGTACACATTCACGTCTCCTCTGCCCCCATTTTCCGAACAAATGAGTGACATAACACGTTCATTGCCAAGCTGAAGTGCTGAACTTACCTAGATGGCCAAAATAAAAAAAATCGTTGAATATCTTCCCTAGTGGCCAAAACCAGAACCCATACGCTGAAACCGCTATTTTATGGCTGGACCATAATTTTATTGTAAGGCACTTAGGCACCATCACCCGACGTCGCGTGATGTGGCAAATAACGTGGTAATGAACGCGACAGTCCTTTTCGTAGCACGTACCGCGTACCCACTTTCGTTTGTGCCGAACATCAACGCGTAGTCCCGTGTTCGCACGATGATCCCTTTGATTAGGAAGCGCGGTTGGTCACACTCACAACGCAGTCACGTTGCACTCATACACTGCGGGTGGTCGTCAAATCAGACATGAATTTAACGACTACGTAGAATTTCTTCAAACTACATTATCGTTGTAAGTTCATAGTTTATCAGTTACGATTGTTAATTTCGTAGAATAGGCATTTTAGTTTACTTTGTCGTCATACTTATTTAAGAATTAATTAGGATCTTTTTATTAGACTGTTTCTATGAGATGATGAATTGATGAGGTTATTACCACCAGTTATGCAGGCAAAGATAAAAGCTGTGATGTGATAACCTTGTAAAAGATAAGTTTTTTAACTGAAAAATAAACTCAAGTCAGAGTCACCAATTTAGAGAGAGACCACGCTTTTTTCAACGCGAAATCGACTTTAGCATGTCAGAAAGAGCTTTAAGCTGGTCCATGCAATAAAGCACACACACAGCAGTAATGTCGTCCATATAATACATGAAATGATACCCACCGTACTACCGACCGATCTCACGCATAAAAGCGCGAAAAATTACATTCGCATCGTTTTGGTTCGGTAACGGTACGCAGCATCCCGTCAGACTGTTCAGCATTTTTTATCTTATCTCTAAAGAAACGTTGCCCCACACTATTTACTTATTCTGTGCCCACACTACAAGGCTGCAGCACGGACAAATCTTTCCGACCGGCTCAAGCCAATCCACGTCGACAAGTTTATTGTGGCCAGGGTCACTAATACTACTTTCAGACCACTCTACTTGTGTATAAGACCACCACCGCGTTGGTCTGGATGGCACGTAAGTCAGAAAAAATAGATTTAAAAATAAATAAACATGGTAAGTAGGTAGGTACCAGGTACCTACGAGCGCTAAATTACTAAAAGCGGTTACTAATCTTCTCTGAATCAGTATAAGAACTGCCGAATGTTATAGACTTACAGTGCATGGACACCTATGCTACTGTGAGTTAGTCCCTATCGGTCCATAAACGTGGTAGTGGTAATTAATACAACTTTGTAGGCACATAACACATAACGACATTTATTTACTTAATTCGCTACAACGCGACGGGCCTGCTAGGTACGAAATTATTTTTATCCTAGGTAGTTGCCCCACTATGTTGATATTTGACAAAAATCCATTGACAACCATCACGCCTACTATGTCTTCCAAAGTAATACGCCTAGCCTGTCACCCTGGGCCCTGGAAGGAAGTTAACTGTGTCAGTCTTTCAAGATGCACCGTATTGGCAGCAGTGCGTCATGCCTCATGTGTGTATCTACTCACAAGCAGCTTGGATGAACAAAAAATCTGTATCATCGTTCTACAGCTGTTCTTCTGCATAAATAAAGCCAGAGGTATCACACAAAATAGTCAAAGCTGCACTATCAGTGTCTAGGCAGAGATTATTACTCGCAATCAGCTGTAACGACGAATAAAATAAACAATGAAATTACTTGACTAATAAACTGTTATCTCCCAATCGGAGTGCGAGCTCAGGGCAGGACGCCTGTCTCCAAATCTTTAACCAGTTATTAAAAAGTTTACTGTGCCATAGATATTTAGAAATAAAAAAAAAGAAATAAGTAGTGATGAGGTTCGTGGACAAAATTTTGATGAAGGCAAGGGAACCTGATTCGGCCGCCAGTTCAGTGCGATCTGTTGATAGTTACGAGTGAGTTTTTTTATTGTTTGTGTTATTTATATGTAGGTATGATTCCCGTAAAAACAAGGACTGTATTTTGTCCATCCGTAGCTTTTAATTCCTCTTTCGTAACGATATTATTTCTCGTCAAATAACTCTTAATGAAGTCCTGGCTTCGATTCTCCGGTTGAGCGCAGTAGTAGTTGTAGTCTTGTAGCGTAATTTATGGAGAGTAAAATAAACTTAACTTTTCGTGTGAAATGCGAATAACGTGAAGCAAAGACTTAACTATTTGTTACTTATCAACATAGTTACTTATTGCTTGATTTCTTTAGACAGGTTAGTTACAGACAACCTAAATGGTAGGTAGGTACTGTAGGATTTTAATGGACACGGCGCCGCGCGCCGTCAGGTCGCGGGTTAAATTCCTGAACGAATCAAATAATTTGCATGAAAAGTGTTTATGAAGAGCCTAAGTGTGTGGTACCTATTTCTAAACGCCATCGTACATAACCCTACAGTCCTTCGGTACAAAGTGAGATAACTATCTAAAATAAATAACGATGCATAGGTTACAATATTGCAGGAGTTATTTCTACTCAAATAGATGAGATATTTGTATTACCTACTTAGTTCGATGCAAATATTTATTGAAAACTGAAGATAAAGCACTTCAATGCTCGCGTAAAAACACGAAGACAGTTTCTCAATTATTTATTTATGGCCGTAAAATGCAGCTCAGCCCTTTTAAAGTAGGTACTACACGAAAGTGTCGCGCAATTTACGCATTCGGTCTATTTATACCCATCGATCTATTTATTGATCGAACTTTATACCACACGGCAACGCAAAATAAGTAGCAACGCATTCAAATGCAGCGTAAATTCCGCGACTCATTTTACGCGACTCACAGCTCAAAAATTACGCCTCAGCCTTATTCGGCCGTGAAATAGATAGGGACATTAATTACTTACTTAAGATTTCATGGACATTGAGTGAGTAGATAAGTACCAGAGGCCCAAGCACGAGAGCGCAGTGTCAACGTAACGTAAATACGTCGATTTTTCTAAACAAAAACAATCTGTAATAAATAATTTGTTGATAAAAGCTTGAAAGGTTTTAAGTAGTATTAATAACAAGGTGTAAGTACTTAAATGTTATTATTAATTGTTTAGGTAAGTACCTAAATAATTTCCCGCGGTAAAACCTACTTTATCGTGGGAAATCATTAACGATACCGTGTGTAAGTCGTGAAGTATAGTCTCTGGTTCGCTATTTACTCTTGATATACATACACACTGACAGTACACTTTTACTACCAATCGTTAACAAACTTCCTCCACGATATCAGTATATCAATATTCCTATTAATACTATAAATATTTACTAATAGAACATAACTACAAATACTCGTATTGTAACTGAGATGACGAAATTTAGATAATTGTGTCGTCAGCCACGACCCCGGTCAATATGCTATATTTACAACTAATAAATCAATATGAAAGAATACCACTGTTGTACGTCATCGACAACAGATCCAGCCAGTCGACTGCAGTCTTTGACAGTCGTAAGGTCGTAACCGGTAGTAAGAATTTCTTAAAACCAGTCTTAGCAAGGGATTGTGTTACTCAGAAACTGGGTTAATACTGGTATTCAGTTGCATCCAGTTAGACTGAAGCCGACCCCAACTTAGATGGGAAAAGCCTAGGCAGACAATGGCAGTTCTACTCTTTGCTCACCTTCTTTGTTTGTAGACTTGGTCTTTAGTTCTTCAAGAACTACAATGTGAAGGTACCATCTTCTTAGCGAATTGATGGCAAAAATGACACATACCATAAGGTGTAGTACAGTCAGCATCAGTTGGAGTACTGTACATCAAATAATTAAAATTCCGAAATGTTAAGCTACTTCTGTTGCTGACCGTACCACAGTTAAGTAAGCACTTACTTTGTCGTCACAACACTTACAACTCACATTTAAAGAACAAAAACGTAGTCTATTTTGTATAGTAACTTGTTTGTATAGACTACAGTAACTAAATAGTGCATAACGCCATATAACGTAGTCATAAAATGGCACGCTTGGTTTTCATACGGATCGTGATACTTGCGTTACCTAGGTACCTCGACTATATCTATGATGAGTACCATGGAATACGGATAATGAGTTTGAACGCGAAAATTGCTAATTGTCAGATGCCAGACGATATATCTCATACATCCATTTTTACTCTCGGTATCTTTATTCCTATACTACGAAAGCACAATGTATAATACGTCAAAATGAATAATGCACCGTTTTAATCAGTGAGTGTTATTATTACCAAGCGATGTCCCACCACAACACATTTCATTGTGGTCAGTTCAAGAGAGTTCAAAAGGCTAAAGGCATGCATCAACTCGAGGCGACTCATTGACTGATGTTGGGATCAAGGCAGATCGTCTGTAACGACTAGACGGTGAGCTTTGGAGGTCTTTTTGATAATAACTTGGAACTTTGCTGCAGATATAAACAAAACATTAAATACGTCATCACCGACGCTCACTCCCGACGACCCTATCGCTATCCTATCCTAGTAGGGACACCGCTGCAACCAGTGCGCGCCGTCGACGTACGTCGCGAACCGCGTCTTCCCTGTTCATGCCCCCCCGACCCTTCCTCGAGCCAGCTCGCGATGCTGAGCCAGTTTTAAATCACCCCCTAAATAATTATATCACTCAGATCCAACCTGTCTTTGCTGCTCTTAGTGCGCTGTCACTTAGTTTATAAGTTAGGTAACACAGTTTATAAGTTTTTTAGCTGGCGGAGCTGGCACCTGGCTGGAGGCCGTATACACTCAAGGCACGCAAGGTTTTACTATGGGACCAAAACCGGGTTTCGCATGCCCCCACAGTATAGTCCGGTTAAACAGAAGCCAGCCTCATAGCATAGGCTGACCTGCGAGATGCCATTTAGAAAAAAAACATGTCACACTTACTCAAAATATTTATTCGAATATGGTGAAGGATTAAATGGCTATAAAGGAGGTGACTGCTGAGATGTAGAGGAATAGAGAAGTATGGAAGAAGAAGACATGCTGCGCCGACCACGAATAAGTTGGGATCCGAATAAGGGCAGGAGAATGATGATGATGGTGATGATGCTTGCCGTTTAGTTAGACTCGCAACGATAAAATCAAAGTTCCTCAGAAAGCTTTGTAAAGCATAGCATATGAAAACAAATGGCTACCGGTAGTGTGCTCGATGCGAATAGGCGGTAAAATTAAGTTTTTTTTTTTATCTTAGTTACCAATTATTTTTTTTAAGGCTTTGCCGCTCACTAGAAATTTCTCCTGTATTGTGGGTGCGTTTACAAACATTTAAACTGACATACACAAACAGCCAGACCCGGAACAACTACCTGTAGGGCATACAAATTTTTTTTCCGTGCGGGATTCGAACCCGCGACATGCAGCGCAGCAGCCAATCGCTCAGTCACTACGCCAACCGGTCAAATTAACTTATGAATTTAAAACAGTGCTAATTTTACTTGTAAGTCACGTTACATGCTCATATTAGTTTCAGTTTATACAGGGAGAGACATCACATATTTAAACAGCTGTCAATAATTATGCGTTCGACGAACTCAAAATATTAAAAACTAAAAGTTTTGTGTTTCAAATTCAAATGAAGCAGGTAGCCTTCTACCTGCTCGTGGCAAAATAATAACGGCCGCTCGGGTCGATCTTTAGGCTAAGCCGCGCTTGCCTAGGTTGGTCTGTGGAAGTCCATTACCTACCGAGTTTCCTCCGTGCCTCGGAAAGCACGTTAAGCCGTTGGTCCCGGCTGTCAATTGTAGATCTTTGACAGTCGTTACAGGTAGTCAGTGGCCGACAACCAGTCTTACCAAGGGGTATCGTATTACCCAGTACTAACTGGGTTGTGGAGGTCAGATAGGCAGTTGCTCCATGTAAAATACTGGTATTCAGCTGCATCCGGTTAGACTGGAAGCCGATCCTAACATAGTTGGGAAAAGGCTAGGCATATGATGATACAAATGAAGCAGGTAGGTAGACAAATTGGCATAAACTAATTAAAACTAATTCACAGAATAAGCTATACCTTGCCAAGATTTATTTACCTGCTTGCAAAACAGTGCTTCCCGAAGAAAACTAAAGAAAATGGCTTTCCATAGTTTTCACTCTCAGAAAGAAAGTCAGCTAATCATTATGTATAATCTAAGTAGCTCCAAGTAACTACAGAGAACCCAAATAATAACAGTTTTTTTATTTTTATTGATACAAACCCAGTATACGGTATCACCCTGTGACGTAATAAAGATGGCTCCGATAAAAACTGCGGGCATGCGGCACTGTCATAATATTAAACTGTCAGTGAATATTGATAATCACTTGACGACAACATACCGACTGGCGCAGTTATATCCAAGATAATTTATTTTCGACAACTTCTTGAAAAAAGGTTAATTTGTATTTAATTGTGATTATTTTGACGATTTGTAGCAGTGATAAAAAAAAATATCGCGGTAATTTTTATTGTTATTAAAAAAAAAAGTGTTTATGGTTATCCTAATTTTGAATGAAAAAGAGTGCGGTTTAAATATTACTCAGGAATAGGATTGGATACTCGACAATAGAAATAATTTTAACATTTTGTTTTTTTAGCATATTCGGGAGTGCGTGTTCCGACATAACCGACTGTGAATATTGTGAGGACCGAAGAGTAAGAAGATACAGGAAACAGAGCAATAAGTAAGTGGTTTTGCTAATTATTATTTTTACAATGATTAAATAGTATTATAAGGTCCACTATTCTCGAACAGAATGTGCATAATAAAATTTGAATTTCATTTAAAGTAGCTAATGACGATCAAATCATGGATACTTATTTGAATCCTTTTTTTTTTCATTTTAATTCAAAATAATTAAAACTTTAGTTTTAATCGATGAAAAATATCTTCGACACAAGTCCAAAATTCTAAAAAGAAAATCTTTGTCCCTAAATCCACTCACATTTTTGTCACGCCAGTATTCTTATAACTAAAGTGACGTTTTATCTGACGCGTATTCGGCGTATTAAATTAACTCTTCTTGTCCATTTCATCTTTTATCTTACCAGGCACACGTGTTTAAAAATAAAAGTACTTACGTCCTTAACTTATATTATTTAGCTTTAAAAGTTAAAATCTAAACACATTAGAACTAATGTATTACTTTATTTTGATCACTAGGTCTAGATCTTAAGATGGGAGTGTGGAGTCAATTCTCAATTTTTTACTCGACCTGAGAATCATAGAATGTTGCCATTAGGAAAATCTCGTAGCACGGCCCATAGCCAACAGGCGAAATGTTGGTGTAGAGACCTAAACACATGACTGAGTGTGTACATAACATCACGACTGTAATCCCGAAGGGCTACGCTGAGGCCTATATAATTGTTGCCCCACATTTCACCAGTTATTAAGTCGCTTGTAATAGGGGGCCTCAAACCCAGGCTCCGTGTCTGCCACTGGATGGAAAAATCCAATGACACTGCCCGACCTGGGAATCAAACCCAGGACCACATGCTCAGCAGTCGTGCTTACGACCAATAGACCAACGAGGCAGTCTACTATACGTATGGCATACGCCTCTGTCTTACCCTTCACGAAAAAGGCGTGATGCAATGTAATATTTGACAGTCTATATGAAAAGTATGAAGCCTGAAAGCCTGACAAGCAGCAACCAATAAAAAAATTACCAATATTACCTACCCAGTATAGGCCAGTAACTGGAATGTGGAAGTCACACTTCATTAAAGAAAACTAGTATTTAGCTGCATTCGGTTAAGGTGGATGCGCAAGGGTAGCCCGCGTAATTTAAATTTTCTTACGTTTATTGCAATTTGCAGGTCAGTGACAGGTTGTATGTTGATGAAAATATGAATCGCGCCAGTACAGTAGTGTATGGAGTTACAGAATTATAATCATTCAAATTATCAATACAGCTCTCCAAGTTCATATAATCTCAAAACAGACTGGAGGAAAAAGCTTGGCAGATTATGATATCATCTTATGTTTTGCTACAGATATCACTCGCCAAGCAACACAAGCCACAGTTACTACAGCGCCATGAGTCGGACGGAGGCCGAGCCGCTTCTGCAAGGAGCCGCCACTCCTACTAACTACAGAGCTGCCAGCTCTGACAGTATTGATTCTTTGGTGAGTTAACTTTTTGCGTATTTATCATCATCACGTTTATTTGCAGAGCAATGGTGGCCCTATGGTAACTTCCTCGCGACAATGCTTACAAATGACACCCTAATTACTCAACAAAATTGCCCCTGCGCACCGAAAACTCTGCTTGCGCGATGTAGGATTTGTCGTGGCGATGGCAGCAAAAAGCATTCTTGTAGCCACTGCCGATAATTTTCTCACAATATTCACAAAACTTAACGTAAAACGAAAATCAAAAGGTAACACTTTTGGTTTCGTCTTTGAGGGCTATTCCGAACAATCGTCTTTCAAATTCAAATATTTGATCGGAACATTTCGAACCTAAACGTCAAACAATTTTTGTTCGTGCGAAATTTCGGAACGAAATGGAACCGTGGTACGAAATACGCGAAATTTCGATCGAAAGTTCGTTTTTCGTTGAATAAGAGTAGACCTCCTGTGGTATGAAGCGTAATTCGTTCGTGGCGCTGTAGATCACAGGCATACACCCTGCCTGGGCCGGCCTAGTGCCAGTAGAAGCAGGTAGCAATGATAAGCCTAAACGTGTACTGTCTCTTACGGGATATCTTTCGTGATATTTCGACGATGTTGCAAGCGCCAAGGGATGACTGGAGAATAAAGGGTGGATAGTAAATAAATTGTTAGGTGCAATTCTGTCTGCCCTCTTTCTAAGTCTTTTGCTACGCGCACTACTGGAACTCGACTCTAAGTCACTCAAGTCACGGCAAAACATACTCACAGTATCGCTAGGTTTTGTGAAGTCCTTAATACGATGCCGGCTGTACTTTTGAGCATACTTAAAACTGGATTTTGGAAGGTGTCGTTTTAAACCGTGAAAGCTTAAAACAAAAATAAGCCAGTTGATAATAAACTTAAAATGATGAGTCAATTGTTTACCCAGAACGAAGCCTTGTCGATTTCGTGATGAATAGACGATACTTTGATAAAATAAGCGTGACAAAGCAAAAGGTCAAATCTCGATCAAGTCCTTATCATCTTAAATGCGAAGTTGTGAACCGCCTAATTTGTTTGCAATTTAAAACGTACGAAGTAAGACAAAAGCGTGTTGAGCCGCGTGCCCACTAATAAACATCCAATAAAAATTACTGATGTAAACTTTGTAAACATACAAATGAGGAACGTACTGTGTTATCGAATCTCGACGAAGTTGTGGAGGTTTCACGAATCTAAGATATACTAACTGTAGGTACCTATTACACTATACATAGCCATTTTAGATGTTATTTATTTATTCAGGCACATGGCAATGCACACACACGTTACAGCTGGCTAAGCCTAAAACTAAAGAGCACATGACTCTGCAGCAAGTTTACTTAAAAGTAGTAGGTAGGTATAGTTACCACTTACCTGTCTGTGTTTTGTTAGATAATTCTTTACGAACTTTTAGTTTATCGATCACGACCTCACGGGTATTGTCCAGAATCCGAAGAAAGTGAGAATTATAGAAAAACTAAAATAAGAATTATAGAAAAAAAACTGTTGCCCGCGACTTCGTTCGCGTGGAAATTTTGAAGAGGAAGTGTGAGAAAAAAAAGTGTCCTATGTGCTATTCCAGACTATAACCTATCTCTGTACCACATCCGTTCAGCCGTTCTGGCGTGATTTAGTAACAAACATACATCCATCCATCCAAGCTTTTAGAATATTAGTAAGTATGTGTAGATATGGTATAGATAAATAAAGACAAACATTTAAAACATTTTTCCTTAAATTGTGAGAAGAATCCTCGAAAAGCATGCCCACCTAGTCCAGTTTCAAAATACAGAATTACAGATAGATCTATTCCGACAAATATTAATTCTTCTCTATCTGTGACAACGTGACAAGGCGCACGTTCCAAAGCTAGTCGTTTCCGGATCAAATCAATAAATTAAACTTATCTTCGTAAATATTTTGGCACTAACGGTTTGGTTAATTTATCGTAATGCCGTCAGTAGTGATATTATCGACTAAATAGTCCATCTACATTTAGTCAAGGATGAGGCTGATAAGTCAAATTGTATGCGACGCCAATGTTTTGACTATTTGAGATACTGTAGGAAGCTTAATATTTTAATGATTAGGTTATCGTAAAACTCACTTGTTGACGCGAAATCCGCTTGAGCGGCCAGAAAGAGTCTATGCATTAAAAAAAGCGAATTGTCCGACTCGCTCTCGTGTGGCGTCTGTACCAAAATGAGGCTATTGGCGTTTTTCTTTCCACTCTTGGTCCCGTTATTCTTCTTAGTCAACCCCTAAAGCTCTAATTCAAATACTCTGCATTTATAAACTTTGGAGGAATCTTTTGTAGCACTCCACAGGACTCCAGGAGTCCAGGCCAGTAGGAAAACGCAAGCTTCTAATCGAGCGTGCTGTTACATTTTCTACTTTCGACGCTGAGCCGAACGTGGAAAATCCAACAGAGCGCTCACTACAGTCATTGACTCATTGACTAAGAAATGTGTGTGTGTGTGTAAATTTAAGAAAGATACTTCCTAAAATACATTGGTAGCATAATCAGCCTATATTTTTCCCACTGCTGTCCACTGGGACACACGGCCTTCTCTCTATGAGAGGGAATGGGCTATAATCCACCACGCGGGCCCAGTGCGGGTTGGTAGATGTCACATATCTTCGATTTTTTTGGTTTTAGTACATGCGGGTTTCCTCACGATGTTTTCCTTCACCGTTTTGAGAGCAGTGGTTATGAAATAAATTACACAAAGTAATGCGCCTCCCTGGGTTCGAACCCCCGACTTACTATTACCTACACTATGCCTACAAATAATGCATACAGTATGATAAATTATTAAGATTTATGATGTGTCACTCTTTATTTATCAATAAGTAACCTTCTCATTGAGTTTATAAATAAAAGTGTTTTCAACTTTTTCCTTGAACCGAACTTGTATCCTCGAGTCGATAGCTTTTAGTTTTTTCCTGGTCTAATTCAGCAAGGGCCGATGCCTGCCGGTGCTGCAGGACTGTTCGAAAGAGATACTGTGCCCCGGAACACAAAGGGCGATGAAGGAACGTGGATGGGTTTTAGACAGTAAAAGTCTGATACTCCCTCCGGCTCCGGGCGGCAGGAGTCATTTGAAGATTTAACACCCGATAAAAAAAAAAGAAGGCGCGCAGTTCGTAAATAATTTTACTATATAAAGCTCAATAATTATACTATGTTCAGCTCGATTATACTATACAGCGTGTAACAGAAAAGTTATAATCATATGGAATACTGTGGTACGGACCATCAAACTGAACAACTTTCTCTATGGGACCACCATCGAAATCGTAAAAAAATAATCAGCTGTCCTATACAAAATGTCAATACCTACTCGACCCAAATGTATGGGACAGCTGATTATTTTTTTACGATTTCGATGGTGGTCCCATAGGATAGTTGTTCAGTTTCATGGTCCGTACCACAGTATTCCATATGATTATACCCTTTCTGTTACACCCTGTATAAAGCTCGATTACCACTCACTGACTGACTGACATAATTGTTTTCCCAGATGGTGGATGGGGAGGTGGGTATATTTTGACGGATTAGTAAACAAGTAACTCTCGCGAGTATGGGAAAAGTGCCAACGCCCCCCCTTTCGCCCCCCTCCCCCTACCCCTCCCTCCCTATCGTATCTCGGAAACCAAGAGGCCCGTGTTTTTGTTTTTTTACGGATTCGTATAGAGGAGGCTCGGAAAAGTAAAAACCATTTTTCAAAACTGCCCCCCTTGCCCCCCCCTCTGCCCCCGTTTTTTTTTTTAATGTGAAATGTGTACAACCACAAGCACGCGAGGTACTTGCACCTCGCGCAACACGCAAAGTTAGTATATATAAAGTTAAATAGATAGGTTATCTATTTAACTTTTATCTTATAACTTTTATGAATCATATTCATAAAATAACAACATGTTTTCACGCGCTTCTCACGATTCTCTCAATATTATCACATATTATAACGTCACCCAGTTTATTTCCTGTCCAACGTAGTCAATTGTCATAACACGATATCATTTTAACTATTTAGTTAACTACTAAAAATATCTTTGACACTATACCCAACAGCTATGATTTAGCATAACTTTCCGTTTCATCATTTATCTTGTACGTATGGTTAAAGGCCTTTTTTATAAAATTTATTTATTTATGGTAATCAACAAATTCTGGAATAGACTGATGTCACTAGTGCGTGTTTCAACGTGATGATTAAAATCACGTTTTCATAACAAAACAAGGAAGAATCAAAAGGCTAAGCGCACATTACAGCCGCATCACCTATAGTGTGTAGGAGGATTTGGTAATGTGGTGCGGCCTGTCCAAATATGCGTAAGCCTTTATTCTTAATTATTTTAAGCTTAGAGATAATTCAAAAAGCCCTGGTAAAAATAGTCGGACAAATGACAAGGCCGTACAAAGTACGGACGGGGGGTCAAAAAGCCAAACATGACCGGGCTTATCCAGACAGATAGACATTCAACTCATCATCATCATTCTCTTGTCCTTGTCCCAATTTACTTGAGGTCGGCGCAGCATGTCTTCCATACTTCTCTATTACTCGTCATCTCATCAGACACCTCCTTACGTGCCATATCATTCTTCACACAGTCCATCCATTGTTTCTTTGGTCTTGCTCTACTCTTATACTCGTACCCATCCACAGTCATAGTCAAAACTTTCCTCACCACATTTTCCTCATTCCTTCTCATGCCCATACCGATTACCACACAACGACCGACCGATGACAACTAATTACCACACAATTTTTCAGACACCGGCGCCACTTTCCTTTCACACTTCCTCTTATGTACTCATTTCTTATTATATCCATTCGCGACAGACAGATAGACATTAAACTATTCGATCAAAGGTATCTAATTATCTATATAACGATTTGATTACAAATTAATGGCGAAAGTGTAATTGTGGAAGAACGAATGTAAATACATTACTTATAAGTTCTGTTTATCTTTCAGGGTCCCGCAGAACTGTCATCAGAAGCAGTCTTAACCACATTCAACAAGACTTTCGAGAAAATCTTCATCCCAGAGCCAAAGAAACAGAGTTCACTTGTCACAATGTAAGTTACAAATTACTTATTCGATTCAATGTTTTTAGTCAATTTATGGGCGTATTATATAATTATCACTTGCTTCGGTGAAGGAAAATATCGTGAGGAAGAGAGATATTTCTCGACGGCATGTAAAGCTAAATCAGAGGCCCTTGGGTGGCATAAAAAATTCTGACACAAGGATAGACACGAAAAAGAAAGATTACTAATTTCAAGATATGCAAGCACAGACAGTGCTTGGATTATGTGTAAGATGGCAAAGAAAAAATCTGGATGAGTTAAAGTTTGAAAAGAAAATCACGAGCATTAATCATCACGTAGCACTAACGACTCCCATTCCGATAACTGATCAATCTAAGGATGTTTTTTTGGCCCGACACGCACTTGCTCGGTTTTTTTCCACGAAGTTACCCATGTTATCCAATCAAAACCTATGGGCAAATCTGTTGGGCCACCGCCACCCCTTTTAAAATATCTAGCTGTCTTGTGGCACCTTTCCAAAGTTGACCAGTTGACCAAGCATTTACGCGGGCCCACCTTAAACCTAACAATTTTTTGTCCAGTTTCTCAGTATGGAACACAATAATGGGCTCGTCGTTGCTGACGATGGCGTGGGGCGTGGAGCGAGCTGGTCTCCCGGCCGCCCTGGTGCTGATAGCGTTCATGGCAGCGTTATGTCTGTACACCGCCTATGTGCTGCTCAGGGTTAACAAGTATCATGGTGAGTTGTCACGCTGTTCTAGTGGAAAGGTATCTGCTCTCTGCCGGATTGGTCTAGACTTCTAGAGTGGTAACATGAGCAACCGCTGAGTGCAGGGATTTGGGTTCGATCCCCGATTTGATTCAAGTGTTAGCGGAGTTCTCATTAGGAAAGTATCATCACCTGATTGTACACACCTTTCTTTTTTTAGTCAACTGCTGGATTTTTAAGAGAAAAATTTCTGATAATATTACCCCTTTACCCAGAATATGTTAGTCTAACTTTCGACTACTTTTTCTGTGAATTCGCCATGATAGACAAATGGTTTATATCATCGGTAAGTGAGAAAATTTGAAGTACCGATGCGACATACATACTGCTGTTGGTACTCCAGGGATTCTTATTAATTACCTTCTCCATCATGTAGAAAAATGACTTATCTTGTTCTCTTCTTATCTTCCATCTCCTAGGTAGTCAAAGCTGCGAAGTCCCCGCCCTATGTCGAACTCTGCTAGGCCCGTGGGCGGAGGTGGTGGCGCATATCTTCAGTCTGCTGGTGTTGCTGGGCGCGAACATCGTGTACTGGATACTCATCTCCAACTTCTTGTACTTCACTGTCAATTATTTTGTTGGTAAGTCAGGGCATATGGAACTTTAATAATATCTCCTGAAGTCAATCCATCACTTATGGAATACAGTAAAGTGGTATCAATTATAGCAACACAAGACTAATAATTTGAAAGATTACCCTCCCATTTTCCTTTTAAATCGCTTCTACGCAATCCAAGTTTGGATTTTAAAGCACCTCGAAGTTAAGTCCCAGAATTAAGAACCGAGTATGACTAGTTACGGCAAAACTTTCATCGTTTGAGTTTCTGCAGCCAAAATCTTATCGTTGACAGATCAATCGTGGTCATGGTTGTGAAGTGCGCGATGTTTTTAGGAATTAAATATATATCTTCAATAACCTATAGCATTCCCGTCATTTTCGTCACCCCAGACCTCAACAGCTCAAACACAATAGTGTACAACTCGTCCCTCCTGTGCCCGCGACACACGAACGCGTCTCTCATGCTGGCCGAGCCGCACGTGGACTCAGCGTACTGGGGCCTGCACTCCACCGTGCCCATCTATGTGGCGTTCATCGTGTTTCCGCTGCTCAACTTCAGAGATGTCTCCTTTTTTACCAAGTTTAATTCATTGGGTGAGTTCTAGCATCATCGTCATCAACAGAAGATCTGGTTGAATCTACAGGCTTAATTAGAACCATCAGTTTCTGACGAAGGAAATTGGTGCCCCCAAGTTTATGTTCATAGTCTGTTAAAACGAAGAAGTATTGAAAAAGTGTGGTGACTACCTTGTCTGTCTGAACCATAGAGAGCTTCTCGAATGTCGACAGTTAAATCTATTCTCTCTTTCTTAAAAGCATGCTGACTATAGTTTATCTTTTCATCTCACGAGAAGGAAAGATCAGAATTTTAACTCATTTTTATCAAAATACCACTTTTAAGGGCTCACAACCATTCCTGCATACTTCATGCTGTACTGCAAAGACTGTGGTTTCAACAAAATGTGATCAGCTTTTATCAGGACTGACTCTTCTTTTGTCTTACTAAGTGTCAAAGTCTCACAACCGAGTCAGTTAGAACCTGATCCCTTACAAAAAAATCACGAAAGCCTATTTATGTTTCCAGGAACACTATCAGTAGCCTACCTCCTGATCTTCGTCCTCGTGAAGGGCTACGCGTGGGGCATCCACATCGGCACGATCTTCTCTGAGACGCACCCCATACAGAACGCGGCCGTGCTGAGTGGGATGCTGGCGCTGTCCTTCTATATACACAATATCATCATCACCATCATGGGCAACAATGCTAGGCAGGATAAGAATGTAAGACTATTTTCTCTATTCATTTTTCATAAGGGCTAGATGCGGAGGTGGCCAATCGAGCAAAATTTTGATCTCATGGTGGACAAGGCAAGCCCAAAAATTTTTGTGAGGTTGGCGATATCGTCAAAGTCGCCGGAAACATTTGGACGAGGGCACAGGGACTGCTCCAGGGTTACGGGACTGTTCGAAAGAGATACCGCGGCTCTGGAACACAAAGGGCAAAGGAAGGAAAATGGTAATAAAAGGAACCGGAAATTGTGGCAAAATAAAGAGGAGTTCAAAACCGGTTGAACCAATGAAACCCAACAGTTGGTGATTCCGGGCTGAAATGATGATGATGATTAAAATGCTCGGAGAGAGAGTGGGACCCTAATTGACACGGATGATTCCTCTCAAAACTAGACTATCAATAATGAGAAAAATACAAAACCTTCGATACTGTAAACTTTTAGTAATTTTGATTGTAGCAGATGAACTGATCATAGTCAGAAATTCTGGCCTAGCAAAAGCTATTGCCCAACAATTGGTTGGAAGGCAGTTAGCAATCGCTTCATATAAAAGGCCGTGAACTTTTAAAGGGCTGGGGCTGGGGGTCGGGGGCCGGGGTGTTATCGAAAAATAAAGTGTTATATTTCAAGCAACCAGCAAAAACTCCCTTACAATAACTAACCTACCTCGGCACGTTCTCAAGATGGAAGCCGGACGCGAAATAATTGGCCGAATCTAGGAAATTTTAAAACATGATATCCTTCTAATAAAATGTATTTTCATCAGGGCAGAGACTTGACGATAGCGTTCCTGCTGGTGACCGTGACGTACACGCTGGTGGGAGCCGTGTTCTACATCTGCTTCCCTCTCGCCAAGTCGTGTATTGAAGATGTGAGTATCTATTAAATACTACTACTTCTCTGCTAAGGCTGGGGTACCGTTTTGAAAATCGTACCCATCCCATTGATAACTTTCTAAATGATTGTCTTTAAATATATTAATACTGGAATCCAAAATATTTTGAAGCTCTCCCTAATTGCAATGGCACTAGGGAGAACACGTATTATGTACAAACCTTAGTGATGGTAAAGCAAATGTAATTAATTTTTAAAGGGTAATAAACGAAAAAAAAAAAAGTGCCTTTCGCCTTCGTCTTCGGTCTTGTAACACCCTTTCTGTGTGTAGTAAAGTGCTTTCCACAATTTATGATCCTTAGCAACATAAAAGGGTCTCAAATTGAGATTGTCTAAATAACAATAAGTAGGTATAACAATTTGCCATAAAATTAAGTAGTATGAAATTAATATAATGTTCAATACCTAATACAATGTATTGCAACCCATTTTAAATCTAGAAGTGCAACAGAATCGTACATCGAAGATGTATTTCAATATTTTGTATGAAGTAAGTACTTATCCATGATTATTTTCTGTTGTTTCCCAGAATTTGTTGAATAACTTCGAAATGCATGACGTGATGACTGCAGTGGCTAGGATATTGCTGCTGTTTCAAGTAAGTACAAGTAATACACTACAAGTTTGAAGTTACAGTCGGTTTGGTGCTAAACTAGATATTGCGGAAAAGGTTCCTCTTCATAGATCTACATGTTTACAGACTATTTATGGAGCTTAGATGCATTCAGAGACTTATGACTTGCACATGGCCAGCATGACAACCAGTCTTATCAAGGGTTATCATATTACCCAATATTAACTGGGTTGTGGAGGTCAGATAAGCAGTTGCGCCTAGTAAAATACAAGTATTCAGCTGCTTCCGGTTAGACTGGAAGCCGACCCTAACATAGTTGGTAAAAGGCTAGGCAGATATGACATGAACAGCCACGAGCCAGTGGAAAGGAAGAAGGCTCCAGTAGCGAGTTGCAGGTCAGGCACTTACCTACCTTCATGTAATTTATTTCAACGCTCTCGAAATAGTTAAGGAAAACATCACCAGGAAACCGGCATGTCCTGCGACTTATAATTCGAAGACATGTGGCATCAACCAACCGTCATTGGGACCGCGTGGTGGATTTACGGCCCACTTCCTCACGCAGAGACATGTGTCCCAGCAGTGGGAAAAAGAGCCTAGAGAACCGAGCTTAATTTGTTATTTAAATTAAGTTAATTGCCCCATTAGCAATACGGTTCAAAATAACCACGAACGTTCCATTCTCCCAGGTGGTGACAGTCTACCCTCTGGTAGCGTTCATGCTCCGTACAGAAGCGATCCTGCTGCTACCCTTCAAGGAGACTCGCCTGAACACCGTCCTCATCAACCTGACTATCATGTCCTTGTGTATAATCGTCGCTTGCTTCTGTCCCAGCATTGGGACTATTATTAGGTAAGAATTTTTAAATAATCTTTATTTGTGTTGTGTAAAATAAAATTAAAATTATTTCATGTGATTTTTAAAACTAATATTTGTCGGGATAGGCATGCCCTCTACTACATGAGATATAAACATGAATGCGAAATGTGGATCTTTACCCATCGGTCAAGTTTAGTCTTTAGCGCCTTGCGGCTGAACGGATTTGGAAATACTTAGATTATAACCTGGGTTTAGAACAAAATATACTTTTATACGTTCTCGTGGGATAATTTTTGACCATCACGCGGGTGATGACGCTAGTTTAACAAAAATGAACACCGAAAAAATACCACCCTTCAACTATACATACAGGGTGTAATGAGACCCTTAACGAGGCCGTCAGGACTCAACGTAACGCACTCAAAACATTGTGCTGATGGGTGGATTGAATAGTACGGGGGTCGTGGAGGAAAAATCTTCAATTAAAACAAAATTGTGAAAAAGTTGGAACTTTGACCCCCAATATCTCCGTAATTAGAAGGTTCCCAACACAAACAACAAGTGCGTTTCGTCTTCGTTAAGGGTTTTGTTACACCCTTTGTTAAGTTTATCACCGACACAGAATAGATTTTAAAAAAAACAGACAATCACAATATTTTCATATTTACCTCCGTCATAAATCTCTTATCCGCAGATACACAGGCGCCATAAGCGGGCTGGTGCACATCTTCCTGCTGCCGTCGCTGCTGCAGCTCCGCTCGCTGCAGCTGCGGCGCCGCTCGCGCTGGTGGAAGACGCTGTTCTTCTGCGCCATCATACTGCTGGGGGCTGTTAACCTGTTCTTGCAGTTCTTTATTAACGAGTAGACGACTTGGAAGGTTTTGTTGAACCTATACGTGATGACAACTTCTGGTGGAAAAATAGGAAGAACTCCTGAGCGAAAAATGTGCTCTCAAAAGCAATTTTTACCAAAATTTCGTTAAGTATTGAGTTTAAGTTATTTTATACTTTGACAAGTTTATTCCTTATTAAATTCTGCACAAAACAGCCGAATGTTAAATTGACGTGGGACCAATCGTTCTTGAGATATAAGGCTAAGATTGAAAGACGCTGTTCCGCGGCGCCATCGTAGGTACTGCTCGCTGGCAATCTGACCATGCAGTTCTTTTATTCATGAGTAATGGATAGGGGTTGTGGACTTAAAAATGTAAAGGACTACCCGACATCAACTTTTACCATGAATTTGGAACATGATTCTAAATCCTCCCCAAAAATTAAGCGGTTCCATACATTTTGATTGACTTGGTATTGTAATAAAATAATAAAAGTGTCTAAGAAACAGCTGAAAAAATCCTGCGCTGGTGATATGTTGAATTCAAGGCAAAATTTTCCATTACAATATGCAGTTACACACAGTTGGTGTTGGACGGATAAACAGGGCGAGATGAATTAGTTTTTCGTTTAAGTATGTGCTACAAGTGACAAACTACCCACAGATATAGATGTACCTAGATAACGCAAGCATCACATTTTTTAGGGTTCCGTAGCCGAATGGCAAAAAACGGAACCCTTATAGATTTGCCAAGTCTGTCTGTCTGTTCGTGTATGTCACAGCCACTTTACTCCGAAACTATTAAGACTACACAGATCAAACTTAGTAGGTAGATGTATTCTGTGAACCGCTATAAGGTTTTTATACAAAAATAAAAATAAGATTAAGGGGGTTCCATACATGGAACTGAAACTAAAAAATATTTTTTTCATCAAACCTATATGTGCGGGGTGTCTATAGATAGGTCTTTCAAAATGACATTGAGGTTCCTAAAACCATTTTCTCTCAAAGTAAATCGTTTGAAAGATAAACATTTCCAAAGTGGTAAAATGTGTGTCCCCCCCCCCCTCTAATTTCTAAATCCATATGTATTCATGTTTCTCTGTACTATAAATATGACCAGTTTGTGAGAAATGAATATGACCAGTTTGTGTGAAATGTTTTTATGAGAAATATTATCTTTGACATGGTTTTGATAATAACCAAAGCTTTCTGATGAGCTTTACAAGACAGTGACGGAACAGTGTTGAAATCAAACCGTTATAAAATGTAAATAGTAATATTAATGTTGATTTAGATTATGGTACAGCCCCAATATATTTGAGTACGACTGAGGTCGACATCTTTAAATGAACGTTATTTATCACGTGCTTTGACATATGTGCGAAAGTGACAGGAATAACGCTTAGCCGAAATACGTGAGTGACTTTTAAACAAGGTGTAAGGGCCGATTCACACCGGGACAGCAGCAGCAAGCACTTTCAGTGTATAATTAAACTTTATCTACATTATTGAAAGACTAGTATCGCTTGAAAGGTCGAAAAGGTCGCGTGTCTTGTCAGCGGTACCTACTGCCCGCGTTCGGCCTCGTCGCGTCGCTGTGGACTTCTGCCGTTCAAGTGTGAATCGGCCCTAACAGCATAAACGCAAGATCTCTCGTGTGGTGACTCAGACCATGAAACTGAACCACTTTTGTACTGAGACTTTTGGAAATTAGAATAGAATCAAATTTTATTTTTCAAATATGGGTAATATACTTACCACAATAGTTTTTATGAAATATTAAAGATCAGCCATAAATTCATATATTTTTTTAGTTTTACCATACATGGTTGATCAGCAGATCTCGAAATTCTGCGAATTTTGTGAACTCTAAGAACAAAAGTTGTTCAGTTCCACAGGTCTTGCGATTATTATGTTACACCTTCTAGATCTCGACCTGAGATTTTTCACTTACAAGCGTTTTCTCTGCCTTGCCTCGCAGCGCTAGCCTAGAAAAGCTTATTGTGATCACTCACAGAGTCACAGCAGATGACGTCTATATGAGTGTTAAAATAAAATCGCAGTATAAGATTTCGAAAGCTGGTCAACCGCTGAGAGTTGAATTCTAAGAGTGCAATATAATATTTGGCATTAAGTCAGATGTCGTGTAGGTACACCCGTATCTATAAACAAGTCAAAATGATTATTTGAGTAAAAGTACTTAATTATAATAAGGTACGATTTTTTCTGTAGTTAGAACTGTTATGTTAGAATTCTTAGCTTTGCTATCTTTGACGGTGGTTACTTCGTTCAAATTCTTGTCTATTGTATAAAACGGTTGCATAAGTAATTACTTAAACTCAAGTAACTATTTTGACTTGCATATAGATACCAGGGTTAGTGTTATTCAGAAAGGCATTTGTTTGTTTAGTAGTACCGAGTAGTACGAATCAAATCAGTGTTTACATAATATTAAATAGTGTTTACCTAATCTTAAACTAAATATAGTACCGCGTTGTATCAAACGAAATCTGTAAATACCAAAGTTAAAAAATATCTAGTCATAGTTATTAGTTTAAGAGAAACTAGGTTATATTTATTTATTTAAACAACATTTATTTTTAAATAGTTTTCATAATTTATAAACGTTAAAAAACTAACCAATTGTTTACTACTCGTACAAAGTGTCTTTGGCCAATATGTACTTTTATTGAACAGAAATAAAAATATCAATCTGTCTGTACACATTTGTAAATATTAACAGAGTGAATATATTGTGATTTTTGTCTTAAAAAAAAAAAATGTTTTATTTATATCTCGCGATGTCTTCCCACTTTTACACAGAATCCAAATTTAAAATATATTTATCTTTTATAAAATATACGTTATATGGCTTTTATCAATAGCGCAACTCTTAGGGCTCATGTACGCTGGCAGCCACGCGGCGGCGATATCCCGCGCGCCGCAAGTGACGCATTCCAAACAAACGCGCGTAACATCACTGCTCGTAAACGATCTCATAAGTCGTCACATGTTTGAATTAAAAGCGGGCCGCACCACGTTGTGCGGCGTTGCCGTAAATGAGCCCTTAGCTTAGTACTTAGGCCTATTTGTATTAGAAATCACTAAATATATATAACGTCAGAAAAAGTAAAATGCTTATTTAAAAATCTTTTTATCTTTAACGTATTTAAAATATCTTCTCCTTCAGTCCATCGCTTGCAAATGATAGAGACCGATTGTGTAAATATGCTATTATACATTATGTTAAGCGCTAAATGTATTTAGTCATTTGTGCTTGGGCCTTAGGGCCAGTGGTGCACCAACGAAGCGCAGTATAGCGTGATTTATACTGACAATCAAATATTAACCACTAGGTTAATATTTGATTGTCAGTGTTTGATTGTAGTATTTTTTTTTTTTCAACTTTATCAATAAAAACTTTTTCAAAATAAACTTTGATTGTCTGAGAGAAATTAAAATATCAATGCGAACAAAAGTTAAGGTTATTAATTTTCGACTTTACTTATCAAGATGCAATGTTGACATTTATGTGACACTTTTGGCAGGGAAATGGAGTTTGCACCGACTGGCCCTTACAATAATTATCAAAAGATTGTGCATCGAACACACTACAAAACAGAGAGATATAATATACGTAATTATTTCTTAACAATTAAATATTATGTTATTTATTATATATTGCAACACTCCACAAGGAACTTAGATTATTTAACTTTTAAAGTTAAAAGCATAAGTATGTCTACGAGAGAAGCGCCAAGGTAGCCCGCGGCATTCATCTTTTCTTACGTTTTTTCAATTGGAAGAAAGAGGGTTGTCTTGTAACAATTGTAATTCTGTAAATACCTACGTGTTACGGTCGCAAATCATATTTGTTTAACATACAGCCTGGTACTGACTGGAAAATTGTAAAAAAACGTAAGAAAATTTGAATTACGCGAGCTACACTGGCGCTGCCCTCGTGCTCTTAGGCTATAAAAGGTTTTGGCCATAACCTCCTAAGGATTTTGAAGAATTTAACGAATAACCATTAATTTTGTTCCCCACACCTTATTCGTTTTTAAAACTTGACTTTATAATCATAGAATTTGATCTCATAAAATATAACAAAAACGAAAAAATATCGCTAGTTATGTAGCTAGCTGAACATCGGTTTCTCAAAGTTTTAAATTTATGACAATGATGCATGGAAAAGTTTAAGTGTTCAATTTTATAACTTTCAGTTTGGTATGTCGGTAGATCAGTCAGGCCCGCTTACACCACAATTCACTAAATGCGTTAACGCTACTAAACTCGCAAAATTTAACAAAAAACAGAACGGCGATTTAAAAAGAAACTAATCATGATCAGTACATTAAAACCGCGTTCAGATGCTGTTAGTGTCATAATTGGCACCGTAATTTGGCACAGACATCTCTTGAACGCCGTTTAGATGTGCTGAGCGTATTCAGTTTCATTGACGAATTTGTGGTGCAGACAGACTTTAAACTGGATATCTCCTAACAAAATAATGCGATATGTTAGTGTACATATTTATGTGATGACGGTAGGCGCGTCACGTCCGGTGTACTTGTGCAGCTCGGAGACCTGCAGCGCGACGTCGATGAGCGGCTTCAGCATCACCTGCGCGTCGCCCAGCACGGTCTTAGCCTCGTACGAGTCTATGTATAGTCTGCAATGGGAATTGGGACTGTGTTATTCTTATCACCAATCTTACTTGTATTACCATTGTTTCTACATTAGCCGTTTGGCGTTATGTAGTCTAAGTTGATTTTTCATTGACCGAAAAGGTTCTGCATAATTTTCGGTTGCAATGGAATTTGTTTAATTCTTAGTTTTGTGAAATCCCTGTTTGAATTTTGTTGGTATAAGTGTTGGTGACATACCTGACAGTAGCGCCCGAGCTGCCTGTACCGCTGAGTCGCAGCACGATACGGGAACCATCCTCGAAGATTATGCGAAGACCCTGCAAATTAAATTATCGTATCACAATGCTGTTACGTGTTGGGCATACAATTTGGCCGATACAAGGTACAACCACACCTGCTCATTCGTTTTGTTGTACCTTGTTTCAAAATCAAAAGTCATATATTAAAACTAGGCTAAAGGTCAGCGCGTTTTGATCGTCAATTACACAAGACAGTGCCCAAAACACTAGGAAGTGGCGAAGGGGGGGCCTTCGCCACTTCCTAGTGTTCTAGCTGGGAAGAAGTGACTGAACTAACTCCCCAGCAACACATCTGTGTGCTAGAAGAAGCAGATTGTATACAATTGTATCCGAGGTGATAACATTATAATTATGAAAGAGAATATTAAATTAATTTAATTGCCACATGTCAGCTAGCACTAACACACCATTCAATATAAAAAAGTGAAAGATAATTAAACATTGAGGATACACTCAAGCAAGCAAGTATAGTGACAGTTTTATGTAATCTTCAAATAATTCTTGGTAATACTGAATTGCAGACAGCGCAATTGCAATTAAAACGAAATTCCTAATCAGATATAGATTCCGTTTTTATTCAACGAGTTATTTTATCGAAATCGTTTTCACAATGATAATGATTTAATGGTTAGATAGAAATAAAGAAAAAACCCACTTCTAGGTTTAGCTCGCCTTTATAAACCAGCTGTAATATTGTAACCATGGCTTGGTAATGAGGGCTATCGATTTTGAGCTCACTAGATGGCGCCACTGTCGCGTAAGGTCATGTCAATAATTCTATTTTATACTTTACAGTACCAATAACTTCATAAAAAGTTTATTTTATTACGTATAACAACATAGTGTAAACTTCAGATACATATTTACAATATTCTCACTAAATTAGCAAGCTTGAAATATTTAAAAATCATTTAACCTCCAAGTACTAACAAATAAGATCCTAAGTTGCTACTTAAAATCTTCAAGTCTTAATTAATCAGGAATAGCTCAATCTAGACCACAATCGTGAATATTAGTAAAAATACGTGATACAAAAGCACGCAACGCGTGAACTTTTTATGAAATCTGACATTCCGGTGCCCTCGCGCTACACTAGCTCCTCTAGCGGCGAATACACACGAGATAGCCCCCATTGACGAGTACAGTACACTAAAGAAAAGAATAGGGTTGAACTCTAACAACCGTATCTATAGTCAAGTCAAAGTAATTACTTGAATTTAAGTAATTATTTTAGAATCAATTTTTAAGCAATAGACAAGAATTTGAACCGAGTTAGAACTGTCAAAGAAAGCAAAGCTAAGAATTCTAACTTTTGACAGTACTAACTTCAAGCAATCGCTAAACGACAGAATAAAAATAGTATCTCTTATAACTATTTTCACTCAAGTAATCACTGACTTGTTTATAGATACGGTTGTGAGAACGGGCCTGTGTAAAAAAAGAAACCGTCTCAAAATAAGTTGAGATAGATGGATATACCTGTTTCATAGCCACGCTCTGGTCAATAGGGTCCATGTAGGAGAAGTTATCGGCCAGCTTCACCACGTACGTCTTGCCGCCGCTGGAGTGCGACGAGCCCACGAACCCCGGGGAGGTGATCTTCTTCTCCAGTACTTGCATCATCTCATTGCACGGGTCGCTTGCGCATTCCTCGTAGTCGTATCTGGTGCGAAATTGGGTAGTTAATATTTAAATACTAAATATAATCTCTCGTACTGGCTTAAACTGTCGAAAATCAAAATCAAAGTGAAAAACGCTGACAAGGCTCTGTAAAACATTGATTAGTTAAAATAAAAAAAAATATAATTATGACATTTCTTTAGATATCATTCGAGATCAATAGACTGAGCTTACTGAATCAAATTATTCCTACTGAACTGCCGTAACAAAGATATTTGCAAAGCGAAAAAGAGATCACAGGGTCAAAAGCCGCCTATCGCAAGCCTCGAACTTGTAGCTGTAATTGTAGCAGGATGGTGACGAACTCGCCACATTTCTCAATTCGCATCAGAACAATCGTCCTGTATTGTCCGTAGATCTTGAAACTGTTCAAGGGTTGATATTCACACTTCGATGGCAATTGATGGACTACTAACTGGTTCGATAGGGCTCTTTGTCTGGACGTGAAGAGGAGTGGAGTAGGCTCAAGTGTGGCTAATATAAATCAATTATAATAATAATAAATATCGCTGGACATTACACACAGCGCCATCTAGGTGCCACACCAAGCAACGAGGCTTGTGTCGTGGACACCAGATAGTTGATACTACTACATAGATACTTTTTTTGTTTGTAAATACATACTTATTATACATATAAACATCCATGACTCGGAAGCAAATGTCCATGCTCATCACACAAACATTTGCTCGACCGGGATTCGAACCCGGGACCCTAAGAACGTAAGGCAGCCTCGCTACCGCTGCGCCATTCTGGTCGTCAATTGTGGCATAAGACGGAAAAAGACGTCATTCACCATGTTTCGGTTCTGACGACACGACTCGACACTGTGCTGAACTAAATCGACAAACATGGCGTAACATAATCGGCTCAAGCTAATTCCGCGTCGATAAGTGTGTCGCTTAACTTCAAACTCGGATATATCCAATTCTGAGATTTTTCAAGATTTTGTTATCAAAAGAAAAGGAAAAAATAAAGCTTTTAAACAATTTTATCAGTTGTGTATAAATCCGCATGGTTCTTGAGAAATAAACCGTCAAAATTATAAAATTTTATCTAAGTCAGATAGATCTATGGCGAGACAGTTTTTTCAAACGTAGTTAAGTCCATGAGATCCAATCAGCTACTAGCGTTTGTTCAACATGGCTGGCCGTCGACGTAAACTCAAAATGTAAAATCCAGATCTATTAAATCAAAATTCTATAAATCCACACTGAGTTTTTCAAAGATAGATGAATTGCATTCCATTATATCAAATGAAGGTAAATCCAATCTTAATATTACATTTTTGAAAGGATGAATGGTTTAAATACTGAACTTGCTAAACAAAATAGTTTTCTTCAATACTGTTGCCATAATAAAAAAATACTGCCCTTTAATTCATGAAATTTAGACTATTGTCACTTTTTTTTTAAATATCTCTTAAGAGCGTAGAGTGGATGTATCCGAGTTTGAAGTTAAGTGACACAAGTGTAGTCTCCAAAAAATATAGCACAATATGAGGCTTTACCTTGTGAAGTAATTCCTGCCGAACTGTCCCCAGTGCTGCTTCAGGATGTCTTCAACGGACAGCCCAGTAGCGGCCAGCACCGACAGCCAGGCGAGCGCGGCCCACAGCCCGTCCTTCTCTCGCACGTGGTCGGAGCCTGTTCCGAAGCTCTCCTCGCCGCAGAGGGACAGGCGATCCGCGTCCATTAGGTTGCCGAAGTATTTCCAGCCTGGGGAGAAACAAAAAGTTTGATGTTATTTTTAGAAAAAAAAAAACCATGGAAATGACTCCGGCTACGACTGGCCATCACTATGTATTTTTAAAAAGTGCGCGGTCGAACGTCGCGTTCGGAATTCAAATCGAAGCGACGTTGTTACTTGCGGTTATTGCCAATCGCAATCGGTCGGAACCATCCAACTTTCACGAATCGGGTTTTAGATTCATAGTTTAAATTGTTAACAGACTTCAACAATTGTCGGGGGATAAAGCTCATGTCAGATAGTATGAAAGAATGGGAGGAAGTGATAAAGAAAAGAATAAGAGAGGAGAGTGAGATTACCCAAAATCAGTTTGGGTTTATGCCAGGTCGAGGAACAGTGGACGCCACTTTTGCACTCCGCCAAGTGTGCGAGAAGTACAGTTGCAAGATCGCTGCGATGACCCCAAATAAATTGGGAGATGGGCAGACAATGATGGTGAGTGTAACTTGTTTTCTGACGGCTGCAGGTGTCTAAATGTCCACCCTGTATTATAGCACTTACCAGTGGGCACTTCGAACATCTCATGTCCAGTCGCAGCAGCCACCCTGTCCACGGCGGCCGCGGTGGGCATGGAGCGCGCGTAGCCCCTCACCCCCGAGCGCCGGAAGTAGGGGATGTGCTGCAGGTTGTTGGCCAGCACGGCCAGCGAGTCCGACGGCGTCACGAAGAACGCGTCGCGCCCGATTATCATGTTGCGGTCACCTGGCGACGAAATTGTCGTTGTTAAAATGGAGTAATATTTAATGTTTTTTGGGATGTCTCTCTCCAAATTGTTTCTACACCTACACCTCTGTAGCGCATAGCGCCACTATAAGAATACTGCAGCAACATAGAACAAAAAGTACTACAGCGCCATCTATGTCCCAGGCGAAGTACTAAACATCGAAATCCTACATCACGCGAGTAACTACAACACTATACTACACACACACACACACACACACACACTATACTATGTATTCGCGACTTAAGAGTATATAGCAGAACCCGACAACAAGTGTCGGGCTGTAGCCCACCAGACATAACACCCGTCTGGTCGGAGGATCCTCCCTTTTCTGTGGGGGCTAAAGAACTTTACACCCTGTTTTCGCCAAATCCAATCAAATTTTTATATCGTCTGTGATTACACCAGGGGATTATGCTAAATCGTATTCCGATTAGCTAAAGCAATAAAGCCTAAAGCTAAAGCAATAAAGCTTTCTGCCTATTTTTTCATTGGTCATTATTTTGTACTACTTCTTGCCAATTCTTTGTTCCACAATCTGTTTTAGAGTCCATCGCGATATCGCTGTTTCAGGGTTACCGATCCTGTATTCTAACCGATGACTCATTTGGTATGTGGCAGACGTGACCAACTATTTGAGCCACTTCAACTATGAACGTTTAGAACAATTGCAGCATTTACAAAAAAACATCTTTGACTCACCATCTCCATCAAAAGCAGCTCCCAGATCGTAGTCCCCAGCCTTCACAGCGTTGACGAGGTCAGCAGCGTAGGTCAGGTTGGGGTCGGGATGGGCCCCCCCGAAGTCTTCCAGCGGCACGATGCGACGCACGTTGGCTTCCTTCGCGCCGAGCTCGTCCAGGAATATGCGCTTTACGTAGGGTCCCGTTACTGCGGGCAAAATATGTTTTGTATCATACATTACATCTATTTAGTATAAATGTTGTAAAATGTTGTCCGTGCGTGAGGCACATAACTTATCACCTGTAATACCTGATAGGACACGCCTATTGTAAAGGCATAGGGCCACGAAAGAATTTGTGAAATATGATGAGTTGCGATACATTATACAGGGTGTAACAAGACCCTTCACGAAGCCGTCAACCAAGCATTATGTACATCAAACTAAGCAACTTTACGCAAACACTATTGCTGGGAAACGACTTTTTTTTTGGGGGTGAAAATATACGTTTTACGGTAGGACTCAATGTAAAGCACTCAAAACATTGTGCTGATGGATGTATTGAATAGTACGAGGGTCGTGGAGCTGTTTAAAGTGAAAATCTTCCATTAAAAACATGTATGTATTTAAGAAAAAACTTGTGAAAAAGTTGGAACTTAGACCCCCAATATCTCCGTAACTAGAAGGTTCCCAGGGGGACGGGGAGAACAAGTACCTTGCGGCTTCGTTAAGGGTCTTGTTACACCCTTTATTTTAATTTGAAAAAAAGGTGTAAAACCACCTCTAACAAAGCTAAAAGGCACTTGTTCTTCCCGTCGTTGCAATATTATTTTGTTCTGGGGCATACCTGGTAACCTTATTAGTTATTGGTACTGGTAACTTTATTACTGTAAAAACCTCCACGAGCCCCGCACTATTCAATGTATCTAACAGCACAATGTGTTGAGTGCATTAAATTGAGTCCTGCCGTAAAACGTGATTTTTTACTCCAAAACAGTCGGTTCCGAGCAATAACTTTGCGTAGAATCACTTTGATGTACAGAATGCTTGGTTGACAGCTTCGTGAAGTGTTCATTTACATCTTTTATACAGTGCAATGGTGGCCGAGTTTTGTTAAAGGCTTATAAGTCCCAAAGTTTGGAAAAGGAACCCCAAAATCTGGGACATGTTTGGACTATGAAAGGTCAAGCCGCGACCATTGTCGCTACGGATACCTATACTAAAAAAACCGACGGCTACCTAAAGTGTGCCAAAAATAAATTGGGTCAATAAACCACTGATATTAGAAGTGTAAACATTGGCAAAGATATGATGATAACCAAACCACACGTGATAACTCATGCGATAGGTTTGTGGTAGACAAATATTATTCGTCTCAACTTGGCTGATACGGTAGTACCTACTTCTCTGACCGATGACCATAATCTGTAAAAACTTTCCAATTAATTTATTTGGATAGCTTATTTTAAAAAAGCAACGCCTTCCTAGGTCGGCTCGTGGATGGGTTACCATCCATTACATAACAAATTTCTTACTAACTTCTGAAAACGCGATAAGCCGTTGGTAACGCTGACAATTAATCTTATCAAGCGGTATCGAGTACCTAGGGCCAGTACTAACTGGGTTGTGGAGATCAGATAGACAGTCGCTCCATGTAAAATACTGGTATTCAGCTGCATCCGGTTGGACTGAAAGTCAACCCATAATCGAGAACAAATAAGGCAGATGACTCACCTCCATTCATAGCATCGATAAGCACGTTGAAAGGCTTCCGCTGCTCGGAGCCCTGGATGAGGGTCTTGATCTTGTCGAAGTCAAAGATCTCCTTCATGTAGGCTACGTAGTCATTGACCGAGTTTATTACTTCCACTGTGAACTTCTGACCATCGATCTGGAAGCCGAAAATATATTGGGCTTCAACAAGGGGCATTTCATTATTTACAAAGTTTTCAAACAGATTGCCCCTTTTTATGGAGTGTTTAAGTAAAGATTGGAAATATTTCCAAAAAAAAAATCTCGGTTGGCAAAGGAAGTAAGAGTGATCACGGAAGTGATTAGACAAATTCTTTAAGCAAGCAAAAACTACACACTTTTAAACGAAATAGTTTGTTAGTTTTCTCCATAAGTCGCTGATACGACCGTAACTTTCGTACGCGTTCGAGTGTTGGCTTCATAAGGGAGGTCATCGTTTGCTTCGTTCCCGTTAAATGCATCTCTACCTTCCATGGGCCTAGGAAGGTAGGGACCTGGAGTCATGTCCTTGAATACTCACATCATAATTACTGACACCAATTTTGTTGATATCACAGACAATATCCGGAACGATCTTGTACTGCTTTATGGCGGTAGTCAGAGCGTAGATCTGATTGGTCGTGCCGTCGGGGGCGGGGCCTCCGTTGGCACAGTTGTATTTGATGCCGAAGTCGTTGTCTATGCCACCGGGATTGTGAGAGGCCGTGAGGACGATTCCACCTAGAAGAGAAATGGGTAGATTTGTTGAGATTGATTTGTAAAATTTCCCTGAAATGAATTGTTTAGATTGACGACTACTAGAGAAATATGGAACTAAAAACATGCTGCGCCGATCCTAAATAAATTGGGATAAGGGCAGGAGAATTATATAATAATGATGAATCGCCACCTGACTATTGTCTTTCATTTTGACAGTTCAACAACATTAATTTAGTTATAATAGTTATAATCTACGCTGTTGCCACTTGTTGCACAGGTGATTTTTTCTAACATATACAACTATTGGAATAATGGAATTTCCTTCTAAATAGTACGGACTACGGCAAGTAAAGAACTACGGAATTTATAGTCTATAACTACGGAGTTTAGGCACCGTATAAAAAATGGTTTTTACTAGGGTTCCGTAGCCATTTAAGTAATTAAAGAGATTCGGGCCTCACGGTTGTCCGAAGCAAGGGAAACTTGGGGCAAAGGTCCAAGCAAGTGCCCATGTCTAAATAATTTAACCAAAAAAACTGTGGATCATGAAACCTGATAATTCGCTCCGTTTCGGTTTCCATACATTTTCACGACGTGTGAGTCTTGGTATTCGTTCTTGGAAATCTACACTAATATTATAAAGAGAAGGTGATGTTTGTAACGAATATACTCAAAAACTAGGCTATATTTTTATTACTAGAGAAAATTAGGGTGGGGTGAGAATTAGGCCAAAATAAATGTCCACCCGTGCAAAGCCGGGACGGGCCGCTAGTTAATAATAATTACGGTTAGTGTTCAGTTTAGCTCTAAGTCTTAACTATATCGATCTACTGAACTACGAGTAACACAAATCATGTTTACTTATTAAATTATCTCCCACTAAGATGTAAGTAGGAATATTGTTTATTAACTTCAGTCAAGGCTAACCACTTATCGATCGGTAGTAACAATCAAGTAATATAGTAAGTAAATAGAAGTCATCTCATGTAACGTAAACATAATCAGCCTATAATATACGTTCCCATTTCTGGGATCCAGGTCTCCTGACTGTGGAGGGAGTGGGCAGTAATCCCCGTGGGTCCAGTGTGGGTTGGTAGACGTCACATGTCTTTAAACATTTTGGTTCCAAGACATGCTGGTCTCCTCACAATGTTCACCGTTTTCAAAGCAGCAGGGCACGGTCTCTACAATTTTTTGCCATCGACACGCTAAAGAAGAGCAGGGGATATAAAGTAATTTACACTTGAAGGTATAGGGTGCATGCCTGGGTACGAACCCACCACTGCGAAACCGATGAAAGTGCGGGCCCTTTCCACTGGTCCACTACACACACTGCCCTTACCATGTATTTTTTGGGAACATTATAAACTGACTATGCTGATACTGGTTAACTTGAGAACTGCTTTTGGATTCCCAGATTTTCAGGCTATCGGTTTCGGCAACCCTGTTTGAGATGAACTTATCTATCAATGATAACTGGAACTACGAGTATCTAATTGCCAAATCAACTGGCCATTTATTGCTCATCCACTCATGCCTGACCATGAGTGGATGAGCAATAAATGGCCAGTTGATCGTTATCATAATTTTAACATAATGTATAAACTACGCGATTGAAATCGCAATATTAGCCCGCAGCATCAGCATAATGCGCTCACCTCCGCACTTATAAACGACTAGCTATTGCTCGCGACCTTCGCTATTTGAATAGGATTTTCTTAACTGACCATTTCAAGGTTTTTTTTTTTGCACGAAACCCTAATCTTTTTTAATAAAATAAAAGTACTCCTTTTAACATCAGCTATCTGCCAGTAAAAGTCCCGTCGGTCCAGCCGTTTCGGAGATTAGCCCGAACAGACAGACAGAAATAATAAAAAAAATGTGTTTATAGGTACCGTATCTGCATTCAGTAAAAAGCTGTTATTTTGAAATTACAAATTATAATTCTGTTTGCTATGTTTGCTATACTCAAAGGGATGATGGATTGTAACACTAATTCTATTTAAAAAATCATAAACTGAGTTTACTTACCAAGAGCCTTGTATTTCCTAATGATGCAGGATACAGCAGGGGTAGATAGGATACCGTTTTGGCCAACCAACAGTCTTGCTACCTAGAACATAAACCAGTCACCATAAATATGAGGTTTAGCCATACTGTACTCTCTGAATGAGTGAATCCATGTAAGGTTTTTTGCGCTGATGCACATCTCAACTTGATAACAATCAAATAAATCCCTAGGGGACTCGCCCCCTGAATGTGGGTAAAGTACAGGTTATTTCAGCCTCTGGTGTGTGTTGCTGAGGATGTTATTTCACCTGAGCTGGGAACAAATTCTGAGCTAAAACACTATAGGAAGTGGCGAAGAGCGCAGCGCTTAGGGGGCTGTGTCTTGGAATACGGACGTTCAAATATTAGTTAGCAGTTATCAGCATAAAGGACACAGCACACATATCAAATCGGAAAGGGATCAGCACCGTATCGCCTTTCGCCTCGCCGTCAAACAGACATCAACCTAACATAGGCAAGCGGATCAGCTGCTCCGATACGTCAACTCGGCTACGGCTAGGCGACGCCGCGCTTACGGCTAGGGGACGCCGCGCTTACGGCTCGCCGACGCCGCGCATACTGGAAGTTGCCCTGTGAATGACAGCACGTGTGTCAGCAAAACAGTAGTGTGCGTAAAGTTGGACGAAGAGCCGAAAGCTCGCGTACGGATAGACGTAAGCGCGGCTACGGATAGGCGTAAGCACGGCTTAGGAGAGACGTAAGCGCGGGGACGACGAGCCGTAAGCGAGTTGACTATCTCATGTACCGCACCGCGGTTCGTGAGCTTGTCCCGAGGCGAGGCGATTAGGTTACGATTCCGATTAGTTGCAGTAGAGAGTTTCATACAAAGAGTACTGAACGGCTCGAGTTGAAATGGTGCCGATCCCTTTCTGTGTCCTTAATTTGTAAATGACTTTTGATTTTAATTCTGTATAAAACTTCGGGGCATACAGGCGTGACGTTATGATATTTGTAAAAAATATTTATTTTGTAGGTGTGTGCTTGGTAATCTAAAATAAATATTTTATCACAAGTCAATGATACCTGAGAACCATTATTTTTCTTTAGTCATTACTAAAAGATTGCTACCATATTATAAAACAAAATCGGTATTTGTGTCTGTCTTCAAATCAATCTTCTAAAACACAATGGAATTGAGTATTTACTATAATCTAGTGCATTTATTCGGGTATTTTTTATATATCGTCACTAAGCAGAGCACTAATCCCTCCTTATGCTAACTAATATGATAAATAACAATTTGAGTTGTTTGTCACGCCTCAACTGCTTAACAGATTTCGATGAAATTTAACATATGGATGGATAGACCATAACCTGGATTCGGACTTTAAAATCTGGGGTAAGACGTTCCCGTGGGATAATTTACTACCTACACGCGACCGCAGTCGCGGACTAAAAATAGTAATAGATAAGCAAAGATAAGTCTACATTAGTCGTCAGTGAGACGATGGTACGTACATAACGAGTATAATAAATAAAATCCGTGATATACTTGCATTATAAAACACAATACATTATTTACTGATAAAGTTGGTCTCGTTTCACTGTGAGAAATGAATTACACTGCTTTAAGATATCATGTGCATTCAGTACTTGGATGCAGTTTAATCATATGAAATAGCTATTCTACACTAGTTTGTTTTTCATAAACTCTCAGTTCAATTCAATTCTTTATTGCATATCACTTGAGTTTTACAAGATCTTAAAATAATAATAAAGTTCACATGGTTGTCAGGCACAAAAATTTTATACAATGTTGATGTAAAATAATTAACCGCTTACAATCAACAGTTTAAAAAATTGTGCCCAACATGTGAACTCTCTTTTGAATCTAACAAAGAAGGAATTACTAACAACCTGGGACCACCTCTGATATACTAGTATTACTTTATGTATGCTTGAAATAATACTGGTGTAATAATGATTGTGGAGGTTGGATAGGCAGACGCTCAATGTAAAATATAAAGTATATTTTTACTGTGAAAGTTTGCAATGCTTTAAGTGATATTAGATAAATAGAATACTGACACTGTAATATTATTAGTTTTAAGTTTCTTGCTGCGCCCTAACAGGGTCATGTACTCACTAGTTTTAAGCCTAGCGTGTAAAATTGGTTGTGTACATTGTGCAATAAATAAATAAAATACTGGTATTTAGCTGCATCCGTTTAGACTGGAATTCAACCCCAACATAGTATGGAAAAATGGCTAGGCGGATGATGATGTTGATTCAAATAAGACTGCTATCAGAGGTGGAAGTAGACACCTAATGAGGTGCATGACATAAAAGTTGTGCACTCAATGCAATTTCGACACTGAAAATTTTATTAGTACCTACTGAATCTCTGAGTTTCTGAACTCGTGATTTGAGTAATTAAGTATTTGCTTGTACAACTTTAATTTTGTGGACTTAACAATTTTAAGTCAACAGCTACTCTATAATTAATTTTATTTAAGTCTAGTATTTGCAAACACCGCATTCTACAGCCAGGTCTCTTTGGGTTTACGTGTTAGGAATTTTTCTGTAACAGCTTGGACTCCAGGTTAGTGCCTAGATGATGGCAATCAGCTTGCCTACCTCATCTCATGGTCCTGGATAAAGTCCTACCGGGTTTTTTCTCAGTAGCAGTGTCTGCATGACGGCTGATCATAGTCTTGATGGCAATATTTTTTTGTATATAGGTACAGACGGTATACCTCTGCCAGTCTGCCTAACTTTTACATGAATTCAGGTGTGTAACGTTATCTTTCATTTATTCACACCTAGCCAGGGGCACAACAAATTTTTGTAAATCACAGTGATTTACACATTTTCCAAACAGAAGCTGATTCAAATGATTAGTGTCAATGTATGATGCAATGTTATTTCATAAGTATACGAGGTACAATATTATCTGATTATAGAAAAATACCTTGTCATCATCTGAGATTATTTATTTGATTGGCCATTGTTGATAGCGTTTTTTTTATGATAAATGATGTCACTCATTGTAGAGCGAAATACTAGAAAGGGGGCTTGGCACCACTCATATTATAATATTTAGGCCTGCTCACATCAGAAATTACTCTAATGTGCATACAATCTGGCATCTCCTCGGATTTAGTTTATTGTATTATATTTATTGAGTATTACATATAGAGCAAGATCCCAGGGCCGCCACACATTACTTATTTTCTGATTAACAAAATGTGTGGCATCAAGTAGTGTTGGTATGTGTAGTGAACGTATGCATACCTGTTAACTTATGCCAATGCCAATTTTATCAATAACCACTTTTTGATGAAATTACACACAAAATCAATGGTGTCTTCTGAAAATTTATTTGTATAGAGAATAGAAGAATTACCATTGAAAAGTGGCATTCTGTTGGTTCTTAAGTTTCATCTTTTATTTTGCTTTAGTCAGTTCAACAGCCAAATTTCAGATATTGTATAGCGGATTGTTCTATTCAAACTTCTTTTTAGCTCTACAGATACATTGTATTTGAAAGTTTCTTTCTGTTTATGGGAAACAGATCTGAATTAAATAATAAAAATGCAAAGATAATATGAACTTACTCCATTAGCAGCTGAGATCTTGATAATTTTGTCGACAACCTCCTTCAAGAGGTATCTGCCATCTCCGCCAACAACCAGCGTGGATCCCGGCAAGGAGTCTTTAACCGCATCCAAAATACTCTGCACAAAGTTCTCCGTATAGTGTTCTTGAACGAAAACCTTAACTTTTTTACGCAAACCACTTGTTCCCGGCTTCTGTCCCTCAAAAGGGTTAGTGTTCACAGTTACTACGCTAGGCATTTTTTATGAATTAAGTAATGTTCTAGCTGACAATACGAGCTAACTCGACGGTCCGTCCTAATTAAATAACACAAATTATCGGAGTTTTTAAGGTCAGAAAGATCGCGCAAAGTTATTACAAAACTATTGTCAGATGTGTCAAATCAATGTCAAAACAAGGTCATATTACTGATGCGTTCGGTGAATTCAAAGAAGTTTGTTTTCTGAGACATTGTCATGCAGCAAATATTGTTGATAGCAGAATATTGTTATATTATTTCTAGAAAATATTTCTAATGAGATATTAATATGATATCGGAGTTTAAAATTGAGTCAGAGAAATTCAGTCGCAAACTTTATTGTAGCAGGAATGAATTTAGGGAACGCGACTGTAAGGTCGCGTCGGGTCACTTCTAATGTGCAAGATAATATGAAAAGGTATAAAACAGTACTAGTGACGAAAGTAGTAATATTATATTGTCTTTTTTAATTGCGTACATAATCAATTATTTTATCTTTTTTATCATAATAATTAATAGGCACGGATTTAGGTAGCCAACTATGGGCAAAGGTGGGTAGTTAAAGATAACAAACTGTAAATGTGTTGAGTCCCACACAGTCACTTTATTTTGTAGGTGATTTTCTGGGTAATCACCTACAAAATAGTTTCAAATAAGTAATAGAATATTAGATTTTTATAATAAAATTATTCATCAAAGTTAGTACCGAAGTTCCTACTTATTTACCCGTACCTATAGGTACCTCTTACGTGAAAGCCAATGACAAACTTGGACAGGTTTGATTATTTTTGTTTGGTGTTTGTTTCACAGAACATTTAATTATATGAAAACAATGATATTATAAATAAAAAAAGGTAGATATCGCACTAGCGCGCGCAAATTGTTGCAGAAAAATGCAACCAATGAGGGCTTTCGTTTTTGAGCTCACCAGATGGCGCCACTGTCGCTTATGGTCATGTCATTATTTCTATTTTATACTTTACAATACCAATAACTTCATAAAGAATTTATTTTATACTACACCTGCTTGAAAAGTACCTTGATAGTTTATCAAATTTACGGTAGAAAGTACGTCATTGCATATCGAACAAATATGCGGGGAGAAAACGGATCTGAGCTGGAGAGAAAAGTGTATGAAAATCCATTTCTTACGTGGTTTTTCTTTTTTAATTTTGGGTAAGACTATGCGCCGGTAACCTAAATATCAAAAGCCAAAAAGTTTTTACAGTGAGTTTTTATCTCCAAGTTCGCAAAATGACACTGGCCACTAGCTGTGTGTTGGATGGTGTCGGGCTGGCAGTGCGACCCTGCGGCGGCAAGATAAACAATTTGAAAAAAGAACATGTGAAAATTGCAGACGCCATTGGCGCCATTTTCAATTTGTGTGTTGTTTGAGGACTCAGTTTTCGTTTTTTATTTTCCTCGTAGGTGTAGTATAAAGCACTATGTATCACTCGAGAGAAAGTGCGATTCCCGATCTCGGGTGTTTTAAAGTTCAAACGACACCCTCGACGGTAATCGGTCACTTTGTCCTCTCGGTGAACAATGTACTATTATTACGTATAACAACATAGTGTAAACTGCAGATCATTTATTTACAATATCCTCCCTAAAAATAGCAAGCATGAAACATTTAAAAATCTATCAAATAAGATCCTAAGTTGCTATTTAAAATCTTCAAGTCATAATTAATCAGGAATAGCTCAATCTAGACCACAATCGTGAATATTAGTAAAAATACGTAATAAAAAGCACGCAACGCGTGAACTTTCTATGACATCTGACAATTCGGTGCCCTCGCCTCGCACTACAGTACAGCGCCTCTACCGGCGAATTCACACGCGATAACCCTCATTGGCATCATTAAAATTTAAGTACTTCACCACAGATAGCTATCTCTTTCTATATCATTTGAAAAGAAGAAAAATCCAACCGCTTGAGTATTCAACCATATTTTGAGAGAAGGAAAAACCAAGCTGAAGCAACAAGTGTGTAGGGAAGTAGTTATGGTGGTAAGGAAAATGAAACTAACAACTAAAACTAAAATAATTATTTAATCAAATAATTAAGCACAAAAATAACCGCCATACATCCAAAGATTCCAAACAGACCATAGTAATTAATATGATTAGTCTACTACATTATACAGGGTCAAATTAATTAAGCTAGCGAAACTCGGCAAACGTATTCGATATAAAAAAAAATGGATTTTCTAAACTTTTACCTATCGAAACTACACTATTTACTCATTCTTATATCATTAACACCAAAAAGATCAAGATTTTTTTTTTTGTTTTTTTGGTGGAAGCGCCAGTGTAGCCCGCGATTTTTGTTTTTTTTTTTTTACTTTTTTGCAATTTGCAGGTCAGTATCAGGCTGTATGTTGAACAAAACATGATTCGCGACTTACGGTATGTACAGAATTAATATCATGGAAATAAAAAAATCATCAATACCGGGTATTGATGATTCCCTAAGTTCATTGAATCCCATTGAATGACTATTTCATGGAAAAGTCATTCATGACACTGACCTACAAATTGCAAAAAAACGTAAAAAAAAAAATTGAATTTCGCGGGCTACACTCAGAAATCGATATAATCATCATGTCCTTAGAGTTGTTCCTCTAGCTAACTTATTTTGACCTTGTATTCAATCTATCTACACATTTTTATATTTGCAAGCTTTGATGGAGCCTCCGAACTCTTTGCTCAGGTATTTCGCGACGGTCAGACTCAGCGCGTCGTTGTAGGGCGCTGCTACCACCTGGATGCCCACAGGAAGACCTTGCGCGTTCACTCCGAGAGGTACCTGAGAAGGAAAAATAATATAATTTGAGGAAAATGTGCTATTCAATAGTGATAGCATTGTTCTTGTTGTATTTCGTGACCGTCTTGTAATAGCAGATAGGCAATGTCTGTAATTTGGGATGTTTTAATTGCACAGAGGATTCCAACTATAGAAAGATAAAAAGGAAAAGTCATTTATTCAAATTAAGCCCAGAAACAGTACTTTTTGGACATCAAACTGACATCCACAATCTAGTCAGTACTGGGCAATATGGTATCTCTTGGTAAGACTGGTTGTCAGACTGTCGGCCAAAAAGGCCAAACAACTATACAGCGTGTAACAGAAAGGGTATAATCATATGGAATACTGTGGTACGGACCATCAAACTGAACAACTTTCTCTATGGGACCACCATCGAAATCGTAAAAAAATAATCAGCTGTCGTAAACAAAATTTCAATACCTACTCGACCCAAATGTGGGACAGCTGATTATTTTTTTACGATTTCGATGGTGGTCCCATAGAGAAAGTTGTTAAGTTTGATGGTCCGTACCACAGTATTCCATATGATTATACCCTTTCTGTTACACGCTGTATAACAAATATTCAGTTTTTTTTTTCGTCTCTGACTATTCCTCTTACTTGAATAGCAGGACACTTGAGCGCGTTGACGATGGCCCAGTAGGAGAAGTTGTAGGGCCTCAGGAAGCATGAGTAGTGGTACGGGGCCGGCTGAGGCCCGCTCGGCATCAACAACACGCCCTTGTCGCCTAGTTTAGTCTGCAACAAGAATAACCACACGTTATGGGCATACGCAAGAAAACGGGGAATATATTTCAAGTTGCCAGAAACTTAAATTGGGCGATGATCTTCGATGGCAATAGTTACATATAAAACAAGCCTAGCCACATATATAGCCTAGCGCTTACGATGATTTTGTAGTGTCGCCCGCATTTCTGAGGTAATATTGTGACTTTTTTATTTTTCCGGATGGGATATCATCAAATAACTCCTCCCGCTCTGGGCGGAGCAGGAGGGAGTGTCAGACTTTTACTGACTAAAACCCATCCATGTTCCTTCATCGCCCTTTGTGTTCCAGGGCCACGTTATCTCTTTCGAACAGTCCCGCAACCCTGGCAGGCATCGACCCTTGCGGACCCCTTCCTATTACTGACATCTCTTTGATAATATTTTGACCTTGAGCAGGCCTATAGTAGCAGAAATGTTATTACAATAAGATGAGAAGCCAGCTTAAACTGGTGTTGTTACCACTGACATGCTGTCTGCTGTACTAGTAACTGTATATTCATAGTTCATTGATTACTTTTTAGCTCGTACTCGTCACCTTCTCAATACCTGCATTCAAAGTAACTTACAAATAAGTCTTCCTTCAACTCTTTGGAGATCTTCTCGGCCCACTCAGCGTCGACCTTCGGAAGGTACTGCTCCTCGATCAGACGCACGATGGTGAAGAAGCACAGCTTGCTCAGACATACCATCTGTGGGAGGAAGAGGAATCAGTCAGGTCTCACGTCGTTAGTTGGAGAACAACGAAGATAGAGAATGCTTGTGAGATAGCGATAGTCTTGGACGGCCAGCCAAACCAGCAAGAGTGGTAAGACTGGTTATCAGGTTCTCATCGTTGTTGACAAGTTTCTGAAGACCTGTAACGCCTGTCAAAGATCTATGAATGACAGCCGGGACCAGCAACTTAATGTGCTTTCGGAGGCACGTAGGAGTCTCCAACTCTCGACGGATCAGCCTCGCCAAGCGCAGCTTAACGTGACCGATGGACCCATGAGGCTTTTCTTAATTATCGACCAGCAGCTGTTTACTTAAAAATATATATATTTTTTGGAAACCCTTACTTTCTTCAGCAGTTCAATAAGTCCATTTGCATCACCATTGTTATTGGTACAGAGGCTGGGCAGATGTTCAGGTTCCTTCGTCATCCAGTACTTCCAGATGCTGTACATATGATTGAACCCTGGGTGGTAGTACGGTTCTGGGGCGTTCTCTGTTGAAGAGATCTCTTGGCTGATCCTGGTTATGACACTGGTGGAAGGAGTTGTGGGTTAATAACTTGATTGGACAGCTTTATAAGCAGTATGGTTGCGATTTCTAAACACATGCTTTTATGCATGATTGCATCATTGCAGTTTCTAATGTGGAGCTATATATTTTGTAACAAACTATGTTTCGCTCGATTCAATCCTGCCTTTCGTTCCCTTAAAATATGCAGTCCAAGTGAGCTCTGCATTGCCACTGACTAGGTCGTAGATGTGGCGAATTTATGAGTAAGAAAATTTGAAAAACTGTCGTACCAGCGACACGTAGACGAAGAATACCTCAATGATCTACTTTTTTCGAAAGGTCAGGGAAGGAGCGGAAAATAATTATAATTATGTTACCTCTTCATAATTCCCCTGAGAGAAGCCCTCACGGAGCTCACACTAAGATCTTGCGCAGTCTCCATGTAGTAAAATTTGATATCCTGGAACATATAAATGTACTACTTATAGAGAATTGTTTGTGATTCTCCAAAGATCCCTTCGCCTTCAGAGTCGATCATCATCTGCATCTTACCTCGGATAGGCTTCATCATGCAGTTGAATACCAGTATGTCACAAGGAGAGACACCTAGGCGGTCACTTCATAATCAATTCTGATTACCACAATCGAGTAACGAGGGAACACGATAGAGCATGGCAAGACTTGTTGTCAGACTTTCAGACTTCTGGCTAAATAAGGTTTCAGCTTAGTACCATAAAGCATCACGCATGTAATCCCCGAAGGGTTAGGCAGAGATGTACCTAATAGTACACTCATATTTCGCCAGATATGTCTAAGTCCTATGTCATAGGGGGCGAGCATATTGCCATTAACCGGCACACATCATGACTCCGTGGCTGCTAATGAGAAGTTCCATATGGAAAAACCCAATCAAAGTATTAACACCTTTTCCAATCAAAGTATTAACAGATTTTCTTGTTTAGTGTTGAGCCCGTTTCGAACTGCCATAAGCCTTATTATTTAGAGTCAACCACCCCCACACTAAATTCCTTTCTACAACTTTGGGTGTTGGTATATTAGGGATGGTATAAGAGAATATTAGTAGCTGTACCTTAAAGTCGACATCTCTGTCCAGCTTGAGCAGGGGAGCCTGGTCTCCAGCTATGATCTTGGTGAGCGGCGCCAGGTCCTCCACGTGCTTAGTTATGAAGCCTAGCGATAACATGGAATCCTTTTCCTCACCGGTTCGGAACATCACTCCTGGAATCGGAGCGTTTTTTTAAGTTTTAGTAGGCACTATAGATAGAGATCCTGATCTCCTTTTACAGAGAAGAGGAAGGGAAGCAGGGATCAGGTAATGCATGTCAATGATTGGTACAGTAGATATTCAGGGTACTTACCATGAAAACAAAGCATTTTTTTAAATAACCTTGAATCTAATGTCTAGAATCATGTGCTGAATTCATGTCATGGTAAGGGTCTTACACTGTGTAACATATGCAAATTAGAACATGAAGAATTTGGAGAAAAACAAAAGCTTTCAACTTTAGTGTTCCGAAAAAAATCAAAGAGTTCTTGGGTGAAGTAAAACGTAGATAGATACCTCTTGTGTTGGTGGTTCCGGGAGTAGGATGGTATCCAAACATGCCGCAGTAGAACGCAGGCATACGAGTGGACCCACCAAGATCCGAACCTGGAATAGTTATTTGTTATTAAGAACTGGTAATATCATCAGACATTATGGACCATACATTGGAAGTAACGGGTCATCAAAAGATCCGGGAACAATAGCTAATTGTAGCTACTCCGTAAACTCCAAACTGAAAAAAACCCAATGTCATTGCCCGACCCTGGAATCGTATCCAAGACCTCACGCTCGGTAACCGCACTACGGGGCAGTTCCAAGATGTACTTACTGTTCCTAATTTCTAATCAGTCTTTAAAGAATGGGAGGTGCCCCGTACAAAACAAAACGAACATAAGCTGACGACAGAGGCACAGGACGCCGTGAGCGCGGCCTCCGCGCCGCTGGACCCTCCGGCGGTGCGGCCGCTGTGGTGCGGGTTGTTGGTCGTGCCGTACACCGGGTTGCGGGTCTCTTGCCTGTGGACAGAGAATTCGATTATATTTTTCCTGCAAGCTTGCCGTAAAAGCTCTCGACGAACTGTATCCAAAAATTATCCCCATACAAATCTATATCGAAATTAAAACGTCACAATCTCTCTCATGTTCTTTGAGTGTTTTGAGTTAGAGCTCTCATTCACTATCAGAATCCGAGTTATAAAAGGCTTTTACGACTTCGACGAGGATCAGAACAACTGATATGACGGACATAAGCCTGATATCACGCTGCGCCACAACGCCCTGTCCTTCGCTTTCTGCATCCAGTCCAGCCGTCGTTTTAAGATTGTCGGTCCATCTAACTGTGGGGCGTCCCACACTCTGCTTACCGATACGCGGTCTCCACTCTAAGAATGTAATTCGACCGGCACTTTGAGGGACCTGTCCGAAGCCACCACCAATGCCGTCGAGGTGGCAGAGTTCTGGTCGAAGCTTTCTTGACATAAATATAGGGAATCATCCAGACGACGAAGAAGAAGAAGACGGATTCTTGCAGTCTTCTACTGCAAGAATCCGTTAATCATTCGTATTTAATTGAATGACGCAGAGGACCAAGATGAGCGCTGAATCAGGCGCTGTAGCTCAGTTTGAAAGAACCGTGTAGTGTGTCTTATACGGGCTTCTCATAAACTGATTCACCGCCTTCTAAATGGATGAAAGGCTTACATTTCTGTAGACTTACCAAACAAGTAACTCAGGCAGATTAGTAGAGGCTACAACGATGGCCCCAGCATCCTTCAGCCTTTTGATAGCCTCGCTGTCCTCCGTCGCCACCTCATGGCGCCGGACCATGAGCCCCAACGTCAGAGGCATGCCTTTCACGGCTTGGCTCTCCTTGGTTGTGAATGGGACACCTGTGGAAGAGATGAGGAGTTATATTTTGAGTCCAGCTTAGAGCTAGCTATTAAAATTGAAAAAGTCATATTTTGATGTGCTCTTATTTGTTTTCTCCTTTGTGGGAACACGCGAGTCGCTTGACAGAGCGTTTGAAGCTCGTAACCTAGCTGTAACAATTAGGGGATTAGAGAGAATTCAGACGTACCACACCACATCGCCGCGACTACAAGTGGTAAAGCAGTGATTACGTGTGTTATGTTGCTGCAGCTTCTCGCAGTTGCGTTGTGGTAACTACAAAATGTCAATGTGGTTGTGTTGTCGCTAGTAGTTGCTTTGTGACTACGTTGTTGTGGCTAGTGTTTGCAGACAGACAGATGGACTATGGCTTTCGTAGAGGCTTTCGCGTCCTTGCGTCGAAGCAATGTTGTGAATGCGATTTGGCCGGCCGCTGGTGCGCGGTGTTGCTGGTTGCGTATTTGTGATGTGGTCAAAAACGCCCACACAGTTGATTTTGGCGGCGAAAAGTGGTTAGTTTGGTACGTGTGAATCAAACTATTAATTTTCATACAAATGAGTGCCCGCCCACGCGTTGTTGTTGTGGTATGGTCCGTGTGAAACAAGCCTTACAATTGTTATGTGACGTACGTAACGTGGAAACATAAAGATTCGTATGGAAGTCATTACAAATGGCAAGGTATAAATAAACTTCTCTTAAACTTTGATTGACATGTTCTGTTGACTATAAAAAGTTGTTATGCGTCAATGCGTGCCCGGCCCAGTACCTACGTCGGAAAAATAACATGTAAGAAACAATTAGTGATCTAAGCGTCTTCATGATACGTATGATATAACTAGTGAAGCTCTCGATCTCACCTAACAGCGAATATAGGCATTCTCAAACACTCAATTTATCTAAGTACAAGTGTACAGTTACATAAGTTAATTGAAGTGAGTGTTATGTGAAGTTCCTTGTTATGGTAAATCATGAGGTACTCCACTCGGTGACTACGTATTTTGAAAGGCTACATACCCAACAATGGTTTCTTGTTAAACTCTTCTTCCGACAGACCGTTGGCAATCAGAGCATCCACCTCTTTCGCCTCAGCCAATGCTGCATCAAATCGGTCCTTGGCAATCGCATTTATCACTGGGTTGACCTGAAAACATACATAATCTTATGTTTTTCTAGTGTAACGAAGAATTGTATCAAACTGAGGTGGCAGCTGGCTGGTCAAGTTTGTCGAAGTACCGATGGCCGATGGAGGAATAGTTTGTACATCGACAAATCTAGCGTTGGACGCCACTCAGCTAAATGTACTGTAGACCTTAAAAAGGTTGTTGGTACAGAAAGGAACGAGGCGAAGAACAGGGAGCTTTGGTGTAGCTCGGGAAAGGCCAATGTGCAGCGATAGACTAAGACTAGACTCATTGCCTGACATAGCTGTTGCACATAGATATGCAACATGCATGCATGTGTGTATCCTACATTTATGTATACTTGGTAACCTAGTATATTATTGTAGTTGGTAACCTAGTATATTATTGTAGTTGGTAACCTAGTATATTATTATACTTGGTAACCTAGTATATTATTATACTTGGTAACCTAGTATATTATTATACTTGGTAACCTAGTATATTATTATACTTGGTAGAGGTACATTTGTGATAAATAACACATTTTAGCAATTTTAGCATTTATGACGTTATTGAACCCGGTGTGCGATATAGGTACTTGACATCACGCCTGTAATCCCCGAAGGATTAGGCAGAGGTGTACGTAATAGTACACCCACGTTTCGCCAGTTATGTTTAAATGCCATGTAATAGGGGGCGAGCCTATTGCCATCAACCGGATGCAACTGCAAATCCAGACTCAGTCGCTGCTACTGAGAAATTCCTGATGGAAAAACCCAATACCACTTCGCCCGACCCGGGAATCGAACCCATACATTTCGTTTTCGAACATAATAGCCACTTCTCGATAACAAAATGATAATCACGGAAAATGATCAAGGAAGCGCAGTGGAGCAATGAATCGATTATACAAGTAACAATCGATTGTGTATGTTGCAACACCAATCGAACTGCCAAACAAGTAGTTAGGTAATGGTATTAAGTTCTTCGAAAAAATTAAACCGTACAGTTAGCAACGTAAGTTGTTGACTAAGTAAAAAATGTATTGTCTCCTGTACGAATGCAAAATACGGGAAGGTGCTTAGGTACTTAAATGATCGAAGTTTCCCCTTGTATGGAAGTGCTAAGCTCCTATTAGAAATAATACAGGGTGTAAGGGATCACAAACGTGACGTTGAAATTTTTCATAGGTAATTTAAAAAAAAAAAGCTGTTCCATAAGTTTCGAACGTGTAGGTATTGCACTTTTGTAGTCCAGCAGGGCTATTGCGTATCTTTGTTGACAGATCATAGTGATCATCACTTGGCGAGTTTTGATATACAATGACCGTTCTTGTTGGTTTGAACTGACGCTACGCGTGCAGAACGGTCATTGTATATCAAAACTCGCCAAGTGATGATCACTATGAATTGTCAACAGATACGCAATAGATGTGTTTTTTTTAATATATAGAGTGATTCAAGAGGAAGGTTTATGTTTGACATTGAACCCGTGCGAAGCCGGGGCCGGTCGCTAGTCATGCATAATCACTAAAATAATCGCGATTTCTCACCTCCTTTATCCTCTCAACAACAGCTCTAACCAGATCTTCTGACTTCAGCTTCTTCTGTCTGATCTTCTCGGCGAGTGCCGTAGCGCTCTCAGTAAGTATAGCATGCTTCTGCAGATCAAGAGCCGGTATCTCTTTGTTGTGGCAGTTCCAGAAGAGAGCGAAGATGCCGTCGACGGTAAAGTCGAACATCAGGCGGATGTACAGAAGTATTGTTTTGCATAGTTTCCCCATTGTCGTGTGCTGGTGTTTTTATCTGTTGGAATTAAATAAAGAGTTAGCGAGTTTTTTAGGGTTCCATACGTCAATGTGTATCTGTCTGTCCATTTTTCACAGCCAGTTTGCTCCGAATCTACTGCACCGATTCAATTGAACACGTGTGAATATTTGTACCTAAATATAGCGTTCTCCATATTCAAAATTCATTTAATTATTTACTAAAGACGTCCACGGCCACATTTAGGCGCGGCCTCCACAAAAGCGGAGACGAGAAGAGCGGAGATAAGACATGCCTGAACCGACCAATCACATTAATTGAAATGGACATCGCCTCTCTCGACTATCCTGTGATTGGTCGAATCTTCAACATCTCTCCGCTCCGCTCGACTCGACTCAAGCGGCTGATATTATTTAGCGACGAGCTCTTCGAGGTACCAATTCATACTTATTATGTGATTAAGCTTTTGTTGCCTTGCAAGCATCAGAATTTTGTATTACAGTCTGCACAACAAAAATCGAACAAAATCATACAAATTACGGTAAGTGATGTAGGTACCCATTGTACCCAACCGCTAAACAATGCTTCATACCTATGTACCTACTAATTTGCACCAGACCTTTGACCCATGTCCTTGATGAAATGGTTATTATTGATTTAAATAATTACAAACATATATAAATCGTGTTTCTTGTTTATGTGGTAATTTCTATTCCAGGTTTGGTATATCTGAACTCTGGAATATTAGATCAAAAAACATCTGCGATCTTTGATGAACTGGTGATCTAGGTACTCTAGTAATATAAAGTGAGTGTAAAAAATATCCTTAACGAAGCCGAAAAGCACTTGTTGTCCCTCCAAAAAAAATCGCAATGGAGGCATCGCGATTTTTTTTTTGTGCTAGACCATACTTGGGGACCAGCTTTTAGTTACGGAGATATTACGTTACGTTACGTATTTTGTTCGGTCTTAGTCACCTGAAATAAATGATATATTATATTATTTATTTATTATTATTAGTATATTGGCGGTCGGTTTATCTTGCTTTAAATAATAAATAACTACTTATCATTTATTTTCTCTACACAAGTTACTTAATGCTAGGGTTACAGAGGAGCACGAACAAGGAATTAGCTTTGTGAGAGACTGGTGTTTGAAGTAGGTCTCTATAAATACTTCTACCACTCCCGCATTATTCAATGCATCCGTCAGCTTACTGTTCTGAGTGCGTTACTTTGAGTCCTACCATAAACGTTATTTTTCAACCCAAAAAAAAGTTATTGCTTCTGAACTCCGTCATGTATGAACCGATTTTCGAAATTCTTTATTATGTGATAGGATATACTTCCCGATTGGTCCCATAGAAATTTCATCAAAATCGGTTCAGTAATTTGTTTTTTTTTCCTTGAATATGTATTTTTTTTTAAGATGAGCCTTATTAACTGCTAATTACAATGTAAAAAAATGTTTCATGACAAGAATTTTTGTGGTATACTACAACTAAAAAGGGTAAAATAAAAAACTTTCTGCGAAAAAAAACCGACTTCCAAAAACACACTAAATAAGTCTAAAATAACTTTACTTTCGGAAATCGGTGGCAAAAAGTCAATGAAACAAAGTCACCGACTTCCGAAAGCAAAGTTATTTTGGCCTTGTTTAATCTTTTTAGAAGTCGGTTTTTTTCGCAGAAAGTTTATTTCAATACTAAATAGGCGTGCGTTTGGCCGCAACCCGCCTGATGTGAAACGATGATGCGGCCTAGGGTGGAGCACGCTTGCCTAGAAGATACCCAATTCACTCAAACTCTGAATAGATTCATATTCTAATGTTCAGGGACCAAAAAAAACGGCAGTGAATTCCACAGACTGGCGGCAACCTTCATCGAAATTACTTTTACAATACAAAATCGATTGGATTGCAGACCCAAACCCACCCAAACCAGAACCTGTGCAAAAATTCAAGGTCAACCTCCACTAAAAACTCGCTGGGTGTCGATATCCTGAATGTATATGAAGTCCCGCTAGATAATTTTATTTGTCTGTAAACAGTCAGTCAGCCGAACTGCCAAAAAGAAAAATTTATAATCTATTTATATCTCAAAATTCGACAGTTTTACTTCATTTTTAACCGACTTCCAAAAGGAGGAGGTTATCAAGTCGTCTGATTTTTTTTGTGTGTATGTTCAGCGATATCTTGGCTAATTGTGAACCGATTTTGATGATTCTTTTTTTGTTTAGAAGAATATTATTTCGCAGTGGTCCCGCTTTTTGTTGAAGATCTGGTGCTGATCTTCGGAGATAAACAATGGAACTCTTCAATAATAAACAGCAAATCTGCCATGATTGCTGCAATCGCTTGGATATTTATTGTTTATACAACACCATAACATAACATCACGCCTGTATGCTCTGAGGGAGTACGCAGATGTGTACAGTACACCCAGATTTGATTTGATTACGACAGTTAGATAAGATAAAGTTACATTTTGTGTCTATACAACATGTAACAGAAAGGGTATAATCATATGGAATACTGTGGTACGGATCATCAAACTGAACAACTTTCTCTATGGGACCACCATCGAAATCGTAAAAAAATAATCAGCTGTCCCATACATTTCGTTCGCGTAGGTATTGAAATTTTGTATAGGACAGCTGATTATTTTTTTACGACTACGATGGTGGTCCCATAGAGAAAGTTGTTCAGTTTGATGGTCCGTACCACAGTATTCCATATGATTATACCCTTTCTGTTACACGCTGTATAAGCATGACATGTATTGTTAACGGTTCACTATTTCACTAATGTTTCACCTAAACTCCTTTGACAATTTTTAACCGACTTAAAAAAAAGGTTCTGTGTTCGAATGTGTGTATTTTTTTAATGTATTTTCACCGATTTCTCCGCCAATTGTGAACCAATTTTCTAAATTCTTTTTTTTATTCGAAAGCCTATACTCCTGAGGTGGTCGCATTGTTAACAAGTCAGAATCAGATGAAGGGATCCCAGGGAAAATCGAGGGCAACCCTCAAATTTTATAGGCACATATAGGTACAATGTTTTTCATATACCTACTCTCTCTCGCAATTCAGATATGTATTGTGCGTGGTAATCATCAACTCATGTTGTTGAGATGATGATGGAAAGTATAATTCAGGATCTGATAATGGGATCCCAGGAAAATTATGGGTTACCAGGGTTCTATGGTAATCAGGTCAGGATCCGATGATGAGATCCTGGAGAAATCGAGGGAACTCTCCAAATCGTATAGGCACAAGTAGGCATTATGCCCGGTAATCATCATTGTGTGTATGTTCAGTGACATCTTCGCCAATTGCGAACCGATTTCAATTATTGTTTTTTTATTTGGAAGAATATTATTTTGCAGTGGTCCCGTATAAATTTGGTAAAGCTCTGATGCTGATATTAATACTGATAACAATGGAACTCTTAAATAATAGACAGCAAATCTGCCGTGATTGCTGCAATCGCTTGGATGTTCATTGTTTATACTCGTACAATATCGTAACATAAAATAACGCTTGTATGCTCTGAGGGTGTACATAGATGTGTACAGGACAGCCAGATTTTGACGTTCCATTTTATTATTGAGTTTAAGCCTATTACCATGAAATGTATAGTTACCAATGTAAATTAAATGCATAGCAAATATTTGTTTGGGTACACACAACTAAAAATGGAAAAATAAAAAACTTTTATGCAAAAAATAAAACCTGAATCAATCAAAACAAAAGTCACCGACTTCAGAAGCTAAAGTTATTTTTCACTTTTTTGTTTTTGAAGTCGGTTTTATTTTTTGCAAAAAAGTTTTTTTACTCCTCTCCACTTTTTTTTCGGCTTTGCTGCGGCTTTGTTGAATCAGGCAGGGCAGAAAAAATGAGTAGCACACCTTATAAACACACTCCGTTTTTGTAAAAATCTATTCGAAAGTCGTAATTATTTTAGTAAAGGCGTGTCAGCATCAGCACTCCACAACAAGTGGTTATGCTCAAATGTGCCTCGATGCATGACAGTATGTTTTACGCAAGACGCAAGGTAGGCGGTTCGACGACCGACTTAGGTAATTGAGTTCATTTGGAAAGTTCTTAGCTTGCATAAGCGCTATTATAGAGCGATTTAGAAAAACTGATGTTTTTTGGCGAGATTTAGGAAAAGATAACCGAAAGATAAAAGATACCTTTAATCATGAATTGAATACTTATTATATCAAAAATGTATTCGTATAATATTGGTAGATATGGACATACAATATGTTACATGACGTAATAAAATAACAATAAAGATCCTCTATTTACAATTTCTGGTACCTATAAAAAAATATATAAATTTTAATTTTTCCTTATGTATCCTTAACTATGTCAGAATCTTATACGAGTGGCGTTTTGTAGTTACTTTTCTGTCTACCCTTTTCTGGCCTCGCATTGTACGGAAATCTTATACAATGCGAGATCAGCATAAACTGGAAATGTATAGCTTGATGTGTAGCCGTGTGTACTTAAGCCTCTGCTAGTTAGGTACATAAACAATTCAAAACTTGGTTACCGAGAAACGGTAGAAGTAGTGTTGGCAGACCAACAGCCAGATGTTTAGAAGAGATTTAGAAGATTGCAGTGTGATATAGAGACAGAGCTATACAGATCGTCTAGCGCCATCTCTTACCCACACTGGAATTACTTAACCAGGGGTTGAGTCTCGCGCAGACCAGGGAAGAATTAAACAAAAGAGTAATGGCCTATACTCGGCAGGCTGAGCTGAGAGTGAACACACGGCTACACATCAAGCTATACATTTCCAGTTTATGCTGATCTCGCATTGTATAGGATTTCCGTACAATGCGAGGTCAGCTTATACTAGAAATGTACAGCTTGATGTGTAGCCGTGTTAACAAGGCTGCCAATCATGATGATGGTGAATCAAAACTTTAAGTAAGCAGTTGTAAAATAACCTGATATTATTACATTCTTGACATTTTACACACGGTTTTCATTCAAGGTAGACAAGTTGTAAGCTGTGCGATACGTAAAACCTGTTACATAGATGTCTGGGTAGTTAAGTCAATATTATAATAATATGTTCAGACAATGCGTGAATATCATCATTTTTTTCTTTCATTTAACTCAATTCTCAGACGAATTTAAAAAAAAAAAAAAAAAAAAAAAAAAAACTTCTTTATTAGCATACATATCTAACAACCTAACACAATCATTTAACTTGTTCCATTAACAGTTTTACTAGCTAACTCTAACAAGTACCAATTTAAAAAAAAAACTTGTGAAAGAGTTGAAACTTTGACCCCCAATATCTCCGGAATTAGAAGGTTCCCAGGTATGATGTAGAAGAAAAAAATGATCGCAATAACGGGGAGAACAAGTGTCTTTCGGCTTCATTATGGGTCTTGTACACCCTTTATAAAAATAGCATTTTACACAACTACTATACCACAGGTAAGGAGAAGTCCTAACAATGTAGGTGTGGATCTGTTTTGTCTAAATAACCACTAATTGAGGCAATGAGGCTCAATGTGCTAAAGTACCTCACGGTCACGGTCTTTGCCATTGGAAAGTTCTTTTGATCTTCTTTAACGTTGTTAGAAAAAAATAGAAAAAAAGAGACTCCCAGTGCGGCTCTACGACGTCAAGTGAACTTTAACTTAAACACAGGGTGCGTAAAAACAAAATAAGAAATGAAGATTGAAAAGTGAACATCGATAAAAAACAACCACCCATTCCATCGGTTTAGATGCCATAGGATGACAGAACATACTTTTTTAAACTAAAGTAATTCCTCTCTGTAGAGTGGAGAGTGATCATCACCAGCCTGGCCTGGTCCCAACCATGTTTATGTTGGCTTCCGGTCTACCACTCTACTCGAATGAAAGTGAATAATGAAAGATGCAAAAATGCTCTGTTAAATACAGCATGATATATTACGGCGGTTTAAATCTCATAACTTCGCCCTTCGCCACTGATAGCTACGTTATTAAACAAACAATACATATTATTGGTAACGTGTGATTTAACATATTTTATGACTTTTTTGTCTCAGTTACATACCAATTCTTACATGGATTTATATAATAATCGAGCAAAAACGATTTGTAACTTTGTAAGTCGTATTTTGTAGCGCGTCGTAACCGCGAAACACATCGTGCATAGATCTCAATATGCACTTAGGCTCGATTCTGTTTTATAGTTCCTTCGGTTCCATAGCTAGCTATTTACATGTACATAATAATGATGCCTTCCTATGACTAAGGCTTGATACCTAGACCATTAGAATGATAATGTTGTGGAAAACATTTTACATTACGACACGCCAGCTAATAAAATCACAGCTAAGGTTACCTGTTTATTTACATCACAAACTTGTATTCTCGCCATTGATTAGTATACCTCTATGATTGATAAGTTATTAATTAGTCTTTCAAAGATTATTGTTGACCATTCTGGCATCGTCGTGAATGCAGAATGGATGGAGTTATTACGCTTAGGTATGACGCTACAATAAAAAAATTAAGTAGAATAACAGAACTTTCCGTAACCAATAAGTTGATTGCAATACGAGTACAATTAAAAATATAGGCCTTCGAATAAAATAAAGAAACAAACCTACGTATCCAAAAGTACCGGTTCCCGCGCAAATGTAGATAACCTTTGACGGCTAAACTCCCTCCAAATTAAACACAACTTTTTTTAATAAAATCACAGACGTTTGCGCGCGTGCATACAGCCGCGGGTTTCGGACACAACTAAATATTATGTGAGCGGCTGTCTTGATCATTATTACATTATAATTTTTAGGTAGACCGTGTACATTCGCTGACCTTTGTCCAGCTCGAGCGCGTCATAGTAATCATACTTCGATTCCGGCCTCCCGGCCGGTGCGCGGTGTTCCGGTTTTAAAGCGAATTCAAAACATTGTGCTGCCGGCGCTAGATAGAACTGTTATCAGTGTTTTATCACGATCATAGGTTGAACAGACTGATTAATCTTAATGATAAGCTCTAATCCTAAGAGAACGATAGGTATAAAATCAGATTTTTGTTGAGTAAGTACTTTTACTTAGGTACTTACCTGGAAAACAGATAGTATCATTTTTTTTCAAAATAGATTACAAAGTGCAAGTAGAAAATCATGCAAAGGTAATTAGGTAAGCAAGTGTGGGGTTTTTTTAATTTAAATAATTCGGGAAACTGTTATGGTCCAGTTTTGACTTTGCAATCTGATTTCCAAAACGCATCCTGTATAAAAATATTAAGCCCACAGGATACACTGGCAAAATCGTTAAGTTGTAGAATGTTTGAAGGAAACCAGTTTTGTAGAAATTTCTCGTACGCTGTTAGGTTGCTGTGAGGTAGAGCTTGAACTCTAGGCTAAAAATGTACCTGGATATATTCTACGCAAAGATAGTCCTCGCTAATCCTCTTGTAATAGGTAATACGGTTCATATTGGAATTTGAAAAAAAAACACGTCGTGGAGATAGGTGACGGGGGCCAATAACCTCTTTGCCCCAGGGCCTCGGACAACCAACTTCACTGATGACAAGATAGAAGGGCCAACACTAAGCTTTTTTCCAAGTGGGGTGATGATGGATCACCACACTTGGGTAAAAAGCAAGATGTTCATATTTGGACATTATTTTGGAAGTTCATGCGATAACGAGAGGCGGCATTCCTGAGGGCGAGAGGGGAGGGCCCAGGGGTTGGTGCCCAAGCTGGGCATGTTTAATTGAGTTCTGGGAAGTTCTTAGTAGCAACCCATGGATATGGATTTGTGCCCGGTTAATGGCTCTAACTTTATGTAACTAATTAAACGGGTAAGGTATAGATATAGGGACGTTTGTCCCTATATCTATACCTACTTATTAATTAGTTACATAAAATAACGTAATATGTACAAATTACTGACGCTGCTCAAAAAGCCGCTAACTTAAAGTCGGTCTGGGGCAGGGGCTAGCCACGTCTGCCGCATGCCAAATAAGCTGTGGGCCAAAATACCCACTTTCTGGAGCCCTAACACAGCCAGAAGGTGTCACGGTAGGCCTCGTAGAAGATGACGAGGTGAGCTGGGGAAAACCAACGACCAGTAAGTACCTACTTCATGCCCTAGATGGAAATTATTGCAAGTCATAGCTTTGGCCTTTGCATATCTTAACTGCTTACTATTGCGGGGAATACAGATGTGATGTTATGCTTTGTTTTTTCCTTATTTTTCATACCGACTGCAGATAATAAACGATCCACCCGCGCTTGGATAGTAGAAAGTCGAAAAGTCGAATGTAACAATTGTAAGGTAAATGACCGCATAGAAGCATTGACTTTAGTGCGGAACAATATTCTACGCAGATGACGGATAAGAACAACAATTTGCAATATAAACCAGATTATAATTAATTTATTATACTTTCCTAGCAAGTAAGTAATTAAGATTCTCTTGTGTGTATGTGTGCTATGTACAAAATATTGGAAAACTAATTTCTCGCACTCACTTAAGAAAGATTTTGGCACAGAACCTTAACCGTACCAAACTTTTGGTTTTGTTTTTCATTCTTCGTAAACGGTGAAAATCAGCTGTCATGTTCAAAAACGACATTTATTTGACAAATGACAGCAAAACAAAACAACAATAATAATAATATTAATAATGTCAACTCTTGTCAACAATCGCCAAGTTGCAAATGTATTTGTCCCAATTTCTGAATTATTATGAATGTATAGATTCAAATTAGAAAGAATTGATCTGACCGTAAAAACTAATCATCTCATATAAACTATCATATTAATATTGGAATTATTGTCATAAAACGAAGTTGCTCAACTTCAAACATAAAACGCGATCGCAATATCAAGTCCACAAGAAATATCTATGATAAAGTTTAGCATTCTAATAGAAAGTTTCTTCATATTACACCTTTCACATCTCCCCCGATTCCGTGCCGTGTACACTACGCTAGCGTCGGCGGAATTTGAAACTGGAACTGAATTTTATCAGCATAGAGCTCAGTGTGCAGTAAATAAACGCAGTGTAGTTGAATAAAATTAACATAATCAAATGTATAGGCAGTGTTAAACAAGCGATGAGCATTACAAAAAGGGACGAAACATCAAATATCGAGGTGAGAATCATTCTTATAAGTTTAATTTAATAATAAAATGTAGGAAAAAATAAAATTTCGTTATAGAATATTTATCTATGCTCATGTATGCAAAATAAAACAAACTTTCAGAATGCAGACCTAGCCAACTTTTGTCCTTGCACTTGCATAGGGCAATGATCTTTACTCCTTACAACCTGTTTCAGCGGTAAGGTTGCATATCTAGCTTGTACCTCTTTACTTTTAGTAAGTTATTTGGTTTGAGACAATGGATAGAAGCATTTTAACACAAGTCAGGTCATTACTAAGCAAATTATAGACATTGAATGTGTATGTTACTCATTATTATCTGTGGTATATTGATCAGTATTAGTTCTGTAGTTATCGGAGAGTGGTGTGTCATTATTTGTTTTTATTGAAGGTAGGTAATTAAATATATTTTGCCGTTTCTTATTTTATTGTTTTGAGGTCAGTGGTTACTTATTTGAATGTTGAATCTCTTGATATCACTACATAGTATAAAACAAAGTCGCTTTCTCTGTCCCTATGTCCCTTTGTATGCTTAAATCTTTGAAACTACGCAACGGATTTTGATGCGGTTTTTTTAATAGATAGAGTGATTCAAGAGGAAGGTTTAATATGTAAAACATTGCACCCGTGCGAAGCCGGGGCGGGTCGCTAGTACACTATAAAGAGCAAAATTATAACATTATTTGTGAATAGTTGTTACGGAATTAAATTAAAAACCCTGCTGTCATATAATGTATAATATCGATATTAAATAGTGTCAATAAATTATATCTGTACAAATAAGTACTGCTCTTCAGTATAGAGAATGACCTTTTGTTTGTGATCACCTACTTGTACTGGTATTTTTATTTGTTTTAGAAAATTTTTATAACTTAAAGTAGGTATTTTTGCTAATAGGTACATAGTTTTAACCTACAGTTATGATAATACAGTTTCATTACATGTACATACTTCCTTAAGATTTAATAATAATGTGATGACTAATTTAAATTCCGGTTGGAGTGTAGCCTTAGGGGCGCTATGGCGCGGGACATAGAAAATTTTTCGTTTTTTTTTTTTTTTTCAAATTGGTACCATACGCTTATAGGCACCATGAGCCGTGCAGAAAACAAAACGGTGTGTACCTGCAAATATATCCATAGGTTAGGTTAGGTTAGAACTGTGACCAACTACGCGCGAGCCGAGCGAGCGAAGCGAGCGGTGCCGCGGTAGCGGCCGGCGAGCGCTACCTCGAAATTGAACGCGAAATTTCTCTAAGTATTTTTTTCATAGTGCCCCTAAGACGACACTCTGACCTAAATTCCTCATAGGTCTTTTGTTTAAAAATATGTACATTGGATTATTTATAGTTGCCAGATTGGTACCTTATCTTTGCAATTCAATAATCTCTCATAACTTATAGTGAATTGACTGTATTTATTGCAAAATATGATAAAAACTGCACCTGGTGTACTTTTATTATGATTCCTTGAAACTGCTTTTTAATCTTTTTAAGTAGTAAACATACATGTGATATTATTTAACAAGTGATACTGAAGTATTTAATATTTTTATTTTAAAACATTACTTGATAGGCAATGATGTAAAACCATGGAAGGCTGTGAATCTTAAAAATTATAATACTAAAAGTCAATAAAACCGAATACCACTGCAGTTAATTTCGAAATTAAAAAAAATACCTTAAATCTGTTATTTGAATTCCAACAGCATCAAAAAAACAAACCCAGAAAGATTTTCTTCGGCATGGTTTCCAATATGATCAAGCACGTGTTCCTGATCTTCCGTACCTACCTGGACCTCTTCATCGACCTGGTCTACGGTTACTTCTGGGAAGGCAAGCGGAAGGCCATACCAGACTTGGAGAAGAAACATGCTATTCTTACGGAGAGTGCGGTGACTTTGGCTGCGAAGATCAGGAACAAGGAGCTGAAGTCTGAGGATTTGGTTAAGGCTTGCATTGAGAGGATTAAGCAAGTAAGTAATAAATAATAAATAAATATCGCTGGACATTACACACAGCGCCATCTAGGTGCCACACTAAGTAACGAGGCTTGTGTCGTGGACACCAGATAGTTGATACTACTACATAGATACTTTTTTGTTTGTAAATACATACTTATTATACATATAAACATCCATGACTCGGAAACAAATGTTTATGCTCATCACACAAACATTTACTCCTACCGGGATTCGAACCCGGGACCCTATGAACGTAAGGCAGCCTCACTACCGCTGCGCCATTCGGGTCGTCAAAGTTAAGTGTTGCGAGTTTGTTTCTTCCCTTATCTCAAACATTAGCCAACACTTAATTATACGCTTAAATAAAAGTCAACATCATCTTCATAGCCTTTTCCTCACTATGTTGAGGTTGGGGAAACTCTGTATGTAATGAGTTACCCATCCACGGACCAGCCTAGGCAAAAGGAAAAGCCTAAATAAAAGTGTGGTGTTGAATTTTCTACTTGAGGCTCAGCACTGACGGGCCTGTGGACGGTGAGCTATGGGCTAGCTCGCCGTCCGTCCGTCTTATGACGACAGGCCGTGTCGACGGCGCGTTCGAGTTTCACGCGCGCCTCAAAGAGAGTCAGCAAACATTAAGGGGTTCGAAATTACCGATGCCTGCCAGGGTTGCGGGACTGTTCGAAAGAGATACCGTGGCCCTGGAACACAAAGGGCAAAGGAAGGAACATGGATGGGTTTTAGTCAGTAAAAGTCTGACACTCCCTCCTGCTCAGCCCCTGAGCGGGAGAGGTTATTTGATGATTTCTCATCCAAAAAAAAAAAAAAAAAGTATTCTATAGTAGTTGCGAAGGCGAATATGAACGTGGGATCGGTCGCGTCGGATCGCGTCCTGGGATCGGTCATAGTTTTATTGGAGCACTAGCTGTTGCGGCCCGGCTTCTCGCGTTTTGGTCGGAAACTATCCCACGGGCACGTTGTAAATATAGCTTAGGGCACTCGGGGATAATGTAGCTTCCTATTAGTGAAAGAATTTTCAAAATCGGCTCAGTAGATCCAGAGATTACCCCCTACAACCTCACAAAGTCAGTATAGATTCTCAGTATTAGTAGTTCGGAATCGTGATTCGTGCAGAGTTAATGTTAATCCAATGTTTGAGTTAACATTCACCTTTATCTGACAGTGAAAATGTTATCATTTTATTCTATAATTAAGATAAGTATCGTTCAATCAATAAAGTTACACTATATCAGTTATAAAATATTCTTGAGATAGAAACAAGTGACACGGTATCGCGTATAGTAGTCGCGTTGTCGGCTTGTCGCCATTGCCAGCCATGTATATCGTCGGCTGACCATGATCATAAACATATCATAATATCACGCCTGTCAGCCCCGAAGGGTTAGGTAGAGGTGTACCTAATAGTACACCCCGCCATCTACACAGTACACAGTACGACGACGATGTTCACTGTACATCGTCTACGATGTACACAGTGTACATCGTATATCACGCCAGTAATGTTTAAGTCTCATATAATAGGGAGCGTGCCTCTTGCCATCAATAGGGCACAAATATCAATTCGTGGCTGCTACTGAGAAATTTCTGATGGAAAACCCAATAACACTTTGCCTGGCCCGGGAATTGAATCCAGGACCTAATGCTCAGCAGTCGCGCTTGTGACCACTCGACCGATGAGGCAGTAATATGTGATGTTCGCCAACAAAATACTACTGCTGCTCCAGATTTTCGGTAAACCAGTTAGCCGTCTTGCTGGCTACAGCTGCCAGTCTTACTCCCTTACACTTACAGCAGAGCATGCCAACGTGACAGTACTCTAGAATAAGAATGATAACATCACTATTTGTTGCAGGTGAATCCTATAATAAACGCAGTAACTGACGAGAGGTACGAGGGGGCCCTGAAAGACGCGCGTGAGGTCGACAAACAGATTGAAAGCGGACTAACCGACGATTACTTCCAGAAGAAACCGTTCTTGGGTAAGGAGTACCTCTACCTACTTATATTATGACTGGCAGTAGACCCGTATTACATAAAAAGAACTTAACTGGATAAGTATGTGTGTGTGTGTGTAAATATACCCAATTTTTGACACTCCCCTGGCCATCCTTCTTTCGGAGAATACGTGATACTACATTACTTTTATTAGTACCCAATCTACCCATGGACACCCACTGAAAGAAAACATCGTGAGGAAATCTGCATGCCTGATAGATATTTTTTTACCGGCAAAAAAGCCAAAGCCAAAACCATAAAAACTTTAACACCAGGTTAGGCACTAACCACACGATATAGAAGAAAGCAAAATATTTTATTGGAATTGTTATTGAGGGATTGATACATCAGCATGGTGGAAATTTCCTATTATAATGCTTGGCAAGCAGATTAGAAATCGCAGCATGTCTTGTTCACTTACTATGTGATGAGTTGATGACAGTATATTTACCATAACGCCTCGGGCGTCATATCCAAAGAAAGAGGAAAAGTGACATAAGCGCCTTGCGGTATTGCCGATGGGGCTTTACGAATTTAAGTAGTTATAAAGTACCAACGCGTTCACTGACGGTCGATCACTTTTCAACCTTATCACTTAGGGCATAAGGTTAAAAAGTGGCAGACCGTCAGAAAACTCTTTAGTACAAGACACATCAACAATTCTTCAGGTGCACATGCGATCGACAATGTTTACCAGTCACCGGGTGTCCTAGCTATGTCATACATAGCGGCTTGACCCTGGGAACCTTTTATTTTTGAACTAAACATAACAACCTCAAAGGCAGAATTGTACCTAATAGTACACCTACATTTCGCCATGTTTAAGTTCTATGTAGGGGGCGAGCCTATTGCCGTCAACCAGGCACAGATCCAGACTACGATTTTTTTTTTTACTTTTCCCCCTACTAGGAATTTCTCCTTTATCGTGGGTACGTTTTATAAACATTTAAACTGACTTACACAAACAGCCAGGCCCGGAACAACTACCGCCATGTAGGCCATACAAATATTTGTCCCGTGCGGGGATCGAACCCCTGACACGCAGCGCAGCAGTCAATCACTCAGCCACTGCTCCAGCCGTGCCGTCTTTAGCTTTTACTTTATTTTTTTCTTCTTTTAACATAGCAACAGGCAAAACGTTTAGAGTTACATAGATACCCATTTTGGTGCTGAGGGCTATCTATCACTGCGATTGCTTTACCGTTGCGGTTTGTGGTTGAGGTGTCTTCGAAATCGTACTTTTATGGTTATAGCTGTCAAAGGCCTAGGCCTTTCCACCTGCATTAGTGTGTAGGAGCCTTACCCGGATCCGTAGTCAAGTTAAAGTAATTACTTGAGTTTTAGTAATTATCGGTACCTATGCACTAGACAAGGATTTCAACGAAATAAGAACTGTCGAAGAAAGCAAAGCTAACAGCCGTATCTATAGTCAAGTTAAAGTAATAGGTTTATGCAATAGACAGGAATTTAAACGAAGTAAGGACCGTAAAAGAAAGCAAAGCTAAGAATCCTTTTGACAGTTCTAACTTCAAAATTTAAATTACTAAACTACAGAATAAAAATCGTATCTTAAATTATTACTTTTACTCAGGCATGCGACAATGTTAAACACAAGACGACTTGTTATAGCTTTTTTGACAAATAAGTTTAAATTGCTCTCAAGTTTGTGTATTAAAGAAAATACTGGATGTATGGATATTGTGTAGTACGCTTATAAAGAAAATGCTTTCACGTCTATGTAACTCTGACGCCTATGATGCAACCACGGCCCTAAAAATACCATCATTCACTAACTACTTCCTTGTTTTAAAAGTAAATAATCTTCTTATTTACTTTCAATCTCTTAACAAGCGTTATGCCCACATCATTATGGAATATTTCCCTTCCGAAAGTGAGTTTGTTCTCAATGACAAACGGCCTGTGATGTAGAAAGTGTACAATTATCTAATTTCATATCTAATTAGTAGGTACTGTATTTCAGTAATTGCTAGGGTAATTAGTTAGCGTTTCTCTGTTAAAATTATATTATTTGTTTAATTCTTTAATTGTAATTATGATATTCACTGAAGCTTGTGAAATCACTCGGTTTCTGAAAGCCTATCTAATTAAATCTAGCTTCATATCTGATTCGACTGGTTGCTTTTATTTTAGTGAAGCAATCACAAAAGTTAAGCTGAGTTTCGGGAGAAGATTTAACGATCAGAGACTTCATTAAATGTCCTGAATTTAATCAGTCTAGTAATGACGGTATAGTGTGAAATTATAAAGAAATACTCGTCTTATTTTGATGTCGTATATAGGAATCTAAACCTATATTCTACTTTTGCGCTGTTCAAAATCTGTTCCTATAGAGTTATTGGTAATTGGGTACATTTCTTGAAAGGGTTGATAATAGACCTAATTTCCAAAAAATTTGACACCTTTGACTTGGGGTCCAAACTGGGTTGTTTTGGAGAAATCGATCTTTAAAAGTTATTTAAAAAATTTCCACCTCTCCACCATAAACTGCTGATTGTGAGAAATCTACGCCGTTCAGGGAGTTAAACTGATACTTTTCGGATAGCTCATGAACGAATGAATCCTTCGAAAACCAATTTGTTATAAATGTACGTCTGCCTTTGGATATTAAGCGGCATAAGGTCATGTTCTGAAATTCTCTTCTTGAAACTTCTTATAAATTGTTGCAAATTAGGTCCACCAATCACCCTGCATTTGTTCCTCAACAAATGAAGGGTTGGTAGTCCTAGCGCGGATACTCTTATGCAACTACTCATAACTTTCAGAAAATTAGGTCGTAATTAATTTAAAGATTCCTCTACCATATTTCACTGGAATGTGAAGTGTCACCCCTCTAGGTGTCTATTTCACGGCCAAGGATCATGAGCTATGCAGTGTCGGGCGTGCTGCACATGCATGACATCCTATTAATGGTCGAAGGGACACCGACGTTAGCTACTAACCAGACATAGAATTATTTCATCTGTAATCATCTGTAATTGTTACCTACAAAACTGCAATACCTACACGCTCAACGGATTAGCTGTTCTTTTTTAAATTACCGATGAAAAATTTCCATGTCGGGTTCAGATTTTTACACAGGGTGTAACAAGACCCTTCACGAAGCCGTCAACCAAGCATTATGTACATCAAACTAAGTAATTTTACTCTAAAATTATTGCTGGGAAACGACTTTTTGGTGAAAATTCACGTTTTACGGTAGGACTCAATATAACGCACACAAAACATTATGCTGATGAATGGATTGAATAGTATGGGTGTCGTGGAGGTGTTTAAAGTAAAATCTTACATTAAAAACACGTATTTAAAAAAAAAACTTGTGAAAAAGTTGGAACTTTGACCCCCAATATCTCCGTAACTAGAAGGTTCCCAGGTATGGAGAACAAGAAAAATATCGCAATGACGAGGAGAACAAGTGCCTTTCGGCTTCGTTAAGGGTCTTGTTACACCCTTTATACTGAATATGTGATACTAGCATTTTTAGCGTCGGTGTCCCTTCTACCTTGTATACGCGCACATTTATTTAGAGCGCCAGGATAAATATTAAGCAGATAATTAACATGTTTTCAAATTATTCAATTTTAATTTTGAATTGTAAGGATTATCGTTGTCTTGATTTACTGTGTTCTGTCCGTGATTTTGCATAGTTTCTATTCTAACTTTAAAAATAGACGTGTTGCTGTGTAGTTTGTTCCTTCTTCCCAATAATAATAACCTTTCTTATCAATAGGTGTCCCCTTCACGGCCAAGGAGAGCCATGCGGTGTCAGGCATGCTGCATACGCTGGGCATCCTGTCCCGCAAGCACGTGCGCGCGCACGAGGACGCCGAGTGCGTGCGTCTGATGAAGGAGGCGGGCGCTATACCTGTAGCTGTCACTAATGTGCCGGAAATCAACAAGTGGTGAGTGGTTCAACTATGTTATTAGCTGTGGCCCGCGACCTTCGTTCGCGTGAAATTATTATAAAAAAAATTACTTTCCTTTTTAAATCGAATTTTGTTACCCATTTCTAGGGTTTAATTTTTTTTTGCGAGGAACCCTAATAATTAGCCTATAGCCTATATTAGACCTTATAACATCAGCTATCTGCCAGTAAAAGTCCCGTCAAAATCGGATCAGCCGTTACGGAGATTACCCGGAACAAACAGACAGACAAAAACGAAAAAATATGTGTTCTTGTTAAAACTACCATATATAATTTCATTTGCATTCAGTAATAAGCTGTTATTTTGGTAGTACAATCAGACACTTCAATTTTATTTATTTGTAAAGATGTATTAGATATTGAAGTTCATATTTTCTTTTAAAAGCCCACAAATCATTTAACATGGATGCTGATGAATACCAGTTGCTTACATGGAGCGACTGCCTCTTTGAACTCAGAATTACAGGCTCCTGGGTATCCGTAGCCAACCGTCGCTACAACTGTAATCGGCGAAAAATATGATTGAAAATTAATATGACTCACGTCCGTAACACGTATGTTGTTACAGAACTATAATCATTAAAATCGTCTATTTAACCCTTAATTTCATTTAACCCCATTGAATGACTTTTTCAAGAAATAGTTATTGAATGGGATTAAATGAACTTAAGAGGCTTGAATTGATGATTATAATTCTGTAACTCCATACGTGTTACGGACGCGAATCATATTTCATCAACATACAACCTGACAGCCCTGACACTTACCTACCTGCAAAGTGCGAGAAACGTAAGAAAATTTAAATTTCGCGGAGTACTCTTGCGCTTCAACCTTAACGCACTTTTTGAGGCGCGTAGGGGCCTCGGTATCTAAGGAATGGTCACTTGAAGATGCCATGAGCTAGTGTGAGGATATGTTATATTAATGTTGCAGGATGGAGAGCCGCAACTATGTCTTCGGTCAGACTAACAACCCGCACCACACGGGGCGCACGGCCGGCGGCTCCAGCGGCGGAGAGGCAGCCCTGCAGGCTTCCATCGCGGTTCCCATCTCCCTGTGTTAGTAGCACCAACATTAAATACATTCACTCTTTGAACGTCATCGTAAACAAACATGGCCCCTCTTCCAAATACTTGTTGGTGATGAGAAAAGGTGGGATAGCCTAGACTTATAAACGTTACTAGGCAATTACTTTGGCTTAGACATGTGTCACATGTCTTAGTCTTGCACTTGTAGTTAGACACTTTGAGACGACCTGAATGGCGCAGCGGTAGTGAGGCTGCCTTACGTTCTTAGGGTCCCGGGTTCGAATCCCGGTAGGAGCAAATGTTTGTGTGATGAGCATGGACATTTGTTTCCGAGTCATGGATGTTTATATATATAATAAGTATGTATTTACAAACAAAAAGTATATATGTAGTATTATCAACTATCCGGTGTTCACGACACAAGCCTCGTAGCTTAGTGTGACACCTAGATGGCGCTGTGCGTAATGTCCAGCGATATTTATTATTATTATTTACTTTTGCGACAGTGCCAAAGTTCGAACTAAATAGCGTTTATAGATAGATCTCTGTCATAGGTTCGAATGATACCGAGTATTTTTTCATATTCATATCTTTATTTGCATTCCATAATGTGTGAAGATCTTACAATGGGCTTAGAGCTAAGGCACAATTACGGACCCTGTAGTAGTCGAGATAATATCACAATCGATAATGATACTGCGTGTGCGCAGGCTCCGACATCGGCGGGTCCACGCGCATGCCTGCGTTCTTCTGCGGTCTGTACGCGCTCAACCCTACCTCCGGATATACTAGCCTGAAAGGTATGTATTATTTGAAGAAATGAGTATTGCATTGTTGCGCTTCACAAGCGCACATCAATTATTGTAATTCAAACTTTTATTCGAAGTCCATAAAAATCATAAAAGGTGTAAAAAGACCCTTAAAGAAGCCGAAATTAAGGCACTTATTCTCCCCGTCATTGCGATATTGTTTTTGTTCTACAACATACCTTGGAACCTTCTACAACGGAGATATAGGGGTCAAAGTTCCAACTTATTCACAAGTTTTTTTAAATACATGTTTTTAATGTAATATTTTTACTTTAAGCACCTCCACGACCCTGTACTATTCAATCCATCCATCAGCACAATGTTTTGAGTGCGTTACATTGTGTCCTACCGTAAAACGTGAAATGTGATTTTCATCCCAAAAAGAAAGTCGTTTCCCAGCAATATTTTTTGCGTAAAGTTACTTAGTTTGATGTACATAATGCCTCGTTGACGGCTTCGTTAAGGGTCTTGTTACACCCTGTACAAACGCTCGTGATTTGCAGTCGCCTTAAAATCGCACAAAATCGAGTTTCGAAGCCATACGTAGGTATAATTATGCCCAATTTCGATTGTTTACATAGTAATAATTTCCTCGTCTTCGTTTGCGAAGCCACTCGGTCACAGCTTTACTCAGGGGGGGGGACAGTTCCCTACATGTACATCGCAATTCTTTTGGCGCGCCATCTATCGTTCTTGAGTTCAATTTTAATTCACATAGGACGTACTAGATGTCTCTACAAAGCTACTTAAGCCTAATAGTTGTTAAAAATTGCTATTTAATTTTCTAATTTATTTTAATTATTTTAGTTTAATTTTTAAAACTTAAATAACGTACTAATATTTGATTTTGAGTTAATTTAATTTTAAGTTAATCGAAAACTTTAATCGGATGCCATAAAAAAACTAATAAAAAATCACAAATGACAAAATTCAAAACTGTCAAAAGAAAACGGATTTTTTACGTTGTGCATGTTTTCGTGTTTGTTTTTAGTGTTTTCTTTGCTGCAAATACGTTGAGCTGAGCCTCTGCTCCTCCATAAAAATATGTCTGTACACCTTTGCGTTGAGTGTATCCCCGGAGCGAAAGCCGACTGAATTCAGTGATCGGTGTCCGTTTGCGATATTTGTTAAGTATTGGACAACAGTACCTAGGTATTTAAAGCAAACGTGAAAATAAATATATGTATTGAGTATTCAACAAGCTTGTTTCATTCAAAACTAAATTAGCCTTTACAAACTATCTAAAATAATGGGTAAATGTGCACATTTTCCATGCTTGTAGATTTTCACGCTACCAAACATGGTTTTACATTTAATAAATCAATCTTTCATTGCTTTTTCCATAGTTAGGGAAAAATAATTCAAAAGATATGAAATGAAAATGTAGGAAAGTACTTTAGAATAGAATGATTAGTTCGCACAAGATTTACAGAGGGCGCTGTTCGCGCAGGTTGGCATAAAATTTCGTAACTGCGCACTCTATATATCAGTATATATAAGATGCTCAGTGGCTTTACTCTACCTGCCGCCAACACCGCTTCTTGCTAGGTGTCCATTTGAGTTCCAAAACGAGATTTTCAAATATCGAAGGCCTTTGTACGTCTCCGGATTTCGACGTTTGGTTTGGGAACAACTGCCAAAAGACCTTGACAACTGCCAGTTGTTTAAAATGACCTTGTAAAGATAACAGACCTACAAGACGTTGGACTTTGTATTTATTCCCTTGTTATCAACTAAAGATGTTGAAGAATCTTCAACATCTTTACTTTACTCAGGTTTCTCGTCATAAATCATCTTCAATGAAGATGATTTATGACGAGAAACCTGAGTATCCTCTTTTTGTTTTAGGATCCGCTCTCCGCACGGGTAAGGAGAAATCGATGGCGTCCATAGGGTTCTTGAGCCGACACTGCACAGACCTCATCCCGCTCACTAAGATCGTCGCCGGAGACAAGGCCCAGGACTTGAACCTGGATAGAGTTGTCGATGTTAAAGTGAGTCATATTCATACAAATTATTTATATATCAAAAAAAAAAAAAAAGTCTTACGTACTATGCCCCACACAACCATTTTCACGGTTTGCCTGAAGTGCCATAGACTACCCACTTGTGCCAAAAATATTCCCAAAACCTCTGAACCAACTGTTCACAGTTTTAATCCTGATGTAAATATCCTGGTTTGAATTAGTTGGTATGCCTAACTTCCGACATTTTATTCTTTACTGCTGGTATCACTACAAACAAGTTTTGTATGAGACAAATATACAAAAGTGTCACATATCTGAGATATAAGCTATCAAAGTTACCATCTTCGCCATCATTACAACTTTGATAGATTTTATTAGCAAAATGCATTTAAAAAAAGGTTTTGTATTACTTGCAAATTCCATATTATAATTAAGATGACGACGTTAGTTCTGAATACGGCCACGCAACAAAAACATCATGCAGAACAACAGCCATCTTTGTAAATAATTATTTTCAGAATCAGATATTTAGTATCATCTTTGTTTTCTTTTTTAAATTAATCTTTTTTCTAAGAAACTAATCGCTAAAAGGAGATTCTGCTCAACGTCACTGATAGAAGATGAATATTAATGTGTAAGTTTTATGTTTCAGCAACTGAAGTATTACTACGTGGAGACGGCTCAGGATCTGCGCGTGAGTTCCATTGCTGCTGATCTACGCGCTGCTATGAACAGGTAGGATTTTCTATGTCATCTTTGCCAAATGATATTGGTGACTTTTTTTTTGGAAAAATCGAATGAGTTTTAGACGACGAACTAAAAACTCTTCACTTCCGCACAACAGAGTTTATAAGGACAAATAGAGACCTATAAAGAGCGTTCCTCGGCTATGCCACACGGAAGGGAAGTTTTAGACCTTACATATTGTATATGGGAATTTTCACTACAAGAAGATTTAATTATGATTTTAAAAATTATAATATGAACTGTGTTCAAAGATTTGTAAATAATCGCCTGCCTGAACCGGGAATCGAACCGGCCAAATGTGAAAAACCAAAATACATGGATTTTATAAACGGTCGAAAGGGTTAATCATAAGGATTTTGACGCCCTGTATAATACCAGCAGTGTGTGAAGTCGGATTGTGGAAGATAAAACACATTTTCACACAGACATAATTTATTTTGACCTGTGTTGTCTTAGTGCAGAGCAAATACCACTCATTATCATAAATTGATAGAAACAATGACATGATGATATTTTTCAACTGATTGGCTAAGCAATATCAGGTTACACATAAACTGTCACTTACGGGATATCTTACGTGATTGTCTGTACTTTTGAGCTACCGATATTTCGACGCTGTTGCAAGCGCCATGATCGCGGGTTGACACAGCGTCAGCGTCGAAATATCGGGAGCTCAAAAGTACAGACAATCACGGAAGATATCCCGTAAGTAACAGTTTATGTGTAAGTGTAAACCGTGAAAGTTTAAAACAGTGTTTATAACTAGGTTAACCCAGGTTTTAAACTATCTGTGTGCCAAATTTCATCCAAAACCTGTGTGAAAGAGTATCATGAACATCCATCCATCCTCATAAACTTTCACGTTTACAGTTGTGGTAAGAAGTAAGATAAGATATTATAGTAGTAAGATCCTTAACCAAAAAGCCCTCAACATTGCAGAGCCATAACCAAGCTAACAGAAGACACGGCCACCACAGACAAGGCGCCCGCGCCGTACTACCACGCCGGCTTCAACCACATGTTCGTCCTGTGGCGCTACTGGATGACGCACGAGGAGGACTGCTTCGCTAAACTCCTCACCAACAACCAGGGCATTGCGCAGTTTTACAAGGAATTTCCTAAGAAAGTACGCCTCAATATTCCAAGTTGCAACAATAGAGTATATGTAGAAATAAAAAACTTTTTTTATTTCTTAAAAATGCCTTGTATTGGACCATAAAAACATTGTGGTACACTTTTTTAATTCTCTAATACAACACTTATTTTACAATTTAATATTTTATTTAGCGTGTTTTTGGTGAAACGGAACGCAAGCACTAAACGCATCGATTCCGGTAGTGACGTCAAAATCCATGTGTCAAAGAAACACTTTTAAATGAATGGCCGCGATAGTCATGGACGTTTGAACTGTCGTAGAAAATTGTAGGAGTTTAATATTTTTTTGTGCGACAAGCAGTAGTTGAAATTAACTTTGAATTATTTTCTTGGGTTGATAGTATTGCATATTATATTATTATATATGATTTAAGTGAAAAAAAAAAAAAATGCATATTCCCTATTGTAGCGACATCTATCTCGCTACACGAACTATATAAATGAACATGACCTATAAAGTATTGGCACCAACATAATACAAAATCAGTAATTATGTTATGTTAGTTTCAAGCTGGTTAACCCTCAGGCTTCGTAAGAGTAAAAATCTGGGGGTTGAAAAATCCGGCTCGAAGGACCATAAATAAATAACGAACGCAGATTAATAAATGATGATGCGCAACTTGCTACGATCCTTACATACTCCTTTTGATTCATCCATGGCCATAAATCTGCTCATACACGTACACGTAATAATGTTGTACTTGTATATTCTAGTTCTATTTTATTTATTGGGGACATAAAACAGTTACATGCTACAGAAAATGCAAAAAATCTTAGAAAGCTAAAGATCACAAACATGTAACTTACACCAATATCCACGTCTTAACAAAAGAACAGACAATTGGAGATTTTACAGAATACAGAGCCTTGTGACAGCTGTATTTCATGTATTACAAATAATATTATTTATTATATTCCCATTTAATTCAATGAAACTTATCTTAATTTCAGTTGGTAGGCATGTCGGAGTTCACGCTGCCCGCTATCATGAAGCTGGCAGACGACCAAGTGATGCCGCCCGTCAACAAGGACTGGGCTGAGAAACTCACCACCGAACTCAAGGAGGATCTTATTGTGAGTATTGTTAGCAACAGTATGAATTATGTATTTTTAAGGAAAAATACTTTGTTTTTATAAGTGCTGAGAATAAGAGAGAGAACATATTCACTATTCCTGTACTAAAATGTTCTTAATATCGTTATGTATTTTAGTGAATTATATTTTTTAAATAATAATAATTTACAGGTACATTACAGTTTTGTAGTACATGAGGGACTTACAAAGTATACATAAATAATTACATGCTCTAGGTACAATCAATGGCTGGGTGAATCGCTGCTCTCCTAGCTAGATTTCTGAACAATCTGTATTAGGAAAAGAATAAGTATGTGTGAATAAGTCGTTGGAGTAATAATAAAGTTTATTTATAAGTATCTCTTCAATAAAATTAAATAAGAAACCTAGATTGAGCGTGGTTAAGAGAATGCTACCGCAAAATTCAGGTCTGTAAGCCCTATTATCCGTAATGAATCTTCAAGCACTTATGACTAAAGACTTCTAATCTTTATCTCTGCGACAGCGAAAAATACGTTGGTCCTAAGAAGGAATGGGGGCTATCGTTTTTGGGCTCACCAGATGGCGCCACTGTCGCTTATGGTAATGTCAATCATTCTGTTTTGTACTTTATAGTACCAATAACTTCATAAAAAGTTTATTTTATTACGAAAAACAACATAGTGTAAACTTCTGATCATTTATTTACAATATTCTCCCTAAAATTAGCAAACATGAAACATTTAAAAATAATTTTACCTCCAAGTACTAAAAAATAAGATTCTAAGTTGCTACTTAAAATCTTCAAGGCATAATTAATCAGGAATAGCTCAATCTAGACCACAATCGTGAATATTAGTAAAGATACATGATAAAAAAGCACGCAACGCGTGAACTTTCACATCTGACATTTCGGTGCCCTCGCGCTACACTAGCGCCTCTAGCGGCGAATTCACACGCGATAGCCCCCATTGGGCTACATTTGCAGAGCAACGAAAGATTTTCAACTCCTGTGCAATAATTATTGTTAAATTGCCACGATTTTTCTCGGAAATCCTTAAGAAAATAGTCAAATTTGTGATGTCAACACATTGATGCAGTCATTACTCAAATAAAATAATAACTATACTTATAATGTTGATTTTAATCTGCAGAAACTGCTGGGCGACGACGGCGTGCTCCTGTTCCCGTCGAGCCCGATGGTGGCGCCGTACCACTACGCGCCCATCGTGCGCCCCTTCAACTTCGCGTACTGGGCCATCTTCAATGCGCTACACTTCCCCAGTGCACAGGTAACATCAAACTGTCTTGATATTATCACAATACGCTGTCCCAATGTGCCTTATTTATGGCCGTAGACTATAGGAAGCGTAAGTCAAATACTTGATTTAATTGAATAGATTTTGACTTGATTCAATTTGACTGTAATTGCTAGACAAATGTAACTATCTAGTAAATCTATGTGAGTTTCTTTGGGGAGGTTAACATTCAGTATTTTTTTTGGTTAATGTTAATAAAATCTGTCTGAAATTTTACAGTTGGGTTGGGTATTGTTCAGATGTAAAATAATGCACACATTTATTGAGAGTGAAATAAATTGTTATTAAGTACTAACAGATATTATTTTTTTCGCGGGTACATAACATAAATATTATATCTAGGTAGTCCTACACACATAATCTCGCGCCAATTTCTGGGGGAAAACAGAAACTACAGAGCGCCAACTGCTACGATTCTTATACATTTCTGTTATTAAAAAACAAACCCCAATTTTTGATTCCAGGTCCCTCTAGGGCTGAACAGCGACAAGGTCCCCCTCGGCATACAAGTAGTAGCGGCGCCTAAGAACGAGGCTCTCTGCGCGGCCGTCGCGCTGCACCTGGGCGAAGCCCTAGGCGGAGCTGCGCCGCCATGCAACATACTGGACTAAACTAGACTGTAATTGGGGATATTGTAAAGTCAGGGAAATAATAATAGTAAGAGTAACAATTTACTGTCTTCAAGTGTAATCATTAATAAATATAATTTGCTTGCATACATAATAATTACGATGATAATTGACGAATTTGTCATAGATTCCGTTGGCGCTGTAACATTCAAAGACGCATTTATAATTTTAAGTAATAAGCGATAGATGCTTTCCAATATTATTACAATTCCTAAATAATTATTATTTAAGTTCTAAAGGGTGTGGCGAGAAGGTGCTGGAAAAAGAAACTAAAAAGTTATGTTTGAACTAAAACATCAAAGATGTTGGAGAAAATATAGATTTAAGTCGAGTCTGTTATTATTTTTTATATTTATTTATCTCTCTGTGTTGTCTTTAGTATGTTATAAGTACAGTAAATCCCGGTTTCACTAACATTAGGTGATACTTAAGTGAATGCTTCGCATCACACTAATAATGTTCAACGAATTTCAAGGCATTAATTTACGTTTCATTTTGTGTTAGAAAACGGGTATAAGCAACGTATTATATTTGGAGTACATACTTAAGGTTAATAAATACTTATTTTAGGTATAAGAATTGCTTCTTAATATAATTATATAACATGAACATTTTTACATATTACTCAACCTGAGCATTATATTTTGTACGCCAAAATTGGTTAAAATTTCAAAAATTAAATGTAAAGTAAAATTGTAAACAATGCATTTCTATAATTTCTGTCAGATAGTCAGATTTGAGTTGAATGATAATTTATTGACCCCTGCTATTGATACGCCAGACAATGCAAATCTATTAAATAATCTATTTAAACACACTTTACACCTTGTATGATAGTGATAATTAATTATGAGACTGATATGTCAATTATTTAAACGGTGGAGGCTATGCAGTGAAACTGTGCTTATCAATCAATAAATGTATTTTCTTTTATTTACCGATGTTTTATTTTATTTATATAAATAGAATAGGTACCTAACCTAGTCATTCTTATACGGAACTGTCACCTTATCCCATAACCAGAATTCAACAGAAACTTCATCTTAGTCAAAAGTCCAAACCATTAGCGTGTTTCGGCCTTTGACTTACGAATTTATGTCTAATCCTAGGAGGGACCAACTTCAACGGTCCAACGCCGAAACTCGATACGATTAAATCGCAGTTTGGCGAGTAAGCTAACGACCTGTTCAAGATAAATTGTAGTGTAGTCTACGAAGGCCCGCTGCGCGGGGCTCTTTCTGTTTGCAGGGTTTAAAATGACCTAAAACGAAGGGGATGATGGAGTCTTAGACCCCGCCATCCACTTCGAACCTAACCTGTACGAGTCGGGGTGGCCCAAGTCCTGAGCTCGCTTCGCTCGCTCTTATATCTTAAGTTTTTCTTGTTTTATTAATTGTCGTTTTTTTCTCCAGTCAGCGCCGGCAGCAATTTCTTATTATATTATTTCTTATTTTTTTTTCGCGATTTCGGGGTTGGTCCCATAGTGAAAGTTGTTCATAATGGTGATTACAATGACCCCTTGAGAGATTTCGTGTATGAATAGATAGACCTTATATAGGCGGAGTTGCTATCCTATGTGTAGTCAGATATACAACAAGATTCCTAACCAAATTAAAGAACTTCAAACGGTCCGCTTCAGAAGGGGTTTACACAGGTGGTTAATTGAGAATACCTTCTTTAATATAAAATAATTCTTCCAGTTTAAATGTAAATAACCTAATTGTAATTGTACCAAAATTTGCATGTCATTATGTTATGATTGAATATGTTAAGGTACTATTATATTACCTTTGTAAAAAGTTTTGTAACCATATTTATCTGCAAATAAATCTTTGACTTTAGACTTTAACCCTTTACCGCATGGATTTTTTGATTTAGCTCAAATTAATTTACATGGTTAAATGCATTTTTTAGAACATAGGAAAAATAAGAAAAAAAATAAAAACACTTGGAAAACCGAGGAAAATCCCAATGACATCAATGTACCATATTTGGTACAACATGCAGTAACGTAGCTTTTAGCTGACTGGCCGAAAATGGTACAATATGCATTAAAGGTTATAGAGGAGTGTATATTTATGTATATATTTTGTAATATAAATGTATTATATGTCTGTTGCATTAACTTTCATTGTTTTTGCAAAGTGTTTGTTTGAAATAATAGAAAGATAATATTTTTAACAGAAATCAACTTTATTTTAAGATTTTTTAATAGAAACTTCTAAAGTATTCAAAACTATATTTTACCTAATAATGAGATCAATAAGAGTAATCGAAATAAAATATGCCTGAAAATTTGTGCATCATTGTGTATGAAAACTTTGAAAACAGTTTCTATCTTTATTAAAACATAAGTGAACTCGGCATTTGCTACACTTCACGTGTGATTTTTGAGAACATCCTTCGCTTTAGCATCTTGGTCGTTGGTCGTCAGTCCATATTGGCCAATGTCCAATGCCATCTAGAGCTACTTCTAGTGGAGGCAAATCAAGTCGACGACGTCTCTTGATATTTTCAACCTGAGGATGTTGTGGTCGACCTCTCTTACGCGTCGTTGGTGTAAAAACACCAGTTGTTTCTCTCATCATTACGTCAGCAATATAAAGTTTGAAATCCAGTAATGGCATGTATGTGTTTTCGTCACCTCTCTGTTTCATTTTACGTCGCCAAAGCAACCAACTATTAACACATATGAGATCGATCAGATGAAAGAATATCCGGTGATACCACTTCTTGCTCCTGATTTTGATTCGGTAAAAACCAAGCATAGCATCCAGCAAATCTACTCCCCCCATATATTTGTTGTAAATTTCTACGGCTTTAGGCGCAGGAACATCTACTCTGCTTCTTACTTCTTTTTTAAATCTATTGACTACTGTCATTGGTTCTTTACCAACATACGTTGAGCAGAAATTAACAATTTTGTTGTCAACCCAAGAGGTAACACTTATTTCAGTGTTATCTACCTCAGTGCATTTTTCGACACAAAATCCTCTTTCCTTCTTTAACATTTCTTTTTTGCCCGGCAAATCGATATTTTTAGCTCGATTTAATTGAATTGTGCCGAGAGGTAGTATCCCAATACTCTGCACAAATGCCATCAACCTCAAGCTGGTATACCAATTGTCTATAAACAATTTGTGATTCAAGTGGTTTGGCACAGATTCTAGAAGCCTAGTTACCACATTTCCCGCCGCACCAAGGTCTGGACAGTTTTGAAGTCCATCTTTTTTGTGTGTGCCCGTAAAAATATCAAAGTCGTAGCTAAAACCACTTGCGCCGCTAATTACATAATTAAGATATCCCCACTTGTGTGGTTTCTTTGCATTATATTGTCGCATTCCAGAAGTTTTAACTTTAGTTGGGATCATTTGCTCATCAATAGCCAGGTATTCTTCTCTTGGGACTGTCTTCAACCGATCTCTTAGCAAATCAATAAACGGCCTTATTTTTTGAAGCTTATCAAAATTAGGTTCGTTTGGCTTTAGCTCTTTTGTTTTGTCGGCAAAATGTAGGAAGCGTTTTATTTCTTCAAATTTGTTACAAGTTAATGTTGCCGCAACTTTTTCTATAAAAGTTCCATCCTTCCAATAATGCCTTGTTGATGGCAACTGAACTACTGACATATTAATTATGGTGCCTATGAATTTTCTTATGTCATCAGTAGAAATTGTTTCGGCTTTTGCTGGATGAGTTTGTTGCGCATAAAGTAAAGTCTGATCTTCAATCAAAGATAGCATTTCGGTTGTAAAAAAATACTTAAAGAAGTTCATGGGAGTTTCCAAAGACATTATTTCTGGTGGTAGGTCTTCACAGCCCAAAAATGTAGTATTTTCTTTATTGTACTCGATTGATTTAGTGACCCACTTCAGCGTAGGCGCATTATTTTTTTTCTTCCGCTTAGTGCCAGTCGAAGTAGATGGTTCTTCTCTGTCAGACATTTCTTCCTCTTCTAATATTTCCAAGTCCATATAATCGTCGGAACCATAGTCATCGCTGTCACTTTCTTCTATAAACACGGCATGTAAAGGTCGAGCAACCTGGTCTTGGCCATCTTCGTCTGATAAATATTCATCATCGCTCTCGTCAGGAATAACATTAATTTTTCGCCCACGAGTCTTCATGTTGTCTAGCAAATAATAAAAAATAGATAAGTCAGTCGATAAGTAAGCATACTATAAAGAGTACATAAAATATCTGCCACTACATGTGGTTAATATGCCTACAAAACTTATCAACTTTTAAAATAGGATCGCCTAAAGTTGTAGCATATTTTTGAACACCTAAAATGTGTAGTATAGCTTACTGCATATTGTTCCAAATTTGACCAAACACAAAAAACTACCTTACTGCATGCTGTACCAAATTTGCCAAGGAAAAATTACCATAACTGCATGGTGTCCCAAATTTGGAACAATGTTTGGATGGATAAAAAACTGTCTTTTAGTTGAGTATACTTACATTATTGGCTGGTTTTATGTAAAAAGAACGTTCTTCTTCAAAATTTACAAAAAATTGGATTTATTAGTCCATATATTTCACAGAAATGTTTTTTCTTCTGATCTGAAATCTCGAAGAGCACTTTCTCCCGCTTTTTCAAATTTGAACTGAATAATATGTCAATGTCAAGCTATGATGGGAAATAGTTTTGTAAACATGTGTTCGGATACACTATACTCTATACAAAAAATTAATGTCTGGCAAGAAAGGTGGAGTGTATCCGAATATTTCAATCGGTAAGTGACGTGTACCAAATATGGGTCTGTATGCGGTAAAGGGTTAAAGGATGCCTTCTTGCTGCAGCAAGAAGCAAGCTGTCAAAAGTAAAGTCTTAGCTTAAAGGAACCTGAAGTTGAAGAAGCTCTGACTATCGAAAGATGATATTATGAATTGGAGTTCAATAATTATTCTCTTCAATTACATCTAGCAAGCATTGTTACTCAAAAAAAATGGACACGGGACACAAATAACAACATCACGCCCGATGCGTATGCCCCGATGTGTAAGGCAGAGGTGTACCTAATAGTACACCCACGATTCGTGCCAGTTACGTTAACGCCCCATGTAATAGGGGGCGAGCCTAATGCCATCAACCAGGCACAGATCCAGAATCTGTGGCTGCCACTGAGAAATTTTTGATGGAAAAATCCAATAACACTGCCCGACTCGGGAATCGAACCCAGGACCTCTTGCTCAGCAAAAATGAGAGTAGGAGTAACTATGTCAACTTATACAAAATTTAGAAAGCATAGGATCTAGTATAATATCTAATAGTCTATGCATAGGATGTACATATTAGCGGGATCGAACATTTTAGCATTCCGTCTAGGATAGTTTTCTCTGTAATCTTAGGATATGGATATGACTTACTACGGGCTCATTGGCTCGCAAGGCGCCACCTGTCGAAACCAAAACTAACTTTCAAGCTAAAGCCACCCATATACATCATCGATGTATAGTCCTCTTTCACAAAATTTCATTGATCATTAGCTGGGTGGTTTCGGAGATTAACGTGTACGAAATCGTATCACTATTGAAACACGATTTTGATATACATTGAAATTGGTACAAACTGTAGTACAATATTATTTGGTTAATTTTAATGAATTACCAACTTTAAATTGCGTTAAATAAAAAATGCTTAACTTTTGAGTAACGAAATAACGAAGTTAACTTTTATTAACTTGGCCACCTTTTCACATCAGTTTGAATCACAGCGAGGCACAGAGCCTCCAGCATAGAAATATTTCTGCAAAATACAATAAGATCGTCAAAGCTTCTAATATCTACGCTGTACTTCACCGCTTCTCATACGGACCGCTAGATTATATACGACAAGCATGTATTTAAGATTATTAGGGTCTAGGCTCGGGCAGTTTGTAAATGAAAGTCGAATATTTAAGTCAAAATCTTTTATTTGATTTGTTAAATCTCAGATGGGCGTTCGCCCCGCATGTCGCGGCTAGTCGCACCGCCGAACGGGCCCGCGCGTGGCCGCACGTGTCCGCGCGTGGCCACACGTGTCCGCGCGTGTCGCACGCGTGGCACGTGGTCGCACGCCGCCGCATACACCGCTACGTAAGGGTTGACGCCACACAATAATCGGGAGCCGTAGACACGGTGACACTAAGGTAACGTTTTATAGTATGATAATATCACTTAATGGAATGGAACAGTCAGTCTGTCAGGCGGGCGGCGCGCTCTCGCAGCAGAGCAAGCGGGCCGCGCGCGCCAGCAGGCCGGGGCCCGGGGCCCGGGGGCCTGGGGCCCAGGGGCCGGGGCGTGGCGCGGGCCCCAGCAGCTCGGCCAGCGCGCGGCGCGGAGCCCGCGGGCGGCGGGGCGGGGCCGCGCGGGGCGGGGCGGCTCCTCAGCTCGGGAACTTAGCGTACAGCGCGTACTGCAGCTCGTAGCCCGAGAAGCGGCAGTACTGAGTCTCCAGCGGAGAGTACGCGCCCAGTGCTGGGAACTTCTTCAGCTGGCGGGCAGCAGAAGCTCCTGGAGAGTCCTGCAAACACAACAGATAGGATTAGTAATCTATCAATAAAAACATTCGAAGTTTAACCTTTTCAACCTGATCATTTATTAAGCAAATATCAAATCATCATTCGAGCCTCTCGCCTACTTATTTTACCGAACCAATTACTTTCTGGGTGTCAACGACAGTTGTTAACACAAACACTTTGAATTCTAACTTGGCGGGTTTGCCTAGGCCTGCAGCACGCGTGCATTGACCTCATCGTATTTGACAGACGTTGACTATTACCATCTTGTTATGTTTCAACACTTACCGGTGTAGCGAACACTGTCAGCACGAACTTGGCGGGTTTGAAGGCCTGCAGCACGCGGGCGATGACCTCGTCGTAGCTCGAGACGGGCACGTTGGACTCGAACGATACATAGGAGCACGAGCGCTCTGGAGTTATGTGGATCGTCATGTAGCAGCCCTGGGGGAAGAAATTATGGTGATTAGTTATTTTGTTGAGGTTGTTGCCGTCATAAATGGTTTCTTTTGAAGAAGTATATTTCGGTATGGAAAACAGATATAATAATATGTTTGAGTAGTTTTTCGAAAGACTGAATGAACAAAGAGAAACAAGACAAAACAGGTGTTCTGGACAATCAAGCGTACAACAGATTACGGACGAAAAAAAAACTTGTTGTAGTACTTGTAGTTGGTAATTTTGGACCATTATGAGGACATCACATCTAGATATTTCTTATCACATGCTACTATTATAAAGTACAATTTTGCATTAAATTGACTTTTAATAATGCGTATGTACGTCATATCACATAAGTAATAAAAGGTGCATATGATTGCAGGTAAATAATGAATTCTAGTTATTTAAAATATAGACAACTTACGGATGGCAAATCCTTATCTCCCTTTAGCGGCGTAAAGAAACATTTACGTATTTAAATCTGGTGTTTACCTTAATTAATACTAGCACACTTTATTTAAAGACTAAATTAAGTATAGTTTTATTTCTTGCATAGTATTTTTTATACACTAGCCCAGAAATACGGGGGTAGAATACTCATATTCAGCATTACTCTAACATACTTGCGGATCACTACTGAGTTTAACTTAATAAAAGAGTCTTTGTGTAGTAGTGCCTTAGAAAAATCCTAATGTCCATTTTGGAGGACATCACTCAAAACTCAAGCATTACTTAAAACTAGATCCAGCCATTTGATTGGTTGAAACCACAGATATTATAGATGTACCTAAACAATGCAAGCATCAATTACCAACATCATTTTTTCAACTTTATTTTTTAGCCGATTAGTTTAATTTTAGAATAAAATATTTTTGTACCTATTTAAAAATGGGATCATTTCCAACCAAAACGCGAGCGAAGCCGCGGGCAACAGCTAGTTGTTCATAAAATTCTTAGTTCTCGCATTTTTTTTAAGGAAATAATGAAATAATAATAATATTTATTACCAAAAGCCAAATACAATTTGTCCACCTCAGACAAGTTACATTGTTACAAATAAACGGATGGTATCTGTAAAATTTATGATGACACATATAAGACCTAACTGTTTAGATCTAGCCTGTATTGTCAGATAGAACTGGATTCTTATCTAGACTCTAATCATTTTATTATCTTGTTACGTTAACAGTTTAAATAAGAGTTAAATTCAGATTACATCTAGATTGAGCCAATTGAATAATGATGTAACAATCTTCTATTACTATGATGCCTAGTATATTTAATTTTATTCAGCAACTTATTGCACTTCTAGTTTTCTAGCAGACATTCCAAATATCTAATACTTTGGTAACTGATAAAATAATACCAAGGTCTTCTAGGCATATCAGATGATGCTGAGCATGAAGTCCTGGGTGCGTTTCTCAGGTCGGGCAGTGTTATTGGGTTTTACCATCAGGAATTTCTTGGTAGCAGTAACGGAGTCTGTATTTTGACGACCCGAATGGCGCAGCGGTAGTGGGGCTGCCTTACGTTCTTAGGGTTCCGGGTTCGAATCCCGGTAGGAGCAAATGTTTGTGTGATGAGCATGGACATTTGTTTCCGAGTCATGGATGTTTATATGTATAATAAGTATGTACTTACAAACAAAAAGTATCTATGTAGTATTATCAACTATCTGGTGTCCACGACACAAGCCTCGTTGCTTAGTGTGGCACCTAGATGGCGCTGTGTGTGATGTCTAGCGATATTTATTTGTGCCCGGTTGATGGTAATAGGTTCGCCCCCTATTACTTGGGGCTTAAACATAACTGGCGACATGTGTGTGTACTATCAGGTATACCTCTGCCTATCCCTTCTGACATTAAAGATGGCATGTTATGTTTTATTTTAACGCAATATCTCGGTTGCATACGAGTGTCCCATGATTTAGCAGAAGTGTACTAAAAGTCACACACTCACGTTTCTCCAGTTAAATTTAGTCTTAGTAATAGGCGGCCAGCCTATTGCCATCAAGCGAGAAAATCCAGAAATATTCCAATAACACTGTACGACTGTACGATTCGAAACCCAGTACCGTACTTTTTAAATCTTTTTTCATACTTACATCTTTAGCAACTCCATTCATAGAGTATCCGCATGGATCAAACAGGAAATCGTCTATGACCATCCCTGGTATTATCTTGTCTATACCCGACTCCTGGAAACAACAAAAACACAAGCTTATTTAAGCGTGCCTTTAAAGAGGTCAAGCGCACTATGATCAGTACTGCACGTCTTTTACACTTGCAGTCTGTGGGTTTGTCATACTCAAAAATCAAACAGCACCCTTCGCGTCCAATACAATAACGCATTCACGGTGCTGATGGGGTTGCCCCGACACTGCAGCGCATCGGGGATGTTCGCTGAAGCTCACGTGGACTGTTTGTACACGGTGATGCGGAAACGGTGCGCATCGTTGGTCCGCACGGTGCGGGGCAGCGCCAACAGCATCCTATCTATGATAGCAAGCAGGCTTGATTGTGAATTTGTGAACCACTGCTGCAAGGTTTCGGCTGGGCCTGTCACCTTGCAGCAATGATGACACAATCTGTTTCTGTCTTTGTAAGTGTATTACTAACATAGTTTTTAAGTATATTGTTACTAACACTATGAGTCTTGTTGCTCGAATTAAAGTATTAAATTAAATTATTACATCACATTTTTTTTGTATACGTAAGTCGGAGATAGGGTTTTGTGGCACACCTTGGAAGAGCCCTAGGTCCAGTAGAGGATAGCAACAGGCCGATTGATGAACTTCTTTGTTAATAATAATTTGAGTCAAAACAGTTTAAAATGGAACACGGAACTGCATTGTGATGAGGGATAAAAAGTATCGATATCTGAGCATAATCGATACTTGTGATACTGTACTCGATACTGTTCGATCGGACTCGAATCATATTGATGGTATTAAAAAAAAGAGTGGTTAAAGATTGGTTCTTTCATCATAGCTAAAATTGCTAATGAGTACATATTTAATACTTTCAACTTTGAACTAGCTGAAGGTATTTGTGTTCAAGATTCTGGCTTTTTTTTGAGCCATATGTTGGTTCTTCATCAAAATATCTACATCATTCTTACCCTTGTCGCAGCGGCGGCGTCGGCAGAGTACTGCCTGGTGAAGATGTCCATGACAGCGGGGTCCAGGTCGGACATGAGGATCTCGATGGTCTGGTCAGGCTCTGTAAGCCCTACGCCTTCGTTGGCGTCGCTGTGCTCCTTCTCTAAGGCGTCTACTGTCCCTGTTGAATAAGAACAATTTGGTTAATTATACACTTGGTAGTAACGCGGGCTATACAGTCCAATATGTTATGTTATGCGGTTCCTAGGACGGTCCATAAGCGAAAGGTGTGCGCTTGCAGATTATTTTCAGTTGGCACTTGCAAGTCCAACTCTGGCTTGCGTTCGCCTGTTCGCAGAATGGTTGATTCCTACAACAGGTCCTTTGAACATATTGATATTTTTGCATGTGCTCCTTATAAATTTAAAAGTCTTATACTTAAGGAGCTTTCTTGATTATTTATGCATCTCTTTACAGTTTTTCTCTTATTTTTTGTTTTACATATTTTTTTTTGTTTTTTTTTTTTTGTATTTTGTGTTAATTGTAACCCTAGCGATTATTTTCTCTATTACTTATCCCGTAGTTAATTTGTGAACAGCGCTGTGGGCTGCAATATTGTCAATAAGTTTTGTATATTTGTTATCTCTATGTTTTATATTGCAGCTGTTTGTTGTTCCTTTAGAATAAAAAAAAAATATAGGGGTGAAGAACTGAAAACCATCTTTAAATGTGTTGAATTTGTATCAAGTAACCACAGTATTATACAAATAGACATATACGAGTACGCACGGTATTGGCATAGGCTTTTTTTTTTCGGATGGGAAATCATCAAATAACTCCTCCCGCTCTGGGCTGAGCAGGAGGGAGTGTCAGACTTTTACCGACTAAAACCCATCCATGTTCCTTCCTTTGCCCTTTGTGTTCCAGGGCCGCGGTATATCTTTCGAACAGTCCCGCAACCCTGGCAGATTGGCATAGGCTAAGTATGTATTTAACAACTTTTGTTAACAAGAATTTGTGTGGTATTCTGCCATTAAAAACCAGACTACTGGAAAATTAAGCTTAATTATAGAAAATTAATTTAAAATCGGGGTTTTTTTTTGGTTTATAGCCAATGTTACCCGAGACATAATAACGAATCTAATAACACCTTATTCATCAATACCGGATGGATACTTTAGGCGCTACGGAGGAACATACGTAAATACATCAATTACATACATAGACTGCTAAAATCATAACCCTTCGTTTTGGCTTCGCCGTAGTCGGATAAAAAAGTGACCCTGTTTTATTATTTTTCCGTGTGGTACTAGATTTTCCTCCTGGTTAGTGAGTCAGGTCAGGCGAGGTCGGTCAGTGTGAATAATATTGTGGATTGGGCTGATAAGTTTCCTAACGTAATAATGCAGAGTTTTTTCTTTTTGAAAAAAAAAACCCCGATTTTAATTAGTGCGTGATTTTTCAGGTGTCGGGCAAATTCTTAATAACCTTAGAAATAGCATTAGACTAGTAAAATATTTAGCTGCATCTGGTTAGTCTCTAAATGACGTATGATGTTGAGAAGATACATATTCACGAGGACAGCTTTCTTTAGCCCATAGTTAGTCACAATGCACCCTCATTGATATTCGATACTTTCTCGTGTATAAAGCATCATAGATTATCATTATCAGAGCTTATCACACATAGAACAAACACAGAATATGTCAACAGGTACATACGGTACAGTTATGTCAAGGAGTACCAATACGAATGAGGCGGCGCGTTGACCTGAAGATGATAATGTTCATGAGTTAATGGTATAGCGCAGGTGACTTCCATTTCAACTAAACTTTTACGATTTATTTTAACAGCAAACCATCGGCAAGCGAATGCCAGTTTTAGGGCGGCTCAGCGCTGATTCTACGTCGATCATTGTGATCACTTCACATCTCAGGAATCGAACTCGACTAGAAGTGACGGGTTGGCTTAAAACATTAGAAATGCTGGCAAAGGTTTACCTGCGAGCGGCAGCAGAGTGTACAGGTACCAGCAATCCTTCTCAGGCCCCATGATATATGCGCGACCATCTCCGAAGAATGAGTCCAGAAGTTTCACCTGGAACAAAATAATCAAGAGAAACTTGTAGAAGATGAGTATGAGCGCTACAATTTAGGAACAATAGAAACTCGGCAACAATTTCGATACCGTTCATACATATTCATAACGTCACGTTTATAATCGCCAAAGGGTTAGGAAGAGGGGGCACCTATACTACGCTGACAATTCGCCAGCTACTTTTAAGTCACGGAATAGAGTGAGCCTTTTTCCATCAACCGAACACAAATCCAAACTCCGTGGCTGCTACTGAGATAATCCTGGAAAACCTTTATAACACTGCCCATCCTGGAAATTAAACCTAAGACGTCATCATATCTCGAAGGCGAAATTAGGAAAGATATGTATTATAAAGTGTGTTGTGGCGGTCAGATAGGCAGTCGCTCCTTGTAAAATACTGGTATTCAGCTGTATCCGGTTAGACTGGAGGCCGACCCCAACATTGTTGGGAATAGGCTGGGCACATGATGATTAAGAAGGCCGTTATAATTTGCAAAGCAATAATCGCCGCCATCTTTTCAACAATTACAATACAAAAACAAGAAATAAACGCATCAGTGACAACTCAAGACGGATGCCAGCCACGGGCAGGTAACGTGAGCATGTGGAACTGTGCGCGCTTCCTGCCATAACAGTTCACATAACAACAGTAATGTTGGAAATATAGCGCGGAAATATTGTTTTGGGATACAGATTAGCAACACTTCGTTTGGAGAGATTAGCAGCACTTTGGGATTGAAAGTGTAAGCCATTGCAATAGCAGTGAAGACTGCTGTAGGCCGATTGTGATAGAAGATACGGATTTATCACAATTTCAGGTTATATTTTAAAATGGACCATCCATTGTAAAGATGTAACAAGATCCACGAAGCCGAAAGGCACTTGTTCTTGTAGCGGAGGCTTGGAAAAGTAAAAATCATTTTTCAAAACTCCCCCCTCTCCCCCTTTGAGACTTCTGAACATTTTTTTTTCAGATTCATGAAGAGGGGCTCAGAGTTGGTCAAAATAATTTTCAAAAACTCCCCCCTCTCCCTCCCTTTAAAAAAAAAATTAAAGCACGCGAGGTGCTTGTACCTCGCGCAAAACGCAAATACTAGTTTATTTTATATTATTCATCCTAATTATTTCCCTAGACGAGCTCTGTCGCAGGGTGGCTCGTCTCATTCACCAGACTATGATATTGATGTTTCTGTGCGTCATTCCGACCTGTAGTTTCATCTGGCCTTTACGAAAAGTTCAGTTTTAATCAGTAACATTAGATTGTACTATCTTTACATTTTAGGGGACAATGAATCAGAGGTCAGAAGATTGGATTGTTATTATTTTAACGTCCAAATATTGGCAGTTCTAGAAATTTTTAAATATTTTGTAAAAGTAATTGTGTTCTAGTCTTTTACCGTATATTTGTGTTTTCCTCCTGGTTAATGAAATAGCTAGTCTGAATCATACTGGCTTGAGCTAAACATTTCCAGACATTTTACCAGACATATACAGTGTGTTTTTAAAAACTTAGAAAAAGAATTAGACTAGTATAGTAAAATTTCATCTTTTCACGACTTATACTGATTGAATATTGGCAAAAAAAAATGCGTCCTTCAAATTAAAAATCTCGATATTTATGTTTCTACAGGCTGTCGCTTTGCATCCTGGTCAAATTCAATGAGGTATGTATATTAATGATTCTCAACCCGAATCGATACTAAAAAGGGTAGGATTTTTATTTATTTTTTACGGAAATCGGAAAGCGTAAACCGCCGGATACTGTCCATAATTATACTGTGGAATAAACGTTTTGTGTTTGTTTTTCTGAAAAAAAGCCTACACATTTTAATATCGATTCGGGTCGAGAATCCTTAGTATACTCCTTGTATTTGACCAGGATGCAAAGCGACAGCCTGTATAGTGTATTTAATATACTCTTCTAACATGAACACCCTGTATACTTACTTACTACTTCTACGTCATGCCGACGTATTTCCCATTGAGTAACTATTCATTCTAGTTTCCTTATTTAGACTCGTAGGATATTTATTGGAGAGGACTTTTAGGAATTATCCCTAATAATTATATTCGTTTTGGATGAAAAGCAAAATATTATAACAGTTCATAATATTATAATATGTATTGGCTTACACAAAATTCATCAAAATGAAGATACCGCTTAGACACTTTTACAAGTTGTAGCCGGCAATTCCTAGCTGATTCCTGAGAAGAAATGCTAGAACAAACACGGATGAAGTTGGATCCTGGACATCATTCAGCAATTTGAAACTTCTACTGTTTCCTTATCCCATGACAACGTTGAGAACTCTTCAACAAACTGCAAAGTTAACAGGAAATATCGCCAAAACAACTGATCGAATAATATTCACTTTCACGGACCGATGATACATTAATGAATTCGCTAATAGTGTTCTGACATCTCCGTTTTGTGCTCGGAGTTTTTCGGCCAAAGTTGGATATGCAAGTCACTTGAGAGCACGTGATAGAGCAGCACACCAACCACCCGAACCACCCTAGAAAGCCATCGGCCGATATCAGCTAGCTGGCATCATCATCAATGAATTCGCCATCTAGCCTAGCCTAGCCTTTTCGCAGCTTTGTAGGATTAGGTTTCAGGCTAACCGTATGCAGCTGAATACCAGTATTTTACATGGAGTAACTGCCTACCCGACATCCACATCACAGTTACTGGGATCCAGTGGGATCCAGATCCATGGCATGGTTGTGTCTGGCAACCAGCCTTGCCAAGGGGATCGTGTTATCCAGGTTCAGGCTTCGCCCGTAACTAAGATCGACAAGATACAATGTCATTAATCATGTGTGATATTGACCGTACTATGCTGATAAGCGATAAGACCCTGATGATTCAATAAGTTCATTCGTAATCTGTGACCTTTTGAGTGTCGTCACAGCCACGGGTAGGCTTTATCTTGTTGCAGGAATATGCTCTAGAGTCTAGAGACGTAGACTAAACTTCCAGGATTTCGTCTGGAGTATTTTAAGGAAAAAACATAGTTTTTCTATTTCGCTGAAATGATCGGTTGGTAATGTTGGTATGGTAATGAACCGATTCGTTGGAATGATGTGACATTTTATGAAAAATCCAAAGTTTGCTGGGTTGATTTATCCACTGTGTTCAATACAGTTTCCAGACCAGAGAAGCAGTTTTTTCAATACAAAAAGTAAGGCTGTCTCGTTGGTCTAGTAGTGGCAAGCGTGACTGCTGATCACGAGATCCTGGGTTCGATTCCCGGGTTGGGCAAAGTGTTATTGGGTTTTTCCATCAGGAATTTCTCAGTAGCAGCCACGGAACTGGATCTGTACCCGGTTGATGGCAATAGGCTCGCTCCCTATTACATGGGACTTTAACATTAGTGGCGAAATGTGGCTGATTAGGTACACCTAAACCTTCGGTAATTACAGGCGCCATGTTATGTTAAGTTTTATTTTAACACCACGGCTATCTCCCATGATTTAGCAGAAGTACACTCACATCTCTCCAGTTAAATTTAGGATTAGTAATAGGAGACCAGCCTATTGCTAACAAGCCAGAAATTCGATATGTAAAATCTCAATATGGCTGTACGACTGTTATCGAGTCGAACTCAGGGCTGTATTTTTATTAATCTTTGAACTACGAGTGCAATGCACATATTATACTTATATCTTTAGCAAAAAGTAACACGGAACGACATAGTAAAAGACAGATAGTAGTAAGCCTACAAAGTATCCCTGCTCTTTTGTAGGCTCGCTTGGTTAAATAATTATCACCAGCATCACTATCAGTACGTACAAAGCTACACATTGTAATTTTTATTACATTACTACTAGGAAAGGAAACACTGGTACTGCGTGTTCATATCGTCTCGTATCAAGAAGTTGAGTGATGTGGCTTTGTTTCATAACATTTGTCACACTAGTGACTCACTGGAAGTCTGGATCGTACGAAATTATTGCAACATTATTAACGTTTAGGAGTAACATTGGATGGATGAAATGGCGGCAGGTCACGGGAACAACAACGTCAACTTATTTTCAGGCTACTTTGGCTCATATATATATACTTTACAGACTATCATACCGATAAAATACAAATTGTGTTAGTAAATAGAACAATATTCGACTTCCAAATTCCCCTTAAACTCAAGGTGAAGATTTACAAAACCATGGTGTTAGACCTGCTGTCTTGTATGGATCAGAATGTTGGGCCACAAAAGGGATGAATGAAAGGCAATTGCATGTGGCTGAGCTGAGAATGCTAAGGGGGGTGTGTGGTGCCGTGTAACGCGAATGGATAAAATAAGGAATGAGTACAATAAGAGGAAGTCTGAAAGTGGCGCCGTTAGCTAAAAAGTTGTGTGGTAATCGGTTATCGTGGAGGAATATGGAGAATGTCGTAAGGAAAGTTTGATTATAAATGTGGATGGCTATAAAAGTAGAGGAAGACCAAAACACCGGCCAAGTGCGAGTCGTACTCACACGCACACAGGGTTCCGTAGCACCAAACAATATAATAAAAATATTTTGAAGGCATTCGTTCATATGTTGTATTGTTTTACATTCATCACCAAAACTAAATTTGTTTTTCATTGTATGTTAATGAAAAACAAAGTTGTTGCTACAGTTTGATGAAAAAGTCCCATATCCTTTCTTCCTCTTTAGAAATTAGAGGGGGGGGACACACATTTTACCACTTTGGAAGTGTTTATCTTTCAAACGATTGACTGTGAGAGAAAATGGTTTTAGGAACCTCTATGTCATTTTTACACGTATAGGTTTGATGCAAAAAATATATTTTAGTTTCAGTTCCATGTATGGGGAGACCCCCCTTAATCTTATATATTTTTTATTTTTGTATAAAAACCTTATAGCGGTTCACAGAATACATCTACCTTATAAGTTTCAACTGTGTAGTCCTAATAGTTTCGGAGTAAAGTGCCTGTGACATACACGGACAGACAGACAGACAGACTTGGCGAATCTATAAGGGTTCCGTTTTTTGCCATTCGGCTACGGAGCCCTAAAAACGATAGATGGACTGTGTGAACGACGTTATGCCTAGAAAGGATCGCTGAGATGACGAGTAGTAGAGAAGCATGGAAGAAGATAATTATGCTGCGCAGACCCCAAATAAATTGGGATAAGCGTAGGAGAATGATGAGGAGTAAAAGTCCTGCCTATCTCCTCGCTGTGAAAGGGCTAGGCAGATAATCCCGAAGATATTTTAATTCTCCTAAATCCCTTCACTTCCGTTCGCTAATTTACAGCAATTTCTGTCAATTATGGCAGCTGAAGAAAGAAAGAAAATACATTTCTTTAGCACGAATACTGCAGGCACGAAAGAGGGAAGAGTCCTCTTTGATGAATTTAATGTAATGAAGAGACAAGATTTAAGAAAAGAATTTATTAAATAGCGACTTAGATACAGAGACCGTTGACAGTTCCTTGAAAAAGTGTCCAGAGACAATAAAGAAACAAATAACCGATTGAGTTCCGTTTACATTTCCAACACTCTTCTCTGTAACGCCTCTATAAAAGGTCCTCCGGTGAATAATTGCCGTCAGTTTAAAATAAAATAGTATAGTTTAAAAAAAAACACGTTTTATAGTGACCTCTAATTATTTATTGTATTCTTCTCAGCAAAAAATTTCATTTGATACCCATATAATGGGAATGCTTACAAAATAACTAGTCCTCCATCTTTAGGAGTCCGCAATATTGAAATTAGTATGACGTCACTTAGCTAACCATGCTTTGTCATCTAAACTAAACATGTATGCAAAATTTCAGCTCAATCGGAAACCGGCAAGAGGGTCAAATTTAACTTCAAAGATTTTTTCACTTAGTTACAGGTGAAGCTAATAAAAACGCGTTAAAAACGAATTTACTTGCACGTTCTTTGCCCCATGTAAATATTCAACAGACTAGCAATTTTCTCAAACCCTAATCACTTGGTTGAGTAACTTTCAACCTTATTAAAAGGTGAGCTTAATATATTTTAAAGGCACCTCCATTGGTTCTATGGTGCTATGTTTATCTTCGGTTAATTGATCGGTAGATCGGCTCAATGGAGCGGCTACGTTCATAGCTGTTAGTAAGTGGGCTTAGCGTGTGTCGTCATGGTGGATTTTTCGTATAAGTGATACCTTGGAAGAGGTCACTTATAAAAACTTTTGCACCGGTTTCATGAGTTATGGACTTTAAAATAAATAAATAAAGGTCTCAAATAAGTGAAGAAGCAAATGTAAGTCCCGCGTTTGGTTTAACAACTCGCTGCTTCATGATTGGAAGTTTGGAACAGAATAGATGCGAATGAGACTGGCACAGAAGTCAAAAAATGGGTACAATCAAGAGACGCTAGCAGTGCGTGGAAGTCGGACGATGGTTGATGCTAATCCTATAATTGTGTGGAATTCCACATTCCACTTTTTTTTTTTCTTTTTTTTTTTGCCGATGGAAAATCATCAAATAACCCCTCCCGCTCTGGGCTGAGCAGGAGGGAGTGTCAGACTTTTACTGACTAAAACCCATCCATGTTCCTTCCTTTGCCCTTTGTGTTCCAGGGCTGCGGTATCTCTTTCGAACAGTCCCGCAACCCTGGCAGGCGTCAGTCCTTACGGACCCCTACCTGTTTGCTGACTCTCTTTGAGGCGCGCGTGGAACACGAACGCGCCGTCGACACGGCCTGTCGTCATAAGACGGACGGACGGCGAGCTAGCCCATAGCTCACCGTCCACAGGCCCGCGCCTAGGGTGGCCGGGAGCCACCACGTGGCCCCCGACGCCCGGTGCGTCTCCCGCGGCGGCTGAGACGTGAGGCTCTCTCCCTCTCCCGTCCCGCCACCTCCTTCGCTAGCATGACTGCTTCGCAGAAGGAGGTGACGGCGTCCCATTCCCTCTCGCTCCGGACCTTGGATTGAACCAGGGCCGGACGCGAGAGGTCGCCGCCGCCGATTGCCGCTACGAGGACACGGCGGTGCTCCGCCCAAGGTGAGCAGACCTGCACAGTGTGCTCCACCGTGTCCTCCGGTCGATCCTCGCAGTGGTGACACCCGGGCGTTTCCTCCCGCCCGATTAGGTGCAGGAACCTCCCGAAACAACCATGTCCGGTGAGGACCTGCGTCAGGCGGAAGGTGAGGGCGCCGTGGCGCCTCTCTAGCCACTCCTCAAAGAGGGGACTTACCGCCACTATTGTGGCGTGCCCTGCACGGGGTTGCGAAAGTCGCTCTCTCTCCACATTCCACTTAGGGTGCATTTTTTTTAATCTGTTCATCTCATCATCTGTGTCTGCCATTCAGTATTGCACACACCTACACAATCTACTTCCCAACCGGCGCGCTTATGACCGAGGAAGAAACAAAATGAGTATGTAAGAATCGTAGCAGGTGGCGTTCCGTGGTTTCCACCTACGACTTGACAAGGTTTGTCTATGATCTAAACTGCATTTTAAGTTGTACTCCCCACAAAATTCACATATACATATGGTGGGGCACTTAATATCGTGTATAAAGAACCGATGGACGCTACTATAACGCCAAATTAGTGGCTCAGTTCTGGACTGACATAAGTGCAGTACTTACTTCTGAATCAAAATTATCGTGCGGCTGCAATTGCGCTGCCGGGCGCGCAAACTCCCTGCGCGAATAGAACACGTTGTGCACGCGCGCGTGGCCAGCCACGTCGCGTGCCAGCCCGAGCACGGCCCTCACGCATCGCAGGGGCGTGGTCGTGCCGCAGGTCTTGAGGATGAAACGGCGGCGGGATACGAACATGCTGCTCTCGCTGGGGAAGAAGAAATAGGGTGGTTAGTTGGTGTAAGGTGTCGAGCAAATACAAGCTCTACAGGTGAGGGTTTATGAACGGTTCAGATCTCTGATCTCTCTGTATGATTATCCAAAAAAAATGAACTTTTTGTCATCGATACGCTACCTGACCTAACCAGATGCGAGAATCACAGGACCAATCTGTTTGCAGACGCTTGGCAGATGCCTAAGTCCAGCTGTGGACGTGTTACGGTCAGCCGGAATACGACCACAGCACTGATGATAAAGATATGATTAAGGTGTGATTTAGGGTAGGTCACAAAATATAGCATGAAAATTCAATCATTAAATTGTTTTAATATTAATAGCAGAAAACCTTAAAAAACTCAAAATAATCACACCAACTTGGGAGTCGTAGAACGATAAGGTCTAACAAATTGTTAACAATTAACACAGTTGTGTCGACAACATATCACCGTCTTAATTATGTACACTATTGTCTATTTAGGATTTAGAACACTAGACAATTAACACACAAATTAATCAGGGAAGCCAGTTTAAGTCGGTAGAGGGTCGTTAATTTTTATTTAACAAAAACAATTATAAGAAATTGTTACGGTATTTTATTTTTAATGATATTTTTCCACACTTCTTTAAGTTGTCACCCCCTTTCTAGTCAAAACACATTTGTCACAGTTCATCTTTTGTTTCTTTTATCACAGGGCAAACCTTTATTATTATTTTAATACGGTCAATCCATGGTTTTAAGTTTCCGATCTACAGTTTCTTCAAGCTTTGCTGTTCTTTTCAACCAGAACAATTTTTTTAATTCTATTGAATGCCAACCCTGTTAGTTTTAAAGATAATGATGTTTGTTGTCTCTATTATTACATCAGCTTAAATATTAGATAAAAATAAATGCGTATAATTTAGGATCATTTAGTTAATCGTTAGGTACTCTTACGGCATTCTTATTGATTTTTAGATAATTTAATCATTAGTAGTAGATGCCTTAGGAAGGGGGATTCATTTAGGACAATATTAACTTTATAAGGCATTTTAAAAAGCGTTTTTTTTTTCTGAAAATGGATAAATTAAAATATTTGTTTGTTCTAAATAAAATTATGTACCTACTTACCTATTTAAAACCGACGGAATGCCTATCTGCCTACTTACTGAAATATACATATAATTTCATTTTACTTTCAAAAATATTTTTTCCTTTTTGAAAACAGATGTTTTGTCTTCTATTAAAAAATAAAACATTACTAGAACTTAAATATTCACTCTACATTACACGTTGTATTACCTTCACTTTATCTTGAAAAATATACGACGATCGGGTCATTTTGATAGTTTTTGTTAAAAATAATGACATAATGATAATTTGATACCAATAAGTCAACATTAACACATTATTTGACACTGGATATAATTGTTGCTACACGACACACATAATGACATTTATTATAACATATTTAAATATAATATTTCCTTATTAAAACACGATAAGGTAGTGAGATAAAATAGTTTTTCTTAGAACTATTGTACTACAGACGGTATATCTCTGGGGTCAATAATCATAATTGACCCGACCTCATGTGATTCTCAACTATCGTTTTTGATAACACATCTGCCAAATGATAAGTAGAATTAATATAATATAATAATAACATTTATTCAAAAATATAAGGAACAACGTTTACAGTTTGTCTTAAATCTATCACGGCAAGTTCACCATGATTTGTGCCTGAATTATTTTATCATTGTACAATTTGACCGCCCATGCCCGTTTCGCGCCCTGCTTCTAATTTTAAAGTGCGCAATAGAATTTCTCAAGATACATTCATATTTCTTATTCATACATACTTAAACTTACACCTTTTCCCCGTAGAGGTAGACGGAAGCAAAATAACGCCAAGAACTACGATCCTAATATACCCAATATCTAATATATCCTAATATACCTAATATAATTTTGATTCTGCCATATAATTCATAACTGACGAAATTATTAATCATTTTTCCCTAACGAGTTAGGTTAACTGAGCCTAACCCTAATGGTAACAAAAGATCTCCATTAAAGCTAGGTTTACCTGAATTTTATTACCTAACGTTACCCATGAGTAAAGAAAACAGGAAACAATTTTCAGTTACTTTACGGTGAAATTATGATTGTGCACGTACTAAGTACGGCTGGCTATCTTAACTGTTCCTACACGTTGCATTATTTCTACACGTTGAGACTGCGTGCATGTGTTTTACAAGTGTTACAGCATACGAAGGGTGACAATATTATTTAATTGTATCTACTCGGCGAAAAGGCTGACAAAATTGTTAATATCTCGAGTAAAACCTGGATTAGCCTGGCATAAGAACGCAGAAATTGCCCAGCTAACCCCGCAGCAGGTGAACTCAGGCTGTGAATGAAGATGAACAAGGAAAGCATAAACCTATTCAAACGACGCTGCATAGCGAGATTCTCGTTTACTTCTAATAATCAGCTGTGTAAAGCGTAACGTTAATTAATCAACTCAGTAGACCAGTCATCTTACGGTCAAGTACTTAGCCGCGAGCGCATACAAAGTAATCCACACTTATCTACATAGCACCGAGACGGGTCACAGACGCATCACAAATGAGAGTACAGAAGATGCACTTAATTAAACAATCAGCCTATAACGTCCCCACGAACCCACAGCTGGGGCATCAGCCTCCCCTCAGCGAAAGGGAGTGGGCTGTTATCCACCACGCAGGTCCAGTACAGGTTTGTCGATGTCACGTGTCTTCTTCGAGTTTTTTTTTTTTCAGGGCAATTTTGACGGTTTTCTCGCGAAACTGTACTTTTGCAATGATGTAGTAATGATGCGTTCGTGATTATAGACTGAAGCAATCAATTTGTTACTGAATTTTCTCAAAGCAACGGCTTACTTTACCGTTTGATTTAGCTAAAAGCAGTTCTGATGTACGGGCATTGCCTCTGAGTATGTACTTATGTGACATAATTTTACAGCTACACGCACGGTAAGCGCCGTTTAACTTGTTGCGTTTATGGTTGCATATAGCCGTTGTTTGTTAGACCTACTGTTTCAGTCTATTTAGTGGCCGTACGTGCACAATGAATGCTAGCAGTAGCTCGATAACCATTATGCAATATAGTAAACACGATTAGTATTAACACGTTCCCTATGTGTGCTCGAGTAAATAGTTTATAGAGTTCATTTTGCAATTATTTATAGTTATTTATAGTTCGGAGAAGTACTTTGATATTGTTTTCGTGTTATTAATACACTTTCCAATCTTTCGCAAGTGAAATCGTAAAATGAATGCAGGAAAAACTGAGTCCGGACGCAAATTGCATACAATTACGACAGTGTGGACTTCGTAAGAGTGAGCAATTACCTAGACTTAGATATGTAGCTAAGTATTAATATAATATACGATTAACATCATTATTATTATAGTACACGCGGCACGCTAGTATCCGAATATGGGGTTGTTATGATGCATGCCGTATTTGCAGCGATGAAGTCAAGGGTACACGAAGAAGTTTTCAAACAACTTCAAGTTAGTAAATATGAAACACCACTCTTATAAACATAACTATCCGAAACCGAAACAAAAATTGAATGGGTAATGTAATGACTTGGTGATCGATCATTAGCTGTCTCCTACTGTACATACGCGCCTATATCTAACATGCATGTACAGGAGATAGGTACTCAAGTTATAAATACATAGTGGGAGGTGGAACACAGGTAGCCGACTAGCCGGTCAATATGTGATGGAGAGCGCGGGGACGGCAACTACGCACCGTCGTCCGTCACTATGACGACGAGACGGAATCGAATCGATGCATCTCGTGAAGATATTAATTTTATATCAGCTTTCAACATTGCTAAATGTTGGCATAACGAGAAACTTTCGTAAAGGCTTTTTTGACATTTCAAGATTCTAATAGATTAAACGTTCCATGGCAATATTTGATAGAACTGTAGGCAATTTGATGAACTAGGTATATAGTATACAATCTGATATTGGTTACATTTTCAGTGTAATAAATAAAATATAAAGTCAATAATTGACTGAACTTGAAATGAAATGTTATCTATTAATAACTCTAGAAATGGCAAGTACCAGTTCTTGAAAGACTAAAGAGCTTTTTACGAGTAGACTACAGATTCCCTAAAAGAAACCATTCCAAAAATAGTTGTGTAAATTGATTTACCGCTCCTATCCGATGGATAGCGGAGTCAACTGAATTGATCAATCATGCTCAATAAGAAAAGTGCGCTGCATAAGCACGTGTTATGCTAACCGGCCGTTTATCCTGTTAAGTCGGCACAAATAGACTATGCCGGTGGCGAGCTATTTTTATATCGTCAATTGTTACTGGCTCGATGCTAAACATCGTCATTGATACAACACAACGACTTTTTTTTAAATAAAAATACAAGCATACTGGTCTTTCGATGTTTTTTTTCTAATAAATAAACACTTGCTGTTTTTTTTTTTTAATGCTATCCTTAAGAAAGAAATCGTTACATAGCCTCGTTACGTACCAATTGAAAAAAATCGCTAGTATCAAGATTATGTCAAGCTTTAATTTACTTCTAATTCTAAGAAACAAAGTTCTTTTTAATTGCGATTTAGTTTTACATGACATAACGCCGGTTTTGCACGAAGGGTTAGCCAGAGGTGTACCTTTCGCGAATTATTCAGATGTAGTTTTTTTCGGCAAAATTTGAAGAAAATGTGAAAATTGGCCAAGTGCGAGTCGACTCGCGCATGAAGGGTACCACCGTAGTAGGGCAACAGCAAATTAAAATAAAATTAAAAATGAAAGGGGGCTTCCTTTAATTTGCTGTTATAGCGGCAACAGAAATACTTACACATTCTGTGAAAATTTCAACTGTCTACCTATTACGGATCATGAGATACAGCCCGCTGACAGACAGACGGACGGACGGACAGCGGAGGCTTACTAATAGGGTCCCGTTGGTTACCCATCAGGTACGTAACCCTTAAAATAATACAGAAAATTATTTCCAAGGCTCTTGCGACTAAATTGGAGGGACCAGTAAGAAAATAACAGTTCTTCAGTAGCCAGTTTTGCTTGTAATTACTTTCTTTCGTTTGCGGTGCAATGTTTCAAACCCGATTCACAAACCTGCCAATATTGAAGTTTTTCTCTTAAACATGTTCCAGTCATGTATTATTTAAGATGTTTATTTAACATGGGACACCGCCGCGAAAACGGTAACCACGTATTCGGAAGTTCGGAACATGAGCCCCTACATAGAAATTTTTCATTGTTTTTTTTTTTAAACAGCTAGCCCGTACATTTTGACCGCGTAGGTATTGTACGTCCACTTGTCACAGGGGTAAGCACAGATGGTTTAATAAAACAATAGTGTCTTTAGATAGCAAGTTTTGGGTGCACGTCCACCCGGTTCGAGTGACAGCTGCTCAGTGACACATCTACCCGCAGTCCGCACGGACCTGCCTCCGCGTCTATATTCTTTAATCATCACAGGTATTGCACTTTTGTAGGAAACGGCTGGTATAGGAGTTGATTTCCCAAAATCACATACTTGTTTACATGTTTGGGAACAAAATTGCGAAAGCAGTATACTTGAACTTGCTCCTATTTCCCGGCGTAATATTAATCATACCTTTAATAACTCGATAAGTTTGCTCTGACGTCAATTTGTGACGAACATAATGCATGTAACTCTATCTATGTAAGTATATCTCTATGTATTTATCACTTGCATGTGTTTTGTTAACATAGCTACTTACATACTTGATATGACCTACCATAATATTATAACACATTAGTTTATGCCCGCGGCTTCTCTCGCGTAGTGTTGGTAGTACTACCCTATAAAAAGTCACTTGTTTGTGACAATAATGTCATAACTCGAAAAATAAGGAATACAGGTCAGAATTTTTTTATGTCAGACTAAAAATATTTTCATTTTAATGCCAATATTTTTTGCATAGATTACTTTGATCAAAATATCAATGGTATATTTTACGTATTTCGTTACTTACTTTCGTTAATTTTATAGTGCACTACAAATAACATCGTAAAATCTAAATTTTTGAGTTATGTCATCCTTGTCGCAAACGAGCGAAGTGCCCTATGTGTTAGTCCAGGTTATACAATCTGTGTCCTCTGTGTGCCGAATTTCATCAAAATCCGTTCAGTAGTTTTTCCGTAAAGGAGTAACATCCATCTGTCCATCCTCACAAACGTTCGCATTTATAATAGTGCCTAAAAATTATACATAGGTATCATATTAGTTGGTAACAAAAAGATCACGAATGTTTAAACTTCACAAATAAGGAAAAAATCGACACTAGACAAAACAAAACTATATAATATACTAATAAGGTGCACACAAAATTTACATCATCGTCTTCAAATTACAATTCTTGGAAAACAAGGCACGATTTAAAACGCAGAAATATGAATGCGCTTCAGTACGGGTTAAATCTATATCTATACTTTTAAACTAATATTATAAAGAAGTAAAATATGTAAGTTTGTATGTAGGGGGTATTGTATTGTATAGCGGGCTGGTGTCCGCAACTCCACGTCTAAGCGCGTATTTTGCGTGCGTTTTTGGGGTAATCTCTGGATCTACTGATCCGATGTTAAAAATTCTTTCACTAATAGGAAGCTACATTATCCCCGAGTGTAATAGGCTATATTACACAACGTGCCCCTGGGATAACTTTCCTCAAAAACGCGAGCGAAGTCGCGGGCACTAGCTAGTGTAATATAAAGACAGTAAAGATGCAGATCAGTATTGTACAAAAAAGCCACACAATCCTAAGAATCCACATTTTCACGCTTAAACCATACTTCTAATCGCAAAAAAAAAAAAGAAAAGGCACATAAGAAGCCGTTTAAAAAATTATGAAACTTTGGGTTTCATCATTTTTTTTATACGGCGAAGACGTAAATAACAGCTTAAGCTCATCTCACTATTCATAAACAATTACAACTCCTGAAACTCAGAATCAACAGTGGCGACCACCAGAAATGCGCCGAGACAATGAAGCTCGACGAAGTACCAGAAGAACAATTTAACTGTCTTGGATCCCGCAACGAATTGAATCAGTAAAGAATAGCGGATGAGTAGAAAAAAAAAGAATTTCCACTCCCTTCCGTATCAGCAGGAGACAGAACAAAACTAGATATATAAATAACAGCTAGTTTGTCCACATCCAAAAACTAGATTGACATATTACAGGGTGTAACAAGATCCTTAACGAAGCTGTGAACCAAGCATTTTAAGTACATTAAACTAAGTAACTTTACACAAAAATTATTGCTGGGAAACGACTTTTTTTGGGATGAAAAATCACGTTTTACGGTAGGACTCAATGTAACGAACTCAAAACATTGTGCTGATGGATGGATTGAATAGTGGAGGTTGTATAAAGTAAAAATCTTACACTAAAAACATGTATTTATAATAAAACTCGTGAAAAAGTTGGAACTTAGACCCCCAATATCTCCATAACTAGAAGGTTCCCAGGTATGGTCTAGAACAAAACAATGATCTCAATGACGGGGAGAACAAGTGCCTTTCGGCTTCGTTATGAGCTTATGACTTCCCATTTTAATATTCGAATGAATAAAAGATAACTTAAAAGGTTTTGATTAATACCAAGTGTGATTTATTTACAAACAATAAATTTTTATCAGTTGAGAAATCTCTTAGATCACTTGTATTACTCAAGTGATTTATTTTTACATATCAGCGGTCTGCGGTATCTTCGTGCTATCTCTGCAAGGATCAGCAGTTAACGTCACTTTGTCTCGCTCGATTGTTCACTATCTGTTAATGAACTATACCTTTGAGATTGTCTACAAGAGTATTAAAGATTATAGTATTTCAGTTTCCTAAGACATCCGTTAATTGCAAAATATTTTTACTTATTCCGGAGGACATTAATATATCATACTAAGTGTTGATCAGTAGGATGTGGCCAGTAAGCTGTTTAAGACAGTATTACCTTAACTTGTCCACAAGCAAAGAAACAGATACCAAATCTTTTCATTTGAGAAGAAGACGAAAGAACATCTCTGTGTGCACTTAAAAATCTGAATCTACCTACCTGCAAATGCTAATATTAAAACCTGAAAGCATCAGAGCCAAAGGGTAAAATAAAGGCCAAACGATCGATAGATCGTGCCATAGATGGTGGTAGGGCTAGAAACTGGCCGACATATTAGAATGAAAATAGCAACTACTTTTAAATACCAAGCCGGGGAATCTAACACATGAAATAATCATAATGAAAACGAACGTCTAACACTCAAAAAACTTCAAATTTAAAGCAGAGTAAAGTTCTAAGGGCCCGAGGGAGTAATGTAGCACAACATGGCCGCCCTGAAAGCTAAGCGTTCGTCAGTTATTGTCGCACAGTGCAAACATGCTAGCTTTAGTTAATAGTGTTGGTCACGCAATTATCCTTTACTGGCTTAATGGCGAGTTTAAGTGTTAATTGTTTGATATAATGTGTACTATAAGGACTACTTTTTTGTTAAACAGTGATGTTTTCAAACTTAGGGAGGATGCGCTAAGGTTGCTCGCGAAATTCAAATTTTCTTTTTTTAGTTAGTAAAATTAATGCAATACTCAATGCAACGACTTTTTTCTTTCTATCCATTATAATACGTGCGCACATGAATCTAGCTGCGGAGCGACTGAGCCAGATTGTACCATGAAAAATGCATTGACATTATTATTTTGTGTGTGCGGTTAGCCTTTACGTTTTTTTTTTTTGCAATTCGTACGTCAGTGTCAAGTTGTATATTGATTAAAATAATAATGATTCGCGACCATAACAAATATGGCTTTACAGAGTTATAATCATTAAAATCATCAATAAAACTATCTTAGTTAATTTAATTGTATTGAATGATTATTTCATGAAGAGGTTCATTCAATAGGATAATGGAGTTGTATTCATGATTTTGAATTACGTGGAATACCCTAAAAAAAAAAAACCCGTCCATGTTCCTTCCTTTGCCCTTTGTGTTCCAGCGCCGAAAACCCATCCATGTTACTTCCTTTGCCCTTTGTGTTCCAGGGCCGAAAACCCATCCATGTTCCTTCCTTTGCCCTTTGTGTTCCAGGGCCGTGGACTACCCTGGTGCTAATACTTTAAAGAAACGGGAAAAAAATGACCAAGATTGAAAATAAAAACATAATTGATGATGTAAGTCCTGTGCGACAAAATCATTGTTTGTAGAAAGAGAAACCTTAAAACAGCGTTTTCTTGCGGTCTTTAACCTGCACTTTAAGACAATTGGCTAAAATAATAATATTGCTGTTTAATTCAACGCATGTATTAATACCCTGATTGAATTTGCAAATAAAGAAGCAAAAGATATATTTATTACTTTCACACTCAAACAATCATAGTTACACGCTATACAATACAAAAAATCAATAAAAGCCATATGCAAAGCTATAATTATGACACTTTTACTCCATAGCTTAACCACTATAAAGTCGTTAACTAATAGTAAACATCAACGACGTTTAACGCGCCGCATTAGTCACTACAAGACTTACGACCTTGACGAAACTTGGCCCGATTTGCTGAAATGTGACCAATTTGTATACAAAAATCCCTACTTATTTATAATCTTAAACCACACGCCTTACTTGCTTTTCATAAATTTTATTTGTGTTTTATAAAGTTTCTCGTCGAATTGTTTAATATTAATTTCAAATATTTAAAGTTCGGTTTCAGCAGTAATATTAAACATCCTGTCACAACGTGATTTCGTAAGAATCTTTGGGCACACGTCGTTATCTATTGGCGCATATTTGAACGATAAGTCTTATATCACAAGTAGGTCAAGAGTTCGCGAGAAGACAATAAATTGCGTGTTATTGAACCCGACGAATTGACTCTGAAATTATCCATTCAATGATTGTAGAGATACTTTGAACTGCATATTATAATGTTAGTAGACAAACGCATCTATCAATCAATATTTCTGTAGGTATCACTCGCAGCCGCAGGTAGCAGGTGTCAAATAAGGTCATTCAAAGTATTTGCTACAGCTTTAGACTTTAGACAAGCCTTTGACCAACTCAATCACAAATAAAAAAATCTATTTTTCATTTTTCTTAAATTGTCTGTAACTTTGTTAATAAACCTCTTGTTTTTATCAAAATCAGTAACGCAAGCAAGACACGCCTCCAGAAACACCAAATAAGTCCCAAAAACACTCAATGTATCAAAACGACAGAACGATTAACTCCCCAGCTTGAAACTTTCAATGTTCCAAGTTAGTATATATAAATAAACACTAACACATGGCTCGGGAAGTGCGTCACAGCCTGTTGCTTGCAACGGGAGCGCGCAGGCCCCGATCGATACCTGGACCGCGAGAACACCACTACATCAATTATATGCACCGCGATGTCTACAAACTTGTCCGAGATTGAAATACTGCGCAGTACCTGGAGCAAGGGGAAGAAGGGGTGGAGACACACATTATGATCAAAAGGCGAAATTAGGACATTTTTATAATGGAGGCAGAAATGAAGGGAAAACTGCGTCACGTCCGTCCCGCGAAAAATTCTGGATTTTCTGCCCTTTGAGACGAATGGCGGTGTGTATGTCGCAATATGGCAAAACTAGGTCATTCGATTGTTGACGATGATGAAGCAGGGATTAGTCCCGCAAAACTTAAAGATAGACAAAGCTTATACTTAGGTTAATTCACGTGGTTAATTTGGAACTTATGTAGCTAAACTGTGATTTCTAGAAAATACTGCGCAGTTACTTTTAGTATTTCAGGGGTGTATTCGCTCTTACACTGTTACGTAATATTTTAATTAAGTCATAATGGGTACAGAAATAATCCTGATGTAACGATGAAGTCCTACGACGACCTTTACCCTTTACCCAAGACCCCCACGAGTAAATTAGAAATTATGTCGTCTAAATCAATCAGTGGTTTTAGATGTTACGATGACATCTAATGAAGACTTTCATGAGAATATTAGGAATGATTTAATTTTGGTATTTTTCGTTTTATTAACTGCATTTGAACGATGCCAATGCCACTACATCTGTAATTAAAATAACATTATATGGCAACACGATGGGATTAAATATTGAATATTTTGTATGTGATGAAAATATCGCGCAGTGGAAACGGTAGGGTTTGTTGTGAGGGCGTGTAAATTGTGATATAAGGAAAAATGTTACGGAATATTTTGGGATGATTCTAAGGATTCTAAGAGAGCAGCGGTGGCCCAGTGGTGGCGGCCCCGACTTACGAGCAGTAAGTCGTGGGTACCAACCCAGACAGGCGCATTACTTTGTGTAATTTATTTCATCTCCACTGCTCTCAAAACGGTGAAAGAAAACATCGCGAGGAAGCCGGCATGTCATAGAGAGAAGGCCGTGTGACCCAGCAGTGGGAACAATATAGGCTGATTATGCTAAGGATTCTGATAACACCATGCTACATTTAACAAAAATAATGAATAGAGTATTTTAAATTACTTTTATGGTTTCATCAAAAAGTCTTCATGCAATTCGCCTTTATGCACTGGTGCCTATAAAGTTCGCATACATAGTGGAACATAGAATTCTAAAAGCTTGTTCGAGTACTACAAGATGAAAATGCTGCGCAGTTTCCTGCGAAGGTTGGGGGAGTACCTACCTACATCAGGGAATACACGTTGATAACGTTATGATTTGGATGGCTATATTGATTTAGATTGAAGCTGACATGGTTATACAGAAATGTCGCATTGGAGTGAGTAGGTAGCAAAAGAAATATGTTACCAAGACGTGAAGTTTATTGTGTTAACTTCGTAATGGTTAGAAAACATAAAAATATTACCTTACTTTAGTTGGACTGGTTTCTATGGCTTTTTATGTGAAGAAAATATGGGTCAGTTAAGTACCTGAAGTTGTGTTTCAGTTACATGAAACAAAACATTGTTTAAAGCTAGCTGTTAGGCTTTTATCGCCTGTAAATGTAATTATTGTAAGTTCAGTGTAGGTCGTTCCTATATTACCTTGGTAAACCATTTTATTAGGTAGTTGAGTAACCGCGCGATAGAATGCTTTCTTTAGATTACTCTCTATTATGTCTTATGCTAGACTTAAAGCGTGATTATCTTAAAGCTAGGCCACCTGCAGCTATACCCTACAATGTCGTCAATGGTGTTCTGTCATGTCCGCTTTGTGCTCGGAGTTTTTCGGTCAAACTTGGATATGCTAGCCACTTGAAAGCACATGATAGAGCAGCACACCGAAGCTCTCGACAATCTCCCTAGAAAGCTATCGAATGCAGTCGCTGTGGCCGAAATCGGCTAGATGGCTTCATCATCATTGTCTTCAAATATGAGAGGGTAAAAATTACTTAAAACTATGCTGTAATCAACATAAACAAATCTTTACTTGCAGTAACACTCATTAAAACTTATGGAGGGAAGTGAGAAGCAAAACCAATTTAGTTGCAAGACTCGAGTAAACATTAAAAATAAATTAGCAGCAGCACGAGCGAATCAACGGAACGTGCTTAGTTGAGTGATTGACCAAAATTATTATTAGAAACGAGTTACAAAATAGACGAAAACCAACACGTGTGCACGACAAATACGATAAGAAAGTCCTATTGCAAGGACGAAGCCAATGGTATAAAAGAAACGGAATTATCATAAAATATTCTTGGGTTTTTCGAATATGGTATTACCGTACATCTTCGTATAGGTCTGCGGGTATTAATCTCATTTTGACTTTGACACCTTCCAATAAAGTGACAATTTATGTAAAAACGTCAAAGTGAATCGGTGACAGCGGTATTTCCATTAAAAAGCGCTTTTATTTCACGCCAAAAATCTACCTACGCAACGCAATATACGATGTCAATTATAATATGATAAAGAATTAAAGATCCGCAAAATACTCGCTAGGATTATAGAGCTTTGACACACCGGCAAACTAACTAGAAATTGGCAATCGCCCATAAACTCTATTTATTTAGATAATGTCGGATAAACTAATATTAGTTTACATAACCATATAACACGAAGAAATGGGCATAGGTAATACTGGAGCATGCTACCAGAATCATACAAGATTGGATTTAGAGTTTTAGACCCATGTCAGGCTGTCATCACGCTACTACATAAATCTAAATAGCTTGCATTTGTCTATCTGAAAGGACTTCTGTAGTACACGATTTACTGCATGAATGTGCCATTGCACATTAATAGCGGGAAGAGGAAGCACAAAATGGTTTAGAATTCTGGGAGCCTCAATACAACAGGTGGGTGGATCTACTGAATGTTTTACGATGTACATTTTGAAGTTGTTCCTAATTGTGACATATTAAACAAAGGCACAGTTCGTCTTTCTTTTCGAAATTGTTTATTATTTAAATAATCATAGTTCTACGGTCTATGGTGCCTTGACTTTCAACAAAAAATCGCAGGTTTGGCCCCGAATCGCGAGGTAAACCGATTGTAGATCACGCAGTAGTTGAATGTTCGCACACAATCTCACGACTGCAACTGTCGCAATCGCTACAGTTGGCTGAAAACATTGTTGGAAATCATTTCAACACTGTAGGAGTGTTAAGAGTTTAGCGATCGTTGTGGTTAAAATGTTCAACTTGAAGATTTACACCTTAATAAAGAAATATCTTAAGAACCAACGAATATTCATAAATTCTTACCAGTTCCGAAATAAAAAAAGTATCTGATGACCAAAGAATTGCCAAAATCTAAAAATATGCATGCGACAAAGACTGGCGAAAAACTGCTAGAGCCAAAACCAAAGTTACATAACTAAACATAATTCAGTTGTCAGCTACACGATCGACCTTGAAGTTCGTTTGAAACTGGCCCCTACCGGAACCCAAGACATACATTATTTAATTAGTTATTCCTCTCAGTGCTCAATCAAGACTGTTTTTTGCCGACATCACAATGTTTTTGTTATCCATGTTTGGCCAATGAACCGTGGCCGTGATATCATCAGTGAACGCTGAGATTATTATTTTGTCTTATGTAGGCCTTATAGTACCTAATGGAGAACTACGAGTTAGCATTCTTTTTAAAAAAGGCACGAAAGATATGGTGAATTCAAAAGAAAACAGCAGATTAACGTAAGACGCTGTTGAATCATAATACCATGACCAAACGCAAAGCTAGAAAGTATCAGAATTCAGATTGCCACCCCTACATGATGCTCAGCATTCGTTTTCGATGATAGAGCATTATACAAGAGGGCACTGCATGCTTATAGCGAGTGCTGCATCAGCATCTTGTAGTGCAGTGCGCAGGCGTGCCAGCAACTACCTTGACCTTACCCTCGCCCAACCCCTCGCACCCCAACCCCGAGGAGGCTTGTTGGTAAGTGGCGGGTACTAAGCTATAGGGCAGTGACACATACCCAAGTCGATAACAAAGTCTTTGTTCTAGTTTTGAGGAATTGATTAAAGCAGGAGTCAGCAGTGCCTATGTTTTTGCGACTGAGAAAAGCGGTAGACGGTCGAGATAAAGGGACAACTTCGTCAGTAGATGAAATCTGCCTTGTATGACAAGGACATGAAGAAATCGATTTACAAGAAGTTTTCCCTAATGAAAAAACTATTGAATTTATGACAGTGAGTCATCAAAACGATAAAATGGTTCGAGTAAAACGTTGTTTGCTAAAACGGACTGTCCCCTAAGATCGCGCGCGGCGTCTCAAAATAACTAACATAACGCCTACCCGATCCGATGTTACGTTTTTACCGACGCGGTAAACAAATCGATGGGTAAGGGGCATTCACAAGGACGTCTGAGTGAAACGAGATATTGGCCAAAAGTTGGCGAGTTCATAAATCTCGCATGTTTCCTCCATCGAAAGTGTCCGGAAGCTCTGGAGATTCGGACGTAAGTTTTTACAAGATTATCCGAAGTAGAACAAACAACAGTGGTAGTGTTGAAGGCTACTACTAGTTCTTTAAGTCTAGAATCGTATGTATTTCAGGCATCTACGTGTTGATTTGCTAGACACGTGTCGAATCTTTGAGTGTGGAATCAAACAGTCTAGGCGGTTTGTTTTCAAGCTGAAATGCGTCGTAAGCGTGACCCAAATTTAACCAGAGCTAGCTTATGGCTTTATATTTAGTTCTATTTTAGTCACTTTGGTTTTAATGCATCGTTTTACAAAATATGTTAGTTAAGAACGAACATACAAATAAAGATTCCATACGCGATTAGTTACAAATAATACAGACTATCATTTGTAAGGGACGCTGCCATCGAATCCTGTATTGGACCACCTTGATCTTTTGAATCTGCTAAATATAAAAATACATATCCCTTCACTTTTAACAATACAGTGGACATTAAAAATGTTTGGTTCACAAGACATCTACATATAAACGGTGAAAAGTTTCGACCTTAAAGGTTTCGCAGAATCACATATTTGTGTACATTACTTTACGGGATTTTGTTAGTTTTATATAAGCGGGTTCCCCACCCACAACACTCCCATAAAATTAACGATTGCGGCAGCAATAAACATTGAAACTAGTTCTTTGTGTACAAACACTAAAATCGTGATTTAGTTTTCATCCGCTACGAGTAATAGAACAAGGCCACTTTTTCCATTACAATTTTAGATAGCTGTTTTTTTTTCTGTTAGATAGAAATGATTATTTTCAACCCAATTTATATATTTTTTAAATAGACACAGATCTTATTTGAGAAGAGTTATAGAAGTTTCGGTGAGCAGACGACAATTTTACGACAATAATATTGGGCTACGATAATGTTTTGGTTAACGAACCCGGTCTAAATATATTCTGATAGGATGCCAGCAGTAGAACTATTGGATACAAAGCAAGAGCACTTGCAGTTTATTTAGAAACACCCAGAGGGAGTTCCGGACCAACAAATTAATACATTGATCAAGAAAATGTAAACATTCCGTAATTAAAAATGTTATTTTGAATGTCTGTGGTCTATTTTAAGTAGGGTTTCCGCAGTATTTCTGAACGAAGAGGGGATTATTAGTCACTTGTTTTACTATTATTATGATTTTGATAAAGTTTCTTACTTAAAATATCACGAAGATGGGAAAGACACTACTTACTAAAATCTTTTCGAATTACTATTGCATTACGTATATGTACTTCTAAGGTTCCCTTAGAACCAGGCCATTCTGATAAATTATGACTGATAACATGCGAATGCATTAAGCCATCGATCATTAACACGACGAGATAAACAAAATTGTCAAGGACATTGAACATTGATTCACACAAGACATTTTTTTGGAAGTTCCTCATATTTTCGGAGAAAGAAAAAGTTCTGTAGATAACGAGAAAATATACGGAATGAATGTTTGCGATTTCGACAGCTACGTAAATCTAGTAGTAACCGAAGACGCAAACGCAATAACTCCTTCAACAGATCAAACATTGGACGCCCGATAAGTCAAACAGCCAACGTTTGGCCAAATATTACAGGCGGTATTCAGTCCGAGGATTACTCCATCACATGCGGTGTTTACAGGCATCTATGGAACTTTCCGAGTGTTGGTATACAAACTACAGTGAGTTTCCATCGGAAGTACTCGCTCGTGTAGTCACAGAGAAATGTTTTCAAAATTCACAACTTTTGAATCTGCTGCTACTGGATGATTTTGGAGTTCGTGTTCGTTTTAATAACGTTTACTTTGTAAGTATTTTTATTAGATCTGCTTAGGCTTATATGATATTGGCTCTCAAAACTTTATTACTCAGAAGCTTTTAACCTGGATAAAGTGTTATTTCAGTCACATTTTTTGTCAAAGAAAATTGGCAAACAAGTCTGCCAATATAATTAATTAGGTAATATTTTGGGCAAAGACTCTAAAAGGGACATCTGTTTACTGTTGTCACGATGAAGTCAAACATAATGTGACTACCGATATCTTACGTCCAACGACTTTCGCGTAGCGCGCGGTTCCACCAAAATATTAGACATTTATTAGATATTTATCTGTTTATGAGAAAAAATAATGGTTGCGTTTCAGGCCACAACGCCAGCTAGCGAGCGAGCGAGTGAGCCGGGCGAGGCATCGTTTCACCTCTTTTCATACTTTGGTCCACACCGCGAACTACCAAAGGAGCCGACATGAAGTATGAAAAGAGGCTCGCCAGGTTCGCTAGCTGGCGGTGCGGCTTGCGCTTTAGACCCAGTGCGGCTGTACTGATAAATTGAACTAAAGCCAATTTTAATGATAGTTGCGTGAGTAGAGAACATTTGATTTCTGGGTGACGTGATATTATTTCTTTTTTAATGTTTCATAATTCTATGAGTTTCATTTGTTATTAGTTTCCGGAAAATTACAATAAATTACTTAACATTCGATTTCGTTATCTTATTTTCATTACTTAGGTATCTCTTTCCTCAATGTTAATCATTCGGGCTATTTATTAACGGAATATTTAGGCTCGTTGATAAACTATTAGCGATGTTATCAAATAAGCTTTTTTTTTGGTAATAGTAACCTCGAACGTACAATATTCAGTTTGATTATAAGTAAGTAAGGAAAGCATTCATTCATTCATCTAAAACAGCTAATGCCAGCTATAACATATTCTGGGATTACCAAGCCTACTGCCAAACGTGATCGTATTGATATTGCCAAGACATTCTAGTGACACCCAGCGGATTCGGTGTTGGTATCTAGACAAGACAAATGTAGTCAACAGTGGATGTTTCCGTACTAATATTATGAAACAGTGGACAAACAGTCAATCGTAACTAGTGAAGTGACACAACAACCACATGATGCATGAATGAGTAAGTAAAAAAAAGAGAAAAAAAAAATTTTAGCCCAATCGGTCCAAGTGTTTGAGCTGTGCGTTGATAGTGAGTCAGTCAAAAACGATTTTAGGAGTATACAATAGAAGATAGATTGCTAAAATACATCCAAAGCTAATAATTCCTTGCCCTATATTATAATCGCAAGTTTTATACAACACGCCAGCTAATCTAAATAATATAATATGACTTACACAACACATGACACGTGCTGCTGCAAGTGGAAACGATTAATTAACAATTAGCATTGTTTACTATCAAACACATAGTGTTCTGAATACGGCACTATTGTTGTCATAAAAATAAAACGTGCTTTATTAATATTATTGCGGTTGTAGTTTCTTTGTTTGATAGGGTTATTAAAGGCTAGTAAATGTTTGGATTAGAAGTAAGTAGCTCTAGTAGTTTTGTTGTTTAATTCTAATACTGATTGATATCAGCACATCATCGGGATAATGAAATGGCACAAAAGATGGAACATGATGTACTACACGTCCTGTAATGGATTGAATAAGACTGACAATAATGACGATGATTTCAAATATACGAGGCCTCATTTAATTCCTTGTAAGAATCCAAGAGGGAAGTTGACAAATTAGAACTTGATGGAACCCGCCGCGCGAATCAACTGGAGTTTCTACAGCACGAAGGACAATGATTTTCAAAAATTTTCAGAACTGAAATTTTTTGTTTAATCCTCTCGCCTGTTCAAGATCTGCATAGATACAAGGATACCTTAGGATTGACGTAGGTCACGTACAGCACCACAATAGTCTGTTTGATCGGTTCTGAACAATAGTTAATTGAAAACCATTGGAGGAGTGTCAGTGTCAGACTTCGGAAGCGCATTCGCATATGGATTTATAGTTTTTATAGGCAATATTTTAATTAAACACTTGCCAGTACAATTGCTAATCGGATTTTAATTTGGAATCCAGGACAGCTATCTGAATCAATTGGTAAAGAACCATTACCAGAATTTAGAACTTGATTGAATTACGTACTCCAAAACTGCTTGACAAAGTCTGAATTTTAAGTAATATTCAACTAGCTGGGGAAATACGATGATGATTTTTCAGTTTGATATATATAGTCTACTTTTGGAGCCTGCCTGCCTGACAAATTACACCTTAATCATATATTCTACCACGACAATTTGCATTTGATTCAAATCGTTATCGAATCGAAGGGCTGATCGAAACGTAACGGGCGGAATAACCAAGGTGCTTTAAGAAATGTTAAAACAACTTAAAACCCGGAACGTAATTCACATCAGCACATCATGGCTGTCACAGCTGAAGAAATAAGACATAATGCATGCACACGCACGGGTGGTGCTTTCACTGTCGGCGTCTCAGATTGTTGGCTTGACGCCTAGCTGCGTCAGAGCGACTCACACGCATCACTCGCCGACGTAGCTATACGTAATGGAGGCGAAATATAGAAGGTATGATGTGTATAGTTGTGGGTGCTAATTATTATGTTTTTGTAGCGTGATGGTTTGTTTGGGAAAAGATGGTTTTGAATTGAATTGTTCATGCCAGGATACACACATAAAACGAAGGACATACTAAAAAAATCACGTACTCCTTAAAAGTGTTCTCTTCTTAGACGAATAGGATAACATTTAACGCAGACTAGTTTCGGTTTAGAAAGTGATTTCAGATCCCATTAAGTTGATTTTGATGAAGCAATAATCCAGTGGGTACGCATGCTCGTTTTAACTATATGTAAATTAATTAATTGAATTTTAAACCTTATCGCTTATGAGGGTCGACAATCAATACAAAGTTGCAGTTATACGCGTCGCCAAGCACGCCAAGTCGCCTTGACACGTCATCAACAGTCAATTGATAGTCAAGTGTCCGTCAAGTGAGAACATTTAATGGACACTGAACGGTTCAATAGATTTCAATGAGCACAATCTTGTGTCAATAAGTGCAGAAATCAGTCATGTGCAATAAGCAGCCTTGGTGCATAACAAAACCGCGCAAGTATGTAAGTACTGGTAGCTATGTATAGAATTTTACAATATCTACTCGTATCTACACTAAAATAGTAAAGAGGCATCATCAAAGTTTGCCTGTCTGTGTTTAGATGTAGGGGATAATCTTCGGAACTACTGATCAGATTTCTAAAATTCTGTAACTAAGTGGAAGCTACATTATCTCGAGTATCATAGGCTATATTTAAAACGTACCCGTGGGATAATTTCTTACCATAAGGCGAGCGAAGCCGCGGGCAAAAACTAATATTTTAATACACTTGTAAATAATGCATTTATGTACTTCTTTTTTTACTTGTCAGCATGAATTCAGAGGTTGCTAAATTATAAAGAATTCTTCGTATGCGCAAACGCATCTCAGTGCGTTCATTTTTTGCAATTAACATATTTTGTAATAGCTGTGTGCAATGCCTATTACAAACGCGATTGGTCCCTTGTTCGTTTATTTTCTGTTTCTGTTATATTTTTATCAACCAATTTACATCACATCTAAGAATATGACATCTCGTGATGTGGTTTTTATAAAAGTGAGGAAAACAACCGGTGACGCTTTGCCGCTTTTCTACTATTTAATATTTTCAATTGCACATAATCTTTGGCAATCGAAAACGTTGTGGGCAACTCTAACGCTAGAGGTAAAATGTATCAAGTGTATTCATACGATTTAATTATAGAGAACACACGTGCTATGAATGACACTACGAATGTCTATGAGTCTATGACATGTCACAGCACTAGAAGCTTCGTAATTTAAAGTCAAGACAAAGACAAGATTAATCACCGTCGGACTTACAACGGTTATTAGTATCAAGACTTCAAGAGGCCTGAAGTGTAATTAAAAATCATTATCATTGACACTGCGAAGCATCCGACCGATAACCCTGCCAAAAGTAGACGTGATAACATGACCCGACCGTGATACCGGGTGACGTAGGGTTAAAAGTACGAGTAAAATGTTGATCATTTGATTGGCGCGTGCCGCTTTCGTCACTATGGTAAACTGATAAGAAATTTACATAATTAATCAAGATACTGAAGAAAATTTGAAGACTTCATAAGTACATAACTAGCGAAATGTAGGTGTACGAGTGCATCTGTCTTATCCATCGAAGAAATACAGGCGTGATATTATGTCATGTTAGAAAGCAATCAAGAAGCTGCATGTATTCTGAAGCTAATGAACCCTAGTACCAGATAACGATGTTGAAAATCAAAGTAGTTATGACTAAGTGCGTTTACACTGGTGAAATGTGTGTCACACACAGTAAAATAGCTGAGATAAGGTGCTAAATAAAGATACAACTGGCAGACAACCTTTATGGTTACAGTCGATAAGGTAAATAAAAAGAAATCACGGAATACGCTTCAGTGTGCCAAACGATTCTTTGCCAAATGTGGGTATCTTCAATAATCTACATACTGTTTTGGTGATACTTTATTTTTTTTCTTAAAACAGCTTCGTTGTGTACGAGTATACGTGTAAATAAAATTAACCAAAAAGTGCCTAATATGCTTAACATTTTAATTCCTCGACCTTACTTCTATACAATTTCATCAAAGGCGTCGTCCATTTTTTTTTTGGACAGGGATGGATTGGATCGTAGGGATGGAGACCTTACCCAACATTGGGACGATACAGGCTGGAAATAATAATTATTCTTTGTTTTACTTTAGTGAGCCAGCCCTGAATGTAAAGTAGATGTTATCAAACTTATCAACACAGCTGTTTTCACTACAAGCGATAGAATACGTCGTATCGTCATAATTAAACGAATGGAGACAGTTTTATTGACAGTTATTACGGGTCATTTCTTAACAAAACACAACTGTCATCAAAAATTGCAGAGCTAAAAATAAAAAATTGAAAAACATGCACCGAATATTTATAGCCTAACATTTATTTATAACTCAATCTATTTTATAAGAGTTTTATTCATTACGATACAATTAATGCTTACATAGTGATCGTTATGTTCTCACAATCCATTTATTTATCGATGTCCATAGAATGTTTTTCTGAACAATTTCCTCAATTCGGACGTTTGCATAATTTTGTTTTTTCTTTGCTGAATTCGGTGATTTCGAAACAAGGTTTATTTTCTTTACCTACTCTGGCTAAAATAAAGAGGTTTATTTCCAATTATAATTGGAAATAAGGGGACATTGGGGGGTCCTATTTAAATAGGGATGCAACGATACCGATGCCGATAATCGTACACCGCAGGTTATCGTAATTTTTGACGATCATCCGTATCGTAAAAAGTATTACGATTTATAACGATTCTTAAAACTAGTTTGATGTTTTTTTTTCGTGAAAAGGAATGCAAGACAGCATCGACCTATGCGCTGGCAACATTAATGACAGCCATCCATCTTACATATTTTGGCATATTTTAGATTCGGAAAGATTGTTCTCCACAGCTGGTCCAATGCATACGGATACAAGAAAAATAGACTGAAATTGATAATTAAAAAAAAAAATCTTAGTAGTTATTTTAAGTATGACATTTAGGTGATAAATTGTCTTATAATTTAAATAAATGTTGATTTTACTCAATTGTATTGTTTAATTAAATGTAAATAAAATAATCGTAATGCATTCGTTATCGTATTTGCTATTACGATGCATTCGTCATTCGTATCGGTATCGTAATAGACATATCGTTGCATGCCTAATTAACAAATAAAGCGGACAAAATACCTGCATATCATTTAAATGATTATTTTTTGCATCAATATCATAATCTAGGATTGCAAGGATCTGTGCGACGTGTATTAGAGTAGTCATTATTCTTCGTGTAACAATATCTATTTTAAATTAACGCACTTAGGAGTCCATTGCTGAAAAACATAAGTATCACTATAACAGCAAATGAAAACTGCCACACGGCTAATAACGCACATACTTAAACTCACGCCTTCTTCGCAAGAGGGTGGGTAGGTAGAAACTAAAGTCACCTGCATCGATCATGACACACTTTTTTTGCTTTATCCAAGCTCATGAAGCGATAGGCGGTTAATAATAAATCTTAAATAACTCATAGTTATGCAACCCAGCAATCAGATGATGTTAACGCCTCAAATCGCCCAAGGTCACTGACAAGGCTGAGTTAGTGTCCTAGGTCGTCAATTCGACCATCGTAAATCATAATAAATGAACGGATACAACGACAATGCTGCGGACAATATTTGTTCACAGTTCGTACGTCATTCAGTGGCTGTTCTGATGAATGGCGTCAAAAAAGGAAAAAAAATTCGTTCAGTATGAATATACATGGATGTTAATGGACAATTGGCAAAACCCGAAGGGTTGCACTGCACACTTCGATTTTTGAATGAAGATGACGTTATGTTACACTGTTTTTTTTTTAATTTGTGCAATGCATCATAATCTATGAAAATTGAGTAAAATTATTAAATTACACAACGAAGATAGTGATAAAATGCAATCACAGAAATTGAAAATTGGGTCACAAAACGGAACACGCCACACCTAATTGAACAGTACGACTATATCGATTTTCATGACTAATTTCCGATTATATCAATTTTCCGCAAAATTTTACGCTTACTAATATTTTTATAAGAATATCCCTTTAAGCATATTCATTTATATTGTAATAATAAAGTTATTTAATCAAAACAGAATAAAATTCCTTCAGTATCAGGTGCTCATTTCCCGCGCAAACCGTGCGCTGACGAAGCGAATAAAATCGATAAAGTGCCAGTACGCAAAGGTCTAGATAGGCTAAAAATAACTCACAGGGGTAAGCAATGGTGGAGCTCCTAGGTTTGATAAAGCGAACAACCATTTCAATTGCTTTACTTGCAACTTCGTTTAAATGAGGCTTGGGATCCAGTTTGTTTACAGTATCTAAGGGTCTATTGTAACACACGCATCCACAATATCATTCCTACGTAAAATACGATGGCTTCTGTTCTGCCATAAGTTTGTAAATTAATTAAGTACCTATATCTTTCTAGTCTTTTACTCTCCATCACCATCACAGAACTTGCCTTTTCAATTTATTTTAGCTTTCAGTCTAACACGATATGTTTAAAATTTTATGTCTGCATCTCATACGGAGTGATAGCATTGCCATACTGAAACTCTCGAGTGTAATGAATTGCTAAAAAGGAGGTGTGTGATGAAATGACGAGTAGGTAATAGAGAAGTAAGGAAGAAAAAGATATGCTGCGCTGACACCAAATATATTGGGATAAGGGCAGGAGCATGATGATGACTCTCGTCTCGAGTGTTATTTAGCTTCAGTATCTAACTTTCTAAAAGCGAAAATTGCCTCATTTCTTTCTCATACAGAATGAGCCACACAAATCGATAGCAGCAGTCGGTAATTCCATTCGAAGACACGTGTAACAGTGCAAACTATGTATTAAACATTCTTTTAGTTAGTAAATAAACATAATATTACCTATGAACATCAGACAACATGTTTTTAAAAGGTAGACATGTACCTTTATGCAATCAATTAGATGTGGCTATTTGAGTCATCCGGAATACACAACAAAGAAGATTTAAAATGATCGTATAATACACGTTGAAGTGAGACGAATCTGATACTGAATACTTAAGTATACACAAGGAGTTATTTAATTAAGTAGGTACTTACATTGAATGGAATTATTTAGGGTTAAGCTCACAGAGGCTCATGTATGCATGCCGTCTGCTGGGACAGGTTTACTCGAACAGTGTCTGCTACTTTCCTCAAAAGGTCTGTCTGGTTGCTATCCTGCATTTTGTAACGGTTATTTTTATCTGGACTTTAAAGAGACTGACCCCTTACTTTGTTTCGCCGCTTCTCAGAGTAATCAGAAAGGTAATGTCGACTCCATCCAGCTTAAGTTTAAAAATAATGACGTTTAAAAGTGATACCGATATTTTATTTTCGGTTTAAAGAATTTCATTTAAAAGAAGGACTTATGATCAGCCGAAAGGAATTCTGATTCAACTCAAAATCAGTGCATAACAATGACATCTGTAACCGATGCGACCAACTCAATAAGCGAATTTGATTTATTACCACTTAAAGAACGTTTCGCTGCTTGCAAAATAAACCGGTATTGCCAAGGTCAAGGTCAGATTTGTCACAGAAACTGCGGCAGCAGTGAGTGTTATGTCGCTACGGTATTCTTGGCCAATTATGGCAAAGTCGAAAACGAATGATTGCGATTTTTGGAGTTCCTGATTTACTATAGGAGGTAGGTACAGAGGACACAATTTTTGAGTTTTTGGGTGTTATCCTCACCACTAAGATATGAATGGAGGTCGAAATTTAACCTATACAAACGTACGTTGTGCGGAAGAAAAATCTATTGTTAGATAAGTTCTAAAACGGGTCATCGTAAACCAGTGTGCCTATGAAGGGTAGGATCTGGGTTATGTCTACGTAAGCAGACAAATTAGTAACAGTGTGTCGCAAGCCCGCCACACTATTCCCAAACCACTGCGACTCCTGAAAGCCAGAATCAACAGTGGCAACCACCAGAAAAGCGCCGAGACAATGAAGCTCGACGATATGCCAGAGAAACAAGAAAATTTAACTGTCTTGGATCCCGCGACGAAATGGGTAGCCAGTCGCAGTAAAAATCATTCGTCACTCCAAGAGACCCTCCCCGTCGCGTCGCAGAAGAGGCCTGTTATAAATATAGGCAGATTATGCACCCCAAAAAGTTGACGCAAAATATTGCCACCTAACTCAAAGTTATTACTGACATGGAAAAATTACTTAACAAACTTTTAGGTTTATCTTTACTGCTAACCGAACGAAATATGATAGATATTATGTAATTATGATTGATTACGATAAGGTATCAGTGACAGTGACCCGATGCCGTGTTCGACGAGTATGAGTAGTACCTACCTACCTACCTACTTTATTATTTCCATAACAGAAACATATAAACCTGTGATGGTTTGTGATCATTCTAGCACGAATTTACGACATGTTGACTGTACATCGCGGACATTGGCGGTTGACCACTATTTACCTAATAATACATAATATACAGACTTCATAGCTAACAAGCTACGAAGTCGTATATTATTTACGTACCCTGGTTACTTCGTGGTGAGGCTTTATTACAAAGGGGGAAAGTGGTCAACCGCCGTTGTCCGCGATTGTACATTAATAGGTGCAAGTACCTACTCAAACATTAGCATTATGAATTTAAATTATACATGTAGGTACATTAGCAAAGAATAAGTTGCCTTTGGTACCTGTTAACAATATTATGTAGGTACAACTAGCCACTAGGTACCTTTTTACATGTACAATAAATCACAGTTTCAAAAATAATAATAATACACATTTAATTCAGAATCTCTTCCATATTTGTTAGTAACAATCAAAACTTATATACTAGTGTTAGTAACATTGATACTAAGCTGCGCCTCACTGCGCTGCTGTGCCTCACGAGGCACGCCGATCCTGGGGAAAGTCTACTTGACTGCATGCAGTCGTATCCACCGCCCCAAAATCGGAGAGTCCCACCTATCAGCCAACATTCTAAGAATGGTGTTGGTGTAAAAATAAAGTGGCTAGAAAGCATTTTGTTACTTTTCATTCATTTTTGTTGTAACACATTTGTTATAATTTTTTACTCTTTTATGACTGAGGGAATTAGGAAAACCTAATTTATACTAGTAAACAAGGCTGCAGTCAGTTTTTTATTATTAAATTAATTTTGAGCAATTTAAATAAGAAGTGCTTTGACTTGTCAATGAGTATTTATTCCAAACTAGCGACCCGCCCCGGCTTCGTACGGGTGCAATGTTATACATATAAACCTTCCTCTTGAATCACTCTATCTATTTAAAAAAACCGCATCAAAATCCGCTGCGTAGTTTCAAAGATTTAAGCATACAAAGGGACATAGGGACAGAGAAAGTGACTTTGTTTTATACTATGTAATGATATATTGTGGGTGTTGTTTTCAGTCAAACCGTTTCTTATTTTGTGGAGTGCCTATTTGCCTGTAAGTAGGTAATTTACTTATTCTTCAGATTGTATACATATAATAGTGACTTACCTCAGTACATAGGCGTCGACTTGCTCGCTCTGGGTGAAAGAGATGATCTCGCAACGCACTATCTTTAGCACATTCTCCCATTGTTGGCTGCAACGAAATTACATGTTCTAAACATTTTTTTAAAGTGAATCGATGACTACTGACAATACCATGGTATTTCTTATGCAATTGATGAGAGAGTTTAGTTATGGTATTATTCTATGAAGTAGGACCAACATTCTACATTCATACTTTTAGATTGGATTAATCTTTACACAGGATAGAGAGGTTTTGAAAGAGAAAGGGGAGGCCTTTGCCCAGCAGTGGGACACTCAATAGGCTAAAGAAAAAAAAAACTTAACAAACTAAATCTCATCAAAGAAAATATGTATTTTTAGTGTTTTTTATAGATAATGCTGGAATATTCATTAAGATTTCATGTAACCCTGGGATCTATAAAATTTGTGTAGGTACTTTCACTACCCCTTTGCTAAAATTTAATGTGCCTTCAGCATTGTGCTATGACAAAGTAAATTATAGTCTAGCTTATAGAATAGACAAAATATTTTAAGAGCACCTGAAAATAATCTAAATCTTGTATATTGATAATCAAGGTAAAATAACAATAATCTATACTATAACTAAATACTAATATTATAAAGAGGTAAAGTTTGTGAGGTTGTAGGGGGGGCATCTCTTGATTTACAGAACCGATTTTGAAAATTCTTTAATTATTAGGAAGCTACATTTTCGCAGAGTGCCATAGGCTATATTTAGAACGTGCCCGTGGGATTATTTCCAACCAAAACGCGAGCGAAGCCGCGGGCAACAACTAGTTTCAAATAAAGCGCGCGTGCCGTGGCCCGGCCCAAAGACCGGACTCAAGCCAACCACGGCAGTGGGTCGGCCCGTCGGCATCCAATAGCCGAAACTATCGAAACAGCTGATTCCAGAATATTCCATAACAACAAACTACGGAACTACACAATATTCACAAATAAAAATCATATCCCAGTCATAAATTGACAAAAAACTTAGAATTTGTTAACAGAAAAAAAGGTCCGCAGTCACTTCTGAAGATTTTAAATATTTAGGTTATAGAAATACAACTTCTGCCGGTTACCTAAATATGAAGCGACTAATTACATACTTATTTACCACTAATGTACAGGTAGAACATTAAGATCAGTCAAAGTAATACTCAGTACTCACCGAGTGATTTTTCTCAAATCCGCATTTTTTGCCGGTGTAAACCAAATTTCGATGAGCTTTTCAACACCCTCGAAAAATTGGTCATTATTTTCACTACTAGATATTATTTCTGTTTCGGCCATGGCTATATCTTGTTATTTGTAGTTTAAAAGAGCAAAAGTATTTTATTGAATTTATTCCCACTGAGAACTTGGCGCACAACCGTTTAGTTTTGACGTCGTAAGTTGACTGAATCTGAATGAAACGAAATTATTGGCAAAATGCGGGTGAAAGAAGAGATGGATGTATCAACATCTCTCTCTTTCAGAGCGAGCGAGCCGGCGCGTGTTTGCGTTCGGAAGCACTGATCAAGAATAAAGTCATAATCAGAACCTACACTTTATATTATTTTTATTATCACTATGTATTGCCAATGCTTTAAATATTTTTAGACCAAGCAGTATTCTCGTTCTATGATTTATTATAGGGAAAATCCCTTAAAAAGGATACGGAATATTTATCGGATATTCCAGAAGAAACCTGGGTGTATTACCTGTTTGTATATAGTTTAACCAACTTTTTATAAAATTCATTCTTCTAGGATTTCCATATAAACTGCAATAAGAAAATAGTACCCTCATTGTAAAGGGCTACAAATGTTTCCCTTGATAAGTGTAGTAATACAATGCAGTCATAGATATTTTGCTGTTTGTTTAGGCAAATAACGGTTTATTGGCAACATCAAGTCTGTTCTAGGGGTCAAACATTGTATTCCTGCTATCATTCAAAGTTCAGATAACTTTTTAAGTAGAAGAGAAACACCTAACCCACAATATAAATATGGATATTTATACTGTGCCTAACCTTTAGTAAATATTAAACACCATATTAATAGGACAATAATATTTTAATAGTCAAAAATTAACACAATAAATAAACAACAAAATAATTCAATAATTTGATTAAAATTTATCATAAATCCTCAAATGCTGCAACTAATTTGTGTAAACGGCCATCATCAACTTTTTTTATTGTTCTAAACTTTGGTTTTAAAATTGGAATACTTGGTGGAGAATCCATTTCCTTTTCATCTTCATAGAAATCTTCAATGTTTGGTTCAAGATCTTTCTTTAATGATGTAATACTAGGTGATTTTCTATCCTTTTTACTTTTTAAATTCTCCACACCTGCATTCAACTCGATGAGGTTATTGTATATTCTATCGTTGAACTGGAAGTTAAGCTTTTTTGTCATCTGTGAAACAGCAAAGAAAAGATTGAATTAATGTTTTTAGCTTTGGGTACCTTATGCCATGGTTGCTTATTTATAAAAGGGTGTTATTGTTATTGTTCTGCTTCTCCAATTTATCACAAACTTGCCCATGTATCATAGTCATCATCATCATTTCAGTCAAAAGATGTCCGTCCACTGCTGAACATAGCCTTCGACAAGTGTCGCCACATTGACCGGTCCCGTGCGTTCTCGCATCCAGCGGATCCCCACAACCATGTATCATAATGATATGTACTTATTATGTATTTAATCATATAAATATCCACTTTCAACATACTTTTGCACATAGCTGTCCTCTGTCTACATTCAAATCCTCTGATGAAAGTGGAGGAGCATTTAGTTTTTTTAAGTCTGTTATGTAAGTAGCTATTACTCCGCTTGAACACAAAGTAGGTTCACTTAGTTCATTCTCTTTCTGCGAGGAGCGTGGTGATTTTTTGGAGAGCGAATTGGAAGACGAAGCAAAGTCATGTACGACTTGTTTTCGTGTCGATGGTTTCACTTTAACTTCATAATTTCGAAGCAGCGTTTTCTTGATTTTTGAATCAGAAGCCGCTTTGTTCATGGCTAGAATATAATTTATTTAAGTACAACTCAAACAATTATTGTATTTGTTTACAAGAAATTCAAAACTACGCTACGTTTTTTCGTGACAATGACTTTGACAATTGAAAAGGGTTACCAACTTAATGGACTCAATTAACCCGACTCAAGTAAATTAATAATACAAAAATAAATCGGTTATTCAGTTAGTCAGTAGTTGTTAATATGTATCAATATTCCTGCTCAATGAGGTCTATTTAAATCATGAAGTAGAAAAAACCATGTATGTTTGCTGTTTGTGCTGGTATACACAGAACATAAATATACTCTAGCGAGAGGGCTGGAATAGTAACAAAAATGGTGAAACGTGGTACTATTAATGCCTCATGTCATCATGTGACATGTCACTTCTTGAGAATCTGAGAAGATTGAAACCTTACTAGAGTGCGTTCCGAGTGACAAAAATATTGATTTTAGTGATCATAGCGTCAAAAGGCGTTCCAATTCAGTTTTCGCGTTCATATCGTTATGAGCGATATGTCCGGAACCGTTGAGTTAATTTTCGAATGTGCACCCACACATGTGCTACGCGTTGACAGTTCGGTAACAGCAGTAACTAAATTTTTCTACGTTTATATTTCAACAACAACTACAGCAATTACTATAGTTTATTATCTGACATTTATTTAGATTGGTTCTGTTTTTTTTCCTTAATAACACACTAGCTGTTGCTCGCGGTTTGGCTCGCGTTTTGGTCGGAAATTATCCCACGGGCACGTTGTAAATATAGCCTATGGCACTCGGGAATAATGTAGCTTCTTATTAGTGAAAGAATTTTCAAAATCGGTTCAGTAGATTCAGAGATTACCCCCTACAACCTCACGAACTCACAAACTTTACCTTGACAATATTAATAGAGATAATAGAGACAACCAACAAACACAATTTAAGATAATTGTGTCAAAGATGCTATGAGATGGTTAAGGAAAGAATAGTTATACAAATATCTATAACATCGACACACACTCATGTGAAAAACAGTTTTGTTTCTTTTTAACCGACTTCAAAAAAGGAGGAGGTTATATAAATAAATGTATTTATTGGCATAAACAAGTAATTTACAGGGTTGTGAATCACTGGTGCCTGTGGTAGGTAGTGAAACACCAAAGGTAAACAACCTTTAATATTGTAAGCAAATTAAAATAAACAAAAGTAACATTAAAGAGATAAAAGTAAAAAGTAATTTAGGAAGTATATAAGAACAAAAATTATTTAGAATTACTTTCATGGTGTAGGTGTGTGTGTATGTGAAAGTGTGTGTGTGTGTTGTTGTGGCGCGTGTGGGTTCATGTGCATGAGTGTGCGCAAGTGTGTATACTGTGTATGATGTGCCTGTAAGTTGTAGGTTAATTAAGCCAAAACCTGCAACAGACCCTCTGTTGCAGTATATGACTGCTGAAGTAGTCAATCTTGAACAGTTACTTTAAGGTCGTATTGGTTTTAGTTGGTGCACAGATAGAATTTTGTGAATTTTATTATATAGGTATGGTCCGAGGAAAACAAAGAAGCGACGGCTGAATGCTGTTTTGGTTGGGAAAGATGTGGCAACAAGGCGGCTTCGACGCACTGGTCCCGGTGTGTACTGTGACAGAGAGTGCTGTTTGATGACTGTGGCCAGGAAAAATAATTGCCTTACAGTCAGTACTTGGCAGTATTCGTACAGTTCAACTGTGGGAAATAGGCGGGGTTTGAAACAACAAACTTTAAGGACCGCTCTTTGGGCGCGCTCGACTTTTATCAGGTTAGATTTGGCGGCACATCCCCAGGTCGTGTTACAATAATTTAAAATCGACTGACACAGCGCCTGATAGACTATCTTCATATTGTCTGCACCTGCGGATTCGCGCAATTGCTTAAATATATGAATGAGCTTCCCTACACGGTTAGAAAGGTGATCGATATATTTTTTGAATGTCAGATGACTGTCTATCACGACGCCGAGATACTTAACATGTGTGACTTTATCTATACTAGTGTTATCAGTAGTAGTAATTTGAAGGACTACATCGGATGGACCTGCGGTACTGCGAATGGCGAAATTGAGCAACTTGATTTTGGAGACGTTCAGGGTGAGTAAATTTTTGCTAAGCCAGTCACTAATGGCATTAAAGCCTCTCTGTGTAAAGCGATACGTTTCAGCCCAATTGTTCGAGGAAAATACAAGTGCTGTATCATCCGCATAAGAAAATATCGTCCCATTTTCAATAATAAGATTACACAAATTATTTATATGGCATAAGAAGAGGCTGGGTCCAAGGATACTATAAGTTCGTGTGTATGTTTTTTTTTTTTAAGTATGTTTCCTGATTTCTCCCCCATTTGTGGACCGATTCTCAAAATTCTCTTTTTATTGAAAGATTATACTTCTGAGGTGGTCCCATTTAAATTTGGTGAATATCTGATGCTAATCTTCGGAGATATACTGTTGCGGACGCCGATCTCAGGATCACAACCAACATAAAACTTATGTATAGATAATAATAAAGACACCGATCTCCGAGTCCTAAGTAGAATAAGACTTATGTATAATAAACGATAGTAATAAAGACGCCGATCTCCGGGTCCCAAGTAGGTTAAGATTTATGTATAATCAATAAATAATAATGATTAGGCACATAGAAGCCAGAAACCCTTGAACCAACAGGTTCTGACATGTTGAAATGTAACAAACACTCTGATTGGTCGACCAACGGACCAGCATTCATGTTCTGTTCAAGTCCCGACAGGTCGAAACCTGTCCAGTGCCCCTCCGTTGGTCGGCGCCATGTAATTGATCATTTGGCGGGAATAATGTTGAGCACCGCCGCTCCGTGCGCTTTTGCGTTCGTGTATAAAAGACCGAACCAGGCGATGCCAGAGCACAGTCGATTACAAGCTCTCTACAATGTAACTTAATAGTGAAATAAAACTAGTGATTATCAAGTAAATGTTTTAATATACAGTCCACTACGGAAATATTCAGTCTAGGTGCTGTGAAACAATACAGTCCACCTCATATACTATGGAACTCTTCGAAAATAGACGGCAAATCTGTCGTGATTGCTGCAATCGCTTGGATGTTTATTGTTTATACAACATCATGACGTAACATCACGCCTGTATGCTCTGAGGGGGTACGTAGATGTGTACAATACCCAGATTTCCATTTATTGGGGATAAGCCCATTACCATGACATGTATTGTTCATCATTGGCATCATTTTTTTTTCCCAACTATTTTGTGGTCAGCTTCCAGTCTTACCGGATGCAGCTGAATACCAGTATTTTATACACAATCAATCAAACAAAGGTCAAGCTTCTGAAGTTCAAAAGCTTGACCTTTGTTTGTAAATCAAACAAAGGTTTACAAACCGACTTCGAAGCTTGATCTTTGTTTGATTGATTTGGTATTTTTGTCACCGGCTTCTGTAGGTAAAGTTATTTTTCACTTTTTTGTGTTTGGTTTGTTATTTTTGTTTTTCTTTTTTTTTGTGTTTTTTTTGAAGTCGGTTATGTATTTTTTGCCAAAAAGATTTTTTTAATATAGCAGTAGCTGCATAGGAAAAGAGAGACAACTACAGTTTGTCAAGTTATTTTAACAACCCTTTCGTGTGACGCAGTGGCGTTGCGTGGTTATCAGCCGGTTGGGGTGGAAGAAATTTTTTTCGCCCTCTTATTTAGTGATTTCAATTAAAAAAAAAAAAAATATTATACAGTAATTGAATATTCGGAGCATTATTATAATATTGGGTAGAATAACATCAAGCTTAGGTTTTACAATAAATAATAATTCAAGTGAGTCCGCATTCATTAATTTAATTTCGTTGCCTGCAATTGCAGCAGCAATTGCAAGTCCGTAGTCGAAGCCGTTCCAGCTTGAAGTCCTGCAGGGCTTTATCTCTGTTGACAGTTCATAGAGATCATCACTTGACGAGTTCGTCAATTTCGGCAGATGCGTAGTCTAGATTACATAAAGTGTCGTCCGAATCTAGTAATAAACTTATCCGCCAAATTCTGTAGCTGCTGAAAACACTCACGAATGATTGTATCTAACGAAGACAACAGCTTCTGTCTCAACTCATTTACATAAGACAAAAAAGCATCTCTGGATCCGATATCAAAAATCCTTTTTATTGATTACTCTGAGGTTCCATGGAATTGCCAAGTTCTTCACACATATTTTTTGCATAACTTACAGTGCCTTCTGCCCACTCCTCTCGTTTCTCAATCGGTATCATCTGCAAAGCATTTACTTTCCAAGCGCACAGTCTTCAGTCAGATTAAGATAAGTTAACGTGCATTGGAAAACTGGCAATCCTTTAATTCATTTTTTTTTTAATTGTCAAAGTACCACTCACGGACTGAAGGGACTTACCCGTACTGTAACCTGATTTTCAGGTGTTATTATTCAATATATATATTCTATAAAAATAGAAGTCATTCTCGTTGAATATTAGTCCTACACAATCCAAGCACAAAATAAAATACCTACAGGAGATCTCGGCAAGAAGTCACTTGAAGTGAGTTCAGGCGGTGTTGCCAGTCGTTACAATGAGCAAGATGTCACATTTGAAGAAAGGGGATTCTTTGATTTCGGTACATTTTAGGTAATGGAAAACGTGTTCATTTCAATTGGTCCGAACCGAATCGTAGGTGTGATGAATGAAGATGGCTGCCATTTTGTGCACCAGATTTTTGTCCATAAGCTGTTAAGTCAGTGCTTTGGGGCATGGAGTGCAGTGTTATCACTTATCATAAGATGGCGTCGATGGATAACAGCGATTTTTGTCGCGCTAACAGCGATTTTTTTGGACAGCAGTCATAATTGAGTCTGTGTGTGCCACGGATCGCTACGTGTGGAGGCGGCGCAGCCCGCCACTGCTACTGGTACCTACAGCCAGAACTAACCAGCTTGCCAAGGCACCCCTTACTAGAGCTATCCGTACGATCAACGACCTTCAAACTCAGATCGATGTGTTTACATGTTGTTTGAGTGAATTCGCATGGGTATTACTATTTATATTATGTTACAAGCAAAATAGTACTTAAAAAAGTAAATTATGTTTGTATTTATGTTTGTTATGTACATGCTGCGTGCTATGTTGTATGTTTAAGCAAGTAATTATGTTATGATGTTTTGTGTTTTAATTTAATAATGTTGTTAGTTTTAATTTGGTATTTGTAAGTAAGTTTAGGTCATTAGTTTAAGTTCTTAACTGTCGCATTAAGGTAAACCCTGTAATAACCCTGTAGTTTAAGTTGTTAAAAATAAAATAAAATAAAAATAATTACATAAATACAACTAGACACGAATTTTTGCAAAATTTCCCCATTTCATGGGAAAGAAATTGGCATCATTTTTTTATTTTCTTTCATTAGAAAATCCTTTTAAGAATGTATATCGTTTTGAGTACATAAATTCACATAAATATGAAGCGTTTTAATTTAGTAAATCAATCCAAGAAAACGGTTTTTTTTACGGTGTTTTTTTTTGAACGAACCATTCGCTGTCAACGTCAGCTGCCAAAAAAATGACATCAATTGACCAAAGTCAGAAATTGGACTCGTCGACGATTTCAATTTTGCACCATACGATATCGGCAATATTTTAATTCTTACAACGTAAACTTTCGTCGACACGTTGGCTGTAAACATTGGCGAAGCACTGATCTCGTTTTGCAGCAAGTTTACGGAAGAGAAATGTCAAAAAAATGTGTTGAATTTTCCGTAAGTATTTTGATTTTTGCTCTTGATAAAAGTGATACGTGCATCCTTTATTATAAATTAAAATACTTTTGCAGAACCCTGAGAACTTGCCGGTTGAGAAGCTGACGTTATTGGTGACGAATGCAGGCGTTGTGCAGGAAATCAAAGCGTTGGTAAGTGCATGTTACAATTTGCAACATAATATTGTGAAATAGCTGCAGCTTCTTAGTTAGCTGGGGAACACCGCTGTTTTGAAACTTACGCATGATTGAGCCGACATCTTTGACATGTCTAGATCATGTGCATACCCTGTATGCACTTGCAATGAAGGGTCATTCCCAAGTTGTGTGTAGATTACTTGGCCTTAATTGAGGTGGCCTTGGTAAGAGCACAGATAAATATAGTAGGTACTGATAAGAAATAGAAGTCATGTACCCCCTAGTCTAATAATTTAAACTAGACTTTCTGCTCATGTGACTGTTAGTGGGGGCTATGTCTATGATATGTCAGAAAGTTAATTGTAGTATTAACTAGATACCTACTTAGACATAGGATCAAATTGAATTTACAGATACTGTTGTATGAAGACAAAACAATATTATGAAGATGGATTTAAATTATTTAGCTATTATATAGGGTGACTGGCAATTAGTGTACGATACTTAAACACGTGATTGTGCTCATGATAACAAACAATTTTTATTATGGCAGCAAAGCCGAAATCGCGAAAAAAATATCAGCTGTTCAGTACATTAGGCAAACATAAATGTACTGAACAGCTGATTTTTTTTCGCGATTTCAGGTTTGTTCCCATAGTAAAAGTTGTTGGTTATCATGAGCACAATCACGTATTTAAGTATCGTTCACTAATTACCAGTCACCCTATATAAAGTTAAGCACCTGTGTAAGATGAAAATTTTGGTTAAGATCTCAATCATACAAAAAAAAAACAAATGTACATTAACATAATTATAAATTAATGTAATTGTATTCTCTGTCTGTATTTTTCTTTGAGTAATGTGGCACAGAGGTTGCATATTTGAAATGAATATAATTTTGTTATGTGGTGTGGTCCATGCCGATAGACTTATTCTTGCATGCCGACAGACTTTCTTCTTCTTCTCTATTACAAATTCAGACCCCAGGCTGCCACTGTAAACTTCCTGGAATCATTAAGGTAGGATTAGGGTTTTTCATCTAATGATGGATGGATTTAAGAAAACTGGATTTACTTATAAAACATTTAAATTTAAATTTTAATAATGTGTAAAGTACACTGTGAAATACAATTATAAACATACATAATAATACAGAGGCTTATAGTATTATCACTAAAAGCTGCTGTTATCTAAAGTATCTACGTAATGTCTATATTAGGGGAACTCCCTCATTCTATGACTAAATAAATTCACATGCATATTGCCACTATTGTAGTTCCCCTGAACATCTATATTGCATACGAAACTGCTTAGGTAATTTACCAAAACGCATATAGTAAGATGACATCTTTGATTGTAAATGTATTCATAATTTACATTTAGATATCTTTATGATCTGTTTTGATAACTTTTGGTGGAAATGACTGTATAACTGTATTGCAGTTACTATAAAATTGTTATGTTAATAACACTACAGTGCAACTGAACAGTGCAGTGAACTTGGTATTCGTCACCCTTGTTTGTTTGGATCTTGAGACCTATTCTTTAAGGGGATGCACTAGTAGTACTAGATCGCGATTTTTTTATTTATTTGTTTTTTTGCTTGTTGCAGGTCAGTGTAATAAATCATCAATACAACCCTGATAAATGAACGTATAGGGTTCTATTGATTGTAACTCATCAAAGCCATAGGTACATGTTACGGTCGCGAATAATTTTGTTCAACATACATCCTGACAGTGACCGGAAAATTGAAAAAAAAAACATGAAAATTTTAATTTCGCAAGTTACCATGGCGCTTCCACCTTCACCTAACTTGCATGATACCTACCAAAATCAGTCTATAATTTTCTCCCTGCTAGGCAATAACAGGGGGCCTAAAATGGCCACTTTAGCAGACTCGTATTAAGATCATAATATGAATTACGTTAAAAATCTTAAAATAGTCACAGACGCAGTTAATACTATGAATTTGTCTTTGTGACCATTTTACCAATTGTAACGTAATTCAAATTATTTTCCTATTATGATTCTGCTAAAGCGGCCATTTCAGACCCTCTGGCCTTTTCTCTTTGAGAGAAATTGTGTTCTAATTCTAATACACCATGCAGGTCAAATGCGGGTTAAATTTCATATTTATTAGATTTCTGCTCTAGGTCATGCCGGTTCCTACATAATGTTTTCCAGCACCAAACCTACTTAATCAAATAATTTTTTTCCAGGACCCATATTGGGTGGAGAAGCGTGAGCTGACGATATATGAAAGGCCTCCATCTGGAAGCACCATCGTGCTGGGTGCCGTCGACACATGGAAGGTCAAGATGGAAGGCTACCTGGAGGACGTCAAGTGGCTGCTAAGTTTAGAACATTATAGGTAAGGGTTTTGACTTCCTGTAGAAGACAAAAAATACAGAGAGAAGTGCAAAGGGATGGGGGAAGGCCTTTGCCCAGTCCAGTGTCCGTATGTCACAGCCATTTTACTCCGACGAGTGTTGGCACCACAGTTGAAATTTGAAGTGTGTGCTACCAGTAGCGAAGGGTCAATTTTTGTAAGAGGTAAGCCGGAGTACATATCTTTAATGTGACTTTATTATTATTTTCTATAAAATACTGACTGTACCATTTTTCAAAGAGAAGCCAGTACGAATCGAGTTGTATGGAATCTTCGCCACTTTGTGCTACACCTAAGTGATGTGAAATTATGAAAAAGAAATAGTCCTCCATATACCAATGATGCTGGTGAGGTTATCAGTGAGTTAGATAAGGTTGATAATTGTGATTTACATAACCATAACATATGTTAAATAAGGTAATATGAATTATCAAGAAAACAAAAACAAATAACAATTTTAAAATATGATTTTCAGAACTTATATAATACTTAAGAAGTTTCAGTGGTATTAGTAAGTTTTCAAACCTATATTACTTAATGTTTTACATAGATTTTAAATAATCAAAGGACTACATAAAACTCACTTTTAATCCTCTTTGACCAGGGTAAAATAATCTACATTCCATAACTCGTTTCGTAATTTTTATCAATTTAAAAATTCACTTCAATTTAATAAGTCCGTACTAATGGCAAGGTCAAGTCCAGGTCTAAAAGCTGGGGAGTCCGGATGGATGATAACCCTATTTATACAAGCTTTCTAACTTCATTCAGCGTTTATTTGTGTAGAAAAATTCTTAAACTTAATTTTTTATGGTTCAGGTTCTGGAGCACAATCCTGCACCACCCTCTATGCATGGACTCCCTCGTCTCTTTCCTACAAGAAGCTACGCCCCCCTACATACCCCCACACGAGAGCAGGGACGTTCAGAAGCTGTATGAGGACATAAGGAAAGCTGTGCTCATTGTGTTTAGTAGACTGGTTACTAATAAGGAAAGTAAGGTATGAAATAAATTTGATTTATTAAGCAAATTTTCGTCTTTTGGTCACTGTTTCCATACAATTAAATTTCATATACTTGTTTTGCCACATTCACATAGCGTTCATCAATATAATGTATTATCCATACTCTATACTAATATCATAACCTGAATTTTTGCATATACGTTGGCAAGTGTACAGAAACGGATATAGGGTACTTTTCATCCGAAAAAAGGACTGTTCTTGAGGAAAACAACAATAACGTTCTTATGATAATAAATGGCGCCACGTGTATTTCGAATCATGATATAAATTATATAATTTTATTGCAGCAGAGTACAACCCTTGTGTATCTAGTTATTATAGTCTAAGTGTTAATTATAAGGTTTAATGTTACAATGGCAAAAGGCACGATGGGATTGACATATCTGTTTAGACGAAACCTTAAAAAAAAAGAGAAAAAAAAAAACGAGTACAACCCAAATTGACAGTCAAATTCTAAATTAACGCGAGCGAAGCCGCGTGCAAAAGCACACGGGAGTTAGATATTCTATTTGTTTTTAAACCCTTTATAGAGTGGCACAACTTTTTACCATAAAATATGAAAGAGTTTCTTGATACTCGTACTTTTACTGGACAGAATTGCAAACTGCGATTCTCCACCATTACGTCTGTTGTTTTAACAAATTTAGCAATTGATAGTGAATATGCCTGTGACTGCCTCGTTGGTCTACTAATCCGAATCGAAACTGCTGAGCATGAGGTCCTGGGTTCGATTCCCGGACCGGGAAAATTGTTAATGAGTTTTCCATTAGAAATTCCTCAGTAGCAGACACGGAGTCTGGATTTGTGCCTGATTGACTGCATTAGGCTCGCCCCCTATTACATGGGACTTAAATATAACTGGCGAAACGTGGGTGTACTATTAGGTACACCTCTACCTAACCCTTCGGGGATTACAGGCGTGATGCTATGTTATAAACCTATTCTGGTCCAATGACTTATCATGATATTAATTTTCTACCATTATTGAATCAGTCTGAAAAAGTGGAACATTATAATTATCAGTATTCTATTGTAACCGTACACTACTTCAAACAATACACTTTACAACAATAAACCTTTGTTTCAGTCACAATGGATGAGCAAGGAGTACATGGCAGACTTACTATACAATAAGTTTATATTCACAATACCAATCATATGGGACCTCTGCTTGACGTATGGGGTTGACAACGGCAGACATGTGGGGCGGGTGTTGGAGTGTGTGTTCGGGCTGCAGCCGAGGTACGAGGGCGACGCTGTGGCGGCTGTAGCGTTTGTTAAAGAGGTACGTACATCAGCATCTGATACCAATCGTATGAGACCGCTCTCTATCTGACGTAAGGGATTGATAACGGCAGGACAAAGAGGTATGTAGCCAAGTTTTAATTAGGAATTTATCGAATTTCCAACTTAATGCAACGTGTCTTAAGTTGAGTTTCGACTGTAGTTGAATAAGTTAAGTCTTGCTCTTCGATGGGCATGGACTGAATGGAGCCTAAGTATGTGCTACATGTAACACAAGTTGTTGATCATTCTTTATGAGAGGTTTGGTGTATCGCAAATATCTAAAGAAGCTGGAGTTGATTGGTATTACATTTGTTATCCGTGAAAACGCTTAGATGCGCACACACACTACACACTATGAATAGCTTACTTCCCCCCATTCTTTTTTGCAAAATTGACGACACAGTAGCGAACGCGCCTTTTTATTAGGTACCTATTTCTGTTTCCACCATTTACATTTCAGCTCGATAAATATCACCCTTCTAACCTCCTTCATCTCTCCACAGGCCTTCAAATACATAATCCTGCAAGTAAACAAAAACTACGATAGCGACTCGCCCCCGAACCTACCAGAGACCTTCAAGGGCTTCAGCGAAATCCGACGTCCGTCCACCTCGAAGGCTCCAGACAAGCTGACCTTCTATATGCTAAGGGACCTGGTGATACACCTGCTGGATACCAGCATGACCATGAGGTTGTTCATTGAGGTGTACCCGAAATGTGTGCCCATATTTAGGAAAACGAATTTTGTTATTAGGTGAGTGGGAATATATAGCTTTTGATTTTATAGAGCGTGTATTGGCAAGCGTAGTGGGCACGACACTAGCTAGGTGGACCGATGGCCTTTAAAAAGGTGGCTGGGATACCTAGATGACGCAGGTATCACGAGCCCTATGAAAACCAAACGTGGCATTTTGTGACTACCTACTATGACGCCAAGCACTATTTAGTTACTATAAAAACAACTTGCTAAACAAACTTACTAGACTACGTTTTGGTTCTTTAAATGTCTAGAATTAAGTTCTTGATTTGTAACATTGTTGTTTTAAACAAATTAGCTTGCTGCGACAGTAGCCATGATAAGCATAAAATGCTTAAGCCGGGTACGCGAAGTTGGTGCTCTTGCGTTATCTAGGTATGTCTATATCTGTTTGATCAGACCGGATGCGGGAGGCAGAGGACAGGGAGTTGTGGTGCAGCTTGGGAGAGGCCTATGTCTGGATTAAGATAGGCTGATTTGATTGAGTATTGTGAAGAGTTCATAAAGTTATAAGCCCATTGTATGTAGTGAATGATTTGTTGGTTGCGATGTTGAGATTTGATTCGATTACTTGTTCGAGTTTGATCCCATATAAAATCATTTAACTTTGGAACTATTTGACGCCTCTGGGGTATCTCGTTTCTTAGACGAATAAATTAATGTCCAACTAAAACTATATTACTAGGTAATGATAAAATTAGATTTATGAAAAACAGTGACAAAGTAGAATGCAGATAAGAGGAGTTTCATGACATTGAATATAACAAAATAATGTATCAGTTTAAACTAATTTTATCTCTGTGTATAGTAGTGAAATCAAAGTATACAGGGTGTAACAAAAATCTTCAGCATTCTGTACATTACACTAAGTAACTTTGCGCAAAAATTCCTGCTGGGAAACTACTTTTTTTTTGGGGTGAAAAACCACATTTTACGGTAGGACTCAATGTAAGGCACTCAAAACACTGTGCTGATAGATGGATAAATAGTACGGGGGTCGTGGAGATAACTTGTGAAAAAGCTGAAACTTGGACCCCCAATATCTCCGTAACTAGAAGGTTCCCAGGTATGGTCTAGAACAAAAAAAATATCGCAATGACGGGGAAAACAAGTGCCTTTCGGCTTCGTTAAGGGTCTTGTTACACCCTTTATTATTCAATGAAACAAAAAATCTCAACTTCAAATCTCAATAAAACTCTTTTGTTTCAGTATAGTTCAACTCTACGAATACGGCATCCCTCTCTTGTATGAGAAGCTAGAGGAGACGGGAAATCAGACCAGTGTGACGTATACAGAAGTAGAGGGGTACATCGATACCGCTAGAGCTGAGCTCATCGATATATTTAGAGAAATACTCGCGGCTTATAAGAGCGCTATCTTTAGTGGGGAGTGAGTATGTTACACTGACTGTTTGTTTATAACTAAACGTTATGAGTTATTAGCGATTTATGAAATTGACTAATCATATACTGACTTACACTTAACTTACGTAACTTAACAACTCAACAACAAAAGGTTTGCGCTTCGGTAATATTCATGTTCTCGAATTAGCACGAACGTTGCGGTTCAGAGTATTTCATTCTCATGTGTTCTTATTTCCGATAATTGCAGAAGTGCATACTTTTTCTGGGAGATCTGCGTGTAAAAGCTAAGAATAACTAAAAATTACAACAAAAAGCAAAAAAAAAAACGCTTTGAAATGACAGAAACTGACTTCCAAAACTGATTTGATAAAAAGTAGTTTATTACATAAAACCCATAGGTAGACCGATGACCTGGTGAAGGTTGCGCGAATCCGCTGGATGCGAGACGCATGGGACCGGTCAAAGTGGCGACATTTGGGGGAGGCCTATGTCCAGCAGTGGACGTCTTTCGGCTCATGATGACCTAAAATCTACTAAACAAACATTTCATAACATACTTCTTTAATTATTTTAGAGGCAGTATAGCGAGCCTCGTGGAAGACTACTTAGCTGTGATGATGGACGGCCTCTCGGAGAAGCTACTCATCAAGGACTACCACTCTTGCTATCCCGTCCACGACGACCTGGAGATGCTGCGGCAGGCCTACCCTGACATGTATCCTTTTTTTCGAAGAATCTTCTTGAAATGGAAGATTTATTTATTTATTCAGAAGATGGCCGTATGGTCTTTAAGCCTAGCGAGGAAGTTATATTCGCATTGTGAAATTGAAACCAGTTTTCTCTAACACGTATATATGTTCGTGGAAACGGGCATAATATAGCAAGTAACTTGCAATATCTATAACTTTACCCATCTGAATCTTGAATTGGAATTTAAAATTACAAAACTGCGTTTATCTTTAGAGCTAGGTTTAATACATCTAACCATTAAAAAAAAAACTCTCTTTCTAGACGTAAGATAAAGTTATAATCCAAAAACTGTCGTAAAACTCTAGTAATAAAGATTGTATTGAAGAACTTTATGGTGCTTTTAATAAAGTTGAAAATACAATAACTAGTTCGAACTCTCGAAGGTTTGAGCTTGTATTAAAGTTAGATATATAAGGTCCCATTAAAATAGATGGATAAATTTTAACTCGGCGTTCAATACGACTAACCAATGATAACCAAGCAAAAAAAAAATTTTATTTTGACCTAAAATAATAAATTGTCGGCGGGACTCTAGAATAAACACATCCATGAGGTAAAAATAAAATCATTTTAACCAATGTTTTTTTGCTTGGACATCATTGGTTAGACGTACTGAACGCTGTGTTAAAATTTGTCCATCTATTTTAATTGGACCTCATATTTTACAGTAAAACGGTTAACATTAAATACAAATAAACCCTGAACATAAACTCCAGAGACACAGTAAAGACTGACTTCATACTACAAGCAATATATTCTAATTTGGACGAGCCAATCCCAGAGCTTGGCTCCCACACACCACACCCACCGGACATTCTAACCAATGGACATGCAGAACTCTCCGCCACTCCAGACACGGAAATACCCGACAACGTTCGGGAAGAATCGTTGATCTCCGAAGTGAAGGATATACTACCACATTTAGGAGATGGATTTATATTGAAATGTTTGCAACACTATGGGTTTAATGCGGAGAGAGTTATTAATAGTATTTTGGAAGATAATTTGGCGCAGCCGTTGAGAGGTAAGTTGCATTTTTTGTAGACTTTGAAGGTGTAATAACGTCGTTAATATTGTTGTTGTAGCTTCATTACAAAAACATCTAATTTTTGTTCATTTTTCAATCGGTCCTGTAGATTCGGAGTGAAAGTTGGGGGGGGGGGGGGGGTCAATTTTCGCCTATTTCTAATTTACCCCGAAAAGTTTACGTTACACGTCCGTCTTTGGGTCACCGACTTACTTAAGTACCAAATTTTAACTCAATCGGTTCAGTAGTTTCGCAGTAAATTAGCTGTGACAGACGGACAGACAGACACGCGAGTGGTCCTATAAGGGGTTCTGTTTTTTCCTTTTGAGGTACAGAACACGAATGAAGTACAAACTTAAAAGTTCTGAATCGCGCTATTAAAGATATCCGCGATTTAAGACTATATAGAAAAACCCGACAACAGCTGTCGCGCAGTAGCCCACCAGACACAACACCCGTCTGGTCGGAGGATCCCCCCTTTTCTATGGGGGACGAAGAACTTTGCACCCTGTTCTTCATAGTTCTTTACTCAATATATAAATTAATTCACGGTTTGAGTCGAGAAATGAAGTTCTAGCTGGACTGTTTTTGTTTGAAATTCTCTGTAACTGTCAGGATTGTTTCCCTTTTACGCACGACGGCCAATTAAGCTATACACAACCTATAAAACCACTTTATGCGGATCTCTCCAGCGAGGCCAAGTTATACTGGAAATATACAGCTTCATGGGTAAAAACGGTCATGTTCTGAACTCGGAAGTTCAACGATTGCATGTGTGATTTTGAATAATATAAAGGGATAGTAAATGCCGAGGTCTGGCAATAGGCTCGCTCCTATGCACGGAACTTAAACATACCTGGCGAAATGTGAGTGTACTATTAGGTGCACCTCTGCCTCTGATATTAGAGGCGTGATGTTATGTATGGTGTTTTTTAAATAGCAGTTGGGGACTCAAACTTAAGATGTATGTAATTGAGTACTATCGGTACCACTTATTGGTATTTATTCATAAATGCTGCTTGAATAATAATGATTAACAGTTATATGACCATTTTATTAGGTTAGACGTTTCACAACTTTAACCATGCTTTATGAAAAACTATAGTACTTTCACAAGTTATTATGCCTTGTGACTGGGAGTGTGTGTCCAATTGAAATACAGTACATTGTGATACAAGGGTGGAAAGTAGATTATTGCAAACGAGGTGTTTTCAATAATCTACACACCCGTGTATCACACGACGTTTTTCAATTCAGTTGACGGAAATAGTAAAAAATAAATCAAAGAATTAAATATGTTCTTGAGAGTAGTTTTTAACAAGGAATAAATTGACCACAATGTAGATGGTTTATATTTGCTACTCAATTCATGAAAATAATGTAACAAAACAAGTTCTGAAAATGACTATTTTTTTTGTTTTTTCCATAAAATAAAGTTATCGTAAGTCGCCATATATCTTTCTCGAGATTTTGGAGGTAAAATTACATCTTGCGCAGTTTTCGCCTCAGATAAAATATCGAATGGAGGTAATTCCATTTCATCACTTGAAAATGGTGCGTTTTTGCAACTGGACTTTTTTTTTTAACGAAAACAGCCTATACAGCCTATTCGATTTTTGGCAAATGTTGATGTGAAAATAATTAAAACTGGTAATTCAATATAATAAACAACCATTTAAAAGACTTGAGAATTCAACGCTAAGATGTACGGACTCATTAATTTTTCCTCATATAAAATCTATCCCATTTTATTCTATGTATGAAAACTCCTTGCTACTAAACTTTTTAAATTGACTTATAAAAAAAATTAACTACAAAAATAATGATCGAGCTCGTAAAAACAGAAACATGCTTATGCGAAAGATTTAATTTTCGAATCATAATTATAGCCTCTGAAAGTACGCCATGTTTAACAACTGTATTGAAAAATACTTAGAGTAGTCCCTGTTTATTGTATAACCATTTCCAATCAATACCCAGCCAAGTCTTAGTATCGCTTATTAAAAACCAATTTCATGATCTTTCCAGCGCTAGACCATTCCCTCCCCATAATCCCCGAGGACCCCTTAGACTCCAAGTTCCTCGAGACCGGCATCGCACGCCTCAACGTGTTCGACGGCGACCAGTTCGACATCATGACGCGCGACGACGTCGACGTCAGCAAGATACACGTCGGCAAGAGACGGTCCAAGTACCGGGACATGAACGATATGCTCGATGATAAGACTGAGGTTAAGCAAAGGGTGGATATTTATAGTAAATACAAGTGAGTATTTTTTCATTCATTCATTATTTCATTCATTCATTCTATTTGGGGTCGGCGCAGCATGTCTTCTTCTTCCATACTTCTCTATTACTCGTCATCTCAGCAGTCACCTCCTTTCTAGCCATATTATCCTTCACACAGTCCATTTGTCTATCTGAATATTCGGTATAATAAAATTATTATAATTGTCAAGATTTCTATATCATCGGACTTATAAAAGTTAAAACATTGGCTTTTCGAATTCAAGTTTGCGAATCGAGTCGAGCGTGATGAGTAGACTAATACTGCATGCGAAAAATCCAGTTGTTTTAATTGTTTCAACTGAAAGCAGAAAACTTACTGGTTTGGGTTAAACTCTTTCAATTTCTCGCGTAAAATCTGCTGTTGTTTGATTTTAAAGATGTTAAAGGAATGTTTCAAAAGATAGGTTTGTGTTATACACAAACAAGCATATGAAGGCGTTTATGGCTACGATATGTTCAAGTTATTTAATATTTTGACACATATTTTTGTCGTTCCAGTCTGGTATGCGACGAAGTAGACATGTACTCGGACGAGTACGACGACACGTATGACTCTGACGGCGTCACTCCTACAGCCGACGTGACAGAAGACGCGCGGCGACCCTTCGTCACGCCGCGAGCGCTCAGGACACACGACAAGAGGGAGACTGAGGTAAGATTCGTGCATAGTAGAGAATAATAACAATAGAAACTGGCAACAAGTGGTCAGAATTCATACTCAGTTTTATTTTTCTTGTAAGTGCTGATCAGAATAGATCTCCTGAATGTTGGCGGTTCGTTCTCGGTTGTTCCCGAGGAAAACAACAATAACGTTCTTATGATAATGGATAACGCCACGTGCCTTTCAAATCATGATTGAATTATATTATTAAAAGCAGAGTACAAACCCGAATTGATTGGCAATCAAATTCTAAATTAACGCGAGCCAAGCCGTGGGCAAAAGCGTTTGATTTTAAATTTTATTTAAAATGTTTTAATACAATTTAAAATCAAACAGGACAAAGGGGTTAAGCTCTGTCTGGAATACTAGTTAGACCAGCGTTAGCGCTTTATGTACTTTATGGCGTTGGCGGAACATAATCAGCCAATGACGTTCTGCGCTGCTGATATACAGGCCTCCTCGTTCTGACAGAGGGTAGGCTGTAATCCACGACATGGACTTAGTGTTTTGGTAGATTCTGTTTTCTGGAAACTGGCATGTCCTATACAGGGTGTAACAGAACCCTTCACGAAGCCGTCAACCAAGCATTATGTACATCATACTGACTTAACTTTACGCAAAAATTATTGCTGGGAAACGACTTTTTTTTGGGGTGAAAAGTCACGTTTTACGGTAGGACTCGATGTAACGCACTTAAAACATTGTGCTGATGGATGGATTGACTAATCCGGGGATCGTGGAGTTGTATAAAGTAAAAATATTACATTAAAACCATGAATTTAAAAAAAAGAACTTGTGAAAAAGTTGGAAATTTGACCCCCAATATCTCCGTAACTAGAAGGTTCCCAGGTATGGTTTAGAACAAAAAAAAAGATTGCAATGACGAGGAGAACAAGTGTCTTTCGGCTTCGTTAAGGGTCTTGTTACACCCTTTATATCAGTTTTAGGCCAACTTAAAAAAAATACCAATATTCTAACTCAATCTCATTATGACTCCTCGGCTAATAATTTAAATTCTTCCAGGAGGAATCAGACGACGAACCAGAACAGGAAGACGCTCAGCCGAGCAGCAGTCGGACAAAGATGGACTTCTGCGTCAACCCTGAGGAGATGCGCGCGAGGCGGGAGGCTAGCTATCAAGCGCGGCGGGGCAGGGGGGGGGCGGTTAGACCTGCGCCGGTACCTAGGTCAGTGGACATATAGTCGTAAAGATCTTAGTGGTGCTGTACTAGTCTTATTTATATATATATTATTAAGCCTCGTTGGTCTAGTAGTCGCAAGCGCGACTGCTGAGCAAGAGGTCCTAAGTTCGATTCTCAGCACGCATAGTATGACTACCGTAGAAATGAGTTATGTCGACGGAATAATCGACAAAAGGACAGATGAACAAAATCGTTTCTTTCCGACAAAACCCGTTTGTACGGCGTCATGCCAGGTGGGCAGGTCGGGCTAAGTCTTATTGGGTTTTTCCATCAGGAATTTCTCAGCAGCAGCCACGGAGTCCGGATTTATGCCCGGTTGATGGCAATAGGCTCGCCCCCTACGTGGGACTTAAACATAAGTGGCGATATGTGGGTCTGCTATTAGGCACACGCCTGCCTAGCCCTCAGGCGATCACAGGCGTTATGTTATATTATTATGCACCTGACAGAAACATAACAAAAAAATATTTAACACAAAACAAATGATAGGCAGCCTTTTCGTATTCTGCGTTCTCTTCCAGGCGACCTTGGAGTGGACACCCACCACCACCTCATAATGGGAAGAGTTAATTACTGATATGAAGATATTATTATTAGAAAGCGATCAAACAATATGATTAAAGATGCAACAAAAATCTTCGTTAAATGCTGACCTAGAAAATGTACCTTATTTTAGCGTACGAAATCAAAGACTCATTCGCAGTAGTGGAAGATCTAAACTCCGAAGCATATTGCATCCCCATAAAACACATTACATATTTAAAACTAACAGCATAACATAGCGCTGCGAACAATACAGTGAAGCATGCGCAAAACTACGCCTCGCTCTGTGCACACACGTTCACACGCACACATTTACATCAAACTACAACTAAACTATGCCCAATAAGTGCACACATGTTTAGAAAACTGGCCTCACTTCTCTGTTCACAGAACTCCGTCTTAACTTTTTATTTGGTCTGAGATTTATATTTTTTTTTTTGTTAGTTACCTTCGTTTTCTAATAATTGAATATATTTCCAGGAACGTGGACGTAACAGGCAAGCCTAAAGGCCAGGGTCAAGAGAAGGACGTCCTACACAACAGAGATAAGAAGGAGAAACACAAGTCTGCGCGAGCCAACCACAACCGTCGCTCGGGCGCGCAGTGGAAGCGCAGTCAGGGCATGATGCCTTCTTAGTACCACCCTGTATAGCTGGCTAGGGAACACACTGTATAGTGAGGTGGGAGTTTGTGGATTATTTGGCAGTTGTTTTAGTATCGTAGACTTTTAGTTAGGTTTCTGAGGCTTGAAAACAACGATTTAGAATATTAATCTTATGAAAAAGAAATCAATTTGAAGGTATCGTATAGAGGCTATCGAATATCTCAATCATTTTTGTTATAGTAAAGTTTTTTAATTGATCCGTTCTTCCCGCAAAATGTTACAAGCGCCAGATAATATCATAACAGAATCTAATGTTTTTTTGTCAAACTCATGCCTGTTTGAATATTATTTGATGATTATAAGATAGCTTGTTAAGTGAAATACTCATTGCATAAAACATACACACCCTCCTTTTGGGCTCCAACCCAGTCGGTACAAAACAAGCATCATAAATTATTTTTGCTAAAATAAGTAAACAGCGAAATAGTCCACAAAAACTTTCATTTCATCAAAACCCTGTGAGCACTGAGGTAATAATTATTATATATCATGGACACGGCTAGCTATGTTTTTAACTGCATTGAAAATCTAGGAAAACAAACATGAGAGACTTTGTCAAATTACTAAGTAGCCAGGGTTTCCATGACCAAAACGTAACACGAAAATGTATGAAAACGGTAAAGAAACTAATATTTATAATTGCATATTAGATTACATAATTATATAAAAAAAACGATAATCGGTTGTGTTTTACAGTTCGCCATTTTGAATGGTAATACAATAGTCTTTTTACAGCTGTTAAGCGTCTCCAAATCTCAGTATCTCATGATCACGAGGAACTCGTAGATTAATAATAACAGCTGCTCGGGTCGATCTACGGGTTAAGCTGCACTTGCCTAGGTTGATCCGTGGATGGGTCAACAATCACCATCCATTACATACCGAGTTTCCTCAGTGCCTCGAAGAGCAGGTTAAGACATTGGTCCCGGCTGTCATTTGTAGATCTTGGACAGTCGTTACAGTACAGGTAGTCAGTGGTCCGAAACTCTGATAACCAGTCTTACCAAGGGGTACCGTATGCAGCCTTGCAGCGCAACCTTGCAGCGCTATAATACCAAATTGCCTTATTATCCGTTTCTGAAAGCTTTAGAAATGTTACTGCAATAGAATTGTGAAATAGCTATAGGAAATATACCATAAACTGTAATATTTATAAACTTATGTGTTCATAAGACGTATCCAATAATTATAATAGAAATAGTAACAAAACTGCAATAAACCATATAGCCTTATTAACGTAGACATATACACAAGCAGCACTAGGTACGGCATGTATCAGAAAGGTTAATATTTAAATCCTTCTGTATGAGACTAACTTAATCGTGAAAAAATAATCAGCTGTTCCATACATTTGGGCCGAGCAATTTTATAGCTTTCCCCACATTTTTATGTTACACCCTGTACATGCTCAAATTAAATTTGCTGCAGGCGTGAAGGGCATCGATATCTAATGGCGATAACACAAAAAAAAAGTCATTATAATAAGTTGTTAGCACCACCAGTGGCCATTGACCTCTTAAGTTTTACCAGCTAGTTTAATTTGACCCCGTATTGAATACAACAGGTGTAAACACTCTTAACGAAGCTGAAAGGGGCTTGTTCATCCCGTCATTGCGATCATTTTTTGTTTTGGAACATACCTGGGAACCTTCTAGTTACATATTGGGGGTCAAAGATCCAACGGTTTTACATTTTTTTTTAAATAAAAGTTTTCAAATGTTACTGCTTTACTCCATGACCCCTGTACTATTAAATGCATTCATCAACACAATGTTTTGAGTGTGTTACGTTGAGTCCTACCGTAAACCATGATTTTTGACACGAAAAAAAGTCGTTTTCCAGCAGTAATTCGAGAAGGGTCTGTTTACATCCTTTATAAAGGCGCTGCTCCATTAATGTGTCAGTGTGATGCTACGCACGGATAACTCAGGTGTTCTACTGCTTAGTTTACCTTTCGAAAACTGGTAGAAGGTAGTGGTATCATCTTGTATTGAGCAAAACAGTGAACAAATTCGGTACTGAAAAGATAGCTCTCAAACGACCCCCGAAGTTCTTACACAGCAATGAAGCAGTGCCCTTATAAATCATTGCAAGATGCTAGAATAGTGGTGTAGTCCTCATCGAAAAATCAAGGGCAAAATTTAAACAAGTATAGTGAGAAATCCCTCCTAATATTGGTAAATCGTTAAGTTATTCGTACTTATTTATTTATTAATTATGTTTCACATACAGTGCTGAAAGAATTTTTTGAGGCTCGATTGACGTCAAGGTGCTCGGTTGGTATACATTCGTGAAATGTATTGGGAAGGTAATGGTGTACTTTTAGGCCACTGTCATAGCTAGTTCTAAACAGCGTCATTGTTGGAAAATGTGTACAGAGGGTACAATCAGAAAGCTGGCAACGTCGCAAATAGCTTTCTTTTACTGAATGAATTTGTGAAAATGTCTTTGTGTTGCACTAAAATAACTCATTGATTATGAATAACAATAACGGTAATCGTGGAACAGGTTATTTAGTTTTACGTGCAAAAAACTTTTCAAATGATTTTTCTACGCTTAAAACTGTTTCAACAATGAATCCAATATTTTAGCGTAATAGAAAGAGACATATGTCAACTTCATTCCGTAATATTGATTTATTTATCAGAACTGAAAAGCGTACCCGCGTGCGTAGCGTTGCCGCACCCTCATCATGTCATTTTATCAAAATCTTCCTCGTCGGTCAAATTAAAGAGCTATTGCGGCGCCATCTACGATGAGTTTTGACCGTCCTTCCCCATTGTAAAAACAAAATGGGAGTGTTAGTTCGGATTTTGATTAATCCTCAAAACATTTTTGTGCAGCAATTTTCGCAATGGATTTTTTCGGAGTTTGTTTAGATACAAAAATTATATTGATATATCGTATCTATAAATACCTACTGTATTATCGAAGACAACGTGATACAAACATGTGATTAGTTTAAACTAATGTGTAATATTGTGTATTATACTGTAACTTACTATAAATAGTGGTTTTGTTATTTATATTCAGAATGAAGTTGTATTTATTAATGCTTTGTTTTATTTCCAACCTTCATTCGGATCTATTCACGGTGGCGCAGTGGCTGAGCGGCTGGCTACTGTGCTGCGTATCGTGGGTGCGATTCCCGCACGGAACAAAGCTTTGTATGGCTTATGGTAGTTGTTCCGCGTCTGGCTGTTAGTGTATGTGAGTATAAATGTTTGTAAACGCACCCACGACATTCTTAGTGGGTCAATGGTTAAAAAGAACACTTGATGGCGGTAGATGTTTTTAACTTGCATTCAGCTGTCATGGAGTGTTGTCGAAAACTTATGTCGCGAGATGGCGCTAAGTTGGTTTTCTGGTCGCAGATAGGTCGTTTATTATTATTCAAGATAACAGAGAAGTGATCAACACTCAGCGGTCTCGCAGCGAAGCCTTCAACACTAACAACCCTATTTGGTTGGAGTGTAGCCTTAGGGGCGCTATGGCGCGGGGCTTAGAATTTTTTTCCGTGCAGAAAACAAAAAAAAAATTAGGTAAAATAATTTTTGGGACTTACTTACTTTTCACCTTGAGTACGGTTAGGGGCAAACACTTAAAAAATTTTCGATTTTTTTTTTTTTCGAATTGGTACCATACCCTTATAGGCACAATGAGCCGTGCAGAAAACAAAACGGTGTGTACCTGCAAATATATCCATAGGTTAGGTTAGGTTAGAACTGTGACCAACTACGCGCGAGCCGAGCGAGCGAAGCGAGCGGTGCCGCGGCAGCGGCCGGCGAGCGCTACCTCGAAATTGAACGCGAAATTTTTCTAAGTATTTTTTTCATAGTGCCCTTAAGACGACACTCTGACCCCCTATTTGTCCAAAAACTAATTGGCGTTCACAACCGTCTTACCCTAAGTCTTGCAATCACAAACCGACAGCTAGTGACAGCAGATGGAGTCACTTCTGCAGGCGATGACAGCATACAAATATGAAAAAAAAAACAAATCAAACATCGCGTTAGCAAGATTCTTCAGTGATGAGAATCCGGGGTGTAATTTCGTACCTTAAAGAAGGCACAAGAATAGAAGATAGATAGCTATAGAACGGGGAAGGGGGAATTAAATTATGTACTTAATTCCAAAGCTAGCAAGACTGGTATTTAACAGCACATTGCACGTAGCACATTGTTGCTACTTGCAAATCTACTGCTTGCATCAAGCGACTTTACTCCTCAAGTCGCATTAAGGTGTGCCTTAAGGCGTCTCGTGTTATGCTTGAAGTCTTGAACTGTAACTTTTTGTCCGCTGTGGCTGCCCGCTATCGCAAGATGCGTGTCTCTCTCGCTAGCTCAAAGTCAATAGTAAGTAGTAATAATAGTGTTAGTTATTAAAGTTAGAATGGAGATGTTACAAAATGTGTAGACTTTAAACTATAGAGTCGTGAGAATAGTTTGAGAGAGCGGATCGTCCTTGTTTTACGTGGCTATGTATGAGTCATGATCATTAGTCTGGCATTTACTGCCAAAAACAGATCGAGACCTACCAGGAATTCCGAAACAGAAAATGTAACATCTGGAAGCATGTGAAATCGATTTGATATGTGACCCCTGAGGACCTATTCTTAGTATTGAAATCACGAGTTAATTTATGACCTCAGCACCTATTCTCAGTATGTAGTACAATGCTCACATTTCTAAGCAAGTACATGGCAAATATTGATCCATGCGATTCGGCAATCGTCATTTCTAAATGGCGAATATTTTACGTACCTACATGTACGGTTTTGGTAACATGTTAAAATGTATCGTTTGTAGGTACGTGAGTGTTTGTTTCGCGACTTCTTCCTATAACCTGGGAATATCCAACTCGTAGACTGAGTAGGGTTGTGGTAGATTTAAATAGTTGGAAAGATGAAGTGTATTGTACACCAACCCAGCTCTACAAAATAGCAGTACTTAGCTCTTTAAACAGTTACTTACCTCTTCTTCTAAGCAAGCGTGACTAATATCAGACAGAACTATCGTTAAATATCAGGTGACATAGCGTAAAACCGCAAGCGAAACTCTAGGCAATAAGCCATAACATCCCTTGACCCTCAATCACCCTGTAGCAGTGTTGTGGAGGTAAGATAGGCAGTCGCTCCTTGTAAAATACTGGTATTCAGCTGCATCCGGTTGGACTGGAGGCCGACCCCAACATTAATTTAGGAAAAGGCTAACAGGGGGCCTAAAATTATGGGCTTTATCAGAATCATAATATGAATCACGTTAAAAAATTATGGTTAGGAACACAAAGTCCATTTTAAGAATTTAAAATTTTTAAAGTGATTCATAATATGATTCTGATAAAGCAGCCATTTAAGGCCCCCCCCAGGTTATCCAACGACCCACAATTTTATTCGCAGCTAGCTCACAGAAGTATGTTTACCTCACATAATTATTTTATATTTAGTATGTTTTATGTCTCCATTAAACCCAGTTAATGTCACAGATTCACTGCGTCGCGTCGTTTATATACCGCTCAGACACAGAGGATGGATGTATGAGTGTTGCGAGTAACTAACATCAACGTAGTTGCCGCCAACGAAGTCGGAAACTGGAGATCCGTAAGCATTCTAAGATTTGGCAATGTTCGTTATGTTAGAACGTGTTTGCCAAAGATCTGACCAGTATAATGCCTAGCTCTATAGAATAGGCAGGGAGACTTGTATATTCATAATACCCAGGGCCGTCTTTAACCAGTTGGAGGCCCTGGGCACTAGAGAATAATTGAGCCCCTTGTAGGGCACCCCAAAACTATTGAACCGAACTAATCTCAGTATTTTTTTTAGTGAATTATGATGCGTTTTGAAATATTATTAATTGGTCCAACCCGACAAACAAACATTTTGACGGTGGCGTTGTTAGGTACATACTGTGCTCGACAAAAATGTTTTGTGAATAAATGTGACAGAAATTGTCGGTCCTTCGGATCCCCCTGAGGATGGGGAGCCCTGGGCACGGGCCCCGTGTGCCCTTATGGTAAAGACGGTATTGATCATACCTCAGCAATGCGTAAAGGCAAAGCTCTTCATCAGGCTAGCTCTAAGCTGTGCATGTGGACTGGACTTAACATCGTTTTGTGTGAAAATGTAGGATCCTCCACTACTCACAAATACGTGTCTAGTAAACAAATGAACCTACGTAGCAATGAACGGATGACTTTAATTTCAAGAGAGGCACATTCAATTTTGTAGATAGTTTTAAGACACTGTCAAGTCAATATAATATCGTGAAAGCGAATAAGACACGTTAAAATTACCTACATGAATGTTGCAGATGTCCTATTATTAAATCATGAATTTTAACACACATTTCATCAACACAAAAAAGTCAATAGCATTTTTACTTTTAACAATATTCTATACAGAACCTTTGTAATATAAAATTGCAAATAAAATTCATGAAAGGAGAGGCGATTATAAACTGTCGGCAGTGAATAGTGGAGGTTGAATCGCGCGCGTGTCCAGAATAGCAATATCTCATCTTTGTGATACGCTTGCGGCGCTCAGGCGGAGATCTGGTGACGAGCGGAGCGATTTAGTTTTAATGGGATGGCAACTGTGGAACTAATGGCGCTAGCATCGCATGTACCTTGGTACATGGCACACACACATTTTATATTATTTTTCAAAATAGCTTAACCTCATTGGTCAGATTGGGACTAAGCTATGGACACGCCATCTACAATCAGCTTTGACTTGCTTTCCCCAATAATATTTTGTTTGCCTATGCCGTCAAAGTATGGATTTGATTGTTTTGACTTCAAATCAAATATGGTTGGATGTTCGTAACTTACTCATCAGCAAACTAACAAGTGTCGTCTGGCCATCTTCAGCATTTCGGTGGATTCAGAATTCCTATCCAGTTTGTCCCAGCCACCTTTTTAAAGTCATTGATCCATCTAACCGGGGGGATGGGATGGGTGCCCATTACATACCGTTGCCGTTGCTATTGGTCCCAGCTGTCAATTGATCTTTGGCAGTCGTAATAGGTGGTCAGCGGTCTGACAACCAGTCTTACCAGTGAGATTGGATTTACCCAGTACTTACTGGGTTTTGGAGGTCAGATTAGATAGTCGTTCCATTAAAAATACTGGTACCTATTCAGCTGCATCCGGTTAGAATGGAACCCGACCCCAACACGTTTGGGAAAAGGCTAGGCAGATGATGATGGTCTTTTCGATTGGGGACGTCCCAGCTTAGGATAGGATTATGTCCAGAAGTGTGTGTGGCTTGATTGTAATTTTTGGTTGTAAAATTCTTGGTCAGAAGCAGACCTTGTTGTGTATCAAACTTTCTGGGTGACCGGTGAATCTTAAATGTTGCCATGTCAAACTTTAACTTGCAAATGACCAAAATCCTAAACTTGATCGCAGCAATCAGTCCTCTAAGTCTCTTTCGTAAATCATAATTGCTACCAATCTGTCCACCAAATAATCGCCATTATCCCACAACAACACAACAAAATAAGTACCTCACAATCGTCACTAAGCTGCCACCCTAACCACAAAGCCTCGCCGCGCTCATAAAAGCGTCGTAAGCATAGCCCTACCTCCGCCACGATGTCTTCATGCAGCCACATAAAATTCGATGCGCCGATGACCCTGGCTCGCAAGAGACATCGAGGTACCGTAGCCAATAATATGGTTCTTAGGTACTTACTTTTATATATAAACTATAGTATTTTGCATTGGTTTTGAAAGGGAAAAATATGTGATATCGAATTAGAAATGAAGAGATCTGAAGGAGAACCTAACTTCCTGCCAGGGTTGCGGGACTGTTCGAAAGAGATACCGCGTCCCTGGAACACACAGAGCAAAAGAAGGAACATGGATGGGTTTTAGTCAGTAAAAGTCTGACACTCCCTCCTGCTCCGCCCAGAGCGAGAGGAGTTATTTGATGATTTCCCAACCGAAAAAAAGGGGAACCTAACTTTACCTACCAACATAGACAGCTGGGAAGTTTCAGGGCGGGAATTTTGGGGGATATTTTAGCCAAGTTAACCGACAAAATAGCCTTTACTCGCAAAACACGGATGGCCGATGGAACGCAAAAGGTCTAGGATTGGCGACCACGTACAAGAAAGTGCGTCGTAGGAAGGCTTCCCACAAGATGGAATTACCATGGTGAAGAACGCGGGAACCCACTGGGAACAAGAAGCTACACTTAAATACTTAATAACGGCAGTCTCTAATTCCAGATTTACTAAAGCATCAGCCAAAGAAGGTATCCTATGGTCAATGTGAACCGATCACCGAATGCACAAGCAATTTCAGAACACATATTGGCGATTTGTAATTAGGAATCTATTCAATTAGCTACTATGGTACCAAAGTAACCGCAAAGTTGTAACGAATAACCGCCAGTTAAAATTACCTTCTGACCTTCGCTTATACCGCTATTCATGTAAGCAGGTTTAATGCAAGTTGTGTTAAAGTAATTAATGTCGCCTTAGAGCTTTACCGCTACAATTAAAAGGCATGGCGGGATAATGCCGCATCAATCAGCGCGGCTCTATTGATGAGTGTTGCTTGCACAGTGTTGGCAATGTATGTAGTTTTAATAGCATTCTGTACAATCAAGTATCTACAATGATAGAACACCCGGATAGGTAGGTACAGTTTCCCCACCAGTTTCGTGGTGGGAGTGTGATAATATATTATACCAGGCAGCCTGTAGGTGAGTCCTATAACTTTGTAATTGAAGGCAAAATCTTCTTCTTATACTGGGAAAGGACCTTCCTGTCTTTGTCCCATGTTAATTGGATTTAAGTTACTTGGGGTCGGCGCAACACGCTTTTTTTCTTCTATTCTCCTCTGTCAACTGTCCCGCTATCATATAGGTACTCCATTTTCTTTCATATCACACAATCCGTCCATCGTTTCCTTGGTCTTCCTCTCCCTTTCTATCTCTTTCTGGGAAAGAATCATTTCTATGAAACAGCATTGGTCATCAGCTTTGCTCACTGCATGATTGCATCAACTGCATGCTGATGATTTCTGACTGTTGACGTCGGCTTCTAATGCAGCTGAATGCCAGAATGGGGGCTATCGCGTATGAATCCACCGCTAGAGGCGCCAATGTAGCGCGAGGGCACCGAAATGTCATATGTCATAGAATGTTCGCGCGTTGCGTGCTTTTCTATCACGTATTTTTAATAATATTCACGATTGTGGTTTGATAGATTGAGTCATTCCTGATTAATAATGACTTGAAGATTTTAAGTAGCAACTTAGGATCTTATTTGTTAGTACTTGGAGTTAAAATGATTTTTAAATGTTTCATGCTTGCCAATTTTAGGGAGAATATTGTAAATATGTATCTGAAGACTACATTATGTTGTTATACGTAATAAAATAACCTTTTTATGAAGTAATTGGTACTTTAAATTAAAAAATAGAATCATTGACAGGACCTTAATCGACAGTCGCGCCATCTGGTAGGTATGCTGAAAACGATAGCCCTAATTTGACATAGCTCTCACTGCTGATCTAACATCCCCAATTCACTGCTACTGTAAGACGTTAACTCTTGGAAAACCGTGAAAAAATACCTCCTCCTGTCACTTCTAAAATTCAACATATTTTCATAGCCACCACCTGCACAGCAACACCAAAATACATTATTTATTCCACATCAAACATAAGTTTGTTATAAGATAAATAAAATACATGAATGTCGCTATAATGACAAGGTTCGGGCTTCAACGCGGCGCGTTTTATTATATTACCTGTAATAGGGGGCATTAGGGCGGGGCGGAAGGATTTAATAAGTGAGCGGCGCGCGCACGGCAAAATTGCAATGTTCGATGCGTACGCGCACCGCTCCAGGCGGTGATAGGGGTGGGAAAGGGTATTGATCGATATCGAGTTCTAAGTTGAATATATTCGTTTTAGATTGGTAATCTGCATGAATTTTTCAAAGATGAAGAAGAAGTGAAGTGACAATGCGATGACTTAATTAGTCGAGGGACCGATGGTCGACGGAGAAAAGTAGTCCTGCAGTGGAGACCGCGTACAAGATGGCTGAATTAGACTGGATGGAGAAGTCAGAAGGCAAGGTGCTTGACCTGGTTTGGGAGAGACATATATTGTTCAACAGGAAAGGCGATAGGCTATTGCTGGACGAAGTTTAATTTCCCTTGCCAGACATCATGACATAAATCGGTGGAACGCTTTCCTGATGAGACTTTTGTTACGCACAAAACCCTTACTCACTGGTGCGAATAGATAAATACCTGAGGACAAAAGAAAGTTGTACTATCGTAACCTTTTGTTGACTATTTCTTGGTAATTCCTTACCATACCAAATAAAATTCAGAAACATTTTGCTTCCGCGATTCTTCTTAAATACCAGAAAAATATCAGCTTCTTATCGACAAGTGAGTATCCCGGCAACACAGCATCCCATCCCTACTGGCGTCGTGTGTAATTTATTTCCCATTCAGTGTACTTGCCTCGATTATTATTATTGTTCCTCGAACCGCGCCGGCGCGCAATATATAACATGTATTGTAGCAATATGTCGCTCCCCACAGTCTACGCAAAGTTATTGTTTCATACAAATTGCTGGTGGGAAGTTTGTATAAATATTTCGAGTGTCAACATTATTAGCTAGCTTTGGGAAATTGTTTCAAAAGCTATGAATAATCTATTTAATTTTGATTTAGCATCTTTCTGATACTTATAAGTAAAATCCATAACAGAACTACACGCCTGTGATTCCCGGAGAATTTAGTCAGAGATGTATTCGATAGTACCCACACTTTTCGCTAGATAGGTATAAGGCTCATGCAATAGGAGGCGAGTCTAAAGTCATCAACCGGGTACAAATCCAGATACCGCCTTCCTGGAGGAAAAATAAAATTACACTTTGCTCGACCCCGAAATTGACTTGAGTAGGTACCTTATGCTCATCAGTAGCGATTGCGACCACCAAACTAACGCAGCAGAACGTAGAAGCCATATTGTATCTGATCGAAAAAGGAAAACATTAGCTAGCGGTAATGATATCCTTTGAGAGGACGGAAATTCCTGGATTCAAATTGTTGATTTAACATAAAAACCGAAAAATTGACTCATCAAAAATACTTTTTCCTAGGTAGCCCGAATCCGTCCAATCATTGCTCTTAATCTTGTGTGGCCGCAATTCTATTTCAAGGGATATTTAACTGAGAGGGACAGACATATCTCGAAGTGCAGGTCAAAACGGGATGGAGCATGAGTTATCTTCGCAGGGCAGGAAATGAGACATCAAAAGCCGTCGCCATTGACCGCGCCAATTAGATAGGCCTCAGTGATGTGCGGGATGTCGGAACACTTCTTGGAAATATATACAAAAGATTATTTTGATGATGTAATTGTTGGTGGAGCTGACATTTTTGAGATATTGCAAAAATAACGAGGATTATAGGCCCCTAAAATTGACGTCGGAATGACAAGATGGCGAATTGGTTGGAGCATCAATCAATAATATATTTTTTTATCTGTTTTGTATAGTTATATACACAACGTCACGCCCGTACCTCATGCATGGAGGGTTATGCAGACATCCACATTTAGTCCCATGTAATAGGAGCCTATTGCCATCCGGACACAAGACTGCGGGCTACTACCGAGAAAATCATTGATAGAAAACCCAACATCTAACACTTTACCCGACCAGGGAATCGAACTCAATACCTCACATTCAGCACTAGCGATATAAGACACAAGACCAATGAGGCAAAAGCTGAATTTACTTCGTGCAAGCAACTGACCTCATATTGCTAATTGCCGCATATCCAAAAACTTCTCAAGCCCTCTCAACACAATTGGGCTAGGTACTGGTAATCCTATCCGGGTCATTGTAACCCTAGGTCCTTATGTCAATTGTCGTCTGGCGCGCCGTCTGCTGCTCTATAATTATACAATCAAGAGTTATTGCGCTTTGCCCAATAGATACGGTCAAACAATTGTTGTACTACATAGGAGCGTACTGTTTTATTGCTGGCGTAAATCAATTGAATGAGACAGTTGTGAGAATTTCGCTAAGTATGGAGATAAGGGAATGCTGTGACGGGTTATCGGTGTTTTGTTGTCTGGCTGGTTAATGAATCTTTTCATTAAATCCTATTTAATTCCTATCTTTGCCAAGTCTCGAGTTCAAACACAAGACACGCAGCTCTGATTTTTCGGATGTTTTGCTTCGGTGAAGTAATTGAGAGGAAACTAAACCATGACTGAGAGATATTTCTCAACGGCAGGTCAAGCCAAGTCAGAGGCCCATGTGCGGCGTAAAAACTCTGATACCAGGTTAGGCCACTAACCACTCGAAAAAGAAAAAAAACGAAGCACGAAGAAGCTGAAGCAAATCAATTCAGACTTCATGGTAGTTTAACCGTACCTATATGTAGTATGTCAGATAAATTGTTTTCTAAATAAATTAGCTTTATGAAAGTCAAATGTTACAAAAGAAAGCCTCCAAAACTATTTGGCCTGCTCGATTGCCTACCGTTTAGTTATGATGTTAATCAGTTCCTCCAGGCTGGGAATTTGGGAATCGGCCCTAAAACACAATTTGGAAATTAGCTTAGACCGTAATGTAATTGTAAACGTCTTTTTTTAACTTATAGCGACTCCACTATTCAACTATCCGTACAAGCAGCTGAGGTGTCCGAGTGGTTAAGGAGTTGGACTCGAAATCCAATGGGTTCTGCCCGCGCAGGTTCGAATCCTGTCCTCAGCGAACTTAAGTTTTGCTAATCCTACGAAATTTTCCTGGGATTGAACTTCTACCTTGTTTATTTAGCCTAGTCTAGGGGTTCTACAAACCAGGGGTTGTTCAACTGTTCAAGTCTGCAAAACCGAATACATATTTTGCCGCCCGGTTGTGCCGAATCGAGTCGAGCCGAATAAGTGTGTCTTGTCTCATGTTCGTCATTCCTACATATCACATGTTGTTAGGTACAGACGTCAGCACATTAAGCTACCCGAAGCTGTCAAATTTACCCAATCAACTTTGAACTTTTTTTTTTAGCGATAAAGTCGAAACACTTTTAAAGAAATTTGACAGATTGTAGTAGCTTGATATAAGTGCTGGCGTCTGTACTGTATTATCTCTAGGTTTGCCATATCAATTTAATCAATAGTTTTGGTCAATAGGAAGTAGGACCCATCTCCATTCACACATTTTACTATCAGAAAGTTCCCAGCGATAGCGTTGACCCCGGCGGGGTATCGACCAGCTGTCTGGCACGTAGCCCGGTCTATAGCGCTGTCCGTAGCCCATAGCCCGCACTACACGTACAGTACTCCCGTCGGACGGGCTATAGGCAATAATTTAGGATGATTATCCTAACTGTTGAGGATAGGGTTGCCAGGTCTGAAAAAAGCAAAAGCACGTAATAACGTAAGGTATTGTTGTTTTTTTTGTTTGAGATTCTTTCTGCACGATTGGATAGTGAGTGTCCTTAAAATGGAGGTGCAAAATGGCGTTTATAAATTACGCTATATACCGAGGGACGAAATGTCTGGTCATCGTCATTATCAAAAACTTTTTACTTAGAGATATTAAATCAAAAGACAAGCTCACCATACTATTTTATCAAGCATCTGTAACTCCGTTGCACTGGGCACTGAGTTGCAGTGCTCGACCACCAGAAGAGAACATTTGGGACATTCTAGGAAAGGGCCTAGATAAAGTTGTCACTTTATCTAGGCCCTTTCCTGATGAAGTGTCCTTCATCAGCGATAACAAGACTGATTTATGCTACCGAAAAGCCTGTCAATTCTGGTTGAAGTTTGTAACATAGAAATATGAAACGCTTTGGCTTCTCTCAAACTGCGCGTGCAGCCCTAAGCTAGCTACTACACATATCGCCTTTATCCGCAACGGTCCGCACTTGACCGTCCGTACATTAGGGTAATTACCAACACGCGCGAACAATATCTCACCGGCTCACCGTTATGTCTGCTTAATGTTGAGCTGTCTGATTTCTTAAGGAAGGTAGGAAGGTTATGAATGAGGCATGGGAGAGATTAGTCGCTGTACAAGTCCTATGATAGAGTGATCTTTGCAATAAGTACTACTACTAAGGGTAAGTACTTAGGTATCTTCACCTAGTTTTCAAAAGGTTCCAATAAGTATCTGAAAGGTTTATTGTCTGGTTATTATTTGCCAAATGAAAATTATAACAGGTATACTGATTGATCTAATAACTTCATACCGGCAGGCGATTCTCGATCTCTTTAAAACATTTACATACTTATTGCACTTTAGATTTAGGTATTCATTTTAGTTTTTCGAACTTAATAAATGCTTCCTTCCTTAAATTTCTGCTATCTCTACACACGCAGATACCTTTCCGACGTAGGTAATAGAGTTACACATAAATAATTAATGTTACTGTAATTGCATCGATACATGCCTTTCAAATACCTTACCTTCACAACTGCATTAGCTTTGAAATATCATTGCAGTTATATTTCCTGGTTTCCTGATTCCAATGGCTAAGGAATCATACCAACTAGGTACTCGACTAGATGGCTCATTGTAAAGCGACTTCGTATTATAAAGACTTTGAAGAATGTGCAAGCATTAGACACAAGGATATAATCGAACAATAAAAGTGAAGACTGCACAAAACCAGTTGATCAATGTTACACAATGATCCCGAGAAGTCTATGAGACGATGATGATGAATAGAAATCCTAACCGCTAAAGTAACTTCCTACTCGACCACTATTTCTGAAAAATAGTGGTCGAGTCTTCTCTTTCACAAGAATTGCTTCATTATCCCAACCATTGATCGCAAAACGCAATTCACCAAACATCAGAGAGGAGCACTAATAGCCATCCCATATAAGACAATTTAGCTAACGTCTTCGAAACCAAGTTATTACTACAACTTTAGCTATTTTATTACGAAACACAGATCGAATACGGTATATAATTACTCTGCTTCGGGCAATACCGCCGCATTATTGCCAGCTCAATAAATTGCACCCGACATGGGGTCCCTGAGTAGGTACTGGTCGAAGAAACATTACGTTTTGTTTCATTATTTTATTATTTAGCTTTTATTGTGCTTGGATTTTGTTTGAATGCTTCGGTGGCCCAGAATTTGTATGGAGATAGGAATGACCTATTATAATATTTTCCGAAGATTTCTTGGCTTAGGTTGGTATTTGCTAGCTAAGAATACATTGTGAAATGGTTTCTTTCAATAGTCTTCCTAGGAGTAGGTATAAGAGTGATCATCACGTCCTAGGTGTGTCCTAGTACCTACTTTATATTTACCCCGCGGTGTTTCATAACTCAGCAAAATTAAAGTGAAAGGATTTTTATTCACACGAAGGGGATATGACGGGGTTTTAGTTCACTCACATCAATGATCTTTTATTTAAATACTTGATCAACGATCTCACGAATCTTTTAGCCATCAAACAATTTCAATTTCTAGTAATTAGCAGCAGTGTAACTTTTGTGATCAGCCGCTAACTTTGGCTAATCTAGTAGGCATATCTCGTCCCGCATCTCCTGATCTCAAACGAAGGATAGACCAACTGAAGATGGAAACATGAGTAGAAGAAGTCGTTCCAAAAGTGTTGTGGAATTGCCTAAACAATTAATAATATGTCAAATGCATAAGTATTTTGTTTTCTAAGCATGAAAAATGTTTCTAATCCCCAGTAATAGGTATTGTGCCTGTGTTGCTTGCGACATGAGAACAACTAGTAGACACAGGGATGTACTCGAGTTAAGTCGTGTCAGTAATTGTTTAAGGTCACGAATTCACGAGGAGGTGGTCACGAGTCCATGACACTTCCTCGAGGATCCCGTGAGCTCCAGGGAACTAACTGGGTGACTAATTAATCTTTATGAGTTGGCCAAAGTCGGCTGTCAATTATTGACATATCGTGAGCTTTTTATCCTTGCCTTCAGAGGAGTCAGCATGGTTTCCATTTACTTATTTGTAAGTTGTCAGGTTGATTGGTATGGCAGGACGTCAATTTTTACTTATATTTTACAGGTTCCCGACAGGTACACACGGCTACACATCAAGCTATACATTGCCAGTTTATGCTGATCTCGCATTGTATATGATTTCCGTACAATGCAAGGTCAGCTTATACTGGAAATGTATAGCTTGATGTGTAGCCGTGTGTACCTTCTGTAATCTGGTAATCAATGCTCACGAATTAACCTAAAAGTTTCCTTTTTGAGAACAGGCTTTGTCCTTCAGCCGCTTGCAGTCAAAAAGAAACTGCGCTGCCTCAAATAACGCCGTGCAACTAGAGAAGTTTTCCCAACAATATTTGAAGTACCTATAATGTCGTACCAGCGACACGTAAAAGGAGATGAAGCCATAACAAATCCATAGGGATTTGTTAGGTACATATTAAAAACATAATACAGATGAAACCAGTGCATCTTTGGGGAGTCCCATTCATTCAACAGTGCACTCCGACAAAATAAATGATTTAATTGAATGTGCACAAAAGTAAGGGTATTATAATAAAAGGTACTTTCATACCCGCAGTACATAAATATCGCATCAAAGTAAATACCGCGGCGGACGTGTGGGTCGTGGTTAGGGTTACCATTCGTCCGCAGCTAGTTGTCCGGACTTCGGTTGAACCATCTTTAGAATTTAAAAAGATTTGATTAATTGATATAGGTAATTAGTTTTTTTTTTTAAGTTTCGTCATCTGTCTAGTCTTTGACCAACTGACCTCCACGATCCAGATACTGGGTAACCCTGATGCCCTTTGGCAATAATACTGTATGAGACTCTTTCGGGCTTCAATTTTTTATAATGACACTGTCGAGTTACAGCTTTTACAACTTACACGTATTTTCTCAGGCCATCCCATGAACAAACCTAAGCAAGCGTTGCTTTATCTTGAAAATCAATCCATGCGCTTGTCGCCCAAGTACTGAAAACATGAATATTTGTAACTGGATTCTACAAACACATTCTAAGGCACTCAGCAATAGTGTAGTTTTTCATCAGTGAAAGAATTTTTGAAATCGGATGATGTATGGAGCTTTTTCGCAAATGAATGTCTTTTGATGTCTGGACTTATTTCGCAAATGTCAATTTGTTGTCAGGACCTTTCAAACGCCAAAATGGTGACCCTATTCCCGTTCGATCGTCGGCCGGTCACCGGTCGGCTGCGCTGCGCGGGAGTCGCGGCGCACCGGACGCCGATAAATTGCCGCGCTATCGCTCTGACATTTATCGCAATTTAATTATATTATGCGCCGACGCAGAGCAGCCTGCAGTGCATGACGCGGATTTTCTTGCGCTTTTTTCGTTTATTTTTTATGAAGTGGTAGGTACTTTTCGAATATTGTTTCTTGTTGCTACTGTAAAGTATTTTTCAAATAGATAAATGAGTATGAATTCTACATTTTTTTATGTAAACACATCCAATTTCACTTTAAAAGCGCAAAAGCTTGGCCTAGCTTCACAGAACCAGCTGAATGAATGTTCTTATAGTAGGTAGTCTTTTAGGTTTTTTTCAATGTTCCTTTGAATTTCACACAACGTCAATAACATTTCAACGACCAAAGTTACAGAACATTAGACATTTTTTTTTCCAGTTAGTAGAATTAAATTACTTATGGCTTTTAAAGTCTGAAGCCCAAAAAATACCAGTCGTCTTACAAAGAGGAGGCCTAGATGGTATAGTCATTACCTAGATGTATCCAAGCAATGAAATTGTAAGCTGATTATGAATTGTCATTATTTATAAACTGACGTAACATCACGCCTATAATAATCCCCGAAGGGTTATAGAGCGGTGCACCTGATAGTACACCCACATGTCCATTTACGTTTAGGTATCATGTAATCCCCTAGGGTTGAGAACATTGCCATCTACCGGGCACTGATCGAGACACCGCGGCTGGTACAGAGAATTTCTTGTTGGAAAACCCAATAACACTTTTCCCGACTCGGGAATCGATCCCAAGAACGCATGCTCAGCAGTCGCGCTTGCAACCACTAGACCAGCGAGGCAGTCCAATTCATATAAACTGACAACATTTACATAATTCTCTTCTAAAACATGAAGTCCTAATTAAAACATCGGCCCACATTTTCACACGCTACATTTTCTTGAAAACTGACCACACATACTAAGATGTCCGTACTAACTACATATTCTATTTACCGTCCGTCATTAGCATTTCCCGTCGTGACACTAGATCTGTATCGTTCGTCGGCGCGCTTTTGACGCGAGGCCTCGCTAGGTACACCTGCACGTTTTGTACGTGTCTATGTGTTTAGCAGAGCTATCGGGAATTAAATGGTCGGTTGTAGTATTTGTTTTATACAAGGGGGAAAGGAAGGCCGGGGATCCGCTGGATGCGAGTCGCACGGGACCGGTCAGTGTGGCGACACTTGGGGGAGCCCTATGTCCAGCAGTGGACGTCTTTCGGCTGAAATGATGATGATGATGAGGGTAATTTAAAAAAACCAAACTTTTAAACGAACTTAAACTGAAAACACTTTTGTAGGAAAAAAAAAATGTTTTCTACAAAACTGCAATACTTTCCCGAGTTCATGAGTTCGAAATACTATTCTGCGAAAATTGTTACATCGATGCCTTGATAATGCGACGTTATGTTTCACTTCGCCTTTTTTGTTAACTGTTTCTTAATATCGATAACCTTACATCGAACCCTGGTTTCTTCGACGTTTGTTTAGTCAAAATGTAAGAAACAGCTTATTTTTTTTTTTTATTCTTCATCACCATCTGCAGCCCGACTTCACCCACCGCTAGGTATAGGCCTCTCTTTGCTTGTGCCAAGCTCCACTTTCATGGGCCAGCCTCATCCTATTTTTTAATCACCTATGTAAAATTACTAGGTGGTTCAGAATGACGTACGGAATACATGGTTACCATTTGTGCGTCGGTGTCCCTTCACCCTGGATATGTCATGAGTCATCGACAAGCAACGACGACAACAACTAAACTGAAAGCAAATAATAGGTACACGACATCGCTGAAAAAACGACGAATTTATTAAATTCAATTAAATAGGCCTGCTTTACAAAAAAAACTATTGCAGTCTTAAATGAGTCATTGTGTCTTGTTTTATTGGTAATGGGCAGAAAATTAATTTAATTAAATAATTTAGCCTTTATTTTCCTTAACAATTACAATTTGTAGGATACACTTCAGAGTTAACATTTCATTTAATACCTTTAACATTTCATTGATACGTAACAATACATTTAACAATTCATCACATTTACATTTCATTTAGTATTTCATATCTTTAAACAATTTTTTTTTCTTACTCTAGTTCACTACATTTATCATTTCATATAAATTATTTTAACATTTACCTAAAGGAACATTTCATTTATATTTTATTACATTTTTAACATTTCATCAAACATTATTACATTTAAAGTTACATTTATCATTTAATTTAAAAAATTCATACGATTTAAAACATTTAATAAAACATTTGTACATTTTTTTTTTATACATTGCATGCGATTTATAACATTTTATAAAATATTAGCACTGTACATTTAACATTTCATTTAATTTAGTATTTAATTTCGCTTGCTTTGTCCAGTCCGTTCCGGCAATATGTTTTATTTCATCTGCCCAGCTTTCTCTCGGGCGGCCTCTGGCCCTCTTGCCGCTTGGGCCTTGCCATTGAGTTCCCAATTGTGTCCGTCTTCCGTCTGTCATTCTTGCTACGTGTCCAGCCCACTTCCACTTCGTTGGCGTTTCGTATGTTGAAGAGCATCTATTATATTAGTTTTCTTGCGTATGTTTTTTGATTTTTGCTTATCTTTTAACCTTATATTCAGAATGCTTCTTTCCATCGTGCGTTGGGTTTTTTGTATTTTGTCTCGTGTATAGTTATTGTAAATCCAGGTTTGAGAACCGTAAGATAGGCAGGGTAGCACTGTAGCAGACATGAGTCCATGACTTTCTTTTTTAATTTTAAGAGTAATTTAGACTTTAGTATTTCTTTTAAACTCCAGAACTTATTCCATGTTGAGTTGATTCTCCTATCAATCTCATCTAATGGGCAGATAGTAAGTCATAAATCTTCAGTTTTTATTGCAGACAGGGTTATTGCATTTATTCATTACGCATTTACTAATGCTTGAGTGCTCACATTATGGAGCTATTAAGCAAAAATACCCGCTGAAACAGCTAATAAAATTAAGTTAATTGCAAGACTAACTGCAAAGATATGCTATAACGCTAGGTAATGCAAATTAAAAAAAAAGTCTGCTATTCCATAAATTATGACCGTGTAGGTATTGCAATTTGTACGAAACAGCAGATTTCAAAAAATGGGGGGGATGATGTACTGATTACGTGGTACGAATCGCCATTTTGGTTCAATTTACGTGCCGCGATCTGTAAGCAATTGTGTGTCGATGTTCCCTTTCCCTTCAACCCTAATAACTGTAAAGTTTCATCAAAATACGAATAAGTATCTTCATGAACTATCGTGTTTATCATTCATCATTCTTCTGCCCTTATAATCATCATTCTCTGCCCTTATCCCAACTTATTTGTGGTCGGCGCGTCGCGTCTTCTTCTTCCATACTTCTCTATTACACGTCATCTCATCAGACACATCCTGCCCTTATGATAGTAGTAGGATAATAAGAAGTACGATTATGTTAATAAACCATCAACTAGAAAGAAACGTTTCAAGTGTAGTCATTCACCTTCATCATACAACAAAAAATTACTTAAAGTACTTTATCTAATGATGAATGAAAAGATGAATAGAACCGATCCCCTATTTAATACGTGTAGAAGATTTCCCATCCCATGTCTTGTGAATGTCCCTTGTCAACGACCAACAAAAGACGATTTTACTTGAAGACACGCATCTTGCTCTCGGTACCAAGTGTACAGTCAAGAGCACTAATATCTTACCGTAGCGACTGTTTTGCTGCTACGAAGTCGAACATAGTGTTTTGAAGCCCCTTAATACTGTCAAATGCAATGAGAATTAAACCTGTATAGACCTGTGTAAACCTGAGGCTGTATGTGTATAGTCATTGGTTAAATGGGTCTTATCTTACTATAATAATAAAATCAAAGCTGTATTGTACCTTCTGAGGGCGCCATTAGTGAACAGATTCTAACTTTTAAGCTCATATTTCGGAAACGTGAGGCTTTCGAAGATTTCTTGTCATACAATACTTGTTCGATGCTATTGCTATAGATAATTAATACAGGTTTCATGCGAAGCTGTTATTTTAAAAATAAAATAAATGGGCGTAAAGCTAGAATACTGAAACCCCATTGCAATCGTTACTCCACAAGAAAATCGGCTTTAAATTTTACTAAGTGTATTGTTGTTCGTGACTTGACTGTACCTCGTATACCAACGGTAACTCAAGTATAGGAAGTGCATAAGGGCTGTCACAGGAGTATTTTTTGTTCCCATTCAACTCAGGGTTGTCACATCGATCGTCATGCGGGACTGAGTTTATACTATGGTTGTAAATTATTGTGTAGGGCTGACGCTGTGTTAATTAACAAAGTGTTTGCTTTGGGGTCAAACAATTAAATTAAGATATGCCCTCACCGTATAAATTATTAAGTGAGAAGACTGATGTACATTCCGCGTGGGGCGATAGATACAATTTTCAGCACGAGTGAGCGGGACATTACTATTTAAATGTCATTAAACAATTAAATTAAAAATTAACCTACACTACTTTGTCTTGAAAGAGAGTGCTATTGACTACGGCGTAAACCGCGTTAACTTCTTTATTGTAATATCTAAGGGCTAAATAAATAGGTAATTCAATTCATTTAATTAAGATATCACAAGACCCATATGGGTATTCACGGCGACATATCAAGATACATATCCAATAAAACTTGACCTCACTTTCATTACTATGAGAGATTTGCTTATACTGGTTTTGCATAGCTTGATTGCTGGTCGTGCGTACATTCATAATTATTCACGTTCACAAAGAAAAGGTATGAAGTTACTCAGCTTTCACATCTATGGCCATAAACGAAAAGAAAGCATGTGCAGCATACCTTTAAAAGAAAGCTAATATTACGTATCTCATAAAATAATAAACATTAAAATTAACAATCAAAATTAATAATAAACTTTAACATTCCGAAACATCAACATAAGCAAAGCAGTCATAAAATAACCAAATTAAATTCACATATAAAGTACGTGAAAAGTAATTAATTTCATCGGAACAACGTTAAAACAAAAGTTTAGTGAGGCAATGAGCAATTAAAAGAATATTGAAGTCATTAAAAGTTAACGGGAAGTATTAAGAGTGTGCATAAAATGATTGGACTTGAGATAATAACTTGAGATAGTTGTAATTAAAATATGTACAGTCATGGGCAATAATATGTAGACACGTAGCAACTTTAAAAATGATTTCTCTTACTTCATAAAGTCACAAACTGACAAGCCACTCGGATAAATATTCAGGTTAAGCTGCGCTTGCCTAGGTTGGTCTGTGGATGGCTAACCACCCGCTACGTAACGTGCCTCCGAAAGCACGTTAAGCCAAGTCCCGGCTGTCATTTGTAGATCTTTGACAGTCGTTACAGGTAGTTAGTGGTCCAAAGTCGGACAACCAGTCTTACCAAGGGGTATCGTATTACCCAGTACTAACTGGGTTGTGGAGGTCAGATAGGGAGTCGCTCCATGTAAAATACTGGTGTTCAGCTGCATCCGATTGGACTGGAAACCGACCCCAACATGTTAGGGAAAAGGCTAGCTAGATGATGATGCTGATACGAACATAGTCTTTAGGAAATCACTCAAAGCTTAGTATACAAGCCTATAACTAAGCTGATGAGACACGGGCATTCAATGTGAGAAGTGGATGTAACGCCAAGCACAGTGTGAGTTGATGGATCAGGTGGATGTCGCGTGTGTGTGTATGTGTGCGCATGTCGGTGTAAACGCGCATACTTGGGTTCTGGGTTCGTGTCTGCAGCCTGTGTTGTTTTGGAACTCGTACTACAAAGCAAGATATAATTATACAATTCGTACGCACATTAATCCGGAAAATTAGAGGTACGTGTCCTAGGTTCGAACTGGAGACCTATGACTTGACAGTCCGACGGTCACACCACTAGACTATCACTGCTTGCACTATTATTATAATCTAGGTCTTTTCTCGAAGTTGAAATCGTTGTTTCACGGAATAAACAATTTTGAATTTTGCATGAGCTATTAATGATCGTGACTTTAATTTATCGTTTAGGTCAGCCCTAGCGGACATGTCGTTCAAAGAGCGCCGCTTTGCGCATGGGCAGGTCGGGACACCGCAATGTCTTCATGTCTCGTTGCAAAGTTTTATTTAATTTATTATAGTTTAATTTCATTTTATTGGTAAAGATGGTTTTATTGACTGGATCGAACAGTGGCAGTTGATTTTAATTCGAAAGAAATATAAATTGGGTGTGTGAAGAACTGCAGGATTCATTATTCGTGTTTTTCCTTATTTTTATCAGCGTAGCTAGTGGCTTCACACGGCGATGATCAGTATCCATGATATATTTCTGTATTTTGGAATCACATGGCAGTTTCACCTGCATTTGTTTTTAACCGTATATTACGGAGAGGTTCCACTTTTATCTATCACAGTTTGACGGGTTAGTCACCAACTGGACACGAGAGACTGGACACACGTGTGTCCAGTTGGTGAAACTTACAATTAGTTTCATTTATTATTTCGTCATCTGGACACGCCAAAATTTTTACGCGTGTCCAGATAGTGAAACTTAAATTAAATCACTTTTACGTTTTCACCAACTGGTCACACCCGCAAAAAAAGGGGAGAGTCAGGTTGACACTACTACCGTAGATTCGGTTTTCCTTTGTTTTTATGGACTTCTAACTGTTAAAGTATGGTTCTCAGCATCTGAAGATAATCTTACCACAGCCAATCCTGACTGCGAGCAAAATCATAAACCATGAAATCAATAAATTAAGAGATTACTAAAGCTGTAAGGTTAAAACGATGACTATCTGGCAACTTTCTTTTCCCGTGCGTCTAATCTTTACAGATGTTATCTTGCATTTTATCTCGAAGTGACAGCGGACCGTGGTATACCATTGATTCGATTAAAGCTAAGTCATGCTTGGTTGAAAGAAAACCAGTTACACAACTTGGCGATGATCGATGTTATAACTATAAGAACTAATAAGTTATTCAGGTATATGCACGAAGTCAGCTCAAAGGGGGTTTAGCCAGTCCTTTGGTTACACACACAACAATGGTCAAAGTTATATTAATTTCAGTTTTTACGAAAGCTGCGTCTTAACATGATGATCATTTACTTTACTTCTAACCCGTCAAGCGTTGTTTACAAAACGCCTTTTCCTCGTGAGAGCTCCACTGTTTCGACGATTATATTTTATCGTTGTTTCGACTATTTTTTATGGGTAGGTATGTCATGTAACGAAAATAAATTCAAATTAAAAGAGGCAAAAATACTGAATATGCTGAAATACTAAGTGGGCGACAAACTGTGGGCGAATACAAATGTTTAAAAGGCGACTTGAAAATACAAAGAGTTACTAGTTAATCAATACAATCAATGTGATAATTTAAGGACTCAGAAAAAACACTAAAACAAGCTTAATTACCCACTAAATTTAAGATTGTAACTCAGGCGTAATCGACGTAGCCCCGCTGCGCGAGGCTCCTATTTCTGTATGCAGGGTTTAAAGTAACCTAATACGAAGGGGATGCCGGGGTCTTAGTTCACCCGCCATCCCCTTTGAACCTAACCTTTCCGAGTCGGGGTGCCATAGATCCCGAGCTCGCTTCGCTCGCTCTTGCTTCCTACGTTCTCCTTGCCGCAATTACCCGATAAATAATTACTTACTTTGGTTTACTAGTCGCCCATTCAGAATAATAGACATCCATAGAGCTGCGTTCCTGGGGTATTTATCAGGTTAATCAGCACAACTTAATAAAGCCAGAATCTGCTTTTTAAAATATCTGGTGCATTCGCCTAACTTTTTGTGTGGTTGACCTCACATAGCTCGATGCTTTGGGGTCCAATTTCAAAATATTCAACCCATCATTAAAGGTACTCAAAAATGTCATCTATCTACAAAAACGCAGCGTTTATCTATTTAGTCGGAAATCCCGGCGGAATGACAATGTCCGTGGCACAAAAAACTTGCGTCCTCCAACCAAATTACACCTATAATCAAGGCTTGTTTTAGCCCTACGTGACGATTACGACTCGGAAATAACTTGAACATACTCATATTATCCAAGTTAGACTACTTAGAGCTACTGTCATAATCTCTAATCCGCGTACAGAATGGATGGAAAACAGCACGTTAAGACGTAAAATATTTTGGTCCACCGTTGCCGGTTTGGTGTAATTGTGTTAGAGCGTTCCAGTGTGAGGGTACATAAATGAATCTCCTAGGTATTTCTGTCAACACCATCTAAGTGTTTAGAATTTAAAAAGCTGGATAGTAAGAGTTTGCGATCAGTTATCGACTGCCGATGCAAGATGCTTCAATCGATCGGCCATCCTATTTTGAGTCGTCGTTTTGCAAATAGACAATGGCAGTGCTACGTAACGTTGGTCTACGCAACATGACTCGCTACGTAATGCTACGTTTTGCAACATGATACACTACGCAACAAGTGCTAAGCTAAGTTACATGCTACGTCTTTTGGCGAGGTACCCTACACTTGAGTCATTAGTTATAAAATGATTTATATTCATCAAAGGGCAAAATACCTAAAGGATTCGAAAACGCATCGTAACCGTCTCGTGATGTTTAAAGAACCCTGTAGGCGGCAAACCGGAGACCCGAAGCTAATTATTTTTTTAGTGACGCCAAACTTTAGCTTATTTTGATGACACATAATAACAATAAAAGGTATCTTGGCATCGCGTGGGATATTTTTGTATGGAATTACATCGTTTTTGTACAACTGGACCCTTTTGTTTTTGTATTGAACCATTTTCATGGCAATTATTGGGTTGTAAAAATGTCAGACGGCACATAGCGTTAACTTATTAAACCTGTAGATGCAATTATAATAATTATTGACATTTAATTTAAAAGTAGTTACGTTAAGAACCAACGCAAGTTTTCATGGAAAAGTTAAGTGTTACCTACCTATCTGCAGATTAATCTTTACGATTGCTCCGAAATGAAAATCGAATGGCGATATCAGTGGAATCAAAAGATTGGGTAATAAAATTCACTTAATAATTACCGATACAGTTTATTACAATATTTAAAAGGTTTGGTTTGGTATGGTATATGTAACGTAAAACTTTTTTTCTGACAATTTTCTTCTTCTTGAATTAAGTTCACGTAGTCAAAGTCCGAGTGGCGTCCAAGGACTGGAAAGAGAGAGAAGCGATCGTCCGGTGGCGAGATGGGCAGCCGACATTGTTGCCATCGCGGGAATATCATGGATGAGGATGGAAAAAGAACGTGGAGCTTGGCACAAGCAAAGAGAGGCCTATATCCAGCAGTGGGTGAAGTCGGGCTGTGGATGATAATCAAGGTCCATAAAAAGGAGTTAAACAAACCAAATATTAAACTAATGAATTGAAGCTGTTATTTTTATAACAGCTGTTTAAAAATTACTTTTACAATATTAAATTAGTTTCAGTATAAGTGTAAACCTACAACAGTCTTTCATTTATAACATTTTCGCAACAATAAATTCAACGTCGCGTCCTCAACATTATAACTTTTTTATTCTGTCAAACAATCAAACACCACACAAGGATGCCAATGTAGAGATATTAAAAGGCAATATCTCGTTGGTCGTAATGGTCGCCGGTCGGGAGCGGGCCCACCTCTAATGACTCGTAATTACGACCGACGTAATGGACTCAGTAATGGCGGGCCGCCACAAAGCGTTGCCTCCATTTTGTATTTTATTTCTTTTTTTTTTCCGAGATGATGTCTCGGGCGATGCGTTTCGATTCAGCCAGTTTTTGATTTAATAAAATGTGTGAAGCTTTTTTGTGGGTTATAATTTTTGATGTTGTGTTAGTATCTTAGCATGGAGTTCGAGTTTTGTTAGATGGGAAGCTTTGAAAAGCTTTTGTTACTGGACTGCTATTGTTCTACACACATTTGGATGCATAGCTATCTTTTTTATATTTTTGTCGGGGGTATGATATCTGAAGTTACTAGCAATGCTTCCCTGAAATAGGTCATGGATGTAGACACCAAATCAAAGCACATGCGCAGAGCCAGGGGCTGCAAAGTTCTTCTGGCGCTTTATAATGACATTGACAATATAGTTAAATAAAACAAATGTGAAATTGTCTGTGGAAATTAAGTTTAAAAAATAACCGGAAATCATAGTCGGAATTATCGCCTCTGTTTAGGCGATAATTCCGACTATGAGCATGCGTCAAAAGATGTACCTACGACTGTCATCATTCTCCTGCCCTTATCCCAAATTACTTGGGGTCGGCGCAGCATGTCTTCTTCTTCCATACTTCTCTATTACTCGTCATCTCAGCAGTCACTTTCTTTCTAGCCTTATCATCCTTCACACAGTCCATCCATCGTTTCTTTGGTCTTCCTCTACTCTTATAGCCATCTACATTCATACTCAACATTTTCCTCAATACATTCGCCTCATTCCTCCGCATCACATGTCCATACCACGACAACCAATTACCACACAATTTTTCAGTCACCGGCGCCACTTTCAGACTTCCTCTTATGTACTCATTCCTTATTTTATCCATTCGCGTTACACCACACATCCCCCTTAGCATTCTCATCTCAGCCACATGCAAATACCTTTCATTCATCCCTTTTGTGGCCCAACATTCTGATCCATACAAGACAGCAGGTCTAATCATGGTTTTATAAATCTTTCCCTTGAGTTTAAGGGGAATGCGGGAGTCGCATATTGTTCCCGTGACCTGCCGCCATTTCATCCATCCAGCGTTAATTCTGTGCTTAACACTCCGATCTATTTAGCCATCGCATTGCATGAGTGAACCGAGATACCGAAAGTCGGAGCAGACTGGAAGGAGCGCGCCATCTAGCGCTATGGCTGCAGAACTGGAGAGACCGCCGAAATCGCAGAACATGTACTCAGTCTTGTTTCTCCTGATTTTCAAGCCAACATTCTCCAGTTTCTGTTGCCAATTCTCCAATCTGCTCTGGATGTCAGGTCCATCTTCACCGACAAGAACAATGTCGTCGGCAAACAGCATGCACCAGGGGCCTCTTCCTGTATGTCCGACGTCAGAGCGTCCATGATCAACAAGAAGAGGTAAGGACTTAAAGCCGACCCTTGATGCAAGCCTACAGCCACACTGAACTCGTCGGTGATGCCAGCAGCAGACCGGACGTAGGTACAAGATTGTCTGTACATAGCACGTATTAACTCTACATACTTCCCAGGTATACCTTTCTCTTTCAAGGCCCACCACAACACATCCCGAGGTACCTTATCATACGCTTTCTCCAGATCAATGAACACCATGTGCAAGTTCTTGTGTGCACGTCTGTACTTCTCACACATTTGGCGGAGTGCAAAAGTGGCGTCCATTGTTCCTCGACCTGGCATAAACCCAAACTGGTTTTGGGTGACCTAATAGCTATCTCAGCTGCTTTTATCTGAATATCGATTATCTAACAGTCCCCACTTATGATTGGTATTAAGCTTAAAAAAAGATTTTCAATTTAATAGAGAATTTATCCAGCTTACAGAGTCATTTTAGTCTAAAGATTCTTTTATTCAAAATATACTATCACATCAGCTGTTATAGAAGGGTTATGAAGCCATAAGCTGTTTATTGTGATTTCATTTTGCTCTTATCTAGCTTGTGTGTTGCTTGGATAACAACAAGTGTAACAAGTTAACAACAAGTCTAACAAGCTGGTTGTTAACTTGTTAGACTTTCGTGTCACTGGCTACTCCTGACCACTGATGATGTACCTACGACTGTAATGAAAATTTCCATAATTTGATTCATCTAAAGGTGTGCAACTGTGCATCGCCATAAAAATAATAATCAGGAATTGCAAAATAAAAAAAAAACAATTAGAAAGTTTTGATTACACGATACAACAAAAAGTGTAAATTAACTTTACACCTATCACGACAGGAATAAGAATTTATTTCTATATTTTTTACAATGGCCTCCTAGTTCCGAGAAGTCGGCTGGGACGGCGCGCACCCCGCCCCGGTGGGTAGGGGAGCCATGATCGTTATTTTAAAATAATATTTTTAATTCATAAATTTTTCATCGGTTATTAAAAATAATTTGGTACACCTCTGCATAACCGTTCGGGGATTACAAGCATGATTTAAGGTTATGTCATAATAAAATCTAAACAATTTAATGTTGAAAGTAAAGCTATAGGTATTAAAGAACTTCAAACTTGTTTGCTTGTTGGTGCTACTATTTACTTGAACCTTGATTACCCGAAATCATCTCTTCGAAAAACCAAAAAGCCATACCTGCGCAATAACTTCGAAATAATATGACTCATGCTCAAAAGGTCCTACCGCGCCGCGAAACTAAAAGCTTGGACACCCGCAGCCCCGCCTCCCCGCACCTCATCAGCGATGATTTCGATGTTTTTTGTGAGTTATTTGATTACCGTGTGCGCCCGCGCTGGACACGAGCGCGGGTTACGATATTAGTCCAGAGGCTGAGTTGTTCACGCTTCAGAGATCGTGTAGGGCTCCTGTTTATTATTTTATTCTAGTAAAGAAAGTTTTTCATCAAGTATGGTCTAGATAGGTAAGATAAATGTAGACCACTCTTGGAGTAAGTCTTGTTTTATTGCAGCTGAATGATTTGGTAACAGCTTCAGATTTGAGGTGTTGATTAGAATTTGAAAGCTCTTGAACTTTCAATTAAAAGCTGCACCAACATTAAACTACCATTAGCGTTGTGTGAAGCTAGTTTATGATTTTCAATCTAGCTCCTAAATCAATATTTTTAACCGACTTCAAAAAGGAGGAGGTTCTCAATTCGTCGGAAACTTTTTTTATGTATGTTACTCGAAGATGGCTGGACCGATTTGGATTTCTTTTTTTTTTGTTTAATAGTGTATACTTCCCAGGTGGTCCCATAATCATCAGGATCAGATGATGGGATCCTGGAGAAATAGAGAGAACTCTTCAAATTTTATAGGCATCCTTGAAGCGATTTGGGTAGTTTTTGGAAGAGTTTTTTCTCGGAGTGGTCCCATTTCAATTTAGTCAAGATCTGATGAATAACCTCGGAGATAGGCAACGGAATTCCTCAATAAATGATAGCAAAATGACTGGGATTGCTGAAATCTCATGTCTGTCTATTGTTTACAGTAGTTCATAATATAACATCATGCCGCTGTGAAGAGGTAAGCACATGTGAACCACAAAAAAGTGAAAAATAATAAAACTTTTTTGCAAAAAAGTTAAACCGACTTCAAAAACACAAAATATAAAAAATAACTTTAGCTTCAGAAGTCGGTGACTTTTGTTAGTTTGATTTTATTTTTTTGTCACCGTTACTTTTTACTTTTCTGTGTTTTTGAAGTCGGTTTAATTTTTTGCAAAAAAAGTTTTCTTTAAAGAATATGCTACTGATCTGCCTAAATGTTCGTATCAGTTTGTTGATTCATTTATATCTCACCACACCAGCTTTAGATGAAGGAACGTGATGATTTTTTAACCAACTTCAAAAAAAGGAGGAGTTATGAATTCGGCGAGCGTATTTGTATTGTAGTAAAATTACAAAGTCATACTAGGTGCTTACCTACATCTATTACAAAGTTTCTTTCTTACAAGCCTAACAATAAACCCATTCTTTGTGTTTGAAACATCGATTAGGTTCTCAGCCATGCACAGCAAAAACGGCTTTCGAATCTCAAATTATTTAACCCGATATCGATATTAAACCCACCGAGAGATGTTTTTTATCGATAACAAAAAATATGCCTACGTCACTCTGTCTTGACCACGAAGTTCATAGATTATGCTGCAGCTGGATAAGTACTTCGAAATTCGAAAACCATCATCCACAGCCTAAAAATACACTTCAGTGAAATATTGCTGGGTTCTGAATTGAGTAATTGAAATTTAAGAATTTCGTTATTTACAATTCTCATCTCCGTTAGTGGGACCGGTTGAGTAGAGTGGAGAGATTTCTCGTAATTGTTTAGGCCAACGGAGACGCGAAGAGACGTGAGCGGCGTGGGGTGAGCGGTGCAACATGAGAGCGGCGCGGCGCCGGCAGCATGCCGCTTTGTACATCTCTCCTCTCCGCTCTGCACATCTCCGCACAGCTTCGGTGTATCCAACACCCTAGCTTTTATGTATCTCTTCTCGTCTCCGCTTTGGTTGAGCAAAAGGCCCTATTTTTTTTTCCGATGGTGTTTCGTCAAATGACTCCTCTCGCTCTGGGCGGAGCAGGAGTGAGTGGGATTTCGGCAGACTTTCACTGACTAAAACCCATCCATGTTCCTTCATCGGCCTTTGTGTTCCAGGGCCGCGGTATCTTTTTCGAATCGGGCCTTATACATGTTTTGATTCAAACTTTGAAATTTTGAATTATGAATTTCAATAGCTAAATTACATTGAAAGACACCTTAATTAAGCTTAATTCGATTTTATGTAGTTCTATAATCAATTACTCAAATCAATACCTGGGCAATAGAGACGTAACGTATTGTCTGGCAGGATTAAAACTGGTCCAGTTTAATTTTCCTTTTTTATTTAGAACTAACAAATAAAAGATAGCCTATGTTTTTAATACTAAAATTAATTAATGGACATTATCAACCAATGTTTAATGTTTACTGATTTGATTATGAACCCTTAAAATAAATACTGCAATGTTTACCAATGGGCGGCTATCGAAGTAGTTTCTAATTCAATTATAAACTGATATTCGAATCAGATTTCGATTTGATAAGCCTATCAATGTTTACAATCGGGATACTGCAGAAACGCATCTGTGTTATCTATTTAGATATTAACATTGATAACTAAAAAACTAGGTTACGTTGAAATCAATTTAATTTAAAAGGATTTTGGTGTCAATCATAAATATTGCATTAATAAATATTGATATGGGTAAGTGATAGTGCCTAAAATCAAGATAGTATACTCAGGTGAACAAACATGAAATTACTTAAGATGTTTGTCAGTACTTTACACACTTTCAATACAATCCAAACCCTAAGGTATTACTGTCACTAAAATACTTCGTACAGAAAGCTCGTAATAAAAACGACTACAACTTTCTTATCCAAGTTCTTATCCACACTTCCTAATCTAAGAAATCAAATAAAAATAAAAAAAAACCCCGCGGCATTCATTAGACGTCATATTGAAAGCTTACTCGGACGCTTTTAATACATTCGACATAGCATAGTTTTGTTTTAAAAATCGCCTAATTACTCGACTCCTTTTACGAGCACCTCTATTCAAGATGGCCGGCGTTTTTGTGAGTCGCGAGTAGGGTTCCCACTTTCCCAGATCTAGAATGTTTATTCCGGAAAACATAGTATAAACATCTATCTTTGAAGATTTCCGAATTTTCGTTTCCTTTTAATTGGGCAGTGTAATTTTGTTGAATTAAAAAAAAAATTAATAGAAAAAAAAAATGCTAATGTCTGAGTCATTTGTGGAAATTCCGGATGTTTTATGTATAATTCCCCCCGCATTACGGACATTGAGCTAAAATTCCAAACTAGTGTTAAAAAATCCGGACGTATGGCAATGTCAACCCTAGCCGCGATGAAGGTATTTAATTAACCCTCTGCAACTGACGTGGTTAAATTTTTACAATTCAACTGAGGTGGTAGTATACGAGACACCATTTCAACAGCAAATATTTTTGTAGAATTAAAGTATGCAGCTAATTTATTCATATTTATTAGATTTCTTGCCTATTTTATAAGTTATATTTACTTGAAATAAAGAAAAACAATATGTATTTACAAAATTAAACAAGGTTTATTTACTTAACACAAATCAGTCTATAAATTTCTCCTTAAACATTTATGACATAAAAAAAATAACAAAATCAACTTTTTCAAATTTCACAGTATACATTTTAAAAGTTCACAATAACATTAATCAGTCTAGGAAAAATGAGATACATTCGTTGGTCAACTTAAAAACTATAGAGTTTCAAAATCACAGCTTTGTTTGACAATTATCACACAGTGGCTTAGAGCACTGAAGGCAAATTGGCTTCGAACAATCACAGCAACGGTATTTAGTTTGTCTTTTTATTTTATTTGGACAAATATAACATATTTTTTTTGCCACTTAGTGGAACAGATCGAACTACTGGAGGTGGAGGGGGGGTATCCTTGCCTAAAACTCTAGTGATAGTCATTCGCAGCTCCCTTGGCAATCTTTCATTGTACACTCGGTTTTTCATGTGATCCAGCACTAAGTCTCTGGCCATATTCAACAAAAAAGTTCCTCTCCTCATTTTGCCATCACTGTCATCACAACTTTGATACAATACAAAGCTATTTATGCCTGCCATGTCCAGAATCCTTTGAAAGATTTTTTTGAAGTTAATTGATTACAAACAAAAGTACAAATCTATCCTAATTGTAAGTAGTATAAGTATAGATATAATAGTTTATGAAAATTGGAAAATAACATGAAATAATAAATCATTTAAACTTATTGACTGACATGGTTGTTTAGGAAACACTATGAAGATATAACCATTTGACTGAGGTGGTAATCTCGTGGACACTTACCTTAACGCTGACGTGGTAGTCTTGTGGACACCTTCCCTCCGCTACGCACGCGTGCGCTCACTGCGACCCCCCGCCGCACACTGACCGACGCGCGAGCACTCTACGGTAAGGTACTCGCAGCGGTGGCGCTCATATTTGAAAAATGTCGGTAAAAAACGTGATTTTGTATTTCGCGGTGTCTGTGGGACTACCGCGTCAGCCGCAGACGGTTAAGTCTATCAATGCTGCAAGTATTGTGACGGACAATGGACGAAGATGATTATTATTAGTTGTTAATATTCTGTATTACGTTTGAAGTACCTACATAATGTAGCATGTGTTAGACAGGTTACACTACCTACGTACCTAATTATAGATAGATGTTTGAATGTTTTTTCGGTTCCGATTCTCATCTTTTTTAAATTAAGTAATGTGAAAAAAGGTGGTTAAGTATTTTATTTTTCCTGTCAGCACCGTTTTCGTTTAAGCTTTTATATGAGGTCGCAAGAACGATCGAGTATCATTTTATTCAACAAAATTGGCAGGTAAATTGGTGACCTTAGGCCGTTAATAACATGACATTGGTAGAAGCATCTTTTAATAGTATATTTTATAACGAGGAACCAAACGAAGCCATAATATACAAGAGGTGGTAGTCAATGAAACCGAGGGTATATTAAGTTGGCGTTTAGTCTCGAGGTGCAAACTGTACTTTTCACTTTGAGTGCGAGAAAAATAGTAAATTTAGTACAAAAAACATTTAATAAATATTCTTATTCCTCGAGTCCATAAAACTTTCATAAGATTTTAGGTAAATCTTCCCCTATTTTGGCGGAAAAAGATTATCTATTATGTCTTTTGCTCGACGTCAAACTCCTCACTGTCACTGGACATTCTTAATTTTATTTAAAACCGAACAAATTTACACTAAAAAAAAATCTGAATCTTTTCGCGGTCAGTTTTTTCTTCTAAACCAGTTAAAACACATGGCGCCACCTCCCTTGCGGAAAAATCATGGAACTAAAACTCTCAACATTTTCGCAATGAAGATGGTCCACACTCAATAGTATGTTTACTGGCTGTTTGAGTTTGTCTATGTCACATGAAGGAAATTAAAAAACTAATTACTTTTTACTCCCTAGAGACTAAAGTGGTCACTTTAGTCTATAGTTGTAAATAAACCGTTTTAAACCAAAATCAGTGGTTTAAAACCCGTTTTAAATTTGTTTAAAACGGTTTAAAACCACGACCACGTGGGCCGTACCTAGATTACGAATTACTTAAAAAAATAGTTTAAAAGGCTAATTGAAATCATTTACCATTTTTAATAATATATGTGAAGTCATATATCATATTTATACTACTATTTAGGATTAGACACTGAAAACAATCATGTTTTGGGTATTTATTAAAATAAAACGGCAATGCCGCATTTTTATTTTTCACTTTGCTACCAAAATCGCAACGGGGAGAGATGGGGCAGGTAGGGATCGACTTTATGTTTGTCTGTCATGTTAATGAAGGTTATTTTAAAACATTTTTATTTTATTTTCCTTTTATATATTCTAAATCAGGAAGGAGGTGTGGTCTAGATAACTTCGTGTAAAGCCTCAGTGCATTCCAAAAAAAAAACATTCTAAACCATATTAAACCGCTAAGTGTGGTTTTAAATCGTTTTAAACCAAAAAGACCGTTTAAAACCAAATGGTTTAAAACGTTTAAAATTCGTTTTGCATCTCTACTTTAGGCCGCATTCCGAATTACGCTGTAATCGCTTTGAGCGTCCATAAACCCGTTCCAAATTACCGTGAGCGCGATATTGATGTCCCTTGAATCGTCATCGATGACGTCATGACATGCGCCATCTTGCGATTACACCGACCATACCCCAAATAAATATCACCGTGAGCGCTGTCAAAAATGACAGTTCTGTTCACAGGTTGTGTTGTTTTGCTAAGGTGGAAGCGCAAGAGTTGCCCGCGAAATTTAAATTTTCTTACGATTTGCAGATCAGTGTAAAGTTGTATGTTGCTGAAAATAACAATCGCACCAGTAACACGTATGAAGTTACAGAATTATAATCATTCAAATCATCAATACAACCCTCCAAGTTCATTTAACCCCATTGAGTGACTTTTTTATGAAATAGTTATTGAATGGGGTTAATTGAACTTGGGGGTTGTATATGTGCAGTAGAGTCAACCAACATATCGTCTATTTTCAAAAATAGGTCTTGTCAAAGGTTTTGGTTTGGGGTTATGTTCACTGTGAACGCGTTCACGAGCGTTCCAAATTGATGACAGCTCTCAGCTGTCATAATCGTGATATCTAAAACGGAACGCAAAATATAGATGTGAGCGCTGTGAGTGATTATTTTGTAATTCGGAATGCAGCCTTAGTCTCGCTTCGTAGGGTTATAATGGCGTACTTTTAGAGCATGAGAAGTGAAAAGTTCCTTTTTGTCTGAATTGCAAATGCAATCCGTTATTAATGTACTTAAGTACCTAGGTATACGTCTTTTGGCATCAAAAATACAACCATCACTTTTAAATTCACGCCTTTACTAACTGATAGATTTTTTTCCAAAAATAACTAATTAAGACTGCGTCTAAACCACAATTTATGTATATTATGATACATTAGAAAACCCAAAGAAAACCGGTTCTATCGTCTTGTAGAACATTTTACTCCATAATTTAAAAGTTATGGCTATATGAACCCCGCGGCCTAACACTTTGAATTAATTAACTCAACATAAATCAAATTTCGATCTATTTTTATATTTTTTTTACTAATCACAGTAATTCAATTACGATTTAATCTTGTTTTTGTGACCTGGTATCATAAAAAAACTTTAGATGTTACCAAGCTATAGACACAATAATTACCAGTCTAAAAATACATTTCCGTCCGCCATTTTGAAGACTATACACTAAAAATAAAGATTGAATCGTAAACATTCAAATGTCCCACAGAGGGTAATAAAAACGAAATTTTAACATATACTTTATCACCTATAGGTACCAATTAAAACGAAACTACATTACCTTTGTCTGGTCCCCTGATGTGGCCCTTATCATACGCAGTCGGCATTTTTAATTAGGAACGTTAATACTGACCCAGAAAAGGTTTGATTGCGCATTCAAAAGCGTTTATTGATGCTAAAAGTTTGCATCGTTTCATAATATTTTAACTTGTCCGTAGCTAAACGTTTGGGAATCGATTTGGTCGAGATAAAGTAATGGTGTGTCAGATAGCTTTATATTTTAAAGTAAATTTTATTATCGGGCTTCGTTGGACCTCCTTGAACTTTTGAATTTGGAACATGAGCTTTGTTCAAGGACGTACTTTTTGAATGTGTTTAATTTGTTATTTCAAAATCGTGATTTCATCGATCTGATAAAGATATTCGCTTCATTAGGTAAGTTAAAGGCATAGTTAATGTTTTAGTGAAACGCACCTTCGAGATTGAAAAAGAATATATATTAATACCTACGTAACGAAGATTATGACTTGCACTATCAAACAACCAACTCAAGTCTCCCACGAGGCCACGACCTGCAGGGCTGTTGCGTATCTCTGTTGACAGTTCATAGTGATCATCACTTGGCGAGTTTTGATATACAATGACAATTCTGCACGCGTAGCGTCAGTTGAAATCAACAAGAACGGTCATTGTATAACAAAACTCGCCATAGTGATGATCACTATGAACTGTCAACAGAGATATACGCAATAGCAATAGCCCTGCTGGAAGTCTTTAAATAGACTTCCAGCAGGGCCGGACCCAGGTTTTCCGCAGCAAGGAAAACCTTTTCAGGTGGAGATACTCTGCCCTGGAGTGTAAATGTGCTGCTGTCCCACAAACGATCTGTCGAACTGTTATTTGTTAATTACTTATTACAGGAACTGAAGGCGCCAAACTAATGGCTCAGTTCTGAGCCGACACAATCTATATGACTATCGAGGCAGATCGACACGCTAAAAAGAAGAACAAGGCAAAACTTATTAAACTCATTTTATTCTTAAAAATTAGTATTTTCTGCATCACTTTAAAATAAATCTCTTTATTACCGCATCTGCCGTTAAACCAAAAAGCTCAGCACTTCAGCAACATAATAGTCAGTTGCCAGTGAAACGAACCCGCACCGCACCGCGAAGTTGTAGCCGAATCGATTGGTCATACCTCACCGCGACAGAAAGCAAATGCCTTGTGGCCATCGACATTAAAAAAAAAAAAAAAAGTTAGAAGAATAAAGCTATGTCGAGATAATTCATTGATTATGCTGTGTGCTCACATAAGAATTTTACAAGAAAAATTTAAGGATTTGTCAATAATTGTCTGTGCTTTCAATCGTTGTATTTTTTTCTGCAAGTCCGTGCCGTACTTGATAAATTGCATGAAACGGTATGATTTTCTACTTGATTCCACTGAATATTGGTTGTTTTTTTGAAATATTTTTTTTCCTCGAAATTGTGTTGTTGTTGCCGATACTCAAGTTCGTTTTGCATGTCTTGGCAAGTCCTCCATCCATAAGTCTCCATCCATCGTACATTTTAAAAAGCTTAGTTGTAACTTCCCGGGTACCATGGCTGGCTTTTGCCTTGGCCAGAGGCTAAGCGGTGCCATACAACGTGGCAATGCAGTTGACAGCGTAGAGGAGTTTTTTGACGCCATTTTTTAGCTTATTGTTAATTTAGTTACTAGTTGTTTTAATTTATAAATGTATTTTATATTGTTTTAATCAAACAAATAACCGATCGTTATCAAATTAGACAAATAGGCAGCCTGGGACTTGGAGACTTAGAGATACGACAGACATCATTTTATTCCATCCTGAATATTAAAAAAAAACCACACAAATGACATTGCCAGCAACAGCTAGCAATGTATAATCACTTTGTAGACATTTAATTAATCTGTCATGGCTTTAATTTAATTCCGTTTTAGATTTTCGATCGTGATTAGATAGGGCTATCGTAGTTAGATCTAGAACATCAGGCAATAGGTACTGACTACTGACTAACTGGTAGTTTTAAAGTACGTTGTTCATTTTGAAATACTTGGAACACCTGTCTCTGCTTGAATTGACAAATTAAATACCTGCTGTACTGCAATGCTTGACATGTTTTTGGATAACTTTTTAACAGAAACACTAGGAAGGTGGCCAGGGTATCTGTCTGTTTGGCTTATATATCTATCTTAATAATGGATTTTATTTCATACGATTTTCATTTATACCGAAAGGTAAACCTTATTCTCCATTAATATTGAACTTAGCTACACGCAGAAATATCGATGTTTTCATCGTCGCACGTTGCCATTGCAGGGGCGGCTCGGTGTTCTGGTGTTGAAGTAATCTACACTAATATTATAAGAGTGAATAAACTCAAAAACTACTGCGCCGATTTCAAAAAATCTTTCACCATTAGAAAGCTACATTCACCCTGAGTAACATAGGCCGGGACGGGCCGCTAGTAGTCTATTTGAAGAGACCACTTTTTGAGAACTACTTTGTTAATAGATGAAAAAGCTAAAATAATTAAGTAAATATAATTGTGAGTACCTATACTTAAAGAAATCAGTTAGTTTTTAAAGAGCCAAATTCAAAAATAAAAAAAAAATAAAAAAAAAACCTTACGTCACTAGACGCTCATAGTTGTTCCTGGCGCAAAGGAGCCCATGACACTTGCAGCGTTTCCGCGCTGAATTGCCAGGGCTAGCCTTTGCACCAGGAACGAACCAGAGCGTGGGTCACCGCCCCTTTCTCTAAGTCGCCGGCCGATCTCCGCGACAAATTTAATAGCGTCGGACCCCCAGCAACCAGTGGTTTCCACTGCCAGTGGGACAAAAAAGTATTTCGGCTCTAAGGCAGCATATTTGGCCCGCTTTATGAGAGCGGCTGATTCAGCCGCGGCACCGGGTGACCTGACTGTGCGAGGGAGATGGCTGGCGGCAAACGTGCTAACACACGTTGCGTCCCAAAGTAGGCACTTACCCTTTTGCCAGGGTACTAAAGTCAGGCCATCCGGTCTTTTACCATCTAACCGACAGAGACCCGGCGGCTCCAGGACACAAGGGATATTGGCGGCAACCAGCGCTCTCCGGACAATGTCGTTGAGAGCATGGTGCCGCGGAAACATCCCTGAGCACCGGCAGCAACTCAACGCGTGGTGGCCGTTGGCCTCCACTCTGGACCCGCAGATGCATAAATATGGTTCACAGACATCGCAGCCCAGGCGGAGAGCCACCGCCACCCGCAAAGAGTCACCGTCAAGTAAAGTTCCCAGGTGAGGTGAAGGAAGCGCTTGCAACCACGCTCCTGATTCTGACCGCGACACTGCCTTTAGGCGCGCCATATCCACCCCCTCCGCTCGGTCTATAAGTCCGGCTAGAACCGCCTTCGCTCCTATATCATCCCAGGAGCGCTGCACTTGAGGCTCTTCCGGGATGATACCGCCAGGGCAATGACCTGACCAGGCCGCCAGAGCGTCCGCTGCGAAAGGGATACTGACTTGTTCGCCATCAAGAGATAGAATGCGAGCGACCAGGTCAGTAACCCCATGTGCAGACGCTAAGAAGGCCGGCAAGCCGACATCCCGTGCGCGACTAACCCCCAGACCTCCATGCCGGATCGGCAAAGCCGCTTGCGCCCACTGAGCTTCGTTCAGCGAAACATTCAAAATACTCTCTACCGACTCCTTAAGAGCTTCATCAAAAGATGAGAGAGATTGTGGAAACCACCACGTCGGGGCAGTCCGCAAAAAGTATGTTAACTTTGGTACCGCGAAACACATGCGCAAAAGTACTAAAGCGACGTGGGCAGAAAGATCCTTGAGCCTTTTGTGGGCGACGAGTAAATTACGCTTGCGAACCTCTAGGGCCTCAGGGACCGCAACAGGGAAGATCGGGGCACCCAAGAGACTGAAGGAGTCAGGTGACAGCATTGTGAGACCCGGAAGAAAAGACGAAAAGTGCGAGAATGTTGGCTCAGCTTCAGGACCACAGGGGAAGAACTCACATTTAGCAGAGTTTACCTCGAGGCCCAACTCCCTGAGACGTGGAATTAATGTGCGGATGTCTTGTTCCACGACCTCAGGCCTGCCACCCATGGTACCGTCATCCAAGTACCACACGTTCAAGGGTGATTTTAGATCGTGTTCGTGTTCGTGATCGTGTGAAGAGCCAAACAATATATAAATACAATTAAGAATAATAAAAAATCAAAACCGCTAATGTTATACACAACAAATAAATAACAGAATAACATAACAAGTCATAACACTATTATCTTATATAACAAAATTCAAAGTTTTATGAACAGTGATGTTCATTACGTCAAAAGCAATTATGTTTTTTATTGAAAATAAATTCTTATGTTCTCTTACGTCATATCATGTAATAAAGAGTGAAAGTGTTGCTAGTGAACATAAATATTGTTTCGCTACTGTAAAAAAATCTGACAGGTGCAATTTCTATTATATCTAACTATGCAATTACTAAGTAACTGGTAGACAACGTACTCCCAAAACTGTTGGGTTTAAAAAACATAGCATTACGCTGGTAATTTCCGAAGGATTACGAAGAGGTGTACCTAATAATGCGTAGACTCACATTTCACCAGTCATAGTAATAGGGGGCGAGCCTATTGCCATCAAACGAGCACAAGTCCAACAATTTGCCAGACCCTTTTATTATTATTTTTTTTTTTTTTTCGGATGGGAAATCATCAAATGACTCCTCTCGCTCTGGGCTGAGCAGGAGGGAGTGTCAGACTTTTACTGACTAAAACCCATCCATGTTCCTTCATCGCCCTTTGTGTTCCGGGGCCACGGTACCTATCTCTTTCGAACAGTCCCGCAGCCCCGGCAGGCATCAGCCCTTGCGGTCCCCTTCCTGTTGCTGACATCTCTTTGAGGCGCGCGTGGAACACGAACGCGCCGTCGACACGGCCTGTCGTCAAAAGACGGACGGACGGCGAGCTAGCCCATAGCTCGCCGTCCACAAGCCCGCGCCTACGGTGGCCGGGGGAATTTGCCAGACCCGGGAATCGAACCTAGGACCTCATGCTCAGCAGTCGCGATTGCAACCACTAGACCAACGAGGCAGTCAGCGGGTCTAACCTTCTATACAAATAAATAAAATTGCAGTGTGTTTGTAATATTACACAATATGAAAATATATACGGCACAAATAAATAGGTATAACAAAAACATTCAGTTTTTGTCTGTCTATCTGTCGGTCTGTCTGTCTTTTCCGGGTAATCTCCAAAACGGTTGCGCCGATTTTGACGGGACTTTTACTGGCAGATAGCTGATGTTATAAGGTCTAACATAGGATATTTTTATTTTAGAAAAATAATTAGGGTTCGTGCGAAAACAATAAAATCCTTGAAATTGGTAATAAAATTCGATTCAAAAAGGGAAATAATATTTTTGTTATAATAATTTCACGCGAACGAAGGTCGCGGGCAACAGCTAGTGTTTTCATAAGAGTCCACTATGTAACGAAAGTGCAAAAAATATTTTATTGGAGGGGAAGAATGTGTGTATTTGAAGTTGTTTGTTTTTCATTTATCAATACATTGGACTAACATTGTTTGCTTATTCCTTATAAAATTGAGTAAATGGAAAACTTAAGAATCAGTTGATTGTGTACTAATGTCCTATTCTACCTCCCTTCATAAGAATAAGAGATTAATAATGACTGCCATATTTTTATTCTAATATCACACGCCCTAATGACATAGCCACACCAACACCTTCAAATGTAAAAAACCGAGAGCACAATGTCCGTATACTATCCCACATAATCATAATTAACTCAAAAACTCCCAGACAATGGTAATTACCTCAAAAAGTCTATAGAAAAAGACAATGATATCAACTTGCGTATTAATAACCACTAGAGACTAGATGCATAAATCAAAATACGTTCAGAAGGCTCACTTGGTAATTAAAAGGAAAACATTAAGAAAACCCTAAGTGGGTGTAGTTTTCAAGAAAAATATACCTACTTACAGTTCTAAGATAATCATTACAGATATGTTGCTACGCACTACGCAAAGCAACTTGCTACGCCAAACGAGCTACGCGCTACGCAAAGCAACTTGCTACACCAAACATGCTAGGCGCTACGCAAAGCAACTTGCTACACCAAACGTGCTACGCGCTACGCAAAGCAACTTGCTACACCAAACGTGCTAAGCGCTACGCAAAGCAACTTGCTTCGCTACGTCCGCCATTAGCTTGCTACGATTTAAGCGCAGGCCACGCCGCCATCTAGCGAGCGAGCGAGCGAGCAGGGCGAGAATCGTTTCTTTCACCTCTTTTCATCCTTCGGTTTGCACCACGAACTACTAAATGTGCCGAACCGAAGTATGAAAAGAGGAGAAACGATGCTTGCCCAGTATGGCGATTACTCCACTGTTTGATGGTGTACGTTCAAAATAAAACATTATATGTATGCCCTGTATGGAAACAAAAAAGCAAAAAAATATATATATTTTTTAATTTTTAAATATGTTTCTTTTTACTTTTTGTCTCCATACAGGGCTAGATAATGACGAGACAAATTGATTTCATTTTTATTTTGAACGTACACCATCAAACAGTGGAGTAATCGCCATAATACGTGTGCTTGTTTTGTATGAAAGTACGACCGACTAGTAGGCCCACTCTTAATTATATTCATCGCTCTTGTCGTGCACTTTACTATAGTGAAACTAAATCCAGTATTTTCACGAGCTTTTATTTAACCTCTTTCTAGTTAAGGGTCCTAGGAACAATGTAGACCTTCTATCTTTTCTTGCTTCACAAACAGGGTACAATCACGCCAGTATTATAATAATAAAAAGTAATTTGTGTGGCGCATGCGCGGCGCCGGGGGGCGTACGGGGTGCACGGTGAGGCGCGGGGGCGGGACTTGGCGCTAATGCACACGGTTGTGCGCCTGATCATAGGGTGCGGTGCGTGCGCGCATTACTATCTCTCGGGATAAGGATGGGATTTACATAATACAAAGAAACCGTCTTTGAAAAATGAAATGTAAGCTCTTTTCTTTCAGTTTAGATCATTAGCTTTAATAACAGTGGAGGTTTCTTAGTCTAAACTTTCAGGCAATCTTGCTCCTTCGTCTTTCGTATCTTTATGTTCAGGAGATTGTGGTCAACAAAGAAAACTCAACTTGACTGCCGTGTTCGTCGTTAGGAATAGAGTGTGGGGCTTGTCCCAAAAGTCATTGTCAACTACATTCCTTATAGCCCTAGCGTTCGTGGTCCTAACCCTTAACCTCGGTGATCACATAACCAAATTACGCACGGCGCGGCGGCGGCCAATCAATCTATACAAACCAAATTAAGCTGGTCTCTCATCGTACGGGAAGCTAGTACAAAGCGAAGTCAGGTTATACTGGTTATTAAAAGCTTTATGTGCCGCTGTGTGTACCAACGGTCGGCTAAATATTATTTGTTTTATAATTCCTTTTAAGTTGGTTACTAAAAGCCTTCAAACCAAATAGAACTTAAGAAACCACCGAACACCAATCACAATCTAAATAAACATTAAAAATATTTTAAAAAGCATAAATTAATTAATTGCAAAGCATTAATCTTATCGAAGCCAAAGTGAATGAAAATTGGAATTTGTTACAAAAACGGACCAAACGTCAATAAACATTAAAACTGATATCGCGAAGCTCGGATTTAACTTTTATTGCTCCTTCGGCCGTAAAAAGCTCAGTCCGAGTGTTTGTAGTCCAAGAGCTAGCGTGCTCGAGTCAACAATCATTGAAAATATTGTTTGAGCTATTTGACCATGACTAGTTTCTTAGATTTTGAGGTATTAGCTTTGTTAGTTAATGCTTTGTTTGCAGTACGTGTTGGTATCTAATGAGTTTATTTGTAAAGGTTAAGTGACATCATTGTTTATTGAGAAAAAATACTATTTGTCTGAGATCTATTTGTATTACCCAATAACTGGGCTGTAGAGGTCAGATACGTAGTAGCTCCATATAAAATACTAGTGTTCCGCTGCATCCCGCTAGACTGACTGACTGACTGGACTGGAAGTCAAGATCAACATAGTTGGAAAGAAGTCTAGACAGATGACGTAGGGGTCCGGGGACCCATTTTAGTCTTTCTTTGAACCGTTTTTGTATCTCCAAATGGCTTGCCAAAGGCATTTGGAGATGTTCAACGAATATTTAATATCCTTCTTAGGTTCATATTCAATTCGTGACCGATATTTTCTAGGATATAATTAAAATAATTTGTATTCATATCACAACTTGACATTTGAGCTCGAGATGTAGCAAAAAACTCAGTAAAACCCAAGATATTGCGCCGGCTATGCCATAACCATATCGTAACGTGGTAAATAATTGGTCAATTATGTACTTCTCATTAAATGTCTCGATTATGAAGTTTATAAGACTAATTATATAAAGTAGCTGTATTAAAAATGTCATTACCTACTACATATAAATAGAAAAAGAAGTGAGCGCAAAATTGTCCTCTTTTTTATAGCATTTTTGTCTATATTTTTTTCTGTTATTCTATTCTATCGATGAAAAAAGAAAAATCGTTTAAACAACACGGAATATTAAAGAACGAAATAATACATTTAAGTACAACTTTAACAGTTACACAGCTCAATTACTATGTGTGACACAAAAGTGTCAACTGCAGAATAGACACTTTTTTTCTCCAAACATAAAAAGGACATTAAAATTCAACACTTTTCTCCCATATTTGGGCTTAAACGTTTCCTTTGCGCCTTCTTTGAACACCGACATTATATTTTCTAAAGTTTTACGACGAAACTGTTTCAAAGACGTGCACGTTCAATACTTAAAAACAGCCCTTGTTAAGTTCAATTACTAAAATAAAAAGATAGTTATATAAATGTTTCATCGTTCTAATTATCCGGTTCTAATTACATCAATTAAGTATCGTGAGCTCATTGTCGCGTCTTAAGAGAGCGTAATTACTTTGATGCGTTTCATATGAAACAATTAAATGTATTAAAGTTTTTGTGTTGGCATCGCTGCGTGTTGCCGGTTGCTAAGTTCTGAGAGCATTTTTGTGGATTATGCGGGGGGGAAATTGTAATTACGGATCGTGGATGCAACATGTAATTCTATGATTACTAAGTAGTGTTTTGAGTATATGCTGTAGAAAGAAAAACTAGAATACTATTTTCGAAATACTTCATTTATTTTTCGTTTGTACTTACTAATTGTTTCTCATGAAAAAAAGAAAGAAGATCTGTCAAGACTTTTTTTTTGTTTTGTTTGGGGTTGGTTTTCAGTCTAATAATGGAGACGTCGGAATACTAAAATGTAACATGGATATTGCCTCTCTGACCTCTACAAGCCAGATACTGGGTAATACAGTACTCTTTGGTAAGACTGATTTTCAGAGCTTATTTGCTACTGACAAAACAACCAGAGGACAGAGGCCTCCTCTCTGTAAGAGGAGTGGTGGTGAATGATGTTGCATGTCTTCGATTTTTTTCTTTTGTTTTTTTTCGTCGGTTTTATCACTAAGTTTAATATATACAACGTGTAACAGAAAGGGTATAATCATATGGAATACTGTGGTACGGACCATCAAACTGAACAACTTTCTCTATGGGACCACCATCGAAATCGTAAAAAAATAATCAGCTGTCCCATACATTTGGGTCGAGTAGGTATTGAAATTTTCTATGGAACAGCTGATTATTTTTTTACGATTTCGATGGTGGTCCCATAGAGAAAGTTGTTCAGTTTGATGGTCCGTACCACAGTATTCCATATGATTATACCCTTTCTGTTACACGTTGTATATAAATATATATTTTATAAGTTTAAAAACCACCAGAGAAGTGGTGATGAAATAAATTACTCAAAATGTAGTGCATACCTGGGTTCGAAAACACGGGCTATCATCACATTGCATTGCTATTACCTAGCTTTTACCGAAAAAATATTATTACAAAAAACATATAATAAAAATCAACGATAAAAAACGAACTTGCTCCCAACTTTACACCAGCTCCCCACCTACACGGCTGACACAAAGGGGCCGGATATAATCAAATTGATTCGTTAATTACTGGTTTTATCTGCGGCCGCCATTACCGACCAGCCCACGCCGCATATACCCGTACCTACTTAATTGATACGATTCGAGGGAATAGGGGACGTGCTCGGAATTACGAGTTCATGGAGAATGATTTGAATCGTGATTTTGTAGCAGATTTGTGGTTGTGGTTGATAAGGGATGGAGATGGGTTCATTTCGTTGGCAAAACTTCTGAGGAAAAGAATAAAAATAAGGAAAATGTGGTGTTTTTATATCTTTTCCCGATTACGATACAGACAGATATAAAAAATACACCATGTGCGTGTATTGTAAGTTTCCTACCATTATTATGTGGAATAAGATGTAACATCTGCCTAGCTTTTTACCATGTCAGTGGAGCCTCTGCCTCCACAAGTCCACAACCCATCGGTTACTGGGTACTGCGATTGTTAGACTACCCGTAACGACGGTTAGCTCCACGAATGACAGCCTGGATCTACAGATCGACCTCGGCAAGCATTTAGCAGTGCTTGATCCTTTACTATATAAGTCCCTTATTTATCTGGTCTAATTGCAGTGAAAACAATGTTTCCCTAGACATTTTCAACATCCACAAGATCATTTTGAAAAACTTTCTCAAAGTTTTTCGCTCACAAGCGGCCCTGCGCTTTACCCATCAAATATGATTCGAAACACTATATTAAATTTAATTCAACATTATCTATCGAAATGGAACTATTTCCTATCGAACCTTTATAATTTACATGCTTTTAGAAAAGATATGGAAATGAATTGTGACTAATTGCTATAGATCGACCAAAGATTTAAATTACTAGATTTAACCAAAGAGATATAAGATAGTCTAAAGAAGCACAAAAAAAATCCTGCCTCGTTGGTCTAATGGTCGACTGGTGACCATGAGGTCCTGGGTTCGATTCCCAGATCGTGCAAAGTGTTTATTTAACAATTTATCTACACACTAAATACAGAAAAGAAGAAAGGAACAGAAAATAGTACAAAGGTGATGCTTATTATTTCTAAAGAAATCTCTTCCAGCATACCTGCGAAAGGAGAATCTAAAAATGAAATGTAGACATAGTGTGTAAAAGAAGAAAAGAAAATGGAATACAAAACATAAAGCAGAACTATTTAAATATAATACCTACTCATTCCATATAAGAATGTACTAACATACTTATAAATACAAACACAAAACATATAACAATACTATAAATACAATAAAATAACTAATAATACATACTAATTTATGCAACTATGAGTGTTATTTGGTTTTTCCAGCAAGAATTTCTCAGTAGCAGCCACGGAATCTGGATTTATGCCGGTTGATGGCAATAGGCTTATCCCTATTACATGGGAATTAAGTTAACTTAACTGGTGAAATGTGGGTTCACCGTGGGTGCGTGGGTGAACCCTTTGAGGATTACAAGCGTGATTTTATGTTAAAAAACCCCGATTTCATGTCTCAGTGACGCATTACATAATGACATTATTGCAAAGTTTGACATGTTACATTATTGTACCGACAGAAGCCAGTTTGGTCCTCGCAAGTACGATTTGGTTCCTGTTGTCTAGTCAATCGCAAGTAAGTACATATATTTAAACGTCTTTTACCACGACAAAGAATGTAACGTTTTTGTTTCATTGCCTTGAGATTTGAATAGTATTGTTACTCACACTGAAAATCGTATCTATACTTCCATGTTTGATGTGGAACCTCACTGTGAACACTTTTCGGGCGACTTAAGAACGGTAAGGGCACATCTGGAAATTTAATTCTGTGGATGCCACTGGACGTAGAAAGCTTTCAAGTAGGAATTGAATTAGATAATATGTAAATTATAATAAGTTGATTGATTTTGAAGTATTCGGGTTATTGAACGTTTTCATCAAAGGAATGAATAGAGTGAACTGAACTACAATCTGAGTTTTATGGTGTGGTTGGTGGTCGGTAGCTATCTGTGGAATGCTGTGGCCTGTGGCCATAGCAATATAACTTGCGGTGTTGTAAATAGTTTGATATTTGGTCATTAATTTTGGACTTTTTTACCTTTGTAATAAAGTCAATTAGCGAGCACATAAATGGTTTTTTTTCTAAAAGACTACGTGGAACTTTCCAGTAGGGCTATTGCGTATCTCTTTTGACAGTTCATAGTGATCATCACTTGGCGAGTTTTGATATACAATGACAGTTTTGCACGCGTAGCGTCAGTTGGAACCAACAAGAACGGTCATTGTATATCAAAACTCGTCCAGTGATGATCACTATGAACTGTCAACAGAGATACGCAATAGCCCTGCTGTTCTATTAAACAGAAATGGGTTAGTTTATATTAGAAAAATGATACCTGATGACCGTGACGGCGGCGGGCGCCTATGATGAAGCAAAATTCTATTAGCGATATCGATGACGGTAAAAATGTATTGAGAGTGACCCTACGCTATCTAAACATTAATATAATCTTGTCGAATTTCGTCGCAGAAATACAAAACGGTTTAAAAGCCACAAATTGTCTAAGTCCGTCATTTTGGGATTCAGATATTTTAGCACAGTATAAATTATATTGTGTATTTAGTACACATTCCGTTTCCCCCTTGATTCGAACCTTTTTTTCAAAATCCTCAGCTCTACTTTTTCAAAGCCTTCCTGGCGTCCAGCATAGTCTCAATGACAGCTAGACCACATGGGCGCTGATATCTCCGTGATTAATGACATTTATCTCGAACCTTTTACCGACGCAACAAAAACGTTGTCCATTCATTAAGACCACTTTTAATATAATTCAAAGCAAAACAAAAACTGTTGCAAGAAGCTTTGAGTACGGTTACATTCCCTTTCGTACGGTGGCGACCATTTTGTGAAGAGCTTCAGTACCATAACTTTTAGTAAGTAGGTACTATTAATAATCTTTTTGATCACTTCTTGTATAATAGTGATGTCGGTCTACTACCAGTCTGTAACGCTACAAGGATCTTGTGGCTCTTGAATGACATGGCCAGTCGGGCTCTATTGGTAAACTTCTACCTTGACTTCAACCAACTTATGACGTTGGACGTTTCGATGCAATTTTTCTTAACAAGCAACGCCACCTTGTGGTCATCATCATCATCCACAGCCCGACCTCACCCACTGCTGGGTATAAGCCTCTCTTTGCTTGTGCCAAGCTCCACGTTCTTGTGGTCATACTATGAACTTATTTTGTAAAATAATTATATTTGACTAAAACGCTGAAACTGAAAACGTTGATACGATTTTTGAATCGCACTGAAACTGTAGTGCGTTTTTTGAATAACTCATAAATATGCTGTGTATTCAGGTCGAAAGTAACAAGTAAGCGACCAGTTGATGATATAATAATTCAAGCTGGCACATTTTCGGGGTGACTCATAAAATGAGAATTATGGAAGGAGACATGCTTCGCCGACCCCAAATAAATTGGGATAAAGCCAGGGAGAGAAATGATGATGATATTCCAATTATGAATACAAAGATGGTAGATGCTAACATCGAATTACTTTGTAATTTTACCTTACTACATAGTAGTCCAGTGTTTAGTTTTACTGTGCTGGGTCCAAATAAAATGGCTGCAGGGTACACCGGGTCACAACTACGCGCAATTAAGCTATCGTTTAGCGATGTTTTTCTCGGATGCGCAGGCGCTGCAATTTGTCACGCACGATTCTGCTAGGGAAGACAAAGTTAGAAGGCCCACTACTTGTTGAGGTTCCGCTACAGTTTGACTTCTCCAGAAATAACAATGCAAATGCTGTTCATCTTAGGAAGCAGGCTATTGTGGAAACTAAGGTAGTATTTATAGTTATACGACTGGAATATGCTCGGCTTGCGATGGCACGGTTAGTGGACTGGAGTGTCTAAGCGATTGGTTGCTACACCTCGTGTCGCAGGTTTGATCCCGCACGGAAACAATATTTGTATGACCTACAGCTGGTTGTTCAGTTTTTCCGGGTCTGACTGTTTGTATATTACATGTGAGTTTAAAGCTTTGTAAACTCTCCCACGACACAGGAGAAATTGCTAGTGTGGAGCAACGTTTTTTTTAAAAATAATAATACAAATTGTAATGAAGGTAGCGATTCAAACTGGATTATGCGCCGCGGTTAGATTGGAACTTCTGCTTCTACATATTCTGCGGTGTGACTGTCTGCTCCCGCCCACCCAATGATGAAGACGGAAGGAGGAGAGGGGCGAGGGGAGGATTAATTGTGAGGAGCTTTAGACAGCCATTAATTGCTTTGAGAAGCCGCGCGGCATAGGAATGCCTATAAAATAAAATTACGCGGTACCGCGATGGATTGCAAATATCTCGAGTTAGGTACCACTACCTAGGTACTCTACAAATTAGGTGTGCTTGTGGCTATGTCGGTAAGCTTTGCCCCCTAAGCTTACGTGCCATTGTGTTATTAGCGCTGGAAAAACTTCAGGAGTTATGCTCAAGTTATAACCGTTGGAATGGAAGGTCCTGAGAGCAATTGAGCCTGACTGTAAATATAAACCACGACATCACGCCTGCCATGTAATCCGCGAACGATTACAACGAATAGCAGGTAGATACATCCATGTTTTGTGAGTGTAATAATGTTTAGATTAGTCGCATGTAATAAGGGGGCGTAAAGTATTCGTTAAATATCCAGCCAGTTATTTGGACGGATCCAAATTTTTTCCAACGTATTAGTGTAGGTACTCGTATATATTTGGTCATATAGAATTTCAGGCTAATTAAACTGAAAATTTCCACGAAGGACGGGCAACGAGGGAGTTAGTTATCTGGCTGATGAGTCTTTGCGATTGACGATTTCCTCGATTGTTATAGACCAGTCTTACGAAGGGGTACTAAGTATTAGTGCTAGATAGGCAGTCGCTCGCTCCATGTAAAATACTGGTACTCAGCTGCATCCGGTTAAACTAGTTGGGAAAAGTCACTAAATTTAACAAGGTTCTATCCGTCATCACACTTATCACTCATCAGTTGCTGAAATTTATATGCATGTAAATCGACAAAAATAACACACAGTGGTAATCGACAAACAATACAATGCCGATCGTCTATTGCTTGCATATTAATTCGATTCTGGTTGATCAAGCGTTTCGATTAAGAAAAATGTCTGTTTTATTGTTCTGTTTCATGTCGTTTATTCATATCTTAGACCACAATGACGGGCCCTCTGTTTCATCTCGTCTACTCAGCCTCAACAAAGAACCCCATTGATTTGCAAAAGAACCCCATTGATTTGCAAAACAACCGTCAAAGGTGGTCAGTATTAGGAACACAATTAGTAACAATTGTTTTTCAGTAATGTTACATTCTTTTAACCAACAATGTAATCAGTAAATTAGTTTGCGAGAACCATTAGTGAACTAAACAAACAATAGAAGTAACAAGCAAATTTTTTTATCGAGTGAATGAGTTATTGTATGAAGTTCTGCTCAAAAAGGTTATTGTTTAAATTGAATAGCTCGTTATTATTTATTGTTTTAATTTTTTAGAATAAATAACGAGTAAACATTAGTTAATGAGTTTGAGTTGGTTAGTTTGCAGTGCATCAAGCAGCGTCTGTCAGCTATAGTCCAGGCTCGAATTCTTCAGTTCTTTGGTCACGTGTCCCGGAGAGGCAATGACTCTATTGAGCGGCTTGTTGTCCAGGGGAAAGTGGAAGGCACGAGAGCGCGTGGCAGGTCACCCATGCGATGGACTGACCAGATCAAGTCTGCAGTGGGTGATCCGCTGCATGAGTGCACACGTATTACAGCCGACAGGGAGGGATGGCGTCGCATCGTAAGGCGAATCATGGCAGCACGGTGTCTTGCTGCGACATGCTGACCACGACCACTCTGTCAGGAGTGAAACGACAAAGAAGAAAAAGTTTGCAGTGCCTATTGGTGTGACCGTCGGACTACCAAGTCATAGGTCCCGAGTTCGAACCCAAGACACGCACCTCTGATTTTTCGGATTCACGTACGTATTGTATAATTATCAATTGCGTCGGTGAAGAAAAACATTGTGAACCAAACCAGCATGCCTGAGAAATATTGACGGCATGTAAAGCCAAGTCAGTGGCCCGTGGGCGGCATTAAAACTCGGACACCAGGAGGCACTAACCACACGAAAAAAAAATACCTAATATAAATGTAACATCCTAAAATTATCAGAAAACTGTAACATAACCCCAGCCCCCCGCTCATAGATATTGAGTGGGGACTGGGGACCTGTTAATTTGTTCACAGACCGTATCCAGCCAGTTCTTTTGTAGATAAAACTGCATTTTAATTACACCTTTATCGGTAATGTGGCTCTATCTTCACGCCGCATCCGGTAGGGGGCAGCAGAAGAAACTATGACCGCTTTACAACAACCCACGTCGGATAAGTTATCTTGGCGTTAATGGCTAATTAATGAATTAACAATGAATATTATGGCGGATATGGTAATGGGGGATAGGGTGAATATTATTACAATTAAATTATGGCTAATTATTCTATTATGGCGGCACGCTTAAGGTCACTCGCGTGGAAAGACTGCTTTTTCCGAATATGTGCGTTTATGTATACAAATAAATAAAAACGAAGTGTCTTTTTGTACTTTCAAAATAACAACTTTTTACTGAATGTATATGAAAGTATACGTTTAAGGTACTTATAAGTTTATAACAAACAAAGCTATTTATTTGTGTCTGCCTGTCCAGTCTGTTTGTTCCGGCTAATCTCCGAAACGGATGGGCCGATTTTGATGAGACTTTTTTTTAGCAGATAGCTGATGCCATAAGGAGTAATTAAGGCTACTTATTCTTATTTTAGAAAAAGAATTAGGCTTCTGTGTAAAAAAAAAACTATTAAATTGGCCAACTAAAAAACCACTACTGCATTGAAGTGAAAGTGATAACACTTCAATGCCTGATAGAAGATATGTTAACGCCTTCCTGCGTATATCGAAATAGATCTTTAAAATTACCTTAATTATAATTTTGTTAAGTAGCAATTTTACATCACAATAAAAGTGGTTATAGTGGGATTTTCTGATGGCGCCGCTTCACAATGGCGGGTTGTCACGGCTGCCTGCGCCTGCGCCGCCCGACAGGAAGCGATAATAGCGCGCCAAAACAAACGTATGACTTGTTCCACTGGAGAAGGTGCTGTTTTTGAGTTCTTTCGAGGGGGAAACAGAAGGGGACGAAGGGTAAAACAAAAAAACATTCCAAGACAGAATTAGGGGGCTTTTTAGAGTTCCGTAGCCGAGTGGAAAACGGAAGCCTTATAGATTCTTCATGTCTGTCTGTCTGTCCGTCCGTATGTCACAGCCACTTTATACCGAAACAATTAAGACTACACAGTTGAAACTTGGTAGGATGTATTCTGTGAACCGCTTTACGATTTTTATACAAAAAACAGATACTTCAATTTTATTTATTTGTGTATATGTATATTGTATAAACTAGCTGATACATGGAACTGAAACTATTTTTATTTTTTTTCATACTGTACGTGCGAGGTATTTATATTTAGATAGGTCTTTAAAAATGGCATTGAAGTGACACCATTTTATCTCAAAGTCAATCGTTTGAAAGATAGACACTTCCAAAGTGTGTCCCCCCCTCTAATTTTTAAAGTAAGAGTGAAAAGAAAAAATTAAAAAAGGATTGTAGGACGTAAAAATCTTTCAACGAAAATTGGTTTGAATAACGTTTTGTTTTAAGGGACTTTTTCATCAAACTTGCAGACGTCCAAACGTAGTTACTTAGTTTTGCATTAACATACTATAAAAACAAATTCAATTTTGATGTTGAATGTAATGTAATACAATACAACATATGAATGAGCCTTCAAACTATTTTATTATATAGTTTGGTGCTACGGAACCCTTTGTGCGTATGAGTACGACTCGAATTTATTGACAATAGCTAAGCGGCTAGGATATTAAAGTCATATTATGATTCTTTCCCAAGTATGAGCTCATGGCTAAGTAATAAGAGCCATACGGGTGGATCTTCAAGGTTAGGCGCGCTTGCCAAGGTCGGTCTGAGGATGGATGCCTCGGAAAGCACGTTAAGTCGTTATTTTCGGCTGTCATTTGTAGATTTTTGACAGTCGTTACAGGTACACAGTGGCCCTAAAGTCTGACAACCGGTCTTACCAAGGGGTATCATATTATCCAGTACTAAGCTGGGTTGTGGAGGTCAGATAATCAGGCGCTCCGGTTAGTCTTGAAGCCGACCTTGATATAGTTGGGACAAGTTCAAGTTCTGTTCAGAAACGAAGAAGTAGTCTAGAAGTACCACCACTTTTTGATCAGAGGCTCAGAGATACTCAGACAGATTTTAGTTGAAGACCTTTTACTTGTTCAAGACTTTGTAGCCTATTAGTAGTTCAGACAGAAAATAATTGCCATTAGGATCATTTGGATACTTACAAAGCAAAAAGGCATCTCAATTAATATGTTAACTAGGTTTCATAATAATTGAGGTGCCTGTGCTTGACTAATAATGTTTTTGTAGAAAAAAAAAAGGCCGTAAACAAAAGAATGTTTGCTGTCTTTACACTTTTTTTCGTAGACCCATTCTAAAAACTGATAATACAATCGGTTCTAATTACTTTCAATAGAAACACAATCCGTTAATTGAACAATACGGGGAAACTTCGAGTTAAGTTTAACTGAACGTAACAAAGGTTCGAAACAATAGTTTATTACATTAATACGTTCAAAGGGTGCACAATAGTCAGTTGTACAAGTTACCAGCCCGCCTGGGAGTGGCCACCGGGCCGTTGTAAAATTAACCGGCCCAACGCCGACTTCAAAGGCGCCGCCACCCTTTGTGCTCGCCGCTCCATTGTCTCACACATGTTGTTTTAATACTCTTAATTTCGTGTTGTCATGTTAAAAGTTTATTACACGTAACTTTTTAACCGTACTTCCGAATTTGAACCTTATTTCAATTCAAATAGATGAAGATTTTCATCAGATGTCATTATTATCACTTTGATATTACGATAGCTGTTTATCTCAAGCTGTTTTCAACCTTTTTCAGTTAAGTTTGAGTTGGTTTTTGTCTGTAGTGTAGATAGTATTTTTTGTCACTGTTTATAGCAGTTTTAATAGCGGAAGTGTTAAAAGGGTTCTCTTAGAGATATTGAAACCGGAGAGGGTGTCTTTTTGATGACCTATGAAGCTATCTATTAATATGTGTGAGGTAGGCAGTTAGTGGGGACGTGTTATGTTCTGAACGGAAATATTATGTTTTATTTAATCTGTAATTTGTGTGTTTTAATCTGTAAGTACTACTATTATTATAAATGCGAAAGTTTCAATAGATTGATGTATATTACTCAATCACTTCAAAACGGCTGAACGGATCGGATGAAAGGCACAGAGATAGATTATAGTCAATAGAACATAGGCCTTCTTTCTGATTTTTGCACATCAAAATTTTCACGCGGACGAAGTCGCGTGCAGCTATAACGTATAATAGTGGATCGGCCATAGTTGTATTTTTTTCATGTTCTGTTCAGCAATCCAGAGTTGCTGTCGTCCCCCAGCGACGTCCTAAGCCGACGCCCGAACCCCGCAGGGGGTGCCCTTAGCGTGTAGTCGCTTAGATTTTAAGTTTTGTTTATAAGCTAATGGCTGGAGGCCTTACACTCAAGGCACCCACAGGGGCTACAGCAGTTACAGGACAGTCCGGTTAAGCAGACAGATATTTTCATTTTAACTCGCTTTCAATGTGTAGGTAATTACCTATATTGTTCAGAATCATTGACACCGACGACAGGTCCTGAACACGCTCAGTTTTAATGGGGAAATTCGCCATGAACCTTCATAATAAATACTGATACTGTTAGCCTACGTCATCCCACTGCTGGGCAAAGGCAGTCACCATGACTTCCTGTTGTTTTGATCCAGGGCTAACGTGGACTACTATTTTCATAATATATTATAATCAAAATACTTGGGCAACAAATAACTTGAATTCAACTCAATGATACCAGCTTAATGTTCCACTGTAGGGCTATGTCATACTATTCTAGTTCAGAGAAATCATGAGTATTGATGACCAGTCTCCACCAGCGATTTTGAAGACAGCCTAATACCAGCCTACTTGCAATGACTTCTATGCAAATCGCTATAAATAAATGTTTAACTCACTTTATTTCGTTCTTTCAACAGTGTCCAAGTGTGCCAACTACGAAACTAATTCCCTCTATAAACCTCTGCACCATTGATGGTGCAGGTCAATTGTGCATACGGTACAACGGGATTAATTATTGCAAATACCTAAATAAATAAAAATTGAAACAAGCTATTAACCGAAGCAGCAGTTAATTGATATTAATTAAGATTACCATCAGCAAAGCATCGCCGATGTCGTCAATGATTGGCGATACACAATCAAAACGAGAAGATCTTTAAATCTTTAATTGATTGCATTGGAGGACAATAAATTATCTGTTGCACGAGATTTCATCTGCCATGCGTGCACCTATATCGTGTTTTACAAGACTTGAATTGAACACATAAAATAGTATTAGTAGCACAAAATAATAAGTACAAGTGCAGTATGCCATGTCCTTTTATATTTTCTAGGCTACCTCTCTGCCAAACATATCGATCGGTTCAGACTGAGGTTAAGCATAAAAACCAACTATATTTTCACATTTATACTATTATAGTGCATAATAGTGTTTCTGATGAATCCTGGAAATGAGTGTCGTGATCTTCATTAGTGAGAAGCTACCTACGGTACCTAGGTACATCTACCGTTACTAAGATCTCGCTTTTGGCCGTGACAGCCACCAGCCAACCACCTACCATGCAGTTGCCACCATGTTTGCCACTCATAAGGTCCATTCATCCATTCAATCGCCGCTTTGACATCCCCTTTCTAATTGGATTTCTTTTCTCACAGACGTTAGGGTTGCTACATACTGGGTGTAACAAGACCCTTAACGAAGCCGTCAACAATGCATTATGTAGATACAAAAAACTAAGTAAATTAACGCAAAAATTATTGCTGGGAAACGACATTTATTTTGAGGGTGAAAAATCACGTTTTACGGTAGGACTCCATGAACTGGGGTTGTGGAGGTATTTAAAATAAAAATCTTACATTAAAAAAATATGTATTTAAAAAAACTTGTGAAAATGTTGGAACTTGGACCCCCAATATCTCCGTAACTAGAAGGTTCCCAGGTATGGCCTAGAACAAAAAAATGATCGCAATGACGAGGAGAACAAGTGCCTTTCGGCTTCGTTAAGGGTCTTGTTACACCCTTTATACGTTTCGGCTTTTTTTCGGGGAAAAATAAAGTGTGCTCGGGAAAAAGCCGCTCGGCTTCGGTTATGCTTGAACTGTATGATCGTCAGTAACATCAAGGCTGCATTCCGAATTACAAAATAATCACTCACAGCGCTCACATCTATATTTTGCGTTCCGTTTTAGATATCAAGATTATGACAGCTGAGAGCTGTCATCAATTTGGAACGCTCGTGAACGCGTTCACAGTGAACATAACCCCAAACCAAAACCTTTGACAAGACCTATTTTTGAAAATGGACGATATGTTGGTTGACTCTGCTGCACATACAACCCTCCAAGTTCAATTAACCCCATACAATAACTATTTTATGAAAAAGTCACTCAATGGGGTTAAATGAACTTGGAGGGTTGTATTGATGATTTGAATGATTATAATTCTGTAACTTCATACGTGTTACTGGTGCGATTGTTATCTTCAGCAACATACAACTTCACTCTGATCTGCAAATCTTAAGAAAATTTAAATTTCGCGGGCAACTCTTGCGCTTCCACCTTAGCAAAACAACACAACCTGTGAACAGAACTGTCATTTTTGACAGCGCTCACGGTGATATTTATTTGGGGCATGGTCGGTGTAATCGCAAGATGGCGCATGTCATGACGTCATCTATGACGATTCAAGGGACGTCAATATCGCGCTCACGGTAATACGGAACGGGTTTATGGACGCTCAAAGCGATTACAGCGTAATTCGGAATGCGGCCCAAGGCGTCCCTGGCTTGATCATGAATGATCAATTTTTGCACTAGAACGTAAAATCCGCATCTAGCGTAAAACGCACGTACATTGACCCTTTAATAATAATACCAGTCTATTATTAATGTCCCACTGTTGGGCAAAGGCCTCTTCTACTACAGAGAGGCACGAGCATTGATCACGAATTTACGATGTTTTGCTTCACTGATGTCATTCACACACACAATACAATAAATACTAATTGTAATCAATACAATAAGTACGAATTGTGCCGAGCCGGTCCGGACATAATTCTGGCTCTTTAGTAAACTGATCCCACACAGGTAGGACCCGCGGGTCCAGTCGACCTAATGCATTTTTCTGCGATGGTAGATTACAGCCAAATAGTGCTTTGTTTTTCAACAGATACTGCCGAATCGAATGTGCACAGCCGAATATATTTGAAGCAGCCCTAATATTATGTTTCTACTAAACATTTATAAGTTGAAAACGTTATAAAAGCCCTGACGAATGTCACACTTCAGCAACAATACATTGTCTGTTCCAAACACCTTTGTTACAAAGATGTGGTATTTTACATAACTATTTCAAAAACTTCGTCAACGCTGCATTTGACACTCAACTTTATAAAAAGGATTTTAAAGTTGAATTTTAATTGGGTATAAGATGGAGTGGCACTATTATGTATGAAGTATGAATGGACCATCAGCAAAGATTTTATATTATGGCTCGTACTAAAATGTTTTACGGTATGGCTACAGATGTTAGGGGGCTGAGGTGATGTCAAACTTATGATTGCGCCATAGCTAGCTAGCTAGCAAGAATTTTGTAAGGACTTGTTAAAGGGGGAGAGCCTATTGCCATCAACCGGCCACAAACCCAGACTCCGTGGCTGTTACTGAGAAATTCGTAAGGAAAAACCCCAAAAACGTTTTGCCCGACCTGGGAATCGAATCCAGGACCCCATGCTCAGCATGCAGTCGCGCTTGCGACCAACGAGGCATTATACCTGTGGTATAATTTCCGCCTTAAACGCGGGCGGTGCCACGGGCAATGTATGTTCTATAATTGACAGAGTCAAGAATTCAAGATGTATCAAGCAGGCTCCCGGGCGGGGCCTACACCGCCAGGCCATGCATTATGCAGTGTGAGTGACACTTCGTCACATTGTCACGGCGCCAGCACCAGCCGACATGCTACCACTCCCACTTCCAAATCAGGGCTGCCGCGACACAGAACTAATATCATCTTAATTAACTAATATTATAAAGGTGTATGCCCGCGAAATTCAAAATTTCTTAATTTGTTTGCAATTTGCAGGTCATTGTCAGGTTGTATGTTGATTAAAATATGTTTTGCGACCGTAACACTAACAAATACGGTTTCTGGGTTACAAAAAAACATTAAAATCACCATAAAACCTTCAAGTGCATTTAATTGGGATCATTATGAAAATTTTAATTTCGCGCTTAAACCACAGGCAGTATGACACCTGTAGAAGACGTCATCAGGTGCTTTTTATTCAGGATCGCAGACAAAGCCGCTGGCTTAAGCTAGATTGTAAAGTGAAAAAACCGGTATCGTATCACATGCATGTAGAATTGTTTTTTTGTTTTTCACTTTCACTGTGTCAGGGAATATTCTTCAGGGGTCTATTAATTGGAAGGTGCAACTTTCAGGTACAACAATGCAGCAATTGACTTCAACTTTTTCCTAATGAAGAAGAAGATTTATGATCAGTTGTTCATTAAATAAAAGTAACAAATTACAAATACCTTAGGAACTTTCAGAATAAAGCAAACTTCAAAATCAGGCTGTATTCTGGACGCTGCACTATAAAATAGTTCTTCATCCCACAAGCGAAAACCTTGAAGAATAGACCATATTACCATAAAAGTGCGGGTGGCATAGCCCCCGCCTCCCCCAACAGAGCCGCGGCGGCCATGACACCATTAGAATTACAAAACAACGTATTGTGAACGGGAGCAGAGCAGGTATTGTACCGTACGGTTACTATACAGGTTTGAAACGTCGACGTCAACATTTGAGGAGTTTAGGGTGATGGCGTGATTGATCTGTGTGATACCTTTTAAGATATGATCTGACTGATTTTGTAAGACTTTGTGCGGGTTTAGGCGTTTAGAGGTCGATAGAGGAACCTTTGGACTTAATACTAACTAGAAGGAGGTCTTGTGGAGGTCAGAGGTCAGATAGCCCGTCGCTCCATGTAAAATACTGGTATTCAGCTGCATCCGGTTAGACTGGAAGCCGACCCTAACATAGTTGGGAAAAGGTTAGGCACATGATGAAAGGAAGTATTGGAGACGCGCCAATTCTAATCATCATCATCATCATTTCAGCCGAAAGACGTCCACTGCTGGACATAGGCCTCCCCCAAGTGTCGCCACATTGACCGGTCCCGTGCGACTCGCATCCAGCGGATCCGCGCGCCAATACTATCGACTTTAAACGGGAGTGACCACATTTTTATCAACGCGTAAATTGGCTTCAGCCGGTCAAGACGTTATTTCTCCTACTTTCGGTACAGACAACGCGTCTCGATTGCATTGACTTTGGACATAAAACGTTGTGGGAACGGGTTCAAAATAAGCTTAATAGTTTTTTTGACTTGTGCATAAAGATTTTCGGAGAGAGGACATCAAAGATCATCATGTAAGTAGTTAATTAAAATGACAAAAATCAAAAGAAATAAAAACAGTTAATGACAACATGAACTGATGCTACAACAAACATAAAAATACATAATGATAACATTAAAAACCGCGACAAGAACTTTTAATTAATTTCACATTCATTGCTGCAAAAAAAAGATGAAAACAGTTTGAATACAAGTCACAAACAACATCAACAGACATTGTCTAGTGAAGTTGCTTTCATAAACCAAAACGCGATATCCCAAAAAAATCGAAAATTCTGTCTTTGATTTCATTTCTCACCTTAGAATATGTGGCATTAGATGGACTAATCAAAATAACTGACTCCTTTATTGGGAACATGAAAAACACAGTAAAAAAAATACGCATAAATTTTCTCATTTTCATACTGAAATTGAGGAATAAATCATTTTCACATGTTCTTCTTTCGATCTTTGTCTGATCCCTTTCGTACGCCCCAGGTTATGATGAGTTCAAACCCAGCAAATAACAATGTAACTTTTTGAAAGTCTTACGTAGTCTTATAACAAACCCGCACTGAGCAAGCGTGGTGATCAAGCTCATGCAGCCCGATACGGGGAACATCATTACAGACAAAAAAAATGTTTTGGGTTACTGCTTTTTACTCACAGAGCCAGACTAGTGATAAATAAAGCGCGGTCGACTCTTGCGCAGCGGGGGGCGGAGTTAACACCTACTCGCGCTCCGGGGCGCCCAGCGAGAGGAGCAATAAAATGGAAAGAATCGCCGCGTGCGTGACAGCTTATCAAACTGATGTTACTGTGATACACAGTTTTGTTTAATTTTGGCAATAAACTTGATGTTCGGTGATGATTTGAGGAGGAAGCACCAGGGTAGCCCGCGAGATACTATTGTTCTTACGTTTTTTGCTATTTGCAGGTCAGTGTCAGGCTGTATGTTCAACAAAATATGATTGGCTACTGAAACACGTCATGTATTTTTAAAATTATAATCATTGCAAGTTTTAAGTTCATTTCATCCTATTGAATGACTACTTCATGAAAAAAGTCATCGTTAGAGTTTAGTTTTTCTACAACGACGATTGACGTAGGTTATTCGGTAATTGAATACCGGTACATTTTTGATGTCTCCATCATTGGTAACCACAGACAGCTTTTTATTAGTCTAGCTTGCGATTCACGATCACAGGTTTTGCTGGAAAATGCCAAGCAATGAAATGGACGCGTACTATTTGTTTATTTGCCAAAATGGTAAATCTTGAATTCAACTGAAAAAAAAAGATAAAAGCATGCAAAAGTAATTTCATTCTTACAGCTACTTTATATTACCTACTTACTTTGTGATGCAAACACATTTGTAGATTGGACGGTTCAAAAACTTGGTAACACGTCGCACATGCAACCGCAACGTATGTCCAAAGATGTCGTGTAAATTGTAATAATAGAAAATAGTTGCATTTAGCACAATTATGGCGCCACCGCCAAGCCTACAACATTCAACGTAATGGATGCCTTGTCTCAACAAACAATTGTCGCCACAGTCAAGTAGTTGTGCAAAAACTTGGGAGAATGGGGACGATGACACATTTTAAACTGAGGGTTCTGTACAGTGTTTATTACATTAGCGGTTGCCCGCGACTTGGTACGCGTGGAGATTGGTATGTTACGTGGAAAAAAAACCCATAGGTATGCTATTCAAGATTAAAATCTATATTTGTGCCAAATTTCATCCAGTTTCGTTCTGCTGTTCTGGCGTGATTTAATAACAAACATAAGGTAAAGGCAACAATATAAGATTAAGTTTATTGAGGCAATAGTCAAACCGGTAAAGGCCATATTTCCGGTTTGTCTGATCCTGGAGGTCTGACAACCAAGGTTCTAAGAGGTCTTCTGTAATGGGTCCTAGTTTAAAGTCCTTAAAGCCCAGAGAAGGTGGCAACAGTTTCAAAGCGTGTAGTTTATCGTCATAAATGTTCGGTGGCTCATTACAAAACCCACATACATCAACCCATACATCACATCCAATTATTATATTTTGAGTTTCTCGTCTTGTTACCGCTGAGAAAGTCACTCTGTCGAGGCAGTTCTATTCTGATTGCCAGCTGAAGCAACTGTTGCACCACAGTGCCTTTAACTCTCTCAACTTGGGAGTCGAACCTAGCACCTTATGCTCAGCAGTAATGTGCGACCACAAGACCAACGGGACAATAAAATTATACTCGTATTCATATGAAAAGTTTTTGTTCGTCTATAGTACGGTAATTCTAGTTTTTTTTTTTCAAACAAAAAGAACCTAATTGCTATTTTTTCTAGTGGCGCTGTCTTGGTAAGTGCGACGTAATTACTTTGTGTCCCCTCAGGCTAGAGCCGGCCGAGCGTGGTCTTCAAGACCTGCGCCTAGAGGGACGTGCCCATAGTGAAAGTTCGACCGTTGAACGTCAAGACAAAAAAATAGGAACTTATTTTTAGACTTACAGTAGACTAGAAAAAGGTGTTTCTACTACACTGCATGAATGAAGAGTGTTTCTTGGCGAAGGTAGATGGCATGTGACCAAGCCAAGACCGAGAACTATCGTACTTTTGGTCAAGCGTTATGCCTGTCACTATGACATAACTATCAAACTATAGTCCCAAGATATGACGTACGGCGGGCGGTTTGGGAGGCTGTTTCTTGTAAACTAGCGTTCAAAAAATTATCAGCCTTATTTTGACTTTTGATTGATTGATCGCAGGGATAGAAATAAACTTGCCCATGTCAAATCACGCGCTTAGTAAGGATTATAAATTTCCGGCTTAGAGATTGTTGCCTAGTGTCTAGTGGTCTTGCGTGTGCAATACCTCTTTGCACGCACATCTTTAACTACTTATTGCGAAAGACAACATAACTGGCACGGCTAAGATACGAGCTCGGCAAGTTTCACTTAAACATTACACAGGGTGGAACTGGTGGAAGGGGGGGACTCAAACTAATACCACACGCTATTCAGTACATCAATCCCCCCCCACATGGAAATTTTTCACCGGTAATTCAAAACAAAAAAAAGCTGCGCCATACATTTTGACCGTGTACCTACTTTGCACATTTTTAGAAAACAGCTGATTTTTTTTATAGCCGATGTACTGAGTACGTGCTACGTGGTATTCGTTTGTGCATCGATGTCCCCCGACCTACCTGTATTCATCACCCTTATTAGTTTTATAATACAAAACGAATTTTGTCGGTTTATAACCTTTTAAAGCCTCCAGGGCTGCATCGATTTTTCTCAATTCGAATCTCAAATAGACCTGGGTTAGGATATAGCACAATTTTTACCTCAATAGAGTTATTCGACGATCACATGGGCAAAAACGCAGGCAAAACCTATAGTAGATACAATTATTATAACGTGAAGCACTCACCGTCTCAAATTTTCAGCTTGTGATGTGATGTACGGCATACAGCGGCCAGTTTTTCTGCGCAGGAGTCGTCCAGCGTGCGTTCGTCATAGTTTTTACGTCAGCGCTTCGCCGCCGGCATTCCGTTCAAATTATACCGACCGTGTGTGCTGACCATGAGTTTGGAGGTATTGATGGATTTACCAGTCTTAGCGAGGGGAGAGGGCTGGCTAAATAATCACTCTGCCAGGTTAAGCAATACTTACCGAGGTTGATATGTGACCATTACAACGACTCAGATTGCACTATAAACCGCTGATTCCGGTTGTCTTTTACAAATCTTTGACAGTCGATATGTCTGACAACCAATTTTATCAAGAGGTATTTGGACTTCCACAAGTTATCCAGCAACTGCTCCATGTGAAATACAAAACAGAAAAGGAGGTTTTTAATCTGTCTTCTCATTAAAAAGCTTTCTATTCACGTTCAGTACAGTGGTAGTATTAATTTTGTAAAGTACCTACTTAAGTTTCTTTAGATAATATAATCACTCGGCATTTTATATTGGCAGCTGCAATGTTCCAGCTGGCACTTACAATATAATATGTCTAGTTAATTCGAATAAATCAGGTTAGTTAAGAAACTAGTAGAATGGTACTATCTCGTAGTGTAAAAGTCATGAACAGTCGTTTAATTTCAAGGTTTTCGAACGCAGGACCGGTGGAGTAGCAGATAGGTTTTCATACATTCATCATTGTTTAACAAGCAGTATCTATATATATAAAATCTAATAAAATCTGTTATCTTTTTACAGGCACAACCAACATGGCTCCCTCCAAAAGTCTCCATAAATTCTTCTCTCATGGCCACTACACCCCGTTCCGTCCTCACTTTTTGTCGTCCATGGCAAATTCACTTAATTGTGTCTGCGACCCCATGACACTCCAGTCTCGCGGTAATTGCGGGCAGGCCTCGCAAAGGCTTCGCAAAAGCCTCGCAAATAGCCTTTTTGGCCTCTCCCCGACGAAACACGGCTGTCCGGCTAATGGGGGCGAAATAGCCGCAGAATGTTTGTCAATCAACTTTTTGTTGGTACGTGTTTAATTGTTAAATAATTATGGAGTGTTATTAGGAGTCTTGTTTTTTGGGGAATAGTGATGCTGTGTTGTGAAGAAGGATTTATTTGTGAATTGGCTTCTGTTGTGGATTTGTAAATGGTCCGAGCTCGGCTACTTAATCCCTTAACCGTCTCTTTTTGGACACCCACGATTTCTTTTGTCCGTCAACAGATAGGTACCTACTTAGTGTTGAAATCATTAGACTTTATTTAATGATAGGATTATATCAAGTTCTCTTCTTTCCTCCTACTTTGCTGAGCCGAACTGAGTCAACAAAGATATGTCTTTGTAACCTACCACTTGAGTTGACATTGTGGAACGTTTTAAATATTTTGAGTCCTTTCGATTCCCAGAGCTTCTAAAAAGTAATTACGTCAGTACAGCCAACAGCCCCAAGCTACGGTTCCAGTCGGTTACTCATAGTAAATACGGTAATTGTCGGTGAGCTTGTAGTTATAGTAACGTAATAGTAAAAACAAACCATGTAACACGTCATACATCAACGGCTCGACGACGCGACGCAGCCAGCGCAGGCGCAGCTGCTACACTTGTGTGAAAATTTGCTAAAAGATCGTTAACTTTCAATTATATCCGTATTGAGTTAAATATGGATGTGTCACGGCTTCTGTCACATAATGCTCATAAAAAAAAAAAACATTATTTTAATAATTATGTGTTTATAGGGTGTGAAACCTACTAATTGATGACAAATAAGACTGCCTCCTTGGTCTAGTGGTCGCAAGCGTGACTGCTGAGCATGAGATGCTGGATTTGATTCCCAGGTCGGGCAAAGTGATATTGGTTTTTTCCATCAGGAATTTCTTAGTAGCAGAAGCCACGGATTCTGGATGTGGGCCCGGTTGATGGCAATAGGCTCGCCTCCTATGAATGGGACTTAAACATAACTGGCGAAATGTGTATGTATGTATGTCATGTACTAAAGGTCCACCTAACCCTCTGGAGACATCAGGCGTCAAGTTGAAGCAGGAACACTACAAAAATATCATTAATTCACAGATAGATCGTCAAGGACTTCTTCGCTAAAGGATACACCATCGACGTAATACCCGCCATATAAGACATACCCTATCAATAAGCAATCAATACACGGCACGTTTGCCATTGTCACCACACTTTTAAGTCATCACAGTCGGCGAATGTACCTGTAGACCGTACAGTCCACTGCACGTTGGTGGAATCATTTTGATTTTGAGCTGGCCTGGCTTATAATGGAGTTTCAATAGAATAGGAGGCTAGTTTATTCTTCTTTTCATGTGAAATAACAACAACCCAAATGTTTGACTAGTCATTTTCTATTTGTCTGCGTTTTCACAAACGATTCGATTCGGAAAGCCGTATATCTATCTCGCTCGCTTTCGTAATGCCAAAAGACATAGACATACGGCTTGTCGAATCGAATCATTGGTCAATGCGGGAGCTGGACAGTTCTGTCATATTGCCTAGTTAATAACTCTAGTATTTGCAGGGGGTTGTCAGGAAGGTACATACGTTCATTGTTTGGGAAGAGTCAATAAACATTGCAAAGCGTATTCTGCCTACAATGTCCCCACGACCTCCTCTCTATGAGACGGAATGGGCTATAATCCACCACGCGGACCCAGTGCGGGTTGGTAGATGTCACATATTTTCGTTCACCGTTTTGAGAGCAGTGGTGATGAATTAAATTAAACGTGCCTGTCCGGGATCGAACCCGTGGCCTTAATATCTGGGCCACCGCCGCTCTCGAAGAAGGGGAAATGGGAAGGGTTTATGAGACCTACCTTATGTTTGGCCATTATGTTGGTTTTGTTATCAGTAAAGTGCAGTCTTCTGTACCCTGTCGGAGTTAGTCAAAGTGACATTAATATTCGTCCGGTATTCGTCTTCCTGTGGAACAATTGGGCGATATTTGCATTTGGCGTGAATTGCGGTACGCCTCGCCTCTGTCAGCGTGTGCGCACCGCCGCCATATCTGACGTTTTAATTACAATTCTGTGGTGTACGCGGGTGCTGTATGGTGTCAGTGGGAGCGATTTTGTAGATTGAATTGAAGGGGCATGGACTTGGAGTCCTTTATGTGTGTACCTAAATAAAAACATTGTAAATAAAATCTAGGTTCAATATGCCAAATATTTCAAAGATCATCATAGTCTATGATATGTTAAAGAGTCCATATCAATTTCAACGCAGTACTAGTTTAGATAATTTCGGAGAATGAAAAATGTGTGCGTGTGAGCTAAAACTAAATCAATCCATTTTAAAATGAAGCCCTTTTTTGTTTCGGCTTCTAGTTAGCTTGATTACTTTGGACAATCGACGTTACTATACAGCTGTGTGTTTTGCATTGGTCGTAAATAAGTTATGTAGCAGCTGCTATATAACTCATTTACGACCAATGCAAAACAGTACTTATTAAAAAACTTGTTTTAGTACAGCTTTGGTATTATTAATCTAGGAACTCTTTTAGAGCTACTATAGAACTACTAAGCATTTAGTAAAAAAAAAACATGAATGTATACAAGTTTTGTGCATACAAGGTTTTTTTGGCGTTCTAATGACAATGGGGCGCTGTGAACATTAATTTTAAAAATCAATTGAGAGGTTATAAAAAAACATAAAAAGTGGTGTTAATTCAGATCATAGAAATTATATCTATGGTTTAGATAAATACCCTGCGCCAAAAGTTTCTTGCACACTTTAAGGTCTATCCACACATATCAAGGCCGTGCCCGGGACGTGACAGGGCCGTGGCCGAAATTTGAACGAGTTATATGTATAAAGTGTACACTCCGATATTTTTTTGAGGGCACGGTCTGTCCACGTCCCGGGCACGGTCTGTCCACGTCCCGGGCACGGTCTGTCCACATCCCGGGCACGGTATGTCCACGTCCCGGGCACGGTCTGTCCACGTCCCGGGCACGGTCTGTCCACGTCCCGGGCACGGTCTGTCCACGTCCCGGGCACGGCTCTGATATGTGTGGATAGACCTTTAATCTCCAAATTAGTTTCACTCACCGTCCTCACATAACATAACACCACGCCTGTAATCCCCGACAGGTAAGACGGAAGTGTACCTTACAGTATACCCACGTTTCGCCCGTTATGTTAAGTCTCATGTAATTAGATATCTTGATGGGAAAACCCAATAACACTGCGACCCGGGAATCGAACCCAGAACCTCATGCTCAGCAGTCGCGCCTGCGTCCATTCGACCAACGAGGCTGGCCGCCGTCTTTAGTTTAATAGAAATTCTACAAACGTGACTCATGAGAAGGAATTCCTTAAACTTTGCCTGAGAATCCGCTCCTCGCTCTCAGTGAACCCGTACCCCTCACCCTACAGTCCACGCATGCGTCCTTAATTAGGCATTCCCTCGGCGTCCGGCCGGCGTACGCGCACCGTGCAGGCGGCGCCTTTGACACGCCGTCGCGCCATCCCGCTCGCACAATGCAACTATTCATGACGACCTACCAACGTAAACTGACCTCCTTGACTCTTTCAATATCAAACAGTTGATCTAAGTGGCAGGGATCCGGATATATTGGACGAGATATCGGAGGAAGATACTGAGACTGTTAATGGATTGAAGACTTTGTGGTTTTATAGTTAAGGTTGCGAGTATGTTGTGGAGTTTTAAAGTATCAAAGGTGTTATTGGAGTGATGTAATGAAGGGGCCTAATTGTGTATTCTACTTGGAACGCCGCTATACTGAAAGATAAAGGCACGAGGGTAAAGGATAGCACTGTCTCCTTCACTCCTCACTTCAGTAACTTAACATGAAACTTGAAATTGAAGTCTTTATTTAATTTAGCGATATCTTTAAAAAAACTTTAAATGCGACGTTAATTGAAAATTCAATCAGCAACAGCAATTAGTGAGCTGACTGATATTTTTGAATAAACTCAAATGGATTTTTAATCGCAAAAAACGCTAAATAGCCTTAAAAAATACCTACCTAATTTAACAAAGTACGTAATTCAATTAATTGGCTATCATAAAAGAAAAACATTTTTATACTCATTTAATACTAATTCGCAACATCAGTAGACCGCACATCAAAATCCCTTTGACTTTGAGCTGGCCTAGCATAGTACGGAGTTTCAATAGAAAAAGTGGCCAGCTTACACTGGTTGTGTTACAATTGACGTGCGGCCTACGGTAAACTAAAATAATAAAAACTCTTTTCCATAAACATGAACCATTAGTCAATTTCACGGCATACGCGAAATTAATTCAATAGAAGGACACCATCGCAGTAGGTGGGCACATAATGATCTGTTGTCGGTTAATAAATTACTATAATTAACGTCTCTTAGGCTACAGACAGCCATTTTTTATTAAAATGCTGTCTATAAAAGATAGACTTGTCCCAGATGATATTTGTCACAACTTTCTCAAGATGTCTTTGTTTTTAAGATACTGGAAAGAATTGTGCAAGTATCGTGGCAGGGGGCGTTCTGTGGTTTCTGCCAATACCCATGGTAAAAGGTAATAGTTAATGTATGTATACAGAAGAAAGAGTTGTCTGGGAAAGTATGTGCGACGTCAAATTAAGTTTTCTCAATAAATAGCTCTACGCTAGCTTTGTCAATAGACAGTTTTTTGGGAAAACTTGTCCTTAGACACTTCCTATAAAAGCCGTATAAAGACTTTTAACACCACCATTGTCCGACCGATTCTAATCCTCTGTCTGTGAACTCTTACCAGCAACATGTAATAGTATGTAGCTTATATCAAAAGCATGTACCCACAACGTAGTAACGTCGAAGCTCTATAATAAAATTTTAGAACCTCTCAATTACCAACACTTTTATTGCAGCAATTTCGTAAAATAAAATCCAACCTCATGGGCAGATACACTTAATTTTATACGTTCTTCATTGTTCTTTCCATCCCGCTCGCTCCCGATTCAAAGACAGAGACGGTTAAAATTACTCCCACTGATTGCAGTGAGCCGTACACGAATTAGGCCCTTTTCGTTTTTTTCTTTTCATCTTAATGCCCTGTTCATGCGTTCAGACCTTTTATCGGAACATATGCATGTTTCTGAACGCACCGGCCGACCGGTTTCGTTCCTTTGCCTTTGAATTGAAACGCCGCGCCGCGTTCGAAATTTGAATCAGTCTGCGCCAAGCTAGAGACGGGGAAGGACGCGCGCTTGTTTTTAAATAAAATAAAATATGTTTACGATTGAACAGTGTTTACCAACAGTGATTTTGTGACTGAGTTAGTTAAATATGACATGATATAATAGTGTTATTTATTATTTGTGAATTAGATACTATGGCTCGGATTTTTTGTTTTCTTCTGCTTGTGTGGCTGGTATCTGCTGACCAGGAAGAGGTCGAAGGTGGCAAGTGCGAGCGGATCAAGCTGCCACTATGCCAGGATTTGGGATACAATTGGACAGCCATGCCCAACCTGATGGGACACAAAGATCAAAAGGAGGCTGAGGAAGCGGTAAGAGAAACTTTTGATAAACAGGACTATACACTAGAGACAAATCTTAAAATACTAAAACCAATGCCAAAGAAGTTTTATGAAATATAGAACATGCTAATTAGTTTTCTGAACCAGAATACAAAAATGAAATAGCAGCGGCCGTATTAAACTTTAATGATAAGCATAAAGCTAAAGAGGCAATAATCGTAACGCAATTTCCTGCGAACTCTTCTTGGAAATCATTAAATTTTACAATTGCCATTGGAACTTGGAACAAAAAGATAATTGAGAGTGCGAAGAAAACATAGGTTGAAAGAATTAACGTTCTTGTCATACAAAGTAGAGGGTTGGCCATGTATCAAGTTTTATGGGGTCCTGTATCATATGTTAGGGCCACCCCATTGTTATCAGTTGATTTACGATGGATAGTAGAATAGATTTTATGGTTTGTCAAACTGATATTGAACATGTAATGTGCGATGTTTCGGAGGGTCCTATTGTTGACTTTCGCTACAACATTGTCTACTGTATGAAGCGAGTCTTTTAAATTGATTGCCGTTTCCACCCTTGTATCACAGTTTCACACGAGTTTCTTTTATGATTGTTTGTAAAGCTTCCTAGATTCTATTTTAAAATTCTGGTCAGGAATTGTTTACCATTTGAGAACCAGATATGTTATCACGTTGAGATCATCAGCTGCTACCTCAATTGTTTCCTCTTTTGGAATTATGACATCAGGCAAAAAAGTCTCAACTTGTTAACTTATAAAATGTCTGTTGGTAATCTAATTCTTGTTCCATATAAAGTCTTCGCCATTGTTTACGCGATAAATCGTAAAGCGTGGGCGTCGAACGGAACGACAGACGTGAGCGATAAGGGGCAGCAAATAGCGGCCTCTTATCACGCGGCACATCAAAGGCTCGATCTTGTATCGCCGCCGCGCTAGTCGCGCAAACCGGCTCCGTCCGTTCCAACCACACCTGTTGAACTACATAAATCCACTGCAAAAAAATCAACGATTGAAGTTTCTTTATTGATGCTGTGTGTGAAGTGCCCTCTCTCACAATAATCCCGCTTTTAAAGCTGTAAATATGCGATATTGCAAATTACACAGGATTAATAACGTTAGTATGACCGCATTAAATCAATAAACACACTACCGGCACTTTCATACGTGTACTATCGCTGATAGTGATATCTTTACAGCGGCATAACGCAAGAGCAACCATTTATTTTTATTTATATGCCTTATCGAATCGGTGCTATCTTTGCCTTAAGTGCCGATGTGTATCGGTTAATGCCACCTTATCGGCGGCATCGCTTTAAACCGAACATATATCTGATATCTTTAGTTATATTTGAAATTTGCTAAGCCGATAGTGCAAGACGATTGCTAATGTTTTGTCATCACTAGTAGTATTTGTGACACCTACTTCTACTCCAACCTTATAGTAAAGTTCTTCGATTTCATTGCTATCTCGATTATCTAGTCTCTGTTTCAACTTACCGCTTTTAAATTGTACGCTAATTAAGTGCCCTATTAGAATTATAATTGGCAGTGATTATCTCCGATCCCAAGCCGATGGGCTCTTATGAATAATCTCGTCGATTGCGATCAAATTTAATATCAGTCGAGTCGAGGAATATTCGGAGTGGATGCAAGTTTTACCATTATCTTAATTGATAAATTCTTTTGATCATTGGAATCAAGAATTGTAAGTAAGGCGAGTTTTTCATTCCAATTAGTACACTTTGCTCTTTTCATTTCGACATTTCTAGACAGTCACGTTTTATTATACATAGTTCCGTATTACATTTTCTCTGTAAATTCGTCGACCCGCGACATTCACAATCGCGCACGGAATCTCCTCCCACGTGCTTTTTTATCTTTGACAAAATGATCTCAGTTTTTTCGTTATTTAGGTTGAGAGAGACATTCACGTTCGACTTAAGTGAACCGTCTTTCCAGAATTTAGTGAGTCTAACACAACATCATCTATATCTCGGCTAGAATCTTGGAGCAGTGGAAGTGGGCCGGTCCATTCACGAGGAGCTCCATCTGATGCGGCCCCGCCGGCGCCGGCGCCGTCCGTTCACCTTTAGATTGGGCAATTAAAGTCACATTACTTGCCCGATGATTTGTTACGTGTGTGTGTACTGTCTTGGCAACATAATTCCACAACACCGTTTCTTGAAAATCTAAATCATTTCGATGCAGACATAAAACATCCTCATCCAAATGTACTCCCCAAACTTCAACAAATACAATTTCCTCTAAATGTTTTGTGGTTACAAATTCTAAATCCCGTACAAACAGTCGTCCAAGGCCAACAAAGACCGGCTTTTAGCTCTGGAAGGTGGTAATGAGCCAATTTTAAGGCACCCACACCTTTACCTCTGGCTATTAACACTGTGTTAAACTAACAAACCGTGGCTCTAAATGCGAACATAACATGTAGAGTTTATGATGTACTGGTAATATTAATACCCAAATGAAGAACCAGATTGAGGTTACCAGAAATCTGTCTAAAAATATTTGTTTCAAAGAACTAATTCTAGTTTCTGAAGTTTTGAACGCGATTCATGCAATGCCTTTGTACTCAAACAAATCTTGGAAACAAAGAGTTCCTTTTTTAAATATTCATAAACCTTTCTTATAACTAATAATACTCTTATAAAAGGCAATATTTCGCTTCTAATAAAACAATAAAGTATTTTAAAGTGCGTTAAATGAGTTGCGTACACCTTGATAACCTATTTCCCTACATTTGGTCGGCTTCTTTGTGGTACCCGTGTTTTTACCGGTGATTCGGCGCTCGCACCAGGTACAGCTGTTAAGGTGTTATTGAGAAGTCCCTAGCGTTATTCTTTGAACCGGCACCCTATCATTAGCGCAGGTATGCGAGTATAATGTCGGATCATAAAAGGCCCGGTGTCTCACGCATGAAAGAAAGTTTTTGATGCTGTTAAATCCTCTTTCGTTATTGCTGAGCTCGTTATTCGCGTCCGCCGCTTGCTTCAGACCAATTCTGATGGATATCTTATCTGCTTCTTAATTATCTTTTTTCTTTAATCTTTTCTGTGTCTTTATAATATTTGCTTACTATTACAAAGTTTCCTGTCGTATAAAAGTCACTGGACAAAAGCGTACAAGAGTTATAGCTAATTAATTCTGCAAAAACCTGATCGATTTTTTCTTGGTTATGTTATTTAGGAAATGCGAGTTTAAATCTTAATTTATACATCTGATGGAGCTCGGAATCATATTTATTGCTGCGCTGGACCTGTTTTTGAATAACTTAGCACTTTTTATAGTAAAAAAACGCAGCACTTTGTGCGGCCGCCTACCTGAGGTAATTAGGGGCGGCAATTTGTGAGCTCTCCGGTTCGTTTTTGCCGTTTTAAGTGCGCGAGCGCCGCGGGGCTGGTCTTCGGCAGTCGCGGCTCTCAGCCTTGGACTCAAACTATTACATAGTGAAACAGAACTGTAATTATAGGCCCGATGTGTGATGCAAAAAGTTATGATGGATGCTTTCTGGTACTTTGGCTTTCTTTGGTTGCACAGTAACTTTTTTAAAGCCACTGTGTCGAGTACGTTCCTAAAGTTAATTTCGAGGACTTTTTGCATTTCCAACCTACTTATCTACATCTTATCCACTATCCATATTGATCTCCTAAACAACAAAAAAATATTTTTATCGTTTTCTCTGTACTTATGTACAGAGAAAACGATAAAAATATATTTTTTTTTTTTGTTTTGTTATGGATTATTATAATGATCGTTATCGATCATTATAATAATCCATAACAAAACTGTTTAATGAAACCAATCTCAAAAGCTGCCGCGAATTCGTCACGCATACCAAAACCGATCAAAGGGCAGCCGTTTCCCATATTAATACCGAAGTACCGACAATTGCAGCTTTTAATTGTGCTTTAACTATACCGTTAACAATCACAAATTACTTGTAATAAAGTCGTAGTTAAGTGCGTCGCGGGAAGGAGGGCTGAGAGGGGAAGGGGGTACAGGCGGCGAGATCAAAGGCGCGCGATTACCGCACGATGCGCGGGCGCATTCGTTTCGTTTTATTGCGTCGCTCGGTGCGTTCACCCGATGCGATCTCGATGCGTTCGATTCTCTATACCTACTCGATGCCGGATCGATGGCTGCCTTTTAATTGTAGATCGCTTTAGTTTTGTTTTTGTATGCTGTTAATTGATGAGCTATGTTTTGGAATGTTATTTAGTTGCAATAAAAGGATGTAGCTTTTATAGCGCTCTTTTAAGATTAAAAGCTTTAATAGGTACTTCTGCAGCGGAACGATTCCCAAACATACCGCAGACTAATATTCTAGTTCAAATTGACAAAATAACTTCCCAATGACGTTAACAAATCTTTTCATCCATCTAGGGTTGCCAGGTCGCCAAACCTAATAGCCGGACAGACCAGCCAGTTTGGCCGGACATTTGGGTAGAAAGGCCGGACACCCTACATTATTGAGGATTTTGTACTATGAGCGACGGGCGGTACTTCGGTCTGCGTGAGCGACCGAAGTCGACTCTCGTCGCCTGCGCTCGGCCACGCTCGGCGCTCGCTCGTTTGCGAAATGTAAAAAGCCTAACAAAAGCCGGACAAGCCGGACGCCGTTTATTTTGGCCGGACACACAATCAAAAAGCCTACCTATGTCCGGCTTTATCCGGACGCCTGGCAACGCTATCCATCAATGAGTTCACCAAACGTGCAAAATTTCGTCAAACTTCCTTGTAAAGCTAGTTGTATTCCAGAAATGGCAGAGTCATCGCCAGAAAGGTAGGTGGGAGGCGTATGGAATGCAGCCCAATTAGATAGATGCCGAGTCCCTTCCGACGCGAGTCGAGCCCCAGTCATTATGATATTGCCATGGATTAGACGGGCCTAGATATCTCGAGTGTATTAATCAGACAAGCTATTAGAGAGTTTGTGTGAGTTTATGAGCTGGAAGCTTCTTAATTTTCTTGGTACTCAGACAACTGACAAACGAATGACTTGAAAAAGATTAGTGTCATCAACAGTTTATTTAAGCACCATTTCCTCTCATTTGAGTGCCAATATTAGGAGAAAAATCTTTGTAATTTTATTGGTCTGGACCTGGACCCGCGTGGTTGATTAATGATTATGTATGGCCCACATTGGGGCTTTCATACCATGCAGCTTTGGCAATGTTAAGAGCTGATGTTTATGACTGGGACTAATCTAGCATTCTATTAAAAAAAAAGCATTATTAATTAATCTAGCATTCTAGATATTGAAGTAGATATTGAAGACTTGCTTGATCTCATCTACACATGCATGACCGGATAATATTTCGAAGAGGCGCCGTCTACCTTGTGTTATCAATACTCCAGTGTCCAGTATCTTTGTATGTAACGTTTAGTTAATGATCTACAGATATTGACGGCTCTGATTGATAAATTTTATCGTTGATGGCTGCGATCACTATCAGATATCACATATTCTGGGAAAATATTCGATAGAGTGTACTGTACTGGAGATATGTTTTTAGGTATTAACTGTGGACGTTGATACGGATTCCTTAAGTTTTACGTTTCTTTACATTTAACGTAGGATTTAAAAAAAAAACTTAGGTTATCTATATAAAAACCCTGTGGAATTGATAGGAAGATAATTAATGAAGACAAAAAATTTATTGAGTCCATTTCGATAGCTACCGTATTATTTGATATTTAAACGTTAGGTACCTATATTGTTCTCGTTTATCTTTTTATTGAATTTAAATGCGATATTTAACTAGTCCAGAATAAATAAGTGGTGATTATGCTAATATTATAATGCGGTGCTTTTAATATGACAATCAATTTGATGTTAATCTTACTTGGCGACATTCTGAACAGCCATTCATTAGTAATCCGCCTACGCAACGTACCTATACATTTTGTGAATTGAACAGGAGGCTAAATCTTAATAAAAAAACAGTATTTTTTAATTTTATTTTAAAGTGTGTTAGATGGACGGATGGGATGGATGGCTAAGATGGACTAGACGTTCTGTTAGTCTCTTTTGTACTCTAAAGTGGCATTATAGTAACACGTTTACTGTAAGAGTGGCTAGTACAGGCCGAGAAGTTGGTATCGGAAAGCTTAAATTTTCACCTGATTCGATGTATCGATATTATTGTTATAGAATCGAAAGTGAATCGAATCACGGATCGCTAAACCACAATGGAATATTTATACTGTGGCTAAACACGGGTCAGTGCTCTACCTTACAATGTAATCGATTAAAACAGTTAAAAAGGTCGGCGGTATTGGCGAGTATTTAATTCAACCCGTACCTTTTAGAGGATGGTCGTTGGGACCGGCGCGCGCGCATAAATAACCATTAAAAACTGTTTATCTCTGCTCACGACAACGCCGCCTCGTTCTCTTGTCAATTACACTTCCACTGAGGACGCATACGTTAACTGCCAGTCCTGCCATACTGCCGGTCCGCCATCCCAGTTGAATGGTTAAAACCTTTTTGTTTGGCGGCATCGAGTTTTACATGTGTTTAAAAATAAATGACTTATCAAATGAACACTAGAAATGCGAAGACACGCACGCAGCCTTTAATTTATTCGCTATAGTTGTCAATTAACGAGAACTTGTGTCGGAATTAACATGTTATATCTTTTGGTTAGTTTATGTCCGAAGTCTACGTGGAACTTTGTAGTTAATTATTTATATATAAAATTGGTGGTTATAATGAAAGCACATTAAAGAAAGATAAAACGTGAACGTTTAAGTTACGAACAAGTTGTACAACAACTTTTACGTAAGGCTTCTAAGGCGGCATACAGCTGACCTTGTTGTGAAAACAAGTAACAAATAATATTTTCTAAAGGTTACAAAAATGTAAGTAACTGTTAATTGAACGTATCTAATAACTTCGTTGAATAAATATACCTACATGAAAGCTGGGATAACTTTTCTCCTTAAAAACTTCAGCTAATGGGTTGTGCAGGACAAAAATAGGCAGACGCTTCTTGTAAAATACTGGTATTCAGCTGCATCCGGTTAGACTGGAAGCCGACTCCAGCAAGTTGGAAAAAGGCTAGGCAGATGATGATGTTTACAAAACCAGCTAGTTTCCATATAGACAATACCATTTAATTATCTGTGCCGGCTGAATGCGATATGCCAGTGACCGCTAGCTATGAAATAATGAGTGGAAAGCAATAGAAAGTCATTAGAGCAACCGTAATGGCTGCCGGTAATCGAGGCAAAAAGCAATAAATACAGACTACTATCTCATTCTCACTCCACGCGTTTATGAGAACGTGAGATTTTTATTATGACGATTGAAATTATCTGTGAATATTTTAACTTTAATCTCTTTTTTGTAAGCTTTATGCTTTGGCTTAATGTTTCTGCATAATTTGAAGTGTGTGATTATGCAAAATATCTCTTGATCAAGACGTTACTGATTTTATAATAGCGCGCTTGCTTTTAAATGGCCATTGTTAGATCTTTTATTAAAATTTGTCAATCGTGTGGTCGAATAAGTTTAGTACTGTACTTATTACTTTGTTATTATCAACATCTGGTCGGCAATAAATCTATACTAATATTATAAAGCTGAAGAGTTTGTTTGTTTGTTTGTTTGAACGCGGTAATCTCAGGAACTACTGGTTCGAATTGAAAAATTCTTTTTGTGTTGGTTAGCCTATTTATCGAGAAAGGCTATAGGCTATATATCATCACGCTGCAACCAATAGGAGCGGAGCATCAATGACAAATGTTGCAAAAACGGGGAAAAATTATTCTCTTTGATAGCTTCCGTTGCGTGCGCTGCGTAAACGGTTAAAGTTGCACAAATATAATGTAGCAGGGAATTATTTCCCTCAAAAAGGTCTCAAAAAAAGTCCGCGACGGCACATGCCTATCTTTTAAGGTTGACTCACAATAACCATTCTTATGATTTTAAAATTTGGTCAACATTAATGTTTTATTTGCGAAGGTGTTTTTACCGACATAGTATTAATCCTTATCAAAATAAATATGTTAGTCATCTTTAGCATTCAATTGTGACCAAAATTGCCCTTTACACTATTCAATTTAGATGAATATCTTAGGAGATATCACAGTTTTAAAATAACTCCGCATCAAAATAATGACCCGCGCGCGCTGCGAGGCGGGTGTTCATGTTGTTGGGAAAACCAATGTGATTAGATTCAATGCACAAATATTGTGGGGAACTTAGAGAAGGTTTTAGTTTTTGTTTCATGCTGTAATCAGTGCTCTCTATCAAAAGATTTATAAATTTAAAGTGTTCAAGAAGAACTTACCATCATTGTGTAAGATACATGCAACGACATCTATTGCACCAAAATGGTACTAATTAATAAAAATGTGCTCACAAGATAACTTTTAAATCGGGTCTGAGAGCAAAAAGTACTCTAGATTAGTCTACATGACGCTATAACCCTGTAGAGTGTGTGTTCGATCGCTTTACATGCATTATATTTTAACGGTTAAATTTCGTGCTCGATAGATGGCGCTATTAATTTCACTCCATTTTCTGAGTCGCGGTGTTAAGTTTTCCGTGAAAGAATGACCCTCGCCCGTGTCAAATGTCTGAAGCTTGGTTTATTAACCAACGAAACAAAAAGAGGAGGTTCTCAATTCGACGCGTCTATATTTTTTTATTTTATGTATGACCTGACCACGCATAACTTTTTACAGAGAAGTCCGATATACATGATATTTTGTTTTTTAAATTGAGAAATCATGTTTGGTCTCATTTCCTGCACCTTGATGAGAACTTTAGATCTAGCTGGAGTATGACGTTATCGAAGGTCTGACGATGGAGACGGAAGGCACTTGCAAGAGGTCCTCAAGAGTTTGCAGCAACAATAACGTGTTTGGGCTCAATTCGTGCACCTTGATGAGAACTTTAGGCCTTGCTGAAGTATGACTGTCATCGACGGTCAAACGATAGAGACAAATGGCAGTTGCAAGCGGTCCTAAACAGTTTGCAGCAGGTATAATATTATTGGGCTCATTTCATTCACTTTGATGAAAACTTTAAACCATACTGAGTTGTCAGTATGACTTTCATCGAATGTCTGACGATGGAGAAGGAAAGCAGTTGCAAGTGGTCCTCAAGAGTTTACAGCATCTATATCGTGTCTGGGCTCATTTCATGCACCTTGATGAGAACTTTAGACCTAGCTGGAGTATGACTGTCATCGAAGGTCTGACGATGGAGACGGAAGGTAGTTGCAAGAGGTCCTCAAGAGTTTACAGCATCTATATCGTGTTTCGGCTGATTTCATGCACCTTGATGAGAACTTTAGACCTGCCTGGAGTATGTCTATCATAAAAGGTCTGACGATGGAGACGGAAGGCAGTTGCAAGAGGTCCGCAACAGTTTACAGCAGTTTTATCGTGTCTCGGCCCATTTCAAGAACTTTGATGAGAACTTTCGTTCTAGCTGGTGTATGATTGTCATCGAGTGTCTAAAGATGAAGACGTAAGGCTGTCGAGGGTCGCGGGCCTGTGGACAGTGAGTAATGGGCTAGCTCGCCATCCGTCCGTCTTATGACGACAGGCCGTGGTGACGGCGTGTTCGTGTTCCACACGCGCCTCAAAGAGATGTCAGCAAACGGGAAGGGATCCGAGAGGAGCGAGGCCTGCCAGGGTTGCGGGACTGTTCGAAAGAGATACCGCGGCCCTGGAACGCAAAGGGCAACAGAAGAAACGTGGGTAGATTTTAGTCAGTAAAAGTCTGACAATCCCTTCCGCTCCGTCCAGAGTGGGAGGGGTCATTTGATGATTATCCATCGGTAATAGTATATAATAGGGATTTACTCCTTTTGAGAGCTTCCGTTGTGCGTGAACGGTTAAAGTATAACGCAATTATCATGTATGTCGGAATTGTCCCTCATAAAAAGCTCTAAAAAAATATCCACAATGGCCATATGTCTAACTTTTAAGGTTGACGCACACTCTCTCTAACCTCTCTTTCTTTTATGTACGCACGCACGCAGACGAAGTTGCGCGGGTCAGCTAGTTACTTATATTATGATAACAATAGACGCGGTTAGGCGGAATTGCTTTTGTTTTATTGGCGTTCTTTTCTCTATTTTTCTAATTAATCACCCGTTGTAGCGTCCGCCAGATGAACTATTACTTTTTAAACGTCAAATTCGTGACAGTTGACGGCCATCTTGTAAAAATATAGTGTTTTTAATTCGTGAATTCGCATGTATTATTGGCAAAGGTATTTGGCAAGCTTTCCCAGACGTTGTTTGAAAACAAATAAAGGATGTCTGTATTCGCAATGTTGGCAACGGCATAGACGATTTTATTTCAGGTCATAGCTGTATGGTATTTTTGCGCAAATGGGTAACAATTGCTGTAAATATTTAAGTTTTGACGGTAATGAGTCAACGAGGCTATTTTTCATGGAATCATGGTAAGGTATTTATTTGGGAAATGTTAAACTATTGTGAACTTCTCTCGAGGTTATTTCAGATTTATTAAACAGGTCCGGCACCAAAGCTACGACCTAAATTAGCGGTTAGGAATAAAACCTAAAATAATCCTTCTCACTGGCTTACCTGAGGTTTAATTCAAATATACCTACAGACAGGAGTAACCCGAGAATTATGTTATTAACTACGTACTTACATAAAATATACTTTGTGTTGTGCAACTGCCATACAAGCTTAGCCAAGAAAGCAATCAAGCGTACAGACCTACATTTTAAACCACCTTACTTCATTGTTGACCAAAAAAGAACCAAGAATTTAAGAAGTAAATGTATCTCGAAAGCTTGTAGACGTCCGTCTGCCCTAATTAGCTGTTATCAGCTGATAACTGCTGGCGCCATCCGCCTGTACCATTCACTATACGACTTATCCGACAACTATAAAATATAAATTGTCTAGGATGTGGCATCCGCTGCTGCCGATTATTACTTGTTATTTGCTTACTAATTGCAGAGATCGAACACCTTGCGTACGAGCAAATAGATAGAGCAATTATACCTTTTTGATAATAGTTTTTTAAGGAAGATATCTCATCGTATAACTGTAGAAAGGTTGACTAGGTACCTATGTGCGTTACAAATTGGATGTACCAATTAGAGATGCAAAACGGATTTTAAACGTTTTAAACCATTTTGTTTTAAACCGTCTTTTTGGTTTAAAACGATTTAAAACCACACTTAGCGGTTTAATATGGTTTAGAATGTTTTTTTTTGGAATGCATTGAGGCTTTACACGAAGTTATCTAGACCACACCTCCTTCCTGATTTAGAATATATAAAAGGAAAATAAAATAAAAATGTTTTAAAATAACCTTCATTAACATGACAGACAAACATAAAATCGATCCCTACCTGCCCCATCTCTCCCCGTTGCGATTTTGGTAGCAAAGTGAAAAATAAAAATGCGGCATTGCCGTTTTATTTTAATAAATACCAAAAACATGATTGTTTTCAGTGTCTAATCCTAAATAGTAGTATAAATATGATATATGACTTCACATTTATTAATAAAAATGGTAAATGATTTCAATTAGTCTTTTAAACTATTTTTTTAAGTAATTCGTAATCAATGTACGGCCCACGTGGTCGTGGTTTTAAACCGTTTTAAACAAATTTAAAACGGGTTTTAAACCACTGATTTTGGTTTAAAACGGTTTATTTACAACTATAGTACCAATACAGATTGATCTTACACGATTTTGAAGTGGTTTGAAAAGTGAAAGTGTTTATTTCAATAACAAATGTTATAATTCAGGCCATTTAGAATTTTCAAAAATCTATCAATTAAACTATTAGCTTAGAAACCAATATGAGCAAAACCATTATAGCAAAAGTAATTCAAACCATATTTTTGTAAAGGTTAAAATAGAAATAATCACACTCAAGCATTTGCGACAAACAAAAAAAAAGTTCAAGCAAAGCAAGTTCCAAGTGCAAGTTGCTCTCTCTCTACATTAATCTAGACCAACATTTACCCTTTGCGTCTTGCGACTAATACACATACACAATTTGGTCGGGCGAGGCATAGCAAGCTTTATACTCGCAGAGATACGCTAATTAACTCCGTGATGCTATAAAAAGCTGCATGATTGTGAAATATTTGGTCTTTTAGTACTTTACTGATGATTTTGCTGATTAAGAAACTTTTATTGTGTTGTAAAGGTAATTCTACTGTTTGATAAGTTTATTAAATAAAAAAATGTGATTATAAAATTCTTTCAATTGTATTTCTGTGAAAAATTTTTCATTCAAGTAAAGAAGAACCAAATATTATATGAAACATTTTCCGCGAAACGAAATTCTATGCAAACAAGCGGACACCACACATTCTGCGAAACAAGGGGACACCACACGTCTTGTGAAGAATAATCGACTGCAATAGAGTAGACCGTTAAAAGCTCATTGTAGAGTGCGCGACCATAGCTAGGTCCCAATCTGACCAATGAGGTCAAACTATTTTGAAATACAAAATGACATTAGCTGATTTTTCAACCAATGACTATGCCTGGACCCGGCTATGCTAGCGCCATTAGTTTCACAGTTGCCACCCCCATTAGGGCTTCACAACAAAACTAAAAATTAAATGTTTTAGGAAGGTAGTCGTCATCATCAACCTATAGTACAACCACTGTAAAGGCCTTTACAATCGTGCGCCATTTAACTCGATTCTGGGCAATCCTTTGATTAGATGGGCTGATATGAAGTAGAGTACACCTAGATCTAAAATCTTAAAAATATCAGGGCATAAAGTTAATCTGGGTCAGACTCCACACTCTAGACACTCTCCACACTCCAGACTCAGTCATTGGGTGGACACAATATCCACCGGTATCGTCATCATATACCATTGATCCTTTTCTTCTTCGAAGTCTGTTATTCATCAAAGGAGTTTGTCTATGACTAACATGGCTTGTTAAAAGCCAGTGATGTCCAGTCTACAGGCGGAAGGCATATATTCATCACTTCCTAGACATTGGCAACGCTTCGAAAACTACTGAGGACCGAGGCGTGTTTACGAGGCGCGTAACGACTGGTACTGTGCGTTTACAAAGCGCGAATGACTAACATTTGGTATGCGTTTAATATTAGCTGATTATTATGTAAGGAGTATCGTCTTAATTACTTATTATCGTTAATTGGATTAACTTATTCCCATGTATGTACATATACAGCGTGTAACAGAAAGGGTATAATCATATGGAATACTGTGGTAGGGACCATCAAACTGAACAACTTTCTCTATGGGACCACCATCGAAATCGTAAAAAAATAATCAACTGTCCTATACAAAATTTCAATACCTACTCAACCCAAATGTATGGAACAGCTGATTATTTTTTTACGATTTCCATGGTGGTCCCATAGAGAAAGTTGTTCAGTTTGATGGTCCCTACCATAGTATTCCATATGATTATACCCTTTCTGTTACACGCTGTATAAATGTACATATTTGAAATGGTTGTCACAAGTAAAATGTTATACTTTATATTCAACTTTAAGGTTTATATTTAAAAGTTTTGTGAAGAACGGCTATGCTAAAAATATTAAAACAGACGGATAGACTTTACCAAGATCTTCCTATCATACGAAAACACAGTTTTAAATAGAATAAAGCAATAAAAATATAATTCTCACTACATAATCTTTTCAATTTACATATATTCATAGTTAAGATGTCAACACGATACATAAAATCTGCGCCGTGTACGTGACTTGACTTGTGCCTAACATAAAAAAAAGTTTAAACTGTCACTTTGAAACATCATGGCCGACAATAATCTGTCATCTGTCACAAAAAAAATGTAATAAAAACATGTGAAATATGGCGTGTAATGGGTTTGTCGTGAAATCTACGTGGGTTTCGAAGCTTTGAATCTAGACTAGAATGTAGGGCTGTGCCACAAAATGGCTATATGATGTCTTTAAAGGAGATAGTCTGATGTTTACTGATTGGTACATTAATTGTACTGTGTTGCTTGGTTAGCTTACTTATTACTTGGCTATAAACTCACTGGAGTACAAAGACCTGTCCAGGGACTTCTAGTTAAATTAGGTTAGGTTATGTTTTTGTATGTAACGTACCTACCTAAGTGTGGACCTGACGTGTCCTTTGGTCTCTGGATTTGTTGTATATTTTTAAATGAATTTATTATTAGGTAGGAATTTATTATCTGTTTTCATTTACAGTTTCAGACAGTTAATGTTGCTTCGCATAATTCATTATTAAACTTCTAAAATTTTTGAATTCTTGCTTAATCCTTACCACTTATTTTTTTCTAATAGCAACCCTCACATAACATTATACAGGGTGTTGACAAATTCAGCACTCATGACGTGCTAAGTGCGTACATATTGTATACCTACACACCATCACATACACAGCCATTTATTGCCGCTTTTAAATATTTTAGCACGTTACGTAAATAGTTTCGAAGTTGACATATTCTATGTAAATACTTTCGTATTTACATAGTTGAAATGGAGCAAATATTATGTGGGAAGCGGCGCCTTTGAGTAATAAAAGTAAACGGTATAAGCGTAAAAACTTTATCGCTAGCAAATGGAAAATATACAAGGAAAATGGATCTGTAATTTCAGGGCTGAGTGACAATAAGCTAGTTTTTTATTTGCAAAAATGGCAATTTGCCCACTTTTAATATTGTTTCCTACCGAGTTCTGGGAATCGATTGGATTAAAAGACTATAAAGTAGCTTTTCCTAGTATTGTGATGCGTTAAAATATCGCTAGTAAGCAAACAAACAATATACACGCACCTTCCACCAACTTGCACTGGCCACACGTGGTAGACTACAGCCCGCTCCCTTCATAGAATGTTTGTGCTATATTGCGACTCTTCAATGTGTAATACATACTGAAGTAACTGTAAAGAACCTTTAAAACAGCCAAAGTTAGTGATTAAGTGTATAGGTGACTGATTGCCCACAATCCAACCCGTTTCTTCGGTGAACTATTATAACATGTTTATGAAGCAAACGATAGAGCTTAAAAATAGCATAAAAACTGCATAAAAACTGTACAAAAATAACTTGATTAAACAATTACATCGAGTAGGAAATCCATTATGAACGTCTCGATTAATATCTCATCATTCTTAAGAATTGTGTAGTGGAGGTTTATTTAAAACCTTGAAAAGCTTGTTGGAAGTCGTTGCAGAAATACGAAACATTTTGAAAATGATGTAATAGATTCTATGCTTTTTAATTTTACGAAATTGCAATAAGCAGGAATAGCATTGAAGCCTCGTCTCTTCCCTATGAGGACAGTACGTAATTTTCTGTTCAGTGTGGCAATTATTCTGGCTGATATTAAAATCGATGAAAGCCAAGTTACTTCCCTGTGTCAAGCTGTCGCCTCCCTCTAAGCCCCGATATTCTCGGACATCACATAGAACTCTAAAACGTATTATTACCACCATGATGGGGTCATCACTCCTTACAGAATTTCCTTTAATATCTTCATGAATTAACACGCATCAGAGAGCAACCGCAATCACGGTACGATTGTCTTCTGCGAGAAGCCGCCGCGTCGAATCAGGCCATCTACAACCTTCGATCACCTTAGACAAGCAACTTCCAACTTTAAAACCCAGAAACAAGGTGCTTGGTAACCGCAAAAAGACCTGATGGGCAACAATGTTATGACGAACTACAGCAAAGGATTTTGAGCTTTAATCGGGTAATGTTAAGGTAGATATAAGTTGGTATAAAGCATGGTTAATGGATACTATCAGAGATAGTCACGACCGGCGTACGATTATTATGAATTAGCTACGCTTCAGTGGGGAACTGAACACCGACCGGCGCGGGCGCAGAACTCGGGCTTTTTGAAGACAACACAAGTAGTAATACTGGTATTGGTTCGTGAGTTGCGACTACTACAGATTTACTTTTTAAACAGTACTATTTTTATTTGAGGCTTAAAAGAATGGTCGATACCCACGGTGGTTCTGCCAAATATTGATATAATCCGGTAGTAAAATTGAAACGATCCTGTATATCCAGTCGCTGTACTCAAGGTCATAGATTTGATTCCACGCTAAGCACAATAGTTATAGACCAAATCCACCTGCTTAGGGAATTACCACACCGTGACGCAGAATTGACAGAAAGAGCTTTATTTCCATGCAATAAAGGCGAAATCCTGTTTATGACCGGCTCAAACTCATTCCGCGTTTATAAGTTTGGTAACTCCCTTAATCGACTAATTGTAGAGCCCACTGAGAGGTTGAAGCTTGTAAACTAGCATTAGATAAAAACTTGCTTAAATAAAATTCTCGTCTTATAGAAGGTATTACGATATCTTTTATACATACGTAGTTGCGAATGGGTGTCACTTACTGTGGTTAATGTTCCACACTTGATCCGTGGACATTCCGCTAATGTTTCCTGTTTCACCCGCCAGGTGTCGTGAGGGTCGCCTCTCGCCATCCTACACTTTGACATTATCTTGATGTTATCTACACATCTGGATGTTATCTTGCTACATGGGCTAACTGACGAGCTAGTTTCTAGTTTCTGGAATGCCAGATCCAGTTTCAGATCAGTTAGGTAAATATTTTTTGCAGGTGATTGTGATGTGTTGGCGAAGCCACCTTCAAAGTTATCTTTTATTTTTTTGCTAGCCTCGTCTGAGGCATTCCTGGGCAAGGGCTTCACCCGATCCAGTAATCTTTTAACAAAGTAACACTTTAGACAAAAACAAATTTATAAGCCGACAGGTTATATTTATTGGGGATTTTAATTTCATGAAGGAAAATCGAGGATCGAGGATTTCTAAATCGCAAGTAGGTACCTAGATCTACACTCCTACGCATTTGACTAAAAACAAAATAAATCACGAGTTAGAACAATCACTCGAGGCACTGACCTCTCCATATATCAGAGACAAAACACTGATTAACCGAAACAATAGTTTATCAAGCGTTCTTGGCTTGATTAGTTGAAAACCGAAACAATAAAAAGAACGAACGTCGCGTCGCTCGTAAATAGGCGCGCGCGCACGCCTCTCTCGTTCGACCGTACCGTACACCAAGAAATTGACTGCAGAAAATCCATAGGACGAAACTTGTTTATTCCATAAAATATACGTAAACTTTGAGCTATTTACATTCGCACTTGGATTTACTAATTCGTAAAATAAGTGTTAAGTTTGATTTTGAGCGTGATTGTGTTTGTTTATGTACCTAAGATTTTAACCCGAACGAATTTTTTACATAATTATAACTTTTAGGACAGGTATAGCCTAACAAGGCCCTAAAATCCTTATTAATTGCTTAAATCTTATTTGAATTGCGCAGTCAGACCACACAATCATTGGCATCTTTTTTCAGGTATTTCTTAGGCTGAAACCTAAATTACAATAACGGTGAAGAGAATATTTTTAATTCAATCTTTTTGCTAAATACAGTAGCTGATTTATAGTAAGATACCACTTATCACTAATTGATTGACATCTACGGATCTACCGATATGATCATAATTACAATTTAACGAAAAATTCGGATTAAGATTAAACATGATTATCATCATCATGCCCGCACGATATTGCACGCATTCTCCGGACGTATGCCATGTTTCACCACTACAGGATAGGAACGGTCAATATCATACAGTCGCACTACTTCTGGTTCTGCTTAACGTTTTCCCAACCAGTTGATTACTGACCACCACAACCCAGTTAGCGGGGATACGATACTCCTTGGTGCCTCTTTCGCCCTGTCAATGATATCCATATTCAAGTTAAATGAGCTTCACGCAGAACTCTGCCACAACGACCGCATTAGCAGTGGCTTCAGAGACATCCCTCAATGTGCTGGTGGAGTTGCACAAAAAGTACTCTTTGATCAAAAGGTGGGGACCAGTTGTCAGACTTCCCGGCTCTTTTTTTTGGACTTAATTAAACATTCCCTTAACCTTCTGGCTCTATCTGTATCGTGGTTTGGACGTAAACCGCCAATTAATCCATGATGGGGAACAGTGGGCGCTTTCACATGATTCAATCCCATGGCTTTATGGCGTCTGTGCCTCGAATATATCAGCCGCAGCCGGAAGTGTGGCTTGAACTATCTCAGCTGTGGAAAGTGGGACACTGGGATCGTAGAATAACATAGTTGTACTGGCTAGGATTGGTGTGGTGCGTTTACACTGTGCACGAGGCTGGCGCGTTGATGGAAAATTATGGTTTGTTACCGATTTTGGTATGTCCATATTTTCGTTAGATAATGGGACTGTCTCTTAATTAAAAAACAGGCCATATCTGAGAAAGTCTGAGGCTTATACGGACTTCCATACAAACTTTCATCTCCTCTTTAGGCCCTTTACAAGATGACTTTTCAAAAATCCTTCCTCAATGCTAGTCAGCATTGACTATCGATTAATAAGGAACTGTGGTGTTTTTACTTGCTTCTAGACCTACGCTGTCATTGAATGAATTTATGTTTCTGACTCAGTAGAATATTAATTATTTATAACGTTGTTTTGGCAACAGAAACAACCATTGCGTTTAACGGAACGACACCCGTCCGACTCATCCTTCAATCTAAGTATATCTTGCGTGGGAAACTAATCAGCCAATACATTCCGTCTACCATCTCCACAAATCAGCGTGGAATCAACATTAATTGGCGTATTTTTTACTAATTGATCACAGAAATACAGCTTTAAGTGGCCCATCTATACTCATTAATCAATATAGTTTATAACCAGGCTACCGGTCTACAAAAAGTGACATAATGTACTGAAGAAATCAATTAAAGTTTGAGCCAATAAACCAATTATGGTCAATAAATGGCGGTAATAACCCGAAGGAACGGTTGATGCGTCTGGCTGGATATAGGCTGGGCATATACAACCTGTATGCATCCGAGGAGTGTGTGCAAAAACCTCGGTACGAACCGCTTGACCTACCGTAGTCCTAGTTTACTTTATCTAAGAATAGACGAGAGTCGCCTCAGTTACTTCAAACAAGTCTAAATGATAGAAGATCTCTGAGTATACCTGCAACTGGTTTTGAAATAGAAATGGATTGTGACGAGCTGGAAAAGTACCAAAGAAATACTCTACGGTAATTTGTAGTGTGAACCAAAACACAGAGAATTAAACGTAAAGGTACTGTCTCTTACGGGATATCTTCCGTGATTATCCATCCAGCTCCCAAACAAACTTATTTAGTGCATTTCGCACTCTTATTTGTTTTCAATTATCTCTTCTCTTTTTAAAGCTTCAAGAAAATATGTAAATGTTTTAGAACAACAGTATCATGTTTTGGGCCGTCCAATAAAAAAGATTTAGATTGTGGGACTTGGAAAAAGTATAGACATTGTATAAATTTTAGTGCATTTAAATAACAGTTCGCTATGAACTGTTATTTAAATGCACTAAAATTCTAACCAATATTTCATAACTATCATAACCGTAACCTAGGCACGGTTCGGCATATAAAAGCGATTGATTACAAAGGCGGGCTGTATTCGCTGGGTGCGCGCGCGCTGGTAGCGTACAATCAAAATAAACGTTGTAGCGTTGTTTTTATGACGGCGCGTCACTCTGCGCGCGCGTGTTTACGCGTCGGTGAACGCTTTGATGTTTACGCTGTAGGGCTGTGGCGATGCAGGGTTTATACTGTTGTGACTTGTGGGTCAAATTGAAACTGACTGTTTTTATACTATTACTGAAATTAGCTCTATGGTAATTTTCGCCTGTGGCCTTTTAATGGGATTAAGCAATTGCTGAGTAATATTAAAAAAGGCCCTGTTATTTATGATATTTAAGGCTCTGTATACAACCATCCTGTATAATTTTCTCAGAATATTTTTTTGTGTACAGTCTGTTATGTGCAACTTGTGCAATTAAACATTGAAAAATCTATAATTGTTAACAAAAGCTTGCTAACTGACATTAAGATCGATGATGGAACCACTGCAAATTTAAAAAGAAAGCGTTTATAATTTCACCTTATTACATCATCAAAATAATCCCTTCTATCTAAAATTGTAATACATCACAAATATATATACATATATACCTACTATACCTCCAAGTCAAGCAATTCATAGGCACAACACACTTTAACCCTAAAATACTGACTCCCACAAACGCCCCACCACGCGACAGCCCTGCGTAAGGTTTTATCCACGCACCGCTAGATCAAAGGACCGGCACAGCTAATGAAGTGATAAACAGTAGTGGAACCATTACTCTGTATAAATAGATAAATAACTGTTATACATCGGAACACCCTGCCTGCTACTGTAGTCACTCAATCATTTCGAACGTCGCTGTTAGGGACAATCATGGGTGATTGTGGTTGTTGGACACATGATGGGTGGTTTCTTGTGTGATAATGATAACGTAACTTGATAAGTTTTCAGTATCATTATAGTGACAATGTTTTGTTTAGCTCGTATACAACGCTCGTGTTTATAACGCTTCGTAAAGGCCGAGAAAACTTACAATTTCTATAGGTATCTATCTACTATTTCTGAAGAGAAAATAGAAGTCCATTTGTATTTAATGCACACATAATGACTTTAGATACATGGATAAACTCGCGATTTTTTCTCATGGCGAGTCAGCACTTTTAAAATTTCGCCGCTCGCGACTTTTCTTATTTCCTTAGGATTTTATTTTCACATAAACGAAAAAAAATACCCAGACATTTGCGAATGAACTTTAGGTCAATTTACTCATGAAACTGGTTTTCTTGAATATTTTTACGTCCGTTACATCTGTGGAAAAGATCTGTGGAAAAGCAGTTACCCAATAGGAGTACCATGGGTGCCTATTACAGGTACCATCCTATTCCTGAACTCTACGACTTCTTTTGTTCATTCCGATTCATTCATTCAATCTTTCAGACAGATATTTTGTTTTTATTTATTTACAAAATATTGAAAAAACGCTCTTATCGTATTCCGGAGTTGCGTGTGAGTTCCTAATCTTTTGTCCGACACGTTGCTGTCAAAACATTGTCAATGTTACAGTGTGATAACAGCATTATCATTGTTGTTTTTTCTGAACAGTCAACAGGAAATTCAATTGGTTATATTTGTAATTTAATTAGGTAATTTACTTTCAAGAAGATACTTAAAAAATACTTACTGAAAGTTACGAAATAATCAAGGGACGCTGACGACGAGTGCCTTGTCTTGATTTGCAGAATTAGTTCACAATTCAATGTTTATAGGTACCTCAAAAGTTAAACTGACATAATGGTATTTCATTTATTACTGAGTAGTAGGTCAGTTGCTAAGACTGGAAACCTTTATGGTGGACATGTCATGCTTCATTGCTCTAATGTTCACAAGCGCGACTTTTGCATGAGTATGAGATCCTGGATTCGATTCTCAGGTCGAGCAAGTGTTATTAGGTTTTTCCGTCAGGAATTTCTGATTACTTACCAGCTACGGAGTCCGGATTTGTGCCCGGTCGATGGCAATAGGCTCGCCCCTATTACATGGGACTATTGCCTCCTCCTCTACCTAACCCTTCGTGGTTTATGTTTGTATACAGTATGTCATTAGAATTTCAGATTACAATTCGGATTTTATTTCATACTTATATTACATCGCTTCACATAAATGCCACACAACCTACCCATAGCTAAACACAACAATATGTAAACGGACTCAGCTATATTCCATGCCTGCTTGTTCAAAGTAAATGGATCACCGACTCACCGTGTCCACGGGCTCTTTGATCGTCGCTACGAAGGCATGTCCGTGCGCGCGCGCGGCTTTGATGTGCCGTATTGAGATATGTACAGAACAAATACTTCTAGCTATATTAGTAGAGGAAATACGTGGAAAAATGTGTTTAGTTTAATATTGCTAACGTTTCGTTCTAATTTGAACTTTGAAGTTTATTTATCGAGTTATTATTTTTGCAATTCTGTTTTTTGAAGTCTAGGAATATTAGTCTGTAGTTTTATTTAGAATTAGATAACTCAATCAGTCTCATAACTACGTTCTTTTACCAACGTTCAGAAAGACGATTTAATTTAATAGATTTATTATTGTCATCACTCACATCACATAATTATGCCTAAGATCATGGTCATGTGTTTCTCAGAAGCCGAAATGATTTCTCAGTGTCACTGTAGGAGGTACTGAGTTTAGGTTTACAGGAACACATGCTGCACTTTATATGAGATTCAGTCGTATATCACGTAAATAACATCACGCCTGTAATCCTTAAAGACTTAGGCAGAGGCGTACCTAGTAGTCACCCCACCCACATTATGTTCGAAGTCCATGTAATAGGAGGCGAGCCTATTGCCATCAACCGGGCACAAATCCAGACTCCGTGGCTGCTACAAACAAATTCCTAATGGAAAAACTCTATAAAACTTTGCCCGACCTGAATCGAACCGAGGACCTAATGCTCAACAGTCGCGCTTGCGGCCACTCGTGCTAAACGTAGCAGTCATTCAGTTGAATACTTAGTAGTAAAGAATTCCTGAAACGCTTCCTTCCAGTAACTCAATACATTTTAAAGGTCTCCGGCTGCACGGGCCATCAAACGCGGTCGGTACAGCAACTGTCCCGCGACGACATCGACATCAAAGCGTGCGCGCACGCATCTCGGGCGCATTCGGGCGTACTCGGCTATTTTCGGAACATGTCGGTAATTAATTTTTTGTTCGCCCTGTCCTTTGTTGTTGGTGGACGAAATTCAGTCGCGTTTCAAGTAATACCATAGGTTCTGTGAGCGATTTATGAGACGTGGGACGAAAATAGTTGGCTGTCTACCTACGCCTTGCAATTAAAATCCAACATAGCATCACGCCTGTAATCCCCAAGGGTTAGGCAGAGGTGTACCTAATAGCTCACCCACATTTTGCCAGTTATGTTTAAGTGCCATGTAATGAGGGGCGAGCCTATTACCATCAACAAAAAACCCAATAACACTTTGCCCGACCCCGGGAATCGAACCGAGGACCTCATGCTCAGCAGTCGCGTAATTTTTTGAAATTCATCGGAGAATCAGTATCAGTACACGACCTACTTTTTGACCGCCAAAATTCTTTAGCCGCCCTACATTTTCTTTTTTATATTTTAACTAGGGAGAAGAAGGGGGCGGAGGAGTATTCCCCTGTTAAAAAAAACCTCGCTTGAAAATATTAGTATGTTGATAAAGAGATCCTTGTTTTGGTTCAGTTCAATCCAACATCCTGGCTAAACGCCTCAAGCTAAAAACAAAGCTCCATTGATACACATTTCAATAACAGTTCCCTAAAAGCTCCCCCATTGTTCGGCACAATAAGTACACCTTTCTTGACGTCATCACTCAATCCGCCGCCACTATCGAATGTTTACCCAAGCAAATAAATAATACGACTCCGAGAACTAAATAACTCAATGGATCGGCTTAAGTAAACAATTGGAACTGAAAAATCACTCAAATCTCGACTTAAGGAGATGGTGGTAAGGTTCGTTGTAGAATGGGGGGGTTTGTTATAATAATCTTGGTATTTATATCAATGGAAACCCTTGTATGTGATCCGAAAACATCCGATGCCACTCATGTGGGCAAATGTTTGTTAAGGAGTCGTTTACACACCACTTAAGAGCTATACGCACGTATAAAATATGTGGAGGTATTGCGTGTTTGTGTGTTACGTGTTTATCGCTGAAGTGCTGATTCGATTTTCATGAAACTTGGCATAGAGATAGCTTGAACTCTGAGGAAGGTCTCTGAAAAGGGTGTTGAAGTTTGTGTGGGAATAATCGTAATGAGTGTGGATAAAGTCATGGGAAAAAGCTATTTATTCAATAAATTCATCGTTCTTGAAGGGAGATGTTAATATATGGGACTTCATTAATAGACCGAGATAATGAGCACGTATTTTACATTATAAAGGTTGCGCTTTTAATTGCAATCAGAAACTAACCAGTTTATTTTAAATGGCTCGTTCAGTACTAGTAAAAACAGTGTCGCAAAAACTGGATTAATCCTCTGTTTCATATTTTAATCTCTTAAATTATTGTAATTAAACCCATATTTTATTGTTTAAAGATAATTAAGTACATGACATTTTTTTTTTAAGTAGTTAAGCTTACAAGTTCTGGTCACACAGCTTACGTGGTCTGGAAACTTCACAGTCTATTTAATACTTATAAAAACTTCTCAAGCAATCTCTAAAAGTTCACCTACATGTGACAAATACTTTAAAGTTTGAACGACAAAATAATAAAATGTACCTAACGTAAAACCAACATGGCCTTAACTTAAATATCTTAAGTGCCGCCTAAACCTTTTCCGAATGCAAACAGCTATGTTTGCTCACAATTGTTAGCTTAGAACGAAACGTTTGTCCGAAGAAAAAAACACTAAAATACACTCCGTTTTGAGTGCAATCTACCGTTCTAATAGGATATGCGCAGACGCAGGTAAGAAATACTGTTTGGTTCTTTAGAATAATCCGTGACGGAAAAAAAAAATGGCGGGAAAAGTTCGAGTGCAGCAAAAAGGTTTTAATGTTTTTTTAGTAGTTGGATTGATGTAATAAAAGACATGTTTGTTGTGATTATACGGATTAATGTCAGTGAAGATTATTGTTGTTTAGACTACCAAAAAATGGCAAATATTACCTGTTCAAACACAGCTGGGTCCAGTAAAGAATGCTCAAACGGAAGCTCCATAACAACCATTGAGATTGAGTACACAGCCACACACAGGAACAATCAGGGAAATTTTCAAGAGTAGCGACATTTAAACACTAAACAAAATAATATTCGCCCTTTAGACAATAGGTCCCTATTAACATTTTCCGTTTTTGAGCACTTTTGCGAAGAATTAAATAATTCGGAGAAAGCGAAAAATCGGTAAAAAAACAATTCCACTGAAGTTGAAAACGAAGTCCCAAAAAATCCTTAATTAAACTAAAAAAACTTAAATAAACTTGATTAAATCCTTATTTGTAAGGCTTTCTGGTGACTATGGTTTCCTTTTTTGTTTGTTTTTATAAGCTGTAAGTCCTCCATGTACTAACATAAATAAAACAAAACATTATATATAGATTATTCAGCTCAAGGTAAGTAGAGGTGAAGTAGGACAACTCGAAACTGTTTGCGAATTAATAAGTGCCATGTTATGAGGATTACCTTATCACAGATTATATTATGCTGAGGAGCGACGACCTTTGTCTAACATTATTTTCACATTTATTTATAAATCACCTATTTATTATCTTGAAGTGCAATGGCGATATGCTTGGAAGTATTTTCATTAATTATATTCACATTTGTGAGTCGCTAGGGGTCCGTATTTCCGTAGGCACTTCAGTAAACTTCCAGCAAAATGGTGTGAGAATAGTTTTGATAACCAATGTGGATGATTATGACTGTGTGAAGGATTATTGGGATGATGTGACTAGAAAGGAGGTGACTGCTGCGGTGACAGATGACAGTAATAGCGAAGTATGGAAGAAGACATGCTCAATGCTCAAAATCAATTTGGATGAGGATAGGATTAAAAGAATGGTCACTGCAGTAACTTACCACTGTAAAGGTATAGTTGGTATCTTGTCACCATAATTATCTTCATTCGGATGCAGTTCTTACAGAACACATGCTTAGTAACACACAGGATTTAGATCACTGTAATGAGAGTGATATTTTTTTCGTTACAATAAGGTTGCTTGCTTCAGGGTAGATGCTGTTGGAGGTAAATAAACTGTACAAGAACTATCTCCCATCTCTTTCAATGCAAATAATATAATCAAAGGAAGTCTTTTCACTGGAACAGCATCAACGAATAACACTTTTTGACTCAATTTGATCCTTAAGTTTCTTAACCTATGGTACCTTCTTGCCATTAAAAACGTAACCTAATAGATTTCCCTACCAAGAACTGCCGACGTCAAGATGTGGTCAAATGTCCAACGGAATCGATTCCAATTACCAATTCATTACTCGATAGCCAGAATCGGTATAAATTGGCTTTCAGCTCGATTGTAAACGATGGATCGGGGGCTCGCAGTAATGACCAAAGACGTTTAAGTACTTTTATGTCACCGTCTCACACGAAAAGGGTTAGGTAAGTCTTAGGGAAATTGAATTGTTTATAGTATCCTCTGACATGGCACTTTTAAGTAGGTACCACTACTTCTTCATTATAAAAGTTCTGAAAGAACGAAGAACTTTTCAACATAGGTATTTTGTAAAGTGTGTACCTATGTGTGACCAACCAATTTAGTGGACACTTGCGTTTATGAAGAACAGAATCAAAAATTAGAAAACGTCTTTCCTTATATTACACCACCCCAATTTCCTCTTCTTATGTCTACGGTAAAACTTTTTATACAGGGTGTAAACGGTCCCTTCATGAAGCAAACTAAGTACCTAGCTCTACGCTAAAATTATTGCTGGGTAACGACTTTTTTTTTTGGGGGAATAATCACTTTTCACGGTCGAACTCAATGTAACGCACTTAAAACATTGTGCTGATGGATGCATTGAATAGTACGGGGGTCGTGGAACTCGTGGAGGTATGTAGAGTAAAGTTATGACTAAACTTGTATTTTTAAAAACTTGTGAAAAAGTTAGAACTTTGACTTCCAATATCTCCGTAATTAAAAGGTAATTATGTTCTAGCTAGAACAAAAAAAAGATCGCAACAAGTGCGGCTTTATACTTTTACACCCAATACGTATAAGCATCCTGTCGGGGTCGCCATTTTTCGTAATATAAAAAGGCCAAACACTATAATTTCATAAAATCAAGGAAGCACAGTTCCTTTATCCACCGATTTCCCTAATATGCGCTCATCATAGCACATTAATTCACAATCAAAAAACCACCTTCACCTAAAAAAACGTTATTTCAAATCATTCGAAACAAAATTAGAGTCGGGGCCTCGTGTAATCCGCATCAAGGCCGGTGGTTTGAGAAATGAACGTTTTTTGCGTTGAGCAGGCCACCGAGGCAATTATCCTACAACAATGCGACAGACTTCCATTGAAAAAAGCCTTTGGAAATGCGCAGCCGACCGAAATGAACGAATGTCTTGGAGAGAATCTGGAGATCTTTTTTTGAAGATTTTGTTGATAGGTAAATGTTAGGTAGGTATAGATTAGTTAGACGTATCATAACGGCAATAAAATGATTTAGTAATAAGTAGACTGGCGCCTAGACAGATAATGAATATAATCTGGAGTCAAAATAGGTACGATAGATGATACAGATTAGTATTAGTGTAGTCGATTATTGGAGTACCTATAGATTAACTAGTAGTTTCTAAATTTAGACAAATGATAGAAAAACGCCCTATCAAAAGGATAAGGGGTAGGTTCCGTGAGAGAAGGCATTATGAAGGTTTTTTATTGTATCTGTCAAAAAGTTCAGTCTATCAAGCATTATGGCTAATTTTTCAAGCGTTTTTCTATCATTTGTCTGTTAAAATATCTTCACCTACCTTATTACAGTGTGCAGTAGTCCTATAACAGGAAATATGAAACCTGACCTGAGAAGAACTGGACGCTTCGTATCCGTTACATGGTACATGGAACCTAATAGATACTTAGTGTATCTAGGTAGCTAAGTACCGTGTGAGGTGGACAGTAGCCGCCAGTATTAGGTTACACGAAGCAATTTGACCTGAGAATTGCGCTAGGTAAATTCTTGTGTAGCAATCTAATGCGAAATGTCGTCAAGTGATTTGCAAGATTGGCTCTTTCATAATTAATATTTCCGTAAAAAAATACTGAAAAACTAGCGTTGCTTTAGAAGTAATTGATATTTTATGAATGTTGAATTTGCAGTTATTTATCGATTTCATAAGATTTCATTGGCTATCAAACAAAATCTAAAAATACTTCGCAGTCATCTTAATTTTCGGCTTCGAACCCTTTTCAAGTCTGAAGCCTTTGATTTGATTGCGTGACATCCGTTCTGGTTTCAACAAAAACAAGTCTCTGCGGCGACCTTGCTATTGTCTCTCAACCCGTCAGTTGCTGCCTTTTTGCTCCACAACCCAAGTCTCGAGGCAGAATACTGCCCTTTGTGAACGTTTTACTACGGCTAAATAAAATAATACTTTAAGACTGCGACAGCTTTTATGATCGGCCAATAATTATATTTCAGGTATAATGTCGAGTATGTTTTATTACAGAGAATATATATAAACATTAGCCTCATCTAAACTTAACTTCGTCCTAAAATATGTTCCGTTTAAAAACGCCCTAATCTTATATTTTCTGTTATTCCAGATGGTGTCATTCACCGGTATTCTGTCGAGCGGGTGTTCAGTCCACGCTCGGTTTCTCCTCTGCTCGGCCTTCGCCCCGCTCTGCTCCGAGGAAGTCTCCGGTTCGGTCAGCGCTTGCAGAGCGCTGTGCGAGACCGTAATCGACGACTGTAAGGAGCAACTGAAGCAGATGCTGCCGACAATCTCCCTTGATTGCTCCGCCTTCCCTCTGCGAGCTGATAGAAGATTGTGTATGCGACCACCTAACGCAAGCGAGTCGGAACCTGAACCACCACCGGCGTCTCGCTGGCCTTTCCACGACCATGACATAAGAGAACACGGATGTCCACCTGCTCATACCAGAGCGCCAACTGGAGAATGCTGGCCAGCGTGTGGACAACACGCCAGATACAGCCAGGGAGATAAGAGAAAAGCAGAAATTTGGATGAATACGCTAGCGTGGTTCTCCCTGCTAGTCACTTCATTTGCGCTGCTCACATTCTGCGCGGAACCTTCACGGTACAGATACCCAGAGCGCCCAGTTGTGTGGATGGCAGCCTGTCACGCGATTGTCGCACTAGCGCATGTGACCCGAGGCTGGTTGGGACCTAAACTGGTGTCCTGCTCTGGTACCACATTAGCCGTTGACGGCTTAGCTTCACCGACATGTGTCGCCTTCTTCTCCCTAACGTACTACTTCACGTTAGCTGCCGACGCGTGGTTCGCAAACGCTTGCGTCGCGTGGTACCTGACTGCAGCCAGTGAATGGTCTACTGAAGCCTTAGAAAGGGCAGCAGCATACCTTCACGCTGTTTCCTGGGGCTGGGCGGGTGCATGGACAGCAGCTGCCTTAGCACTTAGAAGAGTAACTGCCGATGAATTGACAGGAACCTGTGGGATATCTGACACGGCTGCTGCGGCGTTGGTTGGAGTGCCTAGAGGTGCTTTGTTAGTAACATCAGTGGCTCTTGCGATTGGAGCGTGCCCTGGGATCATGAGGGTGCGACGTGCCTTAGACTCACGAGGAGCGAAGAGAGTTGGGAGATTAGCGGCGCGCGCAGCGGCTGCTGGTCTCCTCTACTTCATATTAGCTGCTTTAGGAACCGGAGCCAGAGTTTTAGAAGCTCGCATTAGAGAGTCTCGGAGTGGCTTAGCCTTGCTTGTTGCGTTAGACGCTGGGAAGGTTGAGGAAGGAGCTGGTTCCAGTGGGTTGTCGGTGTGTTTGGGGCTGTCGTGTGGTATTGCGGCGGGGGCGTGGGCATGGTCGAGGAAGTCTGCGGCAGTGTGGCGAAGAGCACTTTGCCCCCCTCGCAAAGCGCCCTGCTGTGCCCCCCCACTTCTCCGCTCCCATCATCCATACTACAAGAGACCGCTACACGTATCGCGTGTTTAATGTGACGTGCTAGTGTAGACTCAGTACTTAAGTAGTGTATAAAGTGCCTGATTATGCCTTCTGTGAAGGTACTCTCGATTATATTTTGTACAAATGTGTAAATAATGTAAATTTTATTAATATACTGTTGTTTTTTATATCATTATTTTGTTTTATTATGTGTTCTATGATGAGTGAGGCGAGAAAATGGTTCTTAAATAATAATGTGTTCAGTAAATGGTTCTTAAATAATGGGTTCGATCCCCAGTCCCAAGATGTACGTGTCATTTTATTACCAAACTGCTTTCTTCACTAATATCAACCATGAGTAAAGATATCCCTGACTAGAAGCCCTATAATATTGTGAAAGCTCAGAAAAGATAGAGGAGCCTTCTATGGGTCTTAAGCACAGAGCATCTTATATAGTCTTAAGGTTTATTTGTAGAATCACACCTGGCAGACATACTCTCATCTATCTACCTTGCAGAAGATGGGAGAGTAGGCCTGAGCAAACGGCCAACATCATCCACAATATGCCACCAACCAGGCACAAATCCAGACTTCGTGGCTACTGAGAAATTCCTGATCGAAAAACCCAATAGCACAATTCCCGACCTGGAAATCAAACCCAGGACCTCAAGCTCAGCAGTCACGCTCGCGGCCACTAGACCAGCGAGGTAGCTTGAGAGGATATCGTTAGAATAAAAGGATTTAGAAATAAAATTCTTGCCATATGTTAAACACGTTTTTATTAATAAATTGTTAAACATTATATTACACTGATACAATAGTTAGTATATATGACTCTCTATACAAAACGAAAATGTAGATAATTACACAATTTACAATACATGTTCCCTCATGTCCGAAACTTTAGCCACCCTTTAATTTCATCTACAGTACAATTCCTGGCCAAAAAATATCAACAGAGACAATTTAAACTGTTGTAAGTGACATCAAGTGTGCTGTGGCATTTTCAACTTTAGTCGCGAAGCCGTAAGAAAATGAAAATCAAACAACAAGTTCAAGGCATTTCATTGCTTCGTAGATTTTAGAAAAAGTTCAGCTTTGTTTATAGTTGTCTCTGTCACATATATCTGTGCGTCTCTTTCTTAAGCTCGATATATCAAATTAACGGCCTGGTACTGTATTGCATTTAGAACTATGAATATAAACATTGCCGAGGAAGGAACAGAAATAACTTAAGAGATTATCAACTAAAAGTATTCGCTGGGAATTCGCTAGGCGACAGAACATTGGGCGACATTTTGTTAGACGACAAGTAGCTGATATGATCAAAAGTCAAGTAACAGGCAGCGAGCCTATTGCCATCAATCGGGCACAAATCCAGACTCCGTGGCTGCTGAGAAGTTTCTGGTGGAAAAACCCAGTACCATTTTCCCCAACCTGGGAATCGAACCCAGGACCTCATGCTCAGCAGTCGCGCTTGCGACCACTACACCAACGAGGCAATCATCTTTTGTAAGTAACTCCAAGAAATTGACAGATATCCTTTATCCAAAGCTGACAAAATTTAGCTCTAAGAAGGATGTCGAGACCGTCTGTAAATGTCACAAGTTAGCGTCATTCCTAGTAAGGCATTACAATTATGTCGCCTAGTGAACACACAGCTGTAAATAAATATAAAAATATATTGGCCTGGAATGTAAAATAATGTAATATATAAAACAATAATTCTAAAATAAATAAAAGAACCCATTTTGCTGTTAGATTAGGCCGATATACATAATGTATGGGTTTATTATCACTTGCAATCACCATTTTAAATTCGATATAAATAAAAACTAAAACCAAACAAAAATAGAGTGTGGTAGTCCTAATAGTTAAAATGGACTTTATAATAAGGTGACAGGGCTCATAATCCCATGGAAGTGCAGATATAATTTCATAAAACAGTATTTTATTTTTAACAAAGATAAATGTAATTTTTCTAACTAGGTTGTACAGTTAGACCAGAGACTTTTTGAAACGTTATTTATCTAACAAATTGACGGTCTATCCTAAGGCAAAAAAGGTCAGTTTACCCATGTGGACCAATTACATTGCCACATTTAATCAAAAAAATAAAAAACAAACAATACATTTAAATTGATTTCAACTGTTACTAAATACCTATCTAATAGTTATTTGCAATTTCAAATCAAGAAACAACACCCTTGGGGAGTAACACACATATCGACTCGGAATAAAAGTGAATAGTCCGACGCAGTGTCCGTGTCGTCTGAACCGAAACGAGGCGAATGACGTCCTTTTCGAATTTCCGTAAGGTCTTTGACCTGCTCAAGACGGTTACGCGTCGACAGGTGCGGCCACGTCCTCGAAACCCATCATACAATGCTCAAAAATTCATTAATTCTCCACACAAATTCTGGTCTAACTAACCACTTAAAATTTAAAATCTACAACCACGTTCCCATATCTCGATCTAGCTATCCGTCTTGCGTAGACATCAATGTGTCGAACACCTCAGAGCCAGGTCCGATGGCTTCACTTACAGACCCGAAATAGCTAGAGAAGTTGAACATCCCTGATTCCTGTCTCACATTGTCACTTGACCCGAATTGAGCTCTATTGTTACTGTGCATAGGGGTGGTGTTAGCACTGTAGGACTTCTTATCAAGGACGGAGAGCAAAGGGTTTTGGAGCTCATTTTGTATTGGTTTCGGGTCTTCAGGGTCGTATAACGTTGCTTCTATAGTTACATCTTTAATTTCGCTATATGGGTTCGAGAGATAATCGGCATAGAGTTCACTTTTAGTTTCAGGAAGTATTATGTTCTCATTACAGTGTATATTTAATAAGTTGCGTGTGTTTTCTGACCGTGTAATGTCAGGTTGGTTCAAGTCCAGGTTACGGTACGGGTTGGTCGGCGGTTGTATGGAGGGTGGTTGGGTGAGGTCTGGTCTCTGGTCCATCCGGATGAGGTCTGGTCTGGCCGGAAGCGGGTCAATGTTCTGTGGGTACAGCATCGGCATTTGTGATTGGATCGACATACCGATGGGGGTTGATATCATCTATAACAGAGAAAGTAACGTAAGTATATTATTTATAAGTAAACGATATTGGAAGTCAAAGTCAAAGATGTGATGAAGGCTCTAGAAACAATAGTGAGTTGAAGCATTTTTATTTCAATAAAAACAATAGTGAGTTAAAGCATGTTTATTTCAATAAAAACAACAGTGAGTTGAAGCACTTTTATTTCAATAAAAACAACAGTGAGTTGAAGCATTTTTATATCAATAAAAACAACAGTGAGTTGAAGCATTTTTATTTCAATAAAAACAATACTTTTGTGTAAACAAGAAGTCAGTCAGAAACTTAGTTACCAGATTTATTTTCTGAAAAGTATACAAAACAAAACAAAACTCAAAAGAAAATCATGTCTCTACAATTTAGAATCGACCAACCTCATTCAAGGGCTGCAGCAACACGGACGACGTCAACCCAGCCTGATCATACAACGGATTCCTAATCGGCACCATACCGCTGATCGGCGTAGGCGCCACCAACGTTGGCGCGTTGGTGACCAATGGCGGCGTCTGCGCTATATTGACGGGAGAGTGCGCCAATGTTTGTGTCAGTGTTGGCGATGGGACTTGTGACTGTGGGAGGGTGGGGGAGGGGATAGGTACTAAGGTGGGCGTACTGGCAGGGCCGGGAGGGATGAGGGTCGGCAGTGGTGAGGGTAGGGATGACTGCATGTGAGTTGGTAAGCTCGGCGCCGGCTTGGCGTTGTCTTTCACTGGAACAAACAGATGTATCGTTAGGGGTGATTACTTCATACTGACAGCATGAATATGTAGGTATAATTTTGATAATTTGGCTGTTCGAGTGTAACATAATATAAAATCACGACTATAACCCCGAAGGGTAAGGCAGAGGTGTAACAAATAGTACATCCACATTTCGCCAGTTACGTTTAAGTCCCGTGTAATAGGGGGCGAGCCTATTGCCATCAGCTGAAGACATATTCAGAGTGCGTGCCTACTACTGAGAAATTTCTGATAGAAAATATTTTGCCAGACCTGAAATCGAACCCACGGCTTTGTTTTGTTTACCTTGTGGAAACAGTTCTTCTTTCAAGTTAGGCAAGAATTCGTTGATCTTGTCCCAAGTGATGTACCACAGGTCGTTGTACCCATCTCCGTTGCTGAATATCTGGAATTGAAAATAAGTTTCGTTACAATTTGAAGGTTGCGCAAATGGCACAGTTATGTTTCTTGACTATGCACGTGACAGACACAGTTACATATTAAGGCGATGAGTTCAGAATGTATTAGAATCTTATTGTTAATTTGTTACAATTTAATTATGTATGTTAACTAGCTTAGTCGGAATATACAAGTGCATTCGAAATATACAAGTGCTGATTGAGTTAGTCTAATTTTAAATATTCTAATTGTAGCTAAACTGAATGGTTTCAAAACACTGAGTCATTCGTTTGTTTTATGTCCATTCGACTGCTAACTAAAGTAACAGCCACAACAACTCCCGTATCTATACACATAGGCAAGTTAAAGTAATTCCTTGAGTTTAAGTAATTACTTATGCAAACATTTTTATGCAATAGATAAGAATCTAACGAAATAAGAACCGTTAAAAACAGCAATGCTAAGAATTTTAACTTTTTACAGTTCTAACTTTCCACCAGAGATATGCTATGTAGCTTGATCTCAACTAATAGGAAAATTTGATCGCTACAGATCAGAAGAAATTGATAAAAAAAAATGAGTTGCAATCCAGTATAAAATCCGCATGACCTCAACTCATTTTATTCTTTATACCCTGCAGGCTTGTAAGTGTGTGTTGATCTTAACCCTTACTGGACAGAGTTATCTAAAGCAAGAGAAGCACTGAGTGAAAATTTTGTGAATGAGTACTGTATGGTTGATTCCAGCTGGAAAGATAAGAGCTTTCGCTAGCAAATAATACATCTTTACAAATAAATGAAATTGAAGAGTCTGTTTGTAATTTCAAAATAACAGAGTTTTACTGAATGCATGTGAAGTATATACTCAATACTGTCCTTATAACAAAGTTTTTTTTTTTGTGACTTTTTGTTCCGGTTAATCTCCACGAAACGGTTGGACCGATTTTGACAGCACTTTTATTGACAGATAGCCGATGTTTTAAGAAGTATCTTATGCTATTTTTATTTTAGAAAAAGGATTAGCGTTCTGTGCAAAAAAAAATTAAAACCCTTGGAATTGTTAACAAAATACGTTTTTTTTTGTTAGAATATTTATGTGTCCCACTGCTGGGCAAAGACCTCCCCTTTCCTTCCAAACCTCTCTGTACTGTGCAATTTCTGGCCATGTTCACCCGGCAAACGAGATCAGATCGTCACACCACCATAATGACAGTATTGACGATTCAAATATTTTATGTAGTAATATTTTTATAAGAATTTCGATTTGGAAAAAGGTCGCGGGCAACAGCTAGTACATAAATAAATAAGAGGAGAGAACAACTCACCCTAACAGAATCCATGACCAGTATCATATTCTTCAGCGACTCCAGCGCGGCCTCAGTGAGCGGGTCGTCAGCCGCGGCCGACACCAGCGCGCGCGCCACGTCCACCACGCGCACCCACAGCGCGCAGAACGTGGCGCGCGGGCTCAGCGCCGACAGGTGCTGCAGGAACACCTGCGTGTACGCCATTTTACTTAATTATGTGCTATTATCACATTAAAATGAAGGGTAACAAAATGTGCCATAGTAGCTGTTATAACACATTAACACTCCCTCAAGTAGGAACATGTAACTCCACTCGTTAAGTGGAGCTACCGCAATGAAACAGCAGCGCGGTGTGGTTGTGGAGCCCACCTCCTATCCTGCCCTCTTAGCTTAAAAAAATGTAGCCCAAGTGACCTCTGCGCTGCTACCGACGACGCGGTGGAAGTGAAAAAGCTCTGGGCTAACAAAATATAAAAATTATCGTGCCAGCGACATGAAGAAGAAGACCCCCTCAAGTACACTCGGTCGTTCTAAAATATTCGTGTTTTCTCTTTCGTTACAAATTACAACTCAAAATTCAACTTAGTCTACACAACGCTGAAGAGGATATTTGAATAAGCGGCTGTGAATAAAAATTGAAATCTCAATTCAATTATATTACACACAGAGAATTTAAAAAAAAATCATCTGCTCAGTTCCAAATGAGCAGGGGCGTGCCGTCCATAGAGGCAATTAGGCCTAGCCTACCCTACCATTCCTACCAACAACGCAACAAATGCATTTATTATAACTATGTAATAAAATAATGCAAAATATAAAAAAAAAAAACTAAATTAAAACTCCTGTTATAATACTTATAGCAACTTGTCGCGCCCGTGTGACGTAACTGATAATAATACTACGACGCTCGCTCCCGGCTCTTCTAGGCAACGACACCGCCGCGCCGGCCTAATTTCCATTGATAAATTTACGCACATTGATGCATGTTTTCGTGTGTATGAACGGCACACATGTATAGATCATAGAATAGATAGATTGGGGGCGCAACTCCTGCGAGTGTAGCTGGCCACTGATTGGCCACAAAGTATTATCCGGCTAAAACGTTATGCAGTGATGCAGTTATTATATTGGTAGTGTTTTTTATCGACAAACTAGCAAACTAGTAACTAACGACACTTTATATTTTACTTAGAAAGTTGTAAGCCATATTTGTTTCATGCATGTGTCAGGCAAAATTTATTTCGCGATTTGAATGTTTTGCTTTTTATAATATCTAACGGTTGTAATTCTTTTTAATACGTACAGTAGTGTAAATATCATTTGTTGTATTTGTTTATTTACTTAGAAATGGTGTTCTGTTATGAAGTTTGTGTGTTTGTTAAAAGTTAAAAAAAGTAAGTATTCACAATCGTTTAATGATACTCGTAAGATTCAAGTTGGGTCTAAAGGTGTAGGTACCCAAATTACGAGAATTAACCCAAAATTCATCTCGTACTCGTCATTTCAAATGAATCCTTCTTCTGTTTGCATTGTCAGAAAATCGTGATTTGAGCCTTGAATAATGTGGTGAGTTCTTGTATTTATAACTTTGGTTTTTACAGGCTTATTTTCAATATTTTTTGTTCAAATATTCCGAAATTGAGCCCGTAACGAAAACTCTAAACTATACCATGGTAATTTTAGGTAATTTTATTTTTTTGTTGACAGCGCACTGTTTTATTTTGTAGAATTGTTTTAACGAAGCTACTACCTTCGTTCTTGTATTGACTGAATGCCATTGAAATTCCTGATATTTAAGCTAGATGGCGTTGTTTCTCATAAGCTTACTAAAAACACCAGGTGCGGGGGGCCCGGAAGGGTGAATATATCAATAGATGTGACTACTTTGAGGGTCATCTTACGTAGAGCGACGCTGTGATGATGCGAGTTTTTTTTTGGGTGTCAGTAATTCAGTATACGTGGCCTACTCTCCGTGAGGAACCACTGCACGCCACTGCAAATGAGCCCATCGTTAAGTAGTAGATGAGTGTGTTGAAGAGTGAGGTATGACCCGAAAATCATTGGTGAAAGCGGTTGACGCGTTATAAGCCCCCTCAGCAACCTGCAGCCCCCTCTGCCTCCATGTTGCTAACTGACCGACGTGACAGCCGGAGCAACATTTTCAGTAAAGTTTTGTTATAAAGGCTCACATCTGTAATAATCCAGGCCGCCATTTTGATGATTTACCTAATTTAAAATTTTAGACTCGTTATTACATTTTATTAAAAATCCACTCCAAAATCAAATAAAAGTTCTTGCATAAAGATGCAGTTTTCCGGTCAAGTGCGGTTGCCATATTTGTGTATATGTATTTCACTAACCGATCCTTTCTGACAGACCCCTCCCCCTTGGTGTGAGTAGATGTGCAGGACTTCACCCCTCGCATGACGCGGCTGTCTTGACATACACAGTTACATCATGCGAGGGATGGTGACCAGCTATCTAGGGTGTTGTTTCTTCTTCGTTATATATTCAGAGGATTTCCACCAGTCCACCATCAAAATCAAATTATGGTCCGGTCCCGATATGTTGGTACCTTTTTTTTTGTCTTTAAACCTGTTTCTTTATGTGCGATTGCGTGTTCATACAGAAAGTATGGGACTACTTGACCCGGATAGATTGGTAGTTGATACCGATGCGTTCTGACATCATTATTTGCATATTTATGCAAGCACCCTAGCGCGTAACAACTAGCCACTCACTGATGAAGAGTGTGGTCAGTTGTTACCCAAGCAGCAGCCCCCAGCCTTGGTGCGAGTAGACGTTCAGGACTTCACCCCTCGCATGACGCGGCTGACTTCACATATACAGTTACATCATGCGAGGGATGCGGACCTGACATCTGAGGTCTCTTTCCTCTAAGTTATTTTCTTGCGTAAAGAGAAATGTATTTGCTACAAAAATTACACAGCTGCGAACGAAATGTTACGAGATTGGTGACTTTTAACTTAGAGATCCCTGAATAATGAGACACAATAATTTATGGTTTGTGATAATCGGAATCTGCACATCTTAAAAAAAAGATCTTCAGAGTCGATGTAAAAGCCAGAGACTCGTTTAAACACATTCATTTCTGACACATGCTAAACATACCAGTAATATTTTAAAATAATTTCATGCGGACGAAGTTCGGGCAACAATTAGTTTATACTAAATAAACTAAACCGGGACGTTCCAACATAAGCAAATGGTGTAAAATAAAACAGAATACAATTTATGTAAAGAAGAAAATCTACTACACAAATGTGCCGAAAGTTACTCGTATGCCTAGAGTTCAACTAGTTTTAAAAAGAACAGCATGTTACCTTGCACATGATAGTGTTGGCCCTGGCCGTGGCGTCAGCTCGCCGGGGCAGCTGCTCCAGCAGCGGGAACAGCACCGTGTGGAAGCACGCCTCCCAGCCGCTGCCGCCCATGGCCGACAGGCCGGGCACCAGCAGCGCGCGCTGCAGGTACGCTATTGCGCTGTTCGATACCTGGGGAGAACGAACGATCTTTATTTTATTTTTTATCATAAACGTCACCTAATTAATGGATTTCTAGTTGCTAGTTCATGATTTGGACGGAAGTTTATGTGGTATGGCATTCCCTTTCGTTAAAAATGACGAACTCCGATACCATTTCCTATATTCCCCTTTAGGGGACGAATTTACCTAAAATCCTTTGGTTCACACCTTCGTTTTACACGAAACTCATGTACCGTAAAACCACTTAAGGTGTGCAGTTTAAGGTGTCGCTGCTTGTCAAGAAAAAATGCATCGATATGTCAAACTTATTACTTTTATCGTAGTTCTGTGTTTTCCCGCCTGCATACATAAGTTGGTTAAAGTCTACGTCAAGCGTTGTCTGTCAGTGAATTTGAGATTTTTATTACGTAGCTTTGACATTTTAGCGCATAATCGTGCAGTTTGTAAATCCAAAGACGGCTTTGTCTGAAAACTGTTGCCTGTACAAGCTTGAACCGGATGGCTTAGCGATAAAGAAAATTGATTTATGTATATTTAATCAGTTTAAAAACTAACTTGTTTCCGTCTGTCTGTGCAGAATTGTGCGATACCTTGAAGTAAAGGCTTCCACGCCACTTCCCATAAGTCGTATTCTTCAGCACCTGAGACCATTAAATAAATATTAATACTGGTGTGTACGGCTCCCATAGGGAGTAATACATAATTCATTCTATTAAAGGTGTTGATGTCTGTGATTTTCATGTGTCTGTTTTGTGTAAGGTGTGCGCATTCTAAAAAAAAAAAACTGATTTTGTAAATGACATTTACTCTGTCCTTGGTCGGCTTCGTCTCTCCACCATTTGAATATCTGTGCGGTACGACTGTGTAGCGTGTGCATCAGGTCCAGTAGCTACGGAAGAAAAAATAATTATTATAGCTATAATAGTCTGCTTTTGTCTGTGATGCGCAAGAGCGAAAAAACAGATCGTAATCCTTTACGATGTTTTTCTTCCTATCTAGAAGTATAAATTCGAAAACAATATATGTATAACTTCCATCAATTCGCATTGGGCTCGCCTGGTGCCCCCTCTCTGTTACAGTGAGGAGGCACTGTGACCCAGCTGTGAATCTAGGATGTGCTGGCTTCACCACGATGTGATGTTTCAGTTTTAAGAGCAGTGGTGATAAAATAAACTCCACAATGCACTAACTCGGAAGTGCTAAATGGTCGAGTTATAACGGCACCCACAGCTCTGCAGTTAAATTGTCTGGCAAGATAATGTTACATATTGTGTTCCATTTCTAGAGAACTAGTTTAATACTTGTGTCTATTTCTTACCTGTATGCTGACCATATGGTACTGGTCGAGGGTGTCAACTTCCTCGTCGCTGGAGTCATCGTAACGTTTTCTGCCGGAGCTCGAACGAGATTTGCGACCTGAACGCGACTTGCCGGATTTCTTGCCTGAAGATAACATTAGAAAAGATGCGTAATGAAAACATTTGTTAAGTAGAAATCAGCTGATCTTGAAAAATATTCATGATTACAAGGTTGGTCCTATAGTATAAGTTGTTCGTAATGATGGTACAATGACCCTTATGGTGGATGATGGTTTCAGTTATTTCAAGTAAATACTTGAAATCCAAGCACCGTCCCAGCCACGCGGAAGGCCTGTAGTAGTCCATCGTAAGTTTCCAAGTTGTATTATAAGACTATTTTAATGTATTTTCCTTCAAATAATGAATTTGTGTCTGCCTTTTTCTGACTGAAATCTAAGTTATATTAAATTATGAGAAGGGCGGGCAAGAAACTTGTAGAAGATGCCCTTACCATCATGCAGCGTAGCTCTCGCGAACAGCCGCACGGCCCGCACGGCGGCGCGGCAGTTGTAGGGCGTGACGTGTGCGACGTCGCGCACCACGAGCGCCAGCGCCTCGCAGCAGCGCGCGAGGGCGCTGGCACGGTGCGCGCGCAGGCACACTGAGCCTTCCATGTCGGTCGTGTCCGGCGTGTCGCTCGAGTTCTTTACCTGTTGGACAGAGAAATAGGTGTTTGAACTCAAACTATACTAGATAATATAAACATTGGTGACCTATCCTTGTAAGTATCTTCAAGTATCGCCAGAAAAAACAAATGCAAACATGCAATACGCACACTATGGCCGCCGAAGGCATTACGGCGCGTATGTATACATTACTTCGGTTACCGAATACGGGGACCGCATTTGGTTTAACCGAATTGATTCATCCCCGTTTGAAAACCCGTTTACACTATTCGGTGACCGAATAAGGGCTGCAACCGAATCGGTCAAAACGAACTAATGTAAATGATCCATTATGGCGCGTAAAGTCGCCATGAGTCGTCGTGGTCGGGTGAGGCTCTGCCGTATCTACACGGACGGCACGACTCGTGGGGGATCGTCGTATGGCACGTCGCGAACAATGTCGGTGAAAAATTTGACTGTATTGCGTGTTCGCAATAGAATTTTCGTGCGATTCACTAAGGATTTGCCTCCGAGACATGATCTGCAGTGGCTTGTTTGGAAAGCATTTTAACCGATTACGAACGCAAGCAGGTCGCTATCACAATTTGGCAAAATGGGGTATTAAAGATCATACCGACAGTGTGAAGTTAGAACTTGTTGGAGTGTCTAAAGTGTCCCAACACCTGCACTTTAGAGGACCTAAAAGACGCCACAGCCGCTGCAAATACCGTGGCCACATACTGGGCGCAAGAAATTTGAACAAATCGTACCATCGACACAAAAGAAGAAGCTAAGGATTACTCGGATGATATGATCACGAATGAATCACACACTAAGCTTGGGGTTAGGTCGTCGTATGAACCATATGCTAGACAAAAATAATATTTGATATGTTTCTCGTGTTTATGGTTTTTAAGATGACAGCTTAAATGTTTGAATTGAACTTACTAGTATCCATCCTTGTGTTTGTGGTGAATGTGACAGCTCACTTTCAGAAGAGGCGCTGGTAGGACGACGCTCACTCTCGTCTTCTGAGCCTTCAGACCGACTTGACGCAGCGGGACCTGTTCGTAAAAAAAATATATATACATAAATATATATTATGTTTAAAAGTCTCAGGTAACGGCGAGGTGAAATGAATTCCTAAAGTAAAAACTGGTTCTATTGTAGTAGCTGGCACAAGTGGAAGGAGGGGAAGTACTTTGCACTGCAGTGGATGCTATTGATGTAAACGAGATCAGTAGTCAAAAAGAAAATGCTGACTCCATCTAGCTTGTATTTTAAATTTGTCGTGTAAAAGTGTTTCCGATATCCTATTTACAGAATAAATCGTTTCATTTCATTTATTTATTTATTTTAGTACATGGAGGACTTACAGCTTATAAAAACAAACAAAAAAAGAAATCATAGTCACCAGAAAGCCAATTACAAATCCTCAAGTATAGACTTATAATTAAAAAAATATGGTGTGAGCACAAAAACAGAAAACTCACCGCTCAAAGTAAGAAGAATATAAATACTTGGTTTGAAATTACATGACTAAAATAATACAAAAAATTGTAAAATAATAATAAAAAAAAAACAAATAACCTACCGCTACTTGAAAAATTTGGGGCATAAGCACCTTCTGGCCGAATTTACACTAATTGTGAATGGAGCCAAATCATATTCCTTGCATATGTCATTGAAATTTCTGCTTGCGCCCATAATATAACTGGTATGCCTATAATTCGAAGATGTTTGAGGTACACGTACGGGTGGATTAAAATGAAATGTTTTACTTGGCACATTAAAATAAAATTTTGTCAATAAATCAGGGTTATCAATATTGTCATTGAGGATTTTTAGCAAGAACAAACAACAATTTTACGTCGATTTACCAGTGGTAGCAGATGATAATCGAAGTCGGAACAAACAGGCGGAAGGACAGACAAACGGAATAAGTGAAACCACATATCGGGATATCTTGTTTTACTGCGGAACCCTAAATGACGGGATTAGATAAAACACTTACTGGAAGGATGTGCGTCGCTGGGCCATGCGCCCGCGCCGGCCGCGCACAGCAGCGCGAACACGATGTCCCACTCGTGCGCGCTGTGCACGTTCTGTGCCGACGTCTTTACTATCTCGTACATGCCGCACGATATCTGCACACCGAATATACAGGGGGTCTTCAAATATTGTTACAAACTTTTTCGAGCGAATGGTAAATGTTGTTGGCCAATCTAACCGTAATCAGTGGTGTTCGTCCTTCATATTATGTACAGGTGTTTATATTATAAAAATCGCGTATTTCATGCTCGTGGCTTTATTATTGAACTACGAGTCTTGGAAATACGAAAGTTGCAACTGGAACGAAAGTGGAAACTAACTTTGCAACATACACGTGCCTCAATAAAGTTCCTTTTCTTAAATCGCAATTGGGCACACAATATACTGACCACATCCGCCTGCTGGTAGAACAGCTTGTAGGGCAGCTGGAACAGCACCGTGAGGTGCTGCAGCACGTGCGGCGCGGCGGCGTCGCAGCGCATGAGGCGCGCGCCCGAGCGCAGCAGCGCCGTGCTGCAGCGCCGCAGGGAGCCCGAGCCGCGCGAGGACGACCACAGCACGCAGCGCGACATGTGCCGTGCTGCGTCCTCCCACACGGACAGCAGGCGGTCTCTGACGAAAACACATTGACGCGTATACCAATAGTTCCAAGTATAATTAGTACGAAGCCTTAATATTAAACGAATATCAAATTTTCGGCTGGGTAAATTAAATTGATGGCACCTAAGAAGGCCCGAAGGCACCTAAGAAGCCGATTCCTGCCAGCTTCCCTTCGGGAACAAGGCACTCAACGTAGTGTCGAGGTGTCTATTGTAGTACAGCCATTTAAAGCTTTTTCATGTCAAAAAATAAATGAACAAGTGGCGCCAAATAAGCCGGTGTTCGGATGTCAGAATTCAGAACTAAAGTCGTATGGACGGCGCAGACGTGACTTTGCGGCGGCAGTTTCATTTTGTAGGGAGCTCGGTAAACAGAAGTTTATCGAGTTACGACGGGAGTAGAGACAAGAGTAGAAAAATAAAGTCTGTAGGGGAGAACGAGATAGAATGAGTAATGGTCGTATACACGAAAATGCAGAATGGCGCCGGAGATGTGTCATGGATGTCATTTTCGTGGTTTACGGGGTCGCTGATGACGAAAATGAGGTTAAAATAAACATAGAAAAAAAAACTCTATTTTGGCCGTTCACCAGTGATGATTCGTCAATTTTTCTTAAAACATATAATATTGGTTAACATTGTACTAGGTATCGGAATGCAAGCCATTCCCGTGATTATCACAAAAAAAAATGACAGCCTCATTGGTTTAGAGGTCGCAAGCGCGACTGCTGAGCAGGAGGTCCTGGGTTCGATGCCTAGGTGGAGCAAAGTGTTATTGGATTTTTCCATCAGTAATTTATTAATAGCACGGAGTCTGGATTTGAGCGCGTTTGATGTCAGTGAAGTACTGTACAGTGTACACTTCTGCCGACGGGCTTGATGTTATTTTTATACATTCGTACATTTCACGAATTCAAGAACCGTGCTGGTGCGCCTTTCCTGTCATCGTCCTGATATTTTCGATAACACGCAACATAACAACCAAAAAAGAAAAATCTCTTGCTTCTTACCTGTTCTGTATCAAGGTCTGTCCGAGGAGCTCTAGGAAGAAGATCGTGATGTCTTCCAGTTGAGGGTTTAGCTGCAGACTGTCGGAGTCAGGCGGAGTGCCTACTGTCACCATCGCGCGGACCAACTCCTGCAAAAAAAGTGTCTGTATGAGATCATTAGTTTTAATCAGAAAATGTTTACGTCAAAGGACATTGCCACGGGGCAGGTCCCTTTTGTGATATCTTGTGCCTGATTGGAATAATAACCTAAAAATATTATTTATTTTTTTGTGTGCAAATTATTTTTTATACAATTTCTTTCACCCTGGGAATAAAGTTAAAGTTAATTAATAGTTAAACATTACATCGACATCCGTTTGATAGGTATACAAAAAAAAGTTGCCAGAAATCAAATAACAATCGAATATGACGTAAAATAATCAATAGAGTAATCGAAATCAAAACAAAACGATAATTAACAAAAACAAATATTTTTAATTATTATAATTAGTTTACGTCTCAACATTTAAATGTAGGTCTCAACCATTTGACAACTTCAAAGCTTAGCATTAGGTTTTCTCGACGATGAGTTATAATGGTGTTAAACCTGTCTTTTTCATAGGTACGTATTATTGTAGCATATTATATATGAAATGCACAAAGATAGGTGTAGGCCAAGTATGAGTTTTATTATGTAAAATATTCTTAATGACATAAACTAGTGGATAGACACTGCTTATAGTCTATGCGAGTAATAGTGATAGAACACACAACAATACGTTGCTTATTTTCATAATAAGTCTATATTGTTGATTATAATGTTCAAAAAAGCGATTTATACAAACATAAAAGCCTTACGTATTTTGGAAACGCCGTATTAACAAATCAGTTTTAATCGATAGATTGATAAAAAACCGGAAATTGATTTAGTAATTATTAAAAATAATTGATCTGGCAACATTTTGTAGTAAACGTTGTGACAGGATGGCAAGAGAATGTTACAACTCCTATATAAATAGCATAGAACAGAAAATTACAACGAATCCCAAGTTTTTCTGGTCCTTCATTAAGTCTAAGCGGGGTGTTGCTAATGCCTATCCAGCCTCAATATCAAATGGCGTCAGCAAAACTTGTAATGGCAATGAGATGTGCAACATGTTCGGCGCCTACTTTTCTTCAGTGTACAGTCCAGCTACCCATGCCTCCAACGTAGTTCAAATTTCGCCTTTCTTTGAAAACCTCTGCGACTCCGACAGCTTTTCCTTGATACAGATTCCAAAGGATAAAGTAGCCAAGCATCTCAAAAGCTTAGACATATCCAAAGGTTCCGGCAGCGATGATATTCCCCCTAACTTTGTCGCAACTTGCGCTGACCAACTTGCAACCCCCCTATGCTTGATTTTTAATAAATCTCTCAGCGCTGGTATTTTCCCTAAAAAATGGAAGCTGGCCAAAGTCGTATCGATTCATAAATCAGGCGCTGATGACTTGGTAGAAAACTATCGTCCTATATCCATCCTTCCGACATTTGCCAAAGTTTTTGAAGCAATAGTATGCCCTGACATACAAAACTATTTCAGGAAATATCTGTCAGACCACCAGCATGGCTTTACTGCTGCAAGATCCACTTGTAGTAATCTAGTGGCCTTCGTTGAGGTTATTGCAGCTTCACTTGACTCGAACCAGCAAGTCGACGCCATATACACTGATTTCAGCAAGGCTTTTGACAAAGTTTCTCATGAAGTGCTGATTCAAAAACTTGCTGCGTACGGCTTTGCTGGTTCCCTTCTTAATTGGCTGCACTCCTACCTAATAGATAGATCCTTTTATGTCGTGGTCAATGGCTATAAATCTGAAACCATGATCTGGTGTTCCGCAGGGTTCCCACCTTGGCCCCGTAATATTTATTATCTTTGTAAACGACCTTCCTTATTGCTTCTTTAATTCCACGCCATTCCTATTCGCCGATGATTTGAAAATGGTTCGCGTTATAGATTCTCTAGCCGATTCAACATTACTCCAGGATGACTTGAACAGACTCTTAAATTGGTGTAAGGATAATAATATGCAACTTAATGTTGAAAAATGTTCCCAAATTACGTTTACTCGTAAAGCTAACTCCATTGATTTTAATTACAGCATGAATGGTACGTGCCTCGGTAAAGTCGATATGATCAGAGATTTAGGAGTCTTTCTTGATCGTAAATTAACATTTATTCCCCACATGGACCACATTATTAAAAAAGCTTCAAAGACACTCGGTTTTGTGTTACGTAACGCTAAATGTTTTCGCAAGCCTAAAACTAAGATTTATCTTTTTAATTGTCTCGTTCGTACTATATTGGAATACTGCGCGGTTGCATGGCGTCCCCACTATGCAACACATAGTCTTAGGTTAGAGAGGATTCAGAAAAGATTTTTAAACCATCTTGCCTATTCTGCGGGACTAGACAAAAAAATTCGGAGCTACGCAAAACGTCTTCAAAAATTTAGCATGACTTCACTAGAAAAACGAAGAAATAGTATAGATTTAATTTTTCTTTTTAAAATACTTCAGAGTAAAATAGACTGCCCCCAGTTGTTAAGCAAGTTTAATTTTAACCTACCTCACAACTATCCGCGTCACCCTATAAAACTATTACGTCCACCATTCCGCAAAACTGTATCAGGATCCAACTCCCCCATCCCCAGAATTTGCAGGCTTCTTAATAATTGCGATCAATCAATAGATATTTTTTCCACAACACTTCAAAAATTCAAGCGCCAAGTCCATCAAAACTAACCACCATATTGACTTTTTCTTTTCTTTTCTGTCATCTTTGTATTTATTGTGTAATCTTAAGCTACCCACTGTTGTTGTAAGTGTTATTTCTGCACTATATTGTATTTTTTTTAATGTTCTAATTTAGTTTTTTTGCATGCTGTGTCTATCGCATCATATTGTGCACTATGCTTGTATCTTATTGCTTGTATTATTAGGATAAAAAGTGTAACAACTGTAGATAGGCCAATAAATAAATAAATTTACTTGCGCATGTCACAGCACATTGTTCTGAGATTCGTTACGTTCGTGATTGCTTTGTCTAAATACGTTGAGTTTTGAATTCCGTATTTACATAGTTATTATTTACGATACGTGCTTTTTCTGCTACCACCGAGTTGAGCTAATAAGTTCCTCGAGTACTTTATGTTTTGTGAGATAACTGACTCTTGTTTGTGCTGTTCTTTGTGAGATATTTGACTCTAAGTGCTATATTTGATGAGATATTGGACTCCCGAATAGTTTTTGTCAGAACTATGTCTACCCCAGCCAAACAGAAAAATAATGATATCTCCTGAACCAGGGTGAATAAATGAAAAAGGTTTCTGATTATGAAAATGCTATGTTTTTACTATTAGGTAAAATAAAAATCTTCAGGGCACAAGCATTTTCCACTGGGACCGAACTTCCTTTACAAAACGGGCAATCTCCTTTGATAAATAATTGGATTTGTTGATCGCCATTAATTCCTGTTTGTCACAAGTAGCCCCTGGGGGCTCCCCGCATGGTGCGAGTAGACGTGCAGGACTTCACCCCTCGCATGACGCGGCTGACTTCACATACACAGTTACATCATGCGAGGGATGCGGACCTGACGCCTGACTTTGTAGAAGATTCTCGAACTGCTAGACTGGAAAACAGTGGTAAATCTCTGAAATAAAATTTGACATATGCCGCCGAGAATTGGCGCTAACTGTAATGTCACTTATTGGTAGCTCTTCATTGAAGTGATGCACAATCAGCGCCCTTTTGCGTCGAAAATTCCAGTTAAACCCTATTCACATTGTTTACAATCAATCCCGGTTTAACGTATCATCAGGAAAATAGTACAAGGCTTGCTACTCGATTTCCATTTACCAGAAAAGTAGTCTCATACCTATAAAACACATGTGAACCTACCTGCAAACTATCCAGCTGTAGGAACTTCGTTTCAGTGATAAGCAGTCCGGGTAGGTTGCACTTCGCCACGCAGTCCATTGCGGCGTCGATCAGAATCTTCTCGTGAGGTGTCGGCGCGCGCATGCCTGTTCAATGTTAAGAGAATTAGACACAATGGGGACTATCGCGTATGAATTCGCCGCTAGAGGCGCTAGTGTAGCGCGGGGGCACCGAAATGTCAGATGTCATAGATTTTTCGCGCGTTGCGTGCTTTATTTTTACAAATATTCACGATTGTGGTCTAGATTCTGATGTTTGATCTTTTGAATAAGTATAAACTACATAATCTTAAAGCCAGACGTATTATTTTGGAGACGATGTTTTTATATGATTTATGTAATAATGTGTGTGATTGTATGGACATCACTAATAAGATTAGTTACTTAGTACTTACCTAGAACAACTATAAGCCGTGGGGTGCGCGCACGACCCCTATTTGCCGTATCTTCTAGTCGTACGAGCGCGGGCTTACGAGCACCCCTACGTCGCCTAACTAGTCAATACAATAATCTGTTCGAAAATGTTGACATCTTTGCTTTATCAATAGGGAAATTTAAAGACCTTGTTCGTAAAACCATTTCGGATTGAGTGGTATTTTTTTTTTCAACTCATAAACTAGATTACTATCATTTCATGTATTTTTTTGTTCTTTTTAATTTATATGCCTGCTTGTTAAACATTAACACATTATGTATTTTTTTTTTGTTCGCATTTAATTGTTAGCGCAAGTCGCATTTGTTTTTATAACTAATTGTTTTTATAATATGTGGAAAATGTCGTTGGTTATACATTTACTCACACCCTAGATATAATTCTCTGTAATACTGTAATGTGTAACCGTTTGTTTTCCCAAATAAATACAAAAAAAATATATTGAGCCATTCCGGATTAATTATGACTTGAAGATTTTAAGTAGCAACTTAGAATCTTAATTTTCAGTACTTGGAGATAAAATGATTTTTAAATGTTTCATGCTTGCTAATTTTAGGGAGAATATTGTAAATATATGAACCTTAAGTTTACACTAGTTACTAGTTTAGTGTAAACTTAATTATTGACAAGACCTTAATCGACAGTGGCGCCATCTGGTGAGCTCAAAAACGATAGCCCTCATTGGTGATGCAGTTTTAATTTTCGTCAAAATCAGGCCCGAGTCTCCGTTGAGTATTTTTCGCTTTTCCTCGTAGTTTCAGATTTGGCCATACAAGGGGCACAAACGTTTGTTCACCTCAAACAGGGTTTGTGCACCTCTCAAACAGGGTGTAAACAGTCCCTTCACGAAGTCGCATTATGAACATCGAACTAAATAATAGTACGGAAAATGTTAGCTGGGAATGTTCTTTTTTTGGGGTGAAAAATTACGTTTTACGGTACGATTCAATGTACCGCACTTAGAACATGATGTTGATGGATGGATTGAATAGTATGGGTGTTGTAAAGGTGTTTAAAGTAAAATCTTACATCAGAACCTGTATTAAAAAAAAAAAACTTGTGAAAAAATTGGAACTTTGACCCCCACTATCCCCGTAACTAGAAGGTTCCCAGGTATGGTCTAAAACAAAAAAAAAATATCTCAATGACGGGGAGAACAAATGCCTTTCGGTTTCGTTAAGGGACTTGTTCCATCCTGTATAATTTATTTATTGCCAATTTTTTTCCATTTTTTTGTTGTTGTTTCGTACCAAAGTGCAGTACCTACACGATTCGACCGTGTAGGTACTGCACTTTGGTCGATCGTCGATTTCCCTTCCGCCCTGTATGTATGTATTGTAATTATTACCTGACTCTCCCAGCGCAATATACGAATATAAACTGGACAGCAGGCTGGCTTCGGAGCCCCGCGCCGCTTCTCTTATGAGGGACACCGTGCCGTTCGGTGCTAAGTAATCTTCGGCTTCTATGAGGCACTGTGGAGAAAAATAAGAAAGGATTATAAAATATTAAAGAAAATTACGGAATAAGAAGGGTACTAGCGGTATAGCATGACTGCTCAAACTGACTAATGATTGCATTAAAGAAAGCAGAGATATTATCAAAAAAAAGTTAACCCCTTGAACTTTCCCGTTGTGACACGGCTGGACATCGAGTGTACATCGTCTTGTAGTCGCCATTTTACGCTTCAACTGTTGGGCCAGTATAGAAATTATCACATTTACAGACAAGACAAATCATCATCTGTCTAACTTTTCCCACCTATGTTGGGGTCGGCTTCAAGTCTAACCGAATGCAGCTGAGCATCAGTTTTATGATCTGACCTCCACGACACAGTTGCTGGGTACCTCTTTGTAAGACTGCCGGGATTCTGACTTGCCGAGAGACATAACATCACGACCACTCATTACGACGACCGTTCATTTATTTAAATACTAAAACGGAATAGACATCACGCCTGTAATCCCCGAGAGGTTAGGCAGAAGTGTACCTAATAGTACACCAGTGGCGAAGGGTCAAAATGTTGACAGGGGAAGCCGAAGAAAAAAATTAGAATTGTAATTTTTTTTTCGTTTATGTTCCATGTTTATATTGACCCCATTTTCGTTATCAGTGACCCCGAAAACCATGAAAAAGACACCCATAAAGAAATCCGGAAACTTTTCGTCGGTGCCATCTTGAATTTTCACTTTGATCACATTTTCGTTATCGGCGACCCCAATAACCACGAAAATGATACCCATGAAGAAAAACCAAAAAAAAAACAAAAGAATAAAATGCAGACGAACGAGGAGCTCGTGGCAAAATAATAACAGCCGCTCGGGACGATCTTTAGGTTAAGCCGTGCTTGCCTAGGTTGGTCTGTGGATGGGTGACATTACATTACATACCGAGTTCCCTCCGTGCCTCGGAAAGCACGTTAAGCCGTTGGTCCCGGCTGTCATTTGTAGATCTTTGACAGTCGCTACATGTAGTCAGTGGCCCAAAAAGTGTGACAACCAGTCTTTCCAAAGGGTATCATACTACCCAGTAATAACTAGGTTGTGGAGGTCAGATAGGCAGTCGCTCCATGTAAAATACTGGTACTCAGCTGCATCCGGTTAGACTGGCAGCCGATCTCAACATAGTTGGGAAAAGGCTAGGCAGATGATGAAAATGCAGACGAACAATAAAAGTGATTTTATCGTATGTAAATATGCCAATAAAATAAAAAATCTAGTTTGTGGCAAATACGATCGACCATTTATACGAAATTCAACGACCGATAACCATATTTAACCATCGCGCTCACGCGCACGCATTTTCTATAATGTCTCTATCAAGTAATTCAGTTCAAGTCGGCTTACCTAGGTTCTAATATGGCTAGGGCTGGCTAGTGACCTTCAAGTGACGTCATGACGTTTATTTTGCTTAAAAGTTTAACTGCCAAAAAACCGATCGCGCCTGCGGTTTATTTTATAGCAATTTGTTGTTAAAGAGCAAATTTTGTTTATTAAATGTCTATCAGTGTTGGCGTTTTGTGATGTTTCTCTACTTTTAAAAGTACTGATTGTGCCATTTTTCAATTACGATAGAGAGAGTCGTGGTGTTCGAAACTTCTGAAGGGAAGCCGGTGGGAATGGGCTTCTAAGGAGACTTCGGCACTGTAGTAAACCCACATTTCACCAGTTATGTTTAAGTCCCATGTAATAGGGGCGAGCTTATTGCCATCAACTGAACACAAATCCAGCCTCCGTGGCTGCTACTGAGAAATTCCTGATGGAAAAATAATACCCCATGCTCAGCAGTCACGCTTGCGACCACTAGACCAGCGAGGTTATCTGAGAAAATAAGAAAAATAATTGGAACAACAAATACCTTTTTTTTTTTTTTTTTTTTTTATCGATGGGAAATCATCAAATGACCCCTCCCGCTCTGGGCTGAGCAGGAGGGAGTGTCAGACTTGTACTGACTAAAACCCATCCATGTTCCTTCCTTTGCCCTTTGTGTTCCAGGGCCGCGGTATCTCTTTCGAACAGTCCCGCAACCCTGGCAGGCGTCGGCCCTTACGGACCCCTTCCTGTTTGCTGACTCTCTTTGAGGCGCGCGTGGAACACTCTTGCGCCGTCGACACGGCCTGTCGTCATAAGACGGACGGACGGCGAGCTAGCCCATAGCTCACCGTCCACAGGCCCGCGTCTACGGTGGCCGGGGGCCACCACGTGGCCCCCGACGCCCGGTGCGTCTCCCGCGGCGGCTGGGAACAACAAATACCTTAGGTAGTAATCGTCCAATATACAGTGTCTTGACGATCTCTAACAGATGGCGCCACGAGTCGCGCACGCAGTCGGCATGGCGCGCGCCCACCAGGCAGGCGCGGCGCAGCGCTAGCTGGGCCTTGCTGGACTGGCCCAGCGTTACTCCTGCAAAAATAGGTTCAAAGAGGAGTTATTGAAAATCTTACCATGACGCAGGTAAATAGCCTGCCATTATCGCCATGCAAGCAATGCGACCCTATTATCTATCTATGTAAATCTTCTTCAACTTCGAGTAGTAATTTAGAACGATTTAACTTGTAAATTGAATTACCATTGAGCAACTGTCACAATACTTACCAATAGCAATATAATTAGCATACTGCGGCGCCAACAGCCCAGTGAACTTGCACAGGGTCAGCAGCAACGTGTCCAACGTGATGTTGTCCGGCGGCAGTCTAGCGATAAGCGCTGCACAGCGCTCCAGGCCGTTCAGCGCGAGTAAGGCACCGCTGTCGCGAATCCTATTGCTTTCCATCTCTTCAGCTGTAGGAGGTGTCGAGCGCTCGAAGGCTGCTGAAAGTGCTGTTACCTGTACATGGAAAAATTCAAGAAATTTCAACTCAAAAGTTAATTTAAGGTTTCTAGTAACTTTTTTATATTATAATATATGTCGGAGACGGTCATTGGTACAGGCTTAAAATGAATCACTAGTACGCGGTGGTGACATCAAGCGACCTACTTACAAGTCTACCCACACCACAGCGTGATTGTTACACAGCCCTGATGGTCACAAACTCTGAGCCAGGACGACAGTCAGTGCCTGATCGCGGTCGAGTTAAGACCTCTTGGAACTGTACCCGTGTTATTGTGTTGAGTTGTAATCTTAAGTAATTAGTTAGTTTTTCTAGAAACAGCGTATCGCTCTCAGTGTCTTTTCATAGCACGAAACCCATCGTCTGCCCACATGATGTAGAAGCGTAGCGGAGTAAATCCTGATATCTCCGACACATATATATGGATATTTCATTTAAGATCACAGATTCCAAATAAATAGATACATAATATTGCATAAAGAAATAAAACACAAATACATACCTAGAAACAACACACAACACAAGTAAAAATGTATTTGAGCAAAAAGAAATACAACAGACTTTTAAAGAAACGAATCCAAATTCCTTCAATTTCAAAAATAGTGTAAGCCAGCTTTGTTTTTTTATCATTTTTACCACCAATTTCAGAAGTCTCAGTTCAAGAATAGTCCTATCACAGGTCAAATCTATATAGGGTAATTAGTGACCGATACTTAAACACGTGATTGTACTCATGATAACAAACAACTTTCCCAAAGAAACATGTTTTATAATACGCATTCAACTGTTCCAGAATAACACAACAGACGTATGAAATTCGCCGTGCGGGTGCTCTACCTACCCACTATTGCACGATACGATGGTAATGAGACAGAACGGCGGGACGCGGGTAACAGCTGATAGGAAGGAGGCGCGCGCGCGCGAATTTCATACGACGGTTGTGTTATTGTGATAGTGAATGAGTATTAAAAAAAAACCTTTTATTTGGGAAAGTTGCTTGTTACCATGAGTACAATCACGTGTTTAAGTATCGGTCACTAATTACCAGTCACCCTATATATTTGTCTTTTTAGTTCCAAACGTAGATACTCTTCAGAATGCAGCATGTTGAGTGTGTTGAAGAGCGAGTACCAACTAGCCACTCATTGGTATAGGCCCTATACCAGTGAGTGCCTATTGGTTGGTACTCGCTCTTCAACAATATAGGCTACTGGCTAGTCGTTGCGCCCGCATGGTGCGAGTAGATGTGCAGGACTTCACCCCTCGCACGACGCGGCTGACTTCACATATACAGTTACACCGTGCGAGGGATGGTGACTGGTCATCTAGGTTGTTGTTTCTTCTTCGTTTTCTTTCTTCCGAGGGTTCCACCTTTCCAAAATCAAATTAGGGTACTTGTATAAAGATACTGGATTTCCGGTTCCGATTTGTCGGTACCTGGTAAACCTGTACCTTCTTTACTGCCTTTAAAAATCTGTTTTCTATGTGCGATTGCACACAGAAAGTATGGGAGTATTTTACCCGCATCGATCTGTACCGATCCGTTCTGACTTGTCAATATGTGGAACTTGTATTTTTATGCAAGCACCCTAGCGAGTAACAAGTAACAGCAATGGTGCGAGTAGCTGTGCAGGACTTCACCCCTCGCATGACGCGGCTGACTTGACATATACAGTTACATCATGCGAGGGATGCGGACCTGACATCTGGCTTTGAAGAAGATTCTGGAACTGCTAGGAGGAACTGAAAGTTGTGGTGGATGTGTAGATTTACAGGGTAGATGAGAGTGGAGACGCCAGGACGGGCGCTCTAGAAAGTAATACACTTGCCTGATTGGTGGTGTTTGTTAGAAGGGTCAAGAGCGTAATAGTTGTGGTGTCTGCCTATGGTGGTGTGTTCCAGCGGTAGGGACGTCATTGTTCGTGCAGGCTAAGATAAGGAGAGCACTCACAGTGGGGGGACAGGCGACGGTGAAGAGCCGCGCGTGGTGCTGGTGGTGCGCGGGCACGGCGCGGTAGGCGGCGCCCGCGCCCCCGCCGCGCCGCTGCAGCACGCGCCACAGGTATGCGTCGCGCACCGAGCCCGTGCGCTCCGCTGGCATTACCATCTCTTCGTTTCTGGCGAGGGTGGTATAAGTATAGGCATACGAGATGAGGGGAATGGCTCGTGTAACTTTTTCTTTAGTAATTCCAAATATGTTCAAAAGTTTAAAAAAAAAGCCATAATCGAGTTTTTGAGTTGAATAGTGGATTAAGGGTTAAGGGGTTTCCAAGGTTGCGCGACTGTTCGAAAGAGATACCGCGACCCTGGAACACAAAAGGCTAAAGAAGGAACATGGATGGGTTTTAGTCAGTACAAGTCTGACACTCCTTTCCGCTCCGCCCGGAGTGAGAGGGATCATTTGATGATGTCGCACCCGTAAAAAAAGGGGATAAGTTTGTTTTGCTGTAACAGAGTGGTCCGCATTGGCCCCGGACCGAAAGATTTGGAGGTCATGGGAGGCCTTTGCCCAGCAGTGGGATGACACAGGGTAACAGTAATCGAGTTTTACTTTTAACAAATTTTGGAGTTGGTGAGACACATGTTCTTGGACACTCTGATTGAAAAACAAACAAAACTGTAATAGTAGTCCTGCGTAAATGGCGTTAAGTATTTGTTACTTTTATTCATTTGCCAAATAGAGACGCCAAGTGTCACCGATTAAACAAATTTCGTTGAAAGTGGGGGAAAAGTCACGAAACAAAGTATACTCACTTGATAGAATGAAAAATCGCCTCCAACATAGCTGAATCAAAGTCCCCAGATCCGTTACACCCTCGCAGATTCTTGACAAAGTCGTCCACAGTCATGGGCACGTTGAGTTTCTTCGCCGTGTGGTTGTGTTGGTCCATGTTCAGCATTATCACGGCGTAGGCTAGGCGGAACGCCGCGTCTGTGTTCGCGAAGGGCTCGCCGTTTGTGCTCTGTTGGAGATTGTATTATGGGTTAAGAGGGGTAAGGTTGGTTTTGCTGTAGCAGATGTAAAAGTTTAGACAAAAGTTTTTTATCAAAAGTAATGCTATCTTTGTTTCCCAGCTACCTACTATCATTGAATGAGAGTTTACTCTTCTTGCTGGCTTTGTGTGACTATTAGGCCATTAAAGCGGGTAGGGGAAATAACGACTTCATCAACTAATACACATGCGTTATTTTTAACATTTCTCCACCTAACTTCAATGCAACACAGTTTTTTTTTTTTACGAGAAATTACATATTTGTAACACCACACCAAGCCAGGAATAATGCTACTAATTGCGGTCTTCGATTTCTGATCCGGAAAATAGGATTATTACAAAATAGCTGAGTTGATAAAACGGATGTTCAAGGTGAAATCAAAACTTTATCAGACGTATGTTAACTCTCTTTTTTACATATCAGACTCAGACCTCAAACTTTAACCCTACAAAAAACAATACTTACATGCCACCTCTCCGCAAAGCGTTCCATAACAAGGAAGATCAGCGGCGCTTCGCCCGGCAGTCGGAAGGTCTCGAGATAAAGCCTCAGAGACTGGTCTATCCTCAGCCCTGCGTAGTCGAAGCTGTCAGCGAAGGCTCCCAGGACTGATGGGCCGCCGTCCTCGTCTTCGCCTCGGGACGAACGCTTGCAGATGAATTCACCTGGAAACGATTTAATGTGAAGATGGGATACGGATATCATGATGCGTCATTGAAGTCCGTGGAGGAAAAAGTACGAGCAAAGTATTCTGGCGTCAAATAAAGTGTCCATATTCGCAGCACCACACTGCGCTCCAAAACAGATTAATAATAATTATGAAGAAGGACAGAAAGACCAAGGAAACGATATTTATTTTGTGTTTGGAATGATATGAAGGAAAAAAGAGTAAATGACAGCGTGACGGTTGACAGGGAAGAATGGAAGAGGAACACGTGTTGCGCCGACCACAAGTTACACGGGACAAGGGCAGGAAGAAGCATAACATGTGTAATAAGAAAACTCACCAATCATTTTCTTATCCAGGTCAGGGTTTTCTCTCAAGAACATAGCGACTTCATGAGGGTCTAAGGGGGTGGCGAACACTCCGTGTTCCTGCAGGAACTCGATGCCACGCTCCGGCTTCTGGTTGAATAGTTCTGTGCCTTGGGTTACCCACTGCAAGAGAATTTACACATTTTAATATGCTATCGGCTTGCAATCCTGCACGACGCGGAATCCGCGGCGGATTGAGTGAATAAAATTGAATAGTGCCATCAACACGAGCGAGAAGAAGCCTATTCCCTTGCGGATTTCGGCTGATTTCGTTAATAAATATAAGTTAAAATATGAAACAAAAAGGTGTCAAATATTCTAGAGGTAATTAATAGTATAATATCTTTCACAATGGGATCAACTCTGATATATCTATAATAAGTTTTAATCTCTTTTGGAATGTTACGTAAAAACCTTATTTACTGCTGACTGTACCACAAACTCAAAAAGAACAAAAACCAACCTTCTTTATATTCTTAATATTATCCAATTCAGCTTCCGTAGGCAGATCCGACGAAGGTTTATGCCTGCCCGTTCTCCCGGAGCTGAAGTACTGACTGATATCATGGGTCACGTGGTCACTGACCACAGACACATCATCCAAGCCTCCTAACTCCAAGGAAACATGTCCGCCTCGTCCATCTTTCTCTTTCTCTTCCTCCCCATTAGGTATTTCTATCTCTGTCTTCACTTCCTTGTTCTGATTACAACCCATTTCTATAGCTTCCACTACAGTCATTAATGCTTCTAGAGACAGCGAGTGGATGTTATAAGCTGTCGACGACACTACATTTTTGGATAGTAATTTTGTTAATTCTTCAAAAACATTCATGCAGTAAATATCGCAGTCGTAGTTTAGGTATATCTCTGCACACAGCCCAGGTATTCTAAACATTTGAGAGAGACTTTCTAGAGCTAAATGATGAATTTCTTTCAACTCGTATATCGCTTTTGTCGTGTCTGCCGATATGATTTCTATGATTTTCTTGTAGAAAGCCTCCATTTGGAACTTTAGATGTGATCGGAGTGCTTCGAATAGGAGGAAGGATACTTGAAGGTCTAGCGCGAATATTGATATCCTTTCCGTGCTCAGTAACTGTGGACAATACAACATAGTCAGAGGTTGTTTTATTATTTAGTATTCACGGAAAAAATGCTTAACAGAAACATTTTAGTAATTATCACTTCGCCTGCGACTTTATCCGCAAAAAAAGGGATAGCTCGGCTAATATGCATGATATAAATATAATTTATGGCCTATAGCACCCATGAATAATGTAGCTTTCTGCCAGTGAAAGAATTTTTAGAATTGGATCATAAGTTCCGGAGATTACCCCCTTACATACAAACTTAGAAATTTACAAACTTACAACCAATTTTACCTCTTTATAATATTAGTATAGACAGTATAGATAACAACACAAACGAAATCACGAAAAGCACAATATTGCATAGAATAAAAACAGAATACTTTCTATGTAGGTACATCACATAAATTAATAAATGCAAACGTAGAAATATTCCACTGTCGAAATATTCACATTAAATATCTTGGAATCTCTATTATTTTCTCTCTCTCTCTCACTCTTCACTTACATACATATTTATATCTCATCAAATAACATGTTTTGATGTAAATGCTTCACCAGTGGGATGGCAGAACAAGACACACACGTAACTTGAGATCGGATTTAATGCATATTTACATATGCAATCTCATTTATTAACTGTTTTTGAAGAGTATGCATATTTTAGCTAACATTGGCTTATTTTATTTTACTTTATTGGGACATATAACAGGTACACATTACAATTAAAGTATTACAGAATAACTTTAAAACTATGTAAACGTATAATCCACACCAATTATTCGTGAAATAATGATTTGAAAATAGTTAAATGTGTGTGTGTGTGTGTGTGTTATTGTGTATTATTAGGGCGTATTTCCTTTAATTTTTATTTATATCTAACTTTCTTTATCGGGTGGTGCTTAACCTAGTGTCAGAGTTTCGATGCCGCTCATGAGCCTCTGCCTGGAAAAACGCAACAATGTGGCAAAAATATGTATGACCTGCAAGTTCAGCACCTAAATTCAAATAGTGGCCGCCTTAGAGCCTCAAGCGTACACTGCGAAGATTTTGGAACAGTACTCGACAACTAAACTTTCGACGGCACGGTTTTCGCAGTGGCTGAGCGATTGGCTGCTGCGCAGCGTGTCGCAGGTTCGGTCCCCGCACGGAACAAATATTTGTATGGCCTACAGGTAGTTGTTCCGGGTCTGTCTGTTTGTGAATGTGAGTTTAAATGTTTGTAAACGCACCCACGATACATGAGAAATTCCTAGTGTGGGGCAATGTATAAAAAAAAACCTTTTCAGGAGCAATAAAAAAATATCTTTGCATTGTATAGATTCAATCTCTTAGTATTATATAACTGCATAGCACATGTGTGAGTACTATGTACTGTAAAGCTACCATTTACATTTAGTTATCCTTCATTGACTCGAATGTGCCCTGGTGGCTGAGAGAATGTCAGGCTCACTCAAATGTCTCGCTGATAGTGGCGGGTGTGTTGGGTCGTTTAGTTCCCTTCAATATGGTTGAGCTGAATGGAGCTGATGCATGCGTCATGTTCGTGAACGGGCGCTGTCAGTTGGGACTGGTCATCTCTTAGCTGCCACGTTTTATTTTAACTACTTTGTTTTTAAATTGTTGATAGTTATAATCTTTTACTCTGGACGCTCTTAATCTGCACGTCTTTCTACATCGTTCTCACATATATGTATAATCTCAACATGAATGATGTAACCAAGATCTTGTAAGAATATTTTGATTGAAAAGAGTGTCCATGGAGTTTCTTGCCCATTCTTCTCCATAGAGATCTACGCTTTGGAATGGGCAACTACAGTACTTTCACAAGTTATTATGCCTTGTGTCTGTGACTGTAGCTTCGCCTTTGATATTTTTCTGACTTTCAAAAGTGCCTGCGAAGGTCTAATTGAAATAAACGCTTTGAGTTTGAGTTCAATTATTGTAACATCTCGACCAAAATGTAGTAAAAGAGATATATTTTGTTTTATGTATTTATTAAAATTGTATTTTGCATATTTTGGCATCCATAAGCAACTTTATAGCATACTTTGAGCCTTTATGATGCATATTCCGAACATTGTAAGTAGCATTTAAGCCGGTCTCTACACAATGCATTAATCAAACACGTAAATATCTTCAATCTTGCAGTCCGCCGACGCGATGCTCACAGATGTGCAGGTCTTAACACCTCGCACGACGCGGTTCACCTGATTTTAACTGAGTATCCGTGTGAGGCATGGTGACCTGCAATCCACGATCTTCGAAGTGGTAGGGATTGTCTTGGTGATGCGACGGAACTCGCGAAGAGACGGGACGACCTTACCCTGACGACATTACTTGGCCACAAGAACGGGCGTCGTTCTCGTGGCCAAAGAAATGCACCATGGCCACGAGAACACGTTGATCTTCGAAGGTTCCTGATGATGCTCGTTACGAAACTTCCGCGTCGGGACCTCGAGGGGAAGTAAATGAGTCACTACTACTAGTGACTGCATAGACCTAATTCAACTATGGAAAATAGCATAATCAGCCTATAATGTTCCCACTGCTGGGTCACACGGCCTCCTCTCTATGAGAGGGAATGGGCTATAATCCACCACGCAGGCCAAAAGCGGGTTGGTAGATGTCACATTTATGGTTCTAGGACATGCCGCGGTTTCCTCACGATGTTTTCCTTCACCGTTTTGAGTGCAGTGGTGATGAAATAAATTACACAAAGTAATGCGTCTGCTTGAATTCGAACCCACGACTTACTATTCGTAAGTCGGGGCTACCACCACTGGGCCACCGCTGCTCTCTTATCTATACTAATATTATAAAGCTGAAGAGTTTGTTTGTTTGTTTGAACGCGCTAATCTGAGGAACTACTGGTTCGAATTGAAAAATTATTTTAGTGTTGGATAGCTTATATATCGAGGAAGGCTATAGGCTATATATCATCACGCTACTATCAATAGGAGCTGAGCATCAATTAAAAATGATGCAAAAACGGGGAAAAGTTATTATCTTTGAGAGCTTCCGTTGCGTGCGCTGGTTAACCGGTTAAAGTTGCACAAAAATAATGTATGAGGGAATTATTCCTCTTAAAAATGTCTAAAAAAAAGTCCGCGAAAGCACATGCCTATCTTTTAAGGTTGACTAACAATAACCATTTTATGATTTTAAAATTTGGTCAAAAATAATGCTTTATTTGCAAAGGTATTTTTACCGACATAGTATTAATCCTTATCAAAATAAATATGTTAGTCATCTTTAGCATTCAATTGTGACCAAAATTGCCCTTTACACCATTCAATTTAGATGAATATCTTAGGAGATATCACAGTTTTAAAATAACTCCCCATCAAAATAACGACCCGCGCGCGCTGCGAGGCGGGCGTTCATGTTGTTGGGAAAACCAATGTGATTAGATTCAATGCACAAATATTGTGGGGAACTTAGAGAAGGTTTTAGTTTTTGTTTCATTGTAATCTCTATCACAAGATAAAGAAGCTCTCTATCAAAAGATTTATGAATTTAAAGTGTTCAAGAAGAACTTACCATCATTGTGCATTGTGCATCAGTTGCATACATGTAACGACATCTATTGCACCAAAATGGTACTAATTAATAAAAATGTGCTCACAAGATAACTTTTAAATCAAAAAGTACTCTAGATTAGTCTACATGACGCTATAAGAGTGTGTGTTCGATCGCTTTACATGCATGTATTTTAACGGTTTAATTTCGTGCTCGATAGATGGCGCTATTAATTTCACTCCATTTTCTGAGTTGCGGTGTTAAGTTTTCCGTGAAAGAATGACCCTGGCCCGTGTCAAATGTCTGAAGTTTGGTTTATTAAAATTAAATTAATTAAATTAATTGTTTACCAACGAAACAAAAAGAGGAGGTTCTCAATTCGACGCGTCTCTATTGTTTTTTTTATGTATGACCTGACCACGCATAACTTTTTACAGAGAAGTCCGATATGCATGATCTTTTGTTTTTTAAATTGAGAAATCGTGTTTGTGCTCATTTCCTGCACCTTGATGAGAACTTTAGATCTAGCTGGAGTATGACGTCATCGAAGGTCTGACGATGGAGACGGAACGCACTTGCAAGAGGTCCTCAAGAGTTTGCAGCAACAATAACGTGTTTGGGCTCATTTCATGCACCTTGATGAGAACTTTAGGCCTTGCTGAAGTATGACTGTCATCGACGGTCAAACGATAGAGACAAATGGCAGTTGCCAGCGGTCCTAAACAGTTTGCAGCAGTTATAATGTTATTGGGCTCATTTCATTCACTTTGATGAAAACTTTAAACCTAACTCAGTATGACTTTCATCGAATGTCTGACGATGGAGAAGGAAAGCAGTTGCAAGAGGTCCTCAAGAGTTTACAGCATCTATATCGTGTCTGGGCTCATTTCATGCACCTTGATGCGAACTTTAGTTCTAGCTGGAGTATGACTATCATCGAAGGTCTGACGATAGAGACGGAAGGTAGTTGCAAGAGGTCCTCAAGAGTTTACAGCATCTATATCGTGTTTCGGCTGATTTCATGCACCTTGATGAGAACTTTAGACCTGCCTGGAGTATGTCTATCATCAAAGGTCTGACGATGGAGACGGTAGGCAGTTGCAAGAGGTCCGCAACAGTTTACAGCAGTTTTATCCTGTCTCGGCTCATTTCAAGAACTTTGATAAGAACTTTCGTTCTAGCTGGTGTATGATTGTCATCGAGTGTCTAAAGATGAAGACGTAAGGCTGTCGAGGGTCGCGGGCCTGTGGACGGTGAGTAATGGGCTAGCTCGCCATCCGTCCGTCTTATGACGACAGGCCGTGGTGACGGCGTGTTCGTGTTCCACGCGCGCCTCAAAGAGATGTCAGCAAACGGGAAGGTATCCGAGAGGAGCGAGGCCTGCCAGGGTTACGGGACTGTTCGAAAGAGATACCGCGGCCCAGGAACGCAAAGGGCAACAGAAGAAACGTGGATGGATTTTAGTCAGTACAAGTCTGACACTCCCTTCCGCTCCGTCCAGAGTGGGAGGGGTCATTTGATGATTATCCATCGGTAATAGTATATAATAGGGATTTACTCCTTTTGAGATCTTCTGTTGTGCGTGAACGGTTAAAGTTATGCAATTATCATGTATGTCGGAATTGTCCCTCATAAAAAGCTCTAAAAAAATATCCGCAAAGGCCGTATGTCTAACTTTTAAGGTTGACGCACACTCTCTCTAACCTCTCTTTCTTTTATGTATACACGCACACAGACGAAGTTGCGCGGGTCAGCTAGTAGAAAATAAATGCGCATGTATGTGTTACCGGCAATCTATATAAATCGGTATTTTAAAGAATACCAAGACGACAGACGGTGTGTAGACTGCCTAAAATGTTCAGGCAAAGTACGAAATATAATTGTATTGTTCTATCTATTCCTTGACTAGGCATTCGATACAATACCGAACGTTCAGTCGGCAATAATTATGTTGAATACGCGGTTGGTGGGATGGCGCGAGGGACTTCGATAAGTAATTTAATGGAACCAACATGGAGGTAGAACTCGCCGGCCGTCGTCGTAGCACCGCTCGCTACACTCGCTCGGCTCGGCTTTTGCATTTTTTCACAGTTCTAACCTAACCTTACCCATTTATTTGGTTGAGGTGCTCTAGCTATGTTATTGAGCCCATTTGCAATCCCTCAGTCATTTGCCCACAGTATTACACTTTTTTTTTTCGATAGTTCCTTTATTTTATACTGTACCTGATTTCCTCAAAGCATTCCATACAATGCCTAGGCATGGTATAAATTTACTAGGGAGGGTGATTTATATAATGTTAGACGATAGATATGCTTATATGTCCTAGTTCAACAATAAATCTTTATTAATTATTTATTTATTAAAATATTTTATACATTGCATAAACGAGCTCGGCATTGTATAGAATAACTAGGTATTCTATAGCATGATTTAATTAAACAGAGTATAAAGGACAGCCCACCGCAGACATACTAAGATGACCAGTTTATTAATATATTTCAGGAATGTTATGGGAATCCAATTGTTTTGTTTTATTTCCTCATACGCAATGTATCGTTACCGTGGCAAAAAGCGCGTAGCGTACGGCAAGCGCGACGACGAGTTAAATGAACTCTGTAGCGAGGGAGGAAGTGAACAGATGTTTTACGCGTCGTTCGTTAGAACATTTCAACATCCATTGTTGATATTTATTTCTGCGTACAGGGACTGTAATTTTACATTGAAATAAAGGAATAACAACTGAAAAACGATAAAAATGTCCTTTCCTTTCCAATTCCTGTGGAATATGATTAAAAATAAGGAGCTGAATGCAACCTGTCAGTTTGCGGAGGGCTATCTCTTACACCCTGTTTGCTTTGCCGGTAACATATACACAAAACGAGTAACGAGTACTTAGCAAATAAAACCCAGTTGTAAGTTGTGTGGAGAACTAATTAGTAAGCGATCAAACTGTAAATATGTATCAATATGTATCTGTTCAATATGTGTCTAATCTGATCAATATGTATCTGTTTTATTACTTCTAATAGATGTTTCCAGAGAAAGTAAACTGTCGATATTTAATCACTTCATCATCGGCGATGGGACAGGTAGCAAAGTTCTTAATGCTATCACTTACACTCAACAGATTCCTGCAAAGCGGATCCTTAACCAGGTACAGAAGAGAAGGGTACTTGGCCAGCTGGTCTGCTGACACCTCAAGAGCTGTTCCAACCAGGGATAGCCCCAAGTGCACCATGCCTGATGTGTTCTGACTGTCCAGTGGGTTGCAGAGAGAGATCAGGAACCTGGAGACAAAGGGATGATGTTACTCCGGGATTCCACATAAAACTCCAGAGAAGCCCTCGCAATTCTTACGTTTTATAGAATTCGTTCGTTATTTTCAGGTTGTATGTTCATCAAAATACAGCGTGCAAGGGACATCAACCCCCCTCTACCCATAAATAAATTTTCCATCGGTAATATAAAAAAACAGCTGTTCCATTCAATTTGACCGCGTAGGTATATACGTATAGCTCGTGCCAATTCTTACGAAGACTGACCTGAATAGTGCCCTGACGCAGACCAGGCCATACAGCTGTAGTTTGAGGAGTGGACCTACCGAACTAATGATAAAGATGTTCTCGTAGGTATCAACAGCTTGTAGAACTTTCTAACCTGAACAGTTCCCTGACGCAGACCAGGCCATACAGCTGTAGGTTGAGGAGTGGACCTGCCGAACTAATGATAAAGATGTTCTCGTAGGTATCAACAGCTTGTAGAACTTTCTAACCTGAACAGTTCCCTGACGCAGACCAGGCCATACAGCTGTAGGTTGAGGAGTGGACCTGCCGAACTAATGATAAAGATGTTCTCGTAGGTATCAACAGCTTGTAGAACTTTCTAACCTGAACAGTTCCCTGACGCAGACCAGGCCATACAGCTGTAGGTTGAGGAGTGGACCTGCCGAACTAATGATAAAGATGTTCTCGTAGGTATCAACAGCTTGTAGAACTTTCTAACCTGAACAGTTCCCTGACGCAGACCAGGCCATACAGCTGTAGGTTGAGGAGTGGACCTGCCGAACTAATGATAAAGATGTTCTCGTAGGTATCAACAGCTTGTAGAACTTTCTAACCTGAACAGTTCCCTGACGCAGACCAGGCCATACAGCTGTAGGTTGAGGAGTGGACCTGCCGAACTAATGATAAAGATGTTCTCGTAGGTATCAACAGCTTGTAGAACTTTCTAACCTGAACAGTTCCCTGACGCAGACCAGGCCATACAGCTGTAGGTTGAGGAGTGGACCTGCCGAACTAATGATAAAGATGTTCTCGTAGGTATCAACAGCTTGTAGAACTTTCTAACCTGAACAGTTCCCTGACGCAGACCAGGCCATACAGCTGTAGGTTGAGGAGTGGACCTGCCGAACTAATGATAAAGATGTTCTCGTAGGTATCAACAGCTTGTAGAACTTTCTAACCTGAACAGTTCCCTGACGCAGACCAGGCCATACAGCTGTAGGTTGAGGAGTGGACCTGCCGAACTAATGATAAAGATGTTCTCGTAGGTATCAACAGCTTGTAGAACTTTCTAACCTGAACAGTTCCCTGACGCAGACCAGGCCATACAGCTGTAGGTTGAGGAGTGGACCTGCCGAACTAATGATAAAGATGTTCTCGTAGGTATCAACAGCTTGTAGAACTTTCTAACCTGAACAGTTCCCTGACGCAGACCAGGCCATACAGCTGTAGGTTGAGGAGTGGACCTGCCGAACTAATGATAAAGATGTTCTCGTAGGTATCAACAGCTTGTAGAACTTTCTAACCTGAACAGTTCCCTGACGCAGACCAGGCCATACAGCTGTAGGTTGAGGAGTGGACCTGCCGAACTAATGATAAAGATGTTCTCGTAGGTATCAACAGCTTGTAGAACTTTCTAACCTGAACAGTTCCCTGACGCTGGCCAGGCCATACAGCTGTAGGTTGAGGAGTGGACCTGCCGAACTAATGATAAAGATGTTCTCGTAGGTATCAACAGCTTGTAGAACTTTCTAACCTGAACAGTTCCCTGACGCAGACCAGGCCATACAGCTGTAGGTTGAGGAGTGGACCTGCCGAACTAATGATAAAGATGTTCTCGTAGGTATCAACAGCTTGTAGAACTTTCTAACCTGAACAGTTCCCTGACGCAGACCAGGCCATACAGCTGTAGGTTGAGGAGTGGACCTGCCGAACTAATGATAAAGATGTTCTCGTAGGTATCAACAGCTTGTAGAACTTTCTAACCTGAACAGTTCCCTGACGCAGACCAGGCCATACAGCTGTAGGTTGAGGAGTGGACCTGCCGAACTAATGATAAAGATGTTCTCGTAGGTATCAACAGCTTGTAGAACTTTCTAACCTGAACAGTTCCCTGACGCAGACCAGGCCATACAGCTGTAGGTTGAGGAGTGGACCTGCCGAACTAATGATAAAGATGTTCTCGTAGGTATCAACAGCTTGTAGAACTTTCTAACCTGAACAGTTCCCTGACGCTGGCCAGGCCATACAGCTGTAGGTTGGGGAGTGGACCTATCGAACTAATGAGATGTTCTTGTAGATACCAACAGCTTGTAGAACTTTCTAACACTGACCTGAACAGTTCCCTGACGCAGACCAGGCCGTACGGCTGTAGGTTGGCCTGCTCTTCTTGAGGAGTGAATCTGATGCCCCGATGGTTCACGTACTCTGCTACTGTCTTCTCGCTGCTGTCTTCGATGGGGGCTTCATGAGTGACAAGTTCGATGGGTTCGATGGTTTCGATGCCGTCTGGTTCTGGGGCTGGGGCTGGGTTTTCTGCGTGCAATTATTTAATCATTTATGAGACGAGTTAGCTGTGTTGTACATCTGTATCAAAATTATTGGGCATGATGGCAGATCACATAAACCTAAATTCATCGTCATTCAGCCGAAAGCCATCCATTGCTCAACTCCACCATAAGTTGCCCTGAAGACCTGGGGGGTTACTATTTTTTTTTTTTTTTTTATTTATTTAGGATCTCCAACAAAGGATATACACAATACATAAAAAAAGTCAACGTCGACAAAAGTATCACGCAGGTGTACTCCTTCACTTACAGGAGACCACAGCATGCAAAATACCATGTAGAACTAAGCTAACAAAAATTAAAAATCAAAATTCTACTCAAAATCAAAACAAATTTGGTAATAAAATTGGAAATATAAAATTAAAAAAGTAAATAAAATTAACAATGTCAGTAGCAATTAAAAAATTAAAATCAAAACAGTTACTATGACGTCTTACACTCACACTGGAATTACTCCTGCTTTAAGACGTCATGGTAGGCCACCTGGTGATGCTCGCGATAATCCGTTATTCAGCAGACTAACATAGGAAAACCCTGTTCCCTACACCGACAATAAATGATCACCAACCTTCCTTCTCCAGATCCTGAACGTCCTCAGTCTTCTCCTCGCTCGGTTCCACCTGCTCATCAGCGCTGTCGGCACTGACGCACTTCTCCAGCAGCTGTGTGATGGACGTGTTGCCACTGGCGGCCAGGTCCATGGACGAATGGCGACCATGTTTCTTGACAGGGCTCTTTACTGAGTCAACCGGCTCGATTGTTATTTCTGCTTCGTTTATTAGGTTTTTGTCTTGGCTGGAGAGCATTGAAGAAAGAAAATAAAATTGTAAAGCGAATTAATATTATTTGAATAATCTTTTTTTAAGTGACTCTTTAACTGAACTGCCTCGTTGGTATTGTGGCCTCAAGTGCGACTGCTGAGCATTAGGTCCTGGGTTCGATTCCCAAGACGAGCAAACTGTTATTGGGTTTTTCCATCAGGAATTTCACAGTAGAAGCCACGGAATCTTGATTTGTGCTCGGTTGATGGCAATAAGCTCGCCCATTATTACATGGGACTTAAAAACGTAACTGGCGAAACGTGGGTGTGTACTATTAGGTACACCTTTGCCTAACCCGTCGGGGATTACACGCGTGATGTTATGTGATTCTGTAACTCGTTATTTGTATGTCCTTATTTCCTCGTACTCAAATAAACTATTCGTTTTTGTCTTCAATATTAATTAATCTAATCTTTTTCGTGTAGTCTAGTCACTTTAGGATCACCGCACACTAATGGCAGAGTACAGAATTTTAAAACCAATGAAATAATAAAATTATATTCTCAACTAGCGACCCACCCCGGCTTCGCACGGGTGCAATGTTATACATATAAACCTTCCTCTTGAATCACTCTATGTATTAAAAAAAACCGCATCAAAATCCGTTGCGTAGTTTTAAAGATCTAAGCATACATAGGGACAGACGGCGGGAAGCGACTTTGTTTTATACTATGTAGTGATGATAAATTACTTTCTTTGACACATCACTTTTATTTGTCTAAAAGGTAATACTTTAAAAAAAAATTGAAGAATTGAAAGTGTTAAAAAGATAATAAAAATAATAATTACGTATGTCTGATGTCAGTTTTGCTGGCGTCGCTTTCTGTTTCAAGCTCAGTCGTAATTGTGCTTGGTTGTTCACTTAATGAAGATTTTCTTTCCAAAGAATTTGGACCTGAAACAATGTATTTGTATTATTTATTAGTAGACACCTGATAACATCCAAATGCGTATTTGCATATTATAACTATTTTTAAAGATAATGCATTTTTTAACTAGAATTGGCAGATCGTGCATTTTTAGGCCCTAATTCCTTTAATCTTATCTGTATGAAAATTGAAAAAACTTGATAGCGGTGCCGCAAAAAGTATTCTAAATTGAAACATTGTACTTATGTGAATCTAGAACGATCGTTTTCAAGATATATTTTAATTATTAGAAGGCTGTCTATAATTTCGAAAAAAAATATTGGTCGTCGAAAATGTGGTAGGTAATTTAAAAAAAAAAACTTACGTTGTAGTACTTACGTTGTAACTTACGTTGTAGTACTTACGTATATTTCTTAATGCATATTTCGTCAATTTTATCTCTTATAATCATTTCGGTCTCTAACTATTCGTTTTAAGAGTAGTTTAAGAAGAAACGAGTCGAAAACAAAATTCAGAGTTTATTTACATTTTTATTTATTTAGAAGACATAAAACGTTTCTTAAGAAAGCTACACACATTTTCGATTCAGCACATTCGAGTCGGTAATATTTGTTTAATAACAAATTCGGCATTCAACTATGCAAATTCGGCATTCAACTATGCAAATTCGGCATTCATTCGGCTGGTGCCCATTACGTCCAAATAATCCGAGCTAAGCTGATGGGCTTTTTCCGAACGTACATATTCATCACCTACCTAAAGCCTTTTCCCAACTATGTTGAGATCGGCTGCCAGTCTAACCGGAGGCTGCTGAATACCAGTATTTTACATGGAGCGACTGCCTACCTGAGCTCCACAACCCAGTTAGTAAGGGGTAATACGATACCCCTTTGTAAGACTGAGACTTGTGGGCCACTACTTAACGACTGTCAAGGATGTACAATTGACACCGGGGCCAACGGCTTAACATGCTTTCTGAGGCACGCAGGAAACTCGGTATATAATGGCCGGTCACCCATCCAGGTATCAACCTAGGCAAGCGCGGCTTAACCTGAAGATCGAGACCCGAGCGGCGTTTATTTCGCCGCGAACTCCTCGAACGTAGTACTTGTTCTCCCCGTCAGCGTCATTGCAATATATTTTTTGTTCGGGACCATTGGGAACCATCTAGTACGGAGATACTGGAGGTCAAAGTTCTAATTTATTCATAACTTTTTTTTAAAGACAAGTTTTTAATGCAAAATCTTCACATTAAATACCACCATGACCCCTGTACTACTCAATGCATAATGCTTGGTTGACGGCTTCGTTCGTCGAAGTCACCAAAGTTAGTACCCGCTACCTCGATAGATGGCGTTGTTAGGTCCGGCTGAATCGCGCTATGGTTTCGTTACACGCCGGAGTACAAGTACCGTCGGTGCGTACGGCCGGATTAAAAAGGGTGTTTGTCGCTTCTATGACACATGCGCCGTAAGGTGCGTGGGGTATGGTTATCAAGACATACCCAACACATAATTTTTGGATCAGAGAGGCTGTTGGTTACCCTAATGTACCGGCGCCTCCTCTGCAGAAGACCTTGGGGTGTAATACTCACCGCGCGCAATCAGCGCCATCTATCGAGACTGTGGATACAGTGGTACACTAAAACAAAACAAGTAAGAATATGGGAGGGCACGATTTTTTTTGACATTTATTTTATTTAATACAATACAAAGAATTTTAGTTGGTGTTTTAAATTAAATATGTATTTGTATATGTATATTTTTATATAGTTCTGGGTGTGAGTGAGTAACAGATTATGGATATATGGATCAAACGCTTGTTTTTTTTTTCTCTAATTTGTAACGTATCGATTATAATATTTATAATTGATGCGTTACCGATCTTAAGCGATCGGTAACGGTCTAACGGATAGATAAACAAAAAGTAAATGTTGTTTGTGTTTTTGTGTATTATTTGTTTGGTGCAAGGCCTTTCACTATCACTCGCATGTCATGTTGACGCATCAAATGTGCTAAAGAGATTATTGATAACAAAATAAGGATCGGAATAAAGTGGTCATATCATGAAGATAATCGCACCGTGTCGAATCTTGTAAGCTAATAACAATTTGATTAATAAAAACGTCCTTAGGACCTTGAAATCCGAATTGTTTTTAGGTCGGCGTTTCCTTTGTACTTAGCACAAATCATTGGTACCGCCAATTTATAGCACCTATTAAAACAATCTAGGTATTTGCGCTAGAACATGGGTCATCAAATTCAGGCCACGAAACTACCGAAATAAAACACTTTGACCTACAGTTAGTTGTTTCGTCTAGCTGTCTGTGTATGTGAGTTTAAATGTTGGTAAACGCACAAACGATAGAGGAGAAATACCTAATGTTAGGCAACGTTTAAAAAAAAAAAAACAAGACCTATGGTGCCGTTTCAAAAATGCAAAAGCAAACCAATCAGGATTCATTAAAATCCACAAAATAATCCGATTACCTCTCGCTTTCACTTCAGTGTACCACTTACTCCCTATCTATTCTACCCCTATTTTCTATAATATGATCATTGCTGCGGGCTGTTCCATGGATGCACCTTTTCTCAACTATTTTCGAGTCACCAGCGAGTCTTTTTTTCTCGTGTCGACACGACAGTTTTTATATTTTGTCAGCCCAGAACTTCGCCACTTCCACCGCATCGTCGGTGGCAGCGCAGAGGTCACTTCGGCTGCATGTTTTTGGGCTAAGAGGGTAGGATAGGACGTGCAGTTCGATTGTGGAATCCTAAGTCTACAAGTGACCTTAACTTCTTAGTACCATTGCACCATAATTTACTGGAAATTTGGCCGTGGCCAGACTGAAGCGAATACCGTGAGGGATGCTGGACGAAATTCACTCGCGCCGATTGTATGGAGGTGTTCAAACCGGCGCAAATAGTCGCGTGACTTCCTTATCAATAAAACAATCGATGCTCGCAGTTGCACCCCGCATCTAGCGCGGGATACGCCTCAGTGAGCCAGAGCTTAAATATAACCCATGTATCATTCGAATTGAATCAAGAAAAAGCTGCTCCGTTTAGCTTTAATGGTGTTGAGCCGATTCGAATATGATTTAGGGAGCAAAGACGCGGAACGGAGTTTTCCAATAGGTTGAAGCCGAATGCAAACCGAATATATATGTATACTTACGTGTACGACGGCATTGAAGTTAAGTAGATCCAGAAAAAAATATTGTTTATTAAAAACCAGTTGTAGGATATTTTAAAAACATTTCTACAAATATTTCCACCCTTTCTATTTAAAGTTACAAACTATAAAGCTAAAGTTCTCAACCACAATGCGGCTATCATTAAAGAATCATCAAATATTCAAGACCTAAAGTTCAATTGCCTGAATTAGGTGCAGTTGCGCGGCAGACTGCGAACGCGCATATTATACACATTCATACGTAGCTGACGGGGCCCATGATCGATCGTCGATATCTAGATGTAACTAGGTATATGATATTGGTAAAACCATGGGCGCAGTCCTAGCAGGTCGAGAGAGGAACGAAGGGAAATTTCCTCTTCTCACCTCTAGTTGTGTATATCATATTGGTAAAACCATGGGCGCATAAGCAGAGTGAGGGGGCGAAGAGATCAAATCGCTCTCCGTCACCCCTCTGCAAATGTTGTCGGATATCTAGTTATACTAGGTATAGCATATAAGTGAGAGCACGGGTGTAGTCCTAGCGGAGTAAGGGAGGGAAAAAGGGGAAGTTCATAAGTGCGACGCGGCCATTGTACTTCATTCCCTCATCCCTCCGCTAATTTTAATATAGCTTTATCAATAACTATGTATATGAAATTTGTGGGATCACGGACATAGTCCTAGCGGGGTCAGGGAGAGAAGAGGGGGAAGTTCAAAACTCCGGACGCCTGAAATAATAATAATAAATAATAATAAATATCGCTAGACATTACACACAGCACCATCTAGGTGCCACACTAAGCATCGAGGCTTGTGTCGTGGACACCAGATAGTTGATAATACTACATAGATACTTTTTGTTTGTAAATACATACTGATTATACATATAAACATCCATGACTCGGAAACAAATGTCCATGCTCATCACACAAACATTTGCTCCTACCGGGATTCGAACCCGGGACCCTAAGAACGTAAGGCAGCCTCACTACCGCTGCGCCAATCGGGTCGTCAATGCGTTAAATGAAATGCGTTGCATCTTTACATCCCCTCAGCCCTCCGCCAATTTCAACATGGCAGACATCCGCATTGCGTGTCCTGACGACATCAGCATTTCTTATTCTGGCTACACCCTACCAAAGTTTGAGATTACAACGTGCCAAATCGCGATTTTTCGATCTCGGCGGCTAAGATCCGACGGCCATTTCCTTTGCTCGAGTCCTATTCCAGGGCGAATATTCCAGTCTACAAAACCAGTAAGACTTGGGAGTCGAAAACATTGTCTCTCAAACTGGGAAGACGACGAAAAATATCTGAAAAAAAAAAACAATACAAGGTAGGAACTTACTGTTAACACTGGTCAAACTCTTCTTCTTGCTTGTCTTCTCTCGCTTCTTAAGGGACAGGCCAACGGTGGAAAAGCTGGCCGAAGCTGTATCTTCCGGCGGAAACTGCGGCAGCCGCATGAAGATCAACTGTGTCATATCCCGGAGACATTGTTCCGCGTTCCGCCTTAGCAGCTCTAAAATGGAGATAACAGTTCAAAAAGTGCTCGTGAAAACACGTCTGTCCCGGCCGGCGCTCGAATTGGTTCTAAGGGGTCGCAGCCGGGCAATTGATGGTAAACATTTAATAAAAGCTGCGCACGAATCTGCGCGGACTGGCGAAAGATTGACCGAAGCCGTAGGTGGGGATCGATTGAACCGTCTGCGTTTGTACCTACCCCAGCGTAGCCCAGCAACGCCCCCTGTTGCCAGTCTAAAAATAAGAACAAAGAATGTTTCGGAGCTTGGAGGGTAGATTCTCGTAACCCACGTTTTTGGACCGACCGACCTATCGTTTTATGTAAGCTCCTTTTTTTAATTAAAAAGTTGCTACTTATACGAGAGATAAAATTTTATTTTTTCCAGTGAAAAAGAAATCACCAAAAAAAAACTACTTTACCCATTGTATTATGTTCTTTTTTTTGTTTATTTGAAGTAATATTTCCCGTGAAAAAAAAATTGAAGAATAACAAGAATTTACTCAACTATACCCTTTTCTGTTCGCAAATAATTTTTCTAATACATTATTTTAAAACTAAGTCCAAAAAATTATGACAATCATTATTTTCATCAGTTATTGGATAATCCTTTATGTTAACCAACGACGATTGCTGATCGGTAATGATAATGGGAATCGGTCAAAGAAGTCGCGCGCCTTTTAAGACTCCGCCGCGTCGTTCAAATAGTAACGGTCAAATATAGCATAATAACACGCCAAGAAAAGCGAAGAAATTCTGATATGGGTTGATACACTTTGGCAGGACTAAGCTCAATTTTAAACAAAAGGGACGCTTGACCTCGTGGTAACGCAAACCGATCGATAAGTTATAGATACCCGACTAAATATCATACTTTATTTCTAAAAAAGCTCACCTGAGTCCCAAACACCATAATCTGCTAATTACAGCAGCCAAATCTCTTCAATACGCGATAAAACCGAACTAATCAAAGGAGGAATTTTCCCATACCGTCACTGTTCGCGACTGTGCAAGTGTAGAGCACGGACGACAGCTTTCGGTACACTGAAGCACTAAGAGGACTACCCCCGCCCCGTAACATCGGTCGTTGCCCGTCTGGGCCAACCACATATCAAATATACATCTAGTACTCGTAGTTACGCCTAAATTCTTGCAGCGATATTGATTTATTAGCAGTCAAGAGCCGAATGCATAAATGGTAGATAGAGAGCGCAGTAGGGTATATCGAGAGTACTGGCGGACTCAGAGGGCGTTGGGAAAGCTACCGATGTTCGAGGAGGTTCTCTCACCTCGTTTATTCGAGTAGGTCCGGGTAAAATCGGATTTGTTCGGTAAATGCATGTAACATTTTCTATGTGTGTGCATTCGGAAATTGCGTTTTCCCTGTCTCTCTCGCTCTTTCAACCCCTTCATGGATAATTGAATCCTTTTCAATTATTGCATCGATTCCCTCATTAAATACTGTATAAACGTATGCATTTATGTTTGGCGTGCGCCCCGGATATTGTTCACGACTTGTAATTTCCGTAAATTTAGAAGTAGCGAAAAAAATACTGAATCTACCGGAACAAAAATTCAATAAAGAACACATTGTGCATCAAATCAACATCTCAAGAAATGTGAATGGTATAATAGATGAACTTTAACTATCCATTAGCACGCAACAATTAAAAAAAACGTGGGGACCAAAACACCAGTCACAAAATCTGCTAGTCAATCAGAATCACATCAGAAAAAAAAATCATACGTTTGATAAAATTAAATCTCAATAGACTAACATCAAAAGCCTCTAATAGACTAACTCAATATTTTAACAGAAGCTAGAAATCTCAATTACCGATATTTATGTAAAGTGCTAATTGTAGTAGTGTGGAGCAATGGTGGACCGGTAGTACGAATTAAAGAAAAAAATACTAAATTGGTCCTGCCAAAAGGTCCCTATCTCAGTATGGTGCTGTAACATTTATAAATGTCAATTACCCATCCCAAGCAGACACTTTACTTTATTTCACGCCCCTGCTCTCAAAATGGTGAAGGAAAACATCGTGAGAAAACCGGCTTGTCCTTGAACCAAAAATTCTAAGATATTATCCATTCATGCACCGGCACTGGACCCGCCTGGTGGCATAACCGCCAACTTCTCCAGGAGGGGAGGCCAGTGCCCCGGCGGTGGAAACATAATCCGAATGTGCTAATTGTACCAAGATAGAGGCAGGCCTCAACTTGATATACGGCGAAGTTAACACAAAGATCAAATTACTACACACGAATAGACACGTACCTGTGAGTCTTGTTTCAAAACATATGCGGAAACAGCTGAGCATAATTTCGCAAACACTCTCATCTGTCAACATGGCGCCTTCGGGGCTCAGCATTAATGTGCGAAGGACCTGAAACAAATACATTCTTACAACATGCCTATAACAGTGAAATGCTAGATGTGAACTGTGGAGAAACAGACATCCCATCCCTCTACATTTCATCAACCCGGAAGAACACCTGCCGCCCGGGAAACGAACTGCAGAGGCCAATCTGGAAATCTCTTAACCGATTCTGGGCCCAGGTTGGCCACTGTAGATATAATCTGGCCAAATGGGGTATCCTCGACCCATCCCAAACTGAACGCCAGGGTGGAGCCCCTCTGCAGGATATGCTCCACTTCCAGTCCTGCCCATCCTGCACATCCACTTGCACCTTTCAGGATTTAATCACAGCAAATGTTACAGCTGTGCAAGTAGCTACAGAGTGGTCTACCACAATTTGAGTTTCATCGACGCGTAAAGAAGAACAACAGTGAAAAGATATCCTGTTGTCGTGTCAATCACTTCAGGCGAAGATAAAGGCCCTCACACACAGTGATTTATACAAGCGTGGCGTCTGTCCAGACAGCTCAACGTAAAACTGCTATGGCTCTTTCCTCGAAAGGCCCTTCGAGACCTGGCTCTGTATTGTTAGACTCGTACATAATACCAGCCTATTACTGACCCACTGCTGGGCAAAGGCCTCTTCTCAACAGAGAAGGCACGAGCATTGATCACCACTTGCTCAAGACGGGTTGGCGATTTCAATTTTTTTTTTATAGGTCCAGGTTTCCTCACGATGTTTTCCTTCACCGATGTCTGTGATGTCCAAGATAAACTTAGAAAGTACATATGAATTGAAAAAGTCACATTGGTACTTGCCCGGATTAAACCCACAACCTCATGCATGAGATGTGAGGTCTTAACCTCTGGGCCATCACGACTTCAGACTCGTATAATGTCCCAATAATTATGATGTTTGGGTATTATTAAAAGAGACCAGGACCTCAGAGTCAGGGATCAGTCAGATTAGAAGTTATCTAGTTTTCAAATATTCGATAAGTCGATCTACTTACAGAAAAAACCGGCCAAGTGCGAGTCGTGCTCACACGCGCACAGGGTTCCGTAGCACCAAACAATATAATAAAAATATTTTGAAGGCATTATGTTGTATTGTTTTATATTCAACAACAAAACTAAATTTGTTTTTCATAGTATGTTAATGAAAAACAAAGTTGTTGTTGCAGTTTGATGAAAAAGTCCCATATCTCAAAAAATAAACACCAAATCTTATTCAAACCAATTTTGGTTGTAAGTTTTTTTGACGTTCTATAATCCTATATTTTTTTCAGAATTTCCCTCCTCTTACTCTAGAAATTAGAGGGCCACACATTTTACCACTTTGGAAGTATCTTATCTTTCAAACTATTGACTTTGAGAGAAAATGGCTTTAGGAACCTCAATGTCATTTTTAAAGACATAGGTCTTTATAGACACGCCGCACGTATAGGTTTGATGAAAAAAATATTTTTTAGTTACAGTACCATGTATAGGGAGACCACCTTAATTAATTCTTAATTTTGTATAAAAACCGTAAAGCGGTTCACAGAATACATCTACCTACTAAGTTTCAATTGTGTAGTCCTAATAGTTTCGGAATAAAGTAGCTGTGACATACACGGACAGACAGACATCAGACTTGGCGAATCTATAAGGGTTCCATTTTTTGCCATTCGACTACGGAACCCTAAAAAACATCATCATCATCTATACTAATATTATAAAGCTGAAGAGTTTGTTTGATTGTTTGGTTGAACGCGCTAATCTCAGGAACTACTGGTTCGAATTGAAAAAAATCTTTTACTGTTGGATAGCTCATTTATCGAGGAAGGCTATAGGGTATATATCATCACGCTACAACCAATAGGAGCGGAGCATCAATGAAAAATGTTGTAAAAACGGGGAACATTTATTATTTTTGAGAGCTTCCGTTGCGTGCGCTGCTTAAACGGTTATAGTTGAACAAAAATAATGTACGAAGGAGTTATTCCTCTTAAAAAAGATCTAAAGAAAAGTTCGCGACAGCACATGCCGATCTTTTAAGGTTGACTAACAATAACCATTTTTATGATTTTAAAATTTGGTCAAAAATAATGCCTTATTTGCGAAGGTGTTTTTACCGACATAGTATTAATCCTTATCAAAATAAATATGTTAGTCATCTTTAGCGTTCAATTGTGACCGAAATTGCCCTTTACGCCATTCAATTTAGATGAATATCTTAGGAGATATCAAAGTTTTAAAATATCACCGCATCAAAATAATGACCCGCGCGTGCTGCGAGCGGTCACGTTTTTGGGAAAACCAATGCACAAATTAATGTGCAAGGCTGAGAAAGATGTAAGTCCACGCGGACGAAGTCGCGGGCACAGCTAGTCATGAATAATAATTGACAGACAGACAGCAAGGATGTAACTGCACTTCATAGAAAAAGCTTTCAGAGAAGTTATATAGCCCTAATAACTCTCCGTAGAACAAGTAAATAATGTTATGTTGGTGTTTAAAAGACACGCTCATAGTTTTTGTTCTTGTTGGCGCCCAACTAGGCCTCGTAAGGTTGAGGTTACAATGGCGACGCGGAAAGAGTACAATAGCAGCAAATAATTTTCCCGTTCGTAACGCGTTAAGGCGAAAGCGCTAGCGATAAGATCTTAGAGAGTTTTGTTGATAATTTTGACATTACCATTCTATGTATAAAGATTATTTTTTTACGGTCGCACATAAATCAATCATCAACAAAGAGTCGGTACTGACCTGCTAATTGCAAAAAAAAACCTAAGAAATATTTAATCTTGCGGGCTACCCTGTGAAATGAAAAAAATATACCACTCAATATTATTCAGAAAAGGTGGAAACCATAACTGAATATATTATTAGGGTGTATTTCTATTTCACAGATCTGATTTCAAGTTTGTTAACGTGTAAAAATTGCACATCGCGATGTTCCAAACATGCAATTTAGTGAGATTTTACTACTCGCTTCATGTTTTCTTTTACGGTTACTATAGTTATTCCTTCAGACGGATTCCGCTAATTGGCGCCCGACTGGGATTCTAACAGGTTAAGTTCCAAGAATACCAATGTTTTTCCTCTTTTTTTTCTTTAAACAAGCGGACATTATTTTTAGGGTTCCGCACCTCAAAAGGAAAAACGGATCTCTTTATATGATAACTCGCGTCTGACAGACACGCGAGTTATCATAATAAGGCGATCCGTTTCTGTCCGTCTGTCACAGCCAATTTATTCCCGAAACTACTGGACTCATTGAGTTGAAATTTGGTACACATAATGTAAACTAATGAATTTTAAACATGGAGGCCACTTTTGGGGGGTAAATTTGAAAAGTAAAAAAAAGTTTTGCAAACTACATAAACATATCAAATGCTCATTGTGAGCATATCAAATCCCCCCCCCCCCCTTAACTTCGAAACTATAGGGCCGAAAAAAATACAAAAAATTGTTCGTTTCTCAAACATGCTTGGAAAGAGCATTATTTTGAAAACCTTTTTCGTGATAAATCGAAATTGCTGTACTGGCCACATACATGCGATCAGGCGGCCGGCAAAAGTTGTATGAAAATCCATATCTATCGTGTTTAACGGCCAAATAAATTACATAGTAAACTCATATCTGTCGTGTAAAGGTGGATCCACACTTGAAACATAACATGTTATAAATCATTGTTATTTAACAATATTCAATAGAAAAAATAGCAATGTTAAGTAACGTAGACGTGTTATATAACTCAAGTTTTGTTAAATGTCTGGACGCACCCTTAGTTAAAAAATGGAACGATCTTCTGAAACATGGCAACCAAGGAGGTAACTTATCAAAGGTTTTATTTAAATTTGTAATTGAAAAAAAAAACAAATGAACTCTTCAATGCGAGATGGATTTCGAAAAGCAATTGTATTTTTAAATAAAAACTTCTGCCTAGGTATTTAGGTAGGTAGATAGGTTGGCTGGTAGGATCAGCAACTGATCTCGCATTGTATAGGATTTCCGTACAATGCGAGGTCAGCTTATACTGGAAATATCTAGCTTGAATTGTAGCCGTATGTACTACTTAGTTTTAATTTCCTCGCGTTATTTGAGTAAAGTACTATACAAGCTTTGGCCACAACTAGGCGTTGATGGACTTACGTGTGTGTGCCTCGGCTTCGCCTCGGCCCACATTCACACGTTCGTCCATCAATGCCTCTGTTGCTGGCCGCTGCAGTAATGTACTATTGCATTAAGCAAGAAAACCTATAAGAAATCTATAAATGTACGGAACGGAACGCCCTGCCCATCCTGGTTAAAAAAAACTAAGAAAATTTAGATTTTTATACTACAATGATGAATGACGGCATTACGCTCGTGGGATCACGAACTTACAGGGTGGAAGAGATATTTATAGTTGCATCACAATAGCGAATGCAACACATTGTTCATTTATGTAGACGGCACACTTCATTAAGAGCGGCCATCCCGTCATACTTTTCATACAAACGCTCGTACGTGATTATGCAGTGTTACACATCTATCTTTGAATTTTTTGAACTAATAGGTATTTTGTGCACTAAATCTAGGTTTCTATGACTATGGTGGCAAAAAATAAAAACTTGTAGAGACAAATTCAGTAAGAGCCTCCAAAAATTGCTGTTTTGCACATATTTTAACAGAACTTTGGCCGTTCATAATGTACTCATAAACTGTAAAAGTAAAGAAAACATCTCGATAGAAACCTTGCACATGTAATGGAGATTCTTAATGACAAATATTTATTTCACACACTTGTAAGACTTATTCAAAAACACGTATTGTCTGGAACAAGTTTAAGAAATTTTCGAACACTATTTTTCGTTCAATGTCATGGCGTTACGCGGTATGAGGTGCGCGGGAGACGAGATGTGCGGGGTCAGGGCGAGGTATGACGGGGGAATTGAAACAAAATCGCCGCTGTGGCTCTGGATGAAACAACAAGCATTTCGACCATGCTCGCGTTGATGATAGACGGACCGGGAAGGGCCCTCTTAATGAAGTCTCTTACATGTTTTGCATGAACTCTACTCTTTAAGTTTCTGGACTCAGCACCTCTAAATTCCAAACGTAACCTAACACCACCACCACCACGCCTATAAGCTCCGAAGGGTTAGACAGAGGTGTGTCTTGTATTAGTATAGTACAGTTTATGTTAGGAGATCATCGAGCCGATCATCATCCAGACTCCGTGGCTGCTACTTAGAAATTCCTGCTGGAAAAACCCAACAACACTTTGGCCAACTTAGGAATGGGTTCGAACCCAAGACCTCATGCTCAGCAGTAGCATATTTAGATGGACATTTTCAACATGTGCTTCTAGTTTACTTTAAGCATACTCTGTCAGTGAAATCACCCTCACTGCCTCCTGCGGTAGCATAACGCTCTGTTTGTCGCTCTAGTAAATGACGGTTCTGAGCGATAGAAAAGGATAGTAGCATGGAAAAATGCGACCTCGTGCTAATAGATGAGGTTCAACCCTAAGGCGCTATCAATGTAAAACTGTAATCACAGACGTGCGGTTGAATTGACATCGATTATCAATGATCAATGGAACTGTTAAGACGTGCACTGATACCTGATTACCAGGTCGGTCAGCATTATTAGGTTATTCGATAAGGGACCTCTCAGTAGCATACTGGAGTTTGGTTTAGCGGTATGATTCCCCCGACCCTTGAGAACACATTAAGCCGTTGGTCCTGCACCTGATCTTTCTACGGTCGCTATGCTGTGCCATCGCATTAAGAAAATGAGAGAACAGATAGAGCACCTGTGCCTGCGCACACATTTGTGCACTATAATATCTCCTATCCCAAGGGTTATTAGAGTCCGCTGAGATTGGTCGCCATGACTGAAAACGATCAGAAGTTTAATTTTATTAGCATTGAAGTAGATGACTTACCTGTAAAATCTTCATGAGTACGACTCCATCTGAAGAGTGGTCGGTGCCAACAAAGCGTGCGTGAGTGACGGCATCAGCTATGTCTTCTACCGTCGCTGGCACGCTGGGATGGGTTGGATCTATGGAGAAAAATACTTTATTATATTTATTCTATTATCTACAATTATCAACGACTCACAAAGGACTTTTTTTTCTAAATTCCGTAAATAATAATCAGCCTAGGTATACTGTTAGGACACAGACCTATTCTCTAGGAGAGGGAGTGGGCTGTAATCCACCATATGTTTGGTTACAATACACACAATTCAATTAGGTCTCACCCACTTCAAAGAATGCACCCAATTACCAATCACCTTGTAGAGTTGCTAATAGCTACTAGCTCTTCCAACTATTTGCTGTGGAAATTATACAGTAGGTAATGCTATTTAGCCTATTTAGTATTTATATAGATACACAGCATAATTTTTTACCCAAAAAAAGTGTTAAATATTGTTATTAATCATTGCTCAATTCAATACCTAGATCATTAGTTAACTAGTAGATTTCAATGGAATCACTTGAAGCTTCTATTCTGGACTATCAAAACTCACGCAGATGCACAGAGCGGGTGTCCACTCCACCAAAAACATTTTTTTTGGTTAAAAGTAACACAGCTCATACTCTTTACCCCCGCCCCGTTTGACCCCCCCATAAAACCAATTCAGGTATCAAGTGCATAACGAAAACCTTACTAAGAGTGAGTTGAACCCATTCAAGCTTAAGCACCCAAACAAAACTACACTGAGCAGTCTGTGGAGTTGCTGGCTTGGCATAATTACTGTATTGCACATAATCAAAAACAGTTAAGTGGTTTTCAAGTAATAACACACATCAACAAACAGACAGATAGTGATGTTGTATGTAAGAAAGAACTCGTAAACAAGAAACTGTTAATTCTAGATCTGATGAAATCTGCAACTGTATCAATAGTGGAAAGGAATTTAAATAACAATGAAATAATTTGTTATGGCATTAAGCAAAACACATGATAAGATTTCAATAGTGCTGTTTCCGCAGCAGTTAAAACTCTGACACAGTTACCTATATTGTCATGTCAATGCATTATAATGATACTAAAATTGTTTAAGTGAATGACTTAATAAGGAAAGTGGATGATGAGAAGTGTTCATTAAAAACAAAAATGGCTTCGCCGCAGTTGGGAAATAAACCATAACTGAATGTAAATGTTATTACATTATGCCTTGTAAATAAAGTGTCAATTCACTATGATTTAAAAATTATTCCTTGTAGATACGGTGTTAGGGGTCCGGATCAAGAGAGGAGTTAGGGGTAATAAAGAGTAACAAATATTTTTAATAAACAGGGTGGAACGGATATAAGCATTTGATTTCATTCAATGACAATATTATTGATATCTTTATTTGAATTCAGATTTGGAGCCTAGATCAGAATGGGCATGTCTAAATATACAAGGTCTAGAAGACTTGCTTAATAACTACTGTTTATGTCATCTTGTGTTATGGGCAGCCAAATCTTTTAGGCTAAAATTTTTAGAAAGTAACTATATCTTTATACTACTATAAAATCACTAAACTACTATTTCATTCTACATCAGTTCTTGTCAGATTCTGCTCTTGGTTTAGGTCTTACTAAGAAGAATAACAAGTAACAATTACTTACCAATAAGACCATATGATAAAAACTTGTGTATGGCAGAAAGAGCTAGACTAGTGACAGGACCAGTAGTCTCCTTGCTCCTTATCACTTCTAGGAAGGGGCTCAGGTATGTCGCGGGGTCCAACAACCGCAAATCATCCACTTGGTTCAAGATAGTCTTGAGATCTTGGAAGGTTCTCATCAGGACATCATACTCTTCGTTTGGGAACGAGTGTGAGCCCCACCGCGTACTCCGTCGCATGGCAGTGACGAGCATTGCCATCTCGCCCTGCACCACGAAGATTCCATTCCCAGGCAGTGACATTTTTGCAAATTATTTATCACCAAAAACTGATCACCATCAACAACTTCTTCCACTTTATTTATTTGAGCAAGTACCGATAAACAACATATTTACATCACATGGCGTGCAGTGCCACGCTTCAAAATAATTTATTTTATCACAATATTCGCAAATCCCGACGTAAATTTTACAAAAATCAATGAAAATTCACAATTTGATTAGCAGATTCCATCACGATCATGTTGACGTTTCAGAATTTTAGTTTTTTTACTTACCACTAGATGGCGTTAAGACTAGAGGTGGACCAACATTTCATACTAACTTGATGACAGAAGTACCATATTTTTCAAATTAGGCGATTTCGTGTTTTCCCAATGAATCATTCGACGTTTCGTGGAAAGGGTTTTTTTTTTACTCATTTTATTTTTTTGTTAGTTTGGTAACATTGTTAGGAAAGATGGTTGACGGTGGTACACTTTTCTGACAAAATTTTGGAAAACTTAATCTTTTTAATATTCTCGTCGTTCTAAACATAGTTTGTCGCCGTCGTATGTAACTGTAAGTAGGCGATAATTTTATTTATAGTCCTTTGGCATGTTTGCACATATCCTGAGGCGCGTAAGCGATGAATGTGCGTTGTCACGCGTGCAATGGCTATCGACACAGATTTGACATTTTATTCTTTTTGTGTTAGTGCGGTTATTCTTACCACATGTATCTTGTTACGTATTGCAGGCGGTTACATTGAGACGTGACAATGGTGAAGAAAAAGAGACAGAGCGACCCTGGTGAGAATGGCGACGAATCTACGGAATCTTGCGACGAGAACGTCAAGTCCGCATGTCCTCATGTAGCCAAAGCTGTAGACTTGACCCAGCTGAAGAAGGCGCTTAAAACGGGCGGCTTCCAAAAGGAGTGCTCAGAGTGCAAGAAATCGCCCAAGATCGAGGTCTCTGATCCCGACTACGAGGAAGACCTTTCATTGTGGATGTGTTTGCGCTGTGGCACGCAGCTCTGTGGCAGAACGCGCAGCAAGCACGCACTGAACCACTTCAAGACCCCTCGGTCTGACTGCCATGCACTCACAGCCAATACAACATCATGGGACGTCTACTGCTACAACTGCAACAATGAAGTTACTGCTTCCAGTGCTAAAAAGCTCCATGAGTGTGTAGAATACCTTAAGAAGCAAGCAGTTGGTGGTGGGAATGCTAAATCACTACCTCCAATAGAACTGCCTTATAATCAAGACTCTAATACTGACATACCAACTATAGAAACTATTATTAAAATTGACCCACTATCAAAAGGAAAAGACAAAGCTATGTTTAGTCTGCCAAGGGTTAGAGGGCTTACAAATCTAGGGAATACTTGCTTTTTCAATTCAGTCATGCAATGTTTGGTCCAGACACCATATTTATTGCAAGTTCTTCAAGAGATGGCTAATCCTGGCGAGAGGTTTACCCTGCCTGGTGGGAAGCTGAAGCTTAAACCTGATGGTGATGATGGAAAGGAGGTAGAGCTGCCTCCAATTACTGGACAGCTAGCTGAATGGGGCTCCCTGACTCGAACATTGTCTGAAACTTTGAGTGAATTGCAAGCAGGTATTTATTGATTTATAGATTATATTTCCCTTTTAAAACCTTGACATGCAATTAAACAAACCTTGTTGTTATTGCCTTATACCACCATTGTGTGGAATAGGAATGTTTTAGTTACTGAACTATAATAGAATGTTTGTAAGTACTAAATGCATAGAAACCTGATTAAAGTAATAAATTCGATACATAAACCAGATTTTGACATTTAACCTTCCGTATGTCGAGTATAAAGACAACTAAAGACCTATTATGTCTTGTGGTTCCGGCATACGAAGGGTTAATCTAAATTTTTATGGTAATTCTCAATCATAACAATAACATTTAGCTCCTAATCAAAATGCTACATATAATATTTATTCAACATGAATTAAATGAATATTGATTTAATCTTTTACTTAAATATTTACAAATTCTGCATCCACAAGACAACAAAACCAGTAAAGTTCTACATATAACATTAAATGAAAATTTGTACAGTTTTTTAATTAAATAAATTCAAGGTTGCACATTGTTGATGTAAGATACTGCCGTTATTGTGGCTGCAATCATTGCCAAACATTTATGATTGTTTTGTTTATACTGTGCGACTAGCATAGACATTAATGCACTTCCTTTTTAATACAACTTTGAAGTGTTTAGGTATCTTCTTTTACTCAAAGTATTATTTTGCTAATATTCTGTAATAAAATAATTTGAATTTCACTTGAAACATCATAAAGCCAATTCTTGTACTTTAAAAACGTTCAAATTCAAGTCCTAATCTCATTTCAGTTACAGTCAAAGATACAAATGTAGGCAAATTAGCCTCGGTTTATTTGACAACTTAAAATTAGAAAGTAAATATTCTTAAAAATAAGGATACTGCCCCTCTAAAATTTAAATTTAATTATAGATCAATCAGAGGGGCCTCTTTATGAGTTCCTTTGTCCTTAGTAAACATTTGCATGTGTCATACTGTTATAAACAATAGCTTTGTTTGATTGCAGAGCATAACAAAGATTCATTTATTTTCCAGTATTGTTGAATATGTTTATCTTTTGTCTCTTTCTTGTTCCATTACTGAACATTATATTTAGAAATATGTATGTGGGATGTATTGGGATTTACACTACATGCTAGGTTTAAATAATAATACTTCAGCAAAGAACTCCCTAAGAAATGGCTTAAATAAATATTTCTATGTTATAATTAATTAAAAAGGCTTAATAAAGTCATCTTGAAAGATCCAATCTATCCTAGTCTCGTCACTGTAGTAAACAAGCTATAAAACTTGATATAATTAACACATGTCTATATAATATTGTGAACATGTCTCTCGGTGTAATTTGGAGCCAACCCACATCATAGGTTACCTATATTTAGACATTGACCTGATTTCACGCTTCCACTGTGTATCCTAACTGTCTGGACATGTTTTAAAAATATTATGGGACATGTTTTCACATCTAATTTTATGTCTGACACTGCAGGCTTTGAGTAGTCATTAAAAGTATAGAATTATAATGTTTATAAACAACATTGTACAAGCAAAAAATATGCTAACAAGCTGAATTAACTTTCCATTTCGTGCCAAGCCATTGTTTTGGCTTTTTTTTTCTACTCTAGCTAATTATAATGTGTAATTTAAAATGCACTTTAGATTTTATCATAATCACATAAAATTGCACTTGTAAACATCTTTAAACCTATTTGTAAATACAGAAGAGATGCTCAAAAAGGCCTAAAAGATTATAAAATATTTTTATCAGCATATGCAAGGTAGAAGCCTCATTTCACTTCATTGCAGAAATCAGCAGAGAAATATCAAATGAGAAAAGCGAATACAAATTGCTTTTCATCTACTAATAGACAATTCAGTGGTTTCGTAAATTATTTTGAAGGTCACCATTCACTGACAATTTTCTTATCTAACATTTGCGTATATTCTTAAATAGAAATGATAACAAATATATATTTGGTATATTTCTTATCATTGACTTTGGATCAACATCCTTAAACTTGTGCAATAAAATAATTCTACTGCCGCAGGCATATGGGGTTTGATTCTTGTGTTAAAACATAAACAATTCATGCATGGAATGATCGATATTTATAATTCAAATTGGAATGGTGTCCAATGTACTGAATATAGCACAAAGAAAAATGTAGAGAAAACAGCTAGTATTTAGTTAACATAATTAATTTTTTTATTAGTCTGTCATGTTTCCCAATGCTGGTCCTCCCCTTTCTCCTTCACACCTTATAATCTTGTGCGATCTCTGGCCATGTTTGCCCCGCAAACAATATCAGATCGTTACGCCACCTTCGCCGCGGTCTACCTCAGCGGCGATTTCCTCCTTCAGTTGTCCAGTGAGTGACATAAATAGTAAAATTAATATCATGTTAGCTACGGCAATTGCTTGCCTCAGCAGCAAAACCGCCCTAACGCTATGATAAGCCACGGCGTTGCCGTATGATTGCGGTTGGGTTTACCGTCACAATTGCAGCAAGAGTCACCTTGACATCAATATACATTTAATAATGTGCTTTCAGAAGCCTCAATATTAAAATCGTTAAGTTTGCAAAAGTTCAAATCGCATTTAACCATAGAACCGTAATTAAAGCTCCTAATAATTCTGCTGCTCTGTTTTTTTTTTACGATTCTCTAAGTACAGCTCTTTACTGATGCGTATGTAAATTCGCCATGGCCAACAGACATCGGAGTATCGGACATAATGTATGTACATTTGATATCAATAACATATTCACTGTGATGGTACTTTTCCTTTTAATCCAACACACTGAACAATGATTTTTGTTTGGTGGTGATTTTCTTTTCTGTACCTAGGTTAACCAATTTTTACTGCGTCCAGCGAGTCGGCGACCTTACGTTAATTCAGCTATCGATTTTCTTTTCAATCTATTTAGCTCTGCTGAGTTAATTATGATTAGTTTTGGTTGCTTCGATCTTATGATAAACCGCGACGCGGCTTCGCATTGCGGCCTTTAATTTCGCTTCATCAATCAACATCTAGCATTGAATTCGAAAGGGCTCGTAGTTAAATCATAACAGCCACACGGGTCGGGCTTCAAAGTTCAGCCGCGTTTGCCTTAAGTCGGTCCGTGGATGGGACCTCCGTGCCTCAGTTACGCCGTTGGTTACGGCTGTCATTTGTAGATCTTTGAGTCATTATGGGTAGCCTGAAGCCCGAAGCCCGAAAGTTTTAGAACCGACAATTCTAAACTAACCAGACTTCACACGTTTATATCCGTTTCAACCGGCAGTAACTGATGACAATAATCGTTATTATTTACTGCGTATCACAAAGATACCTATTGTTTCTCGATGTTTATAGTTTATAACACGTCAATAGTACTTAATAGGCATGACAGTGAAAGTGGTTGCATAACAGACTAAAATATACGCTTTTTCCCATGAGGGTAGGCAGATATAATGCCACGTCATTTAATACAACAAGCATGAAAGGTCTGCATAATTTACTTCCAAATTCGGAAGCTGACTGAGAATAATGGCTGACTTGGTTTTGAGTTATTATACTCGTACTATTATGTGATACGTACAAAACGTAGTCTTCTTGTCATGGAGAAATGCTAAACCAGAGGTTTCCTCATAATCATCCTTATTCCTTTATAAAACAAATAAAAAAATCCACGACGAGGTAGGACACCCCCATAATAGTTCTTCCGCCTTTTATCCGGGGAAGTACTAGGTGTCGCTTGCGCAGTTATCCTCAGTCCTGTTTTGTAAACATGAGATTTACCCCAACACTTTATTTGTACCTAAAGTTAAAATTATCGCGTATATGTCTATGTATGTGTATCGCGTATATGTATGTTTAAATAGCGTAACCCTGAGTTCCTCGTTTTCCTTACGATTGCATAAAATGCTCATAATCATACTACGTGCGTAATTGTGCCCTCGCTTTGATCGAGTGTTTTACCTAAGACTGCTTTCGGGAATTTAAAATATGAAGAATTTATTTTGTATGGAGTGTTGTGATGACCTAAAAGCTTTAAGAGTGCACCGTTTCGAGATCACAAGTTGTGGGCTCGAAACCAAGAAAGTATACTTGTTTCTTATCAGCAAGTTCAAATTAAACTAGCTAGCTATACTCCGGAGTGGTGATGTGTATAAATATCTAAACACTATAAGTGCGGTCGTTGACCATAAAGAAAGTCGTCAAATTTTTTTTTTGACATATTTCAAAATCGATACCAATCACGTCTACAGAATTTCGCAAATTGATCTTTTTTTTTGCCACGATATGTACTAGACTCCCTCGTTGGTCTAGTAGTTGCAAGCGCCACTGCTGAGCATGCGGTCCTGAGTTCGATTCCCAGGTCGGCCTAAGTGTTATTGGGTTTTTCCATCAGGAATTTCACAGTAGCAGCCACGGAGTTTGGGTTTGTGCCCGGTTGATGGCAATAGGCTTGCCCCTTTTACGTAGGACTTTGTTATGTTGTTATATTATATGTATAAGTAATAAGTGATCTCTGCCCTGTGTTGAGATCATAATGGACGAGAGTACCAACATCTTCTAAACAGAATTAGAAGTTTCTTAGCCCAAATGACAATACTAGTAAAATAATAAATAATGTCACATGACACTGCAGGTATTTTAATAATTCAGTGTCTATTGATTTTGTGACACATATTTGTGTTGGGAGGGTTGTATGTAGTATTACAGGTGTTCTGTTACCTCGACCTTCGAAAAAAGACAGGTAGCTCGAGTCAATAGACAAACTTATCAGGGAACCCTTAGGAACGACAAACCTTTTGGTTTTCATTTATAAAATGGCAGATTTCTATTCTATTCAAGTTCACATAAACAACATCACGCCAGTAATACCCGAAGGCTTAAGCAGAGGTGTACCTAATAGTATGACCACATTTCGCCAATTATATTTATGTCCCATGTAATACCGCAAGCGCTTTGCCATCAACCGGGCACTAATCCTGACCCCGTGGCTGCTACTGAGAAATTCCTGATGTAAAAACCCAATAACACTACCCGACGTGGGAATCAAACCCACGACCTCATGCTCAGCAGTCGGGCTTACGACCACTAGACCAACGAGGCAGTAAACAAGATCAAGTTCATCATCAGTAAATGTCACTAATCATTATCGGCCTAGTTCCGCCCACTGCTGCGTGTAGACATCTTCCCTTTCGCACCATGTAATTGAAACTTACATTAACGATATTTACTCTATTTTTCCAGGCGAAGGTGGTGTGTATACTCCGCGGAAGCTGTTGTCTGCGCTGGTGAACAAGCTGCCGCAGTTCGGTGGCGGCGACCAGCATGACGCCCATGAACTGCTCAGGCATTTACTTGAAGCTGTTAGGTAAGACCTCTCATGCTTATTAGTCCACACATCTTCTTGATAAAGGTTTATTTAAAAGTACCTACGAACTCTTGCTGCTGTTTATAGGTTTAATGGCAACTGATGATAAAATTACTTTCACTTTGAATGTAACATCTTTGTGGAGAATGTTGGGTCTGCTTGGCAATCATAAAAGTCTGATCCAATTAGTAAGTCTGCCCACAAACAATCCATAAGATTGTGTGATTGTTTGCCCAAGATCTAACCTCAGCTTATTAAGCTTCTAGTAAACATGGCCTGAAGTGATAGCAAACTAAATGCAGTCCCCTATATCTAGTACTATTGTCTCTCTACAAACATACTCTTATCCAACACAATACTCCATACATATCTTATAAACAAAAATCGTCTGTTTCCAGGTCAGAAGATCTTCGGCGATATCAGTCAGTGATACTAAGCAGTCTAGGCATGAACTCCAAAGTTGACCCCGCGAAGGTCGACGGCGAGGTCAAGCAAAAGGTCAAATTCTACGGCCAACAGGCCTCAGACACTATGCTTAGACCTGAACAGGTAATTAAGGTATAAAATAGGCCGGGAGTACATTTTTTATTGAGAAATTGAATTTTTTTGAATGGCGTTCTTTTTTCCTTGGTGTGGTTGTTGGAATTTGAGTTTTGGGGCTGGAAATATGTGTTAGGATTTTATTAGTGATAGGCATTGCTTGGGCTCGTATTTATAGGCAGCATGTGTGCAGTTTTTCATGACTTACTAATGACTAATCCAAGATTATGCTAATATAAACTTAGGGCTTATACAGACAGGCAAACTTGCTACTCTTATTCGATAATGTGATCTACACAAAATTATATGAAGGTACGTTTCCGAAGGCGTTACTTAGAAGCCAGTTGTGTCGTTGCGGTCTTTAGTGATTTGGCTGCGGTTTGCCGTTAACTTCGGAAATGTACCTTTACACAGAAAAAGGATAAGACCAAGGGGTATCGTATTACCCAGTATTAACTGAGTTGTGGAGGTCAGATAAGCAGTCGCTCCATGTAAAATACTGGTATTCAGCTGCATCCGGTTGGACTGTAAGCCGTCCCCAAAATAGTTGGGAAGAGGCTGTCTATACGTAGTAAGTTAGCGATATCATAATAATTCTTACCGCTGTGACGTAGATACATATATTAATTGTGTATACTTAATTGCAAGACGTTAGGCAGAATGATTTATAGCTCAACAAAGACTCGAACTACCATTTAGTCTGGTAATAACCCTCCTCCTGGCGTGTATTGAAGTGTTTATTTTTTGGTTTGCTCCCTTTTCCTACAATAGAAACTTAACACTAAGTGATACCTAATGGAATATCTCAACATCATTGCAGTTCGAATGTCAACTCTCTGCGCTCAGCCAAACAATTCAAGTCCAACAATGTGTTGGTGAAAATGGCATTATTGAATATGTATATCGCATGAACGCAGTATTTAGCCTATACTCGTAGATTCGAGTCAGTTATGTGTTATTCTGTGAGTTTTGAGTTTTTGAACCCCTGAAGAATTTCGTGGACCATACATAGGCACTTATAAATACTGGTATTTAACTGTATCTGGATAGACTGTAAGCCGACCCAAATATAGTTGGGAAAAGGCTAGGCGCATGATGACATAGACACTTATAAGTCAGAACTTCTTTCGAATGTATCCTTTGCTGTGGAGAAAATCATACAAAATCTTGGTTACTTTTACCAAATCGATGACATGCTTGGTCCGCCCTCCACTTTTACCAAATCGATGACATGCTTGGTCCGCCCACCTTGCAGCATAAGAATTAAATTGCAATAAAATTAAATATCTTACTCGGCCGAAAAAGAGGCACCTCAGGCGGAGTGGACAAAAGTGTTTAAAAAGGAGATGTTTGATTTTGGGCTACCACTATGTATACACTACATAGATAAATAGGGGAATTTCATAAAAATACTAACAATTTAATTTGAAGAAGGGTACAGGCGAACAAAAATGGTCATTTGAAAAGTTTTTTGATAAGTTAACCAGCCATGACAGTTGTGTTTGACATGACGTTTGACGACTTTGACAGTTTTAAGAAGTGACGTGTTTGAGTCTTTCTTTGCTTTGAGTTTGAATTGGATGTGTTTCGGAGTTTTTAGTGATTGCTTTTCGACCCAGTCTACAACTACGGACATTAATTGATTGCTTCTCTGTTGACCTCGGCTTTTTTTATGGTTTCTGTTTTTTTTTCATCGCAGAAATTACGATACACGTCACTCAAATGTCACTGTCAAAATTTCCTTTTCGCATACTGCTGATCTGATCTACCATGTTTAATTTTGTTTTGTTGCTCTCCTCGACTAATTTTGTATGTACATTGAAACGAAGTGAAACTAAAGAAAATTAACAATAAAATACGTTTACTGTATTATATAACGATATTTACATAGTGTACATAGTGCTGGCCCAGGTTCCATACATTTCTGGAACATCTCCTTTACTATAAAATCTTTCTGTTAAAAAAAAAAACTTCCTGTTTAAGTTCATTGTTAATTTTAAATAAAAAACCGGCCAAGTGCGAGTCGTACTCACACGCACGTAGGGTCCCGTAGCACCAAACAATATAATAATAATATTTTGAAGGCATTCGTTCATGTTATATTGTTTTACATTCATCAACAAAACTAAATTTGTTTTTCATAGTATGTTAATGAAAAACAAAGTTGTTGCTGCAGTTTGATGAAAAAGTACCATATCTCAAAAAATTAACATCTTATCTTATTCAAAACAATTTTGGTTGAAAGTTTTTTTACGTTCTATAATCCTATATTTTTTTCAGTATTATTCTCCTCTTACTTTAGAAATTAGAGGGAGGGGGAGACACATTTTACCACTTTGGAAGTGTTTATCTTTCAAAAGATTGACTTTGAGAGAAAATAGTTTTAGGAACCTCAATGTCAATGGCTTTTTAAAAACCTATCTATAGACACCCCGCACGTATAGGTTTGACGAAAAAAAAAAAAAAAATTAGTTTCAGTTCCATGTATGGGGAGACCCCCCTCAATCTTATATATTTTTTATTTTTGTATAAAAACCTTATAGCGGTTCACAGAATACATCTACCTACTAAGTTTCAACTGTGTAGTTCTAATAGTTTTGGAGTAAAGTGGCTGTGACATACACGGATAGACAGACAGACAGACTTCGCTAGTCTATAAGGGTTCCGTTTTTTGCCATTCGGCTACGGAACCCTAAAAAGATCTTTACCCACAGAACGTTTTTTGCTAATTTTGCAAAAAATTCCAGGTGCCCTAGAACATATGCATGTGATTGACACCTCGAAATATTCTAATCTTCCATCATAACTTTTTTCCAGGTCTTCCGCGGCTTCCTAGTCTCGACCCTGGAATGCCAAGAGTGCCTCCATCAGTCAGACAGGGCGGAGTACTTCCTGGACCTGTCGCTCCCAGTCGCCGCCAGCCGTCCGCAGCCCCCCGCCGTCGTGCGAAGGAAAACGCCAAACGGTATGTTCGAATGATGATGGTATATGAAAGTATAATGTGTTGTGTGCTTTTTTGTGTTTAGTAGTGCTACGGACGGTTTCTGAAAGGCCAGCAGGATATAAATTACTTTACAGATTTTCAAACTTACATGAACAAACACGCCTTTTAACTAATGACGCTTTTGTTTTGAAACTTACTTTTTTTTAATACTTACATAGCGACTGTAATTCCCGAAGGGTAAGGCAGAGGTGTACCTAATTATACTACACCCACATCTCGCCAGTTATGTTTTAAGTCCCATGTACTAGGGGGCGAGCCTATTGCCACCAACCGGGCACAAATCCAGACTACGTAGCTGGTACTGAGAAATTCCTGATCTAAAAACCCAATAACACTAAGCCCGACCCGGGAACCCAACCCAGAACCTCAAACAAAATAACATCAACCAGTAAAACAGTTTTTTTTTTTGTGTTGCCTTTCATAAACCGTGTTGAAGCCCGTACGAAAGAATGTTTTAGCGCAAACCCTGATTTGAATAAGAAACCTCCAATTCAAAATCGAGGGTCATGCTTTGACGCTTTAGAATACGGGTTTAGACCCGAGGGCCGAGGGCCTAGACAATTGTGATATTTTATCAGCAAAAGTCAGAGGTCTCTTTGGCGTCACGTCAGTGCAGGACCTTGTATCAATTTTTTTTCGGGGAAATACATTTTTCCATCAAAATAGTTAAGTAGCTTGCCATATAACGGTAAAACATTGATATACCTAGTCAGCACGCACGGTCGGTAATTTAGGACCTTCGACAAACTAGTTGGGCAAAATTTAAAAGAGGTTTTAGCTTCTCCTGTACTGTAATTGACTGTCTTGGTATGCACATGTGATAAGGAGGAACGAATCGCATGTGACTAGACTAGAACGTGATGAATATAAACGTTGATGAACATGGGGGAGAGGAAGACCAAGGATGGATGGATTGTGTGAAGAATGATACTGTGACGGTTGACAGACAGAGAGAGGCGAATGAAAGAAAAAAAAACCGGTTAAGTAACCGGCGGTAACGGCTTATCCCATTGAATTTATTAGTTAAGATTTCATGGTTTTCCTTCCATTTAATTTATCATGTTTCGTAGAGAGATTTGATCCTTATGATTGACCCTATCTATTGATGCCATAAATTTATTTTATTCTGTTTTTAGTATTTGTTGTTATAGTGGCAACAAATTCATCATCTGTGAAAACTTCAACTGTCTAGCTATCACGGTTCATGAGATACAGCTTGGTGACAGACAGACGGACAGTGGAGTCTTAGTAAGAGGGTCTCGTTTTTACTCCTTGGCTACGGAACCATCGATGGGTACCATCGTGTTGTGCCGACCCCAAGTAACACGGAACAAGGGCGGGAAGGTGATGCTGATGTAGGAAAAGGGTGTTTTGAACTTACAAGGTTCTGTACGGTGACGCCGACGATATGTTTAAAGCATGTCTATCTTATTGCAGTCGCTTTAGAAATACGAAAAAATTTGAAAACGATTACACCACTTGTCCAGGTCCTCTGACAGATGTCTAAATATCTAGCTTGATGTGAGCAGAATTTAGTTTTCCCCTATTCTAGTACTGAAGTAGCATTGTAGTTTACTTACTGTAATACCAAGACGGCAATTAGTTGTATTTAACTGTTTCGTTTGTTCATAAAAACCCCTATTTTTTAGTTTGATTTCCAAATCCTGTAATCAATGTTTTGAACTGTGCTTACCACTAAAAGTCTATGTCGTAACATGGCTCGCATGCTTTGCTTCATTACACCCGTCATAAATATGTTTTGCACCATTTTTAGCAACATTCAGAATTATGTTCATTCATTCTATCGATCGTTCAACATTAAATGAATGAGAGTAGAAATAAAACATTTCGTAGTAATGTAAAATAAAATAATCTATTAATTATCCATTTGAAAACATCCTATCATAATTTCTAGGTGAGAGATCTCTTGAAAGGCAAAAATATTTTTTTATTCACTGAAATAAAATACATAATATGTAATCATCGAACACCTCTTACTAAAAGAGGTGTACCCTACAATACTCCCACAATTCTCACGTATTAAAATATCTGATATTGATAAGCTTCAACGCCTAAACAATTCGATAAAGCTAATAGGAAGAGGAAGCCAATATGGCTATTGGGACCGGTTTCTCAAAAGCCTTTAATTATAAGAAAACATTCCTGTTAACTGTTCTTCTAAAAAAACGGTATGTTACTTTGTTCGGCCACGTTTTCTCCAGCTAAAACACGAACAGTGGGCGTTTTGGGCAACTATCTCATAAGAAGTCCAAGAAGTCGTGTCCACGGAAACAAGTATTTATAGACTTCCCTATGCGGCCCTGAGCATTGAAAGAAGTGGTGCAAAACTCCCCGACGAGTGTATAACGCGAAAAAATGTGTAGTAACTAAGGCATGTAATGACAAGAGAACATATTTTCAGAAGAGAATGTTTACAATACGCAAGAGGAGAAACCTTCCAAACATCAGTTGAAGAAGGAGCGGATGGCAGCTCGCAAAGCCGCCAGAAAGAACAAAGGTGGTACCACACCAACATTTTGTTCACACCATATTGGCTGGCTGGCATTTCTATATAACCTTCATATAATCTGTGGGATAAACGTTAAAACTATAATATATATGCTGCTTCTACATATTGTGCAAATACTGCTTCTTAAAAAATATTGAAAAGATGATTCTCGCGGCAATACATGGATTTAAGCTTCAGTACTAATAGTCGCACTATCGTTTCATACGCCATTTAGAAACAGATCATAAGTTGTCACGCCAGCAATTATTTATCAAGTTACCATTATTCATCAAATTGTAATTGCCGTCTTTAGTGAACCAAAAACTTATTTCAAATTCGTCTTTTCAGGTAACTCTACGTCCAAAGATGAGCAGTCTGGGGATGCCAACGGTACAGCCAAGACCGATGGTAAGTCGTCCTCCGAGCAATCTGATGCAGATGTCGAAGATAACCTCGAAGATATGCCGCGCCAGCCGGATACACATTCTGTGTCAGTAGGGACGCAAGCCATCGCCCAAACAGCCGCTAACTTCGCCGCTTATCACATGGAGTCAGGATACAACTCCGAAAAAGTTATCAGCTCTGATTCCATCCGCACCAGTCCAGTCGATATGGACAAGGAGAAAATAGACAACACCCCAGAACATGCGGATAAAGACAAGGTCGAGTTCGCTGACCATTCTACCTCGACCACAGCGATACCGCTCGAATATAAACCCCTCATATCCCTAGAGAACCTCTCTAACCCAGATTCGGGCGTCGCAAGTCCAGAGGCGACCAAACATAATTCGACAGAAACCGTCGATAATGTTGACTCCCCGACCAACGGCAAGGAACTCGGGAGCCATAGTTCCTTGTCGAGCGAAATCAATCTGGACCTCTCGAGTCCGCAGCATAACAAATTGTCGCCTGTCAAAACGGAGTTCGAAAGGCCGGTATCACGAATATCCTTCGTCCCTGATGAGTACTCTAACGAGGTCGTTTCAAGGGGCATCAGCGTGCAAGGGTGTCGGAGTGTGCTCGAACACAGCGGAGAGAGTAGTTACGAATCCTTACCCGAAAGCAAGAACTTTACCGACCTTAACAATCATTTGGACAAACTTAAACTATATAATTTGGATGATTCTAAGACCAAAAAGCCGGCGCTGCCTTCGCCCGTGACCGTCGAAGCGCCGGCGGATCCTCCCCCACCCGCGCCGAAGCCTAAAGTGAACAATATTGATGCGGAAAAGAATCAAAGGGACTTCCTGCCGTACTCGCGACAGAGTCCACTTTCTCCGCGCTACGTATGCGATGAGGACGAGTGCAGCATCCAGTCGTGTCTCAGTCAGTTCACTGCACTAGAACTGCTGACAGGCAACAACAAAGTCGGATGCGAGACGTGCACCGAACGAATCAACGGCAAAGACGGAAAGACAGTATACACAAACGCTACAAAACGGTTCCTCGTATCAAGTCCGCCCGCTATCCTGATCCTTCACCTGAAGAGGTTCCAGATCGGACCTCGGTGCATGTTCAGAAAGATGTCCAAACACGTCGATTTCCCGACGATCTTGGACTTAGCGCCGTTCTGTGCGATGGACAAAGTTAGGAAGCTACCGAACGTGACTAAGGGACAGAATGAACTGCTGTATTCTCTATACGGTGTCGTGGAGCATTCTGGCGGTATGCACGGCGGCCATTATGTGGCCTATGTGAAGGTTCGAGGGCCCGTGAAGGCGGGGGATCCTCGCTGGTGGTTCTTGCCAAAGGGCGGGAATATAAGTCCTCCCGCCGCGGGTAGCGGGGACGGTGATGCAGACTCCGAGTCGGAACTATCGGGCTACGAGTCAGGCGAAGGCCCTGCGTCAGCCGCGGAACCCCCTTCAGGCAAGTGGTACTACGTATCAGATAGCATGGTCTCCGAAGTGAGCGAGGAAAAAGTACTAAGGGCGCAGGCCTACCTCCTGTTCTACGAGAGAATCTTATAAACAGGTCGCCCGGCGCACGTCGGCCTAAAGTTCGGATTGGCATTTAAGTGGAAGACTGGTAGGATCGATACGTAGGCAAGTTGCATGATGTTGCGTTACTAAAAGCGCTGTATATAGCTTCGGAAGTTTATTATTTACTGGCTTTGTCGTTTTAATTATAATGTTTGGTGCGCTCGCCGACGCGCTCATGTGATTAGTTTATTTTTATTAATGAATTGTTTATGTATAATATTATGTCGAGTGCAGCGCTGGTTGTGAGGTGTCCCGGGTGTCGGCCAGCACGTTTGTTTAGGTTACACGTTGTCCACTAATAATCTTGTTACCATGGGTGCTAACAGTAATACCCGACTAATATCAGCTAAACTGAGCTTTATTTTATATTTTACAACCAGCGTTACAGAGACTCATCCTAAGCTTGTTATATTGTTAGTTTTATATAACGAACTTGAAGAAAACTATTTAATTAGTCACATAACACTGTCCGCAGCTTAACCTGTGCTATTATAAATTATGTTTGAACAGCGTCTACAATAGCGAAGACCAATCTGTGTCACAAGGCCTCATGACGAACTATTTTCCAAGAGTCATTTCCTGACTCCGTTTCTTGCACATGGATATTATCATATTACCACTGGCGAAGAATAATGTCATAAACGCAAATCTAAAGGAATTCACGGTGATTACGAACCGGTGCATTTAAGATATTATTCATCGAAGTGATGCGTAGTTTTTTCTAATGTAATTCATAAATTATGCTATGTTGATACAAAACGAATATTTAAATTCATCTCATTAAGATTAAATGTTTCACCCAAATGTACGTAATTGGTCGATTTTATTTCGTGTATTTATTCCTTTATTTATGTTTGTACTCTGTAATCGTGTTTTTGCTGAAAATTAAGTTGTTCTTGTTGACTAACCGGTGTCCTGGTCTGGGACTCGTGTAGGTAGCGTCGCCGAATCTTTCAATGGGCGAAGTCTTCCATGAAGTGTCAAGAGAAATGTAAAATGTACATTAAAACTCTAATGATTTCATCGCTTTCGCTACCCGCTTTAACAAGTAGATAAGTTATTTATTATAGTATGTGTTGTCGATTACGTCAATTTTTGGATTATGTCATCCCCTAGTTTTAAAATGATTTTCTTTTTCAATGAAATTCGTCAATATATTAAATAATCTCATAAAGATGTATATTTTAACTTTTATCTTCACGATTTTAATTGATGTTATCGAAGCAATCATTTTATTCGATTTAAATGTACTGACTAGCATGGTTCGTGGGTTGTTTATTGAATGTTTACAGGAGTAATTGGCAAAGAATAATGGCAAGGTATTCAGTTCAAGGGCAGTTAACTGATGGACATCCTAATCGGTACATTTGTATATATATGGGACAAAACAATTTACCAATCTTAGATCTCTTCGTGATCTCGCGATGTTGGAATATTCTAACCTCTATTTATTACATTAACTTGGTGCCATTTTGTATAAAAATGGAAATGTAACCAACACGACGCGGTTAAAATAATTATTGTTTGGAAAAAACGTTAATATGCTGCAATGTCACTTATTTTTTAAGTGAATTTATTTAAATTTCTATGAGTTAAATCGTTTTGATTGAGTGTTATCCTAATGTTATTTAATTCGAAGATTTAAATTGTTAAATGTGCTCTAATTCTACTAAGGGCTGCGATAATTCCTGAAACGCCGACCGGAACATTTGTAATAGAAGTAGGATAAACAATGGATCATGATGTGAGCTAGATATATTTTTGGCAGTTTCTGAGTTTATGAAGACATTTTTTCGTCGATTCTCAGGTTTTGAAAAAGTTTTTGGCGCAAACACAAGTCAGTTTTATTATCTACTTCAGGGGCGAAGCCAGGATTTGTAATAGGGGAAGGGGACAATGAACCGTGCCAGCCTGAGGCTAGTTAACTAACAGAACGGCCACGTTTTCAATTGCGTACACCGAGACATATCCTGGTGTACCGGGTCGTAATGCCAGACCGATACTAAGATCGCGCCGAAAGCGTGATCATAATGAGAACTGTGAGATCACGCATGGAACAAGAGATACGGTTTTCAGTATAAGTGAACGAGACAACACTATTTGTGTCACGCGGTAGGGCGTATCTAAGGATTTAAATCTTCGATTTTACTCATCATATCATCCTCTCATTATTTTATTGTAGGTTGTACATACACTTTTTATAAAAGGTTAGGCTACCTTCGCGGTAACGACTGAGTCGTAAGACTAGTCGGGTCCCGTACACCTATGTTTATTTTATTCGCATATTAAGTTTTAAAACAAGCAATAAGTAACATTGAGTGCTCAATTTAGTTGTTGCTTTTACCGTGTGCAACTAATTATGTTTTAAGGACTTGTTACCTACACTTTTCTTTCGCGTTTGAGATGGAAATATTGGGGATGTTGTGGTTCTTCAAATATTAGTCTCTGATCAAAAAGTAAACATTCTTCCTGGACGAAGCTTACGCGGTCAAAAGCCGTGGTCCTGTAGTGCCGCGAGGTCCACTTCAACCTGAAGCTGTAACTTAACTGATTACTTGCGATTTGAGGTTGTGAAGTATTCAGTCTGAAAAACTGAAATACAGCAATTTTGAAGCTGAAAGTCTGTCTACAGGTGTTGATTCACTATTTTCTAAGTTACCCCACACCGTGAGTCGTTCCCTCACGGTGTGGAGCAACACCTTTTTAACACAAAGTCAAATTAAATAATCTAGCGAAACTACATAATCTACGTCCATGAATGCTCTCAAGAATTTTCGTGTCAAATTTCAGCTTTGTAAGTAGTGTTCAAGTTGTTACAGACGATTTTTATGATTGCATTTGACAACATGAGGTTAGTCTTCTACCGTTAGATAGCTTGTGTTATTGATATTTTTTTTTTGTATAATATTGAATTCACATAATTGAGTTACAAAAAGTGTATTAAACTATAGTTGTAAAATGTCTATTTGATTTTTATTGTTTGATCGTCCTTCCTCGTCGTTACCATACCACCAAATTCATAGTTTGGCAACAAGCCCCTTAATACATCTAAAGCTGATGTCAGACGTTTCATTCGAGTGAACGGTTCACTTGTGTGACTATTCATTTCCGGACTATTCACTCCGGAATGAATCTGCTGTCGATCAATCGGTAGCCGAGTACAAGATGCCGAATGCCGACATCCAATGTCATTGATCAGTTTTGATCCATCTTGTGGTCATGTTTCATTTATAATGAAAGACAAACAGGATAAAAAGTGAAGCGTCTGATGTCGACGTCTACTAATTTTACTTACTCTTAGCTAGAGGCGGAAAAAGTTCTAAATAATAGAAGTGGGAGAGAGAAACTACAGAAAATTAAACAAAAAGATATTAAACATAAATAAATATTTCTTACACTTTCAAAAGAATCTTAAAATCTATCAGCTGATCAGTGCTCTTCTATTGAGTTGATCAATGTGCGAAGCATCGAAAGGTATTAGATTGGTTATTTTGGGCACCTCTAGCAACGTCAGCTCTATTATACAATACAGCACCTGAAGACTGTCTTTTGCTTTTTGTAATGCCTGGAAATAGAGAAGAAAATATGTTATTGTATAGCTAAGGGTCTGGCGATGGTTAGTTGTCACCGCCACCTATGGACACCTGCAATAACTCAGTCATTTTTACCTCTGACAGCAGCATTTCAACAGAAACCTTCAACTGCCTAGCAATTTCCCAACTAAGTTGGGGTCGGCTTCCAGTCTAACCGGATGCAGCAGCAATACCAGTATTTTACATGGAGCGACTGCATAACTAACTTAGTCAAGACAAAGATCTACAATTGACAGCCAGATTATTTATTTATTTTATTTTATTTATTTATTTGTAATGGATGGTCACCCATCCACAGACCAACCTAGGCAAGTGCGGCTTAACCTGAAGATCGACTCGAGCGGCTGTTATTATTAATAATATATATATATTAATTATGAAACCTTATTATAAATAAAGATCATTGTGATATTGACAGTGACGCCAAATTAGAGATAAAATAACTTAAAGGCATCATAGATGCGCTGCCATAATAGAGACAGCTGAAATAGCTCCATGTCGGCAAATAGCACACTCCAAACTGACACAGCAGTAATACCAGTACTATTGTCGTCTCTGTCTCTTAATGGGATCATTAATAAGGTGTGACAGTTTCTTCTAAAGGTTCTGTTGTGTAATATTTTCCGACCGTCGTAGCTCCATAGAGAGCAGCGGTGGCCCAGTGGTGGCAGCCCCGACTTACGAACAGTAAGTCGTGGGCTCGAACCCAAGGCTGGCGCATTACTTTGTGTAATTTATTTCATCACCACTGCTCTCAATAACGGTGAAGGAAAACATCGTGAGGAAACCGGCATGTCCTAGAACTAAAAAATCGAAGACATGTGACATCTAGCAACCCGCACTGGGCCCGCGTGGTGGATTATAGCCCATTCCCTCTCATAGAGAGCAGGCCGTGTGTCCCAGCAGCGGGAACCAATAGTCTGATTTTGTAGCTCCATATAAATAAAATCCACTTAGGGCGCGTTCCCACTATGTCGTGACGATTTATTTATCGTTGGATATTATTATGGAAAAGTCATGGGCGACAGTTAATCGTGTCGTCCTATATGTGAACACCTCCATTTAAATAAACAAGCCACGACGCTTTAAACAACACGATAAACTGCCGTCACGACATAGTGGGAACGTGCCCTTACTGTAATAGCCTTTTTTTTCAGCTCCGGTTTCGTCGCCATCTGCCTTTTGATCGCGTTCATCTCTTGAGGCGAATAACCAACCAGTTTAGACAGCACTTCACTTGTAAACTCAACATCTAGACTCCCTGTCCCATCCACTATGGTACATTTCAAGCTCCACCCCTCCTTGCTAACAGACAGTTTCGATAACAAACTCATCACTTGACCCTTCACTTTGAAAACTTTTCCAACTTTATCACTCTCATTCATATCCTGAATCTGTTTTATATACACGAACGGTTCCGAAGACACGGTATTTGGACCGGTATTTTGTGGAGTAATAAGGTCATTATTGCCTGCGTCTATCTGTGATTCTAGCTCCCGCAAATAATCTTCGTCTTCGGCTAAAAATATGTCGTTTTCATCTGGATATTCGTCGTTGTTGACTGTAGTTTTAAGTTTCTTTTCTGGATTTGTATTGTTAGTAACAAGTTGTCTTTTTCCTGGATTATTATCAATGAACTGTTCTTCTAGGGCAGCCAGTTGGTCCACATCTATTTCGTCGTCGGCAAAGTTGGCAGGTTGGTCATCAAGGCTTGGCTGTTGGCGGGCTTGATCAAATGTTGGAGGTTGGACGTATGCTGCTGGCATATGTGTATGTGGTGTTGGTATGTTTGTGTTTCTTGGCATACTAATTGTTATGTTGGGGTCTGGTTCTGAAAAATATAAACATGATGATGAAATAAAAGAAATGGGGCGATATTATATTAGCTTCGTAGTTGTTAGGCAGTGGGCTACGATTGTTGAAGGGCCGATAATCGAAGCAGCAAACAAAGGTCCTGAAGTGAAGACTATCGTATCGAAAAATGCGGTGTGGGATGCCACGCTAAATATGGGAGCCAGACCGACAAGATTAAAAAGGTAGTTGGGTCACACTAGATGTGCAGGACAGGGTGTCATGGTGCAGTTTGTGAGGCCCCCCGGCACTTAGTAGTCAGCAATGCCTGTTAGTGGGCTCCATGTCGCGTTGCCATTCATGCCAGATATGTAAGAAAACGGCCTAGACCCTGCGGAATCCATCAAGATCGCCCTTTGTTTCAGTTAACCAAAACGAAAGAATATTTATTGACATGACATAATTATTATTGATCGCTATTTTAATATGTATAAATTATTATTTTAAATGAATCTAATTTTATGAATTGGTTTGTAATTTTAATGTTATGTATTTAAATATAATTGCTTATTAATAAATGTGTACTGCATGCTATCATTATGCCAAAATGTAAAATCTCAATATTTGTATGGCCTAAATGCCGAATATAGTGAAACGAATAGATATTAAGAACTTATGTTAACTACCTATATTCTTGCAAATAAATGTATCATATCATACCAATACATAACTGATTCTTACCTTGTGTCATTGGTAATCCTAACTTAGTGGACAGTTGTCCAGCCAAAGAGTTGGAGATGGCTATCTCCTGAACTTCTCCGCCCAGCAGTTCTACGACACTTTCTGTGAGCAGCAGCTGGCCCCTTCTGCAATCAACTGGACCTGAAGAATGAACATAAAAAACTAACATTATTAACAGCCCCTCTTCAGCATAACCTTTTCCCAAATTTTTTCAGACGACATACAGTCTACCATGACGCAGCCGAGTGACAGCCTATCTGTCAATACCCCGAAATGGTATAACGGTGGTGTCCGCAATTCTACGTCCAAAACGCGGATTTTGTGTGCCATAGCCAGTCGTAGATCTTTGACAGTTTTTATGGGTAATTTATTTCTGGTATGCAAAATACGTGCTTTAGACGTGGAGTTCGGACATCAGCTCCATATACTACGCAGCCGGGACCAACAGCCTATCCGTTTTCTAACTTTCCTCTGAAATAAATTACTAATGATTGATAAATTGCAGGTTAAGTCTCTTTTCGTGCTCACGCGGAGTAGCCAGTATGTTTAGGAAGTCAAAAGCATATTGACTTTTGACTTTAATCCTACGCAAAGCCGATATTTGTTTGGCCGTGAAAAACGCGCAATTTTATTGTGTGAAAGACATGTCTTGATAAAAAATTTACCCTTTATTAGAATTTTGCATCCTGGTGTGATATCACAGCTCAAGTTCCTCATAGGTTTGTATTCTAATGCAGTGATCTCTTGTACACCATCTGTTAAGTACAGCTTTATCATTCTGGAAACAAATCAATTGAATATGACTAAGTTTTGCAATCAATTAGTTTGTCAAAGCAGTCATTAGTGGGACAACTTAGTGGGGCAGAGTAGAACAATCCTTTATATTATGGTATCAAGTTTGTCCACTATTGCGCAAAGACAATCCTCATGGATTTCCACAAATATTGGGTCTGGGGCAATAATTCTCACTTGTTAATTTGTAGCAAGCATCATGTCAGGAGCAGCGGTGGCCCAGTGGTGGCGGCCCCGACTTACGGACAGTAAGTCGTGGGTTCGAACCCAGGCAGGCGCATTACTTTGTGTAATTTATTTCATCACCACTGCTCTCAAAACGGTGAAGGAAAACATCGTGATGAAACCGGCATGTCCTAGAACCAAAACATTAAAAGACATGTGACATCTACCAACCCGCCGTGGGCCCGCGTAGTGGATTATAGCCCATTCCCTCTCATAGAGAGAAGGCTGAGTGTCTCGGCAGTGGGAACATTAAAAAGTTGATTATAATATTATATAATGTCAATATTTCCTGCATCTCCTCTTGAGTTTGGCTTAACAGTCTTGATAGTCCCATTTCTTGGAAAACTAGCTGTTGCCCGCGACCTTCGCTTGCGTGAAATTATTTAAACAAAAAATTACTTCTCTTTTTGAATAGGATTTCGTTACCAATTTTTTTTTTGTATCACGGAACCCTAATTCTTGTTCTAAGGTAAAAGTAGCCTAAGTTACTCTTTATAACATCAGCTATCTGCCAGTAAAAGTCCCGTCAAAATCGGTGCAGCCGTTTCGGAGATTAGCCGGAACAAACAGACAAAAAATATGTTTCTGTTTTCACCTGTTTGTGCCATAATCAGGTGAATTTTTCAAGTGGGCGTGGGTTGCCATATCCGAAACTGAATAGCGAAAAATACTCAGTCTGAACTAAAACTGCATCATTAGATTTTTTGGAAAATCAATATTCCTGACCAGGAATAGAACACGTTGATTTTGAAAAAAATACACTTTATTATTACACTATTTGATAGTGTTGCTAATAGGGATCAAGTTCAGGGAAGTAAAGGCATGCGGCAAACTAAAGGAAACCACTAATTTTTGATAAAATTGATTGAGCCCACTAAAAACAAAGCTTTTAACGAACCAGAAGGCAAGGGTTCAACACTGGGGTGTTCAATAAAATGGGTCTTTATTTGTCTAAATTCTTTCGCCATCAATAGGACCTCGCAGTTCAGCCTCTGAGACTGGCTATTGCCTAACCGGTCTATCCCTGTGGATGCCTAGAATTTAAGGCCTCCAGCCAGGGGCAAAATGAAATTATAAGCTAAGCGACCACTCGCTAAGGGCACCCCCTGTGGGGTACGAGCCTCGGCTTAGGGCGTCGCTGGGGAGGGCAGCAAGGGGACAGGCTGGATCTGATTTAGGGGCTGTTTTATTGCTACTGGCTCAGCATCGCGGGCTGGCTCATGCAAGGGTCGGGGGGGGGTTTGAAACGGGACGTCGCGACGGACCACGGCGGCGAGGTCGGAATGACGGCGGTCTGTGTTTGTATTTTCTAAGTGTGCTGGTTTCTCTACTGCTTTCCTGGAAGAGGGTGGTGGGGTCATCGGGGATCTAAGGATAATATGAGCCATCTCTCATTAATTGTACCTGTGACTAGGCACCTTATCTTCATAATTAGTTGTTGCCTCAACATTCTCGATATTAACCTTCTGTAACTTCAAGTACTGTTGATAAGCTGGAGTGCCTGGAAACCACAAAGCGCTTGAGCTAAAGACTTAAGGTGAGTGAGATATAAGTAATTTTTATCAGACTTAAATTGCATTATGTTTTTTTTTTGTTAGCCTACGATATCTTATTTGTTTCTCTTTCTCTACCTTCGCAAGGTTCTCATCATTCGGGATGTTAACATGAACTCATAGCGCATCGGGCTGATTGGTCTATCACCATTATGTCAGGCTTATGGGCGACAATAGTCCTGTCTGTAATGATAGACCAGCCCCAGTACAGTGTGACATTGCCAAGAATGGGGTTGGACACTTACTAGTAGTACGGTACCTCAGAATCCTCAAGTTTATTTATTATCATATAGTTATTAAAGTAGGACTAGGAACTTTGTTTGGCTTGTGAAAATTACTCCACTTATTAATGCTGTACAATGTACATGTTTACGAGGGCGGCACTGAAAATTTCGGGAATCAAGGAAGTGACACAACATTACTATTTAAAAATGTATTTATTGCTTTTCGAAGTATTCTCCTCGAAATTTGACACATTTTTCCATACGATGGAACCAATCATTGAAGCAACCATTCCATTCGGAAGTTGGGGTCTCCAAAATGGCCATTTTGTAGGCGTCCACAGCTTCTTCAGGTGATGAAAATCTCTGTCCACGCAATTTATTCTTTATTTTAGGGAAAGTATAGAAATCATTAGGGCTTAGGTCGGGGCTGTACGGCGGATGGTCTAATAATTCTATGTTTTCTTGCTCTAAAAACTCTTTTGTTCTGTGCGCGGTGTGAGAACTCGCATTGTCGTGATGGAGGATGATGTGGCGGTTGCAGTTCTCTTTACGGAGTTCAGAAACGACCTGTGGCAAACAAATGCTAGCATACCATTCTGCATTAACCGTTCTTTATCCCTCAAGAGGAATAGTCGTAACATGGCCGGTTTTGGAGACAGACGTGGCCACCATTTTTTTTGCAACACTCCGTGAACGAACAATTTTTGTTGGCTTTAACTCATTTTCGAACACCCAAACTCGTGACTGGTTTTTTGTTTCGGGTTCGTACGCGTATATCCAGGATTCGTCACCTGATACGATGTTGTATACAGCATTTGAGGATCCTGCGTGGAATCTTTCGAGAGTTCTGACGCACCAAGTAACGCGAGCCGCTTTTTGCTCTTCACAGAGCGAATGCGGTATCCATCGGGAAAACAACTTTTTTACACCTAATTGTTCATGCAAGATTATTTGTATTTGACTCATGCCAATGTCTAAAGTTGCCTGAATTTCGCGGTATGTCACATGTCGATCTTCCTCAATCAGCTTACGCACAGCATCAACGTTTTCTTGGGTGACTGCAGTTTTTGGACGACCTTGACGGGGATCATCACTGAGCTTGACACGTCCATGTTGAAATTCAGCAAACCAGCGATAAATTGTGGTTTTGGATGGGGCTTCATCACCAAATGCAGAAATCATCCGGTCAACACACTGTTTTTGTGTTAAACCACTTCGAAAGTCATAGTAAATCATCGCTCTTGAATTTTCTCGAGTCAATTCCATTTTCTCAACAACTAAACAAGTTTGACAAAACCTTGTTGTTAACGAATGATTCTATTTGATAGGAAAGCGGACTGTATCTAAAGGGAAAGGTAGAAGGGACTCACCGAAGCTCGCTGAAGAGAGCCGGCTGGCTCCGAATACCTGTGATTTTATGCTGTGGGGCGCCCCAATTCTTGATTCTTGTTGATTTAGACGATAGCAGGTTGATGGCACACACAATTAATGTCTTGATAGCACTTGGTTGTAGTATTTCACAATAATTTTACGGAGTCGATTCGTTCAGTGGTGAGTTATGGCGGGGAACTGGTTGGTGAGTTTTAAAAACGTTAGGTGGCGCTGTGTGCGCAGGAAATGGTAGGATTTGAAAGGGCGGGAGTTCAAATTATGTTTTATGGTGCTTTAACATTATATTCCCCCCCCGCTGGCGAATTGATGAGACTGAGAAGTCTGAAGTGAATATTTGTTCACAACAACCATTGCTTTGATATTATGATGTGATAAATATGATAATGATGATGAATATATAAAATAGAATAGGTAATTTTAAATGTTTTGATCACAATATGAATGTATGAAAAAAAATAAGACATGAGTTAGTCCGTCATGTCTGGTAATGGGCACAACTTCACAAGTGGCCTTTTGAGCGTACCTTGTGCAGTTCTGACCGTAGCAGAACGAGAAACGCCATCGCGTCCTGGGTGTAATTCGACGATTCTACCTAAACGCCATTGCAGTGGATGAGTAGTCTCGTCTCTGATAATAACGAGCTGGTTGATTTTAGCTGGAGGTGAATTCACAGTCCATTTCAATCGCTGTGACAAATTTGTGAGGTATTCACTATGCCATCTAGTCCAGAAATCCTGGTGCATTTTCTGTAATAGATGCCACCGTGTTAGCCTATTCATTTTTGTGTTGGAATAGTCTGGTGAAGGCACTGATGTTAGAGGTGCTAATGTTAAAAAGTGCCCTGGTGTAAGTGCTGTTAGGTCTGATGGATCTGAACTCAAAGCTGATATTGGTCGCGAATTTAAAACTGATTCGACCTGTGTCAAGAGTGTGTTTAACTCCTCATATGTTAGGATTTGATTACCTATCACCCGATATAGGTGAGTTTTTACGGACTTTACCCCAGCTTCCCAAAGGCCACCCATGTGTGGTGATCCTGGGACATTAAATTTGAAGTCAATGCGCTCCGATTCACAAGCTGAACGCATGATTTCTGATAATTGTGACTGCGCACCTTTGAAATTGGTTCCACAATCGCTATGGATGATGTTGCAACGACCGCGTCTAGCAATGAATCTGCGTAGAGCAGCCAGAAAACAAGAGGAAGATAAATCGCTGGCAAGCTCCAGATGAAGAGCTCTTGTTGAAAAGCAAACGAAAAGACAAAGGTATGCCTTTGTTGAACGTACACCACGATAACGTTGAAACGTAATATTGAAGGGTCCTGCATAATCACAACCCACAACCTGAAATGGTTTGATTTGATTGACGCGAGAATGTGGTAAATCTGCCATTACTGGCTGAAAGTTTCGTGGCTTCATACGGAAACAACGATAGCATTTTGAAATGACCTGATTAATGGCTCGCCTTGGTGACAAAATCCAAAAATTTTGAAGTAACAGATACTGCATAGTTTGCAGACCAGGATGTAAATTTTCGTTATGTGTGCACTGGATGATAAGTTGCGTCAAACGATGCTTGCGAGGAAGCAGAGTCGGATGTTTTGTTTCATAATTAAGGTTTGACTGAGAGAGCCTACCCCCCACACGCAACACTTGATTTGAATCTAAAAATGGACTAAGTTTTCTGAATGATTTTGATAATACATGATTTGATCTCAAACGTTTGATTTCTTCACTAAATTCGGAATGTTGGGTGTGTTTCACAAGTACCATGAGGCTATGATGAAGTTCTTGTTCTGTTAAATGACCTGTACGCTTGTTTTTGCGCAGGGCGTTGATAAAACGATTGCAATATGTTAAAATACGTTGAATCTTTCTCAGTGATGAAAATCTTGTTAGTAAATGATCGATTGGATTAGTTTCTACTGCGTTAGACACGTTCAAAACGCAGGCACGTTGCTCACAATTCACCTCTGGATCTTGCGTCATTTTTGAATGTTGAGGCACTTTAGGCCATTGATCTTGATTTGAGGACAGCCAATGAGGGCCAGTCCACCACAGGTCATGACTGATAAGCTCGTCGGGTGATAACCCACGACTCGCGGCATCCGCAGGGTTTTGCTTTCCTGGGACATGATTCCAAATTGCTTCAGGTAGTTTACGCTGAATATTGGATATGCGATTGCCAACAAACGCCTTAAAATTTGATGAATTTGACTGGATCCATGACAAAACTATCATAGAATCAGTCCACGCATGTACACTCTCTATGGGGAGAAGTTTGCTGTATATGGTGATGATGTGTCTCATTAGGTCTGCCAGCAAAGAACTGCCACACAACTCAAGCCTTGGTAAAGTTCTGCGTTTCGTTGGGGAGACACGAGACCTTGCACTAACCAGGATGACCTGGTGTTGATGATATTGATTGGTAGCACGAAGATACACAGCAGCTGCATAACCAGCCTCACTTGCGTCTGAAAACCCATGCAGCTGATAAGTCACAGCGTCGTCGGATGTGATGCGGCGTGGTATCTTAAGCTGGGCTAGGTGAGGCAACTGCTGAACATACTTTGTCCAAATTTGATTGATGTCGTCGGGAACGGGTTGATCCCATGATGAACCGAGCAACCACAAACGTTGAATTAAATGCTTTGCTAAAAATGTTAATGGTGTTAAAAGACCAATGGGGTCATAAATACGTGCCAGCTCTGAAAGCATGGTACGTTTGGTACACTCACGATTGATTTGATTCACTTGGTAGTTGAATATGTCCTCCTGGGAATTCCAGGCTAGACCGAGAACCTTCACAAAATTACCATCACTATCGAATGTTTGATTGACATTCGGCACTGCTTTATGCTCTTCTGGCACGTTTTGTAATACAGCCGCATGATTGCTGGACCACTTTCTCAGCTCAAAGCCTCCGGCTGCCATGATATTAATCAGCTGCTGCTGAAGAGCGACCGCCTCTTCGATGCTCTGACACCCTGTAACGGCATCGTCGACATAGATGTCCTCTAACAGCACCTGAGCTGCAGCTGGAAACGAGCTGCCTTCGTCGCGGGCCAATTGATGTAACACACGAATTGCTAAGAATGGTGCTGATGATACACCGAAAGTAACACGATTGAGACGGTATTCTTGTATTGGCTCACTAGGGGAACACCTGAACAGGATTCTCTGAAAATCCAGGTGTTCTGCTGCTATTCGGATCTGCCGGTACATTTGCCGAATATCCGTACAAAACACAATGGCATGAAGCCTGAAACGCAAAAGAATGTTGGTGATGTCAGTCTGAAGTTTAGCGCCTGTAAGAAGAGTGTCATTTAAGGATACACCTCTTTTATCCTTCATTGATGCATCGTAGACCACACGAAGGCTACGATCTGATTTTGATACGGCATGATGCGCCAAGTAAAATGCTGTAGGAGATTGACACTCAACTGCAGGGACCTTCTCCATCTGACCACTTGATAAGTACTCCATAACATGTTGATTGTATTGTTCATGAAAAGCTGGCTTTGCCACGAGGCGTTTTTCCAGCTGCATAAAGCGCCGATGAGCAATTGTGTAAGCACCCTCAAAGGCTACTGATGATTGATCACGGAATGGTAACTGGACAATGTATCGTCCCTCACTGTCACGCTTGTGTGTTGATAGGAACATTTCCTCACAATGTATGTCATCCACCGAGTGAGATTGTTTGTTGTCTTCACACGGTATGCTGTCCAATTCCCACAACTTCTGAACGGCAATATCCAGATTGGCATCCATTGATGCATGATTGATTGATAGAGGAATGGATGATGACGATTTTGATAAAGTTTTTCCCATGAGAATAAATCCAAATATGGTATTGATGGCAGTTGCTGCATGTGGACCACCATCAATTTTCCCTGGTAAAAGAATTTGAGGGAATATCTCTCCACCAATGAGGATATCCACAGGACTAGAAGAATGATATTTCTCATCAGCCAATTTGATGTTTGATAAATGTTGAAAATTGTTAATGTCCACTGGATGGGTGGGCATGTCACCACAAATTTTGTCCAAAGTCACAGCTTCTGTTGTAAAAGATGGCTCTGGTTTTCCAACTGGTCGGATTTCTAAGAAGACCTTGCCCATGGAAAATGCAGGAACGTCCCCTATACCTGACATAGGAGTTTGAGTTTTATACTGGGCCAACCCTAAGCGACGGACACATACCTTGGTGATGATGTGACTTTGGCTACCGGGGTCCAATAAGATACGGACCTTCTGAAAGGAGCCTCGACCGTCCTTGACCTCCACCTCAGCAGTGGCCAGCATCACAAAATGAGTATTTGATGTTGATCCTGCAGTTGTGTTTGATAATGATGTAACGGGTGTTATCACATTTTCCTTGGAATCAGAAGTTGGTGCTGGGCCTTTCTTTGTTTGAGAAACGCCTGGTTGTTTATGTTGAGAGTTGACTGACCCACTTGTCTCTGTCTTTTTTGTAAAGTGCAGAAGGCTGTTGTGCTTTTGTCCACATGATTTGCATGTATGCACTGAATTACAGTTGGCTGTGATATGGTTTGATCGTAAACAGTTGAAACACAATTTATTTTGTCTCACAATTTGAGACCTCTCATGAGGAGATTCTGACAAAAACTTTGAACATAAGTAGAGAGGGTGATCCTCTTTACACACTACACATGATTGAGGAGGCGCTTGGGCCAAAAGCATTGTAGGCTTTGATTGGTTGTTTGAAACCACACGCTTGTTATTTTGCTGTTGCACAGCTGATGATGATGATTGATTATTCACATTTAATGTTGAGCGTTCAAGGGCATTACACCTATCTACCAAGAATGTGGATAATTCCTTGAAGCTTGGAAAATCACTACTGGTATTGGCCAGCTCAAAAGCTTCTCGAGATGCCTTATCTAATTTTGTAAGCAATGAGTGAAATAACACAAAATCCCACTGTGTTGTTGGTAGCCCTAAAGATGCAAGCATTGATAAGTTCTCATTATAAAGGTCTATCATTGTACGCAAGCTTTGAGCAGAGCCGGAGGGCATTGTCCTCAAATTGTTGATCTGTTCCCAACACATGAACGCCAAATACCTCTTGTTGTTATAACGATTAACTAACGCTTTATATGCACTGATGTAGTTACCCTCACACACAGGAAACGCACGAATGATATTGATTGGATCCCCAGATAAGGATGTGATCAAATATTGAAACTTTTCTACATTTGATAAGTCATTTCTGTTATGCACTAATGTATTGAAAAGGTCAATGAACCCTGGAAAATCTTTGAATTGCCCCGTGAATAATGGCAGCTTCATAGGTGGTAACTTAGCTGTTTTATTTTTTGACTCACTGGACGAGGAAGAAGTCTCCACCTTTACTGACAAGTATTTACGCTTGGCCTCTAATGTTTCAAAGAACATATCGTCGGCCTGTTCTTGGAACTTAAATTGAGCTTGTTGCACTTCTTTTTCGTCCATACCTGCCTTTTTGCACTCACACATTAATTGGACGTGGGCTTCGTTAAATGTTTCGAGTATTTGATCTACGCGCGAACACCAAGTTTCTAACCTATTTATTTGATTTGGGTCTGTTTTGCAATTTCGTGCGCAAATTACAGCATCACGAAGGCGCTTAAGCGCCATGTTACGCTTAGATTCATAATGTGCGATCAATGCTTCACTCATTTTGATGATTAGTTACACACTTTGATATAAGAAAGCACTTGTTTACAAAAGTACAACTTTTGTATTCGATTGGTAAACAAGATCACGAAATGATTGTATTTGAACTGATTTAAACGAATGAGTGAACGAAACGCACGCAAAACACACTTGATTGTCAATGTCACTGTTTGAAGTTACACTAACGTCACTATGATAAATGTTACTTGTCTAAACTGTCCATCACAACAGTTCTGAAACAAGCTTTACAAACGCAAAATAGTCTATGGTTAGATAATAATTATTATGTTGGCAATAATTTTTGCAATTGTACCAACACAATAAACCCGAATGATACGAGAAAATGTAGGTACATTACCTACCTGATAAACGATTTTGAATAAAACAATGATACACAATGAAATCCTGGTGTTCTATGTTGCACCAAGGCTTCCAACACAAAAATGATAATTTTAGGCGCCGTATGTTACACCTAAAACACGATTAGAATGAAAATGACGTCGACGAAACAACTCACTCTCGACTGCGAACAAATGAGCGTTTGGTAGGTACGTTGCTATGATAACTACCTACCACATATAATATGATATGATTATGAACACGAAACATTGGCACAATTTGATATTTGTGCTAGGTTTTTGTACCTATGTTAGGTTTGTTTGATCAAATGAGTTCCCGCGTGATGAATGATAACTTCGAAATATGATAAAATACACTTGCTATGTTGTAGAACAATTGACAACCGTAAATAAAACAAAAGTTATGTTCAAAACTGAGGTTAGATGATAAAAATATGTTATGATTATGTTAAATTGAGTAATGATTGTTGTATTGCAATTTGGTTTTTGCGAACAAATATGGCTGACCCCACAATTTTCACAATAGAAAAAATAAGATTACTGATACTATTTCAGCAATCCGGCTAGCAAGGACCATAAAAATGTTAACGAATGATTCTATTTGATAGGAAAGCGGACTGTATCTAAAGGGAAAGGTAGAAGGGACTCACCGAAGCTCGCTGAAGAGAGCCGGCTGGCTCCGAATACCTGTGATTTTATGCTGTGGGGCGCCCCAAATTCTTGATTCTTGTTGATTTAGACGATAGCAGGTTGATGGCACACACAATTAATGTCTTGATAGCACTTGGTTGTAGTATTTCACAATAATTTTACGGAGTCGATTCGTTCAGTGGTGAGTTATGGCGGGGAACTGGTTGGTGAGTTTTAAAAACGTTAGGTGGCGCTGTGTGCGCAGGAAATGGTAGGATTTGAAAGGGCGGGAGTTCAAATTATGTTTTATGGTGCTTTAACACTTGTGGTAAGACCGAAAATCTTTTTTTAAATAAATAAATGGTATTCGATTTTTAAAACAAAGGAGTTTTCAATTAAAAAGATTTTAATATGACTGGAACAGTGGAAATATTCCATTCCCAATACTTTTAGTACAGCCCTCGTACCATGCTTCAGATCAGTGGAGCTGTGGTTTAGACCCAATGATTTAATTAAAAATTAGTTTGTTCATTATTTCTGGCTCTCCCCTTTTTTGTATAGACTAAAGAAAGTATCCCACAGCTGAGCAAAGTTCTCCCCCATGCCACTGCAATTTTCTTTGTATTTTTTAATTTAGTTTCCACCCATATGAAAAGAACAATAGAATGAATCATTACCAATATCTATTACAGCATTGATCTGCAGCACAAATCTTCCAGTCAGAACCGTCTTCATCTCTCCCTTCAGGTTAGCAGGCAAAGAGCCAGGACAAATCTCTTTCAAATCATTCAGTAGCCATTGTTCCTTGGCCAAGTTCTTTATTTCTGCCTCACTGTAATTGTTCTCACTATCTTCTGATAGGTATTCTACACATCTGAAATGGAGTATTTATTAAAATGTTACTGTTGCCTCAACTTTGTAAAAAAATAATTTAAAAATGCATCCAGTTTGAATAGAAAAGTAGCCTATACCGCCTATCCTTCTCAACACCTATCAAGCAGAAAAATCAATATTGTTTCAGTTGTTTAGGTATGAAAAGATGACTAACTTGTCTAAGTTACTTTGTGCATATACAAATATTGGTACCTATGATTATTATAAGAATGTCTTAATGGTTTACTGGTTGGAAGAGAAACTATTGAGCATGGACACCGGAAACTTATCATCAGGATGGGTTGTTCCATTTGAAATTCTTCTGCAGCAGCCCAGTCTGTATTTGTGACTGTTATTATGGTAATAGGCTATCCTCCTTTTTTGGGGTAACTGGCAAAGTATTGGTGTACTGACCATCTCTTTTTACTTATTCGGGAACACTGTATTATGTTGTAATTTTATAAATATGATTTATACCATAAGTAAAACAAAAAAACAATAAAAAAGCTAACCCTGAAAGCCAATCGTCGACCACATACATGTGATGAGAGGCTAGATACTGCCGCACTGAATTCATAAGAGTAGAAGACATTTTGCATTACTTGAATGTTGATATTCGACTTAATAACTTGGAGACGCCCTTCTTAAAATTTGATTTTTCAGTTTCACTTTCCCCTTATATTTATAAACAACTGTTTCTTTTTATATAAACAACTGTACGATACGTACTGTAAAGTCAATATGACAGCTGACATCTGACAGATGGTATTAACAGCGAGGCGCGGCGGTTTACAGAGCATTTCTAGGTCCATGATAGCAACAGCAACAGCACCGCACCACCACTCAGTACAGTTATATGGGCCATGCAGATGGTCCAAAAAGAGTGGGCTATTCTGGGACAGAAACTCTCATTAGATTTGAGTCTACTGAATTTTTACAAATATAAAAATCTTCAAATATTTATTATTACATTGTATTCCACAAGTCTGAAAAAGAAAACATGGAAAGAAAAGATACTAATATTATAGTAATGTATAGTACAAGTTCCTTGGGTAGTACTTAGTACTTCTATTTTTTATCTAAACCTGTTTGCAAATTCAATGTTGCCGTTTTATCAGAGAACTACTACGAACCAATTTTCCAGTCTTTCCTTTATTATTTAACAAAGAATGAGAAACAAAAACTGAACAATTAATTTTGCCAGTGCTTAACTTTCAATTAGTATCTTATAAATAATATATTTTTTCCTTTATTTATCATTTTTCATAATCAATATATTTTTAAACATTTCTTTTTTATTATATATTTATAGTATATTGTAAGCTTCATTTTTTTCTGCTGAATTAAATACATTATTTTTGCAGGAATTCAGTTTTTCTTCACTGTACGATAACAAGTTATTAAAGGTAAATAACTATTTAGTTCGGGCAACATTTAGTGTGTGAGTGAACGCAAAAAAAGCTTGCCGATATTTCATCCATCTCCCTCGTAAATTTTGGACATAGGCTGATTGACAACAAAAGGCAGTATATTGAGGATTATTGTTGTTTTAAATGTTTCTCTTTAAATAAGTGTTGTGAAACGAGCGCCTGTATTCGTGATTTACACCGTGGATGAAAAAATATGAAGCGGCGAAATGCCGAAACTGGGAAGTTGCGGCGCCCCTTGAAGCGCACAAAAATCACCGAAGGAATGTACGGAAAGTGAGTGGATACTGTTTATGTTGATCATTATATACCAGGAAATAGTTATAAGTAGTGTGCGGCATCTAATTCTGTGATAAATTGAACATAAATATTACGGAATAAATCGTCTATGTGGGTAGAAAGCACCATCTGGCGATCACAACCCACCTTCTGTGTTGTGCGAATACAAAAATAATTGAAAATACACGTTTTTTGATATAAAATGCGTGCAAATGTGCAACATGTGTTTAATGCATGTCAGTACTGTTGTTTTTACTCATGCAAAACAAGTGGTCTGTTAAAATAAGATGAACAGACCATCTTTTTGTTATAAATATACAATTAAGCCTATGTAAACATAGCTATATAGTCTCATCGACTTTAAATTTGCAACTTGTAGGAATACCCAGCATGAAGTTTAGTGACATTTCCCCTAATTTGGTAAACATGGGATTTTATCAAGTTAAAATTCGATGATTAAATTATTCATCCAGTATATAGTCATGAATAATAAATTATTCAGTCTAATGAGCATCAACCAACATATTATTGCATTTACAGAAAATTTCTCTATCTACTATTCCTACAATGTAAAATTATATTCTTCTCATCATTGATAAAAATAAATAAAAATCAATCAACAACATGTTTTTTATCATATTTTGCAGTAAAAAGACTAGTTTTATTTTCATGATTATTTACCATTTCCAGACTGACAAACAAAACTAAAATGAAAGTGGACTGTTAGCATGCAACATAATTTAATTACCTATGTTTAATGAATGATCAGATTCATAAACATAGGTAAATAAAACATAGGTAATTAAAACTCAAACAAAATTATTTTTATGTTTGTCCATATGTTTGGTTTTGTATTAACTTGAATAAACAGAAAAACAGCTGTTTTGACATTTTTTTACCTGTTTATAGGTACTTTATAGTCATTATTTTCATGCACTTTTATGACTAAATGGCCTATCTAATATTATTATTTTTTTAATTACCTACATGCTACCAACCAAAGGATATTTTATCTGATAAAAGATGTATTAATAAGTACTACTCTTTATGTTTATAAGAAAATGGGTAAAGCAAAAACCAAAAAGATGTACTTAAGTACATCTTTTTGGTTTTTGCTTTGCTACTAAATTAGAAGAACACAAATTATTTATTCTGTCAAGAACAGGTATACCTGGACTGGGCATGAATATTACTCTTACTTTAATTATTTAAAGTATGTTAAAATAAGAAGCAAAGGATTCTATGCAGTGGAAAACTCCATTGTAAATTATCTACAGACTAAGAATGTTACATAATTATTTTAAATATATAGTTAAAAAAAAAAGTATACTGTAAAATGTTACAGAATGCCACAAGATTTTATCTGAGGCTGTCTCTGGTCGGTTGCAGATTTAAACTAGATTAAGTAACCAGGAACAAGATTTTTTTCACTTAGTGATTAGAGGAGAGAGAAAAGTGGTTGTCACTGAAACTGGAGTGTCCCAATACCTGCATTTCTGAGGACCTAAAAAACGAATATTACTATTGATTAGGAAGAAAGAGAAAAATGTTTTTAATCTATCCCTTCTAACCGTAACAACTAAAGAAAAGAAAAAGCAAAGCATTCATCTGTTAACAATAATAAACTAATAAATGTCATTCAGGAAACAGAAAGGACTGGAAGAACTTGGGAGATACCATAGCTCTGCAGTGCGACACCATAGGTTAATAAAAAAAATACTGAAAAGACTTTAACATAACAATTTATTAGAAAACATTACCATTTTTCAGTTCAATGCTGTACTTGAAGTTTGTGATGATTTGGGCGACAGTTGTCATGGCCGACTATATGCTGGAGTTCAGATTTGAGTTCCTGTGGCCATTCTGGATGATGCTGAGATCAGTCTATGATTCTTTCAAATATCAGGGTCTTGTGAGTACCAAAACTTTTATACATTTACTTAAAGAAATAAAAACTAAAATATGGACTGCCATGTTGGTCTAGTGGTCGCAAGCGCGACAGCTGAGCATGAGGTCCTGTTCGATTCCCGAAAGTGTTATTAAGTTTTTCTTAGTAATAGCTATGGAGTCTGGATTTGTGCCCGGTTGATGGCAATAGGCTAAAACATAATTGCGAAATGTGGGTGTACTATTAGGTATGAACATCACTGCCTATACCTCCTTGAATTACAGGCGTGATGTTATATTACAGAAATAAATACACACCTCTTTTATGATCTTAGTAGCCTTTCTTACAAAAAAGAAACAAGTAATAACAATCAGTATATTATACTTTACCTAACTACTCTCACATAGGCAGTTGCAACATGAAAAAATCTTGTATATCAAGCAGAAGAGGAAGAAATAGAAGACACATAAGTATAATTAGGTGTACATTACATAACATACCGCCTGTAATACCCGAAGGGTTAAGCAGAGGTGTACCTAATAGTACAGGTCCACATTTAGCCAGTTATGTGTGAGCCCCATGTCATAGGGGCGAGCCTATTGCCATCAACCGGGTGCAAATCCAGACTCCGTGGCTGCTACTGAGAAATTCTTTATGGAAAAGCCCATTAACACTGCCCGACCCGGGTATCGAACCCAGGACCTCAACCTCAGCAGTCTACTACGACTATTAGACCAACGAGGCAGTCAATCACAGAATAGGCAATTAGGTGTACATGTAACTAAAATCAATAGCTTGATTATAAAATACGACATTAAATTTCTTTCTCTCACTTTTGACCTAGGATCTCTTTGAAATGGAGTACGAAAGTTAATTATATTATTATGTTAATCACCAGACAAAAATCTTAATGAAATAGAAAGTATAACTGTAATCTGAAGAAAAAACAGCTCCTTTGTGATCATATCTTCCAAACATATTGAAATATAATTTGATTCTCATGTTCCACTTTTGTTAATTCAAAATGAAACTCAAAGCCTTTGTCTAATTCTCTATGGTATAGATGCCTATAATTTTTCATAATGTATTTATTCCACACACACTGAGAAACGGATAAAAATATAGTGTTGAGATATTATTAGTGTGGTATCTATCTATGACTGCCTCGTTGGTCTTAGTCGCAAGCGCGACTACTTAGCATGAGGTCCTGGGTTCGATTCCCAGGTCGGGTAGTGTGTTATTGGGTTTTTCCATCAGGAATTTCTCAGTAGCAGCCGCGGAGTCTGGATATGTGCCCGGTTGATGGCAATAGGCTCGCCCCTAATACAGAGATTTAAACATAACTGTCGAAATGTGGGTGTACTATTAGGTACACCTCTGCTTATCGCTTATGGGATAACAAGCGAGCGCAAGGATGTTATTTATTTATGAAAGCAATAGAGTTTGGCCTTGACTGTTCGAGTGCTGGGCAAATGCCTCCCCTATGGCCTATCAATGCCATAAAATTAATTAAAAGAAAGTGGTTGATGGCTCTTTGCGTTAGTACTTCCCGAATTATAATGACGTAATTTTGTATTGTTCCCAGGCATTCTCTGTATTCTTCCTCTGCATAGCCCTCACATCAGACATGATATGTTTCTTCTTTATACCTCTACAGTACATATTTTTCGCTGCCAGTACCTATGTTTGGGTACAATATGTCTGGTATACATGTGAGTATACTTTTATTGTCTATTCTATATGTAAGTGTGTTTTTTTCGTAATTGGCAACATGGTTGGTTAGGCGCCTGTACCGACGATGACAACGCGACTAACTATACACTATTTCAAGCTAAAGAAACGTACAATACATAGATGTAGGTCAGAAAAAGAGATACATAATATTAATAAATTTTCTTTATTTCACTTAAAACCCATATTACAATATCCAAAGACTAAGGGCATATAACTAGGGCATAATAGTTTGAATACTCTTATTAGTAATATTTAATTGCCAACTATTTATCATCGGGCTCCACTAATTTGCCGACTAGTATCAAAGAAAAGAACTCGCTCAGCAATGCTCGTTTGGCCGGTAATATACTCGTTGAGCCATGGCTCGCTCTTGACACACACATACCAGCAAGAGACTGGGCACCAGTAATCGCCCGTCGCACTCGCTCATACCCCAGCCACGAAACTATCCGAACGAATTACAAAAAATACAAAATACAAAAATGTTTTATTTCATTATTACACGTTATACATACATTATACAGTTGGTGGCGTCCCCTTTTAAGCATATAGATGCCTGTGCCAGGAGGCGCCGCTCCTTATTGACTTACTATCAGTGTAACATGTATAAAAAAGAAAAAAAAAAGTTTATGTAACAAAAAAGAAAAAAAGTTAAAAGTTTATGAATTCATTTATTACGGGGGCAGGATTGACGCAGTGCGACGGCAATAGGTTTTTAAATACCTATTTTTCAAATTCCTCGCAGATACTGTTCTCTTTTAACCGTCGGCGGTAAATAGGTGCCTACAACTGTACAATTTAATAACTCAAACATAAAGCTAACATTGTTTCAAACTTTCAAATGACTTACTATTTCCGTGGGAACATTTTCTCCGTCGTTTGTTACCAAAAATAGTGATTTGTCCAACAATTACGAGCTTACTTGCACTCATATTATTTTATGAGTGTACCACAAATAGACTTTTGCTTGGACCTATATTTACACAGTAAGCTGTTATGTGACGCGATCATTTCGTCAGGATAACGACTGTGTTATTTGGTTGTGTTTTTGGGTTTTTTACATCAGGCATTTCTCAGTAGCAGCCTCGGAGTCTGGATTTGCGCCCGGTTGATGGCAATCGGCTCGCCCCCTATTACATGGCACTTAAACATAACAGGCGAAATGTGGCTGTACTATTAGGTACACCTCTGCCTAACCCTTCGGGGACTACAGGCGTGGTGTTGTGTTATGTAACGACTATGTTCTGTAGATGTTCATATTCACATAATTGTCATGAAAAAGTGATTCAATGGGGTTAAATGAACTTAGAGGGTTGTATTGATTATTGTAATGTTTATAATTCTGTAGTTACATACGTGTTACTGGCGGTACTCATTTTTTCATCAACATACAACGTGAAACAGACCTGCAAATTGCAAAACACGTAAGAAAATTTGAATTTTGCGGGCTACCCTTGCGCTTCCGCCATAAAGAAAATTTGAATTTCGCGGGCAACCCTGCCGCTTCCACCTTAATAACAACTTCTATCAAAACAATATTTTGTATAGAAACTGTGTTTGAATTATATTATTAAATTATATTTGTCGCTATTAAATTTGTCGCGGAGATCGGCCGGCGACTTAGAGAAAGGGGCGGTGACCCACGCTCTGGTTCGTTCCTGGTGCAAAGGCTAGCCCTGGCAATTCAGCGCGGAAACGCTGCAAGTGTCATGGGCTCCTTTGCGCCGGGAACAACTATGAGCGTCTAGTGACGTAAGGTTTTTTTTTTTTTTGTAATTTTGTTATTTGACATGCTTATGTAATTATATTGTAGCATAATAATATTTAATAAAAATCTACTTTAAGTCTAGGTAGTTGTACTGAATTATGTTGATAAGATTCTTATTTTGTTTATTATTTTATTTATTTTTTGTGTTTGAATAATTTTATAAAGATACATAACATGTACTATTTCCTGTATTAGTTTGTTCAATCATCAAAACATAGAATTTTGGCGCGCAGTATACTTAGTTTGAAATGTTTGTCCTTGCTGTTCTACAGGGTTAGTCTTCATTTTTCAATGACAACCCAAATTTTCAGAGATGATTCAGAATCGATATAAATACACAGGGTGGAAGGGCATCGATGCACAAACGGTTACAACGTATACAGTATACATACCGCTGAGCTGAGCTGATTGTTTCGAAATTACAAGAACACAATTCAAATAAATAATTATTATTATTAATAATGAATATTTTATATGTATAGTATAATAATAAACTTATTAACACATTTGTAAACAGTCGCAGACAAAGGCATTTGCGTACCAACGGTAGCGATATGCTGCCTCCTTGTGTACGTGGAAGGTCTATGGCGGGGCTCCCGCGCGGGCGCGGGTGAGCTGTGCCGGCCGCTAGCGGCGCACTGCGTGGGCTACCCGGTGGTCACGCTGGGCTTCGGGGCGAAGGCAATTATAGCACACCGGTTGCGGCAACGAAGACAGCGGCACGTCCGCGCCATGAATGAGTTCTACTTCCAACTCATGAAGGACGCGATACCCGAGTCTGCGTTAGACCAGGTGAGAACTTCGAGACAAACTGATTATCATCATCTTCTTGCCATTATCTCAATTTATTTGGGGTCGGTGCAGCATGTCTGCTTCTTCCTTACCTCTTTATTAGTCGATATCTCTTAGTAACCCCCTGTTTAGATGTAAAGAAGAAAACATACTGATTATTTGTCACTGAATTAAATCGTGATTAGATATCGATACCCATTACGTCTGGGGGGTTTCGCTAGTTAATTAATTTTGATTAGGGACGACTGAAATAATCACGATAAAACAAAAAAAAACTGACATACTACAAATAAACATGCCCCAAAAAAGCAACCAGATCCTTTGTTTTATTTTGTTCAATTACTGACACCCGTCACGACTGCGGAGTTTCACAAAATAATTAATTTTGTAATTCTAATATAGGGTCTCTAATAGATGTACGCTTTGTAAGGGTCTTGAGAAATTGCCAGGGCATCGCCCGTTGACCCTGACTCGGAGGAGAAACCCGTCTTCAGGCGACCACTGAGCGAGCGGCCTTGTCGTTAAGTGGTTGCCTGCCCGAATGTCGGTCCTGAAGTATGAACCGACACAACTTCCAAATAGATAATGGAAACTTTAAATAAGTAAAATATTTTCAGACACAGTCTCAGCAGCAAGCGCAAACGCAGCAAGTGCCCGGCAAAGAGGCCGGCGCTGTCGCGAACGGTGGCGCGGAGTGTGCGGCGCAGACGCACACGCCACAGTCCGACACCAAACACATGAACGGCTCGCTGCGCCGCTGTCGCTTCAAGACGGCAGACCACAACGGGCACTGTGTGCAGGAGCACGCACAGCTACAAGCTAAGGTAACTACACTGCACTACTACTAAGGTAACTACTACTTTCAATATTACATTTAGTTTTAAGTCAATTTTACATTTATTGTATTCAAATTGTATTACATTATTATTATGATTTAAGAACAACTATGGTGAATGCTGCGTATACCTGGCATAGATACCAGCACTTGTATGTTATTTTAAATGTTTCTTATTAATTCTTAGTATGCACTGCTGTTGGCGAGCTAAATAAAAAAAAAAAAACACGACACACAGGGACAGTAGAAGACTAATTAAAATAAAAAATGTAATCCATAAATGTGATTTTGAAACCTCGAACTGACAAACGTTTTCGATACTCGCCCCACACGCATGATCTTTATAGCAATCCTCCAATACTAAAACCTATTTAATTTCATATATTTGCAGTTAGAAAAATTAGAAAAGCATTTAGAGCATCAAACGGCGCTACGTGAGAAGTCGTCGTCAGCGCAAGCGTCGAACGCGAGCTCTGCGAGCTCCGGCAGCTCAGGCGGGTCGGCGAGCTCGGCTGGGTCGGGCGGATCGGCGAGCTCGGCCGCGTCGGCCAGCTTGGCCGGGTCGGCCAGCTCAGCCGGCTCGCACGCACTCAGCAATGGCTCGGCGTATCATGCTGCGCCTGACGATGACGACAAACACGACCACAGTAGAGGTGAGAAAGTGATAGTGGGATATGCAAGATTCGACCAATAACAAGAGAGACGAGAACAGATGTACAACTTATGTTATTGGTTGGTTTCCACACGAATTCTCTTTTTACTTAATAACATCATGCATCATCAATCCCGAAAACAAAATAATATTTTTTGTAAGATCGTCGCGCAAATTTCGACGGTCTCTACGTACGCACGGCAGCTTATCAAGCTATGCAAAACCAAATTAAGCTGATCTGTCATCGTACGGCAAGCTCATACAAAGCGAAGTCAGGTTATGTACAAAACGACATGATTAAACACATGGTTTACAGGAGTGCGTTTTAAGCGCGTTAAAAAAAATCTTCAAAATTCTCTATTTCGAGTACTAAATTACATTAATAAATATGACACATTTAATCAAATTCTTGATAGAATCGTTGGAAGCTTTAGAACGCTCATAAACGTCGACATATTGCAACGCATACCTGCCTACCCCGACCCCATGGTTCGTCGCGTTGTCATGATTTGGGTCTTGGATTTATTCATCCCTCCTGAAACCATGTGTTTAAATATGTCGCTTTGTTCGTAGACACCGTCGATTTAACGTTTAATTAATATATAATTATTATCTTTCTTTTAAGGTGGTGCAAAATCTTCTAAGTCAGATCGAGAAAAGAAAGAGGCTAGTACTTTAAAAGAAGAAAAAAGAAAGAATAAAAACAGAGATAAGGATAAGGACAGCAGTGATAGTCGTAAGAGTACAGAACATTGTGAGTACAACAACATATCGTTCAAAATATAACAGCAGGATTATTGAACCATGAGCTTTGCGCACTAAGGGATGCCTCTTGGAATTTATTATCGGCAAAAGTGATGTACATCTAACACTTTTCATGTTCCGTATTACGACCGATTTTATTTATTTTTCCCATGTTGAGTTTTTGTTAATTCTTTATTAAATTGTAGCCGAATTATTAACTTAATCGTAGCAGTCAAGATTTCCTTTTCGTAAATGAAATACCCATGTAACAAATATTGCAAATACCTTTTTACTTACAGCAAAAGAACAAATATTTAAAGATAAAGAAGTAGAGAGTACAAAAGAATGTGTAAAAATTAAGGAAAGCAGTAACAAAGAAGTAAAAGAGAAGGAGAAGGACAAAGAGAGGGAGAGGGAACGAGAAAGAGAAACGAGAGAGCGAGACAAAGAACGCGAGAAGGAGCGGGAGCGCGAACAGGTATGTTAAAGCTCTACCTTGCCAGTAATGTAGTTCGTTGAAAGTTTATTTTTCGTGAACGATGCATAATTATGTAGTACGTGAGGATTGCAGCAAAAAAGCCGTGATTTTTTACGTCCTCGAAAACCGAAAATGACACCCATGTCGTCATGGGTGTCATTTTCGGTCAAAAACGGAAATTTTTGTCGATGCCATTTCTTATTTCGATTTTGATTCGATTTAACCCTGAGAACTAGGGATAAAATCAGTTAAAAGTAATAAAATGCAAAGTAACTGAAACAAAATAATTATGTCAAATTAAAGCGTTTGGCAGAAATTTCCGTCAACTTGAAGAGTCAGGCAGTGCTGATTATTAAATTTTAACAGTATTCTATAAGCTCTATGAAAAGTTTGGCCACTGAGAAAATGCGTTCCTGACAGATTGTGAGCGAAAGGACGATGCAACTTTGAAGTGGCGAAGAATTTACTATAAACAAAATAACCACCGTTCTTTGTCCTATTAACAAATAATATTATTAAAAACAGTATCATTGCAACAAAAAATGTTATAATTTCATGCTAATTTTCTTTATTAAATAAGAAAACAATTTATTTTTTTAATTCATCCTGCGTTGTTACAAGGTTACGTCATATGTTTATTTTTGTAGTTAGGTGCCAAAAATAACTAGGCAGTTGAAATATCTGTAGTATATCTTTCGGTAAACTATATAATAATACGCAGTCAAGTCAAAGGTTACGCAGCCCGGCACAATAATTCTCCGCCATTCGGCACGAAGAAGATGATGAACCTATTAAAAGAAACCTGTGGGAAAGTCACATAAGATGACTGGGTAAAGTTCTTCGAAAACAAATTAATTTTCGAAAACTGTGACCGAGATATCAGAACTGATACTTTGATTGGTAATCATATAATAAAACACGTTGGCGAAGCTGATGAAGGCAGCACCTCCTCAAGCGAATCGGAGTCAGATTTAATTTGTTACATTTTTACCCAGTCGCAACTACTCAAAATATTACTGTTTTTTTTTTATATAAAATATTTCAGAATATTACTATTGCATTTTTATTTTCTTTACGCTAGTTAAATTCAGAAATTAGAAACCAAAAAGCAAGTATTAAAGCTAATGTTATTCTTGTTATTGGTCAGTTGAAAAACATATCTATTAATAGTGTTACTTATTGGATTACCCATCACAAGTCATGGCCAACTGACAAACGTCAGGAACGCATTCTCTCAGCGGACAAACTGTAGTGTTATTTTTACGCAACTTTAGCACCTGATATTTAAAAATTGGCCATCTGCACAATTTAGCAGGTATGCATACGTTCAGTATGTACTATACTAACACTACTCGATAACACATTTTGTTAATCATAAAATAAGTGATGTCTGGCGGCACTAGGACCTTGCTCTGTGAGTGGTTGTTCCGAAGAGAAGCCTGTAGGAATAGTGTTAGGGATCTTTCGCCACTGGTAGGATGTCGTTTGGGTTGTCTTGGTACTATTAACCAAGTAATTCCAATTTTTAGAATAAAGTTTTTAAACTTTATTTTACGCCAGAAAGCCTGTTTAATTTTCAATTAATTGTAAAGTTACATTTTTAGTTGCTTCGAAATCAATAAATAAATATATAATAAATCATTTATTGACAGATCATTCAATCCTGTCCAAATCCAATAAATAGTTGAGTAATTGGGATTGCTGATTTTAGTTATGTCACAAGTGGCTATTGTCCTACAAAATCTATAAGGAAATCGCGTTTAGATAGCTCATAAAAAGTATCTCAATTGATTGGTGGTTTCAACTGCTTAATTAGAGAAGCAATGAATTGACCTGGCGGTACATGTGTGTGTCTAGCGCGAAGCCCGCGAGTGTGCCGAGGAGCTGAAGCGCGTGCGCGGCGAGCTGGCATCGGCGCGCACGTCCGAGGCGGAGGCGCGGCGCGCGCTGGCGGCGGCGGCCGCGGCCGAGCGGCAACGTCGCGCCGACCATGCACAGCTCAAGCAGGCGCACGCCGCGCTGCAGCACAAGTACGTACAGCTGTATCTTACTGTTACATCGCGTTCAGGTCTTCAAGGAGAATCGGCTTCGGGCATCATCGTGTACCTTCGAAGTACGAACGCTTTATAGTGAGAGATTCTTTTCATCAGGATCCATTAGAGATACCGGCGGAGACTTTCTTAGGAAACTTTAGTTGTTTTTTAAATGAAAACGGTATTGGTGTAACTTAAATTTTAGGTCAGGTATGAGGTGTTCATAAAAAATACGAAAGAGACCAAATTTTTTTGAATGCCTTTCGACTCTCTCTATTTTCATTGTATGGGATAAAAAGTAAAAGTGGGTCAAAGTTATCAAAGCAAAACAACATATAATTTGTAATGACGAAAAATTTATGTTTTACCATCGCATGAAAAAATTCCACTTTCAGTCATTTTTATGGACAACTCACACTTGACCAAAAAATATGTAAGCTAATTTTTCTAATAAAAAAAAGTTAAAGATTCCTAAGATCACACCGTACACACAGACACACACACACATATAGTATCTATAATATAATAATAATCATTTTATTTCAGATATACATCCATATAAATAGTTAATAAAAATGAACTTTAAAAAGTAAGTTGGTAAAACATGTAGGTTTGTTAGGAAATTCATAAAAGGGCAATCAAATTTCCCCGCAATGATAGTCAGGAGACTTAGAGCTGCCCCGGACCCTCTGCGGAAGCGACGCGGCCCGCTTACGTCTGATAGCTGAGAAGCCGTCAGTGTGCGCATCAGCAAACATTCCCGACGCGCTACAGAAGCGTGGCAGCCCCAGTAGCATCCTGAATGCATTGTTATATTGCACTCGAAGAGCATTGACGGCTTTCTGCGTACAGCTTGTCCAAAGGTTGCACGTGTACAATGTCTGACAATATGCTTTAAAAAGCGTCACTTTCACTTCACACGCACAGCTTGCAAACCTACGGACAAGCTCTTCGCTCCCTTTCCACATCCAGGTCATCTTTGATGTCTTTTTTTTTTTTTTTGTTTTTTTTTTTTCGGTTGGGAAATCATCAAATAACCCCTCCCGCTCTGGGCTGAGCAGGAGGGAGTGTCAGACTTTTACTGACTAAAACCCATCCATGTTCCTTCCTTTGCCCTTTGTGTTCCAGGGCCCCGGTATCTCTTTCGAACAGTCCCGCAACCCTGGCAGGCATCGGTCCTTTACGACCCCTTCCTGTTTGCTGACTCTCTTTGAGGCGCGCGTGGAACACTCTTGCGCCGTCGACACGGCCTGTCGTCATAAGACGGACGGACGGCGAGCTAGCCCATAGCTCACCGTCCACAGGCCCACGCCTACGGTGGCCGGGGGCCACCACGTGGCCCCCGACGCCCGGTGCGTCTCCCGCGGCGGCTGGGACGTGAGGTTCTCTCTCTCTCACGTCCCGCCACCTCCTTCGCTAGCATGACTGCTTCGCAGAAGGAGGTGACGGCGTCCCATTCCGTCTCGCTCCGGACCATGGATTGAACCAAGGCCGGACGCGAGAGGTCGCCGCCGCCGGTCGCCGCTACGAGGACACGGCGGTGCTCCGCCCACGCGGGGCAGATCTCCACCGTGTGCTCCACCGTGTCCTCCGGTCGATCGTCACAATGGTAGCACCCGGGCGTTTCCTCCCGCCCGATTCATGCAAAAGCGCAAGTTTACCTAAACCGTAATGTTCCGAACATTACGGTTTAGGTAAACTTGCGCTCAGTTTAGTAAAATCGTATTTGAATGATAGACAGCAGCAAGTACAGATAAAAGGTTATTGGGTCCTTTTCTCTTTTTTAGTGTACATTAATGACCTACCCCACTTATTTAACAACCAACCGCAAATGGTGTTGTTTGCTGACGATACTTCTTTAATATTTAGGATAAACAGACGTGCCACAAATCTTGACGACGTCAATAACGCCCTACTGCAGGTCCATAATTGGTTTACCACTAATAACTTAGTACTAAATGGGAAAAAAACTAAGTGCATAAAATTTTCTCTGCCAAATGTCAAAAGTAGTGATTGTGACATAATATTGAATCAAGAGAAACTAGGATTTGTCGATAAAACTGTTTTCTTGGGAATCACGCTCGACATAAGGCTACAATGGGGTCCTCATTTAACATCTCTTGCAGGACGGCTGAGTTCAGCAGCATATGCTGTTAGAAAAATCCGTCAGTTTACTGATGTAGATACCGCGAGGCTAGTCTATTTTAGTTATTTTCATAGTATTGTCATACGGTATTTTACTATGGGGACGGGCTGCAGACATTGAGTCTATATTTATTCTGCAGAAAAGAGCTATCAGAGCCATATATGATCTACGTAGGCGCGATTCTCTAAGAGAACTGTTTAAAGAAATTAACATCATGACAGTACCTTGTCAATACATCTATGAAAACATCATGTACGTTAGGAAAAATCTGTATTTATTTAGTAACAGAGGTGACAGACACCACTATAATACTAGAAATAGGGACCAACTAGTTCAGCCAGGTTTCAGGCTAGCTAAAGTAGACTCATCTTTCATGGGGTACTGTTTAAAATGCTACAATAAAATACCTCCCCACATTCTACAACTGAATGAGACGAAATTCAAATCTTGTATAAAACGCACACTATGTAGGCAAGCATATTATAAGTTGGGGGACTATATTGATGATAAAAATGCTTGGCTCAATGCTGGTCCTGCTCCACAACCATAGGAGCAAACTAATTGATTATCAGGTTAAGTTATTGTGGAAGCTGCAGAAGATTGTAATAATATCTTTGCTTTGTATAGATTCCATCTCTTAGTATTATATAATTGCACATGTGTGAGTACTATGTACTGTAAAGCAACCATTTACATTTATTTATCTTTCATTGACTTGAATGTAGTCTGGTGGCTGAGAGAATGTCATGCTCACTCAGATTTCTCGCTGATGGTGGCGCGTGTGTCGGGTCATTTGGTTCCCTTCAATATGGTTGAGTTGAATGGCGCTGAGCCATGCGTCATGTTCGTGAACGGGCGCTGTCAGTTGGGACTGGTCATCTCTTAGCTGCCACGGTTTATTTTAATTACTTTATTTTGAAAGTGTTGATTATTTTAATCTTTTACTCTGGACGCTCTTAATGTGCACGTCTTTCTACATCGTTCTCACATATATGTATAATCTCAACGTGAATGATGTAACCAAGATTTTGTAACAATATTTTGATTAAAAAGAGTATCCATGGAGTTTCTTGCCTATTCTTCTCCATAGAGATCTACGCTTTGGAATGTGCAACTACAGTACCTTCTCAAGTTATTATGCCTTGTGACTGTGACTGTAGCTTTGCTTTTTTTTTGTTTGACTTTCAAAAGTGCCTCTAATGGTCTAATTGAAATAAATACTTTGAGTTTGAGTTTGAACCTCCCGAAACAACCGTGTCCGGTGAGGACCTGCGTCAGGCGGAAGGTGAGGGCTCCGTGGCGCCTCTCTAGCCACTCCTCAAAGAGGGGACTTATCGCCACTATTGTGGCGTGCCCTAACATCTTTGATGTCTGCGGTAACAAAATGGCCGAGGTATTTAAATTGTTGAACACGATTTAAGACACTACCTGCTAGCTTTATAGAAGGAAACTTATCTGAGGACTTTGCTCCAAAAATAAGAATCTTACTCTTTTCGGCATTATATCTCAAACCGTGCTCCTCAACATACCCCTCACAAACATCTAACAGCTTTCTCAAGCAATGATATCGAAGGGCTTATGAGTGTCATATCATCGGCGTAACTGATGTTATTGAAAGCCACTCCATCTAAATAACAACCGGCCTGCAAGCTACTGAGCTCACTAATGAGACCGTCTATGTACAAATTGAACAAGATCCAATTGCTTTACTTTCGGAAGTCGGTGGCAAAAAAGATACAAACAAAGACACCGACTTCCGAAAGTAAAGTTATTTTAGATTAGAATAGAATAGAATAGAATAAACATTTATTCGCTAATGGACAGCAGCAGATTGTTTTTGTGTTTTTTTGGAAGTCGGTTTTGTTTTGTACAAAAACATTTAATAAATATTCATTCCTCCACTCCATAAAACTCGTAAGTTTTTGGGTAAACCTTCCGCGATTTTAGCGGCAAAAGATTATCTTTTATGTATTTTGCTCTTTGCTCGACGTTAAACTCTTCACTGTCACTGGGCATTCTTAATAAATGTATTTAAAACCGAACAAATTTACACTCAACAAAAATTCTGAAATTTTCGCAGTCAGTTTTTTTCTTCTAAACCAGTCACAGATTAACAATTTATTTTTTTACACATGGCACCAACTTTGCGGAAAACCATGGAACTAAAACTCTCAACATTTTCACAATGAAGATGGTCCAATCGACAGATAATAGTATTTTACTTGCTGTTTGAGTTTGTCTATGTCACATGAAGGAAATAAAAAAACTAATTACTTTTTACTCCCTAGAGACTAAAGTGGTCACTTTAGTCCCGCTTCGTAGGGCTATATTGGCGTACTTTTAGAGCATGAGAAGTGAAATAATTATTTACATTTTGGATCGTACAATTATTAAAATGCACAAAGCTTGTATCACTCAGTTTTGTAAACAACAAAGTAATTCATCATCATCATCATCATCATTTCAGCCGAAAGACGTCCACTGCTGGACATAGGCCTCCCCCAAGTGTCCCGTGCGATTCGCATCCAGCGGATCCCCGCAACCTTCACCAGGTCATCGGTCCACCGTACTTAATGCAATACTAATATCGAACAAAAATGGCGGGATACGACGTGAATTCGAATTAACCTATAAGTTTTTTTAAATTACGGCGCTATGGTCACTATCATAGCGCGGGCATGACAATGTTCTTTTTTTAAATGAGTTTCATAATGGAATTTAGTACAACATTATTACACCCGTTTTGATGATATTATGGCTACTATGACACTGGCTGTTTTAATGTTGGGTTTCAGATACTTTTATGTATGATTTATAGCATGGATGTAGACACGGATGTCGACACGGCCTGTCGTCATAAGACGGATAGACGGCGAGCTAGCCCATAGCTCACCGTCCACAGGCCCGCGATATGAAACAGCTGCCACGACATATTTTTCATTAGAAAATCGAATGCTGAAAGTTCGAAAATTCTTGAGTTTCATGACAATTCGCATCACCCCGCCAATTCATGTGATGTATTATGTATCATGACGACTGAATCCAGCTGAGTAATCGACTTAAGACGGGTCTTGTAATACCAGTGTATGCCTGTGGTTAATAGAGAACACATAAAAGATATTGAATCAAAACAAAACGAATATATTTTTTATAAAAATATTTAATCAATTTTTAGTATTAATGCACAAAGGTTAAGCGATTTTTTATAAATGGAATTTACAAATTATAGTACAAACAAAAAAATATCAAAGCCCAGCACGGTAGCGCCCGCGACCTGCGGCAGCATTTTTATCGCCTCACGGGGTGGTTCCCGTGTAGGATTTTTCATGAAAAATGGCTCAAATTTCCAAAACAAGGTAGGAAGATATTTATAATTATTGGAGCCAGTCTATTCTAGTAATTTTAATTGTTGATATCAAGGGGAGCACTAAATAGCAGAAAATGTTACAATAACTTTAGAAAACACAAAGTTTATAACAGTAAACATAATATCTCAAAAATATCAAAATTTAAAAAGCATACAATTAAAATACATATAATGTTATTTCTCAATGAAAACAACGCAATAATATCAAAAAACATTAATAGTTACGAAGGAGTCTTAACAAAATTACAATGCGTTTTGTCTGCGCATTTTGTGGCATCCGGTCCAAATCTCCAATGGTACCAACACAGCCACTGCTCTTTATTACAGACCACGCGAAGACCTTCAGAAGAAGAACTATTACGACCGTGTCGCAGTATCTCACACATATCACTAATCACCGTATCTAGTCGTGGTAACAACTCATTCTGCTCCACCAGACGATTTTTCTTACAAATTATAAGATGATTTGAACTCATTTTTTTTTGCTTAAAATGAACACGTCTATAAGTCTTTTCTTCAAAGTTTCGTACTTTTCAGTTACTGGCGGAGTCTCTATAAGGTCACTTATAGCTTCAATAGCTTCATCATCTTTTAACTTCGTCACAGCGATGTCGAACTTGTATCTATCAGAATCTTGATTTTGAAGGCGCATGTAAGCTTCGAACTTGATAAACCATTCTCGAGGGTGTGTCAGCCAGAAATCAGGTATTTTTTCGTTCATCATTGCACATGTTTGTAAATATTCGATTGAGCTCTTTTTTCCCGACGGCGCCGACGTGTCTTCACTGATTGTCTCTGCTGATGCTTCCATGGCAACGTGTTTTTTAAAGAAGAATATAGAACGTTAAAGTAACTTATTGATTTTGCACTGAGATTGAACAAACGCCTTTGTACGCTTCTACGATCATCGATTGTGGCAACTCAACTGTGTCTCGAAACGAAATTCTGAACAGGAAACTTGATGACCTTCAAATTATGATGGCTGCTACACATTATGCAGGCGGCGCGCCATTACCAAAACCACCAATTTCGAATGCATGAATGAATTGAATTAATAATGTTGTGTATGTAATGTGACTGTATAAGTGTATTATTTCTATTATGAGTCAGTGTTACTCGAATTAAAAGGTTTATTTTTTTATTTTTTATTACCGGCAGCTATCTAACTCTGCGTTACATCTGACGATAATGGAACGGCAAAAGCCCGCCGGCTGCGCGCCGCCAACAGTAGCGTTTATACTCTCATGTCATGTCACGCAATCGCAGTGTCGCACCCGACTGATGTATATCTGAATAACTTTATTACGATAGTGTGTATCGGAGCAGCGCAGCGCCGGCAATACAGGATCTAGGATGAAAACACTCTTTAAAACAAGCTTTTAAATATTGATGTGACGTCATTTTTTTTTTCTTCTCTGCAAACCCTTTTAATTAATAATAATAATAAGGGTTTGATTCAGAAAGCAGTACTCCTGGACACGGCACGCGTAGTGAGGCGGTTCCTCTCTCTGGGGCCATGTCGATGGGCCATCTATTTTTTATATTTTTAAATGTTTTTTATAGGTTTTTTTTTAAAGAAATGTTTAAAAATCATAAATAAAAGATATAATAAAATATCTCGACTTGGCTCACGAGGTTGTCGACATGTGGAATGTGAACTCGGCTATCATTGTGACTATTGTCGTGACTATTGTCGTGACGGCCAATGGCCTGATAGCCAAGAACCTCGACGAACATCTGTCGAGGCTCTCCTTAGGCGATTGGATCAAGGGCCTGATTCAGAAGGCAGTACTCCTCGATACGGGTCGCATTGTGAGGAGGTTCCTGTCACCAGAGACGGGAACGGTGCCACGAGCCCCGCGCCCTCCCTGCGGTTGTCCACGCATATGTGAGGCGCCGACAATCATTTCTAATTTACCCCACAAAAGTGGCCCCCATGTTAAAATTCATTAACTTACGTTACATGTCCGTCTTTGGGTCACCGACTTACATAATTATGTGTACCAAATTTCAACTCAATCGGTCTAGTAGTTTCGTAGGAAATTGGCTGTGACAGACGGACAGACAGACAGAGTCGCGAATGATCCTATAAAGGCTTCCGTTTTTTCCTTTTGAGGTACGGAACCCTAATAATAATAGATCGAGTTCTAGTTTATATAAGGGTTTGTTTGATCGACTGCCGTTTGAAAATTATCCCATTTTGATACTGCGCGATTGTTTTCTAGATTTTTGTGTAGATGAAAAACAATATCGGAAATTTAAACAGTCGTCCGGACTTAATTTTTCCGAACTTTTTAACTAAAGGGGATTTATAAAAAGTAGAAAAGTCTAAATAAGTAGCAAGTGCGGACTTTTCTCAAAATGTTCGGCTTTTGGTCAGGACTTTCAAATGCCGACATATTATGTAACTGCAGCGATCAACAGGCGTACGTTTGGCACAAACCTGAAGGGACCTTTATTTGGCACAACGGATGGGTGGTGCTTCTCGGCATCAAGTTACAAGTTTTACGATAAGCTTTACTGAGAATCGGCCAGGATGCTACCTGCCATGATGTTTGTGTAAAGTAATCTTTGCACGCCGTGTCGACGGCGCGTTCGTGTTCCACGCGCGCCTCAAAGAGAGTCAGCAAACAGGAAGGGGTCCGTAAGGGCCGACGCCTGCCAGGGTTGCGGGACTGTTCGAAAGAGATACCGCGGCCCTGGAACACAAAGGGCAAAGGAAGGAACATGGATGGGTTTTAGTCAGTACAAGTCTGACACTCCCTCCTGCTCAGCCCAGAGCGGGAGGGGTCATTTGATGATTTCCCATCGATAAAAAAAAAAAAAAAAAAAAAAAAAAAAAAAAGTAATCTTTGCATTCAAGTTGTTTGGAAATATTTTTATATCGAACTAGCTGTCCCCGCGGCTTCGCTCGCGTTTTGGTCGGGCTTTCGGGGATAATATAGCTTCCTATTAGTGATAGAATTTTCAAAATCTGTTCAGTAGATCCAGAGATTACTCCTTACTAACTCTTAAACTTTACCTCTTTATAATATTAGTGTAGAAGTATCCTTCACAAAGCCGATAACCAAGCCAAATCAAAATCACTTCAAGTGCCACGCAAAAATAACTTCTATGGTAGGCGTACCGCTTCGTTCGTAATACCCAATTTACTAAACCAAATACCTGTAGACATCAGAGACTCCATGAATAGTAAAAACATAAAGCGTAAGCTGAAAGAACATTACATCAAGTCGATTATAACTAACTGTCAATAGCGCGTTGATCAAATCTCAGGCCATGGCATGCTAAGACAGACCCCAGGGGTCTATTTGTGTGCCTTTTTTAAGTGTGTTTGAACATGTTTTTTATAAAATAAATAAATAAATAATAAGCATTCATCAAACTAAGTAACACTGCGCAAAAACTATTGTTAGAAAAAGAGTTTGTATTTTTGTTGTGAACATCATGGTTTACGGTATCACTCAAACCACACGCACGCGTTTAATGGGGGTATTTATAGTAAAGTTATGAATTATAAACTTATAACATTCAAAAAAATTTAGAACTTTGACCTTCGATTTTCCCGTGACTAGAAGGTTCCCGATATGGTAAAAAACGTAACGTGCCTTTCGGCTTCGTTAATGTTTGTTTGTTTGTTGGAATTTTAAGCGCTGCAATACCGTTCATCCGATTGGGATAAATCTTTGTCAACTTATTGCTTGTGCTTGTGCGAAGGTTACAGGCAAAAAACGCGAGCGAAGCCGCTGGCGAAAGCTAATGAAGATATAAGATATCCTCGGGTTTTTGTTAGCGACATCCGAGGAGATTCTTTAATTTCTATAGTGGTCAGTCTACGCGTTAGTAGTAAGACCTCTGACTACCTGTAACGACTGTCAAAGATCTACAAATGACAGCCGGGTCCAGTGGCTTATAATGTGCTTTCCGAGGCACGGAGGAAACTCGGTATGTAATGTATGCATGGTCACCCGTCTACAGAACAACCCTGACAAGCGCGGCGTAGCCTGAAGATCGATCCGTGCGGCTGATATATTTATTACGCCAGGAGGCAGGAGCTCCTCCTGCGTTGTTCTTCTGTCGCATGGTCTTAATCGAAGCTGACGACATTTTGTTTTTTCAACACATTTTCACAGACAATTTAATCTCAACGTTTACCAACAGTGCTCTTGTATTATTATTCATGCAGCAAGCAAGAATAACCGTGACATACGTTGCAGGGTGACGGCGTGGCGTACGGGGGAGCGTGCGGCGCTAGAGCGGCGCCTCGGCGAGGCTCTGCGCGCGCGCACCGCGGCCGAGGCGCAGCTGCTGCGCGCTCGGCATGCGGCGCGGCCGCCCAGGTATGTGCCTAGGCATATTTACCAAGGTATATGTTAAGTAAAATGCGAGTAAGATTTTAGGATATTTATTATCGAATTAGCCTAACCTACAGGGTGTATCAAGACCCTTCACGAAGCCGTCAACCAAGCATTATGTACATCAAACTAAGTAACTTTACGCAAAAATTATTGCTGGGAAACGACTTTTTTTTAGAAAGTAATTAAATGTTTAGCAATTATAACATTTGGTGAGCCACAAAAAAACAGCATTTAAATAATTTGGTTGGCATACAAAGATTTTGATTGCAATTAAAAAAATCAGGCAGCAATCCTTGTTCCGCAAATAATTTTGATAATGGTCAAAAATTTAATCACAAAGGCAGCTTACAATAACATAAGTTTGCATAATAAAAATTCAGTCCGCATAATAACTTTGATCCCCAATATCTGCGTCACTAGAAAGTTCCCAGGTATGGACTAGAACAAAAAAATGGTCTCAATGTCGGGGAAAACAAGTGCCTTTCGGCTTCGTTAAGGGTCTTGTTACACCCTTCATTTCACTCGCCGAAAAAAAGATATTATTTTACATTTTGTTTTTAGTTTTACTTCGTGATGATGATACCCAACACGTGTGTAAGTTTCGCTAAGTAATTAAATTTGACTCTGGTCTGTATCTGTTTGTTGTAGCGGCGAGTGCGAGAGCGAGTCGTGTAGAGCGCGGCGCTCGGCGGCGGAGGCCGAGGGCGCAGTCCTGCGGCGCGACGTGCAGCGCGCCAGGGAACGCGCCGCGCAGCTCTCCCGGGACCTCACGCATGCCACCGAACAGGTCACCTCATCTACAAACTTCTATTTTCAGCACCGGCGGCTTCCGGATACAGGGTGTAACAGGACCCTTCACGAAACCGTCAACCGAACATTATGTACATCAAATTAAATAACTTTATGCAAAAATTATTGCTGGGAACTTTATAGGCCGCAAGCAGGGTATGCCGTTTAGTGATCGCGTTCATCGCGTCGTATTCGTCGCTCACGCAGGACACCGCGTAAAAGAAAAATAAATAAACAAGTAAACAATTGAAATGAGAACTTACAAGTGAGTTGGCGCCAATAGTGATTTTGTTCGACGTTTCGTTGATTACTACTAACTGTTATGTATTTTATCAAAATTGAACTCTTTCCTTTAGTTTGCCGTATGTCATTATTTCCCAGATTTTGATCCTTATTAGCTACACTATCGAATAGTGTGATAAAACTGTGCGTTCGATTCCTGGCTAGGAATATTGATTTTTCAAAAATCGAATAATGCAGTTTTAGTTTTCGTCAAAATTGGGCTCAAGACTCCTTTGAGTATTTTTTGCTATTCCTCAACGTTTCGGATTTAGCCATCCACGCTACTTGAAAAAATTACCCTGTATATTTTTTGTTTCTGGGAATCGTGGTCGTGGAACTACGAGGACAGTCCTAGAAATACCCGACCTAACAAAGACAACAAAATATTTCTCCACACAATCCTCCGTTAATTCGATAGAAATGTATGTTTTCTAGCGATTCTCAATCGTTTCGATACCCTGTTAATATTGAATATTGTCGAGCTCCTCATTGGTGGCGAATAGGGTGCATGAGGAAGCAATAGGGTATATGCAAGAAATACAAAACCTTTTTTATCTCTTTAAAATGCCTTTTATTGGACCATAAAAACATTGTGGTACACTTGTTTAATTCTCTAATACAACACTTATTTTACAATTTAATATTTTATTTAGCGTGTTTTTGGTGAAACGGAACGCAAACACAAAACGCATCGATTCCGGTAGTGACGTCAAAATCCATGTGTCAAAGAAACACTTTTAATTGAAAAGTACTTAAAGTTTCACTAAGATTTTACTATAATATTGTTATTGCAATTTTTGCTTAAATAAAGCACTTACATTATAGTCAAAGTAATCTATTATGGGCAAAAATTAGATTTAAACAAGGCAGATGGAGGTAAGTCACATGAGAGTCCTGACATGAATGGCCGCGATAGTCATGGACGTTTGAACTGTCGTAGAAAATTGCAGGAGTTTTTTTTTTTTTTGTGCCACAAGCAGTAGTTGAAATTAACTTTTAATTATTTTCTTGGGTTGATAGAACTGCATATTAATGATTTAAGTGAAATAAAAAATTACATGCATATCCCCTATTCAAACTTTAGTTCCCTGAAAATATGTTCTGTTTAATTTTTGATTGTTTTACTTTTTTTGTAAGTGTGAGTACAAATTACTTGTTCAGCCGGGAGTAATATAAATGAAAGTCCAGAGGGTTAGGTAAACTTGGTGTCTATATTGTCAGCTAGTAACGGCACAAATAACATTGGTTAAGCACAACTGTCCTTCACAAAAGCTTGGAGAAGACTGGCCGCGGAGGGACGCGCTATGAATCGTAGGCGTCGTCTCTGGTTACAAAAGGTATTATGTGTCACTTCACCTTCTTTACGGTTATTGTATTTATTAGATGAATTAAATAACCCATTAATAACTCAAAATCTATTGAGTTTTTTGCAATTATTGTTATACAGGTGCGCACGCTAGAAGCGCGGCAGGAGCGGCAAGAGCAGCAGGCTGCAGTCGCGGCGGCAGCTGCAGTCGCAGCAGCCGGCAAGCCCAGCGGCAGCTTCGACAGCACGGCGTCGCGCCTGCAGCACCTGGAGCACTCGCTGTCGGCGGAGACGCGCGTCAAGCTCGACCTGCTGTCCGCGCTCGGCGAGGCCAAGCGCAAGCTGCACATACAGGAGGGTGAGTGTAGTCACACTAGTACTTCGACAGCACGGCGTCGCGCCTGCAGCACCTGGAGCACTCGCTGTCGGCGGAGACGCGCGTCAAGCTCGACCTGCTGTCCGCGCTCGGCGAGGCCAAGCGCAAGCTGCACATACAGGAGGGTGAGTGTAGTCACACTAGTACTTCGACAGCACGGCGTCGCGCCTGCAGCACCTGGAGCACTCGCTGTCGGCGGAGACGCGCGTCAAGCTCGACCTGCTGTCCGCGCTCGGCGAGGCCAAGCGCAAGCTGCACATACAGGAGGGTGAGTGTAGTCACACTAGTACTTCGACAGCACGGCGTCGCGCCTGCAGCACCTGGAGCACTCGCTGTCGGCGGAGACGCGCGTCAAGCTCGACCTGCTGTCCGCGCTCGGCGAGGCCAAGCGCAAGCTGCACATACAGGAGGGTGAGTGTAGTCACACTAGTACTTCGACAGCACGGCGTCGCGCCTGCAGCACCTGGAGCACTCGCTGTCGGCGGAGACGCGCGTCAAGCTCGACCTGCTGTCCGCGCTCGGCGAGGCCAAGCGCAAGCTGCACATACAGGAGGGTGAGTGTAGTCACACTAGTACTTCGACAGCACGGCGTCGCGCCTGCAGCACCTGGAGCACTCGCTGTCGGCGGAGACGCGCGTCAAGCTCGACCTGCTGTCCGCGCTCGGCGAGGCCAAGCGCAAGCTGCACATACAGGAGGGTGAGTGTAGTCACAATAGTACTTCGACAGCAAACTGCAAACATTTTGTCGGCAGTTGTTCTCGTTTCACCATATAATTAAAACAATTTTAGATTTTTTATCTGATCTGTGTGGTTCTTTGCCCAAAAGACCATCTCGGACACTAATCTGCATGCTCCCTCAATTATGACTAAACCAAGATTCTATTTCTGAACTTTTAATTGTGACGTCTGAGTTTATATCGGATATTTCTTCTCAGAGTAGTCAGATTCAATGAGCGCTATCGTTTTTGAGCTCACCAGATGGCGCCACTGTCGATTAAGGTCTTGTCAATCATTCTATTTTATAATTTAAAGTACCAATAACTTCATTAAAAGTTTATTTTATTACTTATATATAACAACATAGTGTAAATTTCAGATACCTTTATTTAAAAAATTCTCCCTAAGCGTCTCCAAGTACTGACAAGCGATGCTCAATCGTTTCGATACCCTGTTAATATTGAATATTGTCGAGCTCCTCATTGGTGGCGAATAGGGTGCATGAGGAAGCAATAGGGTATATGCAAGAAATACAAAATCTTTTTTATCTCTTTAAAATGCCTTGTATTGGACCATAAAAACATTGTGGTACACTTGTTTAATTCTCTAATACAACACTTTTTTACAATTTAATATTTTATTTAGCGTGTTTTTGGTTAAACGGAACGCAAACAAAACGCATCGATTCCGGTAGTGACGTCAAATGCTATGTGTCAAAGAAACACTTTTATTTGAAAAGTACTTAAAGTTTTACTAAGATTTTACTATAATGATGTTTTTGCAATTTTTGCTTTGATAAAGCACTTACAATAGAGTAAAACTATTCTATTAAGGGCAAAAACGAGGCAGATAGAGGAAAGTGGCATCATATGCTATGACTTGAATGGCCGCGACAATCATGGACGTTTGAACTGTCGTAGTTAATTGTAGGAGTTTAATTTTTTTTTTGTGCGACAAGCTGTACTTGAAATTAACCTTTAATTATTTTCTTGGGTTGATAGTACTGCATTTTATTGATTTAAGTGAAAAAAATTACATGCATATTCCCTATTAAGATTCTAAGTTGCTACTTAAAATCTTCAAGTCATAATTTCTTCTCAGCAATTTGGTTTCCGGAAGAACAAGTCAACCTGTGATGCAGTTCACGAACTAACGAACTTCATAGTAGAGAAAAACAACAATCGCAAGAAAGTGCTTACGGTTTTCCTTGATCTCGCTAAGGCCTTCGACACCGTTCCCATTTCTACCCTTTTACTTAAACTAGAGAGAGCAGGTGTCAGAGGACTGCAGCTGGATCTTTTTAAAAGCTATCTGACAAATAGACTGCAATTGGTGAAAATTGGTGACCACTTTAGCGATGAGCTCCCCATTTGTTACGGTGTGCCGCAGGGCAGTATACTCGGTCCTACACTGTTTCTCATCTATTTAAATGACCTCTGCAATCTCAACATCACAAATACAAAAATTGTGTCTCTTGCTGATGATACAGCTCTTACCTTTTTCGCGAAATCGTGGTCAGAACTTCAGATTATTGCTCAAAATGGTTTTAATTGTGCCTTTAACTGGCTTCGATCCCACGCTCTAACGCTTAACACATCCAAGACAAAATTGATGACGTTCTCTATCTCACCGACCTCACAACCTAATATTCCTATCGCTATAAAGGCTCACTCCTGTAACGGTACACATTTGCAGTCATGTCAATGTTCACCCATTACCCCAGTTGATAATATTAAGTACCTAGGTATAACTTAAGATCGATACCTGAGTTATAAAACACATATTAACTTGGTGACAGGCAGGGTCAGAAAACTTATATATATTTTTAAAACCCTTCGACACGTCGCCAAACAGTCTGTTATTCGCAACGTATATTATGCCTTATGTCAATCCCTAATCATTTATTGTATTAGTTGCTGGGGTGGCGCCACAAAAATTGCCCTTAAACCTTTGGAAGTGTCTAACAGAGCTATACTGAAAGTGGCAACATTTCGACCTATTCTGTTTCCAACCTCAGAACTTTACAAAAATTGTAGGGTCCTCAACATAAGGCAACATTTCATTCTGCAAACCATTCTTCTGCAACATTTAAAAACCTCTTTTGTTAATATTACCAAACGGCGGAAAGATATGATTTGTACTGTTCCTCAAACTCAGTTTAAATACACAAAGCGATTTTTCTACTATCTTGGCCCTTGTTTGTACAATAAAATTAATGCGTCTATTTATCATTTACCATACAGCAAATGCAAACTTGCCCTCCGTAAATTCCTCCTAAATAAAACCTACGACGAGACCGAAAAGTACTTAGTAGCACCTACTTGAAAGTAGCCCTATTTTCCTTTTATACTAATTCACACACACGCATTAACACACACATACTCATACACATACACACACTCACTCACTCGTCTCACCACTCGTCGTCTTAGTTTGTTTTATTTAATAAAATTTTTAAAATTAGGATTTTGGACTCGTGTTTTACTTTATATTAAATTTTAAGCGCCAAAAGTAATATACATGATTATTGTGATACTCAAATTGGGAGTCGAAACTGTCTCTCCTAAATACAGATTGCTCAGCAATCTAGCTAGGAGAGCAGCGATTCACCCAGCCATTGATTGTATCTACAACATGTAATTATTTATGTATACTTTGTAAGTCCCTCGTGTACTACAAAACTTGTATGTACCTAATAAATTATTATAATTAATCAGTAATGGGTCAATCTAGACCACAATCGTGAATATTTGTAAAAATACGTGTTAAAACAGCACGCAACGCGCGAACAATCTATGACATCTGATATTTCGGTGCCCCGCGCTGCACTAGCGCCTCTAGCGGCGAATTCATACGCGATAGCTTTTTTTTTAATGGGAAATCATCAAATAACCCCTCCCGCTCTGGGCTGAGCAGGAGGGAGTGTCAGACTTTTACTGACTAAAACCCATCTATGTTCCTTCATCTCCCTTTGTGTTCCAGGGGCGCAGTATCTCTTTCGAACAGTCCCGCAACCCTGGCGGGAATCGGTCCTTTCGGACCCCTTCCTGTTTGCTGACATCTCTCTGGGGCGCGCGTGGAACACTCTTGCGCCGTCGACACGGCCTGTCGTCATAAGACGGACGGACGGACGGCGAGTTAGCCCATAGCTCGCCGTCCACAGGCCCGCGGTACACGATAGCCTCCATTACCACAGACACAGAGACAGAAAATGTAAAATCCACTTAACTTTAAAATGCACGTATTAAATCTGGTTCTCACATCTAAAGTATTAATTTTCAGGGGTAATATCAAGACAAGACAAGGAAATAGAGGAACTAAAAGCTCAAATGCTGGCAGTGATGCCGACGGAGTTCGTAGCGCCATCGAGCACCGCGGTTTCCAAACTTCGACTCTCGGACGGGTCACCACTGGACCCCAACGCCTCTGTCTACACCCCTAAACAACTGGCGCAATGCTCCGATGCCTGAACACTGGGAAACGAACGCGGCCACGCAAGTATTGTCTAACTTACTACACTACAAAGTTAAAATACACAATCGACGAATACTTGAAATGTTGTAAACATTGACGCTTAGCTGAACATCACAAATTAAACAGCAGGATCAATGTCCTTACGGCTCTTCAGATTTCCAGTCGACATTTAAGTGAACAAGAATGTATGAAAATATTCCGAAGATTGGTGTGAGGAACAATAAAAAAGGTGTGTTGCAAAAGTCAGTTAAAATTGTGTAATTCTTGTGAATTGTGTGAGTTTTCAAAGGAATTTTTCAATCAATGTTAGAAGTAACTTGTGTGCATAGTTTTGCCAGATATACAGTGAAAAACTTTACCCACCTTTTGGGCTTCGCCGCATTCGGGTAAAAGTAAGGACTGTCTACAGCTGCAAAAACCCGCAATCATAGCTTCTAAAATGGACATTTTAAGCTAAAATAATTTACTGGGACGTAAAAATAGTTGGATACCTGGCATACCTATCAAAATTCACGAAAGGCCCGTCATTTTGTGCTGGAATAATTTAGGCAATACTTGGATAAAAATCTAGATCTAATGCGTTCTTGCTTTGGTCCCAAACACTGAGCTTTGACCCCCCGAGCCATGCTGGTCTTTGTATGGGCGTTTCCTGATCTCAATTTGTTTTTTTTTTTGTTTTCTAATTGATAATCCAAGCTGACAATGTTTTCGTTAATTTATTGTGTTAGTTAAATTTTTAAAGTGATTTTTTGTAAGTCGAAGAGCGGGCAACACTTGGCTTTATTTTAGGTGAAACTGATTTTGGATATATTTCTGTTTTTTTGACTGATAAATTACAGTGTATTTTTTTTCTTTTTGGTGATTACGTTTCGGTAACTGTAATAACCGTTTCTGTTTATTTTTACAAATCAGTATTAAATTTGGTCAAGAGTGATCGCCCGCAAATGTCCATACAAATATCGGTAGAATTAAAATAAACTGGATATATACATAAAATAAAACAAGTGTGTTAGTTTTGTAACAGTGTACGTACATATGTCAAGACAGAGCGTTTATTTTTTCATGATATTGAAATAATTGAATTTCTCACATTCGTGGTGACTTTATCTTGGCCTTAAGAAATTGTTCCGGAGTTAAAAATTCTTTTGAATTGTCACTTTACAATATGACATGACGTTCGCTTTGTTGTGCGCACAATTACGGTCATATTTTAGCCTGTAACTGCGTTCAAAACAACGAATATTATTTCATACAAAATTTGTGACTGAATATGGCGTTTAATTGAAAAATGGTTCTTGTTACTAATTAAAAAAGATACGTTTTTCAACGGAACGACAAAGTCATTGCATTTTTCGGCATTTCTTCAAAAACGTGGCCATACAATGATCTCTTGAAGCATAATCTGTAGACACGACAGTCCCATGTGTGATTCGCTGCTGCAGTCTAATAAATACGTGTTCTTTTCGAATTTTATGTGATAAATTGTACAAATTAAGATCTGAGATCGAGTCTTCTTCCTTGTATATTAAATTTGTAGTTTTATTCGACGTTTTTAGTCCAAATTTGTCTGTATTTACGTGTGGCGCTGCCTGGCGGTATGTTCGGGAACTATCGGCGTGGCGCTTACATTTTCTTGTTGAACATTTGAGAGTTGAGAATAGTTTGACGTGTGACAGCATTTGACATGCGATGGAACCATGACAGTTGTGATTTTGACAGATGTTCCGGTTTGACAGTACTGCTCTTATGTTTCGGAATTTTATAGATATCTGTGGTTATTGCAGACTTAAAAAATAACGTACTTAACTTTTGGGCTAATTTCTCCTAAAATATTTACATTATATGTTTCTAAATTAACCCGACATAACCACGGCCAGTATTATAAAATAAACTACAGACACCTATAAAATTCCTTCTTTACAAAAAGTTCAATTTAGATTTGTACACTGAATTCATAGTGATCACGTCCTAACCAAAGCGAGCGTCGTGCATACACGCTACCGTCGTGTTTATTTTGTTCTACGAACGCGTCTTACAGTTTTCAAGTAAATGATGAAAGTCATATGAACACGTTTTCGTGGAACCGATCGTTTTGGCTAGGACTTGGGGACAGATGTTTTCTAGAGTATATTTAACAGGTGTGTAACAACAATAAGAACTACGCGCTGTTTCGAAAAAGAGATTTAAGTCGTCGCATATCACGAGCGCGTGAAAAGTGACGTTCACGTCATTGACGTAAAGTTTAATTTACAGTAATTGACGCGCACTCGTGAGTGCAACTACTGTAGTGTTCCACCAATTAAGGTGCAGGCACCAAAACTGTCCAAATACTATATTTGAAAGGTTGGAACATATCTTCTTTTTTCGAATGCCGCGTCTATTACTTTGGATCATATATCGATGGTGGAAATTTGAAATGTCGTAAGTTACATGAATGTGCTGTTGAATTTTCAAAGTTGTGCCCATAGCTAAAATGTCATAACCCAACAGCTCAATATGTCCCTTAGAGCATTTTAAATTCCTACAATCTGTCTTTGTATGCAATAGTTATATCATGAAATATTTTGTAAATAGTTTTAGAAGCATATCTCATTGTAATACCACAGCGATATGAAGTGTTGCCTCATTAATGATCTGACTAGTAATTATAGAATATTGATATTAGTCGAGTGCAATAAGACAATAAGGTAGAACGAAGTTTATAGTGGTCGGATTTGCATGGGACTTTCTTTATTGAGTTCCTAGAGGAGTGGAGAAGAAAGCTAAAAAACAAATTTCGCTGCAAGCGACTTTTTTATTTTTTATTTCCTTTTGAATACTTTTTTTTATGAATAACTTCAAATTCGACGAATTGATTTCGTGGCGTAATAGTGTGACCTGCGTGCATCCATTAAACGCCAATTTGGTCTGTTTCTTAGTTCATTATCCATGTAATGCAAATTTCAAGCATTTTTTTGGAAAAAATCTAAAAATCTATTTTCTTAAATTATTTTTAATATACCTATACCTTACCTAGCTTATATGATTTTAAGCCGAAGACTTCTTTGTAATTAATAACTGATACTTGTTCACGGATAACTGAACGTAAACATTTTCAAGAATACAACATTCATGAGTGTAGTGACTAAAAATTCATTTGCAAATAGCAGAAAATCGTCTATGTTAATGAAGGCATTTTTTTTCGATATGGTTCTAGTAAACTCAATGTGTGTAAATTATTGTCCAAATCCTCATTTTATTAGCTATCTAATGAGATATAATAACTAGAAAAATATTTAAGGATACTTGTTAAACATTAGTTACTGCTGATATTGATTTTGATTTTGAAAGTAAAACATGACAGAAGGCCTCTATCGCTAAGAATTGGGAGCTGTATCGGTATCGGTATTGATATTAAATTGCGCGCAGAGACCCAAGCTTGCAACTAACCTTAGATAGAAATCGTGAGAAATGGTCACGTTAGAATTACGATACTTTTTGTAAATTTACCAGCGGCCCCTTTCCACCTTCGTCAGTACTAATCAACATTTATCGAGTACGTCCAAATATTTTAATTAATTTTTGTTATCTGTGGATAGCAGATATAATAAGGATATTTTCAGGATAATATTTACGTTGATCTTCGTAGAAATATTTTGAGAAAAATGGCCTTCTTTAACTTTTACATAGACGATTTCCTGATAATCGTGAATTAATTTTTAGTCACTTCACTCTTAAAAATGTTTTTTTTTTTTTATATCTTTACATCCAGTTCAAACTGTGAAAACGCATCAGTTATCAATGTTACATCTGTGAAAACGCATCAGTTATCAATGTTACATCTGTGAAAACGCATCAGTTATCAATGTTACATCTGTGAAAATGCATCAGTTATCAATGTTACATCTGTGAAAACGCATCAGTTATCAATTTCAAATGAAAGCCTTAAAACTCGATATTTTAGAAAATATTGAAGAAAATAGGAAATTTTCAAAAAATACTTGAATTAAGCATTAAATCGACAATAATTAACAAAGAAAAAGAACAAACTGGCGTTTAATGGATGCACGCAGGTCACACTATTACGCCACAATATGAGTTCGTCGAATTTGAAGTTATTCATAAACGAAAAAAAAATATTCCAAAGGAAATTCAAAACCAAAAAGTCGCGATTGGCGAAACTTTCTTCTCCAATCATCTAGGAACTCAATAAAAAAAGTCCCATGCAAATCCGACCACTACAAACTTCGTTCCACCTTTTGAGTATTTTTTGTCTAATTACACTCGGCTATATCTCACCTTGTATCTTGATCATCTCGCTACGGGCGCGCGGCGTGTGTGTATGACCCGAGCAGATGGATGACGTGGTGGCGCGCTGTAGTTCATGCCTAACAAAAGTAACTATGTCTCTATGTTTGTCTGTGTATTACCTTTTTGCGTCTTTACCATGTGTTTTATCCCGGTAGTACTTCAGCCCGCGTAGCATGACCACCCAAACAGGTTTGATCGACGAAGAATCGAAACAAATTACAGATTGTGGAAAGATTTCTATCGTCGCAAGCATGGCGATGTTAAAAATGTATGACAGACATGTCAAGTTGTACAGAAAGAGCTTTGTCGATTCTTGGTAGAATAGAGATAGTATTGCCATGGTACGCGGGCAGTACGTTCCCTTGAGATCATTTTCAACCACCACGCGGGCAAAGACGCGGGCATCAGCTAGCAGAAGTAAAAACCATGCCAGGCTCATCGTTGGTATGTTAGAAAAAAAAACAAAAGGATTTTAAGTGTTGGTCCATCTGAAGTAAATGAAACTTGAAAAGGCCGAGATATGAGCGAGAGAATCTTGCAGTACTTGCATTCAACGTAGTGTACCTACAATGAGATGTTCTTCTAAAAACTACCTCCCTCTATGTTCATAAGTTCATCCATATTAAGGGCGCCTTTCGCCAATGAAATTGAACGCGTTCAGCACATATTGACTGCTTTCAAGACCTGTTAGTGTCCATATTCTATACCAATGAGGAATGGAGAAGTTTCCATATTTTTTTTAATGTAATATAAGAAGAAGTTTATTCAAAAATATATATAAAATAATAGTTTAATAATATTCCTTTTATATTTTGAAATGTTATATATGCTTTTTAAAGAAATATTTAAAAATGTAACGGATGTGCTGAAAGATTGAATAAATAGATTTTAATAGCTTAAATAAGAAGAATAAAAAATGTGCAAAAAACCGGCCAAGTGCGAGTCGTACTCACACGCACATAGGGTTCCGTAGCACCTAAAAATATTTTGAAGGCATTCGTTCATATGTTCTATTGCTTTACATTCATCAACAAAACTAAATTTGTTTTTCATAGTACTCGTATGTTAATGAAAAACAAAGTTGTTGCTGCAGTTTGATGAAAAAGTCCCATATCACAAAAAATAAACATCAAATCTTATTCAAACCAATTTTAGTTGAAAGTTTGTTTTACAGAATTTTTCTCCTCTTTAGAAATTAGAGGGGGGACGACGACGACGACACATTTTACCACTTTGGAAGTGTTCTTTCAAACGATTGACGTTGAGAGAAAATGGTTTTAGGGACCTCAATGTTATTTTTAAAGACCTATCTATAGACACCCCGCACGTATAGGTTTGATTAACAAAATATATAATTAGTTTCAGTTCCATGTATGGGGAGACCCCCCTTAATCTTAGTTTTATTTTTATTTTTGTATTAAAACCTTATAGCGGTTTACAGAATACATCTACCTACTAAGTTTCAACTGTGTAGTCCTAATAGTTTCGGAGTAAAGTGGCTGTCAGACCGACAGACTTGGCGAATCTATAAGGGTTCCGTTTTTTGCCATTCGGCTACGGAACCCTAAAAAGGAATTAAAATATCTCTATTGATGAGTAAGTTAAGTACGTTTAAGGTTGGGCTTAAAAGAAGTTTCGACTTCGTAAGACGAATTCGAAGAAAAACGTCCAATACTCTGTCATTTTTTTATTTTATATTTACTCGACTTTAATAATCTATTTCACAGTCTGGTCAGTCTGTATTGGTGAATTTAGAAAAAAAGACACCGATTTATTAGTTTTGATCTATATTTTAATTCCATTTAGTTAAACTTATCAACATCATGATACTTCTTCATAGATAGCAGTAACATCTTTTAGACACTTACATGTGCTGATCGCGTTCAAAACAAATAGAATAGTAATTTCGTTCTTCCTGAAATCAAACTTCCAAAATGCACTGTTGCATTTATACACAGTACAATTAATTTTATATTTAGAACAACCGCCAACAATAATGTACTAAGCGACGGAATTGTAAGATTACGTAGAATATAAACGTGAAGGATTCGTATAGTGCATAGTAAATGGGTAAATGTTGCTGATTGTGAAAAAGCGGTTATTTTCTCGTGTTTTCAATGTTGGTACTGTCCTTTGTCCTTTGAAAAGTTTTTGAGTGCCAATTTATTCTATCTTCAAGTTCGGCTTTGTGTACTTATTTGAGAGGCTTAATTTCAGTCTAGATTTGTGCCAGATTGACGGCAGTGGGGCAGGACAATGATGATAATGATGGCAGAAGGCCCTCCTATAACATAACTGGTGAAATGTGGGTGTACAAAAGGTATAATAATAAGGTAGGTAATAAGGTTTTATCTAGTAATCTAGGTAAAACGATACCCCTTGGTAAGACTCACACAACTTGTAATTAGAAAGTTTAGTGGTAGTCCGAATAAAGGTCACACATCGCATACGTCACTCTCATCACTTTTTATCGATGGCCTCGCAAACTTTGCTTCACACAGTCGCAACGCGTACCGTGTCGAGTTGCTTCCTAGACCTGTGTAACAGGCAGCGTAGAACTTGGAGGGCATTTCAGAGTACCCTAAAAACAGCAAACAAGACACGCCTAGCAAGCTACTGCTATACAAGGTGTAACGCAATAAGCTAAATACCTGGTGGCGTGAATCGCCACTTAAGGGTGATCCAGACCATCAAACTGGACAACTTTTCCTAAAGGCGCTCTCTCACCGGGAGCATTCGGCTGAAATGTAATATTTTTGATTCACTTGTTTCTGTACAAACTCGAATCTTGCATGGTGAGTGAGCGACACAAGAAAAACGGGTCTAAAAAAACACGTTTATCCACACACGTTTTCTGACCTGTTCAAGCCAGTAACTCCCTAAATAAAAGAAAGAAACGCGGCGTGTGCGATGCGGAGTGAGTGAGTCGATCGTCCGCCTTAGTGAGTCGCTCCCTCGATTATTAACGCATTCAGTGCGGCGAACGCACATGCGCGTTTTATCGAGGTTCACAATATGTATCTACATTTTTCGTCATCACCACTTCTCTACTGAAGGTGAAGGACAACATCCTGAGGAAACAGATAATAATAATGTCTTAGACATAGAACCAAAAATTTCAATTATTCTGATGTTCAACTTGCACTGAGCACGGAGATGTGTTTATTGTTTGTATACATTCACGTGTGTTACTGTTTGTAGTTGTTATTTTAAGCTCGTTGGTAATGTTCTTCTTTATAAGCAATGCCTGAGTACGATAAGTAGTTAAAATAGTATGAATGTTTAAAACAGCGACTTAGTTGTTCAATACGATCAGTGTCAAGGACTCGGAAAAAAAGTAAAACAAGCTTATCAACCACTAGATTGTAGATAAGACGTAGCCCCGCTGCGAGGGGCTCTTATAATTTCTGTTTGCAGGCTTAGTTCGCAGTGCTTCGCCCGCTCACTAGACCCCGCCATCCCCTTCGGACCTAACCTGTCCGAGTCGGGGTGCACAAGTCCCGAACTAGCTTCGCTCGCTTTTGATTCCTACGTTCTTCTTGCCGCAATGGCCGGACAAATAGCTACTTACTTGGTATAATAGTCACCCATTCAGTATATTAGTCGGCCATTAATTTTTTATTCGCCCCATTAATAATTTCCCATTCAAAATGAATAACAAAGTCACAGAAACAATGCCTCACAAATAAGTACACAAAGATGTTAAAAGAGCGTTCACACATCACAACGGCACGCTCTGAAACGCACAGTGGATAGAATCAAAATGTAAAGTGAACATTTCCGTATTCTTTTTTTGAGATTTTTCAACATGAAACGTTCACTCTAGTCTTAATGAAGGTCGATTCAGCATCGTTCAGCAGGCACTTTTGTTACTAGTCAGTTGTACATATTTCGACGGTGGTGGAATAATGTACGTGACATTAAGATTTGTTGGATTTTGAACTTTCGGCGCTGAGCTGAATGTCGCAAATCAAACACGTGCTCAGTGTCGCTTACGCCATTTCAAATTACCACCGCGGATTTAATATCTTAGCGCCTCTAAGAACTTGTATCAGTAAGATGTGATATATTTTGTAATAATATAGGTTGTCATCAGTTGATTTAAAGTGTAACGACAACGTGACATCACATGCAATTTGTTTTGTTTACGAGCGAGATTACAATTCCGGACAGTTTCGGACGCGTGTGAATCGACCTTTAAAGTTATTTGTAAACCTAAGTTTTAGACGTTTTAGTTTTTAATAACGGACTGTGCACTGCCCACGAAGTTTGACTTCCTTTCTATAGTTTGGAACTACGTAAAATGATTGTGAAAAGTACTTAATTTTAGACTTAGACTTGATGTGATTATTTTTGTTTTCGAATATGAAATCTGTATGCAGCACAGATACCGATGTATATTTTTTCATGAAACCGGATCAATGCGAGAGCGTTATCGTAGGAACAAACGTACAATGGAACGATCTGAATTTTCACTAGTGAAATGTAAGTGATAATGTTTGTTTGTTTGTATTATAAACAGATGCTGTAACAGCAATAAAAAATCAGACTTGCAACTTTGGTTTTCTTTTGTCCTCATTTACAAAATGTCCCACCGTCAACATGGAAGCGACAAGTAATCGTGTGCGTTACGATTGCTCCGCCAAGTTATCCAAACAGAAAAGAACTTCGCCAAAAAAGTTGTGGTAATTTGCCAAAATCGAAGGGAACAAGCCAAAACTTTGTCAAAAAGAAATAAAGAATAAGCAGAAATGAATAAATAAATACATTTTGCAGATTGAGTCTCCAGTTAGAGGTATTCCTATAGTCTGTTTGGTTTTAAGATACTGTAACCCAAACAGTTCGGTGAAAACCGGGAGCGATCACCGTATGGTAAGAGGCACATTGAACATCAATATAAAGCTTGAAAGGTCTCGACTGATGAAGTCTACGCTCCGTCCTGCACAGATCCAGATACAAAACCCCGAGAGCTTTCAGCTTGAACTCCAGAATCGTTTCGAGTGCCTAGGAAGCTCAGTGGACGAATACAACGATGGGTTCGTGGAAACTGTCCATACGACTGGGTCTAAGTTCTTCAAGACACGTCGTGCAGATAAGAACAAAAAGCTCTCTGATCATACTCTTAAGCTCATGAAGGAGCGGCGTGAGATGATCCTGCAGTCTTCAGATGAGGCGTGGAAATACCGGCAGCTCAATAGACGGATCTCTAAGTCCTTGAAGAGCGACTTCCGCCGCTTTAATACCGAGCGTATTAAAGACGCAATTGAGCGGAATAAAGGCTCCAAGGTATTTGCGAGACATTTGGCTATTGTGCAGAGCCAGCTCACGAAACTGAAGACCGACGATGGCAGGATCGTATCCGCCAAACCGGAGCTTCTGAGAGAGATCGAGAGTTTTTATGGGCAGTTGTACACGTCAACCAGTAAACCCGTTGTAGATCTAGCAAACGACCCAATAGCTAGACTGACCCGACATTATACCGAAGACATACCGGACGTCAGCCTGTACGAGATTAGGATGGCTCTGAAACAACTTAAAAACAACAAGGCACCGGGTGATGATGGAATTACGGCCGAACTCCTGAAGGCGGGGGGAAAACCGGTACTTAAGGCCCTTCAGAAGCTGTTTGATTCCGTCATACTCGAGGGGAAAACGCCACAGGCATGGTGCAGGGGTGTGGTGGTACTCTTCTTCAAGAAGGGCGACAATGCCCGGCTGAAGAACTATAGGCCCATCTCACTTCTAAGCCATGTCTACAAGTTGTTTTCAAGAGTCATCACGAATCGTCTCGCGCGCAGGTTTGGCGATTTTCAGCCTCCCGAACAAGCCGGATTCCGAAAAGGTGAAGCCTTTTCGGAATCCGTAGATCACATACATACGCTGCGGCAGGTTATACAGAAAACCGAAGAGTATAACCTGCCTCTCTGTTCAGCGTTTGTGGACTACGAGAAAGCCTTCGATTCGATCGAGACTTGGGCTGTACTGCAGTCTCTCCAACGGTGCCAAATAGACTATCGGTACATCGAGATGTTGAAGTGTTTGTACAAAAACGCCACCATGTCAGTCCGACTTCAGGACCAGACCTCGGAACCTATCCTTCTGCAGCGAGGTGTGAGACAGGGAGACGTCATATCTCCGAAACTGTTCACCGCTGCACTGGAGGATGTCTTCAAGGTTCTGGACTGGAGAGGGCTAGGCATCAACGTTAATGGCGAGTACATCACTCACCTTCGGTTTGCCGACGATATAGTGGTCATGGCTGAGACCATGGAGGACCTCAGTACAATGCTCGATGACCTCACTAGAGCCTCCGAAAGAGTGGGTCTTAAAATGAACATGGACAAAACCAAGGTTATGTTGAATGCCCATGTAACACCCACTCCTATTAAGATCGGAGACTCTATACTCGAAGTTGTAGACGATTACGTCTACCTGGGACAAACGGTCCAGCTAGGTAGGTCTAACTTCGAGAAAGAGGTCAACCGTCGAATCCGACTCGGCTGGGCAGCGTTCGGGAAGCTGCGCGGTATCTTCTCGTCCAACTTACCGTAGTGTCTCAAGACGAAAGTCTATGACCAGTGTGTGTGGCCAGTGATTACATACGGGACCGAAACGTGGTCGCTCACAATGGGCCTCATTCGAAGGCTTAAAGTCACCCAAAGGGCAATGGAGAGGGCTATGCTCGGAGTTTCCTTGCGTGATCGAATCAGAAATGAAGACATCCGCAAGAGAACCAAAGTTACCGACGTAGCCCGAAGAATTGCCAAACTGAAGTGGCAGTGGGCAGGGCACATTGGTCGCAGAACGGATGGCCGATGGGGCCGAAAAGTTCTGGAGTGGCGACCGCGAACCGGAAGACGTTGCGTTGGAAGGCCTCCCACTAGGTGGACCGATGATCTGGTGAAGGTTGCGGGGATCCGCTGGATGCGAGTTGCACGGGACCGGTCAGTGTGGCGACACTTGGGGGAGGCCTATGTCCAGCAGTGGACGTCTTTCGGCTGAAATGATGATGATGATGATGAACCCAAACACATTCACGTGTATGTCGAAGGTACTTTGATTGAAATATACTTTAAAAAGTGAAAAACCGACTACAAAAAAGATTAAGAAAAAAAATGAATGGAGTTTAAATTCATTTTAGGTACTTAGAATTTGAAATTTATTTTGTCTACTAATTGTCGTAACCAGAAATAATATCATTCCATTTTGAACAATAGTTATTTGACAGTCTTAATTATTAGTCTTAAAATAAAAGATTTTCGTTTACGCATTCTGCTTTTCGACCTAATCGATCCATTCATCTATTTCTTTAATTATCAATTGAAAGTTGCATGACACAACCTTTCATAGTAATTGATATCAATAAATACGTTCATTCAATCTGGGGAAATTACGTTGATCTTTGGCAACTCTGGCCGTTCATCCGATAACAATGTCTTGCCACTTTCCAACATCATTCGTTTGACGGTAGAAAAAATGAGACAAACTTATTATTTTGTCAGATGACATAACTTATGTATCCGTTTCAAAGCTACGACTTTAAATTCGTAAGTGTCTACGTTTTTCTGAGTTGTTAGTATGACACTGCTCCTCTAGTAAAATATAACCTCATTGCTTCTATGGGTTTGTTGAGAGGGAAAAAATACCGAGAGGCACGAGCGAATCCCGTACTTAGTACAGTTGCCAAGAATGCCTCCTCATTCACAAACGCTAAGATTCTGAAAGTCGTATCTTGCTCGCTTTCGTTATGCCAAGCAAAATAGACTTGCCGAATCGAAACGTTCGTGAATAGGTACAGGGGCTGGTAAAGATTTTAACCCTGCATTCTCCACTGTACTGTACTCTTCCTGATCATAGTTTGAATAAAGTTTCTGGGGTCATGTAAAATACTGAAAAACACCAAAGAATATTGTTTGTTACGTTTATTTTCACATATTGAATGTTGTCATTCATGAATACACAAAAATCTCTCATACCTCTATTAAAGGTAACAGAATTGCAAGGATGTGCTAAAATGAGATATATATTTGAACATTTAGAGTGAACTGAAATCATCTCTGGGTTTCCTCTCTCTATCCTAAATTGCCTGGGACTTACCTGGCACAGGGCACTGTAACTACATCATGATGTCACAAAATGATAGCTGCCTCTGTGCTGCCAGTTTTTCTTTAAAAAAAACCATTCCATTTTGAGAATAAAGAAATAAATAAAAATTAAAACAAAAATAATTGCTTCCTTTCTAGATTTGTGTAGGTGTTCTTAAGGTTGACTAGGTTTATTGCATACTCTCACACACAGAATTGCCTTATAACTATATTGATATGAAGTTTATCCAACTCAGCATCATCAATTTTGTAGGTACTTAAAATATAGAAATTGAGCTTAATGATCTTCATCTAATCCTGATAGCCTGGCTTCACTAACAAGGCTTTGTATCTCAAGTTGAACCCTCAAAGCTTTCTGCAAATCCATCTTCCTAAGCTGTGATGCAATATACTTGCCATAGATATCAAATTCATCCTCTTTTGAGGAGTTTTCTGTACTTGAGTCTATGCTCTCTATGAAGGTTCTATCAGAACAATCTGTACTAGGTCTGCGGTGTTTAATTTTCTTCTTTTTATTTTGATATCTGCTTTCATTTATATGGGGTACTTCTCGGGGTTCTGTTTTTAGAATTAAAGTGTATTCCTCATCATCCGGGAAAGGGTCTAGGGTCTCTTCTTCCATATTGTCTTCAGTTGAGAGCCATATTTTCTGATTTGCTTCATCTATTGAATCTTGATGCTGTAATAAAGATAAATATATTCTAATAATTAAAAATTGATAAATTAAGAGAATTGGCTGTACATATATTGGAGGCAGGCAGGACATTGGAATCAGATCAAATTCGAGTTTGGTAAATCAATTGTCTTTTTGCACCCCCAGAATTGGAGCACTGAAGCAATTTCACCATTTTAAAAGTACTAGAGCACTTACGTCAAATGCAGTAGAATCTTCAACGGTTTTCTTTAGTCCACCGAAACGTTTATGCCACTCTGCGAACCATTTCATGTTCGGTTTATACGACCACTCGGGACCGGACCGTTGCTTTATTTTAGTGATTTCTTGCATATATGTCGATCTTAGATTCTTTATTTTCATTTTAAGTTCAGTTTCATTAAGTAATATGCCCGTTGTTTCATTTAGTTCAGCAATAATTTCTCTGTACGCTTTCAACCTTTTACTTTTTAACCTGTAGGATGTATGCTCAGGGTTCCACAAATTTTCATGACTTAAATATATTTTTACGAATTGATACGTTTCGTTCTCACTCCACCTCATTTTAGTTATTTAATTGTTAAATAATATATCGAGATATGTACACTGTTACACAACCAAAACAACTGCTCGAGATTGATTTTTCTTTTAGGTGTGGACTCTACATTCGACAACAACAAACAAAACACAACTGTCAATAATTCAATATGTCAGTGTCGTTTAAATAATAATATGATGCTCTGTGCAAGCTCTGTGTCAGTCAACAGGCACTGTAGTTTTCCTACCTCAATGGTCAACAGGTCAACAGTACTGTCAGTGACGTGTCAGTGAGAGAAAATAGGTTCTTAAAAATCGATTATTGCGAAACATGGAACGCGCTCTTTGGCAGCCGGAAATGCGGAACCCGGTTGTAGAGCTTGCCACTCAAACGTCAAAATAGTGTGTATTTTTTTCCGAAATATTTCAATATATTTCCGGGTTCGATTCCTGGCCAGGAATATTGATTTTTCAAAAATCCAATGATCCAGTTTTAGTTTTCATGAAAATCGGGTTAGAGACTCCTTTGAGCATTTTTCGATATTCCTATAGGTAGTTTTGGATTTGGCCATCCACGCCCACTTGAAAAATTCATTCTGTCTGTATACAGGGTTACTGGTAATATGACGGCAATCCGTTAAGGGGAATTAGAGCTTACTGGGATGTGAGATGACAAGTCTTCATTGAAAAGCGAGCGAAGCAAGTTTGAAAAATCTAAATTTACCAAACCATGACAAATCAAGTATTTATTTAAGAGTGAGCGAAGCGAGTTCGAGAATACAGCGACATAAAGAAGACTTGACATATAGTCCTCATTGAAGAGCAAGTGGAGCGAGCTCGAAAACTTGGAGCTGTCTGAACCGCAACAAGCCAAGTGTTCATTAGAGAGCGAGCGAAGTGAACTCGTAAAAATTGTATTTTTTTGTACTCCGATAAACCATATATTCTTTGAACTTACTAGACCGCCATGAGCCAAGTTCTCATTGAAGAGCCAGTGTGCCAAACTCGAAAAAAATGTATTTTTGCTGGCCCGCGGTAGGTCAAATCTTTATTTAAAAGTGTGCTCGAAAAATTTAAGTTTACTTGACCGCCACAAGTCAAGGCTCCAAAGGTAACACGTACTTATCAATAATAAAACATATTTAGACAATTGAAAGAAAATTACGTAAATGTGTTGTTAAACACTTTCAACTTGTTCTCGATTTATTTTTTTCTACACCGATGGTATTTCTAATTAGTGGCGTAGCGTGGGTTTTTGCCGCCCGAGACCGATCAGAAAATCGCCGCCCTCTCTATTTTCGTCATGATATATTAGAAGATATAGAAGGTAGGCGGCAGGCTAGAAGAATATAGGTACTGCTTGCATCTAGTGAATACGGGGCGGCTTCGACCGCCCCTCGCAGTCTGCCGCCCCATGCCATAGCCAGTGGCGAAAAGCAGCAACGTAATTAGGCCACTGCTTGGCTGTCTCTGTTTTTATTACTTAGTTCCAATGACAATAGTAAATATCTGTTCTGATGACTACGAGCTGATGTTGCAATAAGGGTGACAGTTCACAGCCCCAGCACCGCCAGCGGCTATGGCCCCGCACCTATCGATACACTATACTGTTTCCAATGTTTGTTATACGAGCTAAATACGTCATCATTTCAACACTCAATTTGCCTCCCCCTGTACGTGGCGCCCGCGTGCGCCGCACGCCCGCTTGCGGCGGGCTTGTCCTCAATCTGCATGAACTTTCTCACTATTCGGCAGGTGTTAAAATTGCGGCACACAGAAGTATAAATTGGCTTAGAGAAAGGTAAGTATGCTTAATATCAATTAAATACAATATTTCAAATTATTCGAAAATGGTTGACATTTGCACAGGGGCCCAAGGGGTCATTTGGTTGCGAATGATCTCTCCTACATCCCCTTAATGGATTGCCGTCATATTACCAGTAACCCTGTATACAGACAGAATGAATTTTTCAAGTGGGCGTGGATGGCCAAATCCAAAACTACCTAGAGGAATATCGAAAAATGCTCAAAGGAGTCTCTAACCCGATTTTCATGAAAACTAAAACTGCATAATTGGATTTTTGAAAAATCAATATTCCTGGCCAGGAATCAAACCCGGAAATATATTGAAATATGTCGGAAAAAAATACACACTATTTTTACACTATTCGATAGTGTTGCTAATAAGGATCAAATTCTGGGAAATGACTTACGGGAAATTAGGGGAAAGAGTACAATTTAGTTCAATTTTGATGAAATGCCTACCAGTTAGTACTAATTAACGAAACGTCGGACAAAATCACTAATTAGGGGGGGGGGGGGGGGCAACCCAGGCGCCAACAAACTTGTAAGTTCTAATTTCAATTGTTTAAGTTTTTTTTTCTTTTACTGAGGCCTTTGATGGGAAGAGTCAACACCAGGCCATAAAACTAATTATAAAAAAAAAGAGTCAACAAAATTGAAATTAGAACATAATATCGTGAAGATCGACTGCGCTGCAAGTGTCTTCAATGAAGGAAATTAATTTAAAATATGAAAAAACATGAAATTTACCCTTGTCATTACTTCCCAGAATTTTATCACTATTGTTGACACTATCGAATGTTTTTTTTTCCAATATCATTGGGGTCGATTTCTGGCTAGGAATATTGATTTATCAAAAATCTAGTGATGCAGTTTTAGTTTTCATTAAAATCGGGCTCGAGACTGCTTTGAACATTTTTCGCTATTCCTCATAGTTTCGGATTTGGCCATACACGCCCACTTGGAAAATTCACCCTGTATATGATGCTGTGTGCCAAGCCTTTCCAAACTATGTCGCAGTCGGATCCCAGTCTAACCGGATGTAGCTCAATACTGGTATTTTACATGCAGTGACTATCTGACCTATTGTGTCAAGGTAAAGTTTAAATAAAATGCATGCAAATGTTAATATTATTTATTATTTCTTTGGTTTAAACTTTGCACTTTGGAAACTTGTTACTTACACTATTTTGATATTGCACAGTAAAATTATTTTAAATTAATCTAGTAAAAGAAGTAGAGGCAAGCGGTGGCCCATTGGTGGCGGCCCCGACTTACGAACAGTAAGTTGGGTTCGAACCACCAAACAGAAAAACAGTTTTTTCTGTTTTGTAGTTCGAACCCAGGCAGGCGCATTACTTTGTGTAATTTATTTCACTGTCACAGCTCTCAAAAACGGTGAAGGTAAACATCGTTAGGAAACCGGCATGCCCTAGAACCAGAAATTCGAAGATATGTGACATCTACCAATCCGCACTGAGTATGCATGGTGAATTATAGCCCATTCCCTCTCATGGAGAGGAGGCCGTGTGTCACAGCGGTGGGAACATTATAGGCTGATTATGCTAGTAAAAGAAAACAAAAAACAAACTTACGAATAGCCTGCAACTTCACTCGCTATGGTCTAAAATTATCCCACAGGAACATTCGGAAAAGTAGTTCCAAAGATTAACCCTACATCAAAACTTTAACTCTCTATAAAATTAGTATGTTTATGCATATACTATTACATTTTTCTATTATAGTCTAGTGGCTAAAATACAGTTTATCACAATATTATTGACAAGGGCTATACAAAATAATCCACTATTCAGTTAGATGGCCAAATCACACTACTACTTCAATCACTGGACACAATATCAGAGATCCTTGCTTCACTGACCAGATTCTGTATTTCTAACTGAATCCTCAATGCTTTATGGAGGTCCATTTTCCTCAGTTGCGAAGCAATATATTTACCATAGATATCAAACTCGTCCTCCTTAGTACATTGAGAACTTGAATCAGTTGAATAATTTCTTGCGGTTACCCGGTGCTTAAGCTTTTTCTTTTTAATTTTTTTGTAATAAACCGGGGAAGATCGTCTTTCAATCTTTACTTTTGAGGTTTGTTCATCAAGTTTTGCAGAATCATATTCGTCATCTGTTTGTGGGACTAATGGATCAGGGTTTGTTTCGTCCATGTTGGCATTCTGCAACTCTTGGTCGACCCAGATTTGGCAAGATGAGTCTACATCTTGAGTTTCTTGACACTGAAATAATGTTTTTTAGTTATTGAAATCAAAATGAATCATGTGTAAATGCATTCAACTATTATTAATAACACTACTTAAATTAGAAGACCCATGAATGCAACCTTCTTAAGTTTATATAATGAGAACATACTTTGTTTATTATAAATTTATCAACAACACATTATACTGTATACTTTTAAGGTGATTTATAAACATTATAGTTGAAAAGCATAATACTTACAGTGTTGTACGAGCTTGAATGGCGATTACTGGGTACATGTTTCAAACAGCGATCCATTTCGTGGAACCATACGAGTGACGGTTCGTAAATAGCGTCAGGGCTCGACTTCTGCAGTATTTTGTGCACTTGTTGTACGTAAGTGGTCCTAAGGTTCTTTATCTTCATTTTTACTTCGGGAACACTCAGGCATTTCATCGTAGAACCCTTAAATTCTACACTTATATCGGAATAGGCCTGTTCTCTCTGATACCGAAGTTTGTACCCTGGATGTGAAGGATTCCAGAGACACTCATGCTTTATATATATTTTAACAAACTCCAATGTCACTGCTTCACTCCATCTCATTGTCACAAAAGTTAAAATGATCGTTATTATGGAAAAACATCAATGTTTTTCACAATAACTTCTGTCCACCCATTTTGACATAAAGTAAACATCACATCACATCGAATGAGTGACACTGACAGATTACAGATTGACAGTCGTTTTTTTTTAAATTTATTTATGACCATGGATACATGTCTTTCAGTCGTAATCATTGAACATAGAACAATAACAAGTTCATCAATAGTGTTTACCGCTCATATAGGTTTTGAAATAAACTAGTGTTGCTAGGTTGGTTGCTAGATAATAAAACTACATATAAGTCGTGGAATTATCAAGTACTAAAAAAGCTCCTTGAGCAGTTGAGCTAACTAACTTCAATATTCAGTTTATTTGGTTGACTGCTCAGTCACAGGGGCGTGCCGTCCATAGAGGCAATTAGGCCTAGCCTACCCTACCATTCCTACCAACAACGCAACAAATGTATTTATTATAACTATGTAATAAAATAATGCAAAATATTTAAAAAAATAATTAAAACTCCTGTTAAAATACTTATAGCAACTTGTCGCGCCCGTGTGACGTAACTGATAATAATACTACGTAACTACGACGCTCGCTCCCGGCTCTTCTAGGCAACGACGCCGCCGGCCTAATTTCCATTGATAAATTTACGCACACTGATGCACATTTTCGTGTGTATGAACGGCACACATGTATAGATCATTGATAGATTGGCGGCTCAACTCCTGCGAGTGTAGCTGGCCACTGATTGGCCACAAAGTATTATCCGGCTAAAACGGTATGCAGTGATGCAATTATATTTGGTAGTGTTTTTTATCGACAAAGTAGCAATTATGTTTTTCTTAGAAAGTTGTAAGCCATATTTGTTTCATGTGACAAGCAAAATTTATTTCGCGATCTTGAATGTTTTGCTTTTTATAATATCTGACGGTTGTAATTCGCTTTGAAACGTACAGTAGTGTAAATATTATTTGTTGTATTTGTTTATTTACGTAAAATGGTGTTCCGTTGTGAAGTTTGCGCTGATAATGTGTGTTTGTTATAAGTTAAAAACAGTAAGTATTCACAATCGTTTAATGATAAGATTCAAGTTGTGTCTAAAGGTGTAGGTACCCGAATTACGAGAATTAACCCAAAATTCATCTCGTACTCGTCATTTCAAATGAATCTTGCTTCTGTTTGCTTTGTCAGAAAATCGTGATTTGAACTTTGAATAATGTGGTGAGTTCTTGTATTTATAACTTTGGTTTTTACAGGCTTATTTCCAATGTTTTTTTTCTAATATTCCAAAAATGTACTCTATACCATGGTAATTTTAGGTAATTTTATTTTTTTGTTGACAGCGCACTCTGTTTTATTTTTAAGATTTTTTTAACGAAGCTTCTACTTTCGTTTTTGTATTGACTGAATGCCATTGAAATTCCTGATATTTAAGCTAGATGGCGTTGTTTCTCATAAGCTTAAGTACTAAAAATACCAGGGGCGGGTGCGGGGGTCCCGGAAGGGTGACTGAATATATCAATAGATGTGACTACTTTGAGGGTCATCCTAAGTAGAGCGACGCTGTGATGTTGCCGAGTTTTTTGTTTTGGGTGTCAGTAATTCAGTATGCGTGGCCTGCCTTACCAGAAGAACTACTGCACGCCACTGCTCAGTCAACTCTACAAATCTGAAGCAGTGTTTAAAAAACAATAAAACTGAATTATTAATTGAATAATGGTCCTTTATTCGTGATTTTGTTTCTACTTGCGACCTTTACTTCTAGGTCAATGGTTGCTTCAGCCAATCTTGAGGTAGAACCTCTATGAGTGATCGATGTATTGCAGAAGAGGCGGCCTTGTCGATAGGGAAAACTGTTTGGTATTGACTTGATTGGTATGGTCAAATTGGGGTAAAGATGTGGGCCCTGAAAAAGTAGAGTGTACTATTAGTGTCGAACCAGTATCCATTAAGGTTCTGAAACTTATAAAAGCAAATTCGGTCTTTGAATGGTTGCTAAAATATTCCTTTTCGTATTTATATCTATTTTAGAGACTAGCTTGCCAAGAACTTATTAAAAAAGTATGATTCTTACAGGTGAAAAGGGACAGCCCTGATTTCCAACTGCCTTTTTCAATGTGTCTCCAAACAAAGTGCTGGTGTCAACGAAATCACACATCTTGGCATGTAGCTCCACATAGGTGCGAAAATATCTGTTGCCTTGATACTCCAAGAAATAAAAGTTAACCTGTAACATAAATCCTACTTTGATACAAGGATCTTTTGGCGCTCCTATGATATTCAATGCATAAAGGCGCTGTTTGTAAACATTTGTGAACTGTACAGCAGGGCTATTGCGTATCTCCAACTGACGCTACGCGTGCAGAACTGTCATTGTATATCAAAACTCGATAAGTGATGATCACTATGAACTGTCAACAGAGATTCTCGCAATAGCCCTGCTGGTGCTCCCACACTGCTGTTAACAACAAATAATAAATAAAAATGTCAGCTACTCTACTACGATGGTACGGAACCCTTTATGCGCGAGTCCAACTCGCACTCGGCCGGTTTTCGACATAATTATGAGCTTTAAATTTAATGTAACCATTGTTCGAGTGAATCGGTTTCTTTTATGTAAGCGTGCTCCACCCTAGGCCGTATCATCGCCTCACATCAGGTGACTTGCAGCCAAACGCAAACCTATTTATTATAAAAAACATCATCTGTTCCATTTTACTTGGGTTCGGACAGGCGCGATCCCAGTCAAAGACTTTGAGGGGGTCACACAGGGCCGTAGTCAGGAGTTTGGCTGGGAGTTTGGGAGGGGTGACCATGAATAAAAAACGCAGACCGGGGAGGGGGGTTCAACTAATGGGTTAGGCACTACTATCAGGAACAACTTTTGAAAAACAAAGTTATACCAATCGTCTCTGGATTTGAAAAGAATGTCAGAGCGAGCCAAGCGAGCTTGAAAATTATAGCACTACATCGGGTTGGTTACTTAGACGACAAATGCAGAAAACTGTTAAAAATGAACAGAGTATAAGAGCGAGCGAAACGAGCTCGATCATTTGTGCATCCCTCCTCGGTTATATAAAGAAATTTTTGTTTGTTCATGAATGGACGGACGGACGGCGAGTTAGCCCATTACTAGCCGTCCACAGGGAGCCGGGAGCCACCACGTGGCCCCCGACACCCAGGGCCTCCCGCGGCGGCTCAGACGGGAGGCTCTCTCCCTCTCACGTCCCACCTCCTTCGCTAGCATGACTGCTTCGCAGAAGGAGATGACGGCGTCCCATTCCCTCTCGCTCCGGACCATGGATTGAACCAGGGCTTTTTTTTTTGTATGGGAAATCATCAAATAACTCCTCCCGCTCGCTGGGCTGAGCAGGAGGGAGTGTCAGACTTTTACTGACTAAAACCCATCCATGTTCCTTCATCGCCCTTTGTGTTCCGGGGCAACGGTATCTCTTTCGAACAGTCCCGAAGCCCCTGCAGGCATCGGCTCTTGCAGACCCCTTCCTTTTGCTGACATCTCTTTGAGGCGCGCGTGGAACACGAACGCGCCGTCGACACGGCCTGTCGTCATAAGACGGACGGACGGCGAGCTAGCTCATAGCTCACCGTCCACAGGATCGCGCCTACCGCGCCTACCTGCGACCCTCACAGTGAGATCCTCAGTCGAGGACGAGCCCTAGGTACTTTAACGTCGACTCGACGCCGATGGAAACCCCTCCTACCGACAGTAAGAATCTCGGCGGTGGCGCATTCCGAGGCCCATGAAAACACATGGCCTCGGACTTGTGCAGCGCCACCTCGAGACCCAGTTGCCGGATCCGCTCAACGACTATCGCAGCCCCGCGTGTCATTGCATCTGCCGCCGCCTCGTGCGACCTCCCCTGTGCCAGCACCAGCGTGTCGGCGTCGGCGCGCAGCATTCAGTCGTAACCGATGTTCCACAGGGGCGGTCCCAGAACCGATCCCTGTGGAACACCGCATGACATATCTCGCCGGTACCACTCTCCGCTGCGACCGGGGTAGATGACGGCCCTGTCCATCAGGTAGTCCTCGACCACACGACAAAGGTAGGTCGGCACCTGGTGATACCGGAGTGCCTCCCTAATGCATTGAACCAGGGCTGGCTTTTGCATTGGCCAAAGGCTTTAGCGTTGACATACAACTTCGCAATGCCGCCAGTCTCTTGGGGACCAGTTGACAGCGTTGAGGACATTGAGGAGGAGTTTTTGTACGTATTTTTTTAAGTATGAACCAATTAGTTAAAAAAAAAGTTATTTTAAGTTATATTAAATATATTTCACATACTTTTTCTCTTTCTTATTTCCTTTATTCGAAACTATACATATCAATTACATTTAATATTTCAACCTAATAAAAAAATTATAGCTCACCGGTATTGGGAACAGGATCCAAGCTACCGGCAGTCAGGGCTCTAGAGAGAGGAACCTCCTAACAATACGAGTCATGTTCAGGAGTACCGCTTTCTGAATCAAGCCCTTGTTCCAGCTGCCTAACAAGAGCCTTCTCAGGTATTGATCGATTAGTCAGTTAGGCTCCGTCCAGAGTGGCAGGAGTCATTTGATGATTTCCCCTCCGTAAAAAAAATCGATATTGTTCGAGGCTCCGAGGCTCTTGGCAACTAAGCCATGGGCTGATACGACTATCGGCACAATGATCTTTAGCCGAGTCCAAATCCCTCATGTCAACAACCTCGCGAGCCAAGTCAAGATACTTGATTTGCTTATCTTACTCGGTTTTCACGGGGTTCCCATCACGCGGGACCGTTATGTCAACAATCATTGTGCGCCGCTCTGATGCTCTGATCGATTCACCACCATCAGGGTAATTGGCTACAATAGTCCTGTCAGTGATGATGGATCGATCCCAGTACACTGTACAATGTGATACTGCCTTTTTCTTTCTTTTTTATGTATGTTAGTCTGTAGGGTTTAGATCTATGGGCCAAAGAAGGCGATAATAAATGAACGTTGTTGTTGTTATTGTTTTCGACAACTGGGTCGGATATTACCTATAGAAAGGCACTTCCGATTCCACAGGCTGTATTTTAGAGCAAGTTGCTGATGGATAATCCTGACTACAAGGTTGTGTATATGCAAGTACTCTCCGTTAGCTAGACGAGAACACCCGGAGATAGTGTGAAGGATTGATTGCCTGGACGGTGGCATGCCCGACTTAAGGTACAATTCTGAGATGGCCTGCAGACTGCAACCGCAGGCGACAATGCAGCTAGCGGCTGCGGTTGACCGCAGTGCTGTTTGCAGTTGCGGTTGCTTCTATTTCCAAGCAAGGTGGCATGCCGCGGCTGCACAATGCATAGAGCCTCTGTCACTCCAATACCTTTGTGGGCGACGGTATGTCGGTCAACATTACCGATAGTTTACTAATGTGTGTTTTGTAAGAAGAGGAAGATGATGACGACTTGTTATAACTTTATGTCAAAAAAAAAACATGTGAGCTAACTGCGGTTCGCGACACCACTGCACTGGCACTGCAGACGGCGATCGTTGCACAGCGCGGCCGCAGGCTGCAGTGTTGCTGCGCTTGGAATCATTTTCATAGAGATACATAGAAACCAGTAGTGTCCCTTGAACCTGTAGCTGCAGTTTGCAGCCAGCGGCCCATGTTGGAATTGCACCTTTATGTCAACAGTGCCTTCTTTCACAATAAATCTCCGGTATTTATTCGTCATCATCACTTCATCCTTAATTGTACAGACAAAACCTTCGGTTTCACAAAAGAGGTCACCTGAACGTAGCCGGGCTACACCTTTCTTATCATTATAAACTGTCTACTATTAGTAACAAGAACTCGATACTGTGATCTAAAACAAAAATATTTTTAATTAGACATTTTGTTAATTACTGTTAGACTGAAAGACCATCGGCAGATTGCTTAAAAAATAATTGCAGTGGCGCGGTAGGCGCGTCAAGATCGACTCTCGAGAATGTCTATAGATTTATAGTAGTCTATGGTCTTGAGTTCTTGACGAACACACAACACAAGGCCATTTTATTTTTACGCAAATGGGTGGGAATTCGAAAAAAGTTAAAAAGAATGGTAAGTAGGTACTAGACTTTATTATAATTTTACTTAATATTTTGTATCTTATCGCGTTATTACAACAGGATAATTAATGATAGAAAGTGTAAAGTGGTATTTTTCTGATATGTCGCCCATGATTTCTTCGTTCATAAAGTTTTCTTTTCAGAAGCCAAGTTCAAAAATGATTTCGTTTTGCAAATTTCGTTGCAACTTTGGTTTCATTGTGGAAAATTGAAAGAAAGTGCTTGATCTAACTAACCTGTATCTAACTAAGCATTTTCAATGTTTCATGGATTAGAACAGATCATGATTGACTTCAACAAGATTTGAAAACAAGCGTGAGTATTCCTTAGTTTCTAGGTATAAAAATGTCATAAAAGATATTATTTTACAAGCAAACTGGGTGTGGTTTTAGTTTTTTCCACCAGGAATTTCTAAGTAGCAGCCACGGAATCTGGATTTGTGCCCGGTTGATGGCAATAGGCTCGTCCCCTATTACATGGGACTTAAACGTAACTGGCGAAATGTGGGTGTACTGTAAGGTACACATCTGCCTAGCTCTCTGGGGTTTATGCCAACTTATCATGCCTGTAATCCCTGAAGGGTTTCAGCAGAGGTAGTACCTGGTCTACATCCACATTTCACCTGATCTATTTGGGTCCTATGTAATGAGTGGTGAGATTTTGTTGCATTACATATTCTGGGCCTTTTAAGTAATTATAGTCTGAGATCACCATCATCTGCCTAGCATTTTCCCAGTTATGTTGGGGTGGGCTTCCAGTCTAACGGGATGCAGCTGAACATGGAGGAACTGCCTAACCTGAGATGATAAAAAAAAAACTAAAACTGTCTGATTATAAAATTCTCGGCCTAGGTGGAGGTGGCAATCGAATTGCTCCACAGTTTGCAAAGGTAACTGAAGCTTAATATGAAGAAGTTGGTTTGAAACAAAGAGATTTATAATAAAATAGAGAGGTTCATGATATGCCTAGCCTTTTCTCAATTAAGTTGGGGTTGGTTTCTAGTCTTACAGGATGCAGCTGAATATCAGTATTTTACATGGAGCAACTGCCTATCCGTTACTGGAAACATCTGGATAAGGGATGCACAAAACTGGGAAGTCTGGCAGAAGAATGGGTAGGCCTATATCTGGCAGTGGGTGATTCCGGGCTGATATGATGATGATGCTGAACTGCCTATCTGTCCTCAATGGTGCATTTCCTGGGTAAAACAATACCTTTTCTTGGTAGGACTTGTTGTCAGGCTTTCTGGCTTCTGACTACCTGTAACTACTAACACGATCTACAAATGACAGCTGGGACCAATGACTTAATGTGCTTTCCGAGATACTAAGGAAACTCCCTATGTTAGATGGTCACCCATTCACAGACCAACTTCAGCAAGCGTAGCTTAACATTGCAAATCAACCTGTGCGACTGTTTTTAATTAACCACAAGCTCCTAATATATGTATATTTAAATATCTTTGTTCGACACTATGCCCGACCGGGGGGCATAGTATTATTCAGTTTTTATATCAGGAATATAATATATTATATATATATATAAAATTAGTTGCCACGGCTTATTTGAATTAATTATTTTAATTTTTTTTTAATTGTCTTTTTTGTGTTTACTATGGACACCTTTAACGTGCACATCTTGCTACATCGTTCTCACATAATGTACCATCTCAATATGAATGATGTAACCAAGGTTTTGTAACAATATGCTGATTTAAAAGAGTGTCCATGGAGTTTCTTGCCCGTTCTTCTCCATAGAGATCTACGCTAGGGAATGGGCAACTACAGTACTTTCACAGTTTTTATGCCTTGTGACTGGGACTGTAGCTACATTTCATTGTTATCTTTGTTTCGACAGTTCAAAAGTGCCTGTAACTGGCCTACTTGAAATAAATGCTTTGATTTTTTTTTTTTTTTTTTGAATTTCTTTGTAGCCGGCTTGAGTCTGGATTTGTGCCCCGTTGATGACAGGTTCTTCCCCTATTATATGGGACTTCAACGTAATTGGCAAAATGTAGGTGTGCTATTAGGTATACTTCTGCCTAATCCTACAAGTGTGATTTTATGTATGTTTCTGCCTTGTTTGGTGATGGCCTGGGTTCGATGCCTAGGTCCGGGCATTGGGTTTTATTATAAGTGTTGTTATTTTTTTCTGTCATCTTATACATAAATACAGAATGATTCTTTCAGGTGGGACAACATGGGAAGATCCAAATCCATAAGAGATATCCAGAAACTAAGCTCCTTTTTTTTAATGTAAACAATATTTTGGCATAGGTACTAAATTTTTTAGTTAAGTGTGAGTTGTCCAAAAAAGATGAGTGAAATTGGTAATTTTTTTAATACCTTTCGACTGTTTCATGTAAAGATCATGTCATTGTGTATCGGAAAAAAAATTGGGTCAGCAGATTGGGTCAAATACTATAAAATATTTTTTTCACACAATTTGTATGAATTTTTTTTTTACTATACTTGACCCACTTCTGCTATCCAATTTTTTCTCTTCCGATATAATCAAATGATCCTCACATGTGCTTATCAGAGCCGAATGGTATAAAGAAACGGCCAATATTGCTTATTCTAATGAACAACTCTCACTTGACCGAAACATTAGGTAACTATGACAAAATTGGTTTAATGAAATAAGATAGATTCCAAACATACATTCTTATTGCTTTTACAACATTCTATACCTCAAGTGTCTTATAGTGTAACCGTGTACCATAACATAATCTTGGCGCATCCAGATTACGCATTAACAGGACTGGAACTCCAACATTCAACTGAAGCTTTAATCTCAAAAGAGTTGAATAACTTAGCAGAGCACGATGTTACCTGTACGGTATTCATGACATTGTTTACCTGGAGATACTCCACGCCATCAAAAGCATAATTATGATTATAATATTTCCATTGATCTGCCGCACATTTGTCGCTACTGAAATTTCCCTTTCACAAAACCATTGCCTAATTCCTATTCGTTTGCAAATCGGGATAGACGGTGTTTTTTAGATCTTCCGTCTTATGAATAATTATAATTACAAAATTCGCTGGAATGTTACCATACTATTTATTCTATTCAATAGTGTCTCGTTGGCATAATGGATAGCAAGCGCTAATGCTGAGCACAAGGCCCCTGGGTTCTATTCCCGGGTCGGGGAAAGTGTTATTGAGCCTGGCTTTGTGCCGGGTTAGAGACAGTAGGCTTAGTTGGCAAAATGTGGGAGTGTTATAGGGTACACCTCTGCCTTACCCTTCAAGGCTTACAGGCATGGTGTTATGTTACTAAAGCGTTACTACCTGGTGCCAACTTGCCATAGTACGATCTTCGTTCATTAATTTCAAAATATATTTATTCAGTTTAACATTATCGATGTATCACTATTAATGTGAAATAACGCCGCTTTTGACCACGGAATACCAACATGTTAACCAAGTCAATTAGTGACTGAAATTGTGTTTTGACGGAGAGGACCAATTTTAATGGCCACATTTTCAATCCCGTGAGTCACATGAAAAGTACTATTACAGAAAATGTTTAATAGTAATGCCAATTTTTTAAATCATCCCTTATTTACCCGCTTTTTTTTCGGATTGGAAGTCATCAAATAACTCATCCCGCTCTGGGCGGAGCAGGAGGGAGTGTCAGACTTGTACTGACTAAAACCCATCCATGTTCCTTCTTTTGCCCTTTGTGTTTCAGGGCCGCGGTATCTCTTTCGGACAGTCCCGCTACCTTGGCAGGTATCGGTCCTTTCGAACCCCTTCCCGTTTGCTGACATCTCTCTGAGGAGCGCGCGGAACACTTGCGCGCCGTCGACACGGCCTGTCGTCATAAGACGGACGGACGGCGAGCTAGCCCATAGCTCACCGTCCACAGGCCCGCGCCTACGGTGGCCGGGGGCCACCTGGTGGCCTCCGACGCCCGGTGCGTCTCCCGCGGCGGCTGGGACGTGAGGTACTCTCCCTCTCACGTTCCGCCGCCTCCTTCGCTAGCATGACTGCTTCGCAGAAGGAGGCGACGACGGCGTCCCATTCCGTTTCGCTCCGGACCATGGATTGAACCAAGGCCGGACGCGAGAGGGGAGCGGCCGCCGCCGACGCTATTTACCCCCTTGTGTGATTATTTTAGATAATCACTGAATCACATAATTATTTATTTCTTGCCAAGAGCATAAATCTAGAATTATCATATCAATAATTTTGAAATTATTAGTTTTCCATAATAACTTTCATCCCTTATTTATACCATCGCTTAAGATTTTTTTGAGACATGAAGTTTCCCATTTCCTACCATGTAGGATGAAATATTTCCTTGCTAAATTTTATTGAAACCCATGCAGCTGTGAAAAGGAAACAGAAAGGTAAACGGAACCACTTTCGATTTTTTGTTTAATAACATTTATAGATAGGTTCTATTCTATTGTCTTTACTTTCTTAAGAAACAGTTCAAAAATGTAGAAAAGAGGTCTGTAAACCATATTAAATGAAAAGTACCTACAATATAATAATTATTTAGTAAACTTACAGCATTGAAATAATCAAATCCATCACAAAAACTGAAGACAGGTTCGAACTGACGAGCCGTAGTTTACAGGTTGGTCGTGGAATCGTTAGGCTGTTAACTTCGCTAACAGCTGGTGTAAAATAGCCGTTCCAATGCATGTCATGATGACCGAAACGGTAAGCAGTTGAAAAACGCTTATTTAATGCACCATAACTCATCCCCGTAAGCACATAACGGGGATAATATGCCTTTGTCCTTTCCCAGGAAGAAAACTATCTACTTGCCAAATTTTATCGATATTCGTGCCGCCGTTTGAACTGTAACACCCCTTATAGCGGTGATCAGTGCAATAGCGAGACTGAAACATCCCTTGTAGCGGTGATCAGTGTAATAGTGAAACTGAAACATCCCGTATAACGGTGATCAGAGTAAAAGTGAAGCTGAAAGACCCGTACAGCGGTGATCAGTGTAATAGTGAAACTAAAACATTCCGTGTAGCGGTGATCAGTGCAATAGTGAAACTGAAACAACCCGTGTAGCGGTGATCAGCGTAATAGTGAAACTGAAACATTCCGTATAGCGGTGATCAGTGTAACAGACTATGAAACTGAAACATCCCGTATAGCGGTGATCAGTGTAACTATCAAACTGAGAAATCCCGTATAGCGGTGATTAGTGGAACTATCAAACTGAGACATCCCGTATAGCGGTGATCAGTGTAACTTTCACCCTGAAACACCGTGTAACGGTGATCAGTGTAACTAAAAAACTGAAACATTCCGAATAGCGGTAATCATTTTATCTTACCATTTCTCACCTGAACAGCTAAACGAATTTCGATAAAATTTCGCATGGAGATAGATTGCGTCCTGGGGAAGGACAAAGGCTACATATTATCACGCTACTTTCTTAGGAATATGAGCAATAGCGCTTTATTTACGCATACTGCAACTGTTTACCGTTTCAGCCATGACATGCATTAGAACAGCTATTTTAAGACCAGCTGTTAGCGAAGTGAACAGCCGCATAGCCAGCCGGTGGTTCCACAACCACCCTGTAATCCACGGTTCGCAACTTTCGAACTTGCGAACCGTGGATAACCCTAACGAGTCTTCACTTTTTGAGACGATTTTGTTTTGTTTTAAGCTGTAAGATTACTCAATATTTATACAATTGTTTATACATACTTGTAATTGAATATGGTTTGCATATCTCTTTTCAACATATTCCATTCAAGACCGTAATGTAACTAGTATCGATAAATAATATTAAAGAAAAAATTGAAAGTGGTTCCGTCGGCCTTTTTGTTTTCTTTTCACACTTAAAATGCTGCACGGATTTTGATAAAATTAGGCAAGGAAATAGATTGCATACTACATGGTAGGACATGGGATACTTTGTTTCAAAAATAATCTTAAGAGGTGGATACTAAGGGAGGAAAGTTTGTATGGAAAAGTCATATTTTTTAAAATTAATTACAATTATGATAAGCTTAAGGCCCATCTTCAGATCCAAAGAGTTTCTATACTTCCAATAATTTGGTAATTGGGGTGACGATGGTATGATACTTCTTTCTTAATTTTTTTTCTCTAGAAACTGACTTTTTGGATATGAATTCAGTACTGGTCAATAACCTTAATGATCATGATACACGATAGACGAATAAATAATAAACATTTTCGAACTCACCCAACTAGAAGTACTTACTTACTTGCCACTTCTAATTTAAACTGTAAGTGTAAGGCACACAACAGGCAGAGAGCGTGCCCCTAAGTTTGCGCACACGCTTGTGGTTTTCTGCGATGATAGCTCCTTTAAATTGGCCGCCGTAACCGAAAAGAGTCAGGATTAGTTAAGTATTGTGGGGTTTATCAAGCTTCAAATCAATCTTACCGAAACGTCATTTCCTATGGGCACAAGTGTGTCTGCGTAGATATTGATGTAGTAAATGAGATCATCGCGGCTATAACGCCGGCTGGTTACCGACAGGTTTCTTACAAACTGCTTGTTGTAATATACCACCCTTGGACGCTCGGTTGCTATGTAAGTGATCTGCAATAATAGAACAACTTCCAAACTCTCGGCTACTACTGAGGAATTTTCAATGGAAAAACCCAATGGCACTTTTTGCCCGACCCAGGAATCGAACCCAGGACCCCACGCTCAGCAGTTGCGCCACCACGAGACCAACGGGGCAGTCACAAATCTATAAAGATGAAGGAAAGGATTGCGAGTAAACCGGCACTTAAAACGGCTCTTGCAACATGTTTAAAAGTGTGGCGCGTTTCTCATTTTTAGATTGAAATATGTCAGTGATGCAATAGATACCCGAGGAAAACAAAGGCAAAGCTGCTCTCAAGCCTTTTGCAGCCAGCATTGATAAGATATTGATGGTAATCATCCAAAACAAGCAGGTAAGTGTACTCACCTTTTCAGTAATATATGTATCCAGTTGACAAAAAAGATAAAATAACAAACAAAATAGATAAAAATATAAATTCATATTAACCGCCGACTTCCGTAGACGACCAATATAAGAATGGTATGATGTTTTGGAAAATGTAGGTAAATGCTGCAATTAAGTATTAATTTACTATAAAAAAATACTCCGATTTGGGTTTTTTTTCGAAAAAGTGGAGTTCATCGCTGTGCAATGATAGATTGGTATGATCACTCGCACATTTAACTGACGCTACCCGTGCATAACTGGCCTTGTATATCAAAACTCGTAACTATGAACTGTCAACAGAGATACGCAACAGCCCTGCTGAACTGACTCCATTTCCAACCTAGTGGCTCCATCCAGCTTTGTGAAAAATAGTAGAAATACAGAAAATTAACATTTCTCGTCTTCAAATTGTGTTTAACACAACTCTGGTGGAAGAGAGTTAAACGATGACTCATCTTTTCGTTAGGTGCACGTCTTTTTTTTTTTTTCGTATATGTTATCATCAAATAACTCATCCCGCTCTGGGCTGAGCAGGAGGGAGTGCCAGACTTTTACCGACTAAAACCCATCCATGTTCCTTCTTTTGCCCTTTGTGTTCCAGGGCCGCGGTATCTCTTTCGAACAGTCCCATAGCCCTGGCAGGCATCGGTCCTATCTAGGGAATGCAGAACCGGTTCTGGTTCAAAGAACCGGGATTGTCGGGCCCTTCAGGCTAAATACCGGGATTCCCGGTACTTTCGGTAATTTAAGTAAGACTTAACAAGATGGTAGAGTTGAAAATGCTGAAACGGAGAAAGTAAGAGAAAGACTAAATGACCGACCAAAATAAAAACATTTGCGTCAAATCAAATGTTTCTTGTTTTATCTATAAATATTATAAAATCGTAAAAATCCAAATCGATGTTTCAAAATGGAGCAAAAATTACTGCATCGATTCTGTTCAAAGGAGGTGTTTTATTTTCGGCCAAAACATGTCCCGAGGTACAAATTACTATTTAAATTCTTTCCAATACATTGTGTTATTAGCAGTATTTTAAATCCTTTAATATTCGATAGATTTAGAAATAAAAGAATATGAAAAAACACTACCTTGAATAGTAACTGCGTTCAAAAAAACGTTCTTAACAGCACTGGCGGCTGTCAAACTATTCCATCTGTCAAAATATTAAACTTTTTCGAGATCGGTCGTCTGACAAGGGCTAGAATAATCTGAATGACAATACCAAGACAATACTGTCATAAAATAGTAAATTATCGGCCCTGGAGCACTGAGCAAAATGTTTCACAAAAAAAGTGTGCCGAGAAAAATAACCTATCTTTAATACAAAACTAAATTCTAAATAGTATATTTTTAGGTTTTCATACGTGTTTAAAATGAAGTAACGAAACGCAAGTTTTAGCATCTTTGATCGACAATTTCAGGGGGTACAAATGCATTAATAAATCCATTTTTTTTTTCAGAATCTGCGATTTTTTTCCTATAACTTCGTACCTTTATTATTAAGGTACATTGTTTGGCCACAATTGTATGGGGGAAAAAACACCTCCTTTTCCTCAAATATTCTTAAAGGCGTCCCCGAATTTTAAGCCATAAATCATCACGCTACTCACTTATTATTATTAGTCACTCCAAACTGTGTTAATTTTGGCTTTATTTCTTCTACGCATCTTTTCGCTGATCATGCATGAATGCAATCTTATTAGTCCTAGATTTTTTAAAATTTTCGAGCAAACGCTGTGAGTGCAGATTCAGGCTAATATATCTCCTATTGCGAATGGATGTCCACTCGTCAAAAGATATACAAAATGTATGGCCTTCTGTTAATAGTTGCTGGATTTCGGCGATCAGTTGTTGTTTTCTTTTCTCTGCTTGGTATTACAATATTTTGTATGGCATTTGCAACCATCGGCAATTTCTGTCCAGATTTTCGAAACAGTAAACTTAAACTGTCGCTTACGGGATATCTTCTGTGATTGTTTATTATTTTGAGCTCCCGATATTTCGACGTTGTTGCAAGCGCCATGATCGCGGGATGACTGGAGAACGCGGGTGGATCGAAGAAAATGTTAGATGCAAACAAATCTGTCTACCCTCTTTCTTTGTCTTTTGCTACGCGCATTAAATAACCTAACAATTTTTTCCATCTACCTAAACAAAAACGGAAGGTATCCCCCTAAATGACAGTATAAGTTTAATCTTGAACCGTGAAAGCTTAAAACAGTATTTTCGAAACAGTATACGCAGATCTTCAGACTCCACAAATGTTCGGAAAGGATATCCATCCATAGTTGACATTCGGAAAAAATAGAAATATTCTAAACGCGAAGTATCTTTTCCCGAAAGTACCGATAGAACCGGGATTTGGGTTTGAAAATTCCGGTTCCTAAAACGACGAAAATTTCCGGGATTTCCCGGTACTTTCGGTTACGGGATTTCCCGGGACTATTCACTAGTCCTATCGGACCCCTTCCTGTTTGCTGACATCTCTTTGAGGCGCGCATGGAACACGAACGTGCCGTCGGCACGGCCTGTCGTCAAAAGACGGACGGACGGCGAGCTAGCCCATAGCTCACCGTCCACAGGCACGCACCTACGGTGGCCGGGGGCTACCACGTGGCCCCCGACACCCAGGGCGTCTCCCGCGGCGGCTGAGACGTGAGGCTCTCTCCCTCTCACGTCCCGCCACCTCCTTCGCTAGCACGACTGCTTCGCAGAAGGACGTCCCATTCCCTCTCGCTCCGGACCATGGATTGAACCAGGGCCGGACGCGAGAGATCGCCGCCGCCGTAGGTGCACGTCTAAGATCCCGTTCATTGCCTCGGGTGAAGTGGCTTGCAATGTGAATCCGTAGCTCCGCGAGTCGCTGTCGCATCTTTCATGCACAGTACTGCAGCATTGTGACTCATGTTACTTTGTGACTAGCGAATTATAGTTTAATAAATAAGCCATAAACAACGGAATAAATAATCAACATTGAATCAATTCAGAAAATGCCATATCAATCAACGTTTACTGAACAGAGCATAAAGGCGGTGCTCCACAGCCGCCCTTGTCCAAGTTACAAACGTGTACTTAGCTTTGCTTTGTATGAAAATGAAGGGGGGATCGTCTACTGTGTACGGCACAGGTCTATGGTCCACTGCGACCTGCCACCCACGGCCATGCTACGTACTAAACAAATGCTTGCAAAGAAATGAATCGCGGAGCTAAAGTGGCACTGTCCCCGTGCACGTCCCGCGTAGCAGTGGATAGTCAGTTTTATTCTGGCTCATTTCCGTAATCAAAAAATATAATTTGGATAATCGTAATTCAAAATGAATTTGGGAAACTATTATAATGTGTTTGTGTATTTATAAAATTGATTACGATTATCCAAATGCCACTTATTTATTTAGTTCGATGAACAACTGTAATTTATATTATTTCTGCTCTGTAAACCACCTGTACTGTTACTGTTTTACTTTTTTAGACAAACGGTCAAACGTCCGTGACAAGTTAGATATTATTTATAACTAGCTTCTGCCCGCGCCTTCGTGCGCGGATCCTGTTCCTCATGCCAGCGACAACGGGGTCGTCAAGAAAATCGAAGATCTGAAATGTCAGATGTAGAATTCTGAAGCCCGGGGACGGGAAAACAACGGGATGAGCGAGACGATTGGAGACGTTCCAGATCTTTCATTTTTGTAAGTCCACAGGAAATGCCCATCAGACTAAACAACTTTTGCTAAGACGTCATTCCTTAATATGTTATAGTGTCGCTGGGCTTTGGAGTTCCACAACAGGTGTTCCAAATCTTCAAATTTATTCTCACAGCAGAAAATGCTCTTCACGTGGAATAATTTTTGCTATGACACCATTTTTATATCTCTTATACTTTACCTATTCTGTTGCGGTTCTGCATCAGGTGTTCCAATTTCCAAAATAAATTATAGCCCAGACTTAAATTATTGCCCAGACTTAATAACTATACTTACAACAAAAAACTTTTCTTCCCGTTATTCTGCAGCGGATCCCAAGGGTACACTGAATTAACAATAATATTGCAAAAACTTTTAAAAAATGAGCAATTCTCTATCAGTGAACGTGTCCGACTCGCGAGACAATGCGTGACGTTCAAGATCAGCGGACAGTCGCGCATCATGTTCCGCACTTATCTCTAGAGACCTAGAAGCAGATGCGTAGATACGCTGAGAACTCAAGCGCAATTCTCTATCCGTGAACGTCTCCGACTCGCGAGACAATGCGTGACGTTCACGATCAGCGGACAGTCGCGCATCACGTTCCGCACTTGTCTCTAGAGACCTAGAAGCAGATGCGTAGAAACGCTGAGAACTCAAGCGCAATTCTCTATCCGTGAACGTCTGCCACTCGCGAGACAATGCGTGACGTTCACGATTAGAGGTCAGTCGCGTATCATTTTCTTCACTGGTCTCTAGAGACCTGGATGTAGATGCGTAAATACGCTGAGAACGCAGGTGTGCTTCGCGATCCGAAGAGGTTTCTACGGAGCGAGTTGCAGCCTGATGTTCTCGAACAGCATCAAGTCTCTCCTGACGCTCTTTGGTAGATTCTTGGGATCTTACGATCCTCAATCTTTTAGCTCCTTTGGAACGTTGGGAAAGATTTGACCTCTTTCTAGGCATAGTTATAGTTTTATTCTGAAGATACCTGATCAATTAAAATATAAGTGACTGCTCCCCTGCGTTATCGGGTAGGCTGTACCATGTCACGAAGATAAATGGAAAAGGAAATTAGACACTCAAATAACATAAGCCCGAAGGCATATTTGTTTGATAAAATAAAATAATAAATGGGAGTTTTGGCCAGTAGAGTCAAATTTTCAATGATTCTTCGAATTTTCATCGAAAATCAGTCCTAAACTGCTACCGCCTTCACCGCGTGGAGGTACTCCCAGCTTATGTTATTTTATAATTATACAGTGAAATTAGTGATAGCTTTGATTTCCACATCAGGTGTTCCAGATCTTCAATTTTTATACGTCAATTTTTATACGTCATGATAAATGAAAAGATACAGGATGATAAATTCCCTTTGCCAAATATTAATGAAATCTTGGATTCATTGTCGGGTGCAGTTTACTTTAGCCACTGTGATCTATCACAATCATATTATCAGTGTGCTTTAGATGAAAGTAGTAGGAAATACACAGCTTTCACGACAGATAAAGGGCAATATCAGATGTGTAGATTACCAATGGGGTTAAAGATAAGTCCAAGTTCTTTTAGCAGGTTAATGACTGTAGCCATGTCAGGATTAAATTATGACAAGTGTTTGATATATTTGGATGATTTAATTATTTTCGGGCGGAATTTGGATGAGCACAACCGAAACCTTATGTCAGTGTTTTCTCGCCTGAGAAAGGTCAATCTTAAACTGAATCCATCCAAATGTGAGTTTATGAAAAAACAAATACTTTATTTAGGACACGTAATTTCAGCGGAAGGTATTTCACCAGATCCTGAAAAGGTAGAAGCCATAAAGAAATATCCGCGTCCATCGGCAGTTGATGAAGTAAAGCGGTTTGTGGCGTTTGCAAATTATTATAGGAAATTCATACCAAATTTTGCTAGTATAGTGATACCTATGAATAAGCTATGTAAGAGGGATGTAGTGTTTAGTTGGACCGATGAATGTGAGAGGTCGTTTTTGTTGCTTAAGGAAGCGTTAATGAATCCACCAGTGTTGGATTATCCAAATTTTTCTGAAGACAACACGTTTATATTGCAAACCGATAGTTCGGGTTATGCGGTAGGAAGTGTTTTGTGTAATGGGAACGGTAAACCCGTTGCATACGCTAGTAGGTCTTTGGGGAAAAGTGAGTTAAATTATCCTATTATAGAGAAGGAGTTATTGGCTATAGTATGGTCAGTTAAATATTTTAGACCGTATTTGTATGGACGGAGGTTCGTTGTAAAAACGGATCACCGGCCACTATTATACTTGTTTAACATGACAGATCCATCAAGTAGGTTAACTAAGTTTCGTTTATGTTTAGAAGAGTATGACTTTGAGGTCGAGTATATTAAGGGGAAAGAAAATGTATTAGCTGATGCACTTTCTAGGATAGTAATTTCAAGTGAAGATTTGAAAACCATGCGTGAAAAAACTATATCCGTAATGACGAGAGCGCAGTACAAACAGTTGGAAGAACCAAATGTTTGTGATACGGACCCTGTGGTATCTAGGACTGATCACCCTAGGATCGTGGAGGTTCTTAAAAAACAAGGAAATGACATTGAGATATGTTTGAATGAGTGGGAGAAGATGTTACGTAACACTAATGGTGGAAAAATATTTTCAAAGTCGCGCAATTTAATGTATGTGCCAGAAAACTCGAGTATTTACGTAAACTATGAATCTTTATCGGCATCATCGCGAGACGAGTTGTCGAGAGACATAGTCACTTTTTGTATTGAAAAGGGCATAAAAGAAGTTATTATTTTGAAAAATCGTTATAACGTTAAGTTTATTACAAAAATGGCCAAATATTTGAAGGAAAATAGTAATTCGGTATGTGGAGATTTTAGAATATGTGTAGTGAAGGGTGTACGGAAAATAGAAGGGGCAGATGAGAAGAGAATTGTTTTAAATGATTTTCATATTTTACCTACGAGTGGTCATTCAGGAATACGCAGGATGGTGAATAATATAAAGAAATATTATTATTGGCCGTCAATTGAGAAAGATGTAGCGGAGTACGTTGGTAAATGTGATAAGTGTAAAAAACAAAAGTTTTCCAAACATACTAAAGAACCAATGACAGTTACTACCACTGCATCTTCATCTTTTGAAAAGATTTATTTAGATATAGTGGGGCCACTTGATAGGGACGAAAATGGTAATGTTTACATATTAACTCTTCAATGTGAACTTACGAAGTTTGTGGAGGCTTATCCACTAAAAAATAAATCCGCAAATGAGGTAGCAAAAGCATTGGCAGAAAATTTTGTGTTGAGATATGGGATACCGGGAACAATTGCTACGGATAGGGGTTCTGAGTTCATTTCGAAAGTAATGGTAGAGCTATGTAATGTCTTGGGCATCAATAAAATCTTATCAACGTCATATCATCATGAAAGTATAGGGTCTTTGGAAAACGTTCATAAAACTTTAGGTGCTTATTTAAGGATACAAACAGATAATAATCCATCATCGTGGAGTTCTTGGATTCCATATTGGTGTTTTTCTTATAACACAACAGTTAATACTGTGACTAAGTATACGCCTTATGAATTAGTTTATGGTAAAATTTGTAGGTTACCAAGTAGTCTTCAAGGTGAAAGTGTAGAACCTTTGTATAATTTTGATGATTATCCTTTAGAAATTAAATACAGGTTACAAAGGGCTCAAAATGATGCAAAAGAAAATTTGGTATCAAGTAAGTTATCAAGGAAACATTGTTATGATAAGAATCTTAATTCTATAACTTATAAGGAAGGTGACTTGATTTTGATAAAAAACGAAGTAGGCAATAAGTTGGAGTGTATTTATAATGGACCATTTGTAGTTGTAAAGGACGAGTCACCAAATGTAATAGTTAAATATAAAAATAAGATAGATGTAATACATAAAAATAGGACAAAGTTATACTGTAAGACTTAGGATGTAAGTTTAAAAATGTAAAGAGATGAGGAAAAAAAAAAAACAATGTAACTAAGTTTTTTTTTTACTTTAGGAAGGGTGATGTGGTGTGTCACGTACGTCACGTTTAGATCTTAGTTTAAGTTAAGGTAGATAAGCTATGTCCATAGTTATATTATGATATATGTCACGCGCGGACTAGGTATATATTACACTAATAAAGGGAGTCTGGGGTCTTCAGTCTCCAGTTGACTCATGGACAAGTACACGACATGGTATTTACTTAACCCCTCCTTCCCTCCACATCGCATGATTACTGCCATGCGATGTGGAGGGAAGGAGGGGTTAAGTAAATACCATGTCGTGTACTTGTCCATGAGTCAACTGGAGACTGAAGACCCCAGACTCCCTTTATTAGTGTAATATATACCTAGTCCGTGCGTGACATATATCATAATATAACTATGGACATAGCTTATCTACCTTAACTTAAACTAAGATCTAAACGTGACGTACGTGACACACCACATCACCCTTCCTAAAGTAAAAAAAAAAACTTAGTTACATTGTTTTTTTTTTCTCATCTCTTTACATTTTTAAACTTACATTCTAAGTCTTACAGTATAACTTTGTCCTATTTTTATGTATTACATCTATCTTATTTTTATATTTAACTATTACATTTGGTGACTCGTCCTTTACAACTACAAATGGTCCATTATAAATACACTCCAACTTATTGCCTACTTCGTTTTTTATCAAAATCAAGTCACCTTCCTTATAAGTTATAGAATTAAGATTCTTATCATAACAATGTTTCCTTGATAACTTACTTGATACCAAATTTTCTTTTGCATCATTTTGAGCCCTTTGTAACCTGTATTTAATTTCTAAAGGATAATCATCAAAATTATACAAAGGTTCTACACTTTCACCTTGAAGACTACTTGGTAACCTACAAATTTTACCATAAACTAATTCATAAGGCGTATACTTAGTCACAGTATTAACTGTTGTGTTATAAGAAAAACACCAATATGGAATCCAAGAACTCCACGATGATGGATTATTATCTGTTTGTATCCTTAAATAAGCACCTAAAGTTTTATGAACGTTTTCCAAAGACCCTATACTTTCATGATGATATGACGTTGATAAGATTTTATTGATGCCCAAGACATTACATAGCTCTACCATTACTTTCGAAATGAACTCAGAACCCCTATCCGTAGCAATTGTTCCCGGTATCCCATATCTCAACACAAAATTTTCTGCCAACGCTTTTGCTACCTCATTTGCGGATTTATTTTTTAGTGGATAAGCCTCCACAAACTTCGTAAGTTCACATTGAAGAGTTAATATGTAAACATTACCATTTTCGCCCCTATCAAGTGGCCCCACTATATCTAAATAAATCTTTTCAAAAGATGAAGATGCAGTGGTAGTAACTGTCATTGGTTCTTTAGTATGTTTGGAAAACTTTTGTTTTTTACACTTATCACATTTACCAACGTACTCCGCTACATCTTTCTCAATTGACGGCCAATAATAATATTTCTTTATATTATTCACCATCCTGCGTATTCCTGAATGACCACTCGTAGGTAAAATATGAAAATCATTTAAAACAATTCTCTTCTCATCTGCCCCTTCTATTTTCCGCACACCCTTCACTACACATATTCTAAAATCTCCACATATCGAATTACTATTTTCCTTCAAATATTTGGCCATTTTTGTAATAAACTTAACGTTATAACGATTTTTCAAAATAATAACTTCTTTTATGCCCTTTTCAATACAAAAAGTGACTATGTCTCTCGACAACTCGTCTCGCGATGATGCCGATAAAGATTCATAGTTTACGTAAATACTCGAGTTTTCTGGCACATACATTAAAATGCGCGACTTTGAAAATACTTTTTCACCATTAGTGTTACGTAACATCTTCTCCCACTCATTCAAACATATCTCAATGTCATTTCCTTGTTTTTTAAGAACCTCCACGATCCTAGGGTGATCAGTCCTAGATACCACAGGGTCCGTATCACAAACATTTGGTTCTTCCAACTGTTTGTACTGCGCTCTCGTCATTACGGATATAGTTTTTTCACGCATGGTTTTCAAATCTTCACTTGAAATTACTATCCTAGAAAGTGCATCAGCTAATACATTTTCTTTCCCCTTAATATACTCGACCTCAAAGTCATACTCTTCTAAACATAAACGAAACTTAGTTAACCTACTTGATGGATCTGTCATGTTAAACAAGTATAATAGTGGCCGGTGATCCGTTTTTACAACGAACCTCCGTCCATACAAATACGGTCTAAAATATTTAACTGACCATACTATAGCCAATAACTCCTTCTCTATAATAGGATAATTTAACTCACTTTTCCCCAAAGACCTACTAGCGTATGCAACGGGTTTACCGTTCCCATTACACAAAACACTTCCTACCGCATAACCCGAACTATCGGTTTGCAATATAAACGTGTTGTCTTCAGAAAAATTTGGATAATCCAACACTGGTGGATTCATTAACGCTTCCTTAAGCAACAAAAACGACCTCTCACATTCATCGGTCCAACTAAACACTACATCCCTCTTACATAGCTTATTCATAGGTATCACTATACTAGCAAAATTTGGTATGAATTTCCTATAATAATTTGCAAACGCCACAAACCGCTTTACTTCATCAACTGCCGATGGACGCGGATATTTCTTTATGACTTCTACCTTTTCAGGATCTGGTGAAATACCTTCCGCTGAAATTACGTGTCCTAAATAAAGTATTTGTTTTTTCATAAATTCACATTTGGATGGATTCAGTTTAAGATTGACCTTTCTCAGGCGAGAAAACACTGACATAAGGTTTCGGTTGTGCTCATCCAAATTCCGCCCGAAAATAATTAAATCATCCAAATATATCAAACATTTGTCATAATTTAATCCTGACATGGCTACAGTCATTAACCTGCTAAAAGAACTTGGACTTATCTTTAACCCCATTGGTAATCTACACATCTGATATTGCCCTTTATCTGTCGTGAAAGCTGTGTATTTCCTACTACTTTCATCTAAAGCACACTGATAATATGATTGTGATAGATCACAGTGGCTAAAGTAAACTGCACCCGACAATGAATCCAAGATTTCATTAATATTTGGCAAAGGGAATTTATCATCCTGTATCTTTTCATTTAACTGCCTGTAGTCTATTACTACACGCCATTTTTTCTCCCCATCACGATCTGCCTTCTTGGGTACAACCAAAACAGGACTAGACCACTCACTAACCGCCTCCTCAATAATATTACTACCCAGCATCTCCTGCACTTGCCTATCAACCTCCTTTTTCTGTACATAAGGTATTCTATACTGTTTCCTGTAAACTGGAGTAACATTATCTTTCAAACGTATTGACTGCTCATATACATTCGTGACATCCAATTTATCTCCCGGAATATAAAAAATATCTGGATATTTTGCACATATTTGCTCAACTGACAACCGTTCCTCGGCATTCAAATAATCAAGATTAAGCAAAGAAAATATTTTCTTAACACGTTCAACACTTACTTCTGTTTCCGCAAAACTACAACAATTAAAATCACTTAACGGATAGACTTCTACATCGGACATACTACACACAACTTCCTCCGTGGTTGTGTTTAAAATCCTAATGGGCATCATCCCATTCTTAGGTCTAGCTACTACATTTGCTAAGAAAACCCCTTCTCGCAACTCTTTCCTAAACACTACACAATCTTCTGCTCTATTAACGGGCAAATACTTAACCATTTCACAACGCGGAGAAATAGTTAAAGAATAATTATAGGATTTAAGTGGCATCGAAACCGTCTGCTGCTCACGGTTCTTTAGAGATAACCTGTTCCCCGAAAAGTCTATAATACCACTATACGCCTGCAAGAAATCCTGGCCTAATATGCCAACTGACCTACATGGCAAATCATTGAATATATAAAACTTATGCACGAACGAACATTGTTCGTATTCCAACGTCAAATATACATAACCTATAGCCCGTAAACTACCCCCTACACCATTAATCATTAATTCTTCCTTAACTACTTTACAGCACAAAGCATTATTCCTCAAGAAATTACTTTTTATTGCCGATATCGACGCACCCGTATCGACTAACCATTCCGAATCCACATTATTTGCTAGAAAATTCACCCAGTTAACACTATTGCAAGCTAAAATATGCTTAGCCTCGAAAAAACTGCGTTTCATTCAATTGTCTGCCTTCGCTACTTCGTGACATTGACACTGCACTTGAGTCAGCATCGCCCCGCATGTGCTCTAGACACGCTACGCGCTGTCGACCTTGCTGAGTCTGCCGTCCACGATGAGTACTATTGCTATGACCGCGCATTCCACTACTATACCTTACGTTTCCATTTCGGTACGTACGCCCAACAGCTGTTTTTTGCTGCGCGTATCCATTACCTACAGCGTGCCGCCTATAGTTATTTCCACGACCCCTATTTCCCGTAGAAAAACTACCACCCGCGGACCACCGCTGGAACGTCATGACTTGACCCGACGAAGCACAATTTTCGTCTTCCGCTACCCTGATAGCATCTTTCAAACAAGTCAAGTTCCGTGCCGTAATAATTGTACCAAGACGCTGATTACGAAGTCCGTCAGCAAACTTTTTAACCGCATACTTCTCATTTAAAGGCCGCAAAATTTTATAAGCTTCCGAATTTTCCCCGGCTTGAGAAATAGTCAAATCTACCATTAACTTCTCTATCTCTGCCCCGAAATCCGTGACCGACCTATCATTTTGCCTAGCGCGAGCAAATTTGGCTTGCACTGCAACGTCTGACTTAACCGTCAACAAATGCTTCTTCATGTCCGTTAAAAGACTGTCTACAGTCGTATAAGTAGAGGACAATCGCATCTTAGCCCCCTGGGTAAGTCGTGTAGTTAGCACGAATCTAATTAAATGAGCACTATCAGCCGCTTCTAACATAGAGCTGTATAAATCTATGGCATCAATCAAATCTTGGGTTACCTGCTTGTAGGGAATTTACTGGGTCTAGCGACTCACCCGCTTCAACCTTCCCGCAGCCACAGTCCGAGGGTCCTGGCTTGGTAGAACGTCGGGGTTTGTCGGCAGAGCACACCACAGGGAATCTCCAGTCAATAATCCCAAACATATAGGTCCATAGGTCACGTAAACACTGTCTTCCAGGAAGATGAAAGGGGAACTTTGTTTTTAGGGCACTCGATCAAACGGGAAACACTAGCACTGCATTCGGCGCGTGCGTTCGCGATGGAGTCCGTTTTTTTACTGTTTTTGGTGGTGGTGCGAACTTCACACCAACGACCATTCCTCAAGGAAAGGATGCGTTCCAGTCGACGCAGTTTATCGTCGACCCAGTATACCAATGAAAAATGAAAAGAACCACGTGTATGAACCAAATTGTGTCATCTTATCCTAACACGAATAAAGGAATATTTAAACAAAATATAAACAAAAAAAAACATAAAACTGTTTCGAGACGAAACATGCCGCTCACCTTAAAAGCACGTAGTTGCTTTTAAAGCTACTAAAGTTTAAACTAATATCGAAAAGAAGTGCAACTTAAAACTAAGATTCGTAATGATTCCAATTATTCTAGAGGAAGAGGACATATTTTAACGACTGGTCGTTTATAAAGGGAGTTTCCCATTTTCAGAGTCACTACGCGAGTGACATTGTCAGAGCCGGGATGTAGAGCGTGGATGCGCGCCAACTTCCATTGCAACGGAGGCAAATGGTCGTCGCATACCACCACAACAGTGCCTTCACGAAGGGCAGTGCCTCTGTCCTGAAGCCACTTGCTGCTCTGCTGTAACTCATGGAGATATTCTTTACTCCATCTTTTCCAGAAGTGCTGGACTGATTGTTGAATCCAGCGCCAACGAGTGAGACGGTTCGGCGTCTCATCAATTAAGGAAACATCAGGCAAAGCCGTCATGGGTTCTCCGATCAAGAAGTGAGATGGTGTTAAGGGTAAGGGATCTGACGAATCCGCACTTAAAACGCAGAGTGGACGCGAATTTAAAACTGCCTCGACCTGACATAGAAGGGTATGCATCTCGTCATATGTTTGAGTGCGTGTACCTACTACACGATGAAGATGGTGCTTAAAAGTTCGAACTCCGGATTCATGAAGACCCCCAAAATGGCTCGCGTAAGGGGGTTGAAAGTGCCACGTGATACCTTGCTGAAGGGTTTGCTGATTAAGCACACTTTGTACCGTGTCATTGCGTAAAAACGCATAAAGTTCTTTTAAATAATTGTCACTTCCGATAAAATTCTTTCCACAATCTGAATATATATCAGTGCATAAGCCACGTCGGGACGTGAAACGGCGCAGGGTTGCTAAAAAGGCTTCCGTCGAAAGCTCAGAAACTAACTCGAGATGTATCGCCTTAACGCTCATACAGACGAAAACTGACACATAACATTTTATAATTTTCGCGTTGCGCACTTTATTGGCGCGAACGTAGAATGGTCCGGCAAAATCTACCGCGGTCTTTATAAAAGGTCGCGCGGGGCGGACGCGGACTGCAGGGAGCGGTCCCATGCGCGGTTGGTTGCGAGCGGGTCGCGCGCGAAAGCACGGCACGCATCGATGAATGCGTTGACGAACGATGTCACGACTCGATAAAATCCAATACCGTTGCAAAAGTGCATGTCGCACAGACTGCGGCCCCGCATGTAAATTACACAAATGTGCGTCATCAATAATCAGATCAGTCAAAGGGTGTTTCTTAGGTAAAATCAGTTGGTGCTTAGATTCAAACGGTAGAAGCGATTTGTGGATTCGACCACCAACCTTAAGTAACTCGTCCGTATTGTCCAAGAATGGCGTTAAGCGTCGTAAACGCGTGGACGGTAATTTACCTTGTGCGATCTTTGATAAGTCTTCGTAAAAAATGGACTGTTGTGTTACCTTGATAAGTCGCGTTAAAGCGAAATTATATTCGGGCACAGTAATGTGCACCGGGAAGATTTGCTTTGCTCCTTTACATTTATTAAAGAAACGAAATATAACCGCTGTGACGCGAACAAGTTTGCCGAGCGACGAAAATCGCGAGATAAAATCAACATCCTGTATAGGCGGTGCCGTAGACGCGGTAGAACACATCGTTCCGTTACGTTTTTCCTCGCACGTGTCCGCTATCGGGGTTTGACCTGGCCAGGAGTCTGGACTTAGACGGAGCCATGAGGGTCCATGGTACCACAAGTCATGGTTTACCAGCGCGGCGGGCAGCAGGCCACGTGACGCGGCGTCGGCGGGGTTGTCGGCCGACGGGACGTGGCGCCAGCAATCCGTGGGCACGCGAGATACGACCTCGCTGACACGATTCGAGACAAACGTTTTCCACTCGTGCGGCGATGAGCGTAGCCATGCTAGCACGATGGAGGCATCGGACCAAGCGTAGACCTGGTCGAGGCTTACATGATTACTGTAGGTAAGTGTTACCTTTTCGAGTAATTTAGATAAAAGGACAGCGGCCATTAATTCGAGGCGCGGAATGGTAAGGCACACACGCAACGGTGCAACGCGGGTTTTTGCCATAATTAGATGAGTTTGAATAAGACCATCATTATTCTGATAGCGTATGTATACACACGCTCCAAACGCCTTACTGGAAGCGTCAGCAAAACCGTGAATTTGGATTGGCGTTGAATTATCATTTTTAAATATGTGACGCGGGAACGAAATTTGTGATATGAGTGGTAGCTCAGAAACGAAAGAGGTCCACGAATTGGTTATGTCAATGGGCGGCGCATCGTCCCAGTCCACGTTGGCTATCCACAAAAGTTGGATCAAATGTTTGGCAAACAGTGTAACCGGTGATAATAATCCAAGAGGATCGTAAATTTTTGCTATCTCCGAAAGAATGACACGTTTTGTACATTTTTGAGATGAAACTTGCACTTTAAAATTAAATGAATCGGACTTAGGGTTCCACTGTAGACCAAGGACCTTGACCCTTTTATCATTTTCCATTTCAGCGAACGGAACGTTCTCCGGCCGCTCACCATGAGACTGGCGGCAGCGCCGCAGCGAGTAACGCGGGCGCATTGCTATGCCACTTACGCAGTTCAAATCCTGCCGTCCTACAAATACCTATTAATTCGTGCTGCAGAGCGAGTGCTCGGGCTACTGAGTCTTCGCCAGAGACGACGTCGTCCACGAAGACGTCATTGAGTAAAACGAGCGAGGCTAGTTTGAACCGGTCGGCCTCATCGCGAGCGAGCTGTTGAATAGTACGCAAGGCGAGATAAGGTGACGAGTTTACGCCGAATGTGACGGTACGCAAGCGGTAGTCCTGTAAGGGATCATCTGGTGATTTACGCCACACGATACGCTGAAAGTCCCTATCACTTTCACGAACTAGTATGTTACGATACATTTGTTTTATGTCGGCCGTAAGCGCGACGGAATGGACACGAAATTTAAGAAGTACGTCTACTATGTCCCGGTGAAGCTTCGGACCCGTTAGTAGAACGTCATTTAGCGAATAACCACTCGTCGAGCGACACCCGGCGTCGTATACAACACGAGTGGGCGTCGTGCTAGACTCTTTGACCACGCAGTGGTGTGGAATGTAATAACATTTGTCAGCTGGAGGTTGAACATCGACAGGCTCCATGTGGTTGAGTTCCACGTACTCCTGGAGGCACGCGTGATATTCATCCTTCAGCTTAGGGTTACGTTCTAGCCGATACTCGAGTTTACGGAACCGTGCTAGCGCAGTAGGCCGCGACTCGCCGAGGGGCGGTGCGTCGGGCTTGAACGGGAGGGCGACCACGTATCGCCCGTTCGTGTCACGAGTATGCGTATTTTGATAAAATGATTCACATATCGTTTCTTCGGGAGTGTAACTCCGCTTCTCTGGTATTGACTCCAGCTCCCAAAACTTCTGAAGATTGTCGTTGTCAAACGAGCTAAAACACACTTGAAGTGGAGTCGGAACAACATTATCGAAATTTAATTTACCTAAAAGCAAATAACCTAACACACTATTCATAGCGATCGGTGTACCCGGCGGGCCCGATATAATGTTGCCTAGTAACACGTGAGATAGTATATCTGCTCCTAGTAACATCTCCACGGACTGCGGCGTATGAAACTCCGGATCGGCTAAGTTTAAATTTTTTATGTGTGACCATCCCGAATAAGGCAGTGGTACACTTGGCATTTTCGAAATTAATTCGGGCAAAATTAATGCATTAACTGGAATGACGGGCTGTTGTTTACCTATAGGCGTAATTGAACACGAAACTAAACCCTTTGAATGGACGGGCTTGGTGTCGCCAATACCGAACACCGGCACATTGCTGTACCTGCGCGCTAAGCCGAGTCGTTGTACGCATGCTTCCGTAATAAAACACGCCTGGCTACCTGTATCAATTAGGCAACGCACCGTGGATACTTTGGTGTGATCCACGCACACATCAATTAACGCGGTTGACAATAAAACAGTCTGTGTACGAGCGAGAGGTAAATTAGATGCACAGTTTCCATGAATCGCGACGGAAACAGGCATTTCCTCCGTGGGGGGAAGCGGGACGACTACAGGTTGCGCGACTTCGTTTATGATCGGTAATGCTTGAGTTGAAAAATGAATTAAACTATGATGTCTTTTATGACACGTTCTACACACGAAATTTGATTTGCAGTTTTTTACGTCGTGCCCGACGTTCAAGCAATTATAACACACATTTTTGTTTTGCACGAAAGCGCACCTATCATGAGGTGACAGATTTAAAAACTCGGAACATTTTGTCAACAAGTGTGAACCGTTGCACTGCACGCAAGGTCGTGCCTTATTTTTATCGACCGTAGGTCGAGTTTGGTCTGACGCTTGAACATTCGCGGGAAACGCGCGTTTTGCCGAAGAGACACCGTTCGCATTGGCGTCTTTGTTACCTACCCGAAATGTAGATTGCTTATTAGTTTGCGGCGCGGAGGTACTTATGGAACTAGATGATGCAATCTCGTCCGCTGTTATTTCCCGTTGCAAGTATGAAATCAGCGTGTTGACATCGGGAATATCGGACGGACTGGTTAACGAACGCTCGAAGCCCTTTCTCAGACTGTTAGGTATTTTACGTAGTAAAATGTGCAACAGAACGAAATTCCACTGCTCTGTCGGAAAGCCCATGACTTCTAATGCCTTAATGTTTTCCTGGTAGGCATTTAGTAATTTTCGTACACTAAACGAAGATTTCTCGGAGCACTGTTCTATGTCTAAAATTCGATCTAAATGTTTTGATGCAATAACCCGTTTGTTTTCATAGCGGGTTAACAAAATGTCTAAAGCGATGGAATAGTTATCTTCCGTTATAGGTATCGACTTAATTAGGTTATACGGCTCATTTTTAACGGTAAGAAGAAGGTACCTAAGTTTTTCCGTATTCGAGTAGGCATTGTTGCTATGCACGAGTGATTTGAATAAATCGTAGAATGATGGCCAATCTGTAGGATCGCCTTTGAATTCTGGTAAAGGTAAAGTAGGTAGGTTTCGCCTATCGTTACCTATCGCCTCAAAAGAAAAATTACTTGAACGATTAAGACGCCTTTTTCGCTCCTCGTCTGCTTTTAACGAGTTTAAATGACCGACGATTTCGTAGTACAAGTCATTAAAATCATTACGAATTTTTATGTTCTCATCTTTGCAAAAAGATTTGGATTGAATTAGCGTCTTTTCAATCTTAGCCTGAACCTTATTGAACTTTCTTTGGTGAGCCAATAAATCTGTTGTTCGCGACCGAAACTGTTGCTCATTTTGATTCGCAAGTAAAAGAATTCGTTTGCGTTCATCATAAATTAAATCCCTTTCGAATATGTCTTGTTGGCAAGAAGATGCTTCGTCATCCGGCATTTTGTGAAACAAAGATGGCGAATTTTACACACCGTACCTGCGCGTGCAAGACGACACAATTTGGAAGATATTATCCGGTTCGTAGGAACAAACAATTATGTAGGGAATTTACTGGGTCTAGCGACTCACCCGCTTCAACCTTCCCGCAGCCACAGTCCGAGGGTCCTGGCTTGGTAGAACGTCGGGGTTTGTCGGCAGAGCACACCACAGGGAATCTCCAGTCAATAATCCCAAACATATAGGTCCATAGGTCACGTAAACACTGTCTTCCAGGAAGATGAAAGGGGAACTTTGTTTTTAGGGCACTCGATCAAACGGGAAACACTAGCACTGCATTCGGCGCGTGCGTTCGCGATGGAGTCCGTTTTTTTACTGTTTTTGGTGGTGGTGCGAACTTCACACCAACGACCATTCCTCAAGGAAAGGATGCGTTCCAGTCGACGCAGTTTATCGTCGACCCAGTATACCAATGAAAAATGAAAAGAACCACGTGTATGAACCAAATTGTGTCATCTTATCCTAACACGAATAAAGGAATATTTAAACAAAATATAAACAAAAAAAAACATAAAACTGTTTCGAGACGAAACACTGCTCATCCCCATTCATTTTCGGGAGTAAGCTAACCGCCGTTTTCAATGAAAACCTTTCCAACGCCATCTCTGTATCGGTTCCGGTACCGTTTTCAAACTTAATAGTGTCTACATACAAATTTTCTATTTTACTCACTAGCTGTGCTAATTCCTCCGAAAATTTGCTACACTTAGAAACTACACACTTAAATTTACAATACAGGGCTTTTACCTCGCTTATCTTTCCATCAAAATTTTTGCCTTTACGCCTACTGGGACCTAACTTGACAATTGATTCCCTCAATAACTTAAGCTGTACAAACAGTGACGTTAACTCCACTTCCATTCAAAATTAATGCCTCTAACTGATAGATGACCGAAAATACTCGCCACTACACTTAAGTTCAAATCACATCACTTACTCCTCTTGTCGCTCCGCCAGCTCCCGGTCAGGCCATCTGCACAGCTCGCTGCACCTCACGCTGATTGATCTTCTCTTCGATCCAATTCTGATGACACCTCCTGTACAGCCGGACTGCCACGCCAATGATGACAATCGCCAAACACACGGCGATAAACAACAGCATCGCGCTGATGGTGGATATCTGCTCTTGTGTTACTGTCGCGGTATTTGAACCACCCGCTGCTGTCTGGGCTATAATAACCTCTTCCTTGGATGACGTGGTCCCCATGGCCTGTGACTAACCAACTGCCGAGAAACTGACTGAAGCCGACTGAAGTGACTCCGATGAGATCCCGGTCGGGCAACTATAACGCCGTCCAGTCGACTGGCAGGGTCGCCATGCGCTACGGAGCGAGTTGCAGCCTGATGTTCTCGAACAGCATCAAGTCTCTCCTGACGCTCTTTGGTAGATTCTTGGGATCTTACGATCCTCAATCTTTTAGCTCCTTTGGAACGTTGGGAAAGATTTGACCTCTTTCTAGGCATAGTTATAGTTTTATTCTGAAGATACCTGATCAATTAAAATATAAGTGACTGCTCCCCTGCGTTATCGGGTAGGCTGTACCATGTCACGAAGATAAATGGAAAAGGAAATTAGACACTCAAATAACATAAGCCCGAAGGCATATTTGTTTGATAAAATAAAATAATAAATGGGAGTTTTGGCCAGTAGAGTCAAATTTTCAATGATTCTTCGAATTTTCATCGAAAATCAGTCCTAAACTGCTACCGCCTTCACCGCGTGGAGGTACTCCCAGCTTATGTTATTTTATAATTATACAGTGAAATTAGTGATAGCTTTGATTTCCACATCAGGTGTTCCAGATCTTCAATTTTTATACGTCAACAGAGAGTGCTCATCAGGCTGAACAACTCTTGCTAAGACTTCATTCCTATAATTATATGTTATAGTGTAGCTGGGCGCTTGGAATTCCACAACGCGTGTGCCAGATCTTCAATTTTTATACGTCAACAGAGAGTGCTCATCAGGCTGAACAACTCTTGCTAAAACGTCATTCCTATATATGTTATAGTGTAGGTGGGCTCTTGGAGTTCCACATCAGCTGTTCCAGATCTTCAAATTTTATACGACAACAGAGAGTACTCATCAGGCTGAACAACTCTTGCTAAGACGTCAATCCTATATATGTTATAGTGTAGCTGGGCTCTTGGAGTTCCACATCAGGTGTTCCAGATCTTCAAATTTATTCTCTTAGCAGAAAATGCTCATCACGTGGAACAATTTTGGCTATGGTACCATTTTTGTATCTCTTATAGTTTAGCTGGTCTGTTGCGGTGCTGCATCAGATGTTCAAGTTTCCAAGATAAATTAAAGCCTATATGTTGCCTAGATTTAATATCCATAGAACAAAAAAAAACATTTAAATCCGTCGAGTAGTTCCGAAGATTAGCGTGTAAGTACAAACAAACAGACAAACAGACAGATTTTTTTTTTGGATTCGTGCTCTATTACTGTTTCCAAACCCCCCTCAATAATTATTTTTTTAATATATTCAATGTACAGACACAGTTTTTTACTGTTTTATTATATGTATATTAAGGTTTCAGAATTATAACTAATTAAAAAAACAAACAATCTCAGACGCGTCAATAATTATTTTAACAACAAAATGAAAAAAGTAACTTACAAATCTAATTTACTTAAATCAACACAATTAATCAAAAATAAGACACCAATCAATTCGTTATCGAGAATAGCATGTACTTACAGGGCTCATTTACACCTTTATCAACATAAATTAAATAAACAAACGCTTACAAATCACGTCGACAACTACCGCACCCCAAGCCGACCAACAAGCAAAAATGGCGCCAACGCTGCCTTCCATAGACACAACTTTACAATAAGAACCTATTCCCTAAATCGGCCTATTCTGATATAGCGTCGTCCTCGTCGCAGTCCTCGTGATGCTCGTCGCGCACCGGGGCCAAGTCTGCAGATGAGGGCTCACCACTGCTCCCGGTCACCTCAGCATTAGGTGGTAGGAACGCTGATGATGACCCTGCGCAGGGATCATACACTTCGTCATCTGAAATGTGACCACAATTTATAAAACTTGTGGTATGCTTAACAAGTATTTACACACACAACCTGCAATCAATAAGATAAACATTTTGACGTCATGAGAGCTCTCATTATTTTATTGCTCCGTTTTCATATTGGACCACGACGCGTTGTCGGTGGTGTAGAACTGCATCTGTGAACAAATCAGACAGAAGGCGTCCCCGCTGTCTGAGGTTGACGGAGGCATCGCTGAATCGCACGTCAACTCTTTCATTGTAGACCAATACCTCTCACTACAGGCATGTCTATCAGGACGGAGGCATCACTGAATCGCACGTCCTACATATTTCACATCAGTGAAAAACACATAAGCTCATTAATTTAAGGCGGACGGAGGCATCACTGAATCGCACGTCCCGTTACATAAGTATTTCACATCAGTCAAAAACACATAAGCTCATTAATTTAAGGCGGACGGAGGCATCACTGAATCGCACGTCCTTCACACATGATCCCTGATCACATAGCAATGTGGGGACGGAGGCATCACTGAATCGCACGTCCCACCCAAATAGTCACAATTAGGGTGCCTGTATTTGTACGGGTAAGTAAGCCGATCTGCCAACTTTTAACTACTCGTATTGGAGTAACTAGTTATCTAAATTAAGAAACTAAGGTGTTATAATGTTTTAGTGAATGTAGATAAATGTGATTAAGAAAAGCTAGCTAAACATTGGCGAAACGACTCACTAAGTCCGTACATGTGTAGGGTCATTGCAACTCACCCTCGAAAAAGGCTGCGCATGACTCTGGGCACCACTCTCCGTTCCAGGGTACCATGTATTCAGCAGCTGCCTGGGTGGACTTGCCGTATGAACCACTGATAAGCTTCAACTGGTAACGGTCGCTGGGTAGTACCTTAATCACTCGATATGGTCCACGCATGCCAGGATCTAGTTTTCCTGTAGACTGGGAGTATTTAATTTTAAAAACCAGATCGTTTATACTAAAAGTGCGTGGCGTTCGCCGCTGTCGGTTGACATAAGCGTCTTGTTTAGCTTGGTTTCGAGACAGTAACTGGTGGGCCCTTGTTCTGTCCAGCTCCCGCCGGCCTTCATGGTTCTGACACGTCTCCATAGTGATATCACGAATCAGCGTCCGAACAACCGGTATGGTGGCTTCCGTGCCCACCAGGAGCTTCAAAGCTGAAGTTTGTGTTGTCTTGTGTTTGGTAATGTTCAGGACAAGTTGAAGCTTCCACAGTTGTTCCGACCATTTTGAGTGCTTATGATTTGTTTCTATGCGAATCATATTTAGGACAGTTCTGACATATCTTTCTACTTGTCCGTTGGCATTGTGCATTTCGGGCGTTATGAAATGAATATTACAGCCGAATTCAGCTAAAAGTTTAGAGAATCCCGAAGATTCGAACATTCTCCCGCGGTCGGCTACTAAAAGTTTAGGAGTACCAAATATGGCGTTGGTAAATGTGCGTTTAAGCTCACTCACGTCTTGTTTATAAATTGGATATAGCAAACAATACTTTGTGAAAGAGTCAACTATTAATAAAACAAACTTATATCCTTCGGATTCGGATAATGGACCAAGTACGTCCATATGTAATGTTTCGAAAGGGGTATTAGGCTTTTCCCAGGATGTAATTGGTTGTTGAGAGGCTCTAGGGACGCGTTTACTTGATATGCACACAAGAGTGTTTTATGTATTTTGCTACGAATTGACGGAGCCCGGGAAACCAGAAGTATTTGAGGATTAAGTCGAGGGTTTTCTCCGCGCAGATGTGTTCGTGCTCGTCATGGAAAATTCTCAATAAACTTAACCGGTGACCTTTGGGAATAAAACAAAGAAGCCTGGCTTCTTCGCCCACTGGTGTGTAACGATAATAGAGCAGGTCGTTTTGTTGGACGTACCGTTGAGAGTCTAACTCTCCATCCTGTAATTTCTGCAGAAGACTTTGCGTCTCCTCATCTGCAGATTGAGCAATTTGTGCCCAATTGCGTGGCCTAGATATTTGATGCACTTTGGCATCTGGGATTGGGTTTCGGCTAAAGTAGTCTGCATGTGTCATCATGGTACCTTTTCTATAATCGATAGTGAAGTGAAAGTCTTGTAAGTAAATCCACCACCTGGCGACGCGCGGAAGCAGGTCCTTCTTCTTTTCGGTGGCTTTAAGAGCGTTGCAGTCTGTGACGACTTTGAAGTTTATGCCAACAAGATAATGGCGAAAATTCTGCAGTGCCCTTACAACCGCTAAAGTTTCTAACTCATAAGAGTGATACCTGCTTTCGGCGCCCTGAGTGGCTTTACTATAGTAAGCGACTACATGCTTCGTACCATCAGCCTTTTTCTGCATTTATACTGCACCTTAACTAATGCTGCTGGCGTCAGTATGTACCTCAGTAGGTAGGGACTGGTCGAAGATGGACAGTATGGGTGATTTAGTCAAGCAGTCTATCATCTCTTGCCTAACCCCTTCTTGTTCTGGACCCCAGCAAAAGGGAACATCTTTTTTCATTAAGCGTGCTATGCAAGCGGTTTTTGTAGCGTAATTCCTAATATATCGTCTGAAATACCCTGCCAAACCTAGGAACTGTCGGATTTGTTTCACGTTACGCGGTGTTGGTGCATCTACAAATGCTTGGATTTATCGGGGGCTCGGCCTAACCTGACCTTGACTTATTACACGCCCCAAGTACTCAACTTCCGTGGACAGGAAGGAGCACTTTCGCAAGTTTATCGAAAAACCCGATCTAGTTAGTATTTCCAGAACCTTTTACAATAAGCAAAACCCCTCATTGACAGTGTTGCTCATACAGAGTACGTCATCGACGTGTACTAATACATTGCCCGCCTCAATATGGTCACGGAGGGTTTCGTTAATAATTCTCTGATAGACTATGGGAGAGTTCGTCAAACTGTAAGGCATTCGAAGATACTCGTAATGTCCTTCCGGTGTGACGAACGCAGTCTTGCGAATCGAATCATCTTCAATAGCTATTTGATGAAACCCTGTAGCCATATCAAGGCTGCTCAAGTATTTAAAGTTGCCTAGCCTGTCTATGTGGTCGTCAATCAGTGGATTACCACTGACCGGTACCCATTGGGGTACCGGTCTCTAACAGTCAGTCGATTGAGTGCCCTATAGTCGACACACATCCTGTCGCTACCATCCTTCTTCTTTACCAATATAATGGGGCTGGCATACTCAGAGGTGGAGTCGCGGATGATGCCCTTATCCTTCAAATCGCGCAAAATATCTCGGACTTTCAGTTTCTCTGAGTGTGACAGCTTGTAAGGTCGGTAAGCGACAGGTGTATCGTCCGTGAGCTTTATAGACATCTTACCAGTTGTGACGGTAGTCGAAGCAGTGCCAGTTATAAGGTATTTCGAGAATTGTCTTATTAAGTTTTTTAGACACTCAAGTTCGGCACCCTGAAGGGGTGTGTTGATCTGTAAGTCTTCATTTCGTACTGCGTGTACGGGATTACCAACGGCTCGAGTTAGGCACTATCTATTTTTAGTACGTACGTATGTGATGCCGTCGCGGTTAAGAATATCGGTTCCTATCACAACTGGGGTAGTCATGCACGAGCCTGGCACTACGACAAAGTCAGCCTCAAGAGAGATTTCATCAAACTCAATCGTTAGCGTAACGTAGGAGTCGGCTTGGATGGCGGTGTCGCTGATTCCCTTCAAAACACAGTGCCTAGGTTTCCGTTCACAGTTAAAGTATTTCAATGCATCAGACGATATTAATGAGATATTTAAGGCTCCACTGTCAATAAGGACATCGACAGGGATGCCCTGGATAATCGCAGTCTTCAGGTCGCTGTTTTGCGAGGAACCAGCCACGGGCGTAATGCATAAATTAATGTTTCGCTTATTACGTGAACCTGATCTTTCCTTAGCAAAACAAACGTCTTCACAATGTCCCGGTTTTTTACAGAAGTTACAGGTTGCCTTATTGGCATTACTCGTAGTGGTATTAGACGCCTGATCAGTTTTGGGCTTCTTTGGGCAATTGTGGGATTTATGTCCGGGTTGCCCACAGGCAAAACATTTTAAGTTTGATGAACGATTATTAGTCGGTGGTTTGGAAGGGTGATTCCGGTTTTCTGATTTAGTGCGCGTAGGTTTGGCATAAATGGATAAAAATGAAACTAAATCGTGTATCTGTAGATTGGCGTTGGCAGCCGCAGCCCTAACCTGAGCGTCTGTTATACCGCGAATGACTATCAAAGTTCTCAGTTCGTCGCTTAAACCCTTAACTATTTTGAGGCGTAGCAAAGTCCTTCTCGCATACTCGGCGTATGTGCTATACTTGTCAGAGGTCGTGTGCATCGCATCGTAAAGAATATTTGCGTAATCAAGTTTTTGTGGGCACAAAGGCTTAAACTCTTTAACGAAATTAGTCCATGTTCGGCCTCTAGTCACCCACTCGTTTAGCCAGGTGCGTGCGTCCCCCTTAAGGCATATCGATACGCGCGATAGACACTCCGAGTCTCCCCAGTTATTAGCAACCCTAGCTCGTTCAACCTCTTCACACCACGCGTCTGTGTCATTGATAGTAGGATCGAAGTTATTTTTGTGTTTTGTCAGAGTTTATCGACCTAATTGCTTCAGCTAACATTCGCGCCGAATCCGTCACACACTGTTCGCTGCGTGAGGGTATGTTGACACTCGGTCCTTCAGTCGCAATGCTCTCAGTTGTGGGTATATTTAACGCGGCCGCAGGACTAGGTAACAAAATCTCAGATATCGGTTTTCTGGCCTGAAGGGCCTGGCCGTTCTCTAATTCACTAATGTGGGGAGTGTGAGACCTTGTCGGCGTGTTGTTTTGAACTAGCTGACTATGGCACTCGGTCACATTACGTGAAGTGGGACGTTCTGATTCTAATGATGATGAATAATGAATTAAGGTTTCAGAATTATAACTAATTAAAAAAACAAACAATCTCAGACGCGTCAATAATTATTTTAACAACAAAATGAAAAAAAGTAACTTACAAATCTAATTTACTTAAATCAACACAATTAATCAAAAATAAGACACCAATCAATTCGTTATCGAGAATAGCATGTACTTACAGGGCTCATTTACACCTTTATCAACATAAATTAAATAAACAAACGCTTACAAATCACGTCGACAAATACCGCACCCCAAGCCGAACAACAAGCAAAAATGGCGCCAACGCTGCCTTCCATAGACACAACTTTACAATAAGAACCTATTCCCTAAATGTATTATTATTATATTATATGTATATAGAATATAGATTTTAGATCTAAAATTCGCAAATTCGTGAATAGAACACAATCAGTTGTACCGTTATTTTTCCATTCTAAGTTCATCGGCTTAGCTCTAACCATGTTGGGGTTAGATTCCAGTCTAACCAGATGCAGCCGTATTTTACATGGACCGCCGTTGACCAGTATTTTACATGACTTCTTATGTGACAACCATAACCCATTTACTGTGTAATACTATAAATCCATTGGTATGACTGCTTGTCAGAATTTTGGGTTTTTGGACTACCTTAATAGCTTTTGCAGTCTTCACTTAGTTTAATTTAAAGAAAAACAGCGTTTCTAAGTATATTTTATAGTGATTCAAACATCATATCATAATTCATAGTATCACTACGTTCATAGTATCACTATATTATGTAGTGATGAACCATTATTACTGTCAGTGGTCAGTGACACGAGGTTTCATCCTAATTACTTGTGTTTGTCTCAACTCCGTAACGACCACCTTACATGGCGACCCTGCCGGGATTGGAATACAAACCTGGCAGGCCTGCCTTGGACTTGCAATTTATTTATTATTATTTATTTGACTGCTTCGTTGGTCTAGTGGTCGCAAGCGCGACTGCTGAGCATGAAGTCCTGGGTTCGATTCCCGGGTGGAACAAATTGTTATTGGGTTTTCCATCAGGGATTACACATCAGCAGCCACGGAGTAAGGATTTGCGCCCGGTTGATGGCTATAGGCTCGCCCTCTATTACATGGGACAAAAATAACAGGCGAAAGGTGGGTATACTATTAGGTACACCTGTGCCCAACCCATCGGGGATTACAGGCGTCATTTTATGTAAGTTTTTAGCCTATTTCATCCCACTGGGCAAAAATCCTACATTTGTCTAATTCTATTTCTATTTTGGGCACGTGTAGCCCAATCTTGCCTATACTGTGTCAAGCTCGTACCGCCATCTTCGCATGGGTCTGTTGCAATGTCGCCAGTCGTTTTCTGGAACTTACTTTGTGGTTGGTGTAACCCATGATCCGTTTCGATATGCGACAGACGTGTTCGGCCCCGCTTGCCAAACCTCAAGCTTGAACCTTTTAGTGAGCTGTCAAAGGCCAGATGGACTTCCATGACGTCTTAAGAGCGGCCAACCCGTCATACTTTTCATACAAACGCTCGTACGTGATTATGCAGTTGTTACACATCTATTTTGATTATGATTTTTTTAAACTAATAGGTATTTTGTGCACTATATCTAGGTTTCTATGGGAGCAAAACATACAAAATTGTATAAACAAATTCAGTATAAGCCTCCAAAAACGGCTGTTTTGCACAAATTTTACCTGAACCTTGGCCGTTCATAATGTACTCATAAACTCTAAAAGTAAAGAAACCATCATGATAGAAACCTACAAGCTTTTCGACCATGCTCGCGTTGACGATAGACGGGCCGAGAAGGGCCCTCTTAAAGAATTATTGAATAATTTAATTCCTGAGTGGGAAAGAGATGAAAGTAGACATCACGCATAGTAGCACCATCTGTTTCCCAATCTGGAATAAGATTAAACTAATGTACTGCTTAAAGACGTCATGGTAACCCACCAGTTCAAGCGCCGCATGTAACCTAAAAAATGCGTTGGGTATTCCATGACGTACGTATTTGTTAGTAACGCCTTGAACACTATACAATATGTAGAAAAATGCAAAAAAACTCAAGTATTTCTGATCTAAAGAGGCCTTAACCTCCCCCGTAACACAGCAATATTTTACCCAGCCTCCCTGAACTTTAATGCTACAGATTAACTATACCCGGACAATAGATTTACATTAACCGACAATTCACAGAAATTGAGATAAGACCCGCTAACCGTGGGGCTTACAGGGATATGAATATAATATATATGTTATTTGTATCCGTCCTGGCTTGTTCAGTGGGGTGCATATTAATGTTGGTTTACCTCGAATATTACATAGAACATTAAAGGACAAGGTTATGATTTTAGCAAGCATTTTGTCCGCGATACAATTACTTTATCTAAATGAGAGCCGTATTGTGTTTATACCGGTTGTTGTATTCAAGAATAAAGTATGCGTGTTAAGATGGATGCGCAAGGGTAGCCCGCGAAATTTAAATTTTCTTACGTTTATTGCAATTTGCAGGTCAGTGTCAGGTTGTATGTTGATGAAAATATGAATCGCGCCAGCAACACGTATGGAGTTATAGAATTATAATTATTCAAATCATCAATACAACCCTCCAAGTTCATTTTACCCCATTGAGTGACTTTTTCATGAAATAATTATTGAATGGGGTTAAGTGAACTTGGAGGGTTGTATTGATGATCTGATTATTTCTTGACTGATTTGATCCTCAATAAAATAAGTAGGTATTTCAGTAAAAGTCTACCGCTGAGTTTATTGGACAGTGTAGGTACCTAACTTAGTTTCTAATAAATACCTAAATACTTGGGTACCTAATGCTTGTTTCTCGTTTTCACGAACACTAATCGTCAACTAAATCCATACCTTCTCCGCTCCGCGGATTTTTTAAGTATCGACCAGCGTAATGGCCTGGCTACAGTTTCTGGCGGCGCGTTAAGTGGTACGGCGGCAGGCGGCGCGATTTGCGGTGGTTGGCGCTTGCCGCGCCTCACGCCGCGCCGCTCTTGGCTGTCGCCAGGAGGTTCGATAAAGAAAATGAGGATAAATACCTTAAAAATCTTATTCGAAACAAAAGGGTTTTCTCTAAAAGAAACATTTCTTGTTTGCGCTATATCGCCGTCTCAGCGGTCGTTATTGTCATGATAATGATATTTATTTGTTTACCTTTACACTTTAACTTTACTGGATGCGATGGAATTAAGTTATGGTATTTTTTATTTGATAACATAACATCACGGTTGTAATCCCCGATGGGGTAGGCAGAGGTGTACCTAATTGTACACCCAAATTTCATCAGTAACGTTTTTAAATCCTTGAGTCGATGTTCTATAGTCCAAGATACATATTTTCACTGCGAATATATCTAGAGAGTATTATTACACCTAAGATGTCCTGGGTACGACTCCCGGGTCGGGCAAAGTGTTATTGGGTTTTTCCATTAGGAATTTCGCAATAGCAGCCCCGGAGTCTGGGTCTCACGCTCGAAAATTTTCTGCCTCTTCCATCAATCCTAACTCTGTGGGGATTTTTTTTCTCGGAATTCAACGACGAACGAACAATAAACAGTCACCTTCGCGTTATAAATTAATAAAGAATGCAATAAACCTTATTTATATGACTATTAAGTTACTTTTTACAAGTTTTTATTCAACAACTTAATTCTGGCAAACAAAGCATGAAAAGCTCAGAGTTTCATCTTGTTAGATTGCTGCAAAAAATTTACAACCTTGATTACCATTTTGATGATGATGATTGAGCACCACACCATGAAGGTATTTTTTTAATCAATTATTATGAAAGGTTGTATCATGCAACATTAAAATGAAAATTAAAGAAATAGATGAATGGATGGATTAGGTACTTATAGGAAGAAAAGAAATGCGTAAACGTTAAATATTTTATTATATGACTGTTAAGATTGTGTCAAATAACTATTGTTCAAAATGGAATGATATTATTTCTGTTTACGACAATTAGTACATAAAATAAATTTCAAATTCTAAGTACCTAAAATAAATTAAAACTACATTCTTTTTTTATTCTTAATCGTTTTGTAGTCTGTTTTCACTTTTTTTTTTAAATTGTATTTAAAATCAAAGCATTTATTTCAAGTAGGCCAGTTACAGGCACTTTTGAACTGTCGAAACAAAGATAACAATGAAATGTAGCTACAGTTCCAGTCGCAAGGCAAACTACTGATACACCTCGTCTGTAAAACGATAAAAAATCACGGCTAAAATTTGTTATATTTATTTGACTTTCGAAAATTACGACGACAGAAAATAAACCGATTGTTTTGTTTCGTACAGCACAAAACTATTTAACACGTTAAATTATATCGTGTGTATTATCGAATTTATTAATCGTGTCACTTTTTTATTGCTAATATATTTTTTTTTGATAAAAGAAGATGGTGATAATTAAATTAAATGTGTAAATTCGACATAAACATGAATGTGTTTGGGTTACAGTATGTTTAAACCAAACAGACTATTATAATAATTCAGACTTACAGGAACATACTTTCGTCATTCATTAAACTACCAACAGTCTGGCAAAATCAAAATCGTTTTTACTGGGAACACTGATGGCATTCATTTTTTTTGGAAATTTGACTTCGTTTCGTACGGTTTTTTTGGTTAATCTGAAGGAAATTTTGCTAACTTACTTGTGCAATGTAACACCACATGTTTTATTCATATTTTGAGATCGTGACATACAAATTTTAACAGCACATTTCCCCATTTTGATATTTTTTTAGTTCTAAGCAATTACTCACATGACGTCAACTTGACAACTGAAGGCAGATACGGCTATGGACATTTACGACGAGGCAACGCTTTGGCGGCGATAACTGCTGATCTAGTATATATAACATCATTGCTTTATGCTATACTTACACTTGTCATACCATATACTATTTATCATTCTTTTTTATTGGTTTGTTTGTTTATATTCAGCGAATCGATCTAAATATGATTCGTTTTCATAGAAATAAACTATTAATTTTCATCATTTTCAATGTTGTGACATGTACAGTCTGTCTATAAAGTCATGAAAATAATGTTTGAGGAACTAACATTATTCAAAAGTAGGGCAACACTAAATCATAGTACATCGAATGTCATCAGCTGTCAACAACTTATTTTGTAACTCGTTATCTATTGCATTTTTTATTGCTTTTCAAATCTAATTGGATAAAACTTTGACGAAACGTGTGAACTAAGAGGAAAACAAATTGGAGTGGAGCTCGGGAAATTATTTGTAAAGTGTACGTTGATGTTTGTTAGAACACCAACCTGCACAAATTATATCAAATTTGGATGATGTATAAGCTCGAACAGCAGCTATGGCAGGTATGTAATCGTGTTACTGTTTGTTTTTTATCTACCAGAAGTTATAAATTTACTAAATATACGATTTTAAGACTAAAATAAAGATTGTTTAGATTGCGCATTAATAGGTTAGATTCCAAATCTAAATAAGCCATATGCGACTAGAACTTTTGATACTTTTGGGTGATTAACTATACCGCTGACTATGTTATATCATGTTTGAAATTAAAAATAGTATTTACTGTTAGATACTACTTTTTTTTAATCTTTCTTTCAGGAAACAGAGTAAAGTGAGGTGTATTGTAGATGAAGGCTATAAAAATGATGGCAAATTTGGAAACCCTGGCAAACACAGATCAAGATATAGATGAGTAATTAGTCATTCGCCTAGGCTAGGCAAAGATAGCAGCAGCAATGACAGCAGTAGCCAAGACGTTGTTAGTGACGCAGCTGACAGTGAAAATTCTTTTTTTAACGTAGAATATTTGGAATCAGATGATGAAAATTATTATGTTAAGGGATATTTTTCATTAATAAAAAAGTTTAAACATGTAATAATAAAAAATATGTATGAACATTTTTCTTTTATTTACTCATTTTATTTGAACGACAGAAACTATAGATTTGTGCTATCTGATCGTTTATGCAAACTAATGTAGGTATTTCGTGATGGCCCAGAGGTTGCGGCTTCCCCCTTCAGCATGAGGTTGTGGGTTCAAATCCGGGCCTTTTTTGTTTCACCAATGATATGTATGATATAATGATAAATTCCTTCACCAATGTGACTTTCTCAATTCATATGTACTTTCTAAGTTTATCTTGGACATCACAGACATTGGTGATGGAAAATATCGTGAGGAAACCTACAGGGCTATTGCGGATCTCTGTTGCAGTTCATAGTGATCATCACTTGGCGAGTTTTGATATACTACCCGTGCAGAACAGTAATTGTATATCAAAATTCGCCAAGTGATGATCACTATGATCTGTCTACAGAGATACGCAATAGCAGGGCTATTGCGTATCTCTAAAAAAAACCTGGATAAACCTGGACATCTAAAAGTCTGAAATCGCCAACCCGTCTTAAGCAAGCGTGGTGATCAATGTTCGTGCCTTCTCTGTTGAGAAGAAGCCTTTGCCCAGCAATGGGACAATAATAGGCTGGTACCTATTATTATTATTTATAATGAAGGTCGCATCTTCGTCTATGGTTTCTGTAGATTTTTTAAGATCTACGGATTTTACCTTTTCTATCCAGTTTAAAAAAGCATCTACGAGTAAAAATTGTTTTCATTAAAACCAGGTTTGCTTCTAATATAAAATAATGTGCTAGTATCAAAATCAATTTAGTCACACTATACAGGGTTGCTACGTGCACGACCGCAGCGCCCTCATTTTTTTTCATGACTTTATAGACAGACTGTATGTCAGATTTGCCAAACTGTCAGTTACTTTTTCTTGAGTTTCTTACCAGCTTAATCTATGATGATTACTTTTTGGTTTATATAATTAAAATTATATTTAAGTATCAATGTTTAGCCGAAATATTGTATTTTATAGATAATAACGATGGTTTACTAATAACTTAATTTTAAATTTATTTATAAATTCTTGACGCACTCATGGTTTTATGAAGGAAGTTTGTTAAGTCCTGGCCGACTACACTTGTCAGATGAGATGATTATATGGCCGCAAGAAGAAAACAGAGATTGGAAAATGAGAAAGAGACTACTCTGGGAAACGAGCTGACGAACCGAAAGACTGAAGGAATTCTTCAATTTGGAGACAAAACAGATTCTACAAGGTGATCCATCTAAAGATACACCAGGGACTACTACTCTCAATCTTATTTAAAAAAACTGTCTTTATGCCTGCCCGGGTGTTAGTCTCGCGGCCCCCGTTAAGGTTGGTGATCTAACTAAAAAATCTACGGAGCCTCTACTCCCGTTCTTCGAAACGCCGCCTTCCTGTGGAGCAGACCTGAAAGAACTACATTTATTGTCCTACACCACCACCCCAACGTTTGATCGTGCTTCATCAACAGAGCTACTAATCGTGTGTACACACTATAAAACTACTTCCAGAGTGTGGGTTAGATAGGTCTTTTTTTATAATCACTTGTAATTTTATCTCACTTGGAAAACAATCATTTTCCATTTTTATTATTTTTTACACACCACTCACTACTTTTACCCTCGGGTATTTGTCATCCATTCTTCGCTGGTGAGTGTTCTTAAAACCATTCGTGGACACTTATAAGTTGGGGTTTGGCTTACTCTACGACATGCTATAGGAGAATATCCTATAGACGTTGTCACCTACACATAACTCTATACACACGATTAGTAGCACTGTTAAGTGCTACTAATCGTGTGTATAAACTATAAAACTACTTCCAGAGTGCGGGTTAGATAGGTCTTTTTTATAATCACTTGTATTTTTTATTTCATTTGGAAAACCATAATTTTCCACTATTAAATTTTTATATGTACAAGTCTACTTTCATCCTTTAATTTTTAATAGGATCAAGTAGATTTGCTACAGTATACTAATGCTGTAACATAATTAAATATGTAACATATTATTAAATTGTAAAAACAAATAATTATAAAAGAGTAACCATGGAGTTTTCGCGGGTCTTCTCCATAGGAAATGACCAACCCGAACCGTTCACCTCTTTTTTATATATTTATTTAACGTAAGTTAGTCTGTATTAAAACGTGATTGGGACTAGACTCATTTGTTTCTTTTTAAAACCTTCAGCAGTGCCTACGGTAGTCGTAGGTCGGGGCGTATTGGTGTCCGGCCCTAAATAATCTTGTTCCGATCCATCATCCAGTAATCTTTCTATGCGTCCAATTAGTCATAACGACCACCAATTATTTCGTTATCAAATGATTTCATAGAGTTAGTAAAATGTGCGATTGCCTGTTATTGTAATAGTCTGATTAGGTTTAGTTCAGCGAGTGAGCTACATGAGCACCTAGTCATGTGGGACCACCTGTTCATTTACTTATTTATTTTCCATAATGCCGGTTTCGCAGAATGTGTTTATCCACCGGTAAGTCAGAAAAGATCTCCTTTAAGTAATGTATCGTTTGCAAGATAACCATATTATGATTGTAAAATGTTAACAGTATTTTAGAGTCCGTTTGAATGTTCCGAAGTATAACCTGTTCATTACCCGATGCACACTTGGGAAAAAGTTTTATTAGTTTAATGTTGGCCAACTTTTACATAAAACTTGGCCAATAATAAATGAAGTGTGTTTTGTGCCTCTACAATGCTTAAGTTTGACTAAAATAATAATAACTCAAATATGTATTAAGAAAAATATAGCTTTAATGATACTAGGTTTACAAAAAATACATTAATAGGTATACAAAAAAAAGGTAATAGAATTTTAAATCATAACTTCTGGTTCTTTTAAGAGACTTAAATCATTGTTAGGATAGGCTTGTTATAAGTTTTTAAACTGTCATGGTCACTAACATTTTCATTAACACTAGAAACGGGATATTTAACATGTTTACTATTGCAAGCACAGCACCACGATCACGGTTTATCCGTGATCATGGTGCTTGCAACAGCGCCGAAGTATCGGGAAGTAGCTTTAAAAATATAATAGTGAGTGTGGCTCTACTGTTCGCTAATAAATTGTATTACGTACTTACAAATGCGGCATCAGGCGGCGGGCAGGTTATAACTTAAAAAAAAACCCGCGTCTCTAGGGGGGGCGGGAGTTTTAGCTGCCCCCCCTGGTGACACCCGTGATGCTCGGAACTGCCTGAAAAATGTATGTAGCAACCCAGAGACCTACGAATCGACCAATAAGAGCGTCCCGCGGTCGCGTACCGCTACGATACACTGAATAAGATGTATCGCCATCTCTTTCCCGCGTGGCGGTTGCAAGCGTGTGTCCGAGGCGCGCGGCGTCGCCAGTCCGCTGCTTACGCGCAAGGCACTTGTATGTTTTCATACGCGCAAGTCGATACGTGACGCCACGCGCCATATTGTCCGCGAATACCATAATTTTACGAACCCTTTTAATTTACTGCTGTGAACGACGAATAAACTATTGATCATAACTACAATCAGAGACTTGTTTCCGTTCCCCTGAAACCTCTTCTCATATGTGGCGCTCCAACGTGTTTTTCTTGTGACAATAGTAGGTAGTGTATAGTGTCTACATAGTGAATTAGTGAACGTTTTGCAGTGACGAACTAAAATGCCAGTGACAAGGAGTAGAGCGGCTAGTTTGACTCGGAGAGATGATGCAAACGACGCATTACCAGTCCTCTCGCGACCAAACATGCCGCCAGCGGCGTCCGCCAGCCAAGATGGCGACGACGCGATCTCTACACCGCGCGCCGATGCAAACGCTACGTTCTCTAATGAAAACGTGGCGATGATTATCGCTTCTCTCCAACGCTCTCAAACATAAGCATTCAGGCAGTTGCTCAACTCGGTGTCGCGGGCGAATGCATCCGCTCCGGAATCACTCGCGCTACTAGGGCACAACACCCTAGCCCGTTGCAAAGCAACCTTCTCCGGCCGACCCAAGGAGTCGGTTGAAGCATTCATAGACGCTATAGAGGCATACAGCGACTGCGCGCAAGGTACGGACTCAATTCTAGGCGGTTTAGCCTACTTATTTAATAACGAAGCAGCCACGTGGTGGCAAGGCATAAAATACTCTGTGTCGTCATGGCTAGAAGCCAAGGATAACTTGAGAAGTGCCTTTGGTGACCGCCGATCGCCTCATCGAATATACATTGAAATATTTGCCACGCCGCAGGACAAAGAAAACACCGACATGTTTGTGGCGCGCATTCGCGCCCTTTTCGCACGATTGCCCAAGGGTAACAGAGTCGGCGCAGATAGATATGACGTACGGTCTCCTGCACAGTACAGTTAAGAAAAGGTTACGCAGAGAAGAAAGCCATGAGTGCCATGATTTACTCCGCCGCGCACGGAATGTAGAAGACTCGTTCAACGAAAAAACCATCATCACACACGGGGCGATTGAGCGGCGAACACAAACGCCGTCAACATCAACGCCGTCTACACAATCCGCCCCGCGTGATAACGCCGGCGCTCGTGATAACAGCCGCGCTCCCGCACGAACGCACATCTACGGCGCTTCCGCCGCCGCCGCGGCGCAGAGCCCGCCCGCTCCGCCTGTTCCAGCCGCGCCCCCCGCGTCTGTTCTAGCCGCGCCCCCCGCGCCTTTTCCACTGAATCAGGACTCCACAAGGAGGCAACGGCCTACTTGCGCTTACTGCAGGAAGTTCGGCCACACCAAGGAGCATTTCCGTAAGTTGTAGAGTCCAGGTGAGAGTGATAAACAACCTAGTGGTCAAAGTTTTTATTCGATTAAATCTCGCGCGTCTGACTTTTTTACTCTATTGATAACTGTAATAATAGTATTGTGTGTGAAAGTTATGACAGTGTTTCGTGTCCCATACAAAGGGTCAATATTATCCCACAAACTTTACCTAATAATGTTCAAAAATGTTCTCGCAATGTTTCTTGTAATAATGTAAAGGATAATGGGCAAAATTCTTCTAGCAGTATTTCTCCGCAACGCGCCAGCCACCTTTCAGCGTCTTATCGATCGTCTCCGATCCTGCTCTGCTTTACAAGATGTAACTTTATTAGCATATCTGGATGATCTGTTGATTATAACTCCAACCGGGATACCAACAGCATCTGCAAGACCTCGAGGCAGTTTATACGTTTGACCGAGTTTAACCTCCATGTAAATAGGGAGAAGTGCGCTTTTGCTCGAGAAAGCCTTAAATATCTCGGTCACGTTATAACACAAAAAGGCGTTTCTACCGACCCAGGGAAGGTGAGTGCTGTCCTTGAGATGAAGGTACCAGGTAACCTGAAGCACCTGAGAACCTTTTTACAAACATGTTCATGGTTTAGAAAATTCATACAGAATTTCTCAAAAGTAGCTGAACCATTGACTCGTTTGACCACGAAAAGTCAAGGCTGGTCTTGGGGCTCAGAGTAGACCCAAGCGTTTAATGAGCTGAAGAGTCTACTGACCACAGCTCCAATACTGGTGCAAGCCGATTTCAGTCGTCTCTTCATTCTGCAAACTGACGCAAGTAACTACGCCTTAGGCGCAGTTTTATTACAAGGCGACGGCAATCAGAAAAGGCCGATCGAATATGCCAGCCGACTCCTCAACGCAGCTGAACGCAACTATCCTACCACAGAGCGGGAAGCACTCGCTGTAGTGTGGGCGGTGGAGCGTTTTCGGCCTTACCTAGACGGTCAACCAGTTGTGATTGGCAGCGACCATCAACCTCTGCGCTGGTTGCTATCACTTAAATCACTAGCAGGTAGGTTAGTCCGTTGGGCCCTAAAGCTCCAATATTTTGATATCCAATTCCAATATACCCCAGGGAAGGCTAATGTTGTTGCAGACACGCTGAGTAGACCGATTTGTTCTAGCGATACAAGCGACAGTTGCGGTGTCTGTTCTGTTATCTGCGATCTACCCGCCAAGACACCTCGTCAGCTTCGCCTAGAACAGACTTCGGACCCTGAAGTGAATAAGATTGTTAAAGAGCTAGAAGGACCTGATGATGTTGCATCTAAGAGATGGTGAGAAAGGGGTAACCTAATGGATCAAGGACTTCTGTACCTTTTCAATCCATACTCCGATAGTGAATCCCCGCAATTAGTCATACCGCGGCTCTCATACTGCCAGCGGTATAAGGCTAACAACACCAAACCTCCAGGCCTACTCCAAACACCAGTCATGAGCCAGCGGAACGAGGTGTTGGCCATGGGCTTGTTCGGCCCACTGCCGGAAGGAGACCAGGGGGAGCGGTGGATCTTTCTCATTGAAGACACTGCTACTCGGTGGACGGAGCTGTTTGCTTTAAAGGAAGTAACAGCAGAGGCCTGTGCTCATGTCCTCATCGAGGAATATTTCATGCGGTTCGGTTTAGGTGATTTAGTCATGCTGAAATCTCATTTGTTAAGCAAAGGGTCAAAAGACCTCACTTCCAAGTTCTACAATCGTCGAGATGGCCCTTACCAGATAACAAAAAAGGTAAGCCCAACAACCTACACCATCGCGAGCACAGAACAACCAAATGTTGATTTAGGGAAATATCATTCTGAAGACCTTACACGTTACCGAGGTAGCGACGACTCCTTACCAAAACCCGTTAATCCTAAATGAAACCGCGGACGTCCAGCTTTTTTTTTTTTTTTTTTTTTTTTTTGAGATGGCATCTCGCAGTTCAGCCTCTGAGGCTGGCTGCTGCTTAACCGGACTATTCCCTGTGGATGCCTTAAAAAAGGCCTCCAGCCAGGGGCTTAAAACTATACTTAAAAACTAAGCGACCACTCGCTAAGGGCACCCCCTGTGGGGTACGGGCCTCGGCTTAGGGCGTCGCTGGGGGGGGCAGCAAAGGGACAGGCTGGATCTGAGTGATATTAATTAGGGGCTGGTTTAAAACTACCGGCTCAGCATCGCGGGCTGGCTCTGGCAAGGGTCGGGGGGGGTTCGTTGAACGTGGGCGTCGCGTCGGGCCTCGGCGGCGAGGAATGTGCTGGTTTCCCTACTGCTCTCCTGGAGGAGGGTGATGGGGTCATCGGGGGTGGTGAGAGCATGTCGCGGACGGCGAACCATGCTAATACGCGAGGGCTCGTATCGGGCGGCCGATGCGATCAGGGGGTTCCTATGCTTGATAGCGGAATCGAAGAAACGCTTGGAAAGACGTTTCATAAACTGAGCTAAGGTGGGGATCCTAAGGTCTAAGTGGAGACTGTCATTACGGACATAATAGGGGGCACCGGTAATCTTACGGAGAAAACGGTTCTGAAGGGTCTGCATCCGGTGCAGATGACGCGGGTGGGCATGGGCAAAAGTGACACAAGCGTATGTCATAATGGGACGGATGACGGCGGTATAGAGTCGCAACTTGCACTTAAGTGACAATTTGCTCTTTGCCGTGATCATAAAATGGAGCCTACCCATGGCAAAGGCAGCCCGGTCGCGGGCTGCTCTTATATGCGCAGCAAAGGTCAGGTGGTTGTCGAGAATGACTCTAAGTATTTGGCTTGCTTCTCCCAAGGGATCGGCTTGCCGAACATAGTGATCGGAGAGGGGACGGGACGTTTGAGACGCGCCTTATGGAATAGAACTGCCTGGCTTTTATCGGGATTGACCTCGATTCGCCACTTACGGAACCAGGCTCCTAAAGCATTGGCTGCTTTTTGGAGCTGACGGGCGATGGCGTCTTGGCCGTGCCCAGTATAATAGATTGCCGTATCGTCGGCGAAAAGGGCCAAGTGAGCCTTTTTGCTCTTGGGGATATCAGAAGTGAATAGAGTGAATATGAGGGGGGAAACGACAGAGCCCTGAGGGACTCCCGCGCGAATGGGGTGGGGGGAAGAAAGGGTTTTCCCTATGCGATAGCGGAAAGTGCGATTCGCCAAAAAGTCTCGCAAGATGAGCACGAGACGATCTGGCACACCGAGCTGATACAGCTTGTATATCAGCCCGTTGTGCCAGACTTTGTCGAACGCTTTCGCTATATCGAAAAATAACACACCGGTCATCGCTCCACGCTGGAAGCCAGCGCTCAAGTGCTCTACGATGCGGTGGACCTGTTGGACGCACGAGTGTTCGGTCCTGAAACCGAACTGCTCGTTGGGAATGAGGCTCTTAGCCTCGGCAAAGTCTTTGAGGCGCTTATAAATAAGTCTCTCATAGATTTTACCGAGCGCGCTAAGGAGACTGATCGGCCGATAGCTAGTCGGCTCGGATTTAGGTTTACCCGGTTTGGGAATACCTATGACGGTGGCCTCTTTCCACACTTGGGGAAAGATGTTATTGCTCAAGGCGCCATTGAAGATGGCCGCCAACAAGACTATGAGCTGAGAGGGGAGGACTTTGAACACCCTATTGGTGAAGCCATCGGCGCCAGGGGCTTTCCGAGGCTGTAGCCTATCTATTATGTCTTTCACTTCGTCGGGCGTGACTGAAGGAAGAGGACAGTCGGGGTCTTCTACTGGGGGGAGAGCGGCTCTACGTTCGACTTCCGCGTCCACCTCAGCGAGATGTCGCATGTCTACTGGTAGAGAGCGGGCGTGCACTGAGATTCCAGGCTGTCGGCCAGGCATTCAGCCTTCTCAGAGTCGTCAAAGGCGACGCTCTTATCGGGGCGAATGAGAGGAGGCATAGTAACCTAGTCGCTGCTAGCACGCAACTTTCGTTGCAGTTGCCAGAAAGCTAAGTGAGTGGGCTCGAGTTCGCTAAGCTCCTTGTCCCAACGATTCGAACGAAACTCACTGGTGCGCTGCTTTACAGCAAGCTGCAAGCTGCGCATGTGAGCCTTGTTCGCATAGCAGGGAAAGACGCTATAGGCACGGACGGCCGCGTTCTTCTCGGTTATCAGATCACGTATGTCATCGGGTAGTTTCCAGCGGTGATCGCTCATCGCTGGGACTTCCCGTGAACAATCCTTCAGTACGGATTGTACGTGATCTGTAAACAAGTTGATGGCGGCCGTCGTGTCTGCGACTGAGACTATGTGATCGGGGATACCGTCCGTGAGAGGAGACATGTCGGATTTCAGCTTATCGCTTACTTTCTTCCAGTCTGTTATCAAAATAGGGGCAGGGGGCTGGCTGGGGTCAAAGAGGCCCGAGCTAGAAACGAGATGCATGACTACCGGACGGTGGTCAGAGTTAAGCTCGTGTAGCGTCTCAATCGAGTCCAGCCTGAGGCTGACGTTCCTGAGCAGCGCTATATCGAGCACATCGGAGCGCAAACCGACAGTGTCGGGGTAGTGGGTGTGCTCCATAGGAGCGATAGGGTCAAAAGAAAGGGAGTCGCTTAGGTCGTATAACGCCCGCCCTCTCGGGTTGGTCGTTATGCTGTTCCAAGCAGGGTGTTTGGCATTGAGGTCGCCCGCTATGATAACGGACTCGCTCAAGCCGAAGAGAGAGGTGAGATCCTTCTCTAACAGGGAATGGTCCTCAGATGAATTTACGGGACGCATGTAGGCAGAGATGATATGGACCGACTGATGGCCGGTCATACCTAGCCGACAGATTGAAACCTCAAGTAGTGATTCTAGAGGGGGTGAGTCTACTGGGATGCAGTGCAGTTCTTTACGGTAATAAATGAGCGTGCCGCCTCTGTGGCAGCGGGAACGGTCATTGCGAACTATATGAAAGTTTGCAATCTTGGGGTTGCGGAGATGGGGCTTTAAGAACGTCTCTTGGACAAGAAAGACATCTATCTGATGATCGCGGAGGAACGCGGCGATCTCATCGCGTTGTCCACTAATGCCGTTGGCATTGTAAAAGCCTACTCTAAGGGATCGGGGTTGGGTACTCGTTAAGGGCCTAGTTAGATCCATTATCGGTCTGGTTGTGAGAGAGCGCGCGGAGAGCTGCACGTATCCTAGGATACGATTTGAAGATCATGTTGATCTTTTTCATGTCATTCGTTCCTCTGAGCTCGGCCGCTAAGCGGTCGGCCTCAGGGGATTCGAAGATCGCGAACCTAGCGATTGTGTCGAAGGAGCTTTCCTCGGCATCCTCAGACACTGGGCCGGGTGGCCTGGAGGGAGGGCGCGCTGGTGAGGCTAGGGGAGCGGCCGTTGGAATGGGCGCAGGGCAAGGGACCGGGTTATCTAATAACCTGGGCATGGGGGCGGTGGTCTTGGGGCTACCAAGTGCTGGAAAGGCACGCTGATGATTCAGCGCGTTCCAGGGGGACGGTCTCTGGGGACTGAGACGCTCAGGCAACTGAGCAGAGGGGATCGGGACTGATGAGGGGGCTTCCCTCAGCTGGCGGGCGTTAAAACGCTTCGCCAGCTTACCCGGAAATTGTTTGGGGGCTTTGGGGCAACCCCTGTAGTTGGCCGGGTGGCCTGACTGACCGCATAGCACACAACTGGGTGGCTCGGTACAGAGGTTCCTGTCCTTGGGACGGGAGCAATCGGCCGTGGACGTCCAGCTAAAGTTGATGTTGGTTATATACCAGTCCCGGAACGTGGGCTTTCTCCTGAACTGGAGGGGGAGTATGTAGCAACCCAGAGACCTACGAATCGACCAATAAGAGCGTCCCGCGGTCGCGTACCGCTACGATACACTGAATAAGATGTATCGCTATCTCTTTCCCGCGTGGCGGTTGCAAGCGTGTGCCCGAGGCGCGCGGCATCGCCAGTCCGCTGCTTACGCGCAAGGCACTTGTACGTGCATTTATACGTTTTCTTACGTGCAAGTCGATACGTGACGCCTGAACGACCGAATAAACTGTTGCTAATACTAACTGTTCATAACTACAATCAGAGACTTGTTTCTGTTCCCCTGAAACCTCTTCTCATATCATGAATATTTTTACAATTCATATACCTACATTGTTGAGTTTTGTTTAGGTGGCGCAAGTAGACGCAGCTAAATTTAGTATTACATATATATGAATGCTACTGAATTGTTCCTTATAAATACGTGTAAAAAACGGGTAGACTGCGATCTAGTATTAACTTTTTAACTATGAGAAAAAAATAAGAAAAATTATAGCTTTGTGTTTACAATCGTTAGTACTTAAAGTACTATGTCTTTTTGCTTTAGGGTATTACTTTTTAATCAGAGTAACTTCACTTTTATCAATATTGGCTATAAATTACGTGAATTTCACCTGTGTGCTACAGCCACGTGTTCAACGCCGTGTATGCATTCAAGGCCTTTAAAGCAGTACCACCTCACGCGGTGCGGGCTCTCCAATGTTGAAACTACTTGACATAAGACAGAGACGGTGCCATACAACATAGCAATGCCTCTAGCTCCATGTTGATGTGACTGTCTGTCACGTACTCTTCCACTATGCAAATGTTTTTGATTATATAATGTCTAGATGGAGCGTCGCCCTACAACCAGACAAAGAAAACGAGCCAACAATTTCAAACATGTGTGAGTGCGGCCGGTGTACAGAGGCAATAGACGAGTACGAGTATGAGAGTATGTCTCTGTGTGCGAAGTGGTAAGCCAACAGTTGGCTGATATTTTTCGAGACGTTTGCGCACATTTGATGCTCTCTAGACATTATTTATAATCAAAGGCAAATATCTTAGTCTTCTTATTTCAAAATCATCACACGGTATCGGGCCACTTACAAACACAGGCCTGGCAAGTTAGCGTAATTAATCACGAGACGTTCTTTCTTCCTCTGAATTGTAAAACAATATTGAACCACTTGGGAACGCATAAATTATTTATTTAATAGGAAACGGACAAGACACAAGGGTCGGTCGACAGGCCAAATGTAATAAACTCAAACTCAAAGCATTTATTTCAATTAGACCTTAGCAGGCACTTTTGAAAGTCAGAAAAACAAAGGCGAAGCTACAGTCACAGACACAAGGCATAATAACTTATGAAAGTACTGTAGTTGCCCATTCCAAAGCGTAGATCTCTATGGAGAAGAATGGGCAAGAAACTCCATGGACACTCTTTTCAATCAAAATATTGTTACAAGATCTTGGTTACAACATTCATGTTGAGATTATACATACCAGGCCACTCAGAAAGTATTCCGATAAATAGTTTTTATAGATGGTAGGCTGGCCAGTTAGAATCTTTTTCGAAAATATGATTACTTGTAAGTAAAAATATGTGTGTTCCAGTTTCAAAATTTCCCTCCACATTTTTTGCGAGCCAATTCAAAGTATCGTGTCTTACTGAAAAATGGATCTGCGCCGGGAACATTTTAGAGCTATGATTTTTTACGATTTCAAGTGTCGCCTGAAACCGGATGAATCGTTCGATAGACTTCAAATGGCATTTATGGATGAAGGCCCCTCCAAGGCAACCGTGTATCGTTGGTATTACGAATTTAGGCGCGGTCGACCAACCTTGGGGGATGAAGAAAGAAGCGGTCGCCCTTTGACGGCTATTACGGAAGAAAACGTGCTAGCAGTGAAAAATTTAATCCAAGATAATAGGCGAATTACATATCAGGAGATTCAGCACATATTAAAGATTGGATCGGGAAGCGTTCACGAGATTCTACACGGGCATCTTCGCGTGAGGAGGATAGTATCGCGCTGGGTGCCGCACTACCTCACCGACGCTCAGAAGCAGGCCCGGGTGGAATGGTGCCGTGATATGCTGAACAAATTTGAAGCAGGCTCGTCTCGGCGTGTTTACGACATCGTAACAGGTGATGAGTCCTGGATTTATCAATACGATCCAGAAACCAAGCGCCAGTCGACAGTTTGGGTGTTTCAAAATGAACCAACGCCTACCAAAGTGAAGCGATCTCGAAGCGGGGGGAAGATTTTGATCGCCAGCTTTTTTAATTTGAGTGGCCACTTGGCCTCAATTCCCTTACGAGATCAAAGAAGCATCAACGCCGAATGGTATACTACCAAATGTTTACCAGAAGTTTTTTCTGTTGTGAGCAACAAGCGACCAAACACAGGGCTCCGCGGACTACTGCTCCACCACGACAATGCGCCTGCACACACCGCGCTCAAAACGAGGGACTTCCTGGACAGTACACCAGTCAAACTCCTGGGTCACCCTCCTTACAGACCTGATCTAGCACCGTGTGACTTCTTTTTATTTCCAAAAATAAAAAATCAGCTCAAGGGGATACAATTTTCGTCGCCGGAAGATGCGCTGGCTGCGTTCGAGCAGGCTGTAAACGAGGTGTCTGCGGCGGACTGGAAAAAGTGGTTTGAAAACTGGTTCAGACGCATGAATCTTTGTATAGAGGCTGGTGGAGAGTACTTTGAAAAGATTTAATAAAAATATATGTACCTGTAGAACAATTTTTTTTAGTGTCGCAAAACTTTCTGAGTGTCCCACGTATATGTGATAACGATGTAGAAAGACATGCACATTAAGAGCGTCCAGAGTAAAAGATTATAATTATCAACAATTTAAAAACAAAGTAGTTAAAATAAACCGTGGCAGCTAAGAGATGACCAGTCCCAACTGACAGCGCCTGTCCACGAACATGACGCATGGATCAGCCCCATTCAGCTCAACCATATTGAAGGGAACTAAACGACCCGACACAAACGCTACTATCAGCAAGACATTTGAGTGAGCCTGACATTCTCTCAGCCACCAGGGCACATTCGAGTCAATTAAGGATAACTAAATGTAAATGGTAGCTTTACAGTACATTGTTCTCAAACATGTGCTATGCAATTATATAATACTAAGAGATTGAATAAATAAATAAATAAATATCGCTGGACATTACACACAGCGCCATCTAGGTGCCACACTAAGCAACGAGGCTTGTGTCGTGGACACCAGATAGTTGATACTACTACATAGATACTTTTTGTTTGTAAATACATACTTATTATACATATCTATACAATGCAAAGATATTTTTACAATCTTCTGTAGCTTTCACAATAGTTTCACACAAGCTTCTGATTAGTTTGCCCCTATGGTTGTGGAGCAGGATCAGCATTGAGCCAAGCATTTTTATCATCGATGTAATCCTCTAACTTATAATATGCTTGCCTACATAGTGTGCGTTTTATACAAGATTTAAATTTCGTCTCATTCATTTGTTGAATGTGGGGAGGTATTTTATTATAACATTTTAAACAGTACCCCATGAAAGATGAGTCTACTTTAGCTAGCCTGAAACCTGGCTATACTAGTTGGTCCCTGTTTCTAGTATCATAGTGGTGTCTGTCACCTCTTTTACTAAACAAATGCAGATTTTTCCTAACGTACATGATGTTTTCATAGATGTATTGACAAGTTACTGTCATGATGTTAATTTCTTTAAACAGTTCTCTCAGAGAATCGCGCCTACGTAGATCATATATGGCTCTGATGGCTCTTTTCTGCAGAATAAATATAGACTCAATGTCTGCAGCCCGTCCCCATAGTAAAATACCGTATGACATAATACTATGAAAACAACTAAAATAGACTAGCCTCGCGGTATCTGCATCAGTAAATTGACGGATTTTTCTAACAGCATATGCTGCTGAACTCAGCCGTCCTGCAAGAGATGTTATATGCGGACCCCATTGTAGCCTTGAGTCGAGCGTGATCCCCAGGAAAACAGTATTTTCGACGAATTGTAGTTTCTCTTGATTCAATACGTATGTCACTATCACTACTTTTAACATTCGGTAGAGCAAATCTTATGCACTTTGTTTTTTTCCCATTTAATACTAAATTATTAGCGGTGAATCAATTATGGACCTGCATTAAGGCGTTATTTACGTCGTCGAGATTTGTGGCACAAAATATAGACATTTTAAAGAATTCTTAAGAAATGCTAAGATATACGATTTTACGCGCCACTTACAATAGCAGAGCAACATCTGGTTTCAAAATACGCCAATAAAATAATATTGGGAGGACGAGTCAAGCGTGGGGTGATGCAAGGGCAGGGCAGTCGGGCTTAGACTGCTATAGGGTCGGAAGATATAAGCTATGTAAGTTAGAAGACTTGGAGAATACCGAGAGGCTATGTCCAAGTGGGTTTCTCAAGAGGGCGATAATGATTGGACAAGTTAAATCTATAGTTGGGTAAAGTCTAGACCTGCTTAGACTTATCCAGTATTGTTCGATGCAATAATTGCAATTGACCACGTTTTGCTTACCCAGCGATACGATGTGGCCGCACCGAGTGCCCTGCGAGCTCAGTGCATAACGGACAGCAACCGGGTGCATTCATTTCCATCATTTTAGCGATAGCTTAGCCTAAACGTTACCTTAATAAACCCTTTAAAGTATTTGAGTGTTTAACTTAGTAGCGAAGCGAATTCCACCTGCAGGACTATTGCGTATCTCTATGAACAGTTCATAGTGATCTCACTTGGCGAGTTTTGATATACAATTACAGTTTTGTACGGGTAGCGTCAGTTGAAACCAACAAGAACGGTCAACGTATATTAAAACTCGCCAAGTGATGATCACTATGAACTGTCAACAGTAACTCTGTTGACAGTTCATAGTGAGCATTGCTCGCGCAATAGCCCTGCAGGTACCACTTAGTCGCGTCCCCTACATTTTGGTCCTTCAAGCCTCCAAACAGGACTTCGCGGTCGGACTTTAGTTTTTCGGGACTAAAGGCTCGTGAAGTGAACTTGTACAGAACTAGTAACACTTTGGAGTAGCGGTTCTTAGCTCAGCAGTGACTATTGGATAATTCAAGGAAATAGAGCTACCAAAAACAGCTTCGTAAATGCGTGACCTGCAAAAAACAAGAACCCAGGAGGCTACATCAAATAATGGGAGACCTGCCTGAATGTCGATCTAATCCAGCGCCTCCATTTTATCATACTGGAGTAGATTATACGGGGTTTATTCGAGTAAAAGCAAATAAAGGGAAAGGCATTAAAAGAACCAAGGGGTATATCGCCTTGTTTATTTGCATGGTTACAAAAGCGGTCCATACAGAGCTGGATGCCTACCACGAGCTCTTAACGCGATCCATTTTAGGACCTAAACTGAACTGTTCTCCTAATTCGTACCATGACGACAGTTTATCGAGTCAGTTTAGGCCATGCCATCTGACAGCGATTTTCCTAAACTGAGTCGCAAGTTTTGGTTTCATTCATTCAATTTTGTACTTGTTTGGTACCATGACATCCATAGAGCAGCTCAACTGAAACGCTCAACTGTCAAAATAAGCGATTCAATAAAAGTTACTATTTCTCTAACCTAAACTGAAACTTTGGTGAATTATTGACGAAAATAAAGTTTTTTAGTGCTAACATAGTGGAATTTTACAAAAACCAGTGTAAGTGTACTTTAATCTTTCTTCTAAAGTCTAAAATACCTATTTTACATGCCTTTTTAACCGACAACCCACACAACTTTTTTTACTCTGGTACGTTCGAAACATTAAACATAATTTGTTTTATTACGTCGAAATAAAAATATTTATTTCGTATAATAAACAGCAAAACGTATATAAATATCTACTTTGATTAGGAATTATTTTAACAATAGTTGCCGCATTAACGTGGAATCTTAAAAACAACTGTTGAGTGTCTTTTTTACTTTAAGTAATGATACCGAGTTAAAAACAATTATAACATTACTTGCTTCTGAGCGTGTCTGACACTAAAATGTGAGCGAAACAAAGTTATTCGATCATAATAGCGTTATCTCTTTTCACCAAAAACGTTTCAAACGCGGTTCAGCCACAAATTGCGATCTTTCATTCACTTTTAGCGATCCAAGTGCCGCTGAGCGAATTGGATGTCATGGTACGATTTGAAGCGATATAGTTTAGGAACCTAAACTGAAATGTCTTGCTTTTTAATTAGATCATGGTAGGCCTCTGGTCTCCGACCTTAGCAGTTCGTCATTCTTAGCACCGTTACGTCGCATGGCGGCACGAAGAGGGACTCCAAAGCATATCTATTCGGACAATGGTTCAAACTTCGTTGGTGCCAACAAGATCATTCAGGAACAGCAACAGTTTGAGCGAATTTTTAGCGACAAATTTTACAGAGAAATAGCGGAGATGAGCATAGAATGGCATTTGAACTGCCCTTCTTGGCCAAGTGCAGGAGGGATCTGGGAGCGGTCTATTCGGAGTCTAAAACAATATCTGAAAAGAGTAATAGGAGGCCAAGCTCTTACATTCAAAGAATATACCTAGCACGATCTTGGCTCAAATTGAAGCGAGCCTTAACTCAAGACCGCTGTGCCCAATTTCCGAGGATATTGATGACATCGATTTTCTCACGCCAGCTCATTTCTTAACTACTCGTGCCGGTCTTAATGTCATAGACACAGCACAAGATGCAAGGACAAGATGGTATTTAGTGAATAAAACGTTACAAGATATATGGAAGCGGTGGAAAGCGGAGTATCTTAGCCAGTTATCGATACGCAGCAAGTGGTTAAAAGCACAAAAGAATATAGAGATAGGAGATATGGTAACCATTCATGATGATAATTTACCCCCGGGAAGATGGCCTGTTGGTCGGGTTGTAGAGGTCCATCCAGGAAAAGATGGGGCTGTCCGGATGGTGACCTTAAAACCAAAAAACGATTTCATAAAGCTGCCCATTATCAAGCTTTCCATACTACCTATAGCAGAAAACGAAGCAAAAAAGCAGCATCAGCAAAGGAATGAAGCAAAAGCGGAAGAAAAAGCGAGCAAACAGTCCAGCAGTGGTCGTAAAATCTATAAGGTCCCATTAAATAGATGGACAAATTTTAACACAGCGTTCAGTGTGTCTAACCAAAGATATCCAAGCAAAAAAAAAAACACTGATTAAAGTGATTTTATTTTGACCTAATGGATGTGTATATTCTAGAGTGCCGCCGGAAAATTATGTGTGTGTGCAGTGCAGTGTTTTTTTGCTTGGATATCATTGGTTAGACGTACTGAACGCCGTGTTAAAATTTGTCCATCTATTTTAATGGGACCATATACAATAGTATAGTATTAGCACTGCTGTTTTTTAGGAGCCTTATACTGTCCACTGAAGCATCTTACAAACTAACAGCATTCGATAGCAATTAAACATTGTATTTTGACCCGTTAGGACAAATGCATCTTATTCGTGATCAGTGGAAAATTGTAACTTATAATATGTCTCGTTACCGGCAAGTAGACAAAGCGGTCACACAATTCTCGCAATATCTCGTGCAAATATGCGAGAAAATTCAAAAGCAGAGCCATTGTAAAATTATCATCTTACAAATACAACACAAGTACGATGAACTACAATACCATCATAATCAGCTGTTGTCAATCAGCACTTTGGAGCGCGTTCGCGAACTCGACGCGGGCTTATTGCGGGCCCGTTGTTGTTATGTATTTAACAGATTCGAGTCCACCCCGTTTCATAGTGCGCATGTGCCATCCCACCATACATATTGCAAGTGGACCCTCCAGGTGGGTCCGTGGCATTACGTTTGCGCAAAAGAGAACCCACCTGGAGGGCTCTCGGCATTAGGTTTGAGATTAAGATTTAAAAGCCTAAAATAAGTGGTAAAATAGCGTTTTCAGGGGGTATTATCGCTATTTTAGCTATCTGTGGGGGTATTTTCATGCCCTAGTAGGGTAGGGGAAGTGCAATAATAAAGAAATAAAAAAATAAATGAAAAAGTAAAATCGCCCGCTCTGATCCCGTGACGGGGTGTTCAACCTTTTGTGAGATTTTCATGCAATTTTTTTTTTAAATTTAATTTTCGTAATCGCAATTATTATTTCTTTTAGATTTTAATAAAAAACATTTTAAAACTTTGAATGATTACTAACGTTGCATTTGCATTTGTAGGTAGTTTCTTTGACAGTTAGTTTTGTTAGAACCACCCAGTAACTCTAACACATACACATTACATACACACACGTTACATATTCTATTCCTTCATTTGTAATACTGGGTTAAATTAAATTAGCTAGCGATACTTCGCAGCTGTGATGATATCGATATCTTAACACAATAAACCAAACAAAAAACAGATTTGATGACATTTTGTTAGGTTAATGACCCCAAGTAGTGAAGCTTTTTAAATACAACATTGATTTTAATCATAGATGTGCCGTTGCCGTACTTCGCGCAACCGTGTTCACACTGAGATGAGCTCGCTCGTTTAAACTTTACGGTTTATAAGCACGATATACAAATATAAATGTTGCAAAAAAAAAAAACTATAAACAAAACACAAAAAAAAGTTTAAATTACTTTCGATATTCGTTGCTTTTGCTTGTTTCATCGACATTTTGCATGTCTGAGGTTTAAAGAAACCTAACACGAAGAGGATGGCGGGATCGTAGTCTAGGCAATTTAATTGAAAAATGCTAAGCATTATTTATTCCAAATGTCAAGTCTGTAGCGATAATAGTTTCTGAAATATGTAGTTGTGAGTGCCTGTGAGAGATAAACGGGCAGGCAGACTAAATCTCACAGTAATAAGTATTAGTTTTTGTCTATTTTGATGCCGAACACTAAAAAGCTTCGATTGTGAACTCATTTTCGTGTCCTAAAATGGAAAAATAATTATTTTTAGAAAATATTAAAATCGTGCCTATGGTTTTTCATCCCTGAAATAGGACCCACCACGTGGGTTCTCGGCATCTAGGAAGAGATCGAAAATTGATTGAAAATAAAAATGCTTGTAATTTGAAACCACGGCGTATTCTTATTAATCTTGTTAACATATACAACTGTTTTTATTTTTACGTTATTTGATGCTGTATTCGCTAAGAAAAACGTACATTAAAAATGAGCCCACGAGGTGGGTTCTCGGCATCCCAAGTGCGACTTGAGTGAACCCACCAGGTGGGTTCCCGGCACTGAATGTGTTAAAGGGGATTACATCGCTCAAATCCTGAAAATACCGTGTGTTTAGAGAAGTTTGTAGATGAATCCTTTTGTGCGTTTTCAATATAAAAAATATATGTTAAACTAAAGGTCATCACAAATACATTGTATTGTTTAAAATGTTAATAAACTAACTCAAATTTTATCAAAAAATCGTAATAAATAGGTCCTTTTTCAACCTAAATTGAAAATTTTCTCTATAACGGCTCAATAACTCGGCATGAATTTTATACCAAAAAATACGTAATGACGTATTTAACAATGTGTATTGATTTTTTTCTCTTATTTTTTTAATATTTTAAAATATTTTATAAAAATCCAAAATTTCGCGAAAAACACTATGTCACTCCCGCACTCGTCCCTCTCTCTCTCGTCGTTTCGTCGTAAGTTAGTACGGGGCAGCATGCTCAAGGTCATTGGGCAATGTAATGCCTTAAAGCTAAATTACCACTCACTCACTAACTGACATAATTGTTCTCCCAGATGGTGGGTGGGGAGGTGGGTATGTTTTAACTGATTCGTAAACAAATGACTCTCGTGAGTACGGGAAATGTCCCAAACCCCCCCTTTTCGCCCCCCTTCCCCCCCTCCCTATCGTATCTCGGAAACTAAGAGACCCGCGTCCTGTATTTTTACGGATTCGTATAGAGGAGGCTCGGAAAAGTAAAAACCGTTTTTCAAAATTGCCCCTTTTGCCCCCTTTCTCCCCCCCTTTAGGCGGGGATTCGTAATAAGGGGCCCAGAGTTGGTCAAAATAATTTTCAAAAACTCCCCCCTCTTACCTCCCCTTTTTATAGTTAAAGCACGCGAGGTGCTTGCACCTCGCGCAACACGCAAATACTAGCATATAGCACTATAGCAGGACTTCTATCTAAATTAGATCTATTAAAACTAGCTTTATCCGAATTTAGAACCGAACAAAACGACAGAGACATAATCTGTATTTGCAAAACATTCCTAAAATGTGGAGAAGAACCTAACGTACATCTTAATGGCTATAAGCTGGCGTGATCTTACTCCAGAGTCAAGCAGAAGAGAGGCGGTGTTTGTATAATGTGTAAGGACTACTTAACTTTTAATAAAATAACCTGGCTTAAAGATATTGCGTCTCAACTTACTTTTGAGTGCTGTGGTATTGAATTTCCACAATTTAAATCCATTCTAATATGTATTTATAGAATACCAAATTCTAACCCTCGTATATTTCTAGAACAATTAAAGATCATATTAAACAAAAACCGTTCTAAAACCAAAAAGAAAATTGTGATAGTGGGTGATTTTAACATTAACATTCCTAAACACTCTACACTACGTGAAGACTATCTGAGATTACTGCAAAATTACAACCGAACCGGTTAATTATTCGGAGTATTGGATCAGGAATTCGCAGAAAAATACAAGCGTGACATTGAACTTGTGCACAGTAGTATAAACCAGCTTAGTCAGCTGTACAGGAATCAGACATCGGTCATAGATATATTGGTTTATAATATCTTAAAGAGAACAGAAGAGACTATTGAAAAGCAGCTTATGATAATTAATAAACATTTGAATAAATTAGACAGCGTCACCAACACATTGCAGCAGGAGGTCGACGTAATGTCTATTCAGCAAGATTTATCTTTAGCAGCGTTAGCGACCATAAATATGATTCAGAATCTAAAGCGGATTCAGGACACTTTTCTTGAAACAATGACTGAGATCTACCATGATCAGATCAATCTGCAACTCTTGACTCCACAACAACTCCGTGGGGTGTTACAGATTGTTTCTAGTCAAATATCGAAAGAGCTTACCAATAGATAGCATTCAGTTCAACCTGTATGAGATCTACAAATTGTTACAAGTAAAAGCAAGGACGAATATTTCATATTTGAAATTAACTTACCGTTAATTAGCAGAGATACATTCCAGCTATACAATTTGATACCAGTTCCGGTTCAAATTAATAATTCAAATTCAAATTGTTTATTTTCTTCAACAAGATTACAAACAATATAGTTTGTGATTGGAGTCTTCTTTTAAGCAAACAATGCCTGTATTAGAAGACTCCGCTCTTCCATAACAAAGGAAAGAAAAATATTAATAACATATTTACCATAGCTAATTGTACAAGATTCGCATAAGTATAATTAGTGTGTGTGAGTGAGTGTGCGTGAGTGTGTGTGTATGTGTGTGTTTGTGTGCCTGTGTGAGAGTATAGGTTATGTCGTGGGTTTCAAGAGCTCTTCCGTTTCTTTATAAGTGGTTTGATCCATTTCAGTATATTTTTTTTGCATTCATAATATTGGTTTTTATATATACATATTTCTTTATTCATTCTATTATACAACCGGGCAGACCGTGTATTAAATTGCATGGAGGCAATCAAAGTATTTGTGTGGGGGACTTCTGCGACAGCATGCTTTCTTCGCTTTGCTAGTTTAGATGCATCATAAGGTAGGGTCTTGTGTTTCTTTAATATAGTTTGAACTATGCATAGTTTTCTTACTGAGAGTAAATCGCTTAAATTATAAAGACTATCTGTGGGGTATCTAATTTTCTTAAAATACATAGTTTTTATCAGGGCACGTTGTGCACGCTCTACTTCTAGGATTTTCGTTTTTGCTGACCCTCCCCAGTTAGGAATACAATACATTAAGACAGACTGAGCCAAAGCGACGTATATTTCATTAAGGAGATTTCTAGAAGTTTTATTACGACTCATTATATTTTTTGGCACAATATGTCTCAGTGTACTAAATAACCAACATAATTTTCTAACCCTGTTAGCAACTTGCTCGATATGGGGATACCAAGAAAATCTCTGGTCTATTACTACCCCTAAGTATTTGGTTTGTTTTACTTTATTTATTTTTGGGCAATTACAATTTTTACTATTGACGTCCTCACAATTGTGTATTTTAATTTTAAAATCATCCGTCGGTTCAGTTCGTGCTCTAATACTGAAACACATGAAATTAGTTTTACATGTATTTAAGGTAAGTAAATTATTTTTTAACCATTTAGCTATCCTAGCCATACCTATTTCAGCTGTGTACTCAACATCTTTCCAAGAAATACAAGAAAAGACGATAGCCGTATCATCGGCATAGGAGAAGATTTTGGCGTTTTTGATGTTTAAATTGCAGAGATCATTAATATACATTAGAATAATGTTGGGCCCAATACGCTTCCTTGCGGTACGCCGTAAGTCACATCCGCGCAGTCACTGGTATACTTTCCAATCCTAACGCTCTGACTCCTGTTACACAGCTAGTTTTTTATAAGAGAAAGCGGAGTTCCTCTTATACCGTACTTTTCTAATTTATTCACCAGGGTTGGAACAGAAATGGTGTCAAACGCTTTTTTTAGGTCTAAGAAGACAGTAACACATTTGTTGCCACTATCCATAGTATCAGCTACTAGCGTTGTAAGGGCGGTTACTGCATCCTCGGTTGATACACTTTGTCTGAACCCAAATTGTGTCGGCGACAGTAAGTCGTATTTACTGAGATAGTTAGTGAGGCTATTATTTATTAGCTTTTCAACAATTTTAGAAATTACTGGTAAGACTGATATTGGTCTATAGTTGTTGACATCACCTCTGTTCCCTCCCTTGTGTACCGGTGTAATAATAGATCTTTTTAGTTCTTCCGGAAAGACGCCTTGATTAAAGCACAGGTTAGTCAGATGAGTTATGATCGGAACAGCTACCATTTTTATAAACTTAAGAAATTTTGCAGTTACTTTATCCCAGCCGGGGGCACTATCAGTTTTTAAGCTCATTAGAATTCTGTCTATTTCATCACAATCAGTATCTTGAAGCACAAACGAATGAGATACGGAAGATTGATCCCTCATTAGGTGTTGGGGGTCAGAGTCTAAGTCGGGTTGAATTTGCTGGGCCAGTTGCTTACCAATGTTAACGAAAAAATTATTGACATGGTTTAATAAATCCGTATTTTGGGTCTTAGTTTTATAAGAATAGGTAACATTTTTTATATTTTTTCAAAGTAATTTATTGTTTGTTACAGAGTTGGCTAATAATTCCTTTTGATATTTCCTTTTCAATTTTTTTATGAGGTTATTGCAATAATTTCTGTACCTAATAAATGTAATTTTTAGAATTTCATCGCTAGGGTCCCTTTTAAGCGATTTTTGCATTTTATTACGATTATTAATACATTTTAATATACCTTGAGTTATCCACGGATTAATTATTCGTTTTTTGTTAGGAATTGTTACAGTGGTAGTATTATTATTTATAGAGTTAGTTAGTTTCTGTATGAAAATATTAATAAGTTCAGTCGGATCATTGCAAAATAGTAGTTCCGCTATTTTATTTTCCTGTAAATACACACATCAAAAGTGTCTAGGGATCAAGCATTTTTATGTGGATTTCTTGAGATTGAGATGTGGCTTTGTAATAAATTTATGATTTTATAAATTTATATGGATCCTTTTTGGTGCATTTCATAATTTGAATCAGGAACTGTGAATCAAATTCGAGTAAAAGATGAAAATCAGCTGTCAATATTTTCCCTATAAAAACATACAACGCATTGAAGACATTATTAGTGCTACTGTTTCCCTACTACTGATTAAAACCAACGTTATTATGGAGCGGCGACGTCATTTAAGCAGGGAAGAAATGCTCAGAGCCGTGGGAATGATAGAAGCTGGTTCCCGGCAACGTACTGTGGCTTTAGCTCTGAATACAAGTCAGAGTGTTATCAGTCGACTTTGGACACGTTACCGAAGCACTGGTACCGTGGCTGAGCGCCATGGAGGACGGTATCGCTGCACCACACGGAGACAAGACCGATACATTCAAATCTTAACTCGAAGAGCTCCAACAATAACCGCCATGATGTTAGCCGTGAGGCTTCATCACTCTTCAGGGAACTTAATTAGCGACCAAACAGTCAGAAACCGCTTGCATGAAGTGAACCTTCATTCCCGAAGACCGCTACGGGTACCACCTATAGCAATGCACAATCGTAGGATACGATATCAATGGGCTCTTGAACACAGAAATTGGGCAGAAGAACAATGGCGTTTCGTGTGCTTTTCTGATGAGTCTCGTTTTGGTATGAGACCGGATACAAGACGTATACGACACTGGAGAACCCCTGGACGCCAACAGCGATTAAAATCCTGCCAGGAAGTCCATCCTTATAGTGGTGGAACCATCATGGTATGGGCGGGTATTTGGATCGGCGGAAGAACTGAGTTGATTTGGATCAGAGGCAACCTCAACGCTCAAATTTATGCTGAGACGATTGTATCAGACGTCATCGTTCCTCTACAAGTGCAAATCGGTCCCTTATTTCAGTTAATGCATGATAATGCACGACCGCACACCGCAAGAGTTGTAAGACAGACTCTCGCCGCAGCTAACATCAATGTCCTGCCCTGGCCTGCTCAGTCGCCAGACTTGAATCCGATTGAGCATGCATGGGATATGCTACAGAGAAGAGCTCTGCCGAATATGGAGGGTATCCAGTCGCAAGAAGACCTTTTTTTGTTGTTGCAACGAACATGGGCGGCCATTCCACAGCGTGATTTGGATGAACTCATTTTGAGTATGCCAAACCGATGTTCTTGTGTTGTTAGTGTTCGCGGTAGAAACACGGATTATTAATTGTTTAAGTTACCCAATAAAATTTTAAAGAAAACTGTTATTTCAGTCTTTTTTTCGAACTTTTGTGTTAGTGGTTCAAATGTCAAAAATCCCTTTATTAGGAAAATGGCAAATTTCTTTATTAATGCAAAGGTGACTTGGTTTATCGTTACTGTGACAAACGAAAACACTTTATTTGATGAATCCTTAAAGAAAATTTTAATTAATATCAATCAGGAGAAAAGTTATTGCAAAAATATATGTTGATCCCTAGACACTTTTGATGTGTGTATTTCAGCGCCTCTTCAAAATTCAGACTAGTCTTGGTTTTAGGGGCAACTTGTTTAATTTTTATTTTAGAAAGAGACAAAAATGTTGTATAGTGGTCAGTTATTGTTGTTGTGTAGAACACCAACAAAAGCTGATTTCTTGTTGTTATTAATCTTGAGCATCAAAATGATCCAAGCAGTTTGTTCCTCGCGTAGGAAGTATATGGCCAGGTAGAATGCCATAAGTTGATAGCATAGTAAGATAATTGACTCTATTTTTACGCTCATAGGATTGTTCTGTATCTTTGGGTTTAATATTAATATTTATGTCACCCGCTATAATAATACTCTTCCATGTACTTGGAGCATTGAGTTCTGTACTGAGTGATTCTATGAAACTGTCACTATTTGTATGCGATGGGGAACGGTAAATACACAGAATAATATTATAAAGAATGTCTAAATAAAAGTATGATCAGCATCAAGCCAGCGAATACGTAGCAATCAACTTGAGAAGAGATTCATACTTAACAGCATCTTCAAAGTTGTGAATATCAAGTGGAAACCTACCTTTGTCGTCTTCAAGGGCCAGTTCAGAGTTTAGGTCCCGATGAACTATTCTGCGAAAAAGAGAAGCAATCCATTTGCAAGATCATCAAATCTAGTTGTGAAAACAAATGGGTTTCATTACACGACTTTTCCACCTATTTGTATTTCTGTTGTGACACAGACTCTTTGAGAGTCATATGCGACTACGACCTACAAGCGAGCGAAGTCAACAAGGCTGGACATGATAATATTATAATAACACCAAATGATTTGAAAAGAGTAACCATGGAGTTTCTTGCCGGTTCTCCTCCATAGGAAACGACCAACCCGAACCGTGCACCTTATTGGCGACGTTTTTTAAGTGCCCATCTAGGCCTATTGAAATAAAAATATTTTGATTTGATTTGATTTGGACTTATTCAACTAAGTAAGCAATGTATTGTGAAGGGTCATGATATAATCTCATCAGCAATTAGAGAATACGCTTAATATTAAGCCAAATATACTCGAGATAAAATTAACTCCCATAAATCGTATAATCAGTAATCCTATGCTACCAATCCAAAGTCAATACAACAAGGTCGACGAAGATACCACAGCGATACACGTTTCTCTAAACAATCTCGGTGAACAAATTGAATCGATGAAAAAGTCAGCCGAGCAAACAGATGTTTTTACGACACATGACATACATCAGTATGCGTTGTCGTATAGCCTATTAATTAGCAGCAGCTATCGCAGCGGTCCTGTGGTTCCTGTGGAGGAGGTGTCAGCGAACCAGTGGTCCGTCTGCCCAAGGGCGGATCGAGAGCGTACCACAGCGAGTGTGAGTGTGTGTATAAACCAATCTGAGCAAGAGCAAGGCTCTAGTGTAAGTGCGCGTAGTCAACCCCTATCCGAGCAGAGGCCAAGTGTCAGTGATAGTGCGCGCGTATCTAACTTTTCTAAACGGTGGTCTAGTTTGCGTTCAAAGAGGCGAGACATGTCGACGTCTCCCTTAGCTAAAAGGCAATCAGTATTCTCTATTAATGACTCAACTGTTTGAGCACCTATGTCTAGCTATAAGATCATGATATGATTGTTCTATCACCTTGTCCATCGTTTCTCACCTAATATTGTCTTAGCTCCTTAGCGTTTTAAGCTCACACTCACGTAATTCTTTATTTCTGTATAAGCTTATCTCATCCATTCCCCTCGGGAGCATGTTCGATGCAATAATTGCAATCGACCACGTTTTGCTTACCCAGCGATACGATGTGGGCGCACCGAGTGCCTCGCGAGCTCAGTGCATAACGGACAGCAACCGGGTTTTTTAATTAATTTATTTCCATAATTTTAGCGATAGCTTATCCTAAACGTTACCTTAATAAACCCTTTAAAGTATTGGAGTGTTTAACTTAGTAGCGAAGCGAATCCCATCAGGTACCTACCACTTTTTACTACAACTTTTTTTCTCAAACCTATTATGACCAACCTTATAGTGATTCTAAAATATATTATTTATCCTTGACAAATGAAAAAGAACTGTACACTGAACAGACTGTGTTGTCACTGTACTGTTAGGCGCATGATGCCGACGAATTGCTGCTAAAAAGCTGGTTAAGTTACTTATGGAAGTGGTCTGAGTGCTCCAGGTGTACATGTGAAGTATCGGGTGAGTCACGAGTAGTCACGACTGACCAATTACCTATTACGCTAGCGTAAGGGTTACTTACAGGACCTATTGGTTGCCATATACTCGTAAATATACTTTGCATCTCCCAGTTATATGCTATACCACAGATATTATAATACTTCGCTATACCCTTTTGAAACCACTTTTAATATTTTCTATAACTATGAATCTAGGCCGATTTACTGTATCCATCAATCCTTTCCTTGTTCTAATAATAATACGAGATATTGGACTCGGTGGGAAGGCGACCAGTCCAGGACGAGCTTTACTGGGCCGTGCGGATGGCGGGGCGCGGCCTTTTCCCCTTCGGGGGAAACCGACCTTAATATTAATACCTATAATATGATGTAGAAAAAACGAAAATTCGATCAGCCTAGGGTAATTCAGGAACTGTCACATTGAGAAGGAGTTTTTTGATGCTATGTTTTAGGTTGTTGTAAGTTTAGGTTAATTTATTATTTTTATTTCTAGTGCATATGGTAATGTACAGAAGAAAGAGATAGCTAAGTATAGGACTTTCGTATGTTGATGCTAGATGGGCGACGAGGTGCAGGCGGGCAGCGTGCTGCTGCCGGCGTCGCGCCGCGGCCGCTACCTCGCCAATATCGCGCGACGACAGGCAGTCGTGAGTACTACTCGACAGGTTTATTAAAAGTTTAAATCCATGCAATTCATTGAATTGAATTTGAATCAATCTCGTCGCAACTTACTCTAAAATAATGACACATAGGTAGGTACACAACGACACCTCCCCGGTGGTAGAAAAAATATGTTTTATTATTGATGCCACAAAAAAAACCGTTTCTCACAAGACTTTGTTTGAGACTTCACTTGCGGTTCATCGTGTAACGTTATCATTAAACGGAGAAAGGAATTCAAAAAATTCTTTCTGTTAAAAAAACCGACTTTAAAAAAAAGCACTAAAAAAGTCTAAAATAACTTTTACCCTTTTTAGTTGTAATATTATACCACACGAATTCTTGTCATGAATTAATTTTTACATTGTAACAACGATACGATACGAGCCCAAACACGATGTCGTTTATGTGGTTTTATAACGGACTTCCTATGGTCACCTTCCAGCTCCATCATCAAACCCTGGTTCCCATTTAAAACCAAAGTACTCGTCAAGACGAATCCAACAAGCCCAAACTCGATGGGATTGTGTCGTTTTGTTACGGACTACCTGTGACCACCTTCCAGCACCATCACCAGACCCTGGGTACCATCTAGAGACAAAGTACTCGACAAAATGAATCATACGAGCCCAAACTCGACTGGGTTATGTCATTTTATGTCATATTATAACTACAATAAACTATTTAATAGTTTATGGTAGTTTTAGTTGTCATTTGCTTGGCAACATTTTTCGACGTTTTTTCAGTTATTTGACCTCTCTTTCCCAGAAGTCTTTATCAAAACCACACTTTACAAAAAATGTTTAATCAAAACCCCAAATTTAATTTCAAAATATTAGCTAAGATTTTTTATCATTCCTGTCAACCATTTGGTACATCAGATTGACTGAAACAATAGTTTAAATGACACAATTAAAACAAAATGCAGATGTTGTAGTCAGTTAGTTATTTACATTTTACTGTTTTCTCTAAAATTAGAAAAGGTGGAAAAGTGAGGTTTTGTACTTCACCTCCTCAACTAATATACACACACATGTACCTACATGAACTCTTGCCTGGCCTTTAGGACTGGTAGGCTGCGTCGTGTATAAACCTTTGCCTAACATTTCAGGACGGCACGGGCATCAAATTTAACACGGACGCTGATCGGGTGAGCATTAAATTTTACAGAGTGTTGCTCGCGACTTCCACAACATGTCATTTCAATTGCTCCGTTAAGGTGCCTATATATCTTCATTTGCCGAGCTTTAACACAAACTATGCTGCGGTCGGCTTCCGAATAACGGGAAGCAGCTGAATATCAGTATTATACATGGAGTGACTACCAATCTGACCTCCGCAACCTTGTTACTGATACGATACCCCTCGGTGAGACTTCTGACTTCTTGTAACGACTGTTATTGACTGTCAAATTTCTGCAAATTACAGCCGAGACCGACGGCTTCGTCCTTTACGACTACCAGTGGTAACTTATTTTTTCAAATTATAAAGGAGACTGGGAAAATTGAATTGCTCGATTGTTTGACGCTTTGGCTAAACTTGAACAATGAGGGCTATCGCGTATGAATTCGCCGCTAGAGGCGCTAGTGTAGCGCGAAGTCACCGAAATGTCAGATGTCATAGTGTTCTTGCGTTGCGTGCTTTTTTATCACGTATTTTACGTTTCACGTATTCACGATTATGGTCTAGATTGGCCATTACTGTAGCAACTTAGGATTCGATTTGTTAGTACTTGGAAGTAAAATGATTTTTAAATATTTCATGCTTGCTTATTTTAGGGACAATATTGTAAATAGGTATCTGAAGTTTACACTTTATAATAATAATAAAGTTAAAAAGACGGTCTATTAAGTTCTTACCTCCATTTTGAGAGCGAAAATCACTAAACATATTGACGAAAATTCTGTTATGTCCGCTTCTCAAAATGGATGTAGGAACGGGTCCCGTGGTACTAAGGAGCTACTCCTCATTGATATGGCCATTAGCCAACAGGTTCACCGTTCCCGAAGGGATCTGTCGACATGTTGGATAGACTATAAGAAGGCCTATGACTCTGTGATATACATGGCTCATGAGGGTGCTTGAGTTGTATAAAGTTGATGCAACTCTGCGCATCTTCCTGATTTCATGTATGGGCCAATGGAGGACAGTCCTTCGCTATCCAGGATGTCAGCAAATCCAGAGGAATAGCGAGCCAATAAAGATAGAGCGAGAAATATTTCAGGGTGATAGTTTGAGTCCCCTTTGGTTCTGCTTAGCCTTGAATCCTCTTAGCACGCTGCTGGAGGATTCAGGTCTAGGCTATCGGTTGAAGAGAGGTGGTCAAGTTATATCTCACCTCCTTTACATGGATGATCTGAAACTCTTTGCCCCCAACGATTTGCAACTGATGGAGCTACTGAAGGTAACTGAAATTTTCAGTAGTGCCATCAGGATGGAATTTGATGTAGACAAATGTGCGGTCATGCATGTAAAGCGAGGGGAGATTGTGGAATCTGTGGGAACCCACCTCTCGGATTCCATAAATCTTAGATCACTCTCAGCAACCGAAACTTATAAGTATTTGGGTATGTCGGAAGCGCTGGGCATCAATGTTGCTGACATGAAGCAATCGCTGAAGGAGCGCTTCTTTGGTCGCCTGAAAAAAGTATTGAATGGTCTTTTATCAGGCGGAAATAAGGTGCGTGCCTTCAACGGTTGGGTCATGCCGGTTTTGATTTACTCTTTCGGCATACTCAAATGGACTCAAACAGAACTAGAGGCCTTGGATAGAAAGGTCCGTAAATTGTTGACGGCATATCGAATGCATCACCCACGTTCTTCAGTTATGAGACTGTATATCCCGCGGAAGTGTGGGGGTCGAGGCTTTTTAAACGCTAAGACTCTCTACAATCGCGAGATATGCAGTCTCAGGGAATATTTCCTATTAACCGATGTGGGGATGCATCGAGATGTGGTCGCGGTAGACAAGGGTCTCACCCCGCTCTCCTTGGCTAAAGAGAACTGGCGCAAACCTGTAGTGCTTGACACTAACAATCGCAGGGAGATATGGCAGAGTAAGGAGCTTCACGGGCTCTTTTTCCGGGCCCTACATGGGCCCGATGTCGACCTATCAGCGTCCGTAGCCTGGCTACGTACCGGTGACCTTTTCGGAGAAACCGAAGGTTTTGTCTGTGCAATTATGGATGAAGTTATGATGACAAATAACTACCGGAGATTTATTGTGAAGGACGGCACGGTTGACATATGTCGGGCATGCCACCCTCCAGACGAATCAATACGTCACATTATCTCTGGGTATTCTCGTCTGGCTAACGGAGCGTACTTGCATAGACACAACCTTGTAGCCAGGATTATCCATCAGCAACTTGCTCTAAAATACAGCCTTGTGGAATTGGAAGTGCCGTACTATAAGTATGTGCCCGACCCAGTTCTCGAAAATGGCAATATCACATTGTACTGGGATCAATCCATCATCACCGACAGGACTATTGTAGCCAATAAGTCTGATATAGTGGTGGTGGATCGATCAGAGCGGCGCGCAATGATTATTGGTATAACGGTCCCGCATGACGAGAACCTCGTGAGAGTCGAGAAAGATAAGCAAATCAAATATCTTGACTTGGCTCGCGAGGTTGTCGACATGTGGGATGTGAGCTCAGCGATCATTGTGCCGATAGTCGTTTCAGCCAATGGCTTAATTGCCAAGAGCCTCGACCAATACCCCTGAGGAGGCTCTCGTTAGGCAGCTGGATCAAGGGCTTGATTCCGAAAGCGGTACTCCTGGAAACGGCTCGTATTGTTAGGAGGTTCCTCTCTCTGGAGCCCTGACTGCCGGTAGCTTGGACCCTGTTCCCGATACCGGTGGGCTACTATTTTTATATTTTTAAATGTTTTTTGTTTTTTGAGATTGAAATATTTAAAAATGTAATTTATATGTATGTAAATAAATAAAGGAATAATAATAAACATTTATTTCAGACTACGTCCATATTTTGTTAGTAACAATGTACTTAAAAAACTAATGTTAGTATAGGCAAAACAAAATTTAAATTACGACATGAAGCCGCACCCACCTTTGCAGCATGGGGTCTCCCACCGATCAGTGAAAACACTCAGTATAGTGTTGGTACTGCCACGAACGCAGGCGCATCTTTTCCTAACGATAGCGGCAAAGCCATCCACCCGCGCCTCAGCAAACATCCCTGACGCACTGCAACGCCATGGCAGCCCCATCAGTACCCTGAGTGCATTATTATATTGGACACGCAGGTCGCTGTATGCCCGCTGCGAATAACTGACCCACAGGTTGCAGGTGTAGAAAGATTGGCAATAAGCTTTAAAAAGCGTGATTTTAACTGAATTCGTACACCGTGCAAACCTGCGAGCCAGCATGTTACAACGGACAGCCAGCGACCTACGTTCCCTTTCTATGTCTATATTATCACTTAAATCATCGGTGACCCAGTGACCCAAATATTTTAACTCACAGAGGAGTGCCACACAGTGACACGTTGGGAAATGCTGGGTAAGAAAAACCACGGGCCTTAAAGAGCATTAGTTCACTCTTCCCAACATTATATTTGAGCCCATAAGTCACCGCATATGACTCACATATAGACACTAACTTCCTCATAGCACTGATTGATGGACTCAGCAACACCATGTCGTCTGCGTAACTAAGATTATTGGTACACACTCCGTCAATATGACATCCGACCTTGGTGCTGCTGAGCTCAACAATCAGGCGGTTAATGTACAGGTTGAACAAGCGAGGCGAGCTTAATCCGCCCTGCCTCACCCCACATTCCAACCGGTACTCACTCTACAAGGAACCGTTCGACCTTACACAATTGCGTTGATTGCTATACCAATATTTGAACATAGATACAACTTCAACTGGTACAGAAGTTTCAGATAGCAATTTTTTCCACATCACGTCATAACTGAAAAGATCGAAAGCCTTCGATAGGTCCAAAAAACAGGCAAAGACAGGCGTTGTTCTATCCTTGTAGTACTGCACAGTCTGCTTAAGATACAATATATCGCTTTCAGAGGACAGCCCCGGCCTAAAGCCAAACTGAGCGTCATGCAGTATTAGATGCTTAGCCAATTCTGCGTCAAGCAGACTGTCCAGCACCTTGGCTGAAACAGTTGCCAAGGATAGAGGCCTGTAATTTGAGGCATCAGAGACATTCCCAGTTTAATTTTTAACAACAGGCACCACAACTGTAAACATGAAGCTATTTGGTAAATAACAGTGACTGATACACAAATTAAAAAACATGGCAAGTACACGTGGCAAGTGCACCCCGGCGTATTTCAGATGTTCGATACTGAGGCCATCGTGACCTGGTGACTTACCTCTTTTCATTGATTTTACTACCTTTGCAACGTCCTTAGGAGTAAAACGAACGTCAATGTCGCCAGAAACGGCCTCATCATCGACAACCCGCGCCGTTCTAACAAGTGGTGACTCAACTTTAAAGTGCAAAGTGCATTATCCTGACAATATTTTAGCTTATCCTTGAAAACTTTCCTGGATTTACACATATTTGTGTAAATGCACCCCGATGCGGGTTTTTTATGCAGCAACCACGTCTGATAATGCATGCGAGCCTCTCTGTGAGCGTCACGTACATGCACATTCCAACCAGTCACATATTTTTTTTACAACGCAGTTTATCAGAACCTATATATGAAATATCAGCGCCTTCTTTCAAAATACTTATAACTGTGTCGCACATCTCATCTAACAGAGTCTGTGGTGGCCATTCCACGCGAACAGTATCGAAATTCAGTAGGAAAATCTACTAATCTTAATTTTGAATGACAAAAGTTTGTATATTCATCAATTTGTTTAGCATTTCTTTCACCCCAAATGACCTTGTTACAAGAATGGGTTTTGCTGACTAACTTAGGTATTATTAAATGTATGTTACACTCAATAACTAAAGCAATGTGGTCTGACGAGTAAACATCATAAAAAACAGCTGCTTTAATTACTAATTGTCTCACTGCACTACTCACCACACAATGATCTAACCAGCGCAGTGCACCGTTAGCTGTGCTTTTAATGTATAAGTATCACCCGGTAACATTTCCATGTCCACACACGACCACGATTGCTCCGTACATACTGTTGACAGTTCACTTGCAAAACGTTCACCCGGGTGAGCGTTAAAGTCTCTTAATATACACACCGCTTCTGTATCCCTATTCTCAGTAATCGCAATAAACTCACTCAAACATGTAGTAAATTCTATAAAATTATCACTCAAGTCAGTAGGCATATAAACAGAGAAAATTAACATAGAACGATCCGTGTAATCAATTCTAATAGCAACTAAACGATCGCTATTATACGACACTACCGACACCTTTGGGAAAGCCGACTTTCTCCACAGTAGGGCAACTCCTCCGTAGGGTCTGCCTATGAGCACTCCGGCAGACGTATAAACAGCAGATTTTCCCGCATACGCGAAGTCATCATGCAGTGTGCCCAAGTAGGCTAGATCGTGAGGTAACAGCCAGGTTTCCTGCAGCGCGATGACGTCAGCCACTCCGCATAATCTTCTCACACAATCAGCTGATCGGGTGATATTTTTGCAGTTAAACGTCGCTAGATATGTGTTCTTTGTTGTTATACGTAATAAAATGAACTTTTTAGGAAGTTATTCGTACCAATAACTTCATAAAAAGTTTATTTTATTACGTATAAAGTAAAGTCGAAACTTTAAAGTATAAAATAGAATTGTTGACATGACCTTACTCGACAGAGGCGCCATTTGGTGAGCTCAAAAATGATAGCCCTCATTTGCTTCGTTCAAATAAATTATACCAAAAAATAAGTTGCCAATTGCCAGGTTATATTTTGGTGCCACATTGCACAAGCTAGCTATTGTATAACTACACAAATACGCATAATTTCATATTTATTTATTGTAAACTTGTAAATTAAGCCGTCAATGAAGTTAAAAAAAAGCTGGTGAATAATGTGTATGTCAGATGAACGCGGAGGCCAAGAAGAAGGTGGACGTGGTATCAGAGGAGCTGCTGCCATACATCATCGTGGAGCAAGAGCGGCGTATAACGCTGTACAAGCGCGTCATGACGGCCATCCAGAACGGCGAGAAGGGCGTCACCATCGCCGAGATCCGCAACAAACCACCCGCCATCATACGAAATGGTACGATGAGCGTTCACAAAACGACTTCCAACTTAATTACTGTTTCATACTATATAAGTAGGTGCAGTTCTTTATCCTTTACCGTTCACTATATCCGTTGGGCACCTGTCCCAACGTTTACGGATAGCAATAAGCGAGCAGAGCTAGCAACTAGAAACGGCCTGTCAAGGAAGTGTTTGTTTATATGGGGTCTACAGACTTTAGTTCGTTTTTTTAACGTTTAGGAAGTGTTAAAAACAGGATGTAAAGTAAGAACGTTTCAAGTTCCTTCATGACACACATAATAGATATCTGAGGTCATCGGAAAACTTAAGACTAGAGATGCCGATGCATTCCACCAGTTTCTATGACAAGTCTTTTACAGTTCAAGCAGTTCGTTTATGGAATGCTTTGCCAGTGGCTGTAAGGCGTGCTCAATCTCTGCCAATTTTTAAAAGCATGATAAAAAAACTGTATCTCTCTTCTTAAGCTTAATTTTTATTAGGTTATAATACCTAATAAGTTAGTTAGTTCTTCGCACTTGTTTCTTGATCATAAAAAATAATAATAATAAAAATGTATTTAGGTATTTAAGTGTAATATGTTTTATGTATATATATGTATGTATTTATTGTATATATGTAAATGGTACACCACAGGCTACCTGCAGTATTGTCTCTCCTTCCCCCTTAAATCCATCCAAAGGTTGTCTTTAAAAGATCGCTTTTAGCGATAAGACCGCCCATTGTGTCACCCCTTTTATAATGTTTACATTTGTATCTGTAATTTTTATGGTGTACATAATATAGAGTATTCTATTCTATTCTATTCTACCTCAATAGTCCATTGAAAAGGGAGGATCCTCCGACCAGACGAGTCTTGTGTTTGGTCGGCTGCTACCCAACAGTTATTGTCGTGTTTTTCTATATAGTGATAACTCACGGAAATCTTTAATATGGCAATTTAGAGTTTTTGATGTTAGTTCTTCATTTGCGTCATATATGGCGCTGTTGTACTTTCATAGTATCTTAAGCCGCTATATCAGTCCCCCACGGAGGCTGGGATCAATAGTGAAATGAGTCATCCATACATCTTGTTTGCCGGGTCAGTGGAAGCCCGTAGCCGTATTGTTCACAGTGGGTCGGAACTGCCTGCGGCGGTGATGCAAACCCCAGTGAGTCGCGGCCGGCGTTACGTTTGCTGCAGTGCGCCGCGATATGGCTAATTTGTTGCTTCGACGGGGAGAGGGTTCAAGCTCTCAACCCGCCGATAGTGCAGTGTGATATGCCAAAATTCTTGATTTGGCTTCCTGAAAAGTACATGCTCATTAATTTTGTAATATCTAGACTTATTGTGAGTCCCAAATTCATCTAATTGTCGTTGTATCGTACTAATTGTTTCACTGTATCTTGTAAATTATCCGTCGTCGTTTTCTTTTATTTGTAACATTACATCACTTAAAAGAGCTGAGTGATAGTAATATAAAAATTATCGAATTAATCCTAGTCGTTTTAATACGTTACTCGTTACTATTTCACTGGTGCCGTAGGAAATCGTTGATCGTAATTTGCTTTATTGTCAGCTATAACATAGGTGTTAGGTGCTTTACTTTCTGTCTAACTGTGCAGGTCTCTTGTACCGCTGCCCCAGCAACCGCGCGCCGCTCGAGCCTGATGGCTCCGGCGTCATCATATGCGAGGACGATCTGAAACCCACGCCCATCATTTTCGAGTCCTGTCTGTCTGCAGAGGATAAGGAACTGTATGTCGCAGAAAATAAGTACTTCTTTTGCAACCGTAAGTCTCATTGCAGTGAGCTTTGAACCAGTTCCTTTCAGATATGTTTATTTTTAAATAAAATGAGATGACTGAAAAAAATAAAGATATTAATCTTAGATATAGGAAAAGCATCATTTTTTTAAAGTCGATGATTTGTTTTTCGCGTCATTCATTGTGGGTGATACACATGGCCATCAATGTTCAAACATTATATCCTACTGACCATTGACAAGATTGCCATCATCACCTTGGAAGAAAGATCCGTTGCTGCTGTACTTAAGGTTCGGTGAAACAGGTACGGACAGATTGTGGACTGACTGTGGTGTCCAAACACTGACATGCTATGCTTATACTATGCGTCTGACCAAAACTTGAACCCTCCCAAAACGCCGCCATAACATCGCAGCCAGCAGACCATATTGCGGGCGGCTAAACCACGAAGTGCCAAGGTGTCCATATACTGGTGTAATGATTGCTTTAACTTGCATTGACCGGCACCGTGACATATAGGGAACAAGGTCGATGGCCCCGATCTGCCACGCAACGGCTCGATGGTGATCGCTTGTCCGCCGTGCGAGCGCACCCCGTTCAACTACACAAGTCGGATGTGTGCGCTCGAGGACACCGACGACGTGTTGGTACACTACCGCTACTACCCCGACAGAGTGAGTACATGTCGTCACTAATCACGTATGCCTAAACGAACCTCCTGCAGCAGCTCCTTATAGTTCGCCGTGTTATCCCACACCAAAGGCCTACCTAACTTCCAAGGCTTTATTTATGGTCTTCCATCCATCCATCTGTCCATCCATCCATCCATCTGTCTCTTTACTCCGTGAAGCCATTGGGCTGTAAACCAGCATGCATCCCAGCAGTGGTGCGTGACGGCCCGTCCCAAGTTTTACCATCTCCACAATCACTGCGATCATAGACGAATAATGACTAGACTAGCATTTAGGTTTAGTGGGTGTTCCTTCAAGTTCCGCTGTCCGCAGACGTACAAGTTCGTGCCAAAGCTGGACCCGGTGCGCGAGGTGTGCGACCACTGGAAACCGTGCCAGGTTGGCTACATCTTCAGGCTGTCCGGCCCCGCCACAGCCACGCCGGCCAGCGAGCTGTGGCGTAAGTCTGCCAACTACTACCACCACCTTCTATTGCCGACAAACGGCTTCAAGTGTGTGGGTGCCATAATAACACATTATTGAGAACCTCTAGCCGGGATGTCAGCATGGTTGAGGGTTTGCAGAGGTCCATGTCCATAGGCAGAGGCGAGCAGCAGGCTTCCGCCGAGGTGGATCGATTTCCTAAAATAAACTAAAGCACTGTTAAGGCTGTGTAACGGAACCCCCCGGTTCGACTAAGTTTGTTATTATAAAACAAATAAATATAAATACAGAAAACAGCAAGTGGCTCTATTTCAGTTCTCCGGTGACTGAGGTACCTGTTGGCTTAGGAAGTGAAGTCCTAGTTATAAGCTTTTATTAATTTGAGGTATAATTAAAATATTTCAATTCTGTTGATCTTACGTCCAGATTTCAAAGAAAATTTCCCATAGTCCTATATCAAAACTAAATTTCTTTTTGTTTTCAATAATAGCCGTCGACAATTCTGAATTATATTGTTTTAATACAATTACAGCTGACTACTGTAAGTTTTTAACAAACATTTTCTCTAGAATAAAGTGATTATCAAAGCTGGTAGGTAGTACAATTATTACTCGGACTTGCACTCGTAACACCTTTAGCCAGGTGTTATCGAAATAAATTAGTCCATATAAACAATAAAATATGTAAATTACCGATATAATTATTGTATTTGCAGCCGAAGGCAAGTATCTTATTCCATGTTTCTGCCTGTTATTTTCAAGGTTATATATATATGCATTTTAGATGTAATATGATGATGACGATGCTTTAAAGTTGTTCAACATATTAAATACGCGAGGACGAATGTGTGAGTTTAGCTACACACAATATTGTGATTTAATATTCACTTTTTTATTTTTCAGACACTGATGAGGGTAAAACAATAAATTATACTTTTCATCATAATTATTTGATTAAGATTACTCGGATTGTCAATAGTAAATTTATTTTCTCTTTTTTTTGACAGAAATTTCAAGTAAGTAGTTAAGGGTTGGTCAAACCAGCGCGATCAAATTGACAGATACTTCAGTATGTGTACATACCCATCTGTCAGGTCCAGTGATCGGAGTAGGTAGAGCTAATGTGCCTAAAGTTCAAGGAACAGAATCAAAAAGTGGAGACTTCCCTATGACAATTTTTTTTTCGGAATATTTGTTCCGAATGTTGGAAGTTCCGACTCGGAACATTACTTAAATACTACTAAAATTAATAAAGTAAAACAACTACCAATTCCTTTAATTTAACTGTTTCTGTTTAAAGAAAAACGTGCACGATTTTTATTGTTTAAAAAATAAAAGTAATCTCCTTATCTTCGTTTGAACGCCGTAAGTAAGAGCGGAAGCTAATTTAATTGTCATGCCAGCTTTAATAGTTATTACTGACAAGCTAGAAAAACAATTTATAGGTTTTCATACCATTAATTATTCATTTTGTACAATTATTGGAACTAAACATAAACAGAAATCAACCTCAATAATTAAGAGAGTTACCAATCTTAAGACTCAGTCAGAATATTATTTCCGTTGATGTTGAAAGTTGTCCCTAATCTGAATCGGTACAGTTTTCATCATTCATTCATTCATTTCATCTAGATTCATCTTCTTCCGGAGAATTAAAATAAATTATGAGCAGTTTTTCCATATTTACTATAATCAAATGATTTCTTTTTGCACTTAAAATCCATTTTTATGTAGAGAAGGACCTTTCAACATCAACTGAAGTTCCTCTGAAAGGATTAATTTTCATTGTCAAGTCCTTTTTAGGTTTCCGTAGCCGAATGGCAAAAAACGGAACCCTTAGAGATTCGCCAAGTCTGTCTGTCCGTGTATGTCACAGCCACTTTACTCTGAAACTATTAGGACTACACAGTTGAAACTTAGTTAGTTGTGGTAGAACTTAGTTGGTTGTGTTAGATAGATGTATTCTGTGAACCGCTATAAGGTTTTTATACAAATATAAAAAAATAATAAGATTAAGGGGGGTCTACATGGAACTGAAACAAAAAAAAAAATTTTCATCAAACCTATACGTGCGGGGTGTCTAAAGATAGGTCTTTAAAAATGACATTGAGGTTCCTAAACCATTTTCTCTCAAAGTCAATCGTTTGAAAGATAAACACTTCCAAAGTGGTAAAATGTGTGTCCGCCCTCTAATTTCTAAAGTAAGAGGAGAAAAATTCTGAAAAAAATATAGGATTATAGAACGTAAGAAAAACTTTCAACCAAATTTGGTTTCAATAAGGTTTGATATTTATTTTTTGAGATATGGGACTTTTTCATCAAACTGCAGCAACAACTTTGTTTTTCATTAACATACTATGAAAAACAAATTTAGTTTTGTTGATCAACAACATCCCGACCCACCGAGCGATCAACAGAATCCCGAGCGTAGCAAGGGATTCTAGAGAAGAATCCTGAGCGGAGCGAGGGAAACAATAACCGAGATGATTTTTTTTCACGAGTTGTTTAGTCTACTTTTTACCATTGACTGCGAGAAAATAAATAGAAGTATAGTATTCATATTTCTCGTGGGTTAATAATAACAGCCACTCGGGTCGATCTTCAAGGTTAAGCCGGGCTTACCAAGGTCGCTCGATGGATGGGTGGCCAATAATTTGTTACCTACATACCGAGTTTCCTCCATGCCTCGGAAAGTACGTAAAGCCCTTGAGTCGGCTGTCATTTGTAGTTCTTTGACATTCTATACAGGTAATCAGTGGCCTGAAAGTCTGACAACCAGTCTTACCAAGGGGTACCGTATTACCCACCTAGTACTAACTGGGTTGTGTTCTGGTTCAGATAGGCAGCCGCTCCATGTAAAATACTGATATTCAGCTGCATCCGGTTAGACTGGAAGCTGACCCCAATAAAGTTGGGATAAGTCTAAGCAGATGAGTATTTATCACATTTTATTATAAAAATCGGTAATATAATAAGATAACAAAGGATTAAATATAAACATTAAAAATGTATAGTACTCGTAAATAGAACAGTTTTCGAAATTCAGATGTTCTTGTCAGGCACGTTTTCTTTATTTTTTGTTCATAATTCGTGCTTGTTCCAAATTCAAAATGTTTTTATTCACTCAGTGAGTTAAAGCGCGTATTATTCACTGTTATCGATGAATAAAATGCCCTTTTTCGAGTGACAATGGTAAAAAAATATTTTTTAGTTTCAGTTCCATGTATAGGGAGACCCCCCCCCTTAATCTCATTTTTATTTTTGTATAAAAACCTTGTAGCGGTTCACAGAATAGATCTACCTATTAAGTTTCAACTGTGTCCTAATAGTTTCGAAGTAAAGTGGCTGTGACATACATGGACAGACAGACAGACAGACAGACTTGGCGAATCTATAAGGGTTCCGTTTTTTGCCATTCGGCTACGGAACCCTAAAAGCGCTCCTGCAATGGATTTGATTTTCATTGTCCGTAAATTCGATACTTCGCGTGTTCTTTTTTCGAAAATAATGACAATATTTCCATGCATGTTTGAGTTTATTTTTTTTTACATTTTTAATTAACGTATCAACGTCCGTATATTGTGTTCGTATTTGTTCTACAACGCGGTCCGTGGCTATAAGTGACAAAAGTCATATACAAAAAACACGGTACGAAACGTCGTACGTCGTAGTATAACTATTTCTTCCTATTACACGATGTTTTACATCTTTTTCTTTTTCTACTTGAACCATAGTGAATTTCTTCATGCTGAAAATACGAAAATAGTTATGAAACGGACATTAAGATTTAAAAAAATAATGTCAGTCTGTGATTCCCGCGCGCGATGGTTTGTTTACCTCTCGTTTGATTAATTATTTTTCGGTTGTTTTTAGTAATTGTGAGTGTTTGAGTTGTTTTTTGTGAATGTATATTTATAGTGAATGTGTTTGCAACTATATTTTACCTTAAGGGTATATTTCTATTTTCGAGAGAATTTCAATGTCAATGACCTGTGCTCATTTTGTCGGAATTCTTTGGTAATTTACTAACTTGTGAGACTAGTTCTGTTTAAAACGTAATAACTATCACAATGAATATTTATTCGATAATAGTTTTCAGCCAAAATATATACAAAATGTGACAGATTGGAATTTATGTTCAAGTGGATCGGCAAATCCCAAATGTTAAACCTCAAATATGGCCGCCCATATCGCTTTATAGCCGCGGCTTGTGTTATTTATAAATTAATTTGTATTTTATTTCGATGGCTATTGAATAAACAAGTGTGGTTCATCATTGGAAGGGCATATCTTGTACAACAAAGTGACATATGATGTACTTTTTGTACTCAAACTTCACTGAAAAAAACTTTTCAAGTGCGTTTTTATTTTTAATGTGTGATTTCATGAGTGGGAATTCAATCAATCCCATATTTTTCTGTATTCCTACCTACCAATACCTATCAATATAATATTTACACATAAGTTACATGTATCTTAGCTTTCAGATAGTAACAATATTTTCAATTTACGTAAAAGGGTATAGTTGTACTAAATTATTGAATGTGGTAGAAAATTATTTACCGTCGGCAAATGTTATGTGCTAGCCATGAGCCTGTAACTAAATATTTTTGTACTATGAAGTATGTGTTTCATTATTTTATCGTATGTAGATAGAACCCTTCTACCATTAAAAGTCATAAAATATATATAACGGAGAACCTGGACCATTCAGATTTTTAAAAATCGTGGCGGCAGCAGAGCTGACGTACCATCTCCACCGCTTCACTCATTGCAAAAATGAATACACACAGTTTATCTACTCACGTTTTTTTCTTATTATTAGCAAAACACAATTAAAACAGCTTTAAAATCAAAATCAATAATTGAAATCGTACTCACAAGATGTTCTTTTCAGAAACGTGGCCTCGCAGCGTCTCGCCTTTTCAATACTCAAAAAATGGCGTCGTCGTTGCGAAGTCATTACACATCTTTTTTTTTCAAATTACAGATAACATTGATTTGAGTTAGAAAACTAAGATTTGTTAATTAGTTTTACTATTTTTAGCATTCGATTTTAACATTGCAATAATTCTCTATTGTCTAAACACACATTGTCTGTATATTTACCTAACCATTTTTGAACGTGCGGAATATTTTCCGCTTGACACACATTAATTCAATAAAGTATTTGACAATAATTAAACAGATATTCTTTTGAAACCAACGCATACCGCTTATTCAATAAATGAATTTAGCAATAGATAACTTGTTTTTAAACCTAAGTTTAAATAAACCTTCAGTTATCAAATCTAAACTAGTTTAAATCTATCCAGGAATTTTTAACAGTTAGATTGGAACTAAAAGTTAATATTTTTGAAGTTAACGTTAGCCTAGCGTCGACACGGCCATTCTGCGAGACGGTGTGCGTGCCCTGCACCAGTCGCGGTTCTGAATATGAAAATATTTTTTTTTTGAGATAAGTATCCATTCACAGGTACACTAACTGACAACTTGTTTGTGGTCGGAGCTATTGTTGTTTCAAAATGAGTTCAAAAAGTTCTGTACCTTATCATAATGTAGCCTGAACTTTTCAATGATAACCGATTCCAACAATCAGGTTATCAGCCATTATTTTTATACCTTGGTAATATTAAACATAGAGTTAAGTAGTAAGGTATTCTAAGTTATAGATACTAAAGTAAACATGGAAAGAATAAAGTTCATATGAGTAGTAAATAAATAGGATTTGCTGTAAATAGGGAAATGAGTGAAGATATTGAAGTGCTTGTAACGCTACACGCTTACTCGTACTGACACGTTTATTTAGTTATGTCAATGCAAATGCTCCACGCATACATGCATGATTTAATTTCTCGTAGACAGGGATGATGCTGTGGTGCTGGGCGGTCTTGTACGCCGTGGGCTACAGGGGCCCTAAGGGGTTTGTTAAGAATGATGCTGTGGCCTAGGCCTTATTTTGACCGTGGTCCACAAGGGCTCTGAAAACTTATATTGCTAGGTACTTTGTTGATAAAATCTCAAGGGATTGATGGTGCGGTGCTGAGCGGTCTTGTACGCCGTGGTCCACACGGGTTCTAAAGGATTGGCAAAGGTTCGTCGATGAGTCATCAGCCAACCGGGCGGCCACTTGCTGAGGGTCATCTTCGTTATTCATCGACGCGGTTTCCTGCTAGCCTGGCTGTGGTACTCGAGGCAGCTGGTCGTGAGCAACCTTACGTGGAAGCCCTCTGCCAGTCACACGATTCACTATGTATCGGTCGTTGTCCAGAATCCTATATACCTCGTATGGCTCGCTGTATTTTAGGTCTAGTGACGTCTGGTTTCGGGGTTTGTTCTTGACGAGTACGTAATCTCCACGCTGAAACGGACGCATTTTCGCCATGCTCCTGTCAAATCGTTGCATTTCGTATGGTCCCGCAGCTGTCATTTTCTCTTGTACGTGTTGCTCAAGCAAGTCAAAGTCTATGCATTCGTTATTAATATTTACCAACCTTAGTAGTTCTGTACACTGTGTTGGAGGCGGGTCAGTAGTGTAAGTGGTGCGACCCCCGTCAATGCCCCCGAAAATGCTTGACTGCCCTTACCACCGCTAATGTCTCGAGCTCGTACGAGTGGTAGCGGCTCTCAGCGTCGGTGATGCGCTGGCTCATGTACGCGACTGGATGCTGGTGACCGCCGATGCTCTGCACGAGCACCGCCCCGTAGCCAATGCCCCTGTCGTCCGTGTAGAGCTCGATTGGTGCGTCTTCCTGAACTAGCGTAAGGGTAGGCGCAGTAGACATTTGTATGATGTGGTTTCGAGCCTCATCATGCCTTTCGTTCCATCCCCACTTCACATCGTTATTGGTGAGTTCATAGAGAGGACCATCACGCGCGAGAAATTGGGAATGAAGCGTCTAAAATATCCAGCCAATCCGTTAAACTGCCTAACTTGTTTGACAGTTTTCGGGATCGGTGTCTTCGTTAAAGCTTCCACCTTTCTTGGGCTAGGACTGACTTGTCCGTCTGCAATGATATTGCCCAAATACTCGATGGAGCGTTTAAAGAAGGTAGTTTTATCGACATTGATCGAAAAACCGGCCTCTTGGAGGGCGATCAAAATGCGTTCCATATGGGCTAGGCCCTCAGAAAATACCCTACAATTTGATAAAACGTCATCAACATAGACCTGGCAAACCTGGTCTACCGAGCTCAAAAGGTGAGCTAGGGCCCTATTTATACAACGCTGATAGACTGACACTGCGTTACTGAGTCCAATCCGCGTAACAAATGCTGTTTTCTCAATCGAGGGCTCTGAAATCGGTATTTGATAGAAGCCGCCTACCATGTCTAATGTCGAGAAATAATAACCGCCCGCCAGTAGATCTCTTTGATCTGAAATGATCGGTAACGAATAGTAGTCCCTCAGAGTATTCCTGTTTAGTTCGCGGTAGTCCACGCATATGCGGTCCTTTCCATTTTTCTTTTTGACTTACACTATTGGGCTTGAAAAGGTGATTTACTTTGGCTGTAACGCTCATGGTCATGATGCTCAATATAATTCGGTCGCACCGAATAATCGCAATAGCTTTCGAGGCCGATCGAATGCTCGGCAAAATAATCAGTCAAGGTACGGGCGAAGACATGCGTCATCGCCTCCCCAGCAGAATAATAACAACAAATGACGCAAGTATTGACTCGTTCAGAGCGGGCCGTCTCCTACAGTTTCGAGACCAATGGGAACAAATGAATGCACCAAATTACATTCTAAAAGTAATAACAGGGTATCGCATACCTTTTTGCCAGAAGCTACCGCTTGTTCACCCAAGCGTTGTCGGAACCAAACTGAATGTTCCAGAATATGCCGTAATGACATCTGTCATAAACAAAATGATAGAACAGGGAGTTCTAGAGCGAGCTGTACTTTCGCCAAGCTTCCTGTCTTCGATGTTTCTTGTTCCCAAAAGCGACGGCTCGTCTCGACCAATATTCAACTTGAAAGCACTGAATTCTTACATCATAACAGATCGATTCAAGCTAATAAATGCGTATCGCATCCCCGATTTTCTACAACCTCAGGATTGGCTATGCAAAATCGACCTCTCGAAGGCGTATTTTCATTTACCTGTAGCTCGCAGCCACAGAAGGTTTCTGCGCCTAATTTATCGCAACGAATTGCTGGAAATGACCTGCTTACCTTTTGGCCTGAGCACAGCACCCAAGACGTTTGCTGCGCTTACAAATTGGATAGCCCAGATACTCAGGCAACGGGGTGTCAGGGTAATAGTTTTTCTCGACGATTTCTTGATCGCTCACCAGGACGAAGACAAGCTTCGGAGTCATGTGAAAGATGTGCTCGACACTCTGGAAACGTTAGGTTGGCTGATCAATTACAAAAAGTCGCTAGTCACACCGTCGAAAAGCCTAGTGTTTCTAGGAATTCATTGGGATCCATGGACGAATTGCAAAAGCCTTCCCGGAGAAAAAAATCCTGGACTTGTAGACAAAATCTGTCATTTGTTGTGGAAGCAACGCACAACGCTCAAAGATCTCCAGAGCCTAGTTAGTCTACTCAATTTTGCCAGCCTTGCAGTTCCGAAAGGAAGACTCAACTTTCGAGCGCTTCTGAACCTACTGAACCAAATCTTGAAGTCGGATCACAGTTCACTACACACCTTACCTCGTGCTGCTATAGACAATCTGATATGGTGGCGCCAGAATTGTCATCTTCCGTCGGCCATACACATGCCGCCTCCTTCTCATTTCCTCACAACAGATGCGTCGGACATCGCTTGGGGAGCTCGCCTGGACAATCTTTCTCTCTCGGGTCTGTGGTCAGAAGCCGAAAAAGATCTTCATTGCAACCAAAAGGAAATGTTAGCAATCCTAAGAGTTTTGGAAGGTCATTGTCGGCTCCTGAGACACAAGACAGTATTGATTCAGAGCGACAACAAGTCTGTAGTCGCATATCTCCGTCACGAGGGCGGCACCAAGTCGGCTCCTTTCCTGAACTTAACCTACAAAGTTTTCCAAATAACGGAGGACAATCAAATCCACATGAACGTCTTTTATATACCAGGTATATACAACGGCCACGCGGATCACTAGTCGAGGTTTCGCGTAACACCAGAGTGGCATCTGTCTGCAGAATGCACGAACAAAATATTCTCCAAATGGGGAGTTCCACTGATCGACCTATTTGCTTCCAACCGAGCACATGTAGTGACGAATTACGTGTCCTTAGACCAAAACGACGACCAAGCCCTGTTTTACGACGCGTTCTCTCAGATGTGGAATTACAACCTAGCGTGGGTGTTCCCTCCACCCTTTCTGATTCCCAAGGTCCTAGGTTATCTCAATCAAGCACAGGGAACGTACCTACTAGTAGTTCCACGATGGGAGCGAGTTTTTTGGCGACCCGACATCAAATTACGTGCCCTAGCAGCCCCATTTACGCTATATCACCTAGACAAAGTCCTGATCGACACGACAACAGGACTGCCACCACCGAACGTCCTCGACATGACTCTGGAAGTGTGGAAATGTGGGGGTGGTCTGGGATGCTAACAACCTGGAATAGTAGTCAATTAGAACTTCTTGAGAACTCATGGCGTCCCTCAACACGTAAAGTTTTTAGCGTTGCTTGGAAGAGATGGCTAGTTTGGTGCGAGACGCACCAGGTTAACCCCTCAACTCCAATAGCAAGCGATTTGGCTAGATTTTTATCTGATCTCCATTTAATTAATCATTTATCGTACAATTCTATTTTGTTACATAAATCTGTAGTCGCAACTCTTTGCAACCCAGAATCATCCGGTCAGCTAAGCTCAAATGTCCTACTAAAACATGTTCTAAAATCTATAGCGTTACATAAACCTGTCACCCATGTCAAGCCCCCGGTTTGGAACATAAACGACCTCGCTGGTTTCCTAGAGAGTAAGCGCATTGATGAAAATAATATTTTTCAAGTGCAGAGACATACAGCTGCTCTACTTCTCCTATGCTCCGGGAGAAGAATCCATGATTTAACTTTGCTCAGAGTTGATTCTAATAATTATTCTAATCAAAATGATGTATTAGTGTTTTGGCCGGTTTTCGGATCGAAAACTGATTCTGTAGATTATAGACAATCAGGTTGGAGGTTAATTTCTAATGAAGATAACAAAAACTTAGACCCGGTCTACTGGGCTAAGCATACGATCTCTATTCTTGAGAATCGTAGAAATACTGCAAATTGTAGTAATTTGTTTGTTAACATTAGAGGTGAACCTAAACCTGCATCGAAAACCCTAATTGCAGGCTGGATCAAGTCCCTATTAGTAGAAGCCGGTATAAAGGCATCTCCTGGGAGTTTTAGGTCAGCTGTGGCCTCAAAAAATTGGGTCGACAATTATCCCCTTGAGGAGATTCTTGCTAGGGGTAACTTGCAATCGCAAAATACCTTTTGCAAATTTTATAAACGTGAGGTTAGGCCCACTGTAAACCGTCTGCTGCTAACTGCTAACTGCTTTATTTAATCCAGTTGATTAGAAATTATGTAATTAAGTACCTGATTTTATTATTATTATTACTTAGGAGGTGTTTTTGTTCGGATCAAATAATATTTTCTAATTTTAATAATTACGCCTTTTTTATTGAATGCCTACTTCCATCATATTTGATCAAAAGTCTACATTTTAGTATCAAATCTATGTGTATGCGTTTTTAGATACTTACTGTTTTACACATCATACCTACATTCCATTTTTGTAAGTCATTCTATCTCACACTGGCGTCTTCGTCACTTCCACCAGGCGATAACAAACACGTCTCAATTAAATAAGCTTCGAATAACGGTCAAGTCAAATTAATAGAAGCGTTTTACCTACCAATAAAACGCATATTAATTTACTTACCTTATTCAAAGCTTATGAACAAGCTCTGCCTAGTAATTAGACTCAATGAAATCAAAATGGCGAGTCTCGCTTAACAAGCCTTCCTACCACTGCCAAGCGGAAGTGACGTGTTATAAAGAGATAGATATATAGAAATGTGAAGGGCGGGAAACGTAGGGCCTATCTCAATTAAATGAGCTTCGAATAAGGTAAGTAAATTAATATGCGTTTATTGGTAGGTAAAACGCTTCTATTTTTTTATTTTATTCTTTTTACTTACGATTTCTTTATAAGATTGACTTCGTTATAAGATGGTAAATTTCGCAATCTAGGCATTTCATTGAGGGAGTTAATATCGTGGGGATTATTTAGTAACTTGCGGTGGTCTAAACTACTGATGATTAGTCCCTCTAGAGACCTAACTCGGCTCAAAGCTACATATGCTTGACCTTTAGCAAAAATTCGTGAACTTAAGTCAACCACAGCTCGGTCCAAAGTAGTTCCTTGGAGCTTGTGTACAGTTACACCCCAGCACAATATCAATAGCAACATTTTTCGCTCTATTTTACCCTGTCCGCGAAGTGCATCGAATTCTGTCGTCGATGGTTCGATTCTGACTCCTACTTCAGGAACATTGTTTTTAATTGCTTTGTCGTCAAATTCTGTAAAAACAGCCTGTGGCAATTCTCCGGGTTCCAGTTGGTCCCTCCGAAGAGCTGGCCACTCAATTGTCCTTATAACACCCATTGCTCCGTTAACAAGACCTGTATTTTCATTGTTAATTTGTTGGTCTACGTTATCATTTAATGAATTAACTAATCCGCTGTGGATATTCAACTGTATTAGCATTAGTAGATGTTACTGCCGTAATAGAGTATTTCAAACCTTGTCGACTACCAATTCTAGTGAAATCGGCAGATGTTGGCATAAGGACTGAGTTCCATTACATTGCATTACCTTGGAAGTTCCGGAATTTCTGGTACTATGACCTTTAGGACCTCGCGAATGTGAATTAAATATATAGTATTTGTTATCAAATTTTATTATAGCGACAGAATACTCGGTTTCACATGTCCGGTGTCGGTGTCATTCCTTTATCATGCATGGAAAAGAAAAAATCTATACCTGCATCTAAACTGGTAAAGTAACCTTCCAATACCTCAGATGGTCTATTCGGCTTTATCACTCCAATCACCACGTCTGGTTCAACTTGTAAATGGAAATTACTTGAAATAAAAACTTAAATCAATAAGTAAGAAAATTAGCGAGAATGATTGTTTTGTTAAACAACTTTAAATCGTTATATATCCTAAACTATTATTTAAAATGAAAAATGATAAAAGGAACCTAAAGATGATCAACGACACCCCACTTGACATAGTTCATCGACTTTTTTTTTCATTTTGACAATATGGCGTCTGGTTGTCGCTGTGGTGAATTTTGATTACTGTCATGTCTTTAGTGACACTCGCAAGGTTAAGACAAATCGATTGACGTAAGAATTATCAAAATCGGCCTACGCATTTGGTCTCTAGAACGCCACATAGAAACAAACATACATACATAGACTGATAAACACATTACCCTCCTTTGCGTCGCGCAGTCGGGTAAAAAAATGGCGTCGTCGTTGCGAAGTCATTACACATCTTTTTTTTTTTTTTTAAATTACAGGTAACATTGATTTGAGTTACAAAACTATGATTTGTTAATTAGTTTTACTATTTTTAGCGTTCGATTTTAACATTGCAATAATTCTCTATTGTCTAAACACACATTGTCTGTATATTTACCTAAACATTTTTAACGTGCGCAATATTTTCCGCTTGACACACATTAATTCAATAAAGTATTTGAAAATAATTAAACAGATATTCTTTTAAAACCAACGCATACCGCTTATTCAATAAATGAATTTAGCAATAGATAACTTGTTTTTAAACCTAAGTTTAAATAAACCTTCAGTTATGGTTTTGGATTATAGTAACCGCAAATCATAACACGGCTTTTTATATTGAAAAGTAGGAAACTAACAACAATAATCAAATCTAAACTAGTTTATATCTATCCAGGAATTTTTAACAGTTAGATTGGAACTAAAAGTTAATATTTTTAAAGTTAACGTTAGCCTTGCGTCGACATATTATATGTTACCGATTTACTTTTAAAAATAATCCTTCTTAAAGCTCCCGTAACGATTTTTTCAACTATAGTCAATGTTTACCGCTAATGATAACAAATTTAGAAACGAAATATTATACAAACACTTAACACACAGGACTCATTCATACATTAACTTCACCAAAAATATCACTTGAGACGGCTCACGTTATCAAAAAGGCCATAAAAAAAACAAATGCGAGCGCAGCTCGACTCGCGCGCTGCATGACGTCATTGTAATTTGAGCAGGTAGACCGCCCGCCGACGCGGCGGGCGCCGCGATGACGCATTACCCGTCAGCAGTTTTAAGAGCGTGTGCTAAACAGGTAACATGTATCATATTTGGCAAATAGTTCTTTAAAATGCTTCCTGCTTTTAACATATATGCTACGCTATCAGAACATAGGATTAAAACATCTCCTATTTTGGCTCCATAGGAGTCTCCCCACATATTTTCTAAGCAACCAGTCACAAATTGAGCTATTGTCTCTCCATCCACCGTTTCTAACATTTTGCAAGCTGTTAAAAATGGCTTTTTTTGTGTAAATTATATCAGAAAGAAAATCACAGATCTCCACCGAAACTTATATTTTCTAAACTTATTAGCCGAAACCAAACGTATAAGATCAAAATTTATTGCAGCACCAAAACTTATTTTAAACTCAATAACCGCTATATAACCAATTTAACCAATTATTATAATATAACCGATTAAATAACTCGACGAAATCCGACACTGCCGTTCGATTCAAAAACGTCCAACGTTGGGGTAAACTATTGGTGTTGTCAGTGTAAGAAAAATAAAAACCCCGAAAACTACTGTGATCGCGCAGTACTGCGCAGCGCTGCTCGAAACAAAATATTAGGAAACCTTACATTTGTTACCACATTTAACGGTTTTACAAGAAAATTTACAATATAACGACCTAAATAATCAGTAGTTTCATCTAGAGATTCCAAAGTTTTTGATTATGACCATGGTCATGAATTGAAGCTATTTTTTTTAAACAATGTCTAAGTAAACTTTCCTCAATAACGATTTATCGGGAATTTTATTGACTTTTGTACATTTACAACATGTATTTAAGTAAAAATGTTTTAAATGCTGTTTGATTTACCAGCGTGACTGGGTATATTACACAATATCCGCGATTCCGCGGAAGGCTACGCGACACCCCGCAGCGCAACACGACGCCGCGCGCCGGCGCCGTCACTTCATGTACAATAGCTATATTTTCTGTTTTTTTGTTTTTGTTTTGTAAATATCCACACAGACACCCACACAGACAGACAGACAGACAGTCTTTAAGGTATATATGTTATGGGTCTTTGTTACCTGAATTAAATGATATATTATTATTAATAAGGAATTGTATTAAATCAAGATAAAATGCTTCATTCGCTTTTCTAGCAGCACCTTGGTTTGTGTCGGTCCGTCAATATGCCTCCTAATATTGCTTTTCTTGCATACAATACTATTCTGACTTTTAGAACAGTATATCGTGTTGCTAGCGGGGTCGTGGTACAATTCAGGGTTATCTTTAATCCACCACTTTACAATCCCTTCGGTAGGTTTGGTTGCCATTTGATTGCTATGAGGGGGCTAAATTATAAATAATAATAATAAATAAATTTATTTACGTTAACTTTAAACTTCTACAATACATAATCTAACATAGAGACCTCCTTTTAAGTATGAAAAATACCTGTGCTAGGAGACCCCGCTCTTCTAAAACTAGAAACAGTAATAATATAGGAGTGTCTATACAAAATAAATTCAACTTAAATCTAGGAGCATGTGCGTGTGTGTGTGTAGTAAGTGTAGGATATGTGGGGGTGTGTGTGTGTGTGTGAAGGGGTGTGTGTGTGCATGTGGGTGTGTGTATGTATGTATTTTCACGTGGTACTTTGCAAGAGAGTTTCAATGTCGTCATAAGTCTTGCGTTTCAGCCAGTCTATTAAAGATTTCTTACATTCACGATAACACATAGAGTAAATTACTGTGAACAATGAGAAAATTATATAATAACTTCGTCCCGAGATTTCTTCTTTTCGTAAATTAAGGTTTAACTATAGGATTGCGAGTAGGTAAGTACAACATTTGAGCACGAACAGATGTTTGAATAAAATTCCATAAATGGTTGAATAAAATTGTTTGAATTTGGAAAATTAATTGAGAATGGCTTAATCTTTAGAATGTCTTAAAAGTCATGTAAAATTCATAAACTTACCAGCACAGCAGACAGCAGCAGCAGTGGCAGTTTGACTGGCACAACAAATTTCAGTATGTCACTTGCGGTAAAACGTAGTCCATAAAATCAAGCCAAGGTGGTCATGTGAAGCAGATCCAATAAACGATAAAACAAATATAGGTAAAACAAAAACAATTCACGAGTCAAATATGCGTACACAACTTGAGAAACTACAGGACTGAGTGAATGATGCGCGCACGACGAAGCTTTTAATGCGAAACACCCCTTTACCCTTTTGTCAATGTTTACCAGCGACAAACAAAAGAAAGAAAGAGACAGCAAGTTTTGGCTATTCTGGGAAACGAAAATATGAGGCGGAGGGTTTGCCGTGTTCTTTACCAGAATTAATAACAATAGAAAACTTATCTACTGGCTTTTTGAGAACGTTCTCTTTATTGTCGAAGTCGGTTAAAATAGAAAAATAATTATTTCAATTAGTTTACTGTACTGATGAATAAATAACATTATTTTACTTTATTCATATACATACAAATTATTTACATTTTAAATATTTCTTATAAAAAAACAATATAAAAACATTTAAACCGCCGGTATCGGGAACAGGGTCCAAGCTACCGGTGGTCAGGGCTCCAGAGAGAGAAACCTCCTAACAATACGAGCCGTGTCCAGGAGTACTGCTTTCTGAATCAAGCCCTTGATCCAGCTGCCTAACGAGAGCCTCCTCAGGTATTCATCGAGGCTCTTAGCAATTAAGCCATGGGCTGATACGACTATCGGCACAATGATCGCTGAGTCCACATTCCACATGTCGACAACCTCGCAAGCTAAGTCAAGATACATGATTTGCTTATCTTTTTCGGCTTTCACGATGCATTTCATGCGGGACCGTTATGTCAACAATCATTGCGCGCCGCTCTGATCGATCCACCAACACTATATCAGGCTTATTTTATACAAATAGTCCTGTCAGTGATGATGGATTGATCCCAGTACAATGTGATATAGCTTGCTTCTATTTTCGAGAACTGGGTCGGGCACATACCTATAGTACGGCACTTCCGATTCCATATGGTTTTATTTTAGAACAAGTTGCTTATGGATAATCCTGGCTACAAGGTTGTTTCTATGCAAGTACTCTCTATTAGCCAGACGAGAACACCCAGAGATAATGTGTCGGATTGATTAGCCTGGACGGTGGCATGCCCGACATTTGTCACCCGTACCGTCCTTCACAATAAATCTCCGGTAGTTATTCGTCATCATAACTTAATCCATAATTGCACAGACAAAACTTTCGGTTTCTCCAAAGAGGTCCCCAAAACGTAGCCAGGCTACGGACGCTGACAGGTCTACATCGGGCCCGTGCAGGGAAAAAGCGTCCGTGAAGCTCCTTACTCTGCCATACCTCCCTGCGGTCGTTAGTGTCAAACAATACAGGTTTGCGCCCGTTCTCTTTAGCCAAGGAGAGCGGGGTGAGCGGGCGCCCTTGTCCACCGCGACCACATCTCGATGCATCCCCACGTCGGCTTCTAGGAAATATTCCCTGAGACTGCATATCTCGCGATTGTGGAGTCTTAGCGATAAAATAAAATAAAAAAAATATTAATTGTACTTAACTGATTCCGAGACATTTCCGAGTTTCAGAAAAAAAAATCGGAAGAAAAAATTAAGTCGTAAGGAAGCCCCCACTTTTTGTTTCTGTTCCTTGAACTTTAGGTACATTAGCTCTACCTATTCTGATCACTGGTCAGGACCCAGTCCACATTCTGTCCATACCTGTTAGAACTAACCTTCAGCTTACAATTGTTGCCAAACATTCTGCATTCATGTTTGATTTAATCATTTGATACGCAAATAAATATTATATTACGGTTTGTTGTTTTAGGGGACGGTAAGAGTACTATTTATTGTTCCGTAGCCAACGAATGGCAAAAAACCCATCAAGTGCGAGTCGTACTCGAACACACAGGGTTTCGTAGCTTCAAAAATAATAGCAATATTTTTAACGCTCATTCATATTCAACAGCAAAACTAAATTTGTTTTTAATGAAAAACAAAGTTTTTGCTACAGTTTGACGAAAATGTCCAATGTCTCAAAAACTAAATATCAAATCCTTTTCAAATCAATTTTCTTTGAATGTTTTTTTAACTTTCTAGAAATCTACATTTTTCAGAAATTTCCTCCTCCTCTACTTTAGAAATTAGAGAGGTGCACAATTTTTACGACTTGAAGCAAATAGCTTATCAACCATTGACTTAAGCAAAATATAATGAAATCTCGGTATAATTTTTAACAGCTATCGATATAAACACCCCACACAGTTAAATACGTAGATATAGTTTTTTTCAAACCCTCAGTTACATGTGTGGAGGGCCACCCCTATTTTTTTTTAAATAATTTCACATCATGTTTTTGTAGCTGTTCATATAAGGCACCTACTCTCCAAGGGAGACATTTTTTTTTGTTTGGGGAATAGGCCCACCATAAATTGTAGCGTTTATTAATGAAACGTATATTAATTTCTTCCTTATTTTCTCTAGATTACAGCGGTAATATTAGCTAAGCCTTATCTAACGGGAATATTGAGAAATATGAAAATGAAAATGTGACTGTAACAGTAACCTCAAAACCAAGGATATTGGCGTACTGGATAGTTTTAACTGGTATTTAAAGTTGTCTGTGTACTGGTATTTAAACTGTTAAATAACTAAAAATAGTAAAAAACAAATTCACTCATCCGTGTCCGTACTACTTGAAAGATTTTGATTCATTTTGAAATAGCGCGGCAACGCCTAGCCATTATATTGAAACGTTCCGTTCCTCGTGAATCAATATTAATCGTGACAATTGCATTAAAATACTTTCAAGAAGGAACGGGAACGGGAGAAGAATATTCAGAGCCATTTTGCCAAGCATTGGATATTCATCACGGATTCTGCACCAAAAATCCTTGAAAGGCGTCGTTTTGAACAGTGACTCCATACTTGTGTCTGATGACATTTCTAAAAGAGATTTACATATCTCGTTTGACATACTTTCGGGCTTTTCCAAGTTGGATAAAAAAGGATTATGAATCCATGAATTCAGTTTCATTTTTGTATTCTGTTCTTCGGGAAAATACTTTTCAAACGATGCGCGCATCGAACTGAGCTATTGGACCAATTCTTCAAACACAGCATCTTGAAACATTTCTGAGTCGTTATCGCTAACAAACTCACTGAGTGACGTAAAGCTTTCTATTTCTTTCTTACCAACGCAAATAATCCAAAAATCTAATTTTCTTTTGAAGGCAGTTATTTTGTTATAGGCCTGAAACACTGTTGTCTGTTTACCTTGCAATGATAAATTCATTTTGTTCAGTTTTTGAAAGATATCCGCCGTAAAAGTCCTTCAAATTACAAGAAGTATCTGCTGAAAGAAACATTTGTAACTCGGCTCTAAGTTCAAATAGCCTTGTTAAAGTTTTACGCCGAGACAGCCATCGCACTTCTGTATGGAGCAGCAGTGTTTTATGTTTGCTGCCATAATCTTCACACAATAATGAGAACAATCGGGATTGTAGTGGTCGTGATTTGATAAAATTAATTATTTTTACCGCTTCATCCATAACTAATTTTAGATTTGACGGCATTTGCTTCATCGCAAGTGCTTGTCTATGCAGAATACAATGGCTGGAACTACAATTAGGCGCTTTTTTTTTTATTCGTGACACTGCTCCTGCTGTTTTACTTGTCATCGCCTTGGCCCCATCTGTACAAATGTCAATGCAATTGTTCCAACTGAGATTATTTTCTTCAAAAAATATATTTATTTTATTAAAAATTTCTTCCCCCGTAGTGTTTGTGAGCAGCGGTGAACACATAAGCATGTCTTCTTCAAAAGAACTTTCATATGGATATCTCACGATAACCAGCAAGATAGCCAAACCGGCGACATCAGTTGACTCGTCCATTTGCAAGGCGAATCGTGTTTTTTGTAGAAGTGTAACTAGTTCTTGTTTGACGTAGCTTGCCAGATCATGGATTCGCCGTGAAACAGTATCGTTTGATAGCGGCACAGTAGAAAGATGCTTTGCAGATTTTTCATCGAGCATACATTTTGTTATGTCTAATATACATGGCTTTATTAAATTCTCAGCGATAGTGTGCGCTTCACCTGCTTGTGCATTGCGATAGCTAACTAAATATGATGCCTCCGTGGCCTTTTCATTGATAGTTTGTGTTACATGCATCATATTTTTTTGAATTTCCAATAACTTTTCTTTTTTACGAACAAAAAATTCTTTATTCTTGTCTTTAGACTCGGGGTGCACAGTTTCTAAATGTCGGCGCAATTTGGCAGGTGCCATGGAACTATTAGGAAGCAGTTTACTTACATAGCATGCAGAGAGGTGAGCCGTTGGAATCAACAAATCCGAAACTGATATATGATTCATCATACTTCCTTTTTTTCGTCTTTGAAACCGTCGAGCTTGACGTCGTGGCTTTTGAACATTCAGCGTCATTAGAAGATGTTGTTGCAACACGTTTAACACCTTTAAGCCAACGTTCCATTCTTCTTTATTTATAATGTTACACGTCAGGATGGTGGGGTCTAAATAATGCACAATCGTTACTGCGTATAAGAGACTAAGTTTAGTACAATGAAGAAATGTATAAAACTGAGACAACAGAATACAGCAGGAAGTAGAAAATGAACACTAGTTTCTCGCTAGCGAGCTTGTAAGTAGGTAGGTAGGAACTTATCGCTTCGAACGCTAATCGTCAACTGACTGACGAGGCGCGACGCGCGATCGCCGCTTTTATGCTTAGTCCTAGACTCGATCTCGAAAATACTCGAGACGGCGGCGCCTTTGATAAACAAAAAGCAAAAATAAAAAGGGAAATATAAAAATTGCGTTGTAAACAATCTCGACTTTATTTTTTGATGTTAGAGTCGAAAGTCGCTTGTTGACAACTATAGCGCAGAAAGTTTTGTCGGAATCCTTTCGTATTTTACTTAATTGTAAGATCAGTTCTGTCTAAAACGTAATAACTATCGCAATGAATATTTATTCGATAAAAGTTTTCAGCCAAAATATATACAAAAGCTGATAGATTGGAATTTATGTTCAAGTGAATCGGCAAAAGCCCAAATGTTAACCTCAAATATGGCCGCCCATATCGACTTTTAGCCGCGACTTGTGTTATTTCTAAATTTGTATTTTATTTCGATGGCTATTGAATAAACAAGTGTGATACACCATTGGAAGGGGCATTTCTTGTAGAACATAGTGACATATGATGTACGTTTTGTACTCAAACTTCACTGTACACAAAAAATAAAAATAAATTTCGAGTGCGTTTTATTTTTAATGTGTAATTTCATGAGTTGATATGATTCAATCAATCCCATATTTTTCTGTAATAGATAAACCGATCAATATAATATTTACACATAAGTTACAATAGGAACTTAGCTTTCAGATAGTAACAATATTTTCAATTTACTTGAAAGGGTAAAAAAACAAAAGGGTAGGGAGAGGGGGTAGGGTTGTAATAAATGATTGAATGTGGTTGAAAATTATTTACCGTCGGCATTTGTTATGGCCAGTCATGAGCCTGTAACTAAATATTTTTTTACTATGAAGTATAAAATATACCAGCCTATTACTGTCCCGCTGCTGGGCAAAGGTCTCTTCTCAACAGAGAAGGCACGAGCATTGATCACCACGCTTGCTCAAGACGGGTTGGCGATTTCAGACTTTTTTAAGTCCAGGTTTCTTCTAGATGTTTTCCTTCACCGATGTCTGTGATGTCCAAGATAAACTTAGAAAGTACATATGAATTGAAAAAGTCACATTGGTACTTGCCCGGATTTGAACCCACACCCTCATGCTTGAGAGGCGAGGCCCTAACCTCTGGGCCATCACGACTCTGGGCCATCACGACAGTATGAACTATGAAGTATGTTCTTCATTATTTTATCTTCATTATATTATGTACTAGCTGTTGCCCGCCGCGACTTCGTTCGCGTGGGTATTCTGATGTGGCTGTAAGAAAAAAAAGATAGCCTTGTCTTTCCCCAGGATATAATTTTGGTGGTATGGATGGAGTACAGGGTTCAGTTCTTCATCCCCCATAAAAAAGGGAGGATTCTCCGACCGGACGGGTGCTATGTATGGTGGGCTACTTCCGGACAGTTGTTGTCGGGTTCATCTATATTTATAGTCTTAAGTCGTATATAACTTATACTTGCACGATGTAGGATTTTGGATGTATTTCGACGTTTAGTTCATCATCTGTGTCATAGATGGCGCTGTAGGTATGGCTTCGCTCACGTGAGCGCGTATTTTTTGGCATTATCAGGGAATATTACTTTATTATTATTATTCTCAAAAAAATATTAATACTAATAAATTGACTGGTTTTAGTTTAGTTTAAATTATCAGGAAGTCAGTTAATTTAGATTGCCATCGACACGCGAAGAAGAAGTTTCAGAACAAATCGTACGGCGTAAAGATCGAGATCGGTCAACTCGACGGTATCACTAACTGGCAAACATGGAGATACAAGGTAAAATTACTACTGAAGAGTACTCCAGGTACGCTAGAAATCGGCGGCGGCGACCTCTCGCGTCCGGCCCTGGTTCAATCCATGGTCCGGAGCGAGACGGAATGGGATGCCGTCACCTCCTTCTGCGAAGCAGTCATGCTAGCGAAGGAGGTGGCGGGACGTGAGAGGGAGAGATCCTCACGTCCCAGCCGCCGCGGGAGACGCACCGGGCGTCGGGGGCCACGTGGTGGCCCCCGGCCACCGTAGGCGCGGGCCTGTGGACGGTGAGCTATGGGCTAGCTCGCCGTCCGTCCGTCTTATGACGAGAGGCCGTGTCGACGGCGCGTCCGTGTTCCACGCGCGCCTCAAAGAGAGTCAGCAAACAGGAAGGGGTCCGTAAGGACCGACGCCTGCCAGGGTTGCAGGACTGTTCGAAAGAGATACCGCGGCCCTGGAACACAAAGGGCAAAGGAAGGAACATGGATGGGTTGGACCAACGGCTAGAACTAAAGATTTACAAAAGTTTAAGTTTGAAATGGATATGTTTCAAAAATGTGACAGTCAAGCACTTCTAATTCTTACTACAAATATGACTGAAGAAACTTTACAAAAGGTAATGCAATGTGAAACGTCATGTGAGATGTGGAAAGAGCTTCATAGGCTTTATGATGGAGCAAAGGAAGACAGGAGTTACGATCTCTGCATGAGGTTCTTCCGCTTTCAGAAAAGCGGAGAGCATGATATGGCCACGCATATTTCGACTCTCAAGACTGTTTGGTATGACTTGAACAATGAGATTGAAGGAAATGATCTACCAGAAATTTTATTGATATGTAAAATACTGGATACACTTCCTGAGCAATATTTCAACTTTAAGTCTAACTGGCTGTTGATGAATAAGAGTGACAAGTATATAGAAAACCAGACGACACAAGTATGTGCTTTTGAGAGGTCTTTAGATCAGAAGAATTTAGAAGAAAGCGGAAGTAGCAATGGACTTTTTATATTAAGAGGAGAGAAGCACTACGAAAAACAAGGGATTAGCAAAAAGAAATGGGAGAAATGCAATTACTGTGGAGTCAAATCTTACAAGAAGTGGATTGCGGACGGTAGACCTCCAAAACCTCCAAAGCAATCTTCAAATATTGCGATGCTGACAGGCCTAGCTCTAACCTGCGATAGCAAAAAACCAGATAAAGACTTGTAGTATGTGGACAATGGCGCGAGAAGCCACGTCACTAATAGAAGAGATGTATTTATTTATTTATTTGTTTAAATAGATACTTGCTGCACTTACAGTATTTCGCACCTTCGAAGTTTTTGACGAGCCTCATAAAGTTATGACATCCAATGGAGAGGTGATTGAAGCCATAGGAAAAGACTCTATTCAACTTGAAGCTGATATAAACGGCCACAAAGAATTACTGGTCTTAGCAAACGTATGGTAAATTTCAAGTAGGGCTTGCAATATCCGTTAATTTTTTACTATCCGGATAATACGGATTTTAGTACTTTACAATAATACGGATAATACGGATTTTATTATTTTAAAATACAATAAACTTTTATAACACGTTTTAATCAGCCTCAAACAAAATGACAAAGAAATAATAAACTGTACCAATGTTTCAAGTTACAATCACATAAAAAACTAGTTCATTTCTCAAATCTTAGATCCCTCTCGGTAACCGAAACCTATAAGTATTTGGGTGTGTCGGAAGCGCTGGGCATTAATATTGCTGACATGAAGCAATCGTTGAAGGAGCGCTTCTTTGGCCGCCTGAAAAAAGTATTTAATAGTCTTATATCAGGCGGAAATGAGGTGCATGCCTTCAACGGTTGGGTCATGCCGGTTTTGATGTACACTTTCGGTATACTCAAATGGACTCAAACAGAACTAGACGCCCTGGGTAGGGGGGTCCGTACATTGTTGACAGAATATCGAATGCATCACCCACGTTCTCCGGTTTTGAGACTGTATATCCCGCGGATGTGTGGGGGTCGAGGCTTTTTAAACGCTAAGACTCTCCACAATCGCGGGATATGCAGTCTCAGAGAATATTTAATACACACCGACGTTGGTATGCATCGAGATGTGGTCGCGGTGGACAAGGGCCTCACCCCGTTCTCCTTGGCTTAAGAGAACTGGCGCAAACCTGTAGTGCTTGACACTAACGACCGCAGGGATGTATGGCAGAGTAAGGAGCTTCACGGTAGCCGGGCCTTGAATGGATCCGATGTAGAACTGTCAGCGTCCGTAGCTTGGCTACGTTCCGGAGACCTCTTCGGAGCAACCGAAGATTTTGTCTGTGCAATTATGGATTAAGTTATGATGACGAATAGCTACCGGAGATTTATTGTGGAGGACGGTACGGGTGACAAATGTCGGGCATGCCACCGTCCAGGCTAATCAATCCGACACATTATCTCTGGGTGTTCTCGTCTGGCTAATAGAGAGTACTTGCATAGAAACAACCTTGTAGCCAGGATTATCCATAAGCAACTTGTTCTAAAATAAAACCATATGGAATCGGAAGTGCCGTACTATAGGTATGTGCCCGACCCAGTTCTCGAAAATAGAAGCAAGCTATATCACATTGTACTGGGATCAATCCATCATCACTGACAGGACTATTTGGATAAAATAAGCCTGATATAGTGTTGGTGGATCGATCAGAGCGGCGCGCAATGATTGTTGACATAACGGTCCCGCATGAAATGCATCGTGAAAGCCGAAAAAGATAAGCAAATCATGTATCTTGACTTAGCTTGCGAGGTTGTCGACATGTGGAATGTGGACTCAGCGATCATTATGCCGATAGTCCTATCAACCCATGGCTTAATTTCCAAGAGCCTCGATCAATACCTGAGGAGGCTCTCGTTAGGCAGCTGGATCAAGGACTAGATTCAGAAACCGGTACTACTAGACACGGCTCGTATTGTTAGGAGGTTCCTCTCTCTGGAGCCCTGACCGCCGGTAGCTTGAACCCTGTTCCCAATAGCGGTGGACTACATTTTTTTATATTTTCAAATGTTTTTCATGTTTTTATATTTTTTAAGGAATATTTAAAGTGTAATTGATTTGTAAATATATAATAAAGAATAATCCTAATTAAAAATGAGATCTTAATGATTTATATCATAAAACAAAGATCTTACATTTATCTCAAATCACAACATCTAAATCAAATCAACCTATTTAAAACAATAATTAAATAAAAATATCAGTTTCCCTGGCAAATCAGCTCAATTATACAACAATAGTAAAAATCAAATTTATTAAAAAAGAAATGAACAAAATATCTCATAATAATCAAGAAGCCCTTTATAATATTACGTAATTCATAAATAATTTTTTATCCAAATTCTGGTAATGTGATCTTAAAATCTTAAACCATCTTATGAATGTTTTTTCATGGAAGTTCTTAAATGGTGACATAAATATCCTGTAGCAGAGAACACTTTTCTGCTTCTCTGACCTCCTCAAATAATGCCATCTCTACTCGAACTGTGGTATCTAAGCAGTTTGTTGAAGAAGTCGGTTACTGAGCAGAAGACGGCTGACTCTTAAATCGGATGATTTCTTCTCGTATTTGTGTTTTAATTGATACGCTTACAGTTGAAAAAGAGCAACCTTCTGTATCTTGTATATTGTCCGTTATGACTGTTTGATCTGGTTGTTGTGTGTCAAAAAATGTACAAATAGTTTTTCAAGAGTGATTAACTATATTAAAATAATAAATCAACGTAATAACAGTTAGTACATAACTGTTATTACGTTGATTTATTATTTTACAGATGACAGCTTTTTATTTAATATTTAATTTTACGCTCCCAACTGGAGTATGCCGTGTCCGTCTGGAATCCTTACTACAAAAAGTATGTTGAAGTGATTGAGTGTGTTCAATACAAATTCTTGATTCTTCATTATAGATGCTACGAATATTATTTGCCATACAAAGATTTACTTGCTAAGTATAAGCTCGCAACACTTGAAAATAGGCGTAAGTACTTAGAAGTCATGAACTTATATAATATTTCTCGAAATAAATTTGACTGTATTGAACTGTCCAATATATTGTTATGTTATGCGGTTCTTAGGACGGTCTACAAGCAAAAGGTGTGCGCTGGCGGATTGTTTTCAGTGGGCACTTGCAAGTCCAACTCTGGCTTGCGTTCGCCTGTTCGCAGAATGGTCGATTCCTACAATAGGACTTTTGAACACATTGATATTTTTGCATGTGCTCCCTATAAGTTTAAAAGTCTTATACTTAAAGAACTTTCTTGATTATTTATACAACATTTTACAGTTTTTCTTTTAATTTTTGTTTTACATATTTTTTATTTTATTTTGTATTTATAATCCTAGCGATTATTTTCTGTTACTTATCCTTTAGTTAATTTGTGAACAGCGTTGAGGGCTGCAATATTGTCAATAAGTTTTGTGTATTTCTTACCTCTGTATTTTATATTGCAGCTGTTTGATGTTCCTTTTGAATAATAATAAAAAAAAAATATTTAAAAGCAAAATACAACTATCCGTAACATCCGAAAAATCCGGATAGTGATACAAGTAAAATCCGGATTTGAAAATCGGTGGGCATCCGGATAATACGGATATCCGGATTGCAAGCCCTAAATTTCAAGCATTGAACGCAATCTATTTTCTGTGCTAGCTGCACAAGATACGCTAAAGAATAGCATCTTTCAGTCAACTGCTCAGCAGTCATGTTATGTGAAGAACGATGACAAAGTCATTTTAGTCGGGAATCGCTACAAGTATGGTGGTCTGTACAAACTTAAAGTAAAAGTACTGATGCCTGAGCTTGAGATAAACCAACTAACGACGTCACAGCATCTAATACTCTACCATGAACGCCTTGGACATCAAAACAAGAGACATGTAGCAAAACTGATACAAAGAGAGTTTGGAGTGAAGCTGGATTCAAGTTCTGCTGATATCTGTGAAGGCTGTGTCTTCGGCTAGAGCCATAGGCAGATGTTCGGAGAGACACCAAGAGCAAACAAACCTGGAGAGCTAATCAGTACAGTTGTATGTGGTCCATTCCCTTACTCGATCTGTAAGTACAGATATTATCAAAGAGTTCAAAGAGAAGAAGTCCAAGACCAGTAATTCTTTGTGGCCGTTTATATCAGCTTCAAGTTGAATGGAGCCTTTTCCTATGGCTGCAGTCACCTCTCCATTGGCTGTGATAATTTTATGAGGCTCATCAAAAACTTCGAAGGTGCGAAATACATCTCTTCTATTAGTGACGTGGCTTGTCGCGCCATTGTCCACATACCACAAGTCTTTATCTGGTTTTTTACTATCGCAGGCTAGAGTTAGGCCTGCCGCATCCCAATATTTGAAGGCAATCTTCAAATATTGGGATTTAGAGGTTTTGGAGGTCTACCGTCCGCAATCCACTTCTTGCAAGATGTGACTTTGTGAAAGGCTTCTCCACAGTAATTGCATTTCTTCCATTTATTTTTGCTAATCCCTTGTTTTTCGTAGCGCTTCTCTCCTCTTAACATAAAAAGTCCATTGCTACTTCCGCTTTCTTCTAAATTCTACTGATCTAAAGACAGACAAAAGCACATACTTGTGTCGTCAGGTTTTCTATATTCTTGTCACTCTTATTCATCAACAGCCAGCTAGACTTAAAGTTGAAATATTGCTCAGTGTATCCAGTATTTTATATATCAATAAAATTTCTGGAGGATCATTTCTCTCTCTCTCGAATCTCATTGTTCAGGTCATACCAAACAGTCTTGAGAGTCGAAGTATGCGTGGCCATATCATGGCCACGCATACTTCGACGCTCCCCGCATTTGTGGAAGCGGAAGAACCTCATGCAGAGATCGTAACTCCTGTCTTCCTTTGCTCCATCATAAAGTCTATGAAGCTCTTTCCACATCTCACATGACGTTTCACATTGCATTACCTTTTGTAAAGTTTCTTCAGTCATATTTGTAGTAAGAATTAGAAGTGCTCGACTGTCACATTTTTGAAACATATCCATTTCAATCTTAAACTTTTGTAAATCGTCAGTTCTAGCCGTTGGTCCTGGATCTTTTGGCTTAATTAACTTGCCTTCAATTGCTTCTAGCGTACCTGGAGTACTCTTCAGTAGTAATTTTACCTTGTATCTCCATGTTTGCCAGTTAGTGATACCGTCGAGTCGACCGATCTCGATTTTTACGCCGTACGATTGCATATTTGAGAACTCCTTAGTTTTTCACTATTGCAACTAAACAATGTTAATTCTTATCGCTCTGCTCAATGATGTTAATATAAACTCATTGGCTCTGCTACCATATTAAAGAATAAGTAAAGAAATGTAGTTTAAATAAATGTATATTTGTAAAGTCAAACTAGAAGAAGAATAATAACCCATAGCAACGTAACACAGATATAGGAATGGACGTTTGTTGCCCGTGGTACTACCAGTAAGACTACTAGTAGTACCACGGGTAAAAAAAATACCCGTAGAACTACCAAGCGATCCAGTAATACCTCGGGAAGTTTTTTTTTACCCGTAGTACTACTGTTAGTCGACATTTCATAGTTTGACACCTAGTGACATTTCTCACTTCAACTTTTGCTATTTAGAATTTTCCTACCTTAACACTGCACTGGTGTGAAGGGTCAAAATGAAGGTGGATCAACCACGACCATTTTTAATAATGCATTAAGATCGAGTTGAAATTTTAAAAAAATATGTGAAAAACTCGAACTCCTAGTTTATTCCGCAAAAAACTTCTTCGACACTCTCAAAGGATTCAAAATTACTACTACTAGGGTACTTCTCGTTGACCTAGAACCATGAAATTTGCCAAGAAGCAATATCTTACAGTACGTGTAAAGAAAAAAAAAAACAGAAAACCGTAAAAATGTAGTTTAATAACAAATAGCTTACAAGTTTATACGGAATCCTCGGTGCGAGAGTCCAACTCGCATTGGCCGGTTTTTTTTACTGTAAGAAGTTGGATTATGTTTAAGTAGGCATTTACCGTGTGTTTTTGGGGTTCCGTAGCCGAATGGCAAAAAAAACGGAACCCTTATTAATATAGATTCGCCATGTCTGCCTGTCTGTGTATGTCACAGCCACTTTAATCCGAAACTATTAGGACTACACAGTTGAAACTTAGTAGAAATAGATGTATTCTGTAGGGCAAAATAATGATTATTGTCATCGGAGCAAGTAGCCTTATGGTTCAGCGTACCCCGCAAACCAGGGTTCGCAAGTTCGAGTCGCAGCCAGTATCCACATTTTGTGATTATTCTGTTTTTTTTTGATGCTGTGATTTCCAAAAACAATAAACATGGTTCGCGAGTTCAATCCCCAGCCGGCTTTCACTTTTTGTAACTATCACAGAGCTGGGCAATAATATTATAATAGCCACCATTATTACAGGAGTGGCTAAAGGAAATCGCGTTTTAACTTCACACATACCCATTATTCCAAATAACTTGCCATTCAATTTAGGAGGTTGCAATTTCCCTTAAATTGGCTTTTGCAATGAAGATCAACAAATTCCAAGGCCAAACCTTAAAAGTGGTAGGCATTCATTTATGGTTTAAGAGCTCTATTTCTCAAAAAGAATTACATTCACTTAAATGAGAAAAAACTTATTTATACTTTTTTTTTCGGATGGGATATCATCAAATGAAGGGGTCATTTGATGATATCCCATCCGAAAAAAGAAAGTTTGTACTGACTAAAACCCATCCTTGTTCCTTCTTTTGCCCTTTGTGTTCCAGGGCCGCGGTATCTCTTTCGAACAGTCCCGCAACCCTGGCACATCGGTCCTTTCGGACCCCTTCCCGTTTGCTGACATCTCTTTGAGGCGCGCGTGGAACACGAACGCGCCGTCGACACGGCCTGTCGTCATAAGACGGACGGACGGCGAGCTAGCCCATTACTCACCGTCCACAGGCCCGCGCCTACGGTGGCCGGGAGCCACCACGTGGCCCCCGAGGCCCAGGGCGTCTCCCGCGGTGGCTGAGAGCAGAAAGTGACTGGTTGGAAGCGGCGAACACCAGAAACAAATTGAAGCAATTGGAGGAGGCCTATACCCGTAAGGGGCCCTGACAGAAATTTGTCAAGCGTTTTTTGAAAATTAATTGATTGTACAAATTTTATTTTATTTTCTTATTTTGGAATTAAAAGGCTTATTATTATTTGGTTGTTTTTTATGTTTCTTCTCATTTAAGAGAGCATAGGAAACCTTACACGTGGGTCAGAACCAAGGATGCAAGGTGAAATTTAGATGGAGAAAGTGGATGATAATGTAGAAGAAGTCCTTACGAAACCTTCGGGTAGTTCGACAGGTGTTGAGAATAGTGGCTTTTTGCAGCATGTAAAGTGTGTGATCTGTGGTGTGTTGAGGCTTTGTGTGAGAGATTTTGGTGTAATACCAGTAGATGAGAGAACAATGGGGACTATATGAACAGTTTGTACTTTCTATTGGGTTTTAATTTCAATGGCAAGATTTTGGTATTTTATGAGCTTTTCGGATATTGTGGTTTGAATATTATGTGAGTTAGGTATTGCTATGTCTCAGATAAACTGTTTTATTGGTTTTGTCGTGAACGATAATGTCAGGTCTATTGTAATGAATTGTTTTATCAGTTATTATAGTTCGGTCCCAATAAATTTTCTGATCGTTATTCCATATTGCTACTTCTCGTTTATATTTATAAATACGGTATCATTTGCTAACTGTTGGTGTATGATTGCAGCGATTCGGTCATGGCGGTGTCTATGACATGCTCCTGTTATATGTTGTATAGTTTCGGAGACATTCGGTCAGTCGGCTAGTTTGGGCCTTTTATGATATTTTTTGTAATTACGAGTAGCTATTATTTGATATTGTGTTGCCAGCATAAAACCTTCGGTCTCGGGAAACAATTCGCCTCATTTGAGCCATTCGTTCGACTTTATTTTATCGACGTGTGGCTGGCTCAGACAGGCTCGATGCCTTCCGTGTAGGGCTTTTTCAGACCATGCTGCTATTTTTTGTGGTGTACTTACGATGTGTTCATTTACTTCCGTGTTTCGGTTTTGTAGGTTTAGTGGTATTAGTTTGATATCTGTCTCCGAGGTGTATGGATAGCGCGCTGAAGTTTTTTAATATCAGTTTTTAACAATCATATAATTCCAAAAGAGTATGTGAGAATGGGTATTGCAAAGGCGTTGATGGCTTTAATTGTATTTCTTGAATTAAGGTTGCTTTTTAAGATAAGGTTGAGGCGGTGTGAGAATTTTTTGAGCAGTTCTTGTTTTGAAATCTTTAGTTGTATTTGTCTGGACTGTTTGAAACCTAAGTATTTGTATGTAATCTGTTCTTCCATTGGCTTGAAGTTTATACAATGGACAAAATTTTACATTTATCTACTCCAAATGACATACAAATATCATCAGAAAATTGTTGTGTGGCATCAGCTAGTTGATAAAGCGCTTCCTTGTCAGCCGCATATAACTTTATGTCATCCATGTACAAAAGATGTGTTAACGTATACATATTGTGTGTGATTGCTTTCCAGCGTGAATCCCGCGCCTGTTTGGTCTAACAAATGTGAGAGTGGATTGAGTGCCATGCAAAACCACAGAGGACATAGAGCATCTGCTTGAAAAATTTCACGTCTTATGCAGATTGGTTCAGTAGCTACAGTTGAGGAGGAGGAATTGATTTTAGGAACAGTTTTCCAATTCTGCATGGAAGTTCCTACAAATTGTTTAAGTGTAGGGTAAATTTTATAAAGATTTAATACGTGTAGCAACCAACTGTGCGGAACTGAATCAAAGGCCTTTTGATTGTCTATAAACATTGAGTGAATATCCTTACTGCATATTACAGCGCTGTTCATAGTAATGGCGTCAATGGTTAGTTGCTCTTTAAACCATTTTTTTTTTCGGATTGGAATTCCTCAAATAACTCCTCCCGCTCTGGGCTGAGCAGGAGGGAGTGTCAGACTTTTACTGACTAAAACCCATCCGTGTTCCTTGTTTTGCCCTTTGTATTCCAGGGCCGCGGTATCTCTTTCGAACAGTCCCGCAACCCTGGCAGGAGCTCCTTATACCCTTGGCTATTTTTACGACAACCCTTTTGCTGTTCTGCTAAAATGTTATTTTTATTATAATAATATGCTCATATACTATTTCGCATAAGCAGGCTGTTAGAATTTTGTACGAAGTTTGTACGCAAGTGATTGGACGGTATTTAGCTGGGTTTTTGGTGTCATTCGTGTCTTTAGGTATCATGTAAGTTACGCCGTGTGTTATGTACTGAGGAAGTAAATGAGGTGATTGGATGAATGTATTCAAATGGTTATATAGGAAAGGGTGTATGCTTTAAAATTTCTTATATCAGTAGTTGCGGATGTTGTTAGTGCCAGGCGATTTCCGGTTGTGTGTGCGTTTGATGACGTCTATAGATTATATCTATTGATATAATCTCAAATTCCATTTCCGGAATTTCTGGTGTAGCTTCTTTAACCCAGTCTGCGTGGTTATTATGGTGTACCGGATTTTCCCAAATGTTAGCCCAAAATTCGCGTAATGTATCGGATGTAGGTGTCTCTAGACTTTGATTAGTGGTGTCTTTGTTATTAGATGTAAGATTCCTAATATTTTTTAGTTGTTGATAAAGTTTGTGTTTTGGACTTTGCGAATCGTGCATGTTATGTATCTTTTAAGTCTACTCGATGCAGCGCTTAATTTTTGTTTTAAAGTGTCAAAAAGTGTGCTATTTCTGTGTTAGGGTTTTCGTGTTGTGTTGTGTCATTTTGTTTTCTCTGTGTATATGGGTGGCGCTCATTTTGGGTAGGATCTGATATTTTAGCCCCGTTGCATGTAGCTGCCGTCCATGCTGCATAGTAAATTATGGTCTGCAATTTGGTGAAATCGGTGTCGGCATTTACATGCTTGGGAAGAATGACAGTATTTATGTAAGAAACTATGGCAGAAAAATTTCGAGAAGTCTTCTGCTAGTTTCTGTTAGTGTCTGTGCTATTGTTTAAGATTGTATTTGTCGTAAGAGTATTAATAGGTGTATCAGAGAAATTAGTATTTGTATCAGGTTTTTCTGAGTCGTCTTGGGTTTGTGTGTTCCAGTGATCATGATTTATGTCCCCAATATTTTGTGTGTTAGTGTTACTGTTTCTTAGTTCTGAAGCTACCTGATTTTTAATTTCTTTTCATCTGTTATCATGTATATATTTGTTATATTTAATCGCTCTCACTTGATCAGACAATCTTTGCTCTGTTATATGCGCTAATTCTGGATATTTATTTATGAATTCCTCATGTAACTTTTTTCTATAGGCTGTTTTATTTGTTTCTAATTGTGTGGCAGTGAGGTATATTCTAATTAGTGTTTCATTGTATTCTTTTATCCATCTCATGCGTTGGCCGGATTGTGTACTAGGTTGTTTAGTGTTGTTGTATTTGAGTGTATATAATTTGTAGTTCGGGTCTGACTTCCTCATAAATCTGATCTATTGTGTCTTGCGGTAACAATTTCCTCTGTAATATGGCTCTACGCTGGTCACGTATTCTTTGTCGGCTGACTTGCATAGCCGGGTATTTTTCTAAGAACTTAGTGTGAAGCGGTGGTAATTATGCATTTTTGTCTGTTGCCATATTAGTAAGGTGTAGATAGGTGCGTAGGATGAATTTATTCATTTCAATGCTCCATTTCCTACGACTTGTTGCAAGCATAAGGTACAGTATCGTTGGCAGATTTGTCTCGTGTTCAACAACCGCTGACTGTATACTTATTGATGATGAAGAAGGCGAAAAGATTGTGATTATGAAGGAATTGATGGAAAAAGAGATGAAGGCGATGACGAAGATGGTTGTGAAGTTTCGTCATCTATCTGAGGCAGATTTGCCTGAAGTAGTTTTTTGTTTTTGATCTGGTATTCATGTATGGTCCCACGAGTAGCTAGGGACTTAAAAAGTCGACCACAGCAGAGCCCTGCGTTCACTGTGGCAAAGGAGAATAAAACTGGAGGTCCTCTATTATCCAGAGTTGGCATACTAGCGACTAACATCTCCTATAGCCATGCAGCCCTCAGCGTATGCGACCTTGGCTTGTATGCTGCTCCAGTAACACCAATCGCCTTCAGTTTTTTTTTAGCAGCAATTCATGACTTACTGTGTCGAAGGCTTTCTTAAGATCTATAAACAGACCCAAGGCAAGTTGTTTCCGATCTATGTTGGTTTCAATTTTGGTGACGAGATCGACAGTACTGTAGCTGATGAGGTTCGATTTTGGCCGAAAACCGTACTGTTTATAGAGTACAAGTTTATGGAGTATAATGAAATTTATAGAGACTAAGTATATATGTAATCGGATATATACTATTTTTTCAAAGACTTTTGAGATAACAGGGAGTACAGAAATGGGACGCTAGTTTTCAACATTTGATTTACTGCCACCTTTATGTATTTGCAAATTTCAGACTATTAGGGAAAGTTCCATCTAGTAAACAAGAATTTATGCACTGACTTAAATTATTCTTATTATGGTTTACATTTTATCGTCTTTGCATTAAGTACGTCTAAACCAGCACTAGTGTTGATTTCAAGATCATCTATAATTTTTGCTACTTCACTAGCGGTAATTGGTATAAGCTCTACTAATTGACTATGACTCTGTGGAAGTGTGTTTGTTAAGTTATTATGGTATTTACTAGGGATATCATTTCCCAACTTAGAGCCTATTCTAGAAAAGTAAGTGTTGAAATATTCACATACTAGTATTTTGTCCATTGCAAGGCCTTCAAGTATTCCCGGAGCACAGCTAATCTTTGTTTCATTACAGGTGAGGTTATTTATAAGTGTCCACATTTTTAGGGATTTTTAGAAAAGTTACTAAACTCTTTTAGGTAATAATTTCTTTTAGTAGTTTGTGTTCTTTCTGATACTTTGTTTCGAACACAAATAAAAGATTTTTTAATTTCATCATCCTTAAGATTTTCTTTCATCTTTTTCCATTCTTCATTTCTTCTGTTTATGTCCAATAGCAGGTCTTTATTAATCCAATCTGTCATTTTTGCATTTAGAGTTTTAGTTGTTTTAGTTTTGTTTATATTCGATTCTAAATATTTAGAATTTTGTTCGATTATTATATATTATTCGATTCTAAATATTTAGAATCGAATATTTCTCTAAAGGTTTCTTCTAAAGTTTCTTTAGTTGTGAATAGTTGACTGCTTCGTACTGAACTTTCTATTGGATTATTGTATGGAAAATAATAGTTTAATGTAAGATTTGATAGGATATAATTTAAAGTAGACACACGTTCTAAAAGAAAAAGCAAAGACAAGTAGATCTGTCAATACACATATGCTCTATACCACATACAAAGCATTGAAACATTGCCCTTTTAGTTTACAATCTACAACACTTGCCCTTAAACTAAAGGCGATGTCTTGATATACAACTAACTAGTCCTTAAATGACATGTTGTACACTTCCAATAAAAATGTTATTTAAAAAACCAACAAAAATAAAAGTATACAACTAACACAATTTTGATAAACCTAAATCCTTTAAAAACAAATCATGTTTTTCCTTCGTTAAGGGTTTCGTTAGGATATCAGCTATCATTTCACCAGTTGACAAATACTCAATTTTAATAATGTCTTCATTAACAATATCTCTTATGAAATGATGCCTTACATCTATGTGTTTTGTTCTGCTATGATATACAGGATTAGTACATAATCTTTGGGCAGACTGATTATCATTATAAATCAATATTTTGTTAAACTTTCCAAGTAGTTCATGCAAGAAATTTCTAACAAACAAAGCTTCTTTACAGGCATCGGATAAGGACATATATTCAGCCTCCGTGCTAGAGAGAGCCACAGTTTTTTGCTTTCTACTCTCCCATGATATTGTGCTACTGCCAAGTTTGAAAACAAAACCAGTATAAGATCTACGATCGTTTTCGTCACCTGCCCAATCTGCATCCACAAATGCAGTGACATTCAGCTCACTTTTCTGAAAAATTAAACAATAATCTTTAGTACCTTTGAGATAGCGCAACACACGCTTAGCTGCTTTCCAATGAGTTTCTGAATGAGATTCGTTGAACTGGCTCAGCACACTCACAGCATGAGAAATATCAGGTCTGGTACAAACTGCAATATACATAAGACAGCCTATTAAATTCCTATAATCATATTTATTATTATTTTCTTGACTTGCAGTTAACTTTGATCCTTTTTCCATTGGAGTTTTCGCAGGTTTACAGTCTGTCATGTGAAATCTCTCTAAAACTTTCACTATGTACCCAGACTGATCCAGAGTGATCTTATCTCCCTGTTTACAGATCTTCATCCCCAATATCTGATGGGCTGGTCCCAGATCATGCATGTCAAACTCCTTTTTCAAGTCATTCTTGACTGTTGACCTTAAAGATGAATTACTTGATGAGAACAAAAGGATGTCATCGACGTACAAAGCAATTATTATAAACTCGCTTTGTAATCTTTTGAAATAAACACATGGTTCTGATGATGTTCTACTAAACCCAAATTTCTTCATTAAAACATCATTAATTTTTTCATACCACATTCTAGATGCTTGTTTCAATCCGTAAATGGCTTTGTTTAATCTGTAAACAAATTGTTCTTTGCCATTTATCTTAAAACCCTCCGGTTGCTCCATATAAACTGTTTCTTTTAAATCGCCATTTAAGAATGCAGTCTTTACGTCCAAATGATCAATATTTAAGTTATATTGAGCAGCAATGGCAATCAGAGCCCTAATAGTAGAGTATCTTACAACTGGAGAAAATGTTTCTTCATAATCTACTCCATATTGTTGCGTGTAGCCCTTTGCCACAAGTCGTGCCTTATATTTTAACAATTCGCCGTTGAGACCCCTTTTCTTCTTAAAAATCCATTTGCATTTAACTGGCCTCTGATCACTTGGTTTTTCAGTAAGGGTCCAACAATTGTTTTTCATAAAAGACTTATATTCATCTGTTATTGCCTCTTTCCACTTAGCCGCATCTGGACCATTAAGTGCCTGCTGCACTGTCTCCGGTTCTTCATCATGACTGCTTAATCTACATACTAGTTGTGCAGACTCATTCAACATCATTGAATCTTCATAATCTGATGATGTCAGTGCATCTTCTATTGACGATTCTCCTGGAATGTAAGTTGAATCCAAAGTATCATTCGCATCAGAACTGTTCCCGCTCTCAGAGTCACTTACAGTGATAATACTTGTCTCTCTTGCACGCCTCTTTGTAGAAGAAAGCTCGGAAGACTCATCAGTTCCTGATATCTCATGGCAATCAGTCTGTACATTAGAATGTATAGTTTGCCCCACACTTGAACTAGTGAGATTTAATGAGGTCATGTTTTTATAAATATCATCATGTGACTTATCTGCTAAGTCGGCAATAAATGTATTTTCCAAGAATTTGACATCTCTTGCCTTGATACACTTAAATGAATCAGGTTCTATCAGCCTGTAACCTTTCGTATCTTCGCAATAACCTACAAATATGTATTGTTTGCTCTTGGAATCCAGTTTCTTTCGATTATGAGAAACAGCATATGCAATACAGCCAAATATATGTAAATAATTAAGATTCACCTTTTTATTGGTCCATTTCTCCTCTGGAACTAATCCAGTGACAGCTTTGGTTGGACTTCTGTTTTTCAGGTAGACTGCAGTGTTGACCGCTTCTGCCCAGAATTTATTGTCAAGCTTAGCATCTCGCAACATGCACCTCGCTTTATCCAGAATGGTCCTGTTTGCACGCTCAGCCACTCCATTTTGTTGTGGCGAGTGCGGAACTGTGGTTTGATGCTTGATCCCATTATTCTTCAATAAGATCTGTAATTTGTAATTAACAAACTCACCACCATTATCACTTCGGAGAATCTTTATTTTCTGGTTGGTTTCATTTTCAACCATAGCCTTAAAATGTTTGAAATGTTCAAACACTTCATCTTTTGATCGAAGAAAATACACAAATGTTTTCCTACTATAGTCATCGATGAAACAAAGAAAATACTTGGCACCACTAAAAGACGTGACAGGTAAAGGACCACACAGGTCTGTATGTACCAAACCTAAAACTTCAGAAGCTCTTGTGTATGACTTCTTGGGAAACGGTAATTTACTTTGCTTGCCCTCAATACACGCAATACATGGCTGAAAAACTTTAGAGTCATAATTAATACCTTTGACCATACCTTGTTTAAGAAGCGCCATACTTCTAGAGTTTAAGTGTCCGAGACGACGATGCCAGGTTTCCTGCGATGCTACCGAAATCTTTTCCTTCGAAAGAGCCGAACTAGTAGCCATAACGAATGCCTCTGGAGCTGATGTCACTGACGTTACTGATGATTTAATAGTACCCCTCTCTGAGCACTGAGACTGACACATGTCTAATTTGTAGATCCCTGCATCTAAGCTTCCTGAAGCTAAAACATCATTTCCATCATAAACATGACATTTCTGAGCATTAAAAACTACTTTGTACCCTTTACTAACTAAGGTACTGACAGACAATAGGTTGGCAGACAGCTTAGGTACATAATATACATTACTAATTATCCTGATGCAGTCTTTGAGCTGAACCTTGACATTGCCACGTCCTGCAGTCTCTAATTTTTCACCATTGGCTACTGTTACAATCATAGGCTTACTATGCACAAAATTAAGTAAGGCACTTTTGTCATTGCACATGTGAGCCGTTGCTCCACTATCTATATACCACTCACTTGACTTGATGCTGACTGACAGTGCTGTCAACAGCAGTTTCGAAGTTTCCTTGTTGACTTTCTTACTCTGCTTCGGGCAATCCTTAATAAAATGTCCAGTTTTCTTACATCTGTAACATTTTGGAGGTTTTCTTGATGTATTCCGTGATGCTGATAGTGCGGTTGCACTCTCATCTGCCTTATCACGTCGTTGAGATTCTTGTAACAACTTTACCTTTACTACATCACTGGATAACTTGATATTAGAGTTTTCCAGAGCCATTATTAGAGGATCATAGTCAGCCGTCAGTCCGCTTAACATAATTACCGCCACAAAATCATCATCAAGAGGAGAGTTTATATCCTGCAATTGTTGTGAGAATTCAACTATCTTACCGAGGTAACTGTCCATACCATCACCGCCGAGTTTTGTACCAAACAGCATTCGTAGTAATGATAATCTTCTACACAGCCCCTTATCCTCGAAAGCGTTTTCAAGGTTAGACCACGCTTCTTGCGCGTTCTTGCAATAGCGAATTTGCGGAAATATATTTGAATTTACGGACAGGCATATCCTTGCCAGTGCCTTTTGTGTCTTCTTTTCATCACATTTTCCGTTGCTCTCGACGCAATCCCACAAGTCTTCATGAACCAAAATCATCTTCATAATGAATTTCCACGTTCCATAGTTCTCTAAACCACGTAATTTATCAATTTGATTCAGTGAAGATGATGTACCTGACGAATTAGTTGAAGACGCCATTGTGTGGGTCACACGGCACACCGGTCACACCGGCCGGCCTTTCTTACTTTAGCGGATTGCGCAGTTTCGGAAGAAAATCTTACTTTTATTTTTCCTGATAGTGTCCTGCGCCCATAACCTATTGGATTATTGTATGGAAAATAATAGTTTAAGGGTACTTCTACGAGTTCGTGCAAATTCGCTATTTGTAGTCATAAAAAAAATAAAAATCATTTTGAGTGTGTGCTTTCTATCAGAACGAAATAGTATAATATTAAACTATAGCCATACGGTAACGTGAATTGCTATTTCCAATGGGTTTAATAAATATTTTACAAAAATATGCTAAAAATCATCTACCTTCAGTGTCCCATCGTGAGTATTGCCGAATAGGTATTTCAATTCTAATGCTGCGTTGCTACAATCAATCACTAAATGAATAAATATTATTACATACATTACAAAGAATCTGTAGAATGTTTTTTACAAACTTAAAATGTATAATTAATTTGAAAAGAAAAAAACAAACTTTTGTCACGCAAAATCGATCATTACCAGCGGCAAAATTTGTAAGTACAAAATATCAGTATATTTTACTCTGTGGTTTTACTCCCCTCGCCCCGCATTTCGCTCGCCAGCCAGTTGAGCCACAGGCACGGGAGAGGAAGGCTGCGCGTCTGGGTTGGAGAATTATCGAACATCGAATACTCGAAATTTTACTTTGTCACGAAATATTTGTGTTTACCATCGCCTAAATTGTGGGGTAAGTAATAAGATTTTATTTATGTTTGTTCTTTAAAAAGGAAGCTCACTAGGATTATTAATGATCTTGTTGGTTTGATAATTGTCATATTTACAGATTACAGGTTACAGTCTAAAATGTCCTAAAATGTCATTACCTTCAGCATCATCACCTTCTTTTACCTTCAGCTTTGAAACTGAAGGTAATGATCCTAAACAGAAGGTAGTGATGAAATCATTAAAAAAAAAACTTTTTAAATCTTATTTTTAAATTTTAAAGCTCTGAGTAGGTACTTAAATCGTTTCAATTACTCGGTACGTTAATGTAGTATATAGGTATAGTATAGTGTTATTTTTAACACGTTCTATGCTGTCTTGGGTTGGATTTTTGTTAAGAACACCTGGTGTTATCAAATTTAAGAATATTATCGTGTACTTTTTTTGTTATACACATACTTTATAACTTCTATAGAAAATATATATATTTATAAAGGTTCACTGTCACGGCAGAGTGAACATAAAGTAAGCTAAGTAGTCTTTAGTTAAATAGATCATTAATTACAGTGTTTTATTTACAGAAACAAGAATCATGGCGAAACCCAAGGCGAAAAAAAAGAAAACTACTGAGGAAAAGTTAGCTCAACAAAGACTTCATAAAAGACAAAAGTATGAAGAAATAAAAAAAGATCCAGAAAAATATGCTGCTCAAAAAGAAAAAGAAAGGTTACGATATTTGAAACGCAAAGAACAGAATAAAATAAAGTCAGTTAAAGACTTAACGCCACGACAACAAAGACAGAAAAGAAAACAATGGAGAGAAAATCGTCAACGATACACAGAAAAGAAAAAAAAAGAAAAAGCAATAGAGCAAATGCTTGTTGATAATTCTCCACCTACCAGCGATGATGAAACAATAGATCGTCAAGTGCCTCAAGTTAGTGAAGTTGACCCACTGGAGGGACCGTCAACTTCTCAGATCGAAGTCAAAAAGAATAAAGGAGATCAATTTAATAAAAAATGTCAAAACTGCGTTAAAAGAATAAAGACAATACGGCGCATTCGTTATATTTATACTAAAAGAATTGGAATATTGAAAAAAGAAATTCAGAAGGAACAAAACGAGAAGAGAGAGCTGAAAAAAATTGTAGACAGGCTTAGGAGAGAAAATATAAAGACTAAAAAAGAAAATCCATCGACAGAACAGAAAATTGAAAGTTTAATAGATAAAATAGATAAAGGCAAAAAAGAAGAAGTGAAAAAGAAGTTGATATTTGGTGAAGTTATTTCTAAACAGCTTAAAGAAGGGTTCAAAACCCTAAGAAAAACAGATAAACGTAAATTCAGTGATGTTATTGTAAAAGACAAAGAAAGTTTCAAAAAACACAGGATAACGACAGCAATAATGCCATTTACATTAAGAAATAAAAAACAAATACATGAAGATCAGGAAAAAGAAATAAAACGAGAAATAGAAGAGTTCTTTGATGAAGATAGTAAAACTAGAATTGCTGCAGACAAAAAAGAATGTATCAAAAAAAGTGGCTTGACAAAACAAAAACGTTATCTCACGGATACTTTGATCAATCTTCACAAAAAATTTAATGAAACCCATAAAGAAGTTAGTTATTCAACATTTTGTAAGTATCGTCCATTTTGGGTGGTTTATCCAAAAGAGTCCGACAGAAACACCTGCTCGTGTGTTAAACACGTTAATATGGACTTATTAGTAAAGTCGCTTCAAAGAAATAAAATAATAAAGGAAGCTAACGGATCCATGTTGCTGGAAAGCCTTTGCTGCGATGTTCGAAGAGAAAAGTGCCTAAATAGAACCTGTGGAAAATGTAAAACTAAAGTTATTGAATATGGAGAGTTCTATAATGACAAACCTTTGAAATATTACCAGTGGGAAAAGAAAACTGTCACCTATGTTAGTAAGGACGAAGAGAAGGAAACAAAAAAGACAAAAAAAACTGAAATGGAAGATTTGCCACTGACTATAATTAAAAAAGTTGAAGATTCTCTACCACACTATTTCGAACACTGTTTAAATATTGTCCAACAATATAAAAACATAGATAACTTAAAAAAGACTTTAACGCCCAATGAAGCCCTCATACACATGGACTTTTCTGAAAATTATATCGCAAAATTTCATGAAGAAGTGCAAAGCCACCATTTCGGTAGTAGTCCAGAACAAATCAGCCTTCATACTTCTGTTGTTTATTTGCTGGATACGGAAACAGGAGTACATAAAACTCACAGTATGTGCACTATGAGTGACTGCACCAGACATGATGCTGAATCTGTATGGGCACACATAATACCTATAATAGAATTAGTAAAAAGCAGCAGTGTCATTGATACTTTACATTTTTTGACTGACAGTCCTTCAAGCCAGTATCGGAATCGCAAGATATTTTATATCATCAATCAACTTCAACACATGTTCCCAGATTTGAAAGCAATATCATGGAACTACTTGGAAACCGGTCACGGGAAGGGAGCTCCAGACGGGATTGGGGCTGTCGTTAAACGTACAGCAGACAAAACTGTCAGATTTGGTAGAGATGTGGGAACTCTGAAAGATTTTTGGCTTGTAATGAAGGAGAAAATCAAGAATATCGAGATGCGTATTATCACAAGAAAAGATATTGAAGAGAGGACAACGCCGAGCAATATTAAAACTTTCAAGGGTACAATGTCTGTGCACCAAGTTTTGTGGTCAGCAAGTAGTTTACGGATGACATTTAGAAAGCTCAGTTGCTTCTTTTGTCCAAATGGAATCACGTGTACCCACGGCTATCATTTGGGATATATGGATGTACACGAGGATACTATTCCGCGGGAACAAGAACAGGTGTTGCATGATTTTCTGGACACAAATACTACTCCCGAAATGATTGAAGAAGTAACTAACTCACCCAAGAGATATCTGACCAGCTTTAATAATGTAGAAGATATTCAACATTGATATCCAGACACACAAAAAGTTTCAGTTTCACCAAAAGTGAAAATACTGTCTGATGTTCGATTACACTGGTCGAATACTAGTTTTAGTTTCAAGACTCCAACTCACAAACAGCAGAGATTTCAATCAAATTTTGAAAATTTTATAACTTCAAACAAAATATCAAAACCGGCCGATTCAAGTGCAATTATGTTAGAAGACAAGAAAAAAACTAAAGGTGAAAATCAAAATAAGGAAAATTGTTTTGAATCTGATGACGATGATGATTTGAATATTTTTTAATCTATGAAAGTGACTGAAATGACTTTTTAACTTTATATTTTGGTTTCGTTTATACTTTTTTTTAGTTTTTATTTGTTATTTACTATAATAATGATAATATGAGTACAAATAGATATCGAGAATTATAAAATACTATAATAATAATGATAAAAGTAAATGTTCTGTTTTTTTTAGATAGCTTTACCTAAAAATTACACAAGAAATAAAAAGAACATAAACAAGTAGAATGTTTATTACCTACTTATGTACTTATCACATTTTTTATAATTTTTATGTGTCTTTTCAATTCGTTTTGGCCTTTAAGATCTCTGTCTAAAAAAGTCTTAATATTGAAAGTCCAAAGTTTCTATTTTATTAGATTTTTTAATTTCACTTGTCTTTAAAAGATAATAAAAGTGTTTTTGTAGTAATTAATGTAAAACACCAATAAAAGTAAAATTTATTTTAGGATCATTTGTAAGTCTGATTTATAATTGTGTTCACTAATTAATAAAATGTTAAAAAACATTACCCAGACTTTTAATGTAATCACAAAACTTTTTGTAATCATTACCAGTACGATCGTATCACTACCATCTTCCCTGTTGTCATTACCAGTTCGAAAAAAAAATTAAAACCCTTATAACTTCTAAGTCTATGTGTGCAATTGGCTATTAATTGGCAAATACATAAAGAATTATGCATATTTTAGAAATACAGGTCTAGTTTTGAAGTAAAAAAAATTCTGTCATTTTCGCCAAATTTGCACGAAATGGAAGAATTACCCTTAATGTAAGATTTGATAGGATATAATTTAAAGTAGACACACGTTCTAAAAGAAAAAGCAAAGACAAGTAGATCTGTCAATACACATATGCTCTATACCACATACAAAGCATTGAAACATTGCCCTTTTAGTTTACAATCTACAACACTTTCTATGTAGGCTCAGGCAAGCATCTTTTTATTTAAAATACAATTTGTTTGTAGTCAGACATTGCAGATTCAACAATGCCCAACCGGAAACAATTTGCATTGTCGTTAACATTTGTAGATACATGATCCAGTATTGTTTTGCTAGAAATTGCTTCTCGAGTACAATTCTTTTCGTGGATTTTATTCAAAATACTATAGCCTTCTCCTTGGAATACATTCAAATACTGTTTTGTATTCTTATCTCTTTTTAGGTCATTGAAATTAAAGTCACTAAAAGTTACACAACGTTTTTTATTTTGTAGATAGGTAGAATAGTCTTCAAGAAATTTGGTAACGTTCAATCTTTCTGGCTTGTATATATGTATATGCCTCCTATATTCAAGGATTTTTTTCACATAGACCCAGAGAAAGTGGTTGTCGTTGTCACACTTTTCTTCAACAAAGTTGTGCTTTAGATTATTGTGGACAATTAATATAGAAACTCCTCCACCTCTGTTGCTGTAATAATGGGAGTAATTGGGAGTTGTATTCTTTGAGCTTCATCATTTGACTTGATCCACGTTTCTGTGAAAATGATTATATTATATGTAATGTACTGTATGTTGCAGGGATTTGATGACACATTTTAGCTCATCTAGTTTTCCAGACTTTATTATGCACTCATCCTACTTGTATATTCTTTGTAGTGGTGATTGTAATTATTTCATATAGGTAGTTGTTTGATATTTAAATGATATTATATTATATTGTTATTTGATATTATAATTAAAATACTTTTTATTTTATTTTTCTTGTGGTTTTCTTTCAATATTTATTCTGTTTTGGCTTGTCTCTTTATTTATTTATTGTAACCCGTATTACTTTCGAACACGTTATAATACTTATTACCTACTCACATTTTTTATCCTAACTCGTACCTACATACACATTTCATAAAGTAACTCGATATTTATTTATTGTACTTAATCATTTATTCATATACTATCTTTAAAACTGTTTTCTGTCTGTCACTTACCCCCTCAAGGCTCATTGGAAGACCAGCCGCACCTGTCTGGCTTGAATGCTGAAATAGACCTTTTTGGCGCAGCCGTGAGGCACAGAGTACAGTCATAAATACTATGTATTTTTTCTTTTTTCTAACGTTTTTAATATTATTGTGTGTGTGCCTAATGTACTGAAGTCGAATAAACATTTTTCTTTCTTTTTGTTTATTATGCTACGGACATTTTATTATTATTATAAGCCATTCGGTCTCACTGCAGGGCAAAGGTCTCCCTCCCCTTTTTCCACTTTGCATAGAACATTTGCCTAGAAAAATTTCTGAGATTGTGTACTTGAGAATAAGTTATTGTATTTTTCCATGATTTGGTACGTTATGTTGCCAAAAGTCTCAAATGTATCGCCATGCAGGTATTGATTTATTATTGGGAGTTTCTTGATTGAGTGTTCATTATCTTCAAAATCCATTTAATATATTTTATGCATATGTCAGATTCACTTTTCGTTACACGGGTTTCTAATTCTTCCTTGATGCTTTTCATAAGGCATTTCGTTAAAACATTATTTGAAATAAGTTCAAATCACGGTGGACATAGTGACACAACGGATGGTTCGGCAAGTGCACGGGAGTATCGTAGTTGTGCGGATTGCGTATGAGCAAAAACTGCGCGCGCCGTAAGTCAGTGACGTATCGCTGTCTAGTTAGTGCGAGCGCCCGGTGTGTTTACAAAGAACGCGGCGTGGATTTTATGACCGCTGTGTGCATAATTACAAATTGCTTAGTTACTGCAAACTTGCTAATACTTTTGTACTTTTTACAATACTGAGTGGCCGCTTTGCTCACTCATCATGTTCCAGTGTCATCGTTGCCAGGTCGAAGCCAGGGATGGCGTGCAATGTACACTTTGCCTCAAAAGCTTCGACTTCCCTTGTGCCAGAATTACTGAGGCGGGGTATCGCAGGCTTGGGGACAGGAAAGCAACTTGGAAGTGCTGTAACTGCAAAGCTGGGTTGGCGAGTCGTTCTAACCCACCCCTTGGGAAGGCTGCACAAGGTGATTTGGAAAGCATCCATCTGGAGCTCCGCAAACTGACGGAACAGTTGGCAACGTTACCTATTTTAATGGAGAAAGTAAAGACGATTCAAGCGGATATTTCTGACCTTAGGAGCATAAAAGATGAGATTGTTGGAGTTCAGAAATCTCTAGACTATGTCCATGGTACGGTTGATGAGCTCTCGGTCAAGTTGGTGGACGTTGACAGACAAATTGAGTCCCTACAAAAAACTAAGGAGGACGTCTCACGATTCGAAATGCGACTTGGCCGGTTGGAATTAAGCATGCGCGAGAGTGAGCAGAGATCGCGGCTAAACAATATAGAAATTAAGGGAGTCCCGGTCACGGAGTCGGAGAACCTCGTGGCTATTGTTGTTAAAATTGGCGGCATAATCAAGTGCGAAGTCTCGAAGGATCAAATAAATTATGTTGCCAGAGTTCCCCAACGTAATAATAAGGATGCTAAAAACATTATTATATGCATGCACAATCGATACTTGAGGGACGATTTCATAGCGGCGGCTAAGAAACACAAGTCATTAACAGCATCTGACTTAGGTATTAACGGTGTTAGCAAGATTTTTGTTAATGATCACCTGACTTTTGAAAATAAACAGCTACTTAATAGGGCGAAGATTTTGTGCAAGGAGAAGGATTTTTCTTTTGTTTGGGTAAAGGGTTGCAAAATCCTGGTAAAAGAAATCCTACCTCGCCTACATACGCTATTACGTCAGAACTGGATCTGAAAAAAATATGTAAATTTTTCTAATATGGTCGTTCTTTCATTATTTTATATTAGTTTGTAGGTCAAGTTTGAGAGGCACTGGTGTGTATGTCGTAATCGCCTCATTAGCGGCTTTAATGCGCCTTGCTTTTGTTACATCGGGTTTGTTTACCTGCGCTAATCGTTTACTTTTCTTTACCGATCGTTTGCATTGTGTATCTTATCCATTTCATTTCAAAGTTGCTTTTCGCTCATTCTGTACAACAATTTTTATATTGAAGTTATCGTATCTTGTAAAAAATAGTTTCTGCGCGGATTGTTACAATTTTTGCCTTTTTTACACTATTTATTTAATTGATCACTATAATCTTACCTAAACAAGGTAAGATTACCCCTCCCGCTCTGGGCTGAGCAGGAGGGAGTGTCAGACTTCTACTGACTAAAACCCATCCATGTTCCTTCCTTTGCCCTTTGTGTTCCAGGGCCGCGGCAGGGGCGTGCCGTCCATAGAGGCAATTAGGCCTAGCCTACCCTACCATTCCTACCAACAACGCAACAAATGCATTTATTATAACTATATTAATCAAAAATAAAAAAATAAAACGCCTGTTATAATACTTAAAGCAACTTGTCGCGGCCGTGTGACGTAACTGGTAATAATATTACGAGTCTAGGCAAGGCCCCAGCCGGCCTAATTTCCATTGATAAATTTAAGCACACTGATAAGTATTTTCGTGTATATACACGGAAATACGAACGGCACACATAGTAAATAGGGGCGTAAACTCCTGCGAGTGTAGCTGGCTAGCTGACCACTGATTGGCTGCCCCACAAAGTATTATCCGGCTAAAACGGTATGCGGTGATGCAATTATATTTGGTAGTGTTTTTTTCATTGACAAAATAACAATTGTATTTTTCTTAGAAGCCATATTTGTTTCATGTGACAAGCAAAATTTATTTCGTGATCTTGAATGTTTTGATTATTATAATATCTGACGGTTGTAATTCGTTTTGAAACGTACAGTAGTGTAAATATTATTTGTTGTATTTGTTTATTTACTTAAAAATGGTGTTCTGTTGTGAAGTTTGCGCTGATAATGTGTTTGTCAGAAGTTAAAAACAATAAGTATTCACGATTGTTTGATGTTAAGATTCAAGTTGTGTCTAAAGGAAAATGTGTAGATACCCGAATTACGAGAATTAACCCAAAATTCATCTCGTACTCGGTATTTCAAATGAATCTTTCTTCTGTTTGCATTGTCAGAAAATCGTGATTTGAACCTTGATTAATGTGGTGAGTTCTTGTATTTATAACTTTGGTTTTTACAGGCTTATTTTCAATGTTTGTTTTTCAAATATTCCGGTCAGACGCTCAAAATTGGGTACGGAACGAAAACTAAACTATTTTTTTTTGTTTACAGCGCCCTCTGTTTTATTTTTTAGGTTTTTTTGTAACGAAGCGATATCCTTCGTTCTTGTATTGACAGAATACCATTGAAATTCCTTATATTTAAGCTAGATGGCGTTGTTTCTCATTGGCGTTGTTGTTGCTTACTAAAAAGACGATGAAGAAGACTAGAAGACAGATGCGGGGGCCTGGGAGGGTTAGTGAATATATCAATAGATGTGACTACTTTGAGGGTCATCCTAAGTAGAGCGATGTGATGTTGCGAGTTTTTTTTTTTTTGCTTGGCCTGCCTGCCTTCGGGAAGCACCGCACGCCACTGGGCCGCGGTATCTCTTTCGAACAGTCCCGCAACCCTGGCAGGCGTCGGCCCTTACGGACCCCTTCCTGTTTGCTGACTCTCTTTGAGGCGCGCGTGGAACACGAACGCGCCGTCGACACGGCTTGTCGTCATAAGACGGACGGACGGCGAGCTAGCCCATAGCTCACCGTCCGCAGGCCCGCGTCTACGGTGGCCGGGGGCCACCACGTGGCCCCCGACGCCCGGTGCGTCTCCCGCGGCGGCTGGGACGTGAGGTTCTCTCCCTCTCACGTCCCGCCACCTCCTTCGCTAGCATGACTGCTTCGCAGAAGGAGGTGACGGCGTCCCATTCCGTCTCGCTCCGGACCATGGATTGAACCAGGGCCGGACGCGAGAGGTCGCCGCCGCCGATCGCCGCTACGAGGACACGGCGTTGCTCCGCCCAAGCGGAGCAGACCTGCACAGTGTGCTCCACCGTGTCCTCCGGTCGATCCTCGCAGTGGTGACACCCGGGCGTTTCCTCCCGCCCGATTAGGTGCAGGAACCTCCCGAAACAACCATGTCCGGTGAGGACCTGCGTCAGGCGGAAGGTGAGGGCGCCGTGGCGCCTCTCCAGCCACTCCTCAAAGAGGGGACTTACCGCCATTATAGTGGCGTGCCCTGCACGGGGTTGCGACAGTCGCTCTCTCCATGTCGCCATGAGATCACGCCGGAAGTCTGTCCGCTGAGCGACAATTTGCCGCGGCAGCGGAGTTTACAACAACAAGGCGTTAACAAGGCGTTAAATAGCGCCGAACAATGGTTGACTTTGAAAAAAAAGTTGTCTACCGACATAATGTTCCGGTTTTTAAGCCATATCGTCGCCTCGATGCCATTTAATTTTGTTTCGGACCTCTGTCGCCCAAAATTACAGCGCCCAAAAGGTGTTTTGTAGTAATCACCCACATTATTACATTTTTATCAAGCTGTCAGTTCTCACACATAGCATAACATTATAATAACAATACGCCTGTAAGCCCCGAAACATTAGACCTGAGGTGTACCTAAACGAACACCCTTAGTTGGCCAGTTATGTTTAAGCACAGAATAAATAGTGGTTTAAGTCCCATATAATAGCGGGCGAGCTTTTATTATTATAATTTCTAGATCGAGCGTCGCCCTACAATCAAAACAAAGAAAACGAGGCAACAATTTCAAACATGTGTGCGTGTGACTATGTGTGGTGCGAACTTATAAGCCAACAGTTGGCTGATATTTTTGACACGTTTTCGCAAATTTGATGCTACATCTAGACATTATATAATCAAAGGGGCGAGCCTATTACCATCAACCGGACACAAATCCAGACTTTGTGGCTGCTCCTGAGAAATTCCTGATGGAAGAACCCAATAACACTATGCCCGACCCAAGAATCGAACGAGAAATCGATGAGGTCCTGATCTCATGCCCATTAGTCGCGTTTGCGACCACTTGACCAACGAGACAGTCTCACAAATACACATCAAAATTTCCACGCGGACGAAGTCTCGAGCAACAGCTATTACAATAACTGTGTGGTGGGATGAAAAACGATATCGAGGCTCCTAAAAAACTTTTTTTTTTAATCACTGGTTGATGAGATATTCGCTTTTAAAGTCGTAAACATTTTGCTCCGATAACTCTGAACCTTTTAACGAAAATTGATATCATGTACTTGTGACACCCATTGACGTTAATTCATTTTAAAACTTTTGAAACAAACTCTTCAATTTTTTTTACAGAAATCGTACCTCGTAAGTGTTCATTATAGTTGATCTCCTTGTTATTATTTGGTTTGATTCATTGATAATGTTTATTGATGATTATGATGTTGCATCGCGTTCTATTATTTCTTCAAAATATTTTTTTTTATTATTGTTAGGATTAAACAACAACAATTTAACAATTTTACTTGCGAGTTTTTGTTAATCTGAGTTTTACACATTGTATAATTTTACTTCCTAGTTTTTAAAAATCTGAATCTGATTTGGTTTGATCAATTGGCAATGTTTGTTGATGATTGTAGCTGCAACACATTCATTCACGTCATGCGCGCGCGCTGGCGGCTAGTGGAATACTAGTGGCTCATTATTTTTTTGGATATGGCATCTCGCAGTTCAGCCTCTGAGGCTGGCTACTGCTTAACCGGGCAATACTAGTGGCTCAGGAGCGGTGCAGGCTTTTATATGTGAGCGAGAATTTGAAACCTTTTCGACTCACCCATATATGGTTTGATTTATTTTATTATTTCATGCGTGTAGGTAGTCGCCGATAATGTTGTAAATATTTTTGTATATAATAGGTTACGTTATGCAATAAATGCTTTCGTATTTGAACCATCTTTCACTCCAGACACCCTCGGACTCCTACCTCATCAGTGGTGACCCCGACGTGATAGAAAAGCTACAATGACTATGTCCAAAGCGGATTAGAAGAAAGACGCGCAAGAAGTGTCCGGTGTCTCTGTTAGGTACTCTACGCATCCAATAGGTGTGGCGCGAGAGACTGCGTTTATGATTCGCGCAATTCGAAGCCTTTTCCTCACACAAGAAGGGGGACAAGGCGATGTACGAGCTCGTCATCGGCCAGCCAGAAAAATATGCTGCTCAAAAAGAAAAAGAAAGGTTACGATATTTGAAACGCAAAGAACAGAATAAAATAAAGTCAGTTAAAGACTTAACGCCACGACAACAAAGACAGAAAAGAAAACAATGGAGAGAAAATCGTCAACGATACACAGAAAAGAAAAAAAAAGAAAAAGCAATAGAGCAAATGCTTGTTGATAATTCTCCACCTACCAGCGATGATGAAACAATAGATCGTCAAGTGCCTCAAGTTAGTGAAGTTGACCCACTGGAGGGACCGTCAACTTCTCAGATCGAAGTCAAAAAGAATAAAGGAGATCAATTTAATAAAAAATGTCAAAACTGCGTTAAAAGAATAAAGACAATACGGCGCATTCGTTATATTTATACTAAAAGAATTGGAATATTGAAAAAAGAAATTCAGAAGGAACAAAACGAGAAGAGAGAGCTGAAAAAAATTGTAGACAGGCTTAGGAGAGAAAATATAAAGACTAAAAAAGAAAATCCATCGACAGAACAGAAAATTGAAAGTTTAATAGATAAAATAGATAAAGGCAAAAAAGAAGAAGTGAAAAAGAAGTTGATATTTGGTGAAGTTATTTCTAAACAGCTTAAAGAAGGGTTCAAAACCCTAAGAAAAACAGATAAACGTAAATTCAGTGATGTTATTGTAAAAGACAAAGAAAGTTTCAAAAAACACAGGATAACGACAGCAATAATGCCATTTACATTAAGAAATAAAAAACAAATACATGAAGATCAGGAAAAAGAAATAAAACGAGAAATAGAAGAGTTCTTTGATGAAGATAGTAAAACTAGAATTGCTGCAGACAAAAAAGAATGTATCAAAAAAAGTGGCTTGACAAAACAAAAACGTTATCTCACGGATACTTTGATCAATCTTCACAAAAAATTTAATGAAACCCATAAAGAAGTTAGTTATTCAACATTTTGTAAGTATCGTCCATTTTGGGTGGTTTATCCAAAAGAGTCCGACAGAAACACCTGCTCGTGTGTTAAACACGTTAATATGGACTTATTAGTAAAGTCGCTTCAAAGAAATAAAATAATAAAGGAAGCTAACGGATCCATGTTGCTGGAAAGCCTTTGCTGCGATGTTCGAAGAGAAAAGTGCCTAAATAGAACCTGTGGAAAATGTAAAACTAAAGTTATTGAATATGGAGAGTTCTATAATGACAAACCTTTGAAATATTACCAGTGGGAAAAGAAAACTGTCACCTATGTTAGTAAGGACGAAGAGAAGGAAACAAAAAAGACAAAAAAAACTGAAATGGAAGATTTGCCACTGACTATAATTAAAAAAGTTGAAGATTCTCTACCACACTATTTCGAACACTGTTTAAATATTGTCCAACAATATAAAAACATAGATAACTTAAAAAAGACTTTAACGCCCAATGAAGCCCTCATACACATGGACTTTTCTGAAAATTATATCGCAAAATTTCATGAAGAAGTGCAAAGCCACCATTTCGGTAGTAGTCCAGAACAAATCAGCCTTCATACTTCTGTTGTTTATTTGCTGGATACGGAAACAGGAGTACATAAAACTCACAGTATGTGCACTATGAGTGACTGCACCAGACATGATGCTGAATCTGTATGGGCACACATAATACCTATAATAGAATTAGTAAAAAGCAGCAGTGTCATTGATACTTTACATTTTTTGACTGACAGTCCTTCAAGCCAGTATCGGAATCGCAAGATATTTTATATCATCAATCAACTTCAACACATGTTCCCAGATTTGAAAGCAATATCATGGAACTACTTGGAAACCGGTCACGGGAAGGGAGCTCCAGACGGGATTGGGGCTGTCGTTAAACGTACAGCAGACAAAACTGTCAGATTTGGTAGAGATGTGGGAACTCTGAAAGATTTTTGGCTTGTAATGAAGGAGAAAATCAAGAATATCGAGATGCGTATTATCACAAGAAAAGATATTGAAGAGAGGACAACGCCGAGCAATATTAAAACTTTCAAGGGTACAATGTCTGTGCACCAAGTTTTGTGGTCAGCAAGTAGTTTACGGATGACATTTAGAAAGCTCAGTTGCTTCTTTTGTCCAAATGGAATCACGTGTACCCACGGCTATCATTTGGGATATATGGATGTACACGAGGATACTATTCCGCGGGAACAAGAACAGGTGTTGCATGATTTTCTGGACACAAATACTACTCCCGAAATGATTGAAGAAGTAACTAACTCACCCAAGAGATATCTGACCAGCTTTAATAATGTAGAAGATATTCAACATTGATATCCAGACACACAAAAAGTTTCAGTTTCACCAAAAGTGAAAATACTGTCTGATGTTCGATTACACTGGTCGAATACTAGTTTTAGTTTCAAGACTCCAACTCACAAACAGCAGAGATTTCAATCAAATTTTGAAAATTTTATAACTTCAAACAAAATATCAAAACCGGCCGATTCAAGTGCAATTATGTTAGAAGACAAGAAAAAAACTAAAGGTGAAAATCAAAATAAGGAAAATTGTTTTGAATCTGATGACGATGATGATTTGAATATTTTTTAATCTATGAAAGTGACTGAAATGACTTTTTAACTTTATATTTTGGTTTCGTTTATACTTTTTTTTAGTTTTTATTTGTTATTTACTATAATAATGATAATATGAGTACAAATAGATATCGAGAATTATAAAATACTATAATAATAATGATAAAAGTAAATGTTCTGTTTTTTTTAGATAGCTTTACCTAAAAATTACACAAGAAATAAAAAGAACATAAACAAGTAGAATGTTTATTACCTACTTATGTACTTATCACATTTTTTATAATTTTTATGTGTCTTTTCAATTCGTTTTGGCCTTTAAGATCTCTGTCTAAAAAAGTCTTAATATTGAAAGTCCAAAGTTTCTATTTTATTAGATTTTTTAATTTCACTTGTCTTTAAAAGATAATAAAAGTGTTTTTGTAGTAATTAATGTAAAACACCAATAAAAGTAAAATTTATTTTAGGATCATTTGTAAGTCTGATTTATAATTGTGTTCACTAATTAATAAAATGTTAAAAAACATTACCCAGACTTTTAATGTAATCACAAAACTTTTTGTAATCATTACCAGTACGATCGTATCACTACCATCTTCCCTGTTGTCATTACCAGTTCGAAAAAAAAATTAAAACCCTTATAACTTCTAAGTCTATGTGTGCAATTGGCTATTAATTGGCAAATACATAAAGAATTATGCATATTTTAGAAATACAGGTCTAGTTTTGAAGTAAAAAAAATTCTGTCATTTTCGCCAAATTTGCACGAAATGGAAGAATTACCCTTAATGTAAGATTTGATAGGATATAATTTAAAGTAGACACACGTTCTAAAAGAAAAAGCAAAGACAAGATAGACTGATCAGCTGACAAGATAGCCAACATTATCCTCCGACCACCAGAAACTGACAAATACGAAACATTGAAGAATCGATTACTGCAGCTTTACGAAGAATCTGAACAAAGACAGGTCCAGCGGTTGTTGTCTGAATAAAATTAGGGGATATAAAGCCATCACAATTACTGCGCCGCATGAAGGACCTCGCCGGCGACAGCATATCCAACTCGGCGCTGCGTATCATGTGGATGAACCACTTGCCACAGTCAGTCCGTGCTGTCCTTGCAGTCAGCGACAACATCGCCAAGAAGTCAGACATCGATGAACTCGCGCAAATGGCTGACAAGATACTGGAGCATTCACAACCACAAACTATCGCTGCTGTCTTCGCCTCCACAAGCCAAGCAACAACTCACGAGATGATCACTACAGTAAAACTGAATGAGAAGATAAAAATTGCTGACTCGCGAGATCGCCGAACTGAAAGCGAACCAATCATCGTATCGGCAAAGACGACCATTTCATTTCGAAGATATCGTTCCCGATCAAAAACACCATCCAGATCCCGCTCCAAACGCAGTGATTCATCGTTTCGAAATGATAGGATCTGTTACTACCACCGGAAGTTCGGGAAACAAGCTCAACGGTGCACACATCCTTGCAATTTTGATGAATTTTGAAGACCCAAAGACGACCTCGGAAAACTGCCTGCGTTGGCTGAGGCGGCAACCGGCGCTAGAACACTTTCACACCGCCTATTTATCACCGACAGGAACTCACGCCTGTCGTTCCTGATGCTGCGGTGTCGACCGGAGCCAAGATTTTTTTCCGTCATACCGAAGAAAGCCGGTATGAAAGCCAAACCTACAAACTTTTGTCTATACGCGGCCAACAATACTACTATTTCGACATACGGTGTTTGGTGCTCAAATTGGATCTCAAACTACGAAGACCATATCGCTGGAAGTTTGTAATCGCAGCAGTCAGCAAACCAATCATCGGCGCTGATTTTCTGAGGGACCATCGCTTATTGGTCGACATCCCCGGCGAACGACTCATCGATAAAGTCACGAACTTATTCGTCAAGGTAGCAGTGTCATACTCCAGTGAGCCAAGGGTACGAAGCATAGACAACAATAGAACAACCGTATCACCAGCTTCTTGCTGAATTCCCCAACATCGCTCGACCATGATCATCAATGAAAAAAACACCAAAGCATCGCGTCGAACATCACATTGAATCCACCATTGTATTGTTAGACTCGACTGTTAGCACCGCACCTCTACTCAGCTGTGAAGAAAGAATTCGAACCCATGATGCAACAGGGTTTGTACCGACCAAGCAAGAGCCCGTGGTCAAGCCCGCTACATGTAGTTCCCAAGAAAAATGGTGACATACGCGTATGTGGCGATTATAGCAGACTGAACGCGGTTATGAAACCCGAGCACTACCCAGTTCCACGTCTTAAAGATTTTACATTATCTTCGCCACGAAAAAAAGATATTAGCATGTGTCCCGGACTGATGAACGCTGGACAAACATTCCGCTGAAATGTTCCAAAGCCAGACAACATTCAAGCGCTACGACGTTTCCTTGGCATGTTGAATTTATATCGTGATAGCTTACCTAACGCTGCAAGTATTCAAGCACCGCTCAATGCATTCCTTCACAACTCAAAAAAAACGGGACAAAACCAAGATCAGCTGCAGAAAAGAAGCTGAAGAAGCCTTTGAAGCATGCAAAGTGAGCATACAGAACGCCACTATGCTTGCTCATCCATCACCATCGACGAAGAGCGCACTATCGCTAATGTGCGATGCATCTAACACTTGCGCTGGTGCTCGGTTACTTTTGAAAGAAGTTTTCTGATACGCAACAGTGTTACAGTTGACAGACAGTTGTTGGCAATCTACATGTCTGTAAATATTTCCGCAAGATATACGAAGGACGTGAACTCATAATCTGCACAGATCACAAGACGCTTTCATACGCCATTCACAAACCGCCGTCAACTAGCGACACGCAGCGGCGAACACGGCAACTACTGTTTACCAGCGAGTTCACAACAGATATTCGGCATATTAGCGGAGTAAACAACTACATACAGTTAGCAGCAAGAGCAAGACGACGCGGTACGATACAATCACTCACCAAACATACCAACATTCAACTGAAGAAAATCACGGTTCCCGGAACAATTAAGCCATTATACTGCGAGGCATCAACAGTAACCTTACGACCGTATTTTGCCTAATGACTATCGTTGCCTGACTATCTCTTTCAAGGCCGTGCACAACATAAGTCATCCCGGCATCAGAACGACACGAAAAATGATTCAAGATCGATATTAATGTCGATATTGGTAATTGGGCAAGACAGCGCGTCAACAGTCAAAAGTACAACGTCACACCCGCAGCGACATTGAAACGTTCCCGATCTGCGACCAATTCCAACATATACATGTAGATATCATTGGTCCGCTACCTACGTCAGCACACGGACACCGGCACCTGCTAACAATCATCGATCGAAATACACGCTGGCCCGAAACTATTCCTATGCAAGACATGACGTCAGAAACTGTAGCAAATAACGTCTATGAAACATGGATATGCCGTTGCTGTTGTCCAACCACCATCACGACGGATCAAGGACGACAGTTTGAGAGTCAGCTGCAGATTTTTTTTTCGCGATTGCGGGGTTGGTCCCATAGTGAAAGTTGTTCATAATGATGAGTACAATGACCCCTTAAGAGATTTCCTGTATGAACAGATACACCTTATACAGCGTGTAACAGAAAGGGTATAATCATATGGACCATCTAACTGGACAACTTTCTCTATAGGACCAACATCGAAATCGTAAAAAAATAATCAGCTGTCCTATACAAAATTTCAATATCTACTCGACCCAAATGTATGGGACAGCTGATATTTTTTTACGATTTCGATGGTGGTCCCATAGAGAAAGTTGTTCAGTTTGATGGTCCATACCACAGTATTCCATATGATTATACCCTTTCTATTACATGCTGTATAATAGGTTACGTTAAGCAATAAATGCTTTCGCATTTGAACCGTCTTTCACTCCAGATACCCTCGGACTCCTACCTCAGCAATTATTATGATGTTGTAGCTGTGACCCGTAACTACAACCCGTAAGCTGCTGCGTCAATTGGGTACCCCAGTTGTATTAAATCTTTCATACAAATAGACCCAATTGATGCAGCCCACCGTACATACTTATCGTTATATTATTTCTTCAAAATCATTTTTTTTTAATTTTCCTTTATTTTGATTTATTGGCAATGTTTATTGATGAATATGATGTTATAGCTGTAGACCGTAAGTACATTTATTTCATCAAAATATATTTTTTTTAATTTTTGTTTATTTTGATTTATTGGCAATCTTTATTGATGAATATGATGCTATAGCTGTAGACCGTAAGTACATCGCGTAACATTATTTCTTCAAAATCAAAAATTTTGATTGCTGTTTGGTTTGATTATTTGCAATGTTTATTGATGAATATGATGTTTTAGCTGTGACCCGTAAGTATATCACGTTATATAATTTCTTCAAAATCATTTTTTATTATTGTTGTTGTTTGCTTTGATTTATTGGCAATGTCGATTGTTGAATATGATGATAGCTGTGACCCGTAAGTATAAATCGCGTTATATTATTCTTTATTGCATTTAAAATATAAAAATAGAACACACAAAATTACAATTTATAACTTATGTACGACGGCGAGCTTAACCCAGAATTGGGTTTTCTTGGAGCAAACCTTAGTTTGATTGTGAGATTTGCTGAAGAAGATAAACCTATGTGCACAAAAGAACATTCCAAAACTTAAATTTACTATTTTATATATAACATTTATTATACGCAATGCATACCATATATCCATTTGTGTGGGCAATATATATATATTGCCCACACAAACATACAAAACACTATACATATATACTATACTACATATGTATATATACTATTATCCTGTTGACAGGAAATGTTCTTTTATTCCTTTCTTGAACACATAGCAAGGAGAAGAGATGATGATGAGCGACAGGGTTTACCTCTAGGAACCAGACACTAGAAGCAATCCCGAAGATTCGAAGGAGCTTTAGGATTATGGAGGACAGAAACGAGAAAAGAGAGAGTGTGTGTGTCGAGACACACACACTCTCTCACACTCTAGTCGCATCAAGAAAACAGACATCAGCATAGTCTAGAAGAGGAAGAAGAAGAGACTGCCCATGAGTAATTTTAGTCTGAAATGGCAGGAACTTTTGAAGACGCTTAAGTGACCGAAACGAGCAAATCACCCTCCTGCTTACTTCAGCGATGTGAACATGCCAAGATAGGTTGTAGTCCAGGCATACACTTAAGTCTCTAACTTTCTTGGAGTAGGCTATAGCGACACCATCGTACATAACAGGCGGGAGGGACTGATGACTCAATAAATTGACAAAGTATCTGCCACCAATAATGAGAGCTTGTGATTTAGTTGGGTTAACTAATGGTCCAAAATTTTTAGCCCACAGACTGATGTTTTGAAGATTATTATTGATGCAATCAATGGCTCCTGCAAGCTCTTCGAGTTTAAAATGGTGATAAAGCTGCAAATCGTCTGCAAAGAGATGATAATGAGAAGTTAATATCGAAAAGAAGAGGAGAAAGGACGCCACCCTGGGGAACGCCCGCAGAAATATCGCACCGATCAAAGCTAGCCTTATTCAAGTGTACCGACTGCGAACGACCCCGAAGATACGAAATAAACCAAGCAGTCACAGAAGGAGAAATGTTTAGAGAGGAAAGGACACCTAAGAGGATGTCAAAATCAACTGAATTAAAAGTACTGCTAAAGTTCAAGAAAACCAACACCGTAAGGAGCCGGTTTCCATGGCCAATCGGATGTTGTCAGTTATTTTAAGTAAATCTGATACAGTGATATGGCCAGGACGAAATCCAGACTGGTAAGCACTAAGCAGGCAATTAGAGAAAAAGTAATGAGATAGTTGATTATTAACAACACTCTCAAAGACTTTAGACAGGATTGGAAGTATGGAAATTGGACGAAACTGGAATACTGAAGAAGGATTTGAGACTTTAGGAAGAGGCAAAACATAGGCCTTCTTCCAAACAGAAGGAATGGAGCCGGTAAAGAGGGAATAGTTTACAATGTGTAAAATGACAGGAATAAGGTCATCAAGGATAGGAAGAAGCATCTGAAGTTGGGGACCATCATCACCCACCGCCTTTGTGGAAATAGATGCAATGGCCCGCTTAATATCCCCTTCTATAACTGGTTGAAAAGAGAATGAAGATGCTGAGGAAGAGTAGAGAGATTGTTAACAGTGTAAGATTTAGCGTTGTCATCCAAAGTCACTGGTGATTTGGAAAAATGACAATTAATTTCGTTCAAGTCAATATCAGGCGAACTTTCATTCGCTTTTTTGCCGATTCCAAGGGATTTTAGAAATTGCCATACTTGTGCTGTGGTGGGGATCTGAATTGAGTTGCGTATGTGACGCCTTTTAGCATCCCTACACATACGACCGCAGCGATTACGCAGTTTCTTAAAGAGGGACCAGTTCTCATCAGTAGGGTCCTTTTTTTAACGCCTTTTCGCCTTAGCCCTTTTCGACATCGCGTTTTTAATTGCATCAGACAACCAAGAAGCTGGAAGATGCTTCAGTCTGACCTTTTTAATTGTAGCATGCACATCAAAAAGTTTCGACACTATCTTGGTAAATTCGGCCACCTTAGTGTCCAAGTCATTGCTTTCATAAACAGGAGACCAGTCAATATTACCCGAACCTTCTCCCAAACGCTTTAGATCAATTTTCTTGAAACTGCGAAGCAAGAGAAATTTAGATTTGCTTTTAGGAGGGCGAATTTTATACGAAATAAACAGAAGGTCGTGGTAGGAGAAGGAGGCAGAGAGTTGTCCATACGTTGCTACTTTGCTTGGGTCAGAAACTAGTATAAGGTCTAGAAGTGAGGGGTAGCAGTGAGGGGCATGATGAGTAGCATTAAGCTGAAGGATGTGCATGTTGACAGAAGAGACAAGGGACCTGAGTTTACGGCTGCGCATATCATCTTTGATCAGACAAGTGTTAAAGTCTCCGAGTATTATAGTGTGGTCATATAAGGAAGAAAAATATTCAAGCTTTGTTTCGAAAGAAGCGAAATAATCAATATGACAGAACTGACTATTATAGTAAACACCTAAAAGTATTTTTGCGTGATTAAAAGTAATTTCAATAAAAAGGTGTTCAGCACATTTAGAATAAGTACTTGGAGATTGATTAACGACTTTATAAATATTATCTCCACGCAGATAGATGGCGACACTCCTACTCCCCTTGCTTGTTCTGTCATTACGCACAAGCTTATAGCCGGGCAACGAATACTGTGTTCAGGGAAGAGCAGGTTTGTTGAAAAATACAGAGACCAGCACTTTATGAATAAGATTTGAGTCAAACGAGGATAATAAATCGGCTGGAATGCTTTGTGCATTGATATGAACTGCATTGAAAATTTGCTGTGGCAAGAAAAAGTAGAAAAAAGTTGGACGCGTAAGGGTACAGAATCATCACTAATCGCACTAGCATAGCTTTCGTCAGACGAACAAGAAGAAGAACAGGAAACAATACTGTCATCAATATTGTCTAACATGACAAACAATTAATTATATAACAAAATAATTAAATATTAAACTAAATTATTAAAAACTATTTCTAAATAAATACTAAATTAACAATTAATTAGCTATTCTATATCAACAATCCTCGATGCACCTTGCAATTAAAACAAAGATAAAAGTATACAAGCACTTTTTTATCTTTGTCCAAGGTATAAAAAGAAAAAACATACACTATTTGGGAAATATTTCCGAACGAGCAAGCTACTTACATTGTTGTCAAACAAAACGTCAAAACAGAAACTAACTAAAATCATGACTGACGACATTGGCATCGACAGCATTTTCCATAAATAAAAATAGAATAGAATAGACACATAAAAGAAATAACATGAAAGTATGATCTATCTAAGTTGTGGGTGCGATCATTTTGCCTGCCTCCGCAATCTCTTGTCCAAAGCAGGGTAGATATTAGGTGACGATGCAACCTTCGCTCCCGAAGCAGTAGATGTAGCAGCCGGGAACCGCGCAAAACTTGTTGAAGTTCAGTAGCGGATTCAATCTTTCGACGTAACTTGTCTGTGAGCATGATGATAATTTTGCCCTCTGAGGTCCAACACTGCTTCACACTGAAATGTTTGCGAGCGGCCAGAAACACGTCGTGCCTAGGCTTAGTTAGAAACTCCGAGAGGACCAAACCAGAACCCTTCAGCTGAGTTTTGTTGCGCCTTACCTCACTGCACAAATTGTAGATAAGGAACCTGATAAGAAGAGGACGTGGCTTGCCTGAATCAACTCCCAAGCGATGGCAGGATGTGATGTACGAAGATGAGACGTTTCTCTTCCGTCAAAGTTACGACAGCCTAGGAAGTGATCTTCATCCTTCTGCTCAGGAAGACCATGGAGGAGAAGAATTTGCCTACGTGAAGCCAATTCATCTCAAAGCCAATTCGTCTAAGCCCACCGTCAGCAACTCCATTTGATTCTTGAGCGCGCTCATAGTTTTCCAAATGAAGCACTTGAAATTCACGAAGTCCCGAGAAATGCTGGCTATAGTTTTGTGTGATGCCTCATTACCATTGATCGGAATATGTAGAGCTGATGTACCTAAAGTTCAAGGAACAGAAATGAAAAGTGGGGACATCCTTACGACATTTTTTTTTATTCCGAATATTTTTTTCCAAAACTCGGAAATGTCTCGGAATCAGTTAAGTACATATTTTAATAATAATGTTATTTATTAATCAGTACAGTAAACTAATTGAATTCATTATTTTTTTAACTGACATCGAAAACAAGGAGAACGTTCTCAAAGAGCCAGTAGATACGTTTTCTATTGTTATTAATTCAGGTAAAGAACGAAAAAAATACTTCTTTCCTGATGAAAACTGTTCTGACTGAGTCTTAAGATTGGTAAGTCTCTTAATTATTGAGGTTGATTTCTGTTTACGTTTAGTTCCAATAATTGTACAAAATGAATAAATGGTATGAAAACCTATAAATTGTATTTTTTTAACCTTGTTAGTTCTAACTATTAAAGCTGGTATGAAAATTCAATTAGCTTCCGCACTTGCTTACGGCGTTCAAACGAAGATAAGGAGATTACCTTTATTTTTTAAACAATAAAAAACGTACACTTTTTTTTTAAACAGAAACAGTAAATTAATTCGATAGTTGTTTTACTTTATTAATTTTAGTTGTACTTAAGTAATGTTCCGACATTCGGAACAAATATTCAAAAAAATTTAGTCGTAAGGAAGTCCCCAATTTTCGTTTCTGTTCCTTGAACTTTAGGCACATTAGCTCTACCTGTTCCGATCACTACTTATTACTGCTGACATTCTTCAAGTCCTCCTCATAAGTGTCCATCCGTGTGGTGAATGTGGCTGACAGGTCCTCCATCCTCCGTCATCCACCGTGTGGTGAATGTGGCTGGCAGGTCCTCCAAGGAAATAGAGAGGTCATAAGTGCAGTGTGTGCATCCGAGGATAAACCAAAGTTTTAGTGCAACATGTAAAAATATAACAAACTATTTTAAATAATTAAATGAAATTAGGGCTCTTTTAAAGTTGTGTTCACTTAAGATACCCTCCAAAAAACTTCTTTATTTTTATTTGGTTTGATTCACTGGCAATGCTTATTGATGAATATGATGTTATAGCTGTGGACCGTAAGTACATCGTAATTATTTCTTCAAAGTAAAAAAGATTGTTGTTTGGTTTGATTTATTGGCAATGTTTACTGATGAATACGATGTTATAGCTGTGACTCGTAAGTACATCGCTTTATATTATTTCTTCAAAAAAAAAGATTGTTGTTTGGTTTGATTTATTGGCAATGTTTACTGATGAATATGATGTTATAGCTGTGACTCGTAAGTACATCGCGATAAATTATGTCTTCAAAATATTTTATTTTTGTTTGGTTTGATTTACTGGCAATGCTGATTGATGAATATGATATTATAGCTGTGACCCGTAAGTCCATCGCGCATTATTTCTTGAAAATCAAAAATTTTGATTGTTGTTTGGATTAATTTATTGGTAATGTTTACTGATGAATATTATGTTTTAGCTGTGACCCGTAAGTACATCGCGTTATATTATTCCTTCAAAATCAAAAATTTTGATTGTTGTTTGGATTAATTTATTGGTAATGTTTACTGATGAATATCATGTTTTAGCTGTGACCCGTAAGTATATCGCGTTATATTATTACTTCAAAATCATTTTTTATTGTTGTTTGGTTTGTTTATTGGCAATGTTTATTGATGAATATGATGTTATAGCTGTGGACTGTAAGTACATTGTAATTAATCTTCGTTTGGTTTGATTTATTGGCAATGTTTACTGATGAATACGATGTTATAGCTGTGACTAGTAAGTACATCGCGTTATATTATTTCTTCAAAAAGATCTTTTTTTATTGTTGTTTGGTTTGATTGACTGGCAATGCTTATTGATGAATATGATATTATAGCTGTGACCCGTAAGTAGATCGCGTTATATTATTTCTCCTAAATCAAAAATTTCGATTGTTGTTTGGTTTGATTTATTGCCAATGTTTATTGATGAATACTCGTATGATGTTATAGCTGTGGACCGTAAGTACATCGCGTTATATTATTTCTTCAAAATCAAAAATGTTGATTGTTGTTTAGTTTGATTTATTGGCAATGTTTATTGATGAATATTATATTTAAATAGCTGTGACCCGTAAGTCCATCGCACTATATAATTTCTTCAAAATATTTTTTTGATTTTTGTTCGGTGTGATTTATTGGAAATGTTTATTGATGAATATTATGTTATAGCTGTGACCCGTAAGTCCATCGCGCATTATTTCTTCAACATATATTTTGAAAGGCCAGAAGGCGTTGCGGCAGACCTCGTAAAAAATGGCGAGATGAGCTGGATAAAATCAACGACCAGTGGCCCACATTGGCCCTGAATCGAAACAACTGGAAGTCATGCGGAGAGGCCTTTGCCCAGCAGTAAGATGACGCAGGCTAACAGTATTAGTATATTTTTTATTGTTGTTTGATTCGATTTATTGGCAATGTTTATTGATGAATATGATGTTATAGCTGTGACCCGAAAGTACATCGCGTTATATTATTTCTTCAAAATCAAACATCAAAATATTTTATTTCACATATGTGTAGGCCTACGTGAATTAAAATATTTTGATTTTGATTGTTGTTTGGTTTGATTTACTGGCAATGTTTATTGATGAATGTGTTGTTTTAGCTGTGATCTGTAAGTACATCGCTTTACATTATTTCTTCAAAATCAAAATATTTTATTTCACACAGGCCGACATGGACACTTATAATACGTCGATTAAAAGGTACACGGTTCGGGTTGGTTGTTTCCTAAGGAGAAGAACCGACAAGAAACTCCATGGTTACTCTGTTAAAATGATTTGGTTTTACAGTATTATCATGTTATAGCATTAGTACTTAAGTATGGGGGGACAACATAGGCCCGACAATAAGTGGTCAGTTCTATAACTGATTTTGGCAACTTGTTACAAAACTTATAATGTTTATAAGAATAGACTTGCTAGTTTTTGTTATTAATTAACAAGTTTATGTTTACTGCGTGTATTTAAAAGAAAGTTGCTTCAAATTTTGAAGAGCCCTCGGTTTTTGCGGACTTGAAGTTTCTTGACTTAATAAAACAGTAGCGTTAAGTGACGTTCAAGAATTTATAAGCACGCTACGGACATTATAATTGTCACCCATCATTTACAAAAAAAAAAACAATAGTACACTCACTTTTTCATTTCACCCTCGAGCTCAAAATAATAAACAATTACGGACGATATCGCGTAAGTGGCGGTATAAGTTTAGATGTAAGCCGTGAAAGCTTAAAACAGTACCTGGTATTTCTCATTTTGAGACATGTCTTAAATGTGTCTTAAACCGTAATAAGTGGGAACCTACAATTTATCATCTCTTACTTTATCATTAACACTAGATAAGAGATATTTCCCGTATCTAGTGTTACTGACAATATTAGTGACCATGACAGTTTAACAACTTAACTCTCACTTTCAGTTAAACCGACCGGTTTGGACTGGGGAACTGGATTTTGACAGTTAATGTACTAAGTAGTTGTCAAGACCGATGTCCGCAGTTAGTCGGGACTCCGGTCCGGTCGGTTTGACTGAACCTTAACTGAACGACCGGATTTTTTTTCCGACAGTGACAGCAACAAAAACAAACTTGATTTTATTTAGTCGATAACTACAACGAGATGGTATCTCCGGAGTACGTGGGCCAGAACTACAAGCCGAGCATCAGATTCGGCACCATTCCGTACGGCTGCCAGGTCCAGGGCATCGGCTACCGGTACAACGAAACTACTGACTATGTGAGACGTGTTGTTTTTTTTTCATAAAAATACTTAAAACGTTATTTCCTACCAATGGTCGATTTCTGGCCGAAGCCTAAGCCGAAGACAATCAATCGGCTATAAGTTTATGTTGATTATAATCGACTTATCGAGATGATTAAAATTACTTAACAAGTTGCCAAAAATAAATTACACTTTGAAATAATGTTAATTAAAATTATATTTACTTTTTACGAGTTCATAACAGTTCGTTAAATTTCGACGTTTTTTAGAAACCTTCTGCTTCGGTCAAAACTACGGCCCAATTTTCGGCCTACGGCCAATCTTTAGGGCGAAGCCAAAGATGAGGGTTTGGTCAGACACAATTCAAAGAAAGTCTAAGAAACATTAACGCGTTATTGCTGTCGATAAAATCAATAAACCTAAAGCAGGTGATGAATGTACGAACTACCTACCACTCACTGTGCGTAACTCGCACTTAATCGGTTAGTTTTTGTTCCGTTCTTCTAGCCGTAGCAGAATAACACAGAATGCCGTGTAATACCTAGTGACATTAAATGAATCCTTTCTATTTATATTTCAGCAACGCATCGTGCCACCATTCCCAAATGTATGTGTTTCATTATTTAAGTAAAAACGTATGAGTCGGCTTCCATTTAGTTAACGAACAGCAAACCTTAATTCGACATCGAGATCGTATTTAGAAATACTGACACCAACACCAGGTGGCAGAATGTGCAATGTCGTAAGCTGTGTTGATGACACTATTATTGTTATGGCACCTGGGGCCTTAGTCTGCTATTGCAATAGTGTCAGAATGGTCTAAATTAATTTAATAAGGCCCCTAGCCCACGGCGTATTGAAGCGCGTTCGAAACTCGTTTGACGTGCGTACAAAGGGTAATTCGTCTGCGCGGGGCCTTATTAAATCAATGATAGACCATGCTGACACTATTGCAATAGCAGACTAAGGCCCCTGATCAGTTCAAAGGAAATTAATCGTTGACTCCGAAAGCACATCTCAACACCTCCTAACTGGCTCACTGTACAGACTGTACACTGTACCATAGTGGAAAGATGATAGGTAACGAATGTACTTGTGCAGAGCAACGGAGGGAAACTCGCAGAGTGTCGGGAGGCGCGGGGCGCGGCGTGCTAACACGCTGAGTTTACGTACTCAAACGTTGAGGGCAGTCGCATACGTATTTACGAAGTTACCGAAGCTTACGAGAATTGTTAAATATAATTTTTCGACGTACTGTAATTTATTCGCTGCTTTTCATACATGTACCTACTTTTTGTATTATTTAAGTTCGTTTAGTTTGAATCGTACAACAGATTTTAATTTTGATATTCCTGTATATTTGTGGTTGTATATTGCGGCGTTGCGTAGATAAACACACATGTTTATAGATCAACAAGTCATACTGACGAACCAACAACATGTAGTTTTTACTAACGCAACCGTGCGTATAGTTTGTACTTCACATAATTATTTTGGTGGGTTACAGATACCTCCAGCTAATTTTGTTGACTATTCGAATGAACTAGAAAACCATTTTAGCCACAATTCCATTATTTTGTTGAAAACAATAATTTAAAGAAATGATTTAACGAAGACGTGCTGCGCCTACCCATAATGAATTTATTAAAAAAAAAAAAAAAAACGTTGCCGCACACTAGGAATTTCTCCTGTATCGTGGGTGCGTTTACAAACATTTAAACTCACACACACAAACAGCCAGAACCGGAACAACTATCTGTAGGCCATTTTGAAATAAAAGCTCTGGGGGGTCAGATTCTCACGTACAACAAACATAAGTCATATTTATTTCTGCAAATTGGTTTTACAAAACACTTTTACACGTCGATTTTAAAACTAGATGGGGCCGGTGTTTCGTAACTGACTACTCTGAGAAGAAACATCCGAAACAAACTCTGAGGTCACTGTCTCTTTTAAAGTCCAGCCATTGGTCAAGTAATATGAGGACCATGTAGATTAATGTCTGGGATGGTATTTTCACACAGATTTGAGTGGACCTGTCCACTCAAATATTTGTGGTTGGTCTGTAATAGAGTATATAATTAATAGTCAAAAAATGTCAAACTGTAATAAAAATAGAAAATTATATTATGTAAAAATTCATTTCAATAACAATTTAAATTGGAGCAGTTCAATCCCAAGCTTTTTTGTCATCTATATAATCTTTAACAGCATAGAAAGCTGTCTGGCAAAGTTTGCGTTTTATAAAAGATTTGAATTTATTAAGGCTTAGTTCTTGAATAAGGCTTTTGTAGTTTATTATTAAAAACGTATACATTGGCATTAAATGCCAATGTATACGTTTTTAATATGTATTTGTATATGATCCAACTGTTTTCTTGAGCCTTGTTGTGGGTACAATGAATTTATGTTTATTCCTTGTATTTATATTGTGAATATCATTATATTTCTTATACAACTTTATATTTTTGTGAGCATACAAAAGGTTTTCATAAATACATTGAGAAGGGACAGTCATTGCTTTAATCTCCTTAAACTTTTCTCTGAGATAGTGTCTCGGACTCAATTTATAAATTGGTCGAACCGCCCTTTTCTGCAAAACAAAGATGGTCTGAATATTGGCGGCATTCCCCCACAACAGAATGGGTTAGGGGTCATTCGGCCCACTATCGAACTGGGACCGCGGACCAGTTACCCCTTTTAAAAATTGGTAATGGTTAACTGGGCCCACATCTGTTTTGTTTTCAATCAAGCGAAGGTTGTGTTAAAATGGTTTAGATTATTATACAATAGATGTTGTATTTACATGATGTATAAGCATTGGCAAGTAACGTGGAAAGTTATTGACCCCTGTAGTGCGGTGACACGTTTTTATGGTTTGAATTTCAGAAACATAGGAAATCGAAAATTTGGTATCAATTTTTTGAGTATTTTATTTTGAGCTGAAACTTTGTATGGTGATTCTATACCAGCTGTAATCTTTAGTGGTAAAGGATAGAAATACCGTTTCCGTTACACGTTGTATATGCACGTGCGTTATTTAAAATGCTTAGTAACTGCAAAACTATGTCCTTTCTTCCACACCACCTAGCGAGACGAAGACTAGGCGCGTTTTTTTATAGTGGTGTAAAAAAACAATGTATTTTGTGTGACTGAATTGATTACAAACCGGTTCAAAGGTAACAAATTATATCGTTACCTACATCTTTGAATTAACCGTGTTCCACGCGCGCCTCAAAGAGATGTCAACAAGTAAGAAGGGGTCCGCAAGGCCCGATGCCTGCGGGGCTGCGGGACTGTTCGAAAGAGATACCGCGGCCCTGGAACACAGAGGGCAACAGAAGGAACATGGATGGGTTTTAGTCTGTACAAGTCTGACACTCCCTTCCGCTCCACCCAGAGCGGGAGGGGTAATTTGATGATTTCTCATCCGAAAAAAAAAGGCAGCAGCAGGAATGATGGATGATGATGATGATATTGAACACACTGTACCAGACGGGTGGTCTCGTATTTGGGAATCTAAACTAATAAGGACCCAAAATGAGCCACTAACCGGGTAACAGGGTCTTGTTACACCCTATAAAGGTTCCGGTTATGTGACATAAATTAATTTATTAAGGTGGATGCGCAAGGGTAACCCGCGAAATTTAAATTTTCTTACGTTTATTGCAATTTGCAGGTCAGTGTCAGGTTGTATGTTGATGAAAATATGAATCGCGCCAGTAACACGTATGGAGTCACAGAATTATAATCATTCAAATCATCAATACAGCTCTCCAAGTTCATATAATCACATTCAATAGCTATTTCATGAAAAAGTCACTTTTTGAGATTATATGAACTTGGAGGGTTGTATTGATGATTTGAATGATCATAATTCTGTAACTCCATACGTGTTACTGGCGCGATTCATATTTTCATCAACATATAACTTGACACTGACCTGCAAATTGCAATAAACGTGAGAAAATTTAAATTTCGCGGGCTACCCTTGCGCTTCCACCTTAAACAAACCAAACCCAACAGATAAATACTTACATAATTAAGGTTAAAAGTTTTTCCATAAGAAAATTCTAATGAGTTTTAAAGATACGTTATTTTGACATTTTATTTAATGTCCTCATAGAAATATAAAAAACAGGAGAAGTGGCAAGGGGGCGTGTCGGTGACGCCGCGACGAGCGCACGATAAGCATGTCATAGGCAAATGGCCGTCTCCGCGAACTAGTATGCTTTCGACCGCGATCGTGACAACTTATAAGAATGCCGTGTTGTTCAGTGGTTTCTTGTAAAAATCGAAGCATAAACCAACACTTTATAAATCATAGAATCACTTACTAGGTACATATAATTTACTATACCTGTCTTTACATAGTATTTTACTATATTTGTCTTTAAAAGTCATATCGTAAAATATTTCTTGCTCTTATTATGATATTTCTGTTTTCAAATATCACAGTGAGTGTACAAGTTTTGGAATAAATACATTGCTCCTTAACCACTACCAAAGTTTGTCTCGAAGTGACTGGACAAGCAATGTAAAAATCACAAAACGACACATTTTTAAGTATATGTATGCATCGCGTAGTACGGCCGCTGCTTCTTGCGACGAGTGATGAGCTTGTGCAGATTCAATTAACGTAGGCTATCAAATTCGGATTGACGAAAGAAATATTGCTATTATAGTTTGTTTTTCAATTTTATCAACCATTTTTACCCGGTTGGAAGATTGATGTCGAATAATGTTTTTGACGTATTTTGCATGGTTATTTTACAGCGTAGTAGAGAAATGCGTAACTAATTTTCGTAAAGTAAGTTAATTAAATTTCAGTTTAATAATCGGTGGAGTGTTTTTGGCTTTGAATGATCATATATTATGATGGCATAATATATGGCAAGTCCTGCCCAATTCCTGTTTTCACCGACACTATGTGTCACCTAAGTCAATGCCTAATGCGCGTTTTCACCAACAGTAAGTGACGCCTAACTGTATGCCTATTTCCTGTTTTCACCAACACAAAGTGGCACCTAACTGAACGTCTACTTCCTGTTATCAACAACACTAAGTGGCACCTAACTCGATGCCTTAAGCCCGTTTTCACCACCACTAAGCGACACCTAACTCGACGCCTTAAGCCCGTTTTCACCAACACAAAGTTACACCTAACTCGATGCCTTAAGCCCGTTTCACCACCACTAAGTGTCACCTGACTCGATGCCTTAAGCCCGTTCTCACCAACACTAAGTGTCACCTAACTCAATGCCTAAAGCGCGTTTTCTCCAACGGTAAGTGTCGCTTAACTGAATGCCCAATTCCTGTTTTCACCAACACAAAGTGGCACCTAACTGAATGCCTAGTTCCTGTTTTCACCAACACTAAGCGACACCTAACTCAATGCCTAAGTCAATGCCTATTTCCTGTTTTCACCAACACAATGTGGCACCTAACTGAACGTCTACTTCCTGTTATCACCAACACTAAGTGACACCTAACTCGATGCCTTAAGCCCGTTTTCACCACCACTAAGCGACACATAACTCGACGCCTTAAGCCCGTTTTCACCAACAAAAAGTTACACCTAACTCGATGCCTTAAGCCCGTTTTACCACGAGTAAGTGTCACCTAACTTGATGCCTAAAGCGCATTTTCACCAACAGTAAGTGTCGCTTAACTGAGTGCCCAATTCCTGTTTTCACCAACACTAAGTGTCACCTAACTCGACGCCTTAAGCCCGTGATCACCAACGCAAAGCTACACCTAACCTAACTGAATGCCCAACTCCTGTTTTCACCAACACAAAGTGGCACCTAACTGGATGCCTTAAGCCCGTTTTCACAAACACTAAGTGTCACCTAACGGAATGCCTGAAGCCCGTTTTCACCAACACTAAGTGACGTTTAACTGAACGCCGAATTCCTGTTTTCACCAACACAAAGTGGCACCTAACGAACGCCTAGTGCCTGTTTTCACCAACTCTAAGTGACACATAACTCGACGCCTTAAGCCCGCAAAGTTACACCTAAACTGTCACCTAACTGAATGCCCAAACCTCGTGCTATTTCCTTACTTTTTTATGTTTTTTTTTGTATTTTAGCTTAGAATACGTTATAGTAATCGGCATGGTTCAGATAATATAATAGTGACTTTTGCTTACAATAAGTATATATATATATAATAATTATTCATGCTATTTATTTGTTATGTTTGTTTGTTTTCATTTATTTACATTTTTTTTCCTAACTAGCATTTTTTTCGGGTTTGAGATGTCTTTATTTCCCATAAGAAATTTCACTTACATGAGAAATTATCCGATTACTAGTTAAAAACATTATTGGATTTACGTACAGTTTTGACAAAATAATTACAAACATAGGTATTGTACAAAATATTCTAAAAGTATAAGGTAAACGGTAAAAAATTTAACCCAACCAAAATGTAAACATACACGGAACGCGCGCAACTAGATGTGGTATGAAATGTATTAAGGTGCGCTTGCTTTAAATATTACACATATTTAAAGCAAGCGCACCATTTTAAGTTTTTCTTAAATATTGTCATGGATTTAGCATTTTTTATGTTATTTGGCAGTTTATTGTACAATGCAGCACCTTCGTACATAACATTTTTCTTGCCATAATTGGTGCGTGGTGACATTTTTTGTATAACAAAAATCTATTATCTGCGAAGTAATTTCGTAACACACTTTCATTAAGACTCGATTTCATTATGTCAGTACAACTTTCATTAATTTAAATATTACTTGAACACATGAACATTCGATAACTTTTCGATTTAGTCAATCACTAGCGTGGGTATTCAATTAAATTGCTTTTGCACAGCACAACGATACCGACCGATGTTTTTGTGTGGGTAAGTTGTACGGTGCATGGTAAAAACACGCTGTGTTTGATAGGATAAGGTTTATAATTGATTGTGCAGTACGTTCTGTTTTAAGAATTGCGGGTGTGTGCGCGACTGCGTATTTATTGCTTTTACTGAATTGCATGTGTAGTAGTTGCCGGGTGGTGGGAGAAAACGGAGACAGTAGGTTGCGATACATTTTCGTATAACGGGCATATCTCCTTATTTATTATATCTATGAATGTCCTTAAAATAAAATGTATACAATTTTATTTTATCGATATCTGTCGATCAAATCTGCATCCAACCTAACTACATCAGTAATTGAGTAGCGTGGAACTTTAACGAAAATAATACCGCGCGGGGGCGACGCTCGTCCCGCTGCGGGGGGTAAGGTCGTGCGTTCATAGCTACACACTGTACTGCAACCTCGCCTGAAACTGTTGTAAAACTGTCTATTTTGTTTTAGTTTATTTGGTAAAGGGGTTAGTGTACCTATTTTGTTCTTAGCTACCATGTTTTACTGACTTAAACCTCTGTTTGATTTTTTTAAACTAAAGGGTGTAACAAGACCCTTAACAACGCCGAAAGGCACTTGTTCTCCCCGTCATTGCGATCATTTATTTGTTGTAGACCATACCTGGGAACCTTCTAGTTACGGAGATATTGGGGGTCAAAGTTCCAACATTTACACAGGATTTTTTTTAAATACATGTTTTTATCGTAAGATTTTACTTAAAACACCTCCATGACCCCCGTACTATTCAATGCATCCATCAGCACAGTGTTTTGAGTGTGTTACATTAAGTTTTACGGTAAAACGTGATTTATCACCCCAAAAAAAAGTCGTTTCCCAGCAATAATTTTTGCGTAAAGTTACTTAGTTTGATGTACAGAATGCTTGGTTGATGACTTCGTTAAGGATCTTGTTCAAACCTAAACCAATTTTGTATGTTCACCTTATGCCTGAATAGATGACGTTGATTGATTTATATTCAAGCTATTGTTTGGTTTCCACGCGAGGTATAAAAAACAAACAAAAAAATATATACAGGCTGGAATTTTTCAACGCCACCCGGAAGGAAAGTACTCTTCAGTTTTTAACTGAAGATAGAAAATGTTACTCAAAGGAAACATTCCGTTATTTTTAAAAAGAAATACATCTGCATTCAAAGATTTTCGAATATTTGCTTGCCACACTCGGGAATCAAACCGCCTAAATTCCAAAAAAATAACATCCTATACTTTATGGCATCAATAGATAGGGTCAATCATAAGGATCGAATCTCTCAAACAAACATGGTAAATTAAATGAAAGGAAAATTATGAAACTTAACTAATAAATTCAATGCGATAAGGTAAAGCACTTTTACTCTAAGGTCTATTCAATTACTTATGTTAGTATTAATTAACAATATTATCTTTGACGACATTTATTTACTAAAATGTGGAAGAATTAGGTATTTAGATAAGAAGATTGCATTTTGCATAAACAAAGACGTGCAAATGGCAAACTTCTTTCTTTAATTTATTAATTAGATACTAACACAAGTAATGTGATGGACCATTGAGCAAAAGTGCTTTTTCTTATCCCATTGAATTTATAAGTTTAGATTTCATGGTATTCCTTTCATTTAATTTGAAATGTTTGTTAGAGAGATTTGATCCATATAATTGACCCTATCGATTGATGTCATAAAAGTACAGGCTGTTACTTTTTGGAATTTAGCCGGTTTGATTTCTGAGTGAAAAAAATTTAATGCAGATTTATTTCTTTTTAAAAATAAAGGAAAGTTTCCTTTCAGTAAAATATTCTATCTCCAGTATTTAAAGTACTTTCCCTCCAGGAGGCGTTGAAAAATTCCACCATGTATAACCGAGAAATTTTAATGGTTGTTTTCCCGCGGCAGAACAACTTGCCATAAGGAGTACTTTCGAAGCATAGAGTAAAAGTAAAAAAATAAAGATGTTTATGTTTTAAAATAATTTAAAAAATATTCATCAACTCGAAAACGTGAGAATCAATAGTAACACTAGACGTAACTTGTAGGTACTACTCAAATCGCACGCGCCACCGCCGTCTACAAAGACACGATGCATAAATGTTCAAAGTAAAATAAGCTCTCATTCGTTGTGATATGGCATAACCTAGTTTGCACACAACAATACAAAACATAGCCGCGAATCCGTTTTGACGGATCCGGTCCGGTTTTCCTTTGGGAAAGACCGATTTATAGATGTTCAAAGTAAAATAAGCTGTCGCGTGTAGTGATACGAAATAAACTAACCTGTGCGCAACGACTATAAACGACGCCGCGCGCCGGCTTCCTTTTATATTATTATTGTATCATTGCGGCGGCGCACTTAGTTTTCCCGCGAATGTCGTACGCGCAGTACACGTTATCAGTTTATCAGTAATGGATCGTCATTACAGTTATTGCAATTTGGAGTACGTCGCTATAGTGCAGCTGTATTCTAGGGCTGATTATGACTTCCATGCTGTCCGGCGACTTAACGCGGAGCCGCAACACTTGGAGTCGCTCCATTCGGTCACCAGACTCTTAACCGAGTGGACGTGTGTCGGTTCTCCATAGTTTTTGTGATTCGAAATTCTGTGATTGGTCAATTATTGTGATTTGCAATTCCTTGTCACACACGTTGAGTTTTTACCTGTTGTTGCCTCCTACTGGGCGGACTTAGAAAGAGATATCAATATTTCTAATGTTTCCGATATTTTAAAGTGACTGTGATTCGCCGGGATTTGAACTCGCGACGCAACGGTTAGGTGCGTCGGCGATACGGGCGCGCTCCCACTACGCTACCAAGCAAGTAGCTGTGACGCGCGAAATCGTTCTGTGTTACCAACGTGTGCTACAAGTGGTATGCGACGACGTCATCGGCCTGTGCTACGACGTGCTACGAGCTCTCTACGCAACTTGTATTGGCTACGCCGCCGCCGGTGCCCACTACCGTGGAGCTACGAAGCGCATCGTTGATTTATACGAGTATCAAAACTACAACTGCGAGTGAAGCGGCGGGCGAATTAACAGATAAGTTGAGGCAACTTTCTTTCTTTATAATTACTCAGGATGGCTGGTCTTCAACGCACTCCTCCACAAACTACAAATATTACTCTGGCTCAGACTCAGAACCTGAAATCAACTCGGCGATTGAGATAAGCGACTATGTTACCAGCAGGAACAAACGACCTAGACACGAACACTCGCCTCGAGGTCAGCAGGATGTGGAGGACATTCTAGCTAATTAGAAAACAGACCAAGACACCCGTATCACCAAGATGATAGAAGATCAAACCACTTTCATGTCAAAATTAGTAACTGACATAAGTGAGATTAAGGCCCAAAACATAAAAATTCAGGCCGCCGAAATCTGCAAAACCAATGCAGATATTGAGCGATCAATGTCCTTCATGAACCAACAATTTGAATAATTAAAGAAAGAGTTTTCAGAGCTTAAGAAAGAGCGGCAGGAAAAGCGTGGCTATATAGAAGGTCTTGAGAGGATTATGGATCTCCAACATAAGTCTAGGTCGTCGGGAATAGAAATTAGCAATGTTCCACAAGCTGATGGCGAGACAACGGAATGCCTAATAAAAACGGTCTGTAAAATAGGCCAACTAGCTGGATTGTCTATATCTGAAACTGAAGTATGTGATATATATCGTCTCCCGGGAAAATTTACTAAGGATATGGCGGCCCCCACCACCACGCGCCCAATCGTTGCTGAGTTTACAACAGTGCGAACAAAACATAACGTATTGTCTGCCATCCGTTCTTACAACAATAAGGAATCTAAAGATAACAAATTGAACACACAGCTGATTGGTATACCGGGGAAACGGCAGGCGGTATATGTTGCTGAGCAGCTGTCTTCTGCCTCTAAAAAGCTATTTTACTTAGCGCGGGAATTTGCGAAGAAAAATGCCCATTCTTTCTGTTGGGTAAACAATGGAAACATCTTCGTTCGCAATCAAACGGGCGATAAACAGCTGTTGATAAATTCAGAGAAATGTCTTCAAGATCTCACCAGCAAGTAACTAGTTGAACCTCCGCCCAGTCATTACTTGGAAACCTTGGGCTATTTATTACATCTCTTTCACTTTTTAATTAATCTGTTACTGTCTTCTACTGTAAACTTTACTTTTTGTTACAATTTATGCACTAATAAACACATCCCACACGGAATAAACCCTAATTACACCCTAACAATGACTATGAAACACACACACATACTTCCCCCCGCCACTACCTGATAGTCAACAGAAAATCGATTTTATTGTCAAATACCAAGAATATCACTCTCAACGTTTCTCTTTTGTTCTTTACTATACAAAACATAAATGGCTAACATAAATAATATAAATCAGGACCTAAAAAACCTTAATCTTGAAACTCTTTCTCTTGTAACCCGCATGAGTGTATTAAATATGTAAATAGAGCTGACAGTAGTATAAAATTATTGCACGTAAATATTCGTAGCGTTAATAAAAAAATTGATAACCTCCTAGCATTGATGTGTTTAATTAATATTGATTTTGATCTAATTGTTTTGACTGAGTGTTGGCTGAGTAAAGTGGTTAACCTCCCAGTTCTAAACGGATACCAATAGCACTCAACAAAAAACATAACAAACCAAAACGATGGGGTTATAATCTACACCAAAATTGGGCTAAATGTCAAGCTATGGGAACCAAATATAAATTATGCAAATAGTCTTATATATCAAATTGATAATAAGCTCTCGGTAGTAGCAATATACCGCTCACCATCGAATAATAACAAGGATCGACAGCTTTTTGACTAGTTTAAGTAGTATTTATGATGAAATATCGTACTCACCTAGTATCTCAACTGTGGGAGATCTGATTATCGGCATAAAATTGGACAGTAGGAACGACCGTGCACTAGAATACCTAATCTTAAATGCGTCCCATGGACTACTATCAACCCACCTCTTACCAACTAGAATGGAAAACTGCCTAGACCACATTTTATTAAAAACGAAGGCAATGGCCACCACGTTGGTAGTGGAGTCGCATATTACTGACCACAAACCGATTATTCTTTCGATCTCAAATACAAACCCTACCCGGAAAAAAAGTTTCACGAAGCCATTAAGACAGAGTTAGAAAACACAGACTTCTCGGATATCTACGAAATTAAAGACGCAATTAATACTGCTATGACAACACTGTTACAAAGATATCAACAGCAATAACCAAACATACAAAGCATATCAATGTACCTAGAAAACAAAGAGCTCTAAAACCATGGATAACTCCAGGGCTTCTAAAATGTATCAAAACACCGAAATAGACTGCACGTAAAATCTAAGAAGTCACCAGCCAGTCTAATACTACATGTAACTTAAACGCATTATCGAAATTTCTGCAATACGCTACTGCGCAAATTAAAGAGGACTTATGAGAAGAGTGAGCTTGAAAAATCAAGGAATAATCCCAAAGCATTGTGGAAAACCATTAAGGAAAAAACCAATACTGGTAAAATAAACTCTAGTCCCGATGAATTGTTCGAAATATGCGAGAGTCCTGCATCTTCCCTCAACAATGTCTGTTCTTTCTTCAGCAATATAGGTAAAAAAATGACTGCAAAAATAATTAACGACCCAAATAAAGCGCCTTCAGACTGCGAGACCATACATGCTGGTAAAAACAAGAGACTGAAGCCGACTTTCAATTCACTTGTTATACATAAAGTTGACGAATGTGACATAGACACTATTATACTGCAGATGCGCCATGACTGTGCCGTAGGCTGGGATGCTATACCTTCCTCTCTCCTTAAGACATGTCGTCATATTCTGGTATCGCCGATAACATATATCTGCAATTTTTGCATTGAGACAGGTGTTTTTCCAGATTCTCTGAAGAGGGCCATAGTCCACCCAATTTATAAGGGCGGGAACAGAGACTGTGTCAATAATTATAGGCCCTATATCAGTACTGTCGTCGCTCTCTAAAATCCTCGAGAAGATTCTTAACCAAAATCTTCGAAGCTTTCTCGATATATACAAAATTATAGCGGAAAATCAGTACGGCTTCCGGTCTGGTGTCTCCACTGAAGACGCATAGGATCTAACGCAATCCATTGCTAAGACCCTGGACAGCAGAATAAAATGCCTTGCTATATTCTTGGACTTGTCAAAAGTCTTCGACACAGTTTCTGTCCCCAAACTAATTTCCAAGCTCGAGTACTTGGGTGTTTGTGGCATAGCTCTGGAAATTTTCAAAGATTACTTGAGAAATCGCACCGAGCTGGTAGAGATTGGCTCCAGCTACAGTGATGAAGAGGTTGCTATACGGTGTCCCCCAAGGAAGCATTCTAGGCCCCACACTTTTTCAAATATACATAGATGACCTTTGAAGAATGTCAATACCAGCTTGTAAGATCTATGCATATGCTGATGACACAGCGATTCTGGTTGATGGGACCTCGTGGGAAGATGTGAAATGAAAGGCGGAATTTGCACTGTCTTCAATGATGAACTGGCTTGACCAACATTTGTTGACATTAAATCTAAAAAATCTTGACTAGACCAAAATAAATTTAATGTCAAACAAAAACCTCTGACTGGCTCATACTGCAGGACTATATGAAAACAGAATCTTTGCTATCATCATAAATCGCTTGACAAAAAAAAAATGAATACACACAACACACCACAAACACATACATCGGTACACAGTTACACTCCTTTCCCACACACACACACTCATGCTACACACCTCAGCACTCACACATATTTGATATTTTATTATAGATATATATATATATATTATGTATGTTATTTATTTTTGAACATTAATATACATTTAAAATGGTAGATCGACACACTTTCACTCTTGTAAACTACAGTTTTTATCTAATCCTAATTTTGACCGATCACTGTCTCTTAAGATACAGGTCTCCTAGTTTAAGAGACAGGGTTCATTATTATTTTTGTATGCATAGACTTCTTTTTGTAGACTTAAATCCTCTGTGCACAAAAGACTATATTATTATGCTTGTACTTTTGCTACCTTGTTTTTGAACTGTGTCTGTGTGTATAATTTCGGATAAATAAATAATTTTATTTAGTATTATTATTTATCTTCGCGGGGTTCTAAACCCCCAAGTCCCATCGGCCAGGACGATCGTAGCGGCGTCACAGCGGCTACTCGATCATGGGCAGTTCCAGAAACCAGCATAATTATGCACAGGGTAGAGGCTGATCGGCCATTATTTCGCCAGAGCTCGACGAGGAGATCATCGTGTACTTCGAACGGGATCCTCGTCGAAGTACGCGAAAGCTGCGGCTAGATTTGGCGTAAGCCAATACTACGTCTAGAAACTGCTCAATTCTGAAGGACTGCATCCTTACCATTTTCGCAGAGTTCATGCTCTCCACGAAAACGACGGGCAGAAAAAAAAAAATTTGTCAGTGGTAGATCGACAATCAAAATACAAACATTTTGTGAACGGATGAAGCAACTTTTACGCGAGTTGGACTCTTCAACCAGCGTAACGAACATTTTTGGGCTTTAAATAACCCACATGTTATTCGCGAGTGTGCGCATCAAGTGCATTTTAGTGTTAATGTGTGGGATAATTAATGGCCACCTCATTGGACCGCATTTCGTGACAGGACACTTAACAGGTGGAACCTACCTGGAAATGTTACAAAACGTTATTCCGGACTTTTTGGACGACGTTCCACTAGCGGTGCCTGTGGAAAATCTGTACTATCAGCATGACGGGTGCCCGGCTCATTATCACCGTGTCGTGCGAGAGCACCTGCACTCTGTGTTTCCCCAGCGCTGGATCGGACGCGGCGGGCCGGTGCCTTGGCCAGCAAGAGGCCCGGACCTAACTCCGTTAGACTTTTACTTGTGGTACCGAGCACCTAGTGTATCGTGAGGAACACGAAACTCGCGACGCGTTAATAACTGTGATAGTGGACGCTTTTAATATCGTAAGAAGTGACAGAGACACATTATTAAAATTGAAAGACAATCAATTAAAACGTGCAGTAAATTGCAGCTAAAAAATGGGTATTTGTGACAGTCCTAAGCCCGTAAAAGTATGAAGGGAAAATTTGAATAACTTGTTGGGTAAAGCTTATTATTATCAAGAATAAGTTATCAGCTGATTGAAAAGCACGCGGGTCAACGGCCGCGCGGCTCGTCCGCGGCGCTCGGCGCAATCGGGTGGTATAACTATCGGTTCGTGGTCGCTTTCGAGTTTTGTTTTTCACAATGGTTAATCTGCCGTTTTTTGTTTCTAATATTTTATTTGTTTATAAAACGATTGTAATGACAAGACAAAACCATTTCGCTGCGGGAAAACAACCATTAAAATTTCTCGGTGTATACAACATGTAACATAATTAACGCACATCCTGAAAGTAGTTTGTTCAGAATCGTTTACTGAATCGATTTCTATCATTTATATATAGGTAATTTTTTATCCCAAAAATAATTAAAACTACGTAAATTACAGGCACACTACCCATGTACAGTCAAAAAAAACTGAAATGGACCTTAACACAAGGCAATAACACTTTTAAAAGTGCAGTTCTATTTGTATTAATACAAATTCCGTCATTCAATACAAAATACAGAAAAAGTAACCTTATTTCAAGGAAGTTAAAGTCCTAACAAATACAGTTATGTAAAATTAACGATTATAACGTACGCACACACTAACAGGCACTGGACAAAGTACACAATATATAAACAATAAAATACAAAATATAAATATATATGCTTGTTTTCGTTCCCTCTCTCCTGCAAACTAAAACCTGGGATAGAGCGAAAAAGCCACGATGATACCGGCGCGGGCGCTTGCGCGGCGACGCGACGATGAAAGTTAACTTAAATGTAAACAATATTAGTCACGCGCGGACATTTAAGTGGAAATTTCGTAGTGTTTGCAAATAATTTTTCTCGCGCGATGTCTTTCCAATACACAAATGTGCAGTACACCGAAATGGTGAGGACTTTGGCATGGTGTGGTGATAATGTGGCTCTGGCTTGCAGAACATTCGACCAAAGGTATGGTACAAGAGTAGACCGCAGGACTATGTTAGCTGCTACTCAGCGGCTTCGCAACACATACGTATGTACATACATACTGGGCCTGGGTTCTTACAAAGGTTGACAGGAAAACGGATATTTACTGTTTTTACTAGAAACTCTACCCACGCTGCTAGAAGACATACCTCTTCATAATTTACAAGAAGTATTCTACCAACACGATGGTGCCCCTGCTCATTTCATAGGTTTGTTCGACAGCACCTTAATGATGAGTTTGGAGAGCGCTGGATCGGTCGCGGCGGCCCTGTCCAGTGGCCTCCCAGATCAGTTGATTTGATGCCTCTTGAAATTTTTCTGGGGGGACGTATTAAAACCAGTTTATTTTAGTGAAACAACGTGCCGAGGACCTAAAAAACAGGATAGTGAACGCTTTTGAAATAGTGAAAAATGACACTGAAGTGCTTTCTAAATTATAACACCAATTAAGAAAACGGGCATTAAAATGCATTGAACAAGGTGGTAGACATTTTGAAAGTGTTTTAAAAAGACAACGTCGTATGAGTGTTTAAGCAATCAGTAAGTTATTTGACTTTTTTAATTATTGTAAATATTTTGATTCTCTTTTAAACACGCCGTCTTTGAGTAATGTTATCGTATCGCCTCTTATTTTTAGCAGTTTATTGTTATTTACACTAACATTTTGTAACGAATATTGCCTATTGGCATTGTATCATAAATTCATAATCAATAAACAAAATTATTCAGAGTCGACAGTCCAAAGCCTGAAAAGTGTGATGGAAAGATGCAATCAAATGTTTACTAGACAATAAACAACTCGGAGTTCGGACATCGGTTATTATTCATATTTTTTTAAAGTAAACAATCGTGTATTGTCGGTTTTTTTCGGCACTGATGGTGATGGTGATGGTGACCAGTGGCGTGCAGTGGTTCCCCATGGAGGGTAGGCCACGCATACGGATACCCCAAAGAAAAAAAAACTCGCGACGTCACAGCGTCGCTCTACTTAAGATGACCCTCAAAGTAGTCACATCTATTGATATATTCACTCACCCTTCCGGGCCCCCCGCACCTGCCCCTGGTGTTTTTAGTAAGCGTATGAGAAACAACGCCATCTAGCTTAAATATCAATACAAGAACGAAGGATGTCGCTTCGTCAAATTTCTAAAAAATAAAACAGAGTGCGCTGTCATCATCCTCCTGCCCTTATCCCAACTTATTCGTGGTCGGCGCAGCATATCTTCTTCTTCCATACTTCTCTATTACTCGTCATCTCAGCAGTCACTTCCTTTCTAGCCATATCATCCTTCACACAGTCCATTCATCGTTTCTTAGGTCTTCCTCTACTCTTATAGCCATCTACATTCATACTCAACATTTTCCTCAATACATTCTCCTCACTCCTCCGCATCACATGTCCATACCACGATAACAGATTACCACACAATTTTTCAGTCATCGGCGCCACTTTCAGACTCCCTCTTGTTATGTACTCATTCCTTATTTTATCCATTCGCGTTACACCACACATCCCCTTTAGCATTCTCATCTCAGCCACATGCAAATACCTTTCGTTCATCCCTTTTGTGGCCCAACATTCTGATCCATACAAGACAGCAGGTCTAACCATGGTTTTATAAATCTTTCCCTTGAGTTTAAGGGGAAGAGTGCGATGCACACAAAAAGAAATACCCAAATTGACCATGCATAGTTTAGAATTTTCGTTCCGGGCCCAATTTTGGGCGTCTGACCGGAATATTTGAAAAAAAAACAAACATTGAAAATAAACCTGTAAAAACCAAAGTAATAAATACAAGAACTCACCACATTAATCAAGGTTCAAATCACGATTTTCTGACAATGCAAACAGAAGAAAGATTCATTTGAAATGACGAGTAAGAGATGAATTTTGGGTTAATTCTCGTGATTCGGGTACCTACCTTTAGACACAACTTGAATCTTAGCATTAAACGATTGTGAATACTTATTTTTTTTTAACGTCTAACAAACACACATTATCAGCGCAAACTTCACAACAGAACACCATTTTTAAGTAAATAAACAAATAAAACATATAATATTTACACTAATGTACGTTTCAAAACGAATTACAACAGTCAGATATTATAAAACGCAAAACATTCAAGATCGCGAAATAAATTTTGCTTGTCACATGAAACAAATATGGGTTCTAAGAAAAATACAATTGATAATTTGTCGATAAAAAAACACTACTTTTATTTGCATCACTGCATACCGTTTTAGCCGGACAATACTTTGTGGGGCAGCCAATCAGTGGCCAGCTACACTTGCAGGAGTTTACGCCCCTAATCCATCATGTGCGCCGTTCATTTACACGAAAATACGCATCAGTGTGCGTGAATTTAGCAATGGAAATTAGGCCGGCTTTGCCTAGCCTGTTGCGAGCGTCGCAGTATTATTATCAATTACGTCACACGGGCGCGACAAGTTGCTATAAGTATTATAACAGGAGCTTTTTTTTTAATATTTTGTATGACTTTATTATATGTACAGATAAAATAAATGCATTTGTTGCGTTGTTGGTAGGAATGGTAGGGTAGGCTAGGCTTAATTGCTTCTATGGATGGCACGCCCCTGACTGATACCTGCACTGATACCTAACTCGTCTCGAACGCGAGCGAATACCTACTAGGCTAGCAAGACCCTCTTACTTACGTGTGCGACTGTGTACGTTCGTGAATTTGTACTATGACCACAACGTTCTTCCAAAATTAGTATAACTAATTTAATACATAAATAACTAATGCCTATAAATGTTTAACTAAAAAATCAATGTATGTATTATGATTACATAACATTCTAATTAATGTTTGAGGGTGTGCGTTAATTCCGTTACATGTTGTATATATAATAAAATAAATTGTCTTCGTTCAAGTAAACATTGGCTTTTTATTCAACTGGTTTGACTTTTGTGACATCATAGACTCCACGGGTCGGACTGATGTTGCACGACGAAATGATTGGCGAAGCCGTTGTAATACTCTAGCCGAGTTGCCTTCTTCAGAATGCACCCACCCTCTCGTTGCTCGGCAGAATAGAAGATGGCGTAGGAGGCTTCTCGCGATAACTGAGAGCGCGGTGGTTCGGCACTTTTAACCATTGGTGAAAGTGGTGGTGTTCGGCGGGGAAAAGCAGGAACGGTCGACGATGAGCCGTCACCTAAATCCACCATCCACGTCTCTGCAGCCTTTCCTTTGGATGGTGTAGTCGGCATCTTCTCCCAAGCAGCGTCTTCCAACCGAAAAATAAAACTATAGCCACAAAACTGACGAATATATCAGGTTCGAAGGACTAGCAAATTTACTAGACAGGTCGACTCGTATGTGGAATTTAAACTACAACGGAATCTCAAACGAAACTGTTAACTATTGGAATATCGAAACGAAACTGACTCTTCTATTCTATAGTTCAAATCGAACTATTCTGTCTGAAGACTTAAGAAAACTGACTTATTCCGCGATTGATTTTTTTGTGAATGGCATCTCGCTGTTTAACCGAGGAGGTTGTCATCTGTTTAACCGGACTATCGTGTGTATGCAATGAGTGTAAGGCTTCTAGCCAGGGTAGAAAACTTACAAACTATGTGACTACACGCGTTGGCCACCCCCTGAGGGGTACGAGCCTCGGCTTAGGGCGTCGCTGGGGGAGGACCGCAAAGGGACAGGCTGGATCTTTTTTTTTTTTTACCGATGTGAAATCATCAAATAACCCCCTCCCGCTCTGGGCTGAGCAGGAGGGAGTGTCAGACTTTTACTGACCAACACCATCAATGTTCCTTCCTTTGCCTTTTGTGTTCCAGGGCCGCGGTATCTTTTTCGAACAGTCCCGCAACCCTGGCAGGCATCGGTCCTTACGGACCCCTTCCTGTTTGCTGACTCTCTTTGAGGCGTGCGTGGAACACGAACGCGCCGTCGACATGGCCTGTCGTCATAAGACGGACGGACAGCGAGCTACAGGTTGGATCTGAATGGTGTTATTATTTAAGGGCTGATTTTGGACTACAGGCTTAGCCACGCGGACTGGCTCGAGCAAGGGTCGGTGAGGGCATGGATCGTGATGTCGCGACGGGCCTCGACGGCGAGGACGGAATGACAGCTGTTTGCGTCTGTGCTTCTTGAGCGTGCTAGTTTCCATACTGCTCTCCTTCTTCTGCTTATCGTATCGATGTTCCTTCCATATTACACGGTTTGGGCCCAGTAGGTTGCCACGTTTATTGCAGCGGCAGAGGCGCTATTCGGGTCGTCAAGAGTGAGGTAAATGGACATCTGGGACACTCCAGCAGGTGGGGCGTAGTTTGTTCCGAAGCGCAGCACTCGCACTTGGTGTTGCTGGAACCATTAATACCCCATTTTGCCAGATTATATTTGCAGCGGCCTACTTGGGTACGCAATAGATTCAGAACTTTCCAAATAGGCCACTGTAGTTCACTGCTGGGATCGCTGCCACACTGGGCACGCATATTCGCCGGCAGAAAAACATAGCGACATATGCCGGTTGTCCGAAGAACATCCAGTGCTGCTCCCCAGCTAGTGGAAACTATGCGACGTAACAAATTGTTTTGGGTCGCGACCTTCTGTTTCGCACTATGGCAGTGTGACTTATACGTTAATGCCCTGTCAAAAGTGACACCCAGATACTTTGGATTGGGGCAATGTTCTACGTTAGTTCCTCGCGTTGAGTGTCCGGTTTGAGTTCTTATTGCGGAGGTGGAATGCACACGACTGTGTCTTGGACGGATTCAGCCGTAGAGCATTACTGTCATAATATTTCCCTAGTACGTCCAGTGCCTCTGTCAATTTGACAGAGGCACTGGACGTACTAGACTGTGACTGTGACTGTGACGACGTATTGCCAGGTCATCAGCGTACAGAAATCGCTCAGTGTGTTGGGTTGTAAGGTTGGTCGTTAGTATAAATGTTAAAAAGCATTAGCGCCAACACACTGCCTTGAGGAAGACCGTTCCTTTGCCGTCGCCATCTATTCTTACCAGATTGAAAGTAAACCTGGAAACGGCTGTTGTGCAAGAGTTCGCTCAGCATACGCACAAAGCCCTGGTCATTGGTAAGAGTGATCACTTTGCCGAGTAGTATTTTGATATTTATGGTATCGCAAGGTGCGGAAAGATAAATAACGACACCAGTGACTTTGTTAGACTTGTACCTATTTTTCAAAATGTTCTGTTAGTCGAAGGACCTGGCTGGTACAGGACTTGCCTGGCCTAAAGCCAGCCAGCTCAGGAATGAATGCTGGATTAGTTGCTGCTGTAACGCGGTTAAGTAGCAGTCTTTCAAACAGCTTATAGATATGGCATAGCAGGGAAATAGACCGGTAGTCGTCTGAGGGTTTACCTAGTTTCGGCAGAGCAATGATTTTAGTCTTTCTCCAAACTTTGGGTACGTGTGCGGTAGCCATGCGTTTGAGAGGGAGATGTCAATGTAAACCATATTATAAACTTGTGTTCTTTTGTAATAAACCTCAGTATTGTATCAGCATTCGTTGTGTCATTTACTCATAATATCGCCCATCCCAGCCCATCACATGGCGACCGTGACAAGACCAAGACACACATGTGTGTGTCTGTGTTTTTGTGTGTCTTTGTCATGTGACAAAGACACACAAAAACACACACACATGGCTACCAACTTTTCTCCAGCAGCAAGTGTAACCTCAGAGAAAGGGTCATTTTCATAGAGTTCTTCGTAGATTTCAAGAAATTTGGTAGACTCTGGGGTTAGTTATAGAAATGCTTGGCTCAATGCTGGTCCTGCTCCACAACCATAGGGGCGAACTAATCAGAAGCTCATGTGAAATTATTGTGGAAGCTGCAGAAGATTGTAAAAATAATATCTTTGCATTGTATAGATTCAATCTATTAGTATTATAATATAATTGCATAGTACATGTGTGAGTGCTATGTACTGTAAAGCTACCATTTTCATTTAGTTATCCTTCATTGACTCGAATGTGCCCTGGTGGCTGAGAGAATGTCAGGCTCACTGAAATGTCTCGCTGATAGTGGCGGGTGTGTCGGGTCGTTTCGTTCCCTTCAATATGGTTGAGCTGAATGGGGCTGATCCATACGCTCTTAATGTGCACGTCTTTCTACATCGTTCTCACATATATGTATAATCTCGACATGAATGATGTAACCAAGATCTTGTAACAATATTTTGATTGAAAAGAGTGTCCATGGAGTTTCTTGCCCATTCTTCTCCATAGAGATCTACGCTTTGGAATGGGCAACTACAGTACTTTCACAAGTTATTATGCCTTGTGTCTGTGACTGTAGCTTCGCCTTTGTTTTTCTGACATTCAAAAGTGCCTGTTATGGTCTAATTGAAATAAATGCTTTGAGTTTGAGTTTAGGCCGGGTATGTACGATGTGCAGCCTCTGGGAATGCATTGACGCGACATCGTCCAGATGGTTTCAACGAAGTGATCGTAATTGGAAGGTGTAGGTTCTATGTCACGTAGATTTGCATCTACGTCTACTGAAAACTTCTCCGAGTTAGCCTTCTAGAAATTAAAGCGAGGTTTAAAAGGAACCTGTCGTGGTTCAATTGCCGCTCTTACCTCACACGTAATGGGCTTATGTTTTGTGTTTGGTATTGGTTGGCAAACAAGTTTTGAACATAGAGGATTAATATTATTACTGACAAAGATTAGATCTGGGTTGTACTCTCGTTTCCAACGTCGTCTGTGTTGGTTTCGGAGTATCCCCAGGATGAACTGTGGCTTTTTTATATTTTTTTATTACAAAATGGGCCTGCTCTTGACCTCGCTCACGCCTGATGGCTATAGGTAGCTATAGATGAGGTCTATGATGGAACGAGCGTGCCCAGGTTCACTTTTGGTTTTGGTGGTTGGATTTTTCAGGGTGTACAGTTCTTCATCCCCCATGGAAAAGGGAGGATCCTCCGACCAGACGGGTGTTATGTCTGGTGGGCTACTGCCCGACAGTTGTTGTCGGGTTCTGCTATATACTTACTCCTAAGTCGCGGATAACTTTACTTGCGTGATGTAGGATTTCAATGTATTTCGTTGTTTAGTTCTTCGTCTGTGACACAGATGACGCTGAAGTACTTTTTGTTCTATGTTGCTGCAGTATTCTTATAGCGCCGCTACACACTCTTGCTTTGAAAGCAGACGGGTTAAATGTGGCAGGGAACACAGGCAGAGAATTCCACATTTTGGCTGTGCGCATAATAAACGTGGACGAGAAGCGCTGAGCACGACTCGTCAGAATATCAAACAAGTGTGGATGGTACGCCACAGTACGTCTGCTAGTCCAATGGTAAAAAAGTGATGGTGGGATCAGGTCGTGGAGCTCCTGCGTACACTCTCCGAAGTACAATCTGTAGAAGACCGACAGGCAGGCAACACGCCGGTGAACTAGGCTGTGAAGCGTAGCTACCAACGTCTCGTCGCCTATAAGCCTTTTAGCTCTGCGTTCCAACTAGTCAAGTGCAGCAAGCTGGTATTTTGATGAGCCATCCCATAAGTGACTGCAATACTCCATACAGGAACGGACCTGTGCTTTATATAAACTTAAAAGCTGTCCAGATGTGAAGTATCGCCTTGCCTTGTTCAGGGAGCCCAGCTTCTTAGCTGCGGTCTGCTTTTGACTCGATGGTTGAACCAAAATTGAGATCCGATGTCAACTCTACGCCCAAAAGCTGTAGGCGGTCGGTCACTGGTACAGATGTACCTCGGAAAGTAGCAGATTAATTTCAATTTCAATATCTTTATTTTCTCTCTTCACAAAGGTTCACATAGTTATAATAAATAGAACTGTAAGAATAACGTTGTAACAAAATGTATAATATATGTTCCTTTGTGAGAGACTGGTGTCCATACTAGGATACCCTGTGTGACGGATCCCCAGGCTCTCACCTCGTATTAAATGTAGTTTACATACAATACCATAGCTAATATGAATATTCAGAAAAATGATTATTGTAGAAGGGAAGAAAGCAGACATAATTAAACATAATTAACGTAAAAAAATAAATGAAAATTAGAATTGGTGTAGTATAATGGGTGTGAAGAAGTGTCCTGTGAAGTGTAAGGTGAAGTGAGTAGGTGATGTGTGCAAGTGAAGTGTGTGAGGAAAGGTGGGCTGATGGTGTAATGTGTCGGATGATACAGTCATGAACTAGTAAATGATTATAGTTTAAATATTACGAGGGTACGAGAAGTACCTGCTCTTTAGTGTCATAGTCTAATTTTTTCAACCAGGTTGATCTTGCAATGCTTATTTGTTAGTGAATAAATTGACAAACTTCTATTAATTTTGTTGTACAAATAGTTTGCAAGAAAACCAAAATGCCGTCGGGAGAAAGCGGTGTGGAACTGAGTAGTAGCACAAACTGCGTGCTTACGTCGCTTTCCATCAAAAAGACTAGGATTATAGGGAAGAGAAGAATGCCTGCGCAATATGGTATTTAAAATGAAAAGTTGCCGCACAGTCAATACTCCTACTCGCTCATAAAGTTCTTTGGTGGGAAATAAGAAAGTCAAGAAATTACTGACCTTTAAAACGGCCCTTTGCGAACGTTCAATCCGGAGCATAGATGTTTTTGTAGCACCACCCCATACCGTTATGCAGTAAGAGATCACCGATTGGCACAACGCAAAGTAAACCGTTTTCATTACGCCAGAGTCCGCAACATGACGAAGATTTTTAAAAACAAATATTAATTTCCGAATTCTAGAGGAAAGAGCATTTATGTGTTGGTGAAAGCTGAGAGTGCTATCTAGGATGACTCCCAGGTACTTGACTGATTCTGTTCGCTGGAGGTGGGGACATAAGCAGTGAGCATTTTCAGAAGAAATGCATGAGGATGCATGAGCGGTAATTTTGAAATACTCAAGTGAACAAGTAGGTTTTTTTTATGTAAAAAGAAATATACTTAGTCTTATCAACATTGAGAGCGAGTTTATTCTTAGCTAGCCATGACAACACTAAATCAAAGCCCGTCTGCGCGTAGCCGTATACTTCGGGCCAGGTATCAGCTTCAAACAAAAGCGCTGTGTCATCAGCGAAAGTTATGATCCTTCCGCAGGGCATCTTGAGCTCACAGAGGTCGTTGATGTAAGTCAGAAATAAAGGAGGACCGAGAATGCTGCCCTGTGGCACACCATGCACGACGGGAAGGTCACTACTACTCCATTCATCTACCCTTACTCTCTGAAATCTGTTGGTAAGGTAGTCAGAAAAAAGCTCAAGCTGTGTACCCCTTACACCAATATTCTCCAATTTTTTCAGCAACAGTGGGACGGGGACTGTGTCAAAGGCTTTGGCCAGGTCCATGAAAATTACAATGACTTTTTTGTTCACATCTAGCTTATCCGAAACAAACTTAGTAAGATCGTGAAAGGCGTCACTGGTCGACAGGCCAGATCGAAAGCCGTACTGAGAAGGAGATAGCAGTGATTTTTTTTCCAGGTAGTCGACCAGGCGCTTTTTCATGATCCTTTCCAGAATCTTAGACAAAGCCGGTAGGATGGAAATTGGTCTATAGTTGTTGACACAGGCTCCATCGCCACTTTTGAAGATGGGGTGAATCTCCGCTATTTTCCAGGCATTTGGGAATTTGCCGGAGTCAATGGCGAGGTTGCAGATAAATAAGATTGGAGAAATGAGAACATGTCCATATCTCTTCAAAATTGTAGTAGAAATGTTGTCATAGCCAACAGCGCAACTAGACTTCAGACTATGAATTATATTTTCGATCTCTTCCAAGATTAATAGAACTGGCTCTTTTTAGTAGTGAAAAGACACGCCTGTGTTTTCAGAGCATTGAATTTGACCAGATTGTCGTCACCCCACTGGGAAACGAGATTTAGGTTCAAATTCATTCGCTTCACCATGGCCTCTCTAAAAGTAGCTGTTTCCTCTTTGCACTGGACGGGTATATTTCTGCGACTGTGCTATTGAAATTTCCTACGACTATTTTAGTAAGCCGATCGTCAAAGTTTGGTGTATTATGGAATTCAAAAGGCTGGATAGGATTAAACATCAGTCAGTGCAACCATACACGCACTTGCAAATGAATGAATCGTAGTGTATTAATCACGTTATTTTATTTTTTATTTTGTGACAACTGGGGTGTCTTCATGCCTGACGTGCTCTGGCCCTCAGGAACACGGGTATGGATGGGTGTCCATTCTGATCAATGTACAATTCACTTTTTCTTTGAATAAATGCTTTTAAATTATTATTTTGTATCATGTTGGGAAAACCATACCTAATCATATTATAAACTGAACTCAGCAATGCATCTTTTCTAGTCTCAGACCTCACAGTATGTAAATCAATAATATTCTGCTGTTCTACAAAATGTATGTAATCAGAATCACTCTCACTTTCATAATTTAATGGCAATCTAGACATACAGTCTGCTTTTACATTAGTAGAATCTGAAATGTATTTAAACGTATAGTCCAAGTTAGCTAACTAGATAAACCATCTCTGTAACCTACCTGCAGCCATTTGTGGGAGACTTTTGTTCTCACCAAATAATGCCTGTAAAGGTTTGTGGTCAGACTCAAGTTCAAACTTCATACCAATTAAATAGTGATAAAACTTATTTACTGCCCAATAAATAGTTAAAGCTTCTTTAGCTTCTTTTTGTGTTGAATCATTGAGTACCCCTTTTCAGCCTTTGAATATACTCTTGAAATGAAACTGATAGGTCTATCAGAACCATCTGGCATGATATGGCTGAGCACAGCACCTATGCCATTCCGAGACGCATCACATGAAAGTCTTAAGGGTAAATCTCTATTGAAATGCACCAAAATATTATCAGAAACTATCTCCTTTTTTTATTTATTCAAAGCTACTACTACAATCTTTTGACCATGAAAATTTCTTATCTTTTTGTAGCAAATCATAAATAGGTTTTAATGTTTGAGACAAATGTGGAACAAACTTAGAATAATAATTTACCATACCAATCCAAGACCTAACCTCACTTACATTGGGTGGTGGTGGTGCTTTCAAAATTGCCTTTAACTTCACTTTGTCCTTTTTTAATCCCTCCTTGGTAATTAATAATATGACCCAAATACTTAACTTCTTGTTGGAAAAATACGAGCATACATTTAGACTTATATAACCTAATTCCTACCCTTTTAAATCTTTCCGTAACTTCTCTCAAATTATCTAGATGCTCCAAGTCATTACTCCCTGTAACACATCATCTATGAAACTTACTACTCCTTTAGCAGATTTTTTTTTTTTCTGATGGTATATCATCAAATAACCCATCCCGCTCTGGGCTCAGCACGTGGGAGTGTCAGACTTTTACTGACTAAAACCCATCCATGATCCTTCCCTTGCCCTTTGTGTTCCAGGGCCGCGGTATCTCTTTCGAACAGTCCCGCAACCCTGGCAGGAATCCTTTAGCACCTAACAATACTTTTTCCATTTTTGCCTGAAAAATTGCACTAGCTGGCTTGGTACCATACGGAAGTCTTTTTAATTTATAATTTTTATAAATTTCTTTAGGTGTCGACCAGGCTAGTAACTCACCTGTATCACTATCCACTAGTAGATGATTAAAAGCATTGCGAAGATCTAACTTTGTGAACTTTCACCCCCTTGTAAAGCTATAAAAATATCTTCAATACGCGGTAAAAGTCTTTTAAATGCTTATTTTTAGTTATTTTATAATTAGCACATAACCTGAGACTACCATTTTCCTTGATAACAGGAACCTACGGTGTACCCCATTTGGAAGTTTCTACCTTCTCCAATACACCTTCCTTCACTAACTTATTTATTTCCTGATCAACTTTTTCCTTGAACGCATGTGGAACTGGTTTAGGTTTATGAAATATAGGTTTAGTGTTCTCCTTTAAGTCTAATCAAATCAAATCAAATCAAATCATTTATTTGTCAGAACATGGTCGGTATGTATATTACATGGTCTTGAGTTTACATAGTTTCGTGTCATCACATTCTACCACATGGGCGTACAAATGTTAATAATTATGTTACATTTGATCAATTAATAAATAATAATATTTTTATTAATTATAGTTAAAATTCAAAAAGGGATGTCAGTTACAAATTTAAAAAATATAAATAATAATTGAATTAGATTAATATGTCAGTGTCATTTAAATAGTCATTCAAATTATAATAGCATTTATTACATAAAAATTCTTTAAATTGCTTCTTAAATCTAGCCAAATCTAACTCTCTAATGGATTTATTAATTTTATTATAAATTTGCGGGGCTCTGCAGAAAATGCTTTTCCGCATTAGAGCTGTCTTGGCTCTGCGTCCGCGTAGCATGTCATTTCGCCTGTTACGTTGTACAGTATCAGATAGACAGGAAAACAAATTTGGATTTAATCTAACAAATAAGGCAGTTTCATATATATACAAAGCTGGTAGTGTCAGAATTTTATGCTTTTTGAAATATGGTACACAGCTGTCCGTCACCTGAAGCCCAAACATAGATCTTATGCAACGCTTTTGCGCTTTAAACGCGGCTTCCCTATTTGTAGAGTTACCCCAAAACATGATGCCGTATCTTAACACAGATGCAACAAGACCATGATAGGCTGTGAGTAGTGCATCCGTGTTAACAGTTGGAGCAAGTTTATACAGGGCATAGGATGAGCAACTTATTTTCTTACATAATGTTTCGATATGATTCTTCCAGTTAAGCTGTCTATCTATTATAAGTCCTAGGAATTTCGTACTGTCTACGTCATTAATTATGTTGTTTTTGTATTTCACGTTCATTTTTGTATTAGGTTTTCTATGACCAAAGTGCATAATTTGAGTTTTACCTAGATTAATTTTTAAGTTGTTATTGTTAAGCCAAGAGATTATTGCGATTAACACTTCATTTACATCTGCTTCGTATTGGTCAGGTTTATTACTAGCTACTGTTACCGTGCTATCATCAGCAAATAGGGTTATAGGGTAATTTATGGCTTTGGGCAGGTCATTAATGTAAATTAGAAAAAGTAGAGGACCCAGAACACTGCCCTGTGGTACGCCAAAGTATACAGTACGTTCTTTGGATAGGTATGTAACTTCTTCTTTCGTTTTTAAATTTAAGTCTGTTATAGCAGTTTTTTGTATTCTATTTGATAGATAAGTCATTAATAAATCCAGAATATTACCTCTTATACCATAGGAGTGCAGTTTGTTTCTTAAGATATTGTGGTCAACATAGTCAAAAGCTTGTGTCATGTCACAGTACATAGCACAAACAGGTGTCTTTTTATCAATATTAGTCATAATTGTATTCAAGAAGTCATAGATTGCCATGTTTATCGTCTTATTTTTCCGGAACCCTTTTTGCTCGTTGCAGAGAATCATTTGTTTTTCTAAATATGCATAAAGCTCGTTATAGATATACTTCTCATATATTTTTGAGAAAATTGACAAAAGCGCAATCGGTCTATAATTTACCATTTGCTGTTTATCCCCTTTTTTTAAAACGGGTTTTACAATAGAGACCTTAAGACGGTCAGGAAAAACACCGTGACTGATACATAAATTAAGTATATGGCTCAGATGGACAGATATAAGATCAGCAACATGTTTTATGATCTTTGTTGAAATTTCGTCATACCCTACGCTATTGGTGTTTTTTAAACTTTTTATAATATTAAATATTTGTGTTGGTTTACATGGTGCCATGAACATGGATTTTTGACAGTTTAAAATGTGCGCAGTTGATTGTTTGCGTATCCCTGGTATTGGTACAATTTTATCAATGAAATGGGCGTTAAACTTGTCAGCAATTAATTGAGGATTTTTAATTGTTTTATTGTCAGCTTGAATTTTATTTATTAAGTTATTTGGTAAATTAAATTTAGAGTTCTTTATTAGTTTCCATGTCATTTTGCTTTTATTGTCAGAGTTTTTAATATTGTAGTCATTTTGAGATCGCTTAGTCAGTTTAATAATTTTTTTAAATAATTTGGTGTAGTTAGAATATTTTATTTTGTTTATTTGAGTCGGTTGGAGTCTAGAAGCCCATAATAGTTGCCTTTTCTTTAAACTACATAATTTGATACCACGCGATATCCATTTTGGCTTTTTACTTGTTTGCATTTTTATGAGTCTACTGGGGAAGCATAAATCGTAGAATAATTTAAATTGATCTATAAATGAGTTAAAAGCAACATTCGGATCATCGCTGTCGTAGATTTCAGAGAACGTCAGCTTTTCAAGACAGGATCTGAATTTAATCATATTCTCCGGGCTGAAATCCCGTTGAGATTTGAACCAATATTTCAAAACACAGTCCACCCTTACGGGACATTTGAGCAATTGCGCAGTGTGATCCGATAGGGCAAATTCAATCACTTCCGCTTTGCATTTTTTCTCAAAATTGTGAGCAAAGTTATCTATACATGTTTGACTCTTAATTCTAGTGGGCTGAAAAATAGACAATCTCATATTGTAATTTAATAACAGACATTCTAATTCTAAAGTTTGATAAGTCCTCTTCAGGATGTCGACATTGAAATCACCCGCTATTACAATATTGCTATTTAGAAAAGGCTTATTAGACAGTTCTTGTAAAATCATGTGTAATTTTTCAATGCACGTATTGAAATTACTGCTATTTGGGACTCTATAGATACAGACAATAACAATCTTGTAGTCAATCAGTTCGATGGCACAGCATTCAAAGACACCGGTTACGGAAAATCTTGAAATCCTTTTTAATTCCTTAAATTGTAGGCCGTTTCTAGTAAGAATACATGCTCCACCTCTTTTGCTATTTTTTCTTGCGTAGCAGGCTGCGAGCTGATAATTAGGAAGATCTACATGTTTTTCATAGCCTTCCATGATAAAATGTTCAGTGATGCATAGTACCTCCACACAAGATTGTGAGGCTTCTAATTCTTCTAGGCACACTGTTAGAGTTTCAGATTTTGACAATAGCCCAGCGATATTTTGATGCAACACATGAAGATGTTTAGTCACGAAAAAAGTGTGAAGGTTGGTCAATACAAGAAGTGTTTTCACTATCGTCTACAGAGGCTTCGGTATAGATCGCATGGTTGTCGTTATAAAATTCGGTACGACAGGTAGTATTGTAGCATTCAATGTCATTAATTAAAGTCAATAGATCTTCAAAAACTGTCCGCATTGCTAAATTGTTTATAAATCCAGACTTTTTCCTAAACAGACGGCAATCACACTTAAGGTGCTGATTTGAATCCAGGTAGTAGGCGTATTCATGGGACATTATATCGTGGTAAAGTAAATTATTAAATGTCTCAATCCTCCAGTTATAGATGTCATTATTTCTAGTATAGGTGTATGTCGGGAAGCATATAATAATATTTGTGTGTTTTATTTTACTCAGGACATTCCGAATGTGGATAATAATCTTGCTGTAGTCATGTGTTGATTTAAAGTCTTCTGGTCATTGGACCAGAAGACTTTAAATCAACACATGACTACTTAACTGACTACTACTTACTGACTTGATAATATTGATTGCAATATTATACAATAGTCATGCATGGTGAAGTCAGATAGTTTTGACTCAATTCCAGTAATAAGTTGTTCAATTCCAACTGTCGGTGTTAGGTAGTGGCACATTTCATCATGATCTTTTAATAATACACTTTGTGCTATGTTTAAGACCTTATGTTTATTATCCGTGCTAAGAACACATACTCTTTTTTTCCTACATGCCTGTTGAGTAATTTTGTCGTTAATTGATGTACTCGGTTTTTTCGTATATTCCACAGCTTCAGTGACATGTTCTTGATTCACTAAGGTATCAGTTTGAGTCTGTCTTGTCTTACAGTTTGTCGGTTTTTTCTTAGGTGTACTATGGTTTGATTGAATGGGACTATTAGATGTTACTTTTTTGAATATTTGGTTCTTTTTGGTCAAGTTCTCATTTAAATGTTTCAGTTTACTATTTTCTAGGTTTAATAATTCAATCTCTTTGTGAGCACTATTTAATTCTGATTCAAGTTTATTGATTTCATCTTTTAATGTTTTTACGTAGTCTTCGTCTTCTGATATGTCTGGTAAACTGTTAGAAGTGCACTCTAGTGTCTGAGATGTCAAATTTTCGTCATTGTCATTTGGTATCGGGTCCGAATTGGTACGGACGCGCCTACCACGGAATGTTATATTTTCAAGAAATTTGTCCATACTTATTGAATGAAACGATTAACTGTTCTCAAAAATAAGAATAATTTCCAGTCCGCACTGAGCTTTGATCTTGCGACTCCAGCACTGGCAATCTCAAGTATTCACCACCAGGCCGATAGATCATTGATATAGTGTTTTAAAATTGATGACCATTATAGTTGGCGAACCTTATTGTAGTTTTTCATACGCACAATAGATGGCTCTGTTCTCAAGATGTATTGCCCAAATATTTATTTTGTTTGGGTAACACTAGTTGTCGCGTGGTAACCCTGTGAAAGTTTGTTTTATTTTCCGTTAGATGGTGCAGGTTTAAAGGTTTAGTTGATCGTTCATTATTATTATGGTCACACTGGTTAAGACATTGACTATTCCTGGTGTCAAGATTTAAAAATGTAAACAATCAAACGGCTGTCTTACACTTTCCATTATCGAAAACACCATAGAAATGTTGAAACGGTTTGGTACCTAGTTGCATTTAGTCACAGTCTTAATTAAATTACTTTAGTGTTAGTGTTTATTGATTATATCGGTTTGTAATTCACTTTTTGTTCACTTTCTTATGTTCACGAGTGACAGGGTCATTTTATACTTATCTCAGTAGTGACTTGTTTTTAGTGCACGCAAACATTTGTCACTGAATTTCACTCATTTGTCTTTATGTTGGAGTTATTTAGAGATTCTGATTCTAACTTATTATAATTAAAAACTGTTATTTAATGTAGAGCAAGTTGTTGACGTTTCGCGTTGACATTGACGTCAAGTAGACTAATCTTATTTCTTCCCCTTTTATTACTCCTAAACCACTATTAAAATTTCTGAGAACTCTTGCTACAGATTATCTAATTTGCCCTTCTCCATTGTATTAATCGATAAAATATCTTTATTACTAAAATTTAATTTCTTTATTAAATCTCTACCAAGTAAAGTTTTGCTCCCTTTTCTTACTACAAATAGTTCATCTTTAATTTTTGTGTTTATATACATGCCTCAATTTTACCTACAGGCTTTATGATATCACCATTGTATGCCCTTAACTCAACATGTGTGTCAATAATCTTAATGTTAGAAAATTTTTGCTTATATACTTCTTCTGGAATACATGAGACCGCTGTTCCTGTATCCAGCTCCATGTCTATAGGTATATTATTAATGATGCATTTTAAAATTATAGGAGAAATATAGTCAATATTTCCATATTGAGAAAAAATAAAAATATCTAGTATTTCATTACGACTGTTGTGTACATCAACAATATTTGCGGGCTTAGATTTACACACATTAGCTAAATGTTCAACTTTTTTACAGATTTGTATTTGCACTTAGCAAATGAATGATTACCTTTTCCACAATGAATGCACTTTAACCCTTCTGTCTCCACTAGGCTCCGCTCCTTGTTTGTTGTTTTCATTGCTTGTTTGTAACCTCCTTGGTTCCTCTGAGCTACTTTGTTTACTTGAGCCCTCTCCTGGAGTACAAATTCCTTGTTTAACGTAACTTCAATTAATTCTTTTAGCTCCTTCTTTACATCTTCTTCACATAATCTTTCGTAAACTGGTCCTTGCTTCATTCCGGTGACTTTATCTTTCACTCTTTCTTCTTCGTTTTCAAAATTACAATCAGCCGCCGCGTGTCTGACACGGGCATACTATTTGGTGACACACTCGCCTTCATCCTGCCTCATCCTATCAAAAGCAGTTCTTTTCCTGTAGTATGATATCCTAGGCTTGTAACGCATTTTGAGTGCTGTTTCCAGCTCTGCATATTTCTTTTGTTTCGGTAAGATAGGATGCACGATGCTCTTCAAAACTTTATAGGTTTTCTCGTCGATTATGGTTAGTAAAGTTGCCACTTGCCTCTCAGCATTTATTGTGTTGGCTGTAAAATATTGCTCCAACCGCTCCAGAAAACAATCGATGTCTTCGCCTTCCGAAAAAGGTTTAACTACGCGCTGGCGTCGACGCTGTCGCCGCCATGACGAAAAAGTTTGCAGATTGCTTACTGTATGTCCTTAATATCGTCGCCAAAAGGAGGTGTCTTTGTGCCTGATGTGCCCTGGCCCTCAGGAACACGGCTATGGATGGGTGCCCAATAAATGTAAATTAAATACCCAAAATCTATTAATATGTTTAATCTCGCACATAACATGGGTACACAGCATGCAGGAGAGCGGAAGAGAGAGTGTTGCCACTCGTATACCAATATCATAAAAATATTATATTCGGATACACATCAACAACCCTTGTATTTTGAGTGCCACGGTCTAAGTCCCGACACCGCGGCGCGGGCGGTTCCTATCGCCCGCCATCAAAGAGCGATATCCCACAGTGTAAGGGTAAATGGTTAAACTGCGACTGTACTTAGTTGTGACGCCATGCTTCACATATATTTCAGTATACTATTCCGGAAAACCTGATTGCTGATTACAAAATATTAGAAAGCGTACAGCGCGTAAAGATGACGATCAAGTTCCAGCCGCTGCTCGATTACAACTATGGGGACTACTACTACGAGTGCTACTTTCAGAACCATACAATGATTCGTTATTTTGTCCTCTATATGAGTAAGTACCCGAACAGCCAAAACTATTCATCTCACCAATATTTATTTTAATGAGTGCATACCTTTTGATGCTTATCGGCGCACTCTCACAACATTGTGTAAAAGTAAACTGGCGAATAAGTTGTTTAACTGTACTTTACGATTAGGCAAAACTTTCGCTAACTTCTCCCCGCGTGCACCCAAAGATCCACTGAGGGCCTGAGGTTATACAAATGTAAAAATATGTTTTCTACGATCACTTAAGATGTCAGAATGACTCTTGAACAATTCCTGTTGTAGCGCTCCACTGCAGCTTATTTAGAACAACTCTTGTAGTAGTAGAGAGCTAGCTCCCAGAAAAAGTTAAATTCCAAACGTTTATTGCAAAGTAATTGTTAGTTGTACGTAGTTTGTTTAGCCTGCACCATACAGCGAATCATTTTACTGATATATATTATCTCTAGCACTTCGAACGCGATTTCGACCGCGCGGAGTTTATACTCCGCTTGTTTACTGTATTAGAATTTATCATTATTATCCGATTGACTCAGAAGGTGGGATGCATGTATGTATGCATGTCCTTATGAGGTTCATAAAATACTTTTTTTATATTATGTTTGTTGCGAAGCATGTGACCTCTGCAAGCGTCCTCGTGTGTGTACAGAACGGGGGCTGACGAAGCTGAGACCGAAGGTGTTGGACGCGATGCCGGGGCAGCAGCTCAACCGCCCCAGTGTGGCGTACGACTGCGAGCAGTGCGCGCTGGGCGGCATATTACAGCTCAGCCCCGACGGGAGCCGTCGCACCCTCGAGGTCGGCAAGTACAGCCAGGTCAACCCACCCAAGTACGTACCCGCACACCCACACTACCCACTGACCGACCCACACCCACAATCGTCCACCACACGTCAACCTGCACCTGTCACAATTAGGAAAAGTTGGCTACTTGAAATCGACCTACCCGCAATATTTCACTTTTGAAGTCATTCTAGCAGAATTTGTTTTTCAAATATCTTGAGATGTACTAAGCGTACAAAATTAATTTACTATTCGGTCACATTGGCCCGAGATGAGGGAACTAAATGCAAATAAAATAGAGTGTCGATAAGAGGCATTCTACTGGGACTGTACGGGCCATCTGCCAGCCCTTACAATGTACCAGCCATCTGCCAGCCGACACTAACCAACCTCAGCATCGTCATGTACCTAGTACAACATGCCGTCGAGAGTGTTGGGTTATCATATTTTTACGAGAACATCGGATTGTTTATAATCAAGGTATTGATTTATTTATTTGACACTGATTAACAGTGATCGGATAATTGGATGCACACTTACCTAAAGTATAGGTGTTGGCTATTATGGAATGCACTTTTGTATCGAAAAAATCCCGGGAATTCGGAATCGACAAATTTAGTTTTTTTTTTTTACTATAGAACAAATCGGGTGTAGGAATATTTACTTAGTTCAAGGTGTTGGCTAATATTATGGAATGCACTTTTGTATCGAAAAAATCCCGGGATTTCGGAATCAACAAATTTACTGTTTTTATTAGAGAATCAAATCGTGTGTATATTTACTTATTTTAACTTTTATATTAAAAAAAAAACTCTAGAAATAATAACTTTCTCTTAATTTTTCTTCAATTTTCAAAACATTTATCTCAAACGAATAATAAATAAGAATAAAAAGAAAAACCATTAATTCTCTTAATGATTATTAACGGTCGAACAAGCTATTTGGTATACACGCGGAAATTTTCACAATCCAGTGCCAAAGCGTAAACTTTTCCAAGTTTAAATAATAAAGCTTTTTTCAATAGGATACTGATTCTTATTGACATAAGCTTTATAAAATTAAATTGCTAACAATATCGTCAGTGTACTAGGATTGTGAATATTTTTGCATGTATACAAAATAGCTAGTTCGACCGTACAACAACATCACCAACCAACTCCCGAGCTCAACTGAGTCTGACTGACAGTATCGTATTAAACGACTAAGTTGAGAGTTTAGGATACAAAGTATGTATGTAACTCAAGGAAATTATATAAACTAACTGGAATGATTACAAAAAAAATCTTGATATCAAAAACCGTTTGAAAATGAACTTTATCTCAAACATATAGAGTTCGTATTACTTTAACTCAATCAAAAGGAGAAGAAAACTTCAGAGCGAGAAAGCGACGAGAGTGGATCCTTGTCTAACAATTGCCAGTAAATAAAAAATAAAAAATATTTTTTCATACTGTAATCGGAAATCACGTTGATAGCTAAACTAGCACATAAATCGTAACGGTCAACTAACAAATATTGAAATAATATTTTCTTGCGAAATTGAATTCTTTATTAACAAATTGCAATTTATGAATTCCAAAATTCATGAAACTCATATAAAAACTCTATGGTCATGAAATAAATTAAAAAAAAAAACGCTAATAATATGGCCGATAGACTTTCGCGTTGAACTCGTATTTTTGCCATCTCAAGTGCTTTTTATTGTATTTAAGTGATATCTTCCACTTTAAATATGGTAAAATAGTGTTGTGGAAGGCGTGTAATAGTCAGGGGTTTGTTGGATGTGGAATTTCTTTTTTCGGGTAAGTCCTTATAATTTTGTTTACAAATTACGACTAGGGTGACAATGTTATAGATCTATAAACGGCGATCATGAAAATATTGTAAAGAATGCAATAATAACTCCTTTCTACGTACAAAATACAAAACAATTGGCGGCAACTGTCGATTCAACCTTATTTTTATTCGACACAAAAGTCGCGAGTCAATTCCAAGAAGTTTAAATGAATAAAGTCCTTGGTCAAATTAAATACTTTTAATTTATCATTAACACTAGAAACGGGATATTTAACATGTTTACTGTTCATTTTGAGTTCCTGATATTAAATATCCTGTTTCTAGTGTTAATAATAATGTTAGTGACCATGACAGTTTAAAAACGTATACTATTAATTTATTTAAAAAAGCACAATATTCTTACTAATATTTGGAAATCATGAAAAAAAATTAGTCCGTCAGATAGATTTCTATAACATTACGCGTGTAATCCCGAAAGGGTTAGTCAGAGGTGTACGAAACATTACACTCACATTTCGCCAGTTATGGAAATCATGGCAATATAAATCAGTTTTTAAGCATAATAAAATAGCTAAGTTCATAGTCGTACGTAGTAATCAAAATAGTGCTGTCACTGTTCGGAGATCACGCTTGTCGTTGGCAGTAGTTTGATGTAAAGTATTAATAATATTGTTGCGATGCAGATTCCCTTAAAATGAGAATCTTCAAAAACAGTAGTTGTCCCTTTAAAGAAGAAGTCAACTTATTGCCTAGTTTGCAGCCGTTACCCATCATCATCAGTTGTTTGAATATGCTATATGCTCATGCTTCATCTATGTGCATATTGCAGCCCTGTTTGCTTTAAGAGGGCCCTTTCCGGCGCGTCTATCGTCAACGCGGGCATGGTCAAAAAGCTTGTTGTTTCATCCGGAGCGGCGATTTTCTTTCAACTCCCCCATCTTACCGCGCCCCGACCCCGAACAACTCGTCCCCCACGCACCACATACCGCCTAACGTGATGACATTGAACGAAAAATAGTGTTCGAAAATTTCTTAAACTTGTTCCAGGAAATACGTGTTTTTGAATAAGTCTTACAAGTATGTGAATTAATATTTGTCATTAAGAATCTCCATTACACGTGCAAGGTTTCTATCATGAGGTTTTCTTTATTTTTACAGTATAAGAGTACATTATGAACGGCCAAAGTTCAGGTAAAATTTGTGCAAAACAGCAATTTTTGGAGGCTTATACTGAATTTGTTTCTACTTTATTTTTATTTTTTGCAACCATAGAAACCTAGATATAGTGCACAAAATACCTATTAGTTAAAAAAAATCAAATATAGATGTGTAAAAACGGCATAATCACGTACGACGGTTTGTGTGAAAAGTATGACAAGTTGGCCGCTCTTAAAATCTCTCGACAAATGATGGATGTAATCTAACATGTAGACCACCGTGAAAGAAAATAAGTGCCACGTATTCTTCACATCGTAAACCTATCCCATTGCAGAGATTACTACAATCATTTACTATGAACGATTTTTGCATCATCCTCATTGGCGAAGATGACTTCCTAACAACGCGTGACTATTTCGGCAAGATATTTTCCATCAGAGTCACTACGCTCAATCAAACACACAAATATAATCATCTGTTCTCCGACACTCAAATACAACAGCGGATCATTGATACTAGTATATAACTGGCGTGTAGAAAACTTCAACGATCTACTCTACATGGACATATTAACTCACGAGCATGCGTACTTCCTTGACTGTAATAGAAACTTATCATGTGACTATAAAATGTTTCACAGAAGAACAGGCTCCGTAAACCATTCTGGTATGGTAACAATTGTTAAAGACGTTTTAAATTATATTCACGACATTGTTCAATCAAATATGACTACCGAAGACACTTGTACTAATGAAATTAACATAGAGAATAATGATAATGATCAGTTTTTTCTTTGTAAATAGTATGCACATAATGCACCAAAATATAGCTGGGTTAATAAATAAAACCGATATTCTAACTGTACATATTCAGGAACTTTCAAAAAAGGAAAAGGATATATTATGTATCACGGAACATTTCATCATGAATGGCCAAGAATTTTTTTTATTTATTCCAAATTATAAACTTGCGGCATGCTATGCTCGCTCAACTAAACGAGGCGGTGCTTGCATCCTTGTAAAAAATAACATTGTGTATAAGGAACTAAAAACCATTGCTATACGATCTCTGTCAGGCATTATCGAATGTTGCGGTATTGAATTACCGCTGCATAAAATAATTATTATTTGTATATACCGTCCCCCCATGAAGCGAGTAATCTAAATACTTTTTATGAAACTCTAGAAAAAATATTGAAAGAAATATGCTCTAAGCCTCAAACAAAAATAATACTATGCGGGGATTCCAATATTGACGTTCTCAAAAGAAACAAAACTATGTTAGATTTTGAATACTTTTTACTGAACTACAATCTTAAATTAGAAATAAATCAACCCACTCGACCCAGCAGCAAAACTTGCTTAGACAATTTTGCCCACAATTTTTAACAAAAATGTAGTAATGATATTATTGATTATGGCTTATCTGACCACACTGCACAAATATTAAAAATAAAGATTAATAAAACGTATAAACTAAACTATTGGCGTATTAAACAGCGTGACATATCAAAAGAAAATTTATTTAAATTTAGAAATTATCTTAAACAATTGACATTCTCACAAATATATGACAAGTCAGATCTAAATGAAGCATATGATGATTTTTTAGAATTATTTAGGTTTTTTTTTTTTAAACTTTGCCCCACACTAGGAATTTCTCCTGTATCGTTGGTGCGTTTACAAACATTTAAACTCACATACACAAACAGCCAGACCCGGAACAACTACCTGTAGATCATACAAATATTTGTTCCGTGCGACACGCAGCGCAGCAGCCAATCTCTCAGCCACTGCGACAACCGAGCCGTCTTAGATTATTATACGATTTATGTTTTCCCGTTAAATTAATTACCATAAAATGCAAAAAACTGACTAAATAGATTTCTAGAGGATTACGAATTTGTAGTAAGAAGCAAAGAAATTTGCTTTGGAAATATCGATTAAAACCAAGAAGTGTGAATAAAGCTGCTTTTAAAACGTACTCATACAGATTAAAGAAAATAATCAAATTAACACAGAAATCGCAAAATAACCACTTAATACAAAATTCCAGCAACAATTCCAAAGCAGCATGGCAATTAATAAACAATACCAAATCAATTCCAGAGCCAATACAACAAATAAAAAGCTCTGGTAACATTATTAAACACCCAAAAGAAATAGCTACGGCATTTATTGGGATTCCGTAAGAATAGAAGCATCAATATGGCAATATAATTATAATCTTATGAATCATATAATTATTAATGTTGACAGTAAAACTTCAGTATGTGTCCTGTTTACCGACATGACAAAAGCGTTTGACTACGTAGATCATAAGACACTAATTGGAAAACTAAACGCTTACGGTGTAAGGGGAAACGCTTTGGAACTGTTAAAATCTTATTTAGGTGACCGCAATCAATATACAGAAATAACTAGAGTCAATTTAAATACGAAACGGGAAGTAAAATACCTATCAAACTGTAGGAAACTTAACTATGGGGTACCACAGGGCAGTGTGCTTGGGCGACCAGTATTTCTTATATATATTAATGACCTGCCACAACAAATAAAACATCCAATGATCCTCTTCGCTGGTACAGCAATAATTAAGTGTTCCAATAATCTGACTTATGAAGAAGATGTAAATAACACCCTTAATAAAAATTGATTGTCTTGACAGAAATAATTTGGTTATTAATATACAAAAAACAAAGTTATTGCATTTCTACCAAAGGCTAAAACCCAACCATTTAAATGTTTCATATAGCGGACAAAGTGTAGAAGAGGTAAAAGTAGCAAGATTTCTTGGCATTCTAGTTGACAGCCAATTAAGGTGGAAAATGCAGGCAGAAGACATATGTGCGCGGCTAAGTAAATCTGCTTATGCTCTTTTCATTCTGGCAAAGAAAGTTAATTTACAAACAGTACCTACTTATAGCATATTACCATGGCATTGTTTCCTCAGTATTGAGATTTGGCATAATATTTTGGGGCAACTGTGCTGAAAGAGAAACTATATTAAGAACTCAAAAAAGATGTATGCGATGTATGGTAGGCCTAAAATCTACTGATAGCTGTAAGCCTAGCTTCAAATCATTAAAAGTCTTGACTTTCCCATACCTATATATACTTGAAGTAGCAGTGTTTGTGAAATGTAACTGGAACTTGTTTCCTGCGATAGTAGATACTAGAAAACGAACCACACAACTTAGATCCCAATACAAAACCATGTTGTGTACAAGTAAATACAAAACAGCACTAGCGAGGAAGAGTATTTTAGGCATACCCATGCCGGTTATATACAATAAAATTCCCGATAGCATTAAGAATGAAAATTTGCACAACTTTAAGAGAAAATTAAAGAATTTTTTAATAGAAAAATGCTATTATTCAATCACCGAATATTTGAATGACATGCTGTTATAAAATTTCTGACATTTCATAGTAACAATTATTGATCTTCCATATTGACATTTAATTTTAATTTATGACATTATTCACTGACATTTTTAGTTTTCATTACCGTTTTTTCGTTTTTATTTTTTCTCATAATTTATCTTATTATCTAATCGACATTGTTCAGTGTGAATGTAAATTCTTGATGCGAATAATATGATCTAATATAGGTATTTTCTTGTTTATATGTTCTAACAGCTATATTAATTTCCTGTTTTAATTATATTGCATGTATTACCACTTTTGTACGCCCTAGAGGCAAAACATAGCGCCCTCAATGTATTACCAAATAAGAACTTATAATGTACCTATGTTTTTAACCGACTTCCAAAAGGAGGAGGTTATCAAGTCGTCTGTTTTTTTTTAACTTTAGCTTCAGAAGTCGGTGACTTTTGTTTGTTCGATTGAATATTTTTGCCACCGACTTCTGAAACTAAAGTTTTATTTTTCGCAAAAAAGTAATGTAGTGGTAATAGGCTTATCCCCAGCAATCACGACAGATTTGCCGTCTATTTTTTAAGAGTTCCATAGTATATCCCCGAAGATCAGCATCAGATCTTCACCAAATTTGAAATGGGACCACCGCGAAACAATATTCTATTGGCGAAGATATCGCTGAAAATACAAACAAAAAAAAAAAAAAACGACAACAAACATCAAACAATCACTAAATTTATCTGAATCTGAATGAACATTTCGAAACAGCCCAATTTTTGGGATTAATCATTGACAAGTAATTAAATTGGAAATCTCACATTAATGAACTTTAAAAAAAAAAAATAGTAAAACTTCGTCATATGCTCTTTATAAGTTGGCACCGACTGTCAATGCAGATACTTTACTTACAGCATATTTCAAATACTACTAATTCTTGCTGAATCGGTATTAAGATTTGGAATAATTTTCTGGGGCAATTCAACTCAGAAGGACACTGCGTTTAAAGCTCAAAAGCGTTGTATACGGGCTATGTTTGGTTTGCAAACTACTGACAGTTGCAAACTAATGTTTTTACAGCACAGAATTCTAACACTTCCGTCACTTTACATTTATTAGAAATATCGCTATTTGTAAAAGCCAATCTTAATTTGTTTCCCCTTCTGATAAATAGTACAGGTAGAAATAAACGTGAGAAGTACAGACTTTGGGTGCAATCACCCTCCGCTAAAACTACATTACTAAAAAAAGTGTACTATGCATGCCCCCATTAATCTATACATATAATAAAATCGTAAAAATCCAAATGGTTGTTCCGAGTTGGCTCAAAAACTACTGCACAGATCCTGTTCAAATTTTGCACAAATATTCCAAAGGCTTCTTCAAACCTTAGGCTATATATTATCACGCTAGTTGCATAAAGGGGTGAGCAATATTGCATTATGTCAGTATTCTTCAATTGTTTGACGTTTCAGCTATGACATGCATGAGAGCAGCTATTTTAAAAGTAATGTCAACGGTTTAAACAGTCTGGCGGATATATACTCGCTCTGTAAACTATCAGTCGCATGTTCGAACCCCGGTAAGATTTTCACTTTTTGTGATTTGTTTTTTTATTTTTTGATGCTGTGATATTTCCTTTTTTTTATTTGATTGACATCGTTTGTATATTTCTTATTTCTCCGAAAATTAATAGAAAGTATAGAAGAAAAAGACTTGCGCCAACCCCAAATAAATCGGCTTAAGGGCAGAAAAATGATGATGATGATTCCTCCAAAAAGTAGTATAGGGAACAGAACTCTTGCTGTGCTAGAGCCTGCTGCTTAAAAAGGAACTCTCCGTGACATATTTAAATCCAAACTGCGTATAGATATTGAAAATTTCCAAAAAGAGAAGGAAGCAGGCTTTATGCATTATAGTAATAAATAAATAAATAAAGCCTGCTTCCTTCTCTTTTTGGAAATTTTCAATATCTATACGCAGTTTGGATTTAAATATGTCACGGAGAGTTCCTTTTTAAGCATTTTTAATGTAAATCGTATGCTACAAACCATTAAGAAGTTTGTTTAAAAAAATAAGTCTGGATTATGAGAAGACGGAAGCAAGCATGAGGTCCTGGGTTAGATTCCCGGTTCGGGCAAAGTGTTGTTGAGTTTTTCCACCAGGAAATTCTCAACAGCAGCTACAAAGCTCGAATTTGTGCTCGGTTGATGTCAATTGGATTTCATTGGGCTTAAACATAACTGGTAAAATGTGGGCGTACTATTAGGTACCTACCTCTGCCTCACCCTTCGGGAATTACGGGCGAAATATTTTGTTAGTTCATTATCCCGCATAAGATCGAGCTTCACTCATGTGGCTACCGAATGAAAACAATTTTTTTAAGACTTACATGAACAAATTGAAAATGGGTTGCCTAATCAAATGAAGTAAAGGCTACCTTTTATGAAAATTAACGGAACCAATGTGTTTTCCAAACTAAACGAAATCAAAATTGAATGAAACTACAAAGCATTAGCCAAGGATATTTTGGATTGTCTATCTTTTTGTCCCTACCACAGGGTTGTAAGGTAGATGAGATGATACTATAATATTTTACACTCATCTTATATATTAATGAGAAAACATATTAAAATATGTATTAAAAAAAACAGAAAATTTACATCTACTTAATAAAATTTGTGTATGTTATTTTCCCGAAGCATTTTAGGCACGTTCTTTACTTCAATGCAAGTTGTAACTGTTCCGTGCTATAAACTATCGTCTACGGATACGGTCATCTTTAACAGATATTATCCGACGCCATGAGATTATACTTTTACCATTAAAACTAAATTAGAATTAAAAAAAAGACAATTCGAACAGAACTTGAAGACTGAGTGGTATACCGTGTGAGTACACTTGTGCACTTGAAGTACTAAGTGTTATACCGTGTGATTAGGTACACTAACTTGTGCACTTGAATTACTGAGTGTGATATAGTATGAGTACACTAATTGTGTACTTGAAGTACTGATTGTTATACCGTGTGAGTACACTAACTTGTGTACTTTAAGTACTGAGTGTGATACCGTGTGAGTACACTAACTTGTGCACTTGAATTACTGAGTGTGAGACCGTGTGAGTACACTTTCGCACTTGCACTGAACAAAAAGTAATTGCCACAATCAAGGTTTTGTTTAGATTGACTAAATAACTTGTTTGCATCTGAGCCTATCAAGCACAATGATCGTAGCTACTACTTTTATTTGATTAAGATTTGACACGGGATCTTGATTGGAGTTATCACAAAACCTATTTGCAGCAATCGAGTCAAATAGTAATAAAAACAACCAAATAGTGATAAACACAACCAAGATACTTATTTAGCGCAAGATTTTATCAAGTTGTATGATTAATACAATTAATTGCAATGATAGATGCTATCAAGTCAAATCGATGCCCCCAAGCAAGAAGTCGTTAATGTGCTATTATGGACCTTTTATTGTTATGTCAAATTCGGAACCTATGGTTTGGGATACATCTTAGTAATTTTTTTTAGATTTTTCGTAGTGATATTTACGAAGATATCATGCAAAACACTTTTATTGTAGGGAAATTAAAAAACGAAATTATGACGAGAAAAGTATCATTACGTATCAATACAAAAGTATATTTTGTATTTAATTCTGGTAAGTTGCTATTACCGACTAATAGGAATTAATTTCGTGCAGTTTTTGGTAAACGCTAGCACGTTATTGTTGTCGGATTATTATGAGTATGCTCAAACAGTAATGGGAACTAACAAGGTTTTTAAAGTAAATAATGTATTAATAAATATGTGTAAAATTGCAATACGTATCTAATTTGAACACGTCTGGTCCCATTTTCGATATTGCTGTTCATATTTTCGCGCCCAACAGTTTGCAAGACGCATTGGTCTCTTCTCCCTCAGTAGTATACAAAGCTACTTCAGTCTTATCCCCAGTAGTTCATCTAGATAAAGAAACGCAAAATCAGTCTATTACCAAGAGTTCAAAAGAGCAATTCAGTAGACAAGAAGACGAAGATACAAACAAATCAACAAACAAACAAACAAATCTTTCCAGTTAACTCAATCAACATCAAATCACTCTCTAACCGATGACTCTCGATCAGATGCAGATAAAACATTACAACCAGAGCAATGTATTCAAAACGGTGAGTTACTAATAAACAGTCAAATTGATGTCAATTTGACCGACTATTCGCAAACCAATTGCGCATATGGTGAGGATAGGACTGAAATTGTTCGTAATTTCACCATAGACATTAATGTTGATGAAGTAGATAACTGCACAAATGAAGATCTTGAAGAACCCTCTACAATGGAAGGAGAAAAACGATTGACTAGGAAACGTAAGCAGAATATAAATGAGTGGCGTTGTAACAAAAACAAAATCTTGAAAAACTCTGGCAAAGACTATGAAGGCTGCAATTCAAAAATAAAATTCCCTAAAAAATCAATAGGTCCTACTCGCACGTGTAAAAAGGGTGGTGGCGAAAAATTTTCCTTGTTAGAAAGACAGAATATATTAGACAAATTTTAAAGTCTCCCTGATCGCGGCAACCAATAGTTGTATATTGGTAGACACATCCAAACTGAACCTATTAAACAAATGACGTTAGAACGTAAAAACAACCCCACGCAAACAGTTAATCTTTTACCTTTAAATGATAAAAAAGTACTTGTATGCAAGATTTTCTTTTTAAATACTTGACAAATTGGAGAACAAAGGGTATACACAGTTATAGAAAAAATGAATGCAGAATCGGATTGCAAAGATAAAAGGGAAACGCATGATAACAGACCAAGAAGAATGAGCACTATCACAGAAGGCACTATTAAAGCTCATATTGAATTATTTCCGAAAGTGGAAACCCACTATACGAGAGTTACTTCTAAAAGGGAATATTGTTCAGAAAATTTAAACATCTCAAAAATGGTTCGCTTTTATACCGTCTGGTTTGCACAACAAGGTTAGACTGATGTTGTAATTACATCTAAGCGACAATATCAAACAGTTTTTAATAAACAGTACAACTATTCATTTTTCAATCCCAAAAAAGACCAATGCCCTTCGTGCTCTGTATGTGATCAGGCTGATCCTGAAGTAAAAGTCACCCTAGAAGAAAAACACAGATGCTATTTGGAGAAAAAAGTAATGATTCGACGGTTAAAAAGAGAAGAGATAGACACAGCTGACAAAAAACAATACTATATTATAATAGCTATTTCCGACCTACAAAAAGTTTTAAATATACCCCAATCTGATGTGGGTACATTTCATTACAAACGTAAACATCCAGTCTTCAATTTTACCGTGTTTGATGCCCTACGCAAAATAGGTTATTGTTACGTATGGCACTACCAAATAGCAAAAAGAGGCAGCACAGAAATAACTGTTTGTTAAGTTTCCTTAAAACTGAAAACGATAGAGGCATTACCAAATTTTCATTATACTCTGATGGATGTTATGGGCAAAATAAAAACCGATACATTTTTGCCCTTTACGTTTATGCTGCCAAATTACTTGGCATATCTATCACGCACAGGTTTTTTGAAACTGGGCATAGCCAGAACGAGGGGTATTCTATGCACGCCTGTGTAGAAAAGAACCTACAGAACAAAGTTTTATACACGCCCGACCAAATATACAGCATTGTTTTAAATTCTAAAATCTCTGATGAAAAATACCGGCTGAAAGAATTAGAGCAGTCTGAAATTTACGATATTAAGCCACTTGCAGAGCGTGATGTAGATGGAAATATAATCCGATGGGCTGATGTGATGGAGGTTAACGTTGCGCAAGAAAGTAAGACTTTAAACAATTTTAACGATACATATTCCGAGCTTGATTTAAATAATTCTCACACTGCCTTAAATTCTAGACGAAAGGGACGAAAACGAACACAAGATGTATCCATAGGCTTAAATAATGTAGAGTTGCAAAATCATTCCAATTAGTAAACCTTTGCATACAGACCTTATGAGTTGATGTAAAAATGGAGCAATTCCACGATTTTACCATCCTTTTTATGAGTCATTGTCGTATACTGATACCACGAACGATAATATAATTGATACGGATGAAGACTGATTAATTAAGTATCTCATTATGATTCTTAGTTATTTAAGTACAATATTTCTAAAACCTTTTATGTGACGATATTTTATTGCTGTCTTTAATTATCATTAAAATAATAATTGTTTTAATGTTTAATCATGACTGTCCCTATAATTATTTTAATTGATAAATGTTTATCTTAATTCTTCTGAAGGTAAAGATGTTAAGTTTCGACTCTGATTTCATTGTTGTGATTGTTAAACGTTATTATACTCATCATCTACAGTCTTTTCTTGTAAACCTAGACATATTACACTTTAAAACTTGATAAAAAAATATTAGCACTGGATGGTTACACAAAAATATTTTACTAAATTTAGCTCCAAAAACAATGTTCTGTAACGATACTGTTACTGTGTCAATTTAAAATAACCACAATAACACCGTAATAACCAATTACATATCGTCTTCAAGACGAAAAATAACGTTGGAAAAACGTAACATTACAATACGGACGTATTGTAATGTTACGTATCAATACTGTTTAAAAATTTACTGCAATAATGGCGTAAGTGTACTTAAACAATTTACCTAATATATTTTTGTAATATTTATTTTCTTAAATTGCAAGGCTATCCACGCACAAAATTTAATGCTAAAATAATAATTGAATTCAACAAAAAAATTGATTTCGTTTGATGTATCAATGACCTCAGTACTCCGACTCATTGAAAAGCTATTCAACAAAAACAGAAAAACATTTCTCCTGTAAAATTTGAGTTTTACGATTACCGACTTATTTTTTGGGGGCGTCGAAATGATCTTTATTGAAGTAATCAATAAGCTTGATTGACACAACCAAATTATTTTGTTACATTTTTTTTTTAACTTGTCTCTTTTTTAACTCTTCTACAATGATGTCATGTTAAGGGTAATCAAGAAACTTGTTTGAACGTTCAATCATTTGAACTAGTATTGCTGCGATCATGTCGTGATGATCAACTCAACTAAGATTTTGATTAATATAAACAAGATATCGTCAATCAAGCTAAAAAGTCACTTGATTGGCGTGCATTTTTTTCAGTGTCACGCCAAAGGTGATCGAGTTCAAGTTCGACACGGTGAAGACCAAGGACTTTGGCGACTACTTCCTCATCATGCGGAACGAGGACGGATCAGAAGAGCGGGTCAAAGTTATCAGTATCAAAGGTAAATAAATTATTATTTGCCAAAACGGGCCAACGCACAATCTTTCATACTTAGGACAATGTCCAATCAACAATTTTGGTACATACTACCAAAAAGTTCAAACCCCACTTTTTGTGTTCTCATCACATGTTCAAGTAAATAATCATTTATTGTTATTGTAGCACCAGGTAAGTCAGGCAGAAGTACTTAACACATTATAATCACCTCGTTGTAGGATAGGGACCTGCCCAAGAAAATTGACATCGTATTTAATTTGATAAAAACTCTAAGTGATAGCATCGATCGCTACAAAATTTATTTCGTAACAACTAATAGATCTGCGTTTGTTTACCAAAAACAAGTAATTCATGTTAGTTTTACTGACGTGTTATGTGTTCGTAATATTGAAATAAACAAGATGGAAAATTTCAAAAAACAACTTGAACGTCTTCCCGTGACCAGAGAGCTGGCCTATTATTTGGCCTAAGAATGAGCATTACCATCGAACGTGGCAATGCTGCCAGACTTCCGGGCACTATTTCCGTTGACAGCAATATGGAGTTTTTACCCCCTTTAATTCTTTTCTCCTATCTCATATGGACATTATTTTTATCATTATTTCAAGTTTGTCACTAATTTGTAAATTTAGTCAAATGTACTTAAGTACATTTTACGTCGTCGTGAGAATTAAAAAAATGTAAAACTCTAAATTATGTATTTTTTGTAGATCCGAGCTCGTGTAAGTATTAAATATAATACAGACATAGAACATACAAAATGTATAGTCGGTAATTTAAAAAAAAAACAACAGCTGTTTCATACACTTTGAGCGTGTAGGTATTGGTCTTTTGTAGAAAACTGCTGTTTAAAAAAAATACCGACGGTACTATGTGAGAGGGTTCGGTATGATGATGTACTGAATACGTTGTAACCGGTTATGCGTCGATGTCAAGTTATACATTTACTATTTTTTGGAAGTATCGTAAGTTGATTGATCGATGAGGTGCCCGCGGGTTGTAACGGTCTGCCGCTCCCCGCAGTGATCTCCCTGGAGTACATCCGAACGGCGGCGACGGTGGGTAAGCCGGTGGCCATGAACACGAAGTACAAATGCGTCAATGCCAGCTGCAAGCTGGTGGACGTGCTGTGCCACGGCGAGAGCGTGATGGCGTCCGGCGTTGTGGAGCACACCGCCACCTCCAAGAGTATCAGCCTCAACTTTGCGAGGTGAGCGCACCTTGACCCCTCACTCCGCACACACCTCACCTCGAACACACGGCCAAAGTCCAGACTCATGGCTGCGGGAGCTACTGAGAACATGTTCTAAGAGAATGAATAATAGCGCTCATCCGGAACACCAAAAGGGAATAATGTTTATTTAGCACTGAATAGCGTGCAAGGATCAGATTTCACCAAAATCTATCATCGAAATAAAAATATTGTATGATAAATAGGTGAATTTAAGTCCCATGTATTAGGAGTAATAGGAGGCGAGCCTATTGCCATCAACCGGGCACAAATCCAGACTCCATGGCTGCTACTAATGCCTAAAGCCTAATGGAAAAACCCAATAACACTTTGTCCTACCTCGGAATCGAACCCGAGACCTTATACTTGGCTGTCGCGCTTGTGACCACTAAACACACAGGGCGAAATGTGAGTGTGCTAATGGCTACACCTGTGCCTAACTCTTTAGGGATTACAGGCGTGGTGTTATGTTATAGGTGAATTTCAGCAACCCACATCATTTTTCTTCCATTTTACGAAGTAAATGTAATGGTTTTGGACAGTTCTGTACTGTTCTAAACATACGTTTTGGGTGTAAAAGGGACTGATGAAAATTTCTCTGAATAGTTACTAATTTATTTCATTACATAAATATAGAAAGAAATAAAAGAAAGAAAAATATTTATTTGGGACAAGCACAAGAACAACAAAAATAATAATAAAAAAAGAATCTAAAACTAAAAAAATAAAAAAAGACCTGTGCGAGGCCAAAAATAATAAAATAATAATAATTATAGTCTTAGAAATTTCCTTTTCCAACCTACCCGATCCGAGTGGAAAGACATGGCGATGGCGTGCTGTGAACGGCCTCTTTGCTCTGTGCCCTTTTTTTCTCTTTGGTTTTGGCGGGGGCTAGGGAGGTTATAATTTGGATTCGGGTCGTGTTATATAATTCTTGTGTACTCAGTATTTAATTATGTACTTGTTGTTGATTAAAAGTAGTTTGTAAGAAACATAACTTTCTATTTCACTTCTGGTCTCCAAAAATAGATTACTAATAGGTTGGGGAAAAAGTTTCTTCGCATTTTTTAAGAAAATTCAAAACATTTTTTAATATAGTTTATTTACATTTAACTAAAGTATGTAGGTACCATTTTGTTCGATAACTTTTTGCCATCTTGTAGGTAGGGACATGATCCCATTGCTATAGAAATTTTGGGACTTCTGATCAAAATACCGCGACGAGTGGTTTTGGCAGCCCTCTCGTGATGTTAACCTGACACTGCCTAAAGAATTCAGAAGAGACCGAAACAGATGAAAATCTGAAGGTGCAAGGTCAGGACTATACGGCGGATGCATTAACACCTCCCAGCCAAACTCTCTTAATTTTTGCTGAGTGGCTAAAGAGGTGTGAGGTCTAGCGTTATCATGATGAATAACCACACCCCTTCTGTTGATTAATTCCGGCCGCTTTCTCTCAACTTCTTGCTTTAATCTCATCAGTTATTCGCAGTAGAGTTCAGAATTGATGGTCCTGCCTGGTGGTAACAGCTCATAATGAATAATGCCCTTCCAATCCCACCACACACACAGCATCACCTTGTTGCGAGTTAACCCGGGTTTCGCTACAGTCTGTGAAGCCTGACCGGCCTTTGACCGCGACCTTTTTCGCACGTTCTTGTCGTACGTGATCCACTTTTCATCACCAGTTATCAGCTTCTTCAAAAAAGGTTCGGTTTCATTACGTCGTAATAAAGAATCACAAATGAGTACACGATTCATTAGGTTTCTTTCAGTGAGCTCGTGAGGTACCCAAATATCGAGGTATTTTGTGTACCCAGTTTTTTTCAAATGCGCTAAAACTGTTTTGTGGTCAATTCCCAGTTCTTCAGCTACGTCGTAACTACTGATATCTTGCTCCACTTTTTCAAAAATGGCATCCATTTTATCCGTAATAGGGCGACCAGAGCGACGTGCATCTTTGACATCAAAATTTCCGGATTGAAAACGCTTAAACCAAATTTGTGCTACTCTCACAGACACTGCACTAGGTCCATAAACATCGCAAATTTTTTTCGCGGCTTGCGTTGCATTTTTACCTTTTTTGTAGTAAAATTTTAAAATGTATCGAATTTCTTCATTAGATTCAGTCATCTTGACGGTATGAAAAACAAATGAAAATCACACATTTTCCTAATTTGAATTTGGAATTATGTTCTTTATAATGTAAACTTTCAATGGTACCAAAACCAGCCAGATACAAATAGTATAGCCAAAGAGATTTTATTACAAGTTCTTACACACTATAATGCGAAAAGACTTTTTCCCCAACCTAATATTTTTATTAATATACAAACCGCATCTAGAATGTTGAATTAGTTTGACGATGAGATTGTGGGTTGGCTTATTTTGGCAGAACTCAGTGTTAGCAGGGTCCGAAAAGGTTGTTCATGCTGGGGTTTTAACCGGGTTACGTAAAAAACCATAGAGTAAACGTTAAATCGTATTACAGGGTCAATCAGCCTATAATAACCGGTTCAAGCTCAGAATTAATTTTTAAACATAAAAAATATACAAGAAAGCCCGCGCTCGGGGGTTAACCCTTAAAATGGTTCAAACAGTATGGGTTATAGGTCTAACCGGTTAACGTTATAACCCGATTAATATTAATCGGTACCAGAGTCTTAGTGTGCCTTACAGCAGCACTTAAAAGGGTAATTTCAGCAATAATGCCAGACAGTGATGTTGTCTGCCGCTGATCTTCATGACGAAATCAGTTCCAAACTGCTTCAACTCACAACCGACTTCACTCCCTTCTTGTACCTATGGCGCCATCTTGCTCTCATCAAAATAATCATAGTCTTAAAAAAAAGAAACACAAAATGTTTTTTTTTTAAAGATTTTAATGGCCTTCGCCCAAACAAATTACAATTTAAATAAAAAGGCAAATAAAATGAAATATTTGAAATAACGACAATCGCTAGTTATTCGGGCAGAGCTTCTGCACTCCGTGATGACCGATGAGCAAATGGACGAGTGCCGCCAGTCACCTTTCTAGCCCGTCGCGGAGTTTCTATTCTTGATTTTTCTTAAATAATCGTTTATTAAAAATCGCAGCTACCTTAAACCGAGCCTTTTGTTAGCAGTCACATCAAGTAAAGCAAAAAGGGTATAAAAAGACCCTTAACGATGCTGAAAGGCACTAGTTCTCCCAGTCATTGCGATCATTTTCTTGTTGTGCACCATAACGGGGAAACTTATAGTTACGGAGATATTGGAGGTCAAAGTTCCAACTTTTTCACAAGTTTAAATAAAAAAATACAAGGTTTTAATGTTAAGACTTTTGAATACCTCCATGACCTCAGGGGCCTTAGTCTGCTATTGCAATAGTGTCAGAATGGTCTATAATTGATTTAATAAGGCCCCTAACCCACGGCGTATTGAAGCGCGTTCGAAACTCGTTTGACGTGCGTACAAAGGGTAATTCGTCTGCGCGGGGCCTTATTAAATCAATGATAGACCATTCTGACACTATTGCAATAGCAGACTAAGGCCCCTGTACTGTTGCAATGCGTCCATCAGCAAAATGGTTTCAGTGCATTACCCACATTTAGTCCTAAAGTAAAACGTAATTTTTCACACCAAAAATAAAAGGCGTTTCCCAGCAATTATTTTTTGCGTAGAGTTACTCGTACCTAGTGTAATGTACAGAATACTTGGTTGACGACTTTGTGAAGGGTCTGTTAACATCTCGTATAGTTTCGTCTGCGCTCCGCGCTCTGGGAAGCTCCTCAATATTATTATTCAATGACATACATATTTTACTTCACAGCTTTGAAGACCAAAATGCTTGCGTCTACTTGGCGAAATTTAAAATAGGAGACGATCTCTACAGAAAAAATGTTGCTATTGTTGAAAGTAAGTTTTAATTTAAAGAGATTTTAGTAAACATCTGTTTCAAACTATAGGTTTGAGGAATACTGAACATTAAAAACAATTACAATGTAATTGTCCATGCTTAGACAAGAGACTGCCCTGTAAATATGTATAAAATAACCTAATGACCACCAATAACAACCCGTTTTTAGTAGTTCACAGACCAAGAATCCGTTTTTAAAATTCATACGCAGTTTATTTTTATTTCCAGACGATTGTAAGTTTTATTATTGATTGCTCTGTTACAATGGCCCTATTCTTTCATACAGCGAAGCGAAGTGTGATTGAATTGAACATGCGGAACGGGAGACCTTATAATTTCATGTCCGCCTGTCGATGTCGGTCCGGATGTCAGACGTTTTGATAAAAAAATATTTTTAGAAAATGATTGAGTGCACCGCTAGACAGCCATCATCATGCTGCCCTTGTCCCATGTTATTCGGGGTCGGCGCAACACGTAGCCGCACCGCTAGACAATAGAAGTGAAGTGAAACTACGAAAAAAAGGTAATTTAAAAAATTAAAAAACCCGACTGCGTAAAAAAATAAAATAAAATAAAAAGTATAGAACATAGCGACTTAACAGTCGGGACCCATTATTGGGACGATTTAAGCCGGTCTATATATGTTAATGGGTCCCGACTGTTAAGTCGCTATGTTTTATGCTTTTTATTTTACTTTTTTACGTAGTCGGGTTTTTTAATTTTTTTAAATTACCGTTTTTATTTTTTATTTGTTTTATTATTGAATAGTTTTTATTTTGATATACCCAGTGTCACTCACACAGTAAATACGAATATAACGACACCTCTCAAGCTAAAATCCATCGAGCCGTTCAGTCCACAGAGCGTGCCAAACAATTAGGGTAAAACCAGGAGAGATGGACCACATTTTGTTCAACTTAAATATGTTTTTTATTCCTTCGTAAAAAATTAACAATTTAGTGATAAACTAACTAACTATTAATAGTCAACATTTTTTTATTTTAATATCGCACGATCATAGCATCTTTATAGAAATAATTGAAATTTTTCAAAAAGTACCCTCGGTCCATCTCTCCCATACTATATGGGTGAGTCGGACCACCCAGTAAGGAGAGATGGTCCTAACAAAAATAATCAGTAACACTTCCAAACAAAAAAATAAACATTCAAAACGAAATCAAAAAAGTAACATAAGCAAATAAATGAAAGTAAAATCATCAGTTGGTCATCGTATTTCCGCATCGGTCGCACATATCTGGATAGTTGGTGCAGCCTTCATGGGACCAGCGTTCACATATAGTGCACAGCAGCCATTCATCTTGACTCTCTCCTCTACATATTCCACTTTTCCTCTTATATGTTAAAGGCATATTATCTACAAAAGAAGAGATTAACACATTAAAAATGTATATAACCACTTGAAATTTGCATTAAAAAAAAGGTTGAATATTGGTCCATCTCACCCATACATAACACGGTCCATCTCTCCTAAACTGAGTGGAAAGATGGACCACTTTCTCATATTAAAAGCAAAATAAACAAACAAAAAATTTGAGGTTATTTCATCATTTCATGAACATACTAACACAGAAACGTCAATTCTTATTCTAAAAATACAATATCTTATACATACCTTCGTTTTTTAATCGCCTACACAAAAAAAAAACACGCTTCCGAAACCTTTCTATACGGTTTTTACTAATTTTACAAACGAAAATCAAATAGTCTCGCTTTCTACACGGAGCAAACAGGTTGACAAGAGATCGTAAATGTTGTCAGCCTAAATAAATTTAAATAGTTTGGTAGAAATTACGATGGTCCGTCTCACCCGCTGGTCCATCTCTCCTGGTTTTACCCTATACAAACATACATACTCTCGAAAAACATAACCCTCCTTCTGGCGCAGTCGGGTAAAAAACATCAAGTCACAATCATTACTCAATAAATCCTTAATGCACCTATGCGTGTAGGTAGAGTATTGGATGCCATAATTAAAAAATTAAGATACCTCTAAGCATATGCCATTTTTTTAAGTCAATATTTTTTTAGGATAATAAGAGGTATAATCGAATAAGTACAACCACATTTATTACTTTCTCAGCGCCACGTAAGTATTTTTATCCGTTGATTTATCCGTCATGTCTTTTCCCTCAAGACAGAAGAGAGACAAGAGAAAAGTTATAAGCTCACTATAAAATTAAAGAGTGAAAAATACCGGCCAAATGTGAGTCGGACTCGCGCATGAAGGGTTCCGTACCATTATCTATGTATGGGGACACCTTTTAATTTTCAACTTGTTTTAATTGAAATTTTTCCTTTAATTGTGCTGTAAGGCCTTGGTGTTTGCCTAATTTCATGATTCTAGGTTAAAGGGAAGTACCCTATAGGTTTTGATTGCCTTGTGAAATCGCATAATATGCGACCTAAACAGTTGATTTACAAGTTTTTGCTATATGGGGTAGCAGACCTGAGTATTTGGTATTAAATTCAGCTTGATACCGCCTCGCAGTCCTGAGAAAAAGGGTCTTGACAGACAGACAGACGGGCAACAAAGTGATCTTATAGGGGTTCCGTCTGGCCGATTGAGTTATGGGACCCAAAAAATGTCGGTACTGGTCTCGGTGCCTCTTTTTTCGGTGTGGGGATATTCTGATGACTACCCTCTATGTGGGTAGAACGGAGCGCAATATTGGACTCCAACTAAATAACCAAAGTACCGACTTTCCGAAGCATATGTGATCCGTAAGCAGCAAATCGCCTGTTCGACGGACAAACAGCCTAGTTCATCTTCCGCTCAGCGCCTAAATTGAAATTTCACTAGGTTGAAATCATGTTTCTGTCACAAAGTTCTTAAAGCAAAGATAGATTTTTTGGGAGACAAGCAGGAGGTAACCAGGTCGACTAGGCTCTCTTTGTATGGGACGATATTATCACGTTGTTTGACAGGAAATCTGTCTATTTGAATGATTCATAAATATGTCACAAGGAAATGACGAAACCAGAGATTTCACGAGATCCTGGCAAATGACGAATATTCTAATCTACTATATCTTCTTACTGAAAATATCTATTTACTTTACGGTACTTAAGGGAAATAGCATAAAACACATGTTATAGAAAAAATGTGGTCTCATACCTCATGCCTTTAATACAGGATGGACGGGACGTTGAAGCACAAATGGTTACCACGTATTCAGTTTCAGTACATTATTCCGAACCCCCCCAAGTATTCATGGGTAATAAAAAAAACAGTTATTCCATACATTTTGAACGTGTAAGTATTTCACTTTCTTAGGAAACAGAAATACGTGGTTGTCGTGTGTGCGCCGATGTCCCTTCCACCTTGACACCGGTCTCCCATAGATTCGTCAGTACCTATATTATTATACAGACATATTATGAGACAGCACCCAGTTGGCTGTTGCGAGCAGATTATCTGCCGTCTATTGTGGGTATGATGTAACGCTGGTGTGTTCCAGAGGTGGAGCTGGTGCCGCTCCGCGTGAAGCCGCCGGGGGTGCGGGAGCCCTTCGAGCGCCACATCAAGTACAAGTGCCTGCGCCCCGACTGCCGCCTCAACAGCGTACACTCGACTTCATACTCTAATCCTTCATACTCTAATCCTCTAATGCTTCAACGAATACCAACTCAATTCATCATCTACCTGCTTTTTCCCAACTATGTATACCAGAATCTTACATGTAGCGACTGCCGAATTGACATCCACAACTCGCCCACAAGATACCGCCTGGCAAGAGTAGTTGACATAGGGCGGGGCATCTGACTCCCCCTAACTAATACCAACTCAAAAGTCATGAAATCGTTTGCATTTTTTAACCCAAACTGATTTTCTTTTTTTTTTTAAGGACTACCAATAATTTCACGGTCTACTCTATACTTATACTGACTACTTACAACACTTACTTACACTTGCACGCTTGCACATGGTTACTTTCAACCGAGGGGATCAAATGGTTTCATGTTGTCAAATACGTGAAATCCAGTTTTGAGAATGCTCAAAAGTAGCATCCGATATAATTACTCCACAAAACCTGGTGACACTATGAGTGTGTTTTGCCGTGACTAACACCGATATTCTTAGTCGTGGATTGAACTTAAGTCGGACTTGACACGCCTACATTCCAGCTACAGTATGTTTATAATTTGACATAAACGCCCGTATAAACCCGACATAAACGGCATTTATGTCCAATTATAAAAAACTGCAGCTGTCAATATGTCTAATGGGGTGGAATGTAGGTGTGTCAAGTCCGACTTAAGTTCAATCCACGACTAAGAATACCGGTGTTAGTGTCGAGCTCCAGTAGTGTACGTAGCAAAAGACAAAGAAAGAGGTCAAACAGATTAGGCCGCACCAATGATATTTTAGTAAACAGATATGTTATGAGCGCGCAAATCGTGAAGACTAGAAAACGTCCTAATTGGGACGTATTGCCTTTAGTCTGTGTCATGCACGTCTACGAGTGATACGGTGCGCGCTGCTACGTAATTACCATCCAAAATGCCAACTTGTGTATTTAGAAAGTGTACCAATTATGATACCAAAGTTAATAAAACACAAGAGATCTCATACCACACTTAAGTACACAATATACTTCAATTTATTAATATATTTCAATTATTTTCCTAATATTCTGATATTTGGAGGTTAGAAAAAAGAAAGAGATGGAAAATACATTTTTTGTCGTAAGAACGACAAGGATGCGTGCACTCCGGACATAGAATAAAAGTACAGATGCGAATATTAGGCAGTAAAGTTATCTTTACAGCAGAGTTCTAGTTTCGCTTTTAATAACATTTCTTTATAATTTTGTTTGATATATTTATATATAAATTAAACATGTCTTATGTCGGAAAACAAAATATTAATAGCTTATCGTTACCCTAATATGTCACAGATAGTGTTAAAATAAAGCTACCATTGAGATCAGGCTTCAAGAATGGATCGCAATTGTTCGTAAACAAATAAATGAATCGTTTATAAAGCCTCCATTCCGCTCATAACAATAATCCCGAAATATAAAAGCTCTCTAAGAGGCAGAAAAGAAATAAATTGAATCTTTTCGAAGTGTATGATTATTTTTACAATATATATATTTATATACTGTGAACAGAGTATGTGAAGAGAATAGGGGCACCTGGAACATGGTCATTGGTGACTTTAACGCCAAGGTTGGAAGAAGACAAGAACTGGACAGCGACGACACTCTAGGTCAATTTGGCTTAGGAGACCGCAACGAACGAGGTGTTCGCCTAACGCAGTTTGCCTTCGGACAGAATATGCATATAACCAATAGCCTATTTTTAAAGAAACCACAAAGGCGATGGACCTGGGTCGCACCTAATGGTAACACACATAATATAATTGACTACGTTTTATCATCAGACAAACATATAATTAAAAACATTAGTGTAATCAACAGAATTAAGTACAGCTCCGATCACAGACAGATTCGCGCAAAAATTCGATTCAATTTCAAAATCCATCGAGCAAAATTGTTCATAAAACCATTAAAGAGGCTCTCAAAAGAGACACTTATAAACAACTTAGAACATTTTAATTTAGAATTATCAAATTATTTTAAGGACCTTAAAGTTGACGAAACAGGCGCAGAAGATCAGTACAGCAAAATAATTAGCGGAATTAACAATAGTTGTAAAAAAATAAAAAATACACCCAGAAATAGGAACAAATTAACAGCTCACAGCATTTATCTGATAGACAAACGAACTACGAAAGAAATTGGGTCTAGAGCATATATAACAATAGATAAAGAGGTCAAAAGAAGCGTTAGGAAAGATCTGAGAAATCTTAATACGCATTTAGTTAAAACAGCTCTAGAAAAACATTCATCTTTAAGGGTACTTAAACACGGAATAACCAAAGGAAAAGCTTGGATCAACAGTCTAATAGATGATGCAGGAGTAAAACATAGTACCAGAGAAAAAATCCTAGAAATTGCTACCAAGTTCTATAAAATGCTATATTCAGATAGCCCAGAACCCACTTTAAATACAGAATACCATCTTTCAGATGCCGTTTCCCCTATAACTGGGTATGAAGTTCACAGAGCACTTATTACCATGCACTACGATGGAAGTCCCGGGGAGGATGGAATACCCACCGAAGCACTCAAAATCGGCTCCACCACCTTGTTGCGTCACCTTACAAACCTTTTCAACACCATTCTGGAATCGGGAAAAATTCCCAAAACTATGTGCCATTCCAATATAATACTTCTGCATAAAAAAGGCGATAAAAGCGATATCAGCAATTACCGTCCCATCAGCCTAACATCACACATCTACAAAGTATTTATTAAAGTCATTCATAATTGTATTGACGGAAAGCTGGACAAACATCAGCCACCAAAACAAGTCGGATTCAGGACCTTCAGACACTAAACCAGATTTTAGAAAAATTCTCAGAATTCAACAAACCACTATATTTGGCCTTCGTAGATTATTATTATTATTATCGTTTATTTCAGGCATTAACCCATATATCTCAGTTTACATAATTATTATATTGATAACATACATACATAACAGATTATACAAAAGCATTCGACAGCATAAAACATCCCGAAATCTTCAGATATTTGTAAAAGCAAGAACTTGAAACACAGTATATCGATCTTATTAAAAACATAATATGTTTTTAATAAGATCGATATACTGTGTTTCAAGTTAATTTAATAAAGTCTGCAGGACCTTGTTTTCGAATACAAAAAGGTGTTAAACAGGGTGACCCGCTCTCTCCCAAATTGTTTACGAGCACACTCGAGGAGGTATTTCAGACACTGGCAGCCCCATGGAAGACCAAGGGCGTTGAAGTTGGCAGTAAGAAGCTGTCTAACCTTAGATTTGCCAATGACATTGTCCTCTTTGCTCCTACAGCTCTCGAACTATAGAGCATGCTCCAAGACCTGAGCACGGCTAGCCTCAAGGTGGGACTCGCGATGAATCGATCAAAAACGAAAACTATGACTAATAGCACTAAACGTAGGGTTGAGGTAGATGGGCAGGAAATAAACTATGTCGATGAGTCATACTTGAGCCAGTTAGTTTCTTTCGAAAACAGGCAGGAAAAGGAAATCGATCGCCGAATCGACAACGCCTGGAAAAGCTACTGGTCCATGAAGATGCAAATGAAGGGAGATTTGCCGATCTCCTTGAAGCGCAAACTCATCGATATGTGTATCCTGCCCGTCCTAACCTACGGTGCTCAGACCTGGTCACTCACCGAATCGCAAAAGTCCCGCCTTGGAGTCTGCCAAAGAGCAATGGAGCGCAGCATTCTGGGTGTACAGAGAGCAGATAAAATACGAAACACCACGCTGCGCTCAAAAACCGGAATTACAGACGTAGGCAAAAAGGCTGCCAGGCTCAAATGGGATTGAGCGGGTCACGTGAGCCGTATGCATAATGACCGCTGGGCAAAGGTTTCAGCACGATGGATGCCTGAGGATGGACGGCGCCGCCGAGGCCGGCCTAGAAAGAGGTGGCGAGATGATTTAGACGTGCATCTCGAGGGCTGGTTCGAGGTGGCGCAGGAGAAGAGTACCTGGAAGGATATGGGGGAGGCCTTTGCCCAGCAGTGGGACATTCAAGGCTGTTGAAAAAACAAAAATATATGTATATATTTCTTTCTTTTTAAAACGTGTTTTATTTTTCTCCTACCTACCTTTTAATAGTGTTTATTCGTTGCATACGCACAAATTCTGTACACGCGGTTTGTACTTTCTGCCTAGTTAATTTGTTAGTCTATGATGCCAACGTGCGGTGATTGGTGGCCCGAATAATGTTTGTTTACATTCACGTGCAATTGACAACGTCTAGCTGTCACTTTTTTTCTTATTGTTTTTATCAAGCTATCCTTTTTCTATCCTTTTTACTTGTAGTGAAATGTAAAATGAATGAAAAGTGTGTATGTGTGCTGCCTCTCGGCGCGGAACACTTTTTTCTGTTGTTTTGTAAGTGTATAACATATCTGTTTATTAGAATATCATTGGTCCGCACCTAATTTTCTTTTTCTATCCACCCGCATTCTCCAGTCAACCCGCGATCATGATGGCGCTTGACAGTGTGGAAATATCGGGAGCTCAAAATAATAAACAATCACGAAAGATATCCCCTATGTGACGGTATAAGTTCAGCTAGGAATCTTAAAGTTCTTTTTCTGAAATCATCTATCTGTATAATTTACATGTTTGGAAATTAAATTGCAAAGGCAGGTTACTATGAGCCTTTTGTACCAAACTAAAAACCTTTCAACAGTGATGAGACGTATGACGTATGCCATACGAAAGCTCATGATGTACCTTACACTTCATTCTATGGCAGCTAAGTTCAAATCATACATAATAATATGTAAATATGTGTACGATCCTTTTTGGCCTAGAACTCTGGAACGAATATTTCAACAGTGAGATTTCCGCAGCATCCGGGTACTGGAAGCCAATCCCAAAATTGTTGGGAAAATGCAATGATTTTAGATGTGAGCCCAGAAATATTTATGTATTTGAGTGTTCCCAGGTCACCATGAACGGCTACCCCCTGGAGAACACGAAGCGAAAGCAACATGTCGGCTATGGGCCCTACTACTTGGTACGTAGCACTCAAGATGGACGCGCCAGGAAAGCCCGCGAAATTGTTTTTTTTTTTTACGTTTTTGGCAATTTGCAGGTCAGTGTCAGGTTGTTTGTTGATGAAAAATGAGTCGCGCCAGTAACACGTATGGAGTTACAGAATTATAACCATTCAAATCATCAACATAACCCTCTAAGTTCATTAGTCCCTATTCTGTAACTATTTCATGAAAAAGTCATTCTTGGGGGGGGGGGGTTAAAATAACTTAGCAATACAACCCGGTATTGATGATTTTAATGATTGTGAACGTGTTACTGGCGCGACTCATTTTTCATCAACATACAACCTGACACTGACCTGCAAATGGCAAAAAACGTAAGAAAATTTGATTTCCATCTTGCACCGCGTGTCCTATCACGTGCGCACCTGTTCACCTACTCACTGCATCTGTGAGAAGGGTTCGCGTGGCTGAGTTTTGGGCTAAATTTGAACTTTTTGCTATCGATTACGTCAAGAAGAAGTCTTCTGTTATTCGAACATAATTCTGTTACACAAAAAGTTTGAATGTCGTTTGTGTTATGTATGGCCAGTAACATATTGTTGATGCCCTGTCACGTCGGTGGGCTATGACAGGTGATGCTGTTGTCATGTCTGTCTCTGTTAAACCGAGTTACTAAAGTCAAAAGTTTAAAGTTTTATTCAATGAGGTTATATTTTACTAGAGGAGCAGTTTCATACTAACAACTCTCAGAAAAACGTAGCCACTTACGAATTTAAAGTCGTAGCTTTGAAACCGATACATAAATTATGTCATCTGACAAAATAATATGTTTGTCTCATTTCTTGTACCGTCAAACTAATGACGTTGGAAAGTGACAAGACATTGTTATCGGAAGAACGGCCAGAGTTGCCAATGATCAACATAATTTCCCCAGAATGAATGAAGGTATTTATTGAATCAATTACTATGAAAGGTTGTATCATGCAACTTTCAATTAAAAATTAAAGAAATAGATGAATGGATGGATTAGGTAGAAAAGAAGAATGCGTAAACGTAAATATTTTATTTTAAGACTATTAAAATTGTGTCAAATAACTGTTGTTCAAAATGGAATGATATTATTTCTGGTTACGACAATAAGTACACAAAATAAATTTCAAATTCTAAGTACCTAAAATAAATTTAAACTACATTCTTTTTTTATTCTTAATCGTTTTGTAGACTTTAAAAATTGAAAAACCGACTACAAAAAAGATGAATTCTTTTTTGTAGTCGGTTTTTCACTTTTTAAAGTATATTTCAATTAAAGTACCTTCGACATACACGTGAATGATACCAAACAGACTATAAAAATAATTCAGACTTACAGGAACATACTTTCGTCATTCACTAAACTCCCAAGAGTCTGGTAAAATCAAAATCGTTTTTACTGGTAACACTGATGACATTAAAAATGTTTGAAAATTTGGCTTCGTTTCGTAATGTTTTTTTTTGTGTTATTCTGAAGATAATTTTGCTAACTTACTTGTGTAATGTAACACCACATTCTTTATTCATAATTTGAGACCGTGACTTACAAATTTTAACGGCACATTTCCCCATTTCGATATTTTTTTAGTTCTCAGCAATGTCTCACATGACGTTAACTTGACAACTGAAGGCAGATATGGCTATGGCCATTTACGACGTGGCAACGCTTTGGCGGCGATAACTGCTGATCTAGTAAATATAACATCATTGGTTTTATTCATCACATATTTCACTGTCGACGAGGATAAAAAAAGGAGGAAGCGTGCAAAGAAATTCTATACAAAATGTCGATTGGAAAATTGACCGAATACAAGTTCGGGTGATTGGACCATGTATGTGGAACGTATGGAGATGTTCCTGATGGTCAATCGGGTGAAGGAAGAATTTTGGCTATCTATCTTGATTGCGGCTATGGGTGACGAAGCTTATGAACTGATAAGGAATTTAACAAGTCCGGTCAAACTTAGCGGAAAAACGTATGAAGTGGTGAAGCTAATGGCGGATCATTTACAACCCAAGCCGTCGTTCATGGCGTTTTCACTAAAGAAGAAAGAATTATTACGATTCCATAATACATATCTGAACTTAAAAAAATGACAAAATTTTGTGAATTTAAGTCCGTTTTGAAAGATAACTTACGGGACCAGTTAGTATGCTGTTTGCGAAGCGAATCAGGCAACGATTATTTTTGGAAGAAAATCAAAAATATGCAAACGCAGTTAAAATTCCATGCGCTATGCAAGCGGTGGGAAGAGATGCAGCGGCAGTTGAAGAGACGGTTGGAAGGAACAGTGACTCTGGCGGTAGCGGTGACACCACGGCTGGAGCACTGCAGGCGTTGGCGCCTACGGGCGTCGGGTAGTCGGGGCCGCCGAGGGCGTGGTGGAGCACGCATGCTACCGGCGCGCGCATGGAAGGAAACCAATGATCTGAAAAATTACTGTTCGGCTTGTGGATCTTTGGATTACCAGAGCGAAGGATGCAGATACTCTCGGTTTGTCTGCGGTAGGTGTAGACAGAAGGGACACCTGCGTCGGGTATGTCCTATGCTTCCAGGAGGGAGACAGCCGTGGGACCGCTTTTACGCCAACAACATGTTGGCGCAGGTGCAGGAGCCGGGGCTGTCAATCAGTCAAACCTCGGGGACCAGTCAGGGGAGGATGAGTCTCCTTTGTCAGACGAGGAGGACTAGGAGCCGGTAGAAGATCTACATCAACTTAGCTCGAATAGCATATAAACCGGTGAGCTTAACTGTTTTTGTATCAAACTCAACTATCCATGGAGATTGATACGGGATCTATAGTATCATGCATTAGTAAAAAAAAGTATGATCAACGGTTCAGCCATAGACCTTTGGCTAACTCTAATTTAGTGTTTAGGTTCTGTGATGGTACTATTACAAAACCAATAGGGGTGTTTAGACCAATGGTGACGTATTGTAATAAGTCCAAACAATTGTAATTGAGGGTGGTTCCATCTCATTATTAGGTCGACAATGGCTTTCAGAACTAGGCATTAAAATCCCTTTGTACCAAAATATGGTCACAAGGCGCACAGAGGAGAAAAACAGTACTATTTCAAGTACTGAACAATTAACACTATTACTTCACAGATTTAAGGATCTGTTTACGGAGGGGCTGGGTCGGTTCACGGGAGGCAAGGCTCGGTTACGATTACGCGAGGGAACAACGCCCGTGTACTGCCGCGCACGGCCACTACGTGAGCGCGTCGACGCTGAGCTGGAGGACATGCGGCGCGCCCGCGCCGGTGTCATCGAGCCCGTGGACAGTACGGACTGGGCTACTCCACTGGTACCGGTACGTAAGGCTGATGGTGGACTCCGTATCTGTGCTGACTATAAAATAACTTTAAATCCAGTACTATTGGTCGACAAATATCCTTTACCACATATAAATGACCTACTAGTTAAATTAACCTTTCGTTTGCCGAGTATATAGACACAATTAAAAACCTATTGTGTCTCGCGTGGATCTACGTTCCCGGCACACGAAGGGTTAAACGGGGCTAAGGTATTTACAAAAATTGATTTAACACAAGCATACAATCAAATTGAATTGGATGTACCTGATAATTGTACAGTTATAGTTGTAGTTAGTTAGTTGTTGTTATTGTAGTTATAGTTGTTACTCACAAGGGCCTTTTTAAGTATAATAGATTAGTTTTCGGTTTATCGTCAAGTCCCGATATATTCCAACGAATTATGGCGAATCTCCTTAATGATATTCCAAACGTAGAACTGTTTCTCGATGACATTATTATAGGATCACCCAATGTTAGGGAGCATTTAGTTATTTTAGAGAGAGTTTTAGAGCAGTTATATCATAACGGAATGAAATTAAAGGAAAATAAGAGTATGTTCATGACTTATGAGGTTAAATATTTGGGATATATCATCTCTGCCGAAGGAACTAAAGTAGACCCAGATAAAGTGAAAGGTATATTAAATATACCCCGCCCGGATAATATTACCGATTTGAGGGCCTTTTTAGGAACAATCAATTACTATGCATAAGGTCATGTTTCATTTTCGGCCATAAGATGTACATTTATCGAAAAAGTGGAAAAAATACCACGAATTTAGAAAAAATATTCTTTCGAGGATTTAAACCTGATTTGTTATGCATGAAAAGTAATAGTTTTTCAATAATTGCCATATTCTATTCAACATGGCGTCTTACTGTTTTCATAGTCTGCTTTCGTTCTGAAATCATGTCACATAAAAACATAATATCACGTCGATGAAAAACATGAAAAGTAAGTGTTCTTGTAATAAATAATAATTATTATACTATACTCTTATACATAATTTTGCGACAACCGCAAAACTGACGCAGCCAACTCTCATCCCCCGGGATAAGGTCTGGCAGCGTCAGTTTCGTGGACAGTATAAATGGGTATCTGGGACGGTTACTGAGAGAATGGGAACCACCGATTATAAGGTATAGTAGATGCTTTAGGTAGGGAATTCAACAAACATGTGGATCAGCTTAAACAACGGATACAGAGTTCATTAATCTGTCCTTCTTCCTTTAGCCCGCTTAGCGAGAGGTCGGAAATCGTTGAGGTAACTCAGGAACAAGGAGCGCCTAGTCCGCGGTGCGATGGTTCAGCCGCAGCGACTACACATCCGGATGGTGGAGATCGAGAGACTTTCGAGGACTGTGTAGGACAGCAGATTCAGAGCAACACTCAGCCTTCCTTGCTTACTCCTGAGCCGCCCCAGCCTCACCCCGTTCGTCAATGCCAGATTCTTAAGCCAGCTAAGTTCTGATGAGGGAGGGATGTTAAGTTTCTTGCGTTTGTATTAGTTATAAAGTCGTTTTAAGTTTATTTTGTCTGAGTTGTAAGTTTTATAAGTCTGTTATTTACTGTAGAAATTTATAGGGGTTCTAGATTAAGGGTGGGGATGTAATGTACGGCCAGTAACATATTGATTAGATGACATGACAGGGGTCATGTCGGTGGGCTGTGGCAGATGATGCTGCTGTCATGTCTGTCTCCATTAAACCGAGCTACTGAAATCATCTAGTTTTATTCATATATCTAAGTTTGTTTGTATTTTATTCATCTTTGATTAACAACATGTGTAAAAAAAGTAATTTTGTAAACTAAAATACCCTACTGAAAAGCAAAAAAACAAGCGCATTTAGAAGCAGACACATTATTGTGAAGAGTTTATGATGTCCTGACTGACAAACTGACTGATGTTGGTCTAAGTACGATACGGTACTTAGTCTAAGTAAGGTATATAAACTAGAAGTGAACCTATCAAAACGGAACTCGACCTATTTTTTTTTAAGTCCCAAAATCACCTACTGTCATCAGACCAATCATCACATACTCCTCTTTAGTTTGATGATCCACCTGAGCACAGTCCAGAAAGATCTCGAGAAGCTACAAAGATTTCATCCACTGCCACTTTACAGGGAATGGGGTTACCACCTTGTCGTAAGAAAGGAGGCGACTCTAGCTATTTTCAGGCTCGAAGTATCCGGCACCCTAAGTAAAGATTCCAGAATCAAACATACACGCATAAAAGATGATGCAATCAAACAACAGCATGATGGCATCACCCAGCGACAGAACCCTGAAGACAGTTTCAAAAACACTACAACATAGAGCTCATAGCGGAGATGCGTGACTACTTATGTCCAAAAGATCTAAGAATCGAAACTGATGGATCAAAGGCCAACGACGGGATAGGTGTCGGAGTCTTCTCCGACGACCTAAACATTAAAATATCCAGACCCCTGGGAATGCTCTGTCTATCAAGCTGAGTGTGTAGGCATTGTAATAATAATAAATAATAAACCATTTATTTCAGGTAACAAAGACCCATAGATAAATACCTTAATCTAAATATACATACTAATAACATTTTGTGTTAGTATTAGCAACTAACAAACGGCACACGGTTACTTATATTCGTATACTCTCCGACAGTGCCTCAGTTCTTCAATCCTTAAAAAGCAACCAGATCACGTCGAGACTAATACTAGAATGCCTTAATGTCCCAGAACGAGTTACGGTACTAAACCTCAATACGGTGACACTACAATGAAAGGACACAGTGGATCACTTGGAGACGATGCAGCTGATGAACTCGCCAGAAGGGGATCCAGCACAAAAGCCTTCGGACCCGAACCCATTGTGCCCATTCCTTTCAAGCACCTAAGGAGTTGGTTAAAGGATCACACTCAAACACAAGCGAGAAAATGGTGGACCTCAACACCAGGGTTAAGGCAATCCAAGGAAGCTATACCATCCTTCGATACGAAACTGACCAAGCGCCTTCTGCACCTGGACAGAGATGGCCTACGACTGGTGGCTGGGACCATCACTGGACATGAACAAACACTTCCACACCCTAGGTATCACTGACAGTCCGCTGTGCAGAGCGTGCATGGAGGTGGAGGAAACGGTAGCGCATGTACTCCTCGAGTGCATCGGCGTCACCAAGATCCGCGAGGAGACTCTTGGAACACCGAGATCACTTGTGGATGTCCTGAGAAGACTGGGAAGTTTGATCTGCTTCTGGAGGGAGGTGGGCTGGTTGGAGTAACGGCCACTATAGCTCATGCACAATGATCCACTTTAGGGACTAAGTGCGGAAACCAAACCCTTAACATAGAACATAGATCATAGTCTAAGTACGACTTACGCTATTAGGTGGTATAAGTTAGGAGACCAAGCGCCTTAGTCGTGTCGAAGTATTAAAAGAAATGCCACTGGTTATGCAAGTAAGTATATATTATGTTGCAGCTCGAACCCAGCTCGGTGACTATCAGCATCAGGAGGTACATCTCGCTGTACGAGGGCGTCTACCAGGGCGTTTTCACGCTGGGCGCAGACCAGGTCACCAAGACTTTGATGGAAATCGGGTGCGTAGTGAATGGTGTCATTGAACTAACGCGGTGACTATCTTCATGAAAGCTTAGATTATTTGGGAGGTTTATGAACGCAGGTTCACACGAAATATCAGTTTATTTGTGTAAACTTTACAGATGTGATGTTTGTTGAACACACACGCAACATAACTTAAACGGCTATAAGTGCAATACTTTTTTGTCTTTGTGTTTAGATATTGATACACTTCAAGTTTGTAGAATTTTGTTAATTTTAGACAATTCATATGAACATCCTATGTAAATGTATTGAACACCAAACACAATGCCACCTCGCCGGGGTAACGCGCGGAGTCAAGTGTGTGACATACAGTTGTTACGTTTTGCAGACCCGACGCGGCTAAGCACCACGACAGCGGGCGCAAACACGAGAACCAGAACAACGTGCCGGAGACAGAGTCCCTGTCGGAGGCGGCGGGAGGGGATAGACGGAAGGAGGCGCCCCTGCCCGATGGCGAGCCAGAAAGGAAACATTTGTCTCCTCCCCGGACGCGCCGCAGTGCAGCTGACGCGGAAAAATCGACCCCGTAGGGCGAAAATTCGCTAAATCCGAAAATGAGTTACCCATGTCATTAAAGCCTACAATGTGATTTAAATGTTTCTCTAAATATCTAGCAAACCGTAAACTTTGCAGGTGCTTTCGTTTTTGTTTTACGAGATGTGAAAAGTAAGCAAGTCTAGGGGAGAGTGGGGTAACTACGAATACCTAAGCGGGAATGCGAATTGAGCAAAACCAGTTTAAGAAACGGATCATATTTATTTAAGCTTACCATTAAGTTTAACAAATCAGTCACAAACTCCCATTGGCAATTTTAATAAAAATCTAATCATTAATTGAATATTCAGGACAAAAACAAAACCCTTGGTGTTCGGAATTATCCAACGTGCGTGGGGTAATCGAACGCACCTTAGGGCAATCACGGGTACTGTGGGGTAACCTTGGATACACTGGTCTTGTTACGAATAGAATATTGTAAATTAAAATAATTAAGTGAAAAAATCACCGACAAAGCCTCTGGATTTGCTTTCACCACTGGTGCACTTCTCGTGCACCCAGGATATACATATATAGCACATGATTCAGTCTTCCTTAGGCGGATGATATTATTTATCATCTTTGGTTTTGTTATTTTTCTTCAGTACATTATCAATTTCGAACTGCTTCAGATTCCTCATTCCTTCTTACTTTTAGCTTCTAGCAGCTTGTTTTTTCTTCTTCTTCTTGCTTCTTCTTCCTTTTCTTTTGCTGCTTGTCTTCTCAAATGTCTTTCTGCTTTCTTTAAGTAGACATAACAGACTTTTGATATAATAGTTTTGAGCACAGAGTAATCAATAGCTGCTTTACACGGTGGTATTTTACTATTTTTCACATCCTCGATGTCTTTTTAAAAATGTAAAAGTTTATATTTTTATTTTAGTCTTTCAAATGCAATTATTTCATGGCATCTAAAAAGAAAAATAAATGTTAAATAAGTATATATAAAATGTAAATATGCACGCTGAGTAATTTTCAATTAAAAAAACACCAAAAAACACTTTCGTAACTATATTATTATAGTAGATGACGTTTCGGGGTGTAGGCGAACGATCGAGATTACCCCACTCAATTCATTCGCAATTTCCCCACGGATTCAAATTAAAGAAACAGAATTCATCTTTGAGGTACTATTAGCATAACGCAAAATATAATACTTGTAAAATACTCTTTGACTATGATGTATATAAAATACAATGGAATTGTATTATAAACGTAATTACTACTACAAGAAAGCTTTCAAGCAAAAAATACAATTATAACAAAAACTTACGATCGACTTATCGTGAACAAGGAGCGCGGCCACACTATACATCTGTTTGTTTGGCACTGAGCAAGGGCTCCGCTCACTTCAGCGACTCCGTTCGGGCTTACCCCGCTTTCGCGATTATCCCACTCTCACCTACCCTTTGGACCTCAAAGGATTATGGAAGAATTAACTAATTTATTTAATGATTATCGTTACATTTTACTAATATTAACAAAACACGAGACTAAAGTGAGTTAATTACTTTTTCTTTTGAATTATCAATGCAAGCAAACGCCTTAAGGTAGCGTTAACATCAATAAATTGATTTAGTAAGTTTTTAAAATTATTAATTAAATTCACCCTGTCTATTTATCTCTGGAAATTTTTATTTCCGCACTAGTTGTGATAAATGTAAAAAATCCACGAGTGTGAAATATCTACTTGAATAGCATGTTGGACCTAACCGTAGTGCGATAAGAGTCAGTTTTCGAGGGAGTGAATTGAAAGTCGGATCTAGTACTGCACTGTACAGAAACAGTATTATTAATATATATAAATTACCAAAATGTATAAGGAGTGAAGATAATGTCCGCAAATTCAAAAGTAAATTGTATTTATTTCTTATAGTTAAGACGTATTACTCCATCAAAGAATTTTTAAATGATAAAATATGACATTACCAAACCCTTTAATATAATTTAACATTGACATGCATGTAAAAATAAATTGTTATTGATCATTACTTGCATTGTATTACGGGCTGGTTTCCGCAACTCCACGTCCAAGCCCGTATTTTACGTATTTTATTTTGACGTGCATGTAAAAACAAGTGACAATTCATTAATTATGTAATAATAATACATTTAATTCACATTATTTACTCGAACTTGACTTTGTATTGAATATATTCAGACTTATTACTAAAAACTAATATTTTTACACCAATTTTATATACATATATAAAATAGTTGTAATAATATTATAATAGGTAGTAGGACATAGAGCTCGACTAAAATGTAAACATAAGACCTTTTTATAATATCTTTGTTCACAAATAAAGATTGATTTTGATTTGATAAAATGTATCGTCCATTCATTGTGTTATACTTCGAACAATTGATCATAAAATCTCATGGTGTCGAAAACAGCTTGATCTTTTTTCCATTCTTTGTTTTATTTCTGCATGTCTCTCGCATGTTTTTTCTATGGGGGCAGACAAAAACCAAATAACGCCACCAACATCGATCCCTACACATTTTGCTTCATCTACACACATCTGGTCATACACGCTCGCCGGTTGTGTGTATTACGATCAGCGTCAATGTGCTCACTTATATGTATACGACTTCTAGGGTGAATCTTCCCGGCGTCTTTACTTACATCTGCCTTCTGTGTCTTTTAACGAAGACGACCCGAATGGCGCAGCGGCAGTGAGGCTGCCTTACGTCCTTAGGGTCCCGGGTTCGAATCCCGGTAGGAGCAAATGTTTGTGTGATGAGCATGGACAATTGTTTCCGAGTCATGGATGGTTATATGTATAATAAGTATGTATTTACAAACAAAAAGTATCTATGTAGTAGTATCAACTATCTGGTGTCCACGACACAAGCCTCGTTGCTTAGTGTGGCACCTAGATGGCGCTGTGTGTAATGTCCAGCGATATTTATTTATTTATTATTTATTTAATTAGTCACCTTTCATTCATCAACATAGGTGTTGGTGAGAGGATGAATGAAAGGCTACTTCACCAACAGAGAGAGAGAGAGTAAACCATTTAAGCACGACCGTTCTAGTTTTTGTCAACATGATATATCTTCTTATACAGCTAGTTCTTATCACATCATTCCTCAATCTATCATTAGTTTTGTCCATTCCATTCCATCATCTGCCTAGCCTTTTCCCAACTGTTTCGGGGTTGGCTTCCAGTGATCACTATGGGCCCTATCAGAATACCAGCGCTGTGACGTTTTTATTTTAATCTTACAGCACCAAGCTGAGATTTGAGACCTTTTGGCCTCGTACAGGACCAATTTCGTTTGGTTTTGTTTGTTTTAATTTTGTTGTACTGTTAATTTAACCAATTTTTTGTGTTTTGTCCTGTGTGTGTGCGGGCTAATAAATACTTGTTCTTTCTTTATTTCAGTGTAAACGGATGCAGCTTAATGCCAGTATTTTACATTGAACGACTGCCTATCTGACCTCCATAACTCGGTTAGAAGTGGGTAATACGGTATCGCTTGGTAAGACTGGTTGTCAGACTACTTGTAACGACGGCCAGTGACCTACAATTGACAGCCAAGCCCACAGATATCCTGCCAGGGTTGCGGGACTGTTCGAAAGAGATACCGCGGCCCTGGAACACAAAAGGCAAAGGAAGGAACATGGATGGGTTTTAGTCAGTAAAAGTCTGACACTCCCTCCTGCTCAGCCCAGAGCGGGACCCCTTATTTGATGATTTCCCATCGGTAAAAAAAAATAAAAAAGACCACAGATATGTAGATATACATAGATAACGCAAGAGCACCACTTCGCGTGTTACTGTGTGGCCGCTGTCGCAACAAGATAATAAGTTAAACAAAACCGGCCAAGTGCGTTTTGGGCCACGCACAATGTAGGGTTCCGTAGTTGCCCATCAAAATATGTGGAGTTGCCTCCGTACGATGATTTTTATTGTAATAATAATGACAAACTTACATTTGCAGTTGAAAAATCCGTGCTCCCATACATTACGTTTGGGAAAATATGTTATCCAAGTACATTTTATAAGTTGGTCGACTATTACTCGTAAATTTGTAAAGCCTACTTAGCTGTGATAGTTTTTCTTTTAACTTCGTTATTACCACCGTGAATTTTTACACACAACCTAACACAACTGTCAAGCTGGTAGAGTGTGCGGACACTCGAATCTAACAAAAATTTGCATTTTAAAGCTTAATATTTCACAAACGAATCCCTTAATCGAAAAATTATTTGAACAAACATGCAATATTTTTTAAAGACCTATCCAACGACAGCCCACACTATGGGGTACGTGAGAAAAAAAATCCCTGCTTAACGTGTAGGTACTGGAGATAGCCCCTTTGGCATGATTACTACTAGAGGCTATACTGGCACAGCGTATATTTTTGGCAGATAAAGGGCAATTTTCTGCCAAGCAATAGCCAATTACTGGCAGTGGTACTGACATGAATATCCCTGCAGCTTTCAGTACGCAGCAAAATAGTCCCTTCCTTCCATGGTTCCTTCCGTTGGTTCCTTCAGTGTTTCCAGTTATGCTGACCTTGATGATCAATATTCCCGGAGGCAAACATTTACCTGAAATAGTCATGATTGCGCAACGACTGGATTCTTCTGAGACGTCCACTTGACATGGAAAACCAGAAGCATCTACACACAACTGTTCCATTGTGTGCAAATAAAGAGATACAGTCACTATTTATCCTGGCTGATCAATGAGGAGGTTTATGTCGTTATGTCAATATCGGTCAAGTGAGCTTTGCAGCATACGTCCATACTATCGATTTCTAGGCGAAAGTTCAATTCCCCACGGCTGGTAACCAGAGCACCTGAGAACACTTTGAGCGCCACGGTTGTTGGTGTGACCTCTAACTCCAGCAGTTTTGCAACTTGAATATTGAGTAAATTCACCTGCCTGCCAGTGTCGAACAAACTTCACGAAAGTACCATTCACTTTAATTTGCAGTTTTTATTATAAATGTCACTATAAATAAATAATATCTAAAATACAAGTGACTGCTCAAACATCAGTGTAGCCCTGGCTCTTGTACTAGGAGTTCCTGTATCACAAGAGCCAGACCTCTCCATTTACAGAGAACATAAAAAAACACGATAGACAAAAATATTAGATACAATAATATAAGATATGACATGCATTAAACTTAAAACTATAATTCAGCACCTGTTAAATATCCTTGATAACACCAACTTCACTGGTTTTTGAATTGTATACCGCTTTTTTACCCGACTGCGCGAAGCAAAGGAGGGTAATGTGTTTATCAGTCTATGTATGTATGTATGTTTGTTTCTATGTGGCGTTCTAGAGACCAAATGCGTAGGCCGATTTGATAATTCTTACGTCAATCGATTTGTCTTAACCTTGCGAGTGTCACTAAAGACATGACAGTAATCAAAATTCACCACAGCGACAATTTTAACAATCAAATCTTCCCAAGGGGAATAAGGAAGAAATATTTTGATAATAATTTCACGCAGACGAAGGTCGCGGGGAATAGCTAGTAAGTTTTACATAAAAGATGCTTCAAAAGTCATATTCAGTCAAAAAAATAAAAAAAACTTAATTGTCCTCCTCGGAAAACTCGCAGCTCGCAACATTGTTTGGTAAAATTTGAATGGGCCCCGACTGTGAGTCGTTCTGTTCTGCATTAGAATTTATGATTTGTTTTATGTGTGTATCGATTATAAAACTATTTCGATTGTGTAGTTATTTAGTATTACTTAACAGAATTCTAAACTACTGGGCTTGTTTCTTTCTTTTTAGATTTAATTTAAGTTAATTTTTTCACGTATTTTTAGAAATTTGTTTTTACGCTGTCGGGTTTTTTGTTTTTCTTTAATTTTTTTTTTTTGAAGTAGCTGCTCTGGTCTGGTTGGGGACAGTCACATATAAGTGTCCCGTTTTCTTACAGCGAGGACACGGAAGAATCTCTGGGTTGACAGGTACTGACTTCTCAGCTGGTCGCCCCATATCCATTTGAGTGCGGTCGGTAGCCGGTATGTTTATGAAACATAATTATGTGTGGCGGGTTTGAAATCATGTACTGAAAACGTGGTAACCGTTTGTGCGCCGACGTTCCTTCCATTCTATATAAAAAGGTCGATTATACCTTACAAAAAAAATGAATGTTGAAATACTCTTAACGATCGACGCGTGGAATCAGCTGTTCACTTCCTGCCTAGCTACAGAGTTCATCGAACTCGTCGTCGCACTTGCCGATCTCTACGTGAGTTTTACCACGGTAACGATACATTGCGTATGAGGTAATGAAACAAATAAAATTTATTGGATTCCCATAACATTCCTGCGATAATTTCTTGTACCGGTCATCTTAGTGTGATATACTGAATTCACCTCATCAGTCTGTGGAGGGCTGTCCCTTGCATCCTGCTGTATAAATTATAATTATAAACATAACATCACGCCTTGTAAACCCCGAAGAGTTAGGTCAACAGGAAAGTACCTAACATTTCGCCACTTATGTTAAAGTCCCATAAAATAGGGGGCGAGCCTATTGCCATCAACTGGTCACAAATCCAGACTCCGTAGCCACGGAGTAGTTTTTAATTTAGTAGCAGCCGCTACTAAATTAAAAACTACTCCGTGTAGTTTTTAGTGTTTCCTAGTAAGTACAATTGAATGTTATCGTTAACGCAGGTGTGTCTAAAAGAAGACGCAAACAAACTAAAAAAAAACGCACACTGGGTTCCGTAGCACCAAACAGAGAACTACAACACTAACACACACTATGAAAAGCAAATTTAGTTTTGCTGTTGAATGTAAAACAATACCACATATGAATGAGCCTTCCAAATATAACAAAAAAAATATATTTTGATTTATTATTGTAATGAAAAACAAAGTTACTGCTGCAGTTTGATGAAAAAGTCCCTTAACTCAAAAATTAAATATCAAATCTTATTCAAACCAATTTTGGTTGAAAGTTTTATTTACGTTCTACAATCCTACATTTTTCAGAATTTTCCTCCTCTTGCTTTATAAATTAAAGGGGGGACACACACATTTAACCATTTTGGAAGTATCTATCTTTCAAACGATTGACTTTGATAAAAAATGGTTTGATGAACCTCAATCTCATTTTTAAAAGACCTATCTATAGACACGCCGCACGTATAGGTTTGATGAAAAAAATATTTTTTAGCTTCAGTCCCATGTATGGGGAAAAAATAAAGATAAAGGGGGGCTCCCCTTTATCTTTATTTTTCTATAAAAATCGTAAAGCAGTTTACAAAATACATCTACTTAGGTACTAAGTTTCAACTGTGTAGTCATAATATGTAGTGTAGTTTCGGAATAAAGTGGCTGAGACATACACGGACAGACAGACAGTAATGGTGAATCTATAATGGTTCCGTTTTTTGCTATTCGGCTACGGAACCCTAAAAACCCGTTTTTTCTGCTTTATTATGTGCGGGATTGGCCAGAGAAAACCGCACGTTAAGAAAAGTGGAAGGCTATGGGGGAGGCCTTTGACAATATGGGCTAGTAAAAAATAAGACAAAATATTCTGTAAAGTTCTCAACAAACTCAATCCATGCGAGCTTGAGTGGCCAGGTGTTGCCAGTGTGAACAAACGAACTCCTTTAAACGACCTTTTAATAATGTGGGAGCAGTCAAAAACTTGTTCTGTCCTAAACAAATGACATAACAGAAAGAATTAACAACCACTGGATGCGACAGAAAAGGAAAAGACAAAGTTAAAGTCAAGTCAAGTCAGTCAGTGGCAAAGTCATCATCGTCATCTGTCTAGTCTTGTTCCCAACTATGTTGGTGTCAGCTTAAAGTCGTGCCGGGCGCAGCTGCACCATTATTTTACTTCGCGTGACTGAAATACTTACCGGTATTACACCACTCTGCATGTTGTGGCGCTGCACCCAACTTGGTTAAGGAACGGGCTAGGCCAATGATAAGTTTTCTTTCTTTATCGGATGGTTAGTGCATAACCTGGTGTCGGAGTTTTTATGCCGCACATGGGCCTCTGACTGGGCTTTACAGGGTGTAACAGGACCCTTCACGAAGCCGTCAACCAAGCATTATAAACATCAAATTAAGTAACTTTACGCCAAAATTATTGCTGGGAAACGACTTTTTTTTGGGGTGAAAATCATGTTTTACGGTAGGATTCAAAGTAACGCACTCAAAACATTGTGCTGATGGGTGAATTGAATAGTATGGGGGTCGTGTAGATGTTTAAAGTAAAAATCTTACAATAAAAACATGTATTTAAAAAAACTAGTGAAAATGTTGGAACTTTGACCCCCAATATCTCCGTAACTAGAAGGTTCTCAGGTATGGTCTAGAACAAAAAAATGATCGCAAAATGATTGCTTCGTTAAGGGTCTTGTTATGCCCCTTATCTACCAGGCATGCTGGTTTCCTCACGATGTTTTCTTCACCGAAGCAAGTGGATAATTACACTAAACTCGCATGAATCCGAAAAATTAGAGGTGCGTATCTAGGGTTCGAACTCGAGACCTGTGACTTGTCAGTGTTAACCCAACGGTCACACCAATAGACTATCAATGACAGACATACCGACAAACTTAGTTTTTTTTTTTAATTTCATTCATTCTTCTTTAACGTCCTCCTGACACATCTTTCATCTATAACCCCTTGTCCCTCTAACTAACTAATCGTGTTCTGACCCAAGCCCCCAGTAAGCCTTCACTGTTTACCTTATAACAACACTGCGACGAATTGCTCAACTAATAAGTAGTTTTCGTTTGTTTTGTACTAGCTCGCAAGATGGGAAGGATTACCCCTCACGTTAATGCTTTGATTGTTGCTGTGGTTGTACAAGTCATTTGGCACTTGGCTTTAATGCGAATTGACGCCGCCATCTTGTTTTTTTTTGTACTTTTCTCAAAACAATCATACAAACTGTTCACCAACTTTGCCCCTGACGGAGACATTCGAGCATCAAACCACCACTTACCACATAAGACCACTTTAAGCGTTCAGTTCTGTTAAAACCTTTTTTAGTCTAATAAGCACACCCTGGCCATTACTTTCTTTGACATACTTTTTATATCTGTCACTTCACTTCTCTTGTTATAACTGTTTTAAATACACGTTTATTTCCTGTTAAAATAGTTTTTCCTTTACTAGCCTACTGTATTGGCTCTGTATGAACAAGTAGTTCGAGGTAGCGTTGTCTCTCATGAAAATTTTCATCGATATTGTCAAACTTGGTACACACGACGGCCAATCAAGCTTTACATACCTAACCAGCTTATGCGGATCTCTCATTGTATAGGAAATCTATACAAACCGAGGCCAAGTTATGGAAATGTACATCATGTGCCGCCGTGTGTACATTAACTTTAGTTCTGTGTTTTCCCGCATGCACAGAGATAAGTTGGTTGATGTTGTACTTGTACTTACTGTTACTACTCGTGTCAAACTAGTCACGACTAGTATTGGACTACGCACTGCTAGTGTCACGACTAGCACCGGGCTAGCTGCAACTACAAAAGTGTCGAGTGTGTCCCGCAATATCCTTCTGGGCCAGTTCGCGTAGTAGATTGATATTGTTTGGGACCTACTTAGTGTTTATTTTAGCCCTAAACTCTTCTGGCATGCGATAGATGTGATCGGTTCAATTTCTTGTCTTGTGCTTGTTAAGTGCATCAAATAAAACATCGTCACACCTCAATTCTTCAAGAGAACCGCAGAGAATAAAACCTTGAAGATGTGATAATTACTTTAATATTTCATTTGGTACATATTTCGAGGTACCGTTTAAGGAAATAAGGGATTAGGCTTTTATTACAGCGAACTGAACAGGAGCGGCCTAACACAGAACTACGAAACACAGAACGAGATTCTTGAAAAATGAGGTCGGCTAGACACTTAAATCGTTACTTTAACATAGGATGTTATAATTTTTATTGTAGGCTTTTACTAATATAAGAAAACGATTTGCGAAATTTCAACCGTCGGAGATGAATAGTTTCGGAGATATTAATTGCAGAATTATTGATATTATTGTATAGAAAAAGATGACATTTTACACCATGGCACATGATAATGAATATTTTGAACCACACCATAGACTATTTGGGCATAGAGTGTAACGTACGTCAATAAGCGGACGTCCATTGACGACCGTCTCGCGGCAGTATCATTTATGGGCGGCATGTCAATAACAGAACGTACTATGATTTTGTTTATTCGTCTTTTTGACACACTTTGAAATATTTTAAAATAATTCTTATACAAAAAGGAGGTGACTGCTGAGATGACGAGTAATAGGGAAGAAGAAGACATGCTGAGCCGACCTCAAACAAGTTGGGATAAGGGAAGGATGGTTGGGATAGGGATGGTTTCCTAAAAAAAAAAATGCTATTGTTATATTGCAATTTATCTTTTAATCGTTCATTACCCAAAAGAAATACCAATTAGTTTCAATTTTGTTCTTTGCTAAAACACATCTCTTTATATACGCTCCTGGGAACTCGCGCCAACCATTAAATTACCTACCACCATTGTTTACGACCTCTTCCACTAATCTTTTAAATTATTTTTGTCGCTATTATACTTCTAATTATTAAAGGCCAATTTTTTGGACGTTTCACTAGCTAGAGCTACCGTTTTTAGACATTTTGTCGGAGATACGTACACCTTAAAGTGCTTTATCATAGCTTAAAGGTTAAATACCTGAGACTAAAGACAAGTGGTAATCAGTTTCAAAGTGGTTCGTGTTTCTATAACGACCTTCCACAGAATTGACACAACCTGTTCAGTAGCCTACGGTCCTATATTACGTCAAAATACATTTTTGATTATTCCATTTTCATCGCTGCTAGAATTAATGGTTAAAATTTTTTTTCTCAATAACAAGTTACCTATTAATATTTCATGCAATGAGAACATTCTTGAAACTCGAAACATGTTGATGATGTTTTTCTTTATAACAAATCATTAATTTGTTTGCAAATAACATTATCGAAAGCTTAAAACTTTTCAAATTAATGTCACCTTGTAACTGTAAAAAAACACGAAACGGTTCTGACTTGTCTAGGTCCTCTAGCAAATTCGGCTAACATCAAATTTGTTAACTTCATTAGTCTTTCAAGACTTCCTCGTTGGTCCAGTGGTCGCAAGCACGACTACTGAGCCTGAGGTCCTGGGTTCGATTCCCGGGTCGGTCAAAGTGTTAATTGGGTTTTTCCATCAGACATTTCTCAGTAGCAGCCACGGTGACTGTTTTTTTCCCGGTTGATGGCAATAGGCTCGCCCCGTATTACATGAGACTTAAACATAACGGGTGAAAGGCTAGGTACACCACTGCCTAATCTTTTGGGTATTATATGAGTGATATTATGATTTTTTTAGTCTTTCAAAATATTATCTTTCTTGAAAACACGTGAAAGAACACAAAGAAATCTTTATTTTCACCGACAAACATAAACTTAAGTGTAATTCTTCCGAAATTCTGGATAAGTAAGTTAAGGAATTTGGCAAAATAGCCGAAATACCCATTTCTCCTTGTCTTTTGAACACATAACAACATCATCTTTACAAAATACGCGAACGGAGAACCAATCTCCTGAAATAATTCAATTTCGGCCCCTCCTCCCCTCCCTAAGATCGCTCGTTGTTATATTTATTAACAACTAGCTGTTGATGTTTCCCACCTTCACCCGCGTGAAATATTTTTTTTTAAATTTCTTCCCTATCTGAGTTGGATTTTGTTAGCAATTTCAAGGTTTATATTTTTTTTTGCACGGAACCATAATCCTTTTTCTGATATGAAAGTAGCCTAGTTACTTCTAATAACATCAGCTATCTGCCAGTAATATAGTTATTTGTTCCTTCTCTAAAAAGCTGTTATTTTGAAATTACAAACAGACACTTAGTCAGAGAACTAGACGACCCGAATGGCGCAGCGGTAGTGAGGCTGCCTTACGTTCTTAGGGTCCCAGGTTCGAATCCCGGTAGGAGCAAATGTTTGTGTGATGAGCATGGACATTTGTTTCCGAGCCATGGATGTTTATATGTATAATAAGTATGTATTTACAAACAAAAAGTATCTATGTAGTATTATCAACTATCTGGTGTCCACGACACAAGCCTCGTTGCTTAGTGTGGCACCTAGATGGCGCTGTGTGTAATGTCCAGCGATATTTATTTATTTACTTAAATTTTAGTTATTTGTATGTATGTATTATATAAATGTTTATCAAATTACAGATAAGAACAAAGCTCTTAAAAAGTTTATTTTGCCCTACCTATACATGTTTGTAGTTGCGTAACAGGACTAGACAGTTGAAATATGCTTGAAAATTTGGGTCAAATTGACTTTAAAGCTATCTACATAACATTACGCCTGTATACATGCCCTGTGGGTTTGCAGATGTGTACTGTATAATAATAAATCTACATTTAACCAGCTAAGTTCTAGACCCAAATCCTGGAACCAAGAGTAAGAATAACTAAGCTGGACAAATGTATTGGAATTACTAACACACATTTTCATAAACTGTTTTGTGTTATTCTTACGCTGGCGCTAAATAAAACGGTTAATTAAGGTCTATCCACAGATATCAGGGCCGTTCCCGAGCCGTGACAGGGCCGTGGCCGAATGTATGTAGGCACTAAAGACTCGTAGCCGGCACGAACGTGTGTGAACGAGTTCATATAAAGTGCACGCCGATATTTTTTTGAGGGCACGGTCCGTCCACGTCCTTACCCTATACCTTTAGCATGTTAAAAAATGTTGACCAATTTAATCCCGGTACAGATAGTTTTATAGTACAAACACACAAGAAAAATATGATCTAAAACTGAATTGAAAATACGTGAAAATAAATCTTAGAACCTGTGAGCGTTTGTTTGTGCAAATGTATTCAAATATTTCCTGTGTTTATTTTTAGGTGTACATAGTGAATTTCCCTGGGGCACACACTACACCCCAGTTACGATGTTTAAACTCACCTTAGGCCTGTTTTGGTACATGTGAAAAAGTTCGAACATACCACAACACTCGAACATCGAACATTTTGCTGATAATTTGTTAGCAATTAGTACAGCGCATTTGTGAGCGAACATGTTAGTACGAGAGCCCATGTGACCAAAACCGTATAAAATCCTTTGATGTGGTTATTCTGATTCCGGATGTACTAACTTCAGTTACTTTCTGCTTCACATCGCACCGCATTTTCAAATATCTTATTTTTTATCGAATCCGTGTGATTTTCAGAACGTAGTTAACGATAGTTTTTATATACCGAAAACATAATTTTCAGACAACGGTAGCGTCAATTACAATTTTCAGCCAACTCTTTTTATTATTATTTTTATAATCATTGTGACCAGAACTCCTTAGAAATGGCTTAATTTCTAAGGTTTCTATGAATTCGACAGTTTCAGAATTCGTCCAATCCATTATAAAATTATAATTGTAATAAAATATTTTTGAATTCCTCGTAGACACATGATAGATTCATTCCGACCATCTGCCATGGGTATTATTATGGCGGCAAATCTTGGAGGTACAGACTAAGATATTTTGACAATGATAGGATAGGAATGGATGTTACCTCGAATTAAAAGGCTTTTGGTACGGACTAAGACACCCTGAGTGGTATATTGTGAGTGCCATGTGTTTGTTGTTGTTTTCAAGTGACATAGTAATGGAGATACCAAATTAAGTAAACCATAAACTTATTTGTATTACGCTAAGGTTCTACAATGTTTATGTAAGTTGGTTATCTAAACTGATAAACTGCTATATCTTAAGAATGGTCCAGAACAACGTATAATTGTCCTGACATAATACTTGAAAAGATATTAGCGTTGAGTTCCTTGTCCATTCTTCTCCACAACGACCTAGGTTTGCGAATGGACATATCTTGATAGGTATTTAATATTACCTATAAATAGCTAACAAACCTGAAATAAATCAATAGTCTTGTTTTTCTGTGCTTTTCTTTATAAAAACCCTTTTTCCTACACATCTTTTTAGAGATAAGTACTTTTAAACACAGTAAATAACAAGTAACCATTCTGACGCTCAAAGCTTGAGAATTAGGGGATATTAATAAATAATATACAATATGTATTATTACATCCACTTTCTAACACGCGCGAGCGTCACTTCGCGTGAATACCGCCGCGTCGCTGTTGCGATGTGGAGGGAAGGAGGGGTTAAGTAAATACCATGTCGTGTACTTGTCCATGAGTCAACTGGAGACTGAAGACCCCCGACTCCCTTTATTAGTGTAATATATACCTAGTCCGCGCGTGACATATATCATAATATAACTATGGACATAGCTTATCTACCTTAACTTAAACTAAGATCTAAACGTGACGTACGTGACACACCACACACCACATCACCCTTCCTAAAGTAAAAAAAAAACTTAGTTACATTGTTTTTTTTTTTTCCTCATCTCTTTACATTTTTAAACTTACATCCTAAGTCTTACAGTATAACTTTGTCCTATTTTTATGTATTACATCTATCTTATTTTTATATTTAACTATTACATTTGGTGACTCGTCCTTTACAACTACAAATGGTCCATTATAAATACACTCCAACTTATTGCCTACTTCGTTTTTTATCAAAATCAAGTCACCTTCCTTATAAGTTATAGAATTAAGATTCTTATCATAACAATGTTTCCTTGATAACTTACTTGATACCAAATTTTCTTTTGCATCATTTTGAGCCCTTTGTAACCTGTATTTAATTTCTAAAGGATAATCATCAAAATTATACAAAGGTTCAACACTTTCACCTTGAAGACTACTTGGTAACCTACAAATTTTACCATAAACTAATTCATAAGGCGTATACTTAGTCACAGTATTAACTGTTGTGTTATAAGAAAAACACCAATATGGAATCCAAGAACTCCACGATGATGGATTATTATCTGTTTGTATCCTTAAATAAGCACCTAAAGTTTTATGAACGTTTTCCAAAGACCCTATACTTTCATGATGATATGACGTTGATAAGATTTTATTGATGCCCAAGACATTACATAGCTCTACCATTACTTTCGAAATGAACTCAGAACCCCTATCCGTAGCAATTGTTCCCGGTATCCCATATCTCAACACAAAATTTTCTGCCAACGCTTTTGCTACCTCATTTGCGGATTTATTTTTTAGTGGATAAGCCTCCACAAACTTCGTAAGTTCACATTGAAGAGTTAATATGTAAACATTACCATTTTCGTCCCTATCAAGTGGCCCCACTATATCTAAATAAATCTTTTCAAAAGATGAAGATGCAGTGGTAGTAACTGTCATTGGTTCTTTAGTATGTTTGGAAAACTTTTGTTTTTTACACTTAGCACATTTACCAACGTACTCCGCTACATCTTTCTCAATTGACGGCCAATAATAATATTTCTTTATATTATTCACCATCCTGCGTATTCCTGAATGACCACTCGTAGGTAAAATATGAAAATCATTTAAAACAATTCTCTTCTCATCTGCCCCTTCTATTTTCCGCACACCCTTCACTACACATATTCTAAAATCTCCACATATCGAATTACTATTTTCCTTCAAATATTTGGCCATTTTTGTAATAAACTTAACGTTATAACGATTTTTCAAAATAATAACTTCTTTTATGCCCTTTTCAATACAAAAAGTGACTATGTCTCTCGACAACTCGTCTCGCGATGATGCCGATAAAGATTCATAGTTTACGTAAATACTCGAGTTTTCTGGCACATACATTAAATTGCGCGACTTTGAAAATATTTTTTCACCATTAGTGTTACGTAACATCTTCTCCCACTCATTCAAACATATCTCAATGTCATTTCCTTGTTTTTTTAAGAACTTCCACGATCCTAGGGTGATCAGTCCTAGATACCACAGGGTCCGTATCACAAACATTTGGTTCTTCCAAAGGGAATTTATCATCCTGTACCTTTTCATTTAACTGCCTGTAGTCTATTACTACACGCCATTTTTTCTCCCCATCACGATCTGTCTTCTTGGGTACAACCAAAACAGGACTAGACCACTCACTAACCGCCTCCTCAATAATATTACTATCCAGCATCTCCTGCACTTGCCTATCAACCTCCTTTTTCTGTACATAAGGTATTCTATACTGTTTCCTGTAAACTGGAGTAACATTATCTTTCAAACGTATTGACTGCGCATATACATTCGTGACATCCAATTTATCTCCCGGAATATAAAAAATATCTGGATATTTTGCACATATTTGCTCAACTGACAACCGTTCCTCGGCATTCAAATAATCAAGATTAAGCAAAGAAAATATTTTCTTAACACGTTCAACACTTACTTCTGTTTCCGCAAAACTACAACAATTAAAATCACTTAACGGATAGACTTCTACATCGGACATACTACACACAACTTCCTCCGTGGTTGTGTTTAAAATCCTAATGGGCATCATCCCATTCTTAGGTCTAGCTACTACATTTGCTAAGAAAACCCCTTCTCGCAACTCTTTCCTAAACACTACACAATCTTCTGCTCTATTAACGGGCAAATACTTAACCATTTCACAACGCGGAGAAATAGTTAAAGAATAATTATAGGATTTAAGTGGCATCGAAACCGTCTGCTGCTCACGGTTCTTTAGAGATAACCTGTTCCCCGAAAAGTCTATAATACCACTATACGCCTGCAAGAAATCCTGGCCTAATATGCCAACTGACCTACATGGCAAATCATTGAATATATAAAACTTATGCACGAACGAACATTGTTCGTATTCCAACGTCAAATATACATAACCTATAGCCCGTAAACTACCCCCTACACCATTAATCACTAATTCTTCCTTAACTACTTTACAGCACAAAGCATTATTCCTCAAGAAATTACTTTTTATTGCCGATATCGACGCACCCGTATCGACTAACCATTCCGAATCCACATTATTTGCTAGAAAATTCACCCAGTTAACACTATTGCAAGCTAAAATATGCTTAGCCTCGAAAAAACTGCGTTTCATTCAATTGTCTGCCTTCGCTACTTCGTGACATTGACACTGCACTTGAGTCAGCATCGCCCCGCACGTGCTCTAGACACGCTACGCGCTGTCGACCTTGCTGAGTCTGCCGTCCACGATGAGTACTATTGCTATGACCGCGCATTCCACTACTATACCTACGTTTCCATTTCGGTACGTACGCCCAACAGCTGTTTTTTGCTGCGCGTATCCATTACCTACAGCGTGCCGCCTATAGTTATTTCCACGACCCCTATTTCCCGTAGAAAAACTACCACCCGCGGACCACCGCTGGAACGTCATGACTTGACCCGACGAAGCACAATTTTCGCCTTCCGCTACCCTGATAGCATCTTTCAAACAAGTCAAGTTCCGTGCCGTAATAATTGTACCAAGACGCTGATTACGAAGTCCGTCAGCAAACTTTTTAACCGCATACATCTCATTTAAAGGCCGCAAAATTTTATAAGCTTCCGAATTTTCCCCGGCTTGAGAAATAGTCAAATCCACCATTAACTTCTCTATCTCTGCCCCGAAATCCGTGACCGACCTATCATTTTGCCTAGCGCGAGCAAATTTGGCTTGCACTGCAACGTCTGACTTAACCGTCAACAAATGCTTCTTCATGTCCGTTAAAAGACTGTCTACAGTCGTATAAGTAGAGGACAATCGCATCTTAGCCCCCTGGGTAAGTCGCGTAGTTAGCACGAATCTAATTAAATGAGCACTATCAGCCGCTTCTAACATAGAGCTGTATAAATCTATGGCATCAATCAAATCTTGGGTTACCTGCTCATCCCCATTCATTTTCGGGAGTAAGCTAACCGCCGTTTTCAATGAAAACCTTTCCAACGCCATCTCTGTATCGGTTCCGGTACCGTTTCCAAACTTAATAGTGTCTACATACAAATTTTCTATTTTACTCACTAGCTGTGCTAATTCCTCCGAAAATTTGCTACACTTAGAAACTACACACTTAAATTTACAATACAGGGCTTTTACCTCGCTTATCTTTCCATCAAAATTTTTGCCTTTCCGCCTACTGGGACCTAACTTGACAATTGATTCCCTCAATAACTTAAGCTGTACAAACAGTGACGTTAACTCCACTTCCATTCAAAATTAATGTCTCTAACTGATAGATGACCGAAAATACTCGCCACTACACTTAAGTTCAAATCACATCACTTACTCCTCTTGTCGCTCCGCCAGCTCCCGGTCAGGCCATCTGCACAGCTCGCTGCACCTCACGCTGATTGATCTTCTCTTCGATCCAATTCTGATGACACCTCCTGTACAGCCGGACTGCCACGCCAATGATGACAATCGCCAAACACACGGCGATAAACAACAGCATCGCGCTGATGGTGGATATCTGCTCTTGTGTTACTGTCGCGGTATTTGAACCACCCGCTGCTGTCTGGGCTATAATAACCTCTTCCTTGGATGACGTGGTCCCCATGGCCTGTGACTAACCAACTGTCGAGAAACTGACTGAAGCCGACTGAAGTGACTCCGATGAGATCCCGGTCGGCAACTATAACGCCGTCCAGTCGACTGGCAGGGTCGCCATGCGATGTGGAGGGAAGGAGGGGTTAAGTAAATACCATGTCGTGTACTTGTCCATGAGTCAACTGGAGACTGAAGACCCCCGACTTCCTTTATTAGTGTAATATATACCTAGTCCGCGCGTGACATATATCATAATATAACTATGGACATAGCTTATCTACCTTAACTTAAACTAAGATCTAAACGTGACGTACGTGACACACCACACTGTGACTTGTGGCCAAGTAATAAGACTGAGGATGAGAGCTGTGATACTAGCGCTAGTATAGCTGGTTTCAAGCATCGTGATAGGTTAAAAATCTAGTAATGTCATTTTATATTGCAAAACTATCTGTGCCCCGCGACGTTCGTCGGCGTGAAATGTAATATGTGTAATTTTTTTTTTTTTGCACGGAACCCTAATGCTTTTTTTATAAAAGGAAGTTAAGCTTGTGTTATTCCTTATATTATCAGCTATATGCCACTAAAAGTTACGTCAAAAGCAGTTGAGCCGTTTCGGAGATTAGCCGGAACAAACAGACATACAGATAAATATTTAAAAATAAATCGTTTTTGTTGTTAGCACCGAATATATAAGGTTCTATTAAAATAGGTGGACAAATTTTAACACAGCGTAACGTCTAACCAAAGATAACCAAGCAAAACAAACACTGATTAAAGTGATTTTATTTTTACCTAAAATAATAAATTGACGGCGGTACTATAGAATAAACACATCCATTATAGGTAGCCATAACCAACGGTTACTTTTTTTTTTAATGCTATGGTCGCGCTATCTACAATTAGCTTTAACGGTCTTCCTCATTGCGGACATATTTTGTTTTCTCCCCAGTCACTGTCACAATACAGGTGTCGCATAAGGTGTTTATCAAATTCTTAGCAGAATAAGTCAATAACCACGTTAAAAGTGTTTTTAAATTACTTTTTTGACTTTGAAACCTCTGCAAAAAACATCCCGTTACCAACATAGTTTCAGTCAGGCAAAAAAACCTAAAATTCTGCATAAACTTTTTTTTTTTGTAGCTGCGGGGGCAAACCAGATTTTATTTTTCCGTTCGTTGCGCGTAGCTCGGCCGTGGTGCCGATAGTGTGAAAATTGCTAAAAAACGTAGAAAAAACTTATCTGGTTTCAATCAACAAACCTTTTACATTTGACACATGCGACATCACGACATGAGACTTTTTTATTTTGTTTTTAAGGTTCCGTACAAAAAAACAAAAAAATGGGACCCTTATAGGATCACTCGTGCGTCTGTCTGTCCGTCCGCCTGTCACAGCCAATTTGCTCCGAATCTACTTGACCAAATCAGGTGAAATTTGGTAGGATGGTGTAATTCTATGACCCAAACACTGATTTGCAAAGTAAATAATTGTATTTTTTAAAAATTAAGAGTCATTTGCGGGGACAATTTAGCAAACCTTACTGTGCCATATATCAAATGAAAGGGCTTATTATGAAGATCTCAAACATATTTTTGATTTTATTCATGAAAGAAGACGAAAATTGACCATTAAGAGGGCCCTTCCCGGCGCGTCTATCGTCAACGCGAGCATGGTCGGAAACCTTGTTGTTTCATCCAGAGCCACAGCGGAAATTTTCTTTCACCTCCCCCGTCTTACCCCGCCCCGACCCCGCACAACTCGTCTCCCGCGCACCTCATACCGCCTAACGCGATGACATTGAACGAAATATAGTGTTCGAAAATTTCTCAAACTTGTTCCAGGAAATACGTGTTTTTGAATAAATCTTACAAGTGTGTGAAATAAATATTTGTCTTTAAGAATCTCCATTACATTTGCAAGGTTTCTATCGAGATGTTTTCTTTATTTTTACAGTTTCTGAGTACATTATGAACGGCCAAAGTTCAGGTAAAATTTGTGCAAAACCGCAATTTTTGAAGGCTTATACTGAATTTGTCTATACTTTTTTAATTTTTTGCAACCATAGAAACCTAGATATAGTGCACAACATACATTTTAGTTAAAAAAAAAACAAAGATAGATGTGTAACATCGGCATAATCAAGTAAAAGTATGACGGGTTGGCCGCTCTTAACCACAACCAGCCTAAAATTTCGAAAAAAATACAAAATTTAGTTCATTGCTTGTAGATTACAGGAAAACCTCTATGAATTCTCTCAATTGAAAATAAAGTCATTTTCGGGGGAAAAATTAGGAAATTAAAAATAAAAGTTTTGCGTACCTTAGTACAAATGAAAGGGCTCATTTTGAGGATCTCAAATTGTACGGAACCTTCTCCACGCGAGTACAACTCGCACTTGGCCGATTTTAAACTGACTAGTGACTAGACGAGCTAAACGAATTAAAACGTGGTTCAGAAAAAAAGGATTGAAATAAAACAAACCATTTAATTTATGATTTTAATTAAATAACGTACTGCCTCGACTGCCTCGTTGGTCTAGTGGCCGCAAGCGCGACTGCTGAGCCTCAGGTCCTGCGTTCGATTCCCGGTTCGGGCAGAGTGTTGGGTTTTCTCATCAGGGATTTCTCAGTAGCAGCCACGAGTCATGATTTGTGTCAAAAATTTGTGGGAAAAGTGGCAACACTGCCCGAGTGACATGTGAAATTTTTGTTCTGTATTTAAAAAAATAATTTAATTAGTAGTTAACGTGTAATTATAATTGATAACTTATCATATATGTGTAAATACTCAGGAAAGTTGTTTTCCTGATAGATAATAAAGTATTCGGTTATACGACAGTACCGGTAACCTAAAAACAACAGCTGACGGACTAACTACGGATTAATACGGATATATACGGGGAGTATTTGTTTACTTTTATATTATAATAGCACACAATCGTCCCTTTAACTCTTTAACACGTCTTCGCCAATTCTAATATAGTTTTTTTTTTGGCTGATTTAGTACCTTGAAATGAATAGGTCGCTTTGTTGACAAATGTCAGTTCGTAAAAAGTAAAACTTTAACGATTTAAACTTTGCATACATCAATCTTTTAAATATTAATTAAATAAAGTTCGTAACAGTTATTTCATTAGCGTCTTGAAGTAATATATTAATAATCTTCAAGCTTTTAGTCTAGGCAATCTACCCACTTATGAAAAAGTAAAATCCTAAGATAATAAAATCTTATTAAAGCAATAAAATTGAATATTCAGTCAGTTAATATCAATCTTTTCAAGCAAAAACAGCAGCCAACCTCATTCATATCTTTGAGTAACGTAAACATTTTCCCTGTTTTTTTTTTACTTTTTTTTTTCCTGCCTTTCATCTCTTAATTTTCTTCATTAGTCTATCGTATTAGTTCTCACCGTTTCCTTATTTCCAATTTGACTTTTAACTTTGACTTGAAACGTTACTCAAAATAACGTTACGAGTAGTTTCAGTAACGATAATTTGTACCGTTCCACCAGGAACGTAACAAAATTAATAATTTTTAGTTTATTTGTTAGGGACAAAAAACAGTTACATGCAAAGCTTAACTAAATATTCTTACATTAGCACAATACTCAGAAATACATTTACACACAATCTATTCCATATTTATGTTACTATACATGTAACCCACAATATTGTCCACGAATTCACAAAAAGAAAATGTTAAAAGAAAACAGACAAAATAGTGTGCATCGTAAAAGCCTAATAAGAAGAAAAAAAAGGAAAAAAATATATTTAATTCCTTGGCTATAACGAAACTAACAAACGGAACGCAATCCAGAACTATTTAATAACAATATTGATAATATAACGTTACTCATAATGTAACGTTATTAAAGTAACGATATAATAACGTTATTCATTTCGATATCATTTATTCATTTCGTTATTTAGATTTTTCGACACAACACTGAGCATAGACTACAATATTATGACCTTGAGGGCCACGCAACGCACTACTACTACTACTCATTACCCGATTATTCCCCGAGTGCAGTATGGCAAGGGCAACCTAGCATTTCGCCGTGTTTGTTTTATTTATTTGTTAGTTTAGTTGTTTATCTGATTTCAATCGTATAGTTTGAGTTTATCAGTTTCTCTATTAAATCATGGGCCGTAAGAAGAAGAATTTTGTATACAGATATTTTTAACCAACTTCAAAAAAGGAGGAGGTTATATGTTCGTGTGTATGTATTTTTTTTAATGTATTTTACCTGATTTCTCCCCCATTTGTGGACCGTTTCTCAAAATTATTTTAATTTGAAAGATTATACTTTTGAAATGGTCCGATTTAAATTTGGTGAAGATCTGATGCTGATCTTCGGAGATATACTATGGAACTCTTCAAAAATAGACGGCAAATCTGTCGTGATTGCTGCAATCGCTTGAATGTTTATTGTTTATACAACATCATGACGTAACATTACGCTTGTATGCTCTGAGGGGGTACGCAGATGTGTAAAATACACCCAGATTTTCATTTATTGGGGATAAGATTTCCCAACTATTTTGTGGTCGGCTCATAATAAATGATGATCATTCAATAATTACATAATATAACGGCTATCATTCATATAAATTATATGGATATTTTCGGGAATACTCGACTGGCCCAGACATGTCGACCTGCGCCTGCGCCGCGAAACCGATTCCCAAAAATATCTCGTGAGTAGTGGTAGTAGTCTTACACTCATGGGAAGGACCTTTCAATTGAGAAAGCTTCTCGACTCTAGGATGCTTACATAGTTACATATAAATACATATAAAAATAAATGATTGAATATAGTTTTTAGTTAGATAATTACACAATAATATAATGTCAGTATCCTAAGGGTATTATAATAATTATAGAATCTTCCGTACTTCAGAATGAGATTTTTGTTAATACATCAACGTTGAACAAACATGTTTGTTCCGAATTTATTGTTAAAAACTTAGTGTCAATTTTCTTTTTCGTTATAATTATTATGATACAAACTCGTTTACTCACAGCAGATTTGAAGAACAACGTAGAGTAACGGCGAATTGACTTACTAAAATTTACCTCACATTGTGTGTATTTTAAAAGTCGAATATTAGTTCTTCCCCTCTTTATGCGTATGTTTAGTGTTTCCAGTTCCACATATTTCAAAATATTGATGTAAGCTTCAGATCTTATAAAAGGAGGTAAAAATTTTTAATTACGTTTATCTAATTATTTTTCAAAAGTGCAATGAATACATTGAACTTCAGAGTTGTCTTCAGAGTAATTTTTTAATGGTATCTCGTTGTCATTGTCACTGTGTTTTTCGTAAACTTTCTCAAATAAATCTAGTGTCTTCTGTTCGCATTTTTCTGGTATTTTTTCTTTATTACTGTACACACTGGGACTTACAGCTTAGTACGGCCGTTATTCTAAGTGCGTACGATGTGACAACGCTTGAGACAATTGGGCCTGGATCAGTACCTAAACTCCAACTGACGTCAACCTAGTCCTACAGTAACTACCTAGCACCCTAGTTATCCTAGCCCTATAGTAATTACCAACCTAGCACCCTAGTAAAAGTTATCCTAACGCCCTAGCCTACCATACAAACCACACCAAACGTAAGTTACGTTGGTTATACGAGGGAGAAGTCTGTTACAAGGAGACCTACGGTAACAGACGGAGTTTGGGTAGGAAGAGGGTTTTGTGTACGTCATGCAATGTACACAGGAAATGGTTTTCTCACTGCCGATCCCACAGACTCATAGGGCCGATGCCATCATCGGCCCTATGAGTCTTCAAGCTGGAGTTTAGCCATCTAAATCACACTCGACTCCAGCTTGATGACTAATTTATTACAATAATGAACTTAATTATATACAATTTTTGTAGTAAATACACACTGATACCTATTTACATGTGTGTCGTATGTGTATCGAGCCGATGCAGCGAAGATCTCAGTAGGCCACCTCTTAGCGCTGACGGTGTGCTGGTGTTGCCGGCGCGTGGACCAAATGTGTGTAGCTCTTAATGCTGACGCTGTGATGCTGTTGTTGGCGCGTGTAACTATGGTATGTTCAGGTTGAACAATTACCGTCACATTTATCCATTCGATCCTTGTCTACGCATGGCATGCCCACGACCGGCTGGAGGCGCGCGGCGGCTGAGCGGGCGCGCGGGTTGCGGCAGCAGCATCGGGCGTCGGCGGCGGCTGAGGGGCGCGTGGGCGGCGCGGGCGCGCGCCTGGTATCGCGCACCGAGCACGCCTGACTTCTTTAGAAATCTTACCACGACGAACACTGCTTTTTGTAAACTTGGTTTCTTAGATTATACACCGGATCAATCAGTCCACGTATTTTATTTATTTCTATTTCGCTCTGAATTGAGCAAGTCGACGTACAACGCGTCAACATATATGGTCCTTCGCAAGTTGAACATCACAGCGGGAAGATTTGGCGGTGCAAGAATACAAGACCCAGACGTTGGTGGACATTGACCCCGCGTCGCTTCGTTGGAGAAAGCACAGTCATCGTCGCCTACGGTTGAAGATTTGAAGTCACAACACAACTGGGATCGTGGATAAGGACTCGGATATTCGTGAGATCGTTCCAATTATTCCTTTTATCTGTCTATTTCCTATTCATTATTCCCAGTTTTTTGTTTTTATAACGCTACTTTCTATTAGTTTCCGATTCATTGCCCTATTGAGTTGGTTCATAGCGTATTTCATTCGTTATTATTGCATCTTTCATCTTCGTATACCAAATAATTGCTCACTTAACTGCCTTTCTGACGACCCGAATGGCGCAGCGGTTGCGAGGCTGCCTTACGTTCTTAGGGTCCCGGGTTCGAATCCCGGTAGGAGCAAATGTTTGTGTGATGAGCATGGACATTTCTTTCCGAGTCATGGATGTTTATATGTATAATAAGTATGTATTTATAAACAAAAAAAGTATCTATGTAGTAGTATCAACTATCTGGTGTCCACGACACAAGCCTCGTTGCTTAGTGTGGCACCTAGATGGCGCTGTGTGTAATGTCCAGCGATATTTATTTATTTATTTATTTATTTCTAAACCCGTTGTACAAGTTAGTGCGACGCATACCGTGACCTTGACACATTTACAAGGTAACAGCTGTTCATTTTGTGCGTTGTTCAGTGCGCTGGATTCTATACAGTTATTTTTTAACCGTTATTTTAAATTTGAATTTTTCTGCTGATTAATCTTTGCAAAATGGCCGATAGATTAGTTAAGAAACGTAGTTCTATGAAAGCCAAGCTTACGAACTTTGCTGCTTATTTAAATGTGCTTAAAAGCTGCGACAATCTTTCCAGCTTGCAATTAATCGAGCTAGAAACCCGCTTCGACAAATTTGAAGCCATGTACACCGAGTTTGACGTTTTACAGACGGAGATCGAGGTGTCGTCGGACACGCCGGACGAGGCCTACGCGGCGAGAGGCCAGTTCGAGCAGCAGTACTACATGCTGTTGGCGCTGGCGCGGAGTTTGCTATCCGGACCGGGTGGCAAGCACCGCCGTAGTGACTCCGCAGGTTCCGTGGCAGGGTCAGAGACAACAATGCCAGGTGGGGCTAAACATAATTTCGTTAGATTACCTAAAATAGATTTACCGCGCTTTGATGGCAGTTATCAGTGTTGGCTAGAGTTTAGGGACACTTTTATTTCTTTAATTCACGATTGTCCTTCTATCGACAGCATAAATAAGTTCCATTATTTACGCGCCTCTTTGAAAGGCCAGGCAGCCGAAGTGATTAAAAACATTGATTTCAAGGCGGATCATTACCAATTAGCATGGGACTTATTGTGCGAAAGGTACAATAACACTCGTCTTCTCGTAGACAAACATCTACAGGCTTTATTCGATGTCGAACCGGTCTCCACTGAATCTAGTGTTGCTTTGCGTCATCTTGTGGGTGTAACTAATAAAAATATAAGAGCGCTCAAGTCATTGGATGAGCCTACTCAGCATTGGAATACCATCATTATACACATGATGTCAAGCAAACTAGATTCAAATACTAGTAGATATTGGGAGGAATATCGAAAGACAGTATCTGGTCCTCTTACACTTGCTCAATTTACTACATTCGTTAACAACAAGGCTGAATTACTGGAAACGTTGGAAGATAATAATAAACACTGTAATAAAGCAAACAATAATAATAATAAATCCAAAAGTTTTGCAATAGTTTCACAGAATTCAACAAATAAGGTAAATAACAACACTAATTCTAGCTCAGAGAAGAAGTTCAAATGTCCCATGTGTTCTGGCGATCATTTTCTATACATTTGTGAGTCTTTTAAAAAATTAACAATAGAAGAACGTAATACGAAGGCCAAGGATCTCAAAGTTTGCTTAAATTGCCTAAGGCTGGGTCATAATGAAAAAAGGTGCAGGATAACCCACTGTAGGTACTGTGCAGGCAGGCATAACACCCTATTGCACATGGAACGCACATATACCCCTCCCCCACTAAACCCAATGCCTAGTACTTCCGAAAGTATTGCTCTTTCTGCTAACGCTTCAGCCAATATGCAACCATATACTCGCTCTTGTGTTTTGCTTTCCACAGCACTGGTGAAGGCAGTGAGTGCCAACGGTGAGAAGTATGACGCAAGAATCCTACTGGACAGCGGTAGCACGGCTAATTTCATTACCGAGAACTTATGTGGTAAGCTGCGTTTGTCCCGAAACGGCACGGGCTCCACTATAACAGGTATTGGCAACCAAACTAGTACTAGTGCACAATCTTGCAGCCTAACAATCGAGTCTAATTGCGGTGACTATTCGGTTAACATTGACTGTTTAATCTTACCAGAAATTACACATCTTTTACCGTCAACACCAATTAGCTTAAAGCATATAACCATACCTGTGGGTATACAGCTGGCGGATCCAACATTTAATATTCCATCAGCTGTAGATATATTGGTTGGTGTGGATGTTTTTTGGAACATCATCTCGGCCAACCACATAAAACTTGGCAAGAACCAGCCGAGGTTATGTGAGAGTAGACTAGGATGGTTAGTTTCAGGCTCAGTAAGTTGTCACTCGCGTACGTCCTACTCACATGTCTGTAATCTGGCTAAAACTAAGCCCATTACAGACTTATCAAAATTTTGGGAACTGGACACAGTCTCTGAAAAGCACTCCCTTTCTTCGGAAGAAAGGGCTTGCGAAGATAGTTTTTATAAAAATACAGAACGTAAGGATGACGGTCGTTTTGTGGTCACAATTCCCTTCAAGTCTGATCCTTCGGTATTAGGAGATTCATACGGTATCGCAAAACGCCGTTTTTTATCGTTAGAAAAACGGTTTGAACGTGATCCTAAGTTTAAGTCAATGTATTTAGACTTTATGTCAGAATATCAAAGCCTAGGTCATATGACCGAAAATGATTCTAGCTCAAGGCCAGCAGGTGAGGTCAAATATTTTTTGCCACACCATGGCGTCCTGCGCGAGTCTAGTACTACCACTAAGTTACGCACCGTATTTGATGCATCTGCAAAGACAACTACAGGTATGTCACTCAATGACTTGCAGTTTGTAGGGCCGACCGTTCAGGACGATTTACTTTCAATCCTATTGCGGTTTCGACAGCATAAATTTGTAATCTCGGCAGACATCGAGAAGATGTACCGAGCTATTGAAGTAAATCCAATCCAAAGGTCACTACAACAAATAATTTTTCGTAAAAATCCGACAGAACCGTTAAAAACATATACCTTAAACACGGTTACTTACGGTACAGCGTCAGCTCCATATTTGGCTACTAAGTGTTTAGTGACCTTAGCTGATAAAGCGGCGAACCCTTTAGTCAAACGTTCGATTCAGCATGACTTCTATGTAGACGATTACCTTAGTGGTTCATACACAATTTCAGGTGCAGTAGATTTGTGTATGGAGACGCGGGCTATTATGGCGTCCGCTAAATTTAAATTAAGGAAGTGGCAATCGAATAGCCCGGAAATTTTAAAAGAATTAGGCAGTTCATGCAACTCAAGTCGTGTCATGTTAGACCTGTCGGACAGCAATACTCCTTCTAAAACGTTAGGTGTCCATTGGTTATGCGATTCTGACAAGTTAGGATTCTCTATTAATATTGAATCTAGCAAAAACAAAATAACAAAACGACATATTTTGTCTGTAATTAGTCAAATATTCGACCCACTAGGCTTAGTAGGTCCTTGCATTGTTGAAGCAAAAATATTAATGCAGGGCCTCTGGAAAGAAAAATGTGAGTGGGACGACGAAGTGTCACAAGAGGTTACAGACTCATGGCTAGTATTTGCGAGTACCTTGCCTTGTTTAAATAACATAAAAATTCCGCGATGGATTTCATGTAATGACTCCATGACTCATGAGGTTCACGTATTTACAGATGCTTCTGAAAGAGCTTATGGCGCATGCCTATACATTCGTTCTGTAACCAGTTCAGGTACAGTCACTGTTCACCTGCTAACTTCTAAAAGCCGTGTGGCACCAATCAGGCCTACTACTACTCCACGGTTAGAACTATGTGGGGCTCTGTTAGGTTCCAGGTTGTGCACAAAGGTAAGAGATTCTCTCACGTCACCAATACACCGATTTCACTATTGGTGTGATTCCACAATAGTGCTGGGATGGTTGTCTACACCAGCCCAGCAACTGAAGCCTTTCGTTAGGAATCGTGTTAACGAAATTCAAGAGAGTAGCTCGGGTACTAAGTGGAGATACGTGCCGTCTAAGGATAACCCGGCGGATCTTGTCTCTCGTGGGCTGAAGGCTGATCTCATCAGCGGTTCTGCGCTTTGGTGGTCAGGCCCTCGGTTCTTATTAAATAATGAAAGTGCGTGGCCACAACAGCCCAATAAATTATGCGTGAAACAAGATCTACCAGAAGTAATTTCAAACTTAGTAGATAGTAATAACAGCAATTCTAGTTCTAACCTAACATGTAGTCCAATCATACAACATTTAATTCACAAATATTCAAATTTCAATTATTTACAACGCGTCGTAGCTTACATCCTAAGATTTATTCACAATTTAGGCAGCAATAATCCTAAAATAACAGGTTCCCTTTCTGCTGACGAACTTAGAAAAGCTTTGTCCCTTATATTACGTGTAGCTCAATCTGAAATGTTCCCAGATGAGTACACTGTCCTTAAATCCGGGAAGCCATTGTCACTGAAAAATAGGCTAATTTCTTTGACTCCCTTTTTAGACTGGGATAATATTATTCGTGTAGGGGGCAGACTCGATAACTCCCCGTATGACTACGACGTTAGACATCCAATTTTACTCTGTAGCAAGCATCACTTCACAAAATTACTATTTCGAATGCAACATCAAAACCTCCTACATGCAGGTCCACAATCACTTCTATCGACTATTCGCCAAACCTATTGGCCCTTGGGGGGCAGAAATCTTGCTAAGCTGACTGTAAACAAATGCCTGAAATGTTTCAGATATAAAGCTCAAAATGTGCAGCCAATCATGGGACAATTGCCAGACACTAGAAGCACGTTAGAGTTTCCTTTTATTAATAGTAGCGTCGACTATGCTGGGCCTATACTGATATCTGACCGGAAAGGTCGGGGATCTAGATTGATAAAGTCCTACCTGTGCATTTTTGTATGCATGGCTACCAAGGCTGCGCATCTCGAGCTTGTCACGGACCTCTCTAAAGAGGCCTACAGGGCTGCTTTAAATCGTTTTGTCGCACGTCGTGGCAGGCCACGTACTATCTTGTCCGATAATGGTACAAACTTTGTCGGAGCATGTAACGAGTTGACTAAATTTTTACAGGACTCTGATGTTGCAAGCGAAATAGCTCAGGAGGGAATACAATTCAGGTTTGCACCGGCGTATTCTCCACATTTTAACGGCCTTGCTGAGGCTGCGGTTCGGTCAACCAAATTCCACTTAAAACGACTTTTACAGCTTACTCACTTTACTTACGAGGAAATGGCTACGTGCCTTACTCAAATAGAGGCAATATTAAACTCTCGACCCCATACTCCTCTTTCCACTAACCCTCGTGATCTCTCTGCCCTTACTCCTTCTCACTTCCTTATTGGACGCTCACTAATGTCGGTTCCAAATCCACAGGTCTCCGATGCCAACATCAACCGTTTGCAGCGCTACCAACGAGTGGAGAGCATTAGACAACACTTTTGGAAGAGATTTAATACAGAGTACGTTTCTAACCTCCAGCAAAAAACAAAATGGCCGGCCTCTTCCAGCGGCGACATACCGTTGGGTTCGCTTGTTCTTGTAAAGGACAAGGCGCTCCCGCCGCTCTGCTGGCTGCTGGGGCGCGTCGTCCAGGTGTATCCTGGCAGCGACGGAATCACGAGGGTCGCCGATCTGAAGACTAAGAGAGGGACGATTCGGCGCGGCTTCAACAACATCTGCCCGCTTCCTCTTTGAAGTCCACTTCAACCCGGGGAGCATGTCTACGCATGGCATGCCCACGACCGGCTGGAGGCGCGCGGCGGCTGAGCGGGCGCGCGGGTTGCGGCAGCAGCATCGGGCGTCGGCGGCGGCTGAGGGGCGCGCGGGCGGCGCGGGCGCGCGCCTGGTATCGCGCACCGAGCACGCCTGACTTCTTTAGAAATCTTACCACGACGAACACTGCTTTTTGTAAACTTGGTTTCTTAGATTATACACCGGATCAATCAGTCCACGTATTTTATTTATTTCTATTTCGCTCTGAATTGAGCAAGTCGACGTACAACGCGTCAACAATCCTCCTTCCGTGCATCCTGGTCATTGTTTTCTTGTAAACGTTGTCGTTTATTTGAATAATTAGTTGGCAACAATAAAGATTGTGACATGTCATATGTTTCACTTTCATCAGAAGAATGTTTTGTGCCTGAAAGAAATACAATCTTTAATCGTTATTAGTGGTTATTTAAAGAAATTTAAATAGTTAGGTAGTACCTTTGCTATTGTCGCAATGCGCGTTGGTCAATAATAATGAATATTATTATGGACCCCTACTTCTGTAAACCGGGCAATCTCTGAGAATTTCTTGACAGAAAAAAACAGAGGTAAGTACATTTTTTTGGCCCGACCCGGGAATCGAACCCTGCGCCACCGAGACAGTATATTTGCAACCAATATGTGTCATCATCATCGTTATCATCAGCCGGAAGAAGTCCACTGCCAAACAAAGTCCTCCCCCTTAGGCTCAATTCACACCGAGATGGCAGCGAAGCGGCGAGCTTTTTCAGTGTCATATAATTTTAAACTTTATCTTCATTACATACATAGTACCGCTTGAGAAACTTGAAAAGGTCGCGCGGCCGCCCGCGGCGCCGCGAGCTTTCCAACGACTCCCGCGTAGCGGCGGCGCACAACGCCTCGAGCAGTCGCGAGCAGCCACTGGCAGTATCTTGGCAAGCGGGCCTGCACCCCGCACATACGGTGCTGCCATCTCGATGTGAATTGAGCGTAATATTCATCAAATATGGCTCAATTCACACCGAGATGGCAGCGGCCGGAAGGCAAGCGGCCTCCCACGACTGTTCGCGATCGCCCGCTACTGCTCGCGGCCACTCGCGACTGCGCCAGGTCACGGCTCGTGCTATTCCTATGCGCAGTTTACATTCTACATTTAACAAGGAAACTCGTGTGTACTTGGCTGTAAAAATGAGTATTCCGGATTTAATTATTATTGCACGTATATTTGAAAAATATAGACTAGACGGTAGACGCGCGGCGTAGGTATATGTGTTAGTGTGGGGTGCGGGCGCGGGTGGCAGGATACTGCCAGCGGCGGACTGCTCGAGGCGTCGGGGCCGCCGCTGCGCGGGAGCCATCGGAATGCTCGCGGCGCCCGCCGCGGGCGGCCGCACGGCCCTTTCATGTTTCTCAAGCGATACTATGTATATGTGTCATCATCATCATTATCATCAGCATGGAAGAAGTCCACTGCCAAACAAAGTCCTCCCGCTTTTTTTTTTTCGGATGGGAAATCATCAAATAACTCCTCGTGCTCTGGGCGGAGCAGGAGGGAGTATCAGACTTTTACTGACTAAAACCCATCCATGTTCCTTCATCGCCCTTTGTGTTCCGGGGCCACGGTATCTCTTTCCAACAGTCCCGCAGCCCATAAGTCCTCCCCCTTTTTTTTTTTTTTTTTTTTTTTACCGATTGGAAATCATCAAATAGCCCCTCCCGCTCTGGGCTGAGCAGGAGGGAGTGTCAGACTTCTACTGACTAAAACCCATCCATGTTCCTTCCTTTGCCCTTTGTGTTCCAGGGCCGCGGTATCTCTTTCGAACAGTCCCGCAACCCTGGCAGGCGTCGGCCCTTACGGACCCCTTCCTGTTTGCTGACTCTCTTTGAGGCGCGCGTGGAACACGAACGCGCCGTCGACACGGCCTGTCGTCATAAGACGGACGGACGGCGAGCTAGCCCATAGCTCACCGTCCACAGGCCCGCGTCTACGGTGGCCGGGGGCCACCACGTGGCCCCCGGCCACCGAAGACGCATGACTGCTTCGCAGAAGGAGGTGACGGCGTCCCATTCCGTCTCGCTCCGGACCATGGATTGAACCAGGGCCGGACGCGAGAGGTCGCCGCCGCCGATCGCCGCTACGAGGACACGGCGTTGCTCCGCCCAAGCGGAGCAGACCTGCACAGTGTGCTCCACCGTGTCCTCCGGTCGATCCTCGCAGTGGTGACACCCGGGCGTTTCCTCCCGCCCGATTAGGTGCAGGAACCTCCCGAAACAACCATGTCCGGTGAGGACCTGCGTCAGGCGGAAGGTGAGGGCGCCGTGGCGCCTCTCCAGCCACTCCTCAAAGAGGGGACTTACCGCCATTATAGTGGCGAAGTCCTCCCCCTTAGGCTCAATTCACACCGAGACGGCAGAGGCTATCTACTTTAAAAAACTATCTTAACAAATGTTGAACGTAAAATTTATTTTAAACTGGATCTAATTCAATAAAAAAGGAATCAAATTTTATTTGTGAAGAACACGATAATCTAAAATATTTAAGTAGGTAGCGCGCGCGAGCAGTGACAACCGACTGGCGGCGTGGGCACGAGGGCTCGCGAAAGTGTAGGCATTTATCGCTGTAGGTGCGGCCGAGTGAAGGAAGCCTGATAGGATCACGAATATTTAAAAAGAAACGGAAGCATGTACCTATTATTAAACTTTTAAATATCTGTAGACCACAGCATCAATGAGACAGCAATTACCTACAATATATTTTCACGTTCTCGAAAAAGGCTCTAACGATTTCGATGAAATTTGCAATGTGGGAATTTACGGGGGCGAAAAATCGATCTAGCTAGGTCCCATGTCCGAGAAAACTCGTTTTCTCTCTATTTGCACCCGAGCAGAGCTCGGTCGACCAGCTGGTAATAGTACCTATAGTAAGAAAGAATAGATAAGTTATATTAGATAGGTAATAAAAATTATAGGTACTTACCCATTATAATGAAAGAATGTACCTATGCAACGTATACAAAAAATGTAGGAAGTCGACGCACGTTGTATACCTACGAATGCAACGCGCGGCGCGGTGCAGCGGTGGTCAGCGGGGTGGGAATGAAAACTTCATAAGAATAACGATACAAGTGACTCTGAAACGTTTCATCTGTAACGTTACAGATGAAACCGATATAAGCATAATGGTACTGATACCTTTAACGTTACTTAAAACATTGTTCCACGAAAATGATATTTTAGAACGTTATTTTTTTATAACGTTATAGTTATTTTTAGGCGTTGATAACGTTCCAAAGTTTGGAACGTTATGAGATAACATTTAGTATAACGGAACGAAATTCATTTCGTTTTCAAGTCCCTGGTTTTACCAGTGTTGGCGCACGTTTCGTGTATCCGAATGAATGAGTGAGGACTTGTCTATACGCTTCGCGCACGCCGCAGTAAGCCATTGATTCTTTCTCAATGACTGGCACATTCAAATTGCTGCTCCCGTCGGACACGCACATTCACTTGATGATCATCACCTGTTACCTTATACGTGGTCTCCACCATTATTCAGGCCAGGCAGCAGGCAGCAGGCAGTTTATTATTTGCTCATAATTAGCAGTAAACCGCATTAAATTATGTGTCTTCGTAACCCCCATACTGGGTAAGTGTTGAACAGCCTAATCACGTTTATATTTTGTGTATCTAACTATCTAGGTCAACTCAGGATGTGTGCCTATTCTTCCCACTTTTTGCTATGCTCATTATAGTTATTATATAATCTAGTTGCCTACATCTTACTGATTGTGACTACCACACATCACCTTCATTGGCGCACTGGTATTTCTCGCTTTGCTTATGCCTTAGTGTCACAATCAGCGGAGATGACTATTGGCCATCTTGTGACATGCCGGACGTTATCTTCCAGGGGCCAAAGTTCCGACTGAAACGTCCATCCAAAGTTCCAGCTGACACGTCCATCTAAATTTCCAGCTGACGTTTCCGTCCTAAGTACCGGGCCGGCTGGTATTTCCACCCAAGTTCTGGCATTCCCGATTTCCGCGCGCTCCGCGTCGTGTACATATTTACCTACGTGGCCGCGCCGAGAATCTGCGGGTCGGCGCGAACATCTGCCGACCGTCACCCCTCCTGGCGTCTGCAGCGTGGCACACCGCTACGATCATCGTCACACCGGGCTGAGCCAGGAGAGTACCGTGCGACTCGCAAGTGAACTTGGGGAAGGGAATTTGTGGCCATAGACCTACCTACCCCCTTTTATTTTATAATATATATTTTTTTTATGTTGACGAGGTTCGTGGTTTTTATTACTAGACCTCCGCCACGATCACCCTTTCCGTCACAACTTCTGCCTAGCCCTTCATGGACTACATGCTTGATGATAAGTATGTTAAATAACTTACATAACATTATGTGCATTACGTAATCGCGCCAGTAATCCTCGAATGTAGGGTTTGGCAGAGCTGTACATTCATTTGTATTACACCGACTTTCGCCGCATGTTTAGTTCCAGGAATAGGGATTGGGCTCAAATCCAGCCCTTGGACTACTACTGAAATATAAATAACATTTTGTCCGACCCGGGAATCGAACCTCAAAGACTTCAGCAGTAGCAATGATATAACAGTAAGTACTTAACAACAAGATGCCAATGAAATAGTTTGACTTCAAATTATTTATTATTTAACCATTCTATTGAGTCACACCCGCGACATGTCGTGTCTATTTTCTATTATTATTTCTAAAAATTTTTTGTGTTTACTTTTTTTTGTCGTTTACACCATAAACAAGTTTAGTCTTCAACTAAACTTGTTTATGGTGTTCCAGCTGACACGTCCATCTAAATTTCCAGCTGACGTTTCCGTCCTAAGTACCGGGCCGGCTGGTATTTCCACCCAAGTTCTGGCATTCCCGATTTCCGCGCGCTCCGCGTCGTGTACATATTTACCTACGTGGCCGCGCCGAGAATCTGCGGGTCGGCGCGAACATCTGCCGACCGTCACCCCTCCTGGCGTCTGCAGCGTGGCACACCGCTACGATCATCGTCACACCGGGCTGAGCCAGGAGAGTACCGTGCGACTCGCAAGTGAACTTGGGGAAGGGAATTTGTGGCCATAGACCTACCTACCCCCTTTTATTTTATAATATATATTTTTTTTATGTTGACGAGGTTCGTGGTTTTTATTACTAGACCTCCACCACGATCACCCTTTCCGTCACAACTTCTGCCTAGCCCTTCATGGACTACATGCTTAACATTATGTGCATTACGTAATCGCGCCAGTAATCCCCGAACGTAGGGTTTGACAGAGCTGTACATTCATTTGTGTTACACCGACTTTCGCCGCATGTTTAGTTCCAGGAATAGGGATTGGGCTCAAATCCAGCCCTTGGACTGCTACTGAAATATCAATAACACTTGCCCGACCCGGGAATCGAACCCAAAAGACTTCAGCAGTAGCAATGATATAACAGTAAGTACTTAACAACAAGATGCCAATGAAATAGTTTGACTTCAAATTATTTATTATTTAACCATTCTATTGAGTCACACCCGCGACATGTCGTGTCTATTTTCTATTATTATTTCTAAAAATTTTTTGTGTTTACTTTTTTTTGTCGTTTACACCATAAACAAGTTTAGTTGAAGACTACGTAGGTAGGTATGATATTGTCAAAATTGTTAGCAAAACATGTCTGAAAAAGCCTGCACGACACGTGTATTATAGATGTTAGTTGTTATTGACAAGACTTGTAAATGACTTGTACCTACTACAACGTCTTTATAAAAATTGACGAAAACATGTATCACAAATTGTACAGGGGTGTTATCGCGGCGCAAGTAATAACTGCATTAATTAAAAAAATATATATAACAAACCATAAAGGTACAAGGAACTAATTAAACAACGTTTTAGGATTCTTCACCTCTATGGTCGCCAGTCTCATGTCTATGAATCCGTCTGCAACTCGAGCTTTTGTCTTTGGATGGGTGAAGTTCGCGTATATCCGGCCTCTTGTGAATGGGAAGCCTCTAGGGATGACTGACGGGTTGATTGTCATGTTCAAAAGATTGTATTGGCCCTGAAAACAAAACGTATTTAACTGCTTAAGACTTGTCCTCACATTTGTGAACGCAAATGATTCGTTGGCATCCATTAAATAGACCTAGTGGCCTACCATGACGTCTTAACGCTTCGTATGCGGCGAACGTAGATCTACGCGAGACACAATAGGTTTTTAATTGTGTCTATATACTCGACATACGAGTGGTTAAAGCAGGAGTAATCCCAGTGTGTGAAAGAGATGGCGCTTGACGATCTGTATAGCTCTGTCGCCTTTCCCACACTGGAATTACTCCTGCTCTAAGACATCATAGTGGTCCTTCTGTTTTCTATACTTTATGAGTTTCTGATTGTCTCCTCGGTACACTGTTACAAAAAACTTTTTTGCAAAAAATAAAACCAACTTAGAAAAAACACAATTAACAAAAAGAAAAACAAAAATAACAAACCAAAAAAAAAACTTTTGTTTGATTCATTAATCAATCAATCAGTGTTTTCGTCGCCGGCTTCTGAAGCTAAAGTTATTTTTCACTTTTGGTTTGTTATTTTTGTTTATTTTTTAATAGTGTTTTTTTGAAGTCGGTATTATTTTTTGCAAAAAAGTTTTAGTTGTTCCCATGTCGCCATGAATTTATTTTACATGATTAAATACGCGTCGTGACAAAAACATTTATTGTCTTAAAGTCGGTTAAAATGATTAATACTTCTAGTTTCTAGCACTCACTCTGTTGTCTCTAGAGAAATCAACTATCGATATCGACAAGTCGCATTATCTATACATTATTCTTTGAACAAGAAATCACCTAAGTCCTAACCGTTAAAGAGTTGTACCTTCCTTCATCAGCGCAGCGTCATAAGATAATGATGACCATACGCAAATGTCTCAATAGCTTAGAAATTATTTTTTACTAACATTTATGTCGTGGCTATCGTGTTGTGTATAAAATACTGGTATTCAGCTGCATCCGGTAAGACTGGAAGCCGACCATAAAATAGTTGGGAAAATGATGAACAATACAGGTCATGGTAATGGGCTTATCCCCAATAAATGAAAATCTGGGTGTATTGTACACATCTGCGTACCCCTTCAGAGCATACAGGCGTGATGTTACGTCATGAACAATAAACATCCAAGCGATTGCAGCAATCACGACAGATTTGCCGTCTATTTTTGAAGAGTTCTATGGAACTGTCTCACTCTCTCTCTCTATACTATGGTATATCTCCGAAGATCAGCATCAGTTCTTCACTTAATTTAAATGGGACTACCTTAGAAGTATAGTCTTTCAAATAAAAAATGAATAATTTTGAGAATCGGTCCACAAATGGGGGAGAAATCAGGTAACATACATAAAAAAAAAATACGTACACACGAACATATAACCTCTTCCTTTTTTGAAGTCGGTTAAAAAAGAAAGCATTGATAGCATATTTTACCGAACTACGCTCGATTATACTATGAAACCGAACCCTGTTTGAAGTCAGTGGGTATATTTATTCCGTCAGTCACAAATACAAATATGAAAATACCGATTTTGATAATTCCGAATGGTTCAAAATAACAACTCCGAATCATCCTATTTTTGTAATTTCTACATTTCAACACTCATAACGTTTACAATTCCTACTCTCAAATTACCGAGTTTCAATAGATCGAATAACAAAAACTTCGACTTAATGATAATACGAAACATCAAAAATACGAATTCCGATAGTCAAAGTACCGACTAATTAGAATTCCGAAATAAAAACACCTAGTATATCGCTGAATATCAAGATAAATAAACACATACTTGCTCGTCAGAGAGAAGTATAAAAGTTATTATGTTTAAAACTAAGATTGAACTTGACTTTTGAATAAAAATATATTTTCATTCGTTGGTCACAGTTCTAACCTAATCTTTTTTTTTTTTTTTTTTTTTCTCGATGTGGAAATCCTCAATGGATGTCCTCCGCCCTGGGGAGCGCGGAGAGGTCTGTCAGAATCGTACTGACTAAAACCACACCGATTCACCAACAATATCGATTATAGTTCCCCTCAGATATTATAGATCCCCTCGGATCTGGCGCTCGGCGACCGCTGCGCGACACGCTCGGCTTATGGTAGCCCGCGAAATTCAAATTTTCTTAAGTGTTTTGCAATTTGCAGGTCTGTTTCAGGTTGTATGTTCATGAAAAATTACTTGCGCCAGTAACACGTATGTAATTACAGAATTATAATCATTAAAATCATCATTACAACCCTCTAAGTTCATTTAACCCTATTCTTTAATTACACTCGGTTCCAAAAATAACGGGTCAGTCACATAAATCCGAATATCTCCCGAACTACGTATGCCATCCTAATGAAACGAAGACTGTTCAATTGAGAATTTAATTATACAGATAAAAAATAAAATAAAACTTAGTTGCACCCACAATATTAATCTATAAATTAAAAAAAAACTAAAGTAGTCGTATTTTTCTTAAGATTACATTTTTTTATGATTTTTTTTTGTTGTTTTTCATCACTTTCTTCATTTAATACTTTGTATTGCCTCCACGAGCTCTTCTGACAGGTTCCAGGCGATTAGGCATGCTGTACACCAAATTTCGGAGCCGGTGCTGAGGAATACCTTCCCATTCCTCCACCAGTGCTTGTTTGAGCTCGGGAAGCGTGATTGGTGGGGGGTTTCAACCTTTCACGCATCTCTGAAGCTCGTCCCAGGCGTGCTCGATGGGGTTTAAGTCCGGGCTTCACGCTGGCCACTGCATGAGTTCGATACCGACCTCTTCAAGGTAGTCATGTACAATTCTGGCGGTATGGGGACGCGCATTATCATGCATTAATATGCCATGCCGGTCCATCTTGGCCATGAAAGGACCTACATGTTCATTGAAGATCTCTTCCACGTACCTCTCTGCATTTAGAGTTCCATTTTGAATGAGTACCAGCTCGGTGCGGGCCTCAGCAGAAATCCCAGCCCAAACTTGTACGGAGCCTCCACCGTACGCCACTTTTTCCTCCACACACGCTTGATGGAAGCGCTCCCCTGGTCTCCTGTACACCAACTGCCTACCATCATGCTTATAAAGCATGAATTTAGACTCGTCCGTGAACATTACCCTAGACCAATCGTCTAGTGTCCAGTTTAGGTGCTCGCGCACGTATCTCTGTCTTGCAATTCGATGTCCCCGTTCCAGTTTGGGGCCATTTGCGGGCCTCAATGGTATCAAATTTGCTTCAGCAAGACGTCTTCTTACTGTTTGAGCGCTTAAATTGCCACCTCCAAAGCGAATCCGCGTAATAATGCGCGTAATGCGCGTCCCCATACCGCCAGAATTGTACACGACTACCTTGAAGAGGTCGGTATCGAACTCATGCAGTGGCCAGCGCGAAGCCCGGACTTAAACCCCATCGAGCACGCCTTGGACGAGCTTCAGAGATGCGTGAAAGGTCGAGACCCCCCACCAATCACGCTTCCCGAGCTCAAACAAGCACTGGTGGAGGAATGGGAAGGTATTCCTCAGCACCGGCTCCGAAATTTGGTGTACAGCATGCCTAATCGCCTGGAAGCTGTCAGAAGAGCTCGTGGAGAAAAACAACAAAAAAACAATCATAAAAAAATGTAATGTTAAGAAAAATATGACTACTTTAGTTTTTTTTTTATTTAGAGATTAATATTCTGGGTGCAACTAAGTTTTATTTTATTTTTTATCTGTATAATTAAATTCTCAATTGAACAGTCTTCGTTTCATTAGGATGGCATACGTAGTTCGGGAGATATTCGGGTTTATGTGACTGACCCGTTATTTTTGGAACCGAGTGTATTTCATTGTAACTGACTTTCAGTAATTTTTTTTTGATTTTTCATATTAGACAATATAATTCTTAGGCATTATGAAATTCGGACTTTTGAAAATCTGAACATCGAAATTCGGAATAAAATATTTCGGAGTATTTGGGTGTTCTCGAAGTCGGTTAAAAATGGTTTTGAAGTAAGTTAAACTAGTCGATTTTTTTAAATAATCTGCTCTGTCTCATTGCTGTGAAAAAGTGTAACTTTACCCCTCCGTCTATTTTTGACACTAATGAAATACGATCGGAGGGGTTGAAGTTTCCAAAATAGGTTATAGAAAGAAGATAGATATTTACCGGTTTATGAGGACAGGGTGTGGTCAGGCCGCCTGCCCTCATGGCGGCCCCGAAGAACATGTCCTTCTCGACTAGGTAGCACCAGTTAAAGTGCATCTCAATAAAGCTACGCTTGTACTGGTTGGTCAGTAGCTCGTAGAAGTATACGTCTACCTGTAGTTGAAAAACATAGCAGTATACATTGAATAGAAATAGAGTCCTTGAGTTACGACTCGCGCTACACGTTAACTGACCAAAAGCTTGCACTGACTGAACAGTTCCACTCAAATTTGTTTGGTTATTTCTTCAAAAGACCATGTCAGGACTTTATAAGAGACTGTGACCTCTGAGTTTGTTTCTTCTCCGGGTATTCAGGGACGGAACACCGGCTTCATCTGGATTTGAAAAATAATTCAGATGCTCATGATATGCTCGTGCCTCGAAAAGCACGTTAAGCCGCTGGTCCTACGTCTGATCTCTCCCCGGTTGTGTCGGATTGCCAACCCATCGTCCTACGTAAGAACAGAGTGTGTGCCTGCGAACACACTTGTGCACTATAACAATTATCTCCCGCACCGATGGCTAATCGCCGCCAACATTGGCCGCCGTGACCGAAAAACGGTCAGAAGGACTATTACTTACATAAATACTACTGTCGAAAGGTTCAATATTCTCGAAGTTGAGGCCCACGTAGTAGATAGGGTTGGCGCGACCGTACCTCACTGAAGTCAGGTTCGCGTATGTCAAGAATTTAGGATTGAAGTACGACACTCTGGGGTGTTCTACGCTCAAGTATGTTACCTAGAAAATAAGGATTTTTATTAATGGCAATTGAAATGAAATGGAAAAACCACGTTGGTCTGTTAGTCGCGACCACAAATACAAATACCTAGATAACCTAATAATGACGTCATAACCCAAGACCAAATGCAAAATGAAACTTGACTCCTGGTTAAAATCGCAAAATTATGAAGAAACAGAGAAACTCGTGGAAGTGTAAAACACTCATCACCCCCTCACACACCCCAACAAAACCACACACAACACACCTGTTACAAACACCCCATGCACTCCTCATTAACACTCTCCCACACACCCATTCCTTACACTCCCCACTTTAACTCAACTTCAAAATACATCCCACAGCATATGTCCTGTATTGTTTGTTTTCTTATTTTCATTTTATTTTTTTTATTTTTTTGTTTTCATTATTAATTACTTAGCTAAATCTAAAAATTTGGAACATCACTCCATTCTGTACCTGGGGAAGGGCGTTGGTTGCTGCGCTACAGTTTATACTTTTGCAGCTTCCATCGTTTTACTGGTTGTACTTAATCTTGAGTTTTTGTTCAGAAATAAACTTTTTATTATTATTATTATTATATAAGCACTTAAGTTACCTATTATACAAACAAGTAACTATACAAAATACGAGTAGATTATAAAATAAATTCTTGAGTTGTAAAGTTGTTGTTTTAAACAAGCTTGCTGCGACAATAGTCACATTAAGCTTAAAATGTCTTGAACACGAAGTGGCACGCGAAGTGGTTGGTGTTTTTGCGTTATCTAGGTATATTTGTGGCCATTTGTAGAACATTGACGAAGGGGTGTCGTATTACCCACTACTAACTGGATTGTGGTGGTCAGGTAGGCAGTCGCTCCATGTAAAATACTGGTATTCAGCTACATCCGGTTAGACTGGAAGCCGACCCCAATATAGTTAGGATGGAATGGAATGGAAAAAATAATGATAGATTGAGGAATGTTGTGATAAGAATTTGCTTTTTATGAAGATATATCATGTTGACGAAAATTATATGTGGTTTTGGTGAGAGGATGAATGAAAGGCGACTAACAAAACATACAAAAGGCAGTTGTAACTAAAGACACCAAGAAGGGTGACCCTAGAAATTACCCGACAAAATAACAAACATGGCCATGCCGACCAAGTAAGAAACAGTTTCACCGGAACGTCTTCACACTTATGAAGAGAATTTGAAAACACTTGTAGCGGCACTATAAAAATACTGCAGTAACATAGAACAAAAATTACTACAGCGCCATCTATGTCACAGACGAAGTACTCAACATCGAAATCCTACATCACGCAAGTAAAGTTATCCGCGACTTAGGAGTAAGTATATAGCAGAACCCGACAACAACTGCCGCGCAGTAGCCCACCAGACACAACACCCGTCTGGTCGGAGGATCCTCCCTTTTCTATCGGGGATGAAGAACTTTACACCCTGTTCGCAATACACCCAAACATTATAATTTTAAGAAAAAAATAAATTACTTCTTGGTAAATAGACCATATTATACAAACAGTACTTTTTTTTTTTTTCGTTCGCCTTTATAAAGGCAGGCATCGATCTATAGACCGTTCAGCCACACACAGTACATGAATTTTTGTCCGACAGATTCGCGATGAGTTAGCAAAACTGTTTTTATGTTTTGATGCAAAATATAGCTTTATTTGAATAAAAATGTCTATTTGAATGTATATCACATATTCTTAGGTCTAAGATAACAAACTGTTAAACTATTGTGTGCCTAACATGGTGGAGCAGTGCAAACGCACACCAAAATAACGCAAATACAACTCTGTAACCACGGTCTCACAATAAAGGACTTGTTCAACCGTGAACATACCATAGTTACACGCGCCAACAACAGCATCACAGCGTCAGCATTAAGAGCGACACACATTGATCCACGCACCGGCAACACCAGCACACCGTCAGCGCTAAGAGGTGGCCTACTGAGATCTTCGCTGCATCGGCTCGATACACACACGACACACATGTAAATAGGTATCAGTGTGTATTTATCACAAAAATTGTGTATAATTAAGTTCATTATTGTAATAAATTAGTCATCAAGCTGGAGTCGAGTGTGATTTATCTCCTATACCTCCTCTCACTGTGGCCAAGACACCTTTTTTTTTTTTCGGATGGGAAAACATCAAATAACCCCTCCCGCTCTGGGCTGAGCAGGAGGGAGTGTCAGACTTTTACTGACTAAAACCCATCCATGTTGCTAAAACCCGTCCTTTGCCCTTTGTGTTCCAGGGCCGCGGTATCTCTTTCGAACAGTCCCGTAACCCTTGCAGGCATCGGTCCTTTCGGACCCCTTCCTGTTTGCTGACTCTCTTTGAGGCGCGCGTGGAACACGAACGCGCCGTCGATACGGCCTGTCGTCATAAGACGGTCGGACGGCGAGCTAGCCAATAGCTCACCGTCCACAGGCCCGCGCCTACGATGCGTATGCGGTGCGGTGCCCGGTGCGTCTCCCGCGGCGGCTGGGACGTGAGGTTCTCTCCCTCTCACGTTCCGCCACCTCCTTCGCTAGCATGACTGGTTCACAGAAGGAGGTGACGGCGGGGAATTCCGTTTCGCTCCGGACCATGGATTGAACCAAGGCCGGACGCAAGAGGTCGCCGCCGCCGATCGCCGCTACGAGCACACGGCGGTGCTCCGCCCACGCGGGGCAGATCTCCACCGTGTGCTCCACCGTGTCCTCCGGTCGATCCTCACAATGGTAGCAACCGGGCGTTTCCTCCCACCCGATTCGGTGCAGGAACCTCCCGAAGTGGCCAAGACACCTTTAGCGATCATCGGTCCTATGAGTCTGTGGGATCGGCAGTGAGAAAACCATTTCCTGTGTACATTGCACGACGTACACGAAACCCTCTTCCTACCCAAACTCCGTCTGTTACCGTAGGTCTCCTTGTAACAGACTTCCCTCTTGTATACCCAACGTAACTTACGTTTGGTGTGGTTTGTATGGTAGGCTAGGGCGTTAGGATAACTTTTACTAGGGTGCTAGGTAGGTAATTACTATAGGGCTAGGATAACTAGGGTGCTAGGTAGTTACTGTAGGACTAGGTTTATGTCAGTTGGGGTTTAGGTACTGATCCAGGCTCAATTGTCTCAAGCGTAGTCACATCGTACGCACTTGGAATAACGGCTGTACTAAGCTGTAAGTCTCAGTGTGTACAGAACTTTGACTTGACTTTGATTTTAAACTCATATACACATATACAGACTCTATTGATAATCCCTATTGATAATATTGATTTCTTCAGAAAAGTCAGGTTTACACACTTTACTTTACTGACGCCTGGTGCGTAATACACACAACCGGCGAGCGTGTATGACCTGATGTGTGTGGATGAAGCAAAATGTGTAGGGATCGATGTTGGTGGCGTTGTGGCTCATGAGGGTGGGATATTTTTAAGAATCAATTGTAACCAGTCCGCTGACTTGAGCTACTCGACTCACTGAATTTGATCCTCAAATCTGACTTGAGATGTCAAATTCAGTCTGACTTGAGTGAATAATCAGTTGCTTAGTTGTGTTCTAGCTCAATAAACAAAATCGGAAACCATGTATTAAAGAACTAACTTTTGACCGCGGCTTCGCTCTAGTTATGGTCGGAAATTATCACACGGGAAAACTTTAAATACAACCCATGGCCCTCAGGGATAAGGTTAAGAATTCCCATTGGTGAAATAATCAATTGTCTCCTACAAGCTTCATTACCTACTCGACCCAAGTGCATTGGGCAGCTGCTTATTTTTTCGCGCTTTCGATGTCGGTCCAACCGTCCAAGGGAAAGAAAGAAAAAGTATATATTAGTCTGTATCACAGACCTTTCCGATACACGCTGTATAATAATGGCTGTATATGTAAATGCCCTTAACAAAGCCGAAAGGCACTTGTTCTCCCGTCATTGCGATCTTGTTTTTGTCGTAGACCATACCGGGGATCCTTCTATGTAGTTAAGGAGATATTGGGGGTCAATGTTCCAATTTTTTTTACATGTTATTTTTTTTATTTAGAACTTTTTTTAAATACCTCCTTGACACCCATACTATTCAATGTATCGATCAGCAAAATACTTTGTGTGCATTACATTGAGTCCTACCGTAAAACGTAATTTTTCACCCCAAAAAAAAGTCGTTTCTCAGCAATAATTTTAGCGTAGAATTAGTTAGATGTACAGACTGCTTGGTTGACGGCATCAGGAAGGGTCCGTTTACACCCAAGCAGCACACTTAGCTGTACAGTCACTGGATAACAGATTTTTTTTAAACTCGAGGCTGTTATGCTATCCGGGCAAGGGATTTATATCCGGCTACACAGCTCTGATCATTCTAAATTTGGCCCCAAATTAACAAGCCTTGAGCAATACAGTAGCTTGTTAATAGCTGCCCAGAGCATTGTAAGAGCTGTACATGGGCTGTACAATGGCTTAGACTGCTGTCAATAGGCCAGCTCCAGCTCATTTAATTCTCTTAGACAGCCAAAAGATGGCTCATGGCTTAGTAACGGCTATTATTGATTCTACAAAGAAATAGCAACAAAAAATTATTTGTGCAGTGCAAATGTTGCGTTAATAGATGCTCTAATCTAAAAATATAATAATTTCTAATTTAAGGTACGTTATTTTTCGTTATTGTTCTGTATCTCTATTGCTAAATTGTACTGCGGGTGCCACTTTACTGTTAATATAATAGGTGATATTATCAAATATTACACGCGCCTTCGAAATAACATAATTTTACTAAAAATATTATACAAACTAAATACGGTGTACGAATTATAAATGGATTTTATTATTTTTTTACATTTAATAAGCATTCATATCTGTTTGTAACAATGAAATAATGTGTTTTTACTTTAATAGCTCTCAAATATCATGAAAATTTAACAGATGTCAGAGATTGTTTTCATATGTAATCGGCTTGTTTACTTTAAAATGGCCTTAATTTGTTATCCAGCAATGATTCTAACTAAATTCCCTTGACCCTCTCTTCTCTGTTCAATGGTCATATTTAATTCTATTACTCAGCGACAACTGTACGCTAGCTGTACAATGGTCTTCAGTTTTTCTAACGACTGGTAAAAGGAGTAAAGTGAGAGTATACAACTGCGTCTTAGGGATTTCTAATCTTGATAGAAAGCCATTTTGAGCATTTTTGTCCTCAAGTAGCTTAGGTACTTCACTTGATTTTATTATCCTACTTATTCTCGATGCTAATGTTATTGCTAAGTAATTATTATTGTTTTCAGAAAACAGAAATTCAAAATATTGAAGACAATAACAAGAGGGAGAGAAATATTCTCTAGCATACCATTACCAAGTGCTTGGGAAAAAGATGGATGAATAAACTAGAATATTCAAAGCCTCTTACAGATTGGACAAAAATGCAATGCATAGTGAAACGATCATCCATTGCAACATATAACAATGCAGAAAAAGAATAAATGGTGTTTCATTCGCGCACGAGAATTAAGTCGCGTTGCGAAGTTATGATAAAATTGACGTTATCATAGCATTACTAACCTATGTTTACTCTTCAATAATTCTAGAGGCTGTAAAATGGCTTATATTTACACTATAAGCTTTGGATGTAAAGTGGAGTAAGGGTACACTAATTTATAGCTCATGCACTCTTAAATGCTTGTAACCAGCTACTATTAAGCTCATTGAGGTAGCATTCTAATAAAATTAGTGTACACCATAAAAAAGCCAATGGCTAAATTTGATTACAGCTCGCAGCTTGGAAGAGGTGTGAATAAATCGCGTTAAGCAATCGTTTACAAGTTTTGGTCTTCTTAACTAGCTAGTAGCATTATATGTAGCCAATAGTTCTTTTAAATTCTACTTAGCCAGCTGTGCTGTTTAACAGTGTAGAGATCACCCCTTAAACAGTTTCAAGAATCGTCTTATCTGTTAGTACAGCACATAAGAGCCTTTGACTGTAATATAGCTTGTTTATGTAATTCTCGCTAATGTGCTGCTTGGGCACCTTGTAAACAACGTGTTTAAAAACTTAAATTAATTGATGATAATTATCTTCGAAACTACGCAGTTTTGGACCACATATTCTGGGACTGTGGCGTATTATTTTTATTTATAGAAGAAGAATAATTTTTACCCAAAAGTTATGGGAAATAAAAAAAACACCTTGTAGATCACAATGCCACTCACCTTTTCAGAAACACAACTGAAGTAAAACATCGACAATATAAAACAATGAAGGATGCTTATCTGCTCCGCCATAGTATACCGAACCGCACTCCGCAATAGAATTTAACAAAATATTTAACGCAAATATTATTCAGGTTTTATATTACAATCTTTTCTTGTGTATTGAAAAGTTATTTCATGGTTTTTAAACATTCTAATTTGATTATAATTGCGAACGAATTTGCGGTCAAAATGAATGGAATATTGGACGACTGAAGAATTATAAGTGACAAGCAGTGTGTTCAATGAGTGAGAGAGAGTTAGTTCCTGCCATTGAAAAATTAACTTTTGTGCAAGTATTCCTGCTTGTACATCCAGTGAGCGTTATAGGCAGTGCGTTATCACATCATCTAACCTTTACCCAACTATGTTGGGGTCAGCTTCGGATCCAGTCTGACTACCAGTATTTTCCATAGAATGACTGCCTATCTGATCACAACCCAGTTAGTACTGGGTAACATGATACCCCTTGGTAAGACCTGGTTGTCAAACTTTCGGGCCACTGACAACCTGAAACTACTTCAAAGACCTGAATTACCTGTCCTGTAGGTGAATAAATTAGTTTTCATATTTTAGTTTGTAGTAGTTAGTGCTTTGTTTCATAACCAATTTCGAGGCTAGATCAAATTTAGATGCCTACAAACTTAAATTATACTCCATATTAGCTCCGTTGACGTTAACCATGGATATTTGCTGAATGGTACTACCGGAAATAGAATAATTAAGGCAAACAAAAAAAAAATGCTTACCTTGGTGTTTGGTGAATAATTTTGATCGATATCATGGAAACTCATAATATAATTATGTTAATCATTTTTGGTTTAGATTATACTCAATACTCAATTCTTTATTGCATTCTATATTTATTTATTTATTTTTATTTAATTACAACGGCTGTTAAACCAATTATAGTAACTAAAAAAGAACTAAAAGAGTTATACATACAATTAAAATAAACAAAACAACAAAGTAAAGGTTCACACTTTCATAAATTCCTTTCACAATACTTCTGACATGCCAATAAAATCTTCGTCCATCCATCCGCAAACAGATCGTCTGTTGGATTAGAATTCAAGAGATCATTAAGCGCGGCCAGAGTGCGAGGAATTGGCGACTTAGCACGTGCAACAGTGTGACATGGAGGCACGGCAAACAGCCTGTGCTTTCTGCCCCGGCAGTAATTGTCCGGAACAAAGAAGCGCGCCAACAAATTAAAAAGATCAGGAGCGTCAATAGAGCCACGGAGCGTCTAACAGGTAATTGTGAGCTGATCTCGAGCTCGCCTTCCCTCTAGCGAGTTGTATCCAAGGCAACCAGTAAGAATTTAGTCGGATAGAGGTAAGGATAGTACCCGTGTTTTTGTTTATAAAGGTACCTAAGGAACACTTTTTGAACCTTTTCTAACAAAAGTGCGTAGCTACTTTCCTGCGGATTCCAAACGCAAGAGCTGGTTTATAGCCTACTACGTACGAGGGCATTAAATATTATTTTGACGGCATGAGCGCTGCGAAAATCACGGCAATTACGTAAAACAAAACCTAACCTTTGGTAGGGTTGTTTGGCTACAATGAACATATGATCGTGGAAGGTGAGCTTTCGGTCAAATGTGACTCCTAGGTCTTTCATGTTTGTTGATTTCATGATAGTATTATTATTTAAATTATATTCAAAATCTATGGGGTGCTGCATTCGACCGAATGTCATAGCGAAGCATTTTGACGAATTAAACTCCATCTTGTTGTCTACACTCCACTTGTATACCTCATCTATGTCTTGCTGCAGTGCAAAACTGTCACGCTCGGAGTTTATTTCTAGGTACAGTTTCAAGTCGTCAGCATATAAAAGACATTTTGCATGAAGCAGAACTTGAGGAAGATCGTTGACCATGATAAGAAATAATGAAGGCCCCAAAATTGAGCCTTGACTCACGCCGGAACGCGTGTGATAGGTACCAGACACGTACATACCAAGCCTAAGAAACTGCTGTCGATCACGTAGGTAGTCTGCAAATAAACGGAGGAGTGATGGTGCAAACCCTATTTTGCTGAGCTTCATTAGCAGCGCGACATTGATAACCCTATCAAACGCCTTTCGGAAGTCGAACTAAAGTACGTCTACCTGACGCCCGTGGTCTAAACCAGGCGAGATATAATCTACTAGTGTCAGAAGATTTGTGTCAACTGACCTTTTTCTTCTAAAACCGTGTTGTTCATTGCAAAGATACTTGTTTATTTGCTCATAAATAGCATTATGGAGGATGTTCTCGAAGACCTTCGCCGAGGAAGATAGGATTGCGATAGGGCGGTATTCTTCAACGGAACTTTTGTTTTGGGTTTTAGGGATAGGTGTAACTCTAGAAAGTTTCCACTCAGAGGGATATGTACCAGTTTCTAAGGCTAAATTAAAGATGTGGCAAAGAGGATCCATAAAAATATATCTTAAGTCTTTAATTATGAAGGAGGGGATGTTGTCGGGGCCAATAGAACTGTTAGGTTTAAGTTTATTTATGGCTTTAATAACGTCTGCATGACACAAGGAGGGTATATTTATGTAATTACTGTTATAAGAATGGTCAGACGTACCGACGTGATCACCATTAAGCTGCGGAACGTCTGGTAGAAAAACAGCCGAGAAAAATTCAGCAAAAGCCCATGCCGCCTTACTACCCGAAAAAGTTGAACCTTTGTATGTAACATTAGGTTCAAACCCACCTTTGGACCACAGGCTAGAAATGTGTGACCAGAATTGACGAGGGTTATGTTTAATTTTGTTCTCTATGTTTCTCATGTATAAGGAATACGCATCTGCAATACGGGTTTTAAGGCTTGATATGAGGGCAGAAAATAACAAATACGTGCTGACACACTTTGTTAGCTTCCAATTTTTATGGAGTTTTAACTTGAGCCTTTTTTGGATGATATCGCTTGTAAACCATACAGGATATCGCTTATTTGCACATTTCCCTCTGCGTTTTTTAGGCATGCACATATCAAAGAGATTATAGATAATACTGTAAAACTTGAAAGTAGCCCCTTTTACATCCTTAGATTCCAAAACCTCCTCCCAAATATTTTCATCAGAGAATAATAAATAGAGTTGTTGGAAATCGCATTTACCGAAGTTCCAATCATAGGTACTGTCTATATTACTGGGCTCAATTGACTCCGAGCAATGGCCTGCATCGACTTTTACCTCAATGTGTAGTGCTGGATGATATGCATCCAGTGGTACTATACCCTCGGTAGCAGTGACGGATGTTACTGGTGCGCCAATGTTCTCCTGGACCAAAACAACATCTAAAATACCTAATATGCGAATTCTTCACAATGTTCAACTTATTCAGACTGCAAAATGACAGAAAATAGCAATAATAATTCTTAGTTGTTAACGATACACTATTTAAATTTAAGTCCCCTGTGCAGAGCGTGCATGGAGGTGGAGGAAACGGTAGCGCATGTTCTCCTCGAGTGCATCGGCGTCACCAAGATCCGCGAGGAGACTTTTGGAACACCGAGATCACTTGTGGATGTCCTGAGAAGACTGGGAAGTTTGATCTACTTCTGGAGGGAGGTGGGCTGGTTGAAGTAACGGCCACCATAGCTCATGCACAATGATCCACTTTAGGGACTAAGTGCGGAAACCAAACCCTTAACATAGAACATAGTCTAAGTACGACTTACGCTATTAGGTGGTATAAGTTAGGAGACCAAGCGCCTTAGTCGTGTCGAAGTATTAAAAGAAATGCCAGTGCAAGTAAGTATATATTATGTTGCAGCTCGGACCCAGCTCGGTGACTATCAGCATCAGGAGGTACATCTCGCTGTACGAGGGCGTCTACCAGGGCGTTTTCACGCTGGGCGCTGACCAGGTCACCAAGACCTTGATGGAAATCGAGTGCGTAGTGAACGGTGTCATTGAACTAACGCAGTGACTATCTTCATGAAAGCTTAGATTTTTTGGGAGGTTTATGAACGCAGGTTCACATGAAATATCAGTTTATTTGTGTAAACTTTACAGATGTGATGTTTTACGAACACACACGCAACATAACTTAAACGGCTATAAGTGCAATACTTTTTTGTCTTTGTGTTCAGATATTGATACACTTCAAGTTTGCAGAATTTTGTTAATTTTAGACAATTCATATGAACATCCTATGTAAATGTATTGAACACCAAACACAGTGCCATCTCGCCGGGGTAACGCGCGGAGTCAAGTGTGTGACATACAGTTGTTACGTTTTACAGACCCGACGAGGCTAAGCACATGCACGACAGCGGGCGCAGACACGAGAACCAGAACAACGTGCCGGAGACAGAGTCCCTGTCGGAGGCGGCGGGAGGGGATAGACGGAAGGAGGCGCCCCTGCTCGGTGGCGAGCCGGAAAGGAAACATTTGTCTCCTCCCCGGACGCGCCGCAGTGCAGCTGACGCGGAAAGATCGACCCCGTAGGGCGAAAAGTCGCTAAATCCGAAAATGAGTTACCCATGTCATTAAAGCCTACAATGTGATTTAAATGTTTCTCTAAATATCTAGCAGGGCCGCGGTATCTCTTTCGAACAGTCCCGCAACCCTGGGCCTGGTTTATACTTCAACTTTGAACTCAATCACCGCTCAATATTAATGCTAAGCTAGAAAGGCGTATGATTTTTTAAAATCACGTAAATAACGTTAGTTTTGATGGGTTTTGCGTTTAAATTGCAATATTTAGTTCACCAACTAGGTAAAAATAGATATTGGGATAAATTTTAATAATTTAAGGAGAAAGGTTTTACGACCGTAAATTGCATGCGTTTTTGGGGGAATTTTGACGGAGTTTTAGCGTATAGTCGTCATGCCAAGTAGACGTATCAACCGAAAACTAGTGTTATAGAGGGAATACCTTAAAATCAAACAAAATAACCGCAGCTTAAATCTATAGAAGCTAGCTCAATCACAAGTAAAGTTATTAAGTTTTTTTGTCTATCCTGAAAAGTAGGTGTTTTGTGGTTACGCTCCTATGGCTTGAGACCTCGAGGCTTGACATCACTTTGACCGCTCGATGTATGGTTTGTTTGATGTCCGCTAAATATTAATTTCAATTGCCGTTTTGGGGTCATTCACCCCATTCTATTGTCACAGTTTTTCACTAAAAAATAACACGATTAAACATGAATGATTTGCAACAAGATTTTAAATAGAATGGTTAAATAATAAATAATTTGAAGTCAAACTATTTCATTGGCATCTTGTTGTTAAGTACTTACTGTTATATCATTGCTACTGCTGAAGTCTTTTGGGTTCGATTCCCGGGTCGGGCTAAGTGTTATTGATATTTCAGTAGCAGTCCAAGGGCTGGATTTGAGCCCAATCCCTATTCCTGGAACTAAACATGCGGCGAAAGCCGGTGTAATACAAATGAATGTACAGCTCTGCCAAACCCTACGTTCGGGGATTACTGGCGCGATTACGTAATGCACATAATGTTAAGCATGTAATCCATGAAGGGCTAGGCAGAAGTTGTGACGGAAAGGGTGATCGTGGTGGAGGTCTAGTAATAAAAACCACGAACCTCGTCAGCATAAAAAAATATATTATAAAATAAAAGGGGCTAGGTAGGTCTATGGCCACAAATTCCCTTCCCCAAGTTCACTTGCGAGTCGCACGATACTCTCCTGGCTCAGCCCGGTGTGACGATGATCGTAGCGGTTTGCCACGCTGCAGACGCCAGGAGGGGTGACGGTCGGCAGATGTTCGCGCCGACCCGCAGATTCTCGGCGCGGCCACGTAGGTAAATATGTACCCGACGCGGAGCGCGCGGAAATCGGGAATGCCAGAACTTGGGTGGAAATACCAGCCAGCCCGGTACTTAGGACGGAAACGTCAGCTGGAAATTTAGATGGACGTGTCAGCCGGAACTTTGGATGGACGTTTCAGTCGGAACTTTGGCCCCTGGAAGATAACGTCCAGCATGTCACAAGATGGCCAATAGTCATCTCCGCTGATTGTGACACTAAGGCATAAGCAAAGCGAGAAATACCAGTGCGCCAATGAAGGTGATGTGTGGTAGTCACAATCAGTACGGAGTTTACAATATGGTAGAGAGAAGCACGGCATGACTAGCATTTTGATATAATAATTATAATGCGCATAGCAAAAAGTGGGAGAGAATAGGCACACATCCTGGGTAGACCTAGATAGTTAGATTCACAAAATATAAACGTGATTAGGCTGTTCAACACTTACCCAGTATGGGTATATAAAAAACGTAGAAAAAACTTATCTGGTTTCAATCAATAAACCTTTTACATTTGACACATGCGATATCACGACATGAGACTTTTTTATTTTGTTTTTAAGGTTCCGTACAAAAAACGAAAAAAATGAACGAAAAAATGGGACCCTTATAGGATCACTCGTGCGTCTGTCTGTCCGTCCGCCTGTCACAGCCAATTTGCTCCGAATCTACTTGACCAAATCAGGTGAAATTTGGTAGGATGGTGTAATTCTATGACCCAAACACAGATTTGCAAAGTGAATAATTGTATTTTTTTTTAATTAAGAGTCATTTGCGGGGACAATTTAGCAAACCTTACTGTGCCATATATCAAATGAAAGGGCTTATTATGAAGATCTCAAACATATTTTTGATTTTATTCATGAAAGAAGACGAAAATTGACCATTAAGAGGGCCCTTCCCGGCGCGTCTATCGTCAACGCGAGCATGGTCGGAAACCTTGTTGTTTCATCCAGAGCCACAGCGGCAATTTTCTTTCAACTCCCCCGTCTTACCCCGCCCCGACCCCGCACATCTCGTCTCCCGCGCACCTCATACCGCCTAACGCGATGACATTGAACGAAAAATAGTGTTCGAAAATTTCTCAAACTTGTTCCAGGAAATACGTCTTTTTGAATAAATCTTACAAGTGTGTGAAATAAATATTTGTCTTTAAGAATCTCTAAATTTGCAAGGTTTCTATCGAGATGTTTTCTTTATTTTTACAGTTTCTGAGTACATTATGAACGGCCAAAGTTCAGGTAAAATTTGTGCAAAACCGCAATTTTTGAAGGCTTATACTAAATTTGTCTATACTTTTTTTATTTTTTGCAGCCATAGAAACCTAGATATAGTGCACAATATACATATTAGTTAAAAAAAAAGTTTTGCGTACCTTACTGTGTCATATAACAAATGAAAGAGCTCGTTTTGAGGATCTCAAATTGTACAGAACCTTCTTCACGCGAGTACAACTCGCACTTGGCCGGTTTTAAACTGACTAGTGACTGGAAGAGCTAAACGAATTAAAACGTGGTTCAGAAAAAAGGATTGAAATAAAACAAACCATTTAATTTATGATTTTATTTAAATAACGTACTGCCTCGACTGCCTCGTTGGTCTAGTGGCCGCAAGCGCGACTGCTGAGCCTCAGGTCCTGCGTTCGATTCTCGGGTCGGGCAGAGTGTTATTGGGTTTTCTCATCAGGGATTTCTCAGTAGCAGCCACGAGTCTTGATTTGTGTCCGGTTGATGGCAATAGGCTCGCCCGCTATTACATGGCACTTAAACATAACATGTGAAATGTAGTGTACCGGTGTACTACCTTGTAACGTTGTGTCGTTACTTTTGTTTACATAGCTTTTTTCAACATCAAAATGTCAAAACAAACCGCAGGCGTTAAAAATATTAGTTCCGTCCTAAGTACTAAACGACATAAATTAGTTGTTTTACCAGTGTTGGCGCACGTTTCGTGTATCCGAACGAATGAGTGAAGACTTGTCTTTAAGCTTCGCGCACGCCGCAGTATGCCATTGATTCTTTCTCAATGACTGGCACATTCAAATTGCTGCTTCCGTCGGACACGCACATTCACTTGATGATCATCACCTGTGACCTTATACGTGGCCTCCACCATTATTCATGCCTAAAGCAGGCAGTTTATTATTTGCTCATAATTAGCAGTAAACCGCATTATATTATGTGTCTTCGTAACCCCCATACTGGGTAAGTGTTGAACAGCCTAATCACGTTTATATTTTGTGAATCTAACTTTCTAGGTCTACTCAGGATGTGTGCCTATTCTCTCCCACTTTTTGCTATGCGCATTATAATTATTATATAATCTAGTTGCATACATCTTAGCGCATTTTGATTATTCGTGTTTTTCCATGACACTCAAAATGCTAGTCATGCCGTGCTTCTCACTACCATATTGTAAACTCCGTACTGATTGTGACTGCCACACATCACCTTCATTGGCGCAATGGTATTTCTCGCTTTGCTTATGCCTTAGTGTCACAATCAGCGGAGATGACTATTGGCCATCTTGTGACATGCCGGACGTTATCTTCCAGGGGCCAAAGTTCCGACTGAAACGTCCATCCAAAGTTCCGGCTGACACGTCCATCTAAATTTCCAGCTGACGTTTCCGTCCTAAGTACCGGGCTGGCTGGTATTTCCACCCAAGTTCTGGCATTCCCGATTTCCGCGCGCTCCGCGTCGTGTACATATAACCTACGTGGCCGCGCCGAGAATCTGCGGGTCGGCGCGAACATCTGCCGACCGTCACCCCTCCTGACGTCTGCAGCGTGGCACACCGCTACGATCATCGTCACACCGGGCTGAGCCAGGAGAGTATCGTGCGACTCGCAAGTGAACTTGGGGAAGGGAATTTGTGGCCATAGACCTACCTAGCCCCTTTTATTTTATAATATATTTTTTTATGCTGACGAGGTTCGTGGTTTTTATTACTAGACCTCCACCACGATCACCCTTTCCGTCACAACTTCTGCCTAGCCCTTCATGGATTACATGCTTAACATTATGTGCATTACGTAATCGCGCCAGTAATCCCCGAACGTAGGGTTTGGCAGAGCTGTACATTCATTTGTGTTACACCGACTTTCGCCGCATGTTTAGTTCCAGGAATAGGGATTGGGCTCAAATCCAGCCCTTGGGCCTACTGAAATATCAATAACACTTTGCCCGACCCGGGAATCGAACCCAAAAGACTTCAGCAGTAGCAATGATATAACAGTAAGTACTTAACAACAAGATGCCAATGAAATAGTTTGACTTCAAATTATTTATTATTTAACCATTCTATTTAAAATCTTGTTGCAAATCATTCAAGTTTAATCGTGTTATTTTTTAGTGAAAAACTGTGACAATAGAATGGGGTGAATGACCCCAAAACGGCAATTGAAATTAATCTTTAGCGGACATCAAACAAACCATACATCGAGCGGTCAAAGTGATGTCAAGCCTCGAGGTCTCAAGCCATAGGAGCGTAACCACAAAACACCTACTTTTCAGGATAGACAAAAAAACTTAATAACTTTACTTGTGATTGAGCTAGCTTCTATAGATTTAAGCTGCGGTTATTTTGTTTGATTTTAAGGTATTCCCTCTATAACACTAGTTTTCGGTTGATACGTCTACTTGGCATGACGACTATACGCTAAAACTCCGTCAAAATTCCCCCAAAAACGCATGCAATTTACGGTCGTAAAACCTTTCTCCTTAAATTGTTAAAATTTATCCCAATATCTATTTTTACCTAGTTGGTGAACTAAATATTGCAATTTAAACGCAAAACCCATCAAAACTAACGTTATTTACGTGATTTAAAAAAATCATACGCCTTTCTAGCTTAGCATTAATATTGATCGGTGATTGAGTTCAAAGTTGAAGTATAAACCAGGCCCAGGGTTGCGGGACTGTTCGAAAGAGATACCGCGGCCCTGGAACACAAAGGGCAAAGGAAGGAACATGGATGGGTTTTAGTCAGTAAACTGACACTCCCTCCTGCTCAGCCCAGAGCGGGAGGGGTTATTTGATGGTTTCCCATCGGTAAAAAAAAAAAGTATAAACCAGGTTTGTGTGGTTTGGTTTTTATTCTGGAAAAAAAGCAAATGGTAGTAATTACACAATGTTTTATGTGAGAAAAGAAAAATAAGTACTCGGTATAAATATAATAATAAAATTTATTCATGAATTTGTACTTTATAATTTCATATGACTTAAATTAACAAATATTTCAAATTGAGATCAAGGCACATTACAAGAAACAAAATAAAAGTTAAATCGTAAAAAAACTTCTATAAATTAAAATTTGTTTGTTAAATTAGCTTTTACAGCTTGGCAGTGCAGGATTGAACGGCGTATCGGTGAGGCTAGAGCACTCATCGGCAAGTTAATCTGGAGGGTTAATCTTTCAGGGAGGGCAATACTCGTCCTAAAGTGTGCATGAATAAGGTGCTAAACAGTCTTTTGTCAGGTGGAAACAAGGTGCGCGCCTTCAATGGTTGGGCCATGCCGTTTCGATGTATTCCTTCGGCATACTCAAATAGACTTAGACGGAACTTGATGCTCTGGATAGGAGGGTCCGCAAACTGCTGACTGATAATCGAATGCAACACCCACGGTCGTTGGTGATGAGACTGTATATCCCGCGGAAGTGCGGGGGTCGTGGCTTCTCAAATGCTAAGAGCCTGCACAGCCATGAGGCATGCACAGTCTCAGGGAATATTTCCTAGAAGCCAACGTGGGGATGCACCGAGTAGTGGTTTCAGTGGACAAGTGCGTCACCCCGCTCTCTCTGGCTAACGAGAACTGGCTTAAGCCATATGTATTAGGAACTAACGACCGCAGGGAGGAATGGAAATCTGGAGACAGCAATACTAAAAATATAGACGTATGTGCATACGTCTGCAGTGATTACTTAATATCCCCAGGATAATGTTGACATTGACGGTCGTATGCGCATACGTCTATATGTCACGTCAAAACTGCCTCAATAAGCAATAATATTCGTCTTATGTCTATTATATGGCAATTTATATTTTTTTTTTAGAAAAATTTAGGTTATCGTAGAATCCAATGGCATTAAAAATGAAAAATTACATTGAGACACACCCGCGACATGTCGTGTCTATTTTTATATTATTATATCTATGATTCTTTTGTGTTTACTTTTTTTTGTCGTTTAAACCATAAATAAGTTTAGTTGAAGACTACGTAGGAAGGTATGATATTGTTAAAAATGCGGACAAAATTGTTAGCAAAACATGTCTGAAAAAGCCTGCACGACACGTGTATTATAGATGTTAGTTGTTATTGACAAGACTTGTAAATGACTTGTACCTACTACAACGTCTTTATAAAAATTGACAAACATGTATCACAAATTGTACAGGGGTGTTATCGCGGCGCTAGTAATAACTGCATTAATTAAAAAATATACATATTATATAACAAACCATAAAGGTACAAGGAACTAATTAAACAACGTTTTAGGATTCTTCACCTCTATGGTCGCCAGTCTCATGTCTATGAATCCGTCTGCAACTCGAGCTTTTGTCTTTGGATGGGTGAAGTTCGCGCATATCCGGCCTCTTGTGAATGGGAAGCCTTTAGGGATGACTGACGGGTTGATTGTCATGTTCAAAAGATTGTATTGGCCCTGAAAACAAAACATATTTAACTGCTTAAGACTTGTCCTCACATTTGTGAACGCAAATGATTCGTTGGCATCAATTAAATAGACCTAGTGGCCTACCATGACGTCTTAACGCTTCGTATGCGGCGAACGTAGATCTACGTGAGACAAAATAGGTTTTTAATTGTGTCTATATACTCGACATACGAGTGGTTAAAGCAGGAGTAATTCCAGTGTGTGAAAAAGATGGCGCTAGACGATCTGTATAGCTCTGTCTCTTTCTCACACTGGAATTACGCCTGCTTTAAGACATCATAGTGGCCCTTTTGTTTTCTATACTTTATGAGTTTCTAGGATCTGATTGTCTCCTCGGTACACTGTTAAAAAAAAACTTTTTTGAAAAAAATAAAACCGACTTCTAAAAAACACAAAAACACCAAAGCAATCAAACAAAAGTCAAGCTTCAGAAGTCGGTGACAAAAACACAAAATCAATCAATCAGTGTTTATGTCGCCGGCTTCTGAAGCTAAAGTTATTTTTCACTTTTGGTTTTGTTTTTTTTAATTGTGGTTTTTATTTTTTGCAAAAAAGTTTTTATTTTTCCATTTTTATTTGTGCCCATGTCGCCATGAATTTATTTTACATTATTAAATACGCGTCGTGACAAAAACAGTTTTTTTCTAAAAGTCGGTTAAAATGATTAATACTTCTAGTTTCTAGCACTCACTCTGTTGTCTCTAGAGAAATCAACTATCGATATCGACAAGTCGCACTATCTATACATTATTCTAGAACAAGAAATCACCTAACTCCTAACCGTTAAAGAGTTGTACCTTCCTTCATCAGCTCAGCGTCATGAGATAATGATGACCAAACGCAAATGTCTCAATAGCTTTATAAATTATTTTTTACTAAAATTTATGTCGTGGCTATCGTGTTGTCTATAAAATACTGGTATTCAGCTGCATCCGGTAAGACTGGAAGCCGACCGTAACAGTTGGGAAGATGATGAACTATGCAGTTCATGGTAATGGGCTTATCCCCAATAAATGAAAATCTGGGTGTATTGTACACATCTGCGTATCCCTTCAGAGCATACAAGCGTGATGTTACGTCATGTTGTTGTGTAAACAATAAACATCCAAGTGATTGTAGCAATCACGGCAGATTTGCCGTCAATTTTTGAAGAGTTCCATAGTATATCTCCGAAGATCAGCATCAGATCTTCACTAAATATAAATGGGACTACCTCAGAAGTATAGTCTTTCAAATAAAAAAAGAATTTTGAGAATCGGTCCTCAAATGGGGGAGAAATCAGGTAACATAAATAAAAAATAAAAATACATACACACGAACATATAACCTCCTCCTTTTTTGAAGTCGGTTAAAAAAGAAAGCATTGATAGCATATTTTACCAAACTACGCTCGATTATACTATGAAACCGGACCCTGTTTGAAGTCAGTGGGTATATTTATTCCGTCAGTCACAAATACAAATATCAAAATACCGATTTTGATAATTTCGAATGGTTCAAAATAACAACTCCGAACCATCCTATTTTTATAATTTCTACATTTCAACACTCCTAACGTTTATAATTCCTACTCTCAAATTACCGAGTTTCAATAGATCGAATAACAAAAAGTTCGACTTAATGATAATACGAAACATCAAAAATACGAATTCCGATAGTTAAAGTACCGACTAATTAGAATTCCGAAATAAAAACACCTAGTATATCGCTGAATATCAAGATAAATAAACACATACTTGCTCGTCAGAGAGCAGTATAAAAATTATTATGTTTAAAACTAAGATTGAACTTGACTTTTGAATAAAAATATATTTTCTTTAGTTGGTCACAGTTCTAACCTAACCTAACCCAAGTGATTCACCAACAATAGATCTGGCGCTCGGCGGCCGCTGCGCGACACGCTCGGCTTCTCGCTTGGTGGAAGCGTCAGGGTAGCCCGCGAAATTCAAATTTTCTTAAGTTTTTTGCAATTTGCAGGTCTGTTTCAGGTTGTATGTTCATGAAAAATGACTTGCGCCAGTAACACGTACGTAACTACAGAATTATAATCATTAAAATCATCAATACAACCCTCTAAGTTCATTTAACCCTATTCTGTAACTATTTCATGAAAATGTAATTCAATGTAACTGACTTTCTGTAAAATTTTCTTGATTTTTAATATTAGACAATATAATACTTAGGTATTATGAAATTCGGACTTTTGAAAATCTGAACATCGAAATTCGGAATAAAATATTTCGGAGTATTTGGGTGTTCTCGAAGTCGGTTAAATATGGTTTTGAAGTAAGTTAAACTAGACGATTTTTTTCAAAAATCTGCTCTGTCTCATTGCTGTGAAAAAGTGTAACTTTACTCCTCCGTTTATTTTTGGCACTAATTAAATACGATCGGAGGGGTTGAAGTTTCCAAAATAGGTTATAGAAAGAAAATAGATATTTACCGGTTTATGAGGACAGGGTGTGGTCAGGCCGCCTGCTCTCATGGTGGCCCCGAAGAACATGTCCTTCTCGACCAGGTAGCACCAGTTGAAGTGCATCTCAATAAAGCTACGCTTGAACTGGTTGGTCAGTAGCTCGTAGAAGTATACGTCTACCTGTAGTTGAAAAACATAGCAATATACATTGAATAGAAATAGAGTCCTTGAGTTACGACTCGAGCTACACGTTAACTGACAAAAGCTTGCACTGACTGAACAGTTCCACTCAAATTGGTTTGGTTCTTTCTTCAAAAGACCATGTCAGACAATAACCTGCATGGTCCTCATGTGAATTGCCCAAGATTATGTCTGGACTTTTTAAGAGACTGTGACCTCTGAGTTTGTTTCTTTTCCGGGTATTCAGGGACGGAACACCGGCTTCATCTAGATTTGAAAAATAATTCAGATGCTCATAATATGCTCGTGCCTCAAAAAGCACGTTAAGCCGCTGGTCCTACGTCTGATCTCTCCCCGGTCGTGTCGGATTGCCGGCCCATCGGCCTACGAAAGAACAGAGAGTGTACCATGTGCCTGCGCACACACTTGTGTACTATAACAATTATCTCCCGCACCGCTGGCTAATCGCCGCCAAAATTGGCCGCCGTGACCGAAAAACGGTCAGAAGGAATTACTTACATAAATACTACTGTCGAAATTTACAATATTCTCGAAGTTGAGGCCCACGTAGTAGATAGGGTTGGCGCGACCGTACCTCACTGCAGTCAGGTTCGCGTATGTCAGGAACTTAGGATTGAAGTACGACACTCTAGGGTGTTCTAGGCTAAAGTATGTTACCTAGAAAATAAGTTTTTTTATTAATAATGACGGCTTAAGCACTAAGTTACCTACTATACAAACAAGTAACTATACAAAATAGACTATGAAATTAAATTCTTGAGTTGTAAAGTTGTTGTTTTAAACAAGCTTGCTGCGACAATAGTCACATTAAGCTTAAAATGTCTTGAACACGAAGTGGCACGCGAAGTGGTTGGTGCTTTTGCGTTATCTAGGTATATTTGTGGCCATTTGTAGAACATTGACGATGGGGTATCGTATTACCCACTACTAACTGGGTTGTGGTGGTCAGGTAGGCAGTCGCTCCATGTATGATACTGGTATTCAGCTACATCCGGTTAGACTGGAAGCCGACCCCAATATAGTTAGGATGGAATGGAATGGAAAAAATAATGATAGATTGAGGAATGTTGTGATAAGAATTTGCTTTTTATGAAGATATAATTATCATGTTGACGAAAACTATATGTGGTCTTGGTGAGAGGAATGAAAGGCGAGTAACAAAAGATACAGAAGGCAGTTGTAACTAAAGACACCAAGAAGGGTCACCCTGGAAAACACCCGACAAAATAACAAACATGGCCATGCCGACAAAGTAAGAAACAGTTTCATCGGAACGTCTTCACTTTATAAAAAGCTTCTTATGATGATAATTTGAAAACACTTGTAGCGGCACTATAAGAATACTGCAGCAACATAGAACAAAAAGTACTACAGCGCCATCTATGAAGCGGCGCGCATGGGTGTGCGTGTTATAGCATTTCGGAATCGCCTCATGTGGGACAACACCCCATGTAAGCCGCAGGCTTTAAGTTTTATTAAGTTGTGAGAAAAAACGACTTTTGTGTTTTTCTTCACACAATTTTTTTTTTCCGATATGTTGCTGTCTATAGCTGTCATATTACCAAATATTATAAATAATACTAAAATAAAGCCGTTCTGATTTTTATTTCTCGCCAAAAGAAATTTTGATTTCAATGTCCACGGAGCGTCGATTTCGAACCACTGTGCATCGGCTCGATACACACACGACACACATGTAAATAGGTATCGGTGTGTATTTACCACAAAAATTGTACATAATTAAGTTAATTATTGTAATAAATTAGTCATCAAGCTGGAATCGAGTGTGATTTATCTCCTATACCTCCTCTCACTGTGGCCAAGACACCTTTAGCCATCATCGGTCCTATGAGTCTGTGGGATCGGCAGTGAGAAAACCATTTCCTGTGTACATTGCATGACGTACACGAAATCCTCTTCCTACCCAAACTCCGTCTGTTACCGTAGGTCTCCTTGTAACAGACTTCCCTCTTGTATACCCAACGTAACTTACGTTTGGTGTGGTTTGTATGGTAGGCTAGGGCGTTAGGATAACTTTTACTAGGGTGCTAGGTAGGTAATTACTATAGGGCTAGGATAACTAGGGTGCTAGGTAGTTACTGTAGGACTAGGTTGACGTCAGTTGGGGTTTAGGTACTGATCCAGGCTCAATTGTCTCAAGCGTAGTCACATCGTACGTACTTGGAATAAAGGCCGTACTAAGCTGTAAGTCCCAGTGTGTACAGGACTTTGACTTTGAACCCATATACACATATACAGACCCTATTGATAATATTGATTTCTTCAGAAAAGTCAGGTTTACACACTTTACTTTACTGACGCCTGGTGCGTAATACACACAACCGGCGAGCGTGTATGACCTGATGTGTGTGGATGAAGCAAAATGTGTAGGGATCGATGTTGGTGGCGTTGTGGCTCATGAGGGTGGGATATTTTTAAGAATCAATTGTAACCAGTCCGCTGACTTGAGCTACTCGACTCACTGAATTTGATCCTCAAATCTGACTTGAGATGTCAAATTCAGTCTGACTTGAGTGAATAATCAGTTGCTTAGATGTTCTAGCTCAATAAACAAAATCGGAAACCATGTATTAAAGAACTAGCTTTTGCCCGCGGCTTCGCTAAAGTTATGGTCGGAAATTATCACACGGGAAAACTTTAAATACAACCCATGGCACTCAGGGATAAGGGTAAGAATTCCCATTAATGAAATAATCAATTGTCTCCTACAAGCTTCATTACCTACTCGACCCAAGTGCATTGGGCAGCTGCTTATTTTTTCGCGCTTTCGATGTCGGTCCAACCGTCCAAGGGAAAGAAAGAAAAAGTATATATTAGTCTGTATCACAGACCTTTCCGATACACGCTGTATAATAATGGCTGTATAAAAATGCCCTTAACAAAGCCGAAAGGCACTTGTTCTCCCGTCATTGCGATCTGGTTTTTGTCGTAGACCATACCGGGGATCCTTCTATGTAGTTAAGGAGATATTGGGGGTCAATGTTCCAATTTTTTTTTACATGTTTTTTTATGTTAGAACTTTTTTAAATACCTCCTTGACACCCATGCTATTCAATGCATCCATCAGCAAAATATTTTGTGTGCATTACATTGAGTCCTACCGTAAAACGTGATTTTTCACCCCATAAAAAAGACGTTTCCCAGTAATAATTTTAGCGTAGACTTAGTAAGATGTACAGACTGCTTGGTTGACGGATTCATGAAGGGTCCGATTACACCCAAGCAGCACACTTAGCTGTATAGTCACTGGATAACAGATTTTTTGAAAACTCGAGGCTGGTATGCTGTCCGGGCAAGGGATTTATATCCGGCTACACAGCTCTGATAATTCTAAATTTGGCCCCAAATTAACAAGCCTTGAGCAATACAGTAGCTTGTTAATAGCTGTCCAGAGCATTGTAAGAGCTGTACATGGGCTGTACAATGGCTTAGACTGCTGTCAATAGGCAACTATCCAGCTCATTTAATTCTCTTAGACAGCCAAAAGATGGTTCATGGCTTAGTAACGGCTATTATTGATTCTACAAAGAAATAGCAACAAACAATTATTTGTGCAGTGCAAATGTTGCGTTAATAGATGCTCTAATCTAAAAATATAATAATTTCTAATTGAAGGTACGTTATTTTCCATGTTTGTTCTGTATCTCTATTGCTAAATTGTACTGCGGGTGCCACTTTACTGTTAATATAATAGGTGATATTATCAAATATTACACGCGCCTTCGAAATAACATAATTTTACTAAAAATATTATACAAAGTAAATACGGTGTACGAATTATAAATGGATTTTATTATTTTTTTCCATTTAATAATCATTCATATCTGTTTGTAACAATGAAATAATGTGTTTTTACTTTAATAGCTCTCAAATATCATGAAAATTTAACAGATGTCAGAGATTTTTTTCATATGTAATCGGCTTGTTTACTTTAAAATGGCCTGAATTTGTTATCCAGCAATGATTCTAACTCCCTTGACCCTCTCTTCTCTGTTCAATGGTCATATTTAATTCTATTACTCAGCGAAAACTGTACGCTAGCTGTACAATGGTTTTCAGTTTTTCTAACGACTGCTAAAAGGAGTAAAGTGAGAGTATACAACAGCGTCTTAGGGATCTCTAATCTTGATAGAAAGCTTTTTGAGCATTTTTGTCCTCAAGTAGCTTAGGTACTTCACTTGATTTTATTATCCTACTTATTCTCGATGCTAATGTTATTGCCAAGTAATTATTATTGTTTTCAGAAAACAGAAATTCAAAATATTGAAGACAATAACAAGAGGAGAGAAATATTCTCTAGTATACCATTACCAAGTGCTTGGGAAAAAGATGGATGAATAAACTAGAATATTCAAAGCCTCTTACAGATTGGACAAAAATGCAATGCATAGTGAAACGATCATCCATTGCAACATATAACAATGCAGAAAAATAATAAATGGTATTTCATTCTCGCACGATAATTAACTCGCGTTGCGAAGTTATGATAAAATTGACGTTATCATAGCATTACTAACCTATGTTTACTCTTCAATAATTCTAGAGGCTGTAAAATGGCTTATATTTACACTATAAGCTTTGGATGTAAAGTGGAGTAAGGGTACACTAATTTATAGCTCATGCACTCTTAAATGCTTGTAACCAGCTACTATTAAGCTCATTGAGGTATCATTCTAATAAAATTAGTGTACACCATAAAAAAGTCAATGGCAAAATTTGATTCTCTACGAGTAATACAGCTCGCAGCTTGGAAGAGGTGTGAATAAATCGCGTTAAGCAATCGTTTACAAGTTTGATCTTCTAACTAGCTAGTAGCATTATACGTAGCCAAAGGCTGGACAATAGTTCTTTTAAATTCTACTTAGCCAGCTGTGCTGTTTAACAGTGTAGAGATCACCCCTTAAACAGTTTTAAGAATCGTCTTATCTGTTAGTACAGCACATAAGAGCCTTTGACTGTAATATAGCTTGTTTATGTAATTCTCGCTAATGTGCTGCTTGGGCACCTTGTAAACAACGTGTTTAAAAACTTAAATTAATTGATGATAATTATCTTCGAAACTGCGCAGTTTTGGACCACATATTCTGGGACTTTGGCGTATTATTTTTATTTATAGAAGAAGTTTTTTTTTTTACCCAAAATTATGGGAAATAAAAAAAACACCTTGTAGATCACAATGCCACGCACCTTTTCAGAAACACAACTGAAGTAAAACATCGACAATATAAAACAATGAAGGATGCTTATCTGCTCCGCCATAGTATACCGAACCGCACTCCGCAATAGAATTTAACAAAATATTTAACGCACATATTATTTAGGTTTTATATTACAATCTTTTCTTGTGTACCTATTGAAAAGTTATTTCATGGTTTGTAAACATTCTAATTTGATTGTAATTGCGAACGAAATTGCGGTCAAAATCAATGGAATATTGGACGACTGAAGAATTATAAGTGACAAGCAGTGTGTCCAATGAGAGTTAGTTCCTGCCATTGATAAATTAAATTTTGTGCAAGTATTCCTGCTTGTAGATCCAGCGAGCGTTATAGGCTGTGCGTTATCACATCATCTAACCTTTACCGAACTATGTTGGGGTCAGCTTCGGATCCAGTCTGACTACCAGTATTTTCCATAGAACGACTGCCTATCTGATCACAACCCAGTTAGTATTGGGTAACATGATACCCCTTGGTAAGACCTGGTTGTCAAACTTTCGGGCCACTGACAACCTGAAAGTACTGTCAAAGAACTGCATTACCTGTCCTGTAGGTAAATAAATTAGTTTTCATAATTTAGTTAGTAGTAGTTAGTGCTTTGTTTCACAACCAATTTCGAGGCTAGATCAAATTTAGATGCCTACAAACTTAAACTATACTCCATATTAGCTCCGTTGACGTTAACCATGGATATTTGCTGAATGGTACTACCGGAAATAGAATAATTAAGGGAAACAAAAAAAAAATGCTTACCTTGGTGTTTGGTGAATAATTTTGATCGATATCATGGAAACTCATAATATAATTATGTTAATCGTTTTTGGTTTAGATTATACTCAATACTCAATTCTTTATTGCATTCTATATGTATTACCTATATGGTGTAATAAAGTAAAAGATCAATATGGATCCTGTCGGGCACATGTATGAACTATAATTATTATAGGCGATGTATGAACGACGATAGAAAGTATCCAAGTGTTAATCTAGACTGTAATCTATCTTTGTGCCAATGCAAATTTCATCCACATCCCTTCAGCCTTTCTAGCGTGATAGAGTAACAAAAAGCCATACAAACTTTTGCATTTATCTATTATTCATCATCATCAAATAAATACAATTGAAGTGACTGTTAGTAATTTCTAAATAACAGCGTTTTACTGAATGCTTATGCTTAGGCTTTGTAAACGGTAACACACGGATAACAAAAAAAAAACACATTTTAAATTTTTATCTGTCTGTATGTTTATCTGATTCGATTCTAGTCGTTTGGGGGTTTGAGCAAGAAAATGTAAAACCCTTGTACCTAATTGTTAACAAAATCCAAATTCAAGATTTAAATAAGGAAGTACTATTTCATAATAATTTCACGCAGACGAAGGTTGCGGGGCACAGCTAGTAATGGTAATAGTGTAAGATCGGCAAAGATACCCCACGATGACATTAAGATGGTATTTGGGTAGCCAGGTTATTGAGGCAGGCAATTAGGAGTAAGAAAGTAAACTAAGTTTAGGCTTATGGTGCTGACGGGATAACCTGTTACGGATCTTGGACTTGGACATTTCTATTTGAAGTAGGTAGTACATTGTTATCGAATTATTACGATTTAAATTTTAGGGAATGAATTGTAAAAGAAGGCCCGACACCCCCGTTTAAGGGAAATCACGACAATATGTTGGAATTTTACCAAGCCTTATTAAGTAGAGTAAATTAACTAATTATTTATGGCTCGTACATAATTGTGGCACCATCACGCGACGCCGCGTGATGTACATCAAAGCGCCTTCACGCAACGTCGCGAGATATAACAACTAACGTGAGGAAAACAACCAAATCCTTAACCGATTTTGATTAAATTTCTGTGGGACTAATCGGGAAGCACATCCTTTCAGATGAAAAAAGAATTTTTCAAATCGGTTTACAAATGACAGAGTTCTGAGATAACAAACATAAAAAATAAATTAAAAAACCGACTTCTAAAAAAAACACTAAAAAAGTCTAAAATAACTTGACTTTCGGAAGTCGTTGTCTTTGTTTGTATCTTTTTTGCCACCGACTTCCGAAAGTCAAGTTATATTAGACTTTTTTAGTGTTTTTTTGGAAGTCGGTTTTGTTTTCGCAGAAAGTTTTTTTATTTTACCCTTTTTAGTTGTAGTATACCACACAAATTCTTGTCATGAATTAATTTTTACATTGTAACTAGAAGTTAGTTAAGTACTCGTCAAGACGAATCATACGAGTCCAAACTCGATGAGGTTTTGTCGTTTTATAAGGGAGTTCCTATGGCCACCGTCCAGCTCCATCAGCAGACACTGGATACCATTTAGGACCAAAGTACTCGTTAAGACGAATGATACGAGCCCAAACTCGATGGGATTGTGTCATTTTATTACGGAGTACCTGTGACCACCTACCAGCTCCATCACCAGACCCTGGGTACCATCTAGAGACAAAGTACTCGACAAGAGGAATTATATATACGAACTCAAACTCGATGGGGTTATCTCGTTTTATAACGGAGTTCCTATGGCCACCTTCCAGCTCCATCTTCAAATCCTGGTTACCATTTCTGGACGAATCAAACGATATCAAATTCGACGGCGTTGCGTCGTTTATTACAGAGTTCCTATCTCCACCTTCCAGCTCCATCATCAGATCAGCTCCATGTCATCATAATATTGCATTGTCTTGCAATATACACATGCGTGCAAAATTTCAGCTCAATCAGAAATCGGGAAGTGTGTCAAATTTAACTAGCAAGTATCACGCGACGTCGCGTGATGTGACAATTAACTTGAGGGAAACAACCAAATTCCTAAACCGTTTTGATGAAATTTCTATGGAACCAATCGGAAAGCATATCCTTTCAGATGAAAAAATAATTTATCAAATCGGTTTACAAATGATCACGGAGTTATGATGTAACAAACATAAAAAAAAATACAACTGAATTGAGAACCTCCTCCTTTTTGAAGAAAGTCGGTTCAAAATAAATAAACTATAAAAGGGCATAGGAAAACTCCTCCTTGACGCTGTCAGCTAGTAATGTGCCCAAGAGTCTTCTTTGTAAGTATACATAGAACCTAGACATCGACCCTCAAACGCACGTTTTCAGTAAGGAAATCATTCTGAAAAAAAAAAACTGTTTTTAAAAAAAAAAGTACAATACCTACATGCTTTTTCAAAAAAGCAGTTTTGGAAAAAAAAATACTGTTGAAAAATTTCTAGGTTCGAAATGATTAACTGAATATGTGGGAATCGTTACGTGTACGTCGATGTTTTTTCAATCTGTATAGTTGTAAATATAAAGTTATGTATTTGAACTTGTTCCGTCCCTGAACTACCATTAATAATATTTAAAATGGTCATCAAGTTTGTAAAAACTTTGTCAGCAAAACTCTACAGATAGCAAGACGAAATTCTGAACTTTTCATGCTTTGTTCGCCAGAATTTATCATTGTTGAATAAAAACATGTAAAAAGTAACTTAATAGTCATATAAATAAGGTTTATTGCATTCTTTATTAATTTATAACGCGAAGGTGACTGTTTTTTGTTGTGATCGTTGAATCTCGATAAATATTTTCTTCACAGAGTTAGGATTGATGGAAGAGGCAGAAAACTTTCTGAGCGTGGTCTGACAAACGGAATTTGCGTGTCTCAGTCATACCTATTACGACTATCGAAATTGGTACACACGGCGACACATCAAGCTAAAATTTACAGTATAACGTGGCCTCGCTTTGTTTAGATTTCCCTTACAATGAGAGATCCGCATAAACTGTTTGATATAGCTTGATTGGTCGCCGTGCGTAATCCTTGAACACACAGAGCAATGCCATGTAAATAGGATATAGACCAACGTGCAGTATAATGAGTGGGAGGTCCGAGGTTGTTAGTTCCCTAAGTATTTTTGCAGTTACTTTTACCTTTGTCTGCAGCAACCCCAAAACAACCTCTTTGTGAAAGAAAACACTATAGTTCACTGTTATTTTGACAGACTTGGGGCAGCAAGCCAACAGCAAGGTATGTAACAACTATCGATATTATGGACCCATAAAAATAGTTGGACAAATGTTAACACAGCGTTCAGTATCTAAGCAAAAAACATAATGATTAAAGTGATTTTATTTTTACCTAAAATAATAAATTGTCTGGTTAAAATAAAATTACTCTAATCAGTGTTTTTTTTTGCTTGGATATCTTTTTGTTAGATGTACTGAACGCTGTGCTAAAATTTTTCCATCTATTTTAATGGGACCTTATAGATACTGGAGTGTGATTTTTTTGCCTCGAGATGGGTAGACGTAAAAAAATCACACTCCAGTGATTTTTTTGCCTCGAGATGGGTAGACGTACAAACGTCGTGGTTTTTTGAGTTTATGTGAGTGCACGAGAGTTGTAATTATTATTGTAGTTTTACCTATATATTTAATTTATATAATTTTTTGGTAGATAATGTCAACCGTGTTGAAAGTCATTATAGAAATACGAAACACTTTGAAAGCTAAAACCTCTAAACTACAAGTAGGTCCTCTTAGTACAGTGTTGTTCCTACTTCACACATATCCCTGTCCTCACACCGCGACGGACGTAGCGGTGTGAGGACCTGTAATAGGGGCAATAGTGGGGCAATTTGCCACCATTGTTGCTCCCCGGACAATGCCCGCTGATATTGCGGTCATCCCGACTGGCTTCATGTTTTATATATATGGTTTTATTTCACTGAAAAATATGATTTTAGCTTACTCGATCTCTTTGTACCAATGGTGACCTAGTTTCTAAGAAAACTAATTAATAAAACTCAATCAGAGTTTGAATATTTGTACATTAAGAGGGAACAGGGACTGCGAGGAATTTGAAAAATAGGTTTGCTCCCGTAGAGTGTTAGCAATATACACATGTCTACATCATTGGACGCACTTAACAATGTACTACATCTAGGTGTGCATTGCGGTATGGAGTCTCATAAACCACCATGAATGACTTGAGATAAGGCGTGCCCCTCCAAAAGACCGCTTAAACCTTAATGTCTGATAGTATAAAAAATCGCTTAAACCTTAGTGTCTGATATTAATTTGTACTTGATACTTACCTCAACCTAAGCTACTAGTTCCTGAGAAAAGGTTCCTGACCAGCGAACAGGGGCCTTAGTCTGCTATTGCAATAGTGTCAGAATGGTCTATAATTGATTTAATAAGGCCCCTAGCCCACGGCGTATTGAAGCGCGTTCGAAACTCGTTTGACGTGCGTACAAAGGGTAATTCGTCTGCGCGGGGCCTTATTTAATCAATGATAGACCATTCTGACACTATTGCAATAGCAGACTAAGGCCCCAGACGGACACCAAAGAGATCCAATAAGGGTACCGTATTTTCCTCTTAAGATACAGAACCCTAAAAAACGGCTTTACGCTTTTGTAATTAACACAAAACTGTCCACATAACCAAACTCGTTAACCGAACTACCGACAGCCATTATATTTTATTCGTGTACCCAAAACTTCTAAACCAGTACACACATTAAAAGGGCCAAACGTACAGACTAACATACATTATTTTTATGTGCTATTTAAACGAGATGGCCGGTTTAAATCCAAGTCGTGTCGTTACACCCTTTATATATTTCGTCGTTAAAGTTTTAATTATTATTCGTTCATGGTACTTGAACATAACCGGTCAAATATGGGTATTCTATTAGGTATAAATATAATATGAGCAAATACATATATCTTATCTTATCTTATCTTACATTACCAGTTGACAGCGTTGAGGAGGAGTTTTTTGACGCAATTTTTTAAGTTTATTTTAAGTTAATTACTTTAGGTTAATTTAATGTATAAATGTATATAATATTCAGCTAATATATTTTATTTCTGGTCTTGTATTATCTTATCTTATACTGCCTGGACTGCCTCGTTGGTCTAGTAGTCGCAATCCGGAGGATGAAGTCTAGGTTATATTCCCAGGTGAGGCAAATTGTTATTGGGTTAACATCAGGAATTTCTTAGTAGCAGCTACGGAGTCTGGATTTGTGACCAGTTTATGGCAATAGGCTCGCCCCCTATTACATGGGACTTAAACATAACTGGAGAAATGTGGGTGTACTATTTAAAAAGGTACACCTCTACCTAAGCCATGAACTTATGTAGGTAATCAAATATAAAAACAAAATTAATTGTTCCAAAGCAGATTGACTTTATTTTGACATAAATATAACACAATCATAACAAACTTTAACACGGCAAGTTAAAGCTTCACATATAAACCGGAGACTAAGTTGGTTTAACCGTGGTTTAAACAATAATCGTCGATTAAGACAAGACAGGGCGCGAGCGAAGTTTCACGGCGAGAGCATTATTATTAGAAAAGTTACGCGGAAAGGTGAACGCTCATATGTTTAGGGGCTAGAAGTGGCTATGAGGGCGAATTGGGATGTTACATGATAATTCCAATGGAGAATTGAAGTTTACAATCTATACAAATACATAAAAATTGAAGTGTCTATAATGTCAAAATAACAGCTTTTTACTGAATGCAAAGTACTCATTTATACTTAGAACAAAAAAAGCATTTTTATTTAAATCTTTGTTTGTCTGTCTGTTTCAGCTAATCTCCGAAATGGCTCAACCGATTTTGACAGGACTTTCATTTGCAGATAGCTGATGATATAAGGAGTAACTTAAGATTTTATTTTAGAAATATTATTAGGGTTCCGTGCATATAAATTAAAATCAATGAAATTGTCAACAAAATCCAATTGAAATAGGGACATAATATATTTTTATAATAATTTCACGCGGACGAGGTCGCGGGCAAAAGCTAGTAATCATTATATTACCAACAAGTAGCTTTTAGAAGAACTAATACCATTCTGTCTGCCTGTATCGTGTGGTTAGCGCCTAACCTGGTATCAGAGTTTTTATGTCGTCCATGGGCCTCTGACTTGGCTGGTCAGTGGGTCGTCTTAAGGGTATTTCCATTTCTTCGCTAAATCTTCCTTACACTCTTTCCGGCTCTTTTCGTCCAGAGAGGTTCAATCTCTGTTACAGGAGTCCAGCTCATCCTACCATCTCCATCTGGGTCTGCCACGATATCGACACCCATTGATCGTCTGACTTTCGGAAAATGTGTCCATTAAAGCATGGCCGCTTTCCGAGTGTTTAGGTTTACATAAGTTATATCAGTAACGGATCGGATTGTTGTCCTAAATCCGGTTCACATGTTTGATACCCACAATATAACTTGCTTTCTGGAAAACCTTAGGCATTTTGTTTAGTAAGTTGTTAAATAACTGTTGATACCAACCAAAATAATAGTAATTGTCGCATCCAGCGCCAAAAAAAAAACAGATGTCTCTTAGCACGCTCTCATCACAGAAGCGCCCTTCCTTTGATGTCTTCGGTTGTCGGTTTCGGTTTTAAAATTGAATTTGTATCCGTTCCAAACTTTCTATCTAACAAAAGCAAACCCAGCCTATAATGTTCCAAAGGTGGGACCCAGGCTTACTATTTGTGGAGGAGAGTGGGCTGTTATCCACTACGTGAGTAAGTGAGTTTTTAGCCTTTAAGCCCAGCTGTACCCAATGGTTTTACTTACTGTAGGTACCAACCTTACATATTTTTTTGAAATGATTGTTTTTTTTTCTTATTTTCTTTGTGTAATGTCACTTCATAGTATAAATGTTATAATAGGTACTTATTATTATTTTAAAGTTGAATTTGTAACAATTGCTTGTCTTAACTTATAAAACTACTAACTAATTATTAAAGTTTTTAATTTATAATATTTGCATGCTGACTTTTAGTAGGCGGAATATGGAGATATATTCATCGGAATATATTCATCTTTAACACCTCAATGTACCATATTTCACGCAAATAAAGATTATTATTTCCTTTATTCAATTATATACATATTGCATTTTTAAATATTTGTAAACAAATTAGTATTAAAAAAAAACATTTAAAAATATAAAAAATAGTGGTCCGCCGGCATCGCGAGCAGGGTCCAAGCTACCGGTGGTTAGGGCTCCAGAGACAGGAACCTCCTCACAATGCGAACCGTATCGAGGAGTACTGCCTTCTGAATCAGGCCCTTGATCCAACCGTCTAAGGAGAGCCTCGAGAGATGTTCGTCGAGGCTTTTGGCTATAAGGCCATTGGCCGTCACAACAATCGGCACAATGATAGCCAAGTTCACATTCCACATGTCGACAACCTCGTGTGCCAAGTCGAGATATTTCATTTGTTTCTCTTTCTCAGCTTTCACGAGGTTCTCGTCATGTGGGATGGTAACATCGATTATCATTACGCGGCGCGCTGATCGGTCTATCACCACTATGTCAGGCTTATTGGCGACAATAGTCCTGTCAGTGATGATAGACCGATCCCAGTACAGCGTGACATGGTCTTTCTCGAGAACTGGGTCGGGCACATACTTGTAGTACGGTACCTCAGACTCCACAAGTTTATATTTCAAGGCAAGTTGCTGGTGAATAATCCTAGCTACTTGGCTATGCCTGTGCAAGTACTCGCCGTTAGCCAGACGAGAACAACCAGAAATAATATGTCTGATGGACTCACCCGGACGGTGGCATGCCCGACACACGTCAACCGTCCCGTCCTTCATAATATATTTCCGGTAGTTGTTCGTCAACATAACTTCGTCCATAATCGCACAGACAAAACCTTCAGTTTCCCCATAGAGGTCACCGAAACGTAGCCAGGACACGGACTTTAGGAAATCTACATATTATTATTATTATTTCGCAGGACCAGTTGGATGATGTCGTATGTCTTTGAATATTTGGTTCCAGGATACGCTGGTTTCTTCGCGATATTTTTCTACACCGTTTTGAGTGTACACAAAGCCATTGTAAAGTAATGTGCATGCTTCGGTTCACTATTCATACAGCATAATAACATTACGCATATGATCCGCGAAGGATAAGGCAGAAATGTAACCACATTTCGAATGTTAAGTAACATGTAATAGGGGGCGAGGCTATTGCTATTAACCGGGCACAAGTCCTGACTCCATGGCTGCTACTGGGAAAACCCTATAATACTTTCCCCGACCGGGAAATCGAACTCACGACCTCATGCTCAGCAGTCGCGCTTGCGACCACTAGACCAACGAGGCTGTCACTATTCTATTAGTTCACTATTCACATAGCATTCATTAACACAAATTGGCGAAATGTAGGTACACTATAGATCTCTGCCTAGTCCTTTCGAAGAGTACAAGCGTGATGTCATGCTTACCTTATGTTATGTACTAACTCCAATGATTGTGTGCTAATATGCCTGACTCTCAAAGCCATTGAAGGAGGTCTCAAGTACTAAACAACTAACAATATTAGATTAATTTTCCTATTAACTGTACTGCATCAACGCTGATTTATTAGATTGATTAATTATGCATTGATTTGACTGGGACCATAATGACAATTCGGTATAATTTCACAATAATGTCAAGTTCGAGAAGTGCTGAGTTGCATTAATAGTTCTCGGCCTTAGGTAATTAGGTATTTTGAAAAATGGAACTACTCTGAAAGCGTTTTGTATTCTACAGGGTGTAAGAGACAGCCTTCCACAAACTGACAGGGTGCATTCAGCTTCTTATTTTGAATCATATTTTTTTTTTGTTTTTTCAGTTACCTACTGTTCCTTTATTTCAATGTAAAATTAGTAGAGAATGCCTAATGGCATTAAGTCCACCTATGTACCACTATTGTACATGAAGTTTAAATAAATAAATAAATAAATAAAATTACATTCCGCAGTACGTTATACGCCGTACGCAGCACTCCATTTATGTTAATAATACCATTTCTTAGCATTAGGTACAGCTAAAATAAAAAATCCAACAACAGATGTTGAAATACTGTAACGAACAACGCGTGAAATCAGTTGTTCACTTCCTGTCTAGGTACAGGGTTCATCGAACTCGTCGCGGTAACGATACATTGCGTATGAGGAAATAAAACAAATCTTTATTGGATTCACATAACATTCCTGAAATAATTTCTTGTACCGGTCATCATATAATATACTGAATTCACCCCATCAGTCTGTGTATTGTGTGTGTGTATTTGTATTTTGTAATTAGGTTCTCGAGAACGGCTATTACGTGTTCGATGAAAGTTGGGGGGGCGACAAATCTATTTAGAAAGGTCTCATACCTGGAAAAAATCATTTTCTCTATTTTCACCCGAGCAGAGCTCAGTCGCCCAGGTGCCTAAATTTACAGCAACTACTTCCAACAGGATTGTCCTTTTTCTTTTGAGTGTCTTTACCACCAACGTTTTCATTGATAAAATGTTAGGTACTTTGTTTTGACCCTTTAGTGTGTAGATTATTTTGGTCACGTTTTTTTTGTTGTTGTTTTCTCGAATACCACTGAAAAACGTCGAGCTACTACTGTTGAGCATGAGGTCTTGGGTTCGAATCTCAGGCCCAGTATATAGGGTGACTGATAATTAGTGACCGATACTTAAACACGTGATTGTACTCATGGTAACAATAAACAACTGTACTTGAGATTGTACGCGTGACGCAGTTCTATCTCATTACTGTCATACCTACCGTGCAACAACGGGGAGGCATAGGTAGGTGCATCTTCTGCCTATCTCTTTTGGGATAACAGGCGTAAAGCTAGGTTAGGTTTATGTTAAATACGTCAACTAATTTCTTAGTCATCACAGCTATAGGACTAAGTATGTCCAAACAATCAAATTGCTGCCACAAATCACAAGATCTTCAGCAATTGTGACATCCAAGCAAATTTGCCAAGTTATCACATCCATCAACCGTAAGACGACATTAATTAGCAGAATTAACATTCCATCCAGTTATAATTAGCCACCCACTGGGGTACAAACGACCCCAATGACACAGAATAGGTAGAATACAGAAGGTCAATTTCATACAATGAGAGAAAAGCACGTACACAGTAGGGTAGAATGACATTTGTTCTTATTTTTTCGAATCTTAATGTTTACAGAAAGTTGCATTTGTTTATAGAGAACACGTAAAAACTTATAATAAAAATATTGGACCATACTTTTGGTCCCCTACCACCGTTCAGAAAAAAAAGGTATTATTTGTTTATGATTTATGAATTCGTTTTTGTTCTAATGCTACGGCTACACTATCGCGATAACGCGAAGATTTGCGTTGTCGCGACACATCTGGCCAAAGAATTCGTCCTAGCGCGAATCATCTTCGCGAATACGAATGCCCTTCGCGCCGCTGTCGGTAAATTGCCGCACATCAAAGGGTTTTGTCGCGACAAAGTTCGTGCGGTTGGCTACACTTCGCGCGCTTTAGTTGACTCACAGAGCATCTTATATATTGAGTTGACTGCGAGACGCCGAGCGGTTTGAACGTGTCTGATGGAACTTGTTAATAATGGATTGGAGTAATGAGAGAATATTGGAATTCATACAAAATTATGAATCTGAGCCAGTTTTATGAAACCCGCAAGAGCCAAACCACAAGAAAAAACATTGTAATTACGACGCATGGGTGAGGATTAAAGCTAATTTAAGCTGGAATATTACGGTGGAGGAACTAAAAGCAAAAATGAAATCCCTAATGGCTTAATATAGATCGCATCTAAATAAATATAAAAAATCGTTGAAGTCGAGCAGGCAAGGACAATATTTACCAAACAAATTGGTTCGCCTTTTCGGCAATGAATAGTTTTCTTGCTCCTGTGTATGTGTGCCAGTCTACTATATCTACTCCACAGGTAAGTAAATAAAACATGCTTTTGCTTATTTATCTATTTATTATTAATTGTAACGGGTTGCGAAATATTCAGCAAATTTGTCCTTTATTTGCATTGGCATAAGAGCACTTCGCCTAGCGCCTGCCGGCGGTGATCGCAAAGCACCACCTGCTTGTTGTTCCTGTCTTCACGTACCTAGAACTACTTCTCCGTTTAAAATTGAGTCCATAAAGCCAGGTGGCGTGAAGAAATTGTTTGATGTTCTACTATTCCTCAAGAAATTGTGCAGTAATACGGATGCCATCACAACATTCGATGCACGATCTGGCTGAAGGGAGATTGGTTTCCGTAGTACACGAAATATAGCTGTCATCACTCCAAATACGTTCTCAACTATAATCCGAGCTCTTGATAGTTGCTTGCTTAAAAACTCTTTTAACACTTCCTTCTTGATGGTCACCAGGGTATGGTTTCATAATATTTGTGTGCAGTGGGAAGGCATTATCTGCCACAAACACGTAAGGCATGGCATTGTTACTACAATTGGGAAGTGTTGAATGAGTCGGTAAATTAAGAGTATTATTTGCAAGTGCCCGAAATAATGAACTATTTTGGAAAACGCCTCTATCACTTATTCTTCCTTGGCATCCGACATCCGCAAACATGAGGCGATAATTTCTGTCCACTAAAGCCAAGAGGACAATACTATATGTATTCTTGTAATTGAAGTATTCACTTCCACTATTTATTGGTGATAAAGTAACTACATGTTTTCCATCCATAGCAGCTAAGCAATGCGGAAAAATGTCATGACATTCCGCTTCTTTTCCCAACCACTCTTGGTCATTAACAAACATCTGTAATTTAATTATTTTTTCAGATCAGTCAAGAAAATGAGACACAGGACCGAATTGATATTGAGGATAGTGCAATAGAAGAAAGATCAAAGACAAGTGCTGGAAAAAAACCAAGAAGTGACAATCTACATCCAGAAATTATAGAAGCTAAACAACAAATGCGAGCAGCTTTTGAGAACATTAAAACCAGCTTGAATGATGAATATGAAATTTTCGGAAAATTAATTGCAAATAAAATAAGAAAACTAAAGGACCACAATACACGAGAAATCGTAATGAATGATATCTATAATTTGATTTTCCGAGCAGGCATGATTGATCGACTTGAGCAATCCACTCCATCACGTCAATCCACATCCCAATCACCACATCATCAAACATATCTGCCGTCTCCAAATCCATCCACATCATCATACATACTCGGTCAATTCAGATGATTCCTTTTTCCAGTCGACTCAACAGACTTACATAACACCACCAACAAAACCGTCACAAATAATTATAACGGAAACGGGTGAAATACAGGTAGTTGCCGAGAACTCTAGGATTAATGAATGACATCTTTTCTATTTTAATTTACTTGATTATACGTATATTATTAAAACTGGGTCAATAATAACAATTCTTTTTACTTACCTTAACTTCATCCTTCAAAACAATCAAGATGGCTGCGCATACTTCATGCACTATTTCAGAAATTAGTTGGTGAGAAATTTTGAATAAATAATGCAGGCTTCTAAAATTATCTCCTGTAGCTAAATAACGCAGTGCTACTGCCAGTCTCATTTTAGCTGGAATTGTCATCCTGAATGTTGTATCTTGTTTTGTAATGTAAGGTGCTAGCTTTTGAAGTAGAATTTCAAAATCAGATGTAGACATACGGACAAAATTAGAAAATTGGTCAGGTTCAGCCGTTAATTCTGTAAACAAAACAGAACACACAGTGTGTTCCGTTGTTCTTTAGTCTGTGTTGTGTTTATCCATGAAATATCTGAAAAAAAGACAAGTATTTTTATGACAGGGTTTATTCATAGTTTGTGATGTTGTACATACTAAGTAGTATTAAAAACTAGCAAATTTCGGCAATTAAACAATATAAAAGTACTTACTTTGTCCGAATTTTGTGTATAGATAATCCACCATCGCCTTTTATTCCTCTTTTTGACCTTTTTATTTTTGTTCAAGTAATAAAGATGCAGTAATTAATTATTAGCCGCCATGTAATACAGCGCAACCACCTCTTCCATGTTTACCGCGAAATGAATTATCGCGACGTTCTATATTATCGCGACGTAGTGAAGTTTTTTTTGATGTGGCCAAGCACTTCGTCATGGATCGAACACGAACTTTTATCGTGACAACGTGAACACGAATCTACGCCTTCAAGTCTGGCCGTAGCATAAAAGAAAATTGTATTAAAAAAATTAGCTTAATCGACCATCTAAATAGGAACAGTGTACACAATTCAGGTTACATCAAAAATATATCTCGCGTGCGCGCGTTTGTTGCTTGACAGTATACGCGTCACAGAATGCATGGCTTGAGGCCGTGATCCAGGCCCTAAGATAACTGTAGGTACTCACGGGACTGTCTTTCGTTTGAAATTACTGTACGTAGTCGATCTCCTATAAACCTATGAGTTTGGTTATTGTCCCACGGGATCGTACTACCGGGATAAAAAATATTCGATATGCTGTTCTAGGCTTTATAATCTATCTGTGTGCCAAATTTCATTCAGATCCGTTCAGCCGTTTTAATGCTATTGAGTAACAAACATCCATCCATACAAAGTTTCGCAATTTATAAAAGTAGATTATGCTTCACTACATTGCTTGTCTACATTTACACGTCATAATATTTTAAGAGGGCTTAGATAAGGCCACATTCGACCAGTTATTTTATAATAGTGACGTTTATAATGAAAACGTTAATATATTAATAAAATTATGAACGTCACTATTATAATATAATAGTGACGTTTTCGCCATAACTGGTCGAATGTGGCCTTATCTAGGCCCTCTAATATGGTTGAAGTTCCACGGACCGAAACTAAGCACTATGCTGCAAATATTTTATTGTGCGAACCGCCAGTCTGTGGAATTCACTGCGGGCTTCTCTGTTCCTTGATCATTTTAATCTGGATCTCTTCAAAGTACGAGTGAATCGGTTTCTTCTAGGCCGCGTCATCGCTTCACATCAAGCGAGTTGCGACCAAACGCAAGCCTATTTATTTAGGATAAAAAATATATAAAGATGGTAGAAAAGTCAAACATAAAATCAATCAGTAAATTTTTAATAGTGATTTTTTTTCAATTATTTTCCTTGACTTTAGTAGACTCGGTGCATGGGACTTCTGTGCCTCACTACTGTCTGTCATTTGGGTAGAATGGGTAGAAACAACCCCAAGATTACCCACCCGCAGTTTTATGGGCGAAGTTCTGCTAAAATTGCGAATTAATGCTGATTTTCGTTAGTATTCAATTAGTATTGAACCATCGGTTTGGAAACATCTGCGTTTTTGAGGTGAGCTGACAGAATGGAAATTGATCAATTGTTTGATGAGGTTTTGAGGCATCTGTCTTTAGATAATTAGCTTCGGAACGACTTTTTGCCATGTAATGTCTTCTAGTGCGCCACCAAAATTAGCTGCATTTGAAGGTCTGTATTTTTATTGTCTTACTTGTATAAGCATAGTGTTATTTTATATCATCTTGTCTCTAGGTTTCAATAAAAAGGTCACCATGCATTATTTTGATATCCTTTCAAAACATAATTATACTTCAAAATTGTGTTTAACGTGAGGAAAATAAATTCTAGAGCAAATTGTCACTGACACTGACACCCCACGATAATTTGACATTTTATACAACTGTCAAAGAATGACAGCTGTCATTACTTATTTCACGGACGAATAAAGTTGGTAGGTAGTCAGTTGATAGATTCTTTACAATTAACTTCCCCGACATTACATTCTAAAATCTCAGTGTTTATCATAACATCACACCTGTAACCCCCGAAGGATAGGCAGAGGTGTAGCTAATACTACACCCATTTTTCCTCATGTTATAGGGGGCGAGCCTACTGCCATCAACGGGGCACAAATCCGGATCCGTGGCTGCTACTGAAAAAATCTTGATAGGAAAACCCAACATCACTGCCCGACCCGGGAAACGAACCCAGGACCTCATGCTGAGCAGTCGCGGTTGCGACCACTCGACCAATGAGGCAGTTGAGTCACAGTGTTCAATGATACACTAATAAGTTTATCCTTAGTACAAGAAGCAACAGTCGAGAATAACTATAATCATCACTGATTTTGAAATCAATAACATTAAATTTCAAGAAATTTGTTAATTAAAATAATACTAGTCACCTAAAAACATGTTTAACACCTCTCCTCTAAGTGATAATTTAACTTAATGTTGACACGTTGAAATTAACAAAACGATCGTCTGTCCCTTTTTAACTTCTGCATAACTTATATCTCTGTCTCGCTTACTTTTAAGGGGTCCTTGAGACGCTGTATTTTACCACGTAAGACAGTCGACGGTAGGGTTGTCATCCATAAACATTTCTTTTGAAAAATTGGCGTTTTATATAATTTTGGGCCTTACAAAAGAACGATTTACCCGTGTCATCTTACTTATATTTTAATGATTACTAAACTGCTATTTTATAGTATATACTTTAAATCAAATTCTTCTTTAGTACTTAACCTGGTGTCAGAGTCCTCTGACTTGGCTTTACATGCGATCGAGAAATATCTCTCAGGCATGCTGGTTTCCTCACGATGTTTTCCTTCACCGAAGCAAGTGATAATTAGGTAATACGCACATGAATCCGAAAAATCAGAGGTGCGTGTCTTCGGTCGAACTCGAGACCTATGATTTGGCAGTTCAACGGTCACACCACTAGCCTTGGTCGCATCACTGCTAGCTATTTGTTTGAAATCATTTTTTTTTACAGGTATGTCGTTTGCTTCATTTTAAGTCCTGTCATGTTCTCCCAATAAAATGGAACACAGTACTTTTTATTCTTTTTTTTTTTAAATTTTCGCCCACACTAGGAATTTCTCCTGTATCGTGGGTGCGTTTACAAACATTTAAACTCACATTCACAAACAGCCAGACCCGGAACAACTACCTGAAGGTCATAAAAATATTTGTTCCGTGCGGGATCGAACCCGCGACACGCTGCGTAGCAGCTAATCGCTCAGCCACTGCGCCAACCGGGCCGTCAATATGTACTGCTGTCACTACATCGTTAACATCACAAAGCTTTATTGCTCTAAGAACAGGAAAATACCGAAGTGCGTAGCAACTCATCTCTTAAATGACCAAATTATTCATAAACAAAAAAGAGAAATCAAGTTAATTAAAAAAGAACTTTTTGTAATTAAAGAAAAAAAAAATCCAACCTCATAATTATTTAATGATGTAACATATTAAATTGCAAAATTGACTAGCGGCAGCCCTACACAGAGGGCTGAGGGCGGAGGGCGAATTTACGGAACTTTTAACGAGTTCACCCCTTTGTCCGGACGGCAATTAGTTATTCTTTTCAAGGATGCAATTAATGTTTAATATTGTAAGTTGAAACTTACGCTGCGTTCCAATAAGTTAGTTTGGAAATTGGTTACACTAGTTTACAGTCTCATGATGGTTATATGCAGGAAAAGTACTTGTAAGAGTTTTATTTTAATTTCAGTTTCGAACTTCATCCTTGTGAAATTAATAATTATAAAAATATTACTTCGTTAATTGAATCGCATTCTGTTAACAATTTCATGGGTTTAATTTTCTTTTGCACGGAACCAATTTGCACGAATCTAATAACTGAAATTAAAGTAGCCTAAGATATAAGAGACTCCTTATAACACCAGCTGTCTGCCAGTAAAAGTCCCGTCAGATCGAGCAATCATCAATCGGTCCAGCCGTTTCGGAAATTAGCTGGAACAAGCAGACAGACAGACAGACAAAAACTAAAAAAAAAGTTTTTTCCGTATATACTTTGAAAAGAATTCAATTTTATTTATTTGTATATTGAACGAAATGTTTTTGATCTGTGACCATCATAATCTGCCTAGCCTGTTCCCAACGATGTTGGGGTCATCCAGTCGAGCCAGATGCAGATGAATATTTAACATGGAGCGACTGTCTATCTAACCTCCACAACCCAGTTAGGTTAGTACTGGGTAATACGATACCCATTGGTAAGACTGGTTGTCAGATTTTCGGGCCACTGACTACCTGTAACGACTGTAAAAGATCTATTAATGACAGCCGGGACCAACGGCTTAACGTGCTTTCCGAGGCACTGAAGAGGCTAGGTATTCAATGAGTCGTCACCCATTATCGGACCAACCTAGGCAAGCGCGGCTTAACTTATCGGTCGAGCCAGGTATTTGTTACTATTTAGCCCCGAGCTCCATAATGACCGATCATTGAAAATAGTACAATCGGCCCCCCGTTCATCTTACACAATTCGACATATTTCACAAAAATGGATTGATCATTGTTACTGAAATCGGTTGAGACAGTTCATTGTCCATCAATCAGTCGGGTGTATAGTGTTCTGTTGTGTAATCTGGGATAGAAAATGTGTTATACCTACTTGTCTGTAGTATTTCCCCCCAGATTATAAACTTAAAATAGTCAAATGAAGTTACATTTATTTCGCTAAAAACTTTTGGGACGGACTATCTATGCTAATATAATTATTGTGCGTCGCGTATCTTTTGAAATAAAAAGGCTTTACGGTTCAACTCTTCGCAATTTTTCGCACTTTTAAAAGGTTAAGAAGATTTAAATTTAATTAATTTTAATTATTCAATTTTCATAGTATACGAGTGTGATGTGCACTTTCGCAGTAGGTATCAGAGAAGTAGCCGAAGTCATCGTAGTTTAAATGCTACAATGCTCATGCAAATGCTTATTCAAAAATACCCAAGTTCTAAACAATTCAACATTAATCCATACTAACATTAGTGCAAACAGAATCAGATTTCGACAGGATCACTGGAAGACCATTACAGGGCCTTTTTTTTTTCGGATGGGAAATCATCAATTAACTCCTCGCGCTCTGGGCTGAGCAGGAGGGAGTGTCAGACTTTTACTGACTAAAACCCATCCATGTTCCTTCATCGCCCTTTGTGTTCCTGGGCCACGGTATCTCATTCGATCGGTCTCGCAGCCCCGGCAGGCATGGGCCCTTGCGGACCCCTTCCTGTTGCTGACATCTCTTTGAGGCGCGCGTGGAACACGAATGCGCCGTCGATGGTAGAGGACTAGTGCAAGGAATATAAACTAGCAGTGAACCCTACCAAAACCAAATGTGTCCTTTTCATAAAGCGTAGTAAAAAGTCAAAGGTAAGCGTCAGAACCCCTTGGACCAATAGTGACAACCCTACAGTTACTGCGCTTCTTTGGGACCACCCTAAGCCTATTGATTTAAACCAAATACCTGGGCATATATTTGGACAAACAGCTGAACTGCGCAAAACACACCGATTAGATCACCACAAAAGCCAGCATAGCTCTATGGCAGTGCAAAAGACTTCTGGGCAGGTATTTAGACCTAAGCCCCAAAATCATCTACTGGCTATACACCACAGTCCAATCAATCACCACATACCACCAACCACACAACCAATCAATCCAACAAAACCAACCAACCACACCAATCATCACATATGGCTCTTTAGTTTGGTAGCCCAGGATCAAACTGAACACAGCTCAGAAAGATCTCGAGAAGCTACAAAGATTTCCCTGCGTAGCAATCACCGGTAGCATGAGAACATCACCCGCACTGCCGCACTACAGGTGATGCTGGGGTTGCCACATCTACACCTCGTCGTAAGAGAGGAGGTGACCCACCGGACACGGTTATTTTGGGAGGTACCTGCACCGAATCGGGCAAGAGGAAACGCCGGGGTGTTACCATTGTGAAGATCGCTCGGAGGTCACGGTGGAGCACATCAGGTCTGCTCCACTTGGGCGGATCACCGCCGTGTCCTCATAGCGGGGATTGGCGGCGGCGACCTCTCGCGTCCGGCCCTGGTTCAATCCATGGTCTAGAGCGAGAGGGAATAGGAAGCCGTCAGCTCCTTCTGCCAAGCAGTCATGCTGGCGAAGGAGGTGGCGGAACGTGAGAGGAAGAGAACGTCACGTCTGCGCTGCCGCCGGAGACGTCCCGGGCGTTGGGCGCCGCGTGGCAGCTCCCGGCAAACGTAGGCGCGGGCCTGTGGACGGTGAGTTATGGGCTAGCTCGCCGTCCGTCCGTCTTATCTCGACAAGCCGTGTCGACGGCGCGTTCGTGTTCCACGCGCGCCTCAAAGAGATGTCAGCAAACCGGAAGGGGTCCGCAAGAGCCGATGCCTGCCAGGGCTGCGGGACTGTAACACTACAACATAGAGCTCACAGCGGAGATGTGTGACTACTCAGGTCCAAAATAATTAAGGATCTACACTGATGGATCAAAGACCGGCGATGGGACAGGTGTCAGTGTCTTCTCCGACGACCTAAACATTAAAATATCCAGACTCCTTGGGAGTGCTCAACTCTGTCTATCAAGCTGAGTGTGTAGGTGTAGGTGTCCAACACAAGCGGAGAAATGGTGGACCTCGACACCAGGGTGTAGGCAATCCAAGGAAGCTGAGCCATTCCTGGATAGGAAGCTGGACAGAAATAGCCTAGGACTGGTTGCGGGGACCATCACTGGACACCACTCACTGAACGAACACTTCCACTCCCTAGGTTTCACTGACAGCCCCCTGTGCAGAGCGTGCATGGAGGCGGAGGAAACGGGAGCGCTGTACTCCTCGAGTGCACCGGCGTTACCCAAGATCCCTTTCGGATGTCCTGGTTGGAGTAACGACCACCATGGCTGCGCACAATGGTCCACTTTAGGGACTAAGTGCGGAAACCAAAACCCTTAACATAGAGCTAGATGGTACAATTCTTACATTATTTCACAACAATCATATTATTCAAAGATACTGTACCTGCATGATCGGACGACGTAATGTAGGTACCTGTGCGCATATTGTATCAATCCAAACAATTCCCTACCCTAAGGGGTATGCCAGGCATGAGGGATTTGTAGGACCAGCCTTCTTTTTAAATGAGGTCTTATTAGAGAGTAGGATAAAAATGTTTGATTTTCCCGTGACTCAATACCTTTTTTAATAAATAAATACAACATAAAATACCATAACATTGAGTTTTAATAAAAAAAACCCTACGACTCTGATGGTAGCGGTAGTTATGTAGATAATACTAGTTTATTAATCGTTTATTCAAAAAGTGCATTATACGAGTATTAGGGAAAAACATTACGTTTGAATATTGTTAAACTGACTTGTTTAATACTGCATAACTCTGAACGGACTAAGATTTGAAACTTGGCGCTATAGTAACTTTAGTGCAACTTGAAAATACCTATCCAACAATGTATCACACATAGCTATTGGAAGATGGGACCAGAATTCATACAAATCCTGGCATCATCCTTTGTATTTTATTTTGATGGCTATTGAAAATACAAGTGTGATACATCATTGGAAAGGGCATTTCTTGTAGAAAACAGTGACATATGACGTACTTTTTTAACAATAAATGAATTTGAATTTGAATTTTGTACTCAAACTTCATTGAACAAAAAAAAAAAAACAAAACACGTGCGTTTTTATTTTTAATGTATGATTTCATGAGTCGGAATTCAATCAATCCCATATATTTCTGTAGTACATTAAACTATCAATATAATATTTACACATAAGTTCCTAATAGGAACTTAGCTTTCAGATAGTAAAAAATATTTTCAATTTACGTGAAAGGGTATAGTTGTAATAAATTGTTGAATGTGGTTGAAAATTATTTACCGTCGGCAAATCTTAAGTGCTAGTCATGCGCCTTAGGTTTTGAAAGTTAGGTCAGCAAGTTAAGTTAGCTTAGGTCAGCAAGTTATGTTAGGTTTGATATTTAGGTTAGGTCCCAACACTAAGTGACACCTAACTCAATGCCTTAATTGCCCGTTTTCACCAACTTTAAGTGACGCCTAACTCAATGCCGATTGCCCGTTTTCACCAACACTAAGTGACACCTAACTCAATGCCTTAACTCCATTTTCACGAACACTAAGTGACACCTAACTCAATGCCTAATTGCCCGTTTTCACCAACACTAAGTGACACCTAACTCAATGCCTAAATTGCCCGTTTTCACCAACTTTAAGTGACACCTAACTCAATGCCTAATTACCCGTTTTCACCAACACTAGGTGACACCTAACTCAATGCCGATTGCCCGTTTTCACCAACACTAAGTGACACCTAACTCAATGCCTAAACTCCCTTTTCACGAACACTAAGTGACACCTAACTCAATGCCTAAATTGCCCGTTTTCACCAACTTTAAGTGACACCTAACTCAATGCCGATTGCCCGTTTTCACCAACACTAAGTGACACCTAACTCAATGCCTAATTGCCCGTTTTCACCAACACTAAATGACACCTAACTCAATGCCTAATTACCCGTTTTCACCAACACTAAGTGACACCTAACTCAATGCCGATTGCCCGTTTTCACCAACACTAAGTGACACCTAACTCAATGCCTAAACTCCCTATTCACGAACACTAAGTTACACCTAACTCAATGCCTAAATTGCCCGTTTTCACCAACTTTAAGTGACACTTAACTCATTGCCTAATTACCCATTTTCTCCAACACTAAGTGACACCTAACTCAATGCCTAAACTCCATTTTCACGGACACTAAGTGACACCTAACTCAATGCCTAAATTGCCCGTTTTCACCAACACTAAGTGACACCTAACTCAATGCCTAGTAACCCGTTTTCACCAACACTAAGTGAAACCTAACTCAATGCCTAATTACCCATTTTCACCAACACTAAGTGACACCTAACTCAATGCTAGAATTGCCCGTTTTCACCAACTTTAAGTGACACCTAACTCAATGCCGATTGCCCGTTTTCACCAACACTAAGTGACACCTAACTCAATGCCTAAACTCCATTTTCACGAACACTAAGTGACACTAAGTGTCGTTGAGCTCCTTGAGTTATAAGTCGAGCTACACGATAACTGACAAATGCTTGCACTGACTGGACAGGTCCACTCAAATCTGTGTGGTTCTTTCTTCAAGAGACCATCTCAGACACTAATCTGCATAGTCCTCATGTGAGTTAACCAAGATAATGTCTGGACTTTAAAAGAGACTATGACCTCTGAGTTTGTTTCGGCTGTTTCTTCTCAGAGTAGTCAGGTACGAAACACCGGCCCCATCTAGTTTAAAAAAGAGACGTGTAAAAGTGTTTTTAAAAAACCTATTTGCAAAAAAAAAAAAAAAGACATCTAGCTCAATACCGATTGCCCGTTTTCACCAACTTTAAGTGACGCCTAACTCAATGCCGATTGCCCGTTTTCACCAACACTAAGTGACACCTAACTGAATGCCTAAACTCCATTTTCACCAACACTAATTGACACCTTACTCAATGCCTAATTGCCCGTTTTCACTAACAATAAGTGACACCTAACTCAATGCCTAAATTGCCCGTTTTCACCAACTTTAAGTGACACCTAACTCAATGCCGATGGCCTGTTTTCACCAACACTAAGTGACACCTAACTCAATGCCTAAACTCCATTTTCACGAACACTAAGTGACACCTAACTCAATGCCTAAACTCCATTTTCACGAACACTATGTGACACCTAACTCAATGCCTAAATTGCCCATTTTCACCAACTTTAAGTGACACTTAACTCAATGCCTAATTACCCATTTTCACCAACACTAAGTGACACCTAACTCAATGCCTAAACTCCATTTTCACGGACACTAAGTGACACCTAACTCAATGCCTAAATTGCCCGTTTTCACCAACACTAAGGAACACCTAACTCAATGCCTAATTACCCGTTTTCACTTTATTTTATTTCATTTTATTTTCAGTGACTGGGCAACACAGGGTATTAGGAAAAGTAGGGAACGATTGTTTGAGCTGTACGGCCTTAAGCCTTACATCAACACAGAAACTTTTAATAAATATGTTGCTACTTACACGATTTTTTTAAAAAATGCTTGCAAGGTAGCCAAATCGTTGTTCATTAGCAACAAGATTAAATCAGCCGATAATAAAATAAAGACGCCTCGTGAGTTCTAACAATGAAGTTGCTCAAGAATTTGTAAATTTCTTTACCAGTATCCCACTTAAAACTACAGAAACCTTAAATTCCTCACCCTTGCTTTCTATTGATTTATTGAAAGCGAACGTTTCAGCCTGTCCGAATGAATTTAAATTTCAGCATATAAACCCCACAGCAGTCATAAAAGCTTTTAAGCAAATCAAGATCAAACTAACCGAAGATCTATGGGGTATGTCTATCAAAGCTTGTACCTCAATTATTGAGACTATAGCACCGTACGCACGCACGCACAAATTAAATATTGAGGCTAAATAGCCTCAATATTTAATTTGTGCGTGGATCAAGGGGTCTTCCCGGATCTAATGAAATACAGTAAGGTAATACCGCTTTTTAAATCCGGGGATAGTAAAGACACCAATAACTATAGGCCCGTATCTGTGTTGCCGGTTTTCAGCAAGGTGTTTGAAAAGATAATGCTCAATCAAATGCTAAGCCATTTTAACGCCAATAAAATCTTACACGAGAAACAGTATGGTTTCACCAAGGGACGTTGTGCAACTGACGCAGGTGTTACTTTATTAAAACACATATTTACTGCGTGGGAAGAGGCACAATATGCCATAGGAATCTTCTGTGACCTTTCGAAGGCATTTGATTGCGTAAATCACGAAACCCTGCTCTTGAAACTTGAGCATTACGGTTTAGGTAAATTTGCGCTCAGTTTAGTAAAATCGTATTTGAATGATAGACAGCAGCAAGTACAGGTAAATGGTGTCAATTCAATTGGTTTAAAAGTAAAAATGGGCGTACCACAAGGTTCGATATTGGGTCCTTTTCTCTTTTTAGTTTACATTAATGACCTACCCCACTTATTTAACCAACCGCAAATGGTATTGTTTGCTGACGATACTTCTTTAATATTTAGGATAAACAGACGTGCCACTAATCTTGACGACGTCAATAACGCCCTACTGCAGGTCCATAATTGGTTTACCGCTAATAACTTAGTACTAAATGGGAAAAAAACTAAGTGCATAAAATTTTCTCTGCCAAATGTCAAAAGTAGTGATTGTAACATAATATTGAATCAAGAGAAACTAGAATTTGTCGATAAAACTGTTTTCTTGGGAATTACGCTCGACACAAGGCTACAATGGGGTCCTCATTTAACATCTCTTGCAGGACGGCTGAGTTCAGCAGCATATGCTGTTAGAAAAATCCGTCAGTTTACTGATGTAGATACCGCGAGGCTAGTCTATTTTAGTTATTTTCATAGTATTATGTCATACGGTATTTTACTATGGGGACGGGCTGCAGACATTGAGTCTATATTTATTCTGCAGAAAAGAGCCATCAGAGCCATATATGATCTACTTAGGCGCGATTCTCTGAGAGAACTGTTTAAAGAAATTAACATCATGACAGTACCTTGTCAATACATCTATGAAAACATCATGTACGTTAGGAAAAATCTGCTTTTATTTAGTAAGAGAGGTGACAGACACCACTATAATACTAGAAATAGGGACCAACTAGTTCAGCCAGGTTTCAGGCTAGCTAAAGTAGACTCATCTTTCATGGGGTACTGTTTAAAATGCTACAATAAAATACCTCCTCACATTCTACAACTGAATGAAACGAAATTTAAATCTTGTATAAAACGCACACTATGTAGGCAAGCATATTATAAGTTGGGGGACTATATTGATGATAGAAATGCTTGGCTCAATGCTGGTCCTGCTCCACAACCATAGGAGCAAACTAATTGATTACCATGTTAAGTTATTGTGGAAGCTGCAGAAGATTGTAATAATATCCTTGCTTTGTATAGATTCCATCTCTTAATAATATTATATAATTGCATAGCACATGTGTGAGTACTATGTACTGTAAAGCAACCATTTACATTTATTTATCTTTCATTGACTTGAATGTAGCCTGGTGGCTGAGAGAATGTCATGCTCACTCAAATTTCTCGCTGATGGTGGCGCGTGTGTCGGGTCATTTGGTTCCCTTCAATATGGTTGAGTTAAATGGCGCCGAGCCATGCGTCATGTTCGTGAACGGGCGCTGTCAGTTGGGAGTGGTCATCTCTTAGCTGCCACGGTTTATTTTAATTATTTTATTATGAAACTGTTGATTATTTTAATCTTTTACTCTGGGCGCTCTTAATGTGCACGTGAGAACGATGTAGAAAGCTACATCGTTCTCACATAATTATATGTATAATCTCAACGTGAATGATGTAACCAAGATTTTGTAACAATATTTTGATTAAAAAGAGTGTCCATGGAGTTTCTTGCTCATTCTTCTCCATAGAGATCTACGCTTTGGAATGTGCAACTACAGTACTTTCTCAAGTTATTATGCCTTGTGACTGTGACTGTAGCTTAGCTTTTTTTTTGTTTGACTTTCAAAAGTGCCTGTAATGGTCTAATTGAAATAAATGCTTTGAGTTTGAGTTTGAGTTTGAGTTTTGAGTTTGAGTTCACCAACACTAAGTGAAACCTAACTCAATGCCTAATTACCCATTTTCACCAACACTAAGTGACACCTAACTCATTAGGCCAATGCCTAAATTGCCCGTTTTCACGAACACTAACCCCTAACTCTATAGTTAGGTGTAACTTAAACGCCGCGAGTCGTGTTATTTCTAAATTTATATTTTATTTTGATGGCTATTGAAAATACAAGTGTGACACATCATTGGAAGGGGCATTTCTTGTAGAAAACAGTGACATATGACATACTTTTTGTACTCAAACTACATTGAACAAAAAAAAAATCAAGTGCGTTTTTATTTTTAATGTATGATTTGTTTTTGAGTCGGAATTCAATCAATCCCATATATTTCTGTAGTACATTAAACTATCAATATAATATTTACACATAAGTTCCTAATAGGAACTAAGCTTTCAGATAGTAAAAATATTTTCAATTTACGTGAAAGGGTATAGTTGTAATAAATTATTGAATGTGGTTGAAAATTATCTACCGTCGGCTAATCTTAAGTGCTAGTCATGAGCCTGTAACTTAAATTTGTGTACTATGAAGTATGTTTTTCATTATTTTATCGTATGTAATATAACCCTTCTACCATTAAAAGTCATAACATATATATGATACCAATTTACTTTTAAAAATAATCCTTCTTAAAGTTAACCGTGAACTTAGCTTACTAAAAACACAAGGGGCGGGTGCGGGGGGCCCGGTAGGGTGACTGAATATATCAATAAATGACTAGATGTGACTACTTTGAGGGTCATCCTAAGTAGAGCGACGCTGTGATGTTGCGAGTTTTTTTTTTTGGGTGTCAGTAATTCAGTATGCGTGGCGTACCCTCCGTGAGGAACCACTGCATGCCACTGGCCGTCGACACGGCCTGTCGTCAAAAGACGGACGGACGGCGAGCTAGCTCATAGCTCACCGTCCACAAGCCCGCGCCTACGGTGGGCGGGGGCCACCACGTGGCTCCCGACGCCCGGCTGGGACGTGAGGTTCCCTCCCTCTCACGTTCCGCCGCCTCCTTCGCTAGCATGACTGCTTCGCAGAAGGAGGCGACGGCGTCCCATTCCGTCTCGCTCCGTACCATGGAATGAACCAAGGCCGGACGCGAGAGGTCGCCGCCGCCGATCGCCGCTACGAGGACACGGCGGTGCTCCGCCCCCGCGGGGCAGACTCCACCGTGTGCTCCACCGTGTCCTCCGGTCGATCCTCACAGTGGTAACACCCGGGCGTTTCCTCCCGCCCGATCCGGTGCAGGTACCTCCTGAAACCATTACAGGGCCTCAAGCCTGCTATTACAATACTTAAGCGGTAATCTGCTAAAATTTTGAGTTCCTTTGATCAGTGACTTATCATTAATTGAACGTCATTGTGCAGTCATTGCTTTTAATTCATTACGAGTATCGTGTTTGTGGAATATTGAATGGAGACAATGACTGTTTTCACAACGAGCAAATATTCTCGAGCTAGCCAATGCAGTGGATGCTAGAGAAAGAAGATGGGCGGAACAGCAGAAGACGTCGTCGACCCTGTCGCTTGATGAGAATGAATACGAACCCCTCTAATGATATTCCCGAGGCGGAATTTTCCGAAATTTGCTCAATTAGCACCATTTGGTAATCAATAAAAATATAGGCTTCTATAATAAAGATAATTTAAAACAAACAAAAAATATTTTCAAACAAAAATATTTCCATTTGAGTGTTTTAATTAGAATTCTATTTTATACTTTAAAGTACCTACCAATAATTTCATTAAAAGTTTATTTTATTACGCATAACAACATAGTGTAAACTTATACATTTATTTACATTAATCTCCCTAAAATTAGCAAGCATGAAAATTTTTTTTGGGTGGCTACGTTTTTTTTTTAATTTAATTTAATGTAATTTAATAAAAAAAGTAATTTTACCTCCAAGTACTGTAACAAATCTACTAAATCCTATTAAAAATTAAAGGATAAAAGTAGACTTGTACATTTAAAAATTTAATAGAGGTAAATGGATGGTTTTACAAGTGAAATAAAAAATACCTATCAAACCCGCACTCTGGAAGTAGTTTTAGTTTTAGAGTATATACACACAATTAGTAGCACTGTTAATGAAGCACGATCAAACGTTGAGGTGGAGATGTAGGACGATGCACGCAGTTCTAACAGGTCTGCTCCACAGGAAGGCGGCGTTTCGATGAACAGGAGTTGAGGTCCTGGTAGATCTTTGAGTTGGATCACCAGCTTTTAGACCCAGGGCAGCTCCGCGAGATGAACAGCAGGGATGGCACAACGACAGTTTTAATAATAAGATTGGGAGTAGTAGTCCCAGGTGTATCTTTAGATGGATCACCTTCAAGAATCTGTCTTGTCTCAAATTTTAAGAATTCCTTCAGTCTCACAATCAAGAACCGCTCTCTCGTCTAGTCTAGTCTCGACTGGTCTCGACTGCCTCGTCAGCTCGTTTCCACAGTAGTCTCCTTCCATTTTTGAATCTCAGATTTTCTTCTTGCGGCCATATAATCATCTCATCTGACAAGTGTAGTCGGCCAGGACATAGCAGACTTACTTCATAAAACCATGAGTGCGTAAAGAATTTATAAATATAATTTAAAATTAAGTTATTAGTAAACAATCATTATTATCTGTAAAATACAATATTCCAGCTAAACATTGAAAAATATAATTTAGATTAGATAAACCAAAAAGTATTCATCATAGACTAAGCTAGTAAGAAACTCTATGACAGAAAGAAAAAGTAACTGACAGTTTGGCAAATCTGACGTACATGTCACAACATTGAAAATTATGAAAATTTATATTTTATTTCTTGTTTCCCCATGTGTGGATGCGGTCTATGTATATTTTTAATGTTCTAACACTTATGTATTTTTTTTTTATTTTTTTTTTTGTTTTTTGTCAGTCCAATACTAACCCCACAAGATCTACATTAATTTCAATGTATCGTCCAAGATTTTTAATATTTCCTTTTTTTTTTTTTTTTTGGATACACACTTGCTTTTCCAATTCACTTTCGACATTGGCAGAATGGTCGACATCGGCTTTGTTTGCCATAAGAAAAAATAGAATAGAATAGAATAGCAAATATAATGAAAACGAATCGTATTCAGATCGATTCGCTGAGTATAAATAAACAAATCAATAAAAAAGGATGATAAATGGTATATGGTATGACAATTGTAAGTATAGTATAAAGTGTAAGTATAGCATATACTATAGTACTAAGAAATAAGATCCTAAGTTGCTACTTAAAATCTTCAAGTCATAATTAATCAGGAATAGCTCTCTAGACCACAATCGTGAATATTAGTAAAAATACGTGATAAAAAAGCACGCATCGCTTGAACTTTCTATGTCATCTGACCTTTCCTTGACCTCGCGCTACACTAGCGCCTCTAGCGGTGAATTTACACACGAATGCCCCCATTGAGTTGTAGTTTCACATTTATCCGCGTTACACACAAATACGAACTTCTTACTACTTCAAATTGCCTAAAACACTAATAAATAATATGTGAAAATATAATATTTATATGAAATCTCGCATCAATGTTCAAATTTAGTTGTAGTTTCTCTAAAATCATTTCTATTAACGGGTTTTATAATAATGGCAATACGACAATGTCATTACAACACAATTCTATTACGAGACCATTGACAGACCAATGATCGACCATTGAATTTTGCAGATTACGAACTTTTAGCAAAATGACAATGGAATCGTGTTGGAATGACGAAATTAAAAAATATAACAGACTTGGGCCGCAGCACATACGACATTTGTAATACCCGTAATGTTCCCGTGAAATAAGTTCTGTCTACGAGAACGAAACCGCGGGCGTAAGGTATGGTGCCAATATAAAAACAGACGTCCACAAGTCAAAGACTTTGAGCAATTTTCAATTTAATTACATATTACCAAAAAAATAAAAACAATACACGAAAGCAATTTGTAACAAACGATTTAATATACCTTCTACGATTTATAATGAGCAATACTAAAATTAACTTCAAATAAAAAATCTGGGCGAAAAACAAAAGCAGTAAAGCACAATTATTATTGTACATAAAAAAATATATTAAAAGGAAAATGTGTATTTTTATGAGAAAACTGTTTATTTCTTCCGCCCATTGTCCTTTTTGGGGGTCTGAGGGGTGAATAAAAAGAACTCTGGACCATTTTGACTTTTAATTACATTCTTAATGAAACATTTTGAAAGGTATCTGATGTTTTCTCCTAATGATTTTTACCTGTACTTTTCCCTTAGTGGTACCTTATTACAATAAATGTTAATGATCACACACTTTGTTCACAAAAAGCTATCATTATTTTAAAATTTGGCTGTGGGGTCATGTAAAATACTGGTATTCAGTTGGATGTAGTCAGACTGGAATGGAAGCCGAACCCAACAAAGTGAAGAAAAGACTAACCAGATGATGATGAATTTTATTCAAAGTTTTGTCCGGGAAACAATATGGCATTATAATAACGAAATACGACAAAATCTATATTTCACTAACTTTCTGTACGCAATTGAAGATTTAAAATGTTTGCTGAGGTGGCAATGTGCTATATTTGTCGAAAAACCGATGACCGGTTAGACATGTTCTTGAGTGGAGTTCGCGAATCGGCCCTCAAGTAACTAGATAAGTTGCCAAGAATCGAGTTGAATGGTGTGCCATTGAAGATGCTCATGTCCAGCAGTTGACTGCTATAGGCTGACTATGATAAATAAGTGTATAATTTTCACAAGATTTTGTTTCGGTCGTTTTAATAGTAGGACTTTATATAAATAACAAAATCTTAACACTGCAAATTAATTTGCCTTTTCCTTCGTAGCGTGTAAAGTTTAGTGCCCAGCGCAACTCGGTGTAGTAGTAATTTTACTAGCAACGCTTTATATTCATTACTTGGCTTCGTTTTATTGCAAATTCAGATTTTATAATACAACCTCAACAATATTATTATGCATATTCATGACTACAAAGAAAATTGTTTTCAGTGATTATTTTTAATGAAAATCTGTTTTTTTTTAATGAATGTGTGAATACTGAATAGTATTCTTCGTATACTTTAATACTTAAATGTATTTTTGAGTCTCAGCCTATAACCTTTCCACTGCTGGGACGGAGATCTTACTGTGAGAGTTAAAATCCACGACGCAAGCCTGGTGCATGTAGATTGTCCGGTTCTAGAACGTCATGATGTTTTCCTACAGGAAACTGTGTTGAGTGCCTCGTTGGTCTAGTGGACAGACGCTGAAAGATAGGTCCCACAAACACAAACTGAAATAAAAACATGTTTACAATATTTTAACGAGTGCCTTCATAAAATTGTAGCAAGTTAATATAAGAGGCAGGAGACGTTATTAAACAGTGAAGACCCGACTTAATTTTCAAATTAGTTGACAATTATGAGACTGAGGAACGCGATACGGAGGACTAAGGCTTAGAACAGACCAGCGACTTGACAATTATTTTTTATAGCAGTGATTTAAGTAAAACTTTTATAGCTACCAATTATTTCCGAAGGCAGAATTACTAAAGCAGTCTAGACTTGGTAAGTTTTGTATGTAGGTATTAAGCAAAGTGTAGACGGTGTTTTCAAATGGACACAGAATAGGGCAAAAACTCAAGACTTTATTTTGAGGTATGTCACAAGTCAAAGACGTATGTCAAACAGAAGGCGACAAGCGAAGTTAAATTTTACATAGCTTATCTACATAATTTATCCAATCATACTAGCAAATGGCAGACGAATTCAAATTGAGAGCAGTTATAAGCACTTTTAAATTACTAGCTTTAGCTCTCGGCTTCACCCCCGTGGTGTTTGATATTGTCCCACGGGATCGTATTACTGGGATAACAAATATCCTATGTGTTAATCTTGGTTGTGTGCCAAATTTGATGCAAATCTGTTCAGTAGTTTACGCGTGAAAGAGTGACATACATCCATCCTCCCATCCATCCATCAATCTATTCTCACAAACTTTCGCATTTACAAAAGTAGTAAGATTTTGCTATTACAAAGTCACGTACTAATACAAAACAAAATCATGACTAGGGACAAGCGACCACCAGGAACTCTAAACTATTACCATCCTATTAATAAACACAGAATAAAGTTATTCCAAGTTTAAACCTTTGAAAATGTATGGTTATTCCTTTGTTATTCCTGGTGTAATTTTATTCCGTGTTTATTAATAAGAGGGTTACATTTTAATAATATTTTGCGATTGTATTTGCAGTAGCCCGCTCATGTGTCCCGATCTTAACAGTAAAGTTGTACGTTTTGTTTCGCACCAGTTTCGTTTTACGGAAAATAAAACAATGTTTTGCACATAAAATAACGTTTTATTTTTCCACGAGAAGCCACACTGTTATTGTTCGTTTTGTTACTTTATATAAAGAGACATTGTGCAGTAATAGTGGTTTTCAATTAAATAATAAACAAAACTGATAGAAATTTGTGCGGATATTTGTACAAAGTTCACTGTTAAGTGATACTACAAATTATTTTTATGAAGTTTTTTTGCAACTAGTTTGCCCTTATGACGGACAAATAGCTTTGTCTTATCTCAGTAGATACTTCTGGAGCATCATGATTCATGGGTCTCAAACTACAGTCTAAGCTGCTTGGCCAATCTTCTTACCCATCTCTTTTATGGCTCGACAGATTCCTAAGATAAATACATACCTAACCTACCAGTTTAATCTGACCTAAACATAATCATAAAAGCAGACCAATATCGTAGCGTCCAAACAATTCGGCGAGCCGTGCGTCGTGAGCCCGGCTCTCTCGGTGTCCAACATTAATAATTAATCATAGTTTGTAGGAGCAATCACACTTTTTTTTCAGTGATCTATGTCCTTATGCAGCTCCCAGGTGATCTATCTGTCAAATTTCATTTCAATTGGTTCAATGGTTTGACGTGAAAAGCTTCAAAATAGGACAAACAGAATTTCATTCGCATTATAATCTCAACTATTATAAATGCGAATGTTTGTGATGATTTTTGCTGTTTCATGTAAAAACTACTGACTACTACGTGTTCTTTAACACATTAACCAAAATAAAGAACACCGCGCGAAATCGCGGGTATAAGCTAATTTTAATTAATGAGGATATATAATCAGGGAAGCATACTATCACCCTGAATAAATACGACTCGTTGAGGCATACTTTCCAAACACCAGACCGGTCGGTGCGGCGCCCAGCCCCACCGGTGTCCGACTTAATTGGACCAAAGTTCGGCTTTAATTACTTTTTGGGAACAATCACTGAATAATTATGGTATACGTGAACTTGTGTTGGTTTTCAACGTGGTCTAGTTATGGTGGTTTTATTTACATTCATTTGTTTTTAGGTGTTATTGACAGTGTAGGTTATTTAAAAGAACGTATAGTTGCTTATTTAAAGCATACCAATTGTTTTGATGGCCCAGATTTTAAGGCCTCGCCTCTCATGCATGAGGTTGTGGGTTCAAATCCGGGCAAGTACCAATGTGACTTTTTCAATTCATATGTACTTTCTAAGTTTACATTGGACATCATAAACATCGGTGAAGGAAAACATCGTGAGGAAACCTGGAGTTTTATAAGTCTGAAATCGCCACTTTTTTTTTTTTTAAATTTAATATTAATTTTTTATCAATTTTATTAATTTAAATTTGCTAAATAATAACTTTTTTAGCAAACTTAATTTAAGTCTGTCTTTCAAATTTAATTTGAGTCTTTACCTAGACTATCACAACAAAAAAAAACCAACCACTTTTCAAATTCAAATTATCTTCTCATCCTCTCAAATATACTCAACGCCGTACAAAAAAACCCAATAGGTACTCATACCGAGAATCTCCCAAAATCCCCTGCAGTATTATTACATTGAACTTTGAATTCTGATTGAAAAACCCCTCAAACGTCTTTGGTTCGATTTTCGAGGGAGGAGCAAATTTTATGAGAGCATCGGCCAAGAGCCCGCATTTCAATGTAAATCTTATTCCACCTCGGGCAGGCCGGGGATTGAAACAACTGCTGCCGATTGCTACAGATTAGATTTTTTTTTGTTCGAACTTTTGCCTCTTTCTGTCAGGAGCTCGGTGTTCTTTTGTGAACAGATGATGCTATGATCGATTGACAGGTTGGGATAATATATTTTTAGTTGGAGAATGTCTTCATTTGTTTCAAATTAAATTCTTTTGGATGTATTTTTTGGAACGATTGCTTTCTCACTGCTTAATATAAGGAGCTAGATAAAGTAAGATAAAATTAGCGATAACGATTATATATGATACTAGCTTTTGCCCGCGGCTTCGCTCGCGTTTCGGGATGTACTCTGCTTGTATAATAATACAAGGAGGGCTATCGTTTTTGAGCTCACCAGATGGCGCCACTGTCGAGTAAGGTCATGTCATTAATTCTATTTTATACTTTAAAGTACCAATAACTTCAAAAAAAGTTTATTTTATTACGTATAACAACGTAGTGTAAACATCAGATACATATTTACAATATTCTCCTTATAATAGCAAGCATGAAACATTTCTTCTTTTCACTTCAACTCCAAACGTAATTGAATCTGTTAAATGTCGCACGGCTCCTGCAAGACGACAAAACGTTTTTCTTGCTGTATATTTAAACAATAAAATTAATAGAATCTTAAATTTTTATCCGCTATCACTATACGAATGTAAAGCTAAAGTAAAGAATTGGCTCTTTACTCTTCATTATGAGGATGTAGAGAAAATAATATATAATTAATCTCATTCTAAAACACACAAAGATCATACTTTTTTTTCATACACCTACTCATACAGAAATACGAACGGGAACCCACCCACACGCACACGTACACACCTCCCACACACACATACGTACACACCTCCCACACACACATACGTACACACCTCCCACAAACACACAGCGCGATAAAATTTAATAAATTAAATTAACTTAAAAATAAATTTTATTTTTGATTTTTTTTTTAATTTTGCGCACTTTTCATTTCTTTCATTGTATTTTATTTTACTTTTTCTGATTTACGTTACTTCTTCTAAAATTGTTTTTTTTTTGTAGCACATAATGTTTTTTCTATTCCTATGTTGACATTAGTTTCTAAGCTAAATTATATGGAAGTGGGCGCTGACTCCTGACATACGCCTAGTTCAGGAGTCAGACGCTTCAAATAAGATTCTGTAACCTACACCTAACCTGTTTCTGTATGTCAAAAGTATTTGATTTAAAAATAAATTTCCCTTCAAGCAGGTACTAACAAATAAGATTCTAAGTTGCTATTTAAAATATTCAAGTCATAATTAATCAGGAATGGCTCAATCTAGACCACAATCGTGAATATTAGTAAAAATACGTGATAAAAAGCATGCAACGCGCGAACACTCGATGACATCTGTCATTGCAGTGACCTCGCGCTACACTAGCGCCTCTAGCGGCGCATTCATACGCAATAGCATTCAATCATGATTCGAAAAACACGTGGCGCCATCTAATATAATAAGAACGTTATTGTTGTATTCCTCGACAACAGTACTTTTTTTCGGGATGAAAGGTACCCTATGTCCGTTTCTGTACACCTGACAACGTATATGTAAAATTTCAGGATGATCGGTTCAGTGGTTTAGGCGGGAAAAGGTAACAAACAAACAAACTTACTTTGCATTTATACTAATAGTTACGAAGTTAGAATGATGAAACGTCCACATAATGACTTAAACGTAACTAGCGATATGTGGGTGTACTTTTTAGGTACACCTCTGCCTAACTAATCGAGAAAAACAGGCTTAATGTTTTGTACTCTTACCCCTTACACAGAATCTAAATTTAAGTAGATACCAAAAGTTGACTTTTTCATTCAAATACAAATAACTATTCCCTTTCAAAGCAAATCCACGCGAATTTGTACAATAATACATTTGTTGTTTGCCTGATTGTAGATATAAATGTACGCACGTTAGGCCTTTGTTTCATCAAAATCAATTTGTAGTTTGTAGCGCTTTGTGTCCGCTGACGAATTGTATTGGACATAGACTAAATAAGCAAAACATTTACAAGGGTCACAAAAATACGCAAAAACAGATTTTATTTAAGTTTACAATCAGTCTTCTTCTTCTATAACGAGTGGTGATTGCCTAATGGTGTACGAGCTACGCTGTACATGCCACTAACTTGTCCTACTTTCAGTGATACGTTGCAGTTTGTTTATTCCGCATTAATTGTACATTATTACATTATAACATAATATTTTTAGTAGCAATTAAACCTTTATAACAATCGGTTGTCTACTCAATCAACATAACATTCCTACATCCAACATCAACATAACATTCTCACTGTTGGGAGTTACGCCCCAACATTTGGTCCTTCGAGCCGGATAAGCCGGTAAAATAAAAGCGCTCACTCCGTTCATTGACCAACAAGACATCCTACGAGTTGGAGGAAGGTTAAAAAACGCCTCACTAACCGAAAACATGAAGCATCCGATGATCATTCCACACGACAGTCGATTAACACATCTTCTCATCGACCAAGCTCATCGAATGACGTTTCACGGCGGCCCAAGACTGACCGTATCACACTTACGTGAGAAATATTGGATCGTCGGCGGAAATCGAACAACAAAAATGCAAATTAGAAAATGTGTGGCGTGCCGCAAAAACAACCCAAAAGCAGAACACCAGCTGATGGGTAATCTACCAAGCGCAAGAGCAAATCAAGCGCCACCCTTTTACCATACAGGGGTGGATTACACTGGATTTGTGGACGTCAAAATGAACAAAGGCAGAGGAGCGAAAACAACGAAGGGCTACATAGCAGTCTTTATATGCATGGTGACCAAAGCTGTGCATATTGAACTGGTATCAGATCTCACCAGTTCTGCATTTTTGGCAGCCCTAAACAGGATGGCAGCAAGAAGAGGCGCCCCTCGCCACTTATACAGTGACAACGGAACAAACTTTGTCGGCGCAAACCGCCAACTCGTAGAGCAATACGAGGAAATTGAACATGTATACAAAAGCGACCAACTACAAAGAGAAATCGCGGAGATGAGGATTGAGTGGCATTTTAATGCCCCCGCTTGGCCATCAGCGGGAGGATTGTGGGAACGAGCAGTCAGAAGCCTAAAACACCACTTGAAAAGAGTAGTGGGAGAACAAAAACTAACATTTGAGGAGTATACCACAATCCTAACAAAACTGGAGGCCTGTTTGAATTCCAGACCTCTGTGCCCACTCAGTGAAAACACCGACGATCTAGACTGTCTGACGCCAGCACACTTTTTATCAGGTAGGCCGGGCCTGACAGTCATCGAAACAAGGGAAGATGCAAGAACGAGATGGGAACTAACAAGAAAGATCTTCGTAGAAATCTGGAAGAGATGGAGGAATGAATACTTGTGCCAGCTATTAGCCAGATCAAAGTGGCAGGAACCACAGAAAAATCTGAAGATAGGCGATCTGGTGGTTATTCATGATGACCATATAGCAGCCGGAAAATGGCTCATGGGGAGAATAACAGAGCTTCACCCCGGGAACGATGGATATGTTCGGGTCGTTAGCCTAAAAACAAGAAACGGGCATATGAAAAGACCTATTACAAAACTATCCGTCTTACCTATCAAAGGTGACGAAACTGCCGAACAGCAAACTACTCCACAAACAAACGATAATGAGTCATACCTACAGACGAACAACGAGTCGCAAAGTTCACGACGAGGCAAAACAACAAACAGAAAAATAAACTTCATTGGACTGGTCATGGCACTGCTGTATTTGCTAAATCCTGTCGCGGCCACTAACACAACAAACATTGCAGAGCTTCAACAAGGTCTATACTTTGACAAAGTGACCAATATGCAACTAATACGCGGCGAGTGGAAGATTATTGTGTACTATGACGTCAAGCCCTACTGGCACGGCATAGCAGTATCCAGTAAATTCACCAATCATCTAGAAAACATCTGCGAAAAAATAAGACAGAAAACACAATGCAACGTAATTTTAACACAACTACAACACTCGATCGACGAAATAGGACACTACAACCATATGTTGCTGAATCCGCAAGGCCGAGTGAATACAAGAAGCAAACGTGGCTTTATCAACGGTGTCGGTTCCATCGCGCGCTCCCTGTTCGGAGTATTAGATGACGAATTCGCAAAACAATATCAAGCTGACATTGACCTGGTCAAGGCAAACGAGAAACACCTGGCACTGTTGCTAAGAAATCAGACATCCGTGATCGAAGCAGAATATAATTTACTGAAGAGGTCCGAAGACGCAGTTGAAAAACAGTACAAACTATTTAACCAACATCTGCTGAACCTTGAGAAGCTTACGAACGATCTCCAGAAGGAACTGGATTCTCAAGAGCTGTCCATCGAATTCGTGATGTCCGCTATTTCAGCAAGTAGCCTGATTGAGCATCTCAGAAACGTCCAGGAGACCCTTATTGATACTGTAACAAATATCTACAACGGCAAGATGAATTTACATCTTATCGCACCGGAACAGCTTCGGGATGAATTGAACATAATCTCGGGACAATTATCCAAGGATTTAGTCCTACCCATCCCCAACATTCAAACAGAGTTGTTTCGCCTGTATCATCTTCTACAAGTAAAGGCGAAAATGACTGAACAATACCTTATAATCGAGGTAAAAGTACCCTTAATCAGCAGAGACAACTTCGAGATCTACCGAACAATACCAATACCTAAAAACAATGACGTGGATATGGTCACCCTAATACCTATTGCTGAAATTTTAGCAATAAACATTCAAAAGGATTCGTACATACCAATGACGGAATCAGAAATACATCAATGCGTGCAAAATGACGCGACAACTCGATTGTGTTCGCTACAGAAACCCATATACCGCATGAAGTCTGACGAGAGCCTCTGCATGAAGAACAAGGAATCTCTTCACTGCGAAACCAAACACGAAACCTGCCGAGACATATGGTTGGAATTAAACAATGTAAATAATTACTTATATTTTTGCTGTCAACAATGCAAAATACGTATTATTTGTGGGCATCAAGTTTCAACGCAGCTACTACACAAGGCCGGTGTCATAACACTCAATGACGATTGCATAATTAGTAGTGAAACTTTTGCTGTTTATCCTCAAAAGCAACAAATGAACAAAATCCAAGCCCAAGTCGATACAGGTCCTGCAGAAATTCCTTCAATCAACAACATCATAAACCTACCTGTACCGGTCTTAAAACATCTTCACGAGAATGAGACAGCAACGGAGCAGAGAGCATTACTACAAGAGCTTGGCAAACAAATAGAGCAACTGAAAGCTGCAACATCAGAAGACATCCTGTCAGATCATGCAACATACCACGATGTCCACCAATACGTCGTCATCTACATATTAGCGGCCGCAGCAGCATTCGTGGGCGTAGTGTACGCTTACAACCGCCTACGCAAGCATTGGGCAAGTCGACGGAAGCCAGAAGCTCCATCTATTCCTAACCCGATGCCCCGAAGAAGGTCGACAGCGAGCCTCGTGGACAACTCCTTATTTGACGTCACAGACGACAGCAGCGCAGCGCACTTATCGAGTGCACGCGCACTAAATAAAGCAACGTCGCCTATTGCGCGTTGTGAATTACCATAATAACTTATTGTTTGCATTTAACTTTTACATTTGAACTTTATTTTTAAACATATTCCGATGTACATTTAAGTTATCTTTGTGAGTGGGCAATATGTACGAGCTACGCTGTACATGCCACTAACTTGTCCTACTTTCAGTGATACGTTGCAGTTTGTTTATTCCGCATTAATTGTACATTATTACATTATAACATAATATTTTTAGTAGCAATTAAACCTTTATAACAATCGGTTGTCTACTCAATCAACATAACATTCCTACATCCAACATCAACATAACATTCTCACTGTTGGGAGTTACGCCCCAACAAATGGTGTCAGAGTTTTTAGGCCGCTCATGGGCCTCTGACTTGGCTTTACATGCCGTCAAGAAATATCTCTCAGACATACTAGTTTCCTCACGACGTTTCCTTCACCGAAGCAAGTGATGATTATACAATATGCACATGAATCCGAAAAAAACCGAGGTACGTGTCTTGGGTTCGAACTCGAGGCTACACCACTAGGCAATCACTGACTCGTACAAATAGTAACAATCAGTAAAAACTTACTATTAGCGTTTGTCACCACGAGACTTATGAGGCGGTTAAAAAGCAAAAATATCATCATTTGCTGGGGTCAGCTTCCAGTCTAACCGGATTCAGCTGAATACCAGCATTTTACAAGGAGCGACTGTCTATCTGACCTCCATAACCCAGTTAGTACTGGGTAATACAATGCCCCTCTGTAAAACTGGATGTTGGTAGACTACCTGTAACGTCAAAGATCTACAAATGACAGCAGGGACCAACGGCTTTACGTGCTTTCCGAGGCACAGAGGAAACTTGGTACGTAATGGTCGGTCACCCATCCACGGACCAACCTAGGCAAGCGCGGCTTAACCTGAAGATCGACCCGAGCGGCTGTTATTATTTAGCCACGAGCTCCTCGAGTCAAAAAGCAATAATATAATTATATAATTTAACGTAGCATAACATCACGCCTGTAATCCCAGAAGGATTAGGCAGAGGTGTACCTAACAGTACACTCACATTTCGACAGTTATGTTTAAGTCCCATGTAATAGGGGGCGAGCCTATTGCCATCAACCGGGCGCGAATCCAAACTCCGTGTAAAAGTTTGCCCGACCTGAGAATTGAACCCAGGACCTCATGCTCAGCAGTCGCGCTTGCGACCAAGAGACCAACAACACTGCCCATTATTTAATAAACTATGAAGAATAATACACACAGATATCTCCCATAACAATTACACTATCACCAAACACCCAAAAATACCTACAACCCACCTTTGACAGAATAAATCTCTCCAATCCAAATAAAATAGAAAAAAAATCTCTGAAAATCTTCTAAAAAAACAAACAATGGAGTTTCTATTGAACGGGGCAGAAAGGGCACCAATAAGGCTGTATTTCAGCCGGCGCCATTCTACAAGACGAGTGGGCAACGGGCAAGCGTCCTCGCGGTAAAATTGGATGTGTCCATCGCTTTATTTATGGCCCGCGATCTGTTCTATTGAATTGCGTATTGTATGGACGATTGTACATGGATGTTGGTAAGGAGTAAGTTTACTAGATGAACCAAGGTATTGATTTTCTTGAAAAAGCATTCAGGGTGTAACAAGACCTTTCACGAAGCCGTCAATTATGCATTAAGTGGATAAAACTAAGCAACTGTACGCAAAAATTATTGCTGGGAAAAGACTTTTTTTTTTGGGGTGAAAAATCCGTTTTACGGTAGGACTCAATGTAACGCACTCAAAACATTGCGCTGGATTGAATAGCATGGGGTCGTGGAGGTGCTTAAAGTAAAAATCTTACATTAAAAAATACACTTATTTAAAAATACTCTTAAGAAAAAGCAATATCTCCGTAACTAGAAGGCAGAGTTACTTAGTTTGATGTACAGATTGCTTGGTTGACGGCTTCGTTAAGGGTCTTGTTACACCCTGTATAGATATCAAATAAAATATTTTTAGAATATTTTTTTACCTTTTTATAACAATATTGTGCAGCCTTTAAGTGATTTATTTACACAGCATGGGAGACTGGGTTTTCCCATTAGGATTACCTCAGTAGCAGCCACGGAGATTTGTGCCCGGTTGATGGCAACAGGCTCGCTTCCTATTACATTGGACTACACCTCTGCCGCACCCTTCGAGGATTAGAGGTATGATGTTGTATGTTGTGTTGTGTGTCCTTAAGATTCAACTCTTCGGCCAAGATCCATTGTCTCACTTTTTTGCCGATTTAGTTTTAGCAGATCTAGTCGTGATATATCCGTTGTAAAAAGAAAGCGAATCCACAGAATAGATTGTGGTGATAGTGGGCCTCGACAATGGATGTAGGAGCTTGTCTGAAGCTAATTAAACCACATCTATCATGTTCTAATCTTTACGCTTATCTTATTAAGCTGGCTTTCTGTATCGATTCACGAAGTGTAAGGCAAAATGGTACCTACTACGTGTAGTTTTTTTTACAAGCGTTTTTTCATATACGGGGTGGTACCCCTTAACGAAGCCAAAAGGCACTTGTTGTCTCTGTCATTGCGATAATTTTTTCCACATAAACTGTCACTTACGGGATATCTTCCGGGATTGTCTTTAATTTTGAGCTCTCCTCTTTTGGTTTGTGTAGTTGTAAAGCGTGTAAAGTTTAAAACTGTGTTTGATAATTTGTTTGTTCTGGACCTTAACTGGGAAACTTCTAGTTACGGAGATATTGGTTTTTTTTTAATACAAATCGCATGTGACTAAAATAATAATAAATATAAATGTTGGATCGAGAGCGAGAGGAAGACCAAAGAAAATATGGATGGGTTGTGCGTGTGGTGAATGAAATGAAGAAGAAAGGTGTAAATGATAACATGACGCAGGGGAGAATAAATAATAAAAATAATAAAAAAAAAAAACAAAAAAAAACGTTCGTAGCTTGCACGTCGTCGTCTTCGTCATATCCTTACTTTAATTACTTCCATGTCCCTAATACTACTCAATGCATCCATCCTCACAACATTTTAAGTGTTTGGCCTATATCTCTATGGAGTAGAATTTCGTAAGAAACTCCATGGACACTCTTTTAAATCAGAATATTGTTACAACCTTTGTCATCAAAATCAAGCTATTATCATTTATACCTCTTGTTGAAATTAAACAGAGGAAACCTTTCACACAAATCTATTTTAAACAGATCACCAATCCTCTTTAGCCGTAAGTAACACAAATCTCTCCCAAATCTTATAATAAATAGACATTAAACAAATACCCAATCGCGAGCGAACATAAAACTGTAAATACTGCGTCTCAATCGGCAATATATAAGGATAAGCCGAAGTAAACAATACATAAAGTATTCATTTATATAATTATGTATATAAGGAGCACGTGGGATCCCAGTTACTGCGCCATAAACAGGATTGGAGCACTCCCCGCTTAGTTTGTACACACTTTTTAGGGTTCCGTGCAAAAAAAGGAGTGAAGTAACCTACACTTCAAAACAATAGAATATAGTAGTAGGTATATTCTTAAAAGGAATTTCGTTGTGTTAGTTTCCCGCCATTCGTGGTGACTGATCGTTGGGATTAGTGACAGCTATCTACAGCTGAAACTACTCGTGTGAGTTGAGTTATTTAAGAAGCTGTAGCGCTTAGGGTACGCGTCGTAGCAAATAGACTACAGCATGCAAACTACGCTTCGTAGCGCATGGACTAGAAGCTGTTGCGTCGTACCTCATTGACTACGCGCCCATAGCGGTAAGCTGCGTTGTAGCAAATAGATTGCAGCATTTGTGGACGTTAGTATCTTGTTAAAATAATTTTAAGCATGATCTTGATCAATCGGTAAATCGGTCTAACAGTTTAAGCTTTCTGTTTAGGTATTAAATTCAATTTCAATCGTACGGAACCCCTGTCCTTATCTTTACACTCCCCTTGACCACTTCTTTATTCAGCCGTCGTTTTTACTGGCGGTTTTATTTAAATCCATAATTTAAATGCAGATGAGCAGTCGGAGACGGGTCGTCCAAACTCTGAGAATAAAGATAATTTCTGCATATAATCGCTTTAGATGCTTTAATGAGAAGATAGTACCGTTTAGAGCGGTAGTGTGGTTTGTTTTGGAGTGATGATTACCCAAAAGGCGTAAATATTTTGATAGGTTGCTTGTTCACTTGCTTTGTGACTAACACGAAACAAAATATTTATCTACTCCGTAAAATTACATTTTTTGTGGTTGTGGAACAATTAGTTTAAAGCCCTGTCACACTTAGTAGATTTTGTATAGGTACGTGACGTCATTTTTTGTATCTGATTCATATTATATTTGTCGGATCCGGTCATTAGAACGGACTTGGAATGAATCACAAGGGAGCCAGTGATAACATCACGTGACCTACTTACCAGTGTACCCAACCTACACCACAGCGTGCTTCTACAGAGTCGTGATGTTTACAGCTCGCGGTGAGGATGATATTCAGTGTCTGATCGCAGTGAAGTTGAGACGTCCCGGAACCTTACCCGATTCATTGTGCCCCGTGTTATTGTGTTAAATTGTAATTTCAAGTAATTTATGAATTTAATAAAACCAGTGTATCGCACCTAGTGTTTTTTCATAGCATGAAACCCATCTTCTGCTCACATTATGTACTCGCGAGCTTAACGGAAATAATACTGACAATACGACATCATTATTAATTTATGTCGATTTAGTCACAAATTAATGTGCTACACTGCCTACGCGAACTGCTACGGGGGTGTACTTGCGTAGACGCACGTTACTTCGTAGCACTGGTAGGCATAAGTTGTAAGCACAAAGAGTTGATGAGCAAGTGTAATAAAAAGTTCTTTTAATATTATGGATATTAATTTTAATAAAATCTATCCCTCTATTTCACCCTTCCCAGTATTCACATGCATATTGTTTAACCAAGTCACACAATTGTTCCAATATCAGAGGCTCCCACACCCCAAGCAAGTTTCACATACATAGTTCTTTGTCACACGTCAAACGCTTAATATCCTGAGTGAGCTCAGAGCTGGAACGCGCCCTCATTCATTGCGCCAGAGCAACGTAATTGGCGCAGAACGGATATTGCACGGCCGTAAAAAGTGGCTTAAAGAGCTGAGCAGTGCATTCCGTCTTAGTTGGGATGGCTGCAGAAGGCTTTGATATATTGAAGTTGGAGTTAGAATTGGAATATTTTAAAAGGTAATAAGTATATAAGCACGATGACAATCACATCAGGAGCTCGACAGCCACTCAGGTCGAACTTCAGGTTAAGTCCCACTTGCCTAGGCTGATCCTTGGATGGATGACCACCCATAACATGTCGAGTTTTACACGTGCATCAGAAAGCACGCTAAGCCGTTGGTCCCGGCTGACATTTGTAGATCTTTGACAGTCGTTACAGGTAGTCTGTGGCCTGAGTCTGACAACCAGTCTTACCAAGGGGTATTGTATTACCCCGTACTAACTGGGTTATGGAGGTCAGACAGGTAGTCGCTCCATGTAAAATACTGGTATTTAGCTAAATCCGTTAAGACTGGAAGCCGACCCCAGCAGAGTTAGGAAAAGGCAGGCTGTAATTATGACAATCACATCACCAATACCACAAACCACGCGACACAATCAGTCCTCCCTCATTTCCGTATGGAATTGATAATAATAACAGCCAGTAGCTCCGTATAGCTAGATGTGCGACAAGTCAGTTCACATCGCTTACTAGCAACCGGTCACGGTTGTGTTGTGTCGTGATGGAAACTGTTTTGTGTTGGCAGGCTATTGCTATTAAAATAGATTTCAAAAAAAAATAGACAAAAAAGTCCACAGGCAAGGCAAGCTTGTTAGTAACAAATGATTTATAATAAATAGGCAGTCAACCGCTTTTTTTTTTCGGCTGGGAATCATCAAATAACCACTCCCGCTCTGGGCTGAGCAGGAGGGAGTGTCAGACTTTTACTGACAAAACCCATCCATGTTCCTTCCTTTGCCCTTTGTGTTCCAGGGCCGCGGTATCTCTTTCGAACAGTCCCGCAACCCTGGCAGGCATCGGTCCTTACGGACCCCTTCCTGTTTGCTGACTCTCTTTGAGGCGCGCATGGAAAACGAACGCGCCGTCGACACGGCCTGTCGTCATAAGACGGATGGACGGCGAGCTAGTCCATAGCTCACCGTCCACAGGCCCGCGCCTACGGTGGCCGGGGGCCACCACGTGGCCCCGACGCCTGGTGCGTCTCCCGCGGCAGCTGAGACGTGAGGCTCTCTCCCTCTCACGTCCCGCCACCTCCTTCGCTAGCATGACTGCTTCGCAGAAGGAGGTGACGGCGTCCCATTCCCTCTCGCCACCAGAGCCGGACGCGAGAGGTCGCCGCCGCCGATAGGCAGTCAACCGCTCACGTAACGTAGATTTTTCGAGTTAATTTTGTAAACAGTTTTTTTAATTCGTCTTAAGTATATCTCTGAAGACAACCGCATCGGCAAAGTCAACGAATCTACTTCTATTTAACTATATGAAAACTGCAATAGCCGCCAATGGCCTCCTACACAGAAACCAGGCATTTTGCTGACGCTGCGGCTTACAGTTGTGGTCGAATACACTTCCACTTTAAGTAAATTAAATAGCTAAACACATCATCATACGTAACATCACGCCTGTAACCCGCGAAGGGTTAGGCAGAGGTGTACCTAACACCCACATTTGACCAGTTATGTTTAAGTTCCATTATAATAAGTTGCGAGCCTATTGCCATCAACCGGGCATACATCCAGACTACGTGGCTGCCTCTGAGAAATTCCTGATGGCAAAATCCATTAGCACTTTGTCTTACCAGCCAATTAAACCGGGTTGTCATGCTCAGCATTCACGCTTGCAACCACAAGATCAACGAGGCAATAGATATCTGATTACATCCGCACTCATTTCTACAAATTATGTTATTGTTGGGTAGATTTACAGTGCTTTATTCTTAACTTTTAAGCTCAAACAAAAATTAAAGTTATAAGCATCGATGCTTCAGAATTTGTTTTGTTACTTTTGTCGTTTAAAAAATGCTGCATCCTTGCATACAGTAAATATTTAAAATCGACCAATGTCCATCTCCATAAGAACACGTAATACTAGCCTGTGCGGTGAATATTCGACCAGCAGCGCACAATAGTTCGTTGCAGTTATTTTTCGAACAATTACCGGTACGTTAGTTTGCTGACGGCCTGAATTGAATATTATTATGTATTCTGTTCATATGTATGTACATAGCTTACACAAATAGACCCGGTTGTATGCATTCATTCTAACTACACATTATTAATGATGTTATTCTATTTCAAACAACTTCAAAGCATTATGAAAGAAATGAATTAATACTTTGTGAAGAATGGCAGAATCATGAAATCTTAATATCACATTGAGACTTCGCTCTCAAAATAAAGGGTGTAACAAGACCCTTAACGAAGCCGAAAGGTTCTCTTCGTCATTGCGATCATATTTTTGTCTGGACCATACTTGGGACCCTTCTAGTTACGGAGATATTGGGGGTCAAAGTTCCAACTTTTTCACAAGTTTTTTTTCAAATACATGTTTTTAATGTAAGATTTTTACTTTAAACAATCCCCGTATTATTCAATCCATCCATCAGCACAATGTTTTGAGTGCATTACATTGAGTCCTACCGTAAATCGTGATTTTTCACCCAAAAAAAAGTCGTTTCCCAGCAATAATTTTTATAGTTACTTAGTTTGATGTACATAATGCTTGGTTGGCGGCTTCGTGAAGGGTCCTGTTACACCCTGTATAGATCTCGGTGAAATTATGATAAATTATGTGTGGATATAACCAGGGTTTGAGGATATATATCATGATATATATCCGATATATATCAAATGATATTTTGTGATATATATCAAAACAAAAATGGTTTAAACATTTTATATTATAAGTAATTTTTGGCGTTTCGTTTCGTGTATTTCTACTTCCCAAATGTATATGGCGTTGGAGTAGAGTTAAAACATACTCCCTAATAGTAAGTTCTAATCCATAAATGGCAACACTTCTGTCGTGTCATGTCAGAAAAAATTCGTTACGAAAGATTAACTTTTTTTTGTGTAAACACAAAAAAAAAGTTAATCTTTCGTAACGAATTTTTTCTTATTTTTTACTAAGAAAGTAATTGACAAATACAGAAACGATTTTACTTCAGAAAGTTGAGTACCTATTTAAGAAGCATTAAATAACTTTTATTATAAAATATAACTCTTTATTAGATGATGAATTTATTTATTTATTATGTATATGTAACACTTATGCAAGTAGTATACATAAATAATACAATAAAATAATAATGTGGCTTTCATACAAAATGGATATATATCAAACTTAATATACAGCGTGTAATAGAAAGGGTATAATCATATGGAATATTGTGGTACGGACCATCAAACTGAACAACTTTCTCTATGGGACCACCATCGAAATCGTAAAAAAATAATCAGCTGTCCCATACATTTGGGTCGAGAAGGTATTGAAATTTTGTATGGGACAGGTGATTATTTTTTACGATTTTCATGGTGGTCCCATAGAGAAAGTTGTTCAGTTTGAAGGTCCGTACCACGGTATTCCATATGATTATACCCTTTCTGTTACGCGCTGTATATCGGATATATATCATAAATATCCGATATTTTGATATTTATAATAAATATCGGATATTTTCGAACCCTGGATATAACCCACAGCCTATGAAGTAAAACCCAATAATATAACGTAATACACGGATATGCCACAACTGCCATTCTTCTTTTACCAGCCCGCCTTCTTAGCCTTATTTCTGTAATTAAGTTCCAGAATCATTTAGTTTACGCTTAGTTGATGAAGATTAATTTATTAGTGTGCCTATTTTGTCAACATCTATCTAGTAGCTATTATAATGCTACAAAAGCTAAACCTACAGGGTGTAAACGAACCCTTTAAGGAACTGTCAACCAAGCGTTCTGTACGTCAAGCTAAGTAACTTAACACAAAAATGTTCGCTAGGAAAGTTCCAGAATCATTTAGTTTACGCTTAGTTGATGAAGATTAATTTATTAGTGTGCCTATTTTGTCAACATCTATCTAGTAGCTATTATAATGCTACAAAAGTTAAACCTACAGGGTGTAAACGAACCCTTTAAGGAACTGTCAACCAAGCGTTCTGTACGTCAAGCTAAGTAACTTAACACAAAAATGTTCGCTAGGAAATGACTTTTTTGTTAGAGTGAAACAACACGTCTTACAGAAAGACTCAATGTCAACGCACTTATAAAATTGTGCTGATGAATGGATTGAATAGTACGGGGGTCGAAAAGGTGTTTAAAGTAATATTCTTACATTAATAACATACAAGACAAGAGATAAGAGACAAGATTAAGATTGACAACAACAAGACAAGACAAGATTGACAAGATACAACAACAACAAGACAACACAAGACAACGTCAACGTCTTGTCTTTGACAAGATTGATTGATTGATTGTTGATTGAGATTAAGTACAATTCTTGAACTTCATTCCCAGCACAGTTGAGCAAGATGGCTGCTTTTCTTGTTTCACTCAGCCTTTCCAACCCGGCCGCCGACACGAAAATTTTAAACTGTTGCTTGAATAATCTCCATTTAGGGAGAAGATCTAACGTTGTATCCAGTTTTAATGGGTGCGGCATCCTGTACTCCACTCCTGTCATTATATTTTCTTCTTTTAAAATCCCTGTTTCGGTCGCGGCGCCCAAGTTTGTTTCAGGCGTGGTCATAGCCACTTTTGCAATTACTTTGAAATGTTATGATCTTACAAGTATTTTTCACCATTTGATGTCAGGCCTTTTCCGGCTGCGCCATGTAATGTTAAGATGTTTAAAATAAACGACGATTATTTTATAATAGTTTTAATGATGCTCCTTGTTACAATGCCCGTGAGCTTCGTCTATTTTCCCGTGACAGCTGCTCGCTCCTGTCATCTTGACGGGACTATTGTTGCCCTATTTTATCTCCATTACAACATGTATTAAAAAAAAAAAAAAACTTGTGGAAAAGTTGAAACTTCGACCCAATCTCCGTAACTAGAAGGTTCCCAGGTATGGTCTAGAACAAAAAATGATCGCAATAACGAGGAGAACAAGTACCTTTCGGCTTCGTTAAATGTCTTGTTACAGCCTTTATTCCACACACAATTTAAAAAATACCCTTATCTTTGCCCCCCTCAAACAATAAGATCATTGCCCACTCTATTGATCTCCCCAACCTATTCTGGTCATGATCTCAGCGGGTCCACAACTAATATTAGCGCAGCATTCAAACGCGGTCATTGCCTCTACAAACAGACTGGCATGAGAAGCTCGATTTCAATTGAGAGAAGTCGGCAAACAATATAAATAATTGATAGGGCTACATTGAATGAGACGGTCTAGCTAGAGGGTTACAGAAACGGCTATATCAGTAACTGTATGCAGATATAGATAGTTATTGGAATTGGCTATATTTTGTTAGCTGCTGCCTTCGACGATAAAATAGGTTTATTTCTAGGACCCAGGTTCGCAGATCTAACAGTCACACAAACCAAGTTACCTTTGCAATTTATAATATAAGTTTGAATCTCGAATAGGTCATGTAGCAGCGTCTTTATAAGTTGCATAAAAAAAAGAAAGAAATTCCATTAGTTAAAAAAGAACCACGCCGTTCAGAAGTGTACCTACATGCTTAGTCGATTTTAGTCTAGGTAACATACACACATATGAAAGAAAGAAAGAAAAAATACTATTATTTGTCGCAGGGACATGACGTGCATCATACAAAGTGACAAAAATAACAATAAACATACAAAACATAACAAAAAAATATAATAACATTACGCCTGTAATCCCCGAAGTGTTAAGCAGAGGTGTAGCCATTCTATCACCCACATTTCGCCAGTTAAATCTAAGTCCCATGTTATAGGGGGCAAGTCTATTAATTGCCATCAAACGGGCACAAATCCGGATTTCGTGGCTGCTACGAGTACTGAGAAATTCCTGATGGAAAACAACGATAACACTGACCGACATGGGAATCGAACTCAGGATTAAATGCTTTGAGTTTGGACTTCAAAATAGTCACGTTTGCGACCACTAAAGTCCGTTTTTTTTTAGTCATTAATCTCAGAGACTAAACTGACATTACGTGGGTTGCCAGGTTTTTGCAATTCTAAAATAGTGAAGTGCCACTACCGTAAATTGTCGCTAATAAAATCAGTAGTGTGATGGAATCAAACACTGAAGTATTCGAAAATAATATGTTTAATCCATTAAACAATAATCACCAATATCTAAGTAGAGTAATACAACAAATACGGATTCACAAGGTATGTTTACTATTCAACGCCTCGAGATAGACTGCCTCTGTCCAAAATGTCAGCCACAAGCTGAACGTTCCCCACTCTAACAGTAGGTCAACACTCAACGTGCTAACCGACCAATCAGAGCAAAGTACACAGTACGTATGCTCAATTGATTGAATAAAATACATTAACGCTTAATATTAACAGGAAGTAAATGTTTTAATTTAAATAATAATGATTTAGTAATTATAAAATATAATCAAACTTAGAAACCTATAATAAACTAAAATAATAACTAAAATGGATGTATTAAATTCGTGCACCCACTAGCGCCATCTGTGGCTTGTGGAAAGAAGTATAATTATTTACAATACTTTAAAAAAATCATTACAGTAGTATCCATTTTTAGGTAAATAAAACGGCGTCCAGTGTTGTTCCTGTTAAATTAGGGTTGCCGTATTCAAAATCACGCAGTATTTTAACATAATTATTTTTTAAATTGTAATTGTTTGTATGGTGTCAAGTAAAAATAATTGCCGTAATTTTTAAAAATTCTACCGTTTTCTTAGAGAAAAGGGTTTATATATCCGTTTTACTGTGTACTAACAACACTGATAGCATCTGACATTTTTTTTTCATCGTCTAATAAACATAAAAAGTTACGATTTAACAAACCGGTATCGTAGGACCACAGACATATAAATAGTAGTACTACTACGAGTATTTATATGTCTATGCGTAGGACCGACACTACACAAAAGAGCTGGCAGCATTATTTGTAAGTTTGACATTTGCATTTGTCAATTATTATTTAATCTATGAAATTAAAAAACAGAGTATAGACTAATATCAAACAGTTTATTAACCATAAAGTTCGGTACGGGTACCTTTGGGGGCGCGACTAGAGGTGCAAAAGGAATTTTAAACGTTTTAAACCATTTCGTTTTAAACCGTTTTTTTGGTTTAAAACGATTTAAAACCACACTTAGCGGTTTAATATGGTTTAGAATGTTTTTTTTTTGGAATGCACTGAGGCTTTACACGAAGTTATCTAGACCACACCTTCCTGATTTAGAATATCATAAAAGGAAAATAAAATAAAAATGTTTTAAAATCAACCTTCATTAACATGACAGACAAACATAAAATTGATCCCTATCTGCCCCATCTCTCCCCGTTGCGATTTTGGTAGCAAAGTGAAAAATAAAAATGCGGCATTGCCGTTTTATTTTAATAAATACCCAAAACATGATTGTTTTCAGTGTCTAATCCTAAATAGTAGTATAAATATGATATATGACTTCACATATATTAATAAAAATGGTAAATGATTTCAATTAGCCTTTTAAACTATTTTTTTAAGTCATTCGTAATCAAGGTACGGCCCACGTGGTCGTGGTTTTAAACCGTTTTAAACAAATTTAAAACGGGTTTTAAACCACTGATTTTGGTTTAAAACGGTTTATTTACAACTATAGGCGCGACACACAAACCTCCGCTGAGTTGGTACCGGCCCCGAAAGGGGCAAGCGTTTAAGTCATACGTCATCCTCATTATTTATGTGAATATTTAATATTCCGATTATCAAATACTGTGAGTGTGCGCTAATTAAGAGAGTTGGATAAAAAGTTCATATGTCATCGCCATTAAAACTTCTGTCTGTAGCGCGCAAGTTTCTTAATTTACCCTTCTAAAATCCAAGTGCGTAAATACGGTAATCGCCATTTTGACGGCAGTGCTGGCCGAGTCTAAAAATCATGAAAATAGTGGTCTACGGACATCCAAGCTCCAGAATGTTGAGAATGATTAACTCGTCATTAAATTATGTGACGAATTAATCCATGGTTAAATTTTAATAAGCAGTGGTAATGATGAATTTTGATCAAAAGTCGAGGTTTCGCGCCAATCGTGCGTGTTTACATTTTTATTTTTCACATTACATCACACAGACGCGTATAGATTCGATAACAAATATGACAAATATCATTCCAATTATTATATACAACATGAAAACGCCCTGATCTTAGCGTAATTTACTAATACGGGACCAATAACTCGTAATATTCATTACCTCATTACCTCAATTTGTATTCGAAATTGACGGCCATTTTTTTTTTTAATTATCGTGATGTGTGGAAGCGATTATTTCAATCGATTCCATTTTTGTAAATTTCGATCGAATCGAGAAATTAAATTAAGGAATTTAAAAAATTGATAGATGGAAATTAGAATAATTTGTTTTGAGCGTAAAATACAATAAATAAACACTAATATTTTTTTTAAGATTACAATAGTAATTTTAATAGTTTTTCGTACATTGTTGTACTAAAACCGACACAACAAGCAGCACACACTAACTATGCCTAAATTCGCGCCGTTTTTTTCTATAACAAAATTTAAATTAAAATGCATTCGCTGTTCAAATTTATATTGTATTTAATTAAGTACATAATTTATTGTGATTTTTTTTTATGACTAATATATGCTTCTTTTATTTAACTTCACTTGTTAGTAAGTATTGGTCAAATCTTGCAACTGAATTTCAAACCAGTTCCCCTATACCGATTGAGCTGAAATTTTGCACACACTTTTGGTTCTGGTGACAATACATTTTTATGAGAAACATTACTTAGTCCTGCAGCCAGGATCGTCTTCTCATGAGGGAAATCCTTAACAGTTAATAGCACGGATTCGAAAATTTTGGTTCCCAAGATTAATTTTATTTAGAGTACAAAATTGGGTTTAGTATGGTTAAGTTATTGTGTTAGGTTGGATTGGTTATTGTGGTATTCACCATTTACAAATACTTCTTTTATGAGCCTGTTCTTTCTTACTGTGGAGCAAAGGCCTCCCCATGGGTAACCTGAACTTTGCAGTTGTAAAAAAGTTTTTAGAGTGGTCAGTGAACCGCTTTCAAAGAGTAAACTACGTTTATTTAGGATACGGCTTATGAATTGCCGATTGCGAATAAAAGACAATAAGTATGTCGGTCGTCGTCACCAAGGCAGGGCCAAGAAACCCTGGCGTGACCATTTGGACTCGTTCTTGGCTGATTGGCCAGAGTAGGCAAATCACCGACAGAGTTGGAAAGGAATGGAGGAGGCCTTTGCTCAGCAGTGGGAAAGAATAGGCTAAATAAATAAAAAAAGTTTGTCTTAACCTAACATAATAACGCAACCGACAACACGCTACCAACTGATACACAATTTTGTAGAAATAAAATGTAATTTAGCTTTGGCTGATCAATTTTATTTACTATGCCTACTAAGATTCTATAACCAACCTTCAGATATTACAAAACAAAATTCGCAATAAATGATAATATTAAGTTAATAAATACTTTTTAAATGTGAAATGCGAGCGCATTCCTAATTTGAATTTTGAAACAAAAATAATGCGACCGTGCGTACGTACAATTGAAAATCAATCTATTTCCAGATTTTTAATTGCTTGAACTGTGAGACTTTATTTATTGCCAAATCTCGTGCTGCTAGTTCAACGGAAAGTTAGGAGACTATCTATAAGTTTTTAAAATAAAGATAAATTAATGTCATCAGAATGTTTACTTGTAGCAAGTTTTTTTTTGAGATTTCACATTTCTGTTTTTCTTATCATTTACTAGCTGTTGCCCGCGGTTTCGCTAGCGTTTTGGTCGGAAATTATCGCACGGGCCCGTTGTAAATAGCCTAAGGCACTCGGGGATAATGTAGCTTCCTATTAGTGAAAGAATTTTCAAAATCGGTTCATTAGTTCCAAAGTTTACCCCCTACAACCTCACAAACTTTACCTCTTTATAATATTAGTATAGATAAGAGGAGGAGGAGAGGAGATTTATTCTCCTTCTCTTGAAATCAGCTAAAAGCATCGAATAATTACTAAATAAGATTATTCTAAAAGATAGCATAAATGTTAATTTTAAAATAAAATAATTATTTGAAATTATACCAAGGAGTTTTTATTCCGTTTCAACATTTTTTTCCAAACTTGATTTCATTGCGAGTAATCGATTAGGATGACTGCAATTTTATAATCGAATGATGAATCTTGTGTTTAAGGTCAGCACTAAGAGTTTTTAGTAATATTTGTCAAGTCTTTGATCGTGTTTTTTATGAAATTTTGTATGAATAATGGTAAAAATAAGAACGCAGATAGAATGTTACTGTCTTTATTTTGCCCTTTCGAGTTTTTTTAGCAAACGAAAAACTTGTCCATGTACATTATTTCCAGCGCATATAAGTTACCTATTTTTGGAAGGGTGTAGTGTTATGTAATTTACACATATTTGGCAATCGACTGACGCCGTTTTACCGACATGAACACGTTTTTGGAGATATTAACCACAAACTTAACGTATGAAACAGCTGCCGCAACATATTTTTCATTATAAAATCGAATGCTGAAAGTTCAAGAAAATTCTTGAGTTTCATGACTATGCGCATCACCCCGCCGATTCTGCTGATGTGTCATGTGTCAAAATTCTGTCGTGCATAGTGGTTAAGACATAAGTGAGGATACATTTAAAATACACAAAGCCAAATCTGTGCATATCTTCTCAACTGTGTGTTTTGTGAAGTCATGGGTTTTAAGAGCGTTCATCCAAAAAGTTGGCAACGTCGCGTCGCAAATAGCGGTCAAATATTTACCTGTTTTAATTAATTTGACAAATTTACTGCATGGAAATAAGAAATATGGCTAACTAGTGGACTAGAATATAATGAATTGCAATTAAAACACTGGATTTGATGTTGTAACTGTTTTAGGTGTAAAAAAGGCATTTGGAAAGTTTCCAAATAAGTACTTTTTTTACATCTAAATCTAAACATTCGGTGTTAGGTACGATTTTAATTATTGCATTTCATAATCAATATTTTAGTTCACAAATTAGCCATATTTCTTATTTCCATGCAGTAATATTGCCAAATTAATCAAAACAGCGAAATATTTAAATTTATACTGTCACTTACGGGATATCTTCCGTGACTGTCCATTATTTTGAGCTCCCGATATTTCGAAGTTGTTGCAAGCGCCATGATCGCGGGTTGACTGGAGAATGCGGGTGGTTGGAAAATAAATTGTTAAGAGCAGACAAATCTGTCTAGCCTCTTTCTTTGTCTTTTGCTACGCGCACTACTGGAACTCATCACTAAGCCAACCCGCGATCATGGTGCTTGCAACAGCGTCGAAATATCGGGAGCTCAAAATAATGGACAATCACGGAATATATCCCGTAAGTGTCAGTAGTTCTAAACCGTGAACGCATAAAACAGTCTTTGAGCGAAATATTTGTCAGCTATTTGCGACTTTGCATACTTTCTGTATATACGCTCTTTACATTTCCTACAAACTCTCCGTAACAAATCGTTTTCAAATATATTTCGACGCTAAATACCTTTTAATAACCACAGAATATTGCTCATCCCACGCTAAAATAACCTTCGTTTTAATCATAACGTTTCTTAGTTCAAATGCGTTAATCCCAAAGTAAATTGTAACTGTTTTGAAACTCGGGGGCAACCTTCTCAATAAGCGGGGACTCACTTCCAAAGTAGAACTCCTTCAAAGAATTTGCATCGTGAAAAGTATTATGAACGTTTTTTTGGAATTCTTATTTCAAGAATTCAATTGGAGGCGACGACAATCCAGCTTAGAGCAGACTGTACTAACTTTATTTAATTTAGAATACTGAGTATAAAAGTATATTTCTTAAGTTACTTAGGATGGAGGTATTTTAAAACTTATTAAATATTTAAGACAATTATATCAGTCTAAGAGAGATAAACCGCTTCTTTAATTTGTCAGATTGTTTGTCACGCAATTAATTATGAATAGATAAAATAGCCTATGCCTATAACTATGTTTAAAGCATTTATTATTCCTATGTGAACCTTTGTAAATAGAGAAAATATAGAATTATGTTGTATTGCATTAGTCTTCGGTTCTAAAAACACCCTTAACGAAACCGTACAAGACTTATTCTACTCGTGATTGCATTTTTTTTTTGTTGTTCTAGTCTAGACCATAGCTGGGGGACCTTCTAGTTATGGAGATATTGAAGATCAACGTTCCAACTTCACACGTTTGGTTTTTCATTGGTACGGGCTTAAAACGCGGTGGTGACATCACACGATTTACTTGTATATCTACCCACACCACAGCGTACTTTTACAGAGCACAGATGGTAGACTCTGAGTCAGGACTACATTCTGTCAGTGTCTGATCGCGGCGGAGTTAAGACCTCTTGTAACTGTACCCGATTCATTGTACCCCGTGTTATTGTGCTAAGTTGTAATCTCAAGTAATTCGTTAGTTTTGCTAGAAACAGTGTATCGCTCAGTGTCTTTTCATAGCACGAAACCCATCGTCTGCCCACATGATGTAGAAGCCTTGCGGAGTAAATCCTGACACCCCGACATATATGTTTCTAATGTTACAACTTTACCTACTTTGTACACCTACACGACGACGGACGGTTGTACGTAGGACGTTTTAATGTTTTTTAAAAGACCGATAAGTGGAGAGTACAACAGCTTGCGTGTTTCAATACAAGTTTTAAATATTATAACTTTACTTTGAAGACCTCCATGTCCCCTGTACTAATGCATCCATCAGCACAATGTTTTGAGTACGCTATATTGAGCGCTAACATATTTTTTTTACATAAAAAAGTCGTGTCTTAGCAATAATTTTGGCGTAGAGTTACTTAGTTTGAAGTACAGAATGCTTGCTTGACGGTTTCGTAAAGAGTCCGCTTACGCCTTGTATAAACAAGAAAAAAAAATAGTTGAAAAACTACAAACCCGACTAAAAAACTGAAAAGCATAAAACAAGCACATATTAAATTAAACAAAAGTTAGAAGCAAAAATTGTATTGAAATTGATTTGAATATAAAATTATGAAAATGGAATGGGTCGGCTTCCAACTTTTGTGTAATTTAAAATGTTTTTAAATAATTTTTAAATATTCAAGGATACCCCACTTGACGTAGTTCGTAGAGTTTTTCTTTTTTCATTTTGACAATATTGGCGTCTGGTTGTCGCTGTGGTGAATTTTGATTATTTTCATGTCTTTAGTGACACTCGCAAGGTTACGACGAATCGATTGGCGTAAAAATCATCAAAACTGGCCTACACGTTTGGTCTCTACAACGCCACATAGAAACAAACATACATAGACTGATAAACATATTACCCTCCCTCCGTCGGGTAAAAAGCCTATACCAAATTAAAATAGTGGGCTACCCAGGTTGAGCAAAACAGCTAGAAATGAATAATATTCTTCAACACCTCCGTATCATCAACTTCTTTATTATAAAACATACTTTCATAAACTCAAATCCCTCAATTTACACAAAGCTCCTTTCACACTAATTTCTATTAGTTTTTCACTCTATACACAAAAGGAGATTCATATTAAGCTCCAGACAGAATCCCTAGACGCCGAGCGACGCAAGTTAAATAATTTCACTAATTTCAACACACATACTGAGTTATTAATATTAAAATATGAGTACATTGGTGGCTTGTGGATTTTGAGTCAAAATGTTATATGTCTACACGTGTTAGGCCCGGTTCACGCCCTTGGGAGACGCGTTTTGCGTCAGGCGACACGCGTGCTTCATTTGTTTCCTTCGTATGACTACTATCACTTTGAAAGTCGCGTCCCGGTTACTGTAGCAAATCTACTTGAACCTATGAAAAATTAAAGGATAAAAGTAGACTTGTACATTTAAAAATTTAATAGAGGTAAATGGATGGTTTTACAAGTGAAATAAAAAATACAAGCGATTGTAAAAAAGACCTATCAAACCCGCTCTCTGGAAGTAGTTTTAGAGTATATACACAATTAGTAGCACTGTTAATGAAGCACAATCAAACGTTGAGGTGGTGATGTAGGACGATGCATGCAGTTCTTTCAGGTCTGCTCCAGAGGAAGCGGCGTTTCGAAGAACGGGGGTAGATGTCCGGTAGATCTTTTAGTTGGATCACCAGCCTTTAGACCCAGGGCAGTTCCGCGAGACTAACACCAGGGAAGGCGCAAACACAGTTTTTAATAATAAGATTGGGAGTAGTAGTCCCAGGTGTATCTTTAGATGGATCACCTTGAAGAATCTGTCTTGTCTCCAATTTCAAGAATTCCTTCAGTCTCACATTCAAGAAACGCTCTCTCGTCTAGTCTGACCGGTTCGTCAGCTCGTTTCCACAGTAGTCTCTTTCCATTTTTGAATCTTAGTTTTTCTTCTTGCAGCCATATAATCATCTCATCTGACAAGTGTAGTCGGCGAAAATTATGAAAATTTATATTTATTTCAGCAAATATAATGAAAACGAATCGTATTTAGATCGATTCGCTGAGTATAAATAAACAAACCAATAAAAAGGATGATAAATGGTATAATGGTATGACAAGTGTAAGTATAGCCTATACTATATTACTCACTGCTTTAAACTATGGTTTCGCTGCAGTCACTCTCGCAAGACGTGTGTAGCTCGTGGTCAAGCAGTTATACCCCTCATTGTAGTAAGGGGCGATCCTACTGCTATTATAAAAATTACTAGCGACCCGCCCCGGCTTCGCACGGGTGCAATGTTATACATATAAACCTTCCTCTTTATTCACTCTATCTATTAAATAAAACCGCATCAAAATCCGTTGCGTAGTACTTTGTTTTAGACTATGTAGTGATCAAATAAGTCTTTACTGCTGTTTTACAATTATCCTTTATTTAACTTTTATACAAATTATTTACATTTTTAAATATTTCTTATAAAAAAACAATATAAAAACATTTAAAAATATAAAAAATTGTTGCCCGCCGGTATCGGGAACAGGGTCCAAGCTACCGGTGGTCAGGGCTCCAGAGAGAGAAACCTCCTAACAATACGAGCCGTGTCCAGGAGTACTGCTTTCTGAATCAAGCCCTTGATCCAGCTGCCTAACGAGAGCCTCCTCAGGTATTCATCGAGGCTCTTAGCAATTAAGCCATGGGCTGATACGACTATCGGCACAATGATCGCTGAGTCCACATCCCACATGTCGACAACCTCGCGAGCCAAGTCAAGATATTTTATTTGCTTATCTTTCTCGGCTTTCACGAGGTTCTCATCATGCGGGACCGTTATGTCAACAATCATTGCGCGCCGCTCTGATCGATCCACCACCACTATATCAGGCTTATTGGCTAAAATAGTCCTGTCAGTGATGATGGATCGATCCCAGTACAATGTGATATTGCCATTTTCGAGAACTGGGTCGGGCACATACCTATAGTACGGCACTTCCGATTCCACAAGTTTGTATTTTAGAGCAAGTTGCTGATGGATAATCCTGGCTACAAGGTTGTGTCTATGCAAGTACTCTCCGTTAGCCAAACGAGAACACCCAGAGATAATGTGACGGATTGATTCACCTGGACGGTGGCATGCCCGACATATGTCAACCGTGCCGTCCTTCACAATAAATCTCCGGTAGTTATTCGTCATCATAACTTCATCCATAATTGCACAGACAAAACCTTCGGTTTCTCCGAAGAGGTCCCCGGAACGTAACCAGGCTACGGACGCTGACAGGTCTACATCGGGCCCGTGGAGGGCCCGGAAAAAGCGTCCGTGAAGCTCCTTACTCTGCCATACCTCCCTGCGGTCGTTAGTGTCAAGCACTACAGGTTTGCGCCAGTTCTCTTTAGCCAAGGAGAGCGGGGTGAGGCCCTTGTCCACCGCGACCACATCTCGATGCATCCCCACGTCGGCTTCTAGGAAATATGCCCTGAGACTGCATATCTCGCGATTGTGGAGAGTCTTAGCGTTTAAAAAGCCTCGACCCCCACACTTCCGCGGGATATACAGTCTCATAACCGAAGAACGTGGGTGATGCATTCGATATGCCGTCAACAATGTACGGATCTTCCTATCCAGGGCGTCTAGTTCTGTTTGAGTCCATTTCAGTATGCCGAAAGAGTACATCAAAACCGGCATGACCCAACCGTTGAAGGCACGCACCTTATTTCCGCCTGCTAAAAGACTATTAAATACTTTTTTCAGGCGGCCAAAGAAGCGCTCCTTCAACGATTGCTTCATGTCAGCAACATTGATGCCCAGCGCTTCCGACATACCCAAATACTTATAGGTTTCGGTTGCTGAGAGGGATCTAAGATTTATGGAATCCGAGAGCTGGGTACCCACAGATTCCATAATCTCCCCTCGTTTTACATGCATGACCGCACATTTGTCCACACCAAATTCCATCCTGATGGCGCTACTGAAAGTTTCAGTTAACTTCAGTAGCTCCATCAGTTGCAAATCGTTGGGGGCAAAGAGTTTCAGGTCATCCATGTAAAGGAGGTGAGATACAACTTGACCACCTCTCCTCAACCGATAGCCTAGACCTGAATCCTCCAGCAGCGTGCTAAGAGGATTCAAGGCTAAGCAGAACCAAAGTGGACTCAAACTGTCGCCCTGAAATATACCTCGCTCTATCCTTATCGGCTCGCTATTCCTCTGGATTTGCCGACATCCTGGATAGCGAAGGACTGTCCTCCATTGTCCCATACACGACATCAGGAAGGTGCGCAGAGTTGCATCTACTTTATACAACTCTAGCACCCTCATGAGCCATGTATGTGGCACGGAGTCATAGGCCTTCTTATAATCTATCCAACATGTCGACAGATCCCTTCGGGAACGGCGAACCTGTTGGCTAATGGCCATATCAATGAGGAGTAGCTCCTTAGTACCGCGGGACCCGTTCCTACATCCATTTTGAGAAGCGGACATGATAGAATTATCATCAATGTGTTTGTTAATTTTAGCTCTCAAAATGGATTACAATTATTATTATTATAGTTGGTACCACCTTTCCCCGCTTTTCCTTTGCCCGCGGCTTCGCTCACGTTAATTTAGAATTTGACAATCAATTTGGGTTGTACAATGCTTTTAATAATATAATTCAATCATGATTCGAAAGACACGTGGCGTTATTTATTATCATAAGAACGTTATTGTTGTTTTCCTCGGGAACAGTACTTTTTTTCGCGATGAAAGGTACTCTATGTCCGTTTCTGTGCACCTGAATCAAATCAAATCAAATCAAATCTTTATTTCTGAACACAGTATATAAATACATTGCAAGATGTTGACTGAATGCGCAGTTCACTATGTTCTACCGATTAAGGCATACAAAATTATAATTAGTCACACTTTACATCAAGAATATAATAAAATCAAATCAAATAAAATGAAACAAAATCAAATAAAATCAAGTAAAATCAAATAAAATCAAACAAAATCAAATAAAATAAAACAAACTACAAACGGACGTAGAATGCCTTCACCTCAATGTCAAACAAAATTAATTTATTCATAATTATACATCTATATTTCTATATGATAAGTACTCTTCTACAGTATGATTTATTTATTAGGAACTCATTCAGTTGTGTCTTCTATAAATTTATGTCATTACTGTCTAATAAATATTTAGGTAGTTTGTTGTATATTTGCGGTGCCATTTAAAGAATATTGCTTTTTTGTTGCTGACATCGTATATACAAACTTTCAAGATGATCGGTTGAGTGGTTATGCGTGAAAAGGTTACAAACAAACTCACTTTCCCATTTAAAATATTAGTTAAGAAGTTAGGATAAGATAATACATTTGTTACTCTGACGATCGGTTTTTCCAATAACAGCTTGTCCTTCGAGAAAGGCCTCCTACCTATTGCCATTATTCGGGTTTAAATGCATACTTTTAGTTATTGCGGTCATACTCGTAGAACCAACAAAGCAGTGCATAATTTAACATCTATCTTCAAAGCATTCCATAATTTAAAAACTATCTTTAAAAAAATGCAACGACTTTCGCAAAAGCAGTTTCAATTCAAATCCCGAATGGCCAATTTATCTTTTAGCCAAATCCACGAGGACTTTAAATTCTATTTAATTTGGGTGATCCGTAAGTATTAAACTACTGGTGTAATAAAATAACCGGTCGGGTCCTTGCGGGCCGGTCCCGGCCGCAATCCGGGCCGCAAGTCCTGCTCTCCAGATAAATTTTCGCACCGCATTACCGTGGGTGATAAAAATACCGTGCCGTGGGACCGATACTTATCCTTTTCTCCATAGATTAGCTTTCGAGTTCAGAGGCTGCGAGAAACTTCGTCTTTTATGATTTCAGTTTTCTATAATATTTTGGATACTTTACCTACCCACCACTATTTTTATTCTGTTAGAGTTTCGAGCCCAAAAATAGTTGTTATACTAAACAAAAGCCTCGTTTAAAAATGTATTCTAGAAGTATAAATGAAACTAATTGCAATGCATCATCAATTACACAAATTGATGGCGGAGTAAAACTGAAGTGACGTTGAGTGATGACCATTAAGTTATAAAGATAATGGATGATGCGGTCAGCTCATTCTATTTTAAACATGGCTGCGGTATTACAATACGCTTTCGAAAGATAGGGTTAATATTATTATTGCTGTGGGTGAGGACCATCCCTGGGATGTTTCTGCCTAACGGATCAGCACGAAATGTTTTTTTTTTATCTTTTATAATTCAATAAATATTTTTACCAACGATTTTGAAAAAAAACGGCCAAGTGCGAGTTGGACTCGCGCACGAAAGGTTCCGTAGCGTTATCTAAAAAAAAATATTAATTGGTGTCAACTATGTAGGTATACGTATGGGGACACCCTATACCAATTTTCAACTTTTTTTATTTTTTTCTTTATTTGTGCTTAATGGTCTACTTACAACCATTCTTTGCCATTCATTCTATTATTTTGATCACAGGAGTAAATTATAATGATTTATTTAGCAAATTGGTTGTGAAAACCACTTACATCTCAAAAATAAATAAAGTTTCAAAACTAGATGTGGTCAGTAGAAGACAATCATAATGAAACAAAAAAACCTACCAATCGTAGTAAATGTTTAAGAAAAAAACATAATGTCGTGCTTGTATCCCAATGGCACCCCCAATGGCATCCTGAATGTGTTTCAGACCGGTGGGACTCTCCCCACTCTCGAAGGTGGGTAAGTAATAGTTCCGACACACGTGTTACCCAACGAAGTACGTCATCATTTTGACCCTAAATTATCGGTGGTTATGGTTTCTGTTACAAAGATTTAAAATAACCTAGAACAGTCGTATTCTCTATTCTCCACCTAACCTATATAGTCAATTCAATATAAATATAATATACGGTACGGTAACCGTTTTATAGGTGCAATAAAATAATTCTGTACCGCACTAAATTGGAGGAGAATTACCCTTTTTCGCGGGATACCGCGGGATTTGATACCGGAACTATTGTGGTGCTAGAGCTGATACCTCTGCCTACCTTGGATTATAGCTACGTGTTGGGTTGAGGGTGATAGATTTTCCCGAGTGTGTCTTTGTATTGATAGCTGATGAAAAGATATACCTTGAGCCGAACGTTGCAGATAAAAACAAATGACGGTGCAAAAGAGTGTTCTTTTTGGCGTTTATTTATAAATCCGTACGAGTTTCTTACATACGTATTCTAAAATCAAAAATATTTTCATAAGTCAGGCTGCGAATTAACACTTTTTACCCGACTACGACAAAGTCAAAGAACTGTTAAAATACCAACTTGAATTCATGCCATCCTGGTATTTTTTACATTTTTAAACCATTAATAACTCAAGAACGGCTGGACCGATTTTTAATCTTCTTTTTAGTATTATTTTAGTTCTATTTGTAGTCTATAATATATGTACATAGTAATTCAATAAACATTAAATTAAATATTTTGTTTATATTTTTGATCGTCAAGAGTGTTTTGGGCTTTTGTGGGTGTGACTACGGATAAATAAAACCATAGTCACACTGGTGTGGCAATTTGGTGTGACTATGTATCGGTTGGGAAAAGGAAATGGGGAAATTTTAGCAGTCATTATGTACGGTTCTAGCTAAACATTACATAAGTCAGTTCCCAAAACATCAGCCCTTGGTTACATAACATCATGTCTGTAATCTCTGAAGGGTTACCTAATAACACATGGCCCGACCTGGGAATCGAAACCAGGACCTCATGCTCAGCTGTCACGCGTGTGACCACTAGACCAACGAGTTACTACTTGCTTAATATAATGGAAGATTTTAGCGCGTAAACCAATCCTGGGACCTGAAAGAGAACGCCCTACTTTATATCCCGGATAGATATATACAGGGTGTAACCAGACCCCTCACGAAGCCGTCAACCAAGCATTATGTACATGAAACTAAGTAACTTTACGTAAAAAATATTCCTGCCAAACAACTTTTTTTGGGGTGAAAAATCACGTTTTACGGTAGGACTCAATGTAACGCACTCAAAACATTTTACTGATGGATGGATTGAATAGTACGGGAGGTGTTTAAAGTAAAAATTGTACATTAGAATCATGAATTTAATAAAAAAAAAATGAAAAAGAACTAGACCAAAAAATCCCAATGACGGGGAGAATAAGTGGGTCTTGTTGCACCCTATATATACGTTTTTCCTAGCTTACATGTCCCACCCTGCGAAGATCGTCGCTCCATAGAGCCTGAGGGCATCCCACCTTACGTTTACCGATTGGCGGTCTCCACTCAAGAACACGTCTACCCCAACGGTCATCGGTTCTACGGCTAATATGACCGGCCCATTGCCACTTCAGCTTACTTATTCTGTAAGCTACACACATCAAAAGTGTCTAGGGATCAAGCATTTTTATGTGGATTTCTTGAGATTGAGATGTGGCTTTGTAATAAATTTATGATTTTATAAATTTATATGGATCCTTTTTGGTGCATTTCATAATTTGAATCAGGAACTGTGAATCAAATTCGAGTAAAAGATGAAAATCAGCTGTCAATATTTTCCCTATAAAAACATACAACGCATTGAAGACATTATTAGTGCTACTGTTTCCCTACTACTGATTAAAACCAACGTTATTATGGAGCGGCGACGTCATTTAAGCAGGGAAGAAATGCTCAGAGCCGTGGGAATGATAGAAGCTGGTTCCCGGCAACGTACTGTGGCTTTAGCTCTGAATACAAGTCAGAGTGTTATCAGTCGACTTTGGACACGTTACCGAAGCACTGGTACCGTGGCTGAGCGCCATGGAGGACGGTATCGCTGCACCACACGGAGACAAGACCGATACATTCAAATCTTAACTCGAAGAGCTCCAACAATAACCGCCATGATGTTAGCCGTGAGGCTTCATCACTCTTCAGGGAACTTAATTAGCGACCAAACAGTCAGAAACCGCTTGCATGAAGTGAACCTTCATTCCCGAAGACCGCTACGGGTACCACCTATAGCAATGCACAATCGTAGGATACGATATCAATGGGCTCTTGAACACAGAAATTGGGCAGAAGAACAATGGCGTTTCGTGTGCTTTTCTGATGAGTCTCGTTTTGGTATGAGACCGGATACAAGACGTATACGACACTGGAGAACCCCTGGACGCCAACAGCGATTAAAATCCTGCCAGGAAGTCCATCCTTATAGTGGTGGAACCATCATGGTATGGGCGGGTATTTGGATCGGCGGAAGAACTGAGTTGATTTGGATCAGAGGCAACCTCAACGCTCAAATTTATGCTGAGACGATTGTATCAGACGTCATCGTTCCTCTACAAGTGCAAATCGGTCCCTTATTTCAGTTAATGCATGATAATGCACGACCGCACACCGCAAGAGTTGTAAGACAGACTCTCGCCGCAGCTAACATCAATGTCCTGCCCTGGCCTGCTCAGTCGCCAGACTTGAATCCGATTGAGCATGCATGGGATATGCTACAGAGAAGAGCTCTGCCGAATATGGAGGGTATCCAGCCGCAAGAAGACCTTTTTTTGTTGTTGCAACGAACATGGGCGGCCATTCCACAGCGTGATTTGGATGAACTCATTTTGAGTATGCCAAACCGATGTTCTTGTGTTGTTAGTGTTCGCGGTAGAAACATGGATTATTAATTGTTTAAGTTACCCAATAAAATTTTAAAGAAAACTGTTATTTCAGTCTTTTTTTCGAACTTTTGTGTTAGTGGTTCAAATGTCAAAAATCCCTTTATTAGGAAAATGGCAAATTGCTTTATTAATGCAAAGGTGACTTGGTTTATCGTTACTGTGACAAACGAAAACACTTTATTTGATGAATCCTTAAAGAAAATTTTAATTAATATCAATCAGGAGAAAAGTTATTGCAAAAATATATGTTGATCCCTAGACACTTTTGATGTGTGTATGTCGACAATTACTCTTCTCTGTCGGATTACCTCGTTCCGAATGCGATCCCTCAGATAGACTCCAAGCATAGCCCGTTCCATAACTCGTATCCTGCGTGTTTCTTTATAATTATTTTGTTATTTATTTTGTTTCTTTTTGTTTTGTTTTTAATGTTATAATGTAATACCTACATTCTTAGCAAATAAAGCATTCTATTTTATCTGAATATAATTGTGGTAAAAAAATATGAAATTCTACCAAGGTACACGCAGACAAATCCGCGGGTAACAGTCAGTATCGTCATCAAGTTAGTTATATACCCAAACAGTGGTTTTGAGTGAAAGGGTTTCTTAAATAGCCCGTTAAGTTAAGTCTTTAAATTATGTAGAAATACCGTATGCAATATAATTTACGCTTGTAATATTAATATTCAAGAAAAGCCTTTGCACCTCTCTATTAAATATTTAATTTGGTACAAAGTTTCTCAAAGTGTCTCAAGTCTGTCTGCATAATAATAATAATAATAATAATCTGTGGCCCGGGTGTCAAAGTGACGCAATCTTTTTTCTGCAATTCAATAATTTTATATATTTTTCGACAAATTTAATTGTTTTATATATGTTTTGGACAATCAAAATACAAGAAAAAAAAAACTAAAATGGAATTAAATAATTTGGAACGAGCACCTACGAAATTCGAACATAAATAATAATGCAGGAATATTGAAGCGTCAAATACCCAGGAATGCTGACTAGAAGCCGGGCAAAGCAACAGGCACACCCACCATCTCCGGGCTCGTCGCTCAGCTCCGCCTCGCAGCCGCCGGGACGCGCCACATCCGTGAGCATCGTGTCACCGGTCGCTGCAGTTGCGTCGAGCTCGAGCGACGAGTTTTTCTCCCCGCCGTCGACACCACCACCTCCACCACGACGACAAGGAAGAGGACGGCCACCAGCGGGCTTGGGACCTCGAGGCCAACCGGCCCCGAACAGGGTCCCCGCTGCCGGTGGAAATGTGTCGCGCATGCGATGGACTCTGTCCATTAATGAGAACGTCATGCGCGCATATTATGGGGCTACTGAGGGGGGAAGCAACTTGACTGCATACCGTGGTCGGATGCTCTCTCTGTTTCAGGTGCTTGAGCCAGCTATCAGCGTGTCAGCACAACGACTGTCGGATCAGGTGCGGGTCATCCAGCGTAACCATATGTTAGATGACACCGTACTTGATCGACTACGCCTCGATTCACGGAGTGACCCAGTTCCGCCTGCTTCGCCAATGATCGCGGTACAGCAGCAAAATGTACCCAGTGCTTTGCCGCGATCCGACCGCGGTGGTGAAGAGGATGACGAAGTTATATCCGTGAGTAGCCAATGCAACGTACAATTGAGGAGCGCTTTGGAGGGTGCGTTCCGGGAGTACCGTTCCACACCACCTGAACTTAGACCACGTCTACCTCGTTTGCCAATGCACAAGAAAAATAAGGCGCTGGTGTGTGCTCTAGATTCGCAGCTGTCAACCTGCTTTGACAGCAGCAAAGACCTCGCCGATACCCACTCAATATTGTACTGTGGAGCTGTAGCGGCATGTCGTGTAGCTCACGTTAAATTTCCCAACAACGACAGAGCTACACGACCAAAATTAGCTGTTCCAGCTTGGCAGTGCAGGATTGAGAGGCGTATCGGTGGGGCTAGAGCACTCATCGGCAAGTTAATCTGCTTCAGGGAGGGCAATACTCGTCCTAGAGTGATGCGCTTTGTGAGGCGGGCATTCTCGGGAACCGATATTAGTTCTCGAGATTACTTAGCCCGCGTCACAGAGCGTGTCGACTTCCTGAAGCAGAAGATCTGTGCATGGGCAAGCCGTATTCGTCGGTACAAACGGCGAGTGGAGCGATACACTCAGAATCGCACATTCCAAAGCGATGAAAGGTGGGTATATCGGGCTTGGGAGCGACCAGACCAAGGTGTGACTGACACGGGTCTGCCGGATGATGACGCCATGTGTTCATTCTGGCGCAGCATCTGGTCGGTGCCTGTCAGTCACACTGAGGGCGATTGGACCCGAGAGGTTGAACAAGCGTGTGATCCAATACCAGAAATGGGGGCAATCATCATCAGCCCCCAAGACGTAGCTCGTGCAGTCCGTCCGTTACCTAACTGGAAGTCTCCAGGGCCGGACGGACTGCACAACTTCTGGATTAAGTGGTTCCAAAGATCGCACACTTGCTTGGCGTCCCAGTTTCAATCAGCCTTAGAGTCAGGGTCGCTGCCCCAGTTCTTGACGACAGGAATTACCCACCTGCTCCATAAATCAGGTAGTACTGCGGAGCCCAAAAATTATAGACCAATCACTTGTCTTCCAACGGTCTATAAAGTTCTTACATCCATTTTGAGAGCTAAAATCAATCAACATATTGAGACTAATTCTATCATGTCTGCCTCTCAGAATGGATGTAGGAATGGGTCCCGCGGTACTAAGGAGCTGCTCCTCATTGATATGGCCATTAGCCAACAGGTTCGCCGCTCCCGAAAGGATCTGTCTACATGTTGGATAGATTACAAGAAAGCCTATGATTCTGTGCCTCATACATGGCTCATGAGGGTGCTGGAGTTGTATAAAGTAGATGCAACTCTGCGTACCTTCCTGGTGTCATGTATGGGGCACTGGAGAACGGTTCTTCGCTATCCAGGATGTCGACAGATCCAGGGGAACAGCGAACCGATAAGGATCGAACGCGGTATATTCCAGGGTGATAGTCTGAGTCCATTGTGGTTTTGTCTAGCCTTGAACCCTCTCAGCACACTGCTGGAGGGTTCAAGTCTAGGCTATAGGTTGAGGAGAGGTGGTCAGGTCATATCTCACCTTCTTTACATGGATGATCTGAAACTCTTTGCCCCCAACAATTTGCAACTGATGGATCTACTGAAGGTAACAGTAACCTTCAGTAGCGCCATCAGGATGGAATTTGGTGTGGGCAAATGTGCAGTCATGCACGTAAAGCGAGGGGAGATTATGGAATCCGTGGGAACTCAACTCTCGGATTCCATACACCTTAGATCCCTCTCCTTAACAGAATCCTACAAGTATTTGGGTATGTCGGAAGCATTAGGTATCAATACCGCCGACATGAAGCAATCGTTGAGGGAACGCTTTTTTGGCCGCCTGAATAAGGTGCTAAACAGTCTTTTGTCAGGCGGAAACAAGGTGCGCGCCTTCAACGGTTGGGTCATGCCGGTTTTGATGTATTCTTTCGGCATACTCAAATGGACTCAGACGGAACTTGATGCCCTGGATAGGAGGGTCCGCGCGCTGCTGACCGCAAATCGAATGCATCACCCACGGTCGTCGGTGATGAGACTGTATATCCCGCGGAAGTGTGGGGGTCGTGGCTTCTTAAATGCTAAAACCCTGCACAACCGTGAGGTATGCAGTCTCAGGGAATATTTCCTAGAAGCCGACGTGGGGATGCACCGAGATGTGGTCTCAGTGGACAAGGGCCTCACCCCGCTCTCCCTGGCTAATGAGAACTGGCGCAAGCCTAGAGTATTAGACACTAATGACCGCAAGGAGGTATGGCAGGGCAAGGAACTTCACGGACGCTTTTACCGGGCCCTACATGGGCCCGATGTAGACTTCTTAGCGTCCGTATCTTGGCTGCGCTTCGGTGACCTATTTGGGGAAACCGAAGGTTTTGTCTGTGCAATAATGGACGAAGTTATGATGACGAATAACTACCGGAAATACATTGTGAAGGATGGCACGGTTGACATATGTCGGGCATGCCACCGTCCGGGAGAATCGATCCGACATATTATTTCTGGGTGTTCTCGTCTGGCTAACGGAGAGTACTTGCATAGACACAACCTCGTTGCCAGGATTATCCACCAGCAACTTGCTTTGAAGTACAACCTTGTGGAATCAGAAGTGCCATACTATAAGTATGCGCCCGACCCAGTTCTCGATAATGGTAATATCACGTTGTATTGGGATCGACCTATCATCACTGACAGGACTATTGTTGCCAATAAGCCTGACATTGTGGTGATAGATCGATTGGTGCGTCGCGCAATGATTGTTGATATAACGGTTCCGCATGACGAGAACCTCGTGAAAGCAGAGAAAGATAAACAATTCAAATATCTAGATTTGGCTCGCGAGGTTGTCGACATGTGGGACGTGAGTACAGCAGTCATTGTGCCGATAGTCGTGTCGGCCAATGGCTTAATAGCCAATAGCCTCGACGAACATCTGAGGAAGCTCTCGCTAGGCAGCTGGATCAAGGGCTTGATTCAGAAAGCAGTACTTCTGGACACGGCGCGTATTGTTAGGAGGTTCCTCACTCAAGAGCCCTGACCATCGGTATCTCGGACCCTGTTCCCGATGCCGGTGGGCTACTATTTTCTATATTTTTAAATGTTTTTTATATAATCTTAGTTACTAAAAATATTTAAAAATGTATATAATATGTAAAGAAAATAAATGAAGGAAATAATAATAATATATTTTTTTTTTATAAGAAATATTTAAAAATGTTAATAATTTGTTTAAAAGTTAAATAAAGGGAATAATAATAATAATAAACATTTATTTCAGACTAGGTCCATATTTTGTTAGTAACAATGTACTTAAAAAACTAATGTTAGTATAGGCAAAACAAAATTTAAATTACATGAAGCCGCACCCACCTTTGCAGCATGGGGGATTCCCACCGATCAGTGAAAACACTCAGTATAGTGTTGGTACTGCCACGAACGCGAGCGAGTATGGAGGCGCATCTTTTCCTAACGATAGCGGCAAAGCCATCCACCCGCGCCTCAGCAAACATCCCTGACGCACTGCAACGCCATGGCAGCCCCATCAATACCCTGAGTGCATTATTATATTGGACACGCAGGTCGCTGTATGCCCGCTGCGAATAACTGACCCACAGGTTGCAGGTGTAGAAAGATTGGCAATAAGCTTTAAAAAGCGTGATTTTAACTGAATTCGTACACCGTGCAAACCTGCGAGCCAGCATGTTACAACGGACAGCCAGCGACCTACGTTCCCTTTCTATGTCTATATTGTCACTTAAATCATCGGTGACCCAGTGACCCAAATATTTGAACTTAGACACCCTACACAGAGGAGTGCCACACAGTGACACGTTGGGAAATGCTGGGTAAGAAAAACCACGGGCCTTAAAGAGCATTAGTTCACTCTTCCCAACATTATATTTGAGCCCATGAGTCACCGCATATGACTCACATATAGACACTAACTTCCTCATAGCACTGATTGATGGACTCAGCAACACCATGTCGTCTGCGTAACTAAGATTATTGGTACACACTCCGTCAATATGACATCCGACCTTGGTGCTGCTGAGCTCAACAATCAGGCGGTTAATGTACAGGTTGAACAAGCGAGGCGAGCTTAATCCGCCCTGCCTCACCCCACACTCCAACCGGTACTCACTCGACAAGGAACCGTTCCACCTTACACAATTGCGTTGATTGCTATACCAATATTTGAAAATAGATACAACTTCAACTGGCACAGAAGTTTCAGATAGCAATTTTTTCCACATCACGTCATAACTGACAAGATCGAAAGCCTTCGATAGGTCCAAAAAACAGGCAAATACAGGCGTTTTTCTATCTTTGTAGTACTGCACAGTCTGCTTAAGACACAATATAGCGCTTTCAGTAGACAGCCCCGGCCTAAAGCCAAACTGAGCGTCATGCAGCATTAGATGCTTAGCCAATTGTGCGTCAAGCAGACTGTCCAGCACCTTGGCTGAAACAGTTGCCAAGGAAATAGGCCTGTAATTTGAGGCATCAGAGACATTCCCAGTTTTATTTTTAACAACAGGCACCACAACTGTAAACATGAAGCTATTTGGTAAATAACAGTGACTGATACACAAATTAAAAAACATGGCAAGTACACGTGGTAAGTGCACCCCGGCGTATTTCAGATGTTCGATACTGAGGCCATCGTGACCTGGTGACTTACCTCTTTTCATTGATTTTACTACCTTTGCAACGTCCTTAGGAGTAAAACGAACGTCAATGTCCCCAGAAACGGCCTCAGCATCGACAACCCGCGCCGTTCTCACAAGTGGTGACTCAACTTTAAAGTGCTGCTTAAATAAGTTTGCTATTTCTGTTGGCTCATGCACGCCCGCCACGCTCACAGGAAAACTCGACCGCGGATTCAATTTATTTGTTGCCTTCCAAAATGCACCAAATTGCTTGTCAGTCTGATTTTTAGCTATAATATCCATTTTTATTTGTTGCTCATTATCCTGGCAATATTTTAGCTTATCCTTGAAAACCTTCCTGGATTTACACATATTTGTGTAAATGCACCCCGATGCGGGTTTGTTATGCAGCAACCACGTCTGATAATGCATGCGAGCCTCCCTGTGAGCGTCACGTACATGCACATTCCAACCAGTCACATGTTTTTTTTTACAACGCAGTTTATCAGAACCTATATATGAAATATCAGCGCCTTCTTTCAAAATACTTATAACTGTGTCGTACATCTCATCTAACAGTCTGTGGTGGCCAGTATCAGAGCACATTCCATGCGAACAGTATCGAAATCCAGTAGGAAAATCTACTAATCTTAATTTTGAATGACAAAAGTTTGTATATTCATCAATTTGTGTAGCATTTCTTTCACCCCAAATGACCTTGTTACAAGAATGGGTTTTGCTTACTAACTTAGGTATTATTAAATTTATGTTACACTCAATAACTAAAGGAATGTGGTCTGACGAGTAAACATATAAGCATATGAGCATATAAGCTCTAGAGTCCTCTCGTTGTGCTTACCCCTCGGGCGACAGACACGTGAAGATTGGGTCTTAGTCGCGAGACAAAGACTTATTACACTTTAAACTTAGTCATAAAATATGTAAGATACAAGTTTGCAATATATTGCGTTTGAGAAAAATTGTTTCAAAGGATTTATAATGAGTTTGTCATTTAGGCTTGCTTTAATACTTAGTTAATGGATATATTTTTTTTAATAAGAAATAATTTTAAAACTTATTTTCTACATGTACTTTTTAAATGAACATACTTATTATACTATTTCATTAAATTCGATTTTCGCCGCGCAAAAAGTCTTGTAACTATTATGTAGTGCAGCATGTTTTTTTGGCGCATGACAGTCGAAACCAACGCCACTATTTTGATTTTTTAAACGTACAGTTGTTCTACGTACAAATGTCAGTACGAGTAAGCTAGACATAAATACATACAGAACGCTACTTGCTACGATACTTACATACTCCTTTCGCCTCGTCCACGTTCATACATCTGGTCATACATGCACACCGGTTGCGAGTACGCACCTGACCTTTCTGAAGAACATCACCAATAAGGTCAGTGTATGTATGTCCTTCAGACAGTGAGCAAGACAAAACCAATTAAATGCCATTGTTAAAGAAAATGAAATGCAATTATTTTTAACGCGGTGGAGTGAATATAACAATTTAAAACAGAAAATGCGTGAAAAACCGATATCAATTTGCTAGTCCTTGGCACCAAACGAACTTGGCTGAAAGTTTACAACCTCGGAAAAACTTAACGATGAAAATCTTAATAGGTACTACAAATTATCCGACGCTGTCTTTACCAGAAACTTAGCTACAATTAATTGCCTACTATAAAACCTTTTAATTAATTGCCTTGCCCAATTTAATTTGTTGTTTCCATCGTAAAAACGGGGATTAAGTAAACTTAAGTTAAATATTTAGTTACCTAATTAGATTTTATATTAGTCGGTGAATATTAACAGTAATTGGTTAGTGGGTACCCATTTAATTAATGGAACGGTTCGCAAATTAGCGGTAGTAAAGTTGGTAGAATTTATCTTGTAACTCATATGTTTGCTAGTACAATTTGGCTGTATACAAAGAAACGATGGATGGACAGTGTGAAGGATGATATGGCTAGAAAGGAGGTGACTGCTAAGATGACGAGTAATAGAGAAGTATGAAAGAAGAAGACATGCTGCGCTGACCCCAAAACATTTGGGATAAGGGCAGGAGAATGATGATCAATGATGATGATGACTAATCTGAAGGTACTGTCTCTACGAGTTTATTCAACTGGTGATTGTTATCAAAGCATTTTGTACTTCAACAACGACTTCTCACAAGATTGACATTCACTTTTCGGTAGCTTATGCCATTTCTTATAATTTGTTTACCTTTCCATTGTTATTGCTTATACGAAGTGTAAACAAAGCCTACACGAAGCCGTCAACCAAGTATTCTGTACACCAAACTAAGTAACCTTAAGCAAAAATTATTAATGAGACACTTTTTTGAGTGAACAATCACGGTTTAGGGTGGCGCTCAATAAAGCGCACTGAAAACGTGCTGATTGCATGCTGTGTGCATTGAATAGTACAGGGGTCATGAAGGTATTTAAAGTCAAGTTGTGTTATTTAAATTTGTTTAAATAAAAACAACTTGTTGTAACATGCAACACGCAAGTTACAACTTGCGTGTTGCATGTTACCAACAAGTTGTTCTTCACTTTACGGTCTTATAAAAAATGTTAAATGGAAACTCGTATTTCCTACATAGGATAAATAACATGGAGGTCTGCAACATTGCCTCCAAACAAAAAATAACCTTTTATTTTATAAGTTATTTTCAAGGAAGTTAATAAATAAACTGTGTTTTAAAATCTGTCTCTCAAATAGTTCTCTGCTGAAGATAGCTGTTCTAGCTGGTTACAAAAATATATCGACATTATTTTCAGCATCAGGAATGTTTCCCGAAGCACATACAGACGGTTTCGATATCGTCTTGCGTAAACAATTGCGTTCATGATGCGCAGAGTGCGTGGGTGCGTCAACATTCTGAAGGTCATCAGTGAAAAACCGTGCAGCACGATTATGGCGCATTGGGTACACTATCCATCCCCGGTTGGACATCGCAGTTGTACCACGGGTCGGCAGTGATTTTATTGCCCAAAATACTAGACTTATAAAAGTTCTTATTCAAAGCTATCCCTAAACGGCCGCTGAATATCCAGAGGCGTTTCGCTGAGACTGATATCTAGCACTCAAGTCCCGCCCCTACCATCTTCTGTATTTCTTCAGATGATATCAGACACTTCACCACGCGAGTGAACGGTTCACTTGAGTGACCGTTCATACTCGTTTCATTCCACTTTGAGACGACACTAACAAAATTACATAGGCACAAAAGTTCATCTGCTCTTTCTTTTTAGTTTTTCGAAGTTCTAGTGAAATAATCCGGCCGAGATACGAGAGCTGAAATCCAACATTGTTGGATCGGTCCAATTTATTCTCACACTCACTGTTCACTTTTGTTTAATTTTTGCGTTTTACTTCGAGTTACAGATAATAGGCAAAAATGAACAAAATGTAAAGTATGATTGAAGCTAAATCTAAAAAAAAAGTGAAGCGTCTGATATCACCCTTATAGTAACATTCCCTTTGCAAAGATATTTGCTCAGTGCTTAATATTTTCTCAGAATGGCCTAGATGTCCTTAAAAATAATTTAAGACATCTAGTCTTAAATTCTTTTTAAGGACAGACGATTTAAAATTCAGGCTTGGCGCCATTTCAGATTCGGCGAAATCCTTGTTTTAAATCTGGTGACCGTTAAATTCTCGAGTTCTGTTGATTTAGGATTGTAGGATTGACTAAGCGCTTTGTTCTGGGTTAAGTAATTAATTAATTTATTGCAAAATTGGGATCCTGTTTATACTGGAATATTTTTTAAGCAGTGCGAAAAAAATGTTGGTGGTTCAGTATCAGTATTATAACACATTTCCATTATTTGTTCAAAACTTTTTTTTATATTTTTTTATCCGACTTTAAATCAGGAAAATATCAATGGGCGCGCGCCATGTGGCACACGCGGCTATGTTGTGCAGCGGGGGTGAAATCTCTTCCCGGGTGGCAGGGGCGGGGCCGACAACCGCGGCCCGACAGTCGCTCATCGCATGCGCTGTCGTGACGTCGCGTCCACGTTTCCCGCGCAGCTCCTGCGCCACACGTGTGTCGTTCACGTACCTACAGGTCACGATGTCAGACTTAAGTAACCGCGAGTTTTATGAAATGGTGTGGGTATATTTATAAGTGTTGAAAGTTTACGAGCAGCTTGCAGAATGTATGCAACGGAGAGCATATCCCGAATGCGAGCCCAAGGTATCCTTAACCCCGCAGCCCCTAATGAAAGAACTATTTTAGTAGCCACTCAAAGGCTGCTTGATCACGGTCAGTATACTTTATTTTCTGCATTTTGATGGTCCTCAGCCCACAAAAGTATGAAGGAAAAATTGGAATTACTCTTCAAATAACTTCAGATCAAGGCCAAATCTTAAAAAAGTCTAGTTGTAACCAGATAAAATAGGCGATCAGTACATTGTATTGTAACCCACGTAAATGATGCCTGTGCATGGTAAACAAACGAGCGTGGAGCGCCGCCGCCCGCGATTTGGTGGCCATACAATCAATTTCAAAGTAAACATTTTTCGTTAACGATAACTTTATTTTTTTGTACCAAGACTTATCAAAATAAAAAATAGGTATTTAATAAAACTCATTTAAGTTTAATTTGTCAAAGTTTGCGCACTGAATAAAAATTGATCCTGTAGAATACGTAGCAGCATTGACATGTGCGGCTAAGCTTCGCTTACCGCAGTTATATTGCGGATGGAAGGTTTGTTGGCCGCAGTGCAAAGCATTCTTACAAAAAAAGTTACACGTACAAAAAAAAACATTTTTTTTTTTGTGTTTTGTTACGTAAATCTAAGAACGAGATGGAGGATATTTTTAAATAAAATTAAGAAAGTAAATGTTATAAAAAATGTAGTGGTAATAGTGTAACATAATTTTGCCTTGCTTTAAAGTTCTAGGATTCGGTCGTTCGGTCGATGGCGGTCGTTCCGGTTATCAGAGGTCGGAATGTCTGAAATTATGATTTTTTTTCCTAGCCTGGTTTGTCCCAGTCCTGGGCAAAAGCCTCCACTCTTTACATTTCTCACGAACCAGCGCGTCCTCCTTCCAGTTCTGATGGAACTTGTCCACTTCGTCCCGCCATCTCCTTCGTGGCTGGCTGCGACCCCGCCTCACTGTGTCAGGGCACCAGTTTCCTGCTATTTTGGCCCACAGTTTGACAGTCATGTCAAATGATGCCTGGCAGATAGATAAGCCAAGTTATACTGAAACATATATTATTGCTAATTATACGAACTTCTTAAATGGAAAGACATTAATAGGCCAATTTGATTAGAATTCATAATAAGCCCGACAAAAAGTGCTCTTGTAACACTATATTTATAACATTACCACATAATACAGGAACATAATGTTTAAAACATGGCTGTAGAGTACGGGTCTCGTCAGGACAGCGCTCCGACACTCGCCGCCAAATTTGCAGACTTTGTTATTCAGATTTGTAATAGCGGTATCAAAAGGCGAGTGTTTGCCGAAATCTGAGCTGCAGGGCTGTCTGGAGCTTTATGGTGTAATCAGGTGTGATGGTTGATATGAATGGAAATAGATTTGACTAGAACGATGACTAGAGTTGGTTTCTTTTGGCGGTTAAAAAAGGAAAAGTTAACGTATCCGAATACTTCTCCATCTTAAGCCGATAGTAAAAACAGCGTCATCATCTGCCTAGCCTTTTCCTATCTACGTTGGGGTCAGCTTCCAGTCTAACCAGATGCAGCTGAATACCAGTATTTTACACGGAAGGACTGGAATCTGTCCTCCACAATCCAGTTAGTACTGGGTAATACGATACCCTTTGGTAAGACTGGTTGTAAGACTTTCGGGCCACTGAATTTTTGTAACGATTGTCAAAGATGTACAAATGACAGCCGGGATCAACGCCTTAGCGTGCTTTTTGAGGCACGGAGAAAACTCGGGTTGTAATGGGTAGTCACCCATCCATGAATCGACCTAGGCAAGCGAGGCTTAGCCTTGACGATCGACCCGTGCGGCTGTTATTATTTAGCTACGAGCTCCTCAAAAATGATGAAATCGAGTTATTCTCCCAAAATTAGGTACTTCCCTACACGTTCAGTCTTAAGGGGTATCGTATTACCAGTACTAACTGGGTTCTAGAGGTCAGATAGGCAGTCGCTCCATGTAAAATACTGGTATTCAGCTGCATCCGGTTAGACTGGAAGCCGACCCTAACATAGTTGGGAAAAGGCTAGGCTGATGATGATCTCAATTTCAACATTATGAATCTTCGTTAATGATTTTATCAAGCAAACAGTTTCTTGTTACATTAACTCTTGAATGGTAATTACGCATTGTAGTCTCCATTGTGCATAAAGCGAAATTACCTCTATAACATCAGTTTCAACAAAAGCAATCCCAACTTTTCAACTTCATAAAAAAATTACACGTTGCACTAAAAAGCCTTACAGCATACTCCCATGAAAAAATTAATTAAACGCATTTTTAATCAATCCGCCGATCAGTTTTAATTAATTTTAAAATCACTGGATACTGGCAACCCTGCGAGGCCCAGACGGCCTCACGACTGGTTCAATTCTCTATTGAAAACTATCTGGTACAGTCAACGAAAGTTATTGCTTGAAAGAAAGAAAGAAAGAAAAAATGTTTATTTGTCGCAGGGACATGACGTGCTTGAAAAAAATTGTTGCTAAGTACGTATTTTGATTGTTACTTTTTGGGCCATAAATATTTTAAAATGCATGCATGTATGGTTTGCTTTTATAGCTCTTTTGGTATTTGGGAGTTATTTCATTTTATTTATTTGTTTTAAGTATTTATAAATGCTTTTTCTTTCCTAATGAGTGTGACAGTCATAGTACTAAATCAATCTTAAAGCTCTATAGCGTTAAGATTGATTTGGTACTTATTTACACATAATATATAATTTCTTGCCCATTCTTCTCCATAGAGATCTACGCTTTGGAATGGGCAACTACAGTACTATCACAAGTTATTATGCCTTGTGTCTGTGACTGTAGCTTCGCCTTTGTTTTTCTGACTTTGAAAAGTGCCTGTTAAGGTCTAATTGAAATAAATGCTTTGAGATTTAAGTTTTTTTTTTTAAATAATTTTTGCGAGTTAAATTCATTTCTTCTTATGCTGTATGATGATGTCAAGATACAATGAAGACATTCAGTAAACACGGTCAGCCAACCACGTGATGACATGGACGGTGATAAGGAATTTGGAAACCATACCTAACTATCCTTGATGTCTACTGTACGAAGATCGAGTGACGCCTGAAAATAGGCCAAGTATTGAAATATTGTTTTATAATTATGGTTGTGCAAGTATCGTAGTGTTTAAGTAGGTACCAAAAAATGAACTCGGTAAACGTTTTAGGTGAAAAGCTTGTATATTTTTTTTTATGATGTTGTTCTAAAAATATCTTTCACTTGAGATCATGATCGTCGTGGTTGTGAATTCATTAAAATGGTACCTGCAAACCACTAAAATTACTGGAAAAAATGTAACAGCACCCTTATAGAAATAATACGATATTATTTGCGAAAATAATAATAAACTAACCATAAACAAACTTTTCTTACTTTAATAGACTCAATCAATCATTCTTACATTTAAATCCAATTCGAATATTGTACTCCATCAAACAAATTAATTGAAACACTTGCGCCTGACTGTACCGCCCGGGCGGGCGTGAATTAAAATTAAATGCAATATTATGAAACATTTGAGATGCAGCTGGATTTGCGACACTTATTTACTCGCCTATTTTATAATGAATAAATAGCGTTGTGAGGCGACTGTTGTCTCGCTTGCACAAAGAGATAATTGTTAATTATGCAGGTGTTTGTAGTCAATTAACAGGATAATGATATAGTGATAATTAGTAGAATGTTGTTGTAGGTCAGTAGGTAGGCAAGTGGACTTGGACATGAAGGAATTGTTTAGTTCCTCATGATTGATGTTATAACATTAAACCTTTGACTGAGTAGGTCTGAATTTCAATTTATTTTAATGGAGTTTTTACATTCTCGACTGAGAGCTCTCTCTATGTTTCTCCCCAAAACGTCTCGCAATAGTTGGACGAGCGCTACTATAAAGGGTGTAACAAGACCCTTAACGAAGAACGTCAACCAAGAATAATGTACATCAAGCTAAGTAACTTTACGCAAAAAATATTGGTAATCATCAAATAACTCCTCCCGCTCTGGGCGGAGCAGGAGGGAGTGTCAGACTTTTACTGACTAAAACCCATCCATGTAAGGAAAATGGATTCTTTTGCCCTTTGTGTTCCAGGGCCGCGGTATCTCTTTCGAACAGTCCCGCAACCCTGGCAGGCATCGGTCCTTTCGGCCCCTTCCTGTTTGCTGACATCTCTTTGAGGCGCGCGTGGAACACGAACGCGCCGTCGACACGGCCTGTCGTCATAAGACGGACGGACGGCGAGTTAGCCGGATTGCACTTGCTTGCTGATGAATGGAAGACGATAATGTTAGAATGTTTGTGGTTCAGTGAGAAGACGAAGTAAAAGGGTTTGTAATTTTGTAATAAATGTAATGTAATGTATGTAATGTAGGCTTATGTTGTACTAAATATAATAAATAATGCCGTTACCACCTAGCTGGGATGCGTCCTATAATCACACGTATCAGTGAGCTACGTCCACCAGGCCATCAGAACCATAAGTCTATCACCATGCTGAAAATAATGAACGAAAGTATAAGTTTAACCTACAAAAACATGTCTCAGCACCTTCTTCCTCCACTTACGAGTATAACAACGACGTATGTCCCTGTGAACACAAGACGGCTCAGCCATTGTCTGTGTCTGGGAGACGTGGCGTTAGGTGTCTACATTACCTATATGTTACTGGCTCATTATTTGGACTCATCGTACCGTGAATCGCGCCGCGGCCGGGTGTTGACAACCTTTGGCTGTTTTTAAGGTTTCGTTTTTTTTTATACTAACATGAGACTTAAATACATATAAGTGGCGAACTGTGGGTGTACCAACAACTTCTTTGGGAATAACAAGCGTGGTTTTATAAATGACTAGCGGTTGCCTGCGGCTTCGCTCGCGTTTTGGTCGAAAATTATTCCACAGATACGTTGTAAATATAGCCTATAGCACTCAGGGATAATGTAACTTCCTAACAATGAAAGAGTTTTCAAAATTGGTTCAGTAGATCCAGAGATTACCCCCTACATACAAACTTACGAACAAATTTTACCTCTTTATAATATAAGTATCGATACATTTTGGCCAGTTTTTTAATTTATCGAATTTAGAAATTGACAGAATTTATCGAATTTATACATTGATTGTTGAAATGATTTCGGTAATCCTTCATTTCATACTAATGTTATAAATGTGAAAGTAACTCTGTCTGTCTGTGTATCTTTTCATGCCTTAACGGCTGAACAGATTGCAATTAAATTTAGCACACGAGTAGACAGATTAGTGCGTGGATAAACGCATAATTTTTTTTTTACGATGGTGGGGCCTTTTCTTGTGTCTAATTGACGTTAAAAAAGTGATATAAATAGTCAAATAACCATTTATTTATATCACTTTTTTGACGTTAATTATACATGACTTTTTATTTTATCTTGGCAGTGAGTTCCCGTGGATTAATTTACGAACCTCATGCGGGTGAGCCGCAGGCAAAAGCTGGATAAAGGTATACTTTTCACACTGTAGTTAGTAGCTGGCTAAGACGCAAGACGTTACTACAAGTAAGCGTAAAATTGTTTCACATAACATTATGTAAATCTTAGAGCAACAGGCGTATCCTGTTTAAAACTACCAAACAAACGCAATTTAGTTTAATACCAAACTGTGGCTGAGAATCTCCCTTAAGAAAAACATGATAACATTTAAGGTAGGATACAGAGATGAAACTTAACGTACACTTACGTTTTGGCAGTCGCTACAGGTAGTCAGTGACCCGAAAGTCTTACAAACAAACTTACTAAGGTTATCGTATTACCCAGTACTAACTAAAAAAAAAAACATTTAATCGGGACCAAACATTTTGTACATTTTATGCACCCACCCGCGAACCGCCGCCGGCGCAGTCAACGTTCGGCGCTGCGGCGGCGGCGGGAAGGGTCATCACAATTATTCAGAACTGGGTTGATAGGTAGTCGCTCCATGTAAAATACTGTTATTTATATGATAGATGCATCCGGTTAGACTGGAAGCCGACCCTGACAGAGTTGGGAAAAGCCTAGGCTGATGATGATGATGAATTTTGTGTCCAACACAATAAAATTAAAATAAAATTACGATTCACCCTGAGCTCAGCAATAGTGCTATAAGTTTAATTAGATCGATCAATCATTATTATAAGGGTGTAACAAGACCCTTAACGAAGCTGTAAGGCACTTGTTCTCCCCACCATTGTGATGACCACGAAATGATGTGTACGTAATGGCGTCATTGCTTTTTTCTTGTTCTAGACCATACCTGGGAACCTTGTAGTTACGGAGATTTATTGGGGGTCAAAGTTCCAACTTTTTCACAAGTTTTTTTTTGAAAATACCATTAATTTAACATAAGATTTTTACTGTAAACACCTCCACGACCCTCGTACTACCCAATCCATCCATCACCACAATGTTTGTGATTTTTCACCCCAAAAAATAAAGTCGTATCCCAGCAATAATTTTTGCGTAAAATTACCTAGTTTGTTGTACATAATGCTTGGTTGACGGTTTCGTGAAGAGTCTTGTTACACCCTGTATTTATTTTAAAAAAAAAGTATCTACGTAGGTGCGTCTCTTTTCCCACCAGCAGTTGTCAACCCCTGTCCACGAGGTATACGCGTCGTATCTCTAACTGACACTCGTGACATAGTCACAACGTCTCCCAGCTACACAATATGACCCGCTTGTCATCTGGCATGAAAACTAATCCCTCAGAATAGTAGCGCTCTTACTGTGGTCCAAGAAATGGAGGTACTACTAGCAGAGTAACAGTTACAATAAGAAAAAAAATCTTAAATCCCAAGTCGTGACCAAGTTGACTCGAACCATCGAAGACCATCGAAGCGGAACAAGGAAGCCATGAATCAGTGAGAGTCGACACCAACGAAAATACGAAATGCTGCGTAAATCTCGTTTTAAAGATACGTCAATACTTTTTACTTTCGATGCGGAGTTGGGTAAACAATGTATTTGGAAATACTAAATGTGTTTGGTTTGGCAAGATCAAAGGATGGTTTTTGGTTGTTTTAATGTGTTTTTAAATAAGGAGGTTTTGTATTCCATCATCTATACAGCACCCTTTTTATTCATGTATGAACACCGATTTGTCTGTAATTACTGGTCTGATTTTCGTGATTCTTTTTCATGGTAGAAGAAGCATGCGCGGTGGTCCCATATAGATTGTAAAAACTTTACTTGGGGAGTTGATAAGTTATCTTCTATAATACGTATTTTTTTCTTCTTCATGATATATAATTGCTCGTTAAAAAGTAAAATTTATAAATATATGACAAGAGTTTATGTAGGAAATTAAATAATAATAATAATAGTACTCCTGACTGTTTTCGGTCACAGCGGCCAATCTCAACGCATTTGTGGTGCACAAGTGTGTGCGCTAACACAGGTGCACTCTCTGTTCCTTTACTCTCATAGTCCGATGGGACGGCAATCCGACACGGCCGGAGAGAGATCAGGCGCAGGACCAACGGCTTAACATGCTTTCCGAGGCACGGGGGTATCATACCGACAACTTCCAAACTCCGGGCTACTACTGAGAAATTTCGAATGAAAATCCCAATAGCACTTTTTGCCCGACCCGGGAATCCAACCCAGGACCCCACGCTCAGCAGCACTTTAGTTTTACATTTATATTACGAGAGAGAGAGAGAACTGTTGAAAGTGCCAAACACGTCACCAAATTTTAGGGCCGACTCGGTTTAGATTGTCATCGACAGGCTAGAAATCAAGAAGAACTAAGTATTATGAATTATTTTGAAATACCGAATGAACTAACAAACCCATCAATTCAACCAAGTCCAGATCAAAATAATAGTAAATCTGAAACCGATGCCATCAGCAAGAAATATTTCTATGCCTTTGAGAGTAACTGCGCCTCAGAACTTGCAACACAACCTTAAGTGTACACCCAAGAAACTATCCCATCTCCTTTAATGTTCCAGCAATAAGGTTTAGTTTGGAGTTTTTGAAGTGTAAAGTTATGTTTGTTGTATCTATCTAAAGAAATAGCAACCACTTATCATTTCTCGACGTGGTAATAAATACAGGGATGTCACACAGCGCCATCTGTCTAGCTAAACTCTTTGTTTTGTTTATAGGCCGTCGATATATAATAACGTCTAAGTTTTGTTGGATAAAGATGGCGGCTTCCGGTGAGGGTTGAAACGTTACAGAACACTGAATCGCAGCCAATCTGTAGCAATAACGGTCATTGACCAACATGTATTTAATTACGATTTTATATTAAAAAAAAAAAAATTTGGCCTGAATCGACATCTATCCTGATTCTTAACATTTTCCCCAACGAAAAACGTTACCTTTGATTTAATACGTGCGAAGCGATATAAGACAAAGAGTAATGACCGCTATTGCTAATTTAAACATATTATAAAGGCGGCAGTACTAATAAAGTTTGTTGCGTCGAAAATGAGAACTTATGCACATTACTTCTGTCAGCCGTGACAGAATTAATGTGCAGAAATAATAATATGGCCATTCATAGCCGTCATTAGCTAACATCATGAATTTTCGATGTAACGGTGACATGCTTGACTTGTGTGGACAAGTTTTGACAATGGTGCTTCTAGTAGCGGCAGTCGTACCGTCTTCGTGCTCTGTGGCTCATCTCATCTTTCTATTGTGGTGTGAGTGAGAACAGCAGGTGCAGTCTAAAAAATATTGCGACGGCATAGCAGTTGTTTATCGTGTGGTCGTATTTTTTGAGCGACTAACTATTGCACGTGACTTCGCCCGCAATTGGTTTTGATATTAACTTTGAATAAGTGAAAAATAGTTGGATACGCACTGCGATATTTTAATTAGAAATTTAACGTGAAACGTACTTTTAATTTGTAAGTTGTCGGTGCTGTATAGATTCGTATTCGTAAATTAATGGTCCTCTTGTTTCCAGAAGTGTACACACGAGTATAACAACATGCGCCGATTTTAAAGTTTCATGGTTAAAGTCATCCAATTGTAATTCAATAAATTCAGCAGTTCAATAGTACAAGAACAAACTCATTGGCTATCATAGGAATTTGCAAGTTCAATACTAGACTTTTTCTGTTTTGGCCAACAGGTGAGCCAACTTCACATATTATCGACTATACAACGTGTATACAGAGCCTTTACGAAGCGGTCAACCAAGCATTCTGTACTTCAAACTATGCAACTCTTAATGAAAAATTAATGCTGGCAAACGACTACTTTTTGGTGTAAAAATCACGTTTTGCTATAGGACTCAAAGTAACGCACTCAAAACATTGAATGTGTGCTGATGTCTGTATTGAATAATACGGAGGTCGTTGAGGTATTTAAAGTAAAGATATAACATTTATAAATAACGTTCGTTTTATTTTTTGAATTTAAAAGTATGTGTATGTTGAACTTGACCTCCAATATATGTAACTAGAAGGTTTCAAGGTATGGTCTGGAAAAAAATAACGCAATGACGCCATTAGGTACACATCATTTCGTAAGAAGCAATGAGATCTGCCATCTCATTCTACATTCATGAATACAAGTCGGTTGTCGAGTCACTAAAATAAATGTAATATAGATATAGTGTCAAGTGTTTCGCTGCAGATGACTTGCAAATTCTGTGGAGCAAGCTTCTAAACTACGAAGCTGTTACTGAGGCAGTTTGAGTTCAGTTGTTAGATCCTTAAAATTAAATGCAATGATATAATATAGGAAATATATTTAGATGATCTCAAGAAAGGCCAGGTGCGTTGTACTCGCACCGGCGTGCATGTGTGGCCAAATGTATGAACGTCGAGAATGTATGAACGTGAGGATCTTAGTAAGTGGCGTTCTGTCGTTTCTGGCTAGTTAAAGGGGTGTGAGTTTACGTATGTTGTGGCCCTTTGCCCGGAAATATTACCCTAGCGCAGCAAAGGCTTAAAAGCCAAAACAGATTTTTAAAGTACCCCACACACTGGTGAGCGGGCTAAGAAACGATTGAGGCTTGGCGAGACAGTGCATTTCTACCACCTGCTTAATATTTCCCACCCGGTGGCCTACCATGACGCCTTAAAGCAGGAGTAATTCCAGTGTGGGTTAGAGATGGAGCTAGACGACCTGGATAGCTCTGTCTCTTTGCCACACTGGAATTACTGCTGCTTTAAGACGTCATAGTAACCTCCCTGGTCATGAATTGCAAGTCTTTAGACTCTAGACGAGTCCGGACCGTAACAAGTAAAACCTAAAAAATATACAAAAAAAATGCTCATAACAGGAACTAATGAACGTAAGCGTAAAACTAGCTTTTCTAATCATTTATAATGGATCAAAAATACAATTACCTACATCAAGATATCTGCAGATCGAAAATCCAGACACGAAATATAACTTGGGCAAAACAAACAGCTTTGTCCGATGTCACGATAAGTATACAAATTCAGTTGAAGTTTGCTGCAGTGAACGTAAAACAACATTGTTTGTGTTGGCAAGGCAAGTGACGACGGGGCGCGGTCGACAGTGGCTACGAGCTAGTCTTGCTACGAGCTACGCTTGCTACGAAGCTACGAGACTACGGCCTACGAATGTTTGAACAAACGCTTTTGTAGCTACTTTGTAGATATAAGATACACTACTTAGAGGATGGAATGTAAATGTTCATGTATGTAGGATTTGAACAAATTAAAGTTTTAATGCATTTTAATAAAAATCTTGTAATTTGAATACATTCTTAAACTATTTTCACTCGTCAACGTCATATTGGTGACTGTATCCCCTCACCTCTCTTTCTCTCTCTAGCTATCTCTTTCACACACATGACACATCCTTTCAGTACGTACCAATTCCCAAATGTATATACTTTGTACATACCTAAGCCTATATCATAATTGAAAACAAGATCTAGTTTACCTTCTAGTTTAACAGGAAAGCGACAATAACATAGAGAAAGTGTAATTCCAACGTTAGTTAAAACTTTGTACCACAAAATATGAGTATCAAAATTCAGAGCATTTATGATTTTATATATTTCCACTTACCGCAAAATAGAGAAGATTTTATATTTGCACTTACCGAAAGGAGGCACAAAGTGATACTGATACTGTTTGCCTGCGTCATCATAGGCATAGTTTTTTTGATGTGGGACACTGATATCACAAAATCATGAACTTTTCAATTGTCCAAAATTATGTAATTTATCCGGATAACTTTAGTTGTTCACGTGTGGGGCAACCCACACGTGAACAACTAAAGTTATCAAGCACAAAATCCCAAGTATCAAAACTGTTCACTCAAACTAGGTAGTCTTTGTAACAAGTGCGGTCCAAAAGACAAAACTTTTATTGTTCGTCCACAAGTTGCGACACAGATAGATTGCGTGCGAGCTACCCAGCAGATAAATTATAAGATTACCTACTTTATCTATTATTCTATTAATTTGCCCTCCTTGAGAGAGACCAGATAAGTTTGTTTGTGTACGGTCAGCTGGGACGATGTGGGTCCAACAGATTTGTAATTATTCGGTGTAATTAAAACCGCAATCGGAATTGGTGGACTGGCTTCAGATTGCGATTTAGGTTTCTTAGGGAAAGGTATGTTGATGATAATTATGGTTGGCAACAGTTTATAATAATGTTAAAAAAACTGCTGCCTTCTAGCGTGATTAGTCATAATCCATAAAAATAAATAAAATTTATATTATATATTTATTTTGATATGTCTGTAATTTCAAAATAACAGCTTTTTACTGAAGGCATTCATGAACATATTTACGGTACATATACCAAAGTTTTTTTATAAATATTTGTCTGTCTATCTGTTGGTCTGTCTGTGTGTTTGTTCCGGCTAATCTCCAAAACGGTTGGACCGATTTTGACGGTAAATTTCTACCGGCAGATAACTGATGTTGTAAGTATATAGTTACTAGGCTACTTTTATTTTAGGAAAAGGAATAGGGTTCCGAGGAAAAACAATGAAACCCTTGAAATTTTTGACAAAGCCGATTCAAATAAGGAAGTCCTATTTAATTCCACGCGGACGAGGGGCACAGCTAGTCAGAATATAAAACTCTTCGTAAGTTAAAGAAGTTTAATTCAGGATGTTGAACGTCACATGTCTTCGATATTTTGGTTCTGGGGCAACCCGGTACGTAACTCGTTAGCCAGGGTTATTGCTGCGCCACCACTGCTCTGCTCTGATGTGCTAATCAATTCTTCTTCACTGGCTTAGGTACCTACAAGTTGCGAACCTACCTTACCTTTTGGCTCCAAGTAAAAGTTCTGAATACGTGAATGCCAAGGAAACACAGAGTATGGCCCACTTAGTTTTTATCAGTCATCTAAGTTTATTTTTAACACGAAATAAAATCGTAAGTATGATGAGGATAACAATAATCTTCAAAATAGTACTTTTGCTGAAATATTAACCCTACTATAACATGATCATCATGCCCCTGCCCTTATCCCAATTTGTTTGGGTTAGGCACAGCATATGTTCTTTTTTATAATTCTCTCATCCCTGTTATTAAACCTTCGCGCACTATATATTAAAACAACGCTGCGAAATCAAATTAGTTCTTTCTGTCATTCATTTCCTACGTGACAAATAATTTCAAGTGTATAAAATGGAATTCCCTGGCAAAATCTCAATTTCAAATGTTACGAAGAGATGCGGCCATTTTTTTACATGAACAGGGAAGGTAAACATTTAAATCTAAATTCAACGAGGTACAGTCAACAAGAGAGAATGGTATGCAGTCAAAAAGTAATAGAATTTGACTACGTAAACTACAATCTGATTAAATTGACTTGAGTAGGACACTCAGATTTTATTTTTGACTAGCTGATGCCCGCGACCTTCGTCCACGTGAAATTATTATAAAATATAACTTCCCTATTTTAATCGGTATTTGTCAACAATTTCAAGCGTTTTAATTTTTTTGCTCGGATCCCTAATCGTTTTTCTAATATAAAAGTATCCTAAGTTACTTCACTTCACGAGAAGTTCCTTATAACATTAGCTATCTGCTACGAAAGCAAGCGCAGCTCGTAGCCACTGTCGACCGCGCCCCGGCGTCACTTGCCTTCCCAACACAAACAATGTTGTTTTACGTTCACTGCAGCAAACTTCAACTGAATTTGTATTCTTATCGTGACATCGGACAAAGCTGTTTGTTTTGCCCAAGTTGTATTTCGTGTCTGGAATTTCGATCTGCAGATATCTTGATGTAGGTAATTGTATTTTGATCCATTATAAATGATTAGAAAAGCTAATTTTACGCTTACGTTCATTAGTTCCTGTTATGAACACTTTTTTTTTTGTATTTTTTTTGGGTTTTACTTGTTACGGTCCGGACTCGTCTAGTCTAAAAACTTGCAATTCATGACCAGGTAGGTTACTATGACGTCTTAAAGCAGCAGTAATTCCAGTGTGGCAAAGAGACAGAGCTATCCAGGTCGTCTAGCTCCATCTCTAACCCACTCTGGAATTACTCCTGCTTTAAGGCGTCATGGTAGGCCACCAGGTGGGAGATATTAAGCAGGTGGTAGAAATGCACTGTCTCGCCAAGCCTCAATCGTTTCTTAGCCCGCTCACCAGTGTGTGGGGTACTTTAAAAATCTGTTTTGGCTTTTAAGCCTTTGCTGCGCTAGGGTAATATTTCCGGGCAAAGGGCCACAACATACGTAAACTCACACCCCTTTAACTAGCCATAAACGACAGAACGCCACTTACTAAACTCCTCACGTTCATACATTCTCGACGTTCATACATTTGGCCACACATGCACGCCGGTGCGAGTACAACGCACCTGGCCTTTCTTGAGATCATCTAAATATATTTCCTATATTATATCATTGCATTTAATTTTAAGGATCTAACAACTGAACTCAAACTGCCTCAGTAACAGCTTCGTAGTTTAGAAGCTTGCTCCACAGAATTTGCAAGTCATCTGCAGCGAAACACTTGACACTATATCTATATTACATTTATTTTAGTGACTCGACAACCGACTTGTATTCATGAATGTAGAATGAGATGGCAGATCTCATTGCTTCTTACGAAATGATGTGTACCTAATGGCGTCATTGCGTTATTTTTTTCCAGACCATACTGAGGTGTAGTAAGTACTACTTACCTATAGTATAATGTCTATGACCCTATCCATATATGCAATGTATTCTATTAATATATAACACACTTGTACCCTTTAGTCAGTAATTAAAGGTAATCGCTTGAGAACAGTTGTTTCAATAACACAACATCCCCACATGGCGACCCTTGCCATTTTTGGGGCGCGTGACGCGGTTGCTATCTCGGCGTAGTGTTACGACTCCAAAGCAAAGTAAATTAACTGAACTAAGTTCGTGATGAATAAGCCAAAATTCGTGGAAATGAATCGAGAACATTCAATAACTTAATTGAACGTTCGGGAAGTCAGTGAAAATGTGTCGTTCAAACGTAGGAAAGGAGACTGTCTTTGTGAACCAGAATTCTGTGGGTTCAAATAATGCACAAATCGAAGAATTTAAGGCACACATTTCGACGATCAGTATAATCCTCACAGTAATGTGCGTTCTACTGGATCTTGGCATTATATATTTTGCGTGGAAGCAATACAGGAAATGTCACCATTCCTGGATCAGGGACCAGATTTTGCTTAAAATAAGATTTATTCGGTACGTAGCGAGTCAACATATAAATAAAGAGACAATAAAATAATAATAGACATTACGAATTATATTATAGAACTCTAAGTTAAATTAGTGGTTTGTTCACGTATTATGTTATGAAGTGCTAGCATATCGATGTATCATCTTACGCGCTGTATTCCCTACTACGGTAACTCACTGTGGGAGTTTTGTATGTATTTCGATATCATTACGGTTTGATTACAAATTAATTTTGCATGAGGGAATGGAAGATGAATTACTACATTGTTTAAATGAACTCATACTAATAAGGAAATATTTAGTTAAGAAAGGAAAATCGCGGTTTAAGGGTAATGTTATTAAAGGCAATTTATGAAAAAAGTAAAAATTAATTAAGCTAATATCTACAAAACAAGAAGTGAAATCAGAATTATTAAAATCTTTATCAGTTACGAAAAATGAAATAGAATCATGTTATTCACGAATAATTGCTATGTGTACTATAACTAAACCCGATAGCGGTAGTGACAGCGAAATTTCTGAAGCGAGTCTAAATTCAGAATTAATCATGGAGTTTGATTTAAAAACGGCGTGTAGTTTGATTCCTTTTATGACCAGTAACGAAAATAACATCAGAAGTATCATTGACTCTGTACAAATGTACGCAGATATGTTAACAGAAACGGGGAAAAATTACTAATGAAATTCGTTTTGAAAAATATATTATCAGAAAATGCAAAATTACGTATATCCAATGATTACACATCTGTGAACGATTTTGTCAGAGATTTACGTGTTACACTTCTGCCTAAAAAATCGTTTACTGCAATACAATCTCGGTTGCAAAACGCAACTCAAGGCTCGACCAGTTTGGAACAGAATTAGAAAAGTTATTTACGAATCTGACAATATCGCAAGCAAATGGTAATTTTGAGAGTTATTCCGTACTCAAGCCGATCAACGAAAAATTGGCAACTAAGCGATTCGCAGATGGATTGAAGAATTCGAGACTAAGTACTATTATTGCTGCGCGTAATTACGATAGTTTAAAGGACGCGATCCAGGCAGCGAAAGATGAAGAGTTAACATCGGCATCGACTTCGGCAAACGAAAATGTCATGCAGTTCTCACATCGCGGTAGAGGTAAGTTTCATAATAATAACAGTTTCAGAAATGGCCGTGGTTCTTATTATCAGCAGGCAAACCAACGCGGCCGAGGACATCATTATAATCATAATTCAAGAGGTACTTTTAATCATTTTTCACATAATAGCGGCAGACGTGAATTCAATAACTCACGTGGGCGATCATTCCACAATTATCATGGTAACGGACGTGGACGAGTTTATCAAACTTCGAACGAGAATCGATCGAGTAATGAAACTCGTAGTAAAGGCCATACCAATAGAATATTTTATACTAACAATGAATCAGATAAGAACGAAAGTATGAATTCAAATACAAACTAAATGCAGTTTTTTCGATCTTAAACATAACATTTTAGCGTTACAAGGAAAGGCAAAATTCTTAATATTGTACATTGGTAATAGGAAATATTTTTGGTTAATAGATACCGGAGCATCTTTGTCTGTAATTAAAAGAAATGCTTTACCAAACAATAGTGCAGTAATTAGAGATGAAACCGTCATAAATGGTATTGGAGGTAAAATAAGTTCACCTGGGTTTGTTCACCTTAGTTTGACTCATCGGTATGACCAACACTTTGTTGACTTTAATATCAAGCTTCATGTTTTTGATAACATACCATTAAAGGCGGATGGAATACTAGGTTTAGACTTTCTTTGTCAATATTCTTCAAATATCAACTTCGAGACTAATGTCATAAGCCTATCTAAATATGGAAAGTATTATTCATTAGAACTTAGTGATGTCATAGATTTCTCAGCTGAGGTGTTACATATCCCAGCGCGAAGCGAGTCGATACATTATTTACTATTAAATGTTGATAATAAGGATGACTGTGTTATCCATAGTAAGCAATTAGCGGAAAATGTTTTCCTAGCGGGATGTATAGGACGAATAAAAAATAACAGATTACCGGTAAAAATTTTAAACACCAACGAGCATGATATTTATTTACCAACTTTTCAACCAGAGATACATTCAATTGAAGAGTTTCACTTATGCAATTTTAAATCAAATAATAACAGTTTAGAACGAGCAAAGAACTTATTAGACATTTTAAAATTAAATCATTTAAAATCGGACGAACGGAAATCTGTTGAAGGATTATGTTCTAAATATTCAGATGTTTTCTTTTTACCGGGTGACAAGCTAACGACTACAAATGTCTATGAACAATTCATAACTATAAAACCAAATACAAGTCCAGTTTATACGAAGCAGTATCGATTGCCGCATTCTTTGAAAAACGACGTAAATAGGCAAATTAAAAAAATGATTGACAATGATATTATAGAAGAAGCAAAGAGTGAGTGGTCGAGTCCTATTTTATAGGTACCGAAAAAAAGCGGAAACGATAAAAAATAGCGACTTGTAGTCGATTATCGGAAACTTAATGATGTATTGTAGACGATAAATTCCCTTTGCCAAGTATTACTGAAATTTTGGATTCACTCTCTGGTTCTGTCTATTTTTCGCATTTAGATCTTAATCAAGGATGTTACCAAGTGGCTTTAGATAAAAAACAGCAGAGAGTATACAGCGTTCACTACTAGTACTGGGCAATACCAGATGAAAAGGTTGCCCATGGGATTAAAAACAAGTCCAAGTGCTTTTAGCAGAGTAATGTCAGTTGCTATGTCTGGGTTAACTTACGATAAATGCTTTATATATCTAGATGATTTAGTAGTCTTTGGGAGAAATTTAGACATCCATAATAAAAACTTAACAGATGTTTTAGAAAGACTTAGGAAAATTAACCTAAAATTAAATCCAGAGAAATGTAAATTTTTAAAGAAAGAAATTCTTTATTTAGGGCATTTAGTATCAGAAAATGGAGTCTTACCTGACCCATCTAAAGTTGAAGTATTGCAAAATTATCCTGTGCCAACTAATACAGATGAAGTGAAAAGATTCGTAGCATTTTGTAACTATTACAGGAAATTTATTAAAAACTTTGCAAAAATAACTTGTCCATTAAATAGATTAACTAGGAAACATGTACCATTCATTTGGACTGATGAGTGTCAAAGTGCATTCGAAACAATGAAACATGCTTTGAGTACTCCACCTGTATTAGAATTTCCAGATTTTTCGGAAAATAACGAGTTTGTCATTCAAACAGATGCCTCAGGGACGGCTATTGGAGCAGTCTTGTGCAATCAAAATATGAAACCAGTAGCTTATGCTAGCAGACCTCTTAATAAAGTAGAACTCAATTACCCAACCATTCAGAAAGAGTTAGTTGCAATTGTTTGGGCTGTAAAGTATTTTAGACCCTATGTATATGGTAAATTATTTACAATTATGATAGACCATAAGCCTTTAATATATTTATTTTCAATGAAGGACCCATCAAGCAGACTACTTAAGTTTAGACTAGCATTAGAAGAATACGATTTTAAAATTTTATACATAAAAGGAAAGGATAATAGCGTCGCTGATGCATTATCTAGAATTAGTTTAACATCGGAAACTTTAAAACAAATGAATAACGAAAGAACAGTGGCGAACAAATTGCTGATTAAATTATTAAGCGTCTACGTATGTCACTGTGATAGATACCGACGAAATAATTTACAAAGTTTTATCAAATCAAGCTTAAGGCCTGTGAAAGTCTGGAAAAAAAGTCGTCATAATTGAGAGCTTTATTGACTAGATTATTGCTGATAATACTGTCGTCATACGGTGAAAGGAGGTAACTAACATTTTTATCAAAAATGAGTTAAAATTGATTCGGATTCAGCAAGAAATTGTCTATCTTTCTGTCTAGCTAATAAAGCTCCAATTCGCTCCTAACCACAGATAAATTATCATATAAAATAAGTCAAGTAAAGACTATCGACAGTGCTTTAAAACTTCACTTCAGACAAAATTGTCATTTACTCAAAATATACTTTAAAGTAGTTACGGCCATTCACCGTTTGACGGCAGACTATATAATCATGGCTTAGTTTTTTTCTTTCTGACTTGAATTCATGACTTTTGGCCCAGCTATACTTTTAATGTTGCCATGGAATATAAATCTTAGACAAGTTACATAAAATGCTTGGATTTACGTATTGCATTAATTTATACTTAGTAAATACATTTCTGCATCATAATACAAATGTTATAATAAAAAATATTATTTGTGCTAAGAATATAGCGGTTATAATTTTTTAATTCATAAAAATGACACCGTATCAAAATCCCCAACGAAAAAAACATGCTTAATGACATGTACTGTACTGAACTGACAACTGAACTTTTACAAAATCTTTTTTAATTTATTTAGTATTGAGAATTCTGTTCTAAGGCTGCATTTCAAAAACAATGACTTTGGCTTTTATTTTAGGAGGTTTTAGAGATAGCATTGCTTTGTTGGAAGGATGTGGCCAAAAACCATTCATACCAGAATCATTGTTAAAAGGCGAGCACCAGTTAACTACAGCTGAACCAAATATCTCAGCACCCGCAGGTTTTCTTGTTGACACTGTGATTAGAGAAGATGAGGAATAAATATTAAAAAAAATACGTTTCTTTTTTCTATACCTGACCTACCCTTACCATGGTAATTAATCATATAAGTAACTAACTGCTCTTAAGATAGTTGACTAGATTATTAAATAAATAAGTACCTACTTACGTCTCATGTGGCCATGTGGGCCATGTGCCAGACCTGTCGGTTGGACTTAATATTCTGAATACGCATTGCGTAGTTTATTTTGTATAAATGCATTTCTATAATTCTTTTTCGATTAGTCTGTTGTTGACAAGAATAAACATAACCTCTAAAACTTCAAACTGGAATATCTTTAATTCCTGTCTTCCTATAAAAGTATAACTAACATATTTTTCATAGGCAGACGCCCAAAAAAAATGTCAACAAAAATTTGTTTGAGAGTTCGCCACTGTTCTTTCGTTAGTTATGGCTATAGCTCAGAAGAAGCGTTTAGATTTGGAAAAACAATTGGAGACACCAAGTTTTAGTAAACGAGATGAAACGTGGCCTGATCAACCACAAGTAGTTGAGGTACTAAAAATTCCGACTAATTCTGTGGAAATGTGTTTCACAGAAAGTGATGAATTAAATAAATTGAAGAGACAAAATATTAAATATAGATAAAAGGAATGTTTTATTTATAACATTCAAAGGAAGATGTTGTATATTAATCTTAGCTTTAGAGCACAATTTACGCGAGACGAATTTGTGACTAAGTTAGGAGATTTTTGTAAACAAATAGGTATAAATGAGCTATGCATAGTAAATAATAAGCAAAATGAGAGTTTTATTAAAGATGTATTAAAAGAGATAAAAGATAATAAGGATTGGACCGGTCCACGTATTTATGTATTGAGATGAGTCAGAAGAATTGATGATGAAGAAGAAAGAAAGTATTTTACATGATTTTCATCTACTGCCTACCGCAAGACATGCAGGGCTACGTAGGATGACCAATAATATTAAGAGAAAATTTTACTGGCCAGGTTTAGACAACGATATTAGACAATTTGTGAGTAAATGCATTCATTGTCAGAAAATGAAGCATTGTAGGTATATCAAGGCGCCAATGGAGATAACTACAACGGCTTCACATGCTTTTGAAAAGATCTATTTGGACATCGTAGGTCCATTAGAAAAAGACATTGAAGGAAATTGTTATATTTTGACACTGCAGTGCGAACTTACTAAGTTCGTAGAGGCCTATCCTTTGAGAACGAAGGAAACCGTAAGTATAGCTAAAGCATTAGTCAATAATTTTATTTTAAGATTTGGAATACCTAATACCATCGCGACTGATCGTGGAACCGAATTTGTATCTTCAATAATGGAACAGGTATGTAAATTTTTAGGTATAAATAAATTGATGTCTACAGCGTATCACCATCAATCCATCGGTGCGCTCGAAAATTCACATAAAAATTTAGGTGCGTTCTTACAAATACAGTGTAATGGTCAAAAAGACACATGGAGTCACTGGTTACCATTTTGGTGTTACAGTTTCAATAATACTGTACATACGGAAACAAAGTACACACCATTCGAACTGGTATTTGGTAGAGCTAGTATAATACCATCTAGAGTTAGTCAATACATAGAACCATTATATAATCTAGAAAGTTATCATTTAGATCTTAAGTATAGGTTGCAAATAGCATATCAAGATACTCGTAATAATTTACTTATAAGTAAACAAAAGCGTAAGAGTTGTTACGATAAATCTTCAAATAATGTGACATACAATAAAGGACAATTAATTTTAATTAGAAATGAAATAGCTAATAAGTTAGATACACAATGGGAAGGTCCATTTGTAATTATAAAAGATTTAGGTGTTAATGTAGAGATACTAAAAAATAATAAAACCTATTTAATCCATAAAAACAGAACCAAAGCATTGGTAACATAAGCTAAGTATAAAATTAAGTTATTTTGTTTTACGTATAAAAAATAAAATTGTAACTACATTTTTTTTTCCTGTCACCCCCGTGGTGAGGTGTAGTAAGTACTACTTACCTATAGTATAATGTCTATGACCCTATCCATATATGCAATGTATTCTATTAATATATAACACACTTGTACTCTTTAGTCAGTAATTAAAGGTAATCGCTTGAGAACAGTTGTTTCAATAACACAACATCCCCACAATACCTTGAAACCTTCTAGTTACATATATTGGAGGTCAAGTTCAACATACACATACTTTTAAATTCAAAAAATAAAACGAACGTTATTTATAAATGTTATATCTTTACTTTAAATACCTCAACGACCTCCGTATTATTCAATACAGACATCAGCACACATTCAATGTTTTGAGTGCGTTACTTTGAGTCCTATAGCAAAACGTGATTTTTACACCAAAAAGTAGTCGTTTGCCAGCATTAATTTTTCATTAAGAGTTGCATAGTTTTAAGTACAGAATGCTTCGTTGACCGCTTGAAAAGGCTCTGTATACACGTTGTATAGTCAATAATATGTGAAGTTGGCTCACCTGTTGGCCAAAACAGAAAAAGTCTAGTATTGAACTTGCAAATTCCTATGATAGCCAATAAGTTTGTTCTTGTACTATTGAACTGCTGAATTTATTGAATTACACTTGGATGACTTTAACCATGAAACTTTAAAATCGGCGCATGTTGTTATAATACGAGTATAACAACATGCGCCGACACCACCAACCTGCGTACACCTCTGGAAACAAGAGGACCATTAATTTACGAATACGAATCTATACAGCACCGACACTTACAAATTAAAAGTGTGTTTCACGTTAAATTTCTAATTAAAATATCGCAGTGCGTATCCAACTATTTTTCACTTATTCAAAGTTAATATCAAAACCAATTGCGGGCGAAGTCACGTGCAATAGCTAGTCGCTCAAAAAATACGACCACACGATAAACAACTGCTATGCCGTCGCAATATTCTTTAGACTGCACCTGCTGTTCTCACTCACACCACAATAGAAAGATGAGATGAGCCACAGAGCACGAAGACGGTACGACTGCCGCTACTAGAAGCACCATTGTCAAAACTTGTCCACACAAATCAAGCATGTCACCGTTTCATCGAAAATTCATGATCTTAGCTAATGACGGCTATGAATGGCCATATTATTATTTATGCACATTAATTCTGTCACGGCTGACAGAAGTAATGTGCATAAGTTCTCATTTTCGACGCAACAAACTTTATTAGTACTGCCGCCTTTATAATATGTTTAAATTAGCAATAGCGGTCATTACTCTTTGTCTTATATCGCTTCGCACGTATTAAATCAAAGGTATCGTTTTTCGTTGGGGAAAATGTTAAGAATCAGGATATGTGTCGATTCAGGCCAATTTTTTTTTTTTAAATAAAAAATCGTAATTAAATACATGTGGGTCAATGACCGTTATTGCTACAGATGCCGTGGCTGCAATTCAGTGTTCTGTAACGTTTCAACCCTCACCGGAAGCCGCCATCTTTATCCAACAAAACTTAGACGTTATTATATATCGACGGCCTATAACCAAAACAAAGAGTTTAGCAAGACAGATGGCGCTGTGTGACATCCCTGTATTTATTACCACGTCGAGAAATGATAAGTGGTTGCTATTTCTTTAGATAGATACAACAAACATAACTGTACACTTCAAAAACTCCAAACTAAACCTTATTGCTGGAACATTAAAGGAGGTGGGATAGTTTCTGGTGTGTAAACTTAAGGTTGTGTTGCAAGTTCTGAGGCGCAGTTACTCTCAAAGGCATGGAAATATTTCTTGCTGATGGCTTCGGTTTCAGATTTACTATTATTTTGATCTGGACTTGGTTGAATTGATGGGTTTGTTAGTTCATTCGGTATTTCAAAATAATCCATAATACTTAGTTCTTCTTGATTTCTAGCCTGTCGATGACAATCTAAATTGAGTCGGCCCTAAAATTTGGCGACGTGTTTGGCATTTTCAACAGTTCTCTCAAATAAATAAATCTGATTCTTCAATAGGTCTGAGTGCCTTTTTTTGACATAGAACCCCGAGTAGTTAGTGAATTAATTTAAAATTATTCAAATTCAAAGCATTTATTTCAATTAGACCATAACAGGCACTTTTGAATGTCAGAAAAACAAAGGCGAAGCTACAGTCATAGACACAAGGCATAATAAGTTGTGAAAGTACTGTAGTTGCCCATTCCAAAGCGTAGATCTCTATGGAGAAGAATGGGCAAGAAACTCCATGGACACTCTTTTCAATCAAAATTTTGTTTCAAGATCTTGGTTACATCATTCATGTTGAGATTATATATATATGTGAGAACGATGTAGAAAGACGTGCACATTAAGAGCGTCCAGAGCAAAATATTATGATTATCAACAATTTAAAAACAAAGTATTTAAAATAAACCGTGGCAGCTAAGAGATGACCAGTCCCAACTGACAGCGCCCGTCCACGAACATGACGCATGGATCAGCCCCATTCAGCTCAACCATATTGAAGGGAACTAAACGACCCGACACTATTGAGGTCGTACAACTAAATATGAGATATAACAAACTCATCATCTTCACCTGCCATGATGTTGGCTCTAACAAACCAAAACTGAACTAAAACACGCTAAACACGGGTTTAGTAGTGTGCTAGAAAAACAAACACCTTTATGATAAATACAGAAAGAAAGAACTAACAAACATCTTTTTGATAAGACATACAGAAGTAAGCGGCATAGTATGTTGCAAATCTAGCAAGGCGGCCTTATATACCAAAACCATTTTCAGTATGGCACCGCGTATAAACAATCACTTACCAAAGTCTATACTTCTTCTTTTCTACTGGAGTTTCTAACTCCATCCATCGATGAATTTAAAAAGAAATTAAAAAGATTCTTGCTGTTTAAATGTATTATAGTATTCAGGATAATAGAGTATGACTGTAAGGACATATTGTTCTCAGTAATATTGTTGTTGATGTGACATGCGATGAATGCACTAATTAATTAGCTATTATTACAATTTTGACATTATTTTGTTTCCAAAACATCTGACATTCTCATTTATTAAATGACATTTTAATTTTTAATATTATTCTAGTGACATTTTTATCTGTGAATTTTCTCATTATTAATTGCCACGGTGAAATTACAAAAATTGTGTTGTTAATTATATATTATTGTTGCAAGTAATTGTCTAATAATGTTGTGATGTAGTTAAAGCTTGAGATTTGCATGCCTCAAGGCGTAATATGGTTGAACTACACTCTATTTTTAACAACTTCATGTAATTACCCATATTAGCAAATAAATGATTTTGAATTTGAGAACAGGAATGTGGAGAACAGTGACTTTACTGAATATAGGAATTAATAAATAAAATAATACTTCTTCAGAAGTTGCCGTCACAGTTATGCCGGAAGAGGCAGCAGGTGGTGCTTTCTGAAAACAAGACAAGCTATTCTTAAAATTGTGGATCACAAAGTCTCATATTTAAAATATTACAATCACATCAAAGCATCCGGATAGTCACGAAATATCAGTTTGGCAAAACAAACAGCTTTGTCAGATGTCACGCTATAATATATACAAATTCAGTTAAAGTTTGCTGTAGTGAACGTAAAACAACATTGTTTGTGTTGGCAAGGCAAGTGACGACGGGGCGCGGTCGTCAGTGGCTACGAGCTGCGCTTACTGCGAGCTACGTTTGCTACGAAGCTACGAGAATACGGACAAACACTTTTGTAGTGACTTTGTAGATGGTACCTTTAGGTTAGAGTCTAACCTAGTACATAAAGGTTGTGACAAGACCCTTAACGACGCCGAAAGGCACTTGTTCTCCCCGTCTTTGCGATATTTTTTTTGTTCTAGAGTTCTAGATCATATCTGGGAACATTCTCGTTACGGAGATATTCAAATCAAATCAAATAGTTTATTTGTGATCATGGGTAACATGCAGTTCGTTACATAATTATATACTAATAATGTTCATTCCATGATCAGCCACTTGAGGATACAAATGATTAAATATCATAATGAAAAATAAGTCTAAACATATCTATATAAACATATTTTTAATGTAGGATTTTTTAAACCCCTCCACGATCCCCGCACTATTCAATCCATCCATTAGCTTAATGTTTTGAGTGCATTACATTGAGTCCAACCGTAAAACGTGATTTTTCACCGCAAAAAAAAGAATCGTTTCCCAGCAAATTTTTGTGTAAAGTTACTTAGTTTGAACCTACATAATGCTTGGTTGACGGCTTCGTGTTACATCCTGTATATCAACATTTACATCCCATCCTCCATATGCCTTTCCTACTTGACCAATTGATTTGATGGAAATGACAGGTCTCTCTGCTCTGTGACATCCTACCTGAGTATTCTTTTTGTCAGTTATTTTTATTTAAAATAACAGGTTAAGGTCAGACTATAATGTGGAGGATGGAATGTAAATGCTGATGTATGTGGTTTGTTACTATATTAGCCATACCTAAGTCAATCGTTGTTCATACATAATTATATTATTATACTAAATCTGGTTTGGCTATTAGTCTAATATTAAGTATACCGCCAGTGTTATTATGATGTTATTAGTAAGCACACTGTACCAACAAGAATGATTATATTATCAAAGTTCAGATCATATGATTACTATTTCCACTTATCCTCAATATAAATTAGATCCGCTAACTTAAACTATATTTTGTAAAGTGTCCATAATTATGTAATTAACCTAAATTGTTCCTGACAAAAAAACCGGCCAATGCGAGTTGGACTCGCGCACCGAGGGTTCCGTATAAACTTGTCGGTATTTTGTTATTAAACTACATATTTACAGTTTACAGATTTTTTCCTTTACATGTGCTGTAAGACATTGTATCTTGCCAAATTTCATGTTTCTAGATCAACGGGAAGTACCCTATAGGTTTTGATTCCCTTGTAAAATTGCAAAATATGCGACATAAACTGTCATATCTTTTCATTGCGTTGACTAACAAGTTTGATTTTTTCACTGCTTCAAAGATTAACGGACTTGAGAATTCGATATTAATTTCAGTTTGATACCTCCACGCGTTCCTGACATAAAGGATCTTGCTTGACAGACTGACATACAACAAAGTGATTCTAGGGACGCGTTTCCACCAGAGATCAGCGAGTATGCGTAGCGAGGGATGTGTGTGGAACTAACCAATCACATAGCTAGAATAGAATACCTCAAGTTTTGAAAAAGAAGCGATATTATTGGTTAGTTTCTCACACATCCCTCGCTACGCAGCCTCGCTCATCTCTGGTGGAAACACAGCCTTAGGGTTCCGTTTTTCCGGCTGAGGTACAGAACCCAAAAACTGAAGTTTTCAATTACAAAATCCCAAGTATCAGAACTACTCACTCAAATAAAGTAATCACTGTAACAAGTGCGGTCCGAAAGAAAAAACCTTTATTGTTCGATCACAAGTTGCGACACAAATAAAGGGTGTAAAAAGATCCTTTTTTTTGCTCTAGAACATACCTAGGAACCTTTTAATTACGGAGATTTTGGGGGTCAAAGTTTCAACTTTTTCAGAAGTTTTTTTTTCAAGTACCGGTTTTGGTTTATTTTTTTTACTTTAAACACCTCTACGACCCCCGTACTATACAATTCATCCATCAGCTCAATGTTTTGATTGTGTTACATTGAGTCCTACCGTAAAACGTGACTTTCCGCCCTAAAAAAAAATCGTTTTCCAGCAATAATTCTTGCTTAACGCTTGCTCGCTTTGCTTTTTTGACTTAGTTTGATGTATATAATGCTTTGTCGACGGCTTCGTGAAGCGTCCGTTCACACCCTGTATATTGCGTGAGAGCCACCCAGCAGATACATATTATATCATTACCTGTTTTATATTTTATTCTATTAAATTGCCCTCCTTGAGAGAGACCAGATAACTTTGTTTGTGTGCGGTCAGGTGGGACGATGTGGGTCCAACAGATTTGTAATTATTCGGTGTAATTAAAACCGCAATCGGAATTGGTAGTCAAGCTTCAGATTACGATAAGACAGAAACAAAAGATCGCCATCTGCTACGATCTCTTCATACCATTTTTGTTTCGTCCACGTTCTTACATCTGGTCATACTCCTACGCCACGCAACGCAATTAGGGCGGATGCACTTCGGATGAAAGATGCGCCGGGCGTATCGTAATTAGCACGATCGACGTAATAACGCAGCACTAGTTAAGTTTTTTTTTAAATACCTAATAGGCTTGTGTGTGGCCGCAACTCGCCTAATGTGAAGCGATGCCGTGACCTAGGGTGGAGCTCGCTTGCCTAGAAGAAACCGATTCATTCATTCGAACATGATCGGTGATTGTGTTCAAAAAATTAAGATCATTGGCGGATCTCCCTACGCTTAAAACAGTCTACTATGCACTGGCAAACTCCATTCTAAACTATTGTATGACCGTCTGGGTAAGTTCTGGAAAGTGCTAAATGCTTCGTTTAGAAAGAACGCAGCGTGCGGTTCTGAAAGTCATTTCACACAAACCAGTCCGTTTTCCGACTGATGAATTATAAGCTCTGTTGCAAATACCTAGGGTAAGGCACAGTTTTCTTCTGAACACAATCTTACGAAAACATTCAAAACTTAGTTTCGACCAGTGCTTTAGCAGCCAGAATAAGCAGAAACGTAGACCTGTTAGAGTCTGCCCTGTAGTACCGGCTTGCATCATGATAGCTAGAAGACAACACTACTTTATAAGCCCAAATCTTTATAACAAACTAAAAGGGATTTTGAACATTTACCCCCTTTTTTACGGACGGGAAATCCTCAAATAACTCCACCCGCTCTGGGCTGAGCAGGAGAGAGTTTCAGGCTTTTGCTGGCTTTTGCTGTCGACACGGCCTGTCGTCATAAGACAGACGAACGGCGAGCTAGCCCATAGCTCGCCGTCCACAGGCCCGCGCCTACGGTAGTCGACGCCCGGTGCGTCTCCCGCGGCGGCTGGGACGTGAGGTTCTCTCCCTCTCACGTTCCGCCACCTCCTTCGCTACCATAACTGCTTCGCAGAAGGAGGTGACGGCGTCCCATTCCGTCTCGCTCCGGACCATGGATTGAACCAAGGCCGGACGCCAGAGGTCGCCGCCGCCTATCGCCGCTACGAGGACACGGCGGTGCTCTGCCCACGCGGGGCAGATCTCCACCGTGTCCTCCGGTCGATCCTCACAATGGTAGCATCCGGGCGTTTCCTCCCGCCCGATCCGGTGCAGGAACCTCGAAACAACCGTGTCCGGTGAGGACCTGCGTCAGGCGTAAGGTGAGGGCGCCGTGGCGCCTCTCTAGCCACTCCTCAAAGAGGGGACTTATCGTCAATATTGTGTATTATTACAATGTTATTTATTGTGTGTATGATTGTATTATCATAGTCTTAGGGCTGATTGCAAATACAGGCACTGAAAAAAAAACTATAAATAGATACTCACTTTCTCAGAATAACACTGATCTTATTTTGGTAATACAAATTAAAAAATTAAAAATTCTTTAATAATCGGCAATTTGATGTTTAAACAGTTTTGGTTCACGAATGATTTTTTTGTAAAACTATCAGCGATTTAATAATTGTTAGAAGGAATAACGCTGTGTTGTTTGACTCTGTATCACCCAAAGGTTGACTGGTAGAAAATACCTAAGGACGCATTATGTCCGCCTCTGTACTTCGTACTTGAAGTGTTAAATAAATAAATTACATCAATGCGGTTTATTGTAACACAATAGCAACCTTATAGAGTCAAGAATAAAGATCATTATGATTTTTACAGACTGGTCAGTGGCAGCACTGGCAGCAAACCAACAGCAACCTTATTAACAAGTAAATAAAGATCACTGTATTTTTGCAGTGCTGCAGACTCATTTCAACTAATGATCCTCGTGGCTTACGCACTAATTGAATAAATTGATATCCATTACCTAAATACTAATACTTATCTAGCTGAATATAATGTTATGATAAAAAACTGGTCAGAGGCACAATATTATGTTATCAAATGTTAATGATTTGACAACCTATATACCTCTCTGTAGAGCCATAGAGCTTCAATTCCTCATTTCCTGTCGTTTAGCGTAAAATTGCGTAGGTGTATTGTAGACAGAGAAATAATGATAATACGTCATATGATTATCTATATTAGAGTCGTCTATTACATGGGACTTAAACAAATGTGCAGAGTGATTTATTTTAAACAAGACCCTTTGCTGGTACCCACAGTCGTCCATTGATCATGATTACATATTCTAAATACCTTCATAATACTATATCAAAGCGCCATTTCTTATTTCCTGTCAATTCCGTGAAAAAGTCTGTGTGGGTTTCAGGTGAGATAGTTGAGGATATTCACTGAGATTGGTCAGCCAGCTCCCATCCCAACCTGTCAAATAATTAAAATAAATAATGAATTTATTATATTTTTCTATTGGTTTGCTTTTTCATTTGCATTATCAAATTAATCGGTGCAGTTCTAAGAGAGTGAGTACGTTTTGACAGTTCTTATTTTGAATCGATTATATCAAAGGAGGAAGTATTGGGGGAAGCACCGCCGTGTCCTCGTAGCGGCGATCGGCGGCGACCTCTTGCCCGGCGTCCGGCCCTGGTTCAATCCTTACTCCGGAGCGAGAGGCAATGGGACGTCACCTCCTTCTGAGAAGTATTCATGCTAGAGGGACGTGAAAGGTAGAGAGCCCCACATCTCAGCCGCGGCGGGAGACGCCTTGGGCGTCGGGGGCCACGTGGTAGCTCCCGCCATCGTAGGCGCGGGCCTGTAGACGGTGAGTATGCTCGCCGTCCGTCCATCTTATGACGCCAGGCCGCGGCCGTGTCGACGCTCGACGGCGCATTCGTGTTTCACGCGCGCCTCAATGAGATGTCAGCAAACGGTAAGGGGTCCGAAAGGACCGATGCCTGCCAGGGCTGCGGGACTGTTCGAAAGAGATGCCGCGGCTCTGGAACACTAAGGGCAAAAGAAGGAACATGGATGGGTTTATTCGGTACAAGTCTGACACTCCGCCCAGAGTGGGGTATTTGACCGGTATTTTTTTTCGTGTACACCGACTACTCCGTGAAGACAGGGCCAATTTAAGAGATTATGTTTTCATTTGTTACAAGACGATCAAGCCAACTACATAGGCTTGATCGTCGGTTCGTTTGTTAACAACTTTTCTTGAGAAGATAATGTATTTAACTCATATGATCTCTAAATAACTTTTAGTGTCAGTGTAAAATTAAACATGAGTAGAATTTGTGTGAGATACCGCAACGTATAAACCTCCATATAAGAGCAAAAAAACTTTTTAAATTTCATGGTCTTCCTTTTATTTATTAAAAAATAATCAACATGATTAACTCATAACGTTATCATAGAATACGTGTTTGGGGGTTTGATTCCCCGTTTAGGCAGGCCATAATTTATAAAACCTTGAACGCAGTTCTAATTATTTTTAAAATCAAAATGAAGTCTTTTCGAGTAAAAAACCCTATAAACAATATTTAAGGTGCTTTTCTTCCGTGCGACATAGCCGTGGGAATACCTTTATAATAAAAAAGTAGTCTTCGAAATCTTTCACGTTACTAAACTTAATAGCTAGAAATAAAAACCGGGCAAGTGCGAGTCGTACTCACACGCACATAGGATTCCGTAGCACCAATAAATATTATAAAAATATTTTGAAGGCTCATTCATAATGTTGTATTGTTTTACCTTTAACAACAAAACTAAATTTGTTTTTCATAGTATGTTAATGAAAAACAAAGTTGTTGCTGCAGTTTGATGAAAAAGTCCAATATCTCAAAAAATAAACATCAAATCTTATTCAAACTAATTTTGTTTGTAAGTTTTTTTTACTTTCTAGTACAATCCTATATTTTTTTCAGAGTTTTCCTCCTCTTACTTTAGAAATTAGAGGGGGGACACACATTTTACCACTTTGGAAGTATCTATCTTTCAAACGATTAACTTTGAGAGAAAATGGTTTCAAGAACCACGATGTAATTTTTTAAGACCTATCTATAGACACCGCGCAGGTATAGGTTTGATGAAAAAAAAATATATAATCTTATTTTTTTTTTTTTGTATAAAAACCGTAAAGCGGTTCACAGAATACATCTACCTACTTAGTTTCAACTGTGTAGTCCTAATAGTTTTGGAATAAAGTGGCTATGACATACACGGACAGACAGATTTGACGAATCTCCATTTTTTGCCATTCGGCTACGGAACCCTAAAAATTCATTCCATTTACATAATTTAATATTCAAACTAGCTGTTGCCTGCGACCTTCGCTTGCGTGAAATTATTATAAAAAAATAGTTTCAAAGTGAAAACATGTGAAATTATTATTTAAAAAAACTAGTTTCCTTTTTAAATCCAATTTTGTTACCAATTTCAAGGGTTTTATTTTTTTTGCACGGAACTCTAATTCTGATTCTTAATTTAAAGTAGTTTTAGTTACTCCTTATGACATCAGCTATCTGCCATTATAAGTCCCGTCAAAATCAGTTCAGCCGTTTCGGAGATTAGCCGGAACAAACAGTCAGACAGACTGACAGACAAACAGACAGACAAAATAAAAAAAAGTGTTTTTGTTATATGTACCGTATATAATTTCCGTAAAGTATTTCATTTGTATTTATGTATAAGATATAGTGTATATATAGAGTATTTTTACGAATGAACATGAGTTTTTACGAATGTAAGTGCGATCTACCATTATCCATCATCATCGTTTCAGTCGAAAGACGTCCACTGCTGGACATAGGCCTCCCCCAAGTGTCGCCACATTGACCGGTCCCGTGCGACTCGCATTCAGCGGATCCCCGGACCCTTCTCTAGGTCAATGGTCCACATAGTGCGAGGACTTATTCATTTTACCTATTTTTAAAGAACTGACATTTGACTCTGGCACGACTTGACAGTGATATTGCGGTGCTGCTATGTGTAAAAAAGCTCCCCACGATTTTTGGGAAAATTACGATGCTTCTGTTGTGGCAACTCTGTAGACTTTTAGTTTAGCTGTTACTTGGATGAAGAAACCATTTGCTTTATAATAAGCAATGGTCAAGTAACGGTTAATACTTTTACTGTTAACTTTAGTTGTTGACGAAAACGAAAGGATTTCTTAGCCTGAAATGCTCCTAGAAAAATAAGAAAAGTTGTAATCATAACATCGTTATGTTATCTAATTCTTTTGTTATTTCTGTCATAGATATCCTACTTCAGTACTGAGCACCCAATGGTAAACTGGTATGACGTGAAAGTTTTTAAAAACTTCACTATACACAGTAAACGTTTTGGCCGACAGGATCCCAAGTACTATGTGGACTTGTACGTGCAGGCCCTGGTCCCTGTCGACAATAACATGACGGTAAGTTGTATAGGTGGAGTGTTAACCCTGATTTATTTAGGCCATGGGTTTGAACCCAACCACCACCACCACTAGTTTTAAATGGTGAAAGAAAACATAGTGAGGAAACCTATTAGAACCAAAAATTCGAAGACATGTGACATCTATCAACACGCACACGGACCAGTGTGTTGAATTACAGCCCATTCCCTATTAAGGCTTATTAATTCTGGGTTAAGCTCGCCGTTGTACGTAAGTTATATATATTTTAATTGTGTGTCTTACTTTTATATTTTGTTTGCAATCAAGAATAAGAATAAGGCAACAATTTTTTTTAATAATCATTATCTTTAATCACAATAACATAACAGCCGTATGATACTATTTTTTAATTACACTGTTGCATAGTACCATAGTAATGAGACATAACGGCACGCGGCTATAACAGCTGCTAGGTCACAGATACGCGAGCGCGAATTTCATACTTCTATTGTGTTACTGGCATAAAAAAATGTTCCTTCGGTAAAGTTGTTTGGTATCATGAGTACAATCACGTGTTTAAGTATCGGATACTAATAACCAGGTACCCTATAATAATGTATTGTGAAAAATTACGTTTTACGGTAGGACTGGATGTAACGCAATCAAAATAATATTATTATAATAATAGTATTTAAAGTAAAGATATACCATAAAAAAACAACAAAGTTTTATGAACATTAAAAACTTTAAGTATACACCGAGAAACTTTAATGGTTGTTTTCCTGCGGCAGAACAACTTGCCATAAGGAGTACTTACGAAGCATAGAGTAAAAGTAAGAAAATAAAGATGTTTTTGTTATAAACTAATAAAAAAATATTCATCAACTCGAAAACGTGAGAATCAATAGTAACACTAGACGTAACTTGTAGGTACTACTCGAATCGCACGCGCCGCCGCGCCGCCGCGCCGCGCCGCCGAGGCCTACAAAGACACGATGCATAAATGTTCAAAGTAAAATAAGCTCTCATTTGTTGTGATACGGCATAAACTAGTTTGCACGCAACAATACAAAAGACAGCCGCGAAGCCGACAAAGAAAAGACCGATTTATATATGTTCAAGGCAAAAAAAACTCTCGCGTGTAGTAATACGACATAAACTAGACCTCGCGCAACAATTACAAACGATGTCGCACTGTATTATTATTGTATTATTGCTGCGGCGCATTTAGTTTTCCCGTGAATGTCCTACGCGCAGTACGCGTTATCAGCTTATCAGTAATGGATCGTTATTACAGTTATTGCAATTTGGAGAACGTCGCTATGGTGCTGTCTGCTAGGGCTGATTATGACTCCCATGCTGCCCGGCGACTACGCGGAGCCGCAACACTTGGAGTCACTCCGTTTTCGTGGGTTCTGAACCCCCAAGTCCCATCGGCCCGGACGATCGTAGCTTTGACACAGCGGCTACCCAATCATGGTCGATCGGCCATTATTTAGCCATAGCTCGACGAGGAGATCATCGAGTAATTCGAACGGGATTCTCTTCAAAGTACGAGAAAGGCTTCGGCTAGGTTTGGTGTAAGCCAGTAAGTACTACGTCTGGAAACTGCTCAACTCTGAAGGACTGCATCCTTACCATTTTTGCAGAGTTCATGCTCTCCACGAAAACGACGGGCCGAACAGAATTTTATTTGTTAGTGGTTGATCGACAATCAAAATACATTCATTTTGTGGATGGATGAAGCAACTTTTACGCGAGTTGGACTCTTCAACCAGCGTAACAAACATTTTTAGGCTTTGAATAACCCACATATTATTCGCGAGTGTGCGTATCAAGTGCATTTTAGTGTTAATGTATGGGCCGGCGGCATAATTAATGGCCACCTCATTTGACCGCATTTCGTGACAGGACACTTAACAGGTGGAACCTACCTACCTGGAAATGTTACAAAACGTTATTCCGGACTTTTTGGACGACGTTCCACTAGCGGTGAGGGTGCAAGAGCACCTGCACTCGGTGTTTCCCCAGCGCTGGATCGGACGCGGCGGGCCAGTGCCTTGGCCAGCAAGAGGCCCGGACCTGACTCCGTTAGACTTTTACTTGTGGTACGGAGCGGAGCTCAAGCGCCTAGTGGATCGTGAGGAACACGAAACTCGCGACGCGTTAATAACTGCGATAGTGGACGCTTTTAATATCGTAAGAAGTGACAGAGACACATTATTAAAATTGAAAGACAATCAATTAAAACGTGCTCGATACAACGCAGTGGCTTGCACTTCGAACAAATTACTCCGTTACCGGGAAGTGTAAGTACCTACTCGTACTTTTTTACAAAAGTACGACTAGATACTTACACTTCCTAACTACTACATCCTAACAAATAAAAAAATAAAATTATTGTAAATAAGTTGATTCAAATTTTAGAAATACGCCACAAATACCTTGTTAGGTTCAGGTGTTAGGTTTAGGTTCATCTAATTCAGAAAATTATTTTGAATAGACGATAAACTTCTTGTTTTTATTTAATTTCGTGTTCAGTAAATTGCAGCTAAAAAAGTAGGTATTTATGACGAGAGAGAAGTGAGAGGGGAAATTTGAATAACATGTTGGGTAAAGCTTATTATTATCAAGAATAAGTTATCAGCTGATTGAAAAACACGCGGGTCAAAGGCCGCGCAGCCGGTCGGCGGCGCTCGGCGCAATCAGGAGGTATAATAACTATCATTTCGTGATCTCCTTCGAGTTTTGTTTTTCACAATGATTTATCTGCCATTTTTTATTTCTAATATTTTATTTGTTTATAAACCGATTGTTATAACAAGAAAAAACATTTCGCTGCGGGAAAACAACCATTCAAAGGAGATGTTCCAGAAATGTATGGAGCCTGGGCCAGCACTATGTACACTATATGTAAATATCGATGTATTACAGTAACCGTTTTTTATTGTTAATTTTCATTAATTTCACTTCGTTTCAAAGTACATTCAAATTAACTTGGGCAAGGAGAGGAACACAAAATGAAATTAAACATGGTGGATCAGATCAGCAGCAAGCGAGAAATGACATTTTGACAATAACATTTGATTGACGTGTATCGTAATACCTGCGATAAAAATAAACAATACCAATTTTGAAAATCTTGGGTTTCAGTTTCGATAAAATACTATAGATCCAAACTCAAAGCAACGAAAGACTCAAAAACGTCACTTCTTAAAACTCTCAAAGTCGTCAAAGTTCATTTCCCAAACACAACTGTCATGGCTGCCCTAAAAATAAGGTTATTTTATTAAAAAAAACTTTTCAAATGATCATTATTGTACGAGTACTCGTACAATAATGATCATTTGAAAAGTTTTTTCACTGTACCTTTCTTCAAATTATTTTTTAGTATTTTTATGAAATTCCGCTTTATTTTTCCTATTTATCTATATAGTGTACATAGTGGTGGCCCAAAATCAAACATCTCCTTTCTCGGTGTATAAAAACAAGTTGTGTAAAAGTTCAAAGTACCTCCAATATCTCCGTAACTAGAAAGTACCAGTTATCTGGTACCTGGTCCTGGACCTTATGGTCCAGAAAAAAAAAAGATCACAAGGATAGGGAAAACAAATGCCCTTCGGCTTCGTCAAGGGTAATTTTACATCAAATTTTAGCCACTTTTTACTCACTTAATTAGGCCAAGTCAGAGGTCCATGGGCGGCATAAAAACTCTCCACACCAGGTTAGGCACTAACCACACGATAAAGAAAGAAATTAATGTTAATAATAATGATTCAATAACAGAATTGTGTTTCAGACGGATTTCTACTTCTACCAGTTGCTAACAAACAGATACAAGCCCAGTTTCGTTGAGATGCATTTTAAATTTTGCGACATGATGAATTTTGACACATTTTTCGGTCAAGCAATGCGAAACGCAGTCGGAGGCCGTCGCTGTCCATATGCTGCGGTAAGTTGCGTTATTTATTCAATTACGGTACCAGAAGCACTTGAATTACTAGGTACTCAACTAACTACTAAGAGCTTCATATTATTATTATTAAGCCTTTAATGCCAAAAGAATAGGATACATAATTTAACATTTCATATTTCATTATTTTCCATGCAATTAAATTTAACATAACATATAATGTTATATTGTCTAATGAAAATTTAATGTTATGTTAAATTTAATTCATAAATAATTCATTAAATATTATAACTACGAGTATCATTAATTTTTAGAAAATATTATATTATTAAAAAATAATATGTCGTAGTTATTGGGCGTCGGCGTGTCTTTGCGAAACGAAAGCCTCCTCAAGCTCTTTCCATTCTGCTCCTGTTTGAGTTATTCTGTGCCATCTTGGACCCTCATGCTTTTTTATCTCATCAGACCAACGTTTTCTTTGTCTTTTCTCCCTTGTTTCCTATTTGTTTGGAATCTAGGGGTCCATTCTGATATGTCTTTCATCCATTTATTTCTATTCTCTCTCATCATGTAGCGTACCCCACCTCCATTTGAGTTTTTTGGTTTTGACTATAACATCTTCAATTTTTATAATTTGTCTTAAATCTACAGCTCTCTTTCTGTCTTTTTTTGTGTAACCCAGTATACTCCTCTCCATGGCTCTTTGGCATGTAATCAGTTTTTGGTTTTGTTTTTGTGTGTGTTGCCCAGGTCTGGCACCCATAGGTAAGAATTTGGAAATATGCATGTATTGTACTTTCCTTTCATTGTAATATTATAATAATTACCTTTTAGCACTTCTTGGAGGGACCAAAATTTCTTCCAAGCAATGGCTAGCCGTCTTTCTATCTCTGAATGGTTGTTGAAAGCAATAAGTTGGCCCAAGTATACATAGCAATTTACATATTCTATTAATTTCTCATCCACTGAAATACTTATTTGGGATCTGTTTGTTATTATCTTGGTCTTTGTTTTGTTTATTGTTAGTCCCACCTTTTTTTTCACATGACAAATCTTGGAGCATGTTTTTAAGGCTTTCCGGGTTATGTTATTATATCGTCTGCGAATCTGAAATGATTTAAACTTGTTCCATTTATGTTAATTACTATGTTGTCCCATTCCATCTTCCTGATGACTTCCTCTAGCACGGATGAAAAAAGTTTTGGTGAGAGTACCCCCTGCCTCACTCCTCTGTGTATTGGGAAAATTTCCCCCTCCATTTCTAGTTTTATTCGTGCTTTGCTGTTGGTATACACATTTTTTATTACCTTTATATCATTTATTTTCTATTCCTTGATTATTCAAGGCTTCCCAAATGTACTGATGTTCGAGGCCGTCAAATGCTTTATTATAGTCCACTAGTGCCATGTATAATGGATAATCATATTATTGAGTTTTTACAATGGGCTGTTTTACCACATGTATGTGATCTACAAGTTTTTTAGTGATGCGTTTCAGTATTATTTTTGAAAACACACGTGTTTCTAACGCATGCTGGACTTCCTTTTTAAGAATCTGAGGAATTTCTTCTGTTTCGTCTTCAATTTTTATGTTGTATTTTAAGATGTTTTCGGTAAAGTGTAATTTCCGATAATAGTCTGTTGTTATTTTTAAAATTGGCTGTCTCCTTGTTTCTTCCTTGTTGTCTTCGCTTTTCATTTTCGGGACCCACAGCGTCGCTTCTTTTAATTCGTTGAATGCTTTATTAGTACCTCCTGTTTTGGTAATGTACTTTTGGATACATTTGATTTTTTCTATCAACTTATCTTGTTTTATATTGCGGCTTATTTCCTTACTTAGTTCAGTGATTTCATGTCATGTTGTTTTATTTATTCTATTTTTAAGTAGTACTTTCCTTTTTTGAATGAGATCTGTTGTCTTCGAGCTCAGTGAATTTTTAATCGTTATTAATTTGTTCGACTTTCTATAAATATCGTTTGTTTCCATGTTGTAAACTTGTGTTTTGTCTATTTCTCCGGATGTTATACTGTTATGAGACGTTGTATCAGTCGTGCAAGTATTTTTCCCCTGATGAAAGTGTTTTTGCTGTTTCTTTTGTTGTTTGTGAGAAAGTACTGCTCTGGCCAAACGATGGTTGCTATTCAAGCTGAAAATTTTTTTTATCTTGAAAAAACATGGGTGGGTAACTAGTTATAAAGTCTATTTCATTGCGGTAAGTTCTATCTGGCGATATCCAAGTCCACTTCTTGGCATGCCTTTTCTTGAAGACGCTATTTAATATGGTTAAGTTATTCTCCAGGGCCAAAATTTACAATTCTCTTGCCGTTCTTGCTTCTTTTTCCTATGCCATATTTTCCTACTACTCTTCTCCTCACCATGCCTTTGTCTACCTATTTTTTCCATTGAAGTCTCTGACAATAACGTTTTTATGGGCAATCTCTAGTGTATTTGTAAGTTGGTTGTAGAAATCATCTTTTATTGTTTCGTCCGCTGCTTCTGTTGGGGCGTATATTTGTACTATAGTCCACTTGTTCTTATAGCCGTGTAGTTGTATATTTAGTAAAACGCCTGGGAACACTATGATTTGTTTCTTTAGATATTTTTTCACCATAAATCCAACTCCATATTGACCCTTTGTTTACCAATGTAGTACACGATGTAGTCGTCATGCTCTTCGATGTGATTTTCTATTCGTCTTACTTCACTCATACCAAGAATAGCCCATTTCATTTTACACAAAGCTATCTCTAATTCGAAAAGTTTTGTGTTTAGGGTGGCTATGTAGAATTGTTTGGGTTTTCTTTTTCTTCTTTATCTTTAGGCGTTTCATTTGCTGAAGGGTAGTGGACATCTTTCCCAATGGTGACCAATTGGCTTGGGGTGCATTTTCCAGTTGATTTTTGGTGTAGTTTTAGTAGTTTTAGTATTAATTGTTCTAGCTTGATTTCTCATACCGGTGTTATTACCGGTTTTTTGGAATCTCTGAGAGTGTAGCAGTTCTGCCACGTTCAACGTGGTTATGTAAGTTGGGTTTTAGGATTTCTTTGCCCTTGGCGGATGTAGCAGCCGGATGGCCTGAGTTGGATCTAGCTATCATCATATCAAATGCATTTATTTGGTGTGTTTTGAGTCTGTTAGATTATGATGTTTTCTAGGTTGCAAGTTTTCTTGTGTTGAAGTTGATAATTCTTGTTTCCTTGTTTGAATTACTTTCTCTAACCACTAACTTATAAATCATGCCTTAAATAAGCTAGATTTCCTTTATTTCTTTCTTCTTTTAATTTAGGCACTAAGGCTTTCCTTCTTTCCAAATCTTCTTTTGAATAGTCTTCGGTAGTATATGTTTCCTTCAGTTTCCTTTTGTTTGCTAATATTTCGGTTATAACTAACAAAGGAAAAAAATATCGGTGTCGGTTTATCATTACTATTTACTTTTCCGAGATGATATAGATTGTTGATTTCATATTCCTCAATAGCTAATCGTGCGTCGTGTTGAAACGTTTCCTTAATCTTCATTAATAACTCTGAGGTGGACTTCTCCCCTTCTTTTAAACCAAAAATCACTAGGTTCTTATTTCTTTTCTCCCATTTTAACTGCTTCACTTTTTTCTGCATGTTTTCTTAAATTTGTTTTTAGCAGAAAAAAATCTTTTATAATTAGTTTCAACTTTTCTTCCAACTACGAGCTACTGCTCCTTAAATCAAATCAATAGTCAATTTATTCAAATTAAGCTGATAATCAGCATGCCAAAAATCTATAACACAGTCCCCTACCCTTCACCACTTCCTAGTGTTTTAGCTGGTTAGAGGCAGAGACAGAACTACTCCTATAAGGAGCACTTCATTCTAATATGTCGGATTGTCAGCATTTATTTCGTTACACTCAGTCATCATGTGGGCAAAATATGAGTTTCGTAACAAAAACATACTGGGTGGAATACACTGCTTTTATTAAATTACATTTTAACACCGAGACGTGTCAACTCCGCTGCGACAAGACACTGAATGTCGTCCTCGCTACTAGCTTATAAGATCACGACTCTGTAGAAGCTTGTTGTAGACTGGAGAGTAGGTGGCCTGCTGTTGCCACTAGCGCGCTTGCAATTCTCTTCATGTTCGTACTAATGACCGGATCCGACATATGCATTATTTTTAAATAGAGTATTTTGATTATTTTATTAATTAAAAGTATTTTTTTTACGAATCGGATATGAGCTACGTATCGATCTTTTTTTACTATGACAGAATCATGTCCTTGATGGATGCTAGTGACCAAATCACCACCCTGTATTATATTTATTTCTCAAAAACGTGTAAAAGAGGTTAATGACTACCTCGATTAAGTATTGTGTGAGATAACTATATTTTGTATTTTTTTCAGGGCATCTATGATTTAAAAAATCTGTCAATCCCATATGTACCGAAAAGTTTCCCGTTTCCTAAAGGCCGTATCTATTGTAATTCTTCAATAAATATAAGGGGCGTCACCAAACAAATATTTTATGGCAGCATTGATTTGGAGATAAAAGAAATGAGAATTAATAAAAACTAGACAACATTTAACATTATTATTTTATCCTTTCGTTGGAACATCGCCTATAATACACAATTACACCAATAATGCAAAATAGTATGTTAACGATATCTGTAATAAACACTATTTAATGATGTATTAAAAAAACAATGTCACTATTTTGGTTGTTTTAATCGTATTCAGTGAAAGCCTCAACTATGTAGTTAGGTATTCGATTCTGATGCTGTAATACTATAATTTGTAAGCCTTATGAGTCAGCCAGATATGTCGTATTGTCAGGATTTATTCTGTTAGGCTCGTACATCAAGTGGGCAGAAGATGGGTGCGATACACTATGGGTTCATGCAATGAAAATACGCTGGAAACACAACATACAGAAATAACAACAACAAACACAAATACACTAATAGAAACAGTGTATCGCAAACACTGTTTCTATTAAACAACCATAGATAATACACTATATAACTTAAACAACTTAGAAGAAGCACGCTGTAGTGTAGGTAAACTTGTAGGTCGCGTGTTGTCACCACTGGCGTACTGCGATTCATTTTATGTCCGTACCAATGACCGGATCCGACAGTTAAATATATATATATACCTGTCTGTTTATTATCACTTTACCAATCTGCACATTGTTAGGGCATCTTATTGGGTTTTTGAAATAAAATTACGAGAGCTCATTTCATCAGCCCGTTTACTCCCATAGAAAAAAAGAATACAGATAAAAAAATATAGATTAAAAACGACGGACGTCGGTGCGTGTAAACTGTCAAGCTGGGACGTTTACTAATCGACCGTTCGGCGAGTTGTTGCAGCGATTCGATAGATGGCGTTGGGTGTAGTGAACATGGCAACAGGCTTAGAATCTTCTGGTTCCAAAACTCGTTAGCTGCTTAGCCGGCTGCGTCGACTCCGTTGTCATCATTGATGCCATCACTCGTCGCCGATGGCACCGGAAGTGAGCAAATCTTTGAGAACGCTCGCTGCACAGCGCCCGTCGCTGTTTGGAATACAGCTACACGGCTTACACCATCGCACCCTATGAACACCTTAACAATTCTGCCCATGCGCCATTTCAGAGGTGGTAAGTTGTCCTCTTTGATGGCGGCAAGGGTGTTTAGTGCTAAGTCCTCGTTTGGTGTCTTCCACTTGGTTCTTATCTGCAGCACTGAAAAGAAGTCGGCCGACCAACGCTTCCAAAACTGCTGTCTCATTCATTCACACCCTCTGGAACCGCGTCAAGCGATTCATCGGCGCTTCTGTCAGGTCCTTGCAGGCTGGTGAAAGGAGGGGCCGGCCGATCAGTAAGTGTGCTGGACTAAGTGGAAGGAGATCATGTGGGTCTGCGGACATAGGACACATTGGACGGGAATTCAGGACGGCTTCGATCTGTGCCAACACCGTGCTGAATTCCTCGTACGTTAGATTAGCGGTACCCATAACACGTCTAAAGTGGTGTTTAGGATTTAACTCCTGCTTCCCATAATCCCTCAAAATGAGGAGCGCAAGGCGGTATAAATTTAAATACTATGCTATCATTAGAAAACTCATCAATAATTTGATGTGAATGCTCGTTAAATATTAACTGAACCTCCTTCATGGCTTTAACAAAATTTGTCCCATTATCAGAGAAAATTTGAGCCGGTTTACCACGACGGGATATAAATCTTTTAAGTGCTTGTGAAGAAAGCTTACCGAGTAGTTCGAGGTGGATGGCTCGCGTTACGAAACAAACAAATAGGTATATATATCCTTTTTCAAGTTTTCAACCGCAAAGGTTGGGGGGCCAAAGGGGGCACCCCTTTGGCCCCCCAACCTTTGCGGTTTAGCACAGATACGGGTCCTGCATAGTCAACCCCACAGCGAATGAAGGAAAACCCGGTTCCAACCGCTCCGCAGGTAGATTACCTATGATTGGGCAAACGGTCTTTCCCCTCAGTCGAGTTTAGCGGACGCACTGACGGACCACCTTTCTGGCCAGATTTCTCCCCCCCCCCCCAACGGCCACCAACTCTCACGCAGAGTAACCAACAGCAGTTGGGGACCACCATGAAGAAGTTTATTATGTAAGTGCTGAAACAATAATAATGTTAACCGATGTTTACAGCATAGTAGGGTGGGTTGTTTTTTTATCATACTCGAAGTCAGGTGAATCACCCAAGCGTCCGCCTACTCTTATTATATTGAGGTATGGAGTAATTTAATTAAACAGCGTGCGCGACTATATTAGAACCGCTTTTCCCCCGAAGGGTAAAAAACGGATATTTAGGTTTCAGCCGTAGCTTGAACCACATTTGAGATTAACGTTCCAATATTCGTCAACAATATCTCCTGTCTCGCTCTTTGACTACGTAAATTCGTGATGTCACAACTATACCTGTCCTTGTTTCGCACTAAACGGGCAGCGCGCGGTGGCCATCTTCTTCAGTACCTTGTGCCGGCAAGGCGCTTAAGTGTGGTTCAAGCTACGGCTGAAACCTAAATATCCGTTTTTACCCTTCGGGGGAAAAACGGTTCTATTTAGGTGTTCGAGCCTACGCTTGAACCACATTTGAGACGTGTTTATTATCTGCCGGCGCTGACTGACTAGTCTTAATGTCTGAGATCTCAATATGAGACCAGTGCTAAGCGTACTGTGACTTTTTGGTAAAGAAAACGAGACTGCAAGTTAGAACACAAATTTTATTGTAGAAAACTACTAAACTCTTCACAAAGAGGCTTTTAAATGAATGAAACAATTTACATAAACTATGTAGATAACTATAAACAAACTCAAAATAATTTTCTCACAAAATTAACGTAATTGTCTATTTAATAATAAATCATAGTCAGATTATGCAGCTACATCATTGGTGCAAAGTTTTTACTAACAATGTTTGGATCGCAACTAGGGTTAGGTTTGATTTCTTTAAAATAATGTCGAAAGAAAGTATCTCTGGATCGCCAATTTCCTCTTTTTAAAATTTCATCGATATTACACTGATTACCCATCCAGCTGTTAGTCGCAACTACTGCCCAAAAGCTACCTGCTGATCCAGATATACCTGCTTCCTTAAATAATGATTTAATCCATCCTGCAATCACAGTTCGTGAGGCGTTCTTGACTTTTCCTCGTGTAGTAATGAACAGACTTTCATTACATGCCGCGTTACGCCGTATTTTTGAAGTGGAAATGGTTTTCTTAACCCAAAAGATTAGATCCAATCGAACATCTGAATGTGATTCTCCTTTTTTTAACAACCAGCCTGATTGTCTATATGATCCCGAATCAGTTTTAGAGCCAAACTTTGGCCAAAAAATTATTTCATTTCCATTATCTTCAAAATTGCCATTTCCTATTGATAGAAGAGTTAAATCATGGACTCTCCTGCCAGTAGCCAACAGAAGGAGCACACATGTGTGCCTTGATACTGCGAAAAGACTGTTATAATCAAATTGATAAGTCTGTAAAAAGGTCAGTAAGTCTTCTATTGTCCACGAAATAGGCTTTTTAGCTGGAGGGTTTTCTGTGAAGATTCCTTTTAAGACGTGCTTGACTATAGGATGAGAACTGAGCTCGCAAGATCTTACCGGGTTCCCAAAGTTTGCCACAACCGACTTGTGAACTGCTATGGTCCTGGGCGCTAGCTTTATAACTGTATGAAGGTAGCACAGGTATTTAGCTAAATCTTGAGGACTGGGATCATCGATGGAGATGGCCTTTGTTTTAGCCCAATTGCACCATCTTAACCAGATTGGTCTGTAAGTCTTTAGAGACGATTGCCTCCAAGATGACTCCAATAGTTTCACTTCATCTTCGGACCAGTTTGCTATCTGCTTGGACCAGCCCGTACCAACCAAGCCGCCAATTCCAAGTGTTCTACTCCTTGAGGAGCACGATTTGTGCGGAGATCTATTAGGTTCTCCCGAAGGTTCGGAATCAAAAGGGGTGGTTTTTCCTTCATCTGGTCTAGTTCCGGTTTCCAGAAAACTCTGTTCCAATTGGGCGCTATTAGAATATACTGGCCCTCCGACTTTTGTAAGTGACGTAGTATTCGCGGGATCAATGCTGGTGGTGGAAATATCCACCCCAGGTTGTATTTCTACTTCCTGCTGAAAGCATCGCAAAATTGGCTCTCTGTGTCGGTCGCATCTTCGCTGACATACTTTGGAAGAACTGCTGATTCCCTTGAGGCAAACAGATCTATCTCTGGTGTTCCGTACTTCTGAAATATCCAAGACAGGACATTTTTGTTCAAGTGCCATTCTGGCAGAGCCTTCTCCCTCGACAGTCTGTCCGCTATTCCGTTGTATATCCCCGGGATGTATCGGGCTATCAGGTGACAATTCATCCGATCGCATAGTTCTAGAATTTGTGTCGTTGCAGTTAATAACCCTGTCGATCTGGTGCCTCCCTGTTTGTTTATATAAGCCACAGTCGTCCGATTGTCCGACTGTACCATTGTTGTCTTGTGAGAGATTTCGCGCCTCAATATTTGAAGGACTTCGTACACAGTCCACAATTCCTTTAGGTTGCTGTGCCATTTTTTTTGCGAAGGGGTCCTTTTGCCCCACAGGTGACGACTGTTTGCTATGGCACCCCAGCCTCTCTCTGCTGCATCGGTAGTAACGAAGATCGATGGATTTGGATAGTGTATCGGCGACGTCTTGTATATATTTTTTAGCCACCATTTCAGTTGTTCTCGAACAGCGTCTGGAATGGGATATTTCTGAAAGGGCCGAGTTTGTGGTAGAAGGCGAGATGATTTTTGGATCGGACGGCAATGAAGTCGGCCTAAAGGAACTGTGAATGATGCGAAGTTTAATCTTCCCAATATTACTTTGGCATCGTGCCAACTCCATCGGGCTTTCCTCTGGAGCTCCTGTATACTTTTCTGCAACTGTTGGATTTTCGTTGTCGATAAACCCTTCGTATTTCGAATTGTGTTCCAGGTAATGCCCAGATATTCTATGGCCGTCGAAGCCCTGGGTGATGATTTCGCTTGATTGATCTGCCATCCCAGGCTCTTTAAGTATTTTGTAGCAAATGTCATTTGTTGCTCTAGAATTGTTGGGTTTTCGTGCATGAACAGAAAATCGTCCAGGTACACGACTACCCGAAAGCCTTTCTGACGAAGTTGTTGTGCGATCCAGTTCGTAATTGTTGCAAAAGCTGAAGGGGCGCTTGCCAACCCGAAAGGTAGACACGTCATCTCGTATATTTTGCCCTGGTACGAAAGGGACAAGTACCGACGATGATTCTGGCTGATGGGCACGTGAAAATATGCCTGCGAAAGGTCGATTTTCATCATATAGTCCCTTTCCCTCAAGTGTGATGGGATCTGTTGGTGGTTTATCAAGCGAAACTTTGGGGCAAGGACGTAATCGTTGAGTCTTTTTAAATTGAATATCGGACGGTTCCCTCCGTCTGTCTTTTTCCTCAAAAACATTGATGATAGGAAACCTGATTGATGTGAACTGGTTTTTAAAGCTCGAGATTGCAGCATTTTTTCTATTTCTGTTGACATTTCTGCGGATGCCCGTGTTCGATATCTTTGGGCGTTTATTTGAGAAAATTTTGTGATTGGAGGAATGCTCTTGAATGGAATTCTGTAGCCATTTATTATTTTTAAAAGATTTACTGGTGCTCCTTCCCATTGATTTACAAAATTGGCTAGGCACCCTGCAGTGAAGGAGTCATTTTCGACCCGCTCCGTCTTTTTTTCCCTGCTGCTGTTTGGGGGGAAACGGTTTCTGATGGTACCCTTTTCCATCTCCCCCCCTATGCGGTGGATTTCTTTTTGTGTTATGTCGCGAATCGCGAAAGCGGTGGTTATTAGTTTGGGCGCTTTTAGGTTTCGCCGCTTGAGGTATCGTTTTCCTGTTCGTGTATGGTTTTCTTTTATTAGGAAACAATTTGTGTACACCTCCCAGCTCTTTCACCACCTCTGTAAGGGATTTGTCTTCGAATAGGTGCGTCCCCGATGGCGGAATATCATGAAGAATATCCCGGAAAGCTTTATTGGCAGGTTTGTAGACCTCCCGCCTTTGTTTTATAACTTCTGCACGCCGACCACACACGTATTGTAGTAGGGCATCAGAATTCTTTCTAAATTCAGAATTTGCAGCTATGAAATCCCGACCCACAATATTTTTAATGTCTTGGCAGACTCTCCAAGAGGTTTTGAAATATCATCCTCTGCTGGATAAGCCCATTTGTTATGGCTCCTAGGGTCAAATCTGATTTCTCCAAAACCTCTGACGATTTCCAATTTGGAGTTAATTCTACTAAAAGGTTATTTGTTTTAAGCGAAGTAAACACCGGCGTTGCCTGAAACTGCTTTTGAGTATCAGCGTATCTCACGTTACACCAACTACTCTCACCCAACCTCTGGCAGCTCAAACCGTGCTTTATGCCCTGGGGCTCTGCCCGTGCAATTTTAGGCTCTTGTTCTATGGTGGTTGGTGTAAAGTCAAAAGCGGTGATATTTGTACGTTTTTCTTCTCCCAAACTTGCCAGTTCTCTTTGAGCGTCGGCAATTTTTTTCTGTAGATCCGCCTCTTTATCTTCTCGGGTTTCCGACCATTGGAGAGAATGTCCACTTTCTTGGACCTGGTCGTCCTTCTCTTCTTCAGATTGTGTACTGTCCGGAAGGGAGTCGTACGACTTATTGAGATCGTCTTCACACGACTGGTTTATGCTCGGTGCCGCACTCCGCTGCTGGTTTAGTATAACTGTCTTTATGTTCTCATTTTGCTCTGACTGCATGCTAAGCATTTTGTTAAATAGTAACATTTGCTGATTCAGTACAGAAGCGAGTAAATGTTCGCTACTACCTTGTGTTGGTGCGGCTCGGGCTTCTGAACGAATGGGCGAACTTAGGGTATTTGTATAGGAAGAACGTTTTGCCTCGCTATGCACTTCAGCAGAACACTCGATCGTCCGTTTCGTACCCGCAGAAGGTACCCCTGATGTCGGACTAAAGCGCTCCATTTCTCGCGAAGCCTCTCGTCTTTTTGCGAGTTTCGGTTTAAGCTCTCTTACTGTGTTCATAAAGACATCGTAGGATGGGGAGTGTATCTTCTCCATTAAGTTGTGCGGAGCGTAAAGAAGAGCTCTTCCCAGTGGCCACTTTAAGATAGCTGCTCTTATTGCCCTGTATGACCGGTCCGACAAGGATGTTGAGGATGGTTTGAAGGCTCGAGCTAGATCCACTGTGAGGATGGCAAATCTAAGCTTTGCTTCTATTCCCGATGGAACTTGGCTGCTCCCAAACAAATCCTCAAAGGTATAATTGTAGACCTTCCAATCCCTCCAATTACTTGGGAAGTTTTCATCTAACGAAGCAATGATTGCCTGTGATACACTTTCCTCGTCTTCTACGCAAGGTATTGCAGCAAGGGCTCCCATTGAGATTAGTTCCGCCATGGTTCTGGAAGTAAATGTGTTTTGATAAGACAATGGAGAGTGTTGCTTCTTGACGGACAATAGTCGCCGTGCTAAAGAAATAATTACGCCTCAGTTGGCACGACAGTTGTCGTTTTAGTCGGGGCGACGACCTCCCGTTTGATGCAACGGTCGTCTCAGATGAGGCGACGGCTTGAGACAACATGTCGCCCTGAGCTGACACTACTGTCGTCTTGACCGAGGCGACTGTCGTCCCCGCTCTAACGACGCTTGTCGTCTCGAGTTGAGGCAACATGTCGTACCGCCCGCAGCTCGAGTGTGAATCATACTTTTTGGAGTATGTTCTCGAGTCTTATTTTATGACTCGTTCGTCGCTGGGCCTGATGGCGCCGAGCGGTAGGTATCGACGTTGGGCTCGAAAGCGCCGAACGGATAATGCGTTAAAAAAAAAAAAGAACTTACTTTGAGTTGAAAGTTTGTAGTCTTTGCTTGGAGTGAAACGTGTTGACTTCACGAATATCGAAAGCGTACTGAAGAAGATGGCCACCGCGCGCTGCCCGTTTAGTGCGAAACAAGGACAGGTATAGTTGTGACATCACGAATTTACGTAGTCAAAGAGCGAGACAGGAGATATTGTTGACGAATATTGGAACGTTAATCTCAAATGTGGTTCAAGCGTAGGCTCGAACACCTAAATATTCTATTTTTAATTACTTTACACTTACAGTTTGCTTACGACTACAAATAACCTAGGGCGACGAAAGATAATTCAGTCTACCTGGATGATAGGCTTAGGAGACGATCGAGTGACAATTAGCGGGATTTAGTTCTCAATACAAGTCTAGATTTTAGCTTAAGAATCAGCGTGTACTGGTCAGGAAAGCGAAACGAGTACTGGCGCGAAATGTCATGCTAAATTGCTTTAGAGCAAGTCATATGCTCCGACGATTGACGACGTTTACCGAAGGCTCCCGAAGTCGCGTGCGGTTAACTAGCGAACAGTACATTACAATGAATAATTATATTTGTACAGTGTAAATATATATTTATTAGTATTGTTGAAATTGTGAATAGATATTATGTGTGTAATAAATAATATGTAGTTAAATAAAAGTGTAGATATAGTTCTGTAAATATTCGTCGGTTTTTGTTCAAAGACAATGATCGTGTTTCGTGTTTGTTGTCTATGGTTATTTGACATTTGTTTAAACTTGACAGTTCTGTTTAACTGGGAAATAACTTGAGACTTGTGCAGTGTTTACATTAATATATTTTAAGTTTTAAATTAGCTGCTAAATGCCGGTGTAGCGATGACCGCTACAATATCATTTTGATCTAAGAATATGTTAAGGGTATAAATTGCACTTGTAGTTTTCAATGGTAAGTTTCCTTTCAACATATTATATTCATCAGGAAAAGACTCCCGTTGTACAAGTCGCGTCAACATCTGTGTTTAAGCCATGTTGCGACCACATCGACTCAGGATTCTGTAAGAACAGTGGGCCGTTCCACCATAGACTACTATCAATGAGTGAGTCAAGACAGCCCGCGTGAGACTAAGTCCGATGGATTATTTTTAGTACCTACATGCGACCATAAAGCATTACTGTTAAGTTCTTTTATTTCTACTACTCTATCAACGAATGAGGCGACATTCGAAACAACTCATTCACAGCGATCATCTCGTTGTGTGCGTGAGTTACGGATGAATCGCAGTACGTACGCACCTGTACGAAGTATACGGTTATAGGAAGAAAACCTGTCAAAACTAATAACTATATTTTTATTTTGTGTTACGTCACAAACCATAGCAGTTGTCTGTGATTTTAATTCTTGTAGGTCAGTAACGGCTAGTCACGCTGTGAAATTTTACGGTCATGGCGCATCCCGCGTCATGTAATGAGTTCCCACACACAATACATAGAAATACACATTTTTAGTGACGCGTCGCAATGTGCATATGGCGCATGCGCTTATGTGCATACATACTCAGATACCTCGCCAGTTACAATTAAGTTACTCTGTGCTAAAAGCAAGACCGCGCCGGCATTAAAAGCGACTAGTATACCGCGACTAGAGCTATGCGGCGCGGCGCTTTGATCGGCGCACGATTGTATAGAAAAAATATTAATTAATATACAGGGTGACTGGATCTGGACCCGCCATAGCAAATTCGCATAAAGAGGAGGTCATTTACTAATTATTAGACTTTACTTTCCCTAACTAAAGTTTTATAGTTTGGGAGATATTATGACAATTTTTATACTTTATTGAGATTTTTATGAAATTTGACCTTCAAGTATTCATAACTTTTTTTTGCATTAATTTAATGAATTCATTTAGTTATTTAATTTATTTTTTAATTAATTTAGTAGTTTTTTTTTCTTATTTGTTGGTAGTAAAATTGGTGATTAAAATACCTTGGAACTTCCCTCAAATTAAGAAATAAGATAGTACGCTTTTTGAAACAAAAATACTAAAAAAATATCTTTAGGATCAAATTCTACCTGAAATAAAATAAAAATCTGCAGTGTTTCAAGAATTAATTTAAATCTAAGTTAGTTCTCTAGTTCGTCAGCTTTCTTTAAAAAGTTGCCAACTTAAAAGAAAAACAATTCAGTAAAGGTTTCTTGAAGCGAATTGTGCAAAGTATTTTTTACAAAGAATGATGCGTCAAATTGGCAAATATTCAGTAAAAACGACTTGCCCGTGGAATGAAACCTTATATCATAAGCTTCAATTTTTATTATGGGCAGAACACGGTAAACTACCGCAGAAAAAAGATATCACACCTGACATTATAGGACCGCATAGGCGATAACAATGCGTCCATGCAGATACGTAAAATTAAAAAAAAAAACTTTTCTAAGTCCTTAATTGACATCCGCAATCCCCCAAATACGTTGTAACTATACGTATAGAAGATGGAATCCTTATTACAAACAATGATCTGGCGCAATCGAAACATCCTGTAATCTGTGCAGGGTAATTTGGACTGATCAGTTGGAATTTTATCCTGCTGGCCTTATCACTATACCATCCTCAACACTACATTTCAGAGCATTGATATACAGTATACCTTATTTTTTTAATTTATTTTTTATGTCACTAAAATGGGTAATCAAATAAAAAATACAGCAAATTTCTTATCATATTATAGTTGGATTAGATAATAACAAAGCCATAGAGTACAGTTCAAACAAATATAAGTTTGCTAAAAGATGACAATACTACGATACGTTTGAAGTGAAAAATGTCAAAAATATTTGGAGGCGACTGTAAGTATGTTATGGCTGAAGATGAGCTTGAAAATACAGATGGTCGCAGTACCTAAGTTATGGCATCCCAACCAAACGGGTTAGGTTAGGTCACAATTGTGAGCGAAGCTAGCAGTGCCGCAACAGTGACTGCCGGCGCTACATCCAAGTTGAGCGAAGCTAGCAGTGCCGCAACAGCGACTGCCGGCGCTACATCCAAGTTGAGCGAAGCTAGCAGTGCCGCAACAGCGACTGCCGGCGCTACATCCAAGTTGAGCGAAGCTAGCAGTGCCGCAACAGCGACTGCCGGCGCTACATCCAAGTTGAGCGAAGCTAGCAGTGCCGCAACAGCGACTGCCGGCGCTACATCCAAGTTGGTTGCATTAACTAGTCAGTAATAATCGTAATTTTCAAGTAGCCATGAACATACTTCATTTTAAAGTAACAGGTTGCGGCTAGAATTAAGTTTTGTCGCAGATTAGTATCTCAAGTTTATTTTCACACCTATCTTTAGTTGTAACATAGTACATATAACCGTTTTTTATCCCAAAAAAAATAACAAATCAATGTTGAACTGTGGTTGCTCTTTCTTTTAGTTATTCTTTATTTGAACCACTTTTACCTCCATATCAACCCTGCCGCCACCTATGACCTCAGTCACACCATTTAAATTAACTGACACGTTGCAGTAGATACGGCCTTTAGTGAACGGAAAGCCTTTCGGCACATATGGGACCGTCATATTACACAAATGATATTCAGCCTGAAAAAATAAAAAAAACACTAGTTATTATTCATACTAGTCTCATATAAAAGCCTTACATAATGGAGGGTTAGCTTGTTGTCATTAAAAGTCATCCTGACATTGAAAGCATACCCGAGCCGGACACAAACAGAATATAGCTATGTGTAAGTGTATTGATATATTATGGCATCAATCGCATTATCCTTCCTATACCGCGCGTTGTTCTGCGAGACCAATAAAACACTCTTACATAATTTTTTTTTTTTAATACTTTATGTTTTTTTTTAATGCCATCTTGCAGTTGAACCTATGAGGCTGTTAACCGGACTATCCTGGGGTGCCGCGAGTTTAAGGCCTCCAGCCAGGTGCAAACAACTTATAAACTAAGTGACAGTGCGCTAAGGGCACCTCCTTTGTGGTACGAGCCTCGGCTTAGGGCGTCGCTGCGAGAGGGCAGCAAAGGGACAGGCTGGATCTGACTGAGATCTTATTTAGGGGCTGATTTAAAACTACTGGCTCAGTATTGCGGGCTGCCTCGAGCAAAGGTCGGGGGAATGAATGATGGCATTTTGTCCTTCCTATTAGCTGCATGATTCGTTGCTACAATCATTACAGGACGAAAAGTGTGTGTGTGAATAGCACAAATGGCCGTAATAGCCAAATATTCGTCTTTGAGACCGAAGATAGTTTAGGTGTTTCAAAATTGGTCTTCTGTTATTGTGTACTGAATCTTAAATTTATTATGAAACTTATGTACAAAAGCATTTGTGTTTATTATGGTTCTTATGGTATCTTTAAGATTTGTAAGTTTGTTAGAAGGATAAAACGTGTTGGCTAACATTATCATTATCACTTAAAACGGGATATAAATGTCCCATTTTTACTGTCGGAAAATCAAACAAATAGAAAAAACTAAAGTTTTTGCAAGTTGCAAAAAAATCACTTTTTAAAAAGTGTTTTTTTTCCGTGATCATGGCGCTTGCAATAGCGCCGAAATATTGGGAACTTTAGTGTTAAGAGGGCCCTTCCCGGCCCGTCTATCGTCAACGCGAGCATGGTCCCCGGTCCCATGGTCTTACCCCGCCCCGATCCCGCACAACTCGTCTCCCACGCACCTCATACCGCCTAACGCGATGACATTGAACGAAAAATAGTGTTCGAAAATTTCTTAAACTTGTTCCAGGAAATATGTGTTTTGAATAAGTCTTACAAGTGTGTGAAATAAATATTGGTAATTAAGAATTTCCATTACATGTGCTAGGTTTCTATCGAGATATTTTCTTTATTTTCGCAGTTTATGAGTACATTATGAACGGCAAAGTTCAGGTAAAATTTGTGCAAAACAGCAATTTTTGGAGGCTTATAGAAACCTAGATATAGTGTGCAAAATACCTATTAGTTCAAAGATAGACGTGTAACAACGCCATAATCACGTACTCGCATACTTTTCATACAAACACTCGTGAGCGTTTGTATGAAAAGTATGACGGGTTGGCCGCTCTTAATGATTAAGTGGCCATGTCAATTTAAAAACTTATTGATCTTTGCTAACATTTGACAACCTCTTACAAAAATCTAACAATTATTCAAAGCCTACAGTAAAAGACTATTACTCAGTAAATCAGTCTGTGTTACACTGATTATTTCAGTGTTACACTACATAGTATAAAACAAGTCGCTTCCCGCTGTCTGTCTGTCCCTATGTATGCTTAGATCTTTAAAACTACTTATCGGATATTGATGCGATTTTTTTAATAGATAGAGTGATTCAAGAGGAAGGTTTATATGTATGACATTGCACTTGTGGGAAGCCGGGGCGGATCGCTTGTTGTCGATATATTATCATTTTTACGATACTTACGAAGTATCATACCTATATTCCCAAAGAACATAATACGGGGGATATTATATTCTCTAACGAATGGTGTATTAAATACGTGGTAATACGTTGGATGTTTGTTCGCCGGAGGCACTTCCACGGTTCCACCCTTTATAATGAAAGGTAACAGTATGCTCTTTAATTTAACACTATTTTGGTTAATGTCCACCACTCTTCATTAAGCGGGTCCGATATCAATGATCTTCAATATTTCGATTAGTAAGGACCAAACTCGGCTACAACCGCTGACATAATACTGTCGCTCTGCAGTACGTTATGCTACCGATACTTGTCGAAATGCTCAAATACTAGACTTACCGGAGGATAAGGGCAGAGACCTCCTAATGCTTTTTGCATTGGTACTCCCAGAAAAGTGTCATACTCTATCATGTCGCAAAATTTAAAATGTAGCTGAATGAAACTGGGCTGATATCTGTTTGATAGAAACTGGTAGAAGTGGAAATCCAGCTGTAACATAAATAATAATACCCTTTTTTAGTTATTATTCTTTATCATTAACACTAGAAACAGGATATTTACCATGTTTACTGTTCATTTTGAGTTCCCGATATTTCGGCGCTGTTGCAAGCACCACGAATACGGATAAACCGAAGTTATTGCGGGTGGGTGTTTAAGAGCAGACAAATCAGTCTGCCCTCTTTCTTGTTCTTTTTTTGTACTCAGTACCGCTACCACTGTCACTCGCAACTCGATTCTGTTCCCGACACACGAAACTCACTATGTCCGCTCGCGAACTGTTTTCGTTTTGCACTTTTTTTTTACAAAGCTGAACCACTGGATTTCCACATGGTAAATATCAGGTTTCTAGTGTTAATGATAGTGTTAGTGACCATGACAGTTTAAAAACTTATTATTATTTTTTACTAATCTTTTCCCTCCTTTTTTATTTTTTTTGTTCATTTTTTACCCAGTAATATTTGTCATTACTCTGTCAGATGATTCAACACTAGTGTGCGCCCGTGGTCTCACTTGCCGTTTCTCTTTCTGTTTGGTGTCTTAGGGTTATCGCCTGATGTTAAATAGCCGATACGTTCTTCAAAAATTGGTGTGGAAATGAAAATTATTATTTTTTTATTCGAGTGGTAGTCCCAGAGATAAGCGCGTTCAGACTAAAAAACTCTTCCACTTATTTATCATCTTAATATAGGTACAGACTGATTGGTAAGACGCGGGCAATACTTTAAGAAAGTGTAGTTTTCATAAATATAAGCGACTATTAATAAGGGACGACTATTAATATGAAAAAAACGAGTTTTTTCCTGAACGCCGCTTCCCATAATGTCGCTTTCCGTTTTACTTCGATGAAGCGAGGAGCGACATACTGGGAAGTATGTCGCTCCTCGCTTCACAGTGGTTCCCGGCACGCCGCGCCGCATTTATGGTCAGAATTGGTACAGTGCAGAGCAGAATTTTCAGTTTATTTTCTGGTCTTAGAGAAAAAATACTGCAATAAATGTCACGCTATATTTTTGTATCGGACCACCAGAGCGTTAGTCGGGTCCCAACTTGTGTGTGGATAGACGGTGCTTATGCAAGTTTGAACATGCTCCTTCAGCGGTTTCTCACATATTTTGAAGCTATGCGACCATAAACATATGGAGCAGGTGATATTTATTTTCGCGATATCAGGGTTGGTGTTATGCACCAACCCTGAAAATGAAAATGAACAACTTTACTATGGTAAAGTTGTTCATTTTCATGAGTACTACACGAACTTACAGTATCGCTCAAGTTTAAAGACTAAACTAGAAGGTACTAGTTACGGAGATATTGGGGGTCAAAGTTCCAAATTGTTCACAAGCATTTTTTAATTCAAGTTTTTAATGTTATAACTTTACCTTAAATACCTCTACGACCCCCGTACTATTCAAGGCGTCCATCAGCACAATTTTGAGTGCGTCAAATTGAGTCCTAGTTGATTTTTCACCCCAAAATAATGACGTTTCAGTGCAGGAGTTGTAGAGGTATTTAATAATTCGTTTCCAATCTATACTCACCAGTAAGCTATTGTTTATAGTGCCAAGTGTATGCACGTGCAAATCCAAATAGTGCCTAGGATCTTGTCGGCTATAACGCCTAATTTTCACAGTAAAGTTTTTGCAGTATCTCTTGTCAAACCAGTCTAACACTGGATGCTCAATATCCAAGAAAGTCATCTACGGCAGAAATTAAAAGTTCACTCATCAAACATAATGATGTATTTCCTGCACATTTACCTCGGCCATATGCATATAGCTAATGATCATTGTCTGAGATTTAGATCGGTTCTTCGCAAGTCGCATCTTAAAGCTAGCATTAATTTACACTTCTACATTTGAGATCAGCTTACATAAAAGGTTTACTAATAGTATCTCGAGGAATATGAGAACTGTTCTTCATCATTACTTCCTGACTATACCTAAAAAGTACCTGTGATTTATTTTTGAAAGTTTTGTGTTGCATTTTACTTCATTGAGACATCCTACTCAACTTACATTAAATTCGTGGTCTCTTCTGTTATTGACGTTTTTAGTTTCAATAAAATGTCACTTCGTCTACTTCGTCACATCAACTGTTACTTCTTGAACTGCTTTGCGGCCCGATCACTTAAATAGGGCCTACCTTTACCTAGCGTATATCCACAGGAACATTTCTCGTGGGATGTTTCGTACTCAAACTTAAATGCCGACGACGTGAAGCCTAATTTTAATCAACTTTAATTTTGGAAGTCAGTGGCAAAAAACGTAACACAACCATAGATAACTTGTAGACACAACACGACTTTTAAAACTAAAGTTATCATGCACGTAGAGGTTTTTTTTTCAAGTCGGGTTTTATTTTATGTGATGCAAGGCCCCTACTATCGATTGACACTTAGTTATGTAAAACATACAAAAGTATTATTAAAAATAGTTACTTACAGTCTTAGAATAACACTGATTAATTTGGTAATGAAAATAATAAACCAAACCAAAGAAAATAATTATAAAATTCATTATAAGATCGGTAGTTGCACGGTTCTGCATTCACGAATGAACATTTATAGTCAGTCTGGTTATGATCAACGATTACAATTGTAATATAATGCCCCTTTTTAAACATTTTTTTTTTAAACTAGATTGGTTCCAATTTCAATTATTACAAATTACTGTCTGTGTATGTGCAACAAAAATAAATGATAATGAATATTTGAAACATCGAGACTTTTCCCGATTATTTTTTTCTAGAGGTAACCATGTTTAAAGGTTTGTCACTGGTCAGCAGCGGCTTACGCTGTTAAACTGCTTGGCAGGATAACAGCGCATATACAGCCTAAAATACAGGAGGCTTGTGGTGTTTAGATTATAACTAGCGACCCGCCCCGGCTTCGCACTTAGCACTTATCTGTACTTCTGATGGAATCCATCCATCAGAAGTACGAGTACTTCATGTGACAAATTCTTAGCATATTATATCATCCAGGACTTGAATGAGGCTAACGACTAGCTACTGTACTTGTCGGACTAAAGCTGAGTCATTAACTCGAGCAGAGGAAGAAGAAGCAGATGTTAACATCAGGCTATAACCGGGCAGAAACTCGGACTCCATGGCTGCTATTGAGAAATTCCTACAATAACACTTTGCCCGACCCGGGAATCAAACCCAGGACCTCAATCTCAGCAGTCGCGCTTGCGACCACTAGACCAACGAGGCAGTCCAAGAATCTACAGTTTTAGTTAAAGATATTTCTTGATCTAAGTACAAATTAACCAATACGTACTGACTAATTCACCACACTTACGTACTTCAAGAAAACATTAAAATACAATGGACTGACAATAATTTGGCAAGGTATTTTTTTATTTTTAAAGACACTTCAGCTGTGAATGATGAGGCCAGATTTCTGAGCGCGACGGAGAACATGCTGACTGTGTTTAACGAAACGGTACTCATAAAGAATAGCTCTCTCGTGGCCAGATCCCAGAGTGAGATGCAGCGGTTATTAGAACCTGGTATAACAAGAAGATTGTTCACCGAAGGTATAGGTATATCATGGGTGGCTAAAGCAAGCAGTGCTAACACTAATACCATATTAGTGTAACCAGTAGTTACAGCTATCAAGCTGGTTGCTCATTAAGCTTGAAACAGTTCGCCGGAGTCTTCTACGCTTGGAATTTGTCTGCGTGATTTCCTGTTTAGTTTTCTTGATTGAAATCATAATCAAGCGTGAAAAAGGGTTCCCATTTGTGAATTCAAAAATTACGATATAATATTTTGTAAATCAATGAAGAATATTGAAGAAGTTGTGTTACTGTTACGTTCTTTTTAGAAATCATTAACACAGTTTTTAGAGGCTTTTTAAAGTTTAAAACACTACTGTACAGTTATGCACAATCTCGCTTGTGACCTGAATAATGCTAGAACAATAATTGTTAATTCATTCCTACAATTACGTTTTTTTTTTCTTATCTATAATGTAGTGCTTTGCATCACATTGTTTTATTGATTATTGAAAATTTTGTTCAAGTTCAATCTGTTCGTTTGTTCAACATAACTTTTTTTCGAATTACCTCTCTAAGCTTAAGCATATAAAACAACAAAACATAATGGCTTGATGGCCCAGAGCTTAAGGCCTCGCCTCTCGTGCATGAGGTTGTGGGATCAAATCCGGGCAAGTACCAATGTGACTTTTTCAATTCATATGTACTTTCTAAGTTTATCTTGGACATCACAAACATCGGTGAAGGAAAACAACGTGAGGAAACCTGGACTTGTAAAAAGTCTAAAATCGCCAACCCGTCTTGAGCAAGCGTGGTGATCAATGCTCGTGCCTTCTCTGTTGAGAACAGGCCTTTGCCCAGCAGTGGGACAGTAAAAGGCTGGTATTATTATTATATAAAATAACTATTGTTCTATTTACTTTATTTGTATGCAGTAAGTTTTTTTTTTAAATCTATACGATGTATGAGAATCGGGTAGAAAGATCCTCACCCTCCATTAAAAAGAGAGGATCTTCCGGCTCTTTTTGTTGTTGAGTCTGGTGGCCTACTAACTAATGATAGTGTCCGGGATTTTAATGTTTGGAACAGGTGCTTACCCTCTAGTTGTTTTTTTTTTGGAATACTTATATACTTTGATTACCATTGTTTTATACAAATTGGAATCATTATTTCATTTCAGAATTCTGGACACTGGTGATATCAATCAATTAGTTCAGCCAATCGCAGTCCACTGCTGGACATAAGCCTCTCTCAAGCTGCGCCACAACACCCTGTCCTTTGTCTTCCAATTCAATCCCTCTCAGCCACGTTGTTCAGGTCGTACATCAATATATAGGGGGGTGTTCGACGCAACGTTCGCGATTTCTACTCCAACATTCATCTCCTCTCCGGATGTGTGATGTAACTTTGAATGAGAAATAAATTCTCGACATCAGATGCAGCAAGAGATCGGATGTAAGAAACTTGTAAATTTTCGGGAAACTAGGAATAATATTGATAAACATTTTTCTTGCTATTTTTTAAACTAAAAGTATTGAAACAAGTATTATTTGTTTTTTGGTATATGACATGAAAGCTCTATAAAACGACAAATCAAGCACTAGCAATATGCCTGCTACAACAATGCCCAACATAGGGGCAATCTAGTTGCTGAGCAACCATCGCCAGGACAGTGTTGGAGCTAGCCCGCACCCTGCGCACCAAGGACGCGCACCGCTTGCGCATGGTGGCGTGGAAACAGTCGGTGCGCGCTTCCGCAAACATGCCCGAGGCACTGCAGAAGCGGGGCAGCCCCAACACTGCCCTGAACGCGTAGTTGTATTGGACACGGAGGGCACTGTAGGCAGCTTGTGAGTAAATGCCCATAGGCTGCACGTGTATAAGGAGGTGCAGAAAGCTTTGAAAAGTGTGACTTTTACCTTTTTTTTTTATTTGAACAACGTGCAAACCTACGGGCTATCATATTTGCTCTCTTAGACAGTGCCCTCCGCTCCCGCTCAATGTCGACATGGTCTTTCAGATCGGCTGTTACACAGTGCCCCATGTATTTAAATTGGTCCACCCGTTCTAACGGTACACCATTCAAGCGAATAGGGGGTACTTGCTGTGGGCATTTGGCGCCTCCCTGAAACACCATGAATTGACTTTTCGCGACATTATACTGACCATGACTGCCCACGTACTCTTCACAAATTTTCAGTAGCTTGCGTAATCCACAAACCGACGCGCTCAGCAACACCATGTCATCTGCGTAACACAGATTGTTTACACATACGTCATCAACATGGCAGCCCACATGCTGACTACTGAGCGCGCCGATGAGTGCATCCATGTAGAGATTGAAAAGTGTGGGTGAAGTTAACCCACCTTGTCTCACCCCACATTCGAGCCTGTATGGCTCCGATAATGCACCCGTCCATCTGACATTGTTAACCTGGTGTTCGTACCAATACTTGAAGATGCTAACAAGTTCATGCGGCATGTTTAAGCCGTCAAGTTTTTGCCACAACACATCATACGAAACCAGGTCAAAGGCCTTGGACAGGTCGAGGAAGTACGCGTTCACTGGCGTTTTACGATCCGTGTTGTATCTGACGGTATGCTTGAGACGCAGTATTGCACTATCTGTAGATAATTTAGGTCTAAACCCAAACTGATTACTGTGCAGTGACACGAGTTTATTTAACCGTGTATCAAGCAAATCGTCAAACACAGAGGCTTTATTATCTGTTTGCAGATCAGAAGCAAGAGACGATTTCATTCGTACAAAGATAAAAAGCCAGGCAAGACACACCACTTTTCGAAACGAAATTTCAGTATTTTCGTCAAAAAATAGTGCTGGAACTTCCGATTTGGGACATAAAAACTTTTTTTGTATTTCGACAATCACTAATGTCAAAAGTTAATCAGACAAACATTAGTGAATGTCAAAATACACCAAACAATTCTTGAATCTAAATAAGAAGTGGTTACAAATCAACACTCTTTAAAGTAAAATTTACAGAATACATGAAACATTTTATATGTTATAAAAAATATCGTAAAATACTTCAACAATGGAATCTTTTGTAACATTCACATTAAATCAATAAGTCGTTTAATCTCGATATCGATACTGCACTAAAATTTGATTTAAAATGTTTGCTACTGTTGGGAATATTTTATTACTTTTGAGTACGTTGTTTTTTATTTTTGTGTATTTTTTTACGTTTTTGTTAAAGGCAATCTACAGCTAATTTATATGGTTAAAGTGGTAACAGCCCCGACTTTTACGTCGAGTCGTAGGTTGTGAGGCATCATGGGCATCACCACTGCTCTTAAAACGGTGAAGGAAAACATCGTGAGAAAACCGGCAAGTCTTGGAACCAAAAAATTCAAAGACATTATTGTAACCGCCTCTCACAGCGAGGAGGCCTTTGACCCAGCTGTGGGAACATTATAGACATGTATGTTAGATATCGACGAATGCTCGACAAGCTTAGTGTATACCGTAGTGTGATCCCTCAATGTAGCCCATGAAATAGAAAATTTCTGGGCTGGAAATCGTCGTTCTCATATAAGGCTGTAATGGGTCTTGACCCATAACGAAGCCGAAAAGCACTTGTTCTCCCCGGATTGCGATATTTTTTTTTTGTTCTAGACCATACCTAGGAACCTTCTAGATACGGAGATATTGGGGGTCAAAGTCCCAACTTTTTCACAAGTTTTTTTTTAAATACGTGTTTTTAATGTCAGGATTTTTAATTTAAACACCTCCACAACCCCCATACTATTCAATCCATCCAAAAGCACAATGTTTTGAGTGCGTTACACTGTGTCCTAACGTAAAACGTGATATTTCACCCCAAAAAAAAATTTCGTTTCCCAGCAATAATTATTGTGTTTGATGTACATGATGCTTGGTTGACGGCTTCGTGAAGGGTCCTGTGACAGCCTGTATAGTAAACTTATTCCATGGGAGTGATTTATGAGACGACGACTAATTTAGAAGTATGTAAGAAGTAGATGTGATGCGCTAGCCCCAAAAAAAGAAAAAAAAAATGATATAAGGCTCGGAGAATGATGAGTGTTATTTCCAGCGAGGGCTATTTTACATCCATATAGTAAATAAGGACAAATTAATCAATCAAGTAAACATTTGACAGATAATGGCGATGACATTTTCAGAATGCACAGCCACAAACAGTTAGAGTGCGCCATTGTTTTCTAGTCGCATGGCTATAGTCGGAGTAAACGCCGCCATTTTGTTTTCTCATTAAAATTTTCTCAGACAGTATAAGTGTGCAGTTCAAGATGGCGCTGCTTGTCAAGCAAAAATGCAACGATATGTCAAACTTGGTATTTTTATTTTAGGCGGTATGTTTTACCGCCTGCACAGATAAAGTTGGTTGAGTGAGGGCTATCGTTTTTGAACTCACCAGACGGCACCACTGTCGATTAAGGTCCTGTCAATAGTTCTATTTTATACTTTAAAGTACCAATAACTTCATAAAAACTTTATTTAATTACATAAACAACATAGTGTAAACTTCAGGTTCATATATCTACAATATTCTCCCTAAAATTAGCAAGCATGAAACATTTAAAAATCATTTTACCTCCAAGTACTGACAATTTTGATTCTAAGTTGCTACTTAGAATCTTCAAGTCACAATTAATCAGGAATGGCTCAATCTAGACCACAATCCTGAATATTTGTAAAAATACGTGTTAAAACAGCACGCAACTCGCGAACAATCTATGAAATCTGATATTTCGGTGCCCCCGCGCTATACTAGCGCCTCTAGCGGCGAATTCATACGCGATAGCCCCATTGTACCAACAGCACACACCTAAAAATGTCACTATAGCACGTCATTTTTAACACGCATGGTTGGCAGTGGCTGAGCGACTGGCTGTTGCGTTGCGTTACGCGGGTTCAATTCCCGCACGAAAAAAATATTTATAAAGGGTGAAACAAGACCCTTAACGAAACCGAAATAACCTTCTATTTACGGAGATATTGGGGGTTAGAGTTCAAACTTCTTCACATTTTTTTTAAATACATGTTTTTAATGTACGGTTTTTACTTTAAACACCTGCACAACCCCTGTACTACTCAATCCATCCATAAGCACAATGTTTTGAGTGCGTTACATTAAGTCCTACCGTAAAACGTGATTTTTCACCCCAAAAAAAGGTTGTTTGCCAGCAATAATATTTGCGTAAATTATCTTGGTTTGATGTACATATTGCTTGGTTGACAAATTCGTTAAGGGTATTGTTACATCCTGTATAGCTTTCAGGTACTTTTTCCGGGTTGTTTATGTATGTGAGTTTAAATGTTTGTAAACGCAACCCCAATACAGGAGAAATAACTAGTGTGGGGTAGCGATTTCTTTCAAAATAGAACAATTTTATTTCTAATTCGGCCATGCTGTACACACGGCGGCACGTCAAGCTATACATATTCGGTATAACATGGCCTCGCTTTGTATCAATTTCCCGTACAACGAGACAAACTGGTCTGTATAGCTTGATTGGTCGTCGTCCTTACTCTAATAACCAAACTTCTTCACAGTTTGCCTACAAATCAATCGATCAGAAGCAGGGGTGCCCATTGACATTGTGACGAAGAAGTCTGCCAAACTTCCCGGCCATATCTACTACTTCCCTTATTTCCCTGATAAGAAGCCTTTGATAAGCAGAATGCAAGTGTTACGCCAAACCAATAGGAATTTTGAAAGGAATGATTTCACTTCGAACGAATATTTCAAGCAAGGAGAAAAACCGCCGCTCGTTTTAGTTATAAGAACTTAGATAGATAGATGGATTACTCTATATTATGTTCACTATTCAAATTATAGGTTATTACCGATTACAACCGAACATGAGGGAAATATTATACAGGGTGGCGATAGTCACCTGCATCCAGCAAGAACGTGATTCTACCCGTCATTATAAACAACTTATGCTATCAAGCTTTTAAAAAAATCGTAAAAAAAATACACTTTTAATCCATACATCGAAATAGTCGTAGAATTCGACAATTTTTTTCACTAAATTGCCATCGTCGTGTAGAATCTCTCATAAAGGAGTAGTTCTGTCTCGGCCTCTCGTGAAGGGTAGGGGACTGTCGTATAGATTTTTGCCATTCTAATATTATCAGCTTAACTTGAATAAATTACTGTTTGTTTTAATTGAAGATTTGCTAATCAAGTGTTACTGGTATCGTTAATGGGGCATTTACATATCTATGTAAACGTATATTCAATAAATAACGCAACTTACCGAAGGATATGGACAGCAACGGCCTCCGACTGCATTTCGCATTGTTTGACCAAACAATGTGTCAGAATTAACATGTCGCAAAATTTAAAATACATCTCCACGCAAACGGGCTTGTATCTGTTTGTTGGCAACTGGTAGAAGTAGAAATCCGCCTGAAACACAGATAACATTATTTTATTCTGATTTTATTCATGGCCCCGGGCAGCGCAGATGCAGGGGCGGTAAGCTGGCTACAGGAAAGGCATCATTAGGATATGGTCATCAGAAAACTGATGTTGCCATTCTGGAATATGTTGTAAACACATGGACAACCAAGCAGTGGTGTATTTACCTTACTATACGCCACGGTCCATGGTCCGGGGCGGCAGACTGCAAGGGGAGGCGCGAACTGCCCTGTAAACAAGCCCCATATATATTCTGGTTTGCCACGCCGTATTGCCGGGGCGGCAATTTTTTTTTCGGCCTTAACGAAGCCGAAAGCTACTTGCTGTCCCAGTAATTGCATTTTTTTTGTGGTGGATCATTCCTGGAAACTTCCTGGTTACAGAAATATAGAAGGCCAAGTTTTCAACGTGTTTCTATGTCTAAATTTATCATTTCTCTATCAGATAAATATAAATTTGCTAGTTTTATTCTGAATGGCAAACCATCTGACCGACAGAGTACCTGTACGTATTCATCGACTTGGTCATCACCTTACTTTATAAAGCGACACGGAGCTACCTTTACTTCTACAACATGATGGTTTTAATGACAACATAATATGTTAACATTAAAACCATCACGATTATGAAAGTATACTCTGTTTTTCACTTTCCTTTAATTTAGCAAGTCACCAATAATTAAACAAACATATTCCAAAGCTAGTCACTAAGCAAAAATACAACATTAGAAATTAATCGCCTCTTTTTTGAATAGTCACTTTTTTTGTATTCTTAAGTAAAAAATAGACACAAAATCAATTAATATGCCAATAATATTAAATGGATTTCGGAAAATAAGTGACACCTTTTTTTAAATGGCTAATTAACAAAGGATCTAATTAGTTATACTGACAGGTTTAGTATCCAATCCATAAAACAATTTCTACCCTACGGTTAAGAGGGCCCTTCTCGGTGCGTCTAGCGAGCATGGTCAAAAAAATCAAATCAAAATAGTTTATTTCTGTAACTTTCTTGTACAATATTATTCTGTGGCTAGAACCTCCCAGGAAGCATGTAGTAATGCTTGTGTTGGGTGGTTCTGCTCCTCCCTCGGATCAACATATTTTTAGGTAGTTATATAACTAAACTATTTTAAGTAATTACAAACAAGTAAGTACACAATGAATGAAAAGTTAGAGATACTGGTATGACTTCTCTTTATGAGTGTGAGTGCATGCATGTGTGGTGTGTGTGTGTGTGTGTGTGGTGTGTGTGTGTGTGTGTTGAGTGTCTGTGCGTGTGTGTGTGAGGGTATGTGTGTGTGTGTGTGCCTTTATGATAGTTAGAACATACTATTTCTCATATAGCCTGTGTGAATTTGACTCCTAATTAGGAGACTTCTAGCCCTACGATGTAATATCTTGGGATCGGGACGTACCGCTAGAAGTCACGAATATTGTCTAGAGTTCGTATTTAAATAAATAATAAGTTCTCTATATCACAGTACCCAAGCCGCTCAAGCTCGTGAACGATTGTTTTCGACAAGCTTGTTGTTTCATCCAGAGCCACAGCGGCGATTTTCTTTCAACTCTCCCGTCTTACCCCGCCCCGATCCCGCACAACTCGTCTTCCGTGCACCTCATACCATCTAACGCGATGACATTGAACGAAAAATAGTGTTCGAAAATTTCTTAAACTTGGTCCAGGAAATACGAGTTTTAAATAGGTCTTACAAGTGTGTGAAATAAATATTTGTCATTATGAATCTCCATTACATGTGCAAGGTTTCTATCATGTTTTCTTTACTTTTCCAGTTTATGAGTACATTATGAACGGCCAAAGTTCAGGTGTCCAAAACAGCCATTTTTGGAGGGTTATACTGAATTTGTTTCTACAATTTTTTTTATTTTTTTCTCCCATAGAAACCAAGATATAGTGCACAAAATACCTGTCTTCTTATCCGGTACGCTCTTGACAGAGCGGTCGTGATCGTTAAGTACTCGTAGCAGTATTGGAAGGGGCAGATGTGATACACTTCACGATATTTCGCCACTGCTGCCTGCTAGAGGTCATCACAAAATACCTATTAGTTCAAAAAAATCAAAGATAGGTGTGTAACAACTGCATAATCACGTACGAGTGTTTGTATGAAAAGTTTGACGGGTTGGCCGCTCTTAATAACAAAAATTACGTCTTATAACGCTTATCCTAAAGTAATATAATCAACAAAATGAAAAATGGCCAATTCTCCAATTACATTTTTGGCGTTTACTGAAAAACAAGAATTTTGGATTAAGTCAGTACAATTCTAAAGGTGCGATATGATGCCTTCCTAACGAAAAGTTGTCATGTACTTTTACTACGTCATAATTAGCCTATAATGTACCCATTGCTAGGTCACAAGCCAACACACTGGCCCAGCGTGTGTTGCTAGATGTTACATGTCTTCAAATTTTTGATTCTTGTAGGACATGCCGGTTTCCTCACCCCTTTTTCTTTCACCATTTAAAAGCTGTGGTGGTCGTGGTGGTTGGGTTAAAACCCATAACCTAAATTAAAGAAGGTGGAATGGTAACCCAGACTGGGTTACCATTCCACCTTCCACATAAACAACTTACCGTAATATTATTGTCCGCAGTGACAAGGGAATGTATGTACAACTCTACATAGTACTTGGGATCCTGTCGACCTTTGGGTCGTCGTTTACCTACTGAGCATAGTGAAGTTTTTCAAAACTTTCACATCATACCAGTTTACCATTGGGTGCTCAGAAGTAGTACTGAAGTAGGGTGGGTATCTACGACAGAAATAATAAAACAAGTAGAAAAAGTAACGAAGTTATGATCAACACATTTTCATTCATGCTCGGGGCATTGCAGAATTGTCAAAACGTACTCACTCTCTCAGAACAGATAATGCAAATAAAAAAGCAAACCAATGAAAAAGTATTTTAAAAACATTTTTTATTTTCAATAGTTGTCAGGTTGGGATGGGAACTGAACTATCTCAGCAAATAATACCTTCCACTATCACCTGGAACCTACATGAACTTTTTACGTTTAATTGACAGGAAATAATAAATTACGCTTTCATAAGTTTCATAGTAATAAGAAGGTATTTAGAATTATGTAATCATGATCAATGGACTACTGTAGGTACCCAGTAAAGGTTCTCGTTTAAGATAACATACCTGCCATACCTGCACCTACTTTCATAGCAAATAAAGTTCTGATTCTAATTCTGAGCATAAATGCTCTGTACGTTTGTCTAGGGGTCAAGGTTAATCATATTAGGCAGTTCCGTAGACAAATTCAAAAACTTAACAAACTAAGAGGAAACTCTGAGGGTATCATTGTTTATTTAATTATCATCATCTTTCTGCTCATATCCAATTCGACTTGGGGTCGGCGCAACACGTTTTCTTCTACCATTCTCCCGTGGAAGACGCAACATTAACTCGTTTTTCTTTTGTTATTCCCCAAAAAATCCATCCATCTTTTGTAAGTTCATATAACTTGTAACGGTTTGTGAAGTATTTATTAGTCCGCACAGTTATTTTGATCAACATACAGCCTTATGAGGCTGATACTGTGAGAATTAATTGGGGCCAATCATTGAGAGGGATTTTACAAAAAGAATGCAAGGCTTCCGTTGAAATTGTATGTTATTCGGTCGTTACTTGAAATAACAATTACTTGTTAACAATAGTTCGATTTGTCAACTACAATAATAATAAAGCGAATTTTAGATAACTCAATCATATCATTTGTAAAATCATTCTCAAGCTGCATGTTTAGGCAAAAACACACGGAGCACCGGCACCTCAAATTTTTAGATTCTATTGGTGGCCGGGGGCCACGTGGTGGCCCCCGGCCACCGTAGGCGCAGGCCTGTGGATGGTGAGCTATGGGCAAGCTTGCCGTCCATCCGTCTTATGACGATAGGCCGTGTCGACGGCGCGTTCGTGTTCCACGCGCGCCTCAGAGAGATGTCAGCAAACGGGAGGGGGTCCGAAAGGTCCGATGCCTGCCAGGGTTGCGGGACTGTTCGAAAGAGATACCGCGGCCCTGGAACACAAAGGGAAAAAAAAGGAACATGGATGGGTTTTAGTCAGTACAAGTCTGACACTCCCTTCCGCTCAGCCTAGAGTGGGAGGGGTCATTTGATGATTTCCCATCCGTAAAAAAGGGGTCGCTCTTTCCCTTATTTGATGTTTACAATATTGAGATTTTATAAAACTAAATTGAAGAACAAAGAGAAACAAAATAATTAGCAGCTCTGTGCAGTTTGTAATTTTATGTGTGATTATAGTAATGTGTGATGGTTGATTTGTGTGTGTATGTTTGTGTGAGCGTGTGTGTTGGTGTGTGTGTATTTACGTATTTGCTGATAGTGCCATTATAATCGAAAATGATAAAGAAGTTAAGTATTCATGTAGGTCTGTTTATAATATTCTCTGCTTCTTCATATGTTAGAGTTTTTAACCGCTCGGTTATCGCCTTTTTGCATTGATGCAAGACCTCGTGTTTCGCGTTAATTTTGTTGTATATGTAGGCTGCTTGGCATACATACTGACGCCTTGCGAAAGCCGTTCGTACCCCTGGGGAGTAAGCCACAATATCTTTTCGTCTCCTAGTCTGTCTTTCTGGGTTAACTGGAATATATTTGTGTAATTATAGAATGATGTTTAAAAGGTATAGTTCCCTGACTGATAATAGGCCACTAATTCGGGGGAAACCGACAATAATATTAATATGATTTAGGAAAAACGAACATTTTATCAGCATAGGGTAATTTAGGAACAGTCACATGTGCTACACATGTGTGTGTGTGTGTGTGATCGACTGTGGGATATCTTTATGGCTTAAAATACGTTACTTTTAAAAGTGACCTCTGGGCTCAAATTTAGTTTTGAAGTTGAATTTAAAACAATACTACATATGAATGAGCCTTCAAAATATTTTTATTATATTATTCGGTGCTACGGAACCCTGTGTTTGGTAGTATTGGGTTTTTTTTTATACATAATTATTGTAATAAGAAAACAGATGAGTGTTATGCATATCGCTCACTGAATGCAAAAGGGGCACAAATCAAAAATTTCTCAAAATCATTTTATTGCAAAAATGAGGTCTAAATCGACTAAATTATTTTAGTAAAAAAAGACTCCCGTCATTTTCGCATCACTATTCCCAAACCGACTGACTGCCATTTTTGCATTGGTGCTTTTTGCTAGCTAACTTCAGAGCAAAGCAGCCATTTTGTCAGTTGCAACCCGAAATTCGACGTGAACGCACGTCAGTTGCGTGCAAAAAGGCCACAAAGCGAAATAATACTGCAGTTCGTGTTCATAGTTCTCTGCAAAAGTGCCATATTTTGGAAAACGTCCGTTTTGCATTCAAACATCAAGTAAGTACAATTATATTTTGTAATACAATAGGGCCATTATTTGAAATACGTCTGTATTGCATTCAAACATCGTGCAAAAGTAACTTATTTTTTATTACAACAGTGTCATATTTGAAATGCGTTCGTTTTGCATGGAATTATGCATAGATTGATTATTATTTTTTGAATGCTAGAGTAGAAAGTTCAGAAATGTGTCCGTTTTGTATGAAAATAATTTATGATAATGAGATATTTATTTTATTTTTATAATAATCTTTATGTTTTATATTGTGTTTTCTACAGCTGTTTTATGGGCATTAAATCAAACGCTTTTATCAATAAACTTAGAATCATACTTATTTTTTTTTCATAAGTCCAGCAGTGGACTGTGGTCTGTGGTAGGGTGATAATGATGTAAATAATCGTGAATTGTATTTTGAGCCCATGCTCAAACACAATTCACGACTATTTTTGGCTTGCTTTGGCTTTTAAATGATTTGAATAATTATTAATTGCAGGATGAATAGCCGAGCAAAATTAATTTTGAAAATGGCGACCTTCACTCAAGAATCAGATAATGATCAACCTTTATCGACCCAGAACATTCAAGACGCACCAGAACATAATACTTCAGCACTGCTTCATCCAAACCCACTATCTAATGATTCTTTAGATACAAACTCCATACCAGATAGCCAGCCTGACTTATCATTTCTTGAGGAAGAAGACTCTGATATAGAACCTGTAACAGCTTATAAAAAAAATACAGGGAAAGTCGTTGAACCGAGCGACTCAAGTGGTAATTCATGTGACTCTGAAAGCGAAGACTCTAGTGATTCTTCAACATCAAGTAGTTCGTCAAATGCCGATTTTTCTTCAGATGACAGTGTTAAGGATCCCATTTTTCAACCCTACAACGATGAATCTTCTGATTCGGAGGATGATATACAGCCAAAACTCAATACAGCACATTTTAATATTTCACCCACACCCGGACCTTCTCATGTAGAACCTCAACCATTAAGCTCTAATAATTTATCAATCGATTTAGATACTCAAACACCTAATATTGATTCACATCCATCCAGCGTTAATACTCAGCCACCTAGCATTGACAGTCAACCAACTAGCGTGGACCCTCAGCCATTATCACGAAAAAGGAAAGCATATCCAGCATCATGGAAGAGAAACAAAACCAAGAGTCTAAGAAATAGTGGAAAGGCATATACATCTATGTCCAAATCTAAAAAACTAATTGCTGCTAGAAAAATGGGACCTGTTTGTCCTGATAGTTGCAAAATGAAATGTCAAATTGAATTTTCATTTGAAGAACGATTAACCGTATTTAATAATTATTGGCAAAGTGGTGATTTGAACCTTCAGAGGCAGTTTATTTATAACAACATGACGAAAATTGAGCCTAAGTATCGATATGTCCGTGTTGGTAGCACTCGCCAAAACTTCAACCATGCATATTATTTCCCGAAAGACAATAAGCGCATCCGAGTCTGTAAAGTATTCTTTATGAACACTCTTGGTATATCAGATAAAACTATAAGGACTGTTGTGAAGAAGACTTCGGGACCTGGACTAACGGGAACCCAAATGCAAGATAAACGAGGGAAACACGGTAACCAATTCAAGTTGGATGCTTCTTTAAAGGATGGCGCCAAGGCGCACATTAACTCAATCCCCAGGATTGAAAGCCATTACTGCCGGGCTCGCAGTAAACGCGAGTTTATTGAAGGCAGCCTGTGTGTTGCAGCATTACATAGAGATTATGTTGAAAAGTGTAAAGCTGAAGGAAAACAATATCTTTCATACAAGCTATATTATAACATCTTCGTGAATGACTTCAACATTTCTTTTTGGCAACCCAAGAAGGACCAGTGCGAAGACTGCACAGCTTTCGCAAATGTGGAAGATAAGACACTTTTGCAAGAGAAGTACGACCTGCACTTAAAAGAAAAATCTCTAGTTAGAGCGGAAAAGGAGAATGACAAAAATAAAATAGCTGATGATTTTGTGGTATGTGTTTACGATTTACAGGCGGTAATGCCCTGTCCACGAGGTGATGTCTCTAGCTTTTTTTATATTTCCAAATTGAATTTACTTAATTTTACTGTCACTGAACTTGGTACGAATAATACAAACTGCTTCGTTTGGCATGAGGGTGAAGGAGCTCGAGGTGTAAATGAAATTGGGTCCTGTGTACTCATGTACTTGAAGTCCTTAAACGAGAAAGCTTCTTGTGATTTCGACATAGTTTTTTACAGTGATAACTGTTGCGGCCAACAAAAAAATAAATTTATGTTATCAATGTACCAATGGGCCATCAATGAGTTGCCTATGTTAAGAAGTATAACTCATAAATTTCTTATAAAAGGGCACACGCAAAATGAAGGAGATGCTGCCCACTCCTTAATCCAAAGAAATATTTCAAGCGCTTTAAAATCTTCGCCTATTTATGTGCCGGACCAGTATATAACCCTAATCAAAACTGCGAAGAAGAAAGGTACACCCTTCGTAGTTCATGAGCTTACACATGAAAATTTTTTAGACTTAAAATCTCTGGCTGTGGGCAATTTTACCACTACCGAAGATGGTGAAAAAGTAAAATGGGGCGATATAAAAGTTATCAAAGTGCATCGAGATTATAAACAAAAGTTTTTCTTTAAGATTTCTTATGATACTGAAGAGTTCACCTCGGTAGCCACCCTGACAAAAAAGAAGTCTAACACTATAGCATTGCCAAAAAAATTGTACAAACATAAACTTAAAGTAAGTGAAACAAAAAAACAGGGAATACTTAAGCTTATTGAGAAGAATATTATACCTAAATATTACCAAAGTTTTTATGAAAATTTATAATTTTTCTACAAATTTAAAAAGAAAGTGTCGTAGATTAAGGATTTTAATTTTCATAAAAAAGAAAGTGCCTTTATAACTTTTTGTGTGATTTTATAACTTTGTATGACATTATTAAATACATATTTTGTGCTATTTAGTTATTTAGGTATTGTATTTGTAGAAGTTTAATAATAAGATTTAAGTTCCAGAGACTGATTGGACCGCTTAGTGGTTGTGATTAGAGTATTTTTTGTTAATTAACGTGATTCTTGCCTATAAAACGACATTCTACAAATTAATAATGTTAAAGTTTTAGAGATATTTAATTTTGATAAGAATAATAGTCACAATTTGATCTCAATTATTTTAACGGTACTGTAATAATGATTAGAAGTTAAGATTTTTTGTTGTTGTAGATGTTGTCATTTATTTTAGATAATGTTTTATTGTTTTTTGCTGTTTACTAACATGTTTGGATCTGTCATTACTTAAAGACTTTTTAGAATAATTATTATTTCGAAGAAGATATAATAAACCATTTATATTTTAAAAATAGGTTTTATTTTTGACATAATTTTTATGACATTGATCGAAATATTGAATGCAAAAGGGACATTTGTGCGTTTTTAGCTTCATGAGTAGCAGGTATGAAAATGTTCATATTTTTAATCGATAGAGCACGTAAAAAGCATCTAGAGACATACTAACATGTTTTATTATTACATAAGAAATGACGAAATATTTGAAAAAAATCTTTTCTAAATTTTGTTTTGGCCGTCGTATAAAAAAGATGCATTTTGATTTGTGGCCCTTTTGCATTCAGTGAGCGATATGTAGTCAAGCAGCTAATTAGTTTTACAGCGATCTAGTCATATCGAGATTAAGTCCTATAGCGAACTAGTCATAATATCGGCTATTTAGGCTTATCGAGAGGTACTCATAACGCTTCTAACCCCTTTGGAATATGTTTGTTTAATTATTGGTGACTTGCTAAATTAAAGGAAAGTGAAAAACAGAGTATACTTTCATAATCGTGATGGTTTTAATGTTAACATATTATGTTGTCATTAAAACCATCATGTTGTAGAAGTAAAGGTAGCTCCGTGTCGCTTTATAAAGTAAGGTGATGACCAAGTCGATGAATACGTACAGGTACTCTGTCGGTCAGATGGTTTGCCATTCAGAATAAAACTAGCAAATTTATATTTATCTGATAGAGAAATGATAAATTTAGACATAGAAACACGTTGAAAACTTGGCCTTCTATATTTCTGTAACCAGGAAGTTTCCAGGAATGATCCACCACAAAAAAAATGCAATTACTGGGACAGCAAGTAGCTTTCGGCTTCGTTAAGGCCGAAAAAAAAATTGCCGCCCCGGCAATACGGCGTGGCAAACCAGAATATATATGGGGCTTGTTTACAGGGCAGTTCGCGCCTCCCCTTGCAGTCTGCCGCCCCGGACCATGGACCGTGGCGTATAGTAAGGTAAATACACCACTGCTTGGTTGTCCATGTGTTTACAACATATTCCAGAATGGCAACATCAGTTTTCTGATGACCATATCCTAATGATGCCTTTCCTGTAGCCAGCTTACCGCCCCTGCATCTGCGCTGCCCGGGGCCATGAATAAAATCAGAATAAAATAATGTTATCTGTGTTTCAGGCGGATTTCTACTTCTACCAGTTGCCAACAAACAGATACAAGCCCGTTTGCGTGGAGATGTATTTTAAATTTTGCGACATGTTAATTCTGACACATTGTTTGGTCAAACAATGCGAAATGCAGTCGGAGGCCGTTGCTGTCCATATCCTTCGGTAAGTTGCGTTATTTATTGAATATACGTTTACATAGATATGTAAATGCCCCATTAACGATACCAGTAACACTTGATTAGCAAATCTTCAATTAAAACAAACAGTAATTTATTCAAGTTAAGCTGATAATATTAGAATGGCAAAAATCTATACGACAGTCCCCTACCCTTCACGAGAGGCCGAGACAGAACTACTCCTTTATGAGAGATTCTACACGACGATGGCAATTTAGTGAAAAAAATTGTCGAATTCTACGACTATTTCGATGTATGGATTAAAAGTGTATTTTTTTTACGATTTTTTTAAAAGCTTGATAGCATAAGTTGTTTATAATGACGGGTAGAATCACGTTCTTGCTGGATGCAGGTGACTATCGCCACCCTGTATAATATTTCCCTCATGTTCGGTTGTAATCGGTAATAACCTATAATTTGAATAGTGAACATAATATAGAGTAATCCATCTATCTATCTAAGTTCTTATAACTAAAACGAGCGGCGGTTTTTCTCCTTGCTTGAAATATTCGTTCGAAGTGAAATCATTCCTTTCAAAATTCCTATTGGTTTGGCGTAACACTTGCATTCTGCTTATCAAAGGCTTCTTATCAGGGAAATAAGGGAAGTAGTAGATATGGCCGGGAAGTTTGGCAGACTTCTTCGTCACAATGTCAATGGGCACCCCTGCTTCTGATCGATTGATTTGTAGGCAAACTGTGAAGAAGTTTGGTTATTAGAGTAAGGACGACGACCAATCAAGCTATACAGACCAGTTTGTCTCGTTGTACGGGAAATTGATACAAAGCGAGGCCATGTTATACCGAATATGTATAGCTTGACGTGCCGCCGTGTGTACAGCATGGCCGAATTAGAAATAAAATTGTTCTATTTTGAAAGAAATCGCTACCCCACACTAGTTATTTCTCCTGTATTGGGGTTGCGTTTACAAACATTTAAACTCACATACATAAACAACCCGGAAAAAGTACCTGAAAGCTATTCAGGATGTAAAATATCCTTAACGAAGTTGTCAACCAAGCAATATGTACATCAAACCAAGATAATTTACGGAAATATTATTGCTGGCAAACAACCTTTTTTTGGGGTGAAAAATCACGTTTTACGGTAGGACTTAATGTAACGCACTCAAAACATTGTGCTTATGGATGGATTGAGTAGTACAGGGGTTGTGGAGGTGTTTAAAGTAAAAACCTTACATTAAAAACATGTATTAAAAAAAATTTGAAAAAGTTTGAACTTTGACCCCCAATATCTCCGTAAATAGAAGGTTATTTCGGTTTTGATAAGGGTCTTGTTTCACCCTTTATAAATATTTTTTCTAAATATATGAACCTGAAGTTTACACTATGTTGTTTATGTAATAAAATAAAGTTTTTTTGAAGTTATTGGTACTTTAAAGTATAAAATAGAACTATTGACAGGACCTTTATCGACAGTGGCGCCGTCTTGTGAGTTCAAAAACGATAGCCCTCATTCAACCAACTTTATCTGTGCAGGCGGTAAAACACAGAACTAAAATAAAAATACCAAGTTTGACATATCGTTGCATTTTTGCTTGACAAGCAGCGCCATCTTGAACTGCACACTTATACTGTCTGAGGAAATTTTAATGAGAAAACAAAATGGCGGCGTTTACTCCGACTATAGCCACGCGACAAGAGAAGTATGGCGCACTCTAACTGTTTGTGGCTGTGCATTCTGAAAATGTCATCGCCATTATCTGTCAAATGTTTACTTGATTTGATTAATTTGTCCTTATTTACTATATGGATGTAAAATAGCCCTCGCTGGAAATAACACTCATCATTCTCCGAGCATTATATCATTTTTTTTTTAACTTATTTTGGGGCCAGCGCATCACATCTACTTCTTACATACTTCTAAATTAGTCGTCGTCTCATAAATCACTCCCATGGAATAAGTTTACTATACAGGGTGTCACAGGACCCTTCACGAAGCCGTCAACCAAGCATCATGTACATCAAACACAATAATTATTGCTGGGAAACGATTTTTTTTTTGGGGTGAAATATCACGTTTTACGTTAGGACACAGTGTAACGCACTCAAAACATTGTGCTTTTGGATGGATTGAACAGTATAGGGGTTGTGGAGGTGTTTAAATTAAAAATCCTGATATTAAAAACACGTATTTAAAAAAAAACTTGTGAAAAAGTTGGGACATTGACCCCCAATATCTCCGTAACTAGAAGGTTCCTAGGTATGGTCTAGAACAAAAAAAAATATCGCAATCCGGGGAGAACAAGTGCTTTTCGGCTTCGTTATGGGTCAAGACCTATTACAGCCTTATATGAGAACGACGATTTCCAGCCCAGAAATTTTCTATTTCATGGGCTACATTGAGGGATCACACTACGGTATACACTAAGCTTGTCGAGCATTCGTCGATATCTAACATAGCATGTCTATAATGTTCCCACAGCTGGGGCAAAGGCCTCCTCGCTGTGATAGGCGGTTACAATAATGTCTTTGAATTTTTTGGTTCCAAGACTTGCTGGTTTTCTGACGATGTTTTCCTTCACCGTTTTAAGAGCAGTGGTGATGCCCATGATGCCTCACAACCTACGACTCGACGTAAAAGTCGGGGCTGTTACCACTTTAACCATATAAATTAGCTGTAGATTGCCTTTAACTAAAACGTAAAAAAAACACACAAAAATAAAAAACAACGTACTCAAAAGTAATAAAATATTCCCAACAGTAACAAACATTTTAAATCAAATTTTAGTGCAGTATCGATATCGAGATTAAACGACTTATTGATTTAATGTGAATGTTACAAAATATTCCATTGTTGAAGTATTTTACAATATTTTTTATTACTTATAACATATAAAATGTTTCATGTATTCTGTAAATTGTACTCGAGAGAGTGTTGATTTGGAACCTCTTCTTATTTAGATTCAAGAATTGTTTGGTGTATTTTGACATTCACTAATATTTGTCTGATTAACTTTTGACATTAGTGATTGTCGAAATACAAAAATAAATGTTTTATGTCCCAAATCGGAAGTTCCAGCATCATTTTTTGACGAAAATACTGAAATTTCGCTTCGAAAATTGGTGTGTCTTGCCTGGCTTTTATCCTTGTACGAATGAAATCGTATCTTGCTTCTGATCCGCAAACAGATAATAAAGCCTCTGTTGCTACTTTACGCACCTTTCCACTGCCGGAGTGTGGCAAGAATACTTTTCAATTTCAAGCAAAGTACATACCTCATGAGGAAATGTTTCAAACTGTGTTCATTGTTATTGCAGTTTCAGTTAACTTTTCTTTCTCCCAATCTATTAAATGACTTGTCGCCATCAACCTTATAACCTTGATGTGGGCTCGTCTGGGTAGCTTATGCCCGACTCGTCACTGTTCCAGCTCGTCACCGAAAACAAAAGATCACGACTCACAACTGTTTTGGGCTCGTCTGGGTGCCTTGGTGTGGGCTCGTCTGGGTGCCATGTTGGTGGCCCTTGTAAGTGCCATGATAGAGCAGCACACCAAAGTTCTCGATAACCTCCAAACCATCGAATGCAGTCGCTGTGGCCGAAATCGGCTAGATGGCATCGTCATCATCATCAGGTGCCATGGTGGTGGCCCTAGTGGGTACTGATCTGGGGGCCTTGGTATGGGCTGGCCTGGGTGCCACGGCGGGGTCCCTTCTTTTTGCCACGGTAGTGGTCTTATTGGGTACTCGTCTGGGTGTATTCTGCACCAAATATAAAACAAATAATACTTGTTTCAATACTTATAGTTTATATAACAGCAAGAAAAATGTTTATCAATTTTATTCTTGCTCTCCTGAAAAGTTACGAGTTTCATACGATCTCATGCTGCATCTGATGTCGAGAATTTATTTATCATTCAAAGTTACATCACACACCCGGAATGAAATTATCCGGAAAAAGAATGAACTTACCGACATAGCTTGCATCCGAACGTCGACCGATGACCGATGGAGGAGATGAATGTTGCAGTAGAAATCGCGAACGTTGCGTGGAACACCCCCCTATAGATTGATGTACGACCTGAACAAGGTGGCTGAGAGGGATTGAATCGGGAGTCAAAGGACAGGGTGTTGTGGCGCAGCTTGAGAGAGGCTTATGTCCAGCAGTGGACTGCGATTGGCTGAACTAATTGATTGATATCACCAGTGTCCAGAATTCTGAAATGAAATAATGATTCCAATTTGTATAAAACAATGGTAATCAAAGTATATAAGTATTCCAAAAAAAAAGAACTAGAGGGTAAGCACCTGTTCCAAACATTAAAATCCCGGACACTATCATTAGTTAGTAGGCCACCTGACTCAACACCAAAAAGAGCCGGAAGATGCTCTCTTTTTAATGGAGGGTGAGGATCTTTCTACCTGATTCTCATACATCTTATAGATGAAATTTAAAAAAAAATCTTACTGCATACAAATAAAGTAAATAGAACAATAGTTGTTTTATATAATAATAATACCAGCCTTTTACTGTCCCACTGCTGGGCAAAGGCCTGTTCTCAACAGAGAAGGCACGAGCATTGATCACCACGCTTGCATGCTCGCATGCTCAAGACGGGTTGGCGATTTCAGACATTTTACAAGTCCAGGTTTCCTCACGTTGTTTTCCTTCACCGATGTCTGTGATGTCCAAGATAAACTTAGAAAGTACATACGAGTATGAATTGAAAAAGTCACATTGGTACTTGCCCGGATTTGTTCCCACAACCTCATACATGAGAGGCAAGACCTCTGGGCCATCAAGACATCATGTTTTGTTGTTTTATATGCATAAGCATAACGAGGTAATTCGAAAAAAAGTTATGTTGAACAAACGAACAGATTGAACTTGAAGAAAATTTTCAATAATCAATAAAACAATGTGATGCAAAGCACTACATTATAGATAAGAAAAAAAACGTAATTGTAGGAATGAAATAACAATTATTGTTCTAGCATTATTCAGGTCACAAGCGAGATTGTGCATAACTGTAGTGTTTTAAACTTTAAAAAGCCTCTAAAAACAAACTGTGTTAATGATTTCTAAAAAGAACGTAACAGTAAAAAAAACAGGAAAACACGCAGACAAAAATCCAAGCGTAGAAGACACCGGCGAACTGTATCAAAGTTATTGAGCAATCAGCTTGATAACTGGAAAGATTACTACTAATATGATATTAGTGTTAGCACTGCTTGCTTTAGCCACCCATGATATACCTACACCTTCGCTGTACAATCTTCTTGTTAAAACATCGCATCACACTCTGGGATCTGGCCACGAGAGAGCTATTCTTTAAGAGTACCGTTTCGTTAAACACAGTCAGCATGTTCTCCGTCGCTAACATAACTTTGGCCTCATCATTCACGTTAGCTGAACTGGGTTAAATAAAAAAAATACCCTGCGAAATTATTCATTCATTTATTAATTTTGAATGAATTAATGTATGAATATTTACTGTCAGCCTAGTCCATTGTATTTTAATGTTTTCTTGAAGTACGTAAGTGTGGTAAATTAGTCAGTACGTATTGGTTAATTTGTACTTAGATCAAGAAAAATCTTTAACTAAAACTGTAGATTCTTGGACTGCCTCGTTGGTCTAGTGGTCGCAAGCGCGACTGCTGAGATTGAGGTCCTGGGTTTGATTCCCGGGTCGGGCAAAGTGTTATTTGGTTTTTCCACTAGGAATTTCTCAATAGCAGCAATGGAGTCTGAGTTTCTCCCCGGTTGATGGCAATAGTGACGGCATGGTTGGCATTGGCATAGTGGCTGATCGATTGGCTACTGCGCTGCGTGTTGCGGGTTCGATCCCTGCACGGAACAAATATTTTTATGATCTACAGGTAGTTGTTCCGGGTCTGGCTGCTTGTTAATGTGAGTTTAAATGTTTGTAAACGCACCCACGATACAGGAGAAATTCAAAGAGTGGGGAAAGTATAAAAAAACAAGGTTCACATGTGACTTAACATAACTGGCGAAATGTGTACTAGTTACGTCCACCTCTACCTAACCCTTCGAGGATTACTAGGCTTGGTGTTATATACAATACGTTTAAAGAAACCCTGTCCGATCGGTAAGGGTATAATAGGTATCGAGATTGGATTCTATATAAAAATTTAATTTTTGAATAATAATTTTAAAAAATACTCTGATGAAAATTAAATGAAATATAGTAAAACGGGGATACTTACATGGCAACATAAGTAAGGATAGTGACGTCATAAACAAACAAATGAAGATCGAACATGCATAATACCAATGCCATCATTGGTTGTTGTCACGTTTTAAAAGTTTGTTAGATTTTAGGGAAACTGTGTTAATTTGGAACGAAAATAATGCATTTTGATATTCAATAATATTTCTACCTTCTAACTAAATTACTCAACTCTACACTATTAGAGTACGAACGTGATTTTTACATTTTAGCTATAGCGGAATTTTATAACGCATGAAACAATGGTTAATACCGCAGCGCTTATTCATAGCCTGATGTGATAGCCTGATGTTAACATCTGCTTCTTCTTCCTCTGCTCGAGTCAATGACTCAGCTTTAGTCCGACAAGTACAGTAGCTAGTCGTTAGCCTCATTCAAGTCCTGGATGATATAATATGCTAAGAATTTGTCACATGAAGTACGCGTACTTCTGATGGATGGATTCCATCAGAAGTACAGGTAAGTGCTAAGTGCGAAGCTGGGGCGGGTCGCTAGTTATAATCTAAAAACCACAAGCCTCCTGTATTTTAGGCTGTATATGCGCTGTTATCCTGCCAAGCAGTTTAACAGCGTAAGCCGCTGCTGACCAGTGACAAACCTTTAAACATGGTTACCTCTAGAAAAAAATAATCGGGAAAAGTCTCGATGTTTCAAATATTCATTATCATTTATTTTTGTTGCACATACACAGACAGTAATTTGTAATAATTGAAATTGGAAGCAATCTAACCTTAAAAAAAAAAAATGTTTAAAAAGGGGCATTATATTACAATAATTGTAATCGTTGATCATAACCAGACTGACTATAAATGTTCATTCGTGAATGCAGAACCGTGCAACTACCGATCTTATAATGAATTTCATAATTATTTTCTTTGGTTTGGTTTATTATTTTCATTACCAAATTAATCAGTGTTATTGTAAGACTGTAAGTAACTATTTTTAATAATACTTTTGTATGTTTTACATAACTAAGTGTCAATCGATAGTAGGGGCCTTGCATCACATAAAATAAAACCCGACTTGAAAAAAAAACCTCTACGTTGCTGATAACTTTAGTTTTAAAAGTCGTGTTGTGTCTACAAGTTATCTATGGTTGTGTTACGTTTTTTGCCACTGACTTCCGAAATTAAAGTTGATTAAAAGTAGGCTGCACGTCGTCGGCATTTAAGTTTGAGTACGAAACATCCCAAAAGAAATGTTTCTGTGGATATACGCTAGGTAAAGGTAGGCCCTATTTAAGTGATCGGGCCGCAAAGCAGTTCAAGAAGTAACAGTTGATGAGACGAAGTAGACGAAGTGATATTATATTGAAACTAAAAACGTCAATAACAGAAGAGACCACGAATTCAATGTAAGTTGAGTAGGATGTCTCAATGAAGTAAAATGCAACACAAAACATTCAAAAATAAATCACAGGTACTTTTTAGGTGTAGTCAGGAAGTAATGATGAAGAATAGTTCTCATATTCCTCGAAATACTATTAGTAAACCTTTTATGTAAGCTGATCTCAAATGTAGAAGTGTAAATTACTGCTAGCTTTAAGATGCGACTTGCGAAGAACCGATCTAAATCTCAGACAATGATCATTAGCTATATGCATATGGCCGAGGTAAATGGGCAGGAAATACATCATTATGTTTGATGAGTGAATCTGGTTTTAATTTCTGCCGTAGATGACCTTCTTGGATATTGAGCATCCAGTGTTAGACTGGTTTGACAAGAGATACTGCAAAAACTTTACTGTGAAAATTAGGCGTTTTAGCCGACAAGATCCTAGGCACTATTTGGATTTGCACGTACATACACTTGGCACTATAAACAATAGCTTACTGGTGAGTATTATAGATTCAAAACCAATGATTAAATACCTCTACAACTCCTGCACTGAAACGTCATTGTTTTGGGGGTGAAAAATCACGTTTGACGGTAGGATTCAATTTGACGCACTCAAAACTGTGCTGATGGATGCCTTGAATAGTACGGGGGTCGTAGACGTATTTAAAGTAGAGTTATAACATTAAAAACTTGAATTAAAAAATGCTTGTGAAAAATTTGGAACTTTGACCCCCAATATCTCCGTAACTAGAACCTTCTAGTTTAGTTTTTAAACTTGAGCAATACTGTAAGTCCGTGAAGTACTCATGGAAATGAGCAACTGTTACTATGGCACCAACCATGAAATCGCGAAAATAGATATCACCTGCTCCATATGTTTATGGTCGCATAGCTTCAAAATATGTGAGAAACCGCTGAAGGAGCATGTCCAAACTTGCATAAGCACCGTCTATCCACACACAAGTTGGGACCCGACTAACGCTCTGGTGGTCCGATACAAAATATAGCGTGACATTTATTGCAGTATTTTTTGTCTAAGACCAGAAAATAAACTGAAAATTCTGCTCTGAACTGTACCAATTCTGACCATAAATGGAACCACTGTGAAGCGAGGAGCGACATATTAGGAATCGAAGTAAAACGGAAAGCGACATTATGGGAAGCGACGTTCAGGGAAAAACTCGTTTTTTTTTTCATATTAATAGTCGTCTCTTATTAATAGTCGCTTATATTTATGAAAACTTCACTTTGTTAAAGTATTGCCCGCGTCTTACCAATCAGTCTGTATATATATTAAGATGATAAATAAGTGGAAGAGTTTTTTAGTTTGAACGCGCTTATCTCTGGGACTACCACTCGAAAAAATAATAATTTTGCAATTTCCACACCAATTCTTGAAGAACGTATCGGCTATTTAACATCAGGCGATAACCCTAAAACGCCAAACAGAAAGAGAAACGGCAAGTGAGACCACGGGCGCACACTAGTGTTGAATCATCTGACAGAGTAATGACAAATATTACTGGCTAAAAATTGAAAAAAAATAAAAAAGGAGGGAAAAGATTAGTAAAAAATAATAATAAGTTTTTAAACTGTCATGGTCACTAACACTATCATTAACACTAGAAACGGGATATTTACCATGTGGAAATCCAGTGGTTCAGCTTTGTAAAAAAAAAAGTGCTGAAAACAGTTCGCGAGCGGACATAGTGAGTTTCATGTGTTCGGGAACAGAATCGAGTTGCGAGTGACAGTGGTAGCGGTACTGAGTGCAAAAAAAGAACAAGAAAGAGGGCAGACTGATTTGTCTGCTCTTAAACACCCACCCGCAATAACTTCGGTTTATCCGTATTCATGGTGCTTGCAACAGCGCCGAAATATCGGGAACTCAAAATTAACAGTAAACATGGTAAATATCCCGTTTCTAGTGTTAATGATAAAGAATAATAACTAAAAAAGGGTATTATTATTTATGTTACAGCTGGATTTCCACTTCTACCAGTTTCTATCAAACAGATATCAGCCCAGTTTCATTCAGCTACATTTTAAATTTTGCGACATGATAGAGTATGACACTTTTCTGGGAGTACCAATGCAAAAAGCATTAGGAGGTCTCTGCCCTTATCCTCCGGTAAGTCTAGTATTTGAGCATTTCGACAAGTATCGGTAGCATAACGTACTGCAGAGCGACAGTATTATGTCAGCGGTTGTAGCCGAGTTTGGTCCTTACTAATCGAAATATTAAAGATCATTGATATCGGACCCGCTTAGTGAAGAGTGGTGGACATTAACCAAAATAGTGTTAAATTAAAGAGCATACTGTTACCTTTCATTATAAAGGGTGGAAGTGCCTCCGGCGAACAAACATCCAACGTATTACCACGTATTTAATACACCATTCGTTAGAGAATATAATATCCCCGTATTATGTTCTTTGGGAATATAGGTATGATACTTCGTAAGTATCGTAAAAATGATAATTTATCGACAATAAGCGACCAGCCCCGGCTTCACACGAGTGCAATGTCATACATATAAGCCTTCCTCTTGAATCAATCTATCTATTAAAAAAATCGCATCAATATCCGATGCGTAGTTTTAAAGATCTAAGCATACATAGGGACAGACAGCGGGAAGCGACTTGTTTTATAGTATGTAGTGTAGTACTGAAATAATCAGTGTAACACAGACTGATTATTTACTGAGTAATAGTCTTTTACTGTAGGCTTTGAAAAATTGTTAGATTTTTGTAAGAGGTTGTCAAATGTTAGCGAAGATCAATAAGTTTTTAAATTGACATGGCCACTTAATCATTAAGAGCGGCCAACCCGTCATACTTTCCATACAAACGCTCACGAGTGTTTGTATGAAAAGTATGCGAGTACGTGATTATCCCGTTGTTACACATCTATCTTTGAACTAATAGGTATTTTGTGCACTATATCTAGGTTTCTACAAGCCTCCAAAAATGTCTGTTTTGCACAAATTTTACCTGAACTTTGGCCGTTCATAATGTACTCATAAACTGTAAAAATAAAGAAAATATCTCGATAGAAACCTTGTACATGTAATGGAAATTCTTAATTACCAATATTTATTTCACACGCTTGTAAGACTTATTCAAGAACACGTATTTCCTGGAACAAGTTTAAGAAATTTTCGAACACTATTTTTCGTTCAATGTCATCCCGTTAGGCGGTATGAGGTGCGTGGGAGACGAGTTGTGCGGGATCGGGGCGGGGTAAGACGGGGGAGTTGAAAGAAAATGCCGATGTGGCTCTGGATGAAACAACAAGCTTTTTGACCATGCTCGCGTTGACGATAGACGTGTCGGGAAGGGCCCTCTTAATACTAAAGTTCCCAATATTTCGGCGCTATTGCAAGCGCCATGATCACGGAAAAAAACACTTTTTAAAAACATGCAAAAGCTTTAGTTTTTTTTATTTGTTTGATTTTCCGACAGTAAAAATGGGACATTTATATCCCATTAAGTGTTAATGATAATGTTAGCCAAGACGATTTTTTCTTCTAACAAACTTACAAATCTAAAAAGATACCATAAGAGCCGTAATAAACACAAATACTTTTGTACATAAGTTTCATAATAAATTTAAGATTCAGTACACAATAACAGAAGACAAATTTTGAAACACCTATACTATCTTCGGTCTCAAAGACGAATATTGGGCTATTACGGCCATTTGTGCTATTCACACACACACTTTTCGTCCTGTAATGATTGTAGCAACAAATCATGCAGGTAATAGGAAGGACAAAATGCCATCATTGATTCCCCCGACCTTTGCTCGAGGCAGCCCGCAATGCTGAGCCAGTAGTTTTAAATCAGCCCCTAAATAAGATCTCAGTCAGATCCAGCCTGTCCCTTTGCTGCCCTCTCCCAGCGATGCCCTAAGCCGAGGCTCGTACTCCAAAGGAGGTGCCCTTAGCGCACTTTCACTTAGTTTATAAGCTGTTTGCACCTGGCTGGAGGCCTTATACTCGCGGCACCCCAGGATAGTCCGGTTAACAGCCTCATAGGTTCAACTGCGAGATGCCATTAAAAATGAATACTTAAATGTATTAAAAAAAAATACGAAAGAGTGTTTTATTGGTCTCGCAGAAAAACGCGCGTTATAGGAAGAATAATGCGATTGATGCCATAATATTATATATCAATACACTTACACATAGCTATATTCTGTTCGTGTCCGGCTCGGGTATGGTTTCCATGTCAGGATGACCTTTAATGACAACAAGCTAACCCTCCATTGTGTAAGGCTTTTATATGAGACTAGTATGAATAATAACTAGTGTTTTTTTTTATTTTTTCAGGCTGAATATCATTTGTGTCATATGACGGTCCCATATGTGCCGAAAGGCTTTCCGTTCACTAAAGGCCGTATCTACTGCAACGTGTCAGTTAATTTAAATGGTGTGACTGAGGTCATAGGTGGCGGCAGGGTTGATATGGAGGTAAAAGTGGTTCAAATAAAGAATAACTAAAAGAAAGAGCAACCACAGTTCAACATTGATTTGTTATTTTTTTTTTGGGATAAAAAACGGTTATATGTACTATGTTACAACTAAAGATAGGTATGAAAATAAACTTGAGATACTAATCTGCGACAAAACTTAATTCTAGCCGCAACCCGTTAATTTAAAATGAAGTATGTTCATGGCTACTTGAAAATTACGATTATTACTGACTAGTTAATGCAACCAACTTGGATGTAGCGCCGGCAGTCGCTGTTGCGGCACTGCTAGCTTCGCTCAACTTGGATGTAGCGCCGGCAGTCGCTGTTGCGGCACTGCTAGCTTCGCTCACAATTGTGACCTAACCTAACCCGTTTGTTCGGGATGCCATAACTTAGGTACTGCGACCATCTGTATTTTCAAGCTCATCTTCAGCCATAACATACTTACCGTCGCCTTCAAAATTTTGTTGACATCTTTCACTTCAGACGTATCGTAGTATTGTCATCTTTTAGCAAACTTGTATTTGTTTGAACTGTACCCTATGGCTTTATTATTATCTAATCCAACTATAAGTAAGTTAATAATCTTTCTATAATATGATAAGAAATTTGCTGTATTTTTTTTTTGATTACCCATTTTAGTGGCATAAAAAATTAATTAAAAAAATAGGGTATACTGTATATCAATGCTCTGAAATGTAGTGTTGAGGATGGTATAGTGATAAGACCAGCAGGATAAAATTCCAACTGATCAGTCCAAATTACCCTGCCTGTTTGTAATAAGGATTCCATCTTCTATACGTATAGTTACAACATATTTGGCGACCCACATGTTTTGGGGGATTGCGGATGTCAATGAAAGGCTTAGAAGTTTTTATTTTTTTATTTTACGTATCTGCATGGACGCATTGTTATGGGCGCTTATGCAGTCCTATGATTTCAGGTGTGATATCTTTTTTCTCCGGTAGTTTACCGTGTTCTGCCCATAATAAAAATTGAAACTTATGATATAAGGTTTCATTCCATGGGCAAGTCGTTTTTATTGAATATTTGCCAATTTGACGCATCATTCTTTGTAAAAAATACTTTGCACAATTCGCTTCAAGAAACCTTTACTGAATTGTTTTTTTTTTTAAGTTGGCAACTTTTTAAACAAAGGTGACGAACTAGAGAACTAACTTAGATTTAAATTAAATGTTGAGACACCGCAGATTTTTATTTTATTTCAGGTAGAATTTGATCCTAAAGATATTTTTTTTAGTATTTTTGTTTCAAAAAGCGTACTATCTTATTTCTTAATTTGAGCGAAGTTCCGAGGTATTTTAATCACCAATGTTTATTACTAGCAACAAATAATAAAAAAAAAACTACTAAATTAATTAAAAAATAAATTAAATAACTAAATTAATTCATTAAATTAATTAAATTAATGCAAAAAAAAAGTTATGAATGCTTGAAGGTCAAATTTTAGAAAAATCTCAATAAAGTATAAAAATTGTCATAATTGTCATAATATCTCCCAAACTATAAAACTTTAGGTATGGAAAGTAATGTCTAATAATTAGTAAATGACCTCCTCTACAGCGTGTAACAGAATAAACGCACAACCTCTTAAGGGGTCATTGTACTCATCATTATGAACAACTTTCACTATGGGACCAACACTGAAATCGTGAAAAAAAAAATCGACTTCCCCATACATTTCTGTGCGCATAATTCGACAACAGAACAGCAGTTTTTTTTTCGCGATTTCAGGGTTAGTCCCATAGTGAAAGTAGTTCATAATGATGAGTACAATGACCCCTTAAGAGGTTGTGCGTTTATTGTGTTACACATTGTATATGCGATTTGCTATGGCGGGTCCAGATCCAGTCAACCTGTATATTAATTAATATTTTTTCTATACAATCGTGCGCCGATCAAAGCGCCGCGCCGCATAGCTCTAGTCGCGGTATACTGGTCGCTTTTAATGCCGGCGCGATCTTGCTTTTAGCACAGAGTAACTTAATTGTAACTGGCGAGGTATCTGAGTATGTATGCACATAAGCGCATGCGCCATATGCACATTGCGACGCGTCACTAAAAATGTGTATTTCTATGTATTGTGTGTGGGAACTCATTACATGACGCGGGATGCGCCATGACCGTAAAATTTCACAGCGTGACTACGCCGTTACTACCTACAAGAAAATCACATACAACTGCTATGGTTTGTGACGTTACACAAAATAAAAATATAGTCATTAGTTTTGACAGGTTTTCTTCCTATAACCAGATACTTCGTACAGGTGCGTATGTACTGCGATTCAACCGTAACTCACGCACACAACGAGATGATCGCCCTGTAGGGCAGTTATCCGCTATCGTGAATGAATTGTTTCGAATGTCGCCTCATTCGTTGATAGAGTAGTAGAAATAAAAGAACTTACCAGTAATGCTTTATGGTCGCATGTAGGTACTAAAAATAATCCAGCGGACTTAGTCTCACGCGGGCTCAGTCTTGACTCACTCATTGATAGTTGTCTATGGTGGAACGGCCCACTGTTCTTACAGAATCCTGAGTCGATGTGGTCGCAACATGGCTTAAACACAGATGTTGACGCGACTTGTACAATGTGAATCTTTTCCTGATGAATATAATATGTTGAAAGGAAACTTACCATTGAAAACTACAAGTGCAATTTATACCCTTAACATATTCTTAGATCAAAATGATATTGTAGCGGTCATCGCTACACCGGCATTTAGCAGCTAATTTAAAACTTAAAATCTATTAATGTAAACACTGCACAATTCTCTATTCTATTCTATTTTTTCTTATGGCAAACAAAGCCGATGTCGACCATTCTGCCAATGTCGAAAGTGAATTGGAAAAGCAAGTGTGTATCCAAAAAAAAAAGGAAATATTAAAAATCTTGGACGATACATTGAAATTAATGTAGATCTTGTGGGGTTAGTATTGGAGAGACAAAAAAAAAAAAAAAAAAAAAAAAATACATAAGTGTTAGAACATTAAAAATATACATAGACCACATCCACACATGGGGAAACAAATATTATAATTTTATATTATTGTGGCGGATGAAAATCATCAGCGCCACAAGCAGTTCAGGAGATGAATATGTTAAAAGGGAGGGGAAATTAATGGGAAGAGGGATTTTAAATTTAGGAAGACGGCTATACAAATCTAGAGGTGGTATATTGTTAGAGCATTCAAAAAAGATGTGATCCAGGGTGCCCTCCTCCAACCCGCACTCGCAGAGAGAGGAGTCACGGACATGAATTTTGTGTAAAAAGACGGGAGTGCAACAAAAACCTAAGCGGATTCTACATAGAACAGAAATAACAGTTTTCGATACTTTTTTGTGACCGAAAAACCACGGTTTTGGTTTTATGGACGGTTGCACTGCGTAAAAAAAACTACCTTTCTTTTTGCTGGACATATTCCAATGCTCCTGCCAGGAAAGCTGCAGATTCAGTCTTGGAAGAGATAATAGGTCGTAACTTTGATAGGTATTGTGCGTGAGATCTGACGATAAAGATGAACAAGCATCTTTAGCCAAAGCATCAACGTATTCATTACCCTTAATGCCACAATGGCTAGGTATCCAAACTAACTGAACATCCTTTTGATTACTAGCGCAGGAAAATAAAGAGGTTTTAATTTTTAAAATAAGGGAACTGTGCAATTTACTTTTAAAGGGATTTTGAACTAAGGCTTGCAAGCAGCTAAGGGAATCTGTAAAAATAACGGCTTTCTGAATATTATGGTGTGACTCTACAAAAAGACAAGCTTCCAGTATAGCCACACACTCACCAGTGAATACAGAAGACTCCTTAGGGCATTTAAACTGTAGGATAATTTTGGAGCTTTGGTAGTAGACCGCAGCGCCAGTGTGACTAAGATCAGTTAGTTTCGAAGCATCCGTAAAAAATAATTGAAAACCATTCCATCTCTCGCCCACCACCGCATTGAAAGCCAAATTCGCTGACGGAGATTTTTTGAATATACCAATATCAAACAGAATTTTTGGGATGTAACTTAAAACTTCATAAGGAAAATTAAAAAGTGGTAATCTGGGATACTGGACGATCGGATTTACTAAATTTAGAATTAGTCTGAAGGATTTTAGGATTAAAGGAATTTCTTTATTTTTCCAGTAACTTGAGCTTCTGCATAGGGCATCTAACTCGTTCAGTCTGCCTATAAGAGGATGGGAGGATCTACATATTAGTCTAGATAAAAAACGGGAGGCCAGATATTGCCGTCTAAGGGTCAGAGGGGGTTCAGCACATTCGACTTGCAATGCGTTAACGGGAGAGGACTTCATACAACCTGAGATGATTCGAAGGCACTTGGACTGAACTCCATCCAGCCCAGCCAAAGCACCTTTGTTGCAGGGAATCAGAAGATATGTTCCATAGTCTAAAACACTACGAACTAAGGCATTATAAACTAATTTCATGGTGTAGGGGTGAGCACCCCACCAAACACCCGCAAGAACTTTTAAAATTGAAATAATTCTTTCACATTTTTGGATAAGAAAATTTATGTGATGTTTCCCAGTTAATTTTGTATCTAAAATAACGCCTAAAAACTTAACTTTACTAACTATAGGAATATTGTGGCCTAAAATGTTTACTGAAATATGAGGAATGAGTCTTTTACGAGAAAATATAACTGCCGAACTTTTTGGTGCAGATAATGACAGCCCATGGCTTAAAAGCCAATGGTTCAAAGAATCCAGAGAAAGGCATAAAGATGACGCCGCGTCAACTATGGAGGAATCTGTCACATACAGAACAATGTCATCGGCGTATTGTAACATCTGACAATTATTATTTAAGCAGGACCCAATATCAGCCGTGTATAAATTATAGAGTATGGGGCTGAGGACATAGCCTTGTGGGAGTCCCTTCCATGTCTGCCTTTCATCGAACTCCTCACCCTGGACTCTCAGAACCAATGAGCGGGACATCAGTAGTTCACATATGCATTGTATCATCTTAGCCGGAAGACTCAGCTGTTGCAGTTTTTGCCTGAGTACGGGAAGAAGTACATTGTCATACGCAGAGGAGATATCTAGGAAAGTAGCAACAACGGATTCATTTCTAGAAAAAGCTAGATGTATATCCGTAACTAAAATACCAACACTGTCCATTGTACTAAGCCCTTTCCTAAAACCAAATTGGTGGTTCGGCAGAAGGTCTCTCGATTCGACTATCCACTCAAGACGATTTTTAATAAGGTGCTCCAGTAATTTGGCTAAGACTGAAGATAAAGCAATTGGTCTAAGACCATTCGGATCATCTGCATGTTTGCCTGGTTTTAATAGAGGGATTATAACCTGTAATTTCCATTGATCTGGGACCCAACCATTAAGGTAACAAAAGTTTAATATATTTAAAAAGTAGATTTTAGCTTTTTTGCCAGAATGGGTTATAAAAGAATATGGCACGCCATCAATACCAGGAGCTGAGTCCCGTACATGTTTGAGTACCACATTCAATTCCTCCAAAGTAAATGGTGCATCGAAAGGATCCTCTGTTACATTAAGCAGGGGCGTGTTTTGGCATTCTGTTGAGAGTGGAACATAAGATGGTGCTATTTTGTCAAAAAAAAGTTCAGCTGTTTCTCTAGTGATGGGTGAAGAGATTGATGGGGAACATCCACGTCTAAACCTATTTATATTTTTCCAGACAACTGAAACTGGAGTTGAGGGAGATAAAGAAGAACAAAATTTAACCCAACCCCTACGTTTCTTTTTACGGAGAAAGCGTTTGGTTCTGGCATTGTGCTGACAATAAGCCAACAGATTTTGGGTGTTCATATCTGTATTGTAACACATCTCGGCCTCATCCCTAACTCTGACTGCCGCAGTACATTCAGGATCCCACCACGGAGGTGATGGTATTTTGTTACGGGCACTGTTCTTCAATGGAAAGCAGGAATCTGCACTGGAGGTAATAGCTGTTACAAAGCCCTCATAACAGTTCATGGCATGGCAGTGACCAGAAGGATCTGATAAATTTAGATTTAAATTTGGAAGAACATCAATTTTGTCCTCCAATAATGACACAAATTTTGTCCAATCTGGTTTGGACAGGTTATATTTCAAAAGTGGAGGAGAAGTTTTTTCTAAATAAGATTTATTAACCAAAGATATGACTATAGGGTAATGATCGCTACCATGCGACAAGGTTGTGCATTCCCAGTGAGTTGATGCTGCTAACTCAACCGAACAAAATGTAAGGTCTACACAACTCTTTTGCTGTCCTGGAAGAGATCGTCGTGTCGAGCATCCGTCGTTTAAGACGCAGAGATCCAAGTCATCCAAAATATCGACTAGAGCTACACCAAAGGCATCACAGCGTTCAGACCCCCATCTATAATGGTGGCAGTTAAAATCGCCCATGACCATTATCGGACCATGAACATTAGCAAAGATTTCTTTTAAAATTGCTAAAAAATCTAGGTGAGGATGTGCAATATAAATGGAAAACACTGTGATGCCTTCTACCCTTCCTGCGGCAATGCTCATATTACCCGTAAGTGGAGGTAAAGTAAAGGGTAAAAGTGGGACCCGGTTATTGACTATGAGAGCCGACCCGCCATAGCCATCTGACCTGTCACATCTGACAGTGTTGTAGTGTGGAATACGGAAGCTAAGACTTGGAGTAAGCCAAGTCTCAGCTATGGAACAAGCTAAAGGCTTGTACTTATTTAAAAGGAATATGAGGTCGTGCTTTTTATGCCACACGCTCCTCACATTCCACTGAAGGAATACTTGGCGAGACGCCATTTCTAATATCTAAAAGAAGAGTTATAAGTTGGTCGGCAACGTTGGACGGTAATTGAGTATTAGCAGTAGAAGAAGAAGTAATGATAGGTATGAGTTTTATAAGTATATCAATAATAGAAGAAGTACTATTATTGGAAGAGATATTATTATAGTTGAGAGCGCAGCCATTAGGCTGTGAAGGTTGAGGGGAATTAATTATTTGCTGATGAGCAACTTTGTCATAAGACGGGGAAAGAGGGGCATGGGATTTAGGTTTTAAAGTTACTGTCTTGCGGTAAGACTGAGAAATCGGAGTTTTTGTGATGTTTGCGTAGTTGCGGGAAGCTGTTGGAATGGTCTTACTAGCCTCAGCATACGAAATGGATTTCTCAGCCATAACGGTTTTAATGGCTTTCTGTCTACCATGCTCGGGGCATGACCTGCTATTAGCGAAGTGATTTCCCGAACACAGAATACAGAAGGCCTCGCCCTCAGAAATGTTGCAACCATCACCTGGGTGATCATGGCCACATTTGCTGCAGCGTGGTTTTGACCTACATACATTAGCAACATGTCCAAATCTACAACACTTGCGACATTGAATTGTGGGATATATGTACTGTTCAACAGGAAGGGATGTGTAACAGCAGAAGATTCTCTTGGGTAAGACTTGTCCATCGAATGTGATTACACAGGTTTCAGTGGGTTTCCATTCATTATCCCCGTCTCTCTGAACTTTTCGGTTGATTCGACGAACTTTAAGAATGTGCCCACATCCTGCGGGCACAGACAAATACGTAATCGCTTCATCTTCTGATATATCAGAGGGTATACCATTTACTACTCCCATCCTTGTGATGTTGAATGTAGGTATAGAAGCAGTATAGCTGTACTTGGTTAATAAACTATTAACCAAGAATGAGTTGGCATCCTGAGGAGAAACGAACTCAACAGATACGCGATTTCTACCGATCCTATTAACCCCACCACGAACTATGTTCGCGATGTTGTTACTCATCAGAAACTTGCCAAAATTAACCGGGTGTAAGGTAGTGCCTGAATTGGGTTGGGTCTCTACACGGGAGACGTGGACGACAAAAGGAGCCTTATCTATTGCCGAATATTTGGTACGTCCAATTTGACTTTTCTGTTGTTTGTTTGGGGGGGTAGATGTTAATAAAGTATCTTCGTTGTTACCGGGACGTTTACGGGAAGATTGAACTTGAGATTGAGACACATCCATCTCTGTAACGCTACAGACAACATCTGCGAATTGCGATAGTGTATTTGGGAAAAGGGGAGATGAATTAACTGGAATGTCGGGGGGAACAGGATCGGGCGGTTTATTGGGATCCATTTTAAATAAAAGTGATTATGAATAAATACAACAAACCTGTTTACGAACACAAGGACAAAACACTTATAAACTAACAAGTCACAAAAATATCAACAATCACAAAGAATAAAAACCAAAATTCTAAACACACGTGCTACCCAAGAACACTGTGGCGAGAATCTGCACAATTCTCAAGTTATTTCCCCGTTAAACAGAACTGTCAAGTTTAAACAAATGTCAAATAACCATAGACAACAAACACGAAACACGATCATTGTCTTTGAACAAAAACCGACGAATATTTACAGAAATATATCTACACTTTTATTTAACTACATATCGTTTATTACACACATAATATCTATTTACAATTTCGACAATCCTACTAAAAATATTTTTACACTGTACAAATATAATCATTCATTGTGTTGTACTGGTCGCTAGATAACCGAGCGCGACTTCGGGAGCCTTCGGTAAACCTCGTCAATCGTCGGAGCTTATGACTTGCTCTAAAGCAATTTAGCATGTCATTGCGCGCCAGTACTCATTTCGCTTTCCTGACCAGTACACGCTGATTCTTAAGCTAAAATCTGGACTTGTATTGAGACCTAAATCCCGCTAATTGTCACTCGGTCGTCTCCTAAGCCTATCATCCAGGTAGACTGAATTATCCTTCGTCGCCCTGGGTTATTTGTAGTCGTAAGCAAACTGTAAGTGTAAAGTAATTGAAAATATAATAATATAGTCGCGCACGCTGTTTAATTAAATTACTCCATACACTTCAATATAAGTAGAGTAGGCGGACGCTTGGGTGATTCACCTGACTTCGAGTTTGATAAAAAACAACCCACCCTTCTATGCTGTAAACATCGGTTAACATTATTATTGTTTCAATACTTACATAATAAACTTCTTCATGGTGGTCCCCAACTGCTGTTGGCTACTCTGCGTGAGAGTTGGTGGCCGTTGGGGGGGGGGGAGAAATCTGGCCAGAAAGGTGGTCCGTCAGTGCGTCCGCTAAACTCGACTGAGGGGAAAGACCGTTTGCCCAATCATGGGTAACCTACCTGCGGAGCGATTGGAACCGGATTTTCCTTCATTCGCTGTGGGGTTGACTATGCAGGACCCGTATCTGTGCTAAACCGCAAAGGTAGGGGGGCCAAAGCAAACTTGAAATAGGATATATATGCCTATTTGTTTGTTTCGTAACGCGAGCCATCCACCTCGAACTAATCAGTAAGCTTTCTTCACAAGCACTTAAAAGATTTATATCCCGTCGTGGTAAACCGGCTCAAATTTTCTCTGATAATGGGACAAATTTTGTTAAAGCCATGAAGGAGGTTCAACTAATATTTAACGAACATTCACATCTAATTATTGGTGAGTTTTCTAATGATAGCATAGTATTTAAATTTATACCACCTTACGCTCCTGATTTTGGGGGATTATGGCAAGCAGGAGTTAAATCCTAAACACCACTTTAGGCGTGTTATGGGTACCGCCAATCTAACGTACGAGGAATTCAGCACGGTGTTGGCACAGATCGAAGCCGTCCTGAATTCCCGTTCAATGTGTCGTATGTCCGCAGACACACATAATCTCCTTCCACTTAGTCCAGCAGACTTCCTGATCGGTGGCCCCTCCTCTCACCAGCCTGCAAGGACCTGACAGAAGCGCCGATGAATCGCCTGACGCGGTTCCAGAGGGTAGAACAAATGAGACAGCAGTTTTGGAAGCGTTGGTCAACCGACTACATTTCGGAGCTGCAGATAAGAACCAAGTGGAAGACACCAAACCAGGACTTAGCACTAAACACCCTTGACGTCATCAAAGAGGACAACTTACCACCCCTAAAATGGCGCATGGGCAGAATTGTTAAGGTGTTCACAGGGTGCGATGGTGTAAGCCGTGTAGCTGCACTCCAAACAGCGACGGGCGCTGTGCAGCGAGCGTTCTCAAAGATTTGCTCACTTCAGGTGCCATCGGCGACGAGTGATGGCATCAATGATGACAACGGAGTCGACGCAGCCGGCTAAGCAGCTAACGAGTTTTGAAACCAGAAGATTCCAAGCATGTTCACTACACCCAACGCCATCTATCGAATCGCTGCAACAACTCGCCGAACGGTCGATTAGTAAACGTCCCAGCTTGACAGTTTACACGCACCGACGTCCGTCGTTTTTAATCTATATTTTTTTATCTGTATTCTTTTTTTCTATGGGAGTAAACGGGCTGATGAAATGAGCTCTCGTAATTTTATTTCAAAAACCCAATAAGATGCCCTAACAATGTGCAGATTGGTAAAGTGTTAATAAACAGACAGGTATATATATATATATCTGTCGGATCCGGTCATTGGTACGGACATAAAATGAATCGCAGTACGCCAGTGGTGACAACACGCGACCTACAAGTTTACCCACACTACAGCGTGCTTCTTCTAAGTTGTTTAATAGAAACAGTGTTTGCGATACAATTTTTCTATTAGTGTATTTGTGTTTGTTGTTGTTATTTCTGTATGTTGTGTTTCCAGCGTATTTTCATTGCATGAACCCATAGTGTGTCGCACCCATCTTCCGCCCACTTGATGTAAGAGCCTAACAGAATAAATCCTGACAATACGACATATCTGTCTGACTCATAAGGCTTACAAATTATAGTATTACAGTATCAGAATCGAATACCTAACTACATAGTTGAGGTTTTCACAGAATAAGATTAAAACAACCAAAGTAGTGACATTGTTTTTTTAATACATCATTAAATAGTGTTTTTTACAGATATCGTTAACATACTATTTTGCATTATTGGTGTAATTATGTATTATAGGCGATGTTCCAACGAAAGGATAAAATAATAATGTTAAATGTTGTCTAGTTTTTATTAATTCTCATTTCTTTTATCTCCAAATCAATGCTGCCATAAAGTATTTGTTTGGTGACGCCCTTTATATTTATTGAAATATTACAGTAGATACGGCCTTTAGGAAACGGGAAACTTTTCGGTACATATGGGATTGACAGATTTTTTAAATCATAGACGCCCTGAAAAAATTACAAGAAATAGTTATCTCACACAATACTTAATCGAGGTAGTCATTAACCTCTTTTACACGTTTTTGAGAAATAAATATAATGCAGGGTGGTGATTTGGTCATACTAAAAAAAGATCGATAAGTAGCGTATATCCGATTCGTAAAAAAAATAGTTTTAATTAAAAAAATAATCAAAAAAGTCCATTTAAAAAAAATGTATATGTTGTATCCGGTCATTAGTACGAACATGAAGAGAATTGCAAGCGCGCTACTGGCAACATCAGGCCACCTACTCTCCAGTCTACAACAAGCTTCTACAGAGTCGTGATGTTATAAGCTAGTAGCGAGGACGACATTCAGTGTCTGATCGCAGCGGAGTTGAGACGTCCCGGTGTTAATATGTTATTTAAAATAATCCGTTACTTTAATAAAAGCAGTGTAATCCACCCAGTTTGTTTTTGTTACGAAACTCATATTCTTCCCACATGATGACTGAGTGTAACGAAATAAATGCTCACAATCCGACATATTAGAATGAAGTACTCCTTATAGGAGTAGTTCTGTCTCTGCCTCTCCCCAGCTAAAACACTAGGAAGTGGTGAAGGGTAGGGGACTGTGTTATAGATTTTTGGCATGCTGATTAACAGCTTAATTTGGATAAAATGAATATTGATTTGATTTAAGGAGCATTAGCTCTTAGTAGTTGGAAGAAAAGTTGAAACTAATTATAAAAGTTTTATTTTTGCTAAAAACAAATTTAGAAAACATGCAGAAAAAAGTGAAGCAGTTAATATGGGAGAAAAGAAGTAAGAACATAGTGATTTTTTGTTTAAAAGGAGGGGAGAAGTCCACCTCAGAGTTATTAATGAAGATTAAGGAAACGTTCCAACACAACGCACGATTAGCTATTGAGGAATATGATGTCAACAATCTATATCATCTCGGAAAAGTAAATAGTAATGATAAACCGAGACCGATATATTTCTTTCCTTTGTTAGTCATAAACGAAATATTAGCAAACAAAAGGAAACTGTAGGAAACATATATTACCGAAGACTATTCAAAAGAAGATTTGGAAAGAAGAAAAGCCTTAATGCCTAAATTAAAAGAAGAAAGAAATAAAGGAAATCTAGCTTATTTAAGGCATGATTTATAAGTTGGTGGTTAGAGAAAGTAATTCAAACTATAAAACAAGGAAACAAGAATTATCAACTTCAACACAAGAAAACTTGCAACCTAGAAAACAACATAATCTAACAGTCTCTTTTTTTTTTTTTTTTTTTTTTTACCGTTGGGAAATCATCAAACTGACTAAAACCCATCCATGTTCCTACCTTTGCCCTTTGTGTTCCAGGGCCGCGGTATCTCTTTCGAACAGTCCCGCAACCCTGGCAGGCCCTTACGGACCCCTTCCTGTTTGCTGACTCTCTTTGAGGCGCGCGTGGAACACGAACGCGCCGTCGACACGGCCTGTCGTCATAAGACGGACGGACGGCGAGCTAGCCCATAGCTCACCGTCCACAGGCCCGCGTCTACGGTGGCCGGGGGCCACCACGTGGCCCCCGACGCCCGGTGCGTCTCCCGCGGCGGCTGGGACGTGAGGTTCTCTTCCTCTCACGTCCCGCCACCTCCTTCGCTAGCATGACTGCTTCGCAGAAGGAGGTGACGGCGTCCCATTCCGTCTCGCTCCGGACCATGGATTGAACCAGGGCCGGACGCGAGAGGTCGCCGCCGCCGATCGCCGCTACGAGGACACGGCGTTGCTCCGCCCAAGCGGAGCAGACCTGCACAGTGTGCTCCACCGTGTCCTCCGGTCGATCCTCGCAGTGGTGACACCCGGGCGTTTCCTCCCGCACGATTAGGTGCAGGAACCTCCCGAAACAACCATGTCCGGTGAGGACCTGCGTCAGGCGGAAGGTGAGGGCGCCGTGGCGCCTCTCCAGCCACTCCTCAAAGAGGGGACTTACCGCCATTATAGTGGCGTGCCCTGCACGGGGTTGCGACAGTCGCTCTCTCCATGTCGCCATGAGATCACGCCGGAAGTCTGTCCACTGATCGACAATTTGCCGCGGCAGCGGAGTTTCCCCCCGGCGTAGTGCCTCCACGCGCCACTCGTGCAGGCGCGCGAGGACTATCGCCTCCAGATCCCATGGCGGCAATCCGGCAAGGAGGCTCGCCGCCTCGCCGGAGATCGTGCGGTACCCCCGGATTAGCCTGACGGCTACCACCCTTTTGGGCGCGTTCAGATAATGGGCGGCTCGCCGCCTCAAAGAACGCGCCCACACCGGGGCCCCGTAAAGGGCCATGGACCGCACGACCCCCGCGTAGAGCCTCCGGCAGGAGGCGTTTGGACCCCCCAGGTTGGGCAAGAGCCGCTTGAAGGCAGCCCCAGCCCGTTGCAGCCCCGGCCCGTTAATCTAACAGTCTCAAAAACACACCAAATAAATGCATTTGATATGATGATAGCTAGATCCAACTCAGGCCATCCGGCTGCTACAACCGCCAAGGGCAAATAAATCCTAAAACCCAACTTACATAGCTACGTTGAACGTGGCAGAACTGCTACACTCTCAAAGATTCCAAAAAACCTGTAATAACACCGGTACGAGAAATCAAGCTAGAACAACTAATACTAAAACTACACCAAAATCAACTGGAAAATGCCTGCAAAAGCCAGTTGGTCACCATTGGGAAAGAAGTCCACTACCCTTCAGCAAATGAAACGCCTAAAGATAAAGAAGAAAAAGAAAATCCAAACAATTCTACATAGCCACCCTAAACACAATACTTTTCGAATTAGAGATAGCTTTGTGTAAAATTAAATGGGATATTCATGGTAAGAGCGAAGTAAGACGAATAGAAAATCTCATCTAAGAGCATGACGACTACATCATGTACTACATTGGTAAACAAAGGGTCAATATGGAGTTGGATTTATGGTGAAAAAATATCTAAACAAACAAATCATAGTGTTCAAAGGCGTTTTACTAAGTATACAAGTACAAGGCTATAAGAACAAGTGGACTATAGTACAAATATACGCCCCAACAGAAGCAGCGGACTAAACAATAAAAGATGATTTCTACAACCAACTTACAACTACACTAGAGATTGCCCATAAAAAACGTTATTGTCATGGGAGACTTCAATGGAAAAATAGGTAAACAAAGGCATGGTAAAGAGTCAGTAGCAGGAAATTATGACATAGGAAAAAAAAGCAAGGACGGCAAGAGAATTGTACATTTTGGCCCTGAAGAATAACTTAACCATATTAAATAGCGTCTTCAAGAAAAGGCATGCCAAGAAGTGGACTTGGATATCGCCAGATAGAACTTACCGCAATAAAATAGACTTTATAACTAGTTACCCACCCATGTTTTTTCAAGATGTCAGCGTAATAAATAATTTCAACTAGAATAGCATCGCCATCGTTTGGCCAGAGCAGTACTATCTCACAAACAACAAAAGAAACAGCGAAAACACTTTCATCAGGGGAAAAATACTTGCACGACTGATACAACGTCTCAAAACAGTATAACATCCGGAGAAATTGACAAAACACAAGTTTACAACATGGAAACAAACGATATTTATAGAAAGTCGAACGAATTAATACCGATTAAAAATTCACTGAGCTCGAAGACAACAGATCTTATTCAAAAAAGGAAAGTACTGCTTAAAAATAGAATAAATAAAACAACATGACATGAAATCACTGAACTAAGTAAGGAAATAAGCCGCAATATAAAACAAGAAAAGTTGAATGAAAAAATTAAATGTATCCTAAAGTACATTACCAAAACAAGAGGTACTAATAAAGCATTCAAGGAATTAAAAGAAGCGACGCTGTACGTCCCAAAAATGAAAAGCGTAAACAACAAGGAAGAAACAAGGAGACAGCCAATTTTAAAAATAACAACAGACTATTAACGGAAATTATACTTTACCGAAAACATCTTAAAATACAACATAAACCTTGAAGACGAAACAGAAGAAATTCCTCAGAGTCTTGAAAGGGAAGTCCAGCATGCGTTAGAAACACAGAAAAATGATAAAGCTCTTAGAACTGATCATTATAACTAATGAGATGATGAAAGCTACATTGCCAGAAACAACAAAAAAACATACTAACTTGTTTAATCTTACCCTAAACACGGAATCCATACCTTCACAATGGACAATGAGCACTATAATACTCATCTTTAAGAAAAGAGATAGAGCAGAAATAGGAAGCTATCGCCCAATAAGTCTCATGTCGAACATTTACAAGGTGTTTTCAAAAATAATACTGAAACGCATCACCAAAAAACTTGACGAACAACAATCAAGAGAATAGGCTGGATTTCGATCGGGATTCGCAACAATAGATCACATACATGTGGTAAAACAGCTCATTGAAAAAAGTCAAGTATATGATTATCCATTATACATGGCACATGTGGACAAAGCATTTGATGGCCTCGAACATCGGTACATTTGGCAAGCCCTGAAAAATCAAGGAATAGAAAATAAATTATATAAGGATAATAAAAAATGTGTATTCCAGCAGCAAAGCACGAATAAAACTAGAAATGGAGGGGGAAATTTTCCCAATACATAGAAGAGTGAGGCAGGGGGTACTCTCACCAAAACTTTTTTCATCCGTGCTAGAGGAAGTCATCAGGAAGATGGAATGGGACAACATAGGGATTAACATAAATGGAACAAGTTTAAATCATTTCAGATTCGCAGACGACATAATAACATAACCCGTAAAGCCTTAAAAACATGCTCCAAGATTTGTCATGTGAAAAAAAAGGTGGGACTAACAATAAACAAAACAAAGACCAAGATAATAACAAACAGATCCCAAATAAGTATTTCAGTGGATGAGAAATTAATAGAATATGTAAATTGCTATGTATACTTGGGCCAACTTATTGCTTTCAACAACCATTCAGAGATAGAAAGACGGCTAGCCAATGCTTGGAAGAAATTTTGGTCCCTCCAAGAAGTGCTAAAAGGTAATTATTATAATATTACAATGAAAAGGAAAGTACAATACATGCATATTACCAATTCTTACCTATGGGTGCCAGACCTGGGCAACACACACGAAAACAAAACCAAAAACTGATTACATGCCAAAGAGCCACGGAGAGGAGTATACTGGGTTACACAAAAAAGACAGAAAGAGAGCTGTAGATTTAAGACAAATTATAAAAATTGAAGATGTTGTAGTCAAAACCAAAAAACTCAAATGGAGGTGGGGTACGCTACATGATGAGAGAGAATAGAAATAAATGGATGAAAGACATATCAGAATGGACCCCTAGATTCCAAACAAATAGGAAACAAGGAATAAAAGACAAAGAAAACGTTGCTCTGATGAGGTAAAAAAGCATGAGGGTCCAAGATGGCACAGAATAACTCAAACAGGAGCAGAATGGAAAGAGCTGGAGCAGGCCTTCGTTTTGCAAAGACACGCCGACGCCCAATAACTTCGACATATTATTTTTTAATAATATAATATTTACTAAAATTAATGATAGTTATAATATTTAATGAATTAATTATGAATTAAATTTAACATAACATTAAATTTTCATTAGACAATATAACATTATATGTTATGTTACATTTAATTGCATGGAAAATAATGAAATATGACATGTTAAATTATGTATCCTATTCTTTTGGCATTAAAGGCTTAATAATAATAATATGAAGCTCTTAGTAGTTAGTTGAGTAGTAATTCAAGTGCTTCTGGTACCGTAATTGAATAAATAACGCAACTTACTGCTGGATAAGGACAGCGACGGCCTCCGACTGCGTTTCGCATTGTTTGACCGAAAAATGTGTCAAAATTCATCATGTCGCAAAATTTAAAATGCATCTCAACGAAACTGGGCTTGTATCTGTTTGTTAGCAACTGGTAGAAGTAGAAATCCGCCTGAAACATAATTCTGTTATTGAATCATTATTGTTAACATTAATTAAGTGGGTAAAAAGTAGCTAAAATTTGATGTAAAATTACCCTTAACGAAGCCGAAGGGCATTTGTTTTCACTATCCTTGAGATCATTTTTTTTTCTGGACCTCACCTGTTACTTTCTAGTTACGGAGATATTCAATTCAATTCAATATATTTATTTGTGAACATAGGTATATAATAGATGTTACAGTCCATGCAGTCGATCACTATGCCTACCATTTAATGGTGTACAAATGTTAATTAATTCTATTCAAATAATACATCAAAGAATATAATAAATCAATAACAGGGAAAGAGTCAATATGAATGTCAAGAACAATATGAAATATAAATGAAATATTGTGATTAAATGTCAATTTTAAGACTTGAAAACACGTCATTATTCGTAATGTCATAAAATGAAAACAATGAGAAAACTTTACGTCTATGTCAATTATAAAATTCGTCAACCCACAACATCACAACATAATATTATCATTCAAAAATTCCTCAATAGAATAATATGCCTTATCTATTAATAATTTAAATAGCATTTTTTTAAATAAATATATAGTCGCTGCTGCCTTTATACATTTCGGAAGTTTGTTGTACAGTTTAGGACCCATAGTGAAAATGCTTTTCTGAAACATTGCAGTTTTACTTGGAATTAAGTTTAACTATATTGGAGGTACTTTGAACTTTTACACAACTTGTTTTTATACACCGAGAAATTTGAATGGTTGTTTTCTCGCAGCGGAAAAGTTTTTCTTGTTATAACAATCGGTTTATAAATAAATAAAATATTAGAAACAAAAAATGGCAGATAAACCTTTGTGAAAAACAAAACTCGAAAGCACTAAATGATAGTTATTATACCTCCTGATTGCGCCGAGTGCCGCCGACCGGTCGCGCGGCCATTGACCCGCCCATAATTTTCTGAATTAGATACCTAACAAGGTATTTGTGGCGTATTTCTAAAATTTGAATTAATTAATTTAAAATATTTTATTTTTATTTTATTTGTCAGGAAGTCAAAGTTAGGAAGTGTAAGTACCTAATCGTACTTTTGTAAAAAAGTACGAGTAGACATTTACTCTTCCCGGTAACGGAGTAATTTGTTCGAAGTGCAAGCCACTGCGTTGTATATACAATCGAGCACGTTTTAATTGATTGTCTTTCAATTTTAATAATGTGTCTCTGTCACTTCTTACGATATTAAAAGCGTCCACCATCACAATTATTAACGCGTCGCGAGTTTCGTGTTCCTCACGATACAGTAGGCGCTTGAGCTCCGACCACAAGTAAAAGTCTAACGGAGTTAGGTTAGGTTAGTTAACGCTGGGGAAACACCGAGTGCAGGCGCTACGGCACGGTGATAATGAGCCGGGCACCCCTCATGCTGATAGTAGTATATTTTCCACGGGCACCGCTAGTCGTCCAAAAAGTCCGGAATAACGTTTTGTAACATTTCCAGGTAGGTTCCTGTTAAGTGTCCTGTCACGAAATGCAGTCCAATGAGGTGGCCATTAATTATGCCCACACATCAACACTAAATCGCGCACATGATGCGCACACTCGCGAATATCATGTGGGTTATTCAAAGCCCAAAAATGTTCGTTTCGCTGGTACTTACGAAAACGGAGTGACTCCAAGTGTTGCGGCTCCGCGTAAAGTCGCCGGGCAGCATGGCAGTCATAATCAGCCCTAGCAGACAGCACCACAGCAACGTACTCCAAATTGTAATAACTGTAATGACGATCCATTACTGATAAGCTAATAACGCGTACTGTGCGTAGGACATTCGCGGGAAAACTAAATGCGCCGCAGCAATAATACAATAGGAAGCCGGCGCGCGGCATCGTTTGTAATTGTTGCGCGAGGGCTAGTTTATGTCGTATTACTACACGCGAGAGCTTTTTTTGGCTTAAAAAATTATGAATCGGTCTTTTCTTTGTCGGCTTCGCGGCTGTGTTTTGTATTGTTGCATGCAAACTAGTTTATGCCGTATCACAACGAACGAGAGCTTATTTTACTTTGAACATTTATGCATCGTGCCTTTGTAGGCGGCGGCGGCGGCGCGTGCGATTCGAGTAGTACCTACAAGTTATGTCTATGTGTTACTATTGATTCTCACGTTTTCGAGTTGATTTTGATTGATTTTTTTGATTAGATTATAACAAATACATCTTTATTTTCTTACTTTTACTCTATGCTTCGTAAGTACTCCTTATGGCAAGTTGTTCTGCCGCAGGAAAACCACCATTAAAATTTCTCGGTGTATACTTAAAGTTTTTAATGTTCATATAACTTTGTTGTTTTTTGTTTATGGTATAACTTTACTTTAAATACTATTATTATAATAATATTATTTCGAGTGCGTTACATCCAGTCCTACCGTAAAACGTAATTTTTCACAATACATTATTATAGGGTACCTGGTTATTAGTATCCGATACTTAAACACGTGATTGTACTCATGATACCAAACAACTTTACCGCAGGAACATTTTTTTATACCAATAACACAATAGCCGTATGAAATTCGCGCTTGCGCATCTGTGACCTAGCAGCTGTTATAGCCGCGTGCCGTTATGTCTCATTACTATGGTACTTTGCAACAGTGTAAATAAAAAATAGTATCATACGTCTGTTATGTTATTGTGATTAAAGATAATGAGTATTAAAAAAATTGTTGCCTTAATAGGGAATGGGCTGTAATTCAACACACTGGTCCGTGTGCGTGTTGATAGATGTCACATGTCTTCGAATTTTTGGTTCTAATAGGTTTCCTCACTATGTTTTCTTTCACCATTTAAAACTAGTGGTGGTGGTTGGGTTCAAACCTATGGCCTAAATAAATCAGGGTTAACACTCCACCTATACAACTTACCGTCATGTTATTGTCGACAGTGACCAGGGCCTGCACGTACAAGTCCACATAGTACTTGGGATCCTGTCGGCCAAAACGTTTACTGTGTAAAGTGAAGTTTTTAAAAACTTTCACGTCATACCAGTATATCGTTGGGTGCTCAGTACTGAAGTAGGATATCTATGACAGAAATAACAAAAGAATTAGTTAACATAACGAAGTTATGATTAAAACTTTTCTTATTTTTCTAGGAGCATTTCAGGCTAAGAAATCCTTTCGTTTTCGTCAACAACTAAAGTTAACAGTAAAAGTATTAACCGTTACTTGACCATTGCTTATTATAAAGCAAATGGTTTCTTCATCCAAGTAACAGCTAAACTAAAAGTCTACAGAGTTGGCATAACAGAAGCATCGTAATTTTCCCAAAAATCATGGGGAGCTTTTTTACACATGGCAGCATCGCAATATCACTGTCAAGTCGTGACAGAGTCAAATGTCAGTTCTTTAAAAATAGGTAAAATGAATAAGTCCTCGCACTAGGTGGACCATTGACCTAGAGAAGGTTCCGGGGATCCGCTGAATGTGAGTGGCACGGGACCGGTCAATGTGGCGACACTTGAAGGAGGCCTATGTCCAGCAGTGGACGTCTTTCGGCTAAAATGATGATGACGAATAAAGATAGATCGCTCTTATTTATTTATTTAACACTTCAAGCACATAGTACAGAGGCGGACTTGATGCCATAGGCATTTTCTACCAGTCAACCTTTGGGTGATGCAGAGACAAACATTGGTAGGTGTACCTATATTATAAACTACAAGGATGGATATTATATAAAATACTATAAAAATACATATATCAAAATACTATATATATATACACATATAAACACACACTACACACACTTACACACACTTTTATACTTACATTCGTAAAAACTCATGTTCATTCGTAAAAGTACTCTATATACATATATCTATACATACTGGTACCTACTATTCCGGTTAGACTGGAAGCCGACCCATACATAGTTGGGAAAAGGCTAGGCAGATGATGTAAAATTGAAGTGTTTGTTTGTAATACCAAAATACTAGCTTTTTACTCAATGTGAAATTATATTCGGTACGTATAACAAAAACACGTTTTTTTTAGTTTGTCTGTCTGTTTGTCTGTCAGTCTGTCTGACTGTTTGTTCCGGCTAATCTCCGAAACGGCTGAACTGATTTTGACGAGACTAATAATGGCAGATAGCTGATGTCTGGAGTAAGTAAAACTACTGTAATTTAAGAATCAGAATTAGGGTTCCCTGCAAAAAAACTAAAACCCTTGGTAACAAAATTCGATTTAAAAAGGAAACTAGTTTTTTTTAATAATAATTTCACATATTTTCACTTTGAAACTATTTTTTATAATAATTTCACGCGAACGAAGGTCGCAGTTAGTTTGAAAATAAATTTGTAGGGTTCCGTAGCCGAATGGCAAAACACCGAACCCATAAAGATTCGCCAAGTCTGTCTGTCTGTCCGTGTATTTCATAGCCATTTTATTCCGAAACTATTAGGACTAAACTTAGTAGGTAGATGTATTCTGTGAACCGCTTTACGGTTTTTATACGGTTTTTGTTTTTATACAAAGATAAAAAATATAAGATTAAGGGGGGTCTCCCCATACATGGAACTGAAACTAATTTTTTTTTTTTCATCAAACCTTTACGTGCGGGGTGTCTATAAATAGGTCTTTAAAAATTACATTCAGTTTCCTAAAACCATTTTCTCTCAAAGTCAATCGTTTGAAAGATAGATTTTTCCAAAGTGGTATAATGTGTCCCCCCCTCTAATTTCTAAAGCAAGATGAGGAAAATTCTGAAAAAATTATAGGATTATAGAACGTAAAAAAAACTTACAAAACAAAGTTGGTTTGAATGAGATTTGATGTTTATTTTTTTGAGATATGGGACTTTTGCATCAAATTGGAGCAACAACTTTGTTTTTCATTAACATACTATGAAAAACAAATTTAGTTTTATTGTTGAAGGTAAAACAATACAACATGAATGAGCCTTCAAAATATTTTTAATATATTTGTTTGGGGTTCCGTAAACGTGTGAGTACGACTCGCACTTGCCCGGTTTTTATTTCTAGCATTTTAGTTTAGTAATGTGAAAGATTTCGAAGACTATTTTTTTTTACTATACTGGGCGTCCCACGGCTATGTCACACGGAAGAAAAGCAATTTTTATTTTTTATTTTTTTTGGGAAATCATCAAATAACTCATCCCGCTCTGGGCTGAGCAGCAGGGAGTGTCAGACTTTTACTGACTAAAACCCATTCATGTTCCTTCCTTTGCCCTTTGTGTTCCAGGGCCGCGGTATTTCTTTCGAACAGTCCCGCAACCCTGGCAGGCATCGGTCCTTTCAGACCCCGTCCTGTTTGCTGACATCTCATTGAGGCGCGCGTGGAACACGAACGCACCGTCGCGCGTCGATACAGCCTGTTGTCATAAGACGGACGGACGGCGAAGCTACTCACCGTCCACAGGCCCGCGCCTACAATGACGGGAGCCACCACGTGGCCCCCAACGCCTAGGGCGTCTCCCGCCGCGGCTGAGATGTGAGGCTCTCTACCTCTCAAGTCCCGCTAGCATGACTGCTTCTCAGAAGGAGGTGACGGCGGCGTCCCATTCCGTCTCGCTCCGGACTAAGGATTGAACCAGGGCAGGACGCGAGAGGTTGCCGCCGATTGCCGCTACGAGGACACGGCGGTGCTCCGCCCAAGTGGAGCACAAAATACCTCCTCCTTTGAAAAAATTCGATTCAAAATAAGAACTGTCAAAACGTACTCACACTTTTAGAACTGCACCGGTTAATTTGATAATGCAAATAAAAAAGCAAACCAATAGAAAAATATATTAAATTCATTATTTATTTTAATTAGTTGACAGGTTGAATCTCAGCGAATATCCTCAACTATCTCATATGAAACCCACACAGACTTTTTCACGGAATTGACAGGAAATAAGAAATGGCGCTTTAATAGTATTATGAAGGTATTTAGAATATGTAATCATGATCAATGGACGACTGTGGGTACCAGCAAAGGGTCTTGTTTAAAATAAATCACTCTGCACATTTGTTTAAGTCCCATGTAATAGAGGGCTCTAATATAGATAATCATATGACGTATTATCATTATTTCTCTGTCTACAATACACCTACGCAATTTTACGCTAAACGACAGGAAATGAGGAATTGAAGCTCTATGGCTCTACATATAGGTTGTCAAATCATTAACATTTGATAACATAATATTGTGCCTCTGACCAGTTTTTTATCATAACATCATATTATTCAGCTAGATAAGTATTAGTATTTAGGTAATGGATATCAATTTATTCAATTAGTGCGAAAGCCACGAGGATCATTAGTTGAAATGAGTCTGCAGCACTGCAAAACTACAGTGATCTTTATTTACTTGTTAATAAGGTTGCTGTTGGTCTGTAAAAATCATAATGATCTTTATTCTTGACTCTATAAGGTTGCTATTGTGTTACAATAAACCGCATTGATGTAATTTATTTATTTAACACTTCAAGTACGAAGTACAGAGGCGGGCATAATGCGACCTTAGGTATTTTCTACCAGTCAACCTTTGGGTGATACAGAGTCAAACAGCACAACGTTATGCCTTCTAACAATTATTAAATCGCTGATAGTTTTACAAAAAAATCATTCGTGAACCAAAACTGTTTAAACATCAAATTGCCGATTATTAAAGAATTTTTAATTTTTTAATTTGTATTACCAAAGTAATCAGTGTTATTCTGAGAAAGTGAGTATCTATTTATAGGTTTTTCTTTTCTCTGCCTGTATTTGCAATCAGCCCTAAGACTATGATAATACAAACATACACACAATAAATAACATTGTAATAATACACAATATTGACGATAAGTCCCCTTTCTTTGAGGAGTGGCTAGAGAGGCGCCACGGCGCCCTCACCTCAAACAACCATTCCCTACTTTTCCTAATACCCTTAGTTGCCCAGTCACTGAACATAAACTTTGGGCAAATAAATTTGGTTTTCATTTTTAATGTATATTGAACTCTGTGTAAACTACCGAAAAGAATTCCTCATAAAATTGATTAACATTTTCAATAATAAGGCTCGGAATGCTCAAATTACTAATTAAGTTATTTTGAAATTTATTTAAATTACTGGATGTTATTAGTCTAGATGAAAACTAAGTTTTTGGGTTCTGTACGTCAGCCGGAAAAAACCGAACCCTAAGGCTGTGTTTTCACCAGAGATAAGCGAGGATGTTAGCATCCTCGCTCATCTCTGGTGGAAACGCGTCCCTAGAATCACTTTATTGTATGTCAGTCTGTCTGTCCGTCTGTCGAGATCCTTTTTCTCAGGGACGCGTGGAGGTGTCTAACTGAAATTAATATCGAATTCTCAAGTCCGTTAATCTTTGAAGCAGTGATGAAATCAAACTTGTTAGTCAACGCAATGAAAAGATATGACAGTTTATGTCGCATATTTTGCAATTTTACAAGGGAATCAAAACCTATAGGGTACTTCCTGTTGATCTAGAAACATGAAATTTGGCAAGATACAATGTCTTACAGCACATATGTAAAGGAAAAAATCTGTAAACTGTAAATATGTAGTTTAATAACAAAATACCGACAAGTTTATACGGAACCCTCGGTGCGCGAGTCCAACTCGCATTGGTCGGTTTTTTTGTCAGGAACAATTTAGGTTAATTACATAATTATGGACACTTTACAAAATAGAGTTTAAGTTAGCGGATCTAATTTATATTGAGGCTAAGTGGAAATAGTAATCATATGATCTGAACTTTGATAATATAATTATTCGTGTTGGTACAGTGTGCTTACTAATAACATCATAATAACACTGGCAGTATACTTAATAGTAGACTAATAGCCAAACCAGGTTTAGTTTATAATTATGTATGAACAATGTTTGACTTAGGTATGTCCAATATAGTATAACAAACACACATACATCAACATTTACATTCCATCCTCCACATTATAGTCTGACCTTAACCTGTTATTTTAAATAAAAATAACTGACAAAAAGAATACTCATGTAGGATGTCACAGAGTAGAGAGAGCTGTCATTTCCATCAAACCAATTGGTCAAGTAGGAAAGGCATATGGAGGATGGGATGTAAATATTGATATACAGGGTGTAACAGGACCCTTCACGAAGCCGTCAACCAAGCATTATGTAGGTTCAAACTAAGTAACTTTACGCAAAAATTTGCTGTGAAACGATTCTTTTTTTTGCAGTGAAAAATCACGTTTTACGGTAGGACTCAATGTAATGCACTCAAAACATTAATTTTGATTGATTGAATAGTGCGGGGGTCGTGGAGGGGTTTAAAGTAAAAATCCTGCATTAAAAACATGTTTTTATAAAAAAACTTGTGAAAAAGTTGAAACTCTGACCCCCAATATGGAATATGGAATTTATGTCAAATCATTAGAATTTTAGACTTATTTTTCATTATGTTATTTAATAATTTGTATCTTCAAGTGGCTGATCATGGAATGAACATTATTAGTATATATAAATTATGTAATGAACTGCATGTTACCCATAATCACAAATAAACTATTTGATTTGAATATCTCCGTAACGAGAATGTTCCCAGGTATGATCTAGAACTCTAGAACAAAAAAAATATCGCAAAGACGGGGAGAACAAGTGCCTTTCGGCGACGTTAAGGGTCTTGTCACAACCTTTATGTACTAGGTTAGACTCTAACCTAAAGGTACCATCTACAAAGTCGCTACAAAAGTGTTTGTCCGTATTCTCGTAGCTTCGTAGCAAGCGTAGCTCGTAGCAAGAGTAGCTCGTAGCCACTGTCGACCGCGCCCCGGCGTTACTTGCCTTCCCAACACAAACAATGTTGTTTTACGTTCACTGTAGCAAACTTTAACTGAATTTGTATATATTATAGCGTGACATCTGACAAAGCTGTTTGTTTTGCCAAACTGATATTTCGTGACTGTCCGGATGCTTTGATGTGATTGTGATATTTTAAATATGAGACTTTGTGATCCACAATTTTAAGAATAGCTTGTTTTGTTTTCAGAACAGAGCACCACTTGCTGCCTCTTCCGGCATTTAACTGTGACGGCAACTTCTGAAGAAGTATTATTTTATTAATTAATTCCTATATTCAGTAAAGTCACTATTCTCCACATTCCTGTTCACAAATTCAAAATTCAGCACATGTCACATCAACAACAATATAACTGAGAACAATATGTCCTTACATCCTCTATTAACTAACCCTGAATACTATAATAACATTTAAACAGCAAGATTTTTTTTTAATTTCTTTTTAAATTCATCGATGGATGGAGTTTCTAGTATAGACTTTGTTATGTGATTCTTTATACGCGGTGCCATACTGAAAACGCCTTTTGTTTATAAGGCCGTCTTGCTAGATTTGCAACATATTTTATCACTGTGCCGCTTACTTCTGTATGTCTTATCTTATCAAAAAGATGTTTGTTAGTTCTTGCTTTGTGTATTTATCATAAAGGTGTTTGTTTGTCTAGCACACTACTAAACCCGTGTTTAGCGTGTTTTAGTTCAGTTTTGGTTTGTTAGAGCCAACATCATGGCAGGTGAAGATGATGAGTTTGTTTTATCTCATATTTAGTTGTACGACCTCAATAGTGTCGGGTCGTTTAGTTCCCTTCAATATGGTTGAGCTGAATGGGGCTGAGCCATGCGTCATGTTCGTGGACGGGCGCTGTCAGTTGGGACTGGTCATCTCTTAGCTGCCACGGTTTATTTTAACTACTTTGTTTTTAAATTATTTAAATTGTTGATAATTATAATATTTTACTCTGGACGCTCTTAATGTGCACGGCTTACTACATCGTTCTCACATATATATATAATCTCAACATGAATGATGTAACCAAGATCTTGAAACAAAATTTTGATTGAAAAGAGTTTCCCTGGAGTTTCTTGCCCATTCTTCTGCATAGAGATCTACGCTTTGGAATGGGCAAGTTTCACAAGTTATTATGCCTTGTGTCTGTGACTGTAGCTTCGCCTTTGTTTTTCTGACAATCAAAAGTGCCTGTTAGGGTCTAATTGAAATAAATGCTTTGAATTTGAATTTTATTTGAATAATTTTAAATTAATTCACTAACAAACAAACTACTCGGGGTTCTATGCCATAAAAAGGCACTCAGACCTATTGAAGAATCAGATTTATTTATTTGAGCAAATAAATAAGCAGATACCAGATACGCTCGCCGAGATCTATTCGTCATTGAGTGATTGTTCATTACGTTTGTCGAGACCTCGGCTGTCATTTGTAGATCTTTGAAAATCCTTACATGTAATCATAATCATAAATCTTTATTTTTCTGGACATAAAAAATTACAGGCACAGGTATATGGCACAATCTTATATACTAGTCAGAAGCCCTAAAGTCACCCATTTCAATCAATCATTTCTGAAAATTAATTAACCAAAACATGCCGAATATCTTTTCTCTGTCTCAAGTAATTGAAAAAGGTCTTAACGCATAAATGACATGAGACACGGCGTTAGTTTGGTATACAAGTATTTAGTCACAGAAATGCATCCATTACATCAATCAACTTAACGTCTCGCAAGCCACGCAGAACATAGGCCTCTCCCAAACTGTTTCACAACACCATGTTTTCCGTATCCAGCATAGGCTGGATACGGAAAACATGGTGTTGTAAACCCAACCCCCTTTTTAAGCTCGTTGACCTATTTAACAGGTGCCAATCCCGCTTAACGCTTGCCGATACATGGTCCCCACTCCAGGATTGGTCTGCCTCACGATGTTTACCTTCAAATTTTTTTAGATTCAACAGAAAAGTCTAGACCGTTACCACTACTGCTCTATTTTAACTATACTCGCCATCTCATCATTTTCTGACTAGCCTTTTCCCAACTTCGTTGGGGTTGGCTTCCAGTCTTACCGCATTCAGTTGATTATCAGTATTTAGTACTGAGTCATACCCCTGGTAAGACTGGTTGTCAGACTTTCGGGCCACTGATTACCTGTAACGACTGTCAAAGTTCTACAAATGACAGCCAGGACCAACGGCTTAACGAGCTTTCCCAGGCACGGAGGAAATTCGATATATAATGTGAGGTAACGCATCTGTGGACCAACCCAGGGAAGTATGACTTAACCTAAAGATCGAACCGAGCGAGCGGCTGTTATTTTTTAGCCACAGACTCCTCTCGAACTATACTCGCCATCTATTTACATAATATACAATATGTCGCATCCTGATACATAGGACCCTAGCCGAGACTTACTAAGTGACGTAAATAGTGTCAAACAGTTGTGGGCGCAGAATGGGATACGGGTAAACTAGAGAAATAGCTCCTTTAACTTGTACACAGTTCGTTGATGCAGAGTCATTTACTAACACTAATGTAACAACTATATATACTCTGAACTTAAAAGGAAACACAGAGCAGTTCCTAGACGTGTGTGTGTGTGTGTGTAGCAGTTCCTTGAGTCGGCACAACGCCTGTATTCAATTTAAAGTACATACTCATCAGGATCCACATAATGTTTAAAAGAGAAAATAAAACAAACTCGGTAGTTTTTCCTTTTATTTTTATAGGTAGAGATTCTAGGCGCCCATCAACATAATACTTAGATACTGGTACTTACATCAATTTATTAAAAATAGGTTTTTGACCCAGATAAGTACCACTGAATAAATAGTGTTGGATTTTCTCTGAAATACGCTGTTTATATCTTCAATTAGACCATATAATAAAAAAAATAATAAAAATAAAATAAAATAAAAATAATCTGGAGTTTCGCAAATAGGATATTGAAGATCGAACCCCTACTATGAGATGAACTGACCACCAGTACATAATTATAACATGTGATTGTGTTGCCGGTTAATATCCTAAATGAAGAATATAACGTAATACATCAATCCATACATCAATGTAGGTATTGTTACCATACTAACGATAATTTTTCATTTTTTTTAATTTTTCCTTATTTGAACCGATTTAACCTCCGTATCAATGTGGCCGCCCCCTACGACTTCAGTCACACCATTTAAATTAAGTGACACATTGCAGTAGATACGGCCTTTATTATACGGAAAGTCTTTCGGCACAAATGGGACCGACATATTCGACAAATGATATTCACCCTGAAAAATAACAAAACATATTTGTAACTCACATATTGAGTCTCATATTTAACTTAATGGAGGTTTAATAAGGATCGATCGATTTACTGCATTGTTGGTCTAGTGAATTTCTTAGTAGCAGCTACGGAGTCTGGGAATGTGCCCGGTTGATGGCAATAGGCTCGCCCCCTATTCCATGGGATTTACAGATAGCTGGCGAAATGTGTGTGTTCTATAAGGTACAACACTGCCAAACCCATCGGGGATTACAGGCGTGATATGACGCCCTAACCCGAGGCTCGTACCCCATCGGGGGGCTGGAGGCCTTACACTCAAGGCACCCACAGGACAGCGGACTATCCACCCACAGGATTGCGGACTATCCTGTGGGTGGATTGATAAGCAGACCACCACCTCCTAGGTTGATCTGCGAGATGCCATTCACAAAAAAAAAACAACAGTCTAATAATATTAAACGTACCGGGGGATAGGGACAAAGACGGCCTGCGAATGCGTTTCGTAATGTTATGCCGAACATTGTGTCATGCTCCAACATGTCGCAAAATTTAAAATGCAACTCAATGAAACTGGGCTGGTATCTGTTTGATACAAACTTGTAGAAATAGAAATCCACCTGTAACATAAACAATATTATCATTATTCTGTAACACAATCATTAGCCAGCAATTAATATTTGTCATTATAGCTCTGTCAGATTGTACAACACTAGCGGTGCTCCACGGTTTCGGCTGCCTTTTCTCTAAGTATACGGTAACTTTAGAAAAATGTTACATTTTATGTTTTCTCATAATTTAAAATTAATGTTCTTGATTGATGACGCCCGCAGCGCAATCGATCTTCACAACATTATGTTCTAATTTCAATAGTATTAACTTTTCGTGGTTAAAGGCCACAGTAAAAGAAAAAAATCGTAAACAATTGAAATTAGAACTTACAAGAGAGTTGGCGCCATTAGTGATTTTGTTCAACCTTTCGTTGATAACTACTAACTGTTTTGTATTATACCAATCAAAATAAACTCTTTCCTTTATTTGGCGTAAAATATTATTGCCCAGGAATTTGATCCTCATTAGCGAGACTATCGAATGGTGTACTATTAGAGTGTGTGTGTTTTTTCCGAAATCAATGGGTTCGATTCCTAGCTAGGAATATTGATTTGTCAAAAATCTAATGATACATTAGTTATTATGTTTTAGTTTTCATCAAAATCGGGCTGGAGACTTTTTTGGGTATTTTTCGCTATTTTTCATAGTTTCGGATTTGGCCATCCACGCCCACTTGAAGAATTCACCCTGTATACCTTCGTCATGAAACAAACTCTTCCGCTTTATTCGATCGCTCACTCGCTTCGTTCGTTTCGCTTCGATCTTCTTTTTCATCTTTTTTAATATACAAAATAACGTTCGTTCACGCTAATCTCCGAAATCGTCCAATTGATCACAATTAAATTTTGTGAATATGTATGATTGGTTCCAGCAGAAACAAAGGATAGTTTTGGACCCGTAGCGCTATTGTCGCATAATTGCATCGATAAGACATTGAGATTGCTAAGGTTTGCATTTTTATCTATCTTGTTAACGAATTTGTAAGTACTTAACACGCGACGATAAGATTTATCGTGGGCCGAATCGAATTGCTATGGATCGCTTGTCAACACTGAGGACGTCCAAAGACAAAACATATTTCTGTGGCACGAAAAAATAGACTAATGTCCGAGATATTTCGTAAATCCTTTTTTTACATTAGATGTTTGGCATTGTAAACAATGTTTAAGGGTTTATTTTAAAGAAACTATCAGTAAAATTACCAGAATTTCCGTTTATTTTGGTAAAAATACAGAAAATATTCCATTTTCTTAGAGTCGTCGTGTTTACCTTTGCCAAAAAAAAGTTTGTAGTTGACATTTGACATTACTTTCTTTTCTTGAGAAAGATAAAAATACGGTCAGTGGTTCGTGTTTACAATAAAAATATTTTAATTTCAAATGAAACATGGGTGCAATCGACACCACCGAGGCAATCTGGCATCCCAAATTTGTGCTGGAATCCTTCTACAATGGCTCTTTTTTCAGCTGCAGTATCTATATATATATATATATATATCTGGGAAATTCACGAGGCGAAAAACTATTGCCCTCGACACTTCTCGCACAACCTTGCTCACAATTTTTTGCCCAAGGCAAGATTGTACTCCTGAATGCAACTTTGATAGCTCCCAACTGCATAAAACCGTACGGCTGTCAAAACCTAAGTCATGAAGTTTTAGTATGAAATAAATGTGTATTTGGACTAGAAAATCTAGGTATTAGAAAGGGCGAGTAAATAATTTTATGTATTATTATTTTTTATTTTTTTTGTACATTTTGTCTAGATCTCGAATGTAGTAGGCCCCTATAGTAAAACCACGATACCTCATTATGGACAGGGAGTCCAGTGGATCATGTCCTCTGTACATCTCTATCCCTTCTACTAAAATAACTGCCACTTCTCGAGTCACCCGAAAAAGACGAACAACATCTTCTTTTGGAAGTTCCAGAGCATTGTTCGCCTCTGAGACGTCGCCTCTGAATACGCATCACATTGTGATGGTGCTGCCGTCCTTCCTCATTACCCAGCAATAAAACCATAAGGCCTAAATCCATTATACTAATGATCGCTATGCTTATCGCGCTTTTACAAAGTGTCGATAAATTACCGCGCTCGACAGCGTAAATTGGCGATCTCAACTGTCAAAATGTCGTTTCGTACTCGCTTTTTCATTAAAATCGTTAAAAAATTTCCGTTTATCTACCGATCGTTAAAATAGTAGTTACGTACTTGCGACATCGATTCGATTTGATAAAAACTCATTTTATAGAGAAGAATTGTCAGATTTATCGAATCGAGTCCTACGTACTTGCACTGCAGGGGCGCATCGCTAGTAGGTATCGATTTTGTGCCATTTTTTTACTAGGTGGTGTGTACCAGAAAGATTAGTTCATATTTTATTAGTTATATTAGTTTATATTTTATTCAGACCATCAAACGGAACACCTTTCTTCATAGGACCACCATGGAAAACACAAAAAAAAAGTCTACTGTTCCATACATTTGAGTCGAGTATATAGGTATGTGTTGTACTAAATAGCAGTTGTTTTTCTTGATTACACGCAAACTAGTTGCGCGAAACCTTTTTGACGACGAGCGCATGGAGTCTTTCGACGCCTTCGCCAAGTATGATACCAAATCAAATTGGGCAACACGGAATGCGCGGGAAAGAATGGTATGAACTAGTTTTTGATTATGATGAACATGGAAGAGGCTACGTGAGACGAGATAAAGTTGTCACGGAAAAATGCATCTAATGCAGTCGTAAATAATAATTATATTCCAAACTCACCAGTAGGCTATTGTTTATAGTGCCAAGTGTATGTACGTGCATATCCACATAGTGTCTAGGATCACGTCGGCTTTTACGCTTACATATTATAGTAAAGTTTTTGCAGTATCTCTTGTCAAACCATTCTATCACTGGACGCTCAGTATTGAAGAAGGTTATCTACGAGAAAAATTAACAGTAGATTTACTCATCAACATAATGTATGTTATCTCGACCATACGTTTATATGGCTTATGCCCAACTCGTCACTATTCACACTCGTCATCGAAAAACAAAAGATCACGATTCACAACTGTTTGAATTTTTTTTTATGTCTAAACTTAGGATAGGTAGCTAGATCGACTCTTCGCAAGACCCACCTTAAATATAACAGTAATTAACAGTTCTACGGTTGAGCTTACAAAAAATGTTTCATAATAGTATCTTGAGAAATATGAGAACTCTTCTTCATCATCACTTCCTGGCCTAATGGAATAGACTTGTTTCGTTTTTGAAAGTTGTTCATCGCATTTTACTTCGGTGAGACATCCTACTGAACTGACTGTGGTCTGGTCTGTTATTTGACGTTTTAACAGAACAGACCATCAACAGAACATCACGCCTGTAATCCCCGGCGGGTTAGGCAGAGGAGTACCTAATAGTACACCCACAATTCGCCAGTTATGTTAATGTCCCATGGAGCGAGCCTATTGCCAAAGACGTTTTTTAAGTTTTTAGTTTGAATATATCACTTTATCTACTTCGTTACGTCGACTTTTATTTCTGAACTACTTTGCAGCCCGATGACTCGAAAATTACCTATCTTTATCCATATATATGAGCCATTGTAGCCTGAAATAAATGATGTTGTTTTTGTTTTTGTAACACAGGTGGCATGTCACGTACTCAAATTTAGATGCCGATGCGAGAAGTTTTTTTTTGCAGACGTTTTTTATTTTATATATCGACTTTTTCGCAAAGACCTTTCACTTGTCAGTGTGACTTAGTTATGTTAGACATAGAATAGTAGATTTTGAAACAAGTGCGCAAATTTTGTCATTGCTCCCGAGGCGGATTTGTCACCCAAGCCGAAGGCGAATGTATATATAGAGCGGTGTATAAAGAGCCGAGAACTAGAGTGATAAAGGTTCACATGTACAAAAACGACGTTTTTCAATACATATACGAAGACCTAAAATAATAGAACGAAAATAAGTTACGTCATTGATGATGATGACTAAATTTGCATTTTTCCCTGCGCCTTGCTTTGCAAGTAAAAGGTATGAAGTCGCAAAACAGCGAAATATTAAACAAAAAAAAAACAAACATTACAATTCATGAATTTAGTCCACAAATAAAAGTTGATTTGTTGATACAGACAACAAATTTTATAAATTATTATATTTATTTAAGATATTATATTTAAGATCACAATTAATATTTAGATATAAAAGGCAGATTTGCTGAAATGAAAAAATCGCAACGCCGACTAAAAGAATTGAACCACATTAGAGTTAGTTTAGTTGTCTGTGGCCAAAATAAGACACTAATAGACCATAATACAAATAAATTTAAAAAACCGGCCAAGTGCGAGTCGTACTCACACCCACACAGGGTTCCGTAGCACCAAACAATTATTAAAAATATTTTGAAGGCTTATTCATATGTTGTATTCAACAGCAAATCTAAAGGAGATGTTCCAGAAATGTATGGGTCCTGGGCCAGCACTATGTACACTATATGTAAATATCGCTATGTATTACAGTAACCTTTTTTTATTGTTAATTTTCTTTAATTTCAGTTCGTTTCAAAGTACATTCAAATTAACTTGGCCAAGGAGAGCAACACAACATAAAATTAAACATGGTGGATCAGATCAGCAAGCAGCAAGCGAAAAATGACATTTTGACAATGACATTAGATGGACGTGTATCGTAATACCAGCAATAAAAAAAAACAATACGAATTTCGACAATCTTGAGTTTCGGTTTCGATAAAATAAGACTACAGGTCCAAACTCAAAGCAAGGAAAGTCTCAAAAACGTCACTTCTTAAAACTGTCGCAAGTCCTCAAACTTCATATTAAATACCACTAACATGGTTGCCCTAAAGATAGGGTTATTTTATTAAAAATCTTTTCAAATAATCATTTTTGTACCACTGTACCTTTCTTCAAATCATTTTTTTAGTATTTTTATGAAATTCCCCTATTTTTTTCCTATTTATCTATGTAGTGTACATAGTGGTGGCCCAAAATCAAACATCTCCAATGTTTTTCATATTATGATAATGAAAAAAAAGTAACTAAACATCAAATCTTATTCAAAGCAATTTTGGTTAAAAGTTTTATTTACATGCAATCCCACATTTTTTCAGAATTTTCCTCCTCTTACTTTAGAAATTACACTTTTTACCACTTTGGAAATCTACTTTTCAAACAATTGACTTTAAGAAAAAATGGTTTTAGGAACCCCAGTGTCATTTTTAAAGACCCATCTATACACAGCCCGCACGTATAGGTTTGATGAAAAAAATATTTTTTTTGTTTTAGTTGTATCCCATAATCTTTTTTTTTTTTGTATAAAAATCGTAAAGCGGTTCACAGAATACATCTACGTACTAAGTTTTAACTTTGTAGTCCTAATAGTTTCGGAATAAAGTGGCTGTGACATACACGGACAGACAGACAGACATGGCGAATCTCTAGGGGTTCCGTTTTTTGCCATTCGGCTATGGAACTCTAAAAAGAACCACGAGTGTGAAATACACTGAATTCTGAACGAAAGAGTAGTGCAATAAGAGCTAGTTTTGAAGGAAGTGTAGTGAAAAAATATTATAAATAAATATGTACTTACAGTCTTAGAATAACACGGACTAATTTGGTAATGAAAATAAAATAGAAACAAACCAAAGAAAATAATTATGAAATTCATTATTAGGTAGGTGCTCGCACGGTTCTGCATTCACGAATGACCGTTTGGTCACCCTGACTAGATTAGATAATCAACAATTTAAACCATTGCAACTATAATTTGTTTTTTTTTAGTTAATTTTTATAATTGAGATTGGTTCCTTACTCAAATATTAAAAATGACTGTGTATGTGGGACAGAAATATGATTATTTATTTTCACTGGTTAAATGATAAATGATGTTCATTATGCAAATAGGTTTTTTCAAACATTTTTACACTTCATTTTTTTATAAAGTAGACGGGGCCGTTGTTTCGTACCTGAGTACTCTGAGAAGAAACAACCGAAACAAACTCAGAGGTCATAGTCTCTTTTAAAGTCCAGACATAATCTTGGTCAACTCACATGAGGACTATGTAGATTAGTGTCTGATTTAGAGTAACAGATAGCTGCATACCCGTATTTAAGTCCCTAAAATTACGAACATTCCCATCACTTTACATTTACGAGGTAGCTGTTTTTGTTAAATCAAATTTGCATCTTTATAATAAAGTGGCCGAAAATAGATACCGACCAATCAGGAGACAGTATAAAAATCTAATAATTGTTAGTGGTTTTGATACCGCCCTATTAAAGAAAAGTATCAGTATGGGTCCTATAAATTTTAACAAAATACCCGATGTTATAAAAAATAAGCCATTTCCCCTTTTCAAAAAGAAATTGACAGATCTATTAATTAATAAACGTTATTACTCAATTTACGAATTTCTGACCGATAAGACTTCAATCAATCATTTATTTTGTTAAACATAGGTATGGTTACAGATAGTATATTGATAATATTACATCTCATCATTCATCACTTTAAATTGATAATATTACATCTCTGTAGCTGTACCTAAATGATGAACGTAATTAGTTTGATCTCTGAAGTCTGTAAGGTGACATCTGTTTTTAATTATTGACATTAGAAATCCTCGTGTTTTTTTTTAATTTAAATTCTAATTATAGTATGTACTAATTTGCACGCCTGTTAGGGAAGGATATGGTCCTGAGCTTTATTGTTATATTCCATCCTTATGTGTGTCCTTGAAGAAAGAACCACATAAATTTGAGTGGACCTGTCTAGTCATTTCAAGTATTTGTCAGATAATGTGTAGCTCGACTTTATAACTCATTATAGTGGTCGTTCATTAATATACATGACACAGTATTAAGACATGCACCCTGTCAAGGCACTACACATTCTATATAGGTATCAAATATTAATATAAGCAAAAAAATATTACATAATATAATATTGATTCAAATGATTAAAATTGATAAAATTACAGCATTATCAGCCTATAATGTTCCCACTGCCAAAACACAGGTCTCCTCTCTATAAGAGGGAATGGGCTATAATCCACCACTCGGGCCCAGTGCGGATTGGTATAGATGTCACATGTACTACTAATAGAATTGGCACAATAAAAACAATTTAAATCTTAGAGATAATCTTGGTATAACAAAGTTCTATGCCTGTACTATGTTAAAACTGTATCACAGGTGGCATGTTTCTAATAAATACTATTTGGACAATGGATTTCTTAACAATATTTAACACTACAGTGAAAAAGTATAATAGTGAAATAAGTTAGTATGGGTATACATATACATATAATGAAAAATCTAATGTTTTTAAACGCTGTTATAAGATACGAACAAAATAATTAAGGTCACACATGTATGTAAAATCGAAGGAAAACAATTTGTAGCACTTATTTGCTAATAGTAATATGATTGTCAGCAGTATTATAACAAATAAACATTGCAAAAAAACACATAACAATAAATAGTCCACTAGATTGATTACTTGTAAAACACTAAGGTAATATAATTTAATACTATTAAATACATTAACCTAAAGAAACGAACTTAAGAATAAGCTTAAAAAATGGCGTCAAAAACTCCTCCTCAACGCTGTCAACTGGTAATGTACCCAAAAGACTGGCGGCGTTGCCACGTTGTATGTCAATGCTAAGCCTTTGGCCAAAGTAAAAGGCCCTTGGGTCACAGGAAGTGTCAACTAAGCGTTTTGAAATGTCCTTTCGCCGCTGTAAAACTGCTTGGCATGGATGTCTGATGACTCATGGCAATGGTAGAAATCCTGTGCATTCAATCAGTACCACTGATAATCTTTGTCGCTGACTCAGCTGAAGTCATGCTCGACATGCCTTAAATCCTCATTAGACAAGAAATTATCTTTCAAATTTGAGGGTCCGTCAATTGCGGCTAAGAATACGATTTGATGGGCACTTTCAGCCGTTGTCATGACAACTGAGTCTAACTGAGCTGAGCAATGCGGGCTATCACGTATGAATTCACCGCTAGAGGCGCTAGTGTAGCGCAAGGTCACCGAAATGTCAGATGTCATGCATACGTATTTATACTAATATTTACGATTGTGGTGTAGATTGAGCCATTCCTGATTTTTTATGACTTGAAAATTTTAAATAGCAACTTACGATCTTATCTCTTAGTACTTGGAGGTAAAATGATTTTTAAATGAAGATGAATGTTTTTTTTTGTTCTTTCTCGAAGGATCGGTCGTCATATAAATAGCCGTCGTGTTTGCGGGAGCAGTACATTCCGCTCTCGGCAGCCGCAGAGTGCACACGTGCGCTCTGTCGTTGCGATCGAAAGCTCCCCCCTCCCCCGTCGCTCTGACGCGCACATTGCGCTCAGTGCTACACCACCGCATGCCGGTCGTCTAGCTCCGCCACCGTGGTTTCGAGTTAGACTACGTCATCGTAGCAGATCGGCTACGAGTGCTTCAGTGCTTGTAGTCGGTTTTCTACGTTCGCGTATCGCGTCGCGTTCGCTTGGCTCCCTAAGAGCAAAATCCACCAGTTTCGGTGGTACTTGGGTGGAAACCTCACGGTGCCAACGATCCCAAGTGGGTGGTGACCCGCCACACCCGCCGACCCTCTTCAAGGGAAAGCAGTCAGTCGGAAGGGCTCCGACTGTGGCCTTGGGGGGACTCCTAGTCACAGTCTGGTAGTACCTAACCCACGTTTGTCCACAGCTGCACCCGGGACGTCTGGGTGTCTCTACCCCAGCGGCCCGGATCGGTCGCAAGACCCATAGGGCCCTGTCGCACATTAAGATTGGCGACAGGTACTCAAGCTTAGGGCACACCTTAGGCACTCACCTCCCTGTGTCACCCGACAGGGAGTGCACTCATCCCCGGGCTATCCCTCCCGGGGAGTTAGGCTTAGCGGCCCCTCTGGCCAGGACAACAGTGTAGCTGGCGAGTTTGTTTGTGCCTTTCTTCTCGCCAGTATAGCACTAGGAAAGTCACACGGGTGGGTTCGTTTTTGTGGGAATTGTCCGCCCGGGGGGTTCACGATTTTCGTGTCTCCTCGGGACTAGGGCTAGGAGTTTTTCCCCCCTCCCCCACTATATATTAGTCAAGATCAGTCCCATTAGTTAGACATGATCCCTACCCTCGCATCGAAGGATGCCTGGGCTAAGTCCCTCACGGACCTCCTTAAGAGGCTCCTTAGTGACCCCAACCCTCATATAAGGGAAAATTATATGACTATCGCGGAGCCCCTTATGGGTATCCTATCAGAGAAGGTATTCGTGCCGATCTCGCCGGCGAGTTCCGACCCACCCCCGTTAGTGCACTCTCAGGCCTCACCTGCAAGTCCCGATGCTTCTCCTATGGAGATTGCGGACGTGCTTTCCGAGGCCTCGGAGTACTCGGGATCGTCCGACGCTACCTCTGACTCTGAGGAGTACACGATGGTAGGCAAGGGCAAGCGTAGGAAGGGCAAGGGCGCTAAAGCCAATAAGGCCAAAAAGCCCGTAGCGGCTCGCTCTACCCCCACCCCACCCTCCCCTGCCCCCTTATCTCACCCCGTTTCTCCTGTCGCTTCGACAGCTCCGGCCGCGTCTAGCCGCCCCGTTAGCCCTATGGCTACCGCCCCAACCGCCCCCTCTGCTTCTTCTTCCAAGAAGCTAAAGCCCCCGCCGCCTATCTTCATCCAAGATAAGGCGAAATGGACCGATGTGTCCAAGATGTGCACTGAGTTGCGCATCAATTACACCTCAGCCAAATCTACCCTACAGGGTATAAAGGTCACCGTCCCTTCGTCCTCGGACTTCAGGGACCTTGTCCGCAATCTTCGTGGGAGGCACGTCGCCTTCCACACTTACTCTCTCCCTGAGGAGAAGCCCACCCGCGTGGTGATCAGGCGGATCCCCAAAGAGATCCCATCCCAGGACATTCTGGACGACCTCACCTCCCAGAACGTCCCAGTCTCCGCCGTCCACCGCCTGCACAAGGCGAGGGGAGGTGACGAGTACGACATGGTGCTCGTCATCTGTGACCCCGTCGAGGGTCATCACCCCATTTTTAAAATCAAAACCGTCTGCTCCTTATCGGGCATCCTCATTGAGCGGCCTCACCGCAACAAGGTGCTTTCCCAGTGCCACGGTTGCCAACTTTACGGCCACGCCCAAAAGCACTGCTTCGCACCTCCCCGGTGCGTCAAGTGCCTAGGCGATCACGCCACTGCCGATTGCTCCTGTCCCAAGGACAGGAACCTCTGCACCGAGCCACCCAGTTGTGTGCTATGCGGTCAGACAGGCCACCCGGCCAACTATAGGGGTTGCCCCAAAGCCCCCAAACAATTTCCGGGTAAGCTGGCGAAGCGTTTTAACGCTCGCCAGCTGAGGGAAGCCCCCTCATCAGTCCCGATCCCCTCTGCTCAGTTGCCTGAGCGTCTCAGTCCCCAGAGACCGTCCCCCTGGAACGCGCTGAATCATCAGCGTGCTTTTCCAGCACTTGGTAGCCCCAAGGCCACCGCCCCCATGCCCGGGCTATTAGATAACCCGGTCCCTTGCCCTGCGCCCGTTCCAACGGCCGCTGCCCTAGCCTCACCAGCGCGCCCTCCCTCCAGGCCACTCGGCCCAGAGTCTGTGGATGCCGAGGAAAGCTCCTTCGACACCATAGCTAGGTTCGCGATCTTCGAATCCCCTGAGGCCGACCGCTTAGCGGCCGAGCTCAGAGGAACGAATGACATGAAAAAGATCAACATGATCTTCAAATCGTATCCTAGGATACGTGCAGCTCTCCGCGCGCTCTCTCACAACCAGACCGATAATGGATCTAACTAGGCCCTTAACGAGTACCCAACCCCGATCCCTTAAAGTAGGCTTTTACAATGCCAACGGCATTAGTGGACAACGCGATGAGATCGCCGCGTTCCTCCGCGATCATCAGATAGATGTCTTTCTTGTCCAAGAGACGTTCTTAAAGCCCCATCTCCGCAACCCCAAGATTGCAAACTTTCATATAGTTCGCAATGACCGTTCCCGCTGCCACAGAGGCGGCACGCTCATTTATTACCGTAAAGAACTGCACTGCATCCCAGTAGACTCACCCCCTCTAGAATCACTGCTTGAGGTTTCAATCTGTCGGCTAGGTATGACCGGCCATCAGTCGGTCCATATCATCTCTGCCTACATGCCCCCCGTAAATTCATCTGAGGACCATTCCCTGTTAGAGAAGGATCTCACCTCTCTCTTCGGCTTGAGCGAGTCCGTTATCATAGCGGGCGACCTCAATGCCAAACACCCTGCTTGGAACAGCATAACGACCAACCCGAGAGGGCGGGCGTTATACGACCTAAGCGACTCCCTTTCCTTTGACCCTATCGCTCCTATGGAGCACACCCACTACCCCGACACTGTCGGTTTGCGCTCCGATGTGCTCGATATAGCGCTGCTCAGGAACGTCAGCCTCAGGCTGGACTCGATTGAGACGCTACACGAGCTTAACTCTGACCACCGTCCGGTAGTCATGCATCTCGTTTCTAGCTCGGGCCTCTTTGACCCCAGCCAGCCCCCTGCCCCTATTTTGATAACAGACTGGAAGAAAGTAAGCGATAAGCTGAAATCCGACATGTCTCCTCTCACGGACGGTATCCCCGATCACATAGTCTCAGTCGCAGACACGACGGCCGCCATCAACTTGTTTACAGATCACGTACAATCCGTACTGAAGGATTGTTCACGGGAAGTCCCAGCGATGAGCGATCACCGCTGGAAACTACCCGATGACATACGTGATCTGATAACCGAGAAGAACGCGGCCGTTCGTGCCTATAGCGTCTTTCCCTGCTATGCGAACAAGGCTCACATGCGCAGCTTGCAGCTTGCTGTAAAGCAGCGCACCAGTGAGTTTCGTTCGAATCGTTGGGACAAGGAGCTTAGCGAACTCGAGCCTACTCACTTAGCTTTCTGGCAACTGCAACGAAAGTTGCGTGCTAGCAGCGACGAGGTTACTATGCCTCCTCTCATTCGCCCCGATAAGAGCGTCGCCTTTGACGACTCTGAGAAGGCTGAATGCCTGGCCGACAGCCTGGAATCTCAGTGCACGCCCAGCTCTCTACCAGTAGACATGCGACATCTCGCTGAGGTGGACGCGGAAGTCGAACGTAGAGCCGCTCTCCCCCCAGTAGAAGACCCCGACTGTCCTCTTCCTTCAGTCACGCCCGACGAAGTGAAAGACATAATAGATAGGCTACAGCCTCGGAAAGCCCCTGGCGCCGATGGCTTCACCAATAGGGTGTTCAAAGTCCTCCCCTCTCAGCTCATAGTCTTGTTGGCGGCCATCTTCAATGGCGCCTTGAGCAATAACATCTTTCCCCAAGTGTGGAAAGAGGCCACCGTCATAGGTATTCCCAAACCGGGTAAACCTAAATCCGAGCCGACTAGCTATCGGCCGATCAGTCTCCTTAGCGCGCTCGGTAAAATCTATGAGAGGCTTATTTATAAGCGCCTCAAAGACTTTGCCGAGGCTAAGAGCCTCATTCCCAACGAGCAGTTCGGTTTCAGGACCGAACACTCGTGCGTCCAACAGGTCCACCGCATCGTAGAGCACTTGAGCGCTGGCTTCCAGCGTGGAGCGATGACCGGTGTGTTATTTTTCGATATAGCGAAAGCGTTCGACAAAGTCTGGCACAACGGGCTGATATACAAGCTGTATCAGCTCGGTGTGCCAGATCGTCTCGTGCTCATCTTGCGAGACTTTTTGGCGAATCGCACTTTCCGCTATCGCATAGGGAAAACCCTCTCTTCCCCCCACCCCATTCGCGCGGGAGTCCCCCAGGGCTCTGTCGTTTCCCCCCTCATATTCACTCTATTCACTTCTGATATCCCCAAGAGCAAAAAGGCTCACTTGGCCCTTTTCGCCGACGATACGGCAATCTATTATACTGGGCACGGCCAAGACGCCATCGCCCGTCAGCTCCAAAAAGCAGCCAATGCTTTAGGAGCCTGGTTCCGTAAGTGGCGAATCGAGGTCAATCCCGATAAAAGCCAGGCAGTTCTATTCCATAAGGCGCGTCTCAAACGTCCCGTCCCCTCTCCGATCACTATGTTCGGCAAGCCGATCCCTTGGGAGAAGCAAGCCAAATACTTAGGAGTCATTCTCGACAACCACCTGTCCTTTGCTGCGCATATAAGAGCAGCCCGCGACCGGGCTGCCTTTGCCATGGGTAGGCTCCATTTTATGATCACGGCAAAGAGCAAATTGTCACTTAAGTGCAAGTTGCGACTCTATACCGCCGTCATCCGTCCCATTATGACATACGCTTGTGTCACTTTTGCCCATGCCCACCCGCGTCATCTGCACCGGTTGCAGACCCTTCAGAACCGTTTTCTCCGTAAGATTACCGGTGCCCCCTATTATGTCCGTAATGACAGTCTCCACTTAGACCTTAGGATCCCCACCTTAGCTCAGTTTATGAAACGTCTTTCCAAGCGTTTCTTCGATTCCGCTATCAAGCATAGGAACCCCCTGATCGCATCGGCCGCCCGATACGAGCCCTCGCGTATTAGCATGGTTCGCCGTCCGCGACATGCTCTCCCCACCCCCGATGACCCCATCACCCTCCTCCAGGAGAGCAGTAGGGAAACCAGCACATTACGAAAGTACAAATACAGACCGCCATGTTTCCGTCCTCGCCGCCGAGGCCCGACGCGACGCCCTCGTTCAACGAACCCCCCCCGACCCTTGCCAGAGCCAGCCCGCGATGCTGAGCCGGTAGTTTTAAACCAGCCCCTAATTAATATCACTCAGATCCAGCCTGTCCCTTTGCTGCCCCCCCCAGCGACGCCCTAAGCCGAGGCCCGTACCCCACAGGGGGTGCCCTTAGCGAGTGGTCGCTTAGTTTTTAAGTATAGTTTTAAGCCCCTGGCTGGAGGCCTTAGATTCACTTTTAAGGCATCCACAAGGAATAGTCCGGTTAAGCAGTAGCCAGCCTCAGAGACTGAACTGCGAGATGCCATCTCCAAAAAAAAAAAAAAAAAAAAAACCGGAGCAATCAGTCTGATTTTGGCTACACAACGAAGCGAATCGAAGTTAACTAGAAATGAGATATCTAAGTGAATAGTGATCAGTAGTGTATTTGTGATTATGATTTAAGTGTTTCGTAATTAATAAAGTTATTTAGTGTTTAATCGGTAGTATTTAATTTATCCCTGCTCGTAACAGTAATAACATAAACTTTAATGAACTTATTGGTACTTTAAAGTTTAAATTGAATTATTGACATGACCTTACGGGGCAGTGGCGCCATCTGGCGAACTCAAAAACGATAGCCCTCATTGACTAAAGACGGGCCTTAGACTAAGTAAGCCTGTAAGTACAGTCATGAACACGAATAAGTAAAGACTTAACAACTTTTAAAAGTGTTTTTCTCTTTCTGTTCTGATTAAAATTTATTGTTGTTATGAACATATAGTATTTTGGAATTTCTCGTCAAAATTGCTTTTAAATTAAGGAAAGTGTTTACATATTGGTGCTCGTCAACTGTACATAATATTTCTCAACGTCTTACAGAACTAAGTTTCACTGACATGTGAATACTCTCCAATCGTGGTTGTTTCTGTCAATATAAACATGTTTTTTTTTACTTTATTGTGACATTTAACAGTTAACCGTTACAGCCACAGCAATGTCCGCGAAATAATGGTTAGGAAATAGACCGCGACGCTAATGACGCGTGCGCTAATGTGACAGAAAAATTAAGTAAGTACCTACTCATAGTTCTTTTCAGTGGTACTACAGTCCCTTCACAGCCACATAACAGTGTAAGCATTTTCGTTAAAATCAAATAATATATTTTTTGATATGTATATGTCGCAGAATCAACACAGAAGCACAATTCTTAGAATCGCTATTGATTATCGTTATCTTAGGCGTGGCAGGTCTTGTTCGACAGCTGTCAGTTGTCATTATTTGACATTGGACGCAATTGACTTGAGAGACTTTACTTTTTGATGAGACACGAGCGCGAGAGGTCGTTCTGCCAGCCTGTATCGAATTTACCGCGTTTGCGTAAGTACTTTAATCCATTTCTATCGGCTCGATACTTGGGATTTTGTTATTTTGTAATCGGAAGTGAATAAATAGACGGTTGTAATCAGTGTTGAGACTATTATTTCGTACCCACACCTAGCGAACTTGGACTCTTATAACGAGGTACCCCAAATGGTATATAATAAAAAAATAAAAAAGCTTTTTATTTCACGCATTAATAGTTTAAAAAATATACATAGATTTTTAGATTAAATATGAAGATGTCCTAGGCTAAAACAATTTTGACTTAATTAGGGAGGGGGGAGACCTATATAAGGCGGTGCAGAACTAGCACCGCCCTCTTTTCACTTGGAGTCGTCTTGGGAACAACATCGTGAGAACGTCACTCTGTCGGTTATATTTTTCATTAATAATAATAATAATAATAATATATTTATTTGCGTAAAACATGGTATGAAAAGATCTTACAGTACAAAAATAGAACAGACATGTTTCGCCAAGATTAAACATAGCATGCAAATATTTGTCATAACAATTTCCTTATCAAAAATTATTATTATATTACAACAACGCTATTTTCGTTCTAGGAATTGTTTTAGACTATAGAAGTTGTTGTTAGTTAGCCATTCATACAACTTATTCTTAAAAGTATATCTCATGTTTAGCATTTTCAAATCACTAGGTAATTTGTTGTAAATTCGTACACACATATTTAAGCAGCTTTTATTGTACTTAGCAAGCCTAGGAGCACTGTTAAGTACGAGTCTGTGAGGATCTCGTCGGCTTCGAGGATTTACATCGTTTGCTATTTTAAATAACTCCTTATGTTTCCATACAAACATGCATATTTCATTAATATACAGACAAGGTAGCGGTAACAAGCCAAGTTTCTTAAATACTGGCTGACAGGATTCCTCAGGATGAAGTCCGTATAGAGCCCTAATGCATTTTTTTTGAGCTATAAATATTCTATTTTGGTCGGTGCTGTTACCCCATATTATAAGTCCATAACGTAATATGGATTCCACATACGCATGGTAAGCTAATATAGCTGTTTTGAGATTAGTACATTTTTTTACTTGTCTAAGAGCATACACAAACTTATTTATCTTGCTTGAAACATTGTCTACATGCACTTTCCAATGTAGATCTTCATCAACAGTAACTCCCAGGAACTTGGTATGTGTTACTGGTTTAATTTTGGGTATATTTAATTTGAAGTTAAATTTATGATTATTCGATTTATTAAATTGTATATAAACGGATTTGTCAAGGTTTATTTTCAAGTTATGTAAATATAGCCAGTTAATTAAAATGTCAATTGTATTGTTAATGTCAGTTTCGTGGTCGTAAATTGTATTATTTTTTTTATTGGATGTCACAATAATCGAAATGTCATCAGCAAACAATATACACTTATGTTTCGTTATTTTGATGATGTCATTTATATATATCAAGAATAAGATTGGCCCTAGTATGCTGCCCTGTGGGATACCAAACTTATTATATCTATATTTCGATGAGTGTAGCGTTACTTCTTTATCTTCGTTTAAGTTTGTTATGGTAACGCATTGTTGCCTGTTATCAAGGTATGATTTTATCCACTGTAAGGTTGGCCCTCTAATCCCGATTGCTCCTAACTTTTGCAGTAGTAGATCGTGTGAAACTAGGTCGAAAGCTTTCGACAAATCAAAGAATAATCCTGTGGTTAGATTCTTGTCATTGATGTTAGTTAATATAATATTTATGAGGGCATAGATTGCTAATGTTGTAGACTTCCCTTTTTGAAAGCCATACTGTTCTTTTTGTATAATATTAAACTTTGTACAGTAATTTTCAATCCTTATGTACATACATTTTTCGTATATTTTAGATAAGATGGGTATTAGGGTGATAGGGCGGTAATTGTTCAGGTCATGTCTGTCTCCTTTTTTGTAAAGTGGTTTAACAACGGAAACCTTTAAAGCTTCTGGAAAAACTCCCTCATAAAATGACAAATTGATCAAGTATGTTAGTACTTCAACAATTTCGTCGACACAGATTTTAATAATTTTTGTGTTAATTTCGTCGTACCCTTCAGAATTTGTGTTATTTAAAAGCAGTATTTCTTTCTTAACTTCAGTTATCGACATTGGTTTGAGGAACATTGAGCCAACAGTTACATTATTGCTAGAGTTACCTGTGACGTTCGTTGGCATTGGTTTGTTTGTTGAATCGATATAATGGTTATTAAACGCAGACGCTATTTCTACTGGATTGGTAATAAGTGTGTTGTCATATTTGATACTGTCTATATTATGTCTGGAGTTTGCATTATTTAGCTCGTCTTTTATAACATTCCACGTAGCTTTGCATTTATTATCATTGTTAGCTATGTGTTTGATATTTGCATTTTTCCTGGAATTAAAAATGCATTTTTTAAGGAGATTACTATATTTAAGGTATCTAGTCTTATTAATCGCAGTTTTGTTTTTATAAAATTGATGGCGCAGTATCCTTTTTGTTTTACAACTTTTTCTTAAGCCCTTGCTTATCCAACTTTGTTTCTTTTTGTTATTTAAATTTACCTTTACTTTTAATTTAGGAAAGCAAAGATTGTAAAGTAGGCAAAACGTTTCATGAAAATGATTGAATGCTGAGTTTGCGTTGTTAGCCGTGTGTATTTCAGACCAAGAAAGATTGCTCAAGCATTCCTTAAACTTGTGGATATTATCTGAACTTAGATCTCTTTTATATGTATAATATATTGCTTGATTTTGGGTTTTATGTTTTAAGGGAATAGTCAACATTTGTGCCGTATCGTGGTCAGACAAGTGAAGCGGCATAACTGCAGCAGTAGCGTCGTGAATGTTGCTCAGAATGTGATCTATACATGATAACTTACGTGTTGGTACATCAATGTGAAATTTCAGATTATAGTTGTATGCCAGATCCTGTAATTGAGTAGTAATATTGCCTTTTTTAAGCGTGTTAATATTAAAGTCACCTGCTAAAACTACTTTCATTCTATATTTATATTGTTGAAGCAAATTATGCAAGAGACTATTTAATTTGATTAAGAATTGGTTCGGGTCTGATTGAGGTGTTCTGTAGACACAAATTATAATTAATTTATGATGTGTAAGTTCAATTCCGCAAACTTCGAAAGTGTTTTGCGTTGCGTAGCTCTTTATAAGTGGCAAGTCTTTGAATAATAGGTTTTTTTTTGCAAAAATACAGGTGCATTAAATGTGTTATTGTTTATTGTGTTAATTTCTTTTGATGTGTTATTTCTGTTAAGAGTATGTTTTTCGTTTAGTTAATTTGTTATTTGGTTTTTAATATTAAATTGTTGTCAGTTTGTTCTGTCTATTTTGAATTGTTTCCTGTAGGTACTTGCATAATTATTTTTAAAAAAAGTCACTTCTGGTCTAATTTCCAAGATCAGAAGTGGGATTCTTCCCATTTCTATTGCCCACTGTTCGCTTGGTTTAATCACAAATCCCCTCATTTTTATTTTAACTCGATTTATTTTTTCTGTTGTGGTTTTATAGTTGCATTTTTTTTATTGGTGTGTGGTTACTTGTGTTGAGTGTTACTGGTGTACGTTTGATCATTTGTTAGTCTGTTAGTTTGCTGTTTTTCAGTTGTCTTTGATTAGGGAGTGAGGATGGCGGACCGCAAACGTGATTGTAGTCGTAGTCGCAGTCGCTGCGGCAGCCGCGGTAATAGATCGCGTCGTGATTATAGCCCTCCTCGCGACCGTCGCAAAAGTCAGGGGCGTCAAAATAGTAGGCACCGCGAGCGATTCCTTAATGAAAACGACACGTTAAGGCTCGAGATACAAATGATGATGTCTCGCCTTGAAAACACTAGAAGACAAAACGAGGGCTTCACTACTACCGGTCTACGGTCGGTACGGTCGGTCGGCTACTGTAAGTCTTCCAGCTCTAGGATATGATGACGTTTTAGTAGTCTCACATCGGTAGTGGTGTCGTCGGTGCTGGACTAACCCCTTCTTTTTTTTTCTAATTTTGTTTTACTTATTGTTACTGAAACCATTTTTTTTGTGTGTTTTCGCCTGTGCGGGCTAATAAATACTTGTTCTTTCTTTCTTTCTCTTTGTATTTACCTGACAAACTCCGAATGTCCTCTTTGGTTGTTCTCATTTCAAGGTGCTCGTGAACTTCATTGTTGGTTATGTACCATAGTACTTTTGCAATTGTTCTTAGGATCTTGTTCTGTTGGCGCTCCAGTATATTCATGTTGGAATCGCTTACACTGCCCCATATATACAAAAAAAAACTTTCTTGCGAAAACAAAACCGACTTCTAAATAAAGAAATTTTTTTTATTTTACCCTTTTTAGTTGTACCACACAAATTCTTGTCATGAATTAGTTTTTACATTGTAACTAGAAGTTAGTTAAAGTACTCGTCAAGACGAATCATACGAGCCCAAACTCGATGAGGTTTTGTCGTTTTATAACGGTGTTCCTATGGCCACCGTCCAGCTCCATCATCAGACACTGGATACCATTTAGGACTGAGAAGGCTATCAAGACCCGAGTCCACGTGGACCAAAATCTTTCCCATGTCTCATTGGAAAGTAAACAAACACCACATCTGTAATGCGTAAATGTCTAAAATATGACAAAGTGCCTCTTGTTCGCTGGAATTATCAACCGTGCAGAACGAAATAATTTCTATGAAAGCAAAACAATTTAACCTTTCGTATGCCGAGTATATAGACACAATTAAAAAGCTATTGTGTCTCGCGTAGATCCACGTTCCCGGCACACGAAGGGTTAAACTGTCAGATATCTCGATATTTATTGGGGTTTTGACGTAGGTTAGATACTTGAAACAATACTTGAATTGCCATTTCTCGTGTTACCAAAGATATTTTTTGATGTTGCTAAGAAAAAACGCTGAGACGCTGAGTGCACGATATAAATCTATCAATGTGGATGACTTAAGGAAATTTCTAGAAGGATTTTGGACAGAGCCACACCCACGCCGGAGGGATCGGCCAATAATGAGTTTGCATTAATTTTTCTCAAGGTTATTTTAATATTTACAGTGCGCTTGTGGGTGGAGCCTGGGTGATCGTTGGAAAGGACGCATCCATCGCTTGGGACACTACAGAGGCGACTCTCGAGACGTCAAGGCGATTATCTTCACGATAATCTGTATTAGTAAATAGAAGCAGTGTACGTGTAGCATATTTTGATTCCTATCTCTTGTTTGTACAAAGTGTTGTTAGATTTAAATTTGTAACCTCAGTGCTAATTTCACCAAGAGCGGCTACTACGTCGAATCATTCACGACAGTGAATCATTCGTGAGTTAAATACAACCAGGTCACGTGAGTTACAATAATTAACGGGGACGACACCCACGAACTCCAGTCTAAATTCTATAAGTATATTGAATAACATCTCTATTAATATGGATACCGATACTTCCCCAAACTTCAAGAAATTAAACATAGAGTATTTACATCCCATTTTCCGGGGTTATTACATCGACGCAGGTTATTTAATCGAGGTTATTATCATAATTGTCCTGATAAAGAAATGCATGGACTGTAGAGACGAGAGGGAACCGGAGGACTGAGGGTCGCGTGTGTCGCTACCCAGACTATTTGATGATTTAACGTCTATGTTTTAAAGTATATGTAATTAGTCCCTAATGTAAATTTTATTGGACGGCTAACTGATAATTTCCGTCAAACTTTATTATGAATTCCAGCCAATAATATGACTGAGGATGTTTTGAGGAGAACGGTTGCGGGCCGTCTTTGTGTTATTGTACGTATAATCATGAATTATATGTATATATCCAATTCGTGTTTATTTTTAAGTTTGTTGGCAGAATAACGGTTTTTTTTGTTTCGATATTTGGATTTTTCCGTTATTATATCAAGGCCATAGGAACCCAAATATCGGCTCTACATTCACTAATGTTGGATGTAGGGTTAATTCACACACCAGTTTCGTGATGAGAGGGCAGGGAAGCAAAGGTAAACGAGAACTTGTCTCACAGTCTGTAAATTCACGGGAGGTCATGACTCTGAGCTATCATCACCCCAAACAAATAAATAACAGGGCGTGATATTACATTCCTTAGAGTATACACCACCTTAAATTACATTGGATACCCGATTTGAGTAAATAATGACTGGCAGATCATAGTTCTGAACCAATAAAATAATAGAAATTGATCTTTCATTAATTAAAGATATACTCTAGATATCGTACTTTATTATAATTTAAACCATGATGTCCCATTAAAAACCTTTGGTAACTGTTAGTTAGATTTCTGACTACTTGCCTATCTTCCCCTGAATCAACACCGATTGTATTAAATAAATGATTTTAATTAACTAAACCATAAATTTGTTTTTCTTTATAGAATAGGTTCCCTATGTTTATGACGAAGAAGGAATAGGTTATATTTATTATCCTGTGTACTTGTGGCTAAATTAATCTTTCAAGATATATCATAATTGACTATATTATTCGACTCAATTAGGACAAATTTCTATTGCTTTTCCAGACCCAAATATACTCTGAACGCTCTTATAGGTACACTTTTGCAACCCGTCTGTTAAAGAGAGTAACTCAACACAGAATCTTGGTTTAAATCTCGATGAAATCAAGATAGTCCAACCTGACTAGTTCTACTATTAATTACTAGATCGAAGGAGAGAGAGAGAGATCTAGAGAGAGATAGCTGGTCCTTCAGACAAACCATTCGGATATTAAAATTGCACTCTCAATCCAACTAAAGTAGGCAGTAGGATCATGTTAGGAGGCCCAGAGATACGATGTTGACAGATATAGTTCATCCGGTTAGATTCAAAGACCTCTACCACTGCAGCCATCATGCTTATATTATATCACATGAATCAGTACATACATGGGAGGCGACAGGTGCAGGTACAGGTGCAGGTGGGAGCGTCACTCACATTCTCTTCAGACCGACCTCTGACTTGTTTGGGTGGCCACCCAGTTAAATTCCGTAGTTTGATAATATATACATATATACAACAGATATCTGATCAGGAGGTAAAAAGATGCTTAGCACACCTATGATTATGATCGCTTCGCAGCGGGTTAGCTACATAAGGGAAAGGTCTATATACCTCCATAACTACCGTAAGGTAGGCCCTGAGCCGGGCCCTAGGAAATTCTTCCGACGCTCACTAACTTGGCTTGATCAGTGCAGATACCTAGTATCTCTGCAAAGTAAAGTTCACCTGTGTTCAACTGACTAGAACACTCAACCTTAGTTGCAACTAGGATATAATGAGTCAAGTTGTCGGTAATATTTGATATAAACAATGTTTTACTTAATAAAATTGAATTAATCTAAGATTATAATCGTTCTTTCTTAATTTAGTAGAGTTAATCTATCAAGGTCAAGAGACACGGTAGGTTAACTATGATCTAAGGTGAACCTAGTCAGAGGACCAGTGGCGATATTTTGTCCGACCATGCTATGTCCTAGGATAAATGTAAATGCAGACGACGATAAAGACTAATGGGGCAATAAGTCACTATCTCTTAACAATGATATCTCTCAGCTGATTCTAAATTACTCTACGCACTTGACGATATATAGACGATCACATGCAACTGTACTGATATGGGCAATTATAGGCCCAATCTTTGCAAAAATCTTTGAAAAAGCAATGCATAACAAAATAAATAGTTTTGTAACTAAATACAATTTAACTGTGGAAAGTCAGTTTGGTTTTAGGAAAAACAGTTCAACGAGCCTCTAGCCTGTTTTTCCTTAGTGAAACTAATTACTGAAGCTCTTAATAAAAAAATGACTATTTTATCGGTATTCTTAGATATGAGCAAAGCATTTGATTTTGTATCACACGAACGACTACTCTGCAAGCTAGAAAAATATGGCATAAAAGGCAAAGCACATGATTGGCTTAAAAGCTATCTATCTAATCGCCAACAGAGAACTGTTATCTCCAGGATAGAAAATTATACTAGGATGACATATTGCTCAGAACAAAAAATTAATAGGTCTGGCGTCCCGCAGGGAAGCGTACTGGGTCCGCTACTATTTATGTTATACATTAATGACCTCAAAACATGTTTAAAATATGAATGTATCCAATTTGCTGACGATACTACTTTGACGACAAAATGTTCCAACAAAATTGACATAGAAATTGATGCAAACAAAGAATTAATAAATGTGATAAAATGGTTCACAAAACCAAAATAATTCAATTTCAAACATGTAACTTGTAAACATGTAACTTGTCCTGGTTGCAGAATTGCATTATTATGTTATAATAATGCAATTCTGCAACCAAGACCATCAGCTTTATTTTTAGGTATAGTAATTGACAATAAACTAAACTGGAAGGAACATGTAGAAAAAGTATGCAGTAAGCTTGATAAGTTTGTATATGCTCTTCGCAAGTTAAGACTAGTGTCCTGTAAAAAAACAGTCCTTAATGCTTATCATGGGTATGCTTCATCAGTATTGCGTTACGGTCTAGTGGTATGGGGTAATTCGGTGGATGTGGAAAGAGCATTCATAGTGCAAAAAATGTATTAGAGCCATGAGTGGGGCGGAATATTTTGACCATTGCAGGCCATTATTTAAGAAATTAAAAATTCTCCCACTCCCTTGTCTGTATATTTTTGAAGTTTGTCTATTTGTAAAAAGAAAACCCTCATTTATTTTTATTAAATGAACAAGTCTCCGAAAGACTGAACAAAAGAAATGCCGGAAATTTATTGGTACCTGCTCAGAGATTGCAATTATACAGTAGAAAGGCCGGTTGCATGACAATTAAAATTTATAATAAATTACCACCAGCCCTGAGAATGTTACGAATTAATAAGTTTAAATGTAAAATGTTTGCTTGGCTCCTAGCTGACTGAATAAAAACACATGTTTCAGTCAATGAATTTTTAAATCATACTTTTTGATATTGTAGATCTTATTAATGACATTACTTTGACATTTATTGTGAATTTATTGACATTGTAATTTTTATATTTTGACATTAAGATTTATATTTTTTGACGTTGTGATTTATATTCCTGAATTGACCATTGATTTTTCTGTTATTTTTAAATTGCATTTATTGTGAATTTATTGACATTGTAATTTTTATATTTTGACATTATGATTTATATTTTTTGACATTGTGATTTATATTCCTGAATTGAACATTGATTTTTCTGTTATTTTAAAATTGCATTTTGACGAATCTTAACCAGTCTAAAATTATAAATTAAAATTTCATATCTTTATATAGGGTGACTGGTGACCGATACTTAAACACATGATTTTACTCATGATAACAAACAACTTTCCCAAATAAACATTTTTATTTAGACTCATTCACTATCACAATAACACAACAGCCGTATGAAATTAGCGGCGCGGGTGTCCTGCCTACCGACTGTTGCACGGCACGATAGATAAGAGCCAGAACGGGGCGTCACGCAGCTAACAGCTGATAGGAAAAACGAATTTCATACGGCTGTTGTGCTATTGTGATCTTTTATCACAATAGCACAACAGCCGAATAGGTATTAAAAAAAATCATTCTTTGGGAAAGTTGTCTGTTATCATGAATACAATCATGTGTTTATGTATCGGTCACTAATTACCAGTCACCATATATAATATCCTTGAAATGTACCTAGGTAGGTCATTAATTAATATTTCTACACCAGCAATGGTAGTATGTGTGAAACAAAATTTAAATGTAAGATCTCAATGTATCATTTACTAAGAAATTAATAAATACAATACAACATGGATGGGTTTTAGTCAGTACAAGTCTGACACTCCCTTCCACTCCGCCCAGACTGGGAAATGAGCCCGTCATTTGATGAATACAAAAACGAAAAAAAAAAAATGTGCAGCACGGCTTTTCACTGATGACCTTCAGAATTTTGTGGTCACTCCCGCGCACTCAAAAAAATTGCGAATTGCGGATTTTAAGTTCGATTCTTACAATTGAAAATTGTGAAGTTAATGACAACAATCTAGTTCTCAACTACTTAAGACTCACAATATAAAAATAAATGAAATCACAATTGATAATGTAATCTCCGAAGAGTTAGGCAGACGTGTACCTTATAGTACACACACATTCACCGCCTGCTACATAATTACTGTTACTGAGAATTTTTAGATTGAAAAACACAATAACACTTTGCCCGACACAAACTCATGTTCAGCAATTGCTATTGACTATTAGACCAACAAGGGAGGAATTAGAATCACATCATCTTCATGCCCTTCCTACTTGTGGTCGGCGCAACACGTTTTTTCTTCCATTCTCCCCTGTCAATCGTCACGCTATCATTTACTCCTTTTTCCTATTATCATTTTTCACACAATCCATCCATCTCTTATTTGGTCTTCCTCTCCCTCTCGCTCTCCATCCATCAACATTAGATGGAGGAATTAGAATACTATGGTAGATAACCAAGTCATTTGTTGTAATTTTTTTCAGGGCGATTATGATTTGAAGAATCTGTCGGTCCCATTTGTACCGAAAGACTTTCCGTTTCCTAAAGGCCGTATCTAATGCAATGTGTCACTTACTACAGGCAGTGTTACCAAACTTATAGTTTATGGCAGAATTGATAAGGAGGTCAAAGTCGCTGAAATTCGTAAACACTAGAAAAAACAAATCTGTATAGAGTGTAATAAAATAATATTTTAAATATTTTCCGTTGTCTTTTCATTTATTATTGTTAACCGCGTTGATCTAGAGGTCCTGTGTATGTCATGATAAGTATTTGCTCAATTTTCTACGAAGCATCGCTATGCGTTGCAAGTCGCATCGCGACACCTTAGAGTTGTAGAAAATGTGTCTTGGGTACACTGCCACCACCACGACTTGTCGCATGACCTTCCACTATCTCGAACAGAACTGGTAGGACGTCCGTTTGTGCGACCAAATTTTCTTCGTGTTCGAAGCTTCTGCGGTAAACAGTCGTGATATACGCCAGGTCTTGTTAGGGGGTAAGTTATAATGTCTTTAAGCTTCACTGGTTCGTAAGGAAGGTAAGATAGGTTCTGGCCTGAGCTAATATGTCCAGCAGAAGACACTGTAGACGGCAGCTTCGCAGTCCCTCGCACGTCTGTCGCTCGTGCGGACATGCGCACAAACCACTTGTAGCTGTGTGTTTGTAGCTGTCACGTGTCTCGGGGTTGTAGATGACTGAATGCATCAGCGCGCGGGCAGAGTTCACATAGCTACATTATGGGACATGTTTAAAAAAATTTGCCATCGACACACTAAGCAGAATTTAGTAAACGTCCATGCACGGTGACCGCTGAGCAAAAGTCTCCTCACAGTACCCGGTGCCTTTGGATGAACGGCGCTGCCGAGGCCAGCCCAGAAGGGGGTGACTAGACGACCTTGACGCATACCACGAGGGCTGGTTCGAGCTAGTGTGGGATAAGAGCTCTTGGGAGAACTTGGGGCAGACTTTTGCCAGTATCAAAAACAGAATATAAATGTTCAATACTGATTGGTGATGGTTGTCAGTATCATATTTTTTTTACTGGCCGTCGAAAGCTACAAGTGTTTCAAGTATTTCATTAATTGTTTTGTTGTGGTTAGTATACAGGGTGTAACAGGACCCTTCACGAAGCCGTCAACCAAGCATTCTGTACATCAAACTAAGTAACTTTACGCAAAAATTATTGCTGGGAAACGACTTTTTTTTTTGGGGTGAAAAATCACGTTTTACGGTAGGACTCAATTGATGGATGGATTGAATAGTGTGGGGGTCTTGGAGGTTTATAAGTAAAATCTTCCATTAAAAATACGTTTAAAAAAAGAAACTGGTGAAAAAGTTGGAACTTTGACCCCCAATATCTCCGTAACTATAAGGTTCCCAGGTATGGTCTAGAACAAAAAAAATGAATGCAAAGACGGGGAGAACAAGTGCCTTGCGGCTTCGTTGAGGGTTTTGTTACCTTTATGCTGACAAAATAAACCAGTAAACCGGTTTGGCCTAGGACAAACTAATTTGGCCTGAAATCGGGTGTGGCCGATAACAGACAGATCTTAAATGAACGCTGGTCGCGTTCACTTTCATGGGCGAGCTCACCCTCATTGTTCAACTTGACCCAAATTCTAAGACTGACAACCATTCGTCATTGTGACAGTGTCCCAAACAAATGAGAACTGTTATCAGTACTTAAGTTGCGGTTTCCGATAATGTTATTTAGAAAACGGGCTAACGTTTTGTCAGTCTGACAAGTTTGGACTCGGGGAGAATTTGTTGCGATGTTATCGGGCTCACTTCGGTGTGGAGTTTAAGAGGGTCATTTGCTATAGGTACGTTGTATTTTTAATGTAGGTATTTTACTATTATTGTAAGTACTCTATTCTGGTTGTATGGTTGATACGTTGCCCTCATTAGTTTATAAATGGGAACCAGCAAGTCAGTAAAGGTGTTGTTAAATTTTTCTATCAGGAATTTTCTCATTAGCAGCTATGAACTTTATTGCAATAGGCTCGCCCCTAGTATAAACATATCTGGCGAAATGTGGGTGCTGCTATTTATTAAGCAACCTCTGCATAATAACCCTTTGGGGATAATTGTCGTGACGTTTATAGACAGGCCTCGTTTACCCACGGCGATGATATTGTACGGTAAAAATTTGGTATCAACGTCAATGTCCACTGTTTGATCACCGTCAAATTTACATATTACATTTACAATATTAACATTTAGTGTTACACTTTTTTGGTAATTGATAAGATTTAGTTCGCTCTGTTACACCCGCCATTTTGACTCTCACCATTTCATTTTGTTTGATTTAGTTCATACGTTTAAAAACGAAGGCAGAGGAAATTGCTGTGTCGCACTGACGATCCCAAAATACAGAATTAAAATATCGTACTGAAATGTCTCCAAGTATTGTACTTATGTAGCGTATTATATACCGACTGAATATGTGAATAGTAAGTACTCGTATTCCCGTTCAAGTTATTTCAAGACTGAACTCCGAGTAAAAGTGATTTCGTAGAACTAAAATTGAGGTCTAAAAGTTTATGTAGTACGCCTGTGCTAGAGCAATATCGTAAGCGCCGTGACGGGTCAGCCGGGGAATTTAATAAACCACGCAACGGGGGTTAGCTTTCCACTAACACTTTATTGCAGCATTGTAGGGTTGGAGTACACATGGACTACAGAAGGTCGGATTCAAACACGTAGTGAAAACGTACATACTAACGTCATAGCTAAAAAACATACAAAAAGTTCTGAAGCGCAAATCTATGACTCAAATTTAGAACTAAAATCAAATTCCTGCATCGCGCTATTTATTTATTTATTTCGTTTTTAGGAAAACTTACAGCTAAACAGACAGTGAGTAATAATTTAAACAAAATATGGCCAATTACAAGTTTCCACATGTAGTTTTTAAATGAATCAGAAACAGAAAATTTAAGATAGACTTAATTTTATATAACACCAAAGAGAAAAATTACTATTTGCGCTCAAAGAAGCCATTATATAAAGTTTTCTTCAATTTAGCAATACTTGTATTGCAAATGTCGATCTCAGCTTCCTGGCAGGTTGCGTTGCACATACGATTCGCTCTCACCATGTATGAGTTCCGTCTGTGCGTAGTGGTTACCACCGGGGTGTGCAATAAATGAGGTCTGCGCAAGGACACAGATGGCACTCGCAGCCCGATCTTGTGTAGTAACTCTGTAACACCAGTTATTCCATTAGCGATCTTGAAAAGAAACGCAAGATCTGCTATTTTTCGCCTTTCGTAAAGTGGAAGGATATGAAATTTGAGTGGTTCGCGAGGATGGGATCTTATCGACACAACACCCGTCTGGTGTGAGGATCCTCCATTTTCAATGGAGTATTTAGGTACTTTACACTCAAATTTCACCCATTGACACGCTTACCAAGGGGTATCGTTAGGCCGGACTCCACTAAAGTGGAGGTATGCGAAGCGGTGAGGAGAAGAGATGCGTATAAGCTACAGTGTATCTATCGAAGCTGTCCGGAGATGTGCATAGCGGAGAGGAGTGGTGATGTACAAAGCGGCTGCTCAAAATACCGCTCACCGCACGCCGCTCACAGCACAGCGCTCACCACACGCCGCTCACCGCACGCCACACGCAGCACAGCGCTCACAGCAAAGCGCTCACCACACGCCGCTCACCGCTCGCCGCACACAGCACAACGCTCACAGCACAGCGCTCATAGCACAGCGCTCACCACACGCCGCTCACCGCACGCCGCAGACAGCACAGCGCTCACCACACGCCGCTCACCGCACGCCGCACACAGCACAGCGCTCACAGCACAGCGCTCACCACACGCCGCTCACCGCACGCCGCAGAAAGCACAGCGCTCACCACACGCCCCTCACCGCACACCGCACACAGCACAGCGCTCACAGCACAGTGCTCACCGCACGCCGCACACAGCACAGCGCTCACCACATGCCGCTCACCGCACGCCGCACACAGCACAGCGCCCACAGCACAGCGCTCACCGCACGCCGCTGCCAGCACACTGCTCACCACACGCCGCTCACCGCACGCCGCACACAGCACAGAGCTCACAGCACACCGCTCACCACAAGTCGTTTACGTCTCTTCTCGTCTCTCTCTGCGGGCCTAAATAACACATCTCTCCTCTCTGCTCAACCGTTTCCACTAACAAACTTCAGACTAGCTGTGGACCCTGGATACTGGCAGATATTTCAGTACAGTAGGTATCTGTATTTGTCCCAAGTCCTCATTTATCCGTACCCATCGGTATAATCGAACCTTGATTGCTCGGTCTAGAGGCTTCAAGCAAACACATGTACGTACCTAACGATACCTAACGACCCGATGCACCGTGAGATCCACTTCACCACCCGAGCGGTGTGGTGTGAAAACCACCTTATATCTGCCTTCTTGGTAGTCTCCTGTGAGGTTGACCGCTGTAACCGATAGTCGGGAGAATTTATTATTGTGATTATGCCCTAACGTCTATGTTGCGTACTCCAGTTTCTTTTCGTTGCGGTTAGCGAACCTTCTGTACTACACTGTGGTATGACTCCTGGAATCGTGAGTGACGTAGACGTATTTGGATTATTTGAAGGTAAACGCCTGCGTGAAACTAGTAGCAACTTGTCGCAATACAAATAATACGAGTTTAAGAATCATCAGGCGCGATAATTTGAAAAATTAAAGAAAGAGAACATCTTGATCATTTCTACAGTGATTTTCAACAGTGTTGACATTCAGTATGACCACTTTAAGTTTATAGGTCAAGATGGCGCAAAAATGCATCGTTATGCCTTTGGTAGGTAATGTCTTTGGGCGCTTTAGTTCCGTGTTTTCCTGCCTGCATAGATAAGTTGGTTGAAGTTAAAGCTTGTCGGTAATTTAAGACAATGACAATTGCATGTCTTTGACGTTAATTCACTTATCGTTCGACATTATCGCTGATAGAATATAATTTTCCCTCAAGCCTTTTACTAACAAGAAAAGATAAGCAACACAGTTTTGTTATACAAAATCGAAGATGCTTTACTTTTTGACAAAAAGCTTTTATCTGTAGTAAAGAAAATCGAAATGAACCACCTTGAAAATATGAAAGCTGAAAACTTGTAGCAACTAGAAATCACAAATAAAATAATCCTGCAGAAAAGCTCTTTCCGCTAGTAAAATACACGCTACTTTCGGAGCAATAAATTGCCTATTGTCCCCCAATATGAGATCAGGGCGACGTTCGAGTAGTGTTGCCAGCGTTCTTCAGGAAATTGGGAAAGTATTGTGGAAAAATTGGGTCTTTAACAATAAAAGTTAGATAAAATCTATTTTCTTTACCACAGGTTAATAACTGGCTCAACATACACTATCGCAGGGAGTTTCTATTTTATGGTTCAATCGAGTATCGTATTACTTAGTAACTGGGTTGTGGAGGTCAGGTAGGCAGTCGCTCCATGTACAATACTGGTATTCAGCTGCATCCGGTTAGACTGGAAGCCCGACCCTAACTTATTTGGGAAAAGGCTGACCAGATGATGATACAGGAAATTTTGACATCAGAATATGTTTTTTTTAAACATGATGATCGTGTAAAAGTGATTTCATATTTAAAGAATAAATAATTTCATTTCATAACTAAAAACAATGAAATGATTGTGTATTTCAAAAGAGATTTTAGAACTTCTCCGCAACATAGTATATCATGGAATAACCTAAGAATATACAAAGTTTAGTTGTGATCGACAATCAACCTCGCAAAAATAACTGTAATCAGAAACAAATTCTTCAAATACCAAGAGAATAGACATGAAAACAAAAATCCTGTGATAGAAAATCCAGCAAGAATATCCCGCATCACTCTAAATCATGGCGCTACTACAGTCGATCGCTCACATCGATGGAGCGGCTCGGAAATGAGCTATTCGGTGGCGGAGACCTGCAGGAAATTGTAGGCTTACAGGCCCATCGCCCCGCTACCGTCGGCGGCGCCCCGTGAACGTCACCCCGCTACGGCATCCCGCAACCGGTCCAAAGGCGCATGGCATGGTGTAGATTCTAGATAGACCAACATAGCGAAATTTTGTTGAAGATTATGGGAATGATTTTGGACTATTTTATTTTTATTTACATTATCAATAACACTAGAAACGGAATATTTACCATGTTTCCTGATGATCTTGAGCTCCCGATATTTCGGCGCCGTTGCAAGCACCATGATCACGAATAAACTGGAGTTATTGCGGGTGGGTGTTTATGAGCAGACAAATCGGTCTACCCTCTTTCTTGTTCGTTGTTACATTATTTATCATAATATTACATCACCGCTGTCATCAGTAGTGTTGTGTTAGCTTTGATTTTTCAGATTCGTATCCGTATTGTATGTTATCACTTGCTTCGATGATGGAAAACAAAATGATAAAACTAAACCAGCATGCCTGAGAGATATTTCTGACATCGTGAATGCATTGTTCCCAACCAAACTATGGCCCACTTGCTCGAGTGTCCAATAAGTAACCATACACTTGCATTTTAGAGGACTTGAGGAACGCCACTCTCGGTGATTAACCTGGCCACATAATATATCTGGTCATGGATACGAAAGAAGCAGAATTTAGACTCCATGCAATAATTTAATAACGAAGAAGCTGGTGTGCTATTGGGCGACTTAGATATTTACAGATTATTTTTCGTTGCATTTATGTCAATCGATGTAAATAGATTCAGGTTCATAAGAAGCATCGATGTTACTTATTTCTTTGGTGATCAGGGTCTTGTTTTTTTCTGAACTGTCGAAATCTTGGGCAAAGGTCTCCTCATATTCCTCCCATCACTTGTCTCGGTGTTGTACTTTATAGAGATTGTAAAAAGACCCTTAACGAAGCCGTCAACATGCTTTTGCCAATTATTATGTACATCAAACGAAGTACCCTACGCAAAAATTATTGCTGGTAAACGATTTTTTTTTTGGGGTGTACCTTATACATTTTGTATGCGTTGTATGTTTAATGCTTTTTTTATCATTTTGTATGCAAATCGTGGCCTGCAACAAAGAAATAAGTATTGTTTTCTGTCTTTTTTGTCTTCTAATAATATTTTTTCTTTGCATACAAAATGAAATTTCTATGATGATGGACTGTATTACTGAACTTCGAAGTTTAAAATACCGATGTACCGTATACCCAGCCATGTTGTAGTTTCAATAGATAAATGAAAAGCTACTTAGCATTACTTTAATAAAGTAGAGGTCTTTGTCAAAGAGTTTGTTAAACGCAAAGTGCTAACTTCCTATATTTACCAGCAAGCAACATTATTGTGCCTAATGGTCACGGGGTGCGACCGGTGCGGGTGACGGACACAATGTAATGACGCGGAGGGCACGTCCCATCTGACCTTGACCTTCGTGAGGTCAGATGGACCATCAACCGCAGAGTTATTGTAAAATTCAGAACCACTTCCCTAAACAGAATGAATGATAACATTTTTGTTGCCTTTGCTTATAAACAAGAATTACAAATTTTATTAAAAAGTGTCAAGAATTGAGACCTCTGTGACGATAGAGAGAAAATTCGCCCTCTCCCCCCCCGTGGATGGGTGAAAGCCCATCTGTGCTTTAGAAAGCATGTTAAGCCATTGGTCCCGGTTCTCATTCTTTGATCTTTGGCATCCATTACGGGTAGGCAGACGCCTAAAGGTCCACCAATCTTCCCAATAGCTGGGGTGTGGAGGTCGCAGGGACAGTTATCACAAGCTTAGCCTTTTCCCATGTTGGGGTCGACTTCCAGTCTAACCGGATTCAGCTCAATACAGTACTCAACATGAAGCGACTGTCTGTCTGACCTCCACAACGCAGTTACTTTGTAGAACGATACCTCTTAGAAGGACTAGTTGTTAGGTCGGTCAGACTGTCGCTCCATGTAAAATACTAGATTTTTGCGGCAACTAGTTAGACTGCCTCGTTGGTCTAGTGGTCACAAGCGCCACTGCTGAGCAGGTCCTGGGTTCGATTCTCAGGTCGGGCAAAGTGTTATTGGGTTTGTCCATTAGGAATTTCTCAGTAGCAGCCACGGAGTCTGGATTCGTGCCCGGTTGATGGCAATAGGCTCGCCCCCTATTACATGGGACTTTAACTTATATGGCGAAATGTTTGTGTACTGGTTATTGGATACACCTCTGCCTAATACTTCGATGATTCCAGTTGTGATGTAATGTTATATGCAGTTAGACTGGAAACCGACCCAAATATAATTTGGAAAAGGCAGGATACTTATGATGATAGATTACCTAACATTGTAACCATAATCCTTATAACAAAATATCGATGGACAGTCTCACAAAAATAAACAGCTATCAATCCTTATAAATAAACCACAGATCCTACAATAAAAGAAGCTTTCAATCAAAAGATCCTGCCTCCACTGCTCTAAGAAAGATTAAGAACAAAGGATGGCTGATTGATCTTACCTTTTATTTAGCCAATCATAAATTCAAATCGTTGGGTCTTTACTAACTCCGCAATAAAAGATTAGATGGTGAGCCTCTAATTTCCCTAAAGAATTCACCATCTGTATTTGATTTAATAAAGAAATAGGGTATTAGGAAATGCTTATTAATATAATGTAAACGATCTGTGTAATAAAGTTCTTAGTATTTATCTATCTATACATACATACAAGACCCTTCACGAAGCCGTCAACCAAGCATGATGTACCTACATCAAACTAAGTAACTTTATGCAAAAATTATTGCTGGGAAACTACTTTTTTTTGGGGTGAAAAATCACGTTTTACGGTAGGACTCAATGTAACGGATTCAAAACATTGTGCTGAGGGATGGATTGAATAGTACAGGGGTCGTGGAGGTTTTTCAATTAAAAATCTCACATAAAAAATGAAATAGTTGGAACTTTACCCCCAATATCTCCGTAACTACAAGCTTCCCCGGTATGGTCTAGAAGCAAAAAAATATTGCATTGACGGGGACAATATGTGCATTTCGGGTCTTGTTACACCCTTTATGTTACATGTATGTTTATATGTTGTTATTTAGTTGTATGTATTTAATATAAATACATATTATTGGCAGTAGAATTGCCCCTTATTACATAGGACTTAAAGATAACTGGCATATATATATATTTTTTAAGGTATCACTTCGAATTTTATCAGTACCATGGATGCGTTTACAAACACACTCTCATACATAAACAGCTAGACCCGGAACAACTACCTGTGCCTGTAAACCATTACAAATATTTGTTCCGTGCGGGAAACGAACCCGTGACACGCAGCGCAGCTGCCAATCGCTCAGCCACTACGCCAACCGTGCTGTCAGTTCATTAGTGTGTATACAATTTACCAAGGTTTTGTAACAATATTCTGATTTAAAAGAGTGACCATGGAGTTTCTTGCCCGTTCTTCTTTCTCCATAGAGATACGCTTTGGAATGTGCGGGGTACTCAGGGAGTAACCCGCTGTGTTGTACTTGAAATAAATGCTCAGATTTTGATATTGACAGTTATGTCAAAACAAATGAAAATCGCTTTTATGATTAGCTTTTTGGTAGCCGTTACATAAATCCATTGTATTTTTTTACAACTCCATAACCAATTTTGCCAAGAGAAGGTTACTTTATCTAAGACACGATCTCAATGGGTTCACGTTTTCAAATTGAAAAACTTCTAGTGGTCGGTACCTAGCTATATTTCCGCATCCGTTTCGGACCGAAATGCGTCTTCCACTTCGTTTCACATTGAAAAGAGCGATTATGCCTATCCTTGATCATCAACTTTTAAAAAGTCTTAATTGTCACAAATAACATTTTGATTGATACGATTTAAGATATCCCTTACAAACAAGTTAAAAAAATAACATTAATCATAAAGAAACACCCAAAAATATACGCATCGCCCCAAGGGCCCTCAAATTTTAAGTACAGTAACAATAAACCCAAGCCCTTATACTTTTCCACTCGGGAAACTTTTCTTTTGTGTACTGAACACATTTGGAGAAACTCAAAAGATATTTACGTATAAAAAACTCATATTAAAGTACGTAACGGCATCCTTAGGTCACATAACGGTAAGGGTGGGTACTGATTTGCGATTTAATGTGATTGTTTTACTCGTTTGCGATTATTCAACACATGGCTAATCAGCCTATAGCGTTAGAAAGACAGATAAAATACTTTATTGGAGTTTACTCCTTATTATAAGAATAGTTTCATCTAAAGGGTGTAACAAGACCTTAACGAAGCCAAAAGGCACTTATTCCCCCCGTCATTGTGAAATATTTTTTGTTCTAGACCATACCTGGGACCCTTCTAGTTACGGAAATATTGGGGATCAAAATTCCAACTTTATCACAAGTTTTTTTTTTAATATGTTTTTAATGAAATACTTTTACTTAAAACACCTCCACGACCCCCGTACTATTCAATATATCCATCAGCACAATGATTGATGATTGTACTTCCGTGTGTTGTGTCTTTTGTGTTCCCTAAATAAATGATTTATCTATCTATCTATCAGCACAATGTTTTGAGTGCGTTACATTGACTCCCGGAAAACGTGATTGTTCACCCAAAAAAAAAAGTCGTTTCCCAGCAGTATAGTTACTTAGTTTGATGTACAGAATGCTTGGTTGACGGCTTCGTGAAGAGTCTGTTTACACCCTGTATAGTGTGTACACCCTGTTTGCAAAATAGATGGGTAGTAAAATCAAGCGATTAAAAAAGTTAAACTGGTATGTCTTCCTCTGCGCAACATACTCGCGCTTCTCATAGCACACCTCGCTCCTCAGCGCCATGTACATACTCATTTACCCTCTCTCTTTCTCTTTCGTCACTCTTTCTCTCTCTCTTTCTAAATATGTGGGAAGCGTGGTGGGGCTATAGCATAGAAGCATGACACTAACAATATAGCAGCGTGGCCATTGTTTTTATAATTTAACTATATATTCAGTTTAAATGTAATATCAAACGTACATTTGAGGAGTTTCATGATTTAAAGTTTCAATTAGGAGTAAACTCCTAAATCCTGCAGCTATCCCAAAAAAAACTAGAAAGTAGAACTGTAAGCAAAACGTGGTGGACGACTAAAAATCGCAGTAGTCTCGTTAGAATCGTCCATCCGTCCGCACCCTTCAACCAGCTGTCGTTTCAACCTTTTTGCATGAGTTATGAATGGAACAAACATTGCGTGTAGGAGATCACCCTGTATTGTGTATTACACGGCCCGAATGACGTCCATAATAGCACCGAGTAATCTTCGGACTAATATGAAAGATACGCCGACGGGTATAAGATGTACATAGTGTATTATGTAAGGAGTTTGTAGAGTTTTATTTACTTACATAACTTGTACGAAATTTCACGCTTGTATTCCTCAAAAGGGGTAGGAAATGAATATGCATGATAAGCGATGTACCTACTTACTTAAATTGGCACAATACATTAATAGTAATGCCTCATCACGTCAATTTTGTAAGTCGGATTGAGCAGGAACCGAACTAAATGTCGTCAACAAGAGCTACCACTGAGAATTTCATAATGGGAGTCAAATAATACTGCGAGGTTACTTTAAACCCTGCAAACATAACGAAATAGAAGCCGTCGACTACTAAAACTTTAGGTGATTTTTTACACCAATATCGAAACTACTAATAAAAAATTGGTACTACAAAAACTCAATCGGTGGATTAACGTGTAACTAATCAGAAGCCACATTCAAAATTCAGTTGGTTGACTTTGCTTATCTACGTCCGGGTAGCTCGGGAGGCCTTAAATTCAAGGCATCCCAAGATTAGACCGGTTAAGCAGTAGCCAGCCTCATAGGCAGAACTGCGAGATGCCAATAACAAAAAACAAAAATAACATAAATTGCTTAAATTTTGCTCAGTAAATGGCAAATGCTACGTATTAGCAGGTAAGGAACATACCTAGGGTAAGTAATCAAGTAAACAAATGGCATTCGCGTTTAAAATGAGTTTCAAGAGGATCGACATAAAGTTTTCGTTAGTTAGTGTCATTACAATATTTTTTTCCCGGTCCGTCATTGCTCTAGCAGATAATAATCTCATTTTATTTAGGCCCTTTTATTACAAAAAGAAAATAGAAGCTAAAATAAATAAGAATTAAAGATAATTTAATACTGTTCTAGGCCCTGTGGACTTGCGAAATGGGGTTTATATCCACCGATTTATTACGAAAACGTGGTTTGACGGTAGTCCTGATCAAGGTCCTAATACGTTAGATAACATTTAAGAGTACCTAAAAACACACAAAACATGGTTGTAGAACGAAGATTCCTCGTTCACAAACCCACAATATTTCCCTACAACAATACCGCCTGTCGCATTCCGAGTCCCTTAGGAATTGTAATACAATCTAACTTCCAGATGATATAGAATCACGTAGGAACTGCGGCCCAGTGTTGGGAGCTTGGAGAATTTTCCTTGTATTGGGGAAAAGGAGTTTTTTCTCGGGGAAATTTTGAGGTACTTAATGAAATCCTTCGAGAATTTTTTGCGGAATAAATAGAATAACACTGTGAAATTTAGGATATCGAGAGCCATTTTACAGCGAAATTAGTAATTTATAATAACAACTTTCATAACCTAGCTTAATACAAAATACACGGTACACTTTTTGAATGAAGAAAGTTTAAACATCGTTTGTTCATTTATTGTTTGGAAAAAAGTTGCAAAACCTTACATTAAATACGGTAAATAAATATTGAAAACTGCCTCCTTGGTATAGTGGTCGCAAGCGCGACTGCTGAGCTTGAGGTCCTGGGTTCTATTCTCAGCTTCTCAGGTTTCTTAAGTAGTAGCCACAGAGTCTGTATGTGTACCTGGTTGATGGCAATAGGCTCGCCTATTACATGAGACTTTAAACATAAATGGCGAAATGTGGGTGTACTATCAGACAAACCTCTGCCTTACCCTTCGGGGATTATAGGCGTGATTTTATGTGAAATATTGAGTAAGCTGTTGCCCGTGACTTCACTCGCGTTTTGGTCGGAAATTAACCCACAGGCACGTTGTAAATATATAGCCTATGGCAATCGGGGATAATGTAGCTTCGTATTAGTGAAAGAATTTTCAAAATCGTTTCAGTAGATCCAGAGATTACCTCCTACAACCTAACAAACTTTACCTCTTTATAATATTAGTATAGATGGGGAAATGTTTGCGGGGCTAACATGGCCAGAGATCGCACAGGATAGAGAGGTACGGAAGGAGGAAGGGGAGACCTTTCCCCAGTAGTCGTGTCTCACTGCTGGGCTAGTAAAAGAAAAGTGGGGAAAATTCTAGAACTTGATCTAGCAACCCTGCCGCGGCCCCGACTCCCCAACTCGTCGACAAACATCACGACACTTGACGGAGGTTTAAACTAAGCTGGTTTTCTAGTGTCATCGTGATTTATGGACAGTTTCGGGTTCATTTTAGGGCACAAGTTGGGTTTGTTGAAGTATGTAGTTGGTAGTGTTTATAAGGTCGTTTCGAGGTTAAATGTAAGTGGTTTTTGATGGCTTGAATCGTAATAAATCTAGTTCTAAGTATGACTATGGACTGCTAATCCAAAAACGATGAATGAACTGTGTGAAAGATAATAATATGGCTCAAAAGAAAATCACTCATGGGATGACAATTAATAAGTAAGTATAGAAGCAGTAAAATCCCCATAAATTGAGTTTATTATAATGCCAAAAGGGCAGAGAGATGAAGTACCTAGAGCTAAGATATCTATGTGACAGAATTCTTAAAGGTGGATTAAGCATTTAACGAAGATCAAGTTAAAAGACACGGAGGAATTGTATAGAAATTTAGACTAAGTATACACGACGATAAGTTTACAAGTAGGTAAGAAAGATGTGTACTGTAAGTTAGTCCATACACTACTTTTTACCCACGTACCGAATTTACTTATAACTTCATGTACCACGTAGTCGTTTAAAACTTACCTCATATCTCTTCCCAGGTAAATAAACACACAAGTAGGTCATGATAATATGATTAGGAAATAGGATAACTTTTATCCCAGAAAAAGGCAGTAGATTTGATAATCTGAGGATAAATAATATAACACTCCCGCAACCCTGGCTCCAGCCAGGGTTGCGGGACTGTTAGAAAGAGATACCGCGGCCCTGGAACACAAAGGGCAAAGGAAGTAACATGGATGGGTTTTAGTCAGTAAAAGTCTGACACTCCCTCCTGCTCAGCCCAGAGCGGGAGGGTTTATTTGACGATTCACCATCCGAAAAAAAAAAGGTGGAATATCCAACTTTAGGTTTAAAGATTATATATTTACTCTAAAATAACTCAAATTGTTCACTTAACGAATAAATATATAACTAAAGTAAAATAGTCCAGTAGTTAACAGTTTTGTTTTCTTAATGTAGTTAGGTAGGATGTTGACATAATTATTATTGTGTAAAAGACTAGCTTAGATGTTTTGTGTTAATGGTGACGTACTGCTTAAGTTAAGCTTTAAATAAGTTGAAAGAAATATCCAACTATCACACGCGAAGCGGCGATAGCTTTAAAATAGCTTTCTTTACAGCTGGCTACAATTCAATCAATAACCGTGACCTATTGTTGACATAACTAAAGGACATACAACACTTTTCATACCGGTAGTACTTTGCCATGAAGTAATTTCCGACCTCCGCGTTGGCGCCTACGTCATGTACGAAAGCAATCTGTAGCCGACAACCCATCCTTAACGAAACGCTATAAACTTTTACGTTCCAGGAATAACAACGCCTTTAACAATTAAACATAACCATTACCGTATACAAACAGCTTGAGCTTCCAACTTTACATTGGCACAAAAACCAGCGATGTCGGAATAACATAATATTCAAAGGAAAGCTCTGGATCCGCATTAGGAGGCACAATCGTTCGGCGCGGAACAAACTGAATACGACCGAGGGCCCGGACGTCCGTCGCGTTTAACAATAAAGATTTGGTCAAGAGACAGGGATAACAGAAGGCTTGGCAATACTTAAAAAAATCTTAATGCAACCAGCCAAGCCGTTCGCAAGTCAGTACGCATTTGCTACTAACATATGGGGAAACTTGGTAGAAATGAAAACAATATTTATGTATTTTTTATACTTTGAAGTACCAATAACTTCATGAAAAAGTCTATTTTATTGCGTATAACAACATTGTGTAAACTTCAGATACATGTTTTCAATTTTCTCCCTAAAATTAGAAAGCATTAAACATTTAAAAATCATTTTACCTCCAAGTACTAACAAATACGATCCTAAGTTGCTACTTAAAATCTTCAAGTCATAAATAATCGGGAATGGTTCAATCTAGACCACAATCACGAATATTAGTAAAAATACGTGATAATAAAGCACGCAACGTGCAAACACTCTATGACCTCTGATCTTTCGATGACCTCGCGCTACACTAGCGCCTCTATCGGTGAATTCATACGCGATAGTCGCCATTGAAATGTTTTGAACATAGACTACTCTCAGACGGTTTTAGACCTCAGACGCCATCATGTATCGATTTCTGGGTAAAGAATTCCCAATGATTGCACAGTTGGCGCAGTGACTGAACGATTGGCTGTTGTGCTGCGTGTCCGGGTTCGATCCCCGCCCGGAACAAATGTACGCGTAATTTGTATGATATACAGGTAGTTGTTCCGGGTCTGGCTGTTTGTGTATGTGAGTTTAAATGTTTGTAAACGCACCCACGATACAGGGGAAATTCCTAGTGTGGGGCAACGTTTTTTTTTAAACAAAAAATGGAATTTAAAGTTAGACTTCTGTCACTTGCAGTTACAATTTCCAGTCGGAGGGTAGAATTCGGGATCAAACGCAGTCCTCGGCGGCGTTACCACGCGTTGTAAAAAACGACAAATACATTGTTGCCGTCGCCACACGTAAAGGGAACGTGTGGTGTTGGGGGGTGATCTGTCCCTAATCACGCTGAGGGTTGAGAGGTTCCTGTATTTATTTGTTGGTTTTAAAAAAGATTGGTGAGGTTTTGATTTTAAAGGGTCTATTTTCTTGGAACTTTCAAAATCTATACTATATACTTATATTTTTATCCTACATGATAAAAATATTGGTATATGCAAGGATTTTTCAAATCTTGACTATTTTATAGATAACAATTTAAACATAACCGGCGAAATGTGGGTGTACTATTAGGTACACCTCTGCCTCACCCTACGGGGTAACAGGCGTGATGTTATGTTATGTATGTTATAGATTTTTATTTTATTTTATTTATTAGAGACAAAAAAACAGTTACATGTTGAAGTTTAAAATTATGAGAAATTAAAAAAAAAATAGGTAAACATATTATAACCCACACCATTGTCCACGGGTTAATAAATGAATAAATATAGAACAGAATGACTTTATCTTATATAGTTTGAATTAGGCAATTCATTTTAGATTAAGATTGTGGTGAAAAAATATTTTTAGCCAGTGTTTTAAATTTGTTACTAGAAAGAGAGAAGATATCTATGTCCATGAAGTGTATGTTAAAAATTTCCACAAGTTGACAAAGAGACATTCGTGCCCCGGCGTTGGTCCTGCGTGAATCCACGTGGAACAGCCGGGGCACGGGCCGCGCCTCTGATAACAGTCTGTTCTAGGTACTGTATAGCGTAACTTATTTGTGATTACAATACAGTCAAATCTATTGTTACACAAACCATGCAGCATCATGGCCACCAGAAGTAAACGCCGAGACTCCAAACTTAAAACATTACATTGCTGTAATAATTGTGTGTACGGAATTTTCGAATGGTAACATACTCGTATCAGATAACAGATCTGCTAAAAAACTGTCTGGCAAGTATTAAACACCATCTAAATAAGTAAGATATTATTTTAATCATCAAATCCAAACGTTGCACCCACATTAGTAAACCTCAACCTCTAGCGAAATACAAACAAAATATTAAACTAAATTTATAATTCCACAACCATTTCTCGAAATGGTCTGGATGAGGAGCTTACCCGGCAATCCTATCAATATCCCTTAAAACACGTCCGCACCGCGCTACCGACGGTCACAGAATAAACATTTAATTCAATTTCAACTCTTTGCGACAAGGATTATTCGACTACCCGCGCTTTGTTGTTTTTTTTCCTCAAATTGATTTGCGGATTTTGATTGCTGATTTATTGGTATGAAATGTTTGTTTGTAGATTTGATTTGAAATGGAATATTATTATGAAGTTCTGTTAATAAGGGTTTGAAATGTGTTATGGGTTTTTCGTGTTAAAGAATGTAATTAAAACTGTCAAATTGAAGTTTGGTATTCTGTAATGACTTTAATGGAAGAAAAAAGCGGAAGATTGGGTGACTGCTTTGTTAAAGACTATTTTTTTAAAGTTAATCGCTGAAATACATAGATAGGACAATGGTATCCTTAAATCAGTTTAATTAACCTTATACAAAGAGATTCAAAAGAATGACAACTGCCTTGTTGGTCTAGTGGTCGCAAGAGCGACTGGTGAGCAAGCTGTCTTGGGTTCGATTCCCAGTGTTACTGGGTCTTTCCATCAGGAATTTCTCAGTAGCAGCCACGGAGTTTGGATTTGGGCCCGGTTAATGACAATAGGCTCTAAACATAACTGGTGAAGTCTGATTATTAGGTACACCTCTGCCTATCCCTTCGAGGATTACAGGCGTGATATCATGTCATGTTATTTAAAAGAATAATTACAGAGCGGTCATTGGCAATATTTTCATACAAACATTTTAGTCACGAACATTTTCGATTTCGACACACGAATGCTACTTCACAAGCAGGCGTAAGACACTAGGGTGAATAGACAGACCGATTTGTTACTAAGTAGTAACAAGAAAATTACAAATTTCATCGTCTCGTCCCATCTATCTCCCGTAAATATTTGAATCGAAATAGTCTTTGGATTCTGTTATTTTTCAACCTGCATGATTCAAAAAAGCTTATTACACTCTTTAAAAAACCTTTTAACACTAAAATGACCAAGCTCATTTAATTTTAAACCCTATAAACTCCGTCCTACTTTTATCCAAGCTTTTCCTTATGCAATTACAGTTTTTACGGCACGAATAGCTTAGGAATTGTTTACATCGTCGTTGTCATGGCAACCAGCTAATTACCTTTCTTGGGGAATCGATTTTTGTTGGTCAGTGACCGAATGCAGTATTTTCTTTGCCCATATTTTTAAAGAGTCTGTTTTTTTCCTCCTGGCGGCTGGATATTTTTGACGTTTTATGTCAGTTGAGAAATTCCAAGTTTCTAGGTTTTTTTAGCAGATGGTTAGTTGATGTCGGGTTCAATATTGCTAGTTCATTTATGTAATTATTATAAGCTTGTTTCTGGTACAGTTACTCATTTGTAAGTAAGCGAAAGAGATTTAAAAGACTTATAAAGCAGACATTAAAATATTTTCATACAAACATTTTAGTTCCGACCTTTTTTGATTCTGACAAGCGGGCGTATGGCACTAGCCAGACCGTTTTCAATAACTTACTAACAGTTAACGGAACGTTGCTATCTCAGATAAACAGTTAAATAAACATCATCAACCCTCCGACAAACAGATAAGTGACGTGGATAGGATATTCCTGTAAATTAATTGGTAACTTTTTTGATAGAAATACTGATAGCTACTAGATTATGGCATATTAATTTATATTTTTATTTTATTTTTTTACATTTTAGGAAAGCTTACAGACCTAATAACATTATAATAACAAAATATAAACCTAAATTGCTAATAACAAGCCTCCGCAAATAGATAAAAAAAAAAAACCTACCTGGTAAGTTTACTTTCTAAATTATATTTTTATTGTACACGGCTACACACCAAGCCATACATTTTCAGTGTATGCTGAACTTACATTGTACAGGATATCCCTACGTATCCGTATGTACCACAAACTTTCAATACAAAGTAAAAATACAAAAATCTAACATTAGAATACTCTTAAATTAATGACTAATTAAAGAAAGAAGTTAACTAACCGTAATACGTAAGTAACTTGTAGAAAACGGCCGTAAGTAGTAACAAGTATTGGATAACGATTTTCTTCGTCTTGCACCGTCTATATTTGAATGTCTTTGTTCTCCAACCATCCAATACTGAAAATAATGTTGTTCCACAAAAATCTGTCAGCAGACAGATTTATTCAAAAGTTGCAGACTTGTGGAGTGGCGCAGTAGAATGTAGATCGAGAGTTGAATTTTCGTGCGACATAAGTAATTGTGTGATAGGTACACACTCACAGATTGTATCCCTTGGTATTAAGATTCTTGATATTAAGGTGAAATCTGGATATAGATACCAAGGTATGAAATCTGGGTATAGATACCAAGGGGTGATATCTGGGTATCTTAGTACCCAGTAACTGGTTGGCGATATCAGATAGGCAGTCGTTCCAAGCAAAATAGGTACTGTCATTCAGCTGCATCCAGTCAGACAGGAAGCCGACCCCATCGTTGTTGGTAAATGGCTTGAAGAATTTATTAGCACTCATACAAGAACATTAAGGCAAGCATTATGTTACTTCTTCAAGCAGCCTACCTGCCAACCATCCAACGCTATACAAGCGTGATAGCCACTTTACTCTCAAGTACTGATATTCAGAACATTGAGGTGGGGTCAGACGTACCCCGGTCAAGGGTAACGATTAAGATCTATTATGCAACGCTAGATGAGATCACGTGATCGCGTGCTTTGCCTTCATTTTAAAGTGAGCGACAGCAAAATAGATACAGATTGATCTGATTTATCTTAAAGTTTGTAACATAACTATTGCTGTGTAAGTATTTCCTGGCCTGTGTGAAAGTCCCGTCCAAATCGGTCCAGCTGTTACGGAGATTATCCGGACCAAACAGACAGACAGGCCGACCGCCAGACAGACAAAAATAAAATAAATGTTTTTTTTTTTGTTATCATATGCATTTAGTAAATTGCTGTTATTTTTTTAATTTCAAAGTAACACTTCAATTTTTATTTATTATTGCATAATGTAAACACTGTATTTCAATTATTTCAATGAACAATCTCAATTTATTTTTATAGATGAAAATCTGGATTAGCCAGTCAACTGCACCCCAGGAATCCAGGATACTCTTGAGATATCGTCACCCGTGCAGGTAACATTATTTTTCCAACCTTACAAGATTCTGCATTAAGGGTAATTGCTGAAGATTTCACCGACCTTGACAAATATTCCACTGAAACTTAACGTCTCAGATGTAATTATAATTATTTATATGCTCACGTTCACATGATAGTTAATTACGTATGTTTAAGTCGTATGTACGACGTACGTACGTAGGTACTTATTTGCAGTCGGATCTTTCAATTTCTGAAAATTACAAGTGGATATAATTTCTCTCCCAGGTTAAATATAATTTCAGTAGAAAGAGACCATACCTTCCAGCTGCTAATTATCGCTGGGTAAGAAGAATTCAGTTCTGCTTTGTTGCAGTAGCTGGACTAGCGGCCACACCCGATGTAGTGCAACGGGTTCATGAATTCACTATCAGATAATTTTGTTTTCAATGTTATTAATTAGGATTTTTGCCGATTACAAAGTACAATGGTAACAGAAAGAGTATAAAAACTGTTCTGTGATCGACCGGTGAGCGTTTATATTACTTTGCCCACGAATTTGTACGCGTAGTACTTGAAAAATAAAAAAATAAAAAATGTAGTCTATATTATAAGTTAAGCATGTAGAGTGGTGAAAACTGCGTTCTAGTCCATGCAGTAGTTTTTGCATGATGCGCGTACAAACATACAGTCAGAAAGACAGCCAGACAAAACTTCTAAAAACTATTGTTTTGGCTTCTGTTGCTCTAATAAAGACCTCCCCATTTTTTTTTCAGTATCTTCAATGTATAGACATCGGCCTGTTACAATTTTATTATACTCGTATGTATAGATTTTGGCAAGACAAGACAGGCCATGGGAATCTACTAGGCAGACGATTTAAGGTGATACAAAATCGTAGAACTAGTAAGACCAAAAATTCCCATGTGTAAAAATATGTTGTTCTACAAAATATTACACAAATTCTACTTCAAATTTAATAGGAACACTGTTTTAAGCTTTCACGGTTTACAACTAAACTTATATTGTACACTTACATACACTTACGGGATATCTTCCGAGATAGTCCATTATTCACGGATGATATACCGTAAGTGACAATATAAGTTTAAAACTAATAGGGTTTGTGTTCTCACTAGTACTACGATTTTGTACCACCTTAAATCGTAGGACTAGTGGAGAATTTATTCCCATTAGTTCTATCGTAGAACTGTTTAGTAGAACTAGTGAGAACGAACCATCTTTCATACCATACTTACACCACTAAAAGGGTGATTTTTTTTAATTCATCCTTGGCGTTCACCGTAGGGAATCATGTGCAAACCCTTATAATTACTTCCTTTCCTTATTAGTATTATTAATGTGTTAGTAAGTTTGTTTGTTACCTTTCACGTATAAACTACTGTACCGATCAACCTGAAATTTTGCATGTAGGTACGTTGTCTGGTGTTTAGAAAAGGACATCGTGCACCTTTTATCCCGAAAAAAAGTACTGTTCCCGAGGAAAACAACAATAACGTTCTTATGATAATAGATGGCGCCACGTGTCTTTCGAATCATGATTGAATTATATTATTACAATCAGAGTAGAACCAGAATTGATTGTCAAATTCTAAATTAACGCTAGCGAAGCCGCGGGCAATAGCTAGGTAACAATAAAGTAAACTGGTCAGGAGTGAATTTAAGATTTAAATCAAGTCGTTTAGTAATTTGAGCTTTAATGGATACTGTTGTTTTTAGCCGCATAGTGTGTGTATGTTTGTACGTATTACAGCGAAAATTACTGACATTGAAACGTGATGACTGTAATTACGAGCTAATTTTCTACTTCGATGGCTCGGACGTGTGGAAAGAATGATGGAGGAAGCTATGACGAAAATAGTATTTAATTACCTACCGTCATAGGTATAGGTAGTTCATAGGAATTGTTACATTTTTTCCACTCGGATGATCACGTGCAACCACTCGGATGATCGAGATATGATATTTCTGCGTAGCAGTCGTCATTTGTCATTTGTCGTCATTTGTCAGTAGTGGTGTATCATCTGCCAGCCATTTCCCAACTATGTTTGGGTCGACTTCCGGTCTAACTGGATGCAGCTGAATACTAGTATTTTACATGAAGCCACTGCCTGTCTGACGTCCACAACCGAGTTAGTACTGGGTAAAACGATACCCCTTGGTAAGACTGGTTGTCAGACTATCGGGCCACTGACTAAGGAAAAATTCCTGAAGGAAAAACCCAATAACGCTTTATCCGACCCGGGAATCGAAACCAGGAGCTCTTGTTTGGCAGTCGCGCTTGCGACCACTAGACCAACGTGGCAGTCGATATTATTTTGTTATATTTTTAGTTGTCAATATTATAAATGTAAAAGTAAATCTGTCATTCTGTGTCTTGTGATACCCTTCATAATTATCTTTGAGGCTGGAAGGATTTCGATGAAATTAGGCACACAAGAAATCCATAACCTTAGGAGGGCTAGGAGATAGTATACTTTTAAATCCCGGTAGGACAAACGTTACCACTCGTTCGTCATAAACGCGGGTGAAGCCACGGGCAAAAGCTACCTAAAAAAATATTAAAATGCATTTTAATTATTTTTTTCACTGAGGAATGTAATATCAGTAACAGTACCTATATCATTAAGGGTCCGAGTGCTCAGAGCCTTTAGAAAATTTCTAAAAGCCTAGTTGACGCTTCCCATGACCCTGTCCGTCTGTTTTCTCAGGAACGCGTGGAGGTACCAAACTGAAATGAATATCGAATACTCAAGTTTGCTACCCCTTTCCTTTTTTTTCGGATGGGAAGTCATCAAATAACCCCTCCCGCTCTGGGCTGGGCAGGAGGGAGTGTCATATTTTTACTGACTAAAACCCATCCATGTGCCTTCCTTTGCCTTCGTGTTCCAAGGCCGCGGTATCTCTTTCGAACAGTCCCGCAACCCTGGCAGGCATCGGTCCTTACGGACCCCTTCCTGTTTGCTGACTCTCTTTGAGCCGCGCGTGGAACACGAACGCGCCGTCGACTTGGAGCAGTGAAAAAATAAAAATTCAACGCGATCAAAAGATATTCTGACCGTTTATGTCGCATATTTTGCGATTTCACAATAATTAAAACCTATACCTATACCTTTTGACCTAGAATCATGAAATTTGGCTAGAAGTAATGTCTTACAGTAAAGGAAAAAAACTGAAAACCGTAAATATGTAGTTTAGTAACAAAATACCTGCAAGTTTATACGGAACGGTGCACGAGTCCAACTCTTACTTGGCTGGTTTTTTAACTTTTATAACGTGTAGTCAGTTTATAAATAAAACTTAACAGTATTTCGATGTAAACATTTAATTTTTCGGGAAATAACATGGAAACTGTTTTCTCTTTGAGCTTCGGCTGCAAATTCGCACCGATATGTGGTCATATGTTCTGCCAATATGATGAGAATTCAATTGGTAATTAGGTAATCAATATACAGTATGATTGAGGATTCACTAATTGACGGATTATTTCAGACTTTGTTTATTGGAGGGCTGCCTAGCGGGTTTCAGATAAGATACTAGAACTTCATCTTTGTCTGAAAATGTAGGTAGGTACCTATTTTGTCTTTATTTGTGAATGGCAATGCCGGAAGGGGACGCCCTGGAAGGACCTTTTTTATTTTAATTAACATAACATCACGCCTTGTAACGAAGGGCGTGGCAGTAGTGTACCTAACAAGTAGGGTACACCCACATTTTGGTTACGTTCAAGTTCCATGTAATAGGGAGCGAGCCTATTGCCATCAACCGTCCACAAATCCAGACTTCATGGTTGCTACTGACAAATTCCTGATGGAAAACCCAAAAACACTGCTCGACCCGTCAATCGAACCTCATGGAAGGACATCATCATCATGACTGTAGAAGCACTACACACAAAACAGAACACTAGATGCAATATTTTGATTTCTCAATTACACAACATACACGGAAGCATTATTTAATTACTTACGAATTTCAAGACAAGGCCTACCGCTGATCATTTAGGCTCATTATTGGGCTTTTATTGATCAAAATTGACGAGCATCATAAGCCCTGTCAATTAACCAAAATAAAGTTGTAATAGGTTTCGATGTAACCGGAAAACGTGAATATTTTTACATCAAATTATTTGACGAATAAGGCCACCTGTACAGACTGGCAGCACATCAAGCTAATACAATTTGTCTTCTTTTATCTCTTAAAATTTCTTTTCTAAATTTTAAACTTTATCGGTAAGGCATTAGATTCATGGTTGATTGAAAAAAATTGACAGTTTCGGACAGCTTGATGTGCTGACGTCTGTACATTAATAAAAAAAAATCTCTTGGGCAAGCCGCAGGAGGAGGTAGATTTCGAAGGAGGTTACACCCTTATTTTTTTCAACCCAATTTTCAGTTATAATTTTTTATTTCGAAAACTAGTTTTATTGCTAAACTTTTAAGTTAGAATTGTTGAAGAAATAATTTCCTTTCAAAAAAAATATTTGCGGCGGCAAAATTGTTTACGAAGACATTTTTTTTTTTTTTAATTATGTCTCGAAACGGTTAACAATTCAACTCCCTCCCCAAGTTAGGCATCAATCAAGTTTAAATTTAAAAGTTATTCGTATTCTTACTCGAAATGAAAAAAAATCCATATGGAAAAAGTTATGGCCAAAATACTGATTTTCGAAAAACCGCCCCCCCCATGCACAAATTCCGCCCACTCACGAACTTAACCTAAGTTTTGTCCCTTTCGATATTTTGGCCAAGTTCGAAAGCAATCGGTGCATAATTGCGATAGAGTGTGGCTAAATTTTGCTTGTCGCCCCATATAAATACGTACGTATACATATAATATATTTTAACCGGCGGTTGATTTGGGCTCTAGGGGTCATAACTAGACCTACTATGGTGAAATTTTCGGAAAACTCGACTTTAGGTGCAAGACCAACCTTTAGGTAGATTTTTTCTGACGAAATCTGCCTAAAAATATCGTACGAAGTGCTAGAAAATTATCAAGTGTTAAAATACTTGAGCATGACTGCAGAGCATGAGGGCCTGGTTTTTTTTCCAACAAATTTCTCAGTAGTAGCCACGGAGTCTGGATTAGTATTCAGTTGTTGGGTAATAGGCTCGCCCACTGTTACATGGGAATTAAAATATAGGTAACTGGCGTTTGGGTGTACAGTTAGGTACACCGTGATGTTATGATGATGTATGCGGTTATAATTTGAAACTTCTGAAGGTCGGAATTCAGACTACGTGGCTGCTACTGAGAAATTCCTGATGCAAAAATCCAATAACACTTTGCCCAACCTGGGAATCGAATCCAGGACCTCATACTCAGCAGTCGCGCTTACGACCACTAACCACCGAGGCAGTCAACCACACTCCACCATGGATTTTCCTAAGCGCATTATAATTAGAAAACATAAATTTTCCATCTCTTAACACATTATACAGGAAGGTCCACATTGCGACGTCATAAAAAAAAAATCCTCACGCCCAAGGGGATCCGAAAATACCCCAGGTATGTTCCGCGATTCTTGATAGATTTCGAGTTATAGATTCTTGAAAATTGTATGGGAACCGCTATAAATAAATTCTATCTTTATTTTTACATGGCTTTTTCACATTCTTTAACGTTAACAAGAGGCATTTTTTAATCTCATTAGCATCAACAGTAAAAAAAAAACGCCCTATAAAAATAAAGATCGTTTATTTAAAGTGGTTCCAATACATTTTCAAGAAACCATAACTCGAAAAGCATAAAGAATCGCGGAACACACAAGGGATTTTTTCGGATACCCCTGAGCGTGAGCAATCAAATTTTTTTATGACGTCACTATTTGCACCAACCTAGCTAACCTACCTAACGTTTCCCATACAACGCAGATGCACCGGGCAATAAACATACGCTATAAAACTGCCATTAGACATCAGAACATGAATCATTTACATAATAACTACCTTATCACTTAATACCTAATCATTTTAAGTTATCTTAGTACCATCTTAAAAATCATTTGACAATAAATCCTACTTTAACTTGTAATCTTTAAGGTTGAACTTTACTAGTGAATGTTTACGGTGGAGTTAGGTCGTTTCGTTACTGAGTGGTGATTGATTCTAGATACTGCTTTGTACCATCTTAAAATATTCATCCATCATATTCAACCGTAACCTTTGAAGTATAAGGTTCAAGTTGAAGTGAGAATGTTTGTGGTGGAGTTAGGTTGTTTTGTTACTGAACAGTGGTTCGTTCGTGATCGTGCTGCATTGCACAGTTCGAGATGACCTTCAAACGCTCACGCGCAGTTTTCTACAGTCGCGATTAAAGGTGGTGGCAGGTATTATTTAATTTATCAGAGTGAAATGTAGCAGGGAAGGTGGAACGCTGATCAATGAGATAAAAAGATAGCAGCAATCTCTTTCCTTGTTCAAAACTATCAGAGCTTATAAAGGGTGTAACGAAGCCCTTAAAGAAGCCGAATGGCACTTGTTCTCCTCGTCATTGCGATATTTTTTTTTGTTCTGGACCATACTGACCATACTGACGACCCGAATGGCGCAGCGGTAGTGAGGCAACCTTACGTTCTTAGGGTCCCGGGTTCGAATCCCGGTAGGAGCAAATGTTTGTGTGATGAGCATGGACATTTGTTTCCGAGTCATGGATGTTTATATGTTTAATAAGTATGTATTTACAAACAAAAAGTATTTATGTATCTATCAACTATCTGGTGTCCACGACACAAGCCTCGTTGCTTAGTGTGGCACCCAGATGGCGCTGTGTGTAATGTCCAGTGATATATTTGTTTATTTATACTTTCCAGTTACGGAAATATTTTAGGTAAAAGTTCCAACTTTTATACAAGTTTTTTTTTATATTAATTTTTAAGGTTATAACTTCACTTTAAATACCTTCATGACCTGTTTACTATTCAATGCATACATCAGCACAATGTTTTGAGTGCGTTTTACCGTAAAAAGTGAGTTTTCACACCAACATAAAAGTCGTTTCCCAGCAATATTTTTTACATAGAGTTACTTAGTTTGATGTACAGAATGCTTGGTTGACGGCTTCGTATACGGTTCTTTTACACCTTGTATATTAAAGCTAGCATCGTACAACATATATGTTCAGTGAGTGTTTTTTATTAGCTGTCAATGCCCCACTGCTGGCCAAAGGCCTCTCCCATATCTTTCCAGGTACTCTTTTTGTGCACCAACTGGAACCTGCCAGCGCTGTGCGCTTCCAGATCATCTCGAAGCCTCTTTCTGGGTCGGCCTTGGCGGCGACGTTCATCTTCAGGCACCCATTGAGTGGAATGTTGCATTCTAAGTTTTCCAAAATGAAACAACTAGAAAGAAACCATAGCACAACGCCTAAAAACCATTAACAAAGGTATATTTAACAAACCATTTGATACGATTGGAAACATTTTATCGAATGGCTGGATTCATGTTACCCGTTGACTTTTTAAGTATTGTCTTCTAATATAGAACCTATAAGTAACTCATTTTATTTTCCCAATCATTGAAAAGTTGTTAAAAATCAACTCCTACTCATAATTTACATACTCCATGAAAATAACCCATTAAAAACTTATTCTTGTAATCATTACGTTGTAACTTTTCTCAACGCTTGAAGTGCTCAGATCGAAAAACTTAAATGGCCAAAATGACTTGTCAATTAACTTAGTACAGGCTTGAGACGTTAGAATATTCCATTAAAGTTAAACTTTTGATTCAGCTTAATACTTAGTAAGTTAAAGCACAAGTTTCAGAATCTATCATAGCTGAGAAGTTTCCAAGTTCATGTGAAGACGCGAGTGGGGTGTCTTATGTGGTTTGATGTGCGGTAGTTTATCGCACTTTGGCATATGGAATATTTACACACTTTAAAAATGTTTATTTTATTCGTTTTAACTTACCTACCTACCTACCTGACCTAAGTACTCGTCAAGACGAATCATACGAGCCCAAACTCGATGGGATTGTGTCATTTTATTACGGACTACCTGTGACCACCTTCCAGCTCCATCATAAGACCCTGGGTACCATCTAGAGACAAAGTACTCGACAAGATGAATTATACGAACCCAAACTCGATGGGGTTATGTCGTTTTAATGGAGTTCCTATGGCCATCTTCCATCTTCGTCGGTTAAAAAGAATTAAACGGCATCCAACGTAGCAATGCTGCCAGCCTTAGGCACTATTCCTGTTGAGAGCGATGTGGACGAATTTTTTGATGCCTTTTAATGCTTTATATTCATTGTGTCATTATTATTTTAAGTTTGTTCATAGATAACTATGTAAATATTCATAAAAATAAAAATTGCATAACTTAGTATTAAGTTATTAATATTATAAGTTGCTTTGGCTTTTCCTCCCACTAAGTGCCTCGGTTAGATTCTCTCTCGTCCTGACTTAAATAAGAAATAGTGAAGAAATCAGCTTCACTTTGCTCTTTTAAAGATATGAGTAAATTTCAAATACCTATAGATAAAGCAGCTGGCTCCAGACATATATACCTATATATATGTCTGGAAGAAGTTTCCTGAAACAAACTACATAGCTATTCCACGTGTTATTTCCATTATTTTATCTTCAATACCAAAGCCCGCTCTGTACAGCATTGTACGTAAGTGATGCGCATGCGGGTAATCTCCGTGAGATTGAAAGCAATTGGCGGGATTAAATAATTGTTGATATACCATTAAATGATTCTGTATTACGTAGGTATTGTACTTTGTACTGAATCGTGTAGGCACAGCTTCTGCTACGGTACGTTATTTTTTGTTCTAGAGTGTTCTTGAAGCGACGACGGGTCTCATGCACAAGGTTGTAGGCTCGCCACCGGGCAAACACCGATGTGACTTTTAAAATGAACATTTCTTCTCTTTGTACAAGTTTATACTAGACATTATTGACGTCTGCAAAGGAATCCATTGTGCGAAAGCCTGTATTTACAGTTAATTTAGGTCTGAAATCGCTTATACGCTTGGGGCAAGCGTATTCATTATTGCTCGTGCCTCCTCGTGTACTCTCTCTTTTCCTTTATTTTTTTCTTAAAATGTTGCCCTACACTAGCATTTTCTCCTGTATCGTGGGTGCATCTACAATTATTTAAAACAGCTGGACCTGGAGCAACTGCCTGTTGGCCATACAAATATGTTTTCCGTGTAAGGATCGAACCTACGACACGCAGCACAGCAGCCAATCGCTCAGCCACTTCGCCAACCATGCAGGTTTTGCATTGGGAAAAGTATTATTAGGTTTTTCTTGCAGCAGTTTTCCTTAGGCAAGGCAGTCCGGAGTCTGCACCTGTGCCTGGTGGAAGGTTAGCCCCTTATAACACGGAACTTAACCATAACTGGCGCAGTGATGGTACAATTGTACCTAACTCTTTAGGAAAAAAAGCCATGACGTTATCTATATAATTATGTATGTATCAGAACAAATAAACAACTTTTCCAGCTATCTCCTATGAACAACAAGCATAGACAAATTATTCAGCTTTGCATCGCACAGCCTAGCCTCCTTGAAACTGAAGCGATAGCTTCTTTAATTTAGCCGGTACAACTTCTCCTCAAGTCGAACGTGGCTTAAGCACCGATTAGTGCAACATGTATAATATGATCTGATTACATGCCTGAAACCACAGTTAAATCTTGTTTTCTTAGAAGTTCCGATGTGGTGCTGACGGGCTTGTGTGCCTGGTATTGCACAAGGGAATTATGTTTTAGTATTTTTTCATGTCATACGAGTACATGACATATTGTGTGTTAAGCGCAGGACACACAGAAAAGACGAGGCACGGACGCCGGGCGCCACGAGAACGAAGAGAGACGCGCGCGCCGCGCGATTCCCGGCACTCGCGTTCCACCCCGCCCGCACCCCCGTTCTCGCCCCCTCTACATCCACTCGCGCCCGTGCCCCGTCCTTTCTACCTGTTTTTACACAAGGCGCAGATGGGCAAGCGTCGTGTCTGACTTTTCTGTGTGTTTTGTGTCGCGACGCTTTCATACATTTTGTATGAAAAAGACGCGGAAAAGACATATTATGTCTGCGCCTCGTCTGCGTCTTACGTCTTTTCTGTGTGTCCTGCGCCGTAGCTTAGCATAGTGTATAGATATCCTAGGTATGTTTGCTGTCATTATTTGTGAAGGCGATTCTTATGTAGCATTTCTTTTTTACTTTTCTATGGGAGGAGTTTGTGGCTAAATAATACAACCCACTCGGGTCGATCTTCAGGTTAAGCCGTGCTTGCCTAGGTTGGTCTGTGGATGGGTGACCACCCATTACATACCGAGTTTCCTCCTTGCTTCGGTAACATGTTAAGCCATCCCGGCTGTCAATTGTAGATCTTTGACAATCGTTACAGGTAGTCAGTCTCCCGAAAGTCTGACGACCTGTCTTATAAAGGGGTATCGTGTTACCGAGTATTAACTTGGTTGTGGAGGTCAGACAGGCAGTCGCTCCATGTAAAATACTGGTATTCCGCTGCATCCTGGAAGCTGAATGCTGCAGAGTGGAACCAACCCCAACATAGTTGGGAACAGGCTACGCAGATGATGGACCTTTGAATGGGAGTCCTGGACTACTTTTGAGGGATTTTTGTCCTGGTATCAGGTTTGCACTCTTTTAACTATGACACTGGATTCTCAATATCCGTAGTCTCAAGCGTCTCTCTTAATTACTTAACACTTGTGTTTACGACAGTACCTGTTGGTCGACTATGTAAGTTAGATGTCAAGTACTGTCGCGCGCTTATGTAAGTGCAAAGTTATCTTTGTTTACGTACCGACTGCGTTGGGTGCTGGCTCATTTGTTGATCTTAAACATGACGAATATGACCCAAGAATTGTTAAATCACCGTGTTGTTTACACTGTTTTGGAGTATGTAAGGATTAAGATCTAGGCTAAGGCGTAGAGTTTTGTAGTTACTGCCTACCCCAATGGAAAAAGGCGTGTCTTTATGTATGTTTTGTCAAGCAAATATTGAAGCTATCAGGACGGCACGGTTGGCGCAGTGGCTGAGCGATTGGCTGCTGCGCTGCGTGTCGCGGGTTCGATCCCCGCACGGAACAAATATTTGTATGGCCTATAGAAAGTTGTTCCAGGTCTGGCTGTTTGTGTTTGTGAGTTTAAATGTTTGTAAACGCAACCACGATACAGGAGAAATTCCTAGTGTGGGCCAATGTTTCTTTAAAAAATGTAGAAACGGAGGATCGAAATATCATCGACTAGCGATTGGTTTAACTCACATTTTTGTCGTATTAAAACATCAAATCGTATATACACAAGTTCAATGCATTCTGTGTGGGTAGTCAGCCTTTACTGCGGGCTAAGCTATTATAAAGAATACCTGAGGGCCAATACTAATGGCAATCGCTTTCAATACGTTTCGAACCCCTACAAGGACTTCCAACAAAATGATCGACACGACGAAAAGGAACTGTTTGGCATTGACTTTAAGGTTTTTTTTTGTCAATCCAACATTCCGTCATTCCAACACCGTTAAATTAGATACATTTTACGAGGTAGGTACTACCGAGTTCACTAAGGGTCTACCAATGTTATCTATACAATTAAATAAAATTGAAGCGTCTGTTTGTAATACCAAAATAACAGCTTTTTACTTAATGCATATGAAAATATATACGGTACTTATGAGAAGTACTTATGAGAAAACACAGTCATTTTTTTTAATTTTTGTCTGTCTGTCCGTCTGTTTGTTTCGGCTAATCTCCGAAACGGCTGGACCGATTTTGACGGGACGTTTACTGGCAAAGGTCTAACATAGGCTACTACTGGCTGCTTTTATTTTATAAAAATTATAAAGGTTCTCCTCAAAAAAAAATAAACCATTGAAATTTTTTTTTATAATCAAAATCTGTTTCAAAAAGGGAAGATTTTTTTTTTAAATAATGTCACGCGAACGATGGTCGCGGGTAACAGCTAATACGTAATAAAGGTAAAAGTGGTGGTTTCGTGAATCAACTTCAAATCCTATACGTAAACTGGAATAAGTATCGTTGCCTCAAGCAATGGATTCAGCAGAATGAGTTATTTGTAGATTGATTGATTGATACACAAACATCCAGATTCTGAATAATTACCTGTAGAATGCTTGGTGGCTTTATGGTGGGTCCATTTACACCTTTTACACGAGTAATTTTCATGTTGAATCAATTTAAGTAAAGTAATAACAAGTTTACGCCTTTTGCATCTGAGTATTGTATATTTTTCGAAGTTCTATATTTTGTACTTCCGTCTGCATAAACTCAGATGCATTCTAACCAGGGCGAGGCTAACAATCGTGCGTTAAAAAGTGACGGTGTGCAAGTTCATGTCTACCTTTACGAGCCTTTCTAAAGTCACTAACATTCAGTCTAGACAATTCGCTAGGCAGTCTTTATAGGCAGCCATTTTGTTTTATAGGTACATGCAGTTTTATGCACATTTATCCGTCGCCTGCACTTGTGGATCTAGAGTGCCTTTTAACATAGGTAACGTAGATAAGATTTCATAAGATAGATAAGATAAATTTTATTTGTTATTTCCGCTGGATGCGAGACGCACGGAACCGGTCAATGTGGTTACACTTGGGGAAGGCCTACGTCCAGCAGTGGACTGGTGGTGGTGGATTCGCGACCGGAACACGTTATAAACGAGTTCCGAATCACATCTTGTGTTGCAGAATTATAATCATTAAAATCATCAATACGATAGCCTCTAAGTTCATTCAATCCCATACAATGACTATTTCATGAAAAAGTCATTCAATGGGATTGAATGAACTAAGAGGTTTAGATTATTTATGTGATTTCTAGCTGCCCGCGGCCTCGCTCGCGTTTTGGTCACAAATTATCCCACGGGCACTTTGTAAATATATACCAAAATAAGGGGCGAGCCTATGGCAGCAGCGACCTCTCGCGTCCGGCCTTGGTTCAATCCATGGTCCGGAGCGAGACGGAATGGGACGCCGACGCCTCCTTCTGCGAAGCAGTCATGCTAGCGAAGGAGGCGGCGGAACGTGAGAGGGAGAGAACCTCACGTCCCGCGGGAGACGCACCGGGCGTCGGGGCCACATGGTGGCCCCGGCCACCGTAGGCGCGGGCCTGTGGACGGTGAGATATGGGCTAGCTCGCCGTCCATCCGTCTTATGACGACAGGCCATGTCAACGGCGCGTTCGTGTTCCACGCGTGCCGCAAGGGCCGATGCCTGCCGGGGCTGCGGGACTGTTCGAAAGAGATACCGTGGCCCCGGAACACAAAGGGCGATGAAGGAACATGGATGGGTCAGTAAAAGTCTGACACTCCCTCCTGCTCCGCCCAGAGCGGGAGGAGTTATTTGAAGATTTCCCATCCGAAAAAAAAGAAAAAGTGGCGAGCCTATTATCATGAACCGGGCACAAATTTAAACTCCGTGGCTACTGAAAAATTCTAGACGGAAAACCCAATAACACTTTGCCCAACCTGGGAATTGAATCCAGGACCTTAGATCACCTTAGACACAATCGATATATGTATAACGAATTTAGAGCTCAATTTGTGCTCTTTATCTGAACATTATTCAATCTCTGATTTCACTTTCCTCTGTGTATCTTAAAACAAACGGTAACACATCTTACGAAATTACGAATATGAGAAGATTGTTTGAAAAATATATCGCATGTTATTTCTAGTATACGTAAAGTGATATTCGTGTATATGATTAAACATTAAACTTATTTCATGTTCTTAAGCAAGTAAAAAGAAGGCGATGCTGTATCATTAAATAATCAAAACAGTCTCTAAAAACATTTGCTGTAGTTTATATAAACATGGGCAAATCTTGTTTAAAGATATGTGTATCGTAACATACCACCACGCTTGTAATCCCCGACGGGTTAGGTAGAGGTGTACCTAATAGTACACCCACATTTCGCCAGTTGTGTTTAAGTCCCATGTATTAACCCAGACCCCGTGGTTGAACAGAGAAATCTCTTGTTGAAAAACCCAGTAACAGTTTGCCCGACCCAGTAATCAACCCAGGACCTCATTGTTAGTAGTCGCGTTTGTGACCACTAGACCAACGAGGCGGTCTATATTATGTTCAGTTTATGAGTATCAATTGATAACATTATAGTGGAATTGCGTGGAAGATACTTAATTTTAAAAATTAAATAAACTGTAATGCCTTTATATAACACAACATTACATCTCTGTATTCGTAGAAGAACTGGGCAGAACAGTAGGTATAGTACAAATATATTTTATGAAAATTTGCCATCAACACGCTAAGAATACCAAATATACGCAAGTTACTGAAAGAAAATACATTTATTTGGCACATGCCACAAGAGCACACAATATAAAACAAATAAATAATATAAAAATACTTAAAACTAAACAAATAATGTAACACTGCTGTGTGCCTCACGGCTGCGCCAAATAGGCCCAGTACTGGACGTAACCCTGACTCTGGGTCGTTACTGAGAATTTTCACGTTAACCAATCGCGCTAGTGACTACTAGACTAACAAGATTTAATCAATCCAGTCAGGATTCTGTCTGTCTGTGAGGTCTGTTGTCTCAAAATATGGAACTTCACATGAAACAGACAGAAGGCGAAACAGTAGTTTGTTGTTTTTGTTTAAATAATCTGAAATGACGGGCAGAATTAAATTCAAGTGCAAATTAAACATGTTCTTTTAAATTGCTCAATTGTTTACTGGACATCATTAAAATCTGCTGTTCTGCTATAGGAAAATGATCCGTATTGCTATTGAGGAAAAGTTTATTAGATTTATCGTGACTGGTATAAGAAATAATGGCTAGCATCGTCATGTCGACTGTCCAAGATTAGCCAGTAAATCAATTCGATTTGTGTCTGATAATTTATCTTTTTTCGTTCGCATAACGTAATATCACGCCTGTAATCCCCGATGGGTATAAGCAGACGATATAGTACATCCACATTTCGACTAGTATGTTTAAGTCTCAGGTTGTCAGTGGCTCGAAAGTCTGACAACCAGTCTTACCAAGGGGTATCGTATTACCCAGTACTAACTGGGTTGTGGAGGGCAGATAGGCAGTCGCTCCTCGACCTAGAAGTTACACGTAACTGGCCTCAAATTAAGATTTATTTGGCCTTTAAAATTCTACTGAATTAAGTCAACTAGGCTAGTTTAATGGCCACCAAAACTAAACATCTATCACCAAAAGCAGTCCTATTTGTCACAGTACCAAATCATCGTCATTGTAAAGTAAAATCACGCAAAACGTACCAGTCGCTGCGCACACGCGTGACTACTCAACCAGGCGGCCTGTCGCAATACTTAACGCTAAATCATTGGAGATTATCCACAGCTTAGGTCATGAATATTCCAAAGGTTAAACATGATTTGTGTTTAACGTTTAAGAATTGTTAACGCGGCATGAGGCGTTTGTTTTATAGTAGTGTGTGTGTACATCATCTTCTGCCTAGCCTTTTACCAAGTAGCTGAATACCAGTATTTCATATGGAGCAGCTGCCTATCTCACCTCCACAACCCAGTTAGTACTGGGTAATAAGATACTCCTTAGTAAGACTGGTTGACAGACTTTTGGGCCACTGCCTACCTGTCTGTAACACCTGTCAAAGATCTACAAATGATAGCCGGGACCAACGGCTTGACATGCTTTCCGAGGCACGGAGGAAACTCGGTATGTAATGGCTGGTCATCCATCTACAGACCAACCTAGGCAGGCGCGGCTTTACCTGAAGATTGATTCGAGCAGCTGTTTATTATTTAGCTACGAGCTTCAATAATAGTAGGATATTGTAATAGCAAATCTGCTTCCCTGCTGAGTGAAACAGTCTTCTCTATGAGTGAAAGTCTCTTTCAAGGACAGCCGGTCTCTTCACTACGCTGTTCTTTCTTCTCCAAACCGTTCTTGTTCTTAACGTGTCGATGGCAATCTGAAGATCTAAATTGATTCAGCCAAAAATAAAGCGATTGTCTTCACCGTTTTTGAGGGAGCACAATTATGACAACATATCTTCACGCTAGTAATGCCCGAAGGGTTCGGCAGAGGTGTACCTACTAGTAGATCCACATTTCGCTAGTTATGTTTAAGTTCCATGTAATAGGGGAGAGCCTATTGCCATCAAACGGGCACAAATCCAAATGTGTTTGGTGTGAACGGTGGGCTGCAGCAATTGAGTACCGCAGTTGTATTAAAGCTTTATTTAATACAACTGGAGTATCCAATTGAGAAATAAAAAAATAAACATCTTAAATAGCAAAGCAACCGAGCCCACTGTATTTCTCTCCACTACACACTAAGTACTTACGTTAGATAAAAACAAAAGCCGTGACGTCACACGTTTTTGCCGACCAGTGCCTGTCCGTACCACGGGCGACGAACATCCTCGTTCAGCCATTACGAGTGTAATAAGATGATGCCAACTAATACTTTATACATACGAGATTGGTAAGAAAGATATTGCTTAGGTGCTATCAGTTAATAGGTAGGTTTACATATTTTACTCGTTAGATGTAAATGTGTATGAAAATTGACTGACAGAATGCCTCATTGGTCTAGTGTTCGCAATCGCCATTGCTTACTTACATACCGCTGAGAAGGGCTAGTTGTTAGGTCGGTCAGACTGTCGCTCCATGTAAAATACTAGATTTTTGCTGCAACCAGTTAGACTGCCTCATTGGTCTAGTGGTCGCAATCGCCATTGCTTACTTACATACCGCTGAGAAGGGCTAGTTGTTAGGTCGGTCAGACTGTCGCTCCATGTAAAATACTAGATTTTTGCTGCAACCAGTTAGACTGCCTCATTGGTCTAGTGGTCGCAATCGCCATTGCTTACTTACATACCGCTGAGAAGGGCTAGTTGTTAGGTCGGTCAGACTGTCGCTCCATGTAAAATACTAGATTTTTGCTGCAACCAGTTAGACTGCCTCATTGGTCTAGTGGTCGCAATCGCCATTGCTTACTTACATACCGCTGAGAAGGGCTAGTTGTTAGGTCGGTCAGACTGTCGCTCCATGTAAAATACTAGATATTTGCTGCAACCAGTTAGACTGCCTCGTTGGTCTAGTGGTCGCAAGCGCCACTGCTGAGCATGAGGTCCTGGGTTCGATTCTCAGGTCGGGCAAAGTGTTATTGGGTTTTTCCATCAGAAATTCCTCAGTAGCAGCCATGAAGTCTGGATTCGAGCCCGGTTAATGGCAATAGGCGGCGAGCCTATTCAGATTTATGACTTGTAGCGAAAATCGTGAAACATAACATTACGCCTGAACCTATTATAAATGCATAATTCTACATCTATGCATAACAAGTAAAAAGAGGCGAGCCTATTGCTATCGATTGGGCACAAATCCAGAGCCTGGATCCTGGGTTGCTTTAGAGAAATTTCTGATAGAAAAACTCCAATTACACTTAGTAGAGCCAGGGAATTGAACCTAAAACAAACGTCATCTCAGCGGTAGCCAGTGCCAAAGGAACACGTGACACGTGAAGAGGATGAATGCTGATGTCTATGTGGGATGACCTAGCAAAATACCAGCTTACTGACCTTGACTCGGTGGGACGCAGAGTTAAAAGGCTTATAGGCGACGAGACGTTGGTAGCTACGCTTCACAGCCTAGCTCACCGGCGTGTTGCCTGCCTGTCAGTCTTATACAGATTGTACTTCGGAGAGTGTGCGCAGGAGCTCCACGACCTGACCCACCATCACTTTTTTTACCACCGGACTAGCAGACGTGCTGCGGCGTACCATCCACACTTGGTTGGTATCCCAACGAGTCGTACTCAGCGCTTCTCTTCCACGTTTATTATGCGCACAGCCAAAGTCTGGAACTCCTTGTCGGTATCCGTGTTCCCTGCCACATTTAACCCGTCTGCCTTCAAAGCAAGAGTGAACAGGAATTTTCTGGGCACGCTCGTTACAACATAGACCTCATCAATCGCTTAATCCATAAGGCGTGATCGAGGTCAAGAGCAGGCCCATTTCGTAATTTAAAAAGCGGCATTCGCAACGAAAAAATTTTCTTTTTTCGTTGCGAATGCCGCTTTGTCTAAGCCTCTACACCTGCGTACGATTACATTATTCATTATCATTTTGTTGTCAATAAGAAGCGACACACAAATAGATTCTCATACATATAATATTTGATGGCCAAACTCCCATAAAAACAATTGAAGACATACAAAACTACTAACCCATACTACACATGCCAAACAATAATTTTAACATCACTTCCTTCACACCTTTATATCTATAGAATTAAGGTTTATTTTAGCATCAAATGACGCTAATGTAGTCGAAGAGTCAGCGACCCACCTTCCGTAAAAAATACTTATTCAATATATTATGAGCAGACTAAACGTCTCATGAATTTGTTACGGTTAATGTGTTAATTTCGACTTTTAACAAATTATCTGTTCACTAGAATCATCGAATAGAGTTTTTTAAAGTTTTCAGGTCAAGGCTAAAAATGCATTTGTTTTGTTTTAGAAAATATTATGGATTCATGGTTTATTAATAAATCGAAAACAGTCTGGGAGTCTAAAATTTTTGGTGACACATATAATTAATTAATTTTGTTAATGCTATATTAATCTTTGTATATTGTTTTCTCTAAAGTGTCACAGGCCTCAGACCTCCTCTCTACGAGAGGGTATGTGCAGCAATCCACCACGTGTGTCTAGTGCAGGACTGTTACAATCCACCACGTGTGCCCAGTGCAGGACTGTCACAATCCACCACGTGTGCCTAGTGCAGGACTGTCACAATCCACCACGTGTGCCCAGTGCAGGACTGTCACAATCCACCACGTTTGTCCAGTTCAGGACTATCACAATCCACCACGTGTGCCCAGTGCAGGACTGTCACAATCCACCACGTGTGCCTAGTGCAGGACTGTCACAATCCACCACGTGTGCCCAGTGCAGGACTGTCACAATCCACCACGTGTGCCCAGTTCAGGACTATCACAATCCACCACGTGTGCCCAGTGCAGGACTGTCACAATCCACCACGTGTGCCTAGTGCAGGACCGTCCCGATCCACCACGTGTGCCCAGTGCAGGACTGTCACAATCCACCACGTGTGCCCAGTGCAGGACTGTCACAATCCACCACGTGTGCCCAACGCAGGACTGTCACAATCCACCACGTGTGCCCAGTGCAGGACTGTCACAATCCACCACGTGTGCCCAACGCAGGACTGTCACAATCCACCACGTGTGCCCAGTTCAGGACTATCACAATCCACCACGTGTGCCCAGTGCAGGACTGTCACAATCCACCACGTGTGCCTAGTGCAGGACTATCACAATCCACCACGTGTGCCCAGTGCAGGACTGTCACAATCCACCACGTGTGCCTAGTGCAGGACTGTCCCGATCCACCACGTGTGCCCAGTGCAGGACTGTCACAATCCACCACGTGTGCCCAGTGCAGGACTGTCACAATCCACCACGTGTGCCCAACGCAGGACTGTCACAATTTTCTGTTTAATTTACTTGAAACAAACTTTTTTACTCTAACTTCAACTTTCTTCTTTGAAAAATAAACAAATAAAGCAGACCTATTAATAGGTAATGAACCGCATATTGAGTGCTTTCAATTTTGTTTGCCAACATATTTTAAAAGGTATCGATCGACAACTTATAATTGAAACGAGATGTCGAAGGAGGTTGGTATACAATCTATTACCGGAGACCTATATATTGTGGCTTTTGGCTCCGGGAGGCAAACGACAATATTATTATAAGCTTAAATGATTGTTTTTACTTTTAATTGAGTGCCTCGTTGGTCTTGTGGTCACAAGCGCGATTGATGAGCTTGAGGTCCTGGGTTCGATTCCCAGGTCGGGCAAAGTGTTATTGGGTGTTTCATATATCTGAAATTTCTCAGTGGCAGCCACGGAGTCTGGATTTGTGCCCGTGGATTGGTACTACATGGGGCTTAAACGTAACTGGCGAAATGTGAGTGTAATATTAGGTACGTATCTACCTAATCCTTTGTAAATTACAGGCTTGATGTTGTATACCTATTGTTTATTTCAGATTGATATCTTCTTAATAAAAAATTAAATTCTCTCACTGACAGGCACCGCATAGACTAAAATGGTGGGATTAGATTTCTAGAAGCTTGAAATTTTGCAAGAGAACGAAGAGAAGAAGAGCAGAGTTTCTCACACACGGTCTCAACATAACGTCTTCGTCTTGTCGATGATTGCCTTTATTTAAATTAAATTAGCCTAGATCAAAAATTGAACTCAAAAAAGGAGTTGAAAAACTAAAAAACCCGACTGAAAAAACTGAAAAGCAAAAAACAAGCACATTTTAAATTAAACAATAATCATAATCATAATTTCACATTCAATTTTTTCAGTCGGGTTTTTTAGTTGTTCAACTACTTTCTTTATTTCCAGCTTTTTAGTACCTATAGTAATTTAAAAGATTTTGCAGACGATTTAAGTTTTTGTTTACATACCATTTTTTCCATTTTTATACAATTTGTCACTTCAAATTACTTTTAAACATATATATTTAATGTATTTTTGTAATTACCTTTTAAAACCTTTTATTTTGATTCTCGATGGTATAAGAAGAAAAAAAAAACGAACTCCACAATAAGGCCCCCAAATCCACCAGTGACACTCGCACCACCAAGACAAATCGACAGACAAACGACGTGTTATTTATCCAAATCCGTACACCCGTTTACGAGTTATACGAGGGAACAAAGAAACGGACATCAAACACATAACCCTCCCTGTGGGCTTCACCACAGTCGGATAAAATATAGTAAGACAAAAAAGAAAAGAAAAGAGAAAGAATCTTGTTTGTATAAAAAGAAAATTTATCTCAAAGGTAACATCGAGCATGGAAGTTGGTACTTGGACTTTTGTTTATAAATAAAAATTAGTCGTTTGATTCTTTTTTGAAAACTTTAAATACTATAAGGCTCCTGGGAAGTAGTCGATGGGAAATACTCCATTAAATTGTATAAACATTAGATTAAAATAAAGAAAAATTATATCTTTACCTTGCTTCCTATTGTATATCGTTCTCAGAGTAATAAACAGCAAAATCACTTGTAATTTTCACACGGTTTAGATTGGAATGTTGCATATAATTGAGGATTGGAACTGGTTGTAATATCCATTGGTTATTTGAATGGAGCCAACACTTCAATTAATATGTTTGCTTGCTGTATTCGTGTTAAACGACGTGACTTGTAATATTGCCGGATCGACTGGTTGAATGCAGCTCTAATGTAATTGCACTTTACATCCCTGAATTTGTAACTAAGGTGGAAGGGAAATTGATTAATAGCATGAGTTCCTAAGAAAATAACGAAAAGATAAAAAATGGCAAATAAATGATTTTATTTTCCATTTTTTATTTTTTTAGATGAACCTTTAATAAAGTTTATTTAAACCTCAATCTATCTAATAATATCAAAGATTAAAAGGCAAAAAATTGAAATAAGTAAATGCAGAAAGAAAGAAAAAAAAACTCCATGTATTGATGTAGGTAAAGCAAAGAACAAAGGGAAGTAAATAAGAAAATAAGTGTGACAAAAGTCCAAAAACCCTACTACAGAGAATGTAAATATAAATCTAACAGAGTGGTCAAAATACAGACGTCATACAAAAATGGATGGCTCCCCCTCCTCCCCTCTCTCCTCTTTCTCTATATTTCTCGTTTTTCTTTTCATAATCTGATCGTGTCCGAAAATACCGTTCGTATTTTCTTGAGAGTTTTCGAGTTATAATTCGTGAATAGAAGAAGCCCTATAAAAAAACATTAAATTTGTTTATTATTCGAAATCATGTGATTTTGTGAAGCAGCGATAGCCGTGGTGTGACCGTCGGACTACCAAGTCATAGGTCTCGAGTTCGAACCCAAGGCACGCACCTCTGACTTTTCAGATTCATGTGCGTATTCAATTCAATTCAATTTATTCACAAACAATTTACATTGTGTTTGAAATAACAAAATAATAAGTAATAAAAATAGAAAATAGAAGAAAAAAAAATCATTCATAATACAAGTAACACAATTAAAAATTAACAACATAAATAATTATCTGAAATTTCACATCAAATCCTTATTAATGTTATGCACAAAACAATCAAATAAAAAATACAATAAAATTATTCAATGTCAATTCAATTATAAAAGTAATAGTTCAATTAAAAATTAACAACATAAATAATTACCTTACATCAAATCCAAAATAATGTCATGCTCAAAACAATTATATAAAAAACAATTAAATAAAAAACACAATAAAATTATTCAATGTCAACTGGTTCAATGTCAGTTTAATATAAATAATAGTAAATTAGTCAATTAAAATTAAAGTAACCCATTACATGTCGTCAATTGAGTAGAGACATTTATCCAGTAGAAATGCTTGAAGCTTTGTTTTAAATGAAGATGTATAAATTAAGTTTTTTTAATTCTAATGGTAACTTATTGAATAATTGCACTGCTTGATATTGTGTACTATGCTTCACAATGTTGAAATGAGGACTAATCTTATTTCTCAAATCTTTCCTACGTGTACTCTCCCTGACCAGTCTTTCCTCATCCGTCTCATATTCATGTATATACTTTTTAAGATTAGTCAGAAGGACTAGAACGTAGAGACTGGGTACTGTCTGTATTGTATTGTGTCTGTATGACACAATACAGTCTGTATTGTGTCTGTATTGTATGATTATCACTTGCTTCGGTGTAGGAAAACATCATGAGGAAACCAGCATGCCTGAGAGATATTTCTTGACGGCATGTAAAGCCAAGTCAGAGGCCCATGGGCGGCCTGAAAACTCTGACACCAGGTTAGACCACACGATAAAGCAAGAAAGATGTGATTTTGTTATGATTTTCTCATGAGATTAGAAAATGTCTCTAGTAAATGTAGAATCTAAATCTAGAAATCTAGTAATCTAGTATTCTAGAAATCTAGAATGTCAAAAATCGTGTAAAAATAAAGATAAATTTTAAAGCGCCTCTCAGAAAATTTCAAGAAACTATTCCTCTGGGAACATAGTGTATTTTGGGATACCCCATAGCCTGAGGAATCACTTTTTTATGACGCCACTGTTTAGACCACCCAGTATATTCAAATTCACCATCACAACATCAAATGATGTATATTGTTATTTACGTACAAATAACAAATCCAATTCACTCAGATTATCAAACAACGGACGAAAACATAAAATATTTACAATCAAAGACTTCAGGCATTAAATATTTTCTGTTAACCTCAAAACAAGCCTATATTGTGAAAATACTTACGTAATGAGATTACGTAAATTGTGAAAGAGCTCATTTTTTTTAAGACCTACGCGAGTTCCCTTTAGAATAGAATAGAATATTCTTTTTTAGCTACATGACCTGAAAAAAAAAACAAAACAACAGTGTCTAAAACTTCAGTCTGGTTCAGTCGCCACCTACATCATCCACCGACTTCAGCCACTGCTTCTGAATATTTATTTACTTTATGAAAGGTAGCAAGATATTTGCTGGTCCCAATCTTCAGGTTTTACCCGGGATGGCTACAATAATTTCGCTGGCCGGACGACCAATACTTGTCCAACAATTTTTTTTTTTTTGATTCATCTCTCAGTTCAGCCTCTGAGGCTGGCTACTGCTTAGCCGGGCAAATCCTGTGGATGCCTTAAAAATGAATCTAAGGTCTCCAGCCAGGAGCTTAAAATGATACTTAAAAACTAAGCGACCACTCGCTAAGGGCTTCGCTGGGGAGGACAGCAAAGGGTCAGGCTGGATCTGAATGATATGGATGCCACTCAGAATTTATTTAATTTAATTTTAACATAAAATATTTGTTAAGTTTATTTTTCAGTTACTCACAAACATTTGGCGTTAAACGTTGACTCTATTGTTTCTTTTATAAGGTATTATTGCCTACTTTTTTCATTGACAATGTTGAAACTAGACCAAACGCAGAGTGCCCTAAATCTCAATTTGACCGTGGCATTACAAGTGATTTGATGAAAAAACTAGGCGTCCTCGGTTGATACTACCAATGGATTTTTTACCTATACTTTTTACTCGCAGTATTGGTATCGTTGTAAAGGTACTTATTGTACAATTGTACAGTCAGGAGCACTAACGTGTGTACGATTAGCTAAATTCAAGAGCAATTTATTCGGGAAAAAACTATCGTTGTTTTCAGATTTATGACCCATTTCATGTGGATGTAACAACATGAAATCACATTCAATACATTAGGGGTTTAGTGAATTCGCAAGAATAACCCTAAAGCTTTTGTGCTATAATTTGTAATATTTCTAATGTAATGATAAAAATCATCCTATTGCCTAGGAAATAACTTTTAAAAGTTGCTCAGTCTAAAGGTACATAACTTAGTGCTCGTGACTGTACTATGGGCTATTAATATTTATGCTGCTTGTTGATAAAACAATCAAAGTACCATAGCATTTATCTATCAGTATCTTGTCCACCCACACAAATTGTAACTAATTAATGGTTAGCGTGGTAATCAATCAAATCCGAGTCTAATACCATTTGTTTTAAAACAGAGTGACCTTTGCTTTTCGGTGATACTGATAAATGAACATGTTACTAAAATGGTGCCAAAATACATACTGCAACAAGAACAACAACTCACAAGCAACAACAACAACTCAACAACAACAACTCAACAACAACAACTCTTTTTTGTACTGTAAAACAAGATTAAAAAAGGATTATAAACTCCGTTGATGATTTAGAAAGTAGAGCTGATCCATACACACATTGAAAAATACTAGGAAAATAAAAAACCGATCAAGTGCAAATCTTACTCAAACGCTCACATGGTTCCGTAGCACCAAACAATATAATAAAAATATTTTGATGGCTCATTCATTATGTTGTATTGTTTTACGTTCAACAGCAAAACTAAATTTGTTTTTCATAGTATGTTAATGAAAAACAAAGTTACTGCTGCAGTTTGATGAAAAAGTTTTAATAGTTTCGGAATAAAGTGGCTGTGACATACACGGTCAGACAGACAGACAGATATGGCGAATCTATAAGGGTTCCGTTTTTTGCCATTCAGCTACGGATCCCTAAAAATTTAATGTACCGATCGAGTAGCAGATTTTTAGAATTTCACAGTCGTTTCTTCAGAATAGCAATCGCTTTGATAGGATTGACATCAGTTTTTCGGTAGCTTAAATAACATTTTCCATCAGATATCTCACTTACTACTCCAAACGAAATTTCTAAAATAGTGAATAGTATGCAAAATAAGAAATCCTGTGGCTATGATGAAATTCCAATATCAGTTATTAAAGACAATTTACCAGTTTTATCTGTGCCGCTTTCGACTTTTTATAATAAGTGCATTGTAGAAGGCATTTTTCCGGAACAGCTTAAGATTGCTAAAATCGTCCCAATTCATAAAAGGGGCTCAAAAACTGATCCGACAAACTATAGACCGATTTCTTTGTTACCCACGTTGGCAAACATTTTCGAAAAAGTTTTAAAAGACCGTTTAAGTAGACATCTGAATTTAAATAAAGTAATTAACCAGAGACAATTTGGATACCAGAAGAATGTGGGTACTGGAGATGCTATTTATGCCTTGCTAAATGATGTAGTAAATAAAATAAACTGTAAATTGAGGGTAGCCGGTATTTTCTTGGACTTAAGCGCGGCTTTTGACACTATTGACCACAAATTACTTATCATAAAAATGGAGCACTATGGCGTAAGAGGTAAAGCCTTACAGCTCTTTTCCTCATACCTTAATAATAGAAAAATGTTTGTCGAACTAGATTCTACAAAGCCAAACGGGTATAAAAACAACTACAGGTCATCTATGATAAACATTACAGCCGGAGTGCCTCAAGGATCAATTTTAGGACCTTTATTATACATATTATTCACTAATGATCTAATCAATTTCATACGTAAACTTTTGCCGAACTTACAACTTGTAGTGTTTGCGGATGACACAAATGCTATAGTTTCAGCTAATGATATCCATGACCTCTCAGTTAAGGTGAATGCAGCTCTGGATACTTTTCATTCTTGGTTTAATGCAAATATGCTTATAATAAACACGTCTAAAACCAATATTATGTTATTTAAAACTACTGCACGTAGCAAAGATATCATGGACATTGAGCTAGATAAAGTTAAAATTGAGCTTGTCAGGGAAGTTAAGTTTTTGGGAATTTATATTGATGATTTGTTAAATTGGAAGAAAGAATTAGCAGCATTGGACTCATCAATATCATCTGCTTGCTATGCCTTAAGAACTCTTAGGGATGAAGTGGGCATAAATCATTTAAAAATGGTATACTATGCTCTGATTGAGTCCAAACTGAGGTATAGCATACAGTTTTGGGGAAATAGCTATCATTACAACTGGCATAGGGCATTCATTCTCCAAAAAAGAGCGATCCGAACCATTGTCCGCATCGCTCAACAAGACACCTGTCGACCATATTTTAAAGAACTTGGCATACTCACAGTGCCTAGCCTCTATGTAGTGGTACTGTTAAAAACCTTTAAAAAGTATATTTATGACTACGAAACAGACGAGGGCAGACGGTTAAGAGAAAAAACGCGTAGGAAAGACCTTGCAAATATAATCACCCCGGCTATTGGAATAGTCAAGCATAGTCCACAGTATCAGGCAGTTAAAATATTTAATAAATTACCGCTAGAGCTAAAAACATTACTCTACACAAGCTCATTCAAGGGAAGGCTCAAGGAATTTCTATTAGAAAAATGCCTTTATTCAATTGATGAAATGTAAATGATATTTAACAACGTATGAATTTAAATTTAATTAAAACTGTGGTTATGATTTTTATTGATTATTTTGTTTATTTTAAATGGATTTTGTGTGTTGTTTAATTTTTGACTTAAAGGACTTTGAATGTAATTTTTAGTTATGATCTTTTAAATGAATTAGTATTGAACATTGTTCATTATTTATTAAGACATGATTTGTTAATGGAATGTATATGATTTTAATTTTTGACGGTTTGATGAAGTTTTAGTATGAGTTGTTTAAATATTTTTATGGGTTATAAGTAAATGTTTTGAATTTTTGACAATGGATGAATTGAAATTGTAGTTAAGTTTCTCTTTTTCAAGTTAATTTTCATTGAAGATTGTTTTAAGTTATTGTTGCTTTTAAATAATTAGTTAATGGATATTTTCCCTATTATGTTGACATTGGTTTATTATTGTGATTTTTATTAATTTAATTTGTGATAGTGATGGTGTATTTTTCTATTTATTTTTATTCGAGTTGTTTTTCTTTTTTGTTTGTTTAACTTTTTTTTTTGTAACACATTCAGACACAATGTAATTGTTATTGAATAAATGAAATGAAATTGCTTTCAAATATCACTTTGATCTTATGCCATTTGATATACCTACCTACAATCTTAATGCAAAAATAGATACTGAACTGTGCGGTTTCAAATACCGATCCACTGTATACATTAAGTTTGAAATAATTATTTATTTGAGTTAGAAGGTACGCTATGAAGATTTATTTGAGAATGTGCATAACCGCGATGTCCGGAACTTCGAAAGCTTGCTAAGACAAATGACTAAATTTCGAATTTCCATTGAATCAAAACTCGTTCCATTGCTCGCTGAGCGTCTTTGAATTCAACGATACGCCGCCGTAACGTTGTGTCCACGTTTCAGTCCTGTAAGTCAGAACAGGCAGGACGCACTGACTGAAGACCTCGGTCTTAAGGCTCTGTGGAATACGCAATGAGAAGACTCGAGCTACCCAATCGCTGCGCAGCCCAGCTAAATCCTTCGGAAGACTAGTCTGCCACTTCAGTTTGCTTACTCTCTAACAGCCGTTTTCTATGACTTACTTACGTGTAACGGTTAGTCAATATGAGGCTACTCTAGTAGCTATCGGTGTTTCTGTAAACAAAGTTGGCAATGAATTGACAGGAATATCCTATCCACGTCACTTATTTGTCACTCGGAGGGATGACCGTTGATGTTTCTTTAACTGTTTATCTGAGATAGTAACGGGTCGTTAACTGTTAGTAAGTTATTGAAAACGGCCGTAAGACTGTAAGTTATCTCCTGTTATTTCCGAAATAAAGTTAAAAAGCTCTGTAATACTGTTTTTTTTAATTGTTTCCACTTGGCAAAAATTTATTGACGATGATGATAACAAAATGTCATTACCTATTACCGCGAAGGCAATATAATGTGCAATTTTACAACTGCATTGCCCTACACGCATCGTGTCAATATGTCAGTAGGTAAAGGTTCTACAATGAGTAACTGTTGACGCGTATATAATGTAAGTGTCTAACTACATAATGATACGATGATTATTATGTAACAAAGTTCATGACTGTATGACTAGACAAAATTTAATAGGTAACTTAATTTTTGGGGTTCCGTACCTCAAAAGGAAAACCCCTACCCTTGTAGGATCACTTTGTAGTCCGTCTGTCTGTCTGTCAAGACCTTTTTTCTCAGGAACGCGTAGAAGTATCAAGTTGAAACTATTACCAAATACTCGGGTGTAAAGTTGTCGAACTATATTTCAGCTGTAAAAAGTCAACGCCATCAAATTATATGACCGTTCTTGCCGCATATTTTGCAATTTCACAAGGGAATCAAAACCTATCCTTCCCGTTGACCTAGAATCATGAAATTTATCAAGAAGCAATGTCTTACAGAATAAGAAAAGGAAAAAATCTCAAAACAATAAATAATTATATAGTACAATAACAAAAAAAAGGAAATTACTATTACAAACTTATGATTTGCTGTTGTTGCAAATTTATGTTTGTCCTTTAACCTAGTTTGTCTTTTAGATACCCTACGTACATTTGTGCGGAACCCTCGGTGCGCCACTTCAACTTGGACTTAGCCTATTTTTATGACTAGAAGAACTTTGTATAGCCAATGTAACCCAGTACTGGGAATATTAAACGTTGATTATCTATATCTATACTAATATAAATGTGTACTATAAAAAGAGGTAAAGTTTGTGAGTTTGTAGGGGTAATCTCTGGATCTACTGAACCGATTTTGAAAATTCTTACACTAATACACTACTACACTACACTATCCCCGAGTGCATGCTATATTTACTACGTGCCCGTGCGATAATTTCCGACCAAAACGGAAGCGAAGCCGCGGGCACCAGCTAGCAATTTGAAAACTATGTACTGATCTGTATAACACGGTATAAACTCACAGTGATGTTTTGTTGAAATTCAAAGTGAATTTGAGTGAACACCATTAGTGTTATTAGTTATGTTTAATTACTGTAAATTAATAACATAAATTGTGAAACAGAATATGTACATTTATTATGTCATAATAATACTATTGTATCACGTTTATATCATTAATTATAATTGTGTTCATGATTCCAATTTAAATCATGCATTCAAAAGCTGTTCCGATTCTCTGAAACAGACGAATTACAATTTAATGAAAATTCCACAAAATGACATACAAATAATCATAAATACTTACATATTTAACAATTATGTATCACCCCAATAATCTCTTAAAATGTCGGCAGAGCATAGTACCTATAGTACTCTCATTGGCCAGTCATGTTTGAGTCTCATGGTATACTCGTAAGTAGGGGACGAGCCTATTGCCATCATCCCAGCACTAATTGACTCCACGCTGCTACCGAGAAATTCATCATCATCTGCCTAGCCTTTTCCCAACTATCACACGAATCACTCACCGGATGCAGATGAATACCAGTATTTTACATGGAGCGACTGCCTACCTGATCTCCACAACCCAGTTACCACTACCTACCGAGAAATTACTGATGAATAAACCAATTACACTTTTCCGAACCTAGTAATCAAACACAGGATCTCATGCTCGGCAATCACGGTTGCAACCAATAGATCAATGAGGCGGTCGACAATAATTTAACTTGGCAATTGAGTTGGTTAATTATTAGGAGGCTTCTTAGGGAACGATCTTTTTAAAGTGGCTGGATAGACATGACACAACACCGCCAAAAAGTAAGTGATTTGGAAAGACAAACCACCAACGTTTGGCCAACCAATATTGGGTGGCCAAACGTTGAAGAACGCTTATTTTAACCAACCACCAACGTTTTATTTTTTGTTATGGTGGCAATAGAAATACATCATCTGTGAAAATTTCAACTGTCTAGCTATCACGGTTCATGAGATAAAGCCTGGTGACAGACAGACAGACAGACGGACAGTGGAATGTTAGTAATAGGGTCACGTTTTTATCTCTTGGGTACAGAACCTTAAAAAGAACAAAAAGAAAATTGACGCATATGCAGTGGTATACAAAGCTTGCTGTGACACTTTCCCAATACCCCGCCACGGAAGTGTACACATCTTAGTACTTAGTACTAAGATACACCGTCGAGTACACTTAGCGATAACAGTGATCGTTGCATGCGTCCTCCGTGTATCAGTGTCAGTAGGTACATGCAGTGAAGTCACCGAGTCACTGGGTGGAGGTTGAGGCAATTACACAATAGGAAGTAACGTGTTGAGGCCACTTCTTTAGTTATTTGTTACTAACTGATGCATTATTGTAGAGACCTCTTTTTAAACTTAAACAGTCTTTACTCTCGTTAGACTGGTCGCCAACCCTCAAACAGTTCGGAAACGATGACAGATGTATGCTGCGTGAACAGTTTTGTAATAATAGTAATAGTCCTCCTGACCGTTTTCGGTCACGGCGGCCAATCTCAACGCAGATCAACCATCGGCGCGGGAGATATTATAGTGCACAAGTGTGTGCGCAGGCACAGGTGCACTCTCTGTTCCTTTACTCATAAAGTCCGATGGGACGGCAATCCGACACGACCGGAGGAGTTTGGAAGTTGGCGGTATGAACATGACAAAACTTTTACATTAGCAAACTTTGGAAACATTGAAATAGTTAATCAAACGTATTACAGGGTCCGTAATTGTACCTTAGCCCATTGTAAGATCTTCACACATTATGGATTGCAAATAAAGATATGAATATGAATGAACTTTTTTTAATGTTAGCCTATTCTGTTCTTCTGCTGAGCAAAGGCCTAACTCTATACCTTTCCAATCTTTCGTATGTTTTACCTTCTCCGGCCAATCAGTCAAGAGCGAGTCCAAATCGTCAACGGTGATAATAGCATCAAACAATCGATTTTAGTTACGGTCTGAATCATATGTTGATCTATTAATATATAAGTAACACAGTATAAAACAACACAATTTATATAACACTACTGTATTAATTTTGACTTCATGATCACCTGCCCAAGCTTCCAGTCTAACTGGACATGATGACATTACATGTAGGTATTTATTTTTGACATTATTATGACTTATTAATATTATTTTATTTGTGATATGTATGATGTATGACACCACTTGACATAATATATTCTTTTTATTTTGCTTTCTGAATTATTGTAGTAATAAGATGCTATTTGACATTTTAATATGATTATTGTTAGCTTTTATGCGTTTTGGTTTATAAAAAAAACTGAAAGCTCTGAATGTTTTTCTAAATAAATAATCTGCGAACAAATGATTCTGTTCTTAACTCTCTCATTTAGTTTTACTGTATTCCCGTAAATGCATAGAATCTACCGGAATCTCAGCGATGCTATAAAGAAGTTAGCGCCGGCTTCATTAAAAAGTTTCAACTACCCACACAGAGTACTGCAAGCTCGAGTATTTTAATTTAAGTATTTTTGTTTTTAAACGGTTAATGGTTTTTAGTTTTTCTGTAGTTGGAATTGGAATTAAGGATTTCATTAGAAATTGCTTGATTAAATAAACTTTCTATTAGTTGGTGAATGTCGTCTTTGTCAGATCGGAAAGCAGTAGGTAAAGTCAGGGGAATTAATCGATAAGAAAATAAACCACCAACTTACGTATGTATAGGTAATTAGCAAATTTAGAGTTACACATGGTGGAATCGCCGACGCACTTACGGTTGCGAGTATTCAGTACACACAGTGACACAACTAGCTATACATTTCCAGTATAACATGGCCTCGCTTTGTATAGATTTCCCGTACCATGAGAGATCCGCATAAACTAGTTTTGTATAGCTTCACGCCGTCGCCGTGCGTACATAATTTTGAACCTCTACATAGAAATTTTATATCGGTAATTTAAAAAAAAAACAGCTGTTCCATAAATTCAGAATAATGTGCTGAATACATGGGAACTGTTTGTGCGTCGGTGTTTCTTGCACCCTGTATACAGTGGTATGAAATATGACAATCTGGCGTGGGAGGTCCATTTGAAAAACAATTAATTTTCACCAAGATGACATTTGAGTAACAGTGGGCTGACCATATTCGATGGATAGAAACACCGCAATTTCAACAAAGCTAATTTACAAAGCCATTAATATTCAGGGTGTTAATAGGTGGTCTTATCGTTAAACGCGATATCTAGAACAGTGACGAGTCGGACATAAGCCTACCAGACAACCACGGAAGGATTGGTGGAGGATCAGTATTTGATAACGCACCATACTGATTGTTCCCCGTTTTTAGCATTTGCTTATAAATCGCGATTTTATTTTATACTTACAATAAAATTTATAGTCAGTCAGGCTCCAGCTTAAAAATAAATCATATCTACTGAATTTTCATATTTCAATGGACCAAAATATACAAGCTTATTCGATTATTCGCTCGCATCCGTTCGACTTCCGAATACCAATGCGTTCGATTCGTTCGACAAGGCACTCTGTTCCGAACCATGAAGTGAACGCGCTCTGAATACAGTGCTGGGCAAATATGAAGTTTATTTAATGGAAATAAAAGTGAAAATAATGGTTGAATAATGATTTTTGTGATGACTATGGTCAGGATCATCTAGGTTTAAAATTGTGAAGGTATGAGTCAAGCACTAGGGAACATCGAGTGCTTTATACCAAAGCAAACGGGTAAAGGCAAAAGAATCAATGTATTTTTTGGAGATTCTTAAATGAGGCGGGGGAGGAGTCTGAAGTCTGCCACATGCTGAGCGATCTGTGGGCCCGTAAAACGTAGGACTGGTGCCCTAAACCAGCGTCAGAGGGTCGCAGTAAACCAAGAAGATGACTGGACTACTTGGGTTGAATTGGAGAAAAGAAGCGTAGAATCATAACGCGGAATGGTGTTAGGAATGGAGGGACGCCTTAGCCCAACAGTAGGACAGTATGAATGATAGTAATTTCAATAAGATTCAATAATTACTAGAGTATCCATATAAATATCAATTCCCAGAACAATTGGCTAAGTCAGGTGGCCTATCATGACGTCTTAAAGCAAGAGTAATTCCAGTGAGAAAGAGATGGCGCCAGACGACCTGTATAGCTCTGTCTCTTTCCCACACTTGAATTACTCCTACTGTAGGACGTCATGGTAGGCCGCCTGGGGGGATATCCTCTCGAATTACTCCTGCTTTAAGACGTCATAGTATCCCCCAGCGGCCTACTATGACATCTTACAGCGGGAGTAATTTCAGTGTGGGAAAGAGACAGAGCTATACAGGTCGTCTGGCGCCATCTCTTTCCCACACTGGAATTGCTCCTGCTTTACGACGTCAAAGTAACCCCCAAGTCTCCTAGTCTTGAAAAGGTTTCAACAATTTTAGGTAAGTACTTCATTATGGGTCAGAATAACCCCAAATAGTGAAAATTTAATAGCTCTCGTTTTAATATTATACAGTTGGAAAAAGGCTAGGCAGATGACTAGTATTTGTCATCGTTCCATCAAAAGTGTAGTTCACCCAAAAATAATCTTATAACATCATTGGTGCGAGCGGGAAAGAACTATCTGGGCTAAGGAAGCGGGGGCAAAATTTGAATTGTAGCTGTCATCGCATTCCTGTAATTATAATTACTACGTTATCTACGAATAGCGACGTGGAAATCGATTATATTCGATAACTACCTAGCTAATCGATTAAATCGCCATTTGATAGTACTACGGAGTGTAACGGATTAATCTATGGGTAATTAAAAGTCGATGATGATGCCGAATGGTTGGCATCATGATGATTGGCTCATGACTAATAATAACAGCCGCTTGGGTCAATCTCAGGTTAAGCCGTGCTTACCAAGGTTGGTTCGTGGATGGGTGACCACCCTTTATACACCGAGTTTCCTTCGTGCCTCGAAAAGCACTTTGATCCCGGCTGTCAATTGTAGATCTAGTGTCCGCCTACCGAGTGACCTCAGACAAGACGGCGGCACAGTGGTCACGAGCTGCCGTGTACACAACGAGGCTCCGGGAAGACCTCTTTACAATCTCCTCACGGATTTGCCTTATCAGGCGTGCAAAGAGAGGTCTCCGGATAGGTGTTTTACGAGAAAACGGTGCCTCCTCCCATGCGATTATGGTGACCACTGGGGTGGTTTTATTGAGGTAGAAATCCCACACGTCCCGGCTTACCACCAAAGACCAGTCGCCTTTGTAAGGGTTTCCCACGAGAAAAAAAAGCCACCACACTAGCACAATGCATTATGTCACATGTCTTCAAATTATTTGGTTCAAGAACATGTTTCTTCACGATGTTTTCCTTCACCGTTTTGAGAGCAGTGGTGATAAAATAATGAACACAAAGTAATGTGATCGTGGGTTTAGGTGGGTCACGTGAGCTGCATGTATGTAACAACCACTTGGCAAAGGTCTCAACACGATGGGTGCCTGAGGATGGACGGCGCCACCGAGGCCGGCCTAGAAATAGGTGGCGAGAATTGATCTAGACATACAAGGCAACTGAAAAAAAAACTGACCATATGAGTTAGAACCTCCTACAACTCGTAACTTGCCCTAAAGCGTTTTTTAACCAGACTTCAAAAAAAGGAGGAGAGGTATTCAATTCGTCGGTATCTTTTTATGTATGTTCACCGAATAATCGAAGACGCCTGAACCGATTTGGAAAATTCAGTTTTTGTTTGAAAGAATTTACAATTATACACCCAAATCTGTCCCCATCTTCGGAGATATGGAACGGAACTCTTAAATAATACACAGCAAATCTGTCGTGATTGCTGCAATCGCTTGGATGTTTATTATTTACACAACACCATAACATACCATCACGCCTGTACGCTCTGAAGGGGTACGCATATTGTACAGTACACCCACATTTCGACAGTAAGGTATGTTAAGTTTCATTCTATTGGGAATAAGCTTATTACAATTTAAAATAAATGCTTAACAAATATTTGTATACGATTTTACAATTAAAAAAGGAAAATTAAAAAGCTTTTTGCAAATAATAAAATTGTCTTGAAAACACACAACAAAGTGCAACAACAAAATAGAAGACACAGAAATCGGTGTCAAAAAAACTGAATCAACAAACAAAAGTCACCGACTTCTGAAGCTAAAGTTATTTATTATTGTTATTTGTTTTGTTATTTTATTTGTGTTTTATTTTTTGCAAAAAGTTGTTTTTATTTAACTTCCTAATATAGTCATAATAGAATAGTTTAGTGCCTTCCTACATTAACATTTCCAATTTTCCACAATGTTGTAATCAACAAATCCATCACTTAATAAATCGACTAAGTAACTTATAATCGCTCGCTTGACAGCTGTTTAACTAATATAGGGTAAACACGCGTCTACAGTCCGCAGCAAAAGTAAATAATAAATAATAAAATAAATAAATATCGCTGGACATTACACACAACGCCATCTAGGTGCCACACTAAGCAACGAGGCTTGTGTCGTGGACACCAGATAGTTGATACTACTACATAGATACTTTTTGTTTGTAAATACGTACTTATAATACATATAAACATCCATGACCCGGAAACAAATGTCCATGCTCATCCCACAAACATTTGCTCCTACCGGGATTCGAACCCGGGACCCTAAGAACGTAAGGCAGCCTCACTACCGCTGCGCCATTCGGTTCGTCAAATAACAATATCCAATTAAAGACATAATCATCACGCCTTTTGTCACCGACGGGTTAGGTAGAGATAGCTATAGGAGACTTACATTGCGCCAGTTACCTCTTAGTGTTATGTAACAGGTAGCGAGCCTATTAAATTCCTGTATAACATGGAGCGAGCCCATCAACCAGGCACAACTCCAGACTCTGGAATCCAATATCAGTTTGCCCGACCTAGGAATCAAATCCAGAACCTAATGCTCAGCATTAGCGCTTGCGATTATTAAGACCAAGCAGTCAGCTACGAATGAACCTCATCATCATTCTCCTGCCCTTACCCAACTTACTTGGGGTCGGCGCAGCATGTCTTCTTCTTCCATACTTCTCTATTACTCGTCATCTCAGCAGTAACCTCCTTTCTAGCCATATTACCCTTCACACAGTCCATCCATCGTTTCTTTGGTCTTTCTCTACTCTTATAGCCATCTACATTCATACTCAACATTTTCCTCAATACATTCTCCTCATTCCTCCACATCACATGTCCATACCACGATAACCGATACTACTAATGAACCTATGGTCACTGTTTAAACAACCTCTATTCAGGGAATATCTCATTGTGGTAGAAAAACACCTTTTTGTCATTTTCACGCGTTACTTAATGAATTCCACAGTGATAGTTGACTTTGCAATGTTATTAAACCTACTTTGTAAAGCTGACCGTACAAAGGAAACTATGAAGTACCAAGTCAAGTTATTCAATCTATATTTGGTTCCTATATTAGGTGAAACGGAACGGCCTTTTTTAAATACCGTACGTAATTAGTTCACCGCAAATATAGCTGCATTCTTTGTAGTCACTACTAATCAGCTGTTCGACCAAGACGTTTAAACAGTTCCGACTACGCAAACGCGCTAAAAGTAGTCGCCAGCGCATCATGTTACCACAAACTGTCAAATTTTCTCATTCGATTTTGAACTTAAACCTTAACATTTTATGGTTTAAAATGCCGATGTCGATGGTACCACTTGTTTAAATTTCTTGGGCCCAGTACGTGGACACGTTAATCGCGGCGTCAGTGGCGTTTTTCAGATCCTTTAAAGTGCAGGTGTTGGGACACTTTGGCCACTTTGGACAGAGCAAGTGAGGAGCACGGCATTCACACTTTGCGTCAGAAGGATCTTTAATACGCATTTTGGCAAATTGTATTTACAGCTACCTACTTCGGTGCGCAGTCGGTCAAGAGCTCTCTACATAGGCCACTGCAGACTAAGTCCCGGAGGCAAATATTCCTGGGGTTTAACGAAATCGGGAGATGGTGGTTGCGTCTCTTTCCACAGTTTGCTTCTCACCTTTCACTTTACCAAAATTTTACTACTTTCAACTATTTCACAAACAAAACCTGCATTAAATTTTTTGATAGATAGGAAATTATTAAAGAAAATTAATTAAAAGGAGGTTGCAATCCTTTAACTGATCAAATTAAACGAAAAATTGACGAAAGCCTTTTAAACTTTACTTGATTTTTTTGTGATACAACTGCCTGACACTTCGTACCTACTTATAAAATGTAACCTTTTTGGCACAACTTTTTTTGTAGAATTTAGAAGACGGCAGGAAAATATAAATGATTAATTTCAGTGCGCACCGATAGTAGTAGTAATCTCTCTAAATTGTAGAAAACTCATATCAGTTCAGTTCATTTATTCGTAAACAATTTACATTGTGTTGAATATGTACGTACACATACAATTATAAGAACTATGAATAATTAGTTAACATTCCAAGACGGGGGACGCCTATGTCCAGCAGTGGACGTCTTCCGGCTGAAATGATGATGATGATGATTGCAAGAAATTCAAAAATGGTAGATCAAGCCACTGACGCAGTTTAACATACCAAACCGATAGCAGCCAACTTTTATGATGATATGAAATGACCAGCTGACAGTATTAAAAAATCAACCTTCAATTTAAAGACCAAAGTCACTTGCTCCACACCAATTGTTTCTATTCCTCAACAAATACGCTCCACAGTCTTTCACACGTGTTTTTACGCACATTTCACAAATTAACATAGTTATGACATGCGCTCGAACAAACGAACTACACTAGAGTTGCTCAATGAGTTTGCTTTCATGCGTCAGTAGGTAACACTAGGCCAGTAGGCCCTACTCTTTCGTTTTACATGTAATACACAGAATAATTCAGAAAGCCCATTCCGGACAGAAATTGAAATTAAACTGCAAACATAACATCACGCATAGAATCCCCAAAGATGCTCCTAATAGTACACCCACACTTCGCCAGTAACACTTTGCCGACCCGGGAATCTAACCCAAGACCTCATGCTCGTGTTGTGGGACTGTTCGAAAGAGATACCGCGGCCCTGGAACACAAAGGGCAAAGGAAGGAACATGGATAGGTTTTAGTCAGTAAAAGTCTGGCACTCCGTCCTGCTCAGCCCAGAGCGGGACCGATGATTTCCCATCGGTAAAAAAAAAAAGCCTCTCCACTTACTTTTTTTTTTAAATAATAATAGTAATTTAATTCGAGCAACAAGACTCATAGTGTTAGTAACAATGTATTTACAAACTATGTTAATAATACACTTACAAAGACTAAAAACAGAAACAGATTTTAAGAGAATTTAAAAGATAACCCCTATTGTGTGAAGAAGCATGATGTACCTTCTGGTACATAGCTCGTAACATTCGTAAAAAGATATCGTTTTGGTGCGTTACCTTTTCGAGATTTATCAATACGAAATACTTAGGAGTAATGTTATTGCGGGATTGCGTAAAGCAATTCGTGGTTATGTTCCTACATTACAGGGTATTGAATATGGAGCAAGCAGGTTTGTAGGTATGCATGAGTAGGCATGTTTGTATAGTAATGGATTCTTGCTGGGTTTTTAGGCACATTGGATGTTTAGTTTTATGTATTTGTTACATGACTTTACCAATATGGAAATGGATCTGATAAGCTTTGAAATAAAACAAAACATAAAGCAGTCCATTGCACGATATGGGTCGCGCCGTCACACCTGCTTCCAATCTATCCCACATACGGTTTTTTAAGGCCATGGATCCCTCTCTTTGAGGGATGTCCTGATACGCGGTCTCCACTCGAGGACTGGTTTGCTCCACCGGCCTCCACCCTCCTTCGACAAACATGGTCAACCCACTGTCACTTCAGCCTATCTTAGCCCACCCTAATCGATGCTAGCCGACCCCAATATATTTGGGGAAAGGCTAGGTATGATTATGATGTCGGTAAATCAGATTATAGCTATCAGGAAAAATAGAAAATCTTAGTCACTGTACCTTTGGCTATAATTAAATCTTCTTCCTGTTCTCGTCCCTTCTTACTTGGGGACAGTGCAACACGTATTCTTCTCCACTGTCAACCACCATACTATCATTATCTCTCTTTTCTTTCTTACCATTCCATAGAGAACCCATCTATGTTTTTTTTCGCGTTTACCGCCTGCCTTTGCCACACAACTATGTTGCGGTCGGCTTCTAGTGTAACCGTATGCAGCTGAATACCAGTATGTTTCATGGACCGACTGCCTATCTGACCTCCACAACCCAGTAAGTGCTGGGTTATACGATACCCTTGATAAGACTGGTTGTTATACTTTTGGGCCACTGACTTCCTGTACCGATTGTCAAAAATTTAGAAACGACAACCAGGAACAACGACTTAACGTGCTTTCCGAGGCACCGAGGAAACTCGGTATGCAATAGGAGATCACCCATCCTTAGACTAACCTACGCAAGCGCGGCTTAACCTGAAGATCAACCCGAGTGTCTATTATTATTTGGCCAGTAGCTCCTCCACTGAAGCAATTACGGTATTTAAAACAACGTAAATTTCGACGATTTTGAATCAAAAGTAAACGTTACGTAGATTTCCTCAATGCTAACGTTGTGCCGTGAACCGGATCACAGATGTATCGCTGCTCGAGAGCGTGACGCCTATCGATTTCCCTCACTCATTGCCACTCATTGCCAGGCTGCCAGGTGCTAATCACCTCACTACAGTTTCGTTACTGAACTGGCGAGATATTGTGCAACACTTTGATGGGTCAATTGCTGCAAGGTTGAGAGGTTTACGTTGTAAGTTTGAATTCGGCACTGAAAATAATACATATTTTTCGACAATTAATCTTCGAGGCAGCAATGGTGACCCAGTGGAAGTGGCCGTGAATCAGGTCGTAGCTTTGACGCACGGTTGACGCAATGGCAGAGCGTTTGCATGCTGCGATGCGTGTCGCAGATTCGATTCTCGCACGAATCAGATATTTGTATAGCCTGCAGGTAGTTGTTCCGGGACTGGCTGTTTGTGTTTGTGAGTTAAAATGTTTGTACACGCACCCAGTATACAGGAAATTTCAACTTGTTTGGTCAAAGTCACTGTGTTAATGATTCCCCCACCACTGCTCTTAAAACGGTAAAAACATCTTGAGAAAACTGGCATGTCCTGGAACCGAAAAATTGCCAGACTTGTGTCTTCTCCGTGGTGGATTATGAGACATTCCCTCGCACAGACAGGAGGAGGTGTCCCAAGCAGGGTTACATTCTAAACTATAATCATGTATCTGCTGGTTGGAGTCAGTATAATTGCTTACTTGAAAACTGCAACGCTCCTGCAATGCCAAATGATATTGCAAATGCCGATTGGCGGCGGAGACAAAGTGAAGTAAACAAAGTGGGTGTGTCTTAAACAAAAATTGATTAAAAACAATTGCCCACTCTTTTCATTATGACCCGACTACGGCAAAACCAAAGGAGGAGTTGTGATTTCTCGGCTTTATGTTCCATAGATACCTAAGTATTTCTTTAGACTTTCCGTTATTCGTTACATCTATACATCACATCACGCCTGTCATCCCCGACGGGTTAGGCAGAGGTGTATCTAACATTTCCTTCCTAATGTTTTAAGTCCCATATAGTGGGGGGCGAGCCTATTGCCGTGTTAGCCTATTGCCATCCTTTCGTATGTGTTTGGCTTCTAGTTTTAGTAAACTTTTTGAATATAACATAAAACAGACGACCCAACTGACATCATCATGAGGTATACTGAAAGGCTGGGTTTAATAAGCACTTGCGACACTTATCTATCATCTACGCAGGTAAACAAATGACCATCACAACTACATTGACAAGGTTTTAATTGATACCTACTCAGTAATGATCGCTGCCGATTACATCAGGGTTTTCCTCAATCTAGCTAACAACGCAATGTATATTATTAATTAATCCAGTAACTTCTTGTCTACGATATACTCGCTCAAGCTACACGCGTCTTGACACGAACCTTCTCGCATTAGCAAGATTTGCTAATCACGACGCAGTAGGGAAACCAGTTCATTTCCTAAAAACAGGCACAAACCGCCGTCATTCCGGCTTCTCCAGCGAGGTTCATAGCGACGTCTCTGTTCACAAGACCCTTGCTCGATCCAGCCCGCGATGCTAAGCCTGTGTAGTTTTTCAGCCCCTAACTAATGTTATTGTTCCGATCCAGCCTGTCCCTTTGCTGCCCTCCTCCAGCAACGCCCTAAACTGAGGTTCGTATGCCATAGGGAGTGCCCTTAGCGTGCAGACGCTTAATTTCTTAGTTTTTTCGCCCCTGGCTGGAGGCCTTACACTCAATGCACATACAGGATAGTCCGGTTAAGTAGACGATAGCCTCATAGGTTGACTTGCGAACCACAATTATAAAAAAAAAAAACGCAGGAAACAAGTCACGCTAGAGTGTCTTACACATTTCGCGTAGCAGGTCGTGTCGCCCGAGGCTCTGGACGGGGGCCAACTGTAAATAGTTGTAGCGGGCATAATCAAGTCGACAAAAGGAACACCAGCGACATCTATAACGGAAATGAACAAAATAACATGACATCACGCCTGTGATCTCCGGTTAGGCAGAGGTGTACCTAATACCTACACCCACATTTCACCATGTATTGCCATCAACCGGGCACAAATCCAAACTCCATGGCTGCTACTGTGAAATTCCTGATGAAAAAATCAAATTTTTTTATTTTTATTTTTTTATTCAAAATCTTTAATAATATAACATATAAAAAATCTGCCAAACTGCAAAACAGTTTGTTGGCGTCGCTCTCGTTTCACATTAACATTAAAACAAATTTGTTTTTTTTTTTTTTTTTATAAAATAATTAAAATAAAAAAGAAAGTGAACTTATAGAATCATACACATACATCCATGGAAAATTATTATTACTGTCGGGCAGTAGCCCACCAGACAACACCCGTCTGGTCGGTCGAAGGACATTCTCTTTTGTATAGAGTATTGAGGAACTTTAGCACCCTGTTCCTTTAAGTAGCACTTACAATCCGAATATCACGGTTATTACTACCGCATAAACCAGTGGTCAATATCAAATTATCACCACTGATGTGCGGTTGACTGTTCTATGTCAACACGACTTAGAGTGCACCTGTACCTTGTACTTGCGATGTTTGTTCTGTTCATCAAATATTATATCATGTTGTGGCTTGTTTTAAGAAGATTTCGGAAAATAACCTGCTGTTGAAGAGGTTATGGACCCCTTTAGTTTATTTAGTTCTAAATCACTTGGTCAACAAGAGCCTTGTTCGATGTTGGTGCACCGATACGCGAGCTTTGGTATGTAAGGCTAGCGCAGACGAAAGAAATCGACCGAAAAAATCTCCGAAACATAGCTGGCAACATATATACAGCTCTGCCTAACCCTTTAGGCTATAGGCGTGATGTTTTTTTGCTTAAACACAATAAATTAGCAAACACGCATTCAGAACACTTTAAGAGTCTCCGCAGACTGCAGATTTTCTATCGCCAAGATCTAGTAATTGGCCGATCGTTTGCCGATAGTAGCCAAACAACACTATCGGCCCATCAAACTGATTGAACCGCAGGCGAGCGAGCTGTTTGAGCCTCTTTTCACACTTCGTTTCGGCTCTTTTGGTAGTTCACAATTCAGTAATCAGACATCTTCAGAGCTATATGATTCCTAACACAAGTTGAGTTGTGAGACAGATAAATTTTACTGCTATTCTTTTGTAATAAAATAAAGTTTCGAAATTCTATAAAACCTTGTCTATGTGATAAAAATGTGTCAAACAACCGACTTAACGCTAAACAACCTTTATTTAAGGTCATTATCAATAAGTAGTATTGTTCACACAGAAGTGTAAATTGCGACAAAATGCACGCTGGCCACAATTAACAAAAACACTCAGAAGTTCCACAAAAAATATAATGATCGTAAAGCTATAAAGGGTGTAACAAGACCCATAATGAAGCCGAAAGGCACTTGTCCCCGTCATTGCGATTTTTTTTTGTTCTAGACCATACCTGGGAACCTTCTAGTTACGCAGATATTGGGGGTCAAAGTTCCAACATTTCCAGTTTTTTTTTTTAATACCCGTTTTTAACAATTTTTTTTTACTATAAACACCGTCACGACTCCTGTACTATTCAATCCATCCATCAGCACAATGTTTTGAGTGCGTTACAATGAGTCCTACACCAAAACGTCATTTTTCACCCACAAAAAAAAGTCGTTTCCCAGCAATATTTTTGCGTAAAGTTACTTAGTTTAATGTACATAATGCTTAGTTGACGGCTTCGTTAAGGGTCTTGTACACCCTGTATATTGTAATTTTGGGTGAGTATCTTTTAATTTTCTGTACAATAAAGAATAAGAGTGAGTAAGAGATCGTTATCTGCTAACCTTTTCCCTCTAACTGGACACAGCTGAATACCAGAAGACCACACGAATTGACATTCTTCATCAGCAACAACGATCCATCAAAATATGTTATAATAGTAATATGATGGCTTTATAATTAAATTAAAAGAAAAAATGACCTGCTTTACAAAATATTACGTAAACCGGTAAATATTTTATTCAATTAAATATACTTTAATTTGGAACATCGAAATATGACCCTACATTTGCAAACATTCATACATCCTCCACGAAGTATTAGCTGATTGTTTTTCTGGTGTTGTTGAATTTGAACATCTTGTGGGGCTATATTTAGATCGCCACACCTCATGGAGTGGAAATTCTGCACTCTCTGCTTTTTGTATACAACTTTACATAGAGGTTCACCATCTATATTTGGATGTGCGCTAATTATTACTGTAACAAATTCATGGTTACGCATCTGAATGTCAAATACTTTGGCATTCTGAACAGGAAGATAGCGTTACAGCATTGCAAACAACGGCTGTTTTTCTCGTACAATATCCTTTATTGAAAAATGGTCTACGTCTGTTACAATATCACCATGATCACCAAATCTGCCGGGTGGTGATTTGATTCGTGATCATCATCTTTCTGCTCTTGTCCCATATTTCTTGGGCTCGTCACCCGTCACACTTTCATTTGCTCCTTTTTCTTCAATATTATTTCTTATCTTAGTAATTTGCAAATTTATCCGCGGACTAAATCAATTCCTAGCTATTTTATATCAATCTGTAAATTGTTGGTGGAAGTGTCTATGTAGGACAAAAGAACGACAGTAAGGGGGCTTTTTTAACATCCTCGTCATCTCACTGCGCACAATTTATTTGGGGTTGATGCAGGATGTCTGTTTTGTCCGTCATCCTCGTCATTTCAGTCGAAAGCCATCCACTGCTGGTCAAAGGCATCTCCCAAATGTCGCCACATCGACAGATTGGATCGAACAGATTGATTGAAACTTGATTTGAAAAAAAAAATGGGTTTAAATGAATAGGACTGGCATTTAAACCCAAATCTTTTTTTTTTTCAAATTAATTTTCAATCAATCAGTTTTTTTTGCCGGTTCTTCTCCATAGGAAACCTCCAACCCGAATCGTGCACCTTTTCTTAACGTTTTAAGTGCCCATGTGGGCCAATGTGAAATAAAATATTTTGATTTTCTCGCATTTGGATGCGAGAAAATTATCGGCCTAAAAATAAAATAAAATATAGCCTTCACAAAGTCATCTGTCGATACTTGAGTTGTTTTTCCATAGATCTATATTTAGCCATGACCTCAGTAGTCATCTGCTTTCTTTAATTTTCCTTCTTCTAAATAGAACCTTCACAGTTTCTATGTATCTCTAATATCAAGTATCATCAATGTATCAATGTATCGTATCTAAAATCTCCAAGTTAACTTTTCTCCTTCGTCGCGTCTGCTCGTGTCAGGTTCGCGGTTGCCTCTCGATTCGATTACCTACACTTTTTATTGCAAACTGAAGTCGATTCTTGATTGTAGGTTCAAGGTCTATTACTGGTTAGATTTTATTATTCATTTCGAGTTATTTTTTTGGATGGTGCTATCGGTTGTGGCTAAATAATAACAGCCACTCGGATCGATCTTTGGGTTAAGCCGCGCTTGCCTAGGTTCGTCCGTGGATGGGTGACCACCTATTACATACCGTAGTTTCCTCCGTGGCTCGAAAAGCATGTTAAGCCCTTGGTCCCGGCTGTCATTAGTAGATTGACAGTAATCACAGGTAGTCAGTGGCCCGAAAGTTTGACAACCAGTCTTACCAAGGGGTATTATATTACCCAGTAAAGGCATCTCCCAAGCTACGCGACAATACTCCATAAAAATAAACTCCATGGAGTTAAATAGACGATAAAAGTTTGTATTTAATGCTGATGGTAAATCGTATTTAAGGAAATCACATCAATGAGACTTCAGACAGACAGAAAAAAAAACTGGGGTGATGATGAGTCAAAAATTAAAATGGAACCATCCTTTTACTATCCAAGAGTTCGTAAAATTTTCAAAAACAGGCTAATGTTAGAAAGAAAGCCAGTAACCCAACTTTTCAAAACAACTAGCACAAAAATTAAAACTTGCAAACTAAAACAAGTGAGTATCTATTACGTTAATAACTCTCAGCGGCTGTCCCATCCACACGACTGTTCAACTTTAACCTTTACCTTAATTTATTTTTTTACGTAATACATGCCTGTAATTAATGTGACGTGTAATGTCTCGAAAAGAATAAAAATAACTAAAAAAATATGTACCTACCTTACTCAGTACTTAAAAAAATGTACTCAAAAATGTCAATGACTGCATTTCAAATATCTCAGTACAATTTATTTCGGCAGTATATATTTCTTGACTTCCAGGGACTAAGGGACCGGGACCACGGGCGAAAAAGGCCTTGTTGGTCTAGTGGTCGCAAGCGCGACTCCTGAGCATGAGGTTCTGGTTTCGATTCCCGGGTCGGGCGAAGGGATATTGGGTTTATCCTTCAGGAATTTCTCAGTATTAGACACAGCGCATAGATTTGCGCCCGGTTAATAACAATCGGCTCGCCCCCTATTACATGGCACTTAAACATAACCGGCGAAATGTGGGTGTACTATCAGGTACACCTCTGCATAACCCTTCGGGGACTACAGGCGTGATGTTATTCCTGTAATAATATTTATTCATTCAACACGGTTGATTTCTGCTCGGGCGTCGTGAATATCGGGCAACGTAGCGTGGGATGAGAACATATTGTAATGACCGGTACGGAATTTCAGTAGAATTTTAGAAGAGGAAGCTGCCTGAAAATGTTTTAGTGAAGCCTCGGGTTCCATCAAAATAGGCTTCGGTACAAAAGATAGCATAGCTAAAACCTGAACTCAGATTAAGAATATTTTATTTCATACTTGCAACAATTCGCGTGGGTACAATTATTTTTTAAAGATTTATTTTTCGTACAAACCCTTTCCTGACTTCTATGAACACGTCAAAAAAAATCAGTGAAATTGGTCGAGCCGTCCTCAAGTGATGCTCCGTCATACATGAGGCAATTGATTTTTATTAATATAAATATAAGTTAGATAAATCTACAAGCCATATATGAAACGTCAGAAGATAGGAACTATTGGAATTGGTCATTTCCTATGGAAAAGAGCCGGAAACGAAATCCACAATTACTCTTTTAGGACATTTTTTTTTTAAATATTGTCATATTACTAATTGAGAACAACAGAGTACCTAAATGTGTGTTGGTAGATGTCACATGTCTTCGATTTTTTGGTTCTGAGATTGATCGATTCATCCTGACAATTTCCACATCTTCCGAGATCCTTCTAATTCCAACATGAATATCCAAAACATGCTGATTAAATATCTGAACTACACACTGTTTCATAATGGCGGACATTGTTCACATTGTTACGTATAATGGGAAATAGCTGGATCTGGATATAATTTCCGTGATTTCCATTCATCGAATACAATTCTGCTGCCAATCATTATGTGCAGTTTATTGGAAAACATGATTACATGGAAAACTTGTGCTATTTCAAATGTGTAGAGTTTAGTAGTACAGACAATGCTCAGACTAGCGCGAGTGCGTAGTGTAAACCTAACACAAACACGTCGATTTTTGAATCGAAAATACAATCATCAGCATTTATGTTAAAATTAAATCAGATTCATCCGTAGATATGAATAAATTATGAAAATCTTACATGTAAAACGATGTTTATTTTTATTTTTAAGTAGTCGTATTTACCTTGCGTCAATATAGCCCAGCGGATAAGCAAACTGAAGTGGTAATGGGCAGATCACATAGCGCGGAGATCGGACGGCCCATGGGGCAAACGGATACTGGAGTGGAGACCACGCTTTGGAAAGCGCAGCGTGGGACGGCCACCTGCCAGATGGACCGACGACCTTTTCAAAGCTGCAGGGAGTCGCTGGATGCAGGTGGCATTGGACCGGACACGTTGGAAATCGATTGGGGAGGCCTATGATCGGCAGAGGACAACAACGGGCTCATATGATGATGATTTACTTACGTTTGCACCGCACGGTCGTTCTAGTGCTTCAGATATTCCTATGTCTAATTTTGGAACCCGATAACGCTCTGGAGTAAAGAAACTTACTACCTTTCTCTACTTTATGTTCATAGCTTTTTACTGACTAATTTCTTACTTCTTTCTTATTATTGACTACTGCCTAATCATCATAACAGCCGCAAGACGTCTATTGCTAGACATAGGCCTCGCGTAATTGTCTCTACGTCGACAGATCCTGCGCTTCTCGCATCCAGTGGCCTGAGCTCGGTTCTTGGTGCACCGTTTCCACAAGGCCTTTTAATGCTACGCCTACAGGTACATGACTGCCAATCCAGAACCTTTCAACCACACCAAGGCAATCATACTGCATCGTTGATCCACACCTCGATAATCAACGCCTCCCCCCAATCGTGCCATGTGGGTACTACATAATTATAAGCGACTTTCTACACAAATGGTGACAAGTTAACGGATAATATGTATTACACCTGTGCCAAACCCTTTGGTGAAAACACATGTGCTATAAGAATATATTACAACAATATTGATTAATTATTATTCCCAGCAGATGTCACTGACATCACTAAGGTACTCAATGACGTACTCTTAATATTATTCCGGTATAGATACCTATTAATAGACGAAATTGCAATTTCGTTCGCAATCTATTTTATCAACACATATAGGGGTTCAAGAGGCCCCCACGAATGGAGTTAGGGGCTCAAATAACCCCTTAAGGGAAAAAAGAGAGGGGAGCATAAATCCGATATGTTTCCCCAAATATATTCGAAGATAAGGGCTATTTTGGGAGCTTTGGAGATTGCATTTTTATACGGGTTTATCTTTACAGTGGCTCAATAGGGGCTAATTGTGATAAAGATGTGGAAATAGAGACAGACGGATAAGACAGACGGTAATTTGGAGGCTGTAAATATCTTACAAACTCTAACCCGTATTTACAGCAAGGTATGTATTTTACAGGCAATGTCTCTGTCAACTGATTTCGTTCATACGAAAAAGTTCAAAAACATGTTGTTTAAAAAACTTGTCAAAAGGTCAAGTAAGTGAACAAAATAGTAAACTAACTAACTAACTAACGAAGCCGTCAACCAAGCATTATGTACATCAAACTTAGTAAATTTACGCAAATATTAATGCTGGGAAACGACTTTTTTTTTGGGATGAAAAATCACGTTTTACGGTAGGACTTAATGTTACGGACTTAAAATATTGTACTGATTGATGGATTGAATAGTGCGCGGGTCATGGAGGTGTTTAAAGTAAAAATCTTACATTAAAAACGTGTATTTAAAAAAACACTTGTGAAAAAGTTGGAACTGTGATGCCCAACATCTCCGAAACTAGAAGGTTCCCAGGTATGGTCTAGAACAAAAAAAAATATTGCAGTGACCAGGAGAACAAGTGTCTTTCGGCTTCGTGAAGGGTCTTGTTACACCCTTTATAGGGGGTAAAAGCAACAAACATGTTTCAAATAATGTTTCCATTTCCACAGTTTTCCACACAAAAGAAAGACTATCAAAATGTCCCTGCTACCATGTTATAATAAGAAAAACACGAGTACTAGAGTACACACACAACCGATAACATTGGTTGGCCACGATCGAAACCAAACAAATGCATCAAAGAGAGAACTACATATTTACAACTCTGTATACAGTGCGAATACACGGAAACATAGATTGTTATTTCCATTTTCGTCATCTACCAAGCCTTTTCCCAATTATGTGATGGGGTCGGCTTCCAGTCTAACCGGACGCAGCTGAATACCAGTATTTTACATGGAGCAACTCCTAGAACTGGGTAATACGATAACCCACCCAGTTAGGACTGGGTAATACGATTTACTAACACAATTTGTATTTTATCACTATGTATGTTAGTCTGTAAGGTCTAGCTATGGGGCAAAGTAGCATGAAAATAAATGAATGTTGTTGTTGATAACCTTTGGTTAGACGACTGTCAAAGATCTACAAATGACTGGCGGAATCAACAGACAGTGAAACAACGGACAGTGCAACACGTATTCTTCTCCACTGTCAACCACCATACTATCATTATCTCCTTTTCTTTCTTACCATTCCATAGAGAACCCATCTATGTTTTTTGTTCGCGTTTACCGCCTGCCTTTTGCCAACCAACTATGTTGGGGCCGGCTTCTAGTGTAACCGTATGCAGCTGAATACCAGTATGTTTCATGGACCGACTGCCTATCTGACCTCCACAACCCAGTAAGTGCTGGGGTATACGATACCCTTGATAAGACTGGTTGTTATACTTTTGGGCCACTGACTTCCTGTACCGATTGTCAAAAATTTAGAAATGGCTTAACGTGCTTTCCGAGGCACCGAGGAAACTCGGTATGTAATGATCACCCATCCAAGGATCTATGCAAATGCGGCTTAACCTAAAGATCGACCGGAGCGGCCCTCCGATTCGGTATTCGGTATTCCGATTCGCTATTCGGTATTCCGATTCGCTATTCGGTATTCGGTATTCCGATTCGGCCGGCGGTTCTTATTTCCATTTTCGATAGGCCAAAATAGACAAGGTGAGAAACAAATTACTTTTTCCTTTTCCCAAACATTTATTTATTTATTTATGTAAACATGTTGAAATCGGTTTCTAATCTAACCGGATGCAGCTGAATATCAATATTTGACATGGAGCGACTGGCTATCTGACCTCCACAACTCATCATAACATCACGCTTGTAATAACCGAAGGGTTAGGCAGGAGTGTAACACCACTACCTACCTTATAATAAAAATGAATTGTATAGTTTATTCATTTGACGATACTTTAGCATCGATGACGAACCGGTACTATGAATACATTTTTTTTTTGAATCAGTTGTGAATCGTGATCTTTTGTTTTTTGATGACGAGTTGGAACAGTGACGAGTCCTATTATTACACTCAGATTTCGCCACTTATGTTTAAGTCCCATGCTTAGTCCCGTGTAATAGGGGGCGAGTCTATTGTCATCAACGGAGCAAATCCAGACACCGTGGCTGCTACTGATAAATTCCTGATGGAATAAAACACTTGGCCCGACCCGGGAATCGAACCCAGAAGTTGCGCTTGCCACCACTACACCAACGACCAGTAACTATTGGAACAAATCTTTCCAATAGTCATCATCGTTCTCCTATCCTTACCCCAATTCATTTGTGGTCGGCGCAGCATGTCTTCTTCTTCCATACTTCTCATTCACTCGTCATCTCATTAGACAGCTCTTTTCTATCAATCTATCCAACAGTATCGACCGTTTTTGCCAAGAATTTCTCAGTAGCAACCCGAGTCTATATTTGTGCCCGATTGATGGCAATAGGCTCGCCCCCTATTACATTGAACTTGAACGTAACAGGCGGAAAATATTGGTGTACTATGTTAGATACACGTCTGCCTAACCCTTTGGAGAGTACCGGCGTGATGTTCTGTTATGTCCGGAATGTCTGCTTACTTTGGTGGCCGTACCAAAAATAACCCTCTTAAGTACAGTGACACTGAAAATTCGAACCCAAAAACGAGACCAATTAGCAAAAAAGCGATTGAAGCGCTTCATACAATGACCTTGTCTTACAACATAGCTTGAAACAGCTCAAAAACTGTAAATAAAGTTACCTTTGTTAATTATGATATAAACAAATCATTGTTTCGTCCGTGTGTAGGTGGTATCCTAAGGTTCGGTCGGCAGTCGAGGCGCGTCGGCCGTATGGCGCGGACGGATATTTGTAAATGCTAAAGCATCGCTCGCTGCTAACACGTCGCGTGTGACTGTACTAGTGTTTTTTTTTAATTTTTATTTTTAGTCTGTGCACTGTGTGAGGATTTTTTCGTTTACTGTACAGGTTGGTATTATTTTTATTTTTTTGTGAGTAGGTAACTTTTTTAGTTAGAAAAAATGATGTTTTTCTCATGATTGAACAATAGACTAGGTGCAATTATATTGCAGTAGTTATAATATAGGTTTTATTGATTCGTTTGCTTACAACAGAGTAATTGTGGTTGCGATTTTTTTTTTGCGGAATTAATTAATTGGGGTGGCATTGAAAATAGCAATGGATGCAAAAGAATTTAAAACACATTGTTCCGTACGTATTTAAAAATATTAGATTCTATTATTTACATGGCACGGAAAACTCAAGAATTAATTATTAAAAAACTGCATAAAAATAAACGGTGGCTTCTTTAGTTTTAATTTACTTTAATAAAAAATAATGAACAAATCTCCAAAATTTTATGTTTTCTTAATTATTTTCGGCATTCGACATTAAAACGTTTATTTCTGTATTTGAAAACAGCAAATATCTGTTTTACGTTTTTTTCATAGAAAGGTCAAGTTGAAGCGTTACAGCAACCAGTTTTCTAGATATTAAAACGTAGATTAGATGTTTACTTTGTTCTTTGATTTCTTGACCTTTTTCGATCTTAATTTATTTTTATAAAAACCTATTTAATTGGGTAAATTTATAGCCATACTAAAAACAAGAAGATCCACTAAAAGTGATTTTGTTTGCTTATAACGTTTTTATTACCAAACGACTGGACCGATTTTGATAAAAATCAGACAGAAACGTTACTGGGTAGACGTCTCTTCCTACATACCCCGGAAAATTAAAAAAATAACTTCGCGCTTGGATTGACCTGCGTTGTTAGTTTTTATTGCAGTTTTTGTTAACATTTGTTTCCTTTTCTAAATCATCGACTGAGTTCCTATTAGTTTACAATTTTGTTTTGAATAAAAACAAAATTTAGTAAAAAAAACAAAAATGTCTTATATTTTTGGTCTTATTTTGAAGTGAAATTCTTTTAAAACGTCGAAATTAAAACGAGGAATATGACCACTGGGCTCAAAAACTGCCACATGCAGAATCCACAGACATAATACATAGAAGAGTCGATTGCTGAACAAGGTCTTAGCTGACACAACCTTCACCAGGTCATCAGACGTTAAAATCAAAGATATGTAATTGACAAAAAAAGCATAGGGTACAATCAGATGCAAAATTAAGTTTCTACTGGTGGCATTTATAAGTATTTTCATTTGAAAAATCAGGGGGAAAATAAAAATACCCATTGTACTTTAAAAGCAATTTGTGAGAAGGTACTAGAAAATTTCATGACATTTTTTCTTTGCAATGCATGTAGGTTAGGGTAGGTTTAATAAAAACTTATTTAGATAACGGAAATAGAAAACCGCTGCTCATCCCTTATTTCAAACGTAGTCGTAACGATGAAACTTGAACTTAACCTCTCTCTTAAAAGTTAATAATATGGAAAGCCAAGCTCTCTTTATTTTTCCAGACAGTGTACTGAAATTGGAAAAACGCGGCACTTATTACACTGGCTGTCAATCTAAGCGACACAGTAGGGAACTATGTCGCTTAGTATGATTTCGAGACAGTTATTTTAAAAAGCGCTGATTTTGTGATAGGTTTCATCATGTAGCAAAAAGAAAATTGACAGTACAGAGGGTGTTTGAACACTAGCACTTCACCCGCGACTTCGTCCGCAAAAACTGTGATAGCTCAGCTGATAAACTTGATATAAATATAATTTACAGCCTATATCACCCATTGCTAATGTATATTTCTATCAGTGATTTTTTTTTAAATTCATCATTAGTTCCGGAGATCTCTACATACAAACTTACAAACAAATTTTACCTGTTTATAATATTAATATAGATCACGTTAGAGTTAAGCAGATGTGCACCTAACAGTACCTCCACATTGAAACAGATTTGTTTATAAGGAGGTTATCCATTTAAAATGAGGACTAATGACTCGAATCATTAATGTCTTTAATTATACATAAGATGACCATAACCCTACATAATACATATTGTGTATAAAGTTACGTGTAATTTAATAAGCAGTTCTATTGTTCTTAAAAGTGGAAATTATAGTTTGTGTATCGTGTAACGTATAATGAGAAACAATGGTTTCGGAACAATATGAAACTAAATGATCATTATAAAATATTGCTGAGTATAGCCTGGAAAAGCGTGGCTAACTATTAACAGCCGCTCGGGGTCAATCTTCAGATTAAGCCACGCTTGCATAGGTTGGTCCGTGGATGGGTGACCACCTATTACATACTGAGTTTCCTCCGTGCCTTGGAAAGCACGTTAAGCCGTTGGTTCCAGCTGACATTTGTAGATCTTTGACAGTCGTTACAGGTAGTCAGTGGCCTGTATGGCAATCAGTCTTTTATGGGGTATCGTGTAACTTAGTATAAACTGGGTTCTGGAGGTTAGATGTTCAGGCACTCCATGTACACTGGTATTCAGCAGTGTCCGGTTAGACTGGAAGCCGACCCCGTCATACTTGGGAAAAGGCTAGGCAGATGATAAACTGGCAAAGTGTGATTAGTTTTTACCATCAGGATTTTTTCAGTAGCTCAGAGTATGAACTAGTGTCTTATACCCCCAAATTACATAGGACTCAGACATTACTGGTATGATGTTAACATATCGTTTTAGAATGTGGTAAACATTTATAGCTTTTTCTGCCTATTTAAGTACCTATTTGTAAAGAGTCACTTAAAAGTAAGTTTTCTAATAGGAGTATACTATACAGTACCCATAGTTATATTAAATAATAAAAAAATATGCTTTCGTTGTTGAGCACGCAAAATATTTGAGTATAATTTTACTCAAATATTTTGCGTGTTCAACATGGCTTCGAGAAAAATAGATTGAAGGCTCTTAAACAACATAAAAAATTAAAATTTAATTTGCTAACAAAAACATTATCAAAATACAAATAAATTGCTTTAATAACATTCACGGTTGAAATCATCTTGAGGATTTTATTATACTTGAAATCACTCGTATGAAACATCGAGATTTTATTATCTACGAGTTATTTTAAATTCATTACTGTTTCCTTAATATAGAATCCAATTTAATTTGAAGTTCTTTTTTATGTTAAATCAAGAAATCTTTTTGCAATCTTTGCATGATGGAAAATTATACTTTTTTTGCGAAGAAGGTCGTATTTATCAGTTACTTAACATACTTCACACTTCATTGTTATAACTTTGTCTATGTCATCTTTGCTCGAGCCAAGGTCATCGAACTTTTGACATCGATGGCAATTAAGAGCTGTCTATAGGGTAAAAGCATGGTATTGAAAAAGCATCCTCCTGTGTAATGTTATCAACATAAATGCGATGTTGTCATTGCCAAGAAGATGAAAAGGGCAGCTTAAACCTTAAACCTTTTACTTAACAAGTCCCTTGGCTTTTATAAGCAAAGATGCGGGTTTAGTCAATGGAAATCTGTTGGTGTTGGTTTTTAAAGACGAAAACACTTATTTTCTGGCTTTTACGTAATACCGCCTCATTTGGCTTCCAGCTCTTCCTTGCCTTTGCTTAACAGCGAGAAAATAAATACAGGTTGGCAGTTGTTACTGAACCAGAATACTGGAAGCAAGCAGTCGACAAGTACGATCCCCAAAAGGTCTGCACCAAGAAGTATGAGAAAAAAGTGTAGTCTTGGCAGTAAATATTTTGAATATTGAACAAGATGCCATGGCGGCGATTGTAACAGTAACAGTTTGAATTGAGAATAATAGAGAATTTATTTATTTAAACAAGGATTGTGGAATAGAAATCACTACATAGTATACAACAAAGTCGCTTCCCTCTGTCTGTCCCTATGTATGCTTAGATCTTTAAACTATGCAACGAAATTTGATGTGGTTTTTTTAATAGATAGATTGAATCAAGAGGAAAGTTTATATGTACAATATTGCACCCGTGCGAAGCCAGGCGGGTTGCCAGTTAACCAATATTGTAATGCCTCAACACACATACACATAGATATATTATATAGACATAGATGTTTGTGAACTAGTCGTACTAAAGTGATGTTTTTGCGGTAATAATAATGTTTGTTATATCATTTGATTTGACGTGGACTTGTGATGTCATGTCTATTGTCTGTTTTTATCGTTCAAGTTCAAGTAAACAATGAGAGAACCCACTTGAAATATTCCAGAAAATAAATAGTTTACCGAATAGGGAATAGGTATGCAAGAAACACAAAACTTTTTTTTAATTCTTAAAAATGCCTTGTATATCTCCATAAAAACACTGTGGTACACTATCTAACCCAATCTGCATTTATATTTACAACAAAATAAACGCTAAACTACAATTTCATCCTAAAGTCTCGTATGAAAATCTCTAATACAACCCTTATTTCACAATTTAATATTTTATGTAGCGTGTTTTTGGCCAAACGGAACGCAAACACAAAAGTTTAATTTTTTTTTTGAGCGTCATGCAGTAGTTGAACTCTTTTAATTATTTTCTTGGGTTGATATTACTGTATTTTATTGAAGAAAAAATTACATGCATATTCCCTTTTATAGCAGAATCATCCAAGAGGTATTTTTTTATCTACAGTTTAATTTAGAACAAATTCAGATTACATGGCTGGCCTTTTATTACACAAAACACACACCTTCATAACACATTAAACAGAACTGGCGAAATATGGGTGTCCTGTCAGCTACAGCTCTGCATAACCCTTCGAGGTCTACAGACGTGATGGTACGTAATGTGCCATTTAACATTGTTCACACAGTTCACGTTGTAGTCAATGAAAATAGTCTGCGGACACCTTTTTCTGAAAACCAAGCCTTGGTTCCCAGAAAAAGGTGTTGAGTTTCTGTAAAATTGAAAAACTTCACGCGTTCGAAGTCAATAATCCTTACCTACATTAGGTTGTAGAACCGAAAATGTATTTTTTAATGTTTCTGCAGTTTTCGGATTTTTCATTTGTATGTACAGCGCTATGAAGCTAACAATTCATTTTCGTTTAAATTATAGAAGATATAAAAATCATGTTTTTATTTTTTCTAACATAGTTTTGCTATTTCATTGAAATTTTATTCACACGGAAGCTAAACATTGGTTTCCCTTGTAAATATGTAAAATATGTGTTGATTTTTAGTAATTAAAATATTGTATGCATTAGAATGGCTTACAATTATTGTATGTTTTTCTCATCATTGTATTGTATTAAACGCAATTATGTTCTACATTGTAAATTAGCAATGTATCGATTAGGCCTACATCAAGGAATAAAATAATGTCGCTATGGCACCCTATAATATTTAGTCTTAATAAATAGGTTAAACAGTGGCTTACAAAAATATTATGGATAAACTTTTTTTTAAACTTTCAAATATACAAAGTAATATTAGAATTATCGTTTCATATTATTTATAAATCATTATTAATTTTGGACCGATGACCAAGGTGGTGAAGGTTGTGGGGATCCGCTGGAAGCGAGACGCACGGGACCGGTCAATGTGGCAACACTTGGGGGAGGCTATGTGCAGCAGTGGATGTCTTTCGGCTGAGATGATGATGGTGATGATTACTAATTTTAATAGTTAAATCGTAACCAGCCTTACCGAAGGATATCGTATTACCCAGTACCAAGTGGTTGTGGAGTTCAGATAGGCAGTGGTTCTAAGTATTCAGGTTATGGTATTCAGCTTTACCAGGTAAGACTTGAAGTGTCACCAAGATAGATAAGAAAAGCCTAGGAAGATGATGATGATGAATTTTACAACGAAAGAGTAAATGATTGCTTTTATTTGGTACCCCTTTTTAAATATTTTGGTGATGACTTTACGTCACACGACATGTAGCTACGTACTATACTGAATTAAAAGTTTTTAATTAGACTTGGCGTTACCATCTGATTGTGTTTATAACAGGGTGTAACAAGACACTTAACGAAGCCGTCAACCAAGCATTATGTACATCGAACTAAGTAACTACGCAAAAATTATTGCTGGGAAACGACTTTTTTTGGGGTGAAAAATCACGTTTTATGGTAGGACTCAATGTATCGCACTCAAAACATTGTGCTGATTGAATAGTACGGGGGTCGTAGATGTGTTTACAGTAAAAATCTTACGTTAAAAACATGTATTTTAAAAAAACTTGTGAAAAAGTTGGAACTTTGACCCCCATATCTCCGTAACTTTAGGTTCCCAGGTATGGTCTAGAACAAAAAAATGATCGCAATGACGGGGAGACCAAGTACCTTTCGGCTTCGTTAAGGTTCTTGTTACACCCTTTATTTACATTATTAAAAAACAATTAAGTACTGCCTCATTGGTCTAGTGGTCGCAAGCGCGACTGATGAGGAAGAGGACCTGTATTTGATTCCCCGGTCAGGCAGTGTTATTGGTTTTTTCCATCAGAAATTTCTCAGCAGCTACGGAGTCTAGATTTGTGCCCGGTTGATGGCAGTGGCGAAATGTGGGTGTACTATTCGGTACACCTCTGCCTATCCCTTTGGGGATTACAGACGTAATGTTATGTTAATATTTACCTAACCTGTCTAGATATCAAACAACATCATCAAGCCCTTTTTCAGGCAGAGATGTACATAATAGTCTACCCCTATTATATATGTAATCGGGAGTGAGCCTATTGCCATGACATGGAAAAATCCTAATTCTAGGATGCTATTGAGATAACGCCAGAAAAAAATCTTGATGAGTTAATTCAATAGCAGTTTGCCATACCAGGTACCCAGGGCCTCATACCTCATAGACCGCTGGACCGAAGACACAGTATCCAATGATATCTGACATCATATTCTCTTGGTTTTCCCAAAGCAATAGCAAATATAAGTTGACAGTAAATTATTATCATACACTAAACTTGTATGTCCTCTAAAGACCGGTTTCTTACACCATTGTTGACACAATCTGCACAATGAGAGAGACTACATTATGACGAAGTATTAGGCTATGTTTAACTCTGAATAGAAACTGCAATTTGATGAATATGTCATCAGTTAGATTGACTAAGAGATTTTAGATACAGATAGGTATACATAAGACTCTGTCATGACACTCAGCATTGAGTGGCCCAAAGGTTGAAGAAGAGAGAGAGAGAGAGAAGGTATCAGAAGACATGTCATTGAATAAAATATAATGAGATCCCATGTCCCAGTGATGCCTTAATATAGCAAAACTAGCTGCCCCGCACCAGCTTCGTCCGGTGACGCATTTCCATACAAAAATGCAACCCCTATTCCACCCGCTCAAGGGTTGAATTTTCCAATATCGTTTCATAACGGATGTCTACGTTATAATAGCTTCTGTAAGCCACGCCAAGCCATAATTTCACCTATCACTCATCACAAACAAGACAAACATTTATTCTCTTACCATTTTTATGGTGACAAAAATGAGTAAAAACCAGAATAATCGAGAAATCGATTCTTTGTTCACAAAACAGCAGAACGAAACGTTTATAGGATGTTTCTAGACCCACTCAAGTTTTGCCCGCTTTACAAAAAAAACGCTGCCCTTTTTTGTAGGTATTGCATTTTAATGTAGGTATTGCACTGGCATTTTTTTAATAACCGTCGACATTTTGGGATTGCTATAAGCCGGTTACATAATAAAATGGTAATAGTTAATACGTCGATGTCCTTTACACCCTTTATTATAAGTGTTGACAAACGTTAGGCCAAGTTCTGTGTATTGTTTGTACAGTCGCAGGGTTATACATGTATCAATACCCATTGTCCGTCGCCATTGTTTTCGTTGCGGAGGTACTGAAAATTTACGTAATGAAACTGTCATTTTTGACATACGATGAGTCATACGCTTTATTAAATGGACGTAGTATTGTCTCAGGTCAGGATATTGATTTTGGTTTTCAATAATATATCATTGTGATTTTTATTTAAATTTGAGCGCGATTTTTTGTGCATGGTATTGTTCGACTTCGAATCGTGGCAACTAAAAGTATTTTATTACCTTTTACCTGTCGGTCAGTTGTTTTTAGTTTTTGAACTGAAAAGTATTAAGCATTGTTAAAGCTTTTTCAATACGTTTCCTCGAAAACTGGATCTAGTCGCACTACTATTAGGTTCAAAATGCAACGTATTTCACACTCATGGATTTTTTTCACAGATAGCAATACATAATTGTTCAATTCCTATAATCGGCGGTGACTGTTTTTATTTAAGTCTCAGCAAAGAAGCGCATGTTTAAGGCCTAAATATTTTATGAATATTTAAATTGTGTTCATAAATCGTAGTTTCATAATGATTAATGACAAAAATACTTTTCGTTCTTTTATTCTATTTTTTCGTAAGTGTATTAAAAAAAATCGTTTGATTCACGAAGGCACTTGTCACTGCAGTTCTCGGCTCCACAAAACCGCAATAATGAATTCCACCTCGGCTGCAATGACAAAGTTTCCCCCCTTATATCAAAATGTACTATTTTGTGCAATGAAAATATAATTTCGCATTTGTATTTTTTTCCCTTGCTGAGAATTTAAATAAAAATATCGAGAATTAATAAAATAAAAATAATGAGAATTTAATAAAAATAATGAGAATTTAAATAAAACTCTATTCACAAAAAAGGTTATAAATGTATCCTAGATATTTCTTTGTTTATTTCAGGCATGCAATTATAACATAGGATAGCATGCAAGTGAAGAGTTTCCGGTGGTATTAAGTCCGCCTATGTACCACTAAAGTACATGACGTTTATATAAATGAATAAGAGTTTTAGACGCCTTGAAATAACGACCTAGCACAAAATTACGACGAAAAAAAGTGAAAAAGCAAAAATGTTCTTTCCGTTTTAACCGGACTTTTTTTCTACCATGCAAAAAAAAAACATAAGTCGATAAGGTATTTTTTGTGCTGACTGTACTTTTTATTGTGTTTCTCATTAGCTTGGCATTGAAACGTTGGCAATGGACGTCGAGTTAAACGGTTTTAAAGTATTTACTGCTTAAATATTACATTATTTATGTTAAACTGTGGTTATTATGTGAATTACTTGGTATTTTTACTTGTTTTTGGTGGATGGCTTCATTTGAGGTTATACTAGTCTACCGCAATTATTTGAGTTTAATCGACAGGTAAAGGAATTAGCGAAGTTTTGTTGAAAATACCACTAAATTATTTGATTTTTTAATGTAGAATGTCATTAAAGATGTATCTATTTTTAATAATTAAACACCTTCATACCCAAATGGAGTGATTATTATCTCAAATAATATTAAACTAAAATACTACTAACAGCACACCAAATCAACATTCGGTGCTAAGCTGAGAGAATCCAACAGCACAATATTATGTAGGCATTTGTTAAGGTATCGCTTAATATTCGTGAAAATGGCCACAATAATATTATCCAAGGTCATGTTATCAAATAGATTCCTCCGACCAAGGTCACCGGGTTCTATTATATATTCTTGATGCAATAAATATTCATACAATTACATAAGAGATACAACAACGAGCTTATAATGTATTTATCAAAACATTCATGTTTTATCTTTAGTACAGTTGGCATCAGAAATAAGTGACTTATGAAATAAGTTTAGTTCAACTATGTTGCGGTAGACTTCCAGTCTTGAACTGGATTCAGTTGGATACCAGTAAATATATTATACTAGCTTTTGCCCGCGGCTTCGCTCGCGTTTTGGTCGGAAATTATCTCACGGGCACGTTGTAAATATAGCCTATGACGCTCGGGAATAATGTAGCTTCCGATCAGTGAAAAAATTTTTAAAATCGGTTTGGTAGATCCAGAGATTACCCCCTGCAACCTCACAAACTTTACACTTTTATAATATTAGTATAGATGAAGGCCACTAGCTATTGCGGTAGCAGTTTATAGATCTTAAACAGTCGTTACAGGTGATCAGTGGTTATGAAACCTTACAATCAGTCTTACCAAGGGGTATCATATTACCTAGTACTTACTGGGTTGTGGAGGTCAGATAGGTAGTCCCTCAATGTTAAGTACCTACTGGTATTCGGCTGCATCCGGCCAGACTGGAAGCCGACCACAACATAGTAAAAGGCTAGGCAGATGATGGTGATGAAATTACACAATATTTAGTGCCTGCCTGGTTTCGAACTCATGAAGTATACGACCCTTGCCTTATTTGGGGCTGCAACAACAACTCAACTCAACAACAACTCCAACAACTCTGCAACTCTCTGCTCTCTGCTCTGCTCTCTGTTTGTGCAACTCTGGACAAATTAATTATTTTTATCACAATTTGAGTTGCTTGTTATCAAATTTTGTGAGACAGAAGAATGTTGAGTTTGCACTATCAAAAAATACTGTCCGTGATAGTTGATTTTAAAATTCAGAATTTTTAATATAGCTACCGACTGCTCGCTGTACTTACCGGAAATTATAATAATAATAATAATACATTTAATTCAGACATGGTCCATACAAAACAATCAATAAAAATAAAATTACACACACACACACATTAGGGTTAAATGTCCCATACAATTAAATTAAATATAAATTAAAATAATACACATTTAAAATAATAATCAATAACAACATTCATACACGCATATCAAATAAAACGAGGAGAGGCGCTAACATGAAGCTGCATCCACCTCTGTATCAGGGACAGGTCCCACCGCTCGGACAAAACTCTCAGGAGACTGTTCGAGCTGCTTCGTAGGCGACTTAATAGTGAAGCGCTCCGCTTCCTCATGATCGCGAAAAAATCATCGGTCCGCGCCTCAGCAAACATAGTCGAAGCACTACAACACCGCGGAAGCCCCAACAGTATCCTGAAAGCATTGTTGTACTGCACGCGCAGTGCGCTGTACGCCCGCTGCGTAAAGTTGGTCCACAGGCTGCACGTGTAAAACGACTGACAATATGCCTTAAATAAAGTCACCTTGACAGGTCCAGTACATCGCGCAAACCTACGAGCCAACATATTACATCGGACAGACAGCGCCCTGCGCTCCCTCTGAATATCCAGATTGTCACACAAGTCGTCAGAGACCCAGTGGCCCAGGTACTTGAAATACTGCACTCTTTTTAAAGGAATGCCGCAGAGAGTGACAGGCGGTACAGATAAGTAACATTTGGTACCGGCTTTAAACATCATGAATTCACTCTTTTTAGCATTGTAACTGAGCCCATGGGCCTCCGCATATGACTCACAAATACGCAAAAGTTTACGTAACGCACCGATCGATGGGCTCAGCAACACCATATCATCCGCGTAACTAACATTGTTTATACACACTCCGTCAATGGAACATCCAATATTAGTGCTGCCGAGCTCACCGATCAGCCGGTTCATGTATAGGTTAAAGAGGCGAGGGGAGGATAAACCCCCTTGTCTCACTCCGCATTCCAACCCATACACGTCCGACTGTGCATCCGCCCACCTAACGGTATTCTGCTGTTTACTGTACCAATACCGCAGCAAGGATACAATCTCATGTGGCACATTTGTTTCACATTTTAGCTTCTGCCACAGCTTGTCATAACACACCAGATCAAAAGCTTTTGAAAGATCTAAAAAACAAGCATACACTGGTGTGTTTCTGTCCGTATAGTACTGAACAGTTTGCTTGAGACAGAGGATAGCACTTTCAGTTGACAAACCGGGTCTGAACCCAAACTGTGCGTCATGCAAGTTGAGGTGCTTCTCCAACTGTCGGTCAAGCAAACTATCCAGCACCTTAGCTATGACAGTCGCAAGCGAGATCGGTCTGTAATTAGACAGATCCGATGAGTCACCCGTCTTATCTTTCACAATTGGCACTACGACTGTGTGCATTAAATCATCGGGTAGATAACCATGACTAACACACAAGTTAAATAATAGTGCAAGGACTCTTGGCAGGTGTACGCCCGCGTACTTCAAGTGCTCGATGCTAAGACTATCGTGACCTGGGGACTTGCCTCTCACCATCTTCTTTATAATTTGGGCCACATCCTTGGCGGAGAATCTAATATGAACATGCTCAGGGCGATCCTCAGCAGCGAGCACCTGCGACGCGGACCCGAGCGGTGATACCAAACTAAAATGCCGCTGAAAGGCGCAGGCTATGTCCCGCGACTCATGCGCACCACCAACACTCGCCGGAGAGCCCGACCTTGGATTCAGTTTATGGGTATTTTTCCAAAAATCACCAAACTTTTTATTCCTATGATGTTCCGCAATGATGTCCATCTTTATTTGACTTTCATTATTTTGGCAGTACTTTAATTTTTCTTTAAATAGTTTCCTAGACTCGCACATATTATTATAATCAAGCCCAGACCTAGGACGCCCATAAGACACCCACGTCTGAAAACAAAGCCTGGCCCTCCGGTGAGCGTCACTAACATGCCTGTTCCATCCCGTAACATACCTAAAATTGTTGCGCTTAGGTGCAATGCAGCTTTTCGTAGCGGCTTCAGTCAAAATATTTACAATATTATTATACATCCCATTTATTGTCATTATATGGTTCTGATCACTACACATTCCGTCTGCGCAATTACAACACTCAAATGGGAAGTCAATCTGCTTAAATCTTAAATTACAGTAACTAGTATAGTCTTGTATTTGATTATGGTTCCTAAGTCCCCATTTTATATAATTGAAAGTATTTGGACTGGTTGTAACTTTAGGTTTAATATTATTCATATTACATTCAATCATTAACGGATAGTGATCAGACCAGTATGTATCGTACAGTACGCACACATTCACGACCGCGCGCCGCGCCGCACCTGTCACTACACAGTGATCGAGCCATCGCTGGCACCCGTGCGCGTCACTCACAAATGTATACGTATCGCGAGGCAGCCACTCAATGTCTAAACACGACCACGATTGTTCCGTGCAAAAGGCTAACAATTCATTAGCGAACAGCTCACCTGGGTGTGCGTTGAAGTCTCCGAGAATGAACACAGATTCCACATCATTACTTTCAATAATCGCGTTCAACTCACTGAGGCACTCTGTAAACTCGGTCAGGTTTTCGATCGAGTCAGTAGGCATGTACACTGATATCACTAGTATAGACCGATCTTGAAGTACTACCTTTATCGCAGTGAGACGCACACTCGTACACGCGATCACAGACACTGTTGGAAACATCGCCTTCCTCCACAGCAAAGCCACCCCACCATACGGCCTTCCTCTAAGCACTCCAGCGGATGTATCAACAGCAGACTTTCCAGTAAAAGAAAATGCGTCATCAATGCTGCCTAGGAACTGTACGTCATGAGGCAAAAGCCAAGTCTCCTGTAGTGCTACAATGTCCGCCATCTCACAGAGACCCTTCACACATTCCACCGATCTAGTGACACTCTTGCAGTTAAATGTAACAAGCTTAATTGTACTATCCATTAACTAACGATAATGCTCCATTAATCTCCCGGAAGGTGGGTCTGTCCGCGTTGCGACTAAAATCGACATAACGGCGATATAGTACCCCGTCGGGCCAAAAGTCATCCGTCATAAACATATCAAACTTGCATTTCGGCACAAAAACAATGTATCCATTGTAATCTTTGTTTGATTTCATATTCATCTTCTCTAATTTAATGTCTAAGTTTGTTTTCTTCAACAGATAACATTTTATATCGCTTGCAGACGTCTCTTTAGACACATTATAAATATAGATCGGAACTTGAGTACTCGCTGCCTTGAAATTATTGTCCGAATCAACAATAGCTTTCCCTGTATTCCCTACAAAGCGGTTTCTCAATCTGTGTCTCTTTTTCTGAACCAGGGTCCATTCCTCATTAGACATTTCAGTTTTGGACCGTGGTTTTGACACTCCATCCTTCACAGTGACAGAGAAACTCTTTCTGTTTTCGACGCAAGACTGTTTACTCAGTTGGTCAGAATTTAGCGCACAGTTTACAGCAGAGGTCGGTACCGCTGTGTGACTCACCGTTGCATTAGACAGAGCGCGATCCGCCGTTAAGATCTCACTCGCAGGCGTCGCTCCGTTCACAACTACGCGCGGTGTTTTTGCACTACCCACGTCCGACGAAATATTAGACTGCTTTTTGAAGGGTGTCACCGTAGGTTGTATTTCTGCAGACTTATAAGCCGCACCACATACGGGAGACAAACCCATAGGTCCACTTTCATGCTCGAAGCTCGATAATGCACAGGCACCCCGTCTCACGTTAATGTTTCTACAGACATTGTTTACTATAGACGCATTCTTAAGTGCTTCAACTTCTACTGCTAGCTCCTTAACCTGGTTCACTGTAGCGTACTTCTCGGAAATACGATCTATCTCGCTTCGCATCTGCAACAGATCCTTGAGAAGTCTTGTCACATCTACATGGTCAAACAAAACCGGAGGTAGTTTTTGTAAATCCCTAGCGACAAAGATAGGGATTTCTTCGGGATCTGTTTCTTTTAACAGGCAGACGATATCATCTATGTCACGTAATGTTTTCCCCTGTCTTTTCCTTATCTTCTTGCGCTTTGTTGTCGGAATAGAATCAAACAACAAGTTTTTGGCATTCAAAATTTCACTTTCCGAAAATGCACTGACACAAATGCGGGCAATACTTTGCTCGTCCATCACGTCCAGTTTATTGCAGATAAATGCCAATGTCTCATTTATGACGACATTGCAGCTAGCACACTTTACAACATTAGTAGCCATTGTTTACATAACGACTTCTAAAACCCGAGCACACGATCAACACACAGCGAGACTAATCGACGGCGCGTGCGACGCAAGACTGTTTATATTATTATAATGTTTCAAAATTCCGCGTATGAAACTTTTTGTTTACCCTACTTCAACATCCCCCTCGTGTTACATGAACAGAATTTAGGCAAAAAACTGTACTGATGGACGTAAAATGTCGAGTATTCTACTTTAGAGGGTACTTAAGCAATATTTTTGAGTAGGAGCGCGTTTTTAATCATAACAATGTTATTATAGCAAATACAATTAGTTAATATTAGGTACTTTAAACATTAACAATTGTTTTAGTTATACCTACTATGTAAATTATATACAGACTACAAATAGAACTAAAACTAAGCACCGGAAAATATCCGACTCAATGGAAACTCTCTAGGGTTACGCCTATACCGAAGACAGGGATGAAATCATCAGTTGAAGACTACAGGCCTATTGCTATTTTGTCGGCCCCTGCTAAAGTATTCGAACACATATTATATAAGGAAATTCAAAGACAAGTCGATATTTATATGTGCAATGAACAACATGGTTTTCGCAACAAAAAGTCAGTTAACACCAATTTGCTAACATTAGTTGATTTTATTTCTTCTGAAATGGACCGCGGACAGCAAGTGGATGTACTGTATTTCGATTTCCGTAAGGCCTTTGATAGAATTAATAACGACATCTTGTTACGCAAGTTAAGTGCCATAGGATTTACACCCAGTCTTCTTCTTCTGATATGTGACTATCTCCGGGATCGTCAGCAATTTGTTCGCCTCGGCTCATACAACTCACATGCATATCATACACGATCAGGCGTGAGTCAGGGTTCCATTTTAGGCCCCCTGCTGTTCTTGATTATGGTAAACGATCTGCCACAAATAATAAAACACGCGAAATGTCTACTTTACGCCGACGACCTGAAAATATATGCAACTGTTAACTCCGTGTCTGACTGTATAGCTCTCCAGCGTGATATCGATACCTTGAGTGAATGGGCCGCCACAAACAAAATGGAATTTAACACCTCTAAATGCCAAATTATGAGCTTTGGCCGCATGCGGAGTCCTATACAGTACGAATACGGTGTGAACAACGAGTCTATAGCCAGAGTGTCGACAGTAAAAGACCTCGGTGTACTGTTTGATTGCAAACTGACTTTTCATACACACATTATAAGCTTGGCTAAAGAATCTTTCAGACGATTAGGTTTTGTTTTACGTAACTGTCAAGGTTTTAAAAACCAGGCAGTTATAAGGCTCTTGTTCAACGCTTTAGTTCGGTGCAAGCTCGAAACCAGCGCTTGTGTATGGAATCCTCACGAGGTTACCTATACACTCATGCTTGAAAAAGTGCAAAAAGCTTTTCTTAGATACCTGTACAAACATGTGTTTGGATACTATCCATATATGTATCCTACTAAGTTTATTTTAGGATGTTTAAATTTCAATTCCCTTAAAGTTAGGCGTGCTGTTGACCAAATAACAACAGCGTATAGAATTATACATGGTTATACCGACGCCTCGGATTTACATGCGGAGCTGTGTCAATTCCATGTTCCAAATAATTATAATCGCTCTAGAAAGCATAAATTGTTTAATGTCCCATTTTGTCGCACTGTAGCTCGATCCACCTCCCCTATACCGCGTATGCTTACAATGCTCAACGCGCTCGTGGAGACCAACCCTGGAGTGGACTTGTTTGCTGATGAATGGAAGACGATAATGTTAGAATGTTTGTGGTTCTGTGAGAAGACCGAGTAAAAGGATTACTTAATTTAGTGTTAATGGCATAAGCTGTACTAAATGTAATAAATAAATAAATAATAAATAAAATAATGCTAAAAAGAAGACTAAAAGTAAGTTCCTACAAATATACAACGACAACAAAAGGGCACTTAGGCGTCCAAGTACTCCTCCCCATCGATGACATCCGGAAACGTGCCCAGAAGACTGGCAGCACGCTGGCTTGCCACGTTGAATGGCAATGCTATTTCTCTTAGTTATACTGATTTTTTTAAACCTACTCAGGCTAGGCTTCATAAAAAAAAAAAAAAACAATTTCCTCGAAAGAACACGAAAGTCTCTTGAACGAAAGATTTTCCAGTCAATCGATCAATAAAGCACTAAGAAATTACACTTATTGCTGCGATATAAAAGTCCTGTCAATCTGTCACGTGTTGTATGCGGTTGTCTGTACCTTGACTACGGTTTGATCTGAGCTGGCGTAGCGTAGTACGCTGTTTAAATAGAATCAGACGCCCCTGCACGAGTTTCGACATTTTATTTTTCATAACGTAAATTCGTCGATTTTTAAATTAAAAATGTATTCATTAATTCATCTATGGATAATACTAATTGCGCTTGTTGCAAAAAAATAAAACTAAAATGCTTCAATCCAATTACTCCATTATAAAATAGTCTAATAAACGTTACTTACATTTACCAAAGTAAGCAGAAAAGGTTACCCTCATAAGTTATTTAAACACAAACTCGTGTGCAAAGTTAATGTCAACACAAACAGCAGTAGGTTAAGAAACCCTCAAATATGTATGGCAGCTAATTACCCTAAATGTTTCCGAGGTGCTTCGCGAATGGTTATGTTCGGCATCTAAGTATATACTCGTAATATAATCTTTAGTAGATGTTTCCGTTGATATCTGTGCTATGTTATATTATATAACTCCGAACACAAAGCAGATATTATGTCAATGGTGTTTAAAAGCAATTAATGTTTTGACTTTGACTTTGTTCTATCATATCCGCTTTGGGCTCGGGAATTTTTCGGCGGGAATTGGATATGCTAGTCACTGAAGAGCACATGAAAGAGCAGACCAAAGTTCTCGACAACCACCCTAGTATGCCATCGAAGGCCGTCGCTGTGGCCAAAATCGGCGACTTAATATAAGAGAGGCGATATAGTATAGTATATAGTAATATAGACAATACCGAACTTCAAGTTGCAAGTTCACAAAAAATATCGTTTAAAGACAATTTGATTTATACGGAACGACTAGGTAGGCAGGTACTTTTCAAACCCTGTGTAAAAACAAGATTTCATGATAATTACTTCGCTTGCTTTCATTATTGACACACTTCCTTTGTTTCTTCTTGCCCAGATTTCAATCCCGAATGAATGCATCACAGACAAACATCCAAAGATGACACATATTTCTCGCACTGTCCGACGAAAGAGAATGGATGCCGACTGAAAGATGTGCATCTATCTCGTTAACCTAAATGCGTTCGCAGAGATGACGTCGTGAAGGAAATGTGTAGAAGGTCCACTGGCCAAATGATGCTGATAGGAACTAGCTAGGGAGAGGCGAGGCAATGAAAAGATGGAAGGACTGTATGTGGAATGATATACCTACTATGTTTTGTGAAAGAAAACAGAGTGAATTATTAAAATTTCAAAAAATAAATATGAACAACATTTTAAATAAAGGCTTCACGTCATTCGTATTCTTCTCAGCAAACTCTGCTAATCGATACCATATGGGTATCGATTAGCAAAGTTTGCATAGGGGTGCATAAAAAATAACTAGTCCATCTTTGGCAGTCCGCCATATTGGATTTAGAATGACATCACTTTGCTAATGCATTGTCATCAAAACTAAACGTGTATGCAAAATTTCAGCACAATCAGTTGGAGATAACTGTTTTAAAATTCAGTAACAAGATTTGACAACAAACATAAGTAGAAACATTGCATAATCAGTCTTTAAAGTTCCCACTGCTAGGACACTCGGCCTCCTCTCTATGAGAGGGAATGGGCTATAATCCACCACGCGAGCCCAGTGCGTGACGGTAGATGTCACATGTCTTCGAATTTTTAGTTCACCGTTTTTGAGAGCAGTGGTGATGAATTAATTTACACATAGTAATGCGCCTGCCTGGGTTCGAACCCACGACTTACGATTCGTAAGTCGGGGCCGCTGCTCTCCGCTGGGCCACCGCTGCTCTCACAACAAACAAAACACAACAAACATTGCAAGTTAAAAATAACCTTGTAAAAATTGTTATGTAAACTGGGACAAGGGCAGGAACATGGTGATAGTTCAAGGGTAACAAAAGGCTACCCTTAAAAGTTTTTATGGATAATAAGCCGATAAGGAACCAAAGGGCGTAGTGATAGTATAGATCATTTTGTGTCTATAAGACTCAGATAAACCACTCCATACTCAGCGCTCATTAGACGGCATAAATTATTCTTAATGCGAATTTAATCCTTCAGAGAAAGCTCCCGCACGCCATTCGTGCCACAATAATTCTGCTTTAAAAGTTGCAGCTCGATTTTAGAAAAGATTTGGCTTTGTAGAGGTTTATTGTATCTGCCATTTCATACAATTTTACGAAACAAGTTCACAAGTGTTCACCAACAACTCTGCCCTGAATGTGATTTAAGCGCCTATAGTTGGTGCAGCTGAATACCAGTATTTTACATGGAGCGACTGCCTATCTGACCTCCACAACCCAGTTAGTATTCGGTAATACGATATAACTGGTTGTAAGACTTCTTTTGTTATAACACATACAGATTTGAGCGGACAGGTCCACTGATATCTGTGTGGTTTTGTCTTCAAAAGACCATATTAGACACTAATCTACATATTCCTCATTTGAGTTGACCAAGATTATGTTTGGACCTTAAAATAGACCATGGCCTCTGAGTTTGTTTCAGCTGTTTCTCCTCAGAGTAGTCAGGTATGAAACACCGGCTTCATCTAGTTAAAACAAAGGTAACGGGTAAGGTGTTTATAAATACATGCAAATAAATATCATTTTATCTTTTAACATACCAACCCGCACTGGGCCCGCGTGGTGGATTATAGCCCATTCCCTATCATAGAGATTAGGTCTGTGTGCCAGCAGTGCGAACATTATAGGCTGATTATGCATAAGCTTATCTTTTAATATAATGCACAAATTCAGTTTAGACTAGGACTTCTGCCGGCTTCCTTTTGTAATATGTCCGTCATTGACTAATTGCGAGTCGTCACGTAATCTTATAGCCGTTGGTCTTTCATGAGCCGTCACTGGAAAAGCAAAGCCTTATTTCTTTAAATAAAAACGCTTTTGAACTTAGGGGAGCAAGCTCGATGGAAATGTATTGATTATAATGCTCATTAAAAGTTGTTTAAGCTAATACCCGTGTGCTTATACTATTCTATATGAGAAATTAATTTATAGCGGCAAGAATAGACTTATTTTGGAATATAAATTTATGCTTCAGAAGGTACTTTTAAGTAGTTTAGTTTAATAAACATGGGGAACTCATTGATATGAAATTGATATTGATTCCCATAGAAATAAAAATAGTGGCTGATTTGGTTAGTGGCCATAATTTCTACCTAGCCTTTGTCCAACTGAATTGGGAGAGGCTTCTAGTATTTTACATGGACCTCCACAACCCAGGAACTAACTGTCATTCGAAGCGAAAAAACTGAAGAAACTTACAGTCAAATAATTTGTATGTTAGTGGCTAACATACAAATTATTTGACTGTAAGTTTCTTCAGTTTTTTAAAACACTAAAACAATTTTGTTTTCTAGTAAGTATTTTTTTATTTTATTGTTGACTTACTTTTTATATAACAATGACATCGTCCACCGCTATGCACTGACGACAGATCCGGTAAAGTGACGTCACAGGAAACATAAACAGGCTTGTTTTGTACTTCTTCCATTGGTTCTCTCTGATTTTATGTGTCGTAAAGAGATACCGTGATTTTTAATGAGTCATTAAAAGTTATTTACTGTGTCTACTTGGAAGTAAACACTGTCAATTTTTGTTTACATTATTACGTATTTTTAGGGGCAAAGTGACATGTTTGATCTAGTGGACGCAAAGCACGACTGCCTAGCATGAGGTCCTGGGTTCGATTCCCAGGTCGGGCCTTGTGTTATTGGGTTTTTCCTTCAGGATTTTCTCAGAAGCGGCCACGGAGAGGTTATTGGCCTCACCCCCTATTATATGGGACTTAAACTTAACTGCCGAAATATGGGTGTACTTATTAGGTAGGGAAACCTCTGCCTAAGTCTTCGGGGACAGTCGTCATGTTATATTACTACTGTTGTTGTTATATACGTAATTTTAAATAAATTAATATTATGGTGTTTACAGGTATACACCAACACAAAATAAACATACAAAGTCTTGATTTGAAGGCCTTGACCTTTTTAATTAATTTCGGTGCATCAAGACGTTAATAATATCCTAATATCTAATCTAGCTCTGAGATAATTAAGATTAATTCCATCAGTGGTTAGCAAATATCCCCGTAATTAATGTAATTATAATCGAATCAAACAAAAGATAATCTAAAGTAAGCCGGACTCCGGCCATCTTGTATTTGTTTAACTAATGGTTCTCGGGAAGGTAAAGGGGATGGTTTAGATGGCTCATGCTTCCTTCAGTCAGATAGCCCGGCGACCCGATATGTACCATCGCGTATGAGTAAGATGCGCCACCAACAGGTGCACCGTATAGTCGAGCATATCAGCGCCCGCTACCAGCGAGGCCTGATGACTGGTGCCCTGTTCTTCGATATTGCGAAATCATTCGACAAGGTCTGGCACAACGGGCTGATATACAAGCTGTACCAGCTCGGTGTGCCGGATCGGCCCGTGCTCATCCTACGAGACTATCTGTCGAATCGCACCTTCCAGTACCGCATCGAAGGTGCCCTTTCCGCCCAACATCCGATCCGCGCAGGAGTCCCTCAGGGCTCTGTGCTCTCCCCCCTAGCTTTCACGCTATACGCCAGCGACATGCCCCTGAGTAGAAAGGCTGAGTTAGCACTTTTTGCTGACGACACTGCCATCTACTACTCAGGTAGGAGCACAGATAACATTACCCGCGTTCTCCAAACCTCCGCAAACGCACTAGGCGCTTGGTTCCGGAGATGGAGGTCCTCTTCACCAGGCATCGCCACTCCCTCACATCCACCATCCGACCGATCTCTATGTTTGGCAAGCCTATCCCTTGGGAGAAGCGAGCCAAATACCTAGGGGTCATCCTGGACCGACGCCTCTCCTTCGGAGAGCACATAAGGGCGGCACGAGCCCGTGCCGCCTTCGCTCTCGGAAGGCTCCATTCCGTGCTAAATGCTCGCAGCAAGTTGTCACTTAGGTGCAAGTTGCGTATTTACACCGCGTGCATTCGGCCCATCATGACTGTCAAGCCCCACCTCCTCCACAGGATGCAGACCCTTCAGAACCGATTTCTCCGACGAGCCGCGGACGCCCCGTGGTTCGTTAGGAATGAATGACTCCATGTCGACCTTAAAATTCCGACTGTTAGACAGTTTATGAAACGTCTCACCAAGCGTTTCTTCGATTCGGCCGAAAGGCACCCCAACCCGCTGATCGCATCGGCCGCCCGATACGCCCCCTCCAACATAAGTAGGATTAGGAGACCCCGCCTTACCCTCCTCCAACCCGATGACCCCGTTCCTTCAAGAGAGCTGTAGGGAAACTAGTACACTTCGTAAGTACAAAAACAAATACCGACCGCGATTCTGGCCCCGCCGCCGAGGCCCACCGCGACCCCCCGTAACATCACTGACCGACCCTTGCTCGACGAGCCAGCCCGTGCCGCTGAGCATGTAACGTTAAATTCCCCATTAAATAATCCGATCCAGCCAAACTCTAGTTGCCCTCCCTTCAATGACGCACTAAGCCTAGGCCCTAACCCCGCAGGGGGTGCCCTTAGTGTCTGTTCATTTAATGTGTAATATCCTTAGTTTGTAAGCCCTGGCTGGGGGCCGTAAAGTAATTTTCGGCCACCACAGGATAGTCCGGTTAAGCAGCTTCAACCTCAGTAGAGTTGTTGCGCTGCGAGTAGCCATACCTAAAAAAAAAAAAAAAAAAAGTAAGATGCGCCGAACACGGCATACCTGAAAAATCACGTTTTATGGTACAGGACTCAATGTAACGCACTCAAAACATTGTGCTGGAGGATGAATTGAATAGTACGGGGGTCGTGGAGGTGTTTACAATAAAAATATTACGTTAAAACATGGATTTATAAAAAAACTTGTGAAAAAGTTGGAACTTTGACCCCCAATATCTCCGTAACTAGAAGGTTCCCAGGTATGGTCTAGAACAAAAAAGTGATCGCAATGATGGGGAAAACAAGTACCTTTCGGCTTCGTTAAGGGTCTTGTTACACACTTTATGCCGCACGCAAAATACGCGCTTAGACGTGGAGTTGCGGACACCAGCCCGCTATACAATACACACTTTATGTTCAGTCGTTGATTATTATTATAGTTGGAAGACGATTGAACATTGGACTGCCTCGTTGGTCTAGTGGTCGCAAGCGCGACTGCTAAGCGTGAGGTCCTGGGTTCAATTCCCAAGTCGGGCTAAGTGTTATTGGGTTTTTCCATCAGATTGTGATTTGTGCCCGATTAATGGCAATAGGCTCGCCCCCTATTACATGGGACTTAAACATAACTGGCAAAATGTGGGTGTACTATTAGGTACACCTCTGCCTTACCCTTCGGGGTGACAGGCGTGATGTTATGTTTGAAGACGTGGTGAGTTTTGATTCCGACAGTATTTTCTAGCTGCAACTGGTTTTGTGAGTCACGTGTGTTTGATTGGGTCACGTCATTGCATTGAAACTCGTTTTGTTTTTTATTTCAGCACAAAAAACTGTTTATATCAGATATTTCAATGGATTACATCATGTGAATAAAGGCTTTAGGTTAAACGTTTTGATTTAAGTTCTTGATTATAATATACAGGTTATGCTTTCGTGCATAAATCATTACTGGATTGAAAAAGTTGATAAAATTATTGGTTAGCTTTTGGAGATTACTTATCATAAACACTAGACTAGTATCTAATATTTGAATTCGAGCAGCAGGTGCTGTATCTTAACACATTTTTTCACAGACAGACAACCACTTTTCAACCTTATAACTCAGGGAATAAGTGTGAAAAGTGATCGACCGTGAGTGAACGCGATAGTACGTACGTAGGTATTTAGGGGATTATCGTATTCTCTGCATCATATAAACACTACTTCTACTAGGAAAAAGTTTGGAAAACACTCATAAATATCACCAATTTCATTTAAACTTACTTTCGATAGACATGACAATGACAATGTGAGCAAACTCGACTTGCAAGAGCCAACTAGCTGCTGTCGGTACAAGTGTTACGCTCCAAACTTATCATTTATTAAATGTCATTTTGCTATAAAGCGTTAATTTTTTTTCTATGATATTTCTTCTGATAGAGATATCAGAAGAAATATGATCTCTATGATATCTTAATATAAATCTCTTTGTTTACCGCGAAACCGAAACGATATTACTCTAAACCACGTTCGATCACAAAAAGACATAACCAACTGATCTATGACTGTTTTACCATTGTGCTGTCACTTTTACGAACAATAGACACACTTTTCCCGCATCCAAGTGTACTCTACCATGAAACAAGCCAGTCGAGTACAATTGACGAGTGCGTCTAAAACGAGGCACGTGGCTTAGACCAACTTTCACATAATTGTTCTTCTATAACGAAGTTAAGGGCAGAAACAATAGTCTTATATGAGTTACTTTCGCGAATCTTTTTACTAATAATTATTTTAATTATCTAACATAAGAGTTAGTTATAGTTGTTTTCTCGCATTAGCGGAACTATAGAAAGACAGAGGGAAGATAGCAATAAATAATATTAGCGGCAGTGCTAACTACTTATCGAAGATTTCCGCAAAGTTAGGTCACTATGAAGTTCTTTCAATTCTTTAGCTACAGTTAGGTACAAATATTTACTGACTGGATAAAAGCATCGAGAGTATTTTATTTTTTAAAAAGCCTAGCTATTTCCCAAATATGTTGAAGTCGACTTCGTATTTAACCAGATGCAGCTGAATGCCAGTATTATCATGGAGTAATTACCTATGTCAGTGTGACCTCCTTAGCTGTCAGAGTCCTTCTTTATTTTAAAAAACAGAGTTCCTGTAATCTCAAATACAGCTTTTTAGAATAGCTAATGGTCCTTAAATTAAAAATAATAACAAATAGATAAAATGGAGTCGTTACCACAAGCAATTTAACCATACTGACTTATATTCTCATCAAGTACTCTAAACCGGGGCCATTAAAATACCATTGTAATTAAATAAAAAACATTGCAATTACTTACGTTCATCCCTCTAATCCATTGTACGAGCGAATCCTGGGGATGTTTAATGCATTGGCTGAGGGACGACACCCAGGATTATGGGGCTCTGAGGGGGTCCAACAGACATGCCAATTTAAATGTTATTATGATAATGAGTATTACGAGTACATTAATGGTTTTGATAATTAGGCACATGTATACTGATTTGCCAAGCGGACCAAAATAATAACTAAGTGGTGCCCTAGGGGCGACAAAAAAATAAAGGGAAACAGTGTAAACGTTGGGAAGACGACTGCAGACAAAAAATGGCGGGCCCCTAAGTGGACCCGAATAGCTAGGGATTTGAACTGCATGGAAGTTCTTGGAGGAGCCATTTGTCGAGATGCAAGCTGCTACAGAAAATTAAACCGATTACCAATCTACATCTACACTAGTATTATAAAGAGGAAAGATTTGTATTTTTGTGTGTATGTTTGTAATGAATAAAATCAAAAACTACTGCGCCGATTTCAAAAATTCGTTCACCATTAGAAAGCTACATTCACCCAGGGTGATAGTCCATAGTCCATAGGTTATAAAAAATATTTTAAAAAATCTTATGTCCACCCGTGCGAAGCCGGGACGGGCCGCTAGTATACTATAAAGACCGGAATTAGGTGTAATAAGTATTAATGTAAATAGTGATTAGTATAACATGTAAGAATAACGGTAATAAAGGCTTATTTTATTTTTATTAATACTGATTTGAATAGACGAGTTTTTCATGCAGTAAACCGTAACTGAGATTCCATTTTAAACCAAACTTATGCATTAGATGATTTTTCAACACACAATCCTCCATGATAATCGACGAACTATGAAGAGTCCATTCTAGTTCGATTTTCCGGTTCGCTGTTTACACTTAGAACCACTATCTTACTTAAGAACATCAAAATCAGTATTGCCATTGGAAGATAAACGTCGGAAGTTTTTATATACAGAGTGTAACAGAACCCTTCACGAAGCCGTCAACCAAGCATTATGTGCATCAAACTAAGTAACTTTACGCAAAAATTATTGCTGGGAAACAACTTTTTTTTGGGAAGAAAAATCACGTTTTACGGTAGGACTCGATGTAATGCACTCCCAACATTGTGCTGATGGATGGATTGAATAGTATGGTTTTCGTGGAGGGAATCGGATGAAGGGAAATCGCGAAAAATCTTACATTAAAAACATGTATTTAAAAAAAAAAAACTTGTGAAAAGGTTGGATCTTTGATCCCCAATATCTCCGTAACTAGAATATTCCCAGGTATGGTCTGGAACAAAATAATGATCATAATGACCAAGAGAACAAGTGCCTTTCGGCTCCGTTAAGGGTCTTGTTACACCCTTTATTCAAACCGGTTGATAAAAACCAAACTATCCAAAGTTGTCACAGACCTAAACTGCAAAAAACGTCGAAATTTTTCCACCAATGAAAATTCAACTTCAAAGCTAGATTGATCAGTTTATCCAATTTCCGTGTCGCAAACAAAAGATCGACTATTACAGTTATTGCTACTGAAAAACAGACAAGGTTGAACAAATTACGCGGTTACAGAATGTGGTTGTTTCGCAAAATTATTGCGGAGAAGTTACTATTGATGTTGGGTATTGACTCCAGTGGGAGCTACAGGCATTTTCATGCGTAAGCCTTTACTTTTATGAGAACCTGAACTGATTACAGGAAAAATAATAAAGGTGAAATATTATACCTTTTTTATTTTAATAGCTGTATGGAATACATGATCGAATTTTTTGTGTAAAAAAATTATATAACTTTGGAATTTATTTTCAATCATGCACTTATTCATTTTCCGGAAATTGTAGGCCCGAGGGCAGCCATTTTATTGTCATGGGTGAACAGTCGCTATTATAGTTTTGGTTCAGAGAGTAAAGAAGGTTCCAGTCAATCTTATGTCTAATAAGAATCAGTACTATCTTGAACGTTTGTTTGATGAAGTCTTCTCTCCGTCTCCTGTATCTTCAGAGTTGTACTTGAAATGATTGAATTGTCAAATTCAATCATTTCAAGACCAATTTTTAGCTGATGACATTTCACATAAAGAATAATTGCCCTGTTAATATAAGAATGCTACTTACCACCTCATTTTAATGGCTAGAATTCTTCTCAAGATTTTTGATTGTCCAGGTTCTGCCACAGCATTTTCTGAAGAAACTGGTTCAATTAGCACATGTAGCAGTGGTGTATAGGTACATAATTGCTAAACACAAGTGGAGCAGTTGCGACAACTAAGTCGTATGTTCATGTACAGTAACTGTTGAGCCACACGCGAGCACTGTCCTGGCGTGTTAGGAACCAGCGTAGAAATGTTGAAAAGAACGGAGTGTTGATGTAATGAGTGAAGGTCAAAAGGCTAGGGGGTTTGTCTCTCCTCCTCCATCTGAAATCCATCCAAGAGTTGTCTTGAAAAGATCACTCATAAGATAAGACCAACTATTGTCTCAACCTGTGTAGAATGTCTACTTTGTTTTGATACTTAGTGTAGGTTATCTACCTATCCACTGACTTGATCCATTTTTCTTATACATTATGGTTAGCAGGTAAGAAGACAACGTTCTTTAAAAAAAACTGAGTAAAGGGTTAGAAAGACTAATCATAAGTTTTGGTTTTAATCATTTCCTCTTAACGCTTCAGAGACCTTACCATTCTGCGACATCTTCAAAGTTCCCCAGATCGATTTTAATAAAGTTTGGCTAGGCGATCCCTCCACAAGTTAAACAATCCCTTCAATGTCAAAACCTGTATAAAGACAAACGAATCCTTTGATTCTGGAGAATCAAACTTTATATGCGGGATCAGTATTTAGTTTGTTAATTTATAAAATGGAATCAGATAGAAGCAATATTCTCCACTCTCGTTACAAAAAGAGATAATTACCTGCCATTTTTTAAATACAAAATCCCTTTCCAATTACGTCAAGATCAGTTTCGTACTTACTGTGCCCAGAGTGTATGTACCACTACACATTTCACGCCTGGTGGCAAGCGATTATGGTATCGTCGGATCAAAAAGAACTTTCCCATTGATTGTTTTAAACTCTGTTTTCAATGGCAATTATTTATCTTGAGGTAAAAATGAGTGCAAATGAATTCGATACTGATTGACAATAATACAATGTTAAACCTAGACTATTCTTCATTTTATAATAAAATAACTCTATCCCCGAGATTTCCGCAATCCGACAAGTACAAACTACCCTCCATTTCTTCCCTAGCTAGCCCATTAATACGGAGTACATTATAAGAATATTGCGTATTAAATGCAACGGTATTATTCAGAATGGCGGCCGTGCACCACAGCGGATGTTTTTCATTTTGTTTTTTATTGTTAACGCAGAGCGAACCTAGTAATACCTCGGGTGTGGTGCAAGTTAGGAGCGATTTGTGTTGTGAAATTACGAATATTTTGATATGAATCGGTCCTAAGAGTCGTTATGTCAAGATATTTTAAAGAAGCGTAGGTAAACGGTCTACTAAATAGTCAGTCAATCTAATAATTTAATTAAAGTGTATCTGTGCCGATCAAACTGGAAGGGTTGTTGCTTTTTTTTCATTTCAGTTTGTCTAGCTGTATTATCTATTCTAGCTGCTAATAGCAGATTGTATAACATAACGTTAAAATTGTCATTAAATTCCAAGCAAATTCATGAAACATTCAAAATGAACATGCAAATACTTACAGACAACATTTTCGCAAACCTATAATCACGTTGAATCACGTTACCACAATAATTCACAATTTCTCTGACAGCAAATAAGCTTATCATAACAACTACTGTCACAACTTGGACCATACGTCAAAGATGCAAAAAAAAACGTATTCATTTTAATTTGTCCTCAGGAGGATTTGTGTCTGAGGCTTCACGACTTGATTTACGACTAGTTCTAGACAGTAAGACATGTCTAGGCCTAGATTTATTTGTAGGCGTTTATGAAAGGGGGACTACGGACTGTTTGTGGAATAACGAAGCCGACCCGAAGGAATTACTTTAAATATTAAGATTTAATTCGGTCAGCAAACTCCGTTAGCATTGCTAAATAATTTTCAAGCCGGCTCGATACAATTTGTGTTATATGTACCAAATAAGCCAACGAGCCGAAAGTGTAAGAACTGAAGGTACGAGAGCAGCATTTGACGAAAGTGGGATAGAACAGCTAAACAAAAAGTGCGAGAAAGACACGTGCATGAAGGATACCGTACCATCCTAATAGGAGAGCCCCGTTTAATTTTAAATTATTTTTTATTATTTGTTGTCATAGCGGCAACAGATACACCGTCACCTCCTTTTCTCCCAAAGGTTCATTGGAAAACCAGCGTCAGACAGCCTCACCTGTCTGGCATGAATGCTGAAATGGACCTTTTTGGCGCAGCCGTGTGGCACACAGCACACAAGTACAATGTATTTTCTCTTTGCTTTGTTTTTTCTTAGTTTTTAATTTGTTGTATTTTTTTTATTTTGTATCTTTTTTGTATTATGTGTGCTTATGGAACTGTCGTCAAATAAACTTTATTCTTTCTTTATTTCTTTTTAAATACACATTCTGTGAAAATTTTCACTGTTTACCTTTTACGGATCATGAGATACAGCCCGCTTATAGACAGACGGACGGACGGACAGCGGAGACTTTGGAATAGGGTCCCGTTGGTTACCCTTCGAATACCGAACCCTAAACAGTAAGATGTCGTCGGGTGTGCCGACACCGACATGTGTGTAGGACGCCTTATGAAGTCGTCTTCCATTGTAGGGCCCGGATATTTAGGATAATGTTATATATCCTTGTAATAAAGTGGGATTGGGGAAAGGCGTGTATGAACTGTTTATCGCAGTAGTAACATTTTCGTCTCTTTGATTTAAATTATAGAGATTTGCGTTGAGGCAACGAGACGTACTATGAACAATAACATGAATGTAAAGAGAATTGTAATTTTAAAAATAAAGCAACGGTATCAATACAGAGCTTTTCTTAACTAGAATCCAGTGACAATGCTTACCTACGCGCTACCTTTTGGCATTAAAAAAGCTGAAAGCAAATTTACTTTTAAAAGAAAACTTCGTAACCAAGATTTAAGTTAGAATAAATAACTATCAATTAGAAGTCGAGTCACGGTAATTATTATTAGGCTTTTTCGTTTTTATTTTGGTATTTGTTAAAATATTTATTAGTTTATTTTATTTGTTTAAGTGTATTAGTATCAATATCAGTATCTAGAGCAAGAAGACATTTTTTTAGATATTTATTTTGTACCCTACGACTATGAGGTTGACTGGTAGAGAATGCTTTATGGCATTAAGTCCGCCTATGTACCACTATTAAACATGAAGTTTAAATAAATGCTTAACGATACTTTGACATTGAAATAGAAGTCATAGAAATAAATGTTTTTATTTTTATAAACCCTCCCCATAATTATCTGATCCTCCTTTTTATCACATGATAAAGGTCAATCAAAAATTCCTTAAATATTTAAGACATTTAATAAATCCTCAATGGTCCACCTACCCTCGTCCTACAACAAAATCGCCCGACTACCCTCAATCGATCATTTTGCAAATTTATGCGCGATACTTACAAAGGCCTGGCCTACAAGATAAGGCCATACGATCATCACGCCATCAGGAAAACGGCCTGAAATTGAGGCCTTTAGGCAGTTTAGTGGCCTGTAATGAAGTGTCGGGCCATATGATGTTAGGAGTGACGAATATTGGTGATAGAAGCAGTTTTAGGGGCAACGCAGATGACAGGCTTTTTGTGTGTCTGCGACAAATCTGCGACAGACGAAAATCTGCGACAATTTGCGTGATTGATTTGTCTGACTACTTTTTTGTCCACTATTATGAGGCAGAACAGTAGGTAAATAATAAAGTAACAAAACCCGCGTTCACCTTTACCTAGAAGTTGTGAATCTTTTTGTTTTGTGTTGATTTTTTCAACAAGACTTGTACAAAAACTGGTCGTGTTTAAAATATGTTGACGTTGTTTCAGAAATAAATTATGAGCACTAGAACAACTCTTCAAGTTCATATAATCCCAAAGAGTGACTTTTTCATGAAATAGCTATTGAATGAACTTGGACAGCTGTATTGATGATTTGAATGATTATAATTCTGTAACTCCATACGTGTTACTGGCGCGATTCATATTTTCATCAACATACAATCTGACACTGACCTGCAAATTGCAATAAACTTGAGAAAATTTAAATTGCGCGAGCTACCCTTGCGCTTCCACCTTAAACGCGGCTTCTGGTTCTCTCTGTACTCTGAGGTATAAACGCGGGGTAAAAATGCAGATCTCACAAACTTCTTGCGTCTCAGTCTCGATTGCACATAAACGTCTGACGTCTGCGAGGGCCCTTAGGGTTTTAAGGAGTCGTTAAAATGCTGTATCTATATAGTTTCCCTTGATAGGGTTGGCTGTAAGGAGTATAGTGGGGCTGCTTGTAACATGGCGTGACGATAGGTACTTATTTTGATGAAGGGTCGAATTATTCTTAATGATTATTAAGTTAAGATTTGTATTACAATCTTGTAAAACTAGGGCATTATGGAATAGAATAGAATATTGTTTATACACCATACGAATTACTTTTATAAAAGAAAACATTGCACATACAGTGACACAATGGGCGCTCTTATCGCCAAGAGCGATCTTTTCAAGGCCATCTTAGGATGGATTACAGGAAGAGGAAGAGAAAGTACTGGAGGCTAACTTAGATATTTACAGCCTGTCAGGCATTCACGCGTAAATTGATTAAGCAAACAATAGAGTTGTTAATTCTCGGAAATTGATAGTTTACCAAATGAACTATCACATAATATTTCAAACAAGCCTCTTCCCGCGGCTTCGCTCGCTTAATTTTTGAATGTGACAATCAATTCAGGTGATGATTCGAAAGGCACGTGGCGCCATCTATTATTAACGTTATTGTTGTTTTCCTCGGGAACGGTTCGTTTTATAGGAATGAGAGGTGCTCTGTGTCCGACTCTGTATACCTGACAACGTATGTAATTTCAGGAAGATTGGTTCAGTGGTTTAGGCGTGAAAAGGTAATAAACAAAGTTACTTTCGCATTTATAATATTAGTTAGGATTGTCTGCATATTCGAATCACAAATGTCGTTCTTTGGCATCATTATCAGCCTGGCCTTTTCCCAACTCTGTTGAACTCGCTTTCCAGCCTATCTGGATCCAGCTGAATACCAGTACTTTACATGGAGCAACTGCCAACCTGACCTCCACAACCTGCTGTAATCCACTAACTGTACTGGGTAATACAATACCCCTTAATAAGACCGCGTAAACACATAATCACCCATATTGAACGGGAAGTCCTTATCACCAAATGATAGACTAACATTAAAACCTATGTGATCTATACAACATCAATCCTACGTGCGTAGAGTCACGTCTCGACCGTTATGCATTGTCTCTGTATCCGACAAAGAACGATTAAATTTAATATGAGTACGTTATCGTTACAGACCTTTGTCTTATTGGGGTATTAAGATAGGTTATTATAGGTACCTTTAGCACTTGTGCAGTTCCTTAAAAGGTATTGTTTTGAGGGGCGTAATAGTCTAATTCATGGTGTCGAAAATGCTAGTTGAGCATTTTTTTCTACAATGTATTGACTTCCAAGGAAAAGTATGCGCTTCTGGAATCATCGACTACCTTGGAAAATCAGATCTTCGATCTGGATTGAGTCTTTGCTCTGTAGGGGGTTTTTCTATTATTTTATAGTGTGATGGTCTTTCTAATTCGGTTACACGTAGGTGACGGAAAGGCCATACGTTTTCTGGTTAACTGGACCAACATTGGTTATAAAAACATTTGCTACCTTCATGGACAGTTTACATGGCACCATAATGTAGTTATGAATAAGATACATCTCTGCCCACCTCTTCGGGAAAATACTGCAGAGTAGTTACAATGTTGTGTTCCTAACTAATATAATTTGAATGAAAAACGCAAATTATGATTATGGAAGTACGACACGGATGTGAATTTCAATGATTCAATTCGTTCTCAACATTTTTCAGTGATCAAAAATTTCAAAGTCAAACACAAAGTCTAAAGCTACACAAATGGCTTATAACCTCCAAGATTTACCATAAATAAGACGCCGGCGCACAAGGGACTCAATGATCACAGTTAAAAGTAACAGTGGCGCCCCCTACCACAGTTAAATGTAACAGTGTCGCCCCCTACCACACTTAATCGTATTATCCTGCAGTGTTAAGGACATTACAAGAAAATACGTTTTAATACCGAATTCGCATATATTTAACCTGTCACGGCTTTAATGTGGGGTTAGGTTAGGGTGGCAAGCGGAGGCGGGCGAGAAAGTTATTGTTATTAATTATTTTCTGTTCTAAAATATTTTACAGAATATTAGTAAAAGAAACAGGAATAAATTGTCTTTATTGTTTAATCTTTAAATATACAACGTCCTATTTTTGTAATATAGATTATCTAAGAGACTAACATCCCGGCCATTTTAAAGTGCTTTCATTAAAGTTTTCGCAGGTAGTAAGGACTCTGCAGACTAAGCAGTACGGTTGCAGGTTTCGATCAAAACAACACTTTTCGTATTGCTTTACAGCTTGGCACACAAATTGACGACATGGTTGGCGCAGTGGATTGACTGCTGCGTTGCGTGTCGCGGGCTGGATCCCCGCACGAACAAATATTTGTATGGCCTACAGATTGTTGTTCCGGGTCTGGCTGTTTGTGTATGTGAGTTTAAATGTTTATAAACGCACCCACGATACAGGAGAAATTCCTAGAGTGGGGCAAAGGGTTTAAAAAAAAAATTACCTAACCTAAGCAGCAAGAAATGACAGTATCAATATGCCATAGCAATCTCTGAAAGCTCTTAAACGTAATGTTTGACTTTGGCTAAGCTGTACAGTATGACCACTTTAAGTAACGCAGCGCTGCTTGTTAAGAAAATATGCATCAATATGTCAAACTTAGTACATTTATTTTAGTTCCGTGTTTTCCCGCCTGCATAGATAAGTTGGTTGAAGTATAGAAGCGAGCTTTAACTTAACACCGTCGTTTTTATCATCTTATTGGCTAGATTTAAACGTTGCCTACCAATAATTCGCTCTTTCTCTCTACGATCACAACCTTGCTCTCTCGCGCGGGTTGAGACGCGTATTATCAAACCGTCACGGCTAAGCTCTTAAGTGCGTGGCCGTCACTTAATACGCAGCGTTTACACGCACTCGGGTTACGTACTCAAGATATACGGCGCACTTAAGTGCTTTATGTTCGTAGTTTTGCCTGGAGGAAGAATCAAATGAAGTGTCTAGATCTTTAGGTTTCGTTTTCATTTGTGAATTAACTAAGAGAATGTTTATATGCCCTGCTGTTCGTACTTCATAGGAGCTGCTGGACGCTACTGAAAGTGCCAAACTCACGCCAAATTTTGGGCTGCCTCAATTTTTATTTAGACTGTCTTCGATACGCTAAGATGAGAATGTTTATAAATTAACTAGCTGTTCTCACTGGAGCTACTCTTACGTGTTTAAGATAGGATTGCACTAACGGACAGACCGAAAAACCGCGGTGTGAATGACTACAAACTCTCGAAACACGATGAATTTTATTTATGGTATCTCAAATGTTTTTATAAATTAAGCACTTATTCAGAAGTTTCTGTAACTTTAGACTTAGCGATCAAAGCTTATATTTTTTCCAGAAAAAAATATCCTAACAAACTACCAACATGTACAGATCAAAACACTTATCCAGATTAAAAAAATTAAGCATATTAAAATGAATATCAAAAGGGCGCTTTCTGCCCACATTCTTAACTTTTGACCCTACATCTTTGAACTTTATGTATTCAAAATAATAAAATTATTATGATAACCCAAATAATCACGTTTATGGATTGAATTCCGAGAATGAAATCCGCCGTCGGCTTGGGTTCTTAGAAGAAAATCTCTAAAGCTATTGCGTAACACACTTGTTTTCATAATTGCGTTCCTTTTGACATTTAACCCCTTTGTATAAAAACGTTGCTTCAAGTTTGGAGACATTTACACCCGTATCTATAAACAAGTCAAAGTAATTACTTGAGTAAAGTTAATAATAATAACTTAATACTGTTTTAAACTTTCACGGTTTACACACAGTAAGTAGTAGCAGTATAGTAGTGTGTAGTAGTGTAGCAGTGTGTAGTGACAGTTTATGAATAACTTAATAGTTTAGCCATTGCCTGAAGTTAGAAATGTCAAAAGTTAGAATTCTTAACTTTGCTTTCTCTGGCGGTTCTTACTTCGTGCAAATTCTTGTCTATTTCAAATGGTTACAATAAGTTATTACTTAAACTCAAGTAATACTATAACTTGACTACAGATACCGGGGTCAAACATCAGAATACTACACTGTCGTTCGAAAGATGTTTTGAGCAAATGCGCAAGCCAAAGATTTTAATAATTAAATCTGTCCTCACCGTACTTCAGTCGTGCTAAAAAGAATTTACGCTGAGAAAAGTGAGCTCACACATCGCGCATGGAAAGACTATATGATTTTTAGTATGAGTGAGCGAGACAATAAATACTATTGTAATATAAACGAAGTTGATTTTTATTTGACGCGACGAATCCAACGATTTGAGTTTTTGGAGCAATCGATTTTATTGTACTAAGTATCTGAATGAAAGCGATTGTCATGTCTTATGCAATTTTTGTGCCGACCAACTGATTTCACAATTGTTAGCGAAATTTAATTCAAGCTAGGTGAAAAACCTCCATGGAAATCCCCAATAAATTGCCTTCCTCATGTAAGGGGTTTCTTATCACCCACATCGATGTTAGAGACAGATTACGAAGGAGACGGATAGACATATCATTGTGGAATGTCTTGTCTCCCCATCCTGGGGCTAATGACGCCATGATGCGTCACAAATGGGGCCTGGAGTGAACGGTCCCCATGTTAGAGGGAGAGTTACGACAGGGGTGACAGGGATATCGGAAATCAGGGAACTGAGTGATGCGTGGCTGTGTGTTAAGGCATTTGATGGCTTTCTAAGCGTTTCATGCTTCTAAAATAATTTTCAGCAGAATTGTCATTAGGTTTTCGAAAGCTTATGTCAATCCTATAATACTACTGTTATAATTGCAAAATGTTGTGAGGGTAGATCGATAGAAGAATGTTTGGTACTCGTTCACGATAAAGCTTCTGAACAGATTTGGTGAAATTTGGCACACTGGTAGTTTATAACCTGGATTAACACAGGATAATTTTACCTCGGTAATAGGATCCGTAGGACACTTACTGAAATCTACACGGGCAAAGCCGCGAGAATAAGCTTGTCTAATATATTTTTTACTTCTCCCTCGTCGTTATCGTTGATATAATCTCACTTTTTCTTATCTATTAAGGTTATCGCAAATTGTACAAATAGTATTTGACAAATCTTAAAAACCGTGCGAAGCAGGATTGGGAGTCTCTAGTCCTAACTAATATTGTAGATTTGAAAGTGATTTTGTTTGTTTATTTGTCACGCCTTCATACCTAAACGACTGAAAGGATAATATTTTAACGTACCATTAGATCGCGACTTGGGGTAGGACGTCCCCGTAGAATTGTTAACGACCTTCACTTAGGCTAAGTCGTGGGCTAAATGCAAGTCTATCATACATTATTAAGTCACCATTCTCTCGCCTTTGTCCCAATTCATTTGGGGTCGGCGCAGCATGTTTTCTTCCATACTTCTCTATTTTTTACTCATCTTCTCATCAAACACCTCTTTTCGTGGCATATCATCCTTCACACAGATCCATCGTTTGTTTGATCTTCCTCTAATCTTATACCCAGACACAGTCATACTCAAAACTTTCCCACGACATTTTCTAATTACGTAACTTGGCAAATAATCCTCTTAGTATCAAACACATGCTCGCAGTGCCATATGTCGTACATATTGAAATACAAGTTATTGTAAAATGCAAATCTATCCGAAGCGTCGCTGTTATTAGTCGCGCGCGTCGAATCAAATTGTATCTGACACTAAATGCCTATATAACTATAGTGTTTGAATATAGAGGATTCGAACGCTCTGGTTCTGTAGGGTGAGTATAGTTCAAGTAGTTCCTGTGATGTTTTGCGATTTCTCTTAGTAGCCAATTATTCTTTATACACAATCTAAATGGAAGCCGAAACGAGCACGAAGCCGTAAACCAAGCATTCTGTACATCAAATTCAGTAAGTAACCCTACACAAAAAAACCTGGGAAACCACATTTTTTGGGGTGAAATATCACGTTTTACGGTAAAACTTAATGTCTTAACGTAACGCACTCAAAACATGGTAGTGATGAATGCATTAAATAGTACAGGAGCCATAGTAGTATTCAAGATAAAGTTGAAACCTTAAATTTTTTTTTTTTTTTATTAAATTTGTGAAAAAGTTGGAACTTTGACCCCCAATATCTCCGTAACTAGAAGATTCACAGGTATGGTCCAGAACAACAAAATAAATGCAATGACGGGGAGAACAAGTGCGGCTTCTTTAAGGTTCTTTTTACATCCTATAAGAGTAAAGGCCGAAACACACCGGATGCGTACACGTAGACGTGCACGTGCACGTGCACGTACCATGACGTTGTAATATATGGAACTTTATAGAGACATGGCACACCGCTTGCGTGACGTACACGTGCGCCTAGACTACATGCGTAACGCTACGCATTGCAGCTGCCATGTGTCAAACTTGCTGCGTACCTACGCAGAGCGGAACAGCAACGTCACATTGATGCGTGCAGTAATGACGTTGTAGTCAATGGCATTCCGTATTGGACGTCACACCGATCAAGTTTGAACACGCACGTATCTTTGCTGCGCGTGACTACGCGCGTGACTTACGCATTCAGTTGTATTTGTTTTCAAGTTTTACCGATAGTAAGTGATGTTTTGTTTCGGTTTTAATGATGAATAATGAAATTAAAGAAAAACTAATTGTTTGTACAACACAAAAAACAAAGAGTCAAAAATATGTCATATAAAACTTGAACCCATTGTTTTTTGGCACACCCAGGAATATTCTGTCACAATAACAGTAATATTGCTTCTTCTTCATCAGATGAACTACTTGGTCCATTTACCCAATCTTCTTCAGACATCGTGCACAAGAATTGCTGGGTACGCAAAGGACCGGTGCGATGCGTGCGTACCACATATGCGTAAGCGTAAGCGTACGCATATGCGTAACCCGGCCTGTCAGGGGTTCACGCGCGTCACCACGCGCGTTTACACGTGTACGTCACGCCACGCATCTGGTCTGACCAGGCCTTAAATGTTTTGATCGACGTTGCTCACACGTTGTGTAATTCGGATGATTTGTAATACACACTCGTCACTCTTGTATTTCTCATCATATTCATTTCAGCCTGTCCAATTGCAAAACCTCTGCTCAGTACCTCCTAAAGGTATGTTTTCATTTCTACCATTCTCGTTTTTTTTGTGTGTTCTTCGTGGAGGTATTTTTTGCTTTACGTGCGTTCGGTGTACCTGGTTTCTTGGGATCTATGGACACCAATCGGTCAAAACTGTACGTACTACATCCGCCATTTACACTGTTAAGTAATTTAATAGTCGACCAGTAAGTAACGTATCTTATTTATGTTTGATTATGTTCAGTCCGTTAGTTTGGTAGTCGCAAGCATAACTGCTGACCATGAGGTCCTGGGTTCGATTCCCAGGTACAACAAGTGATACTGGGTTTTCCATCAAGAATTTCTCAGTAGCAGCCACGGAGTCTTCATTTGTGCCCGGTTGATGGCAATAGACTCGTCCCCTATTATATGGGACTTTAACATAACTGGCGAAATGTGGGTGTACTGTGACCTAACCCTTCGATTATTACAGGCATGTTCCTATGTTATGTATGTTAAGAACTTTAGAACATAAAGCAAAACCGACCTGAGTCGATGACAAGAAAACAACTAGCAAAGCAACTAGCTAAGCAAAAACACTTTAGACGATATTCCGCTTCTCTTCCACCTTCCTCAGTAGAGATAAAACAATTTGCCTAGGTTCGCATTGGGGGAGCTCATTTGGGGTAGACAAATAGTTGGGTTCCGTACAATTTATTCCGGCGCTTTTCACTGAGAATTTCCTTTGTAATAGGTGTGTAAGTATTTTTTTATAGGACGGTTTTTTGTTTCAGTGTTCTTTCTATTTTATGAAAGGTAAAATTGTGTGAAATAGTATGTATAGTGTAAAGGTATAACCTAATTCTTTGTTAAGCACGCCATTGTACATCTATATCAATATTATATAGAGGTAAAGTTTGTGAAGTTGTAGGGGGTAATCTCTGGATCTACTGAACCGATTTTGAAAATTCTTTCACTAATAGAAAGCTACATTATTCCCGAGTGCTGTAGGCTATATTTACACGTGCCCGTGGGATAATTTCCGACCAAAACGCGAGCGAAGCCCCGAGCAACAGCTAGTAAGCTATATTATTGCAATTCGGATGTATTTTTTAGTAGTGTATTTTCATTTGATTTTTAAACAAATAGATGAAAAATTACAGGATCTCTTTTTGACCTCGTACCGAAATAATTTAGTTTAATGTATTTTTCTTTTTTTTTATTGTTTTGTTCTGTGCTAGTGTAATAAATACTTTTTCTTTTTTTATTCCTCTTAGATTGAAACAAGTCTTTCCAAGCATTTTATTGTTATTGAATTTGTTTGTTTTTTATTTATTTTACCTTACGTGTGTCAAATCAAACAACCTGTATATTTATAATTATATGCAAGTTATTCACAACAAGTAAAATTGGTATAAAAATACATATAAAAAAGTAAAAAATAATTTATGATGTTTTAGTTTTTTCGACGTTTCAAAAACATTATTTTTTACCTTTTGCGTTGTTTTCTGAACCTAGATTAAGTTTCACCGTGTCCTCAATTCAATTTTACAACGTTATTTTTAGAGCTGCCTTGTTTTTCGATGGCGATAAAAGAGAGCATTTTAAAACAGGCCACGGTGTTTTTAATCCTTGTTCGAAATGGAAGCCATTTCTAACATGCTTTTATTAACTTCACATGTAACTAACTCTCTAAAAAAATCTGAGAATTAAATTTGACCCCCTTGACGGTTTGCGATTAAGCTGAAAAGTTGCATACATGTTTATTATAGACTAGCTGTTGCCCGCAGCTTCGCTCGCGTTTTTGTCCAAAATTATCCCACGGACACGTTGTAAATATAGCCTATGGCACTCGGGGATAATGTAGCTTCCTATTAGTGAAAGAATTTTCAAAATCGGTTCAGTAAATCCAGAGATTACCCCCTACATACAAACTTACAAACAAATTTTACCTCTTTATAATATTTGTAGATGACAATGCATGTTTTAACTAAGTGACGTTATTGTAAATTTATTATGGCGGACTTCCAAAGATGAGGGACAAGTTCTTTTTATGCATTCCCATGATATGGGTATCAAATGAAAGAGTTTTTGAAAAGCAAAGCAATATTTAGAAAGTAAAATACTCGTATATAATAATACAGTAAAACAGTTAGAACTACTAGTCCACTACAGCTATGCATCCGTCATGTATTTGATTTCCATGTCAGCCAAAGTGTTTTGACATCGGAAATTTCTCAACCCGGAGTCCATTGATCCAGGTACTTGGTGATACGATCCCTCTTGGTAAGACAGACTTTGGGTTCCCGACGATCTTTAACAGCCGTTAGGGTACGACTGTTGAAGATCTACAAATGACAGCCGGAACTAGTTACAGCTTGACATGGTTCCCGAGACACGGCATTTTACAATAAATAAAGGGTGTAAAAAGACCCTCAACGAAGCCGAAAGACATTTGTTATTCCAGTCATTTATATAGTTAATTAAAATAAAATATACATTTTTAATTTTAAATCTTTACAATCCATCAGGACAGTGTTTTGAATGCTTAACACTAAACTTGGTCCGCGTGATTTTTAACTCCAAAAAAAAAAGTCGTTTCCCAGCAATAATTTTTGCGGAGAGTTACTTCGTTTTATGTACAGAATGCTTATTTGACGGCTTCGTGAAGGGTCTATTTACACCTTGCTTTATCCACGAATTAAAAATCAGAAATAATACTAATAAAAATAAAACACCACACACCACCACTTTTGATACACGATCAATATCAGATTGCCAATACCGGATTCCTGCCATTCACAAACCGATGGTAATCCTACTCCTATAATGGATATTGCCATATATTGCCATATATTGCCGTATTCTCTATATACGCGATATAATTGAGAGCGACTGCCTTTGACACTTATTGATGTACGGAATATGGCATTCCTCGGTTCAGTGTCAGGTTTAGGTACTGTTTTAATGGATGAAGAGGATCTGATTACGTATCGTAATATCACGTGTGGGTTTCCCGATGGATTAGGTAGAGGTGGAGCTACTTATACTATACTCACATTTCGCCAGTTGAGTCTAAGAATGATTCCCGCATAGTCGATTTCTGCTATGTCGATGTACCATTCTTTCTTTTACGTGTGGTTAGTGCTTAGCCTGGTGTCAGAGTTCTATGTTAAGAGTTTGGTTTCCGCACTTAGTCCCTAAAGTGGACCATTGTACTTGGCTGTCAGAGTTTTCATGCCTAGAAATATCTCTCACACAAGCTGTTATAGTTTCCTCACAATGTTTTCCTTCACCGAAGCAAGTGATAATTATACAATACGCAAATGAATCCAAAAAATCAGAGGTGCGTGTCTTGGGTTCGAACTTGAGACCTATGACTTGGCAGTCCGACAATCACACCACTAGGCTTTGACTGCTATCACCATGCTATTTACCACTAACCGAACACAAATCCAGACTCCTGGCTGATAGTGGGAAATCCTAATAACACTTTCCCCGATCTGAGAATCAAACCCAGGATCTCAAGTTCTATTGTACCGCTTGCCACCGCTAGACTTCTCTTCTATTCATACTAATAAGATAAGCACAATTTATCAGAAAACTTACAGCTTAAGCTTAAGCTGGGTTGCTTCCCTGACTTCATTGTGTTCACCGACGACTTTTCCTTAATTTTCATGAAGTAATTTTGTCGTAATAACTTATAATTAATTTCTGTAGAATCAAAGACTCGTTAACTTTAACCGCCATCTTTCCCTGTCTTTAAATAATCAATTATCATTTTTATTCATATTATTCTCTTCTCTCTCGTTTATTATAAATGAGAAAATTAATTATTTTATCAATCTAAACTGTCTCCTTGGTCTAGTGGTTGCAAGCGTGATTGCTGACTATGAGGACCGGGTTCGATTGGCTGGTGGGGAAGAATGTTTCTGGGTTTTTCCATTAGGAACTTTTCTGTGACAGCGACGGAGCCTGATTTTGTGCCCGGTTGATGGCAATGGTGTTGCCCCCTATCACTTAAACATAATTGGAGAAAAGTATGTGCACCTCTGTGTTACGGATGATATGGATAGAAAAGGGGTTTCTATATAAAAAAAAAATGTCGAGAGAAGTATGAAAGATTATTTTATGACAGCGGTTTCGCCCGCGTGCAGTTCGGCAATTGTCTCACGGAGTCGTAGTACCGGCATCACTCATATTCTATGTGTTAATCCAGACCGTTATAAACTCTCTGTGTGCCAAATTTCATTGAAATCCGTTCAGTAGATTTTGTGTGAAAGACTAACAAACATCCATCCCCGCATTTGAAATAGTAGTAAGAATATAGTAATTGTAAAATTGTCTCTCTTCTATTATCATGCTCTCAATGATCATTACCTAATCGCGTTCGTCCTTCGCTTGCCCCATCAACCTAGCTCTTAGATTGAACTCAACTGTCCCACAGGATGTACCCATTGCCACATACTCCTTTATGATCTTCGACAGAGTAAGAACCCCTCGACCATTGTATATAAACCCATCTCACTCCGACACCACCATTCTTCTTAAGCAAGAAAGAGGAAAAAACACGTAATGTGATCTGTTAAGAGACCTTATATTGATTTATTGTCTGAATTCGTTACTGTATCTTGTAGTGATGATATTTTTGATGATAATAGACCTTTCATTATGAGTCTATTATGTAAGGAAATTGATAGGAGTAAATCTTATTATAAGATCTGTCACTCAGAGTATTGTTGGCAAAATTAAGAATGAGGTAAAAGAAAATGGTGTGCCTCGTCAAATGATTGTGATCATAATTAAATACGATACGACACGTCATGATAATAAATTGTTACGGATTCTATTAAAAGCTTTTGGTTTCCAAGTATTAGATTATTATTATAATGGATTAAATCATGTTCCCCTCGCGAGACGTTGGCTTTTACAAAATTGCGATGTTGACGCTAGTGAAAAATATAGAGGTGTATAAATTACATAATTGGTTTTCTTTTGTTGGACTCCTTGAACTCGCGGCTGAGCACTGATGGTTGATCCAATAATGCGTTTTTATTAAGGCATCGCCTTGTGTAAGTAAAAACGAATAATAGTGTCCGTGCCTTTATTTTTAGTGACATACTGGCTTATTGCCGCGGTTTCGCCCGCGTGGCGTTCGATAACTGTCCCACGGGATCATAGTAGCGGGATAAAAAGTATCCTATTTGTTAATCCAGGTTATTAACTATGTGTGGTAAATTTCATTTTAGAGTGAAAGAGTATCAAACATCCATCCATCCATCCATGCTCACAAAACTTTCGCATTTGTAATATTAGGATATAGAGGATTGGTTAAATTTCATATATTTTATTTTTTTGTGCTTCTTTACCATTAGAAAACTAGAACCAAAACCGATAAAGTCATTCAATTCCTTGCTAAAACAGGTATATGAAAAAACAAAACTGAAAAATGTTTATTTGTCTCAAAAGCAGTTACATGGGTTATAAATGAGACATCGCCAGTAAGTAATTGAAAATACTTGTGTTGGGGATATCTCGCTCTTACCCTTAATTATTAACAACATTGAGACTATTGCACAAATGGTTACAAAAGGTGACTAAAAATTAAGTTTAGGAAAAATAAAAAATAAAAGTAAAAGTAAATGACTCATAAACGAATCAGCAGCTCTTTGGGTAGGTTTGTGTGTGAGTCTTGTTTTTAATCAGAGTCTGTATTGTTGTGTGTGTGTGTGTGTATGTGAATGTGTATATTTTATTTTAATTAAAGTGCCGATGTGTACGAGGCAATTTATAGATTATACTCGGTGAGTACTTACATTACTGATACGGAGGGAACTAAACAAGTCTAACCAAAACTTTCTCAGTTTCCTCGTATAATAAGGATGTAAGCCACTCGGTTATTACCTTTTGGCAAACGTGTGAGACCTCATGGTGGAACCTTAATATTTAATTTATATTCCCAAAATAGTATCCAGCCTGAAAAATAACATTGAACAACGATTGAACATGGAAACAAAGGGCACTGCCCAAATCGAAGAAGAAAGAAAAGAGACCTTTTTCAATTTTTAAAGAAATAAAAAGCTTTTAAATATTAATACTCATCCGTGTTTAGTATAGAATGAAACACTTTAAAAGTTTTCATTCATCCAGAATTCATAATTGGAGCAAAGGAAGTATAAAAGTCTTAATGAATTGAAATTTTTGGCTGCTGTTAAAGAGGAAAAAACACCAGAATACAAGCCTCATTCAATCCTAGTTTTTGTTTCTATTATGCAAATGAAATCAAAACATTTGGGTATAACTTTGTTGGCTTTGATTTTTCAAGTAGGGATAATATTTTCCTTTGTCGTATTCCTACTTTTTGTTTTATATTAACATTGAATTATATGTAGGGTTTTCATAAATCATTTGATTATTTTGTTAAAAGATCTACTGTATACTTGAACAACGCGACTGCGTATCAAAAGGCCTGGGTTCGGTTCCCAGGTCTCTTGTAAGCGTGTCGATGACAATTCAAATTGAGTCAGCCTAAAATTTCAGTAGCGTCCATTAGCTCAGCACAGGACAGGCAGGACACGAGACCAAGTGTCCCATTGTTTATGGGGCAGCACCACATATACACTCCTGGGCATAGACCTCTAATCTCCATCTGAACAAGTTTTCCTTGATTCGGCCAACCTGTGGCCGGAGTATATTTAAAGACTTCCAGGTCAGCCATGGCAATTCATGTCCAGGTAGATTTTCAGACTCCCAGGTTGAGCAAAGTGTTATTAGGTTTTTCCATCTGGAATTTCTCAGTAGCAGCCACGGAGTCTGGATTTATGCCCTGTTGATAGCTATAAACTCGCCCCTATTACATGGCACTTAAACCTAACTGGCGAAATGTGGGTGTGCTAATAGTACACCGTCCTCTGCCTTACCATTTGGGGATTACTGGCGTAATGTTATGTTATTTTTACCAGCCTATGTTGTCCAATGGAGGCCCTTTCCCTTTTCCAATCAACTCGATCCTGAGCAAACATAGACCAATCCTGCCTATAGTCAAGTTGATCCCGCGCTGTTCGTCTGGGTCTTTTGCTATTTAAAGGTGGGGACATAAAGATTTATGAATAGTAATGGCGATTGGCGAGTAGAGGCGCAAAATCAAGAGAAACTGGAAGGAATGGGACACATCTTTGTCCTGGAGTGGCACAGTTCAAGAATTAAAAAATGGCATCATAGACAAATCTAATGTTAGGTCACTATACTGATAGGACATTTTCAAGTACGCCGCTTCTCCTCATAAAAAACTGACTTGTACAAAACCGCCTCCAAAATAACTTCTGAATTCTAATACACATTTCCAAGGAAACTCCTCGCAATCTATTAAACTTGAACATCAATTCAGAATTAATGTTCATATTCTTGTTCCAGAATAATTGTCGTTGAGACTCAATGTCTATTAAAACGTCCCGAAATGTTTCATTGGCGAAGTTCATGGCTTATAAAACTTTCCTTTTAAGTATTTTAGAGCGAGTCTTTGAAACTTTCTCAGTAACAGAATCGACTGTCACGTTATTTTGATTTCTAAGGCTTTTTGTTCTTGTTTCAGTCTCTTCTATTGCTTTTGGAATATTTTTCATAGAAGCGACTTTGAAATTAAATGAGTTGTAGTTTTTATTACAAGTCTCTTTGTGAAGCAGAATGTCAGGAAAATTTACCACCATACCTTACAGTTACAGTTGTTAGCAAACTTGATTCAAATTACAGCTGTTCTGTACAATTTTATTAAGACTATACTTTTTATAGTTTAACTTAATTTGCCCTAATTATAATACCCATATTTTTTGACTACTTACTATTACTTATACATAAACTGACTGCTGAAACATGCATTTGTTTGTAATTATTTATTTCGATATGACCAAAGCTACTCTCTAGCTGGTCCCTTTAGTTTGGCAGCTGTCATTTTAATCAAGTTAGATTGAATGGTCTTGTGTTTTGGTTGGAAGGTTGTTAGTGGCGCTGCAATTTCAGGCACACTTCAGCTCTGTCTCTAGAACGGCAATGCTTCTTAGACGCTCTAGTGCTGCAGATGTCCGAACAGGCGGTCACTGCTGACTATAATCTGATCAGTATAATAATATTGGGTAACCTTCATGTCAACCTGCAAACTGGCCACCCATAACCCCTGGCCATAAATGTTGATGGATGGAGAGGGAGAGGAAGGCCAAGGAAACGAGGGATGGATTGTGTGAGGAATGATGAAAGAAAAAGCAGTAAATGATAGCGTGACGGTTGACACTGAAGAATGGAGGAAATAAACGTGTTGCGCCGACCGCAAGTAACATGGAAGACGATGATGTTGCGTACGTTCCTGTTTCAATATGATCATCATTATTCTAAAGACAATGGCTGCCCTTCAATCTTCCTAAATTGTCACTCCTGACATTGGTATGGCTAACTGTATAAAGGTAACAAGATTCATATCCCTTTCCTTATGGCACAGTACCTATCGGAATGCCAAACGGTGCTCGCAATATTTTATCCTAGGAAAGCCATATAGCAGGTAATAGATTTCAATTTCGTAGTGGTGTGCAATTCGTATTTATTAAATGCCATCAGGGCATTAAATCTCTGTTTTAGGTTGACGGCTATGTTCGGCGGGGGATTTCGATGGATTGAGTAAGAATAATACTCGTAAGAATAGCATTGTGGTCTGATATCCACTGACCTCACAAACACTTACTCCATATAATAAGACTTGGTCAATGTGTTTCGTACTTTAGAATTGGTTTGCTCAGTTTGTTATGATTTAATGCTGTTTCGTTTATTTTTAAACCGACTTCAAATAGGAGGAGGTTCTCTACTTTGAAAATATATTTTCGGAATTTAATTTATTTATTGAACTCACACACACTATCTTTACAGGATGACTCTAATACAATAGTGGATTGTAAACACACAAGATAAATTGAAAATCAACTTACTGCTAATACTTAAAAAAACTCAACTTAAAAATAATGTGTAGAAAGCAACACTAAACTCTATTAGAACACAATTTCTATTCTGACTACAGAATTATATGTACCTTTGTTATTATTAACAAACTAAACTTGTTTTTTTAATGATATAAAATCTTAACCTAAAATGCAAAATCAGACCTATCACAGAATATTAATATTTAAATATATCTGGCAATATTCAACAAAACTCTTCTCCTCAACTCTTCTCTTCTTCTTCTCTCTATATTTGAAATAATATATCGTAACAATAGGCTGGACAATGCAAACTATATCATAATCCACTTGCAATAATCATCTGCTTGATGTCGGGGGTCGTGGGGCATGATGTACCCCACTGAAACATGAGATCAATGTTTTTTTTTTTACCATTTCTTAACCTCTGTATAGAATCTTTAATCTTGAATAGGTTACTATCCAGGACACGTGAAGAAAATCAAGCCTCCTGCAAAAAAAAAACTAAATAATACCAACACCAGCTGCTCCAAATATTCTCCACGGTTCAGCTTCTTCTCTGAATATTCATCAACAAAATTGTCTAGTACGTTAGTCAAAGTTAGGATGCCTTTGTTGCTGTAACACCTTGTATAGCAACACGTTGCTCCACGTTACAAAGGCTCGAAAAGCAACATCCTGTGTTTATGAAAATCATAAAGTGAACAATTATGCAACAGTTTAACCTTAGCTGGTAATGTATTTGTGTTGTATTCATACAATGTTAAAGTTTTTGTTTTTCTTTGTTTACAGAACAGTACATGAGGAATATTCTAGAGGACTAATTCTTGGAGTATTATAAAAGGTTAGTTATATTATAATTAACTAGCTTATAAATACCTGCGGCTTCACTTGCGTTATCGTCGGGTAATTTTGCACTCGCGGATAATGTTACTTCCCATTAGTGATTTTTTCGAAATTGTATCAGCAGTTCCTAAGATTACACCCTACAACCGAACACTCAAATTATATACAGCGTGTAACAGAAAGGGAAACTTTCTCTATGGGACCACCATCGAAATCGTAAAAAAATAATCTGCTGTCCCATACATTTGGGTCGAGTAGGTATTGAAATTTTGTATAGGACAGCTGATTATTTTTTTACGATTTCGATGGTGGTCCCATAGAGAAAGTTGTTCAGTTTGATGGTCAGTACCACAGTATTCCATATGATTATACCCTTTCTGTTACACGCTGTATATCTTTATAATATAAGTAGAGATCTAGATGATAATTATAATTAGAATGCTCAAAAAAAAAAAAATAAAGGGCTGAAGTTTTTGATACTAGGGATATAATAATAACTAATATTTACTAGGGATTTTAAAATATATCCCAGTCGTTGTACTGGTAACCTTAAGTATTAATTGCATGTAGGATATTGGATCGCAAACTTGCATTTGTGTTCAGGTGTTCCTGGTCTAGCTGTATATTGTATTTGATACGTAAATGCATTCACAAGGTTTTTATAAAATGTTGAAGTATTTTTTATTAAGTCAGCTTCCAGTGTAATTAAATACAGCTGAATACCAAAATCATAAACATAACATCACGCCTTTAGTCCTCAAAGGGTAAGGCAGAGGTGTGTGCTGTTATGTTTTAAGTCCCATGTAATAAGGGCGAGCCTATTGCCATTAACCGATCACAAATCCGGACTCCGTAGTAGCTACTGAGAAAATTCCTGATGGAAAAACCCAATAATACTTTGTCCAACCCGGGAATCGAACCCAGGACCTCGTGCTCAGCAGTCGCGCTTGCAACCACTCGACCAAAAAGTAAACCAAAATCAGAAATCATTTATTTAAATTAAGCTGATAATAATCAGCACTATTTAAACGTCAAAATTTACAGGAGACAGTCTCTAAAAGAACCGCCCTTCGGAAATAAATTACATGGAGCGACTGTCTATCGAACTTGTAGATGTTCGTATACCAGTTACTAGGTGATACGGGTATGACTGGTTGTCACACTTGGTATGACTGGTTGTCACACTTTCGTGCTGATGACTTCAGAAACAACGGAGGAGCTCGTGGCCAAATAATAACCGCCGCTTGAGCCGATCATAAGGTTTAGCCGCGATTTCCTAGGTTGGTCCGTGGACGGGGGACCACCCAATAAATACCGAGTTTCATCCGTGCTTCGCAAAGCACCTTACGCCGCTGGTACCGGTTGCTATTTCTAGATCTCTTACAGTCGTTAAAGGTAGTCAGTAGCCCCAAAGTCTGACAACCAGTCTTACCCAGTTAGTACTGGGTAATACGATACCCCGGGGTATTGGAGGTCAGGGGGTCTAAAATGGCCGCTTTAGCAGAATCATAATAGGAAAATAATATTATTATGAAATATGTTACAATTCGTAAAATGGTCACAAAGTGACAATTCATACTGCGTCTGTGAGTTCTGTGACTATTTTAAGATTTTTAACGTAATTGATATTATGATCCTGTTATGATTCTGCCAAAGTGGCCATTTTAAGCCCCCAGATAGGCAGTCGCTCCATGTAAAATACTGGTATTCAGCTGGATCCGGTTAGACTGGCAGCCGACCCCAACACAGTTGGGTAAAGACTAGGCAGATGATTTTGAACCTTATAGATATACAAATTAATGATAAATGGCAGCCGAGACGAAAGGTTGATAAAGATTAAAACAGATCGCATTTAAAATCATGTTATTTGATTTCCCCTTTCAATTTTGGTATAGTTCTAAAGATTAATTGGTGTAGCTCGAGTAATGAAGTCTTTTAAGCGTAATATAATCTTAATTTATCGAATGGGATCATTATCTACGATTTTGTATTTCAGATGTCAATAGTCTTTTGAAATGAAGTGTGAATTGAGGACTAATTAAATATATTTTTTTTTTCATTAGAGAAGCTTTGATGCTCTAACTGTATTGCAAATCAGGTTATCAAGTGTTTTTCTTTTATAAAAAGTGTAAGGGTTGCGCCTGAGCGGGATCACACGTGGCAGCATCTATGATGGGCTCGTCAGCACGCTCTGTTTCTAACTTTAGCATTCTGGTGGCCTACCATGACGTCTTAAAGCAGGAGTACTTCTAGTGAGTAAAAGAGATGGCGCTCGACGACCTGCTATAGCTCTGTCTCTTTCCCACTCTAGAATTACTCCCGCTTTATGACGTCATAGTAACCCCCCTGAGCGATAGTAAGTGATACATAGAAGAATGGAAAAATACGATTCCATGCTGCTAGATGAGGTTCAACCTTTTACCTCAAATAAATTCCAAGTCTTTGAATAGCTCTGGTTGTATATGTTTTAATCTGATTCTCACTGATTGTTATTTAACATAAGTCTCTTTGTAATCGATACTTAAGTTGATTTATGTGGCCTTCATTCTCAAAATGCATCCCTTAATTTTTTGACAAAAAAACCACGTAGAGTTAAGAAGTGCCAGACGCGTACCTAATATTTAATTCCTGACGTTGACGTCAGTTGTCACCCACGTCAAACGTCACCGTTCGACGTTATCAAAAATTCTCATAAGCGCTCTTGATTTATGACTCCTGCCCCCTTCCCCCATAAAAGGGGTGACAAGAATAACGCCACGACCCTTTTCTAAAAATTCTTTAATGTAATTAAAAATACTCGAGTCTAGAATTTAAATTCTTTGGTGTCAGGAATTTTTTGACACGTTAAGATATTTTGGGGGCGAGATATTAAATAGAGGGGCATTTTGGGGAAGAGGGCGCGAAATAAAATCTGGTGTGACAAATGGTTGAGTTGTTGTGAGCGATGATGATTTGCGAAAAGCTCTTACCACAGACTTGTTGTGGATTTTATCAAAGTAAGCAACTTAAGATTTAGGTTACCGAATGTTTTTTTTCGTAACTTGGTCAACCTGTACTTAAAATAAAGTAATGAGGCCATTTTTAACCACTGTTTTAAAGGATCCGCATTTTGTTAATATTTTGTCGAAGTAATATGTTTTCAAGCTGCATCCGGTAAGACTGGAAGCTGGAATTCCGGAAGCAGATGATGATAGTGGTTAAGTCTTCAAGCGTTTGTGATAAAAAAATGAATAGGTAAACTTACAATAATAGGCACACAAGGCTATGTGACATCAAACAAAAAACAAAGTACCATTCTAGTTCATGAGCTTGACATTACTATTACAATTGACAAATTACTAATAAATTTAGAGATCAATCTTAATATAGTTCAATATAGTAGGATAATATTTCTTCTATGTACATTATACATATATTATATACGCCTAAGTGTCCTATTGTTGTCGTTGTATACATGTAGTATCTTACTTTTAGTCTCCTTTTTAGCATTATTTTAGTTCTATTTGTGGTCTGTATTTTAGGCTAAGATAAACATATATAAAATCATGTATTAATTAATAAGTCAAAATAACATATTCAAATGTATTAAAATGCCAACAGAAACTTGCTGAACACTGTAAAGAAAACATAAATTAATAATAATTTTATTTAGAATTATTATGAATTCATGTTTTGTTTGTAGGTATAATATATTTAAAAAATATAGGAAAATCAGGACAGGGAATGGAGAACTGCCTCACTGGTATAGTGGTCGAGCACGAGGTCCTGGGTTCGATTCCAAGGTGGGGCAATGTGTTATTGGGATTTTCCATCAGGAATTTCTCCAGTTGCAGCCAAAGAGCCCGGAGTCCTATTTATGCCCAGTTGATGACAATAAGTTCGCCCCTTATTACATAGGACTTAAAAATAACTCGCGAAATGTTGGTGTACTATTCGGTACGCCTGTCTAACCCTTTGGAGACAGGCTTTATATTATGTAAAATACAGGAAAATTCTGGAGCAAAAGACAAATGCCCGATGCTTGCTGACTGGCTTATCTCTTCACCACGGCACTAGCTACTGTCGGGTCGAGGGAAAGAATTATATTTTGAGCTTCACTGTGACATTGCAATATTCAAAAGCTGGTGCAGCGAACAATGGAATCAGTTCGCGCCAGTTGAATCCGGTTTATACTGGTTTTGATGATAAGGACATTCAGGACATTACTTTGTATATTTTGACGTGACAAAGTACCCACCTGGTAGTACCTACTAAATGTTTTCACACAAAAAAAGTTAACACAGACAAACTTCTTCGTTGAAAAACTGTTTATGAGTAGGACAAATGAAAAACGTTTTTCGAAGGGTTTTCTTTTAAAGAAAATATAAAATTAGGAAACCTTTTAATTTCGTTATAATATACTTCTTCTTCTTCATAAATAGTATAAAAATCTCGTGTTACGATGTTTGTGGTGATCGCACTCCTTCGAAACGGCTCGACCGATTTTTATGATTTTTTTAAAGTATTTTTCACACCGCTAGGTGATTATGGGGTAGGTAAAAAAGGTGCATTGCAACACATGCCACCGGCACAGCTCGTATTAAATAAATTCTTATTTGGTATATAAAGGACTCAAGCTTTTATCAAACTACCACTATATTTTATAAATTTTATCTATTTTATAAATGATAAATGTGGGTGTACTAAGTATTAGATACACCTGTGCCTAACCCTTCGGCGCGGCTTCTCTATAGGCGTGATGTTATGTTATGTTTATCATAATTTCTCATAACATCTTCCCGCCAACTGGTAAACAATTGACGTTCTTTATTTGTTTTTTATTGCGTCATAAAACTAATCCGGGTACAACTTTGATGGCCAGTCTGCTAGTTACTGCGTCTGTAGCCATCAAATTGGAGCCAATTCAATTACCTTTACGTAATAAATTGCGGACAATGTTACTGATATACTGTGGGGACTGGCTGGAGAAATTGTGATGGCATTAGGATCTACTTCCACGATGTTATTACTAAATTGGTATAAGATTTCGTGCGTATTCCAACATTGCCGTGTTTTTACCAGACTGCGTAGGAAGGGTTATGTTTTGGAAAGTAATGACGATGATGTAAAACATGGACAATCTGTGTTGTGTTTGAGGAGTCAAAATCAAAATAGTTTATTTCACACAGGCCTACATGGGCACTTACAAAACGCCGAGAAAAGGTGCACGGTTCGGGTTGGTCGTTTCCTTTGGAGAAAAACCGGCAATAAGAGCGGCCAACCCGTCATGCTTTTCATACAAACGCTCGTACGTGATTATGCAGTTGTTACACATCTATCTTTGATTTTTTTGAACTAATAGGTATTTTGATTTTTTTGAACTATATCTAGGTTTCTATGGATGCAAAAAATAAAAAAAAAATAAAAACAAATTCAGTATAAGCCTCCAAAAAATGCTGTTTTGCACACATTTTAACTGAACTTTGGCCGTTCATAATGTACTCATAAACTGTAAAAGTAATGAAAACATCTCGATAGAAACCTTGCATATGTAATGGAGATTCTTAATGACAAATATTTATTTCACACACTTGTAAGACTTATTCAAAAACACGTATTTCCTGGAACAAGTTTAAGAAATTTTCGAACACTATTTTTCGTTTAATGTCATCGCGTTAGACGGTATGAGTGGTGCGGGAGACGAGATGTGCGGGGTCGGGGCGGGGTATCACGGGGGAAATGAAAGAAAATGCCACTGAGGCTCTGGATGAAACAACAAGCTTTTCAACCATGCTCGCGTTGACGATAGACGCACCGGGCCCTCTTAAGATACCTCGTTATAGCAAACAATTCAGGTCATAGTGGACACTGAGTCATAGTTTATTCGTAATAACATCTAGCTTTGGTTTCTTTACAATATTCCGATTATTCTGTTAACAAGAAATATCAAACACAATGTAAACAGACAAAATAAGCAACAATATTGTATCCCATTCATAATATAGTTGCTTCTCCGAGGTCCTTCGCGATGATCTCATAGGTCAGCCTAGTCACAGCACAATAGATTATCATCTATGATATTATTTACTGCTCTCAAACGCCTACTTGTCTACCAACACCCACAGTATACACTTATTAATTTGTCTTATTGAATGGAATTCGTATAGCTAATAATCACCACTTGTGTGGTTTTAATAATATCAGACCCGAGATATACAGTAATAGTACCTAAGTAGTTCTCTAACGAAGTTTAGACAAGCGAACATAGAATCAGAGCAAAAGGTTTTTTTTTTAAATTATGTTCTGAATGGCCCAACAAAAAAATGCTTGATAAATATTTACACGAAAAAAATTGATTGAATGAGGATAGCTTGTGATGTGATGAGGAGGGACGAATCGCATGTGACTAAAAGAGTGATGAATACTAATGTTGATGGATGAAGAGGGAGAGGCAGTACAACGAAACGAGGGATGGATTGTGTGAGGAATGATATGGAGGAAAAAGGAGTAAATAATAGCGTGACGGTTGACAGAGGAGAATGGAGGTAAAAAACGTGTTGCGCCGACACCAAGTAATATGGAACAAGGACAGGAAGATGATGGGGATAACGTGTGTGCATTTTCTTCGTTTGGTCCACATCGAACACGGTGCATTAGCACTGAAACCAGTATAAACACTACGCCAACTATACCCAAACTAGCCTTTTCATCAATTCCACTGCTGGAGATAGGCCTATCCCAAGCTGTGCCACTACACCCTTATCTCCGCCTTCCGGTCCTCCGCATCCAGTCTGATCCAGCCAACATTTTATAGGACCTACGATCCATCTAGCTACCATCCTCAGCAAATAGTCACCTCTAAAAGCAGTAACCTGAATCATTCCCTAGCTCTCCGTCATTCAGGTCATCAAACTTGTCCGTACAACTTACGGTATAATTTGGTGTCCAACGATTAACAAACCGCAGCACAACTGCCGGCGACCGCATAATAACAGGTGGGTAGTCTCATCATGGACGTCAGTTCCAAGGTCTACCACAGCTAACTAGCTGGGGTAACCGGACTTCTTTATGAGTATTGGACATTTTGGGGTTTGCCGTGTTTAGAAAATTATATAGCTACCTTGGTAAAATTACATGCGTCATGTATACAACGGGTACAAGCAAGACATGATTTATTTCCTTACTATGTGTTGCCCACGACTTTCCTCCGCGTGAAATTAATATAAAAATATTACTTTCGTATTTAAATCGGATTTTGTAACAGTTTCGAGGGTTTGCTTAAGTTACTCCCTATAACATCAGCTATCTGTCAAGTAAAAGTCCCATCAAAATCGGTCCAGCCGTTTCGGAGATTTGCCGGAACAAACAAATAGACAAACAGACACAAAGACAGACGAACAATATTTTTTTTGTTGTAAAAATGTGTTTTTTTGAAATTACAAGCTGACAATTCAATTTAACATATTTGTATAGATATTTATTTGTATGGACAATACACATAATTTTCAATACTGACGAATGAAACGAAAAAACTCTTAACATACACTCATATAATTAGCAAAAAAATTATTAGATTGTCGTCTCGATAAGTATTGTTATCAAATTCCTCTTTGATGGTTCTTTATACAGTATCAGCAGCTCTCATGAAGTTAGGAAGGTTATGTTCCATATTATCGTAATCCACACTTAGCCATTAATCCAAGAAAAATTAAGTTCATCATCATACAGGGTGTAAAGGACATTGCAGGCCTCCACAAACTGACAGGGTGCATTCAGCTCCTTATTCTGAATTATATTCCATCGGTTTTTTTTTTCAGTGTCTATTCCTTTATTTCAATGTAAAATAACATTCCCTGTACACAGCACTCCATTTATGTAAATAATACGGCTAGAATCAAAAATCCAACAATGGATGTTGAAATAATCTAACGAACGACCCGTGAAATCATCTGTACACTTCCTGCCTAGCTAGAGAGTTAATCGAACTCGTCGTCGCGCTTCCCGTTCGCTACGTGCGTTTTTACACGATAACGATACATTGCGTATGAGGAAATAAAATATATTTTTTTGGGTTTCCATAATATTCCTGAAATAATTTCTTGTACCTGTCATCTTAGTATGATATAATGAATTCACTCGATCAATTTGTGGAGGGCTGTGCCTTACACCCTGTATAGCACTATACCAACCCTTATTAGACATGTTTCAATTCTGCCATCCATCCATACAACATAGCTACGTTTAATATAACCCGTATTGACCTCCACGTGCCCGTGGCTCAACCCTTCCGTTCCACCGAATAGAAAACATCGCATACCGTCCCTGAATTCTTTCTACCCTCATTTCAATGAAAGAAACCACGCTGTGTGTCGACCTCAACCGACTGTTCTGCGAGGTCATACGATTTTGTTTATACATATAAATATAACATACATGATATCACATTTATCACGTTTTCTCCCAAGAGTTAGGCAGATATATACAGCGTGTAACAGAAAGTATATAATCATATGGAATACTGTGGTACGGATCATCAAACTGAACAACTTTCTCTATGGGACCACCATCGAAATCGTAAAAAAATAATCAGATGTCCCATACATTTGGGTCGAGTAGGTATTGAAATTATGTATAGGACAGCTGATTATTTTTTTACGATTTCGATGGTGGTCCCATAGAGAAAGTTGTTCAGTTTGATGGTCCGTACCGCAGTATTCCATATGATTATACCCTTTCTGTTACATGCCGTATAGATATTAGCGTGGTTAGGTACACTCACATATTAACTTTACTTACCCCACAAGTCTCAAGAAACAGGATAGCTCGGGAAGCCATTTTATTTCAGTATTGACTCCGGTTGAGTTCTTTATCCGGTCGGTTCTTTGTCCAACTCTGACATCGAATCCAGGACTTGCCGCTCAGCAGTCGCTAGGCCAGCTAGCGACGACTAGGCCTACAAGCTAGACAACAGTTATTTATTTTGTAATGATTACGAGTACCTCGTTAATATATAAACAAGAGTAAATAAGTAACAACATGTTCAAAAACAACACAACTCTCCATATTTTGGCAATAACTGGTTGATATGCGGCTTAAAATTACTGGATTTTGTATATTAATTTAGTTCCAACATTGTGTACTTGGAAAGGGAGGTATTTTTATTATTCCAGGAAAATTGTTAATGGAAATTCGGGTTTCGCTATTAATTTCAACATTTTTCATTTGCGTTTACTGATTCGCAGAAAAATATGGTTTTAATAAATTGTAACATACCGTTTTGACCAATATCGTTAGTAGATTAAACATTATTGTTTGAACAAAACAACAATAGCGATTTACTTGTACGAGTAATCCTGGAAGGGTTAGGTAGAGGTGTGGGTACCTATACTACAACCACATTATATTAAAAAGCGTTTAATTTTATACAATACAAAGTAATTTTAGGAGCCCGTGTCAAAATAATTACAGCCACTCGGGCTGATCTTTAGATTAAGCTGTGCTTGCCTTGGTTGGTCTGTGGATCGCCCATTACATACCGAGTTTCCTCCGTGCCTCGGAAAGCACGTTAAGCCGTTGGTCCCGGCTGTCATCTGTAGATCTTTGACAGTCGTTACAGGTAGACACTGACCCAAAAAGTCTGACAACCAGTAACCTCCACAACCCAGTACTAACTGGGTTGTGGAGGTCAGATAGGCAGTCGCTCCATGTATGATACTGGTATTCAGCTGCATCCGGTTAGACTGGAAGCCGACCCAAACGTAGTTGGGAAAAGGCTAGGCACGATGACAAAGTAATTTTAGGTTTTGAAAATTACATTATCAGGATGACGTCCTTGGCGGTTACGGCACTGCTCCAAACGGTACCGAACATTTTGAAAACCTTTGGTAAGAGTTTCATATGAAATGGCTTCAATTGACAGCAACAATTGCCGCAATGTTGTCGGTTTATTTGCGTATACCTTGCGTTTAAGGTGTCCCTTGAAGAAGAAGTCTGCTGGACTTTAATCTGGACTCTTTGGAGGCCAGGATATGTCCTACTCCTATGTGAAAAATCCCATGCAGTGGGGTCGAGTCTGATGTCCTTAACTGTTCATAAATCCAGCCCCCAAGTGGCTAGTAAGAAATTCATATGAAATTTATTTTATTCAATCAGAATAAACAAAACATCAGCCATTTTAAAATTTAAAATTATTTGGACATGGTTATAAATAGAAAGTACACAAAAAATGCCTATTCACAATTGCGAATTTCACCACGTAGAACATAAAATTTTACCCGTATGTTACGTTATGCTGTTTTCCCTTACGTGACCGAAATGTTGATAAAGCAAGTGTAGACATTTGGTTATAACACTAGGCTTTAAGTAGGCACTTATATTAGACAGCCTAAATAGCCCTATTGTGGAGAAATTGTCTTTTCCACTTTGAGCCCTGTGTTAGGGGTTTTAGGGTTCTTTATAGAAAGTGGGTCCTGGAATACCTTCGCCGCGTCTGTCCGCTCGTCCATCTATCTGTCAATTGTCACAAACATGATTGTTTCTTTGTTCATGTTTTTTCAAATCAAATATCTTTATTGGAACAAAACACATTTAACAAATTGATTGCGTACGTAAATAGCTACATTAGTAACAAAACTGTGTCGCAACTATTAACGCCCACCTCCAGGAGGGAGACGACAGCCTTCCAGATGCCTAAGATGAAAATGTAGTTAAAAAAAGAACAAAAACAAAAATTAAAATAGTAAAAAATGAAAAAAAAAAGCAACATATTAAAATAGGTAAGTATTGAATGTTGCGCATGTGGGAGTGTTGTATGTGAGTGTAGTGCGTGTCTGTGGGGTGTTAGTGTAGAGTGTGCTTGTGGAACCACCCCACGAACACACTCCACGCTACGTGTATTTGGTGTGCATGTCTACGGAAGAACATGTTCCCCCGCCTCCATGTAAATTGGGATGTGGTAAGGGGAATTATCCAATTTTTTTTTTGACAGAATGTACGTATGCACGTATACTTAGTACTCTATCATGGAAAATTAAAAAAGGGTTAGGTAACTATAACAATTTTAATAGCACAGAACTCCAAGTGCGCATTTCCGACTCAAGCTTAGGTATCCATCGGTGTTTCATCCAGTCAAACGAATATTTCTTCTAACTTTCTTGTATAAAATATTGTTTGCTCTACCACGTATTTATTTGTTAAGTCATGCACAAATACCAGGATTCATGTGGAGGTAATAAATCCTTACCTTTTGCAAAGAAATCTGAACGCTAAGCTGTGATAAGCATTTGTGTGTCGTGGATGGGATTTATTTTTCTTTAGGTCAAGCTCCGTGGCATTTAACGAGACTTTTCTCAACAGGTTTTGGACCTTTCGCTTATAGGTATTATGGATGAGAGTTAAACATTATAAATATCTATTTATGCAGTGGCTAGTCGTTCTAGAGGGCGTAAACAATGAATTTTTGCAACTCGCATAATTCGATCATCATCATCTGCCTTTCCCAACTATCTTGAGGTCAGCTACCAGTCTAACCTAGGCTAGCTAACAGTCTAGGATGCAGCTGAATAAAATTAATATAATACATGGAGCGACTGCCTATCTGACCTCAACAAACCAGTTAGGACTTTTATGTCACTGGCTACTAACGACTAACAAAGATCTACAGTTGACAGCCGGGACCCGGCTTAACGTGCTTTCCAAGGCACGAAGGAAACTAAAACTATAATGGGTGGTCACCCATCCACGGACCAAACCAGACAAGCGCGACTTAACCTGAAGATCGACCCGACCGACTGTTATTATTTACCCACGAGCTCCTTTCGCTCACGCACTCAACTCAACGTACTAACTCGCATATGTGTACATTTTTAGATTTTCTTAAAATATCACCGTTAACGTTGATAAAATGACTCATTATCTGGCCCTCAGATTGACCAAAATACTTAATTTATCGGAAATGTTATCACCAGACATATTGTAAGCGCCTCAACTATCTCAATAGATGTATCAAAGTCAGAAATTAATCTAGATTACACTTATATTGTAACTTTAGCCGAGTGTTCTCAGAGTATCGCACGTAAAATATGATTATGATGTAACATAAACACACATAACATAACGCTCAATCCCCAAAGGGTTAGCACCACATTTTGCCAGATATGTTTAACTCACACAACTACTAGTAATAGAAGGCGAGCCTACAGCCAGCAACCGGACACAACTGGAACTCCGAATCAGGAATGGAATCGCGTCTCCGTGGCTGCTACTGAGAAATTCGTTATGAAAAAACCCAATAAAACTACCTACCAGACCTGGGAATTGAACCCAGGACCTCATGCTCTAACCTCAACCTCATTAACAAGGACGTATTCCAGGCAGATGGATATGATGTACACTGCCATACTCAATAGAGTCGATCTACATAAAACAAAGCTCTTAAGTATACCCAATTTTATGACGAGTAATAATATAAATGTATGACGTCACCTGTCACGTCAGCAACATGACGTTACATTTGACGTGACGCGACGTGAGCCTCAAAATGTCATGCGTGTCGCGTTGTGTTGCCTCAAATCGGTAAGACGGGAGGGGAATACGAATTAAGTTGTTGTTGGGTTAATTCCAAGGGGATAAGGTAATTTAAATTGGCGCCCCGTTCTCCTCAAACTTAGCACGGAGTTCTCATTTAAGAAACAGAATAATGCAAGTCAGTTTTCTATCAAACCATACATGCATTGAGCCTGTAGGCAGGTTTTTATCATTTTCAAAAACGTGAACCGTAACAATCATCAAATAATATAATGTAGATGAATCTTTTGACGCGTGGCCAGAATTGGAACTGAATCCGCCATCTTGTATTTTGAAATTCAATTTCATGACACATCACGACATCATCCACAGCCCGACTTCACCCACCGCTGGGTATAGGCCTCTCTTTGCTTTTGCCAAGCTCCAGTTTCATGGGCCAGCCTCATCCAGGATATGTCACATATACGTAACAAGCAAGCGGGTGCCCTGTACGCCAAACGACAGATAGGTGAAATTGTGGCTTGGAGGGCACGCGCGTGCGTTTATGCTCTGGTGGTCAAAAGGTTATAACGTTATTCAAGCACCAAAATACCATTGTTCAACTATACGCCGCATTGATATCTGATCTACTAGTTGAAAGAAGTTAAAATCTGCAGTCCCTTAAAACACAATAAACGCAAACACCACACCGCTACCATTTCCACAACGGTCTATAATTCATTACAACAAACACATATCTTGAGTAAAACACACATAAGACTCACATACACACAATTGTGTGTGTGTGTGACGCAAACACACAAGGGCATTTATCTGAAGATGCAATACCGTATAAATGAAGTTGATGAGCCGCCTCTGCAGCCGGCCGCGAGATAATGGCATCCTCAATTTAATGAAATGCTACAACGAATGAGGACGGAGGTCATTCTTGTTTTGTGGGCTGAGGGATTTGTGTACGTAACCATAAGCCACGAGCTACAAGCACAGGCGACATGCGTGAGCATGCGCAACAGCGAATGCGGAAAACAGTATTGCTACTGCACAGGTGCAATAATAGATAATTATATCATGTAGGTTCAGTTGGGACTACGTATGAACAGTCTGTGTCCAAAAGGGTTTTGTATTGAAATTCCCGCTTTTCTTTGTTAAAACGACCAAGTTGAAGATACTGCTTGCATACATTTTGTATGACTTTGTTCACTCATGTTGGAGTTTCGAACCGTTCGTCAGTGTTCCAGATCATGGTCTGACGCATTAATCAACCGCACATCAGTAATAACAATAACACTTTAATATCACCTTTATGTTGTAACAGTAAGGTTGATTTTTGTAGTGTTACAAAAGATAGGTCTCATCTTTTGTGTGCACAAAAACACTGGACGGCCCGAATCCCGGAAGGCTACGACCCGGAACCGTGTGGAAAGAGTAAAGCCTCTTTGGTGTATTAAATAGTAAATACAGTCTACCGTCTATTGGACGCTAAACTTGGCTGTGATGTGTTCGCGGATGAATGGATCTCAGACAAGATCTTCATCTTGTCCGATATTTTGAGATGAGCCTAAGATTTTTGAATAATTTGTACCTAAACCTGATATTAATATTATTTTTAGTTTCTAAATCGAATCTCAAGCCCTCGCACCGGTGTAAACGTAACGTTAATATGTGCATTTTTTAAGTAGAAAGTACAATTATCCTATAGCATTTTAGTTAAATTGTTTGCAACAAGCATGCATTCAGTATCATCCATAGATATTAATAAATTCTTAAAATTGTGAAAATATTATAAATGTGAAACGAGTATTTTTAATTTTAAAATCGATGTGTTTAAGTTTCGTTTTCCGATATTGTAAAAGCAATAATAAAAGTATGTAAAGAAGCTTTTTGTACCAGATATTTTCCGACCTGCCAATTTATTTCGAATAATAATCTTAATCAAGATAGATTAAATTCAAGACTCATTCAAAAATCATATTTGAGAATTTGACACGCTATAACAAACAGGAAAATGCCAAATCTATTAGAACCCGACTGAGGAGGGTAATTTTGCCGATTCAAAAATAGACTCTTTGAAAATCAGCTCTCTTTGAACGTCTAAATTACTTAACACAGCCCCATTACGCCCGCATTTCACTACTTCTTAAATGTTATATCTAGGGAGACGGAGTGGAGGAGCAAACTCCCCTAAAACACATCCATGGGTGAATAAATTACCTGATTATTGTTTACAGCAATAGTTATATAGAGTGTACGGATCCTTCACGAAGCCGTCAATAAAGCATTATGTACATTAAACTAATTTATTTTACGCAAAAATTATTGCTGGGAAACGACTTTTGTTTTTGGGGTGAAAAGTCACGTTTTACGGTTAAACTCAATATACCGCACTCAAAACATGATGGATTGAATAGTACGTGAAGGTGTTAAATGTAAAAATCTAACATTAAAAACATGTATTTAAAAAAAACTTGTGGTAGCTAAAGTTGGAATTTTGACCCCCAATATGTCCGTAACTAGAAGTTTCCCAGGTATGGTCTAGAACAAAAAAAATATCGCAATGAGAACAAGTGCTTTTCGACTTCGTTATGGGTCTTGTTACAACCTTTATTAATTCAACAAAACAATTTACCAGTTCAACCTTGATTCCCCTCAACCCTTTCAGTGCAAGGTTGAGTCCGCTCATCAAATAGCGTGCAGTCCGTGCGCTATCTAGATCTGTCGTAACAAGCTCGTGTGGGTTGACGTCACCGGTAATGGAGGGTTACCTCTCATATTGCGGGGCTGTGAGCTGTCGCGATGTAGTGTTATGTGTTATGGAAATATGTTAGATTACCTTCAGTCCTTGTCAGTTAGTCTTGGGGACAATTTATTGTTCTTTTTAAATAAATTTAGGTCCCGCTTGTGGGATGCTCTCATACAATATACATAGGTACATAAACTCGTGCCTTTTCCTATGGAGGTAGGTAGAAACTTTTGTTGACGATAGGAATGGACTGTATGGGATTATATATGAGGTGTGGTGCAATAAAACCAAGTAATGGCAATATAAATCTAATAAGCAAGTAGGAATATTCTATACAATGTGTTGAAGGGAAGACAAACTGACAAAATCACTTGAAACAAAATCAAAAATAGACAACTAAGATAACATACCAAGAAGGTTGTCAACATTCCACCCCCTTGTGCATGATAGTGCACAAAATAATGCAATGGGTCTCCTATGAGGAAATCTTGACAATCCTCTTGGTGGGCCGACGAAGTATGCCACCTGAGGTAGCTACGTCCACCACTCTAATTACTCCATCTTTGCCGGGAAAAGTTCCAGAAACACGGCCTCGTGGCCAAGTTCCTCTCGGCATGTTCTCATCCACGATGAATACAATGTCACCAATTTTCAAAGCTGGTTCTCTGCTGTCCCCGACCTGCCGTGGTTGCATAGTGGGCAGAATCTCTCTGACCCAGCGATGCCAAAAATGATCAGCCAATCTTAAAGCTTTTCGCCAGTCCGCTCTTCTTAATAAATCCCGGTCGTCTAGAGTCGAAGGTAGAACTTGATTAGATGACGTGCCGAGCAAAAAATGAAATGGAGTTAATGTTTCTTGGTCCTCGTGACAAACCGAAACGTGACTCAGAGGTCTAGAGTTGACAATCGCTTCGGCTTCTAACAAGAGAGTTATAAGGACCTCTTCCTTGGGGGCTTGTTCTTCCAAAGTGGCATTTAGAGCCACCTTCACGCTGCGCACCAACCTCTCCCAACATCCACCAAAGAATGGTGCGGCGGGAGGAATAAACTTCCATTTTATTCCTCTATTGGCAGCAAAGTTTTCGACTTCAGGTTGGTAAAAATCACGAAGAATTCGGTTTGCACCAACAAAACACGTGCCATTGTCCGAATATATTGTGTCAGGAGTTCCTCTTCTTGCAACAAAGCGACGCAAAGTCATAATTGCAGAATCAGCAGAGAGGGAATGCACCAGCTCCAAATGAATGGCTCTGGAAGTCATACAGGTGAAAAGGGCAACGTAACGTTTTTCTCTTCTTCGGCCAATTGCAGTAGAGATGGGGCCAAAATAATCCAAGCCCGTAAATGTAAAAGGACGGCGATGGTGAGCAAGCCTTTGTGCCGGGAGATCTCCTGTCTTTGGATTCATTGGCTTTGTTTTCCTTATCTTGCAGAACAAACATTGGCTGGCTACACTCCGGACGATGCTGCGAATTCGAAGAATCCAATATTTTTGTCTCAACTCATTAATTACCATCTCATTATTGGCATGACCAGCTCTGCGGTGGAAATATTGCACCAACAAACGGACGACATGGTGGCGACCATCTAACAGTATCGGGCGCTTCACATCGGAGCTGACATTTTCGACGGCTCTAATTCTTCCGACCAATCTTAACAAACCGTCTTCTCCCATCATTGGTGAAAGCTTTGACAAGCGGCTAGACTTGGGTATCGTTTCGTCTCGATCGATGCACTGAATTTCTTCGGCAAACGCTTCTGCCTGTAGGCGTTGCAGGATATGCCTTTCTGCGGCTTCCATTAACTCAGCTGACAAAGGCAATAATAGAGTGGTGGACGCAGGTAAACTTGCACAATGGCGGTCTCTAACATCGGTGTTAGGGACAGTGAGTCTAGTACGGTCCAAAAATGAACGGAGTTTGGCCGCAGCCTGCAAAACGCGAGCAGTAGCGCGGAGCAAACGAAGCCAGTCACTGAAACGACTGAAATCTACTGTCGCAACCAGATGAGCAATCAAAAGCGTAGGAGAACGTTTACATTCCTCCCGAGCGATAGGTTGGCCAGCTGGTTCTATAGGCCAATCTTCTGGGGCCTCTAAAAGAAATGTAGGACCCGAAAACCATCGATGGTTGGGATTCAGGTGCAGAGGCTTTATACGAGTGGCATCGTCAGCAACATTCAAGTCGGTTGGGACCCATCGCCAATCTTGAACGCATGAATTTTCAGTTATTTCCCCGACTCTATGAGCCACAAATGGCTTGAATGTTCGTGCATCGCTCCTCAGCCAACCAAGAACGGTTCTCGAATCCGTCCACAGATATGTGCGCATGGGCTTCTTTTTGTGACAATCTTTGATTGTGACAGCAAGGCGAGAAGCAATCAAAGCAGCTTGCAGCTCTAAGCGTGGAATCGATGTTGGTTTTAATGGCGAAACTCTCGCCTTACTGGCAATAAGGGCGAGTTTGACGATGCCGTTAGCATACGTAAAACGCCAAAAAGCAACACAGGCATAGGCAAGCTCGCTCGCATCAGCAAACACATGCAATTCCCTGTATAAAGGTTCACCATTTTCATTAGCGTACCAGCGTGGAATACTAAAAAATGATACTTCAACGAGCTCTTCTAACCATTCACTCCACCTCATAACCTCTGAGGGTGGAAATGGTGTGTCCCAGTCAATATTTTTTCTCCAGGCCTCCTGGAGTAGGATTCGGCCCTTAACAACGATTGGCCCAAGTAATCCCAACGGGTCATAGATTTTCATAAGATGAGACAACGCTTTTCGCTTATTTAAAAAGCCTTGAAACCTACAACTTTCTAAACCGGTCCTAAAACCTATAGTATCTGATAAAGGATCCCATGAAACGCCTAAGACATTATTTATAATAGTGGAATTATTACCAAGTTTCACTTCAGTCGGTTGTGCGGCATGAAATTCTTTTGGAATAAGACGTAACGCTTCCTGATTATTAGAGATCCAGCCACGCATTTCGAAACAGGCGTTTCGATGGATAGTGACTATATCAGATGACAGCTGCGCAGCCTTGGTGACGTCGTCCACACTATCAAGATAATCGTCCATATAACAACTATAAACACTAGCGTTGGCTGCTTCTGGATACAAATCTTGATGAGACCTGGCGTTTTTGTTTTTAATGTACAGAGCAGTAAATGGACTGGACGACGCTCCAAAGATAACAGCAGTCATACGATACTCTTTTATAGGCTTTGTATTTTTGTATTGAACATCACGCCAAAGAAACCGTAATGCGTCCCTTTCCTGCTCTCGAATTCGTATTTGAGGAAACATTTCCTTAATGTCAGCAGACATTGCGACACGGCCCTCTCTGAATCTAAAAAGAATACCTAATAAGTTCTCTAATAGATCAGGCCCCTGGAGAAGCAAGGAATTCAAAGACACTCCTTGATTCGTAGCAGCCGCATCGTGAACAACCCGAAGCTTACGCTTTTGTGGGTGATACACGCCAAAATGTGGCAAGTACCACCTAATCCTCGTACTAGAATTAGAACTAGAAACTGCTCTAGGACGATTTGTTGTCGAAAAGGGCGCATTCTGTTTAGAACACCCTGAATTGAGACTGATTATATTATTAAGATTTTCTTGACCAGTAAAATTACGATAGTAAGTGGTAGGATCACACTCCTCCGCATATCCCTTAGTAAGCATATTATCAATAAACTGTTTATAAGGACCAGCAAACTCTGGTTCTCGGAGCATGCGTTTCTCTAGACTCAAGAAACGTGAGAGAGCTTGAGGATAGCTGTCGGGAATAGACTGAATGTCATCTCGCCATGGGAGTCCTACTTCGTACCTACCAGTTGGCAAACGTGTAGTAGTCGCGTCTAAAATCTCAATAGCACGCAAATCCTGCTTACTATGAAGAGTCTCACGCTTGGAAATACCAAGTGAATCAAGTTTGTACTGCTCTTTTATGAGAAGTTCTAAACGTTCGTATTCCGATAGTTCGGCTTGGTCTAACTGACAGTGGTTAATAAATACGACTGGTTTAGTTTTACTAGAAGCTACTCCATACAATGTCCAACCCAACAAAGTGTGACAAGCGACAGGCTCATTGCGGCGTCCAGTGCGGACCTCGTGAGTTATCGATAGATGCCAGTGCTCAGCGCCGATAAGCACGGTCGGTACAGCGTCACTATAAATTAGAAAATGAGCTAAGTCTTTTAAATGGTTGTATGATTCAACCATTTGGTTGGACAGTGTTTGTGCGCTTAAATTTAGTGCTTGCATAGCCCTAGCACGACTAACTAAGTATTTGTTATTTTCATGTTTACCCTGTATGTGAAAATTAACATATGAAATGTTTGTACTTTTCTGTAAACCACCGACACCGTTGATAGTTATAAGTTCTTGCGGTCCTGATAACCCTATACGAGCAGCCACGTTTGAGTCAATCAATGTCGCTGTACTGCCGTCGTCAAGAAGAGCGTATGTTTCATAGTCGCCGGCTGGACCAGACACAACAACTGGTACTATTTTTAAAAACGCATTGGTTTGTGATGACATCTTGAAATGTTCATGGATACCTGTATTAGAAACCGTTACCTTTTCTTCCATTGGCTGGAGCGCGAGCGGGGCGGCTGATGAGGGTGACGTGCACGGAACGTCACTAAGAGACGCAGCTGCACACACAGTGTTGTTAAACGACTGCTTTTCGGATGCAGGCGATGACGTTAACGTATCCTGCCTACCATGTAAAAGAGGATGGTGGCGAAAAGAACAACCGTCGACCCCACAAGGATTTACTTTGCAAGATTTCCATTGATGGGAAACACGCCTAAGACATTTGTAACAAATCTTGTTCTCACGTAACCAACGCCATCTTTCGTCAACTGCCAATGATTTTATTTCGTCGCAGTTTTTAACGTTGTGGTTTTTTTTACAATAAACACATTCTGTTTTATCGTTACTTTTTATTTTATTGTGTGACACAGAATGAATGTTCTCGCGTTTTAATGGTTTATTGACAGACTGAATCACGTGCGATTGATGTGTAGCTTGCGAAAGACTTAAGTCAGGAGACAAAGCAAACTTAATATAACGCTCATGTTCACGAATTAAAAATTCGGACAAAACCTCTAATTTTGATACCAGAGGGTTTGATACCTCTGACGCATAGTCAGACCATCTCATTTTCATCATAGGGTTTAATTTACCTAGTATAATGTGAAAAAGTTCTGGTGAGTGTAAATAGTCACGATGATTGAGTAATTTTATCGTAGAAAGACTATTTCTGACTCTATTCGCAATGGTACCTATTTCTTTGAGGTCATTACCGAGCCGTGGCAGTTGTTTCAACACCTGTACCTCACCGAAGACAATCATCTCAGGGCACGCAAAGCTTCGCTCGAGGGCGCGCATGATCTCCTCCGGGTCCTCTGCAGAGATGAGCAGCGACGCGACGGACTCGCGTGCGGCCCCACGGAGCGCGCTTTGTAAGCGCGCAACATTCTCTGCGGGGGTGTATGAGAGTTTAGTAGTGTCAAAAAGTTTTCTAAATTGAAGCCACTGAGACGCATTTCCAGTAAATGCGAAAAGCTCTATTTTTGTTTTTTGTGTTTTATTCTGTGCGACAGCCAAAGACTTCGCTGCAGCGGCAGTGTCTGCGACTGCTTGTAAAAGCAAGGGAGAAAACTCATTATTACATACAGGTATATTGTGGCGCTGTTCCTCCAAGCCCGTATAAGAGGGTGGCAACACCGTGGCGGCCAGCCCGGGTACTTGGGGAACGAAACCTGCCTGATTATCGAGGTATGCTGCTAATAATGGAGCAGCAGCCTGAGGGTTCATTGATAAATGAGCAGGCTGTGAGACCTCTTTTGGTTTATTTCCTTCGTTTACTTGAATTGTAGAAATACTTCTTACCCATTCTTGCGTTCGTTTTTGACTCGTAGTACTTCGCCTACTTTTACCTTCAACCTCCGCTTCAATTTGTTCAATCTCCGCGCGGTACTCGGCCTCCTCCACTTCCGCGAGCTGCTGCTGTAGCACCTTCATGTTTTCGAACTGGCGGCGCTTGTACGCGGCTTCCGCGGCGGCCTTGCGTGCTTTCAGCGTGGTGGATGAAGCGCTAGAATTAGTCTGCGCAGAGTGCATGCTGTTCGCATCGTCACCGGCACTAACTCTAGACGCTACGGGCTCGTGAGTGGTTGTTGAAGGTTCTACAGGTGAATGACGGGCGATACTATGAGATGACATTGCCAAGGCTTTGGTTTTACTACGCGTGTTCATGTCGTAATGCTAAAAATGGTACTTACCGATGTGAAAATGACAAAATGTATATGAAATAAAACCGTCGAAGGACCAAAAATGTTGACGATAGGAATGGACTGTATGGGATTATATATGAGGTGTGGTGCAATAAAACCAAGTAATGGCAATATAAATCTAATAAGCAAGTAGGAATATTCTATACAATGTGTTGAAGGGAAGACAAACTGACAAAATCACTTGAAACAAAATCAAAAATAGACAACTAAGATAACATACCAAGAAGGTTGTCAACAACTTTTATGCCACATTCTTCTTCTTAGTTCAAATTTGTTTAGCCCAAAACGTAGCCACGCGAACCCCGCTCACTGATGCAGTGAGTAGGTCATCAGGTTCGCAGGTGATAGAGCATTACACTGCATTTAAAAATAAATTTTAACACATTTTTACATTTCTTTTGAAATTACATGTAACTTTACATTTAACAATGTATTTAATATTCCCATTAGAGGAAGTAAAAAACTACAGAACGCCTACTTTCTACAGAATTGACATAAAGATTCGTTAGCTTATGTCAATTCCAGTGATTTGCTGACTTTTACATCACCGTTCGTCACATCCCAATTTATTTGTGATCGGCGCAGCATATCTTCGTCTTTCACACTTCTCTATTACCGTCATCAGACACCTCCTTTCTAGCCATATCAACCTTTACTTCACATCGTTGCCGTTGATAAAGTCACATGGTCTAAGCCAAAGACATTTAATTTACGGGCGATAGACGGGACCCGCCTCCCACTTGATGGCCCGATGACCTGGTGAAGGTTGCGGGGATCCGCTGGATGCGAGTCGCACGGAACCGGTCTATGTGGCGACACTTGGGGGAGGCCTATGTCCAGCAGTGGACGTCTTTCGGCTGAAATGATGATGATGATGAGACGGGACAAGACGAAGAAAATTGTGATCCACTACTTGTTACTACTTAGTAATAAGTCGCTCTGTCTAATGTCACACGCCCGCTTGTCATGTAACATTCGCGTGTCAATATCTAAAATATTCGGGATAAAAATAATTGCATGAAAATATTCCCAATGCCGAATGCCGGTCTTTATGTCTTTTAAATGTCTTTGAACTAAGTCTTTTGGGATGTTTTAGATTGGTTGTTGCTATGGGAAGTAAAACAGTAAAAAATATCATAATTTATATATTTTCTTTAATTTAATTTCAATTCGTTGGCCACCTCTGCGACAGTAGCTGTGAAATACCTACCTTATAATAATCGAAAATAAAACCGTTGTTCTTCTGAATAAAATGTCAAAGTTAAATAACCTAGCATTAGGATTTATTTTAGATTTTAAATTCTTGCGGAGTCGCGAAAGGATTTACGAGTTATGCTCGCCTATTAAAATTAATTGCTTACAACTATAAAATTCACTTTAAAACCGTTCATGTAAAAAATACTTTTGGATATTTTACTATTAGTAATTTTTTGTAAGTAACTATCAAAAAAATAGTCTGTGGGATTAGCATGGACGCACAGGTTCAATGTAACGTAATTTTTTGCGATTTTGAAATTGGAAATACTCGTTTGTATACATAATATTTACTTAGATTTAAAACTTAAAATACCATAACAACAGTTATGATTACCGCTTGTAATAAAAGGCGAACCTATTACCGCAAAGAGCTGAAGCCGCAAACTATGCTCGACCTAGGAATCGAACCTAGGACCTCATGCTCAGCAGTGGACAAACGAAGCAGATTATAAGATTTTCTTCATTCTAGAATGAGTAGTAGTTATTGTGCGTAATGCACAAAAATAGACCAAAATTGTGTAGGATGTACACGTTAATTTTACTTTTAATACAGTTTGAAATCAACATCATATCAAAGCTTCGACTTTAAATCCTCCAGGAATAAAGCCTAATTCAGATTTAACATGTAATAAATAGTACAGCAGTTATGATCAAAGAGAACTATTTTACATGGAAACGGATTTGATTTCCATGTAAATTGAAGTAGGCTCTGGTAAGCAATTATCTGATGAGTGAGGCAAAGGCTAGTCATATCTTTTAAGATCACACAAATCTTATAATCTAGGTTTACCTTGATTATAAGATTTGTGTACCAAAACTATCTCAAATATCATTATGAATGCTACACTATCATTATGAATCTTTAAGGCTAATAAACTATATATTTTTTGATAGCAAAAACCCAGAAAATTGACGATATTATTGCAATCAGAATAAGAAAATAAAAGATTTTTAACCAATAATTATTAGTCAATTTTGAAGACAAGGTTGGACAGGTATTTATTGGCTCGATAGATTTTGAGATCAAAATCTAGTGCCTGTACTGCCTTGTCAGCACTCCTTTGCTGTAACAGAACTCGGACTCGCGTTGGGCGCTTCCCGGGCGAAACCTCTTCTTTTCAATGCCTGATTTGCCCAACAAGAGCGAGTTTTATGAACTTCAAAGAATACGTTGTTATTAATCATATAACCATTAACAAGTTACATTAAAAATAACTGCAATTCTGGGCCTATAAGCATTTGAATTATATTGTCAGAGAGGTTGGTTGCCATTTATGATATTGTCTTGTGATACTTAACATAAGTTAATATCACGCCGGTAGAGTTGTACTTAATAGTACATTTCCCTACATTTCACCGGCTTTGCCTAAGTCCCTTGTAGTCAAAATTGAATTGATTGAGAAATTCCCCAATACCGCTTTGTCCAAACTGGAAATCAAGCCCCGTACCTCATTCTCAGAAGTCTCGCTTGCTACCACTAGACCAATGAAACAGTTTTGAAAACTCGTAAGCTTATTATAGCACTATTCGTTGATGATTTTTAGTTTTTTCGAATTTTCGAACTGGTGGCCTACCATGACGTCTTAAAGCAGGAGTCATTCCAGTGTGGGAAAGAGATGGCGCTAGACGACCTGTATAGCTCTGTCTCTTTCCCACATCGGAATTACTCCTGCTTTAAGATGTCATAGTAACCCCCCTGAGCTGCAAATTCAAAATAAAAAACTTCAGTTACAAAAGTGTTTAGGCTTAAAAGTCAATATTAATAAAAATGTAATCACAGTTGATCAAGCTCAATATGTAGACACATTACTAAAGAGGTTTATTAAGTCACATTGTAAAACTGCAGAAACCCCTATGGAGATGAATTTAAAATTAGAAAGATCTCAAAATGGTTGTAAAAAGGATCCATTTAGAGAACTAATAGGAGGTTTAATGTATTTAGCGGCTTTAACCAGGCCTGATATTGCTTACAGTGTGACTTTTCTTCGCCAGTTTAATTGCTCTTATGATGAGACTCTCTGGAAGCAAGCGAAAAGGGTGAGGTATTAAAAAAAAAAAAACAAAAACTTCGGTATTGTATTTTGTAAAGAAAATTCGAGTATTGTATGTTTTGTAGATGCAGACTGGGATTCTGATGTAAATGATAGGAAATCTTTTTCGGGTTTTTTTGTTGTCAAAAACAGCTTTATTTCTGATTTGCCGTCAAAAATTTCTGATACAGATGTCAGTTCATCGGTACATGACCTTATGAAATACTAGCTGGTGCCCGCGACCTTCGTTATTAAAAGCCCTAATCCTTTTTCTAAAATAAAAATAAGCCTAAGTTACTCACTATGACATCAGCTATCTGCCAGTTAAAGTCCGGTCTGAACCGGGCCAGCCGTTTCTGAGATAAGCCAGAACAAACAGACAGACAGGCAAAAATTCAGACAGTTATAAGTACCGTATATTGTTTCGTATACATTCAGTTAAAAGCTGTCACTTCAATTAAATTTATTTGTGAAGATTAAAAAAACGCGAATATAATATCTAAAAATGACCACAGCGACATGTCTAGCCATCGACCCCGCTAACAGTTCGACACCCCCCAGCTATACGCCAATCAGCATAAATATCCCATAATAATATTATTATACAACACAAGAATGTATAAAAATAATAAAAAGTTCATAGACCTATCTGTTCAATATCAAGATCCAGTAACCTGTTACTTGCGCAAGAGTTGATCGTAGACCGGTATACTCGTAACTAAAGGCCTTTCACAGTATTTATACCTGTGATTTTCCAAAACTGTCAAAATCAGAATGATCTTTACTGACGTATTTTTAAGGTTGGTATTTCAATAAAATGCATGTGGCTAAAAGAGTGATGAATATGAATGTTGAAGCCAAATAAAAGATGGATGGATAGCGTAAGACATGATCATCATCATTATCTTGCCCTTTCATTTGTGGTCGGCGCAGCATGTCTTCTTCTTCCATACTTCTCTATTTCTCGTCATCTCATCAGACACCTCCTTTCTTCCCATACCTTCTAGTGTGAGGCATGTTATGAAAGAAGAAAACGTTTTGCACCGACCCCAAGTAACATGAGACGAGGACAGGAATGTGATGATCATGATGTAAGCTTGGTGTTAGATTCCTCCCACAGTCAAGCCTGTCAAGATGACAATGGTCTATGATCTTAACTCTCGTCGCAATAAGGTTGCTATTGGGTTAGAGTAGTCACAGGTAAATTAACAGTGAAAGCACTGTACACGTAACTAGTTTTTCCCTGCGATTTCGCGCGGGTATTATGGTGTCAATAGCTGACGTTTTACCGATGCGTCTGTTATGCGCTTGCGCATAACAGTGTGTTCAGGTTGTGAATACAAATGGATAGGCAACGTAACGGCTTGGGGGCATGATATTGTTTAACTAGGTTTTTCGCAAAGATACCTGGGCTTCCATAGAACTCTCAAAATAATTTAAAAAATATATTGAAAAGTAGACAATTGTGTACCAGTAATTCTTTTTTTTTTTAATTGGCTTTTATTAGAGTTTAATTTTAGGATGACTTTACAAATTCTGAATTGAAAGAGCTGCAGTGCTCTCTTTCTCTAAAAAAAGTGCCCGCGGGACCCGCAACGGAGCACTTTTGTATGAAACCGCGCGGGCTTCCGCTTTATGCAGTTTCAGGCCTTATATGAATAAAACTCAACTGACAATCCGGTGACATGACAAAAATCTCTTCTTTTCCAAAATCCTTTGAGAATCCGAATGCAGTTATAAGCATCCTACTTAATGTAAGGTTGGTTGTAAGGTATAAAACCTTACAATACATATAATGACACGAATACACATCGTACTTAAAACAACCAAAACACATTTCATTTAATAACATCCCACTACAACATTACACGATCCTTTTAGCATAAGTACGGACCAAAGGCACATCATTATCCTTTCCGTAACGATATAAAAACTCGACACAAACGGCCTAACGAAGCTCAAACACACATCAAATTGAACCACCGTTTTTTCTGTTACAGGTAAACTTCGTCCACACACGGATTTGCCTGCTTTTTGTCAAAGTAAGTGGTTGGATTCAAAGGCCAATTACGAAGCGTCATGGGTGCCTGTATGGCGACAGCTTTATACTGTCCCCCGTGAGCCAAAAAGCCGTAACTCTACGAATCGATGTTTGGAGAAAACTAAGAATGAAAATGTATCTCTCTTTTTCAGTACAAAACAGTGATGCCAGATTGGGGGGAATCCCCCCAAATCTGGGGGTTTTTGAAAGTTATGGGGGGAGAATTGGGGGGACAATATCTTTGGGGGGATTCGTGGAGGGAAAAAATCTGGGTTGGGAGGGAATTGGGGGATATAATTTGTATTTTTGTTAGGAAATTTGCATTAGGAATTTTGTCATTGCGTTTTTCTAACGCTGTTGTGCAAAGAACCTGCTCCTAGTAGCAATTATTAAAGACAAGCTTCGATACAAATTAATTATTCACAGTGCCAATCCCTCTTGGTAATAAGAAATGCATTACTAAAAGAATGGGTTCATTTTAAACCCAGTTCAATTATGTTAGAGATTTAACTCGGAAAAAATGTACGAAACTGAATACGACACGGCAACGCACGACACGAGTGAAGATGCGGATTTTGTAATGGAAGCTAATACTGAAATTGTATAAAATTGTAAAAATTTCATTAATAAAAAAATGCCATAAGTGGGGGTTTTATTCTTAAAAACCTAAATTTGGGGAGGATTCCGGGGAAGGTTTGGGGGGAACGAGAATCAGTCATCTGGCAACACTGGTACAAAAGTTACTACTGAAGGCGCCGAGCTCGTAACCAAGTTCTGACTCGATCTAAATTCTCAATTGCTATTGACACGTTTGACGTTGCGTTGTGTTGATACGGTGCACAAAAATGAGATATCCACATTTTTATTTTTTATTTTTCGAAGATACGGCTGTTTAGATTAGTTTTATCAGTTTCAAACTATCAGAAGCAAAAACCAAACAGATTTTTGAATTCTTTGAGATACCACTATGCTTGATTTTGCTTACGGGTGCAGTACTCCAATACCGATTTCGGCATTGCAAAAACCATTGAAAGTCGGCTGTGTTGTGTTGATGTCTTTGAAACTACGCAATCGATTGGGTGTGATTCGATTTTGTTTTGTTTCGTCGTGTTCTTTTTTCTTTCTTTAAGGTAAAATAAAATGTATAGCGATTTGCGGTAGATAAGAATAACGTTTGAAGCTGTTTGTAAGTGGGCTTTGTGGGCCATTACAATAATAAAGGATCAGATGATAAGTATTTGTAACTGTTTGAAATTGTTTTAACCCTTTTATGAAATACCAAAATTATGTTGGATGAGATTTTTTTACTTTTGGTGAATTTCCTTTGTGATTTTTCATCACGAGTTTCTCTGTTTTGAGGTAATCTTGGCTAATTGCTTCCTTACATACGTGATAGTTGGCAAAATGTGCGTTATCCTTTAGAACCGTAATATATACCGTTGAAGAGTCAAATTTCAATGAACTTTGAACCTAGGGATGTAGGAAATTATTCTACAGGAACACTAACCTAATAGTGTTCCTGTAGAATAGTTTCTTACGGTCACACGAACACCGCGGGCAAACCCTAGTGTTTTAATTTGATAAGTAGTACTAATCACCTTCAATATTATAGTAGGATAGTAGAGAATGTCCTCTCAACTAAACATAGCTAATATATTTAGCTTCACTTGAACAATTTTAGTTAATTAACTGACAACCTCGCTCGCGACTGCCGTGGCCATGAAACTTAACTTTGTCGGCCATTAACTGTGTATTTACTTAGTTAGTTTACGGTTCGACTTAGCATAAATAAAGGACGTAGATATAGATGCAGAGCACGAAAGAGCTCGTTGCCAAATAATAATAGCCGCTCGGGCCGATCTTCAGGTTAAGCCGCCCTTGCCTAGGTTGGTCCGTGGATGGGTGACCACCCATTACATACCGAGTTTCCTCCGTGCCTCGGAAATCACGTTAAGCCGTAGGTCTCGGCTGTCAATCGTAAATCTTTGAGAGTCATAACAAGTACTCAGTGGCCCGAGAGTCTGACAACCAACTTACTAAAGTGTATCGTATTACCCAGTACTAAATGGGTTGTGGTAGTTCACCACACCACCAATAGGCAGTCGCTCCATGTAAAATACTGGTATTCAGCTGCATCCGTTTAGACTGGAAGCCGACCCTACCTCAGTAAACGCGACTTAACCTGAAGATCATCAAGAGCGGCTTTTTGCTGTCTGGATTATATAATCACGAGCTCCTAAAATGTAAAAGGGATGGCGCCATGTAGCTTCCCTCATTTCATTCTTAAGCACATTTACATTTCCTACCTTTAAAATCAATTGGCAAATCGAAGTTGTACACAAATTCCGAGAAATCTAAATATTCTCTCTTAAAAAGGACGTTTTCCACTCAAAATAGGCCAGTATCCGACCTTTTTAAAAAGCATTTCTAATGGAAAGTAAGGTTTTTGGAATTTTCGAAGAAGGTCCAGAGGTAAAGGTCTAATGAGACACAATTTTACCGACACTGAACATAATGTTAACAAATTCTGACATTCTGGAAATGTTAGATTTTTGGGTACAGTCGCCGTCAGATATATCGTAGCAGGCGAGGTACTCAAATATTTTGGACCAGAATTACTTTTCAATAAATTCGGAACACCTAACGAGTTAAAATATCAGAAAGCACAGAACTTCAAATGTATCTAAGCAATCAGGATTATCATAAAGATCGGAACATTTAAGGAAAATATTATGACACAGTTTAAATTCGTTACTATAATGACTTTTTAGTTGTCAAAAATGATTTTGACAAATACTGTGGATTTTATTATCTATTTATGTGTTCCGAATTGCTCTTATATTTATGATAAATTGCATGTTCTGATGTTATTGACTACATCTAGTATATCGAATTTATTGAAAAGTAATGATGCTCCGAAATATTTGACTACCTCGCCCGCTACGATAATCTGATGGCGACTGTACAAGGTCTGAAATTCTATCTAGGTTGTCCCAGATTTAGATTTCGTCTGTTACAATTGAAATATAATATTTTAGGTGGAATGTTATTTGTGTTATATTTACGTTTTAAATAAATCTAGTATGTTTTATAAATTACTTTTGTGGATATAGGTACCTCTCTAGTTTTAATGTTGGTTGCTATTGTTGTTCAGTTTATCCGAAACAATAGTAATGAGATTTCCACGTGACGATTTCGGTCGAGTATGAAAGTAATCGGGTATAAAGTCCTAACCCAAGTCATGGTGTGCTAAATTTTATTGAAATATTACTATTCAGTTTTTAAAGCATGAGAAGTGTTAATAAGCAGACATTAGTTACTTTCGCATTTAAGATATTAGTATAGATAACATCACTCACCAACAACGATTATCCTAATTTAATCAAAAATTATGGTGTCAATACAACCTGCTGTATTTTACAACCCTGTTTCATCCCCTATATCGCCCCCTTTACAACAACCCCTTTGTAACCCAACACTATGACGTGGCGCATTTCAAAGTTTGTTCAACCCATTTTTTGATACAGGAAATTACTTGGCTTTTGTTAATGAAATTCTAATGTTTTTGATGCTGAAAACATGTTTACGACGGTACTTTTTAATAGGGTAATAATCATCTGCATCATTTAGCTTCGCGATTTACCACAAAAACAAAAGAAAGTCGACAATCAGTCTTAACAAGGGGCCAAGGGGTCTTACCCATAGACAGGGCTGTACAGGTCAGATAGGTAGTCACTCCACGTAATATACTGGTATTCAGCTGCATGAGTGGATGCAGCTGACTGGCCGAGAAAAGACTAGACAGATGATGTGATTCCTAACTATAAATCTTTATCATTGGATTCGATAAGGCAGTGCGCAGACCTAGACAAAACATTGACAAAACAGCGTCTATGGTTTACAAAACATTCATTGTTGTCAATTTGTAGCGGCGCCATCTTTGTTTTCTCAATGTCTTAGGTTGATTTTATAGGTTGGGCTGATCAGGAGGGCTTTTATCCGACTACGGCAAGCCAAAAAAAATGTGAATTCTAATTGATTTTAAATAAGTATATTTAAAGAATTAAAACGTCATCGGCATTATAAAGTGTAAGTGTGTGTATTTCTCGTTTCGTTACGTTACCATTCTAAAAGGAAAAGTGCTACGTTTACGCATATTGAGTTTTATTAGCATGCGTGTTGAATATCTTCATAATAATGCGTAGATTTATGAAACGATTATATTAATTGCTTACAACTTATGTTTTAATTGTTGACTTCCTACAATTTATTTTCAAAAATAAATCAATTGGTACAACAATGGCGTGATGTCAAAAATGAATAAAATAAATGAATATCACTTTATACCATCACAAAGGACTTATCACTTAACTTACGTATTACAAAACAACAAGCGTTTAGTATAATATCGTCTATTCTTCGCAGAATACCTAGTAATAGAAGTTCTCTTGCAGGGTTAACCAACCTCGAAAATATTCTAATCGTAGCTCCCAATCAGCACTAACAATACTCGCATACACGAAATTGTGCGTTACGTCACAGCCAGTAAAGCTAATATCGCATACGAATGCACAGAGCGTGTCGGCAATAGAATATGAAGCACCACGTGCGGTGCGCGACACGCCGACCGACTGGAACACTTTCTTTGGACTTGTAACCACTGGGTCGGGCTAGGTGACAAGCGGTAGCGGGTGCGGTTTGTTTGAGTTGACCTAGTGCGTTAAATTAGTCATTTCACTATATTTTTTATGATTTTGTGTGGAATACACTAGGCTAGAGATTAAAACCTACTTACGTATCTACGAACAACTCAAAGTGGAGTACTTGAGTAAAAGTAATTATACGATTTTTATTCTGTAGATTAAACTGTCAGAAGTTAGAATTTTTAGCTTTGCTTTCTTTGACGGTTCTTAGTTCGTTCAAATTCTTGATTATAAAAATGGCTGCTTAAGTAATTACTTAAACTCAAGTAATCACTTTAACAATCGATACTTGACTATCGACACTCAACACGTGTGTAACTCTGCGTCATTATTCAAAATTGCTTAAAAAAAACTTTTGCGCCTTTAGAAATTAGTTTACTAGCAAAAATCATGAAAACGAGGTCTTAACTACATTTCCTTCTTCTTTCTAAACCACTAGTAATATAGCAACACTGCCATTTCGTTTATGTAAGGGATTTTAATTGTGATAAATGAAAAGGGAGTAACATGATGGACTGTAGGTTGACAGAAGACAATAAAATAGAAAACATTATGCACCGGCCACAATAAAAAGGGACAAAATGATTCCCCATCTCAGATTTGGAATCATAAATAGTTCACATCAGACGAATAGTGCTTAAACATTCAAATACTATAAGTAACCTCACCCCGCTTCAGCCTTCAACTTGCACCGCTAACATCAATCAGTAGTATCGACTAATGCGAGCAACAGCCAGTTGCTCCACGCCACGCAACGGTTACGCAACGCGAAAGAAATTCACGCGCCCGCAACGAATACTTATTCTGTACAATTTTACTGCAGCGGCAGCACAGTGTTACGATCGCACTGGAAACGCATTCCGACTCACTAAATGATTGCAGTTATGTCGGAAGTAACAGGTGTCAGAAAGAAACCTCAAAGAAGAGGAATTGTGGATTTTGGTCTGACAGTCTAAAAACAAAGTCTAAAAAAAACGTTTTTTTTTTTTTAAGTCTGTTATTTTTTTTTTCAATATCTTTTTATTTTATCAAATAAAAACTCCTTTTTAAATAAAAACTTATTGCTTTATCCTGTTTAGTTGTGCTACCTCACAGTAATCCTTGTCAAGTATCAATTTTACTTTGTAACTAGAAGTTATTAGCACATCATCCACATAGACGAAAAAGAAAAGTTGCAAATTAGAGAAGGAAAACTAATAAAGTACCGAATCAAAGTTAATGTTTTAGTTTCAAAGCGTAGCATTTTTTTTGGGACTACCGCACCATTTTCCTCTACCGAATGAATCATTCAAATCGGACCAGTAATCACGGAGAAATCGGTGAAAATACATCTGATGGAATACATAACCCCTCCTTTTATAAGTAAGTTTAAGTCGGTTAAAAAGAAAAACAATGTCATGGTATAATATTTATTTATGTTAATTCAATACGATTTTGATGGTCAGGTGATCATAATAGGTGCATTTTCCTAAATAGAGCCATAATAGCAAAAAATTGCCAGCAAAAAAAAAATTAGTATTCCAATTCCCGTTTGGGTATGAGCCGATATACTTAAGATCCCCAGGAAAGGAATGGGAATCCCTGACGATCCCATGCAGGAAAAATCGGCATCCCGACGTGATGTCCGTTAAAATCGTAACAAAGTATCAATGTTTTATAAATATTGCTTCAAATAGTTTAAGCATAATCGGCGTACCTATAATAACATTCCCACTATACAAGACTCCTCGCTGTGAGAGAAAGTGAGCCCTATATTGTATCAAATATTCACCCAAAATCATCCAAGAAAATACAGAACCTCAGCCGGCTTCCAGAACTTTCCAGATCAATATTTCTAACACTCGTGGAATCCCTTACGGCTCCCATGGGAGGCCATAGGGAATCATAAAAGAGAATCAGAAGGCGTAACGATAACAATTGGAGTAATAGATAATATTACGTAAGATAAGGTTTTATGGACCCTGAGATATTGACGATCGTAAAGTTTATTGTGAACATCGATCACGTTTTGCAATTTCGTTTCCTCCGTGCCTCGGAAAGCACGTTAAGCCGTTGGTCCCGGCTGTCATTTGTAGATCTTTACAGTCGTTACAGGTAGTCAGTGGCCCTAAAAGTCTGACAACCAGTCTTACCGAGGGGTATCGTATTACCCAGTACTAACTGGGTTGTGGAGGTCAGATAGGGTTCAAATAGGCAGTCGCTCCAAGTAAAATACTGGTATTCAGCCGCATCCGGTTAGACTGGAAGCCGACTCTAACATAATTCGGGAAAGGCTAGGCAAATTATGATTACGTTATGTAATTTGTCATTTGTTGGTTTTGATGCATTGGTTTTTGAAATATTGAGGGATTCTTCTGGTTGTGAAAATATTTTAATATTGTGTACTTAATGATAGATGACTGCCTCGTTGGTCTAGTGCTGAGCATGAGGTCTTGGGGAGGTTTGATTCCCTGGTGATGGTGGGATTTTCCATCACAATTATCTCATTATGGCAATAGGCTCGCCCCCTATTACGTGGGGCTCAAACATAACTTTTCAGTAGCTCATGGTAGCCCCAGTTTCAATTGAAAAGGTACTTTTTTATTTTGAGTCAAATCTAGGTCTATGCCCTTTAATACCAATGTAAGAGGGTGCAAGATAGATACACCGACGCATAAACAGCTATCAAATATTAAGTACAATATCAACATTGAAATTTACGTCGGAAATTAAAAAAAAAATGCTGTCCGACACATTTTGACCGTGAAGGTACTGCAGTTTTATAGCAAACACCGGTGTTGTTTATTTTCGATGAAAAATTTCGGCTCCGAGGGTTCGGAATGAGGTACTGAATACGTGGTGGTGATTTGCGTCGATGTCCCATACCACTCCGTAGAAACTCTCTAGAAAGATAGACCAGTCAGTACTATTTTGTTTTTTTTAAGTTTTTTGTTTTTCTGTCAACGTTATTCTGCAACTTCGTTAGTCTCGTACTTGACATCCTAGATTTTTTGCACCCTCGTGACATGCCAAACTCCAATTTTGATATGCGTTGTAAAACGAATGGTGTTTCATACGTCACTCTTTCTAGGTCAGTGGTTGAAACTGAAATGTCGTTTCATTTATCTTTTTCGTTTTGGTCTAGAATTTTAGAACCAAATTCTGTATGTGTTTACTTAATATTATATTCTCTATTTTTTATTTCAAAGAACGCCGAGAAACAAAAGATAAAAGTGATTGATATTTCTGTGAGTGTGGTGTGAGGGTTTTTTGCCAAAATATTACGAAAGAAAACAATATGATACGTTTATGAATATATATTTTTTTTAATACTGGCCGCAATACATTTCAAATGATGTTATGTCAATATTGTGACAGTTGTCAGATGTTGCAATAGCGGGAAAAATAGAACGCGGTCAAATGCGTTACAATAATTAATTTATTACAGAAAATACATTATGATTTTAATTTCATATACATTGTTGATTTTGGTTTGATGAAAAAGCAAACAAATATTTGTAAAGAAATAATAACCAGTATTTCCTTTCAACATGGATTTTTTGTGAAAATATACTTTCCTTATGCCAGAAAACGATTTCTATGTAACTAATAATCATTTAACAGCGTTACAATCAGAATAGGACGCCGGATAAATGAATTTATAGCTAGGAAATGAATAAAAACTTACAATCTACACGACACAGCGAGTGTGCGGCTATTATCGCGTGCAGGAAATGGATGAGCTGTCCATACGGCTGCTAATACTGCACATTGCGCAATGTAAGCGAGTAAGTCATACAAGTGAATGTAAGGAAATGGGTCACTATGCTTGTGAGCCTTGTAGGTACTCAGTCAATCAAATTAGTGCCTTGAATTATGATCGAGTTCTGAGTTACCAAAAATACTTTTAAATTAATTGTTGATGTTTTTCTTTTGGAATAGCTCTATTTCAGTGATTGTTTTTACCTTAAACAGTATTAATTATATCTACCTACTTTGTTTATTTGACTAGCAGACTAAAAACCATTTATTTTTACGTTTCCCTTCTTGTTAGTCGTGTCGATGACTCGCTATCATCATCGTTGTCTATTAGCCTTTTCGTAATTAGTTGCGGTCGGTTTCCAATCTTTCTGGTTACAGCTGCGAGCTGAATAGCAGTAAATGGAGCGACTGCCTATCTGACCTCCAGAACCAGTTAGTACTGAGTAATACGATACCCCTGGGTAAGACTGGTTGTCAGTCTTTCGGGTCACTGACTACCTGTAATGACTGCTATATTTGAGTCAAATAACTTCGACTAGAACTCTGCCACCTCCAAGGCGTTGGTGGTGGCTTCGGTCAGGTCTATCAAAGAATGCATTCATTAGTTTAATATTTAATTAAGACTCCTGGGGGGCACAACCCGGGGTAACATATCAAGAATTCAGATAAAGAATTAATTTTATTGCCCTCACGCACGTTTATTATAAGTATCAATCAAAATTATTATAGGTAGCAAAGAAACACCAATTGAACAAAACATTCAACACATAACTTGCTCAATTGTACCCGAGTTCGTGCGAGTCCTAGTTATCCAATCGGCATAAAGTTAGAGGAGAGTGAGGGAATTGGAACCATGGAAGAAAATTTAAAAAAATACTATTTTGTTATAGAAGATATTTAGTCTATTATTTACCTGTATTTCAGTAATTTCTAACAAATGTTTTAACAAACGACATCACTTAGAATTCCTCTTGTATGTTGGGTGCATTTATAAAAACATTTAAACTCACAAACAGCCAGATCCCGGAATTATCTGTAGGCCATACAAATATATGTTTCGTGCGGTAATCGAACCCGCGACACGCAGTGCATCAGCGCGCGCGCGTGTATGTAATGTATGGTCACACATCTACCGCCAACCTTGGCAAGCAATGCTTTACATAGTTCTTAAAGTTCATGTTTACTAACAATGTAATGTAGAATGATATCTGAAATAAAATGATTATTATATTTTATATATTAATATTTACTTTGAAAATCGAGCCGTGTGGCTGTTTTAAGTTAGCCACGAGCTCCCATTGCCCACTTGTTCCAAGAGCCCCGTTCTCCCCTACATTCCATCTACGGCCGCCATTATGATTTCTTGCTCCATTAGCGAATCACGAAGCGTTTTGACTTTATTCCGTGGTTATTGTTCTGTTTTGATCACGTTTGTGCAGTTAGTGGGTGGGCAGAGGTAGTTGGTGCTTGTTTTTTGGACTAGAAGTGATTGTAGAATATTATTTAGGCTAAGATAATCTTTATGGTGGTGATACGTCATGTCTTTCAAGTCCTGGCATTGCAAGTTAAAGCTAGATAGGAGAACTGATGCTGTTGTTGAATATCTCATAGGTATCTCATAAATCATGAGGAATTCAATCTATGGAAAAAATAGTTTTTTCACTAGACTTTTTTTTGCAGAACAGTAAAGTTCTTATAAAGGGAGTAACAAGACCCTTACCGATGCCGAAAGGCTCTTGTTCTCCTCGTCATTGCGATCTTTTTTTTTAGTTCTAGACCATACCTGGAAGCCTTCTAGTTACAGAGATATTGGGGGTCAAAGTTCAAACTTGGTCACAAGTTTTTTTTTTCATACATTTTTTTTAATGAAGATTTTAACTTTAAACACCTCCACGACCCCCGTACTATTAAATCCATCCATCAGCACAATGTTTTGAGCCCGTCACATTGAGTGCTAATGTAAAACGTGATTTTACACCCCAAAAAAATATTCATTTCCCAGCAATAGTTTTTGCGTAAAGTTACATAGTTTGATGTACAAAACGCTTGGTCGACGGCTTCGTTATAAGGGTCTTAGTAAAATTGACATGTGGAACGAACGCGGTAAAAAAATGATAAGAGTTTTTTTAGTTATATAAATATTCTTAAAAATACACAACAGTGGCTCGCCTAACTCACGAACTAACAAAACCATTTTCCTATACATCAATACCATTCCTTATCTGTTCTCACACAAGTACAACCGCGATCATTGACGGTCGGCCGCTTTTCATCCTTATGCCCTGAGTTATAAGGTTGAAAACTGGTCGACCGTCTCACTGAGAGCGGTAGTACATCCACACTTCACTATCAACACTCGCTATCCCCAAAAAACATTTCATCATACACCCCCTATTCACCTTACCGACGTCACGTCAACTTTGTAGACCTTAGTGACTTGTGGCGTCAGTATAATAGACATTAGGCTGTATCCTCATTAGGCGGACAGTTAGCGGCTGACTGAATTTGAGCGGCGAACTCTTGGCAAAGACGGCTGGAGCGAGCGTACTTCACCGCCGACAGGAGCAAATTTTTCGCGTAATTTTGTTCCGTAATTCGGCTGCTCACTGAATGATTCGTCAAACGAAACTACGCACAGTACGCGCTGTTTCTGCATGAACACTTCATTTAAAATACAAGGTGTGGTGACTTAAACCAACTTTTATTCTACGACTTGTAGTTTTTTCTTTTCTTTTGAATACTTAACTTTTTTTTAGTTTAACCATACAATACAAATTTCGATCAGCTGATCGCGTCAATTCCTTTGGAAGGAACTACTAGAACTCGCAGAACAAAAGTTTTTCAGTTTCATGGTCCGAGACACCACACGAGAGGTCTTGCGTTTGTTATGTTAGAAGCAAACAGTCAGCCGCTCAATGTTCGCCCATTGAGGACACAGCCTAACCGACTTGACTTCCGACGCTATATTCACTATTGTAGTATTCAGTTGTGTACCAAGAAGTAAAGGCAAGATAACAAGAAATGGCTCCCATTTCCTCTCGGTGAACGTACACAGTTCTCCAATTTCCGTGTTCGATGTGTGTTGTGTTGTGTATGCCTGCTTCTTGAGAGGCAAGTTTGTGTGATGATAATGTGGGTAGGTAGTATGTTGTGCTATTATTGGAGTTTAGGGAAATACTTTTGACTATCTGAATAATGTACCTACCTAATTATGATACAGTAGGTAATATTGCCACGTTACTGCGTTGGCCCAGTGGTAGCGTAGGGTTACTACAAGTTACAAGTTTGTAAATCGGAGTTCGAACTCAGGCCGATTCGATATATTGTGTAATTTATCGTCTACCAATCTGCTGTACCCACCACGTACCACGTAGTATATATTAGCCCATTCCCTCTCATAGAGAGGAGGCCTGCGTCCCAGCCGTGGGAACATTCTAGGCTGATTATTTTCTGCATTGACCAATCGCAGTTTGCCGTTATTCGTAAAAAGGAAGGCATTCCCCGAGACAAAGTGTAAAACGAACTTTTTCAAGACACTCGAAGGCAGATTTAGAGATACTATTTTTTTTTGTCAAAACCTCACGATACAGATTAAAGAAACAATCAAAACTTCCACTCGAAACAAGAAACCAGTACTGTTTTATTAAATAACGTTACACATAACAGTAACAAAACGGAATAACAGTTACATTTAAATATTTTTTCTTTCTTTCTTCTTTCTATTTATCACGTGTTATTTTTTTTTTTGTTGGGCAAATAACACGCAAATGCTTTGTGTATGTATCCAAGTGAGGATAGATATTGGGAATATATTGCGGAGTATTCGAGAGGTTTTCCATGAGGTTTCGTTGTTTAATGGTGGTAAATATGCTTAAGTGTATGCAGTGTTATTTATCTTTTAAAAGTATTTGTAATGCACTTTTTTGTAATCATAAGCTTGAGCTCACGGCTTTACCCACGTGGTATTCTTACAAAATGTAACGGAAACGTATGAATGGGGTAAAAGTACATTATTTCGGAATCTTGGTCATGGTCTATGTTTGTGCCCGGGGCTGCGGGACTGTTCGGAAGAGATACCGTGGCCCCGGAACACAAAGGGCGATGAAGGAACATGGATGGGTTTTAGTCAGTAAAAGTCTGACACTCCCTCCTGCTCAGCCCAGAGCGGGAGGAGTCATTTGATGATTTCCCACCCGGGAAAAAAAAAATGGTCTATGTTTGTGTCAATTTCATCGACATTCAATCAGCTGTTAAGGTCTGATAAGGTAACAAATAGATCGACAAACAGAGAGTTACCTTCTTTCGTATTTATAATATTAGTATGGATTTTATTTATTAGACGTATTTTTTGTCAGAAAATGATATGATGTTGCAAGTAGGCCGAGTAATTTAAGAATATTTTTACATAATTATTTCTGGTAGTAAAATTATCAAATACTTTTCTTGACCTTTAGGAGTCTTGTTAAAATTACTGGAGAACACGACCCTGACATTATTAAACATGTTTGCCTAAATACTACCTAAGTGTTATAATTTTCATTTGCAAATCTTCTGCCCGCGTCTTAGCATATTTATGTTTCTTCGACGTGGATCCTTGAAGAATCAAGGATCCACGTCGAAGAAACATAAATATGCACTATGGAATCTTTGAAATCGTATTAGTTGTTTCGGAGATAACCTAATACATCCAAGCTGTCAAACTTTACCTGTTTTTAATATAACTCAAACTCGAAGCTTTTATTTCAATAATTTTTTCAAGGCATTTTCGAATCTCAAACAAGTACCTTTTAATTAAAAGTATCAAAAAACCCGACTGGTCGATGGGATTGGTTGAAAAAAAAAATACTAACGACTTACAATTTAGCGCCAAAAATCCGCCATTTACCTTTTTGTAAGCACTATCTAAGGAGACTTGGGTTTTTGAGAAAAATCTAATGATACCTTAATCGTCGAAATCCATCCAGCCATTTGGAACATACTAAAAAAGAAATTTACAAACTTACAAGATACGCGCGAAAAACAACCATTATTAGCAGCACACACAGTCACAGTCAAAAGCCATAATAACTTGTGAAAGTACTGTAGTTGTTATCATAGAGTATGGACAGGTATCAAAATCAGTTCGGTACGTGAACATTTGAACAATATAATTATATTAATAACACTTTCTTCGCCCAAATATCACCCTATTTCACTACTCTAGTTATTACTGTAAACACAAGTTGGCTACTTAAGTGTCCTCAAATGGGCACGTTTGGCATCCACTCGGTAAACAGCTGCGGGCAATGTCGCGAGTGGTCGGCGGTGATAGGGTTAAGCACTGTCTTGACAAGTACAGGGGTACTAAGTACCTATACTAGCTGCTGCTTGTTAATAAACAGAGTAGTCGATGGGTTATTAGGGTTAAAAAAATGCGTATTTTTAAGTGGATCGTGGACGAAGCAAATGGAGATCTGGTCTATGTTAGTTATGTTAAGCAGATGTGTATATACACGACTAGCTGTTGCCCGCGGCTTCGGTCGCGTTTTGGTCGGAAATTGTCCCACGGGCACGTTGTAAACATAGCCTATGGCCCTTGGTGATAATGTAGCTTTCTATAAGTGAAAGAATTTTCAAAATCGGTTCAGTATATAGATCCAGAGGTTACCCCCTACAACCTCACAAACCTTACCACTTTATAATATTAGTATAGATTATAGCCTATTGCCATCAATCGCTCATAAATCCAAACTCTAGGCTGCTACTAAGAAATTCCTGCATGAAAAACACAATAACACTCCTGAGCCGGAAATCGAAACCAAGACGTGCTTCTGTTGAGTATGAACTCAACAGAAGCACTTGCCAATAGAACAACGAGACCGTCAACTGTACATTACTAGAACAAAGCACATGGCCTTTATACCTAATCAATAGCAAAGAATAATACCCAACTATTAATAGTAACTTCAGTAAATATCAAAATAATGATAACTAGAGTAAACAAACACTAGATTCAACGTCAATAAGATCGATCTAAGTAGTAATTATTGTTGGATACTCGTCTTGATTGAGTAGTGTTTGATACTTGATACGACCCGTTTACGACCTCAGGCGATGCGACTAGCGAACCGCTACTCAAACGAGTCGCGTGTGCGTCACTTGTAATTTCCTTCGCGTGATGATTCGTAAAACGCGTTGCGGTGATTCGTGGCATGCTCATTGATTTGTTTCTTCCACAGTTAAGGTAGCCATGCTAGGCTATGCATGACATTTCTAAATGTTTATGCAAAATCGAGTTCCATTTCAAGGATAACAGTAAAGTTTTTTCTTACACATGTTCATGCACGTCATAGACACAGTCAAACTGTACAGACAACGTCGGTGCTCGTTGTTGAACTGCCTCGTTGGTCTAGGTAGTGATCGCAATTGCGACTGCTGAGCATGAGGTCCTGGGTTCGATTCTTTGGTCGGGCAAAGTGTTATTGGATTTTTCCATCTACAATTTCCCCTCTGCACCATTGATGGTGCAGGTCAATGGTTCGTACGGTACATCGAGGCAATTTCTCAGTAGCAACCACGGAGTCTGAATTTGTGCCCGGTTGATCGTAATACCACCACCTATTACAGGGTGTTCTAATGGCTACACCTCTGCCTAACCCCTCGGGGATTACAAGCGTGGTGTCATGTTACTGTACACAGAAAACTGCGCATCCATAACCTATCGTCTATGGCGGACTTAACTGTCGCAAGCGGCATTTCGCTTGATCGTGTAGCTTGTGGCCAATCAGTAAAGAAAAATAGTTTCGCTTGAGATCTATTCCTAAGTTTACAATCGAACATTATTTCAATATAATAGACATTGAGAAGGGAACTTATGTTAGTATAGCCAGGATTACATAACTTAGATATCGCTATTCATTAAGAGTCCGTAAAGATTATTTCAGAGCTTAATTCTTGTGAATGATTCACTCGAGTGAATATTCAATCAATCAACTCGGCCTATCACAGTCCAGTGCTGGATATAAGCCTGTTTAGCTGCACCTGAATCCACTATCCTGTCAATGATAATTTTTGTATCATGCCACATTCACATGACGCCGCAGTGGCCCGAAAGTCTGACACCAAAGGGGTATCGTTTTATCTAGTACTAACTGGGTTGTGGTGATCACATAGGCATCCATCGCTCCATGTAAAATACTGGTATTCAGCTGCTTTTGGTTAGACTGGAAGCCCATCCCAACATAATTGGGCAAAGGCTAGGCAAATGTTGATGACACGACGCTGAAAATTTTTACGTTTGTCTGCAACTTTATTTCAATTTCCGATCGGTGCGCGATTTTAAAAATGCCGAGTGCAGAAATTCAACATCATTGGAAAGGTTTACTAATAAATTAAGTTTTCACCTTTTGATTCATTTTTGTCAGAAGTTCCACTTTCAGTGATACAAGTGAACAAAAGCTTAAGCGTCTGATGCCAGCTTAACGATTATTGAAGATTAGTTTTTATGGACATTTACCGTGATTTATACTAATCGTTTATTGTAGAAGATTTGTTTGCGGCTTTATTGATATGTAAGTAGTGTCATTTGTAAAATGGATTAAATAATATAACTACCTACTTATAGCTATCACTGAATTGCGCACTAGTGTAAATGCGCATTACATGTTAGTTGCTCATACTACGTGTTTGCTACGCTATAGGTACGTACAAACTACGTATCCGATCATGCAGGATGTTTTGTTCATACTTATTGAATAGAAAATTTTCTTCAGGAAAATTAAAAAGTTTTATAACCTTTTTGCATGATTTTCATTATAAAAAATCCATTTTTGGGAAGGTGGTGCTAATGATGAGGAATATCAGGAAGTTTGATAGTCATTATTATATCAAACGTCAGGATGTCAAAAAGATATCATTACTCAAATAAGTTTGCTCTGTATCTGATCTCTCAGCTGGCCAAGTTCCAGTACATCTATTTATATTATCAAGTTCCTTGTTAACACAATTTCCTACTAATTTCCTTATTCAATTAACTATATAAGGAAGCTTGGAGGGTATTTTATTATACAGCATGTGTTAGAAATGCGAGTGGTTGGGAGTTTGGTACAGACCATCTAACAAAACGACTTTCCCCTTAGGACCAATTGCGTTATCGCGAAAAACAATAATAATCAACGGTCCCATACATAAATTTCGATACCTACGTGACCCTTTGAATGGGACAGCTGATATTTAACGATGGTCACATGGAAAAAGTATTGTGTTCAGGTTGATGGCCCCCCTAAATATGGTACACATTTCTGGTATACTGTATTTTAATTATGAACATCAAATAAGATGTCAAATATTAAGGATTTAATTACATTGAAGTGACATTTCCGAATTGTGGTGAAAATAATATATTTTTAGACTGGCAATTTAGAAGACTGGATCGTAGGCGGGTAATTTAAGAATTCCTTTGAGTAAGATAAACCTTTTTCAAGCTTGGGTATCTTAGGAATGTCCTAAAAATTTAGCAAAGTGTCATTTAGATAGGCTAAGACGAAAAGGTCAAAATTAACTTAACTAATGGATGAATTTCGCAATTAAACCACACTGTTTGGTTTCCCACATACCAGGAGTTCATACTCAACGCCAAGAGTCGTAATTTCATCATCACCTACCTAGCCTTTTCCCAACTATGTTAGGGTTGGCTTCCAGTCTTACCGAATGCAGCTGAAGACCAGTATTTTACATGGAGCGACTGTCTATCTGACCTCCAGAATCCAGTTAGTACTGGGTTCTAGAGGGATAACTAATGCGATATCCCTTAGACTGGTCGTCAGACACGTTAAGGTAGGACGTTACAGGTAGCCACCTGTAACGTCTGTCAAAGATCTATAAATTATGACAGCCGGGTCCATCGGCTTAACGTGCTTTCCGGCACGGAGGAAACTCGGTATGTAATGGATGGTTACCCATCCACGAACCAACCTAGGCAACCACGGCTTAACCTAACGATCGACCCGAGTGGCTGTCAAGTCAATCGTTAGGTCGTTAGATCGTACGGTCTTACAGGGTCCATATTTATGTACCTAGCTTTAAGCCCTCTGTAACATCTTTTATACAATATGGAATGCAAAATAATAAATATGAATAGGTTATAGTGTCGTAATTTCATTAGTGCAATAATATTGAAGCATTCATTTAGATGTTGCTTAGCACAATCAGCCTACACATTATAGATCCCACAGCTGGGACACTGACCTCATGTCTGTGAGAGTAGACTGTAAGTGTCGCCTAAGGACCCTCGCATCAAAGTCGCCCGAACATGTCATTGTCGGCGGCATGTCAATTGAACGTGTACAATAGTTGCCGCCGATATACCACAGCGGAAATCATGGTTTTTCCCACTCATCTCTGACCAATTTCGTTGTGGGATCCAAGATAGTTAAATTGTTTCTCCGGGACTTTGTCGTGCTTCGTTGTTTCGGCGCTTTTCTGGTAGTCGCCACTGTTTATTCTGGTTTTCAGGAATTACAGTGGTTTGGGAATGCACGCAAAATACGCGCTTAGACGTGGAGTTGCGGACACCAGCCCGCTATACAATACAATGAGGCGGGCTTGTCACAAACAAAAATACCCCAGCGGCTTTGGTGTGGAGGCTCCATTAGTGATAGTTGGGAATCAGTATTTTCCAAACTCGCTGATTTTAATCTTCGTTATCAAACTACAAAGAAAAAATAGTCATCTTTGCGTGCCTGTTTAGATTCATAAACTTTTTCCTCATTGTCTTGCAAAACAAAGCCGACGTCAGACCGCTGTCCCTAACCAGTGGCCACAACATCCGGAACGAAGGAGTTTGGTCCAGTCTTTCGTTGTACAGGAAACGGCGGTTTACACTCACGTGTCGAGCCAATGGCCAATAAATTGACATCATTAAAGACGTGTTTTGTTCATGATTGACAGACTTTGTACCAGGAGAACACGTGTAACAAGAGGTCTTGTCTGGGAAACTGTTTGTACGATTGTTCTTTGGTGGGCTAGAACATAACATCACGCATGTAATCCCCAAACGGTTAAGGCCGAGGTGTACTTAGTAGTACACCCACATTTCACCAGTTATATTTAAGTCCCGTGTAATGTTAGGCGAGCTTATTGCCATCAACCGGGCACAAATCCAGAATGCATGACTGCTACTGAGAAATTCCTGATGGAAAAACCCAACAAAAATTAGACCAACCCGGGAATCGAACTCAGGAACTTATGCTCAGCTGTCGCGATGGCAACCACTAGATCAACGAAGCAGACGAACGAGGCGGTCATTAAAAAATATAGAAAATTGTTAATGTTAAAGACTTGTTTTGTTCATGATTGGGACAGACTTTGTACCAGGATAACATGTTTATGAAGATGTCTTGACTGGGAAACAGTTCTTACGATTGTTGTTTTGTGGTCTAGAAGTTTTCTTTTTTAATTGACATCATTTTCATTGACGTATTTAACCCATGACTGGAGGAGTATATGAACTTTGTACCAGGATTACATAGACTTAGAAGATTTCTAGGATATCGGTATACTTTTGAACTAGCAACAAGAAATGTCTATTATTGGTTAGGCAGATAACACTCGGAAAAAAATTGACTAAAATTTTAGGATAACACAGGAATTGAAGAGATCTCTTGCGTCTTGCGCAAAAGTAGACCAGTGTTTCATATATAACTTACCTATCAAACTTTTTAAGTCAAAATATTATCAAAAATCCGTTCATTTGTTTTTCTAACATTATTTGAAAAGAATTTCATGCCAGCACTTAACTTTTAAAACCTACTTCATGCTTCAAAGCGTGTCTTGGCGAGTAATAATCACTGAAGCTTGAAATTCTCTATCGTTTTCATACATCGCAGGTTAAATGGGTTCATCCTTTCAACTGAAGCAGGCGTTAAATTTAGTTTTAAGCTTCAGATTGTGAAGTTAGACCGAATATAGGACTTAGGTACGTTAATGTAGATCAGTGGCATCTAAGAATATTACGGCGCTGGTCTATTTTTGGTTTAGAGTGAATTGTCGTTTGTGGTATAAAAGGAATGAGTGCTGATCCTAGAATTTGGAGCGGTCTTACTCGGTGTTGTTATAGTGTTAAGTTTATGAAAAGGTTAGTGATTTTTACAGAATCACGCCTTTGAAGAATCGGAGCTCGAAAACATAGTTCGCTAAATAAACGTTACTTGTGTTTATTTCAATCAAGATATTTACATTATTTACAAATCTATAATCTATAATAGTAATAAAAATATGTACAAGTATCAAAAGGGTTAAAGGGCGTCAAAACACTCGTCCACATCGCTGTCAACAGGAAAAGTGCCCAGAAGGCTGGCAGCATTGCCACATTGTATGGCAATGCTAATTCTTTGGCCAAAAAAATAGGCCCGCCCTCTGGTCACGTTACTCAAATAAAATCATGTTTTCTGACATTATGGTTACTTTCGGACGGCTTCATCGCATCTCATCCTCTTGAATGATAAAAGTGATCGTTGATTTCCTTACAGATAACTCAAGGAAAATATGCTTTCGTTTACACCGTCCCTAAAACCCATATTCACAGATAAGAGATAATTCAAGATAAAACACTGAGATTTATCATCACCCATCACTTACAACTCTGCTTACCTACTACATAAGCAAACGTCGAAAATCGACCACAAATATCACAAATCGACCATAAAATGGTGTGCAGATAATAAAAGTAGTGCTGCCAGTTTATGACGACGAAAATTCTCCCCAATTTCCGGGTGGCCGTAAAGCGGGGTAGTGAGGGGGCAAAACAATTTTATTGCCTGGCCACACTGCTATCGGTGTTTATAGCCCCACTATAGTGGCGGCAGCTACTTTTATTGGTTGTTACACGATGTACACTTTAACCTATTGTGGGGCTAGAAGGTTGGAATGGTTTTTGCGGTCCTTATCTGCAGCTTTTTGGAATGGCCAGGGAAAATTGCAACCTAGTCCGCCGTAAAGTTTATTGTGTCAAAAGACCGTGCCTGTTCTGCCTCCAAGCCTCCGCAGCATAACTGCCTATCGTGGATGTCAGTGACAATGAAGGCCGGTATCAACGGCATATTGTATATAAAATTCGTCATTTTACAAACGTTGACGTCTGTTTGCAATCGTTCGTCGTTTTCTTGAATCCATAGAACTCAAATGATTTAGATTCTTGCCTAAGAAAACCTTGGTGGCCGTGACCAATAGAATATTATCCTGGCTGGCAAAGTGTGCAGAGGTCAAGTTTAACCCCAGAACCGCCTCTTGCCCGCACCGTCCCTTACAGAAATAAACCATAAAGAGCCTTATTGTCCCGTGTTAAGCCGTGTTACAATAAAATAAAAGAATGCATTAGTCGCAACCTTGACCTGCTTAAGAATAAGTCGCGCCATTTCATTCCTTAAAGGCGCGACAAATATTGACCGATGGCTTAACTGCATACATTTTCGTGTACAGCTTTATGAAGTAGAGCTAGGTCACAGTTAGGTAATTGGATCGAAAAAAAACTGTCAAATAAATAATTAGTTGCTTAAGTCGGAGAATTCAACTAAATACCTTAATGAAAAGCAAAAGCAGGTCAATGAAAATTTTCTAGAACGCAATTAGTAAAGGTTTTTATAATTTACAGAATACCTGTCGTTTTATAAATATAAACCACACCTGTTTTCCATAGGGATAGGCAGAAACTACACACTGTTATAGTTTTTAAGAGTACTGGTTTCAGAAACAGCAGGCTGTTTAATATGCTGAGCGACTAACTAATTAACCTAGTGGTGTGTCCGTCGGACTACCAAGTCATAGGTCTCGAGTTCGAACCCAAGACACCCATCTCTGATTTTTCGTATTCATAAGCGTATGATCAAGATATCCGTAAAATAACGTGATATTGTATAGTTATCACTTGCCTCGGTGAAGGAAAACATCGTGAGGAAACCAAACCCACATGCCGGAGGGGGATATTTCTCGACGGCATGTAAAGTCAAGTCAAAGGCCCAAACTCTGACCCCAGGTTTAGCACTAACACACGAAAAAAACTAACAATTGTTAATCACACCTTCTTAGAAATAAACCATAATTGTATAATATTTAACGCTGGGTAGATTTCCACGAAAAAAATATATGAAACATATTAATAAGTGCGTGAGATGCACTTAATTTTCGTCAAGCTGCGTCGTTAAGCTAAGAAGCGCCTCATCGTGCGGTACTTTATAACGGTCTGTCGCCAACTTAGTACAACAGGTGTAAAGCACTTCACATACACGTTAAACTTAACTGCGCACATGGTTTTAATGAGTTTGAGAAGGACATGTGAGATGACTGACTGTACCTTTTGTTGAAGATTTATGTTTTAAACACAATTTTGTTTTAAATGTAGTGTTATTCCACAAACTATGGGACACTTCATTGTAACCGTGTTCTGTTCTGTTGTTTGCACATCACAGGAGCTGATGGACGCTGCTGAAATTTCCAAACTCGTCGACAAAAGTTGGACAGATTCAATTTAGATTGTCATAGACACTCTAAGAAAAAAAGAACACAATTTTAATAGAAAGAGTAAAACATATATTTATGTGGCTTAGATACCGTACGCAACGAACAATTTTAATGAAACTAACCAATTATTATAAAGTGAAATTAACGCAGTATGTCTGTGTGTAAATAGCTCTTAGAAAGTGGGCAATTCAGAAGTAAGGATCTAAAAGAAATTTACCTAGAGCATGTTTTTTGCAGTCTCTTAAAACATGATCATGATAATTGCAAGTTTCAGTTTACAGCAATGATGCTACTATACATCATTACAGGTACAATAAAAACACACACATTTAAAATGTTTTCCATCGAACGTAATTTCTTTGTTCCATGAAAACGTGACCACTGAAAAATCACGTTTCTCGCATCAGACATCATACAGAATGATATACATTATCAGAAAATATCTGATAAAAATAATGTGCATACAACGAGAAATTGAGCCCGTGATTAGCGTACGTAGCCACGGAATGGCCGACATCCGGCTTGGCGGCCATTGTTCCACTGATGACCACTTCCGGCTAACATCATGTGACCACTTACCACTTAATGTCAAGGTTTACGTTTAATCGATGGGTAGCCATGTTTTTTCTTATTGTATTCACATAAAATATTAATGTAGATAATTGATAAAAATAATGTTTAGATGTTGTTTTATAGTAATTTTTTATCGCAAGAATGTTACCTACATGCTGATTCGGAATGGAACATTTAAGTAATAGTTAAGTTGTAATTGCGCGAAAAAAGATCCAGGCCTGCAGTATGCAGCACCGCCCTCCCCCCTCAAAAATATGCACATGCAGGAAAAACAATAATGCCATGCACCTCGACACGTGTTTCTCCCTCCATGGAGCATCCTCAGGAGATGTCAACTGGATGACTGCTCGGTTTAAAACTAAATATTTTGCATAACATTGAATATTCATGGATTTCCGGAAAGTAACGCCTGATTAGTTCGTTCAATCTCAGAAGATCCATTGGCCAAATCCATGATGGTACTACACATGTCATGTTCGGCTTACCTAATTCGGCATCTAACATTGCCAAGTCAGGTTCGGTAAAGCTCGGCATATTTTTTGAGATCAGCAGAGTGGCTTTTCGCCTAACATGTTTCTATGTACATACAGGGTGTAACAAGACCCTTAACGAAGCCTCCAACCAAGCATTATGTACATCAAACTACCTACCTACCTTACGCAAAAATTTTTGCTGGGTAACGACTTTTTTTGTGGTTAAAAATCACATTTTTTGGTAGGACTCAATGTAACGCACTTAAAACATTGTACTGATGAATGGACTGAATAGTACGAGGGTGGTGGAGATGTTGACAGTAAAAATCTTTCATTAAAAAAGGTATTTAAAAAAAAAATTGGAACTTTGACCCCCAATATCTCCGTAAAAAGAAGGTTCCCAGGTATGGTCTAGAACAAAAAACATATCGCAATGACGGGGAGAACAAGTACCTTTCGGCTTCGTTAAGGATCTTGTTACACCCTTACAACTTAGTTACGCCGCAATATTATTGTGCTTTATCATGGCAACCATTGTGTGTAGCAAGCATACCTAAGGTTTTATGTTGTCTATTTCAGGTTAGTTCCACTAGGTTTTAATTACTTTGTAATAATATAATTTTACCTTTATTTCTAGGGTGTAGAAAGATACAAAGGTAATCTACCTTTGTACTTTAATCGGTGGTCAAAACAGTGAATTGTTTATTTATTATTTATTTATTTTACTATTTATGTACACACAGTAGATTACACAGGAAAATACAATTACAAAATATGAGTACAAAGGTACTGCTTATTTCTTAAGAAATTTCTGCCAGCAGACCTGCAAAAGGAGAAATGAAAAAGAAACGTAGACTATAGTGTGTGAGAAAAGGAAACTAAGTAACCTTATTTTTTTTTTGTGTGGTTTGTTTTTCTCCTTGAGTTATGAGTGAGCTACACGATCACTGACAAATGCTTGCACTGACTGCACAGATCCTCTTAAATCTGTGTGGTTCTTTCTTCAAAAGACCATCTCGGACACTTATTTGCATGGTCCTATGACTAGACCAATGTCTGGACTTTAAATAGACAGTGACCTCTTTTCACTGTTTCTTCTCAGAGTAGTCAGGTACGAAACACTGGCCCATGTGAAGTGTAAAAGTGTCTTTAAAACCAATTTACAGAAATAAATATGATTTAAGACTTGGTAACAAGATCCTATCAAAATATTATCTATAAAATTCATCCGCGCAATCTCCATTACAAAAAGAAAAGATGTTATTGTATCTGAAACAATGTTTATAATTATTGATTGCGTGCCCGGTACCGCAGTACGCGGTGTCAAACTGACTGACTACTGTGTCGGGAAGTCGTCTGATGTTATGTCAACAATGCAAAGATCTGTTTTCTGTAAGAGGAATCTCAAATGATGGGAGATGTTTGAAACTGAATATTGAATGTTACTGTTAGTGGTTTGAAAAAGTATTGTTGTGATTTAGTTATTAATAAAGCTGGGTTCCTTACTATGTTTTCTTTTGCGGTTTTGAAAGCAGTCAAATATATTTAACAGTGATGCAATTAAATTCAATACTTAGCTGTATGATTTTGTATAAGCCATAACAAAGACCAACCGTAAAAAAGATTGCTGCTCCAATCATTTTTGTTCGCATAATTCGACAAAATGTACGAAATAGCTGAACTTTTCGCGATTTTGTGGATGGTCCCATTGTATATGTTACGGTTATTTCAATAAGACACCTTGTTACCGCTTTGGTAGATTTCAATAAACAGGACTAAACACAGCTTAGAACATCCAACGTAGCACAGAATGTCGCTCATTGAAATGTCCCGATTTTCTGCCACATTTGATCATCATCATCTGCCTAGTCTTTTCCCAAGTATGTTGGGGCCACGTGGTGGCCCCCGGCCACCGTAGGCGCGGGCCTGTGGCCGGTGAGCTATGGGCTAGCTCGCCGTCCGTCCGTCTTATGACGACGGGCCGTGTTGACGGCGCGTTCGTGTTCCACGCGCGCCTCGAAGAGAGTCAGCAAACAGGAAGGGGTCCGTAAGGACCGATGCCTGCCAGGGTTGCGGGACTGTTCGAAAAAGATACCGCGGCCCTGGAACACAAAGGGCAAAGGAAGGAACATGGACGGGTTTTAGTCAGTAAAAGTCTGACACCCCCTCCTGCTCAGCCCAGCCCGGGTTATTTGATGATTTCCAATACGAAAAAAAAAAAAAAAGTATTTTGGGGTCAGCTTCCAGTCTAATCAGATGCAGCTGAATACCAGTATTTTATATGGAGCTACTGCCTATCTGACCTGCACAACCCGTGTAGTACTGCAGTGTAATACTCCTTGGTAAGACTGGTTGTCAGAGTTTCTAGAAATGACAGATAAGATAAAGATCTACAAATGACAGCCGGGACCAACGGCTGATGAAACTCGGTATGTAATGGGTGGTCACCCATCCACAGACCGACCTAGGCAAGCGCGGCTTAACCTGAAGATTGATCCGAGTGGCTGTTAATATATAGCCGCGAGCTCCTCTGATGCCAGCCACATCTGATGATACTGGTATCACTGGCAGTCAATTATATTCTGTCCGTCCACGTGTACGTTAATAAATGAAAAGCCAAGATAATGCAAATTACTCCAAATTCAATGTTTCTATTATAACAAAGTTAATTCAAGTTAGACAGTGACGTATCGTTTGTTATTGATTCGTGAAGTTAGGCGGAGTGCCTGTTGAATTATTTAGTACTTCTAAGTTAAATTTATTGGAGGCTTACTAACTTGAGTGATGTTAAGTAGAGGTGCACACTTAGATGATTATTAAGAATCCATTTCCCCTAACAATAATACGGCTAAATCAAGTATCTTGACTTGGCTCGCGAGGTTGTCGACATGTGGGATGTAGACTCGGCGATCATTGTGCCGATAGCCGTATCAGCCCATGGCTCTAGTTAAGCAGCTGGATCAAGGGCTTGATTCAGAAAGCGGTACTCCTGGACACGGCTCGTATTGTTAGAAGGTTCCTCTCTCTGGAGCCCTGACCACCGGTAGCTTGGTCCTGAGCTTTATTGTTGTATTCCATCCTTATGTGTAATATTTAAGCAAAATAAATGATTTGATTTGATTTGGACCCTGTTCCCGATACCGGTGCGTTACAATTTTTTGTATTTTTAAATGATTCTTATATTGCTTTTCTAAGGAATATTTAAAAATATTGATTTGTAAAGATATAAATATGGCTATAATAAACCGATAAAACCATATCAATAAGTTAGTGGATTGGGAGAGATAGACAGAATCTAGCCTCTTTTACTACCACTAGACCCTATGGTCTGGACAAATTTACATTTAATCAGCGGTAACAGTTTATTTATGTCATTTAGTATAGCATAAGCCTGCACTGTCAGTCATGGGATATCTTCCGTGATTTTCAATTATTCTGCGACCATGACGCTTGCAAAAGTGTGGATTACCTGGAGCTCAGAATAATTAAAGTAAAAAAAAACACTTATACTCGTGGCTTAAAATATTGTTAAAGTAATCCTTTTACTCGGTCTTCTCACAGAACCACAAACATTTCAACATTGTGGTCTTCCATTCACCAGTATATTGATGTTTTCAATAGAGTCAACTTTTTTTTTTGGAGATGGCATCTCGCAGTTCAGCCTCTGAGGCTGGCTGGATGCCTTAAAAATGAATCGAAGGCCTCCAGCCTGGGGCTTAAACTATACTTAAAAACTAAGCAACCACTCGCTAAGGGCACCCCCTGTGGGGTACGGGCCTCGGCTTAGGGCGTCGCTGGGGAGGGCTGCAAAGGGACAGGCTGGATCTGAGTGATATTATTTAGGGGCTGGTTTAAAACTACCGGCTCAGCATCGCGGGCTGGCTCTGGTAAGGGTCAGGGGGGGTTCGTTGAACGGGGGCGTCGCGACGGGCCTCGACGGCGAGGACGGAAACTCGGTGGTTTGTATTTGTGTTTACGAAGTGTGCTGGTTTCCCTACTGCTCTCCTGGAGGAGGGTGATGGGGTCATCGGGGGTGGTAAGGGCATGTCGCGGACGGCGAATCATGTTAATACGCGAGGGTTCGTACCGGGCGGCCGATGCGATCAGAGGGTTCCTATACTTGATAGCGGAATCAAAGAAACGCTTGGAAAGACGTTTCATAAACTGAGCTTAAGGTGGGGATCCTGAGGTCTACGTGGAGACTGTCATCACGGACATAAAAGGGGTCACCGGTGATCTTTCACACCGAGCTGATACAGCTTGTATCAGCCCGTTGTGCCAGACTTTGTCGAAAGCTTTCACTATATCGAAAAATAACACCGGTCATCGCTCCACGCTGGAAGCCTGCGCTCAAGTGCTCTACGATGCGGTGGACCTGTTGGACGCACGAGTGTTCGGTCCTGAAACCGAACTGCTCGTTGGGAATGAGGCTCTTAGCCTCGGCAAAGTCTTTGAGGCGCTTATAAATAAGCCTTTCATAGACTTTGCCGAGTGCGCTCAGAAGACTGATCGGCCGATAGCTAGTCGGCTCGGTTTTAGATTTAGCCGGCTTGGGAATACCTATGACGGTGGCTTCTTTCCACACTTGGGGGAAGATGTTATTGCTCAGGGCGCCATTGAAGATGGCCGCCAACAAGACTATGAGCTGCGAGGAGAGGACTTTGAACACCCTATTTATGAAGCCGTCGGCGCCAGGGGCTTTCCGCGGCTGTAGCCTATCTATATTTCGGCGAAGTGAAAGACATTCGTTGAAATACTTCGTTGGGCGTGACTGAAGGAAGAGGACAGTCGGGGTCTTCTACTGGGGGGAGGGCGGCTCTACGTTCGACTTCCGCGTCCACCTCAGCGAGATGTCGCATGTCTACTGGTTGAGAGCTGGGCGTGCACTGAGATAACTTTGGTACACCGATAGTTCATATAAACCTGGATGGAACCGTGTGAGATTATTACCGTACTGTTGTTTGTTCACTAAAGGAACTGATGGACGCTATCGAAAGCGCCAAACTTGTAGCTCAGTTGTGGGCCGACACAATCTAGATTGACAATGACATGCTAAAAAGAACCTTACTCTACGTAGGTGAAGCCGCGGGCATAACCTAGTATTCTATCAAATATAGGACACAGACAGACGCAGATAAATTGTTGCATTCAGTTTTATTGGTGGTTACTATGTTTTTTTGACCCAAAGCACTGAGTATGGATCAGAAGTATTTGCTCTTCATACTAACCAACCATCACCTCAGCACCTGGTATTTTAACCACATAAAGGCCTTTCTGTTTTGCCTGTCTTCCGGAACACATCATAATGTCATCACAGACAGCAGTTCCTGAGTGAGCTGCCAACTTTAACAGTTCAGGGTTGTGAATACCAATGTGTGTTGTTTGTTGTGTTTATGTTAATGTGTTTATGTTTGGATGAGTCATGTTACAGGGAAGTCGGGTAAGTTACCTGGCGGAATATCTTTAACATGTTAAGTATTAGCATATTATTGATGACGAAAACTTGCATTTAACACTTTTTTTGAGGTGTCTGTATAGCTCGACTCGCTCAAAAGTTCGGTCAAAGCGGTACGGAAAAATTGTAGACTGGTTGTGGATACTGTAAACTAACAATTACTGCAGTAATTGGTTTTTTTTTCGGATAGAGGTGGTCCGTGCCGTGATCGGTCTTCAAGTGATGAAGGACTAAGTCTTTCGCCGACTTTGGCAGCGTATTCATCATGCGTCATCTTTATATTGAAAGCTCGCAACGTTGAGTTATATCTCTGTTTTTATGAAGTCCTACGAAATGGGGAAATTTATGCAAAACATCTAAAAAAACTTTTCACTAAATAACACCAACCCTGTAGATCCGATATCAGCGATCAAACCAATCTTACAAGGGAGAAAAATTAGCACAACATTAATTTTATTTATTCTTTATCCATAGACATTGTAAAGCAGCGGTGGCCCAGTGGTGGCGGCCCCGACTTACGAACAGTAAGTCGTGTGAAGGAAACCGGCATGTCCTAGAACCAAAACTTCGAAGACATGTAAAATCTACCAACCCGCACTGGGCCCACGTGGTGGATTATAGCCAATTCCCTGTCATAGAGAGGAGGCCTGCGAACATTTGCGAACATTATAGGCTGATTCTGCTATGCTTATGCTAAAAAAAAAACCAACAATAAAAAAAAAGTTTTTAGCCTCAGATCTCCACTAAATTTAAATGGGACCACCTCAGAAGTATAATCTTTCAAATAAAAAAAGAATTTTTAGAATCAGTTCACAAATGGGGAGAAATCAGGTAACACAAAAAAAAAACATACACACGAACATATAACCTCCTCCTTTTTTGAAGTCGGTTAAAAACTCAACTCAAACGAAACTTTTCCAAATACTCAAAGACGATGTTGTCGCCGTCTTCTTTGCCAATTACCTATTGCCTGTAATCCGAGTGCTCAGGTAGATTAATAACCCGTGCTAAGATTACCCGGTGACGAAGGTCTGACGTACCCGACGGGTCGGAAAGACCCCCGGGTCTGAGAGACCCCTTTCTTAAACCGTTAAAACAAATTCGATGTTACACTAAAAGCACTGATTGGTATGATAAGGAAGTGTTTGTGATTTATGTTGAAGCAAGTGTTGAACTGTTAATCGGCTGATTTGATGTGTTCTTGCCCTTATAAAGTTTATGATTAACGGTCGCATTCTCAAATGTAACTAGAGTCCGAGATCTATTAATAGGTAAACTTTACTTGGCACTAACTTTGGATGACACCCGTATATACAAGTCAAAGTGATTTACTTGAGTAAAAGTAATTATTTAACATAATGTTTCTTTATTCTGTAGTTTAATAATTACTTGAAGTTAGAACTGTCAAAAGTTAGAGTTCTTAGCTTTGCTTACTTTGACGGTTCTTATTTCGTGCAAATTCTTGTCTATTGCATAAATATGGTTGCTTAAGGGTAGACTAGTTGGCCATACTTACGTACAAAACAAACAAACTATAGTAAGTAATGCCATACTACGTCATATGGAAATATGACCGACTAGATCACACTTTTTTTTATGTTTTCGAATGGGAAATCATCAAATAACCCCTCCCGTTCTGGGCTGAGCAGGAAGGAGTGTCAGACTTTTACTGACTAAAACCCATCTATGTTCCTTCCTTTGCCCTTTGTGTTCCAGGGCCGCGGTATCTCTTTCGAACAGTCCCGCAACCCTAACAGTCCCGCAACCCTGACTAGTGCACCCTTAAGTAGGGTTAGTGTTATTCCTGGAAATTTAACGTTTACAGATACGGGCCTTAATTTTAAATTGTTCTTTTGATATTCATGTAACCTCTGTGATAGGTGGTTAAGATACTCATTGTTTTTAAATCATCTTAGAATCACAAACGTGGTGATAAGGCCTTTGTGACCATATAATGTATTTAATTTAATGTATTTAATTTAATGTATTTAATTTTGAGAAACAACCAAGGATGCAACAGAATATAACATCACGCCAATAATCCCAGAAGGGTTAGGCAGAGGTGCACCAATATGTAAACACTTAACAACTTTTAAAAGTGTTTTTCTCCTACTGTTCTGATTAAAATGTCATTTTGAACATAATATTTTAGAACTCATATTTTTATGAAAAAGGTGCTACCTCCAAGTTACAATCGTAATTTCTCGTGAAAATTGCTTTTTTAGGAAAGTGTATACATATTGGCATGGTGCTCGTGACTGTACACGCACGTTTCACCAGCTATGTTTAAGTTTCATGTAACAGGAACGAGCCTGTTGCCAACAACTGGGCACAAATCCAGACTCCGCTCAGCAGTCGCGCCTGCAACCACTAGACCAATGAGGCAGTTAGCCAAAGACGTAGTAGGTTAGCAAATATACAATTTATAGAGCTATGAAAATTTATTCTAGTGCACGCCTTCAATTACAGTACTCATGCTCAAAACATGATGAGTAGCAGTGGATAAGGCTTGAAAGATCTTTTCGAACATTTTGCTAAAATATTTACCTAATTTAACGTATGTAACTCGTACCCTGATGATCCCAAACCCTCATCAATTCCTAAATTAAAACTATTTTTCCTTAATCTAGGTTCACAAAGTTTTAATCTAAGTTTAGGAGCTTCTAATGAAACCGTTCAGCACCTGTACATAATGACAGCCATCTAGAATGCTCGTTACGACCGCCTGTGGCGCGAAATCGGTTCATTTAAATGTCGAATTAGACAGATATTTTGATATGTATGGACAGGACTGGCAGCTTGGTGTTTATGCTTTACATGTTTCAACGAAACATTTTTTTAAATAATGTTTCAACACTAATGTCTAATATTTATATGAATGCACATTTGTAAAGTTCAAGTCTACGGTAATCAAACAAAAATATGACCTGTTCAGAAATAAACAAGATTTAAATTAGTAATTTTAAACTTATGAACCAAAGTATGCAGTCAAACTGACATAAGTTTTCAAAAATAGTACTCGACAGCAAGCGACCAATCTCAAAACGACAACAGAAAAACTAACACATCTTTTGTAACCTCATCTAAGTTACAACAAAATCCTATCGTGTTACAATATAATTGGCGACAATCTTTCTGTCATAAACATAGCATCGCGACGTTAACTGGTGCACAAAGCAATTATGGCATTGCCAATCGCTGGCACGTTGCCAGTGCGGTAGTCAATGCCAGCCATTGCCAGCCCAATGCCAGGGCGCGCCATTGCTCTGAGATGCCGCGGCTGTGTTCTGCCATTCTTCGGGGTTTAGTCCGAGCTATACGAAGTAGCGTGACAATAATTTTGGTAACAGATTTCGTTCATGTTTTGATTTTCAACTTGATATTATTTCAGATAATCTAGTGATTGAACTTGACTGTTTATATTTATTAGGCACTTAAGTGAAGTTTCTTACCATTAACATCCTACAAGCTACCCTAAAGTAAAAATAAAACGTTATAAAACACAATGTTCCATCATCCTCCAACTTGGATCACTCAATCAGTTTAGCAATATTTTATTGTACGGCTCTTTGTTGAGCTTCGCAGCCGTTTCACGTAATATGAGTTGTTGGAGAATTACTCTCAGCCATGCAACATAAGGACTTAAGGTCACAACTACCTTATATACAGGTTCTATGTGCCTATATTACGTTTTAGGTAATATTCGTTGGTAAAGGTGGTTTGTTCGTCTTGGTTATGGCATGTTATAGTTGCTTGCTTGTTTAAACTTGGTTGTCATATCAATTAAGTACGCGTTAGAAAATATGAATGTGGGTGTACTACAGGGTGTAAACGGTAGCTTCACGAAGGCGTCAACCAAGCATTATGTACATCAAACTAATTAAGTAAGGGAGAACTTAAAAGTGCCCTTCGGCTTCGTTTAGGATATTTTTACACCCCTTAAGTACATCTCTGCCTCACCCTTTAGAAATTACTTGCGTGAGTCAATTTACTTAGTCCAGTCTTCTCGCCTCTGAAAAGCACGTTAAGCCGTTGGTCCCAGCTGTCATTTGTGAATCTTTGACAGTCGTTACGGGTTCATTGGGTTGTGGAGGCCATATAGGCAGTCACTCCATGTAAAATTCAGCTGCATCTGGGTTAAACTGAAATACTTTTTTAGCAGTGTAGTAGGTTCCCGCAGTATTATTGCCAATCTCCAAGCGAGAAAAGCCGAGGGTAAAAGGTAGTACATAATAAGCCTTATTAACATTTAGACTATGGCAGGCTAAATTCGTTAGTTAAACAAAGCGACTGCTTCAAAGAAAACTTGAATTCAATCTACTCTGAGAAAGATTATCTACTTACATATTTAGAAGATTTCATAAAATCCTAAAATTTAATCAAGTCGGGATTCTTAATCCTGTAAATATTCCATTCTCTTATTTATATTTTGTGGTAGGTCTGTGGATCTTCGTGCTCTAAGCTAATACTGAAAGGCGTTTTTGATATTATAATAATATAAAATAAATCCTCGATAAATCTACTTTTTCTATCTAGATATACCCCTGTGCATCCTTTTTGTAAATTTGTAATTTGTAAAAAACACGAATCGAAAATCACGATTTTTCGAATTAATCACTGACTTATTCATTAGTCATTAGAAACTACTTTGAATCAAGCATTTATTAACTTTGTTGGTCTCAAAGTCGGAGATGGGAAAAAAAGACATATATAATTTTTTTACAGAAAAGGACATGCAAACAAAAACACGCTTTACATACACATCAAATTAAGTACAAATTTGAGTACTTACCACATACTGGTAATCCAGAATGAATCAATGTACCTGTTACATTACTTGAACGTGTAACATATTAAGCTTAATTCGTATCTATCTCAATTAATTTTGCTGCTAATTAATAAACGCGATGTTGTAGTGTGTCGGTACATAATGTATACGTAGGTACGTTTAATATTAATATGTGTTACGGAGTTTATAGACTATTATTATAGAGTGCAAAATACTTTGGTTTATTGAGATCTTAAAAATTGTTTTCAAAGCAATTCGCTTTCAACATGATTGAGATCAACTTTTTAGTAACTTATGGCAGTCCTATTATTTTGAGTTGCCTGTCTTCGATATCGCTGATAAAATCTCACTTTGTTTACGATCTCTGACTTTGACTCGATCCAAAATCGGGCAGCCCGGAGTTCAGCTGCAAGGATCTGGTACAAATCCCGATTTTGGACCAGATCCTTGTAGCTGGTACAAAATTTGTGCCCGGTTGATGACAATAGGCTCGTACTTTATTACGTAAGACTAACATAATAACTGGCAAATGTGAGTAAACGTGCGCGGATACACAATCATTATGTTATATAATGTGGCGTTTATTATTAACTTGGTATTGCGTGTTATGATGTTATTAATTGATATTACTACACGTGGTACTCATAAAATTGTTAATGTAGGTACTCGTATCTCCATTATGGTTTATGATTTGATTTATTTAGGAACTTAGTTAACCCATTGTTATTATGATCTATGTAGCTTTCACTAATGAACAGTCTTTGTTTTCGATCTTTCAAAAGTTGCAAAGTACACCTTAATTATTGCGTTACATAAACTAAATTGCGTCTCTAAACATTAGTATGTACGTCAAAGTCAATCTAATTTGAGTCGACCTAGGACTACGAGTTTGATGTCTTCAGTAGCGTCAGTTTTTATAATGAGCAAACAGCAAGACACGCAAGTCAGGATATTAAGTGCCCTATTGTTTGTGGAACAAGACCACACATTAACACTCTAGAGCGGATTCATAGAATCTCCATCTGAGTAGAGTTTCCTTGCTACGGCATAATTGGGCCAGCAGCTCATGCCCAGGTCGAAAATTTTCAACTGGTGGAAAGAAGGAACACCCATCATAAGCGAAACACACAATTTAAGAAGCACGTTACTAAACCAGTGCGTGTGTTTATTTTTGTTATTGGTTCGGGCTAAAGACACGATTACCGCAGTCAGGAAAATCTTTTAGACTTATTAGATATTTAGGTCGGAAACACAAAACAAAAGTAAATGAAAATGTTTTATTCCCTTGGGAAGTGACTTGATTGATCTGACCTCGAGGTCAGGGATCCCTTCGTTGATGTAGGGATGTCGGATGTAGCTCTGAAAAGGAAATTACTATTTCTTTCTGAAATCTTGTAAAAGACGTGATGGACGGAACAAAGAATTTTATTCAGCAGTCTTTTTTGCAACCTTTAAATCTAGGGCATTAATTTAAATCTCTCTTATTTGTCTAAATCAATCTTACAAGGGAGAAAAATTAGCACAAAATTAATTTTATTTATTCTTTATCCATAGACATTGTAGAGCAGCGGTGGCCCAGTGGTGGCGGCCCCGACTTACGAACAGTAAGTCGTGGGTTCGAACCCAGGCAGGCGAATTACTTTGTGTAATTTATTTCATCACCACTGCTCTCAAAAACGGTGAAGGAAAACATCGTGAGGAAACCGGCATGTCCTAGAACCAAAAATTCGAAGACATGTGACATCTACCAACCCGCACTGGGCCCGCGTGGCGGATTACAGCCCATTCCCTCTTATATTGAGGAGGCCGAGTGTCCCAGCAGTGGCAACATTAAGGGCTGATTATGCATAGACATTGTATTAGATCTTTTTCAGCAAATGAGCGGCGGTTTAAACCCTGGGTAGATTCAATCTCCGGGACAGGTAAAGGGTTTCCTTCAGGGACAGTTCGAAGTCTGAATGTGTACCCCTTCGGTACAAACAAGCGAGATACTTATTTAATATTATAAATGCGAAAGTAACTCGTTCCGTCTGCTTCCTTTCATCATCATTTCAGCCGAAAGACGTCCACTGCTGGACATAGGCCGTCCATTACATAGTTGTTTTTTTTCTTTATATGGCAATTCAACGGCTTACTCACTAAAGCATTAAGCAATTAAGTATAAAATAAGAACAATAAAAAAATCAAAGGCTGATAAAGAATAGAATGGAAGTGGTTACAATTAATTACCGTCATACTTTTCATATAAACGCTCGTACGTGATTATGCCGTGGTTACACATTCTATCTTTGAATTTTTTGAACTAATAGGTATTTTGTGCACTATATCTAGGTTTCTATGGTTGTAAAAAATGAGGTGCGTGGGAGACGAGTTGTGCGGGGTCGGGGCGGGGTAAGACGGGGGAGTTGAAAGAAAATCGCCGCTGCGGCTCTGGATGAAACAACAAGCTTTTTAACCATGCTTGCGTTGACGATAGACGGGCCGGGAAGGGCCCTCTTCAAGTCTTGAGACTCCGAGTTTCCTCCGTGCCTCGGAAAGCACGTTATGCCGTTGGTCCTGGCTATCATTGTAGATCATCGACAGTCATTAAGTAATCAGTGGCCCGAAAGTCTGACGCTACCAAGAGGTATCGTATTATCCAGTACTGACTGGGTTGTGAAGGTCAGATAGGCAGTCGCTCCATGTAAAATACTGGTATTCAGCTGCATCCTGTTAGACTGGAAGCCGATCCTAAAATAGTTGGGAAAAAGCCGGCAGATAACGACCTTCTATACGAAACTACTTTTAGGAATAAGCCTTTGACCCGGTATTATGTTCCCGTAGAATAATTTCAAGCACCACGCGAACGAAGTCGCAGCGAAAGCTAGATTTTGAGCCGTAAATAATTTGATAAGAGAATATCCTGCAAAATATTTAGCCAGAGATAAAAAAGCCGAGGTCAATGTCACTCCATTAAAGTGTCGCAGTATATTTACGTCCCCAATAACCAAGTCTTATTTCGTACTTTTTCAACCAATTTGGGGGTAAAACGACACCCTAACGAGCTAATATAAATTATTTATTGTATGGAAGTTTTATGGTATGATCGGCTTTATTGGATGGGAGATTATAATAGTTTACTTGACTTTGTGAAGTTATTGGAGATAACTGTTTCTTTTATTCTTTTTTAGGGTTCCGTAGCTGAATGGCAAAAACGGAACCCTTATAGATTCGCCAAGTCTGTCCGTCAGTCTGTGTATGTCACAGCCACTTTATTCAAAAACCATTAAGACTACACAGTTGAAACTTAGTAGGTAGATGTATTCTGTGAACCGCTTTACGGTTTTTATACAAAAATAAAAAATATTTAAGATTAAGGGGGTCTCCCCATACATGGAACTGAAACTAAAAAATATTTTTTTCCTATAACCTATACGTGCGGGGTGTCTATAGATAGGTCTTTAAAAATGACATTGAGGTTGCTAAAACCATTTTCTCTAAAAGTCTATCGTTTAAAAGATAAGACACTTCCAAAGTGGTAAAATGTGTCGTCCCGCCCTCTAATTTCTAAAGTAAGAGGAGGAAAATTCTGAAAAAATATAGAATTACAGAACGTAAAAAACTTTCAACCAAATTGGTTTGAATAAGATTTGATGTTTATTTTTTGAGATATGGGACTTTTTCATCAAACTGCAGCAACAACTTTGTTTTTCATTAACATACTATGAAAAACAAACTGAGTTTTGCGGTTGAATGTAAAACAATACAACATATGAATGAGCCTTCAAAATATTTTTATTGTATTGTTTGGTGCTACGGAACTCTATGTGCGTGTGAGTACGACTCCCACTTGGCCGGTTTTTTTGTTAGTTATTTGCTCGGTTGAGCTGTATTTTCAACAAGTTTTTGGTTTTTAAGTAGGTACTACTGAGTAAACGCTTAAGAATTAACTGTTAAAACTCCTTCTTCGTATCGCTGGCACGACGATTATTATACCTATTTTGTTAGCCCAGAACTTCGGCACTTCCACCACGTCATCGGTGGCAAAGCCGAGGTCCCTTTGGCTGCATGTTTTTGGGCTAAGAGGCCAGGATAGGGGGTGGAGCAGTAGTTTCTGACACAGCTCCACAACCACACCACACTGCTGTTTTATTGAGGGAATTAATCATCACACTTGGCAAATTAATTAGTGATCTCAATTTTCAGTAGTACCATGTCATGTATGAAGTTTGAAGTACACAGTGGGCCCTTCTATTCCCCCCTAGCTTCGCTGCCACCTTGTTGCTTGCAACGAGATCTTAGCGAAGGCTTATTATTCCAGGTATTAGGAGAAGAAAAGCATTTTCTCATTGAGGAATTTGCTAGTTATTCGATAAATAAAAATTCAAGAATTTAAAGTTCACAAAGCGTAATTTTCCACATTTATCTTTATATAACATTGTGATGATGTTTCTTTGTTATTGATTGCAATATAAAATCTGTATTTATCAAACAAAAGCAAGGAAGTGGGTGACACGTGTACTAAGTGATGTTAGGGTCCGTCCACATCTACACACACTGATATAAACCAGCGCAGTATGGTATTTTGGCGTAAATTTGGAGCTTTAATTACATTGTCTAGAGGACGCTGCTGGTAAACATTTCTGAAATTATCAGAGGAAAAAATATTGGAATAACAAAATGATGACGTTAATTCCGACCACGGCCACGCCCCACAAGAATTATACAGCATCTTGCCACGAGCTGATGCCACACACCGTTTAATGTAATAAATAAAGAGCTACCGAAAAGATAAACTTAAAAACTTAATCAATAAAAACTCATTTAACCAAAAGTTACTTCGCGCAATCAATGAGAAAGAAATGAATTGTTTTTTCTTTTGTCAGGGTGTTGTAAATATTCGTTAATCAAGACAAACAATCAAACATAAGGAATTAAAATATATATATCGTACTGATCCTGAAATAAGAGTTAGCTCTTTAAGAGTTTAAAAATGGAAACTGACAGAAAATATAAACGTTACGGACTCGTAGTGTTGTAGTTTGACCAATGTGTTCACACCTTTACACTGCAGTTTTCCTAAGTCGCAGTTACACCTATTTCCATAATCGATGGTGTGCATTATGCAGCAATGTAATAAGTACCTTATGTAAGTGATTTTATTATTCAATTTGTAATGAATATTAATGACGTTTGTTTTTTTTTGCAGATTGGCTGTGAATCAACTTAGTTTATATAGTGAGTATTGCCTTGAAGTATTTATGTTAATTATTTGTTAAGAGAGGCTGGTGGCTGCAGGTGTAACTAAAACAATGAGGGCGTTGAATTGAATTCAGTATTTTGTTTTGCAAATCACATTTCGGAAATATATTTGGCCTCAATATAACATAGAAACAAAGTCACGCTTGTAGTCCCCGTAAGGTTACGCAGAGGTGTACCTAATCGACACCCATATTTCGTCGGGTATATTTAGTCCTAAGAAATAAGGGGCGAGCCTAATTCCATCAACCGGGTTCGGGGTGGTGAGGGCTTTGTGACAACAATATTTAACGGCACGGTTGGAGCAGTGGCTGAGCGATTGGCTGCTGCGCTGCGTGTCGCGGGTTCGATCCCTGCACGGAACAAATATTTGTATGATCTACAGGTAGTTGTTCCGGGTCTGGCTGTTTGTGTATGTGAGTTTATGTTTGTAAACGCACCCACGATACAGATAAAAGAAAATACATATGTAGAATTTAGCAATAATAAATAAAACTAGACTTTCTATTAGATATTATCAATAAGAGCAGAGACCGTGGATTTGTGCGTGGTTAATAATTATGAAGTTGTGTATACACTTCTGTTGTTTACATTTGTATTTGTAATTTTTATGGTGTACATAATAAAGAGTATTCTATTCTATTCTATTCTTCTGTGCGCTGTCACATATATACACAACACATTTATAAAAGCGGTTATTGAGGACGCGATCAACACACTTTTTTACGAAACTGAACAAAAAACTCTTTAACAAAAACAAACAATATTTCTTAAACTGAATATGTAAACAAAAACCTTGTATTCACAATAAAGATCAATACAAATTCATAAAAATACGTATATTTATTATGTGAACATCTAATTAGACAATGTACGGCCTTAGTGAACGACATTGACAATCTGTCATACGCATTATGTCATCTTCGTAGAGGTCAGGTATTGTTGCCATACAAAAAAATACATTTGCATATTTTTTTCGGCTGTTAACACCTCGTTTGTTTTTAAATTATTCTGTTTTTAAATAAGCTTGTGTGAGAGTTTTAGTGTTGTAAGAAGAAATGTTTACTTAGGTGTATTGTTAAGTTTAAAAAGTGAATACCAGCATTTTGATAAATTTTCCAAGCCGGAGTAATGCCACCGAAAGTGACTTGAGTCATCAGGAAAATGTAATTTTTACGCGGTTTAAAGATAGCAAGTAGGTGTTTATGAAAAATTATTGGGTATCAATAATGTTTACGCTCCAATAACGTTAATTTGCATCAATTTAACTGTAACGATAACATACCACAAGTGAAGCCATCAAGAACATTTTAAAGAGCCATTACATTTGAAACAGCTGCTTGTTTAAGGTTATTTGTTGCTAAGTCTTTTACTTAAGAGCAGTCCAATCAAAACCAAAAAATCAAAATATTTTTATTTCCTAAAGGCCTAGATGGGCACTTATAAAACGTCGAGAAAAAGGTGCACGGTTCGGGTTGGTCGTTTCCTATGGAAGAGAACCGGTAAGAAACTCCATGGTTACTCTTTTCAAACCATTTGGTGGTCACAATACTGGAAGTAGGCCTCCCAGGCCTCACCATAACTCCCTATCCATTCGGCCACAGTCACATTTTTAAGGTTGTCTATAAGCGTTTAGCCGACAGGCGTCCCACACTACGCTGCTGATACGTGGTCTCCACTCCAGGGGACCTAAAATGCCCGCTTTAGCAATATCATAATATGAATTACGTTAAAATTCTTAAAGTCGCAGTCGCAGTTAAAATTATGAATTGTCAAATTTTTGACCTTTTTACGAATTGTAACGTAATCCATATTATTATCTTGATTCTTTTAAAGCGGCCATTTTTACCCCTCAATGAACCATTGGTCAATTCATGTTATGTCATTGTGACAAAAATGGCCAGCCCACTGCCACTTCAGCTTGCTAAACTAACTTATTGCCTATTTGTTAATTTTCCTCAATTCCACAATAAACGCAGACTGTAAGAGTATTCCTCGATACCTAAACAGACTAATCAAATGTGACAAGTAATTAATCCATCAGTTAACATCATTGCAGTGACAAACCATTATGGTCATAAGGTCTTCTTCTCCTTCAACAGGACCAATATAAGCCATCTTCACTCTTAAGGTACGTTTACACCTAGGGGTATACTTACCTGTAGTAATGTTTCATTGACTTGTCATATTGTCTTGCGGCGTTGTATGAAGAATTAGACATTAATATTCTGTTCTTGACATAACAAGATACGCTGACAACATGACAATGACATTTAGCTGACGAGGATTCTGACTTGTTTTATAATTTCAGATTATTTATACAATCCATTATTTAGTAGCAGCCACTGAGTCTGGATTTGTGCCCGGTTGATGACAATAGGCTCGCCACCTACACGCCCCCCTAAATGGGACTTAAACATAACTGGCAAAATGTGGGTACCCCCCCCCCCCCCTAACCCTTCGGGGCTTACAGGTGTCAGCCAAATCAAAGTTTTGCTCCAAATGATACCAATAGATCTAATGTGTGATCTAACGTACTTTTTTATACGGAAGATTATACATGTAGTTTCTTGCCCGTTTTATTTCACTGTAGAAATTTACGTAGATTCAACATTCTGACTAACTGACGGACTTTCAGCCATTGCAAAACTGCCTGTAAATGATTTAATTGAAATAAGTTAATGCTTCGACTATCGAATGTCTTAAGCAATTTACTTTTCAGCAACAAAATGTTTGCCAAAGTACTGGGACCCTATGACATCATAAAGCAGGAGTAATTCCAGTGAGGAAAAGGGACAGAGCTTTACAGGTCGTCTAGCGCCATCTCTTTCCCACACTGGAATTACTCCTGCTTTAAAACGTCATGGTAGGCCACCTGTTTATCTTTATTTAGTCCCTGGCCGACCGAGCTCTGCTCAAGAGAAAATAGAGACAACGAATTTTCTCAGATATGAGATCTATCTAGATCGATTTTTCGCCCCCGTAAAACCCTATACTGCAACATTCATTGAAACCGTTAGAGAACAGGATTACAAAAATATTTTTTTTTCTTATTTAGTAGTATAGGATATGAGGGAAGCGTCGATCAACACAGCTGTTTTCACTTTTCTTAATACGAGTACTCGTCTCTCTTGTGCACACACCTTTACAAAATATTCCTCTGCTAACCGAGTCATAAAATGCACGACAAGGATGAGGGTCGCCCGGTCTGAACTGCGGAGATGGCCAGCTAACCTTAACACGATTCTGGTCGGTATCGTCGCATCTGCATGTAAATCTGCCAATGAGTTGTTTGTTGATAAGTCTTATATGTTCATAGGTGCGTTGATTTGTGTGTTATGGTCGGTAATCTGTGGGGTAATTTGAGGTAATGGTCACACATGTATTTCCAAGAAGGGCTGGGCAGAGGTCTCCTAATAGTACCCCCACATTTCGCTAGTAATGTTGAAAGTCCGATCTAAGAGGGGGCACTTTTTCATGTATGTATAACGCAATTAAATTTGGAATTTCACTTTAAATTGTGAGTATATATATATGCCATTTTAGTGATGTTAAAAGTTATGAAAGATGGCTCCAAAACAATTGCTCTTCACCGCTTCTTAGTTTGAAAGATCTGGAAAAACGGCGCAATAGCGTTCGAGAACACAATGCGGGCTATCGTTTTTGACCTCACCAGATGGCGCCACTGTCGAGTAAGATCATGTCAATAATTCTATTTTATACTTTAAAGTAATAATAACTTAAAAAAAGTTTATTTTATTACGTTTATCATCTTAGTGTAAACTTCAAATACATATTTACAATATTCTCCCTAAAATTAGCATGCACGAAACATTTTAAAATAATCATCTCCAAGTACTAGTAAATAAGATCCTAAGTTGCTACTTAAAATATTCAAGTCATAATTAATCGGAATAGTTCAATCTAGAACACAATCGTGAATATTAATAAAAAAGCACGCAACGCGTGAGCTTTCCATGACATCTGACATTTCGGTGCCCTCGCGTTACAGTAGCGCCTCTAGCGGTGAATTCACACGCGATAGCCCCCATTCCATGAGCTAATTTAAGTATCTTACTGAATCTATTTAAATCCGAAAATTATTTAAAAAAAAATGCAAATACGACCAAAATATATTTTTTAAATCTTTTAAAAGCACACAAAATGTATATACAGACAGAGGCGGAACTTAAAATCTTACGCATATTTGATCAGTCAAAAAAAAATATGTGTAAACAAGTAAGTAAAAAAAATTGTAATATAATTGACCCGCGTAGAATAATATTTTTTTGATAAGTTGCTACTATAATCTGCTAAAATATAAAAGATAGAATTTGGTGTCGCTGACTTTAATTTAAATAGAACACAAAAGCTGCTATTGTGACTTAACTATGTAGTACATCATTTTTAAGTATCATCAATAGTTTTCTCAGCGCACGCCACTTTTTGAATATTATAGGCAAAATTTTGCTAGATTACACTTTGGCTTCACTTTGGCTTAGATTATAGCAATTTTCTTAAGGATCTCTATTTTTTTTTTAATTTTGTACTTTCCGAGTTCGGGTGTAGCGATAACTTTGTTCGAATTTACTCATATTTTTTATGCATGTGGCGAATACGCTTTCAACGAAATAAATTCGCCACATTTTGTAAACTCCATAGTTTACAAAATGTAACGAAATTATTTTGTGGCGAATGTATAATAACCTATGTTTTCGTGCTGCAGAGAAACTGGCAGGTGTAAAACATTCACAACAAAAAACCTATTTGTAACAATAGAGTTTAGCTGCGGCATCACACGTTCTTCAAACAATAATAAAAATAAACATCTTTATACCCTCCAAAAGACCTAGGTAATGAAATGAAACTATTTTTATTTTATTTTACAACAAAATTGTCTAAATTGCCTTTTTATTGTGCAGTACAAGATGGCCATAATATTATTTTATTTGAAGTCGCATCTTGAAAGGTCATATCTGTGTTGACCTCTGCGGTGTCATTGACTTTTCTGTCATTTTAATTTGACCTCAAATCTTTCTGTTGGTTGGTGTCATCTATTTCTATTGAATCAAAACTAGATTTTGGATCATTTATTTATCTTGATGTGTTGATCTTGAAGTGTTTTTGCTGTTTTTGTGATTCTGTAGGTTTATAAAGATAATTGGGTGGTGTAATTCTGATGTTTTAATTAGTTAACAAATTGATTGATGGTGAAGTTTTTACGAAGGAATTATAACAAAAAGTTTTAAAAGTGATTTTCAAAAAACCTTTCCTTTATTTAGAGTTTTCAAGTTTAGATTCTTTCTTTCTTAAGATACCCTTTGTTAATCCATGCTAAAGCTAGAAAAATACGAAAGTAAATCTGTCTGTCTGTTTGTTTGTCTATCGCTCTGTCTGTCGATAAAGTGCCACAGGTAGACCATGACCTGGGACTCTTACCCAGTAAGTAATAAGGTACCGAGGGATAAATTTCGTACACGAAGGAAGCCGCAGGGAAAATCTAGTAAGAATTTAAACTTGTGTCATATTGTGTTCACTTCAAAGTTACCAAGCCTTCAGAAAATTTATTCATAAAACCTCGGCAGAACCTATTAACTGCCGTAATATCAATAATTAGGTTAAAAGCCATTTTAACCTCTAACCTTTATCACGGGCCGTTTACGTGAAGTCATTACCGTGTACTGGGCTAAAAATAGACCTATTCAGGCCATCCTTCAAAGCCCTACAAAGCTACAGACTACAATGCCGCGTTACTTTCCCAACTTCTATAATTTTTACCAAGATGGCGGCAAGAATAAACTATCTTTGTCAGCCTCATTTTTCGCATTTCTACCAAGATAATAGGACTTTTTCTAACATGATGGTAGGATTTTTCTACCATAATGGTAGGATTTTTTCTACCATTGTCAGCCCAGCAAATGCCCAGTCTTTTCTCAACTATGTTGGGGTTGACTTCCAGTATATCCGTATGCAGCCTAATTGAATATGTAACTTGAAGCGACTGCCTATCTCTGAACTCCACAACGCGCACAAGTGCTTTCCTTGTCAGTCCTCATCATGCACAAATAGATAGAATGTGTTGATGACGTCATCAGAATCAAACGTCATAACATTCATGAGATAATGGTTATAAACGAGCGAGCATCGGAAACTCACCTATCTGATTCCAGAAACAATTTGTGTGTAAGCCAAAACGAACCTTAAATTCAAGAGCATAAAGTTGAATTAACGATACGTTACTGCAGTGGTCAGTGCGTAATGGATATTCATTTATTTTTACAGGAAATTGAACCCTATTTCTCATTATGTAAAAGTGTTATTGATGTAGCATGAACACGGAAGGTGTGTGTACTAAAGTCGGTACTACAAAAACGGGTGCGTTCTATAGGTCACGATATTTTTTTAAATCTTATGAAGAAGATCTTTTATGCCTTTTAAGGTCGTGTTCTATCGTCACGTCGTATATATCGATATGTCACGGACAATTAATTGCATCGTTAATTAATGTTTACTTTGTTAAACAAACGGATCCTCGCATTATGTAATCGCGTATTAATTGCGTATAAACTGGTTATTAGCTATAGTTTATGGCCTTGCGTATTATAGCCTACTTAGGATGGTAATGTGCAGTGATTCGTTTACATATTGGCTAACAAAGATGGTATGTATCGGCCATTGTACATTAGAAACTAGCTGCTACCCGCGAATTCGTTCGCATGAAAATGTTGATATGAATCTAGATAAAAAAGATAGCCTATGTCCTTCCCCAGGATATAATCTATCTCCTTGCCTAATTTCATTACGATCCAATCAGCCGTATATAGTCGTGAACAATCAAACAGAGTTACTTTCGCATTTATAATATTAGTTTTGATGCATGCGATGTTCTGGTTGTTATTAAGATTTTTATATTCGTAAAAAAACGCAGTACAGGGACAGTACAGTACAGTATAGTATAAGGACAGTTGTACGGTTATAACATCAGTGGGTTAGTTTTATTTAATAAACTTAAAAGTAAATTTAATATCGAAAAAAAATCGCACTACTATATCAAAAGTAGAAACAACCCTTATTTTTGTTGGAAACCCAGTTTACACCGGTGGCGCGGTGCCTTCACGGAAAAAATATTAATTACTCTTAAGATATATCAAATCTCTATTCAAGTCAGAAATATCCTTGAATAAAAATCGAATAGATAGATAATTATGCCTATTTCCGGATCTCACGAAAATCATACTATTAATATTTCAAAACGTACATCATAGTACGCCATAGACCGATCGACCTTAAAAAAGATTGCACATCAATCTGTTGAATATAAAATGCGGAAGCAAGCGCTGATATTATCCCAAAGTCCCTGAACCAAAATTCATTTTAAAATAAACTTTAACTTTCAAACAGTAGAGTTCTAATTGCGTTGCAGTGTTGTACAGCTTAATGAGATTTTTTAATTTCTACTGCTTCTCGTATTGTTTCTTTAATTAAAATGTTAGAGAATTTGAGTGTTTTTACAAGATTCGTTGTAACAAGTTTATTGTTTGAAGTATTTAATGGCTGCCTCGGTCGTCCCGCTGAACAAGAGATCCTGAAGTCAATTCCTAGTTTGGGCAAAGAGTTATTGGGGATTTTCATCAGGAATTTCTTAGTAGCAGCCACGCCCACGGAGCCAAGATGTGTGCCCGTTAATTATAATCAAGCTCGCCCTTCAAAACATGGGACTTAAATATGACCGGCGAAATGAAAGTGTACTATTAGGTACAACAATACCCTTCGGGGTTTACATAAGCGATATTATTTATTTAATGTTTTATTATGATTTCCTCCATGTTTTAATATAACGGCACGCGTGTTCCCATTTTCCTGGAAAACATTCTGTGTTTCCTTTAAGAAAACTTACTGGAAACTTTATTACTTACTGAATTATTAAATTCTGATTTCGGATTTCAGCAGTAACATAAATTAACGATATTTACCTCTCCTTGATGAAAGGCCAAATAATGCAGTAGAATAAAAACAGTCTTGTTCCAAATACAACACAACTTCAAGAGCTGCTTGCTAGTTTTTTCATTGTTCCTGTCCCATTAGCTTCATCATTTTTGTTGCTAAGATACCACTTATTGAAAGAGTGAGACAGCTCCGACACAAGTACTATTGTATTACTGGGGCTGCTTCAGTTTATGTATGACACAGTGTATGAGATAAAATAAAGATCCTGACTAATAAGTCAGTGGAAAGCTAGTCGAGCAGTGGGACAGAACATGCTAATTAAAAAATAAAAACATAACTATACCACACTGACTATGCTCCCCAAAAAGCTAGGCAAAAATGTACTTACCTAAAGGACACCTTTTCACCAGCAATGTCTAAGTCCGAGCGCGACCTATGACCATCAACCCTGCCCAAATCCAGATTCCGGGAAGCAATTCATGATGGAAAACTCAATTACACTTTGCTCAACTTGAGAATCGAACCCAGGACTACATGTACTTCTAGACCAACGAGACAATCAACTCCAATAATGATGTTATTCATCTCATATTTTATTAACAAATCCGCTATACATTCAAAAACTAATTTCAAAAACGATATCAAGTTCAATGCTCTCATATAAAATGTGCTATTAGCCAATAATAATAAGAAATATATAAAACTAAATTATGACCTTTTAGATCTCGACCAAACTAGTTTGACTACTAAGGTTACAGAACCATCAATATCAAGTTTGCTTACCAAAAAAATAAACATGAAAATCGACATAATAATACTCGAGTAGAAAATAAAAATGTGATGTCGGGAATTCCAAGGTGTAAAGGACTATGATTTTGCTAAAAGAACACGAGTTGTAGGACACTTTATTTTGTGATCCTAGAATTAGATTTGTAATTTTTTTTAACAGATTTTTATCGAATTCTTACTGTGTTGTATTAACACTGTATCTCAAAATAGCACTGTTCCAATATTACATTAAATTAAATTATTTATATTTATTTTTGTAAGTAAAGTGTTTTAAGTAACCTATTACTTAAAACACTTTACTTGCCATTTATACAGGATCACCGACGCACAAATGCTTACCACAACTTCAGTACATCATTCTGGACCCCACATAAATTTCTCACTGCGACTATTGAGCATGAGTTCCTGGGTTCATTTCCAGGTCGGGCGAAACTGTTCCAGGGTTTTTCCATCAACTCTTTCTGAGTAACAGCTACGGAGTCTGGTTTTGTGCCCGGTTGATGGTAATAGGCGCGCCTCCTATAACATGGGATTATAACATAACTAGTGAAATATGGGTGTACTATTAGGTACACCTCTGCCTAACTCTTTGGAGATTTCTCCCTTAAAAGAATCATAATTAACCTACATTATCATAACCAGTTCTTCTCATTCCATATTAATCTTAGTAGCTTCGTGACAGCGCATGCGCATGTCAGGATCATTACACGTGGCACGACAACATTGTAAGAACGTTACGCCATTCTGTCGCTAAACAAATGAAAATAACTATAATTGCTCAATTACAGCACAATTGAAGTTATCGGGAGAACTATTTGGTGATTTGAGAAGGAGAGGAAATTGTTTGTTAGAGTAGGTTACCTCTATTCAGCATTGTCCCACAACCAAGTGAAGGAGAATTTCGTGAGATGAAACCGGCATGTCCTTTTTTTTTTTGGTTGGTAAATCATCAAATAACCCCTCCTGCTCAGCGTCAGACTTTTACTAACTAAAACCCGTCCATGTTCCTTCCTTTGCCCTTTGTGTTCCAGGGCCGCGGTATCTTTCGAACAGTCTCGCAACCCTGGCAGGCATCGGTCCTTTCGGACCCCTTCCTGTTTGCTGACTCTCTTTGCGGCGCGCGTGGAACACGAACGCGCCGTCGACACGGCCTGTCGTCATAAGACGGACGGACGGCGAGCTAGCCCATAGCTCACCGTCCACAGGCCCGCGCCTACGGTGGCCGGCCCGGTGCGTCTCCCGCGGCGGCTGGGACGTGAGGTTCTCTCCCTCTCACGTTCCACCACCTCCTTCGCTAAAAACCGGCATGACCTAGAACCAAAAAATGCGAAGACATGTGACATCTACCAATCCGCACTGGGCCCGCCTGGTGGATTATAGCCCATTCCCTCTCATAGAGAGGAGACCTGTGTGCCAACAGTGGGAACATTATGGACTGATTATGCTATGTATGTGGCGCAAGGGTCAATAAGATCTTACCCGCAGTCTTTGATTGTCATCAGTAGACCCATTAATTAAAAATCACCCTCTATTTTTCGTAATATAAGGTTGCTGTCAGTATGAGGATACTGATATGTTTTTCAAAACCACAGTGATCTTAACTTACATCGGAATAAGGTTGTTTTTGGGTCAGACGTGAAAGAACTGCGAAAGGACTGTAAAGAGTTAATTTAAAGTGAATCAATGGTTTTTGTTTAGCGCATAGAGTTTTGATATCATGCCATTTGGGGACTATGCTCTCCAAAATGCCAAATAAAAAAGTCATTTAGCATCACTACTGTTGCTCTAAAAAAAACTACATAAAATATATTGGTGACCACTGATGAGTTTCACCTCTGGGAAATTCCCAACTCATTGCTTGGCATGTTTTTGTTTTTATTACGAAACATCCGGTTTTCATACTTGCCTTGTTAAATGCTATGTGGACGAACTTACAGTGCACTTTCATTAGGTACTACCGGTTTCCGTATTCCGTAGCTAATTAAATTATTCATAATCACGCAATATTTAGGGATGTCCAAAACATAAATAATTCTCTAACGTTTGTTAATAAAAGGGGCACATTTACAATAACAAATCTTAACAATGAAAAGAGTACAGTTGTTTTTTTGCCTGAACTAGGTTAAACTAATATTTTTTTTTTTTTTTTTAAATCATACACAGTTATAACGTGGAATGCGACAAAAAGGTAACGTTTCTACTAACATATATCATAATTCATACTTAGTAGAATTGTACATTAACTAACCACAACAAATATTGGTGTATATTTTATAATACAGTGTAAATATTCTTGCCGTTTATCTATTGTCCTATTACGCCTTACTAACTAGGTGAATTTCGATTTAAATTATCATACAAGTAGATTTTGTGGGTTCTACTTGATTTCGAAAGTTGATGATTCGATTTTTATTATATCGAACACGACGTGTCGATAATTCAGTTGTACGATGTTTCATTCCATCAATGCTCTATTTGTGCGATGTAACGTTTGTGCGAAAAATCCTGTTGCGAAAAACCCTACAGCGATTGCTCATGATTTCGGTAAATGATTAGTTCTTAATAATAAAGCATAGATTCGATATAATAAAAATCGAATCATCAACTTTCGAAATCAAGTAGGAAACCCAGAGTTTGTACTGGTTTAGGTTAGGTTGGGATATTTTTTATTCCAATAGTACACATGGTGACATATTTCGCAATACATTTCCAGAATAGCATGGCCTCGCTTTGTATACAATTCCCGTAAAACGAGAGATCCGCTTATATAATTGTGTTTTGCATAGCTTGATTGGTCGTCATGCTTACCCCCGTAGGATAATTTTCGTCATTCAGGCGGTCAAAGAAGAGGGTAAAAGCTAATATTACTATAATAGTGATAAAGACATCTTCGTTGCAATAGTTTATGCTTTAATTTTCAAGCCCAAAATAGCTCCTTTTTCCGTAGGCGTCTTTTGGCTTCTTGTTACATAAAACTCCTCAAGACAAACTGACCTTTTTGCGTACGATGAAGGTTGTATTATTAATCGAACCACAAGTTATTTTAAGTTTCATAAAACGATGATATAACAACATGCCAGAGGCTACAAGAAAATCAGCAACAACTTCATGAGAATTAAATTAATAAATTAAAACTAATAACTGTAATCGTCTTCAATTAAGATTCTATCTATCTGAGAAACTGCGAGAATAATGATGTTTTAAAAGAATAATTATTAATTATTTCTGTGTAACAATCTTCAGCCGATAATGGCGCTCCCATGGTAGAAGTCAATTTTATTTGACATTTGAGGACTCATTATCGAATTTCGCGTCACATTTACATTTAATTTCAATGGTAATCACGCAGGGCAATGAGGTTATAACATCATTGACGCTGGGTGTCTTCTCATAAACTAATTATTTTGGTATATAATTGAATTTTCGTAGAAATACATAGAGCCTTTGTTGGATATACAGCAGACAGATTCAAGGACTTGTAATGTGGAACGACTAAGCTGAATTCGCGCCTCTCTAATCTGTATACGGCGGTAGATAAATTATGTTCTAATACAAATACGTCTACTCTCAATCTCATCTACATAATTGTAACCTCGAGTGCTGAATATATTTCAATAATACAAAATTCCGCATCAAGGGAAGATGCAAAAATGACTAGTAATTTACTTTGTAATGTTATACGCATAACGAAGTTCTGATTTTTTGGTTTACTATTTATTGTTATTTATTTATCAACTGCCTTTTTGGTCTAGTGGTCACAAGCGTGACGTGAGATATACGAGTATACAAAAACGCAGCATTTTTTCGGGTTCCGTACCTCAATCGGCAAAACGGAACCCCTTATAGGATCACTTTGTTGTCCGTGTGTCTGTCTGTCAAGACCCTCTTTCTCAGGAACGCGTAGCGGTATCAAGCTGAAGTTATACTCAAGTCTGCTACCCCTTGGAGTAATTAAAAAATCTGTTATGTCGGTACTTTGATAATAAACTTATGTGGGTTGATTCAAGTTTTCAATAAACCAGTCGTTACCAGATCTCTGCCTTTTATTGACGTGTACATAACATTGGCGCAGTCGGTCTAGAAAGTGCGATACTTACGTGGAATTCTGTTTGCCATCATGCCGATTGGGAAAATAGAACCTTTTAATATCGAAGGCGGAAATTGGGACAGCTACATTCGTCGCGTAAAACAATTTATATTGTTAAATAGTATCGATGACAATCTAAAAGTAGCTACGCTTCTAACGTTAGTGGGTTCCGAGTGCTATAATCTTATTTGTGATTTGTGCTCACCCGCGGAACCGGAGACGAAGAAGTTCGAAGAACTAGTTACACTCGTCAAAAATCATTTGGAGCCGGAGAGATCTGAAATAGCGGAGCGACACATTTTTCGGCAGCGGGCGCAACAGCAGGGAGAAAGTATTCGTGTTTACCTACATGGACTGAAACACTTGGCTAAAACCTGCAACTTCGGTAGTTCCCTAGAAGAAAACCTTCGCGATCAGTTTGTGTCGGGTTTATTCAGCGAAGAGATGCGGTCAAGATTGTTTGCCGAAAAGAGTATAACCTACAAAAGGGCTGTGGAGTTGGCCACGGCGCTCGAGGCAGCTGAGCGGCATGCGAGCACGGCATGCGCATCGGGCGGTACGAGCGCTGGCGGGGCTGGCGCAGCGGCGGCCGGCGAGGGCGGCCTGCACCGGGTCGGCAGCGGCGGAGCGCGCGCGCGGGCCGGCGCGGCTCCTATGCCTACGACGTCACAGCGTCGTCTTTGTGCGCGTTGCGGTAAAACCGGTCACGTAGCCGGCAAGTGTCGTTTTAAAAATTATACATGTGATGCGTGCGGCCAGAAGGGCCATTTAAAAATAATGTGCCAAGGTAAAAGTGAACTTAAGAGTGCAAAGGAAAACAAAGGTCAGTACTTTTTAAATGATTCGGACTCAGATGATGACGACTGTAATTTTTATAACTTGGTTACTAGTAATGACGGTGACGGACCGTACTATGCAAATTTAGTAGTAGAAAAGGTGCCGTGTAAATTTGAAATTGACACGGGCAGTAAAATATCGGCTATTTCAAAACATTTTTATGATAAATATTTTAAAAATGTACCTATCCAAACAAAGTTGTTATGTCTGAAATCTTATACCGGCGACGTTATTGAGACTATCGGATATATTATGGTAATGGTTGTCTGTGGTGCCAAGTCTGCGATTCTTAAGTTATTTATTATAGAAAACGGCGGTCCACCTTTAATGGGCCGCACGTGGATTAAGCAATTGAAAATAGGAATTGTTGAATGTCACAATATTAGCGACTCGGAATCGGTAGCAAAAGCATTGAGAAACGAATTCCCGGAAGTGTTTGCAGAAGGTCTAGGTACATTCAAATCACCTGTATCGCTACACCTCAAGGTTGAAACCCCAGTGTTTGTGAAGGCGCGGCCGTTGCCACTGGCACTGCGCCCGAGAGTCGAAAGCGAACTTAAACGATTAGAACAAGAAGGGGTTGTTTACAAAGTCGAAAGGTCAGAATACGGTACGCCTATTGTACCAGTTATAAAGCCGAATGGCTCAATCAGAATATGTGGAGATTACAAAATAACGATTAATCCGATTCTAAAAGATTATCATTATCCTTTACCGCGGATTGAAGAACTTTTTGCAACCTTGGGGGGTGGTGAACAGTACACAAAACTTGATTTATCAAATGCATTCCAACAATGTTTATTAGATAAAAAATCACAGCCGCTGACAGCAATTACCACTCATGTCGGGACTTTCATTTACAAAAGAGTACCTTTTGGAATAAAATGTATTCCGGAAAACTTTCAAAAGATAATGGAGGAAACATTGAGTGGCTTGCCTTCAACGGCTGTATTTGCAGATGACATATGTGTAACTGGAAAGGATAAAACTACCCATTTAGCAAATTTGAGGGCAGTGTTGGAAAGGCTAAAACAAAATGGATTAAGAATCAATTTCAGTAAATGTCAATTTTTTAAAGATTGTGTAACGTATCTAGGTTATAAAATTGATAAGGATGGCTTGCACACAGATTCCAACAAAATTGAAGCCATTAAGGCAGCCCCATCTCCAACAAATGTAACTCAATTAAAGAGTTTTATGGGCCTTGTTAATTTTTACTCAAAGTTTTGTTCAAATATAAGTGATATAATGAGACCACTATACAATTTATTAAAAAAAAATGTTAAATGGCAATGGAATGATGAGTGTGAGGGTGCTTTTTGTCGAATGAAAAAAGTATTGAGCAGCGCACCAGTATTGGCACACTACGATCCTACTTTGCCGTTGGTGTTATCAGTAGACAGCAGCGCATACGGACTGGGCGCCGTACTCGCACAGCGGTACGGAGATGGCAGTGAGCGGCCCGTGTGCTGCGCGTCGCGCACACTTAACGCCGCCGAACAAAATTACTCGCAGCTGGACAAGGAGGCACTCGCAATTGTGTTCGGTGTGCGCAAGCACCACCAGTACTTGTACGGGCGACAGTTCATTTTGCGCAGTGATCATCGTCCATTGAGTTATATCTTTGGGCCGAATAAAGGAATACCCGTGACAGCCGCAAGTAGACTACAGCGTTATGCTGTCCAGTTGTCTGCTTATAATTTTAAAATCGAATTTATTAAATCAGTACAAAATTGTCACGCCGATGCGCTTTCTCGTCTTCCTTTGAATTCTACCGGAAGCAGAATCAAATGTGAGGACAGCGACTGTAGTTACCTTAATTTTGTGCAGGAAAATTTTCCACTTAGTTTTAAAGATATAAAAATTGAGACGGCAAAAGATTCTTTATTGAATAAAATTTATGGTTACGTAATGTTCGGGTGGCCAAAAACAAGTAATATTGAAACTGAAAAAGCATATTTTAATCGTAAGGAAAGTATTTGTGTGGATCAAGGTTGCCTGATTTGGGGTTACAGGGTAATAATTCCAAAATCATTACAAATGTCAGTTTTGAAAGAAATTCACGACGGCCACCCAGGCATCGTCAAAATGAAGCAAATAGCGCGAAATTATGTCTGGTGGGAAACATTGGACGTCGATATTGAGCGAACAGTGCAGGAGTGCGTCGCGTGTCGGTCGCAGCGCTCAGCTCCCGCCCCGGCTCCCCTACATTCCTGGCCGTGGCCGGAGGAACCATGGGCTCGATTGAATTTAGACTTTTTAGGGCCATTTAATAATAAGTATTATTTAGTCATTGTCGATGCCCATACAAAATGGATCGAGGTTGAACATGTTTCTTGTACGTCTGCTGCTGTGGTAATAAATTGTTTACGAAAAAGTTTTGCGCGTTTTGGCTTACCTAAAAGAATTGTTAGCGACAATGGACCGCCTTTTTCCTCGGCAGAATTTAAAAAATATTTAGACATTAACGGTATTCGCCATACCTTAGTCGCACCATATCACCCATCGAGTAATGGGGCGGCTGAAAACGCCGTGAAACTGGTTAAGAGGGCATTAAAAAAGGCCCAAGTCGATAATGAAAATGTTAATACGGCACTCAGTAAATTTTTGTTCTCGTACAGAAACACAGAACACAGTACCACTGGTCGCGAGCCTGCAATGCTAATGTTCGGACGTCGGTTGCGTGGTCGACTAGACCTGTTGCGGCCCGACACGCGAGACTTGGTGCGACAGCGACAGGAGAATAGTGAGCGGCGACGGGACACTACTCTGCGGGTGGCCGAGCCCCAAGATCCTGTGCTTATACGGGACTATTCAAAAAACCGGGGGAAGTGGACTGAAGGGACTGTGGTACGTCGAGAAAGTCCAGTTTCTTATACGGTGAAATCTCAAAATGGTCATGTACATAAGAGACACATTGATCAGATCTTGACAACTAATAAACATCCAAAGTCTAGATATTCATTGTCAAAGGTTGAAGAGGAAGCGCATGAAAAAACTGATGCAGAATCAATGGTGACCCCTGACACTGATCAGGACGATCAAGTCGTAGAGGAATGGCAACTGGCAGAGGAGTCACCTCCCTCGAGAACTGTGTCTGAAAGCCGTGATGATCCACTGACAACACCGAGGAATCGTGCCTATAGGAAGGCTGCTTTACGCTGCATTGATAAATTAAAAAAGTTGTAATGATATTTTATTGTTTATTTTCATACGTCACACTCATCATTGCACAGTTGCTAACGTAGGAATAAAACACATGTTGCTACTATCGGTATTTAATATAGATAGATATAAATATAAGTTTATCTGCAGTATTATGTTGGCATCACGTTTCTTTATTTATATTTAAGCTAGTTACCATATCAATAACAATGATTAGTGGATTCAACTGTTTCCCTTACACATTCTTTTATTGTTAAAAATGTAGCCATGTATTTCTTGTTTGTTTAAGTTAGACTATTTAAAACATAGGGGGAAAGTGTTATGTCGGTACTTTGATAATAAACTTATGTGGGTTGATTCAAGTTTTCAATAAACCAGTCGTTACCAGATCTCTGCCTTTTATTGACGTGTACATAACAAAATCAAACTTGTAAGTCAACGCAATGAAAAGATATGACTGTTTATGTCGCATGTTATGCGATTTCACAAGGGAATCAAAACCTATAGCGTACTTACCTTTGACCTAGAATCATGAAATTTGGCAAAACGCAAGGCTTAACAGCACAAATAAAGGACATATTCAAAAAAATAAAAACAGTTGAAAATTAAAGCATGTTCCCATACGTACATAGTTGACGCCAATTAAGATTTTTTTTTTTAGATAATGTTACGGAACCCTTCTTGAGCGAGTCCGACTCGCACCTGGCCGGTGTTTGTGCCCAACTTCTCTATTATATGGTTTCCAAAGGCACTTCCCCCCTTCACATCATCATGTAGCTTTAAAATTACATTAAGTACTTCAATAAAACAGAACATCCTGTATAAACTCGCCCTTCGCTCAACCTCAACATTTGACTTCGATAATTCACTGACATGACATCAACATCAAACACTAATTTGTTTATTTTTAATTCATACAGCAACAGCAGACAACAAACAACTCTAATGATGAGCCAATCGATGCAATCATTAAATCAAAACAATTAAACAAACCGATTGTTTGTTTGACACGATATTTTCCTGCAACACGGCTAAACCCTGACCTCAACGTTATGGCGGCAGTAATCACCATTTATAACAATTATAATGAATACATTAAGTCTTATGTAACACTACCGACTTGACCCTACTTCGTCTGGTTTTGACGACTCGTCGAGATTTCTATTCTATATAGGTACATACTCGTAATTTACGACATTTTCATGGAGATTTTTCAGAGATTTTCTTGGACATTTTCATTTTAATTCGGAGACTACAGAACGCCACCTGCTACGATCCTTATATACTCATTTCGCTTCCACGTTCATATTTCTGGTTATACATATTCCAAATCAAATCAAATCATTTATTTGTGATACATGGATTACATGCAGGTGTTCATTACATAATTATATACTAATAATGTTCATTCCATGATCAGCCGCTTGGGCATACAAATGATTATATTACATAATGAAAATATGAGTCTAAAATTCTAGTGATTTGACATAAATTCAAATTAAATAAATTCCTAATAATAATTAAATTCTTGTTCTGTTGTATTTATCTATTGTACAAACAACAAGTCAACCAAGCATTCTGTACATCAAACTAAGTAACTCTACGCAAGTTTAGCTGGGAAACGATTTCGTTATCTAAGGGTTTTTACACCCAGAGGAATAAGTGCTTCATTGATGGTCTGCATCAAAAGGTGTCAAACACAGACAGCCATGAAAAGCTACTATGTATAGATAGAGAATACATTAAAGTCTTATGTAACGTTATATCAACGTGCTTAACCTTGACTGACGATAGGAATAGATCATAAAGACCAATGTCAGCTTGAATAAGGCGCTAGGGACCGATTCAGTTAGCCAATTCCACATAGCATTTCTGTGTCTCAATGTCTTTACGACAGTTTCCTTGAGGAGGAATCACTACGTATTAGGTAAGCTTAATTGCTTATCCCTGTTCTTAATTACTCGAAGATAATTAAATTGATGTGCTTCGTCTATTGTCATGGTATTAAGGTAAATAGCTGGCCGGTCGGTAAATTAATTATTATAATCAAACTTCAATCATTTGGAACGGGAGATTTTTAGACTACAAAAGTCTTATTAAAATACTGTTTTGATCTCACACTTCCGAGGTCTTAATTTTACTTAGAATTATATTTTACGGTGTAATAATTGTAACATGGTATGTACAGAGAACAGGTTGACTCAAAGAAAATAAAAAGTATTTATGCGACTCGCAAGGGCCCTGCAATAAATAAATAGTATAACATTCAATAAAAAGAAAGAAAGAAACAAACATAAGTTCTCTTCTAGTAAACCTTTGGTAGACAGTTTGTGTCCCTCCCCCCAGTCAGTGCTTAAACATAGACCTCCTCACTGTGGGTGAGAATAGACTGACTGTGATGATGGAAACTACGTGCTCGGGTTTCATCAACAGAGAGTGATAGAAATAACAAATTTTCTTCAATCAAAACACTCTATAGTGACATTTGGACGCTAATGTGTTAAAACAACGCTTCATGCAAAGCGATCACAACTCATCTTTAAAATAAGGTCAAGTACAAACCAAACAGACCATCCAAAGACCACACTTCATTAGATGCTTCACTCACATAGTTGCAGCGGCAGTAAAATAACAATTAACTAATTAATTCTTAGATAACTCGGTACTTAGCGATGTGGTCGGCCTTGGTGCTTGTAGGCTGCTGCATACAGAGCAGTAGGGCCGGAGGAGCGCGTGCGCAGTGTGTAGGGCTGTCGTGAGACCGGTAGATTGGAATTTGATTAATTGATGGACTTTGGTAATTATGTTTGTCCAGTCCTGTCATGTTTCTCCAAGTGTTTCTTAATTAATTTATCCTGGAAGTCAAACTATATAATTAAAACGTTCTTTTTGATGCCAAATACTGAAATATACTTGAATTATGGCCTTGCTGGGTATCTATTGCAGTGGGTAGCCGGCTCGAAGGACCAACTAATAAATGCTTAGATAACTCAGTACTTGGTGATGTGGTCGGTCTTAGTTCTTGTAGGTTGCTGCATACTGAGCAGTCGCAGTTGCAAGCAAGCGTAGTGTCCCCACAGTGTCGACCGACGATTATAAAAAAAAGGTGGCTAGAATAGACTGGGTGCGGAAGACAGTGCACAATATATTGTATGTGGTGCAGTTTGGTTTCTACCAAACTGCACCACAAGTCTAGCCTAAGTCTAGCATTGAGTAGCGGCAATCGGCGGCGGCGACCTCTCGCGTCCGGCCCTGGTTCAATCCATGGTCCGGAGCGAGAGGGAATGGGACGCCGTCACCTCCTTCTGCGAAGCAGTCATGCTAGCGAAGGAGGTGGCGGGACGTGAGAGGGAGAGAGCCTCACGTCTCAGCCGCCGCGGGAGACGCACCGGGCGTCGGGCACCGTAGGCGCGGGCCTGTGGACGGTGAGCTACGGGCTAACTCGCCGTCCGTCCGTCTTATGACGACAGGCCGTGTCGACGGCGCGTTCGTGTTCCACGCGCGCCTCAAAGAGAGTCAGCAAACAGGAAAGGAAGGGGTCCGTAAGGACCGACGCCTGCCAGGGTTGCGGGACTGTTCGAAAGAGATACCGCGGCCCTGGAACACAAAGGGCAAAGGAAGGAACATGGATGGGTTTTAGTCAGTAAAAGTCTGACACCCCCTCCTGCTCAGCCCAGAGCGGGAGGGGTTATTTGATGATTTCACATCGGTAAAAAAAAAAAAAAAAGTCTGGCATTGAACTACGATGGTTTATTGATGAATTACGAAAAAAATGAAACGACGAATAGCAGGGTCATTACGTAACACACTTACAAGGGCAATGTCTTCTATTTTGTTAATTAATTCAACAACATTCATTTATGGTAGTTATCTAAGTAAAGCTCATGACATTTCGTAGTGTTTGTGTGAGGCTTTATCTAGCATTTATCAGCTACAATAAAGATTTAAGATACGATTCACTATTATAACTTTTAATGCAACGGCTGAATATTATATTTAAAAGAATATTTACATAATTATCTAAAAATAAATTTGAAGTAATTATAAAAATAAGTAAGAAAAGGATTAAAAAAATTCGTCCACATCGCTGACAACAGGAATAGTGCCCAGAAGGCTGGCAGCATTGCCATGGATAGCATTAATGCTAGCGTACCGTGCTATCCGACCTGCGGTCTTACTGCAACTAAGATTATTGTTGATTACTTCTATGCTAAGTAATGCTCAAGATAATCAGATTTCTTTGGCAACCCTATAATCATCGTCATTCACGCACCGACAGACTCCCTTTAAAGGTAGCAAGGAGTTATCACATTCGGGCAGAACAATTAGTCGGTATTTTTGGTCTGTAAATTACTTTTTGTCGTTAGAATTCCTACAAGGCTGAAAAACCATGACATCACGCCTGTACTCTCCAAAGGGTTAGGCGGAGGTGTACCTAATAGTGCCCCCACATACACTGACTAAGACTGATGGAAAACCTCAACAAAATTTTGCCTGGAAGTGAACCCAGGACCTTATATTTATCAGTCGAGCTTGTGACCACTAGACCAACATCTTGTTTATTTGAAAAGGAGACATAAATATACTGGGAACTAATTAAAACTGATGAAGCAAGTAATTAGAGGCTTTGTTTGATCTCGGTTCAAAGAAAATTCTTGCGAGGTTGCCGTGTTGTGATATTTATTTACCTTCAGTTTATTAGTTGTTAATTATTTAGCATTCTCTCGTCGTTATTATGAAAAAGTAAAAATCTTTTTTTCTACCTCGTGATATTTTAGATATATAGTAGTCCAAAAGGTTACAGCACTTGAAGGAAAACTCCAACGACTTTAAATAGGTTTATTAACAATTTTGTTACATTACACAGTACACACTATTACAGTCATAACGGATCGGCAACTATCTTATTAATTATCAGTCGTTTTTGACGTTCAGCCACAGAATGATCGCTCGGGCATCAACCCCTGACCAAGAAGCCCGCCGTTCTGGAGGGAAAATCCAGCTCCCTGATTGGCTCACGACTTCACGCCACGTCAGTCTCATGATCCAATCAGAGAACCGCTTTATTCTCGCGCCAAACATTTTACCAATCAAATTATAGAAGTATTGTCATTCTTACGGAATTAATGTTACCAGTCTACATAATAAAATATAAAGCATTTAAGATGTGTTCACATGAATAAAGCTATTAAATTAATACATTTAAATAAAATTATTTCTGAAAACATAGGAAATTGACTAGTAAAATTCCGAAACCTAACAATCGTCCGTCCTGACATCGTGTGCGGCCCTGCACACGACACCAGGTGGTAACCTAACAATCGGGGGTATCTTGGCCAGTAGATTAATAACGTTAGGTCCCAAAAAAAATACAATGAGAGTATTACAAAATATGACAACTTAAAATTATCTAATTGATTGTGAAACAACAACAAATTTGTGCAGAGTATGGAACTAAAAGACTATATACCATAATTTACCAAATGAATGTTATTCAATAAATTTATGCAATCTAGGCACTAGCTTATACAGAATAATTTATATACATCGTCATTTGATTTACTGGAACTAAGTACAGTGAACACAAACGATCGATTAATTGCGTCACTAAACAACTTCACAAATTTTAACAAAAAATCTAATATTCTGACTGAAAAACAAGTAATAAACGTTGTCTATCAGTCTTGATAATTGACAATAACAACTTTAATAACATAACAAGTAACAAGATGTTAAATCCGTCAGCAATCGATTTGCTGGTACTAAATATAGTGAACCCAAACGATCGATTAATTGGGTCAAAAAATAAAACCAAGGTCACAACCGATCGATTAAGTTGTGCCAAGATATTATGCATACGAGTATTCTGAACGATCGATTAATCCAGAATACTATTATTCCCCGACGATCGATTAATCAGGGTGCCCTAACCTCCTGAACGATCGATTAATTCAGGATGCCTATCGACGTCAGTACGAGCCGATCGATTAAGCTCATAGTGGCTGCCGTAGGTCTTGCCACTCGTTGCACCAAGCCGCGATCCGATCGATTCTCGCGTACTTGCTCTGTAACAACGAATAATATCTGTGTAAGTAATCGTTCACACATTCCATACAATAAAGGAAAGGATTTTATTTTAACTCAAAATACTGCCAGAATTGTCACTGTCACTATCAGAATTATCATCGATATCATTATCATTAATCTCGTCTCTAAGGTAGTCACATAAATCCATGACTTCATGCGATCCGCGGCCACGGTTTTCGACCGTCTGTTTTGTGTATGAACAAGGCCTGGTATAGGGGCTATAACTTAACGGTCCCTGCCTTGCTAACACGATGTGGACCTATGAAGGAAGACATCATTTTTTTTTTGCTTTGTCCGTTATTATTAAAACAAGTCTTTGTTATTTTAACAAGGTCCCCTACACTATAGGAACGGGAAGGTTTTCTACCTGTCATACCTCTCCTTTTGCTTGACCTGCTCTAGATCTATCCGAGCCTTAACACTTTCGCGGATCTCTGTCAAGTCATCATCCTTACGAGTGCCTGCAGTAGCATCATTAAGCATGGGATTAAATTCGCTATTCATACAAGTTCCTAACATCACCGCTGCCGGTGTTCTGCCTATAGTTTTCTGTATAGTGTTGTTGAGTCCCCATTGAACTCGTCCAAGTGACTGCCCCAGCTCTTTACACTATGTTTAATGCTCAGTGCCTTGAAGGAATCGAGAATCGCGCGGTTATACCGCTCAACCTGTCCGTTGGACCTAGGGCTAGAAACCGCATTTAGGACATGTTTGATTCTCTTATCGAAGCAGAACCGTTTGAGTGAATGCGAAGTAAAACAACTACCGCGGTCGCTTATGAGTCGGTCAGGGTTTCTAAATATACAGAAAATATCGTCTAGAGCCCTAATTGCGTTTTGGATATTCGTGTTTCTAACAGACCTGAGGAAACAGAATTTGATGGCACCGTCAACAACTACGAGGAAATGAGTAAAACTCCTAGTCGATTTCACGAAGGGTCCAAGGTGGTCCACGTGAACTGTGTGGAAAGGAATCTCCACCTTTGTGATAGGATGCAGTAACCCTTCGCGAGTGCTGGAATTGGTCTTTGCATATGCACACTCAATGCAAGCATCTACATAATTCTTGACAAACCTGGACACTTTAGGGAACCAATAGTTACTTTTAATTCTTTCTAAGGTTTTCTCAACCCCAAAATGTCAAATGTCGTCATGATTGAGTTTACATACTTGCCACCTTGCCCCTTTTGGCACAGCCCATCTGACCTTCTCCTTATCCCCGTCCAAGTAGCGAAATAATCTATTATCTTTGATAACGAAATTCTGTTTGATGTATCGTAGCCCCTTTTCAGATGAAAAGGACAGACACGAAGGAAGGATAGGACTAGATAGTCAACCTTTTAAAACGTCCATTATTCTGTACATCTCAGAATCACCTAATGAAGCGTGTGGAGCCAATCTTCGCTACTAATAGACATTATGGCTGGAAACTGATCATCGAGACATTCCGACGGTTCGACAGGATTCCGGGACAATGCGTCGACATGGCTCATTTTAACCCCTGCCCTGTACTCTATAGTGCAATCGAATTCCTGTAACGTCAGCCACCAGCGTTCTATTCTTGGAATCAAGTCCCGTTTTGAAAACGCAGAACGCAAAGCGCTGCAGTCTGCGATAATCTTGGATTCCTCCCCTAACAAATAATCCCTAAACTTACGAAGGGAGCAAACCACCGCTAGGGTTTTGAGCTCGTAAGATTGGAAGTTTTTTTTTTTTTTTTCTTCCGGTGAGTTTTGTCGGCTATAAAATGCCTTGAGGTACCATTTTTCTTTCTTACGTGTAAAATGGGACTAGCGTAATCTAAAACAGATTCTCGTATCACACGTCCGACAAGTCTCCGACCATCAACGTACATTCTCCCGTTTGTGTTGCGACAACCTGTATGGACGATGAACAACTGGACGTTGACTATCGAGATCAATCTTCATCTCTGTAACACTGGTACATCCTACCTCCCTAAATGAAGAAGCAAAGCAATGCTGATATTTCTGCAACATGTTTATTAAGTCTTTCCTGATCTCTGCAGGGATGAGGGGGTCATCCACGCGGACCTTAGTTTCATCGAACCTCCGACTATCTACAATCTCTATAGATCGCTCATCAACAATCCTATTCACCGCATCAACTATTTCAGCACGGCAGGGAACCTGTTTAGATGAAATGCGGCAAGATTCAGAACACGGCAAGACCATCATCTTGATTTCACCGTTGATCGAGCGATGAAGCCGGTGGGCTTCATCATCAACCTAACGACTGAACTACACTATTCCCAAAACCTTTCATAAATGTAGGGGTGTTGTCGTGCGACAAACCTAACTGCTTGACAGCAGATTCCTTAATGAGAGAAACGTCGCTTTCGAAATATACAAACGCTTGGAGTTCAGAATTGTTGACATTTATTTCTTTCAAAAATTATGCTCCGGGGTTATGTACGCTCGCGTCTTCGTTTATAAAATCGATTCTCATAGTTTTTCTGCACTGCACCACCCGTGTTAGTTAACTTTTCATCAGATTTAAAATAGCACTTTTCAGAGGTGTGACCAACTTTATTGCAACGCGTGCACTTCACCAGCGGCTTAGGGCAGTGCAAGAAACTATGACCCTTCTCCTTGCAAAACAACCAGCGACGTGATTCGGCATAACACCAAATTTCGGGATCGCTAAACTTAGTTTTTCATAATAGTACACCTCAATAGATTCATTGTACCTACTATTAAACAGACCTTGGAATCAATTTTCCAAAGTCTGCCCATAATTCTGTTCACATGGGAATGCACTATGCAATTTCTCCTGCCATTCAGGCCACGTGTACAGTATAACTTTTGCATAGCAAAATGAGTAGAGTCTTTCATCCCACCCGTACACCGTGGCGCACTCATTGATTTTTTTAACCATACGTCCATGCGCTGATTCTTGGGCCAAGGGTCAAAGTTCGGTAATATATTTCCTTTGATAGATTTTCTGCAATGGTTGTAAAGCGCTCTGGTTCACGGGGGGTAATGCAAGACCATCCCTCAATTTTTAAACAAGTCGAATAAATCTATTTGATAAAGAAAAGCTACGTGACCTGTCAATCCGTTCGTGCCGTTGTCCACGCTCGACGTGTCGCTCCACCCGTGGCCCAGCATCCCGACGCCTCGCTGCCTCTAAGGTGCTCCGTCGTCGACTGTCCGCCCGTAGCCCAGCATCCCGACGCCTCGCTGCCTCGGAGGTGCTCCGTCGTCAACTGTCCGCCCGTAGCCCAGCATCCCGACGCCTCCGCCCGTGGCTCGCTGATGCATATCTTCGAGATCTTCCGCTTAGACTATGCCTCTGACTCTGTCTTTGACTATGCCTCTGACTCTGTCTTTGACTATGCCTCTGACTCTGTCTTTGACTATGCCTCTGACTCTGTCTTTGACTATGCCTCTGACTCTGTCTTTGACTATGCCTCTGACTCTGCCTCTGACTCTGTCTTTGACTATGCCTCTGACTCTGTCTTTGACTATGCCTCTGACTCTGTCTTTGACTATGCCTCTGACTCTGTCTTTGACTATGCCTCTGACTCTGTCTTTGACTATGCCTCTGACTCTGTCTTTGACTATGCCTCTGACTCTGTCTTTGACTATGCCTCTGACTCTGTCTTTGACTATGCCTCTGACTCTGTCTTTGACTATGCCTCTGACTCTGTCTTTGCCTATGCCTCTGACTCTGTCTTTGACTATGCCTCTGACTCTGTCTTTGACTATGCCTCTGACTCTGTCTTTGACTATGCCTCTGACTCTGTCTTTGGCTATGCCTCTGACTCTGTCTTTGGCTATGCCTATGACTCTGTCTTTGACTATGCCTATGACTCTGTCTTTGACTATGCCTATGACTCTGTCTTTGACTATGCGTGATCACGTTCTCGTCGAACTACCTCCTCCAGCATCCGTAGTCTCTCACGTCGCAGCTCGATATCCGGTTCCGGCATACTATGGCTGGGGCTCCGACTACGAAGGCGACTTCGGCTCCGGGTGGCAGAGTGGGTACCCCTTCGACTCGGTGTTGCGAGCCTTCGTCGGCCCGGAGGCCGACATTGCCTGAAATCTTACGTCCACGAATTTGAGAATTTAATTTTTAAAAGTCTAACGCATTTGGGACGTCAAGTTAAATACACAAAACACGATAGAAATTGAAATGTTATAAAATTCAAGGCATTCACAAGGTATGTCATCTCTAAAATATAATCACGAAATATTAATTTAAACCTTTAAAATTATTCATTTTAAACAATGTTGCTCATCAAAATTAACTAAAAAAAAATATCGTAATAGGGTTTATATACAGGAAACCTCAGGGAGTATATACTATATAGGTAATAATGGGAAAAGAAATACGAGTACTAGAGTATACATATAGTTATGACACATGAATGCGTTCCCAGTTAAAACCAAAGAAACAATAATGCATGTGCACTGGGAAATGTTATTAACTCACAATTGTTGATGCATCCGTCCTTTTATTATTTTATATCCAACCCAACCGTCCAGCCACTGACTAGGATACGATTGAGTAGTCCTTATTTTCAAAAATTATGACCGCGTAGGATTATGTAAAACATTTATTTCTGTGTTAAACGTGGCCTTGTTCTACATACCTAGCATTACCAATAAATAAATTGAATTGAATTTACGAGAGTTAATTCAGTTTTGCGGAAAAGTAGATCTACCCTCCAACCAAAAATTATGAGTACAAAGGGCAATATTAACTAATAAAGCGGAACTAGTTAAAATAATTGACGGCTATTAGATAAGTAACGTGTAGATTTACTTGAAACCACGGGTAATATTGTTAACTAAAACGGTATGATTCTAAACTGGCTTCGAAACGAATTACGAACAAACTAAGGAAGCATATAATTTTGGGCGTGTACTTACGTTTTAATTGTTCTTGTCACTTCTGAAATATAGTAGTCCAAAAGGTTACAGCACTTGAAGGAAAACTCCAACGACTTTAAATAGGTTTATTAACAATTTTGTTACATTACACAGTACACACTATTACAGTCATAACGGATCGGCAACTATCTTATTAATTATCAGTCGTTTTTGACGTTCAGCCACAGAATGATCGCTCGGGCATCAACCCCTGACCAAGAAGCCCGCCGTTCTGGAGGGAAAATCCAGCTCCCTGATTGGCTCACGACTTCACGCCACGTCAGTCTCATGATCCAATCAGAGAACCGCTTTATTCTCGCGCCAAACATTTTACCAATCAAATTATAGAAGTATTGTCATTCTTACGGAATTAATGTTACCAGTCTACATAATAAAATATAAAGCATTTAAGATGTGTTCACATGAATAAAGCTATTAAATTAATACATTTAAATAAAATTATTTCTGAAAACATAGGAAATTGACTAGTAAAATTCCGAAACCTAACAGATATTAATAAAATTATTTTATTCAGATGGCACTTTTAAATCAATGACATCATTTATTATTTTAAAAACCAAAGTGAGATATTCTTACTTTAAAGGATAGTCCAGATTATTCGAGTGGATGGTTTAATGAAGAAAATGTGATGAAAATAATGCTCTTTGTCTACCTTGGATTCTATGGTCATTTAATACAAGCTGCTCAACCTTGCTATAATACTCACAAAGTTTCAATAACATCGGTCTCTAAAATATTCGCTTGATACACAATGACATGCTCTAATTCTAACATCTAAAAGACAATGACACTATAAACGACCACTTAGCAACGTTTATGCAAGTTGCCCTTGCGCAGTTTTCACAACTGTCCGCTTGGGAGCGCACGCGTCGCGCAAATATCAGTGGCGACGGCTCGTTGTGTAACATCCGACTTTATGTGTGCCTTTGACAAATATTTAATGTTTTGTTGACGGCCAGTGCTGCGTTGCTTCAAACAGAGATGACATTTGTTTGTAAATAAGTTTTTTGACACTTGTAATACTGCTGCTTGACATTGTTTGGGTGTAACCGTGAATTTCTTGTATTTTATACGTATGAACAGTCATGGTCAGGAGGAATAACAGCCGCACGGGTCGATCTTCAAGATTAAGCTGCATTTGCCTTTGTCGGTCTGCGGATCGGTGACCATTCATTACATAAAAGAGAAGAAAGCTACCACTATTCACTGGAAACCTACGGCCTTTCTTGACCTGAATGTGCCCTAGCGGTTGAGAGTATGTCATGCTCACTCAAATGTCGCTGATGGTGGCGCGTGTGTCGGATCATTTAGTTCCCTTCAAAATGGTTGAGTTGAATGGTGCTGATCTATGCGTCATGTTCGTGAACGGGCGCTGTAAGTGTGACTGGCCATCTCTTAGTTGCCACGGCTTATTTGAATTAATTATTTTTATTTTTTGAATTGTCTTTTTTGTTTTTACTGTGGACACTTTTAATGTGCACATCTTGCTACATCGTTTTCACACAGTGTACCATCTCAACATGAATAATGTAACTAAGGGCACGTTCCCACTATGTCGTGACGGCAGTTTATCGTGTTGTTTAAAGCGTCGTGGCTTGTTTATTTAAATGGAGGTGTTCACATATAGGACGACACGATTAACTGTCGCCCATGACTTTTCCATAATAATATCCAACGATAAATAAATCGTCACGACATAGTGGGAACGCGCCCTAAGGTTTTGTAACAATATGCTGATTTAAAAGAGTGTCCATGGAGTTTCTTGCCCGTTCTTCTCCATAGAGATCTACGCTAGGGAATGGGCAACTACAGTACTTTCACAGTTTTTATGCCTTGTGACTGGGACTGTAGCTACATTTAATTGTTATCTTTGTTTCGACAATTCAAAGGTGCCTGTAACTGGCCTACTTGAAATAAATGCTTTGATTTTGATTTTGACATATCAAGTTTCCTCCGTGCCTCAGATAGCACGTTATCTGTTGGTCCCGACTGTCATTTGAAATTTTTTGACAGTCATTATGTAGTCAGTGCAGTAGCCCGAAATTTTTCAGCCAAGTTAAAATAAAACTGGAGTTAAGAGAGTTACCGTCGTACGGCATTTCATACAAACTCTCAAGTAATTTTTGTTCGAAATAACTGTACCGATTTTAATGAAACTTCATACGCATAAGCAGGATACATTTATGTCTAAATATTTGAGAGCGAAGTTTTCGAAATATCTTTAAAAAAAAAGATAATTGGATTTTAGATACTCCATAGAAACAGAAAGCTCCAACTATCTTTTTTTTTAAAAGACATTGCGAAAAGTTCTCTGTCGTATATTTAGACATTACAATCGGTTCAGTCATTTCGAAAAAAAAATGACTTGAAAGTTTGTATGAAATGCCGTACGCTCTTAGAGGGTTAAGGGTAAAAACAGATGAATAACAATAAAAATATGTTTTCAAAGCAAATGTTTTGAACGCAGCTGAAGGAAACCAGTCGTTTTCTTTTACGGTGAGGGTGGCATATTTTCGCTCCAAAACATTTCATTTATGCGTCAACCTGACTCCCTGAATCAGCTCAACATTTAGATGCAAAACAATACCAATCCAATCTTACGGACCAGCAGATACACGTGTGTCTACATTTTGATTTTTCATAGTTGCATTTTATTTTTGATAAATACTTTTACTTTTTCTGGAGAAGAAATGCAAATTTACTCGCAATTCATGACACACTTCTACTTCTGAGCCCGTCAGAGTCAAGATTACCATAAAACGGTAGTTAATAACATAAGATCACGCCTGTAGTCCCCGAGGGGTTAGGCAGAGGTGTACCTAATAGTACACGCACATATCACCAGTTAGGTTTAAGTCCCATGTAATAGAGAGCGAGCCTATTGCTATCAACCGGGCACTAATGCATACTTCGTGGCTGCTGCTGAGAAATTCCTGATGGAAAAACCAAATAACAATTTTCCCGAACCGGGAATCAAACCCGGGACCTCATGCTCAGCAGTCGACCAGCAGCTCCACCAACGAAGCAGTCAGTCGAGGTAGTGAATACCATCAATCATTTATTGACATATTTTAATGAGCTATAAAAACGCGATAACCCATAGATTCTGTATACGAGTAGTAATAGAAACCTGTGACCTGTGACGTCACTAATTTGCCAACTCAATAACTCAAATATTTATTGATTTAAACGAGTCTTAACTTCGAAGTCCCTTAATACAGTCACGATAGTAAAGGCGGGTTCTCAGGCATAAAATAAAGTTCATTTTAAAATAGTTCTGTCTTGGAATAACGAGTTTTTAACAACTTCAAAAGTTTTATGATCCAACTACACGTACATAAGTGAATTTAATATGAAACTATAAACTTTTATGAGAACCGCCGCAAAAATATTATAAATCGGATTGCGCAATCCCAAACCAAAAACAAGCGCGGTAGCGTGGAAATGTTGACCACATTTCCACGCCACATTTCCAAACTAAGAAAACGACAAAAATGCAAATGGCTGTTCTAACAATAACACGTTAGTATGAAAAACAAGGCACAGATAACCAAATATTATTACGTAAGAAAAACAAGTGCGAGTCGGACTCGACGAAGGGTTCCGTACCACAGTAGACAAACCGTAGAATATTATTTAACACATTTTTTTAAACACCGAAAACACATTTCTTGTATGGCGAATCCGTTTTGTTTTTATAGTTTGTCTTTACAGCAATACACAGTCTCTAAAAATTTCACATGGCTACCTATTAATACGGTTCAAACGATACGGCCCTGGTACAGATGGGTAGACGGACAGACAGCAGAGCCATAGTAATAGTGTCCAGTTCACACCCTAAGAGAACGGGATCCTAAAAAAAAAACGTACCGCAGACGTTTTCACCTCAAGAGTCGACGTCAATGTGAAAAAAATCTTTATTGTTGCCACGATAGCTCTGATTTCTGAAATCTCTTTTCAGTCGGCAGCTATTGTTGGCGCCTTTTTATAGATACGACCATTCACAGCAAGGATTCCTCCAATCCTTTTGTTTTCCGATTCAATGGTGATGTTTTTTTTTATTCACCGAAAGGTATTTTTTTTCTCTTTTCTATCGGACATGATTCGGTGTTCCATTTGGAATTTAAAATTTCGAGTGCAGCGTTCTGATAGAACTCAACACTTTCAGCTAGCTATTATGTTTACGTAACTATGTGAACTTTTGTGTAAAGTTGCCATTTGTTAAAAGTTCATTTTGACAGTCCGATCTATAAATGAGGGTTACCTATACTATCAAAACCCCGTAAAGTGACAACACATGGTTCAAAATTTGCAATTTTTTTTTTTGTAAAGTGCATTCCTTCCGAAAACGTCGCTAGGTTTTAGTATAAACGTATAACGCAAGAAGTGATAGCCTAGTTGTGTGGCCGTTGGACTGCCAAGTCATAGAACTAAAGTTCGAACCCCAAACACGCACCTCTGATGTTCGGGATTCATGTGCGTATTGTATAATTACACTTACACACTTGCTTCGGTGAAGGAAAACATCGTGAGGAAACCAGCATGCCTGAGAGATATTTCTCTACGGTATATATACCCAAGTCAGAGGCCCATGGCCGGCATAAAAACTCTGACACCAGGTGAGGCACTAACCACACGATTAAGAATGAGTATAAATGGCATTGCTATTATATGAAGGCAATTTAACGATATTAACCATTGGCAAATTAAACATACATTTTAGCGGACTTTGATACATATTGAACTCACATCGTTTTAGGGTTTGTAATAAAACCGTTAGTGGATCGCATGAGATCCTGGGTTCGATATTCTCGTTTTCTCAGCAGCAATCCGGAGTTTGGCTATTAAGATCGGTTGATGGCAATAAGTTCGGCCCATACATGGCAATAACTGGCAGAATGTGGGGTATCTGTTAGGTACACCTGTCTAATTCTTTCAGGATTACCAGCGTGATGTTTTATTATGTAAAGCTGGCTCGTAAATTCAACAATTCGACCATATATCCAGTTAATAATCCTTGGCAACACGTACCTAATCAAAGTAATTTGCTCGTTAATTCTCAGCGCTTAATTGATAATTGTTCTGAGATATCAATTATCAGACGTGTGATAGTCGAGCCACTAAAACGTTATAGCTACATCTCTGAATAGTCATCAATGCTAATTGGATCAGATTTGAGAAACATAAAATCAGTTGTACCCTCTGTAATTCGAGTTTCAATGTTCGCAAACAGGTTACAAATAATATTATATTACCACAGATAATATATTAGGTACGTACAGACCTTTTCTGGTTTTATACAACATACAGTAATTAATGCTCGGTTTTACATAACAGTAAAAAAAAATCTTTTTCGAATGTAAACATACACTCAAATAAAATATGTTTACCCGAAATAATATAGACCACGAAATTCGTTACCGCGATTTAAAATTCATATTTACACCCACGACTAACCATATAACAATTGACGTTGCAAATTGTTCGTAAAATTTCAATTTTATGAATTCATGCCGAGAGCTTTGGCAAACGGCCAACCGCTATTGTTTTCTTTTAAAATTAAAACTAATTCTCGTTCCACCTCCTGCGGAAAAAAAGAAACATGGAGGCACTAATTCAACGTTAAATATGGAACCTAAAAAGACCGCGGAAACTAGGACGGTAGATGTATTCCAGTAAAACGAGGCTGCTCTTAAAAATTGCATCAGTTCCTGAATTTCAGCGAACGCAGTGCGGCGTTGACAAGGAAACTTTAAAATTTGAAATTCCATTCCCGTCGTGGTGCGACTGAAAATAACTCATCAAAGAAAAGTTGCAGAATGGAAAAAACTTAATCACACTAGCCAGACTCGCGAGCTTCAGTTTTGATTCTGGCAACGTTGAAATTAAAAATGTGGGCTTGTTGACGTTTTTGAATTTAGAACGTGCAATCTCATGGTCGTCAAGTTTTATTTGATAATCTTTCCCAAATGGGGATTCCATCTTTGTCTCTCATTTTTTTTTCACTTTTTTAGTAAACTATTACCATAACACTAGAATAATAGAATTTCTTCTATAAAACCAATAATAAAAGTGAATTAGAAATCCAGAGCTTTTTCCGATCTCGCTGGTCTTGCGTTTAACCAGAGCCTCGCCCGCAAAGATGTATATAAAGATAGAGCACGCTAGTCTAGAAAAGAAATAGAACTTATAAGTTCTATTTCGAACTGCGATTTTTTGTTGTTAACGTTCTAAAACAAAAGAAAGAAATAAAGGTCATCAGTAAATAATTCAGTGCTTTATCTTGTTCATTAATTTATTATAGATTTATAGATAAAAGACTTCCTCCTACCAAATCAAAGGAATTGAATATTCGTGATCTTAACTTAATAAAAAAAGCAGCAGCTCTACTACTAGCTGTCCTGTCATTGTTATTTTGCCTCTAACTAGTATGTTGGTTGGAATGGTTCCCCGACTTTGTTGGCCAACTTAAAAACTGGCGGTAAAAGTACTGAATTCGAATTTTAAAAATAAAAACGCCATTATAATTTCCCGGCAAACTGGCGTGTTGCGGTGTCGCGGCCAGCTCCATTTGAATACTTTTAAAGTGAGAATTTTGGAACGTAGGTATACATAACACTAGAATGGTCATGCGATATTCTATTTTCGAATTGATGCAACGTTGCGAAAAATGGAACTGTAAAATATAATGTCCGTTTTCTTTATGTTGAACTATTAAAGTTTATATACGAGTGACAATTTTACATTGTTGCTTTATGAAAATGTTTTATTTTCTGCACGAAGGTTTTAAAGGGTTATTTTGCGAGTACCATAATAGTTTAGGTTTTATGTTGTTTGTAGTATTACCATGGTTCAAACTTGCAATGTTTTTACATTTGTGGTTTTGTGTGGCTCAAATAAAACCAGAATTGGCTAATAAAATTACTAGCTCTCCTCCCCAACTTCACCAAAGTACTCAAACAATCAAGACGAAAGTAATTTGGTACTGATTTGTTCCAAGATACAATTCTAGACACTTAATGTATATATAAAACAGACGCTCCATCAAAATAGATCAAAAGCAGCTAATGAAAATTGACAAATAGCTCATTTCTTTTCAATAATTTACTTACTTATTTGAAGAGAACATTGTGTCAGTTTAAGATATTTTCTTTAAGTACACAAGCTGTCAAACTGCCATAATATTTATTCTTCAGATAAAAGTGAAAACATTGAAAAAATTACCCCTAATCTTTTCTTTTACTAACCTGGCGTTAATTCACATAGTGCTACCCATTTAACTCTCTCATAATGTACACGAGATTTTAAGTGCTTAATAAATCACTACCCGGCGGCAGCAGCAGTCCAGCTCACCTATTAATATTAATCAGCATAAATTTTTTCACCGTAATGTTGCCACAACCTAAAAACCAACATTAGAGAAATAAATCCAGATCAGGTTGGCAACACTGAGATGTGCCTGTAACTGACAACACCCTTGTCACGGCTTAACTCAAACTACACATAAAGTTATGAACGCAGATTTTGGATGCGATTTGAACAAATACACACACACAGCGGTCAGATAGCTTGGAAAATTCAATTACAAATGTTTGTCGTTGCCGTGGCAACAGTTTAGAACGATTTATTGTGACTCTCGCGTTTTTCAAATTAATCTGCAGTGGAAAATGGTGGAATAGATAAATCCTGATATTTGGAGCTGGGATTTCGAGTTTTCTAGATTATTTTGATATAGATACACTAACGACAATGCAAGTCGTTAGTGTATCTATAGTATCTCGCATTTGTTTGTATGAAAAAAAAGAAAGAAAAATATTTATTCGACGTCAGTACATTAGGCACACACACAATAATATTTAAAAAATTACAAAAAAGAGAAAATACATAGTACCTACCTATGACTGTACTGTGTGCCTTACGGCTTCGCCAAAAAGGTCCATTTAAGCATTCATGCCAGACAGGTGAAGCTGTCTGACGCTGGTCTAACCAGGAGGTTGTGGTGGTGGTGGTGGTAACAATTATGTTTGTTATATAAATAAGTCTCATCAATATTTACCTACTTGAGTATTACTGACAAACTTTTCTGATTCATCCTTTTGAGAAACGAATTCTTAAACCGTTTTCTACTTTTAAGTTTTTATTGCCCACGGCCTTGTCAGTTTTCACTTTATTTCGTGAATATATTATAGTTAGAAAACGTCTAAATGATATAACTCAGATTTTTTATCTGAGTTATGCAGATTATATAACATGCCAAACAAAATAATCCCATTCAAATTCAAAATCCGAATTCAAACAGAATGCTCTTCTTTATTAAAGGCCAGGCACAGACATGCGACAGAGCAATTATTGTCAGCGCCGCACTATATATCCCAACCCACACCCCACGTCAACCCTTACACCCCCAGAGATCCAAGTGCCTGAAATTTAATCCGGGAAAAACCCAATCGGTACATCTTGACCCACAAGTTATTCTGTGAAGGGTTAAAAGAATGTTATACACTGGGAGAGGGGTGATTCTTTTGTTGTCTATAGAATCTTTTCGGGGAAATTGTTTTTAATGTATGTCTGAAAAGAAAAGTCGGGAATCGATATTGCCTAAGTTTGGGTTGGTATTGAAACCTGACTAGAGTACCTACACCGTGGTTATAGATGCCTAATTTGAGCTTGGATTTGGAGCCTGACTGTAATACCCTATCCGTAGCTGTAGAGATAATAACTACATAATGACTGCAGTAAAAATAAGTAGGTACTCTTTTTGGCAGGAATGTAAGAGAAGCAGCCAGTCCTGTCAATGGGTTGGTCGTCAATTTTATAACCATGATTGTAACAAGAAATCTCCGGATGGTCTGCCATCCGGAGATTTTTTAGTAATAAACAGTTACAGTAAAGCCATCGGCTTTGCAGTAAGCAAGGGATCCTTGAAATAAATGGTCGCTAACAATCGCTTGGTCAACGTTAGGATAAAATAATCATGCTCTCAGTACCCCGACCACACGCCGCCCGCGGTCAGATGGTAATAGAAATAAATCGGTACCGTATCTAAACCCTTCGCCGGTCACTTCGCCCCCCGGGACGTTCCCGCCGAAATTGTTACACTTTCCCGCTGCCCTCAATTGAATGTTCATAGGGTTAAAATTACCTTTAAAAAGTTGTTATACTTTTTTTGGCAAAGGTATAAATGTTGAGTGCCTTCTCACGTATATTTTTTGCTATTAATAAGCTTTTAGATACGAGATTCGCTTTGAAAGTAGAACGCTTATTGAGAGGTTTATTATTTTTAAACTTTTCCAGAGACACGTGTAGACTCTTTGTTATATTTTATAATGGATGGAGCTATTTTTAGTTCGGTCCCAAAGAGGTTGGCTTCTGTAATTTAGGGAGCGAGGTCTTGGGTTAATAAAGGTCGTGACTTCTAACTGCCTTCTAACCTATTGTGGTCAGGCCACTTACAACAAATTTTAGGTCCGCTTTCAACTAACTTATGAGACTTGTGTGGAGGCTTATGTAGATTTTGCATATATATATATAGGGCTACATAAGTATAATTACCAGGAAGTATTTTAGTTGGTAGAATTTTATTTCATTACTACTTAAAGCAGATTTTATAAGAGATTCTGACACTGCAAATCGTCACGATCATCATAAATGTTTAGTCAATCATTTTAAATGGAGCATCTGCCCATCTAACCTAAGATTAAGTAAGATTGTTTGTCAGGTTTTCTAGCTTCTGATTCCGTTACAAATGTCAAAGATCTACAAGTAACTACCGGGACCAACGACTTAGAAAACCGTAAAAATAACAATAAGATATTAGACCGTCTTTGGTATTACTACGCACCGTCATATACTTACATAACATAAGCACAATCGGTACGTTATGAAATAAAGGTAAGTGGAGCAGAAAATAATTCATAACAACTCCAATTCAATGTAACGATAACGCACTCAAATATAAAACCAAAATGGCTACAAGTGCCCATTTTCTAACATTACTCTAACAACTGTAGTGTAAACTATTTTCTTTTATAACCTCAACTGTGTCGTGAAAATTGATGGTGCGAGAAATGCGTCGAATAAGATATTTCAAGTTTTAGCTAGTAGAGACATCTACATAAATATATTTTATGTTATATTCACGTCCTGAACAAAAGAATAAAAGTGACATTACGACATTTCCCGAACAACTCTTTTATTTGTGGTTTCGCTTCGAAATTCAAATGAGTCGGAATTTTGAATGGTTTCGGAATGTAGAATCGTGATTGAATTCGAATTTCGAAACTGAATTGAAGGCCGAAGTGTTCTGTCATGGGTGTCGTTTTGTAACAAGATTTCACTCGATATAATAAAATCTACCATCATCATCGGCCTAGCCTTATACCATCTATGTTGGGGTCGGCTTTCAGTCTAACCGGATGCAGTTGAATATTACCAGTGTTTCACATGGAGCAACTGCTTATCACTGTGCCACAGCCCAGTTACTGGATAATATGATGATCTTTTGGTAAGACTGGTTGTCAGACAATAAAACAAAATCAGCCAGCTTTAACTAAATGGAAAATTAGGTATGATTTAATCTAGTCCTAAATTTCCAGGTGTCCTCAACAGTTTCGAACAAAACTTTCCCAAAACGCGTGTCTCATGCATAGCCGCCATTATTAATGTCTTTCGGCGCGAAAAGGTAAGAAATAAAATATCTCGAAGTAGCAGAAGAGGAAGTTTGCAGACAAGGCCTTCAACTTAGTGACGGCAACTTAGACGGTGACGACGGTTCTCGTCAAAGTTTTCCGGGTATTATGTTGCTAATTTTATGCCTAAGTTATATTGAGAAAAAAAATAGTGTCTATAAGGAAGGCAATTTATCTTGATGTCGGGACTTTTTAGTAATACTTTGTTGAGCTGCGGATGAACGGTGAAAGTTAACTTCAAAATTGTTATGGAAGGTTTTTTTTTGTTTTATCCACGTGTAAGTTTTACTTTAAAAATATTATTATTGGTTTTGTCACGATTTTTTCTGTATCAGCCACGCAGTTCGCATTTGTGCCCGATTGATGTCAATAGGCTTGCCCCCTATTACATGCGATTTAAAACATAGCTGACGAAATGTGGGTCCAACATATTAGGTACACCTCTGTCTTACCCTTCGGGTATAACAGGCGTGATGATAAGTAATAAAGCCTATCTACCTATTGTTAAGTTGCCAGCACAATTAACACACCCAATTCAATATTCATTGAGTTCACAAGAAAATAGTTATCTCACAAGGCTGATTTACATTTAAAAACAAACCATAGCACTCGAGGCCCGAGGGGTATGCAAACTAGCGTCGAGTTAACACCGTCGTCACTATTTATTAAACTTGCCTTATAAAATGCAAGCGAATACAGCACCGCATTATAGGGTTAGCTCCTAAGAAAAATATCTTATGAAACCGACGACGGCGCCGCCATAATACTAATAAAAGATTTATGAAGGAACTTTAAAAGATAAAGAATATAAAAATTCTCACCTATTTCGCTTTAATAAAACACGCAAGGAAGTTTATGAAAGGAGGTTCTTCTTTAAATAGGTATGTAAAATTAGCAGGAAAAAATACGGCTTTCATTTTGAAAGAAGAACGCACCGAAAATTTATCGCCCAAGCCACAGATAAAAAATAAACTTGTAATTTGGCGCAAATGCGTCCCGGTAATAACACTTGAAACATTTATCATCATGTTAAATAACATAAAAAACAGGCAATAAAACGCGGTGGAATCACCGCACGTCCGCCAACATGTCGGAACAGCTCCGGGGAGGTGTAAACAGGTTGAACAGGCAACCGGGGCACAATGTCGTGTTAAATATCGTACTCTCCGTACTTCGGGACGGCCCGTTTATGGTACACGGAAAATGGCGCGAAAAGAAAATGGCTGCGTTAATTTATGGATCCCTTTACGTAATTCTGTCGTTAATTTTATTTTGTGTGCCAGTTATTGGTTTTATTTCTTAATATAACTTAATAATAATAAGTTATTAATTACGCAATTCAGTTTGTCTATCTGTACGAGTATCTTACCTTGTCATCCTTAACGGCTAAATAGATTTCGATGTAGCACATAGGTTGAGCAAGACCTGATTTTTGACATATAATACTTTTACCTCGGTAAATGTCGGTAATACGTTAATGTGGGATAATTCACGACATTTATGCGGGGTAAGCCGCGGGCAGAAACAAGTAAAAATCTAAAATGAAATCACCCACGATAAAGACTTGACTGAAACCATAATTATGTCCCGCAATGTAACCTGAATTTCTGAGTGACAATCTTAAAATAGATAAGTGGAGGTTCTTTAGACGCGGCAAGTATTTTATAAGACACCACAACTTCATAAAATAACTCGTAGGCGAAATAAGGGATCAAAATGACGCTACCTACAAATCAACGGCTTTACTTAATAAAAGGTAATAGCAGGATACTACGCAGCTGTAGTTGTAAGTAACAGGAAATTAATTTAGACCTGAAACTGGGCGCAACATAGGTCCGAAGCTGTATTAAGCTTTTTTTTCTTTTTCGGCTTGGAAATCATCAAATAACCCCTCCCGCTCTGGGCTGAGGAGGGAGTGTCAGACTTTTACTGACTAAAACCCATCCATGTTCCTTCCTTTGCCCTTTGTGTTCCAGGGCCGCGGTATCTCTTTCGAACAGTCCCGCAACCCTGGCAGGCGTCGGTCCTTACGGACCCCTTCCTGTTTGCTGACTCTCTTTGAGGCGCGCGTGAAACACGAACGCGCCGTCGACACGGCCTGTCGTCATAAGACGGACGGACGGCGAGCTAGCCCATAGCTCACCGTCCACAGGCCCGCGCCTACGGTGGCCGGCGCCGACGCCCGGTGCGTCTCCCGCGGCGGCTGAGACGTGAGGCTCTCTCCCTCTCACGTCCCGCCACCTCCTTCGCTAGCATGACTGCTTCGCAGAAGGAGGTGACGGCGTCCCATTCCCTCTGGCTCCGGACCATGGATTGAACCAGGGCCGGACGCGAGAGGTCGCCGTTCTAAGATTCGCGATAGCGGTCTAGATTGAGCTATTCCTGATTAATTATGACTTTAAGATTTTATGTAGTAACCTAGGATTTGATATATTAGTACTTGGTGGTAAAATTATTTTTAAATGTTTCATGCTTGCTAATTTTAGGGAGAATATTGTAAATAAATGTATCTGAAGTTTACAAGTTTACAGTATGTTGTTATACGTAATAAAATAAACTTTTTATGAAGTAATAGGTACTGTAAAGTATAAAATAGTATTATTGAACTAACCTTACGCGACAGTGGCGCCACCTGGTGAGCTCAAAAACGATAGCCCTCATTTCATCAAGACACTAACTGTACTTCATACTTCAGCACATTTTATCTGTCCAAGGCACGTTTGCAATTAACCAAACTTTTACTCAAATAAATACGCATTCCACTCCTTTCAAATTTCGAACTTAAAATTCTAAACATTTGACAGTCGCCTGACATCACATCCTTTGTTCGGAAACATACTTCATTGTCCAAAACACGTTACTTACCTACATCAATATTTTAAGTCCCCAACTAAGTCGGACTTCCTTACTTTGGTATTCTGCTCTGGGCACGAAGTTAGGCGGCCGGCCGTTGACAGGTTACTCCCAAAGGCTAAATATTTGACGGGCGATCGCTCACGCCCTTACAACCTCGGAAAACTTCGGCCAGTTCTTTTTTGCTTCTAGTTCCGAAGTTGCAGTGTGAAAAACGTGATGAAAATTCTTGTTTCTTATGTTTTTTTTTTGCCGTATTTACTTTATGTAGGTTTGTTTAATGTGTGAAGGGATGGCTAAATAATAACAGTCACAGTTTCGATCTTCTAGGTTAAGCATTGTTTCTCAAGGTCGGTCTGTACTTTGGTGACCTTTATTACACACAGAGACCCCTCCGTACCTCTGAAAGCATGTTACGCCGTTGGTCCCGGCTCTCATTTGTAGATCTTTGTCAGTCGTTACAGGTATTCAGTGACCCGAAAGTCTGACAACCAGTCTTTATTTGAGGTGTCGTCGCCTACCCAGTTAGTAGGTTTTGGAGGTAAGATAGGCAGTCGCACCATATAAAATGCTGATATTCAGTTTGCATCTGGTTAGACTGGATGGCCGACCCCAACGTAGTTTAAAAAAGGGCTAGGCAGATTATGACGTGCTCAGTAAGTTTTGTGTATATAGGGTCTATCTATTCATACACGAAATCTCTTAAGGGGTCATTGTACTCATCATTATAAACAACTTTTACTATGGGACCAAACTCGAAATCGCGAAAAAAAAATCAGCTGTTCCCTACAATATGATCGCGTTAACCCGTCAAAATGTACTGAACCGCTGATTATTTTTTCGCGATTTCGGTGTTGGTCCGATAGTGAAAGTTGTTCATAATGATGAGTACAATGACCCTTTAAGAGGTTTCGTGTATGAATAGATACACCTTATATAACCCAATTCCCTCAAAGGAACACGTGTAGACACCTACTTACTCGATATTGAGTTATAGATAAGAATATTACTGAATCGACTTATAATCAAGAATATGCATAAGAACTCATGCCTAAAAATATTTCCATACATTTTACCACTGGATGGTCGTTCTTTAATTGCAAAATGATGATTTTTGATATAAATAAGCATTATCAGTTTTGTGTGTTATTGTTCCAGGTTTCGCATGCGACTAGCAAGCTAGCTGATAAGAATCCAAAGGGTTCCGAACGCAAACCAAAGGTAAGACGCTCACATAAGACACAAGGTAATAATACAAAGAACTAACAGTAATTTATGTAAATTACGCTGGAATCAACACTTTTTAAGCGTCAGATTTAAAGACAGTCTCCCAAGACGCATACTTCGCCTGTTACTGTTACTCTGTAACATCCCACTGCTGGGCAAAGGCCTCTTCAGTCATGCATTCACTGGCAAGACATGACAGGCACACAGACTAAACTGCTGGGTCTAGAAACCTGAATTTCTACACAAAAGAACCTTTTTTTTTTATTAACCTATTTTTGTGTCCCACTGCTGGTCAAAGGCCTCCCCTTTCTCCTTCCAAACCTCTCTGTCCTGTGCAATATCTGGCCATGTTCGCGGATATCAATATCTGGCCATCAAACGAGATCAGATCGTCACACCACCTGCGCCGCGGTCTACCTCGACGGCGATTTCCTGCGACAGGCATCCAGTGAGTGACGATCGTTGCCCATCTCTCCGGGCGCATTCGTGCTACATGGCCAGCCCATACAAAAGAACCTTAAATAACGAAAATTATCACTAAGAAAGGATTTTACAAAATTCATCCCTAAAAGCGGCATTTTTATGGAAGTTCTTCCATTTTTAGTGATGACAACCCCATCGAGCGCATGGCATGTTAAATATAAAGCACAGTGCACACGCAACAACGCCCTGCAATTCCAATAACAACATCGACCAATCACCGCTAAAAGGTACGTTCACCGCAATAAATCTGCAACCCAACCAAATAGAGATATTACATACACACGTAAACAAATAAATATCATCGGGATCTATCCGAGCCGACCATAAACATAGAAGTCTAACCATAAATTTATCATGACGTGACGAAGGAATCAAACGAAGTAAAAAAAAAAAAAAAAAAATGGTGGGATTTGAGACCGATTTCTATTTATTCACCCCCAAGTAGGGCAACTATATGTTCGGATTGGTAAGGATAATATGTCTGGTTTTTTGACCCAATCCTCCCTCTCCCTCCGCCATCGTTTGGACCATGTTTGGCCTTGTCAGGTCTGGAATTTTCGAAATACTTTGAACGTTCCAAGCATTTTTATGAACCAAAAAAAAAGTAAGGTTCCTCTGAAAAAAGAAAGATCTAAAAGTAAAATATTCGGACAGTGTTTGCTTATGTCCGGCTTTTTGTAAGGTTTATTTTCAAATGGTATCCCTACCAAGTCATGGCTACCATATTTCACGGCGATCTCAACTCGTGAATTATTTATGGCATCGTGATAGAAATATATTTATTTACCTAGTTATCTTATAAGCTGGGAACGTGCTACATTAATTTTGTAAAATACCTGCCATTTTTCCCATTTCTTCCTAACAAATACCTAAGAAATTGTTAATTCGTCAAAGTTTGTACGAGAGAGGTATTTTCCTATGCAAACTTAAAATGTCCGCTTTTCACCTCTATAGAGATTTACTTATTTTAAGTCTCAAATATAATTTGATTTTATATGTAACTTTAAAAATATAATTTGATGGATGTCTGAAAACGCCTATACGCCTAAAAAAACGTGGTGATCAATGGTCACGGTTTCTTAGCATAAGAAGAGGTCTTTTCACTGCTTATTAAAATGCTGATGTTATAATTTTATAGTATATTTTTAGGTCTAATTATCTAAATTCTACGTTCAATCGAAATTGATGACACAGTTTAGTTGTAAATTGTTATAAACAAAAAGATAGATACACTTTCCCATTAATATAATATTAAAATCTGTCTAATTCGAGGCTAATAAGGTTTCAAACTATCGTAACAATTAATTAGAAAAACCGATCACTAAAACAAAATGGCTACGATTTATCTTACAAATAGGTTATTTAATTAGATTATCAGATTACAGTCTCCAGCTAAATTATAATTTACAGGGGTCGTTCAGATTTGCTTGATTTATTGTAACGATTGTGTAACAAATTGTATTTAAAGAGTAAATAATGCAATATGTAATGTCAAATAAAAAACCCCAAGAAACTTTGGCAAAATCTCAAGTCAGATGTGTTTGCAGACCATCATGAAGGTACTCTCCCCGGTCATTTAAACAACCCAGATGAGATAAACAAGGCTTTTCTCAATGTACCTGGACAGAGCACAGTGTCCCCATCCCAGCTATCATATTTCAGTTGCAACAAATATGGAGATGCTCAATTTAAGCTGAAGAATGTTACCGAGGAGGAAATAGCGAAAATTATGAAAGGCTTGGGGTCCAACGCTAAAGGGATTGATGATTTGAGTCTGGATATGATCATGCTCACATTGCCAACCACCCTCCAGGTCATCACTACAATAGTAAATAAATCAATAGATTCAAGCACTTTTCCTAACTCATGGAAGTGTGCTATTGTGCGTCCGCTACCTAAAATTAGTAACCCAATAAGTTTCAAAGACCTACGCCCGGTTAGCATTCTGCCTTGTTTGTCCAAGGTCTTAGAGAGGGTGGTTTACAATCAAATGCTGGCTCATCTGGAAACTAACAGTATGCTCCCTGACCTTCAGTCTGGCTTTAGGAAAGGCCGTGGGACGGCTACAGCTCTCTCTGATGTAGTAGGAAATATATTGGAGGCACGGGATAGGGGGGAGGGAACAATCCTTGCTCTTCTGGATTTCTCACGGGCCTTTGATGCAATAAATACAACTCTATTGCTTTCTAAGTTGGCCTACTATGGATTCACAGGGGAAACAATAGAGTGGTTTGCTAGCTACCTGCAAAATAGAACTCAGCTCGTTGAGGTCCAGAGGGAGGATGGATCAAAAATATCATCCCCACCTCGTCAGGTGCCGCGTGGTGTGCCTCAAGGTTCAATTTTGGGCCCCCCGCTCTATATCCTTTACAGTGCCGATATAATAAACTCATTCCATCATTGCAGATATCACATGTATGCCGATGATATTCAATTATATATATCGCTCAAGCCAACAGACACAACAGAGGCAGTACGAAAAATCAATGGGGATCTGGAGAGAGTGGTAGAATGGTCTGAAAGCAACTCACTAGTTTTAAACCCGTTAAAGTCAAAGTTTATGATTTTGGGGAGTACGAAAATGATCAGCGCAATACTGTCAGCTAAGCCACAAGTCATTATCAGGGGCGATAAAATCGACAGAGTAGAAACTGCTTGCAATCTTGGTCTAACTATGGATCCTCAACTACGTTTTGAGAAGCATATTAGTAACTCCATGAGGAATTGTTTTTATAGATTAAAGTTACTGTACTCCATTAGAGAATACCTGAGTGTTGAACTACGCAAGCAACTAGTAGACAGTCTTATTTTGTCTAGACTTAATTACTGTGACACCGTGTACGGACCATGTCTGTTAGAAAGAACCAATAAATTAATTCAACGAATACAAAATGCATGTACACGGTTTTGTGTTAATATCCCTCGTAGAAGTCATGTCACTCCTTTTAATAACGAAAATAATATTTTGAAAATGGCTGCTAGGAGAAGGTTGCATCTGGCTAGTCTGCTTTTTGGAGTGGTCACTACACAGAAACCACACTACCTTTTTGATAAACTAAGTTGGAGACAGAGTAAATACGAGCCGCGTTATTCCACCCAACCGCTTTGTAATCCGCAACACAGAACTGCAGCATTCAGGGGTTGCTTCAAATTCGCCGCCACACACTGTTGGAATGACCTTCCACCACCAGTGAGAGTCCTGAAATCAAAAAGGTGTTTTTTAAATATTTTAAAGAAAAGATTCATGAAAATGCAGCAATCTGATGGTGGGTAAATCTTATTGCACCAGTGCACTTGGAGCTTACCTCAACGTCATGGCCTAAGGGCAATTGGAGAAGGTCACCAACAGAGTAGGGCGCGCTCACGGTTGATGCATTGCGCCTTTCAATGGATTAATCCATGGCAAATGCGTTTACTTCGTGTGTTTGAACAAGCGACGCCATATCATAAACCAAAATGCATATGGCCGCCACGCCCATCCTTCATTCCTGGAATTGTGTATTGTCCATTGTTGAAAATTTATTTTCATGCTGTGATCAGTGCCTGGAGATTAAATGGATATTTAATTTCAGATTTTAATAATTAGTTAATGTTAGTTGTTGAGCATCTTTCAATCTTAGCTTTGTGTTGGTTTTTGTATGTTGGCATAACATAAAGCATGTATTTTTATTTTGTTTCAAAATATTCTGTACACTTGCAAATATGATATTCGTGTTACAACTCACAATCATTATGTTTATATATTTATTTTCCAAATATACATACATTTAATATTAGTACTTACCATTATTCTTATTAGTGTATAAATAATGACTGAAACACCATAGCACACACCATGGCGGCGTCAATATGTCACTCTTTTGGTCTTTGCTGAAAATCAGCGCTGAGGACTTACGGTCCGTCCGAAGCCACAGCATTTAGCTGAGCATCGACCATTTTTGCACGGATGGGACGCGCAGTTTCATTTATGTTTCACATAGTTATCTTGCCTTCATATTTATTGTAACGTTTTAAATTTAGTTTTGTACATGTACTGATGTGATGTGAATGTTTTTGTTTTGGGATCTCCTTATGTCAACGTTGTGTCAAAATGTCGCGTCGAAAGTGCTTGTCTATGGTGTCACCAAAGCCAAAGACATGCACTTTCTAGGGTTCTCTATGGTGTGACCATAGGGGATCTCAAGACAGAATCGTAGATGTAGAATAGTATTCTCTGCGAAGGTAATATTAGATTTCATTTTATTTGTTTTTTGCTTTGACGTTCTTTTTCAATTTTTTTATGGTTATGTTTTATTATTGCGCGTTTCTAGTCGGTGCAAAATAAATGATTTTTCTTTCTTTCTTTTCTTTCAATATAGTCTTAAATTTAGATAAATTGTTGAAATATAATTCTCCATTTTGAAACCATAAATTATTTGAAAACGTTTCTAATTACATGTCATATACTCATGTAAAAAGACCATGACTTTTGGTTGAGCTCATGCCCTCTCATTTAAGGAAAACTAAACAATAACATCTCGCCCGTAGTCCCCAATAAAGGGGTATGCAGAGGTGTACCTAATAGAACACCCACTTTTCGCCAGTCACTTTAAAATCCCATGTAATAGGGGGCGAGCCTATAGCCATCAACCGGGCACAGATCCAGACGCCGCCGTGGCTGCTACTGAGAAATTCCTGATAGAAAAACCCAATAAACTTTGCCTGGCCCGGAAATCGAATCCAGGACTAGTGCTCAGTAGTCACTCTTGCGACCACTAGACCAACGAGGCAGTCAGAGTTTTTAATTACTCACTCATTTATTTATTCATTCTGAAAAACATTTTAAACACTCGAGTGTATTGTCACTATTGTGTATGTTTTTTCTCTTTTCCCGAAACCACTTAACCACCCTTAAAAGAATACAGACACTCGTTAACACTGACATTTCAAACAAAATACTTACTCTTCTCAATTCCAAAATCGTTCCCTCATCGCTAAACAAATCCCGATACCCAATGAAGCACGCCTCCCATCTAAAAAGTAAAAAGCCTACTTATCGACACTGGGACCGATATCGTGTCAACTAAGTACGAGTACCTGCTACACATCCCTACTTCGTTAGTTCAACCAAACGCTATCAGAATACGTAATTGGGTACATTTTTGTTGGCTATCAATCGACCGGTTGAACTTGACCTGTTAACATATGGAATGGTTTACGATCGAGGGGTCGAGAAAAAGTGGACGGTTTTGGGATAGCGAAATGATTTGCAGGTTCTTTCGGTGATTGGATTACGAACTATTTGGGATTTGTGCAGATGAAGTAATACGTATGGAAGTTAGATATTTCTGCGTGGATATTTAATCTATTTTCAAGTGGGCTTTACTTTACCTGTCACGTATCGACACGAATTAGAAAAGGTAAAACTAAATTAGCTACCAAAACTCTGCAGACGTTATGCTGAAGGGGGGAATTATGAGTTTGAAAAAGATATTATTCGTTTTTGTTTTTGCCATTCTCGTTTATTTGTCGTCTTACATACTTTTTACATTTAAAAAAATTTGAATATAAAAAAAAAACATTACAATAGTACATTAAGATACAAGTGCGGTAAGTTGAAAATTACAGCCGAGGCGATATTGCTAGCCCGAGCCGTAGGCGAGGGCTACAAGAAAGCAGCGGCTGTAATTATCAAAGCGCACGTATATCATACGACGTTTTATAACATATTTGCGAGGAAATAAATAAAACTCGGGCTTTCTTAAACGTATAAATCTTTAATCACTTTAATTACTTGCAGTTATAAAAAATTTAAACAATTTGTAAAATTTATTATTTTGTGTTTTTGTTACAGTTGTAATGTGTTTTGGTTGTAATTTATTGTCAAAATTAATTAAATTAAAGAATAAAATGTTTATTTATTATATTTTATCTCCCAAAGTTAATTTTATTCATAAGATGTTGACCACTTTTCTGACATAAAAACTCCTTGCTAAGATTTAAAAAAGTACCGTCGTTTTAGACGGAGCATCTTGATAAACCGTGCGTTTTACATTACAGTATCGCACAAGTACGTAATGAGATACAATACGATATTGAAATTGGTGAAATAAGAGACCCTTTACGAGCAAATGTGTTATAAAATATTAAAAAACAAAAAATTGACAATATCCTTATTTAAAACTAGCTATTCTTCCCCTTCGTCCACTTTGGTAACTAAAGTTACCTAACCTAAGTTGTGAGAGAAGAATAATTTTTCCATATCTGTAACTTTTTGTAACCAGTTACAAGAGAAGAATTTTCTTTCGTTGTTTGGTAACTAGTTGTGAGAAAATAATTATTTTTCCATTATTACAAATATTTGTTAGATAGGAATACTGAAGAAATAGGACAAAGTCCTATCCAAGGCCTCCAATGTTGTGAATGTGGATGAGTCACATACTTGAAACCTCTAACTTTACCTCTTTGTTTAGCATCTGTATACACTTACACTTAGCTTAAGCCAATATAAAAATATTAACTATTCAATGAGATGGTAAAAGCGTCCCGCTCCTATTCCACTAACTGAGAATATTCTGTAGTCGCCTAGAAGGTGCGCTGGAGGTCGTCACAATACACCCTTCAAATTCCTTTATGAGTAAACCAGCCATCTTAGGATTATCATAGGAATGTCAAATAACAATAATAAATCCACCATCTGATCTATACACGTATCCTGATTTAATTTAAACATAAGGAAGGAAACCCGATCTACGATCAGAAGTCTCAAACTCAATCACGCATACCTAAATGGATGCTGAACCTGATTTAGATGTTAGAGCGCAGATAATCAGAAATCAGAATATTTTTTTAAAACACAAAAGGACTGTTTAGGGTTGCGCCTCATCTAGCAGCACGGAATCATATTTTTCCATGCTCCTACCCTTTTCCGTCGCATTTCTTTTTTTTTCCGTTGATTTTCTTTTTTTTTCGTATGGTTAGTGCCTAACCTGGTGACGAAATATTTAATACATTCTGAAGTGCGTGCCTGGTTTCCAACTAAAATACTACAACTAATAAGCCAGTGTTTATTTACCCGTTCCAAAAGCTTCCCTAAATAGATTAACAACAAACCAATAATTACAACAATATAATCTTAAGCACACAACAATACACAAAGGCAATGGAATCAAATTATCAATCAGCGCATATCAATGCCTATCAATCAACATTGCTCATTGTGAGCAACAAAAGACGCAATGTAATTGAAAACGTAGCCCCGTTCATAGATATAAATCGTTAGAGTCGCTCATTGCGTCAAAAATGATAACGTTTTTGTTTCGAATAGCGTTGTCTCGCTCTAATCATCTGCCTAGCCTTTTCCCAACTATGTTGGAGTCAGCTTCCAGTCCAACCGGATGAAGTTGAATACCTTTGGTAATACGATACCCCTTGGTACGCCTGGTTGTCAATCTTTAGGGGTCTCTGAATAGCCGTAACGACTATCAAAGATCTACAAATGACAGCTGGGACCAATGGTTTATCTTGCTTTCCGAAACATGGAGGGAACTGGGTATGTAATGGAAGGTCACCCATCCACGGACCGACCTCAGCAAGCACTGCTTAAGCTTGAAGATCGAACTGTGTGGCAGTTATTATTTAGCCACTAGCCCTTCATTTTTTCGTTCACCCTGTGTACTGTAAGGGCACATCGTGTGATTTAAATCGTTGACCCCATCTAGCTATATTTACCGGTACTGATTGAGTTTACGTTAGATATCCGATAGCTTTACCGGTTCCAATAACAACAAATATTTATTTACGTTTTTTTTGTTTATAAAGATTCTCAATTTATGGGTTTGTATGGTAAATATTTATTATTCACGTATTTTATGTTATGTGCTTTGAAATCCGATGAAGGGGATGTAATGGGAAATGTAAATATTGAGTCGGAACCTATTTTTCCCGCGGAATGTGTGGGTGCTTTAATAATGTGAAAGCTTTACTCGTAATTTGAGGATTAGATCTATAATACGAGGAGTACGCATGAGTAAGAATCTGTATGGCACGTGTTTTCTGTATAACTCTGTATCATCAGGGGGCCTAAAATGGCTGCTTTATCAGAATCATAATACGAATCACGTTAAAAATTTAAAATTCTTAAAATGGTCTATAAGATTATGACCACAAAGTCCATTTTAGGAGTTTTAAATTTTAGGCCCCCCGAATAATTACTGATGGAAAATGGCCACGGCATTAAGTCAGTCTCAATCAATGTAATTAAACAAAATTCCTGGAAAGGACTTGAGTTATCGACGTAGCTTACAGAGTAAGCAAGCTGAAGTGGTGCTGGCCACATTTTGGCGAAAGACCAATGGCGTATTGAGCAAGCGTACCATGGGACGCCACCAGCTCTAGATGGAGACGGAAAACGGACGAAGGGATATTCTGGCGCAGCTTGAGAGAAGTCAAGGGACCAGCATTGAACTGTAACAGGCTAAGTTGATGTATTGAAGTAGATACTAACCATGATGGGAACATACTCTTAGTTAGTCCTACAAATATTATAAAGAGGTATTTGTTTGTAAGTTTATAAGTTTGTGTAGTTTGTGTTGTTTTATGTAGGGGTAATCGAGCCTGCCGGGCTGCAGGACTGTTCGAAAGAGATACCGTGGCCCCGGAACACAAAGGGCGATGAAGGAACATGGATGGATTTTAGTCAGTAAAAGTCTGACATCCTGCTCCGCCCAGAGCAGGAGTTATTTGATGATTTCCAATCGGAAAAAAGGGGTAATCTTAGAAACTCCTGATCCGATTCCGAAAATTCTTTCACTAACGGGAAGCTACATTATCGTGCCCCGAATGTCAGAGGCTACATTTAAAACGTTCCCGTCGTCCCAGCCACCGCGGGAGACGCACCGGGCGTCGGGGGCCACCTGGTGGCCCCCGGCCACCGTAGGCGCGGGCCTGTGGACGGTGAGCTATGGGCTAGCTCGCCGTCCGTCCGTATTATGACGACAAGCCGTGTCGACGGCGCGTTCGTATTCGACGCGCGCCTCAAAGAGAGTCAGCAAACAGGAAGGGGTCCGAAAGGACCGCTGCCTGCCAGGGTTGCGGGACTGTTCGAAAGAGATACCGCGGCCCTGGAACACAAAGGGCAAAGGAAGGAACATAGATGGGAAAAAAAAGGTTAAAACGGAAACGAAGCCGCGATTAAAAACTAGTAAGAGAAAAAAAAGACTTCCTGACATCAGTTCAGTTTGACATTACAGCATGTACCAGAAAAACGTGGTCATACTGGTCATATTTGACGATGTATGCTGTAGGCCATCAAACTGAACAACTTACTCCATGGGATCATCCTTGTCTTCGGGGAGAAATATTCAGCTGACCCATACAAAATTTCAACACCTAGTCGACCCAAATTTAAGGGACAGCTGGTTTGGTGGTGGTGGTGGAGCTGATGTATAATATGATGATGATTCAGCATAATATATATAGTTTGGTATAAGATAAAACATTGCAACAACAACATATAAAACATATTTATAAAAAACAAACGTATTTTAATTAATTAATTCTGCGAATGATTTTGCGAGTACCATTAAAAAGTTTTAATCCGTACCACGTTAATTTATCTACTAATTAATTATATTTCATACTAGCTGTCGCTTGCGACTTTAGTCTGCGTGAAATTATTATAAAAATATAACTTGCCTAATTTAATCAGGTTTTATTAAATTTCAAGGGTTTTAATTTTTTTTTCACGGAACCCTAATCTTTTCTTAAAATAAAAGTAGTCTAAGTTACTCCTCATCAGCTATCTGCCAGTAAACGTACCGTCGAAATCAGTTAAGCCGTTTCGGAGATTGGCCGGAACAAACAAACAGATTCCAGACAGACAGACGGACAGATAGCCAAAAAAAAGTTTTTATATGTACCGTATATACTTACATACGCATTCAATGAAAAGCTGTTGTTTCTAAATTACAAGCAGACATTTCAATTTTATCTATTTGTATAGATAAAAGTAAGTTCAATGTTGTATGTGTAGCCCCGCGTCCCAACCAAAGCGATTGGTCTCGCGTCGCGTTTGTAATGTCAGCGTGAGCACGCGTTCGTTATACAGTGGGAACGCATGTTTTACGCGACGCGACGATCGGTTTAGTTAGGACGAGTCTGACACTTGCACAAATTTTAATACAGTTAGGTACAGAGAGCGAAAAAAATTGCGAATTGAGAAAAGAAATGCGAATTAAATTCGTATACAAAATACGAATTATCGACATGCCGATAATTATCGATTTTGAGGTGATTTTGAGGTGAATTCGGTGACGAAATGCCGATAAAATTATGTCGATAATTATCGGCATTTCGTAATCCAAAATGCGTTTTAATGTACTCGACACGTAATACGGTTTTGTGGGTTCTCGAAGTAAAACCACAAAAATTTGATTAATTTCGTCGCAATTAGGTATATGAACGGAGGTAAAATTAAAATTTCATTAAGTTGATACGTGTAAGCTAGCTCGTGTTTCAGTTGCGATTAATTAAAAAAGTAACTAACATAAAGGTGCATTCATATCGCGGCGACGGCTGGGTTCTACGTAGTTGGCTTACCATCTACGGAGATGTGGAGAGAACTTTGTAAAAATATAGTTTTTCTCTATTGATTGTAGTAATCCTTTTAATATTCTGCTGATTTTTATTTCGTATCGTGTTGATTGTAGTTAATAAAATAAAAGATGCTATGTTTTGATTAGTGATTACATTTGCCATTTGCATTAAAGATTACGTATAATGATTTATTAAGTCTCGTTTATTTTGTTTCACTGCCTCATTGGTATAATGGTCTCAAGCGCAACTGTTGAGCACGAGGACGTGGGTTCGATTCCCGAGTCGGGCAAACTTTCTATTGTGTTTTTCCATTAGGCCTGCCCCTTAAAACATAACTGACGAAATGTGCGTGTACTATTAGGTACATCTCTGCCTAACCCTTCGGGGACTACAGGCGTGGTGTTATGTTATTAACTACCCTTTTATGGTAATCTTCACTCTGTCGGGCCCAGAAGTAGAAGAAGTCATGAATTGCGAGTAAATTTTGTATTTCTTCTCCAGATTAAGTGAAATCCTTTTTAAAAAATAAATGGTTTTTAATTTAAGATGAGACCTGTTTCTCTTTAGTATGGTTTCCAAAGTCCTATGTTCTTGAAAACGTAAAACGTAATCAATACAGTAGGAAAAAATAACTTTGAAAGTGGCTTCGTGTATACATATTAGTACTCGTAACTACGTACGTAATATGCGGGTACTTCTAACTACAAAGGGTCAATGAAGACAATCGACATCAAACGGTAGTGAAGCCCCTAATTCAATAGAATCTCTACGTCGGTTAATTTCACACAGTTATACTGCACAGATAGGCTGGTTGGTTCAGGTATTGTCACTTCAATAGCCTAACCCAGCTTCAAACCATACCTGACTAAACAATGTAGTTCAATTGTCTCCCACTATGGAGTCTTGCAGACGTAGCGAACAGTCCTCATACATTGTGATTATACAACCATTCTGCGTAGAACAATGGTAGACATACACTTAATAGTCCATGCGGTCAGATACTACGCACTAGCCGGGTCCTAGCAATTACAGGCACAACTGGATTGAGCGCATCAATTCCTGAAGATAATTTCTTGCAAGCAGTATTGTTGTTGTATATTGGTGTGGGTTCTGTTCCTATTATTATGTACTTACTAGATAATTATTCAAAAAATAACTTAACTAAACTAGATTGGTGTTTGAGTATTTCTATAGATAGTCTGGAAACACTATCGCTGGTATCTAAAGTCAAGTTATAACTAAATTATAGTTAAGTTATTGCTAATGCAACCATTTTATGCAATAGACAAGAAATTTGAACAAAGTAAGAACCGTCAAAGAAAGCAAGCTAAGCTAATTCTAACTTTGGACACTTCTAACTTTTATTAAACTACAGAATAAAAATCGTATCTTGAGTTCAAACTTTTACTCAAGCAATCACTTTGACTTGTTTATGTTTACGGGTCCTGTCTATTTGGCAAGGAATTTAACAGGAACATTTGCGCCATCTAGTTTTGTTACGAAGTTGCTCTAATCACCAAAGAGACCGTATAACATCGACATTGCTTAATTAATGTCACTTGAGCGGAGCGTGGCATCGATGGTAGCCGAATGACAGATGACGACAACGTAGCCGCTGTCGTACCACGTCCACGACTAATTGCTACTATTTCGGGACAATCCTGATAATATTTAGCTGCTAAACCACAAACACAATGAAAGCTTCTGGTAAAGGCTAACCTGCGCCGACATAATGGTTGTAAAAATACCGAAGTCGAAAGGCACTTGTTTTCTCCGTCATAGCGATTTTTTTTTGTTGTGTACCATACCATACTTGGCAACATTCTAGTTACGGAGATATCGGGGGTCAAAGTTTTAACATTTACACAAGTTTTTATTTTTTAATCCTAATTTTTAATGTTATAACTTTACTTTAAATACCTCCACGATCCCTGTACTATTGAATGCATCTATCAGCGCAGTGTTTTGAGTGCGTTACATTGAGTCCTACCGTAAAACGTTATTTTTCATCCCAAAAAAAATCCTTTCCCAGCAATAATTTTTGCGTAGAGTTACTTAGCTTGATGTACAGAATGCTTGGTTGACGGCTTCCTGAAGGATCCACTTACACCTTGAAAATGAAACATTTAACTGCTTTTTGAAACATCTGACTGTCGAAATGTATGTCAGTCGCCCTCATACCGACTAAAGATACTCAGGGGCCGTTTTCAGCACATAAAAAGGGGTTTTCCGGGATTTCGGACGGCCCGGCATCGCATCGGTGCTTTTGGTGGGTACTTACGTCCCGGGGGATACAAAGTTTGTTTACCCTACGCTTGTTTGCATCGGACTAGTAAAGCTTACTGAGAAGGTGCGGAAAGTTATATTTCAGCTTGTTCGAAATCTTAATTTGATGAAACACTGAATGGTGCTTTTTAAAGGCTGCATACGTTGTAACTTTACTTTGAACACCTCCACGACCCCAGTACTATTTAATGCATCCATCATCATGTTTTGAGTGCGTCACATCGAGTCCTACCGTAAAACGTGATTTTTCACACAAAAAAGTTTCCCAGCAATAATTTTTGCGTAGAGGTACTTAGTTTGATGTACAGAATGCTTGGTTGGCGGCTTCGAGAAGAGTCCACTAACAGCTTGTATTGTGTTGAGTAGTTAGTTCACTTGGATTGAAAGATACCAAATAAGCGAGTAGTGAAGTTTCTAACGTTGGTTTAACCTGTAACGAATGCCTACAATCCGCCCTCTCCTCCATGGTTTCCACAATGAATTTAATGTCATTTCAAGGATACATTTTTCTTATTTAAGTTTATAAACTGCCATGGTCACTAACATTATTATTAACACTGTTTACTGTTTATTTTGAGTTCCCGATATTTCGGCGCTGTTGTTTATTAAATATGGTAAATGTCCCGTTTCTAGTGGTAATGATATTTTTTCTTATTTACTTTACAAAATTTGTTGGCTAATCTGTCAGCAAGTCAAACCCACTTCCTAAACCTCCGTACCTCTTACCAACACACGGAGCCTCGTTTGATACGAACTCGCGGCCATTGTGATACGCTCGCTTTAATTATTCATGTATAAACAGCGAGTTTGGGCTGCGCGGCGTAATCAAGCCGCTTATACGCCGGTCGCTACGTATTGTGTGCTGGTGGGGTTAGGGTAGGAACACAATAGGGGTTTTTGAGGCTTAATCGATGCAATGGCGTAGGTGCTATGTCTTACCAGGGGGTATCGTATTACCCAGTACTAACTGGGTTGTTGGAGGACAGATAGGCAGTCGCTCCATATAAAATATTGTTATTCAGCTGCATCCGGTTAGATTGGAAGTCGACCCTAACATAGTTGGGAAAAGGCTAGGCAGATGATGATGGTGATGTAGGTATTTAAATTTAAAATTAAAATTCTTAAAATGGTCTTTGTGGTTATGACCACAAAGTCCATTTTAAGAGTTTTAAATTTTTGACATGATTCGTATTATGATTCATTTTTAAGAAATACTTCTTTGGGTTTATCTTCACACTGACGTTTACACCATAAGTAAGTGAAGAACATGGCTTGTTGTTAAACATACCTGTTTTAGGTACTAGTCCAAGTTTACAGATACATAGGTTAGGTTAGGTATATGAATTATGTTAAGCAGGTGTGTTCTAGGTATTATAGTTGCGGAAAATATTGAATAAGGTTGCGGTCAAACTTGTAGGAGGAATTTAAATACATAAAGGGTGAAAGGAGACCCTTAACGAAGCCTAAAGGCAATTGTTTTCCCCGTCATTGCATTTTTTTGTTCTGGACCATTCCTTCCTGTTACGGAGATCAAAGTTATTTTTTTTTAAATACTACTTTTTAAGGTTATAACTTTACTTTAATCAGCTCCATTACCCATTTACTATTCAAAGCATTCATCAGAACAATGTTTAATGAGTGTGCTACATTGAGATTTACCGCAAAACATGATTTTTCACCCCAAAAAAAAAGTCGTTTCCCAGCAATAATTTTTGCGTAAGGTTACTTAGTTTGATGTACACAATGCTTAATTGACAGCTTCGTGAAGGGACCGTGTACACCCTGTATTAAATCATCCATCAGGCTCTGTTTGTTTTTACTCTAAAAATTATAAACTGCAACACTCTCTCCGAAACTGCAAGAATTCTAATACAAAACATTGGCGGCACACTTCAGTGTTGCAATTCAACATAACAGACACAATAAAACCCCAGCCGGTGTGTATCAGCACTGCACAGTGCCGGGTCGTTGCACATAAAACGTTGCGGCCGGTCCGGTAATGGCTGTAATACAAGCAATATGCGGCCGTGTGCGCAGACCTCTTACCTACTGTCGCGTACAGACTTCATAATATTGTATGTTATAACGACTGCAACGAATGAGTTGTGATAACGACTGCAGAGAGGACTAATGAAAGAAATTGCTTAGTTAGAGTATCCAGTCATCGCGACGCAACGATGCGACCAATCAAGCTACTCAAAACCAGTTTATGCGGATCTCTCATTGTTCCGCATATCTGTAGAAAGCGAGGCCATGTTATGCTGAAATTGTATAGTTTCATGTGTCGCCGTGTTTACTTACGGGAAGAGAAGTGAAACATGCGGGTTTCGCTAGACGCAAGTCGAATCGTAGATCGTTAACAAGACGAAATAAATTATAATAATAAAAAGAAAAATTAAAAACCGTGTGCTATCATTTTGTGAAGAACTTCAGTGAAGAAGTCTCAATTTCGTAATTTTAACGTTTTATTAAACACATTTTCAGTCGTCTTTCAGCTCATCTTCTTCATTCTTAAAAGTTATCATCAATCGCAAAAAGCACGTTTACTTAATGCCTTTAATTAATATAAATCTCTACGACCATTTTATCCGCGTATTTGAACAGGATTTAATGTTCATACTTACCCGCAATAATGGCAGTCTTTACCGATCGTCCGCTCCACTGGAAACTTTTTAATTGCATCAATGAAACCACAGATTGAAACGTGTCATCAAAATTTAACCGACCACATCCAGAAGTTAGTGTTTCCAGTGAAATAAAACAAAGAAGTCAATTAATATAAAACTGGCGGTTTAGCGTTGAATGCGGTCCGACGCGCAATCATGGCGTAGCCCGTAGCCGCGTAGCGTCGTAGCCTCGTAGCAATTACGCTCTCGTAGCGGTCTCGTAGCGCTCTCTACGAATACTCGAATAAAATGCTTGTAGAAAATTCAGAGTTGAAAACTTGAAAAGCGAGTTTGTGGGCCAAAGAAAATTTCCCCTTGATACTATCAAAAGGGTTGTGGAGTTATTGGCTTATTACTTTTCTTGGCGAATTCTTTGGAAGCCGAACGCTGTGTAAGTAAGATTTATCGGATCATTTGCTACTGAAGTATTGTTGTATTACGACGACGGTGAAATATGGCGACCAAATACACGTATGAAATGTTATGATTGATTCTATTTACGTTAGTTTTTTGACGAAATACTGAACGTATTTCAGAAAATATGGCTTCTACAAAGTGTATTAGTGATTCTGTTACAGTAAAGCAAATAAAATATAAAATTAACCTTTCCTTGCTCAAACATTGAATGAAGGTTAATCCCCGTCGGTAAATAGGACTAATTGAGGGTGAACTGGGGAGAAGTGTAACTCTATATTATTTCAATTTTAAATTCGAGAAGGCATTTGAGTAGGCTTGTTTACTTGAGTAAGAATTGTTTGTTGTTAGCCTTTTTATTTCTCAACGCCTCAAGGGGTGAAAGAAAAGAGAGATTTAATTTCAATTCCAAAGATAAACCAAAGACCGTCATCAAATAAAATTTACGAATGGTCGGTTTGACATTATTTTTTCTGTGTAGACTAATTGTCAGTAGGTTATTTAGAAGTGAACGAAAAACAACGATTGTCAATCGGTGGCTGACGATATTATTTAACTAAACATAATATTATCGAATAAAATTAAGTAACAAAACTCTGCAGATGTAATGGGGGGTAATTTTTTCTAATCATGCCAAAATGTGATTTCTTTGTTGAGTCGACGACCATAACTAGTTAACTAACTTATTTTGTTTATATCTCCCAGTTGTGGACAGCCTCGTTGGTCTAGTGGTCGCAAGCGCGACTGCTGACCACAAGGTTCTGGGTTCGATTCCCAGCTCAGGCAAAGTGTTATTAGATTTCCACTAGGAATTTCTCAGTAGCAGCCAAGGATTTTGGATTTGTGCCCGGTTGATGGCAATAGGCTCGCCCCCTATTACATGGGACTTAAACATAACTGGCGAAATGTGGGTGGACTGTTAGGTACATCTCTGCCTAACCCTGCAGGGATTACAGGCGTAATGTTATGTTATGTTTTTAGTATAATCTTCCCCTCCGTGTTAACTAAATACGATAAAGAATACGTCTTACGTTGAGTTTAACGATTAATTGATTTAGTATCTTGAACTCGATGCTTACAAACGTCAGCTACCTACATACGTTTCATGTGTACGTGACCTTAGAATTGGGCGCCTTCCTAGAATTCCGTTCAACTCACTATATTGGAACAAACATTTCCAATGGTGACAAATATTTGTTCCAAGTCGGAATGTCAGCTATTTTATTTGTCAGTGTAATGGCATTCGCAACGAAACCGAGTGTGGGAAGTGAAAAGCTTTTATTTGTTTATTTTGTTGACTTTCCCTGTATATGTCGGTCTATAGGTAGGTAGTGATGTCACCATAATATAATAATACAGTAGCGAGTACTACCACAGCGTACTTATAAAGGCCCCTTCTTCTTCAGAGTATGAGCTAGCAATGTTGACTACGCATGATCACTATTTACTGCCCGAAGCGCTATTTACTGGCTGTAGCAAACATAATCAAGTTGTCATTAACACTAGAAACGAGATATTTACCATGTTTACTGTTGGTTTTGAGTTCCCGATATTTGCGGTACCGAGTGCAAAAAACGAACTAAAAAGAAGGTAGACCGATTTGTCTGCTCATAAACACCCACCCAGTCCAATCCAGTTTATCCGTGATCATGGTACTTGCAACAGCGCCGAAATATCGGGAACTCAAAACCAACTAGCGTCAACAGTAACGCAAGTTAAGAACTAAAATCCTGCATCGCGCTATCAGAGTTGTCCGCGAGTTAAGCGTGTCTACAACATCCTGACATCAAACGTCAGCACAACACCCGTCTGGTCGGAGAATCGTCCTTACCAACGGAGTATGAGGGACTTTACGCCCTATTTCTCCGCTTCCTAAGGGCCACTTAAGCACGCTCCGTTGTTTCTGCGACTGATCTCTCTCTCCCACCAGACTGGTTAAAAGAGACTGCACCTGCATCTATGGTCACATTCACTTTAACATTTGCCGCGTCGATGGGTAGCCTCCCCTGAGATTAACTGCCATACCCAAAAACTTTGGGGAGGCCTATGTCCAGCAGTGGACGTCTTTCGGCTGAAATGATGATGATGATGAAGAACCGAAAACAATATACACTTGATAACTTCAAACTAACATAGATGAGGTTTCTTGGCCGTTAATTAGAACAGGATTAAGTTTAAAGTACAGGTGAAGCGCAGCGGTAGTGAGGCTGCCTTACGTTCTTAGGGTTCGGGGTTCGAATCCCGGTAGGAGCAAATGTTTGTGTGATGAGCATGGACATTTGTTTCCGAGTCATGGATGTTTAAACGTATAATAAGTATGTATTTACAAACAAAAAGTTTCTATGTAGTATTATCAACTATCTGGTGTCCACGACACAAGCCTCGTTGCTTAGTGTGGCACCTAGATGGCGCTGTGTGTAATGTCCAGCGATATTTATTTATTTTACTTGTCAAGTACAGAAACTACCACGTCTTGCTTGATAATAATGTTCTTCTAACAAACTCCATTTTTCGAATCTAAATGTCCTACCAACACTAATAATTGTATTTTGTTTCAGATGAGACTGGTGTCGTGGGGAGTGGCGCTTTTAGCGCTCTTCGTTGCCACGCTAGCAGAAACCACTGAAGGTATGTGTTGCTTAGTACTGATATTGTCTACCAAAAGGTAATAGTGTTAATCGCCGCTGCTGATTGCACCGAAAACTCAGACGTTCGCTGCGAAGACTAGGAAATTATAATTAACTAGCGTCTTACCCCTTAGCTTCGTTAAATTTTTACGATTTGATACACTTTTTTTTTAGTACAAAAGTAACTTTAATATTAACATATTAGGCACAAAGACATTGCGAAATAAATTCTTGAAAGGATGGTGAAAGAGAAAGGAGTGAATGTTGCCGTGACGTCTGACAGGGAGAATGGATAGACAAGGACACGAAGATAATGATAAAATTATGGTTAAAAAAAAACCGGTCAACTGCGAGTCGTACTCACACGCACACAGGGTTCCGGAACAGATAAAAATATTTTGAAAGCTCATTCATAATATGTTGAATTGTTCTAAATTTGTTTTTCATAGTATGTTAATGAAAAACAAAGTTACTGCTGCAGTTTGATCAAAAAGTCCCATATCTCAAAAACTAACATCAAATCTTATTCAAATCGATTTTGGGTAAAATTTTAATTTACGTTCTACAATCCTAAATTTTTTCAGAATTTTCCTCCTCTTACTTTAGAAATTAGAGCGGGGGACACATTTTGCCACTTTAGAAGAGCATATCTTTGAAACGATTGACTTTGAGAAAAAATGGTTTTAGGAACCTCAATGTAATTTTTAGACCTATCTATAAATACCCCGCACGTATAGGTTTGATGAAAAAATATATTTTAGTTTCAGTTCTATGTATAGGGTATACTACGTTTTCTTGACGCTTTTATTTTGTGCGTAATCTTCCAGCATACTCTTGGTATTCGTACAGATAAATTCGCCTTTAATCCTGCAAGTAATTAACTCTTGTGATCCACAAATCTTCCTCTTTACCACGCACGGAATTTAATTTCCTCTGCCAGATTATTAACTCAAAACAAATGAACAGACGATTCCAATCGATTCAGTCAACTCGAATCGTACGATTAAATACAACCCCTTCCCCGGCAGAATAAAGGTGCAGTTCCATTGCTGCTTACAACTAAGCTACAATATGTAGATAGAATATAAATTAGTCCCGCCCCAGATTTGCACGGTTTTACGACTTGATTAAAAGATCGAGACATTGTTATTAAGTTCATTTTTAATATTAATGTTTCAAACACGTAAACTTTCTGGAATTAATTGTCTAAGCGACGGTAAAAATCGCAGGACAATCCGTTGCGTAGTTTGGAAGAACAACGTGATCGCACAGACCGACTCGAAAAGCAACCCCGGTTTATAAATGTAGGTTTTAGGTACATACACGTCAACATACATACATGTCAACTTACAGATTGAACTTAGCTTCACTTTGTATGAATTGTACTCAAGATCATGCACTTCGACCGTCGGCCACGCCACGTAGGTACAGATGCATGGCTGGCAAACAACTAAACTGTCACAGCTAACGTTCATAAGCGAGAGATGAGGACGCAGCAGTGGAATTGCGCCTTTAATTCAGAACCGTTCCGATTTTCTGTTATGACGCCAATATCATAACAGATACGGATATCGATATTTGGGAATTTTCATTTTATCCAGTGTGTGAAGTGATTCGGAAAGAGGCATTCCACCGCTGCATTATTGAACGGGACGTCGTGATACCAAAAATAACTTTCGCTGAATTCAAATGTACGTGTTATTCGTATTATTACGTGTTTTGTTTTGATTTGGATTTTTTTATTGAGTTGCTTTTTATTGCACATGATTTGATGTGATTCTACATTATTTATGTTATGTTTCGAAGCCGGATGACATTTGTAAACAACACTTTTTGAGATTCTGCCATTTGGGGCGGCAATGTCTTGACATGGCTTAGTTAACATTTGCCCATTTAACTTGACGAAAGAAAGGTACTTACCCAGTCTTAATAATTTTAAAAGGTACAGTAATCTCAAGAAACCATTAATTACCAAGAAATATCCAGATTTATCAATTCAACCCAAATATATTGTAAAAGACACCCGAAACATACTGGCAATATTTTGAAATGGGCATCTTACCCAGGTGAACTTAACTTAAATGAAATATCGGTCCTACCGGCCCGTGTTCTAATCCGCCCGCGTTTCCCCTCTGCTGAGTACAAATCGCGTTGTAAGAGAAGCCATACTTTTTGGTGGCTTGCCAGCGAAGCAGCAATATTATTTGATTTACTGCTACACTGCCACTAGAATAAATAACGTATATGAATCAGGGCATTGGAAATTGACAGCTTTGTTTATTAGGGATCGAGTTTTCGCCTTGAATTAATATAAACGGAAAAAATATGATATTAAATAAAATAAAAATAATTTATATTATTGATTGCCTCGTTGTCTAGTGGTCGCAACTGCCACTGCTAATCATGAGGTCCTAGGTTCGATTCCCTGCAGGTCGGTTAAAAGTGTTATCGAGTTTTTTTCATCAGGAATTTAACAGTAGCAGCAGATTAGGACTTATATTCGGTCCATGGCAAGGTCACGTCCAATTACGTGGGCCTTACTATAACTAGAAAAATGTTGTATTGCCATAGCTGCACTTCTGCCTAATCTTTTGAGGATTACATGCGTAATGTTATGGTCTACAGCTTAAAATAATAAATTACGAATATTTATCAAGACATGTAAATTGATAGCGTTGTTTATTAGGGATGGAGATTTCGTCTTCAATTAATAAGGAGGAATTGGGTTTGATTTGTGATCAAAATATTTTTCTAGGCAAAACTATTAATTTTGTGCGATTAGATTAATGGTTTGTTTGTCTGTCTGATTGCTGAGTTCGATAAGGTCACTACAAGCTCATTGAAATCAACACGGACAGATTACAGACCGGTTGCGGACACTGACAGATACATCAGTACATTATCTATCGAAGTCCGATGACAGTAGCCTCGTCCGTATCGGTTTTCCGTACCTTTAAACTACCTTTTACAATAAAATAAACAGTACCATCATCATCATATTTCAGTCTGACCGGATGCAGCTGAATGCCAGTATTTTACAAGGAGCGACTGATATTTGTCCTTCACAACCAAGTTAGTACTGGGTAATACGATACATTGGTAAGACTGGTTGTGAGACTTTCGGGCCACTGACTACCTGTAACGATTGTAAAAGATCTACAAATTACAGCCGGGACCAACGGCTTAACGTGAGGCATGGACGAAACTCGGTATGAATTGGGTGGTCATCCATCGACGAACTAACCTAGGCAAGCGCGGCTTAACGTAAATAAACAGTATCATGCATAAATAAATATAGCCAAACAAACCCTACAAAGATTAAAATACATTAAACAAATGTCGTAAATGTCGTACCGCCTGAATTTCATAATCAAGCTCAAAATCAAAAGTAAAGAACGAATACGTTGAACAAAATTACTTTGAAGTCAATCCTAGTAACGTCAGGAAAAAAATCTAGAAAAACTATATCATGCGATTCTAATAGATAAAAATCCAGTATCAACCTCCAACTGTGCAAAAAAATAAACACGCTGTATAACTCTAAAAGCTCGTTCACAGAAAATCCATTAATTTTTCAGCTATTCTTGTTTTGGAACCCTTTCCTGTTGAGTGTAAATAGGTTTTGAAGCAGATTTATTACAGACTAGCAATTGAATTGGTTTCAATTCAATTAAGTGTAATTGAAGTTTCATCTGTGTCGTGTATTTCAGTTAATTGAAGATTTGTTTGCTTGTGATATTAATATTTTAACCCCGACCAAAAAAGCGGGGTGTTATAAGTTTGAAGTGTGTGTCTGTGTATCTGTGTACCTGTGTGTCTGTCTGTGGCATCATAGCTCCTGAACGGATGAACCGATTTTGATTACGTTTTTTTAGTTTGAAGGGTGTCTTATTGAGTGTATTTTGTTACGCTTTTTGTTCAGTAGTTTACCGAGAAAGAGTTCAAAACCATAAGTTATAAAATCCAATATTCCTGAAATCGTTCTCACCGCTCGGCCACGACTAGTGTGTTGCGACAGCAATTGCAAAGAAAACAAATAAAAAAATCTGTCAACATGCCTCGAGACAATGCGGCGCGACTTGCGACTCGCGACGACGACACAAGTGACGCACGCGCGTGTTTCCTCACGCAAATCGTACCGCCCGAGCTCGTGCCCGAGGCATTAACGCGAAGCAACCCAAATTGCGTGTTATCTTGTGAGATTGGTTGCCCGAAATAACATCGGCAAATCTTATTACTTACGTGAAATGCGATTTGACAACATATCTGTAGACGTTTGCAAATCAGGTTTACCTTCCTGTTTTATAGCTTGGAGATATTGAGAAGCAACAGTTTGTCTAACACACTTAATATTGTGAACTATGTAGATAAGTGTAACAAATATTGGTCTTATTGTTACTTTTTTTAAATATATATAAATGATCTCCCAATACTCATTTCTCTAAATATGGTTCTTTTTGCCGACGACAGTACAGCTGTTGTAAAGTGTAATAATCCTGTCAATTACGATTATGATATAAATGATTGTCTCAAAAAAATAATTAACTAGCTTAATAGCAATAACCTCGTGATTAATTTAAACAAAACAAAAGTTATGCACTTTCATCAAAGGTGTGAAAAACCTCCAGTTCATGTTACTTATGATAAGCGGCAAATAGAAGATACAAACAAGGCTACATTTTTAGGTATAATGCTTGATAGTAAACTAACATGGAAACCCCATATCGAAGAAATTTGTCTGAAATTAAATAAATCTGCATATGCTCTGTTTCAGCTGTCAAAAAAAGTGAACACACAAACACTTTCAATAGCGTATCGCGGATTGGTTGCAACAGTTCTGAGGTTTGGTATTCTTTTTTGGGGGCAATCTACTGATCGAGAGACTGTAAACGATGTATTCTGTCCATGTGTGGCTTAAAAACTACTGAAACTTGTAAACCTCATTTTAAAACATTAAAATTACTGACTATGCCAGCTATGTACATTTACGAGACTGCCTTGTTTGTTAAAATCAATTTACACATGTTTCCAAAACTATCCGATGTAAAAAAGACTCCAATGCGTTCTCAATATATGAATAAACTGTACGACAGGAAATGTAGAACCGCTTTACTGAAAAAGAGTTTTTTTGGTATAGCTCCGAAAATATATAATAAAATACCCGATAACATAAAAAAATTGCCCCTATTAAAGTTTAAGGAAAGTTTATCCTCGCTATTAATTGAAAAATGTTATCATGCTGTAGAAGATTTTATAAATGATAATTTTTAAAGTTTCGTGTGCATTATACATTTGATCTCATTTTTTTTTATATTGTTAAGAAGTCTGGTTCTCTTTTTATGTAATTTTTTTGTTAGTTTGTAATTTTCTTTATTTTGCTTTTTCCATTAGCTTTATTTTTTACTTTTATTTTTCGCGGCAAAACATAGCGTCCATTATAATTAACCCAGGACCTTTATGTAAATACTTATGTTTCACAAATAAATATTCTGATTCTGAATAGGTATGCACTTTTCCTAGGATATCATCATTTACTAAATAGCGATCGGAAATGTACACAACTTTGAAGTACTGCGAGGATAGCGGTGCCAGGGGCGACTACACACAGTCGAGAGAATCTATCGTACTCCTATTTTTTTATGTTACCCTAATACACTAAATATTGCTCATTTAACAATATAGGATGTTGGTACATAAGCTAGTAGAGACGTTTCTTCGCCTTTACAAGTATTTGCAGGTTAAAAACATATCATCACATAGTATTTATAACTTAATTTAAGCAATAACATAACCGCTAATCCAAACAGAATTACATAGTCCTGAAAACCCAGTTACGTAACCTGCCGAGACAAAACTTGCACCAACTTGATAGCCAGAATTATCCAGTCTTGTTGATGCGCAAACAGTCCGACCGCCAGAGGGCGTGCTTGTCGCCAGATAAAGGTTTAAGCTATGAACTAGTTTATTATTCTCCGAATTGAGGGTAGAATGGATAGATTGTTTGTCTATGGGTTTGTTTAAGACAGGGCTTAATTGGGATATCTTGAGAGAAAGTTTTTGTCTGTGGTGCTTGATAGAGATGTGTTTACAAAGCAATAAAGATCTGGATAAGGGATATACAGTGTGTGGTCTTGGACTTTGGATATTTTAGGTACTTCTATAACAACTAATTTCTTACACAAATTCACTACTCACTTGGATCCAATCCACTTCCCCGCTATTCGGCAGCCATTTTGTTTTTTTTTTGTTGTAATATACTCTACGTGCATACAAAAAAAAAAATAACTCTCAATGTTTTGATCTTACTGTGATGAAAAGGCAACAGCTGGTAAAAAGTATTGGTACAAAATCTCGGTCATATCATTCATGTTGAGATTAAAAACATAATTATGACAACGTAGAAATGTAGAAAGTCGTGCCAGTTAAGAGCGTCCAGAGTCGATCAACCACACCAGGAAACTGTTTCTACTTCCTACTATAATGCAACAATAACATTTAGAATCCTCGTTATGGGCTTGTAAAGCTGCCACCAACATTACCAGCAAAATACAAAACAAATCCATTACAGTAAGGGCAGTGTTTAATTATCGTCCGCATTCATTCGCCCAACTCAATCAGGGGCTACGACGGAAATTGGTGCACCCACCACAATGCTAGTATTTGTTTTAATTAATCTCTTTTGATCGCGGTATTGGTACTTTTATCGTATTTCTGTTCGGGAGCGATTAGAGTTCCGTTACAGATATTATTTGGAATCGTAAGTTATTTATCGTAGCTTATTTTTCTCTATTTATTTATGGATGCGATAACTAAGTTCTGTCTTTTTGAAATTAGGCGCAATTACGTAGGTGCACTATCATCATTTGAGTTGAAAGACGTCCACTGCTGGACATAGGCCACCCCCAAAGGGGGTGTTTTGCCGTTATCGCTACGCTTGGCACGCGGGTTGGCGATCGCAGTACGGTTGTTAAAAAAAGTACAGAGAACGCTGCTGTGAATTCTCTGGTAAGTCCCTTAGTCGCCTTTTACGACACCCACGGGAAGATATGGGATGGTGCTATTCTTTACGTCCGACACCATACGTATACCATGCAATTATTAAAATGCTATGTATACGTAATTACAGTACAATACGTAAAGACGGTTGACAGAGATATACCTTTTGAAGAAGAAAACATGCTGAGCGTAATAAATTAAAGAAAGGGCAGAATTTTTCAGAAGGCAGTACAAAAAACCCTGTACATCATAGTTGGTGAAACGACAATGTATGAAAATCAAAATAGTTTCGAAACTAAGTACACTTTTTGATGGTATTTTGATTAGTTGGGGAATCGAGAAAGTTACGAGCTCATCTGTGACCTACCGAGCCTTCTCCCAACTATGTTTGGGTCGGCTTCCAGTCTAAGCGGATGCAGCTGAATACCAGTATTTTACATGGAGCCACTGCCTTTCTCACCTCCACAACCCGGTTTTCACTGGGTAATATGACACTCCTTGGTAAGACTGTCAGCCTTTCGGGCCACTAACTACCTGTAACGGCTGTCAAAGATCTACATATGATAGCCGGGACCAAAGGCTTAACGTGCTTTCCGAGGCAACGACTAATGGGCGGCAACCACGGACAGGCAAGCGCGGCTTAATCTGAAGATCGACCCCAACCTGCTGTTAATATTTAGCTACGAGCTCCTCCCACGAGTTACCAAACGGGATGTAGGCCATAATGTGGTACAGTAGCAAAACCTTTCCAGTAAGTATGTGGTTAAACAATTGTAAAACAAAACGTATTATTTGACTTCCGAAAGAGCAAATTCCAACTTAAGTAATTATTTCAAAATCTCAGCCCATTTCAATACGCACATACATAAGGGATATTTATAACCCGGCTAACCAGGGTTCATAATTTATACAACGTATGTAGATATGCCGTGTTTCCCCTATTTGCTTAGCAGGGGTTGTTTGAGTACCCAGGTGTACCTCCAACGTAGCTAAAAGTTAACTATGTGTACTTTTAAAATACAAACATTAAGAAACTAGGTTAGTTGAAGTTCCATTAAAGACTGAGTAAAAATCAATAAAATTGTAAACACGTTTAAAGTTGCTGGTCATGCACTGTTGGGGCAGGGCAACTGGTAAAAATAAGCAATTTAAACTTCTTTGTCGAACGCTTGTGGCATATTGTGCTTTACTTTACGAAACTGGTGTTATTATAAATAAACCTCTAATTTTATTTAACTCATGACTAGAGACATTATGGCTTTCCTCTGGGACGAAAAGAATAGAATTTTGAAGGCGGTCGCAACCGCAGAGTCAGAGTCACCCAATCACCAATTCACTGGTTCCTCTATGGAAAGGACAATTAATTTGCGCTATCAAAGAAACAAGTCAAGTCGATGCGGTCTGTAGCATCCATTGGACGAGGTTGCTGCTGCGGTTGGCCTTTGCGGTCGCTTTGTTTTTTTTTCTTGTATTGTCTCTGGTATTGCAGACCACCAATTAAACAAATTGCTGCCGGCTTTTTACCCAGTTTACAATATATACAGGGTGAAAGGGACATGCTGTAATTTTTGTTACGTACATATTAAAACAAACAGACATTTCCCATAAAACGCAATACCTACACGGTCAAAATACATGGAACAGTTTTTTTTTTTAATTACCCGTGAGTGATTTCTATGTTCAGGGGTGTCAGTGTAGGGGGGGGACCAGATTGATGTACCGAATACGTGGTAACCATTTTAGCTTCGGCGTCCCTTCCGTCCTGTATAATATTCAGGTATAAGCTGACTTTAGTATCTAGGTATTTATTGCTACATTCAACAAACACTGGCAAGAAATAAATGCAAAAAAAAAAAGAAATCAATAAATTCTGAGAAACAATGGTCTAAAAATGATCGTTCTTTATTCAAAACATCAAAAAGGCGAATCTGGGGTTGTGAAAGGGATTATGGCAAATGAAATCTAGTAACAATACATCATTCCAATCTGCCGATATCTGACCTTTCAGGTTGGAAATGTCGGCAAATATACTTAATGGATCTACCGGTAGAGCGACATACGGAAGCCAAGAATATTTAACAAACGCTGAATTAAAAAATCAAACTGCAGTTAATTGTGTTTTTGTTAATCTTTTATATAAATGGCCCAGTCTAATTTGAAAACAAATTTGTATTGAGTAATTATAAATATTAATTTAGTGTTTTCGTATTAATATTTGTTTTTTTTTTTTTGTTGGCACGTGTCTCTCTGAGACAAATAAATAATAATATTGTATTATTTATTTCTAATACTATTGGTTAGTATGGTTTTAATTTAAAAACAAACTTATTATTATTATAAACAAACATGGTATTCGAGACACCACAATTGTATTATGCTATCACTCATCAGTCAAATACTTTAATTGTTTTAATTTGTTAACTGATTCAAGTTAAACCACAACTAAAACAATATAATGTTTGCATGATTTCATAATTGGAATTAATTATAAACTACTAATATATGCGCATTAGTTACTGTGATCATTTCAATTTGGAATGTAACATTATAGTCTCAACATGAATGAAATAATTTATTTAGTGAACAAAACTTAAATTAAGCTACATGAATTAAACTAACAACTTCAACTCTACAAATTCAGTTATTCACGAAACAAATACATAATTTGTTTGGATTAAGCAAAGGGACAGTGATAAATGTTTAATTTTTAGCTGCATCGCTAAATTAAACTTTTTAATGTAAACGTCTGTAATTTTGACCATGAAACGGCATTAAAATTGTACTTTATACCTTGACCATTAGATACAGGTATTTGAAAATTTTCAGCTCATTTCATGTTACCTTCCATGAAATGGTGTTAACACTATTTTATTGGTACTGACTGTTATGTTACGAGTATCATGACAGGGATGTTATCTTGGTGATTAAATCTTTATCCACTATCAGACAACCTGTTTTATGTAAAGTTTAGTCAGTATAAATGCTTATCCAATGAGACAAACCACTTTTACTGATTAGACAACGCAGACCTATTCTCACGATTTGCGACGCCACTAAATAATAAAATCATATCACGTAGGTACAGTAAGCATTTTACTTAGGAATTCAATGGAGCAGAATATTGCTGTAATTTTTGTTACGTGCCGATTTGTTTGCGGGGCTTATAGTTTTTTTTACTTTTTTTGAATAGTGCTTTGATGCCTACAAATGTCTTGAAAGTGTTGTGGTGGAAAATAAGTCGATACAATTATTTTTTAAAAAAGCACATGAAAAGCTAAAACAAACAAAAAATCTTTTTTAACATTATTATGAAGTGTGTATATGTTTATGTCTGTGGCATCATAGCTCCTGAACGTATGAAATGATTTTGTTTTGATTAAGGTTTTTTTTTGTTTGACAAGTGTCTTAATTAAATTAAGCAAATCAAAACCTTTGCATCCCAAAAAGCGTAGGTACTCACAAGTTCTTAATTAACCCATTTATTAAAATAATTACAAATCTCATTGCCATCTTTGGCATTTTGTTTCACACAGTGCTAAGTATCGAATATCGGCCTCCAACTTTTTGTGTTCAACCAGGTCTTACTCGTGATCTTCTGAATGTCACCACAGGAAAAAACCTATTACGAAATTCTCCTAAAAAAAAACCCTTGTGTTCGCCATCCTCCACGCCCGTATATCCTTGAACAAAGAAAACATAGGAAGCTGCGCCGCTGTGAGAAATCTTTCATTTCTTATCGCGAAGACGAACAGTGAACACTCGCTAATATCAAAGCCATACGATATGAGCTACTCTTTGTAGTTACCATTATTTTGCTGTTTGCCGTCATTTCTTGAACACTACTTAGGAGGTAGTTTTCTAATTCAAGATTATAGCCTGGCTGCGGGACTGTTCGAAAGAGATACCGTCCCTAAAATGTGGATATATTCTACTTTTTAGTCGGTGGCAAAAAAGTAATTGAAACAAAAAAAGTCAACGACTTCCGGAAGTAAAGTAATTTTCTATTTTTTAGTGTTTGTTCCGTACCCAAGCGCGCGCCTCAAAGAGATGTCAGCAAAAGGGAGGGATCTGCAAGGGCCGATGCCTGCCGGGGCTGCGGGACTGTTCGAAAGAGATACCGTGGCCCTGGAACACAAAGGGCGATGAAGGAACATGGATGGGTTTTAGTCAGTAAAAGTCTGACACTCCCTCCTGCTCAGCCCAGAGCGGGAGGAGTCATTTGATGATTTCCAACCCGAAAAAAAAAAGCGTAGATTGTAGCCGAGGGTTTTTATTAAACTATGGTGGTAAAAGAAAACAAAGGCTGCCTGATAAATGAGACTCCCCCGTTGGTCAAGTGGTCGCGCGACTGCTGAGTGTGAGGTCCTGGGTTCGGTTCTCGGGTCGGTCAAAATGTTATTGGGTTTTTCCATCAGGAATTTCTCAGCAGCACCCACGGAATCTGGATGTGTGCCCGTTTGATGGCAATAAGCTCGCCCCCTATTAAATGGGACTTAAAAAACATAACAGGCGAAATGTGGGTGTACAGTTAGGTACACCTCTGCCTAACCCGTCGGGGACTACAGGCGTGATGTGATAAGTATATGTAAATAAAACATGTTACGTCTACTTTTTTAAGCAATGCATAAGAAGTTAGTACACTTCTTATTAACACTAGCTGTTGGCCACGGCTTCGCTCGTTTCGGTTGGAAACTATCGACGGGCACATTGTATATATTATGGCACTCGGGGATAATGTAGCTTCTTATTAGTGAAAGAATTTTCATAATCGGTTCAGTAGATCCAGAGATTACCCCCTACAATCTCACAAACTTTACCTCTTTATAATATTAAGTATAGATTTAAAAGAGCTAATGTGACTTTCAACTAGACTTAGTTCTGTCTACATGTTTCATTTCATATCACCATAATTAAAACATAGAGCTGTAGATAAGTACATTTTGGGAGAACTTCGTCTAACTTAATTCGACCTATATAAAGCCACACATGATAACAGAAAAACTAAAGAATAGCCTCTACGAGTAACAGTCCCAACAACAACAAACAAAGAAAAAAGTAATTAATAAAATTCTAGATCCTAGATTCTAGACAAAACCGACTACAGGATTACAAACCACTTTTACAACTAAAACTCATCCATACTTAATGCTAAAACAAGAATTTTGGAAAGCTTTTAGTAAAATAACACCACGTCTGTAATCGCTGAAGGGATAGACAGTACCGCACCTCTCACCTACTAGCTATATTTAAGTTTCATGTAATAGGCAAGCCTATTGCCATCAATTCCTAAATAACACTTTACCAGACCTGGTGTTTTGGTAGTTAAAATCCACTTTGGTCTGCAAGGACTTATGAATGAAAAAGTCGTGGTGATGCGGCGAAGGATTTATTGGTGCTGCCTCGTACAAACAGTTTATAAAGAGAACACTCACATGCAAAATCGTCTCACATTTAAATCTACAGGGCTTACGCCCGACTCGTCACTGCTCTAACTTGTCATCGAAAAACAAAAGATGCAGCATGAACTTTAAGGTTCCGTGTGACGACTAGTTGAAGACCCTTGAAGTTGTTCATCTTTTTACTGATAATTTGGTGGTTTTATTCTAAACACTAGTGTTTCTAGTGAACACCACATTCACAACACCTGGGAATCGAACCTAAGACCTCATGCTCAGCAGTAGCCCTTGTAACTAGACCAGTGAGGTAGTCTTAAAAATTATACGTGACCGGTGTTGCCAGTTAATTCACAAACGGAAAACATGGCGGCCCAAGAGTTTTATTAAAGCGTTTAATGAAACCGGAGCTTACTCCATAATTTACACGCGGCGCTCGCGACGTAGACTGCAGTACTTAATAGATGCGCCATGAATTTTAGACGCTATAAACTAAAATAGCAATATAAATAATTAGTTATTAAACTGTGACTTCTACTAAAAATACAATTTCTAGTGCAAGCGCGACTGCCAAGGATGAGATCCTGGGTTCGATTCCCGATTTCCGTAAGGAATTTCTCAGTAGCAGCCACGGAGTCTGGATTTGTGCCCGGATGATGGCAATAGACTCGCTCTGCAAATTAATAATTTTACAAAATAAACAAGTTGAATTCGAAACATTAAAATTCTGTTACAAACAGAGCAAAATACACAAACAAATATTTAACAGGTTTGATTTAAGTGTTTCTTGCCATTTTAAGACGCAAATAGCAGCAACACATAAACCTATATCGATAATAAGACACAACTACAATAAAGTTTTAAACAATTTAGGGACTATTTCAAGCAACAAGAACAATGGCCTAAAAATAAAAGCATTTTAATTTTTAAGTTCGTTAATACGAAGTCAAAGGCACTTTGAAATAACTAGTGTTATTTCAAAATGCCCTTGACACCAAAGTGCTCTTCACACGTACTTCAATCGACTGTAAATATGTCTGAATAACACCTTACATGAAAACCCATTTGATGATACAATTAATATAGGTCATCATCTGCCTAGCCTTTTCCCAACTATGTTTGAGTCGGCTTCCAGTCTAACCCGATGCAGCTGCGTACCAGTATTTTACATGGAGCGACTGCCTATCTGACATCCACAACCCAGTTATTACTGGGTAATACGATACCCCTTGGTAAGACTGGTTGTCAGACTTTTTGGGTCACTGAGTACCTGTAACGACTGTTAAAGATCTAGAGATGATAGCCGGGACCAACGGCTTAGCGTGCTTTCCGAGACACGGAGGAAACTCGGTATGTAATGGGCACGGCTTAACCTGAAGATCGACCCGAGTGGCTATTATTATTTTGCCACGAGCTCCTCAATACAATTGTAAATTATCTCAAAAAGAAAACCACAGATCTCCACCGAAACTTATATTTTCTAAACTTATTAAACGAATCCAAACTTATCAGATCAAAACTTATTAGGTCAAAACTTATTGCAGCACCAAAACTTATTTTTAAACTCAATAACCATTAAATAACCAATTATACAATATAACCGATCAAATAACTCGACGACATCCGACACAGCCGTTCGATTCGAAAAAACATCCAACCAACAATGCCGCCAACTGCCAAGTCACTTTTGTTTCTTTTCGGGTAAACTTATTGGTGTTGCCAGTGTAAGAAAAATAAAAAACCCCGAAAACTACTGTGATCGCGCAGTACTGCGCAGGACTGCCCAGCGCTGCTCGATATAAAATAATAGGAAACCTTACACAATATAGAATTAATATAGATACGAGTACTAAAGTGAACAATTACTTTTCCATTAAAAGTACATTTTTAAAGGAGGACTTTTCAATGTGATCCACCATGACTAAAAAAACTACTTTGATACACCACAATAACAATAAAAACCATTTAATTTAGAATGATGTGGTGCTACACTTTTGGGTGTCAGTCTCAGCTACATAATAATCAAGGTGTGGCGGTAGCCGAAAGATCAGCGCCTGAAGCTCATTGAAAGTTTCAGACTCTAGTTCAAATTGGACCTGAAATGAACGGGTTAAAATGACACCACGATATGAATAATCTGCTTTGTCTTTTCCTAGCCATTTGGGGTTGGCTACCAGACTAACCGTATCTACCAGTACACATGGAGCGACTGCCTTTCTGTCCTCTCAACCCTGAAGCTGGGTAACACGATACCCCTTGGCAAGACTGGTTGTCAACCCTTCGCGCTTACCAACGGCTTTCTGAGGCACTGGAGGTACGTAATGAGTGGTCACCGATCCACGGACGCACCTCAACAAGGGTTGCTTAACTTTGAAGATCGAGCCGTGTGCCCATTATTTAATCACGAGCTCTGTGAAATTATCAGCCCTAAGAGAAAACAATTCGATATTAAATCGCGATTAATTAAAAAGCATAAATAACCTAACGCGCTACACACGCATCATAATTAACACTAATAAACACACAACCACACAGTAACATATATCTGTTGTTACAAACGCAACTCCCGAGTGTTATCATCAATAAGTCTACGCTACGAGTGCTGAGTACAGTCGTACACGCTGCTTGGTATACAGTCAGCTAACTTGCAACTCGCTTCGCTCGCTTCTTCAACCCAATGTTGAATGTAGGTTATTATTACTAGGTAGATTAGTATTGGCAGTGAAGTGTCAATCACTGAGTGTTGGCCACCAACTCTGAATATTTCTCATTACCTTTGGAAGTGCTCAACAGCACTCGTGATTCTGGTCCGGTATAAAGGTGCTTGAGTATAGGTAAATATTTGCACACACTACGAGTAAATACCTTGTTCGACTGTACTCCCGAATGTCCCCGACTATAATGCCGACACCTCCCGAGGACACCCGAGTTAATAAGTGTGGAATGCGCTCTGTCGTGGAAGATTTACGAGCCGTCGGATTATCTGCGCCATCGTCGCGTGCACAGGTAGGCATTACAATTTTATGGATATGGCGCCGTTCGCTGAAGTGGGGTAAATTATAAGGCTAATGACTTGCGATTATTGTACGAGGGAGGAGAGTAGACTATAATTTGTTGGAGGGTATGGAGACTGATGTTATTTGCCAGTGCGTTTTTTGGAATTTTTCATTTAAATGTTTCATTTGTGACTTTTTTTTAGAGTAAGTTAATTTGTTAATACTTGTAAATGATATATGCACATGTGCAATAGTAGGTTGTTTTTAAATACACGTGCCTAGAAAATCGATCCCTAACTTCCTTTAACCCAACATACGAAAAGTAACAAGATTTTGTTCGCTTTGATCTTTAGTTCGTTGAGCTTCAGAATCGCGACAGTTGACGTCCGGCCAAAGCACTTTGAACCTAAGGAAGCTTTTAGAAAGCATTTGTCACACATAGCTGCCGCAAACACAGCTTTCACAAGTATATAGCACATAGTTTACCTAAGTTTATTATTAAATCTGCATCAACTTCATACGTGCAACACATTTCATGCACCTCCAAAACATACTTCCCCTAACAAAATCTACACAACTCGACACGCTTTCATAAGGCAAGTTTCGTTCATTTCGTTCAGTTCGTTCAAGACGTTCAGTTTCAAACAAAGACGAACTAAAATTGTAATCCCGCGTCGCATTTGACGTAATAACGCTGACGGTATGGTATGCGCGCTGCTTGTAATTTACTAAACATTATTTAACTTGGCAGCATGTAAAGTTGTTACGTCACTTTTAGGAGCGGAGCTAGTGTCGCATTTATTGTCTTTATATTTTAGTTTTAGATTTCAATTGGTGGTTATTTGAGGGGAATTTTGAGGAACTCGTTACTAAGTAATAATACCTTCACGGACTCATCTTAAAGGATGGGTGATAAATTGATAATCCATTACAACTACCTCTAACGCCTAATCAGAAGCTCGAAAGTTCAGGGGATGTAACTTGGTTGTGAAGATATAAGCAGTCGCTCCACGTAAAGTACTAGAATTCTGCTGCTCTGCATCCACTTAGACTGGAAGCTAGTATGTAATGGAACATACAATATTTTGTATAAAATTATTTGCCATATAAGTTAACTGGAACTAATTAGAAGGTGGTGAAACTGGCTTTTCTAAGCCTGGCTTTTGATTTGTGACAGTGTCCTATTGTTAACCTTATAGTGTAGTAGATAGGTCAAGCTTAACTAATTTGCTGAATATTATTTAGCTTGGCAGCTCATAGGGCTTTGCTCTAAGCCCCATGGTTTCGCGCCAATTCCCTTCCGTCAGCTTACGTTGAAGCTGGGAATTCTGGTGATAAATGGACGAGGCGCGAGGAGCGAGAGTGATGGTGCTCATTAAATTAAATACAGAAAATATGTTAAGTAATCAAATCATTATAAGCAACCGTATATGTTTATAAAAGTAAGAAACAAAACAAAGGCATTGGTCCCTTCAATCTAGACTCTTAGTATACTTTTCAGGGCGTTGAACTTTTCATTCTTTCTTCTTTGATTTTCGTTTGGTTAGTGCCTAACCTAGTGTCAGAGTATTTGTGCGGCCCATAGGCCTCTGACTTGGCTTTACATGCCGCCGAGAAATATCCCTCAGGCATGCTGGTTTCTTACAATACGCATATGAATCCGAAAACTCGGAGATGCTTGTTTTGGGTTCGAACTCGAGACCTATGACGAGGCAGCCCTTAGGTCACACCACTAGGCTATCACTGCTCAACTTCAACTTTCATTATAATCATCATTTCAGTCGATACACGTCCACAACTTGCCACGGACCTCCCCACAAGCGTGGCCATGATCCTATACCTCCGCATCCAGCGGATCCCATCTTTCCATCAAGTCTTTACAAGCAGCTAAAATATTACAATTTAAGCTAACCACGACATAATTATTTTTCAAACCTATTTATTTTAAACCAACGCAAAGCATGTAGAAAACACATTTTCCAAGGAAGTCTCAAGCTCCATGTAAACATTGATTAAGTCAAGCCGTAAAGCCAGTCGATCTGCATACATCACGGTTCATAGGGAACTCCCTAATACGTATGCTGCGACCCGAGAGGAAGCGTACGTGGTCGTATTAAATTGAAAAACGATTTACCTGTTGATAAGAGCTTGTTTTAAATAACTGATAAGGTAAAGTGTTGCGCGTATGTTTTTTTTTTAAGTCTGATGCGTGTAGGCTAGGGTAAGCAGGAAATTATATCAGATGTCCCACCGTTTGTGGAATGGCACCACGTTTGTCATCTACAAATCTGAGCAGGTTTTCCTTACATCGATGTAAGGAAAACCTGCTCAGATTTGTGACCTGAATCTGGAGATATCAGAGATTTCCATTATTAGATCTCTCACACTAAAATATTATCCTTTAAAATTAGCATCCCAGCAGTAAGATTGTGTTTTAGGTGCTTTTTAAAGTCAACTTCTAATTACCATTACGCCCACCTGTTTCATAAAATAATCAGTCACATTAAACTTGCCTAAGTACTGTAGCTGACTTATATATTTATTGCTTTAACGTTAGCGTTGTTATCCAGTACCAACTGGCAATTCTAAATAGTCGCATTTCCCCATTTTCCATATTTTAATTACTAAAATAAGCACACAATACATTTCTGTCCAAAATTAAAACCCACTAGCTCCTCGACTATTAATATAGTTGAACCCAGTATCAAACAAACGGGTCTTAATTTACGATCTGTCTCCTGGCTTATATATCCTAGAGCACATGCGATTTCATGTTAGCGAAGCTCTTGAGACTAGGAGAAGAGCTAGGAGAGCACCCACAAATTCATTATCACCGCGAAGCTACGACGTAGCAGCGAATATTTGTGAAAATCCCGCCATTCTTCAAGTTGTATATGGAAATACTTTGTCGTACCCTGTCTCCTGGACTAATTTGTTTCGGTGCGGCTTATAACGATGCTGTGTGTTTTCGTGTTTTATTTTTTGTTTTCTGGTAGCTCTGTCAGTATTCAGGTTATGTCGAGATTAAGTATGAATGTTGCAAAATGTTATGTTTTGTAAACTTGAGGATTTCAGTTATTTGGGCTGTAATTTCTGAGCTGAAAGGCTTTAGTGGACATTTTAATGTGAGAGCTAGGATGAAATTTTTATTTTTGTGACGGTTGTATTAACTACAGCTGAATGTTGTCAGTTTTTAATCGCATTTACGAAGCTTAACATTCAAAACTGTTTGGAACTTCAGTACATCAACAACCAACACGACTCTTTGATATCGGATTCATATACAAAGTATGATGTCTCAGCATATAACTTTCTATATATTTCACTGTTTTTATGACTTATTTCTATACTAAAACAACTTTATGTTTCACATAAAAGTTCCACTTTTCTCAACTAGATAATAAAAGTCCAGTGAATATTTGCGGTCCCCAAATAAATATTTTTCATTTTGCTTCCCTTAAAAGGAAATAAAAGGCCCTAATATCCAATAACAAATTATAGAAACATCCTCATACATTACATTGGAGCCAACTGTAGTCATTTTCAGTCCATATTGTATCCCAGATCCCTATTCATGAGGGACCAGGTTCGAATACACCTCACCCTTTGGATTCCATTAAACTGGAATCCAACCCTTGTATCTACCAAAAAACCTCATATAAATATTTACAAGGGGATGAAAACTTACATCAAACAGTATTATACTTTAAGATATTAGTTATAAAGTCAATTTTCATTTGCATGTGTTTCTATTTCTGGGTTTTGGTTTTTTTATGCTGATGAATTTTGTTGGGATCATTCTTGTAATTGAAAGAACAAGTTTCTTAAACTTTATGCCGTAACGTCTTTATCCAACCCTGACTTATCTTTTGTTACGTAATACTACGTAGCAGATAGCGTTGTTAAAGGAAAGTTACGAATTTGGCTATACTTGAGAGCCTAAACATCAGACAGCCATAATGACCAAAGAAAAGTATAAACCAGCCAAGTGTGAGTCGGACGCGCACGAAGCGTTCTGAAGAAAAAGGTATTTTCTAAAAAAAAAACACATTTATTGTATGGGAGGCCCCCCTTAAATATTGATTTTATTCTGTTTTTTTTGTATTTGTTGTTAAAGCGGCAACAGATATACAGCATCTGTGAAAATGTCAACTGTCTAACTATCACGGTTCATGAGATACAGCCTGGTGACAGACAGTCTTAGTAATAGGGTGTCCGCTTTTACCCCTTTTTTTTCGGATTGTTAATCATCATATAACTCCTCCCGCTCTGGGCTGAGCAGGAGGGAGTGTCAGACTTTTAGTGACTAAAACCCATCCATGATCCTTCATCGCCCTTTGTGTTCCGGGGCCACGGTATCTCTTTCGAACAGTCCCGCAGCCCCGGCAGGCATCGGCCCTTGCAGATCCCTCCCTTTTGCTGACATCTCTTTGAGGCGCGCGCTTGGGTACGGAACAAACACTAAAAAGTAGAAAATTACTTTACTTCCGGAAGTCGTTGACTTTTTTTTGTTTCAATTACTTTTTTGCCACCGACTAAAAAGTAGAATATATCCACATTTTAGGGTGGTTTTTGGAAGTCGTTTTTTTTTACAAAAACGTGTTTCATTTTTGCCTTTTTAGTTGTGTTAAGATGGTATATCACACGAATTCTAGTCGAGTATTTATTTTCCATTATTACTAAAATTATTATCGGATCATCCATAGATATTGAAAAAAAAATGTATTATAGAATATACCTCATTAACTACCCAAGCAATGAGAACAAATTCTGGACCACCACGCTAACTTCCTCTAACAAATAAAAAAAAACACGTAAATCGGACCAGTCATCACTGAAAAATCGATGACCATACATGAAAAAAAATTATACAATCAAACAAAGGACTCTTCCTTTTTTTAAAGTCGGCTAAAAATGCTACCAAAAAGCTTACTTCAATCCTGTTGACAGAAGAAATAGAATTACGAAATGCTTTGAAACATTTGATCCATTTGTAAATTCATCATCATCATCGTTTCAGCCGAAAGACGTCCACTGCTGGAAGGCCTTCCCCAAGTGTCGCCACATTGACCGGTCCCGTGCGTCTCCCAGTAGATCCCCGCAACCTTCACCAGGCCCCGATATCCACGCCAGGCCCAGGCCCAGGTCAATGGTGTACCGTATGCACCATTGACGTGCATCATCAATGGTTAAGAAGCGACTAATTAGTTTCGTTTGCACCATTAATATTAATACAACTATTTCACCATACTTTTGCTGTATGCACTTTTGACCTGCACCATCAATGGTGCAGAGGAGACTAATTAGTTTCGTTTGCACCATTAATATTAATACAACTACTTCACCATACTTTCCTAGTCATAGGTAAAATAAAAACCAATAATAGGCCGTATCACACACTATCTTACAGAAAATTACTACTTAGTGTACATTTTATTTGTTCAAAATATAATTCGTATATCTTTATGTAGATCGCTTTTACACACCATTAACATTTTCTTTGATAAATTCTAATAATATTATCGTAAAAAACAAACCCATTAGAAATACATAGTCCTTGTGACAAAAGTTTAAACCGGCAGGATGTAAAGCAAGACTCTCTTCATAGCCTGAAGTACTCGCGGCACGAGGGCCACTGTAACATTACATACGTATCGTCTACCCACGGGGAGTAAGCAGGGCTTCGGGTGCAGTTAGGTCCTTGTGCCATACGGGTAGGAAGTTTGGAGAACAGACAAAAGTATGTAGACAAGTATGTGTATGTACGTTGATGTTTGTTTTTTTTTATAAAAAAGGGAATGTAATTTTTTGCCTTTCTGCTGAAAAACCGTAATAACATTAAATGAAATAAAATTAAAATACTAGCGGCCCGTCCCGGCTTCGCACGGATGTCTATGTTACTCAGGGTGAATGTAGCTTTCTAATAATGAAAGAATTTTTGAAATCGGCGCAATAGTTTTTGAGTTTATTCATTACAAACATACACACACAAATACAAATCTTTCCTCTTTATATTACTAGTGTAGATGTAAATTAAGTAAAAATAGTACAAGTAGTTCACTAGTACATATTAATAATAGTAATTTGATAGTTTTAGAATTAACTGGATAAAAACTAGGGCATGACTCCTAGAAAATGCAAGAAGTGCAGAAAAATTGAAATTCCCAAAGTAATATAATAGGTAGTGAGGCATAGGCTCAGCATCCCAATTCCAGTAATCAATGCTAATGATTATCATCTTCCTCAAGACATTCAACTCAGCCCACTGATGCACATAGGCCTCTACCTCCTGCCACAATACTCTGTAATCCGCTTCGGCATCCCGCCTGTCCCAGCAACCTTTTTAAGGTCGTCGTTCCACCTAGCTGAGGGGTTTGCACTGTCACACGGTTTCGACTGCAGAAATCATTTACTCGAATAAATTTAGCAGCCAAAACTACCTACCAAACAAATAAATCACCATTTCAGATTAAATACAACGAACGTCAATTTCAAGGCATTTGTGGTGCGCATACCAACGTGTTTGCTCCATTTGGTGTTGAAAGAAAGTCTTTGGCCGCAGGATGTGGTGTTCCGTCGCTTCCGTGGACTAATGCCACAAGAACGCACAATTTATCGTGCCAGTGAAGTGTTACTACTCGTAACATTTGCTTAGACTAACAAAAATGTTATTGGTGTGTTTAATCAGGTTAAGGTATTTATCTATGGGTCTTTATTACCTACAATCAATGGATTATATTATATTAATCTTGGTTCGGACTGCTACGATAAGCTGTCGTCCAGGACTAACGTAACGTATCCTTCCATAGCCAACCGTCACACCTCTATGTCACACACCCATCATACGCTCTGCTCACTAGGAAAGTGCTTTCTGTGACATTGTGCTACACTTCACTTTACGCCTGCATTGTGCTCGCAATTTCTTAGCGCACTACACATAATCACGGGTTGCATATAGATATTATACCGTACCTGCTGTATAATTACTATGCTAAAGTTGTAGAGGAGTGAATGAACTGCCTCGTTAGTGTAGTGGTCGCGAGCGCTAGTGCTGGGCATGAAGTCTTGGGTTCGATTCTCAGGTCGGGCGAAGTGACATTGGGTTTTTCCGACATTTGAAATATTGATGTACATATCTGCCTAACCCCGGGGCTTACCGGCGTGATGGTATGTTATGTCATGTTTTATGTAAAATTAATGAATGAACCGTATCTATACTAATGTTATAAAGAGGTAAAGTTTGTGAGTTTGTGAGGTTATAGGGGGTATTCTCTGGATCTACTGAACCGATTTTGAAAATTCTTTCACTAATAGGAAGCTACATTATCCCCGAGTGCCATAGGCTATACAGGGATTATCAAGACCCTTAACGAAGCCGTCAACCAAGCATTATGTACATCAAACTAGTAACATTACGCAAAAAATATTGATGGGAAACGACTTTTTTTTTTGGTTGAAAAATCACGTTTTGCGGTAGGACTATTGAGTCCTACACGTTACGAACGTTACATTGGTAACGTACTCAAAACATTGTTCTGATGGATGGTTTGAATAGTACGGGGGTCGTGGAGATGTTTAAAATAAAAATCTCACAATAAAAATAAGTATTAAAAAAAATGATTGCACTTTGATCCCCAATATCTCCGTAACTAGAAGGGTCACAGGTATGGTCTAGAACAAAAAAAATGATCGCTGTGACGGGGAGAACAAGTGCTTTTCGGCTTCTTTAAGGGTCTTGTTACACCCTTTATTTACAACGTGCCCGTAGGATAATTTCCGACCAAAACGCGAGCCAAGCCGCGGGCAAAGCTAGTATTCAATCAATTAAATGACATTTAGGGCGCTGGGGATTCGTGAAAATTACTTTGTGAAATGTATCGAGAATACTTGAATATTTACGTTAGTTCAGATTCTGGCAACAACATTTTTGTGTGGGGAGCAACCCCAAATACGAGAAAAATGACCATGGAAACATCGATGTGTATTTAAACGAAATGGATGGGAAAACTGTTTTAATTCGCTTGGATACTGAAAGCTGTTGAAATACACGTCGGTTTATGCCCCGTAGTGTAATTAAACTTCCTGTATAACGTTAGTTTCTATACCCACTCTTCAGTTGGAGTCATAGACAAAGATAATGGACTGGGGGTCCCATACTCAGGTACGAAATACATATGAACGGAGAAGTGCGAGAGAGACATAGCAAATGTACGGCCAGTAGTTGTCTCTTTCTAGAGTTCTCTGATTGGTCCACGTCACTGGCTGCCAGGAATGTATAGTTCTGCGCTGTATTACGGGTCTACAGAAAAGAGACAGGTATTGGCCATATCGTCGATCTGACCCAGAATGGTCACTTTTTTTAGGCTAACGCTCAGTCCATTCCCTGTGTCTATGGTTGGAGTACATACACAGCAAAAGTCACTTGATTTGTCTATGTAATAAACGTTGATCCATCGACACTAAATTCTCTTACGAACAAAGCTGAGCGGCGCAATAGATTAATCAATTACATGAAGCTGGTTCAGTTTAGATTTAGACTTGTGATAGCTGTATCACAAGTCTAAATCTAAACTGAACCACCAACTTTATATACTAATTGATTAATTAATTTTCAGCATATACAAAGTGACATTATATCATCAATAACGATGACGGAAAATGTACTATGTTAGAAAAACTTCCATCATCTACCTAGTTTTTTCCCAACTATGTTAGGGTCGGCTTCCAGTCTAACCGAATGCAGCTGAATAACTGTATTTTACATGGAGCCACTGCCTATCAGACCTCCACGACCCAGTTAGTACCACGTAATAAGATACTCCTTGGTAAGACTGGTTGTCAGACTTTCGGGCCACTGTGACTACCTGTAACAACCATCAATGATCAACAAATGACAGGCGGGACCAGCGGTCTAACGTGCTTTCCTAGGCACGGAGGAAACTCGGTATGTAGTGAGTGGTCACCCATACAGGACCAACTTAGGCAAACGCGACTTAACCTAAAGATCGATCAGAGCGGCTACATTATTTAGCTACGAGCTCCAACCGAAAATGCCAATGATATTGAAACTTATTCTAAAAACCCTTAGAAACCGATTGCCGTGGGTCTTGCTCCTTTTTTTTTCGGATGGGGAATCATCAAATGACCCCTACTTCTACTGACTAAAACCCGTCGATGTTAGTACTTTTGCCCTTTGTGTTCCAGGGCCGCGGTATCTCTTTCGAACAGTCCCGCAACCCTGGTTTGTCTAGCTCTAGTCAGTTTTCTAAAATAGTCTTCTAAAAACTAAACATAAAATTAATGATATGCACAGCATGTCTAGGTATATAGACTAACAGAACAAAGTAATACTTTAGCATAACATAGTGAAGTAATTGAAATGCCAGCTCAAACTTCAAAAAGCGTTTGTTTCCATTCTTCGCCCGTCCATTTGCATAAATTACAAACTGCAGCACAAACTGTTCTGCAGGGCTGTACTGCTGGGATTTTAATTTCAGCGTACTTTTTATTAATCGTTAATGAAATCTTTGCAAGCGACTATGCGTATTGAAATGAAATGGAATAACATCACGCCTGCAATTCCAGAATGATTAGGTAGATTGGTAGAGGTGTACCTAATAGGGCGCGAGCCTATTACCTTCAACGGGGGCATAAACAGACTCCGTGGCTGCTACTGAGAAATTCCTGATGGAAATACCCAATGACACTTTGCCCGACCCGGAAATCGAACCCAGGACCTCAAGCTCAGCACTCGTGCTTGCGACCACTCGACCAACGAGGCAGTATTGTATAGCTACTACAAAAATGCATTTTCCTTTTCACTCACTAAACGATTTCCTGATAAACCTTTTCAGGATACCTACTGTTTACAGTTTGACATGTACGGGCAGCTTACTAAAACCTTGGTGATACTTAAAATCTTGTCGTATTATTCGATGCAAACGGCGACGAATTGTGACATTTACTACTTGGACCAGTAATTAATTTCTATGACCAACAGTGGACCGCTTTCGGCAGTTTAATCATAGATGTATAGTCCAAAAGTGATCAACGTTTTCGTGCCCTTTTAAGAAAAAAAAGCTCTTCTAATAGCGTATCGCGGATTGGTTGCATCAGTTCTGAGGTTTGGTATTCTTTTTTGGGGGCAATCCACGGATTGAGAGACTGTTTTTAAAACGCAAAAACGATGTATTCGGTCCATGTGTGGCTTAAAAACGACTGAAACTTGTAAAACTCATTTTAAATCATTAAAATTACTGACTATGCCAGTTAAGTACATTTACGAGACTGCTTTGTGTGTTAAAACACCTGTTTCAAAAACTATCAGATGTAAAAAAGCCTCCAATGCGTTCTCAATATATGAATAAACTGTGCGACATAAAATGCAGAACCGCTTTACTGAAAAAGTGTTTTTTCAGCATAGCTCCGAAAATATATAATAAAATACCCATTAGCATCAAAAAGAAAAGTCTATCCTCGCTATTCATTGAAATATGTTACTATACTGTAGAAGATTTTATAAATGATAATTTTTAATATTTCGTGCGCAATAAACATTTGGTGTTATTTTTTAAATACTTTTATGAAGTCTGTTTCTCTTTTCATGTAAAATTTAAAATAGCTTTTTTCTTTTTTTTTTGGGAGTATTTAATTTTGTTTATTTTGCTTTTTCTGTTACTATTTTTTTTTGTTTTTTTTTCTTTTTTCTATAATATTTGTACGCCTTCACGGCAAAACATAGCGACCACTATAATTAACAAAAGACCTTTTTGTATATACCTATGTTTCACAAATAAATATTCTGATTCTGATACTAATATTCAAGTACTGACTACCTGTCATGCGCAAAATTTCTTAAGGTAAACCCTGACAGGTACACAATACCTACCTATACATAAACATAACTTCCTACTCCCCTATCATCATAATCCACGCACTCGGTATACAAAAAATGATTTTATTCCGAGCTCATCCACCTGCGAACTCCTACCTTCTAAAAGCGTACCTTCCTTCCCAATTTCTGCGCTAAAGCCACTTCAGACTAGTTATCATACAGATTGTTTCGTTTGGGTAAAATATGTGGTAAATTGAAGCGTGTGTACGGCCAATTTGCGTTGATTTCTTTATCCGGGGCCCGGTCGGACGTGACTCGTCTGAGATGAATCTAAATGAGAAGACGAGTAGGGACGTAGTGGCAGCGGGAATGGGTTATAGGGATTCGTTGAACAAGCAGGTTTCAAAACCTCCGTCCCACTCTTTGTATCAGTAGTGTGAACGATATAGGCTGATTAATGATTATGTATGCAACTCAAAACTTTACTCGGTATGTGTCTCTCAACTCCATGAAATACAAAGTAACGCTTGATTCCACAACGTATCCCAAACTTCTTAAAGCTTGGATTTGAGCAAGTTTAACTCTGTTTAACAGCGCAAGTCGGTAAAAAGAAAATTGCAATGTATACCACATTGACTTGTGCTGACAGAAACTGCAAAACGAACTGCCAAAGAAGCTTATAGGGTGTAGTACAAAAAGTAACAGCGCCATCTATGACACAAAGTATGAACTAACATCAACTTCCTAAATGGTGATTTTAAAGTTCTTCTCGAGATAAGACGATGTAGAAAAACCTGACAAGAATCATCAGAGATAACACCCATACGATCCTTCATCCTAAAGAACTTTACACCCTGTTCTTCATTTATAATAAAAGGGTTTTACTATTTTCTACGTGATGACGGAAAATCGTTGACACATTTTATGTATACTGTATGGTTATTTTGGCTTTATAATGACACTGGCAGGAAAGCACTGTGGGGAATCCTAATTGAAAACGTCAGTTGTTTAAAAAACAAAATGGCGGTGTTAGCTACTATGACCTATGACACAATACCTATTAATTAAAACATTGTCGGTAACTGGTACCTATACGCCGATTTAAATAGGTAGGAAGCTGTTATAAAAACATTCTGTTCCAATTACTATCGAGTATGATTTAAACCATAATAACATAATCAGTAACATGAATGATTAGATTGTTTAAATATTACTAGGCCGTACAATCGGTTGTTAGATTTAAATGGTTAAAATATTTAGTTTTAAATACCTGTTAAGGTTTTTGACAATAAAAAATTGTATATTTTTCATGGCTCGTGTTTGGCAAAAATATTAGAGTAACACACACACACATCTTTTCATTTGTTTACGGGTAAAGTTAGCTTATTGTTTTATAGTATTTCATCAAGTAATGAAAACTGGATGCATAAGATGTATGACTGGTGGGCCTCTGCTCGACGGTTCTAATCGGGATGTTGTAAATATAAATCCCTAACTCGCGGATAACTGATTGCGCGATGCAGGATTTTAGTTCTTATCTGGCGTCATAGATGTCGCTTTCTGTATTTTTGACTGTCTATAAAGATGAAAAAGAAAAAAGCGGATTTTCGTTAGTCCTATTGCAATTTACAGTGTGGACTACGTTCTAGTCTAAAAGGACGATACAAGTTTGTAAATTAACAATGTTATATACATATAATAAACAGGTTCGAGATTACTTATGTAAAGATCAAACAACTTGTGGTCAGGCATTTGTGGTTGTCACAGACCATGAGATAATGTCGTTGGTAAATGCTTTACCTTTAAAAACCCCTTTAAAAACAACTCAAATTTAAACCGATCCTTTTCAAAACTCGTCAGCTTATAGCCAACACTAGGACCCAACCACAAACCTCTCTTTCAAACATTTATATTCCCGTAGACGCCCGACTGAAGTATAGATGACCTTTTTATAAGAGGTGAAGCGGTATGGTCCGAATTGCCTTTTAAATCCTTCAAAGGGCTTTTGAAGTATGACAGTGTAGTATAGTACTTAGAGGAGATTTAAAGTGGTTGTTTTAATAGTACTCTCTTTCGGAATGATTTTGGTTTGATGTTTGTTTGTTTATATTTAAATGTGGTTTCGTGACGATGGAGTGATTGGACGGTTTTGTGAAGCCTAGGAATTATTTCGATTTTCTGTTTTTAGTTAGAAGTGGAATGACCCCGAGTTGCGTGACCGTTTTGTTAATGAGTGTCGTATTTTTGTATAATTATAATCCAAAATGGTCGCCGACCTTCTGAATTGAGTATCCATACATACGCAATATTTTTAAGAGAAGAAACATTTGACTTATTTTAATTGTAGATTACATACTTAAAGCTTATCTATACCTTGACTGTTTATTATACGTACCTGCCTCCGGTTCCAGCTTTAATGATTGGACAAATAAGAAAAACGATTATTTCCGACTGACTCAAAACATCATCTTTTTAATTTTAATAAAAAACAAACTTCTACAATCTACATGATATTCCTAAAAAACTATCTCACACCTCTAATAATTCTATTCTCCTTTGTCCACAGAACTAAGAAATGAATCAGTGGAGAGTGCAAGCACCTCAACGGGAAGCTCGCAAGAAGAGACTGAACCTGAGCCTAAAGTGTACATGAGGACGCCAGCCATCGGAGGGGTGGCTGTGAGGAGTGGGGAGGACGCCCTCCTTACGTGTGTAGTCCTCGGAGCTAAGGGGAGGCCGGTGCTGTGGAGGAGGGCGAAGGACCTGCAGCTCCTTACGGCTGGAGGCGTGAGGGTGACTAGAGATGATCGCGTCGCTGTGCTGCATGATGACTGTGAGTATTGGCTTTGAGTCTTAGATCCAGGTGTATAAGTTTTAATGTCACTTAGCACGTGCTTATAGATCAGGTTTTTTTAGGAGGAGTTCATGACTTAATATTATCAGCAGCACGGGACGATTTTCAAGGTTACTTCTACACTTGCCAAGGTCGATCCGAGGATTGGTGACCATCCATTACATACCGAGGTTATTACCGTTTCTGACCCGTGGAACACCAAAATGGGTTTCTAGGTGTTCCACGGTTAACTTTCTTACGTGCCTCGGAAAACACGCTAAGCCGTTTGTCCCAGCTGTCAATTGTAGTGGCTCACAATCAGGTCAGTGGCTGATAGTCTGGCCACCGGTCCTACCAAGGGGTGTCGTGTTACCCAGTACTAACTGGGTTGTGGAGATCTGATAGGCAGTCAATCTATGTGAAATACTGGTACTCAGCTGCATCTGGTTAGGCTAGTTAATGCTAGACAGGCGATGAGCGTCCTGCCTCTATCTAATTGTATATCTTGTTGTAGATGACAGTGACAAGCATTACGCTTATCCAAAGTGTTATAATAGCACGTGCTATTATAACATTTATAGATCTCGATTGTATGTACTACCGAGTGCACCGAGGGTCGAACAGTTTTCAACGTTATTACTTAGAGAAGGGTGAAAAGTGGTAGACGTTGGTGAGCTTGGTACTACCACTACCAAGAATGTTAATCGGCTGTAGATATGGTTCTATCTTTCTTATATCTGCCGTTGTGGGTGTGTTGAGTGCGTAATTGGTGGTTCTCGTATTTATTTAAATTTAATAAGGGGGGCCTTAGAATTTACAGTTTCGTTTTCAATTAACTATTTGCAAAAGCCTCACGAATCTAAAGAAAAAATGGACCTTTAACATTGACCTCACTCACCTGTCCCAAATTAAAAAGGTTTTAACCCTAAACAAGTATACAGTTTCCGACCTTGCACCAAATACATTATTAACGTGTAACTAAGCGCTTCTGAATTTGCAATTGTAATGGCTTCAGCAAGATACTGTCGGCGAAGATTTACTTTGCAGTTCTTCGTGTCTAAGTGTGTATTAAGGTCAGGATACCCTACAAAAGACGTTGTAAGAAGCGTATACTTCAACCAACTTATCTGTGCAGCCGGGGAAAAACAGAACTAAAATAAATGTACTAAGTTTGACATATCGATACAAATTTTCTTGACAAGCAACGCCACCTTGAACTTGTTCTTCTTATCGAATCGACGTTCCTTCCATGTTACACTGTTTGGGCCCGGTAGGTGGCCCCGTTTATTGTAGCGGCAGAGGCGCTATTCAAGTCGTCAAGAGTGAGGTAAACGGACACATGGGACACTCCAGCAGGTGGGGCATCGTCTTCGGTGTTGGAGGAACCTATAATACCCCATTTTGCCAGATTATGTTTGCAGCGGCCTACTTGGGTACGCAATCGATCGACACCTTGAACTGCACATTTTAAGTGGTAATACTAGCTATAACTAGATAGTAGCGTCTTGTAAATTTCATTTTTAAAATCCTGCCTCACTGACAAACGAAACTTCTGAGTTGGAGGATTTTTGCTAATGCATCCCCAAGCTTATAAAGTTTGGGTCAGTTTCTGCCAAACTTGGAAAAATCCTCGCGCACTTTTTGATGTCACTGATCGTCTCCTCGCGAGTTTTATTCAATTTTATACGTACGTATTATGTATGACATTCAAAATTGCCTTTTAAAGACCTTGTTGAAATGGTTTGAATGCTGAATTGCTGCATTGAAAATTTTGCCGAAGGAATAGCTCTTAGGTCACTTGTGTAACTATAAACCTCCGTCTACCCCTTTTTGGAAATACATGTAAAATGTTTGTACTAATTAAGCTCTTCTCCTTAGCTGACGGGCCTCTCCCGGGTCCCGGTATCGCGAGGGGTGGCGATGTGTGGGCGCTGGTCATCAAATCAGTGAAGGCGACGGACGCGGGCCTGTACATGTGCGAGCTGAACACCGAACCGCCTGTCAGGAGCTTCCATAAGCTTACAGGTTTGTACTGGATTAATTTATGTTTAAAGTACATACGAGTATTGATTAATACAAGAACAAACTGTCAAGAAATAGAACAGTGCACAATTATTTACGAAAGAAAAGGCGCTTATGCTAATAAGTATAGAATCGAATAGTTGAATTAGGTTACAACATTTCTAGTTTGAAATACTTGGTCCTTGTTATCTCTACGACCAAATATTCATTCCTACTAATCGTATGTTTCATTATATTATTTGATTAATGTAAGTCACAAAAAAATATTATTGAACTAAAACATCAATAATTATTGTATCTTATACAATAATTGTGTTAATATGTAAATAATGTATTGGTTGTACTAAGAAAGAGAAGTTCGCAGTTACTAAATGATCTAGTTCCGGTTAATGATTTACAATGTTACTGGTGGACTACGAGTGTGTCTGTTATCAAAACAATAATCTTTTTATTACAACTACATTATTGTTTGCTGTACATATCGTTCTAAGTGTCGTATAATAATATTCGTTTAGTTTGGTTTACTTTTTAAATAGTGCTAAGTTTATTAAGCTTTAATAAGCTTGCTAAGCACAAGAATATTATAGTAAAAACCACTCTGGAAACAGTAAACGGTACAATGTATGTATTAATCCGTGCTATTTTGTTAGCGTTTTTTAAATATGGAATAATAATGTTACAATAACAATCGAGGTGCCATTCATAGCTAAGTATCTTGTTCTGTTTATTTCCAACTTTGTTTTTGTAAACAATCAAAAAACTTGCATGACAAAACGACTGTTTGTTGTGTTTTCGACAGCGCTCAACGTATTATTGTTAACCAATTTGAGTTTGCTTATTAAATTTTTTGAGTAATTATTTTACAATTATTAGACGTGATGTCTGATAACGTTGATGGAGATCTCCCACATTTATTGCACCAGTGGGGTTACCTCAATATATTCATACTTTTGAAGGTAAGTTGTTACCTTTATAGGACTATAGTATTTAAATGTATGATTTGATTGATGGTGTCCTGTCCCGGCTGTTTTTGGCCACGGCAACTGTTTTATCTCCGGGTCTATTGGCGTTCTTGTACTCGCATGCGGCTGATGCAGCCAATCTTCTTGTGTTTTCATAGCTATTATTCAATTTAAATAAGTAAGTGGGTACCTACATTATGACTTTATAAGTTTACAGTAAAATAAGTCTTGAAGTTATTCGTGGCATTTTGGATAACTAGTCAATAGGTTTGTTTTATAAAATCTAGGTTACCAAGCCAAGATTTGATTCCCCCTAGACCAAAAATTATGCTTTTTGCGCTGGGACTTTCGTGTATAAGTGATCTTTATATTTTTTTAATGATTTTTCAGTAAATAATGTAACAATATCGACACTGTCGATGCTAGACAGTAGTCTAGTTAAAGAACGAATCCCTACAATTGGAGATCGAGCCATTTTTTTTTTTTAAACTTGTACAATTGGAACAAATTAACTAACCCAGAAGAATGCCCAGAAATACCATCTACCAGGAGCAGCCCTGTAGTCCTATTTTTAACATGCTTTTATTAGCTTCACCTGTAACCATGTATGTAAGTAATAAAAATAAAATAATATAAGTATAATATAATATATAATATAAATAATATATAGTAATAAAACAAATCTTAGAAGTTGAATTTAGCCAAGTTATATTGTCCCATTGATCTGAAAATTTGCAAATGTATGTAATACTGATAATAATACAATAATTTGGTTCCATCCAGCTGATCTGATGATGACACCAAGAGATGGAGGGTGGAACTCTTTAACGGTTACTAGAAAACCCTTCGAGCTTATTCGGCTCATTTGGTTTGTTTTTACGAGTATACCTATTTAAGTACCCAGTAGGTAATTTTAATTAATCACAATTTTATTTTGCAGGCCCCTGTTTTTGTAGATAATTATGCTTAGTCCCAAACACAAACAAATACAGTGTGTGAGTGAATTTCAGATCCCTCTAAACAATAATAATACCTCAACCTAACTAAATGATTCCGACGTCATTATAGTGGCTACCGCTAGTGAGGATCAGGATATGACAATCTGTAATGAAGACGTAGGTTCGGTAAGATGAATACTTTAAATAAAGTAACTATTTGACCTAAAAAAAAACATATACAAATGTTAGAATTAAATTTAACCTAATTATTTTAATAAATATTTTGTGTTTTTTTCAGCCGATGAAAAATCTACTCTTATAATCGAACGAAGAACGGGGTCTGCTTAATTTATATTCAGAACAAGGCAAATATTATCAAATAATGGGCGAAGAAAAGTTTGCAATATAATAATAAAAGACCGAATGGAATCAGACCCAAAGAAAATAATAGACAGTTCTACACTACTTACAAAAGCACAAGAAATACCTAACTGAAGTATTCAAAAAGGAAAATATAAGTACATATTTATATACAATAATGATACCAAACTTAATATAAAAGGATGTGCAAAGGGGAAATTATATGATTGTCTACAAATTATCAACATAACTATTACTTATAATTATAACTAGTTTATTTAAATGAAAAAAAAATATTGTTATCTATAATTAGTATTGTCATTCTTATTCAACCGAATACTTGATACTGCTACCACACCGTCACAATGGTCAAATTCGAACATAATATTAATATACAAGAAGGGTAACCCGAGAAACATCTCCAATTACAGACCTATTAGTCTATTACCAAGCCTCTACAAACTATTCTCCTCGATAATTGAAAAAAGGATAAGCGCTACAGCACAAAAACACCAGCCGGTCGAACAAGCAGGCTTCCGCAAGGGTTTCTCTACAGTCGACCACATACATACTTTGGAGCTACTGATAGAGAAATACCAAGAACAGCAGAGACCTCTATATGTAGCCTTTGTAGACTACCAAAAAGCCTTTGACACAATACTACACTCGAGCATCTGGGAAGCGCTTAGACTACAAAACGTGGATAGACGTTATATTAAAGTGTTAAAAAATATCTACGGGAAATGCACAAGTAAGGTAAAATTAGAAACCTCAGGTCCACAAATTGCAATAAAAAGAGGGGTAAGACAAGGAGACCCGCTGTCTCCAACACTTTTCATCTCTGTGTTAGAAAATGTCTTTAGGCAACTAGACTGGAATCGAAGTGGTATACTCATAAAAGGCACTAATTTCAGCCACTTAAGGTTTGCAGACGACATAGTCATAGTGTCTGAAAGCTCTAGTCAACTACAACACATGGTTAATACACTTCACTCTGCAAGCATACAGGTTGGCCTTGAAATGAACTTGTCAAAAACGAAAATTATGACCAACAGCATACAGAAACCAATAAGCGCAAACAACATACCGCTTGACTATGTGAAAGAATATGTATACTTGGGGAAAGAAATTTCATTTGCTAAAAATAGCAATCTACTGGAAGTTGAACGAAGAGTTAAGCAAACATGGAATAAATATTGGAATCTAAAGGAAGTATTCAAAAGCGACCTCCCAGTAGAATTGAAGAAGAAGGTAATGGACTCAAACCTCCTCCCATGTTTGACATACGCGTGCCAAACCTGGAAATTTAACAACTCTTTAAAGAACAAAATTACTACATGCCAAAGGGGAATGGAGCGCAGTATGCTTAACATAAAGAAACAGCATAGAGTTCGCCACACAAAAATTCGATCTACATCAAAAGCAATCGATGCCCTTACACACGCACTCAAACTTAAGTGGAAATGGGCAGGCCACGTTGCAAGACTACAGGAAAATCGTTGGGCCAAAAAGATGACTTCTTGGATGGGACCGGTTGGCAAACGTAAACGAGGAAGACCACACAGTCGCTGGGAGGACGAGATCGTGCGTATAGCTGGATCACGCTGGATGGACGTAGCGAAAGATAGAGAAAGCTGGCAATCTCTGGAGGAGGCCTTCACCTCAGGGGTTCTCAAATAATTGTAATTTATATATTTTTAAACTTAAGTATTTGTTAAAACATTGTAAAAAATGAGAAATATAAGGCTTTTTTATTTTTTTATTTTATTTTTATAATTAGTATTGGTGAAAACGCTCATTAGAATACTTCTAAGATGTGTAGGAATGATAGGTATTGCATTAGTTATTGTGATGATTATAAAATAAATGTAATTTTTCTATGTACTTATTATTTTTTATTCCAGGAAACCTAAACCTGCCTATGGAGCCGTAGTGCGTGCGACGTTTTAACAAAAATACCAATAATCTCAAATTCTATGATTCTAGCACCTGTTGAACTCAGTATTAACTTTATTAACTGTGTTCGACTTATTTTTAATATGATACTAGATAGTCGGAGTCTTTGGATATTGTTATGGTAAAGGCATTTTTTATATTTTTTTAAAGACGTCATGCACACTTACTGATGGCTCTATGGACTGCGTTTAGATGGAGCGCCGGCAATCCAGTGGACTGACAGCACCAACAACGGATCCCGTTTAGGCTTTTAATGGAGAAAATATAGTTTTATTTACTTATACTAATACAAATAAAATTGTATTTTTATCTACTAAAAGCCTGAGAGGACCCGTTAGTACTGTAAGTGCACTAGATTGCAAGCTTCATCTAAACCACAATTTTTAAATATTACATTGGGTGCTAGAGCTCATCGAAAACACTCTTTTCCCTAGTTGTAAGGTTGCATAGTACTTACATAAGTGTTTCTTGTACAATTATTGAAGTTAATAAAAATATTATTATTATTTATTATTATAAACCAGTAGGTACTGCATACGAAATAGTAGTGTAACAATACCTAGGATGCTAGCATTACAATGTGTATTGTACTTGTTGCAACAAACCTAAAGCTAGCGTTGCAATACGAATAGTTATCATTAAAGTTCATGTCGTTATGTTACACAAATTCATTAGTAGAGACAGCAAAGTATTTAGTAAACCCAAAAAAAAAGGGTTTATGTTTACCAGATTACATAGTAGTCCTTACAATCGATCTAGTAATGTCTACTTGACGTATGGTTACAATTACATTGGTATTGTAACAGGCGCGTTATTTACCCTGTAGTGAGTATTATATTGTTTGGTCAGTAACACTAAACATCTAGTTGACATTAATAAACTGATAGGTATAAATAATAACAGAATGGTTTTTGTAAAGTCAACTCGCGAGTCTTGCTGTCACGGTTGCAAATAGAAGTTCTAGTTATAGTAGCGTTTTTTCTCGTTTATGTAGCCAGATATTTCTGTGCGTGTAGGCAACATAAAAGATGATGCAAGCAGGCCTGGAATGAGTTATGGGGTCGACGTTTACAAAGCAAGAGGGATAATCCAAGTGGGCAAACTGCGAAGCAACTAGCCTAGGATCAGGATGGTTATTGTCTATGACAAGAGGAAGCCTATGCCAGCAGACTCTCCCAGTGATTTGCCTTCTCTGGCCAATAAGTCAGGAACGACCGTCTTCAGGCACCCCCACTGTGTAACAATTCTGTCCCATATGTCCTGACCTATTTTATGTGACCCGCCCTGTCTCATTTTAACCTCGTTTTCTTTAAGATACAACATCAAAATCAGTAGTAACTTTATGCACAACCCGCAACGATTAACCAAGACTATTTCTCTAACACCTCCATTCTCTTCCAGTAATCTCCCGAGGTCTAACACCCCCGGAGAACCAGAATGTGACGGACAGCTACTCAGCCAACCTGCCCACGTTGTCCTCCCTCTCGTTGTCACACAACTACACCGACTGTTGCATTGCTTCCAACGTCACGAAGGGCTGTCTCGGCTTCTGCAGCATCCAGACCATTCTGGAAGGGACGGGGCAGGACCCTGAGACTTGCCAGCCTGATTTTCCTGCTATTGTCAAGTAAGTCCGAGTTTTTGTTATCAAATGATATAATGGGAGCTATAAATAAGTATCCACGTAGTGACTGGTGCTTATGGATGGTTTCGCTAAAGTCGGCCCAGTAAAAATATGAGCTGAGGCAATAGACAAAGTGAAAGTTTATCAGCAATAACGATGACGGATAGATTGGATTGACATAAGCTACCGAAAAGCTTATGTCAACTGTTAAAGACAAAAAAGAAAGCAATTTTCACTTGTGTGTGCCTATTGGATGCTATATCCATGCTTCAATACAAATACATTCTACCAGACGGAGCATTAACCGAATGAAATTGGGGGAGATTTTGCCCAGCACTACAGGCTATTTCAAACATTACACACTTTGTGAAAAAGTATTTAAACAATATAAAAGAGTGCCAAGCGTAGATTTTAGAAAGAAAAACCCATCGTTATCACACGACGACATCTTTCAATAACCGTGACACTTCGATTTCTTGCTCATTACTTGTCTCCATGCAATAATCCATGAAAATAATGTCATTTCATAGAAATATATTTCTATGAAAACCATTTTATTAGATACTAGCGTCCCGCCCCGGCTTCGCACGGGTGCAATGTAGATTCTAATGTACGGGGTCTTTATAAAAATCTTCCTCTTGAATCACTCTATCTATTGCTGAAAACAGTATTAAAATCAGTTGCGTAGTTTAAAAGATTTAAGCGTACAGACAGCGGGACTGAGTTTGTTTTATACTAGGTAAAGATTGATATTGTTATTTTATCACTTGACTATTTTTAAAGCACAACTGTTAAGACTACGAATCTTTCAACAGTTTCGCTACGACCGCTAAAAAATTAAGTTAGCGATATCTTAAAAATGTTTCCTTGTAGTTTCCTGAATAAAATGGCCAAGCCTCTTGACCTTTACGTCAGTAATCAATCACCATATTTTTAGTAAGATAGATCGATCTTCCAGCAAGCCTTTAGTTTTCAACAGCAATTTATCGGGAACCATCAGTCTATAGAAGTCTAGTAAAGTGAAAATTTACTATAAATCGACCGAAATGAAAAACTCTTCAAATTACCTATTTAAATAGAAAATCTAAATTTTCTATAAAACTCGTTCGTTACATTGTTTACGCTAATATCTTTCGATTGCAACATAACTTTGAGATACAAGACATACCCTCATCAACATACTTTTCACAAATGATGACTTGTGAAGATCAAGTGACTTATTCAACGACTAGGGGATAGCAACGCATGAACGCATATACGATTCTTCTGGTACTGAAGATACACCCAACCTAAGTTTGAAGCCATTACCCACAAACTCTACATCAACCCTTCCTCCTCCCAGGTGTATGGCAGACGGGCGCAACCACGTCCCCTGCTGCGTCCAGGAGCGGGTGCCCGACATCTGCCAGGACGTGTGCCGCGGAGAGTTCACTCCCGTGACCGACAACATCAAGACGCACTATTCGTGTGCTTCTTACATGGAAAAGACGTTGGCCTGCATTGTTGAAGGGATTGGTGAGTTAATGCTATTTATTTTTAACAATATTTGAATATTGTATAATTATCTCTTGCTTCGGTGAAGGAAAACATCGTGAGCAAACCTGCATGCCTGAGAGATATTTATCGACGGCATGTTAAAGCGAAGTCAGAAGCCCAAAAATACTGACGCCAGGTTAAAGGCCATACGTAAGAGACGAAGAAAGAAGAATATTTATTTTGTTACAAGACTGTCCTTGGAGTTCCTTGCAAGATAGGAACATATGGACTACGTTTTGGAATGAGCAACTTGATCTGGTTTAATTCACATAAGTGCTTTGAGTTCATGATATCATGATTATATTTATTATACCTACCTGTTATCACCTTTTAATTGGTTTTAAACTCAACTCGAAAAAGACTGTCATTGATAAATTGAGTTTTTAATTCTCTACGATTTTAATATTGGTTTGAATCTAAAGCCAAATCGATGTACTAGCAGTTACGATTGCTTGATCAGAATATCTACCACATGTAGTACAAATTAAAATGATACTTTGACCAAGCTCTCAAAAAAACCTCTAAAAAGTACTTTATTTTCAACAGATAGCCCAACCTTTCAAGTTAACTGCTTCTAAACCACAACTTGAACGTAAACCTTGTTTACAGAACTCCTCCCAAGTCCCCCAGAAGACGTAGAAGTGGAGCCTCTTAACGAAAAACAACTGAACATCTCCTGGAGTCCCTCCATCGAGAACACAGACTCGATCACAGAGTACGTGGTCAACGTCACCACACTGCGCTCCTTCGATACCCATCTCATCGACCCCTCGGAGAGCTCCATCAAGAACAATGACTCCATGACAGTTATGCTCCCCATGTCGTATAAAGTGCCGCCGAATAAGACCTACTTTGTGTTGAATGATCTTCTGCCATTCACGATGTACGAGATCACTGTCACTTCTTATAATATTCATGGGTCCAGCTTGCCGAGTTATGCGATCAGGTGAGTGGATTTCAAAATTCGTCATTTGTGTTTTTATTTAACTAGCTATTTATACAGGGCATTAAAATTGTTCGTCGGTTGTTTAAAGAAACTCACTGTTAATTTTTACTGTATCCCTTACACCATTCATGTGTGTTAATAAATGATATCAAAGTGATAGTGACTTTTTGTCTATCAAGCCATATTTTCCAAATTAAAAAAAAACATTTGAAAGTGACTTTTTTCAAAAGTGAAAACTCATTGTTCGTTTACTATTCAGATCTATTTTTCATGTTTCCACGAATCGACTTCCATCAGTGAATTCCGTGCTTTGGACAATTTCACAATTCATAGGAAAACTCCCATTTGGTCACCGTTCTATATGATATACTCGTATAATTAAAAGCATTTTTCCAAGAATTTTATGATAGATGCCAGTGTTAGTAGTATGTTGTATTTTGTCTGTTTAATATGTTTATTTACATTTACAGCGAATCCAAACACAAATTTAATGTGAAAAGTCAACGTCGCAGTTTACTTTTTTCGTGTTAACCTTTTTGGTCCCTCCGATCTTCCTTATGTCTTGCCTTCTCGGCCAACATGTTAGGAACGAAACTAATTCGTCAATAATTGATTGACCTCATTTTCTGACTGAATATGAGAGTACAAAAGATAGGCTAAAGAAAAACTTAACAGGAACACACATCAGGCATGAGCTAATAGCAGTCTATTTTCAAATCATCTTTTCCTCTAGGTCCCTCACCCTGACTCCTGGTAAGATGAAGTCCACGGAGGTAGCCGCAGCCCCCAAGCTCCCCGACGTGCGCGGGTGCTGCGTCGCCGCTGGGGTGAACCACTACGGCTGCATCGACAAGCTGTGTGACCCCACCAAGACCTTCGAGATCGCAGTAAGTTGGGGTCTTCGAACATCTCTGTGTTTTGGTGATGAGTTCATTGATCATCATCATGTATCAGTGGTTCGTGAATACCTTTATCATCGCTTAAAACCTTGTAATGTCATATGCTACAAATAGCGAAAGTTCAAATGCCGCAAGAGTTATAAAGGCAGACTTATTTATTCATTTATTTTTAGTACATGGAGGACATACAGCTTACAAAAACAAACAAAAAAGGAAACCAGAAAGCCAATTATAAATCCTCACGTATAGACTTATAATAAAAAAATATGGTGTGAGTACATAAACAGAAAACTCACCACTTTAATCAAAGTAAGAAGAATATAAATACTTGGTTTGCAATTACATGACAAAAATAATAGAAAAAATAGTAAAAACAAACAAAATAACCCACCGCTACTTGAAAAATTTGAGGCACCTTACAAGGTTAATGTGGCAAAGTTCAAAGAAAACATAGTATCTCATTAAAAACTTTATTTAAGATCTGGTTATTTACATTATTTACAAACTATAAATCTATATATCTTTAAAATATATATATATATATATTAATGGAATAAAGGCCTATGTGATGGCAAATAAAGATTCAACGTTTTCGTGAGACAATTGTGAAAAATCTTTTATATAATATCATATTTTGTTAGACCTGCTTACGTACAGACCTCAGCACATCAAGCTACTACAATGTGTCAAATTTCTTTAATAAATTTTCAACTTTATCGCTAAAGCCTTAGGTTCACGGTTGATTAGGAAAATTCGACAGTTTCGGGTAGCATGATGTGCTGGCGTCGGTACATCAGTATATTCTGCAAAATGTATTCGCACTCTTAAAATATTTGACTTTACATTATCACAGATTTTAAAGGTTCCCCGTCAACCAGCACCCCAAACTCGAAAAGAATCACCCATCAACCCTCACTATCATAACTGTCACCAGTATTAACCCACCATACCGCAATACCACACCATCTGTGACTAACGCACGATCACCCAGAGAGCCGTATGTAACTCTCAGCTGCAGGTCACAGACCTGATGATCTGCGCGCCCTGGGGGGGAGTGACCTTCGGCTGCCTCGCCAACGGCATGGACCACACCCCGTGCTGCCGGTCCAAGGGACTGCCTGAATCCTGTCTACCGTTGTGCAGCGGGAATATTACGACAATTGATTTTAATCATTTCAAGTGAGTTGGATTTTGTTTTTTTGTAACTTTTTTAGGCGGATTCGACACGACATAAATCCTGACTCAAATCTATCTATCTCAATTCAATCTGGTGTGAAATAATAGGTATATGATTGGCAGTAAGTAAATTATCATAAGTGCCAAAATAATTTAACATATTTTTACATCCTCAATTCTTGTTGAAATAAGTAATTAACACGGTACATTTTGGTCAGTATTACAAACTAAAACCATGACAATAATCGTATGATTAAAGAATACTAGGACTTTATAAACAGACTCATTGCATCGACCTTCACATATGTCGGTCAGCAAACTTCTATTTCAGCCACAATTTTAGCCAAAGATGTGAGCTCAAAACTTTTATCAGCTGTCCCAATTTCACGTTCAATTAGCGACGCCACTAATTGGATTAAAAATTGGAACAAAGTTTCCAATAAATCGATTCGCCACCCGAACTTATCTGTGACGGTCTCATTTGCAGTGGCCTTACTCAATAGTTGAGTGGAGAATCTTTTATTAGCTTCTTTTTTAGGACATAACATCACGCTTGTAATACGGGCAGAGTAGGCAAAAGTGTACGTATAGTAGTACTCAGGGATGCTACTGAGAAAATCTCAACGGGAAATCCAACTAATGCTGCCTGACCAGAGGCCCTACCATGAATTCGCGACGTAAACGTAATGTACGCAACACCAACAATTTTATAATTGGAAATGCTTGTTTCACAAATAATTTTATTTTTATTTTATTTTATTAAATAGGAACAACAAACAGCTACATTATGGGATATTACAACACGATATCATAAATAACTTAAATAATAATGTAGCCCACAGCGCTGTTCACAGATTACCATTACTAACTAAACTTAAAATTGCTAAGAGATAAACTGTTCATGCATCACAGTTAAAACACATTATAAATACAAAAAGAGAAGTAATCTAGACTTATGCACTAATGATAAATTACTAAATTAGATGGCTAAGAATATAAATCAATCCAAGAGCTTAATGAATAGAATAGAGCTTCGTGTCTCATACAAAATATTTTCTAATATTTTCATAATCGTGAATTGCAACTTTAAAATCATTCGAATTTAACGTTTGCTCCCAGTTCACTCCGCCCGTTCGTGCTAGGTTCACTTCGAGAGATCGAACCCAAGATCTCACATTTAGCAATAGCGCTTTCGACCACTAGGCCTCTGAGACAGTAGTACATTAGTAAGTTTTACAAAAGAAGTCTAGCAAAAAAATCACTTTGAGCTAAGGAATTCTTCGTAATCTCTTAGCTCTTTGAGTAATAGGATTACTTAGGTACTTCAAGAAGATTGGTTAAAGTTAAGGCATTATTATTTTTATACCAAATTGTGTTTCTTAGGGACACTACTCACTTTTTTGTGTATATTATATTTGACTAGCGACCGCATCAAAATCCGTTGCGTAGTTTTAAAGATCTAAGCATACATAGGGACAGACAGCGGGAAGCGACTTTGTTTTATACTATGTAGTGATATATATATTTTGTTGTACATCAAAGCAGACTCGGGTCACTTACTAAACATATACGGCTTTCATTCGGTTCATGTTTTTTTTTTTTACGCCGTCGGATTTTTTAATTTTTTAAATTACAGTTTTTTCCCGAACGTATAGATTAGCATAACAAACCATAACGCCTGTAATCCCCGAAGGGTTAGGTAGAGGTGTACCTAGTAGTACACCCACATTTCGCCAGTAATAGGGGGCTAGCCTATTGCCATCAACCGGGCACAAGTCCAGAATCCGTGGCTGCTACTGACTAATTCCTCATGGAAAGACCCAATAACACTTTGCCCGACCTGAGAATCGAACCCAGGACCTGTTCAGCAGTCGCACTTGCGACCACTAAACCAACGAGGCAAGCTATAGATTAGATTTCTATTAAATCTACATTACTCGATTTAGTATTTAATCATGCTGTGTGTTGCACCCCTTAAAACTGCAAAGATCTCTAGTTGGAAAACCTTTTAACTGTGATGGTATACACGAACACTTTTAAAATAATCTTTCCCAAAGTTTTATGAGGTAACTTTAAAAACATTCTATAAAATATGATTTTTAAACTAAATATCTAAGCAAAGTTAGTGTAGTTCCCTGCAGAACTTCGACGACTATCGGGCTTAAGTTTATTTGCAAGAATTCTGCCCGTATCCAAGTTACCCGTATACCGGTAGACGCTAACTTTGCGAGATATATTCACGAGTTTGGGTTTCACAAAATTTACAGTAGTCTTGGAAGCTAATGTTGTATCTCTAGACTCGTTGGATCCAGTATAGTGTAACATCACGCATGTAATCCCCAAAGGGTAAGGCAGAGGTGTACCTAATAGTACACCCACATTTCGCCAGTTATGTTTAAGCCCCATGTAATAGGGGGCGAGCCTATTGCCATAAATCTGGCACAAATCCAATTTCGTGGCTGCTACTGAGAAATTCTTGTTGGAAAAACCCTAACAATTTGCCTGACCCGGAAATGGAACAAAGGACCTCATGCTCAGTAGTCGCGATTACGACCATTGTACCAACAAAGGCAGCCCATGTTATTCTTAGAGCATTAATGTACTTTTCAATATTTCGATCAGCGGGGTTATTGCGGAACACTCTCACAATCCAAGTGACATCCAATAATATTCGTTGAGCCATTTACGATGGCGAGTGAGTACACATATTTATGAATATTCTTTAAAATCTTTCTGAAATGTTACAAAAGTTCAGGTTTTACGCAATTGTGGTGCCGGATTATCTCATCCTCTAGTTATTTCTATAATATTGGAATTGCAGTTACGATCATCATCGATATCAAATGATTTTTTCTCTTCACGTCACAAAATACCTTTGCAAATAAAATAAATCCAATTAGAAAATCCAATAAAAAAACCAGGTCACTTGTAAGTGCGCTCAGAAGAAATCAAATTTCAAGCCGACCATATTGTTTTGTGTTTCCCCTCAACTCTTAAAATATCAGTGAAACGTGAAAGCACGAAAGCACCCTCAACTTGAACAAGTTACAAATATCAAGGGCTCTTTAACAAAGAGACATCAAGATTTGTGTTTTTTTATTTTTGTAAGAAATCAATGTTACATTACAAGCTTTTCTTTAAACTTAATTTTAAACGAGTTCCAAATTCGTCAGTTTTTTTTCTCAATCATTAATTAATTATAACACACTTACCTAATTGCCTCATTTTTTTACAAAGACAAACACATTTATTCGTAGGATACGGTAGGCACAAAGTTGTTAAATAGAAATAGCATGTTCAGGACATATCCGCGCTAGACGAGCATACGAATATTTACATTAGTTACACTTGAAAACGCTAAAATACTAACACATAAAATATCTTAATTTAACTTTTTACGTACATATACACTCGTCCTAACTTCCTTACATTCTAATATAACAAAACAACAAAAAAACAAAACTAAATGTGCAAACTCTATAATCTAATACATATAATATAAAACACAACATTAACCTTGGATATTAAAAAAAAGAAGTGTATAACAATATTCAGTACCTACCTTTTTATATTATTTTAATATCTTCAAGAAATTCTTTTACTGAGTAAAAAGTCTTTTGAAGTAGCCATGATTTCAATTTGTTTTTTAAAAAAAGCATTGGTCGAGTAGTTCCAAGCAGTACTGCAGAGTGAGCATGAGGTCCTGAAGAGATCGATTTCCAGGTCCGGAAAAGTGTTATTGGGTGTCTCCATCAGGAATATCTCGCTCGGATTCTAAATCCATGATCCGATTGTGGCAGTACGCCAAACGAAACCAATATCTGACAAAATACAAAATGGTTGGTGAAGTGTGACTTGGCGTGGAGGACATACGCGCATGCATTTATGCTCTTGCGTTCAAAAGGTTAAAATTAAACACACTGCGGTCTCCAGCAACGTTTTATACTAATAATTATACAAAATATATTTTCTCTAACTTATCTTTTTAGGTGCTTTAATTTTATGTGTGACATTAAGTGCAAATTAAATCTCTATTCTTTCTTTGTTGCACATTAGTTCTTCGTAATTCCAACCACCTTCCCCCACCAGATGTCTCCGCTACATGTCGTCCTACACGAACTGTTTGCTGCGCGGCTACGGGGTGCTCCCGGGCGCCCCCTCGCGACTGTACCTCACCAACATTGACACAGACTACGCAGTGGTCCACTGGTCCCCACCGGCAGCATTGGCAGATACCGTGCAGTACTATAACTTGCATTATAAGACCCTGCAAGCTGGTGATGAGTACAGGATTTTGGAGAAGGTATGATATTTAGAAGTAAACTATTAACACCATACTGCCGTTCATTGCTGGACATATAATTATTCTACAAGTACCGGTCCTGCAGTTTCCAGCGACCTGACGAGGGAGTCGCAATATGTTGCTTATTCCCTTTTGATTGTTCTTTGTTGTCCGTTAAAGCCAGGACTTTCATTGGCCATGTTAAGGTCAAAACTTACAGGTTGATTTAAAAGGAGCTGGTTATTCTGAGGAGTATTGGAAAACGGGCCTCCTCCTCGTCCATGGCAAATGGCTACCGTCGCTTAGCAACAACGCCGATACGAGTCAGTATCGAAAATGAACAACTTAGTACTTACAATAACTATTTGTATGCAGGTTCATTCTCCGTATATCTTAGAGGACCTGGAGTCTAACATGGACTATGAAATTTACGTGGAAGCTGTCAACGAACACGGCGTCGGAGACGCTTCTCCTAGACTGATCTTCAGGACCCAGAGTCAAGTAAGTACAAACACACAAGATGCAAAGTATTATGATTTCAAAAATCACATCATTCAGATGCCTCCTTATTTACTCGTTAATAAAAAGTTTTAAAAAACTGATAAGAAATATACCATTTTTTAAGCACATTATATCCCAATTTTTAAAATAAAAGCGCGTTACTTCTTCATTTCTCTTGCCGTCAAAATGTAAAACATACGATACTTAGCTCAATTTGTACAGCCACTGGCCGGTGTTAACACTTTAATCTTGAGGTGACCTGGAGGGATACGGAGTCTCAATACATTATTAAAACCAGCTTGTACTGATTTTGTCACCACTGACCTTCGGCCTGGCGTACTCCTATAAAACCATCAAGCATCATGATTAATGACAGATTCTTCTCTCCATAGGTGATAGAGGAAGAGGAAGAAGTAGCAAACTCATACAACGTGACAGCGTGTTGCGAACGGGTGCAACTGGCCGGAGTGTGCATGCCGCTGTGTTCCTATGACGCGAAGATGTCAGACCTCAGGATGTTAGCTCCACTCTGCGCTCAGGATTTCCATAAACTGTTGAGATGTGGCGCTGGAGGTAAAAATTACTTTACGTGACTACTTTGTAAAAGAGCATTTTTTTTGTTTGGTCAAAACTATGTTTATTATTAGAGCCATTGGTTCAAATTCACTTGGTTTAACACTTGAATTAATTATTGCCTTTGATACTGACCTTACTGTTTGTTATTCTTTTGATCAACCGATTGGATCAAAATCAAGCAACTTCAGTCTTGATGAACGGCAAACTGAGCAATTCCAAAAAAACTTGATCTTCATGACAGGATTCCGGTAACTGTTTAATTGAGAGCAGCATAGCAACCGCTATTGATAGGCGCGGGGTCCTTTTTTTTTTTTTTTCGGATGGGAAATCATCAAATAATAATCCCGCTCTGGGCTGAGCAGGAGGGAGTGTCACACTTTTACTGACTAAAACCCATCCATGTTCCTTCATCGCCCTTTGTGTTCCAGGGCCGCGGTATCTCTTTCGAACAGTCCCGCAACCAGGCACGGGGTCCTGGGTTCGATTCATAGGTCGGGCAAAATGTTTTTGGGTTTTCGACCAGGAATTTTTCAGAAGCATCTCTGTGTCAGTGACAGTTCTGAGAAATATCTGTAATGGATTATCTACCTGTATGCAATAGGCTGACCTCCTATTACATGGGTCATGAAAGTAGGTGTTTTAAACACGTCGATAAGGGTGCACTGCAGGTATCCTTCTGCTTGACCGTTTGTGGATTAGAGGCGTGATATTGTGCATGCTTGTTCTATGTCGAGTAAGGAATGTATCGTGTTGTGCAGGTCGCAACCACGAGCAGTGCTGCGCGCGGCGCGGCGTGCCGCCGGCGTGCCGCGGGGTGTGCGCGGGCGCCTACAGCGGCGGCGTCAACTCCTGCGTGCCCTACATCGGCAACATCGTGCAGTGCTTCGAGGAAGGTCAGTCTTTAAAGCTGTTCTCGTTACATTCGATGAAAACAGGGAGGGGTTATAAGTTTAATATGTGTCGTTCTGTGGCATTTTAGCTCCCAATTGGAAATATCTTTTAAATATCTTTTATAACTCTGAATTTTAAAAAAAACTTTAATTTTTCAGCAACATTGGATTCAAAGCCCAGATAAAAACAAAACTTTTCCAATTTAAAAACATGAATATGCGCTCCTATTACTGATGTTTCTCCCACTAAGTAACCAAACACAAGAAGTATCGCACAAAACGAAATTCTGGTAATCTCCTAAAAAAATTAAAACCTTTGAAATTATCATGACGTGTCACAGGCGTAGGTGTTCTGTTTAAAAAAAAAAGAGATAGCTCTATTCGTCCTGTATCTCCATCTCTTTCCTACAACGGAAACAAAGACCACTCTACACATGATCACTTTGCAGCTCCACCACCATCAACCTAATCCTTCCGCCTCCCCCCAGGTACCGGTCTCCTCCCCGGCCCACCCCGGGAGCTGCACGCCGTGGTGAGCTCCACCAAGGTGTTCCTGGACTGGGTGCCACCGCAGGATGGGGCCAACGTGACGTCATATGTGGTGTACTGGCAGAAGCTGGAGAACAACTCGCAGCCTTACAGCTACAATACTATGCAGACTACTTATAATGTGAGTGATCCTAACTAATATCTTAATGTGAGTTTGTTTGTTCCTTCACTTGAGTTTGAGTCATCGTGGTGTAAGGATTAGTCAGCTAGACTCTGCGTTACCGAGTGCTAACTGTCCGTGGTACGCCGGGCGTTTGGAATCGCAGTACGAAATAATTAAACGCCGCTTGAGGCATCATCATGCACCCTGGCTAAATGGGCTATCCTCGACCCATCCCAAACTGAACGCCAGTGTGGAGCCCCTCTGCAGGATATGTCCCGCCTCTTGTCCTGCCCATCCTGCACAACCACCTGCACCTTTCAGGATTTAATCGAATCAAATGTTAGAACTGAGGAGGTGACTACTTACAGTTCTAACACAATTTGAGTTTCACTGAAACTTCAAGAAGCCCACAGCCCTCCCTGTGTGCTTAAAGGATACTTTATATCGTGGTAGTGAGTTCCCATAGGATAATTTCCGCTCTTCACGCGAGTGAAGCCCCTGGCAAACACAAGACAGGAATATTTCTAAGATAATGCAGAGTGCAAGCAAATTGTCGAAGAAAATTGATCTACAAAGAATTTTCATTGGCATTTTTAATTCTGTGTAGATTTGTTTTCATAACTGACATACAGTTTCTACGCTAGAGGGGAAAATAATACGAGTAAATGGCTAGGTACTAAAAATGCACATTAAGATGCTCAACATTTTCAATCCAAACCGCTAACTCACATTAATCGTACTTACTACTGTATTACTTACTTTTTTTTTTAACGTAGTTCGATAGAGTTTGCATGCTCCATTCTTTCTATCTCATGGATTGAGAGTGAGACAAAAACAACTCGATAGTTTTGGTGTGCAACCCATGTATCTATTCTTTCTTTTCTTTTTCGTTTGGTTAGTGCCTAACCTGGTGTCAGAGTTTTTATTCCGCCCATGGGCCTCTTACTTGGCTTTACATACCGTCGAGAAATATATCTAAGGCATAATTAGTTTCCTTACAACGTTTTTCCTTCACCGAAGCTAGTGATAATTATACGCTCATGAAACCGAGTAATTTAAGGTGCATTGGGTTCGAACATAGGTCACGAGCTCGAACCCAACGCACCTTAAATTGGCAGTCCGACGGTCACACCTCTAAAGTTAAAAGTCTATATGGAAATGAGGTATGAAACTGTACCATTGGTCCCTGTGCTCATTGCTGACGGCAATCTAGAAGATCTATTGCTCCGCTGTCTCGTCTGGCTAGCAACTCCCCAAGTCCCATCACAATTTCAGAAATAACTAAACTAGCCATTAGTCCTTACGTTCAGTCAAATAAAAACGTTAAGGCTCGGCTTGAATAAATCTCAAAAATGAGTTGTTCTATTGGGAGATTGCCAACAGAAGCAATAATTTGCCAGTATTGTGACTTTATGTCGTCAAAATAACTTAAACTTAAATTTTTAACTTAAAATGGTACAGTTACCATCATCATCTTTCTTCCAGCCCTTGTCCCATTCTACTCGGGGTCGACACAACTCGTTTTCTTCTTCAGTCTCCCATGTCAGACGTCACGGCATAATTTATACCTAAAATGATAGACTTATATTATGTCCAATTTATTGGCAGGAAGAGATGTACTTTTTTAAGTTAAAGTAATTCAATTCAATCAAAATTACATTTTATGTTTGAAATCTTTTGTTTGACTACCTCGTTGGTCTAGTGGTCGCAATTGCGACCGCTGAGCATGAGGTCCTGGGTTCGATTCCCGGGTCGGGCAAATTGTTATTAGGTTTTTCCGTCAGGAATTTCTCAGTAGCAGCCACGGAGTCTAGATTTGTGCCCGGTTGATGGCAATAGGCTCGCCCCCTACTACATGGGACTTAAACTTAACCTGCTAAATATGGGTGTACTATTAGGTACACCTCTACCTAGCCCTTCGGGGATTACAGGCGTGACATTATCTTTTCTTCATCGTAGTACCTTTTTTGTCAGAAAGTGTTATCCCTCCAACTGGTAGTCTAGTCTAGTTATAGAATAGGGTTATTTGTGGAACTTTAGGAGTGCTTTTCCATTCTGTACAGTCAGTGCTAGGTCTCCCAACGGTTACCCATTAAATTCTTCTGTCCCACTGAGCATTTTCCATTTGAATTCCAACGCGGCGTGCATTTGAAATACACCTTAGGTTTCTAACAATAGATTTCTTAGGTTCTAACTGGGTCGTTGTGCAATACCTACAAGTTAGCTAGTATACTGAGGTAGAATAGAATGAAATCCAGTACCATTTTCATTGTGGCTTTGCAAACGAATTCTGTTCGGTATTCGTTCGTTTGAATACAGGGCGATAAAGTAGAAGAATACAATAAAAGTTGTAAAATAAAAAAGAATTTCTACTAGCTATGCTGAGGAACTCAAACTAGCTTTTATTCAACTCTAAATTACTGCCATCCCTAAATATTAAGTATGAAAATCAAACTATTTACGAGACCGCACCAAGAGGGCCTCACTGAGCAATAAGCATTCCACAAGCGCAGAGTGAAATCGCGAATGCTACGTAAATGTTTACGCTATTATGTAGTTACAAGGGCACTCATAGTAAGTGTAAACGTATTCAGATATATTTATAGCAAGATTCCTAACCAAATTAACGAACTTCCAATGGGCCGCTTCAGAAGGGCTTTACACAGATGGGTATATTGAGAATCCCTTCTATAATATAAAATAATTCTTTTAGTTTAAATGTAAATGATCTAATTGTACCAATACCAAAAAATATCATGTCATTGTTAGGATTGAATATGTTAAGCTACCATACTATACTACCATTGTAACTATTATTATCTGCAAATAATCTTTGACTTTGACTTTTAAGCATTATCACGTAAAATCAAGCTCTCGTTAAAGCACTAAACAAAATCCTCAATTAAGTTCTTCTTGGCCTGTCGATGGCAATCTAAATTCTGCCGGCCCAGCAGGGCTATTGCGTATCTCTGTTGACAGTTCATAGTGATCAAAACTTGGCGAGTTTTGGTATACAATGACAGTTCTGTACGGGTAGCGTCAGTTGAAACCAACAAGAACGGTCATTGTATACCAAAACTCGCCAAGTGATGATTACTATGAACTTTCAACAGAGATACACAATATGATGATGAGATGCTGCAGGGCTGCAGGACTGTGCCACGAGTTTCTTCGCCTTCAGTTGCGTCCATCAGTTTTAGTTAATAAAGTTTATATCTTTGTTGGACACAGAAAATTAACGTGACGGACACCATGACTCACATCGAGGCCCTGGATCCGAACAGTACGTACCACGTGTTCGTGGTCGCGTCGAACAGCTACGGCGAGTCGCTGCCTTCCAGCATGCTGCTCTTCAATGCCACGGAGACTGGTGAGTTAATTAAGTTTTAAGTGGAACTGATAGCTATAGCTATGCTAGGATTGCTAGGCAACCGTGCTCCACCCAATGCCGCTTCATCGCTTCCAATCAGGCGAGTTGTGGCCAAACACAAGCCTATTTCGCGTTTAAGTCTTTACCAAGTATGGCCATAAACAACTGGACTGGAAAATACGATCTTTCATTTTTTTCCAACGAATTATAAAAAACTCAACTAAGAAGAAAATCCCATTTCTTACATTATTATTCCAACATTTCCTTAGTTTGTCATTTCGTTTATATTTTCCAATTGAAGAGTTAAATCAAATCTGAGTCTACTTTGTTAATACTATCATTATTTTCTAGGTAACTCACTTCTAGCACATAAATCTACAGCGATGGATTTTAGTGGCAACTTAGCATTAAAACCTTTTTGCTCATAATCTCTGTTCCCAACAGATGAGAAAGAAGTAGCAGGCATCACATCACCGCCGCACTCGTTATCCGTGTCGTCTCACTCGGCAACATGGCTGACGCTCTCGTGGCAACCGCCGCAGTTCTCACAACCCGACGAGAAGATCTCATACACGTGAGTAGTTGATATGAGTGGTAGGTATGATCAACCAGTTTTTATAAATTCTTTGGTCTAATATGGTTAATATAGACTTTGTTACAGTTTTAAATTTTCACTGACGTTTCAGTTTACTGTTTTTTTTTTCAAAGGTGATAAAATAATACGAGTGCGAATATTCTTTCTGAGAAATACAAGGAGTATTTAAAAATATTACTTGCGAATAAATTCCGTTCAAATTATACGAATTAATGTCCGAATAACCGGCAACAGTTTCAGCTCAGATGGAATTTTAACCGGAATTTTACGAAACTGCCAAATAGTTCGCGAACTTTTTTAATATAAATGCGAATTATTTTAATTGTTGCTGCAGTTCGCTGCACAATGGTGTCATCATTGTTCTTTTGAATAAAAACCTTGTAATAATACAAAATGGTGAAGCTAGTAAGATAGGTACCTACTTAGTTTAATAAAATTAATGGTATAAGAAACTGGCATTTCAAAGCTACATTAAATGTTTCAAACAGTTTTTTAGTTTTTATAACAAAAGCTCACTTTTGAACTCCTTTTCACGATAAAAGGCATAAACTTTATGATAGAATACAGACTCCTTTGATAACCTTTTATATCTGTGTCTAGTTTATTATGCCAGCAACACTAAGTCTGGAAAATAAGTAAAACTCTTTGAACATCACTTTCCTCTTTTATATTCTCAAACGTCAAGTCGGTTTTCGGCAAAAACAAACGAATGTTCAAAAAAAAATATTAACGCAAACTAAAATTATAGTTTTTTTTTTAATTCATAGTTTATTTTTAGGTTGTTCTTCAAATCGCCAGCCCAGCTAAGCCAAACCAACGTTACTAATATAACCACAACGGTCCCTGGACATACTCTGGAGAAGTTATCACCCAACACGCAGTACGTTATCTGGGTGAAAGCCCATGCTGTTGCCGGGGACTCACAACCTTCGGAGACGCTGCTGGCCTGGACTGACCCGGCTTACCCAGCGTATGTTGAGGTAAGTCTCAAGAGAAACTTCCTTAAGAATCACTATTGTATTGTATATCGGGCTGGTATCCGCAATTCAAAGATTGATTACTAAGGGCGAGATCTATTATTGATACATACCACGTGATTTGACAGGTTCACGTTGGTCTCTATGTTGCACTTTTAATTTGATAGTTTTGCAGCACACAGGAATAACTCTAAGCCAAAATACATGTAAAGTAACGTCTATAGATATCGGTATAAGAATGTCTGTCAGTGATGAAGATTCAATAATGACAAACATACGACAGTGTTATATTTAAACCATAAAGACCGGTAAAAAACAAAAATGTATCCATGGAAAAACACGTTGAAGACGACTGCTGCACTAATAAAATATATAAAAGAACGTCGTCAGTATTTACCACTTAAAACCATTCCTAAGTATAATATATACAGAATCATTGAATCCAATATCTTTTGCCATTACAAGCCTTACTTCGACTCGGCACTGAGGATTTAAATGCAAATTGGCCCTTTTGAGGAGTTATAAGAAAATGTATGAAAATAAAAAGCTCAAAGGGAAACAGAAAAGAAACGTAGAATTGCATTCATATACCCTTTTATGCAATGGAGGGTGAACAGTCTCGATGGAAGTATAGAACTTCTAGTGGCGGCCATCTTGGATTATTTAAAATGAATTTGTATTTAAATTTTATTGTAACTTTGCATATAAAACCGTTTCTGAGTAATTCAATATCAGAAGAGGTAATATTATATTTTATTTAAATGTCACTAAATATAGCGTTTCTCGAAAATGATTGAGGTCATGAAATTAACTATTTAATACTAGCAACAACTTGCCGGTGTAAATAGACTGTTCATCCTAATCATTATTCTACAATTTGGCAGCGAACGCGTATTTCGTCACTCTTAAATCGGCTATGTACGTTGGTTTAAATCTCTTTTTCCTTCCTCTAGCCACCTTCAGTAAACCCTGTGAACTTGGTGGTGGAAGGCTCCAGCATGACTATCCTGTGTATCGCCATGGGAACACCCACACCAACTATATCGCTGTATATTTCTGGTAAGTTAATGGATATATTATTGTGATTATAATTCATGTTTTTATAGGGATTGGAAAAGAACTTAAGTTTTACTTGCGACTTCCGGACTCATAGCTACTGAAGTCCCACTTGGGTGCCATTTTTATCTACACTAGCTACTTGTTGTCCCAACTGGGTGACATACTGTTGACACTAACTACTTGTTGTCCCAACTGGGCGCCATTTTATCTACATTAGGTACTTGTTGTCCCAACTGGGCACCAGACTATCTACACTTGCTATTTGCTGTCCCAACTAGGCGCTATTTTATATAAACTAGCAACTATTGGTCCCAACTGGGCACTATTTTGCCTACACTAGCATCCTGCTGTCCTAACTAGGCGCCACTTCATTTACACTTGCTACTTGCTGTCCCAACTGGGCGCTATTTTATCTAAACTAGCAACTACTGGTCCCAACTGGGCGCCATTTTATCTAAACTAGCAACTACTGGTCCCAACAGGGCGCCATTTTATCTATTCTAGGTACTTGCCATCCAAAGTGAGCGCAGTTTCTCATTTTTCAAGTTTAATGTTATTAAACTCAAATGCCATCGTGAAATAAACAAATTATTAATATTAACATTTTAGCACTAAGAACAGTAAATATCTACGTTACTTACATAGTTAAAATAAAAATTCCCTACGTCGAAGCCGAAAATAGACCAATTTACATTTCTACTAAACTTAATTGAATATTATTACGAAAACAAAATGTAAAAGACGGTGAGCCGAGACCAATAATAAGGATACAATAAGACCTAAGGAATATAAACAGGCAATAGACAGAAGGTGCACTCCATGCGACTGTGGATTTTCGAATAAACGATATCCTATGGTTACTCATAAAGTCATGCCGCCTTACATCCCTAAGGGACTCACCTCAGCCAAAGCAGAGCTGTAACCATAGTTTACCCACATTTCGCTAATTGGCACGACTCCTAACACCTGGAATCAATCCAGACTCGGGGCAAAATACCCAACATATTTTTATACAAGGTGTAAACAGACCTTACGCGAAGCCGTCAGCCGAGCATTATGCACATCAGACTAAGTACCCCTAAGCAGAAATTATGGCTGGGAAACGATTTATTTTTCGGTGAAAAAATCACGTTTTACGGCATAACTCAATGTAACGCACTTAAAACATTGTGCTGATGGATGCATTGAATAGTAAACGGGCTATGGAGCTATATAAAGTAAAGTTATAACCTTAAAAACTAGTATTAAAAAAAAAACTTACTAACTCCAATATCTCCGTAACTTTCCTTTTTTCTTCCTTTTTTTTCCTCTCTTTGGTTCCCAGGTATGTTCCCGGACAAAAAAATAATCGCAATGACGGGGAGAACAATTGCCGTTCGGCTTCGTTAAGGGTATATTTACACCCTATATAACATTGTTTTCATCACTACAGTGTCTTGAAATGCGAAACGTTGTTCCTGCACTTTAAGTTTATTGAAACTTCTATAAAAATATTCCATCGTGGTAACACGGCTACTGTACGATCTTGCCTCGGGGACTGGCTCCAATCGTTTTCCAATACAAGTCGCTTTATGTTGATTGGCTTCATCTAAACCTTGTATTATTGATTTCTAAACCAATTGCTTCTGTCACAAGTTTTCATAAAATTGATTATTGTTTTTCATTTGTTTTCTAGCTGAGCGAAAATTGAAAACCAATATTTGTAATACGATTTTAAAATGGAATTCAAACTTACGTTATTAATAAGTTTAAAACTTACCGGTTCTCTTTTAAATCGAGGTACAGTAGACTGAACATCAGTTAACTATACCAGTACGAGCTGACCTGTAATTCTATTGCAACTCCGTGGTATACAAGGCCAGCTCAATACCAAAGTATTACCTACCACATGGCATGTGTGGCCGATTATACAATTATTTTTCTAGGGATGATTCAGTTTGCATGCATCCTTCTAATAACAACATTTTCTTGTACTTTTAAAATATGTTTGAAATCTTTCCATATTCATATAACGGAATAATAAATACCTAGACACCTTGTACTCCGATTTTAGAGATGACGATTTTAACAACGTTTAGCTACTTTAGTCCCTAACAACTAAACTTCCTCTCACAGGTCGTCTTGTCCGCCAAGAGGTGACCCGCCACATGGTGACCGTCATACACAACGTCACCAGAGACATGGACCAGATCTCCTGCTACGCTGACAACGGATACGGCACGCCCATGCAAGCTTCCAGGAAGATTAACATTTCACGTGAGTAAAGACATAGTTCAGATCCTCGAAACGTTTAAGGAGACTAACATTCTGTTTGAAATAAAAACCATTTTCCAGTAGCTACACAAAGCCATAAATAGTATTACATTTTAAACTGAAAATAAGCACAATTTTGATAAAACCAAACTGTACAGCTCTGAACTTCGTCCGCCTTTCGCGTGTTTTATTCTCTCCAGCATGTCCAGAAATAAATGATTAATTTGTAAACCAAGAACAAGAACAAGATACCAAGACTCTTTACAACTTAGTAACAGTAGACCTAATGTAATATTGTCAGTTCTCACTCATCACAATATTGTCCTATTTTTCCGAAAAGTTGATAAGTAGAGAATCCCTTGTGGCACTAAGTTCACCTATATGCCACTACTGTAGGTACATGATGTTTAAATAAATAAATACATAACAATATTTTTTTTTATGAAACTTTGGCCCACACTAAGAATCTCTCCTGTATCGTGGGTGCGTTTTAAACAGCCAGACCCGGAACAACTACCTGTAGATCATACAAATATTTGTTCCATGCGGAGATCGAAACCGCGACACGCGTCTCAGCAGCCAATCGCCCAGCCACTGCGCCAACCGTGCCGTCAATTCTAATTTATTTTCTTTCCACACAGATGTACCCACAATCCAAGCCTCTGGGATCACTATGGCAGCCGCTGGAGACGCCGTCATCCTCGAGTGCAGAGTGGAAGCTCTTCCTAAACCAACTATTGCGTTCTGGAGGGACCCCAACGGAAGAACTCCTGTCATTGATGGACCTAACTATACTATACAGCTGTTGGCTGATCCTGAGGTAAGCTGAAAGATAATTGAAAGATAAGAATCATTGACTTGAAATGAATGAGTAATTCTTTGGCGAGACTGAAACTAACTGGCAGAGAATGCCTTTTGCCATTAGGTCCACCTATGTGCACTACTGGAGTTGGAAGTTTAATTATTAAACTCTCTACAAATGTCATTTTATTTGGAGGAATGTTAAGAAATTGTTTGGCAAAAGCAATAAATTATATCACAACTGAACAAACTGAAACACACTGAACTGACTGGTTGACTGGTAGAAAATGCCGATGGCATTAAGTCCGCCTCTGTACTATGTGCGTGAAGTGTTAAATAAATAAATAAACAAAATGAATTTACTAAAACACAGGTTTTATCTTATTCCAATATCTCCGACAGTTATCACAAGCAGGCCAACAATTCTGACAACTGATTTAACCTCAAGATATTCACATCTTCAATAGTTGGGTTACAGAGGTCTGACAACAGCCTCTTTGTGTAAAATACTGATAATCATCTCCTCTGATTAAACTTGAACACGACCCCAGCATCGTTGAGATGAAGACAGCGAAGGTAATGTCGTCACAAGATATCAAATCACAGTATTTCAATTATTTATACGCTGCCCCAACTTTCTGGATCCCCCGAATGGTACAAGGGGTGCATACATACAAAAGCCGTTTTGATCCTCGTTAACAGTTTGTGTCACAAAGTTTCCGATAAGGTGGTAGTTCCCTCCATAAAATGATACAACGAACGATCCGACGCCAAAACTTCTTGCATCTAAAGTTTTCACAGTTACATCTTGTGTTCGGTTCCCCGTTCTACGTCTCTCGGTGGTTTGAGCCGCTACTAACTAGATATTTTGTCCTTTACTTATTTGTATTGGGTCTGAATGTTTTCTGCTACATATGCCTTAAGTGTAGTTATTTTCCGTAGTGTATGTATGTTGTACTCGTACGTTCGTTTTTCGTTGATTTTTTTTCTGTGATAGATAAGATTCCTTATTTTTGTAATTTAGATATATTCTAGCAAGTTATTGGTTACTGCCTGTAAGTAACGCCGGTTATTTGGAGTAGTACTACAAGTTACTCGACTTTCTTCATCTTAATTATAAAAAATCCTCGAAAATGTCAAGCAAGTTCAAGGAATGTTTTATATCATTCCGCCACGAAATCAGTTTCTAATAGTATATTTTTTTCTTTAGGAACAAACCAAGTACACGATGCGTCTAATAATAAAGAAGATAGCGGAAGCAGATGAAGGAGACTACTTCTGCCACGCTGAGAACGCGTTTGGCAAGACTTTGAGACCTGTGTCCGTGAGACTCAGGCCGACCATGCCGCATCATAACGTTACTGAGTGCTGCGCACAAGTGAGTTGCCTTTAATATTATAACAGATTTGGATATGCTGGACGAGGTTTGTTGTATAAGTTATGCGAGCAGTAAACGTATATATATATAAATTCTAACAATTCTTCAAATAGAAAAACAAACATTTGTACCGGTGATAGCAATAGTGCTAGATGTATAAATTGAAACCATATTTTTGATTCATAAATAATCGGTTGAACTTACGGTTACGTTACGTTAACATTGCCGCTTTTTGTCTCCAAATAATACAATTATGAAATGGTCTTGACAATTAATTAGATTTTCTGCTCATCGTCATTTATCAACTTGACTGTTAAAGGTCAATGAACCATCTTACTACGTCTCAAAATGATATCACATTACTGTCAACAAAACGGCACTCAAACTTAAATCACAGCCCAAAATAACTTCCCAAGTCAATTCAAATTAGAATACCCGAAGCAAATACAGCGAACTACTCCGGGTGGCAACTCCAGCCTTAAATTAGAGGTTCCAGTTGTGTTACCGAAATAACCCGTCTGGTGTAGAGTTGCTATACGTCCGGACTTCTCCGGACAAATCCGGAATTTTAGCTCAAAGTTCGGAATGCGTGTCGAATTAGAAAATAAGGTTTTTTTAAGCACCTGACAATGCATTGCATCAAATCTTTGTCCATTAATTAATCTTTGTGAAAATAAATTCGCAGTACTAAATAATACTGCACAATTCAAAGGAAAGAAAAGAGCGGAATCTTCTTCAAATATCCGAAGTTTTGTTTCGGAAAACTTTTTTCATTGATTTGGGAACCCTAGTCTAGTATCGCACCCTCTAAATATAAACTACGGAGACACTGTATATAGCCGTACCACGACTGCTCTTTGAAAACATTAATTTTGGAAGCCTTCCCGATAATTTGATGTCTCTGGGACTTCAATAACGAAGTTGGGCTTATTTGAAAGTTTGATGCGGCAACTTGTTTATACAATCTTGTCTTTGTTACAATGTTTGGGTTGGTTTCGTTGAGAAAGGAAACATGTTGTGTTCTGAATGGAAATTGGTTTTGGTCAGTATTTGTGAAACGAATTGAGATTGCATTGTGTGACGACTACAGGAACTTTAATTTATTTGAAATTAAGTCATTAAAATGTTATCTTGGCTATGTTAGGTTTTTATGAGTCGACCGCCAAACAAAAGTCACATTCCAAAATTCCGAGTGTAACACGGCTAAAAAAAACTTCCCGTGGATCTGGATCGCTTGGTACCCGAAATAAACGGTTCTTCAGAACTGATTTGAAGAAGACTCGAGAAACGGACTCCGGAATATAAATGCGATTTAAAACTTTACTACATTACATCCATCGCACCTGCGCAATCGGCTTCGTTATGAACTTACTGATTGGCTGTTATTTTCACTATGATATCAGCTATTCTCATATTGCGTCGTGCGCGAGGGAAGTAGAGAACCTTCCAGAAACTTCATGTTTCTCCATTTGTCCAGATGAACGTGTCCTCTTCGTGCATCGACGCGTGTAGCTTCCATCTGGATATGGACAATATCATGGACCGCCCCGAGTGCATGAACGACTTCGACAAGCTCATGAAGTGCGCCGCTGACGGTTCCGGTAAGTTTATTTTTTAGCTTATTGATTACTTGTAGATACCTGGAATGTTCGTTTATTTTGGGATCCCTTTTTACTATTGTCGATACGTTGCCATAACAAAACCGAATTTAAACAATATACTCTTCTAATAATCTTGTGAACCAAACTGACATAGTCTCTCATTGTCTTTTACCGCAGAATACAGGATAGGTTCACCTCGGGGATTATAGGTGTGATATTATGTTATGATTGTATGTGAGCCCCCTCCTCCCTCCTCCCTGTCCAGACCACCGCAGCTGCTGCGCCTCATGGGGCGTCCCGCGGAACTGCCTGGAGCTGTGCCGCGGCGGCGCGGTGTCGCGCTCGTGCGCGCTGCAGCACGCGCGGCGCGCGCTGGCGTGCTTCAGGGACTCCGGCGCGCGCCTGCCCGGCCCGCCGCGCACCCTCAGGGCGCACGTCGCGCCTACGCCTAACTCTGTGTTACTGAGGTGCGTATCTATTGAACTGCCTGGAGCTGTGCCGCGGCGGCGCGGTGTCGCGCTCGTGCGCGCTGCAGCACGCGCGGCGCGCGCTGGCGTGCTTCAGGGACTCCGGCGCGCGCCTGCCCGGCCCGCCGCGCACCCTCAGGGCGCACGTCGCGCCTACGCCTAACTCTGTGTTACTGAGGTGCGTATCTATTGAACTGCCTGGAGCTGTGCCGCGGCGGCGCGGTGTCGCGCTCGTGCGCGCTGCAGCACGCGCGGCGCGCGCTGGCGTGCTTCAGGGACTCCGGCGCGCGCCTGCCCGGCCCGCCGCGCACCCTCAGGGCGCACGTCGCGCCTACGCCTAACTCTGTGTTACTAAGGTGCGTATCTATTGAACTCAGAAGTTTACACTTCAATTTTGAAAAAATAATGTTCTTTTTGGGCTACATTAGAAGCATCCTATTAATGGTTAACAATACTGGAGCAGATATGCAGGAGGTGGTCGCATTTAAATAGCGGAATAAAATATTGCAACCTCCTCCGCATTCGCGGTTTTTTCTTCTTCTTGTTATAGTTTTTAGCTTCCTCCAAGTATCTCCATAATAACAAATCAACGCAAAAGATTCCCGAATGCTGTCAGATGCAAGCTTTTCATTTTTTTTCCATCTGCAGCAGTTTAACTACAGGACTAACTATTCAATACTCGATCTTACATGCAAAACCCAACGTAATATTTTTTTTTTGCTAACCTTAATTCCCTCGCAACAGCTGGGAAGCTCCTGTCAAGAACCCTCAAACAGTGTACTTATACCGAGTGTTCTGGAGGGCATACGGCGCCAAGGTGCCAGAGAAGCTGGACACCAGCGAGACCAGCGTGGTCCTGACTGGCCTGCAAGACGACGTGCGATACGAGTGCGTCGTGAAGGCAGCTAACGATGTTGGTGAGTACATAATGGTAGAAGCTGACCCAGCGTGGTTCTAAGTGACCTAAAAATGAAGTCAGATACGAGTGCAGCGTGAAGGCAGCTAACGGTGTTGGTAAGGACACAATAGTAAACGCTGGATCAGCGGTAGTGCCGACTGGCCTGCAGCATTGTATGCGATACGAGTGTGTCATCAAGGTGGCTAACGATATTCACTTACCGGACTTATTTCTTCACCGGACATAGTAATTACACAGTGTCGGAAGCTGGGCAAGCGAAACCATCGTGTACTCAGACGGGCCCATAAGGTATCCATAATTATCAAAACTGGTCCCAATTTTCCAAATCAAGTTTCGAACCTACACATTGAAGACTCGGTCAAGAACGGGGTCATTCTATGTTAAGGGTTTGGATTCCGCACTTAGTCCCTAAATTGGACCATTGTACGTGAGCCATGGTGGCCGTTACTCCAACCAGCCCACCTCCCTCCAGAAGCAGATCAAACTTCCCGGTCTTCTCAGGACATCCTCAAGGGATCTCGGTGTTCCAAGAGTCTCCTCACGGATCTGGGTGACGCCGGTGCACTCGAGGAGTACATGCGCTACAGTTTCTTCTGCCTCCATGTACGCTCTGCACAGGGGGCTATCAGTGATACCTAGGGTGTGGAAGTGTTTGTTCAGTGAGCAATGTCCAGTGATGGTCCCCGCCACCAGTCGCAGGCTATCTCTGTCCAGGCGCAGAAGGCGCTTGGTTAGCTTCGTGTCCAGGGATGGCATAGCTTCCTTGGATTGCCTGCACCCTGGTGTCAAGGTCCACCATTTTCCCGCTTGCGTTTGAGTGTGATCCTTTAACGAACTCCTTAGCTGCTTGAAGGGAATGGGCACAATGGGTTCGGGTCCGAAGGCTTTTGTGCTGGATCCCCTTCTGGCAAGTTCATCAGCCGCATCGTTTCCAAGTGATCCGCTGTGTCCTTTCATTGTAGTGTCACAGTGTTATGGTTTAGTACCGTAACACGTTCTAGGGCATTATGGCATTCTAGTATTAGTCTCGACGTTATCTGGTTTTTCTTTAAGGATTGAAGGACTGAGGCACTGTCGGAGAGTATACGAATATGGGTATTCGTAACTTCCCTGACCTCTATGGCGTGTGCCGCTTGGATAATGCCAACACACTCAGCTTGATAGACAGAGTTGAGCATTCCCAGGGGTTTGGATATTTTAATATTTAGGTCGTTGGAGAAGACTCCGACACGTGTCCCGTCTTCGGTCTTTGATTCATCAGTGTAGATCCTTAGCTCTTTTGGACCTGAGTAGTCACGCGTCTCCGCTGTGAGCTCTATGCTGTAGTGTTTTTGAAAGCAGTGGGTCTTCAGGGTTCTGTCGCAGGGTGATGCCATCATGGGCTGCCGCTTGATAGCATCATCTTTTAAGCGTGTATGTTTGATTCTGGAATCTTTACTGAGGGTGCCGGATACTTCGAGCCTGAAAATCGCTAGGGTCGCCTCCTCTCTTACAACGAGGTGTAGAGGTAACAACCCCAGCATCACCTGTAAAGCGGCAGTGGGTGATGTCCTCATGCTACCGGTGATTGCTACGCAGGCAAATCTCTGTAGCTTCTCGAGATCTTTCTGGGCTGTGCTCAGGTTGGTCCTGGGCCACCAAACTAACGAGCCGTATGTGATGATTGGTCGGATGACTGTGGTGTATAGCCAGTAGGTGATTTTAGGGCTTAGGCCCCAATTTCTGCCGAGCAGTCTTTTGCACTGCCATAGGGCTATGCTGGCTTTTGTGGTAATGTAGTCGGTGTGTTTTGCCCAATTCAGTTGTTTATCCAAATAGATGCCCAGGTATTTGGTTTCAGTCGACAGGCTTAGGGTGGTCCCAAAAAAGCGTGGTAACTGTAAGGTTGCCAACTTTCTTTTCTTTGTGAAAAGGACGAGTTCAGTTTTGGTAGGGTTCACCGCCAGTTTATATTCTTTGCACCAGTCCTCTACCATTTTCAAGGCTTGACGCATAAGGTTGCATAGTGTATTTTCGTGTGTGCCGTTAATTATTATGGTTATATCACCAACGTAGCCCACCGTGAAGTAGCCTCTGTCATTTAGACGCTTGATGAGGCTGTCTACCACGAGGTTCCATAGAAGTGGCGAAAGGACGCCCCCTTGAGGGCCGCCTTTCGCCACGATGGCTCTAGTAGTGTCATTCACCGTAACCTGTACGGCTATCAGTCTGAGCATGTTTGTGATCCATCCTCGCAGGGTCGAGTCTACGCCGTGTTCCTCGAGGGCTGCGTTGATGCTATGAAAAATGGTTTTATCAAAAACGCCTTCTTTTCAATAAAAACAGCTAGTGAGGAGCATTTGTAGTCTACTGCACATTCGATCTTGGAGATCACACTGTGGAGTGCAGATTCTGTGGATTTTCCTGTGGAGTAGGCATGTTGTTGTTTGTGGAGTGGCAGCTCCTGAAGAGGTCCGTCCCGAATGTGTCGGTCACAGAGTCTCTCAAGGGTTTTCAGTAGGAAAGATGTCAGGCTTATTGGTCTGTACGCTTTAGGTTGTGTATAATCGGGTTTGCCTGGTTTAGGGATGAAAATGACTTTCACCTCTCGCCATTGAAGTGGCACATATCTGTGTGCTAGGCAGGCTTGGAAAATGACAGCCAGCCATGGCGTAAGGACGTCTGCTCCCCATTGCAATAGGGCTGGGAGAATTTCGTCTAAACCTGCGGATTTGTATGGTTTGAAAGTCTTGATTGCCCATTTTATTCTGTCTTCGGTTACTACTGTGCAGGCTCTGGACCAGTCCTGGTCGTTTGGTGAGTGCATTGGTTCACTCGCCCATACTCTGTCCTCGGAGAGGCTGCAGTCTGGGAAATGGGTTTCCAGAAGAACTTTACTTGTTTCATGGTCCGACTTTGTGTACGTGTTGTCTGGGTTTTTCAGCGATCCGAGGGTGCGATCCTGATCGGTGGATAGGATCTTCCTTACTCGCGCAGCTTCGCTGTTCGATTCAATGTCTTCGCAGAATTTCCGCCAGGCTGCCCTGCTGGCAAACCTGACTTGTTTTTTGAAGGTGTACTGTGTTTTCTTGTATAGGTCCCAGTCTTCTGGGAGCCTGGAATTCTTGGCTCTGTTGAATTGTTTGCGCATCGTTGCCTGAGCTTGCCGAGCTCTGCAGTCCACCAAGAGTTTCACTTGCTCTTGGTGTTTGGATCTGGTAGTTTGCAGCAGGCGTGGTAGGCTTCGATGATATATTATGAGAGTTTAATTACAGTGTCTTCAAGCTGTTTGGGATCCGTTAGATTTAGGGGTTTTTGGTGCCTTGTTAGCAGTGAGGCCAGAAGCCGTTTGTAGCCGGGTACGTTGGTACGTCGTGGGTTGCGCCTAGGATCGGGTTTTTTTGTGTTAGCTACTAGTGAGAAACGAATCCTCCTATGATCAGAGCAAGAACGCTCGTTGGATACGTGCCAGTTAGAGATAAGTTTTGTCGCGCTTTCTGAAGCCAGCGTTAGGTCAATAATTGTTTGTCCGCGAGCTGTGACCCAAGTGGGTTCCGAACCACGGTTAACGATGTAAAGGTTAGTGGAGAATAGATATGTGCATAATACCTCACCTCTAGTGTTGGCTTTTTGCAACCCCAAAGCGGGTGATGGGCGTTCGAATCCGTGCAGATGACCAGGTCCAGGTTGGCGTCTTCACAGTACCTTACCAGGTCGGCCATCTCTTTTGGTGGGCAGTCTTCATCCTCGCCTGGCATGTAAACCGAGGCTAAGACGATGTCAGGTGCATCGCCGTCAGTTTTGAGCCTGACGACTGTCAAATCTCTGGAACATAATTGTGTGAGTGGTGGGCACATCTTTGGGTATATAGGCGCAGGTCCTTGGTTTTTCTGTGCCCTGTGTGTCGAGAATTAGCTTACCTCCAATGTTTCCGAGGCCGCATATTCTGTTATTTCGAATCCACGGCTCTTGGATTAGGGCAATAGTTCGGGGTTTCATCTCCAGCGCCCTGTGCAGGCAAGCCGTGTCAGTCTGGCTATGCTGGAGGTTGGTCTGGATGATGTTTAGGGGACTAGACGTGGGCGCCGGTGGCGGTGGAGTGGAGTTATGAGGAGACGGATCCATCGGATAAATCCCCCCCATCCTCCAGTTCATGCCGGTCGTCGCTCAGTGACGGTGACGAAGTGAGCAGCTGTTCTGTCCACCCTGGTGGTGAGGTTGGCATGCTCCCAGCAACGGCATCAGCCATTGCCGTTCTGGCCATCTCCTCCTCCAGTTGCGTCATGGTCATGTCGAGTTCTGTCGGTGTCGGTTGCGTCAGTGCAGTGCTAGTGGTCGTAGTCTGGGTGTCAGAGGGTTGGGTGTTGGGGAAAAAGCGCACGTATATCGACCCAAGTAGGTACGATACCCGCCGCTCCCTCCCCAAGACCTTTTCGACTTCCTCCGGTGGGATACCCAGGGTCAAATAAGTCCCATGGCTATCACCACCGACTGATGTCGCCCTGTACAGCGACCACCTCCCTATGTCGTCCAAGTGTTCTGACGAGTCAGAACGCTCTGGAGCCGCGCTATGTCCCGATTGTACCTGGGTACAAAGAGCGCTGCTCGGACACGGGTCGGCACGTCGGACTGTCTCATGACTATCAGTGTCGCGTCTGTGTTGGGCAGTCTAATCTTGGGTACGTTCTCTGTTAGCCAGGTCAGGGCGCCGTCGTTCTCACACCACATCTGAACCGTGCCGTCCGCTATCCGAGGGTAACCGCGGAAGGCCGGGAGTGGTTTGGAGGGGTCGGCGTCCATGACGAGGTCTTCAAGGCTGAGCTTGATGTGCTCGGCCTCGTCAGTGGTCATGTCACGTGACGGATGCGAGAGGCAGATCGCTACGGCGAGCCGCGCAGGAATATCCTTTGTAGCTCGTGCGTAGGTCCTCTGCTCCCGTTGAGCGGTCTGAATTTTGACTCGCTTGGCGTCCCCCTGGAGCGTGCTCGGCGAAGCCGTGTCGTCCGGGCGCACCCTCTTCGCCGTTCCCTGGCCACTTGGTCCAGGTTGCGGTTCCGAGGGACATGGCACGGTATTCCGTGCCAGGGACACCCTGCGCGAAAATCCAGATCGCTTGCCTCGCTTCTGTTTCGGTCTGTGTCGGTTTTGGGTCGTCTCGGTGCGGTTCCGGTTGTTTCCTCCGGATGGTCCTGATGCGGGCAGTGACGTTCCGCGCTGGGTTTCCCCTTCGCGTAATGGTCCTTGCCCGCATGTTTCCGCGTCCGGCTGCTTTTCGCGCTGGGTTTCCCCTTCGCGTACTTGCGGCTGGTCGCGTACTCCCTTACAAGCAACCGTTTGCGCATCGCGCTGGCTATTGCCTTCGCGGATCTTGCTCAAACGGTTGTTGAGATCTCTTACTCTGTTCCGGATTTTTCCGCGGTTACGCTTCAGCAAGCGTACTTCATCCACAGAGATGAATCCAGGGCCACCGGATTCAGCTTCCTTTCCCGTCCCGTGGTGTCCAGAGTCTATGTCTCTCAGCTTTGCTTCGATCTTCTCGCGCTGGAGTGCCAGCGCGCGGAGTTCTCCGTCAAGGCTGGAGAGTCGTGCATTGTCGGTGTCATTGTCGGGTTTGTTCGTTATACTATTCCGAACGATGCTCTGTTGCCAGGCCCTCGTGGAAAGTATAACGGGTGTCAGGGTCGTAGGCACGGAAATCGCAGCCGTCGTGTCAATTGGCGCAGAGGTCGCAGCCATGGTCGTGTCGGTTGGCGCGTGAGCCGCAGCCAGTGCTGTTGGCGCTAAAGCAGCCGGCGCGGCCCTAAGTGGCAGATTGGTGCCCCCCCCCCAGATTACGGTGGGAGCTGGCCGACGGGTCGGCGTGGGATTCCCCGGCATTGCCGGGACCCACCTGGGGATTATTATGACCTTTCTGCGACATTTGTTGAGGGTTTGTGGGCTTTTTTGGAGATGAGGTTACCCCTCCTCATTGACCGAAAGGAGAAAGGAAAAAGGAAGGAGGGATTGGGCGTAGGATCATGGGAATGGGGTTTTGGGTTACCCTAGGCCTGGGATTTTGGCTTCGGGAATTTTTTGAAAAAATCGCCCGGGGGTTTTCGTTGCGTCTATTTCTTATGGAATTAGACCAAAAACAGGGCGGCAACCTCGTGAAGGTGAATCCCCCAGACTTGCCTTGAGGATCTACACGACTGTAGCGCTCACCCTCAAGACCCCGCCACCTTACTGCCTCTGAAGGAGGCAGTGAGGTAGGCCTGCAACTATACTACCAAGCAAAGCATTAGCAAAGCATGTCGGTGTGCAACCGCAAAAGCATAAGTACAGGCCCTCCCCGAAACGGGGTCATTAAAACAAATATTTCCTGTCAAAACGGTGACATTATACTGTATCGGTGTTCGTCTTACCATTAGTTTATCTCTCAACCATGATAACATACCAATTTCGTTTCCCCAGGCACGTCGTCGCTCAGCGAGCCCATCATGTTCACGACGGCGGGGCAGGAGGCGGGCGCGGCGGCGGCGCCCGTGCGCGGGCCCGGCGCCGCGCCCGCCGTGGGCGTGGCCGTCGCCGCCGTGCTGGTCGCGGCCATACTGCTGGCTGCCGGCTTCTATTATAGATATAGGAAGGTAAGAACACATAACACACTCACGCCTTATCCCCGTGGGGTTACAAAAGTCGCAAAAGATAGTCTTCAAAATAGCTATCCGCCAAAGCTGGAGAAACGGAACGGAAAAACATCCCTAATGTAGTATTTTCATGTCCCACACGTATTCTCTTAGCAAATAAATAAGTACATCGTCCATATAAAAGAGTGTAAACTCTAGCTGATAGTATACCGTCGAAAGATCTTTATTATTACCTTGGGGTTATTTTGTCAAGACCCGCCATGACTAATATTTCCATTCCTCTTACTCTTTTTATTCCTCTTACTAAAGCAACTTTTTCTTCCAGAATCTTAGACTTAAAGCTCAAGGAGGTGTAGCATTTGAAAATCCGAGCTACCTCAGGGAACCAAATCCTGACACAGCCGTCAACGTAAGTCATCACCCATTTTATTTTATTTTTTAAATCTGGAACTACTTATTCTAGTGTCGATTTTCTTTTTGGGAACTAGATTTGGAATGCAACCTTACAAATATGTTCCTATTTCAAACTTTTATTTGTTCTCTAACATGCAGAAGATGCTGTCTCAAAAATTACATCTATTATAGACTAAATTAAAAGTTTTTTTTAGCTTATTTTTGGTGAACCATACGGTCCCTTACCAACAAGAAATAACTACATCAAAGGTTGGGAACACCTGCTCCAGCAATACGGTTGAACTAATAAAACGTCTCTTTCATCAGGGCACAGTACCAAACGGCACAGCCAACGGTTCAAACGGCAACGGCGTCGCACCAATGGCGAACGGCGTATCAAACTCGGCCGCCTGGAGACAAGAGACCCTCAACAACCCTGGAACCACCATCTCGACCCAGCGGGAAGTGGATCCCACGCTGTACGAGGAGCTGAAACTCGGTCACGATGGCGCAGGTTAGATAGATAGAATTTACTTTCCTGGCATCATTTCAGCCGAAAGACGTCCACTGCTGGACATAGGCCTCCCCCAAGTGTTGCCACACTGACCGGTCCCGTGCGACTCGCATCCAACGGATCTCCGCAACCTTCACCAGGTCATCGGTCCACCTAGTGAGAAGCTTTCCAACGCAACGTCTTCCGATTCGCGGTCGCCACTCCAGAACTTTTCGACCTCATCAGCTATCCGTTCTGCGAGCAATGTGCCCTGCCCACTGTCACTTAAATTTGGTAACCTTAGTTCTCTTGCGGATGTCTTCATTTCTGATTCGATCACGCAAGGAAACTCCGACCATAGCCTTCTCCTTTGCCATTTGGGTGTCTTTAAGCCTTCTGATGAGCCGCATTGTGAGCGACCACGTTTCGGTCCCGTAAGTAAAGACTGGAAACACACACTGGTCATAGACGAGACACTGCGGTAAGTTGGACGAGAACATACCACGCAACGAACGCTGCCCAGCCGAGTCGATTCGACGATTGACCTCTTTCTCGAAGTTAAGCCTAACTAACTGGACCGTTTGTCCCAGGTAGATATAATCGACTACAACTTCGAGTGTTGAGTCTCCGATCTTGATAGGAGTGGGTGCTACATGGGCATTCAACATGACCTTGGATTTGTCCATGTTCATTTTAAGACCCACTTTACTGTACCGCAAAATGTTTACAGTTATTTTACAGAGTTGTCCAACGCGCGAAAAGAACCATGACATACTCAAAACACTGTAATATGACAAGGACAATATTATAAAATCCTTATAATTTTAAAAGAGTAACCATGGAATTTCTTGCCAGATTTTCCCACCTGAAACCACTGATCGTCTTATAATGGGGGCTATCGCGTGTGAATTTGCCGCTAGAGGCGCTAGTGTAGAGCGAGGGCATCGAAATGTCAGATGTCATAGAAAGTTCACGCGTTGCGTGCTTTTTTATCACGTATTTTTACTAATATTCACGATTGTGGTCTAGATTGAGCTATTCCAGATTAATTAAGACTTGAAGATTTTAAGTAGCAACGTCAGATCTAATATGTTAGTACTTGGAGGTAAAATGATTTTTAAATGTTTCATGCATGCTAATGTTAGGAAGAATATTGTAAATAAATGTATCTGAAGTTTACACTATGTTGTTATAAGTAATAAAATAAACTTTTTATGAAGTTATTGGTACTGTAAAGCGCCATCTGGTGAGCTCACAAACGATAGCCCTCATTGCCCTAAAGGTTTATGAAAATTTTAAATACATATGTTGACTGCTTCGTTGGTGTAATGGTCGCAAGCGCTTCTGCTGAGCAAGAATACCTGGAATCAGTACCAGCCACGGAGGCTTAATATTTCTGGTGAAATGTCATTGTACTATTCGGGACACTTCTGCGTATTTTTTCGGGGGTTACAGACGTAATGTTAAGTAAAATAATTTAAATTTGCAGGGTTCAAGAGACTGAAGCCATAGCCCGAGGTGGCGCGCCGGTCCCCGCTCCGCTCGCCGCGGCTGTCCTCGCCGCGGGTGGCGCCGCGCTACTGAGTAGTGTGCGGGACCCGCGCGCAGGACACCACCCTCGCGCGACACGAACAGCTGGCTATAGGAACAGAAGGACTGATGAAGCGTGGCCAAAATTAAAGAAAATACATCAAAATGTGTAGCTTCAATGGTGTCCAAGGGACCAAACTCACAGTAATCGAAATAAAAACTGTTCTGTAATTTTGGTCCCTGAAATTGCACTTTGTAAGTAATATTTTGGACCATTCGTGTATAACTGTGTATTCTATTAAAAAAGTTCGCCTTTATGGTCCTTCTGTTCTAAAACTCCAAATTCAAATATCAAAAATACAGTGTCATTCAAATGTTTCGTGTTCTAAGAAAGTGAGCGAGGGATTCCAAGCCGTGTACAATGAACTGTAGTGTTTCTGAATGTTCAGATAGTTACCGTGGTGAGGCGGAGTGTAGATAATAAAAATATAAATAAAAAAAGTAATTATATTTTCAGTATCGTACTTGTTGTGATTTTAACCAAAAAAAGAAGACCTCATACCTTCTTGTCATTTCATGTAAATATTTATACTTGCCAACGAAGTGGATTAAAATCAACTTAGTATAGATTTACACTATCGTTGGTTTGTAATGAAGGGGTTTCTTTTACGCGTTTGACACAAATATAAAAGTGCAATATAACCTTAAAATTCGTAAACATCTAAAGAGCTAATTGTTTGTAAATATTGAATAATTTTTGTTTGAGTGTGTAAAAGAATTTCCTTCATGAGGAAGTTCTATAAATCACTAGCTTCAGAATAAAGACAGAATAAAATTAGGTCATTCTGTAAACAAAGATGTGCCTTCGAACGTTTTATGAAGTAATTAGTAATAGCTTAGTTACCTGTTCGGCCTGTACATTGTATTTAGTGTAAATATACTTGTACACTAACGTTCAGTAGTCATTTGTACAGAGGAGAACAGTCGGAATAAAAATTAAGAATAACATTTTGTTCTGTGTGTTTTCCATTTTTGGGCACAACATGAGGCCCGGATTCACGAAGGTAAAAAATAAATTTCAAAATTGGAAAACGAATCATAAAAAATGGATCTTTCTTGATAATGTTATAAAAAGACTTTTTTCTCTGTAGCATATTGTAAAGTAGTGTTGACAAGTGATTCTGAAACAATCTTTATAATAAAAACAATAAATTAGGACATTTTGATAAAATGTAAAACCTTCGTCTTGTAAAGAAAGTTTTCGGACTGGCTCTGCCATATCAGATAAGATTATTTCGTAATAAAGTATTGAAAATTAATACAAGTTTCCGTTCTCTGTTAACTTCTAAGTATTTTAATAAAAAGTAAAGAGCATGACCTAATTCAAAAATAAAATATTTTATGAATCTTTGGTAATCTAATCACACTATGTACGTAACTTTTTTGAAATATTTTTCATTAAAATGATCTCATTGATGACCATTCCATTGTTTGTCGCCTTGAAGATAAAAAAAAAAAAAAACTAAAATCTTGATATTTACTAGAACATTTTTTTTGACGACTTAAAGAATATCTTCTTTATTTTGGAATGCAAAAAATATTATAGGTTGAAAAAACTTGTATGTTGAGTTTTCGTACGTACAAATTTAAAAAAGAAAAACTATTTCTTCTGAAAGCTATGGCCTAAATCAGCTACATTATGATATTATATGAAATCTTGGACATAGTGTGAAAGTATCTTTGCTCAGATGTGATTGATAGTTTTATTTAGCACTTCTATCATACTAATTGTATAATTTAGATGAACAAAAGGATGTGATTAGATTTGTAAATAATATTAATAAAAAAAGGACAAATACGTTTTTTGTAGTTTGATTTTACCTGTGGGATATCTGTGCCTGTGGTTACTTACTAAATGAATTCCTGCTAATCTTTTACCTATTTAACACTAAATGGCTAGGGAGTGGCTAGACTAGAAATATACACAACAACATCAACAGCTGAGTGTGAGGTGTTTACAGTACAAATCCTACGTTAAAAACATGTATTTAAAAAAAGACTTGTCAAAAAGTTGGAACTTTGACCCCAATATCTCCGTAACTAGAAGGTTCCCAGGTATGGTCTAGAATGAAAAAAATATCGCAATGACGGGGAGAACAAGTACCTTTCGGCTTCTTGAAGGGTCTTGTTACACCCTTTATAAGCGCTATGCTAGCGAGCAGGCTGCGACACGCCCCGCCCCGACCCGCCGCGCCTGGTACTTAACCATCAAACAGTGTGCAATGACCTGGCGAGTTTGATTGACGTGTACAACTTACGAGTACCTTCCGCATAGGTCCCTACTCTCGTACCTAACACTGAGAAACACTGAAACCTTAACACTAACTTTTCATATGATGTTTTGGCATCCGTAGTTGCTTTTTAAGTCATAGCCAGAGGAATGCTGCAGTGCAGAAGAAACAAATATGATGGATGGATTTTGACAAGTATCTTCACTAAATAGCAACTAGGTCGCTACAAACACAATCTAGCCAAATGTCCTCCGACACCTAATGTGACCTCTCGGTTCTTTTCGGACAACAAGAAGAGAGTGATGCTCCTGACCAAACCATGCCCCAACTGTAAGTTAGAGTGTTCAGTTTCCAAACACCTGCACATATGAGAACCTGACTCGGCAACTTATTAATACAAGTATAAATACAGGTCCAAAGTCTCAGTATACGAAATGTAAATGGAATCCCAAAGCCGTCAACCAAGAATTCTGTACATCAAGCTAAGTAACTGCGCAAAAATTATTGATAGCAAATGCCTTTTCTTTGGGGTTCAAAAATCACGTTTTACAGTAAAACTCAATGTAACGCTCTCAAAATACTGTATTGATCGATGTATTGAGTAGTAAGCGGCCCATGGAGGTATTTAAAGTAAAGTTATAACCTTAACAACTGGTCTTTAAATAAGTTGAAATTTTGACCTCCAATATCTCCGTAACTAGAAGGTTCCAGGTTTGGTCCAGAACAAAAAAAAACGCAATGACGATGAGAACAAGTGCCTTTAATTTGGCTTCGTTGAGGGTCTATTTACACCCATCATATCAATAGTAATTCCCTAAGGGTTATGGCAGAGGTGTACCCCATAGCACACCCGCATTTCGCGAGTTAGCTTTAAGTCCCATGTTATAGTGGGCGAGCCTATAGCAATCAACCGAGCATAAATATAAACCGAGCATAAATTTCACATAATGTCGTACTAACATAGCTCCTAAGTACTCGTTACTAACCCCTATGGACTTTTGTTCGAAATAAAGATTTTTGATTGATTGATTGATAAATCCAGACTCTGGGCTGTTACTGAGTAATTTGTGGTGGAAAATCCAATAACTCTGCTCGACCCGGGAATGAACTCAAGACCCAATCCTTAGCTGTAGCGGTTGCGACCGCTCGACCGAGACGACGCAGTCAAAAAAAGAACCTTCTGAATTGAGTGATTTAATTTCAGGACTTACTTGTTTTAAATTATGAATTTCGAGTGCTACATTACATTGAAGGAAAACTTAATTATAGTTGAAGTAGTTACATAATATGAAATACTCAAATCACAAATTGGTTTCTACAGGGTGTAACAGGACTCTTCACGAAGCCGTCAACCAAGCATTATGTACATCAAACTAAGTAACTTAACGCAAAATTTATTGCTAGGAAATGGCTTTTTTTTGGGGTGATAAATCACGTTTTACGGTAGGACTCGGTGTAACACACTCAAAACATTGTGCTGTTTGATGGATTGACTAGTACGGGGTAAAAATCTTACATTAAAAATATGTTATTTAAAAAAAAACTTGCTAAAATGTTGGAACTTTGACCCCCAATATCTCCGTAACTAGAAGGTTCCCAGGTATTGTCTAGAACAAAAAAAATAGCAAAGACGGGGAGGACAAGTGCCTTTCGGCTTCGATAAGGGTCTTGTTACACCCTTTATATCATAAATGTACTTCACTCTTACCTTTTACCTATCTACCGTTACATTACAGATAAAAATCATTGTCAAGGTGCCATCATATCTGTGACACTGTTCTCGACTGAGGTTCATCGTCGTCGTTCGATTGTTTTACGAGTACTCTTGTTAGCGACAGGAGACTTATCGTGTATCAAGTATTGACACTGGCTTGAGTTTTATATGCGTAGGCCTACGGCCTAAGCAATTCATTATATAGATGAGTTTTCACAGAAATCTTTATCTGACAGACATTTTTTTTTCTATTGATAATATCGGAATATATAAAAAAAAACTCAATTTGAGGATTTTATGTTCTCATGAAAGTTTAGGGTCATAAATCAGACCATCGATATTTTTGGACAAAGATCAGTTAAGGTCATTCAGTAGGTAATTCGTCGAGAAACATTCCATGAGCGGTGGTAACCAGGGAAACATCCTTATTTTAGTCCTAGAACGTCGACTTTTAGAAATATTTTAATTTTTGGAAAGGTTAAGATTTAGGTCGTTAAGGTCATCCTTAAATCCGCAAACAAACATCTCGGGGGGTGTCATACAAGGGGTAGATGTAAATTTCATTATTTTACCGAGCTAGGACGCAGAAACATGTTTAGTATTAACTACCCAAAAATTTGATCTAGGGCAGAAATGAAATGATGTCAATGAAATTATATTTATTTTTTGTAAATTGCTTGTAATAAAACACTTTTAAACGTCAAAATAAACCTTAACTATATTTTAAAATGAGATGCGGTCAGATCCATTGTTATAATTTTAAGTTTATACGTAGAGTTAGTGTCAAGTTATATTACTAAGTCCCACAGCACTGTCAAGACATTTCCCCGTTGAACTTTTAAGGTTTCTCACCGAGAAAATAAAAGAGAGCGGGAAATGTCGGTCACATACCATTCTAGAACATTTTAGTCTTCACTGAGCACAGCACTTAGTCCAAAGAAAAATATCAAAATTGTTTATATAACAAGTCGACGACAAATAGCAGAGTTTCAAGCAACCGGCAAAATATATCGCTTTGTAAGTTTTGAGCAGAAAACATATTTTATTTCGGCCAACTTTGGGAGCTCCATTTATTTGGTACGTATATTCCATGAATTGCAGGAATTTTAGATACAATATTGTGGAGCTTTACTTTCCATGTAGTTCGTTTCTAAAAGATTTTCTAATGTTAGAGCGATTTTAAACGCTATTATTTTATTTCTTGGTATAATAATAAACATTGGAAGGAATGATAAATGATATGGTTTAATTGTTCATGTTGAGAGGATTATCGAAAGGCCCACATCTATCGGCCACTAGGCCGATAGATGTGGGCCTTTCGATAATCCTCTAGCGATAATCCTTTAGCGTTTGTGTTTCAAGGCGTCCTCTCCCTGCCTTCCACTACATCATCATCAACATTGGAAGGAATGATAAATGATATGGTTTAATTGTTCATGTTGAGAGGATTATCGAAAGGCCCACATCTATCGGCCACTAGGCCGATAGATGTGGGCCTTTCGATAATCCTCTAGCGATAATCCTTTAGCGTTTGTGTTTCAAGGCGTCCTCTCCCTGCCTTCCACTAGGAAGGCAGGGAGAGGACGCCTTGAAACACAAACGCTGACTATATGGAGGTCTACAGAAAGGGTACGGACGTGGACGAAATGAAAGAAGTAAGCATACAAGAATAGAGGGAGATGCCTCTTGCCATGGGAAAAGACTCTTTCAGTAAAGGAATTTCAATATATTTAAATTCTTATTCACAATCTCTGTAGTCGTGTCTCTCTGTGTAGTACGTAAGTTCCTACAATAGCACAACGCCGTCAACCCTTGCATTTTAACCCTCCTAATTTGTTTACCAAAACAATACCCCCAACTCCCAAACGGCGCTGTATATTTGTTTCATTTATAAACATTTAAACCGGCGTCCGTTCACGTCCAATGTGTTTTAGGAGATATATTCCATTATACGCTCAATTAAGTTCTGGCCACGATGCAGTCCCACGCGGGGGTAGGGGGTCAGAGAGGGGGGAGGGGTTGTGGGCTCGCTAGCAAATTGCTCAAAGTGATGCGCCCTGTACTGTACAATTACACTAGTTCGGGAGTAGGGAAAAGTTTTGATTCTATGCTAAACGTTTGCATTTTATAGTTTTGAAACTGCAAAAATTATTTGAATTTTCACAGCCTTAGCAAGGTATCCAAGGATTTCATGATGTCACGGCTAAAAGTTCAAGTCCTCCCTAATGCACTATTCGCCATCATCATCATCCCCAGCCCGACGTCACCCACTAGTCTTTTTAGGAATACGCCTCTTTTTGCCTGAGTCAATCTCGTTCTGTGCTAGCCTCCTTCAGGTCAAACCTTGACGGCAACAATGTCGTCTGCCCGGTTGAACTAAACCTTAAAAAAATTACCAAGACCGTGCAGTCGCTAAAGACGGTCAGAAAATGGTAAATAGGAGTCCGTTATCTGTATAAATATACCGTATGAAGTAACAAACTTTCTGATAATAAGCTTACGAGTATATAATAAGGAGGAAGGAAAAACGAATGGACAAAGAACAGGAAACAACGTTTTCTTTACGAAGTTTCCATGACCACCGACTGCGTTAGAGCAACTTTTTTCGTATATTATCTTGTTGGGCATGGTACGTTGTTTACTCGTACGGAACAAATTGATAAAATAATGCAGATTTTTATAACAAAACTAATGCACTACTAATGCTACTAGTCTGAACGGCCCGAACGAAAAATTGTCTACGTTCCAAAGGACCGGTGATGAAATGATTCGAAAATAAATTTACGGACCAATCTAGGCTTAATCTGAAGATCGACTGAGCTGCTGCTATTTATTTAGCCACCTCCATACAAATGTCCAGCCGTTTAGTTCCCTTCAATGTGGTTGAGCTGAATGGGGCTGATCCATGCGTCATGTTCGTGGACGGGCGCTGTCAGTTGGGACTGGTCATCTCTTAGCTGCCACGGTTTATTTTATTTATTTATAATTATAATCTTTTGCTCTGGACGCTCTTACTGTGCACGTCTTTCTACATCGTTCTCACATAATAATATATGTATAATCTTTTGGGAGCGTAGGAAGATAATGTTCGTTCCCTTTTGTTTCGCACTCACGGCGATGAGGTTCGAAGGAAATAAAATCCAGCGTAGGAGTAATATTGGATAATGTAATATTGAAACATTCCTAATGCTAAACACGCATAACACTGTAAACTGGAGGAAGGGTTTCAGTACAAAATAAATGCTACGCGAATCAGAGTTGTAACCGCTGTATCTCAAAAAACCATAGAGTATCGTCACAGACTATAGAGTCTGGTATTGCCAGCGCTTATGGTTGCGTTCATAAACGCCACACCACCCCCCCACGGAGAAGGATGAACCATTTATTCGAAATCGGAGAGATCCTTAAACTTAACTCGTCTACCGGAACGAGTGGTATACGGCAGTTTTGGGGCAGTTGGATTGGTGTCCCTGGATTTTGCAGGTTCTATAGGTCTCTTAGGGAGGTCAACAGTCCTGTGTGCCGTAGGTTCTGAGGGCTTCTTAGGATACCCGTCTGCGGTAGGTATTGAGTGATCTACGTGTGCCGGTTTTACTCGATCTACACTAACGGTCACAGTTTTGTGGTTGATTTCCAGTGTGATAGTTTTCCCATCACTGGCACGATCCACTATTCGGTAGGGGCCGGTATATGGTGGCTGTAACGGTCGTCTAACAGAATCATCCCTAAGGAACACATGCGTCGCTGAAGAAAGATCTTTAAATATAAATATAGATGGTTGTGTATGCCGAGATGCCGGGATGGGTCGCACAGTCGACATTTTACGTCGAAGTTGTACGACGAAATCTGCCGGGTCGTAGAAATTATGTGGCTCATCGGATGCTACGAGCAATTCACCGGGCAAACGAAGAGGTTCCCCGTACACCATTTCAGCAGCTGTGGCTTTCAAGTCTTCCTTGAAAGCTGACCGCATACCGAGAAGAACAAACGGCAACGCGCGCACCCAAGAGTCCTGGTGGCACATGAGGGCAGCTTTAAGCTGGCGATGGACGCGCTCGATCATGCCGTTGGCGCAGGGATGGTAAGCTGTCGTTCTAGTTTTCGTGGTGGCGAATTGTGTCATCAGTCGGCGGAACAGGTCGGACTCGAACTGAGTTCCTTGGTCTGTTGTAATGACTGAAGGCACCCCGAAGCGAGCTATCCACTCCCGTGTTAGGGTTTCTGCTACTTCTTCTGCGGTGATCGAACGCATTGGCCATACTTCGGGCCATTTAGTCACTCTATCAATGGCAGTCAAACAGTACCGATAGTCGTTGCAAGTCGGCAAGGGGCCTATGATGTCTATGTGTACATGTTTGAAACGACCTGGCGGTAGGGCGAAATTGCCAAGTGGGGACGAATTATGGCGCGATACCTTAGCACGCTGACATGCTATGCATTGTCGAGCCCACTGTTTGCAGTCCTTGTTGATTGACGGCCAAACATATCGTTCAGTCACGAGACGGGTAGTGGCTCGTGCGCCAGGGTGACTTAAGTTATGAAGTTTGTCGAATGTTGCTTTACGGAAGGAAGGGGTCAAGTATGGGCGAGGCTTGCCGGTCGACTTATCACAGGTGATAAGAATGTCAGTTCCAGGAATGTTGACCTTTATAAACTGCAGGCTAGAGCCTTGCTGACATAAATTGGCTAACTCTTGGTCTACCTCCTGTGATTTGGCAAGCATTTGCCAATCCTGGTCAAGAGCGATCGCGTCAACCCGCGACATCGCGTCTGCGACAATATTGTCCTCTCCCTTAATGTACTTGATTTCTGTGGTAAACTGGCTAATAAAGGACAACTGATTCAACTGAGCAGGTGGCAGTTTCTCCCGGCGCTGTATGAAAGCGTAGAGCAGTGGCTTGTGGTCTGTAAAAATGGTTACATGCTGAACCTCGAGAATGTGGCGGAAATGCTGCACGCTTTCATATACAGCTAACAACTCGCGATAATAAGCGGGCCACTGTGTTTGTTGGTCGGTCAGCTTTTTGCTAAAGAAAGCGAGGGGTACCCACTTGCCTTCGATTTCTTGTTGAAGGCAGGACCCGATGTGGACACTGGAAGCGTCGGTAAACAGTCCAAGTGGGACACCGTGTACCGGATGATGCAGTAGTGTAGCGGTCGCTAAACTCTTTTTGCAGGCTTCAAGTTGTTCGAGGAGTTCAGGTGACCATATAAATGGCTTCGCACCCTTACCTTTGGTAGCAATAACCGCTTTTATTAAAGGAGCCTGGAACAACGCGGCCTTAGGAAGGAATCGACGGTAATAATTTAGCATGCCGAGAAACCGACGCACACCCTGGACAGTTTTAGGGGGTGGAAATTCGAGAATGGTTTGAACACGATCCTGAGGAGGTTGAGTGCCCTCGGGACTAATGTGATAGCCTAAGAATGTTACCTCACGTGCACCAAATACACACTTGGAAGGATTTATCACAACCCCATAGTCCCGTAAGCGTCTGAAGAGGATTCGCAGGTGCTCGCAATGCAGAGCCACATCTGTGGAATGGACGAGGATGTCGTCCACATATGGGAAACAGAAATCAAGACCCCGTGTGACCTCGTCGATAAACCGCTGGAAGGTCTGGCCAGCGTTGCGAAGACCGAAGGTCATGAAAGGGAACTCGAAGAGGCCAAACGGGGTAATGATGGCAGTCTTTGGGATATCATCTTCTGATACCGGAATCTGATGGTACGCCTTCACAAGGTCGATAGTGCTGAAAATCTTAGCGCCAGTGAGGTTGTGAGCAAAGTCATTAATGTGCCTGACTGGATACCTATCCGGCACGGTTCGGGCGTTAAGAGCGCGGTAGTCGCCACAAGGACGCCAAGTGTTGTCTTTCTTTAATGTCATGTGCAAAGGAGACGACCACGCGCTTTTGGATGGTCGTGCTGTGCCGGACATAACCATTTCCTCAAATTCCTTCTTAGCTGAATTTAATTTTTGAGGTGCTAGGCGACGAGGGCGGCAAGAAACAGGAGGCCCATTCGTTGTCTTGATGAAATGTACAGTATCGTGCCTAATAATCCTAGGGAGACCGGGCGGGTGAGTGATTTCGGGGAACTCTGCTAGCACTTGTGCGACAGCAGAATTCGTAGGGGCTACAGCTTTGACACTGGGTTGTTCTGTCGTCGCGGTGGAGGCAAGGGCAGAAAGGTTGGTGACGCCATCTATTAACCGCATAGTGCGACAATCTGGAAGCAGGTGATAATATGCCAAGAAGTCCGAGCCAATAATCGCATTATTGACGTCGGCGACAATGAATGTCCAGGTGAAATCACGACGGAGACGAAAGTTAAGTGCCAATGTTATTGTTCCGAATGTTTGTATGCTGCTACCATTAGCAGCGCAGAGATCATAATCGGTAGGTTTCCTTCGATTAGAAAGCCAACGGTGCGGGTAACAGCAAAGATCCGAACCAGTATCAATTAAAAATTGTCGCTTAGAGACTTGATCAGTTACGAAAAGGCGACGGCTGAGGGGTTGATTGTTTTCGCAATCAGTCGCCGCCGCTACTGACTGCTCCTTGGGTTTTCCGCCAGCCAATTACAGGGTGAGATGCATTTTCTGGCCCTAGTGCCGTATTTCCGATGGTACCAGCAGCGTTTTTCAGTCCGGTCAGGAGTACTGTTGCGCGAGGACTGCCCGCGGCGGTTTTGAAGTCGGGAGCGATCAGATCTCAGAGCGGCAATTTGATTGCCCATCTCGTCTATCCGCTCCAAGAGACTATTTAGTGTAGGTGTACCTGTAGCAGCAAAAACGTTTGCCTGGCTTGGCTGAGCTTCAACAATTTTATCAGCAATGTCGGCTATCCTATCTAGACTGAGATCGGCCTGGGCTGCCAGGATGCCTTGTACATGCTGAGGCAATCGGCGAACCCAAAGCTGGCGCAAGATGTTGTCATCTGACAGGGTGTTCCCAGCAATGGACCTAAGATGACGGAGGAACTGGGACGGTTTTCTGTCTCCAAGCTCCTCATCACCTAGCAACCGTGTTACCCGCTGCTCTTCGGATATAGAAAATCGTTTAATTAATGTTTCTTTGAGTGTCTGATATTTTCCTTCTGCCGGTGGGTTGATTACTATATCTTCAATTTCCCCAGCTACCTTGTGATCGATTTGACTGAGAACATAACTGTATTTGGTGACATCAGTATTTATGCCAGCCAATAGAAATTGGGCTTCGGCTTGTGCAAACCATACAGTGACTCTGTCGGACCAAAATGGTGGCAGCTTTACCGCTACCCTACACATGGCAGCAGCTATCTCCGGCTTAGATTGAGCACTAGCTTGTTCATGCTGTGCACGCAAGGCAATGTTTTCAGCCTCAAGCATATTTAAACGTGCTTGGAGTTCATCAGACATAGTGAAGAGACTCAAAATTTTAATAAACCATGCAAAAATCCAAGAACCACACAAAACACCAAGCTAGGGGTAGTTATTTTAACCGTGGGTAAGTGGTGAGGGTTAATATAAGTACAATATGAGCATGCGGATGTGAAACAACACAAACAATAAAAGTTTGCAAACACCAATAAAATAAACAAAAATTAAGTACGCAGATGCCAATATTAAAACATGCAAAAAAAAAAAAAAAAAAAAATGTAGATATAGTTAAACAGACTTTATGAGCATTCAATGCATAATATCCCAACCTTTGTCATATTAGTATGTATTATTCATTGCGGTTTAAAAAGTTAGTAATCATAAAGAAAGCAGCATGTAACGTACCAAAACATTTTTCAGCCCAACTTGGGGCAAAATAAAGAAAAGAAATACAAATAAACACAAGAAATCAAGTGCAAGTAAAATGACGATGTTATTGTGTTAACTAGCTTTAAATTTATAATTGTCTTTATATTAATAAAAAAAATATATATATCACTGTTTTTGGTAGCTAAAACGAGAATGTCCTGCTAATATTTAGGTGGTACTTGCGTGGACCGGAACGTCAGTTGATGTTGATGTCAATGTCAGCTGTCACTGGAACTGTATTTTCCATCGGTTATCGATAGATGGCGGTCGATGCACTTCTTATGATATCGTTAATCGTTTTTCCAAGAACGAGATTATTACTTGTCCGTATAGATGAATTCACAATTCACAATGTCTCCACGATTTCACATGCATTTGTAGTGATGCTTGTATGATGAACGTACTCCGGAAAACGGCTGGAATGCGGGAACTGCCACTGATGATATGAAAAACATGAAGTCTCGTGGTCCGCAGCCTCCGCAGGCCCAGGGTAGCTAGTTTTCTATGCGGCAATGTCCGTAGTATGGAGCTTTGGATCTCATGTACAGCAAGTCACAATCACGTCGGGGTCACCACTTTGGGAGCGTAGGAAGATAATGTTCGTTCCCTTTTGTTTCGCACTCACGGCGATGAGGTTCGAAGGAAATAAAATCCAGCGTAGGAGTAATATTGGATAATGTAATATTGAAACATTCCTAATGCTAAACACGCATAACACTGTAAACTGGAGGAAGGGTTTCAGTACAAAATAAATGCTACGCGAATCAGAGTTGTAACCGCTGTATCTCAAAAAACCATAGAGTATCGTCACAGACTATAGAGTCTGGTATTGCCAGCGCTTATGGTTGCGTTCATAAACGCCACAATCTCAACATGAATGATGAAATCAAGATCTTGTAACAATATTTTGATTGAAAATAGTGTCCATGGAGTTTCTTGCCCATTCTTCTCCATAGAGATCTACGCTTTGGAATGGGCAACTACAGTACTTTCACAAGTTATTATGCCTTGTATCTGTGACTGTAGCTTTGCCTTTGTTTTTCTGACATTCAAAAGTGCCTGTTATGGTCTAATTGAAATAAATGCTTTGAATTGAGTTGAGTTGAATGCCACTGAATTATTTGTCAGTAGGTATCCAGTGTCCGCAGCCGGTCCGCAATTTGTCCAAACCAGTTGGAATCAAGAATTAGGAAAATCAGATCCGCTTAAACAACATTCAGCGCTCGCAGCTCCCGTACTACAATAGATCGCAAGTCAGAGCGGCAGCCAGGTGGAAAATAGTTAGAATCGACACCGTGCAACAACACTAGGTTAATTGTATCTATTCTATTCGGTTTGTATTCACAGGTATTCAAGTGGAACTGAGTATTTTATTGTTATATCGAATTGACTATATTCTCTTTGCTCTTGACTTGATTGTCTCAAGCTTGCTAGAGCAGTACATGAGAGCTCGAGTTGGATTACCCAGGTTTTTAAGCTTTTTCCATCAGGAATTTCTATTAGCAGTCCGGAATCTATGGCAATATCTACGTTGGATCCACTGGACAAAGCTGATGAATCGAGGTGTACTACAGGTACATCTCTGCTTAACCCTTAGGGTCAATTCACACCGAAGTGGCAGCGTTCGGCAGTGCAGATTCCCAGCAGTTTCACAGTAGAACCATTTTATGCTTTATCTCCATTACGAAATGCATAGTATCGTTTATAGAAATCAGGATGGACGCGTGGCCGCTTGGGGCGCCGCGAGACGTGCAAACAAAGCAGCGCACTACAGCAAAGTGCTGGATGCTGCTGGCCGTTGTTGACCTAATCGACCCATAAGGAAAAAACTAGCATAAAGTTATCATTAACACTAGAAACAGGATATACCATGTTTACCTACTGTTGATTGTTCAGCATAAAGTTGTCACAAATAAAAGACTAAGGTACAAAAATTATTAGTTTTAAGATCAAATCCGACTACCTACACGTAACGCCAACCTTGGACAAAAGGTGGCCAGATTTTCGTTTTTACAAAATAGTTATCTAATGTATGTAGAGAATAGCTTGGCAATACCCCTATCGAAATCAGAAACATACAAACTTACAATAAATGTGAATTTCAGGAAACACACAATAAGAGTAAACTCATACACAAACAGAAAGTTCCAAGGTCGAACCCAAATATTTCGCTTACCTTTCCTAATTTCAAACAAACACAACTAAAGACTGCATGACAAAGCGAAACTTGTAATAAAATTCAAATATTTGGTGGGGCGGGATCTCGCACAACAGCGTGTTTTTCGCAAAGCAGCGTATATTTCGCGGGCAGACCCGTGTGATCTCCTGGGGTCAGGTGGGCCACGCGACCTTTGCGAATACATTAGTGTCAGCAAAAAATACTATACGTGAAGAATTTGAAAGGTATGGAGACGGCTTTTGTAGGGTTAGTTCTGGATTTGAAGTTTTTGGTAGCTATAGTGAATTGTGTTTGGCCTTTGATGAGTAGTTATCAAAATAAAGTGACCTGTAAAGTATAATGCCAATTACAGTTATAACAACATTTTTATAACCTAATAATTAAGCTCAAGACAGACTTCAGAATTTATATTATTTCCCTTCAGCGATTCACCTAATGATTGAATTAACAAAAAAAAAAAAAAAAAGTATATTATAAAATATCAACGACATACAAAGCAAGGTCAATATTGAAGTGGCCGAGAATCCTCAGTTTTTTAATCTTCAAAACTACACGAGACAGGCCCTTAAACCCCCTCACTTCAGGTTAGTGGCAGGTGTAGAGTTTTTTTTTCTGTCCGCTTCTTCGCATCTGTTTCAATATGAAACAAGAGTTTTTTCACAAACAAATTCAATTGCTCTGGCTTTTAAATCATAATAGATTTAAAAAAACACACATATTACACATTTTTATACCACAAAAAAATACAAGGTGTTTTCTTCTGACTCCCCCCCCCCCCTTAACGTGGTTAAAGAACGATCCCTTACCAGTTCCTAGTGTTGTAGCTATAGGGCGAAAAAATGTGGCAACTAGCTCCCCACTCCCCAGCAATTGCCAGCTAAGTTACCAATTAAGTACCACCACTCCACCAAAATTATTATTCACAATTCTACAATTGGATATCCTACAAAACCCTTGATTGCGGCAGACCAAATTGTTAACGAGTAGGTATCGTTAACATTTAACTCGAGACGGTAAAGTCCTTTACATTTACATTGAGAATGATCATAACATTCTGGAATCTTTTAGAAGATTAAACTTTACTGTTTCTTTTTAGATTTAGTATTGTCTTGAAACCAGAGTAGGTATGTACCTAGTTACCTACTTACTTACATCATAATTTCATATGTTTAGATAAGTTGTACTGATAAGATTGTCACTTTATTAGTACAACTTAGCGACAACATTTTTGTTTTTTTGAGTTTGCAGTTAACAAAAAAAATAGGAATTCGTCTCCACAGTTTTTTGCAAGACATAGTCCAAAGTACAAAGATTTCAGTGGCCCCAGCGGCGAAGCAAATGTGAAACACAATAATACCTGATGCTGGGCGACTATTCACTGTGATTGCTTATATTTTTATAAAATGTAACTATCAGTAGGTATATAATGAACTTAAGATAGGTCACCGAAAATAGGTTGATGTCATTGCACTGAGAATCAAAGAAAAAGCCTGAAGTTTTAATGTGTAAGAAAAACTTACATCATCATGAACGATATTTCATTCATATACCTAGGTAAAATTATGATGCAAAATAACAACTGGCCAAGTGTCTGACCGATTTTAGAGAAGTCTGGGATTCTAGACTTCAAAGTGGATAAAATAAAATAAAAGTCTCGAGTCTAAAAAAACCTACCAAGTTGACTTTTTAGGAGAATCCACAAATCTTTACGTAACTGCTAAGAAATCATTTTTTAATCTACTATGAACAGACGAAGATAGTATGAAAAGTTTGCCAAACTTCATTTTCATTAGTTTTCATGTTTCAGTTTAATTTGAATTACAAATTACCGACAAAGGCTCTTCTAAAATAATTAAAACTACAATTAACAGGCGAAACAAAAGATTGAACAGAAACGCCTCCTTGAGACGATCATTAATTAATTAAATTATTTAACTTTTAACAACATTAAACGTTTACTTCTTAACTCTAATTCAATTATAATGTTTTACATTATTTTTGGGAGTTCTGTCTATTCAAACTGTTTTAATTATTTTAAACTTTTAAAGTGTTTTGATCAAACAAAGTGTTAGCGTCATAATGTATTATCTACCATAGCAGCTTTTAACAAAATGTAACTGCCAAACAGATAATGCAAGAACATCAATCACTTAGGTAAAATACTTTTTAATTTCATTTGTTTTGTTTTTTGGATTTCGTCGCCGACTGGCTATTACAGATCCAGTTTTTTTTTTCGTTTAATTGTTGCTTAAATATTTTATTTAAGGACACAATTAAACATATATGGAGGAATATAAGGATGTTTGTATGGATGCTTGTTACTCTTTCACGCAACAACTACTGAACAGATTTGGATGTTTAGCATACAGGTAGTTCATAATGGGATACCCATCCCGGTAGTATGCTTCTGTAGATTAATTTCTAAAATCCACGCGGGAGAAGCCGCGGGCAAAAACTAGTATCTGATAGAGGAATATCGCATAAAATAAAGTCTGAACAACAATAATTAAGCTAGAATACGTCTACAGACACAAAAGTACAACTACTATTTATCAATGTCCCAGTTCAAGCAAAGATATCAAATGTCGTAGGGCTAAATAACCTCTAATTGGGCAGCCGGGGCCCTACGCCCCTTCGTTATCCTTCTGTGAGGATCTTTGGGGCCCCTATCAACGGAAAATGTATTAAAGTGTCTGATTTCTGTAGCGTTTTGTTTAGTTTTGGCAAATTATTGCTGAAAACTTTATAGTCTGGACCCTAGAGGCCTAGAATAAAGTTATTTGTAGTCGGAAAGGTTTATAGGTCAGATAAGGTTTCTAAGAGACGAGCAAGTCTAGGTAAATAGAAATTGCGTTTTATTGTATAATCTAGATGATATTGTTTGCTACCACAATAATATATTTTTTACTTAGGTTTAAAGTTGGATAAAATAAGGAATGAATACATACTCGAAGTCTGAAAGTGGCGCCGGCGACTGAAAAGTTGTGTGGTAATCGGTTGTCGTGGTATGGACATGTGATGCGGAGGAATGAGGAAAATTTAGTGAAGAAAACTTTGGGTATGTCTGAGGATGGGTATTAGAGTAAAGGAAGACCAAAGACACGATGGATGGACTGTGTGAAGTATGATATGGATAGAAAGGAGGTTACTGCTGAAATGATATGATATGACTGCAAGGAGGACGATTAATAGAGAAGTATGGTAGAAGAACCCCAAATGGGATACTGGCTGGAGAATGATGATGACTTAGGTTTACTGATATATATTCTCAAAAATGAAAGTGTATTTAAGGAGACATGTTTTATGACTGTCAATACAAATGATGTTTGATATTATCATCATCCCTTCCGTACTACATCCCTCCATTGTTCTTCAGTCTATACTACTTACGTACGGCCAATTCATAAGGAGGACAATACGCCCTTTCAAATCCTCCGTGATTTGAATCGCGAACTAGATTAACGACCGTAAATTTCTATTTATCAACCAACAAATTTCGATTAACAACCGCACTCATCTCAAAACCATTCTCATTTTTAGACAACTTGATATCCATAAACTCAAGCTCAATATCCTGTAGCGTCCTATCTTTAGTTTCTGGTAAAATATTGTACAAACACACCAAAGATGCCACTGCAATAATCAGGTAGACTGCGAACGTCCCGTGAGTATCTATAGCATCTAACAATACTGATGTAGATTTCATTAAAACCATGCTTGATAGAGAATAGAATATACCTAAAACACTTGTCCCTAAACCCTTGTATTCTATTGGAAATAATTCTCCTTTTAACACCATAGATACTGGTATGACACCAACATAACAAACTATATTGTACAGTATTAACAACATAGGCGTCAACCAAGTTACGTTGAAAATCTTTTTGTGAATTAATAAGTGAAATATGCAAACTAAACTTAACAAAATACACGCTAAGTTACCTGTCTTTAATAACAGCGTACGTCTTTTAAATATTCTGACGATGTAACTTGAAGTTAGTATCGCTAGAATTTTCATTACGTCTAAACTTATTGTGTAGTAATAAGCTTTAGATATGTCACCTGTTAACGAAATCATTATTTGTACTACATAAGCTAGTAAGTAATGTCTTCCACATACTTGGGTCAAAATTATTAACATTAGTACCACTGTGAATGGTCTTAAGAACTCTTTTGACTTCATCGCTTGTATGTTCCTCATCAATAACCCTGATTTCTTCAATCTCTTTAGATTTCTCAACTCATGTTGTGCTGCTATCAATTCCTTTACTTCTCTTTTCGACTCCATGTTTTTTCCCCTTATCCACTCGAATGACTTCACGCATTCATCAAAGCGGCCTTTATAAGCCAGCCATGACGGACTTTCAGGCCAGATTATAGTTCCAAGAGCTGCTAAGGCAGGTGGAATGGAAGCTAGCCCAGCCATCTGTCTCCAAGACAAGGTAAAGCCAAATCCATGGCAGATCAGTTCACCGATGCTGGTAGCCGTAATTTTAAAGATGATGAAGAAGCCTCTACGTTTCGGATGACTGTATTCCCCGGCTAAAATGCTGCAAATATACAGGCCTCCAAAGGAAAGACCCTGGATGGCTCTGCCAGCTATGAGGGTAGGGACGTTAGGAGACAGGGCGATGATGACCCATCCAAAGAAGATGATGAGGTTCATAGTTGCATTGATGAATCTTCGTCCGTAGTGCTGCATTAATGGCGGGAGGATTAGGAAGCCAATGCCGCCGGTCATGCTGTAAGCTGCAGCTGTAAACAGTCAATACGGAGAACTATTATTTAAATTAATTCCTTTTTTTAAACGGTTGTGTGGTGTTATTCTTAGCACAAAATAAGTGACCAAGGAGTCACATTTATTGTTTCGTTTCATAATATCGGAGTACAAGGACTTTTTGGAGAGTTGTCAACTAACGTTACAGCGACGCAGCACTGGTGGTGGTGACACAGTGGCTGAGCGATTGGCTGCTGCGCTGCGTGTCCCAGGTCCGATCCCCGCACGGAACAAAATATTTGTATAGCCTACTGGTAGTTGTTCCGGATCTGGCTGTTTGATTTATTCTTCGTTCGTCCTAAAGTTTTGTCCCACATTCCAAAAAATTCTTCGTTCGTCCCATATCACTATTGAAGTTTTGCTGCGTCCCAAATTACAAGAACTTTAAGTAAGTACAAATGTTTGTAAACGCACCCCGATACAGGAGAAATTCCTAGTGTGGTACATACAATGTTTTCTTTTTAAAATTAAAAAATAAACGCGGCCACGTCAATTTCCAAAAAAAAATCCTTTACCAACAACGCCCCAATGTCACTCAAGTGCCAAAATCTACAATACTATGAGCAGAGTCCAGTCAGTTTATTAAAGTGAAAACAAAATCTGGATAAATACTTATAAAAATAATAAATACTGACCAATCCAAGATGCCTCCCCTTTAGTAGCGTGCACGTCAGTCCCACTTCTCGTGTCGTTGCCAGTTATGACCGGAGTTAAAATCGCAGGGAAGGACAGCACGAATCCAATAGCCAGGTGATGGAAGATCAGGGGCACCATCACACACCACTGGAAACAAACGATAAACTTAAGTTTCTTGATCGGAATAATTATATTGCGTACTAGCGGCCCGTCCCGGCTTCGCACGGGTATATGCCTATGTTACTCAGGGTGAATGTAGCTTTCTACTGGTGAAATAATTTTTGAAATCGGCGTAGTAGTTTTTGAGTTTATTCATTACAAACATACACACAAAAATACAAATCTTTCCTCTTTATAATATTAGTGTAGATAAGGTTATTTATCCTTTAAAGTCTTTAGTGCCGCGTTTCTGTCTGAGGGAGTAATATCACCCACGTCTTGGTTCCAGTGTTTTGAAAGTAAACTGCATGTCTTGGTTCGAATCCACAATAACCTACAGCAATCACTGCATTCATGATACGTTTTAAGGTCACCCAAAGGACAGCTTTCCATCTTTCTTCTCAAGATTAATAGATTCGGTCTCTCCATATGTCAATCTTGGTCGCAGTTTCAAATATTGTCAACAGTAGTTCTAACTACAATGTGTACAAACGATTACAGTATTTAAAAGCGTATCTTTAATAGTGATTTTACTACAGTCGTGAATATTAAAATAGTGAAACGTCATAATGACACCAAAACCGCATGAAGCCGTCTACAAAATATTTTACCTGAAATACTTAGTTGCATCTTTTGCACGCTACTTATATTAAATTCTTTATTGGCATTCAACATCCAAGTCTGATTTTAGTATTTGCAGAATTAAAAGTATTAAATTATTTTACAGTCATGAATTTCCGATAAGTAGTGAACGAATGAATTCCATAATTAATTAATCAATGTAAATTTAGAAATACGAATATTTCACATGCTAATTCAAATATCTTATCCCTGAAGAATCCCTAAAGAATCCTAGAAGGTATACTGATTTGCTTATCATTCATTGAGTCGCTGTAGTTGGGGTATCGTATTATCTAGTAACTGAGTTGTGGAGATCAGATAGGCTCGCTCCATGTAAAATACTGGTATTCATCAGCACCCAGTTAGACTGAGAGTAGACCTACGAAATATTTAAGAAAAGGCTACGCAGATGAATGAGTCTTGAGTCACTATTTCACCTCTACGACACAGTTTTGTTTCAACATAGCGTACAATGTTACTTTCTGCCAACAGACAATCAATCACTTTTTTTTTTTAGTTTAGTCTCGAAAATAAGGTACGTTTTTTTATAGAAAGTATATTGATCCGATAATCTTAAATTACACACAAGAACTAGTCAAACTATAATATAGGTACATGGCAGGTAAATCAGTGATCATCGTCTTGTGTACAAAATGGTTTTATGTAGACAAAGTATTTTTAGGCGAGATGGAGACCCCCAAAGGCAAGGAATGCCTGTATTTTGGGAGTCGATTGATTCCTCCTAAATAACATTCAAAAACACTGAAAGAAACCCTATTCCCTTAATTCAGAGAGAACAGAAACTTCACCACGGCCCTATTCAGCTAGTTTCCAATCAGACGAGGAGATTAGAATTTACAAAGGCTCGCAGTTTGGACCGTCTTTGGCGAAAACTCTTTGAGTCCGACGGGTTCGTTAGTATGTACAATCTAGACCTATCTTTTCAAATTGTTCAGTAATTTTCAAATGTCTGACTAGGCATTGTTGAATAATGAATCTGTTTGAAATAAACATGTAGATACAGCTTTTGGTTTTGGCTTTACTCCAAAAAGTATTTTGTGTATTATTTTGTTCTCAAGTTTTACCGGACCGAGACCGGTCAATGTGGTGACACTTAGGGGAGGCCTATGTCCAGCAGTGGACGTCTTTCGGCTGAAATGATGATGATGAATCATTTTTGTGCAATAATTTTTAAGTAATGTTCTCTTGTCAATTCTCTGAATACCACGTTTTTGGGGTATTGTCATGATCAACACGGGTGAGAGTTATAAATGATTTAAGTACAGAAAGTAGTTCTTCGTAACATTTCCACCAGTAGGTTCTGTAGAGATGTAAACCTCCACGGTAGGCAGGTTATTTAAAGGGAGATAACCACCAATTTCATCATTAGAAAAAAGATTAGACGGCTGTCGAATGTGATTTAAAAAAAGGGATCATTACTTAATTTAACTCCCATACGACTTTTTAACCGATTTCTAAAAAAAGAGGGAAAGAATTCCATAGCTGAATGGCAAAAATCGGAACCCTCATATCTATGCAGACAGACATGACGAATCTTCGTCATGTCTGTCTGTCTGTCCGTGTATGTCACAGTCACTTTATTCCGAAACTATTAGGACTACACATTTGAAACTTAGTAGGTAGATTTATTCTGTGAGCCGCTTTACGATTTTTATACAAAAATAAAAAAAAAGATTAAGGGGGGCTCCCCGTACATGGAACAGAAACTAAAGTAAATGTTCTTCGATTGCCCCGTGATTACTGGGCCGATTTTAGAGATTCTATTTTCATTTGGTAGAGGAAGCTTGTATTTGCTACACTCCCTACAGTACTTAGCATCTTTTATGACACCAACGAAAAAAGAGAAAAGAAGAGACGACACGTCCCGAGTCAAAAAACCACACACAAAAATAAACAATACAATTTTCTCACTTACTTCTCGAACTAAATGCGCGACCATATTTATTTTAATGACTCCTACACGGCCATACAAACACTTTAGATAAAGTCGACTAGTGTAAATGAATGAATGTGAACGATAAAAATATTATCTTGAACTACTACTTCACTTGTTATAATTAATATGCTAATATTTGTTTAACAATTAGGAAGAAGCAAATAGGGTAGCCCCTATCTCACTATCAGTCAATGAGTAAATTCAGACAGGCTGTAGGTTTTTGTGAATGCAGATTAGGAAGTTGTACAATCCTGTGTGACGGTGGTTTTTTTTAAAGGACACAAATAACTAATGCCTGGTTGGTCGAGTGGTCATGGGTTCGATTCCCTGGTCGGGCAAACTATTATTGGGTTTTTTCCATCAGTCATTTCTCAGTAGCAGCCACGGAGTCTGGATTTGCGCCCGGTTGATGGCAATAGGCTCGCCCCCTGTTACATGGGACTTAAACATAACTGGCAAAACGTGGGTGTACTTTAAGGTTCCCCTCTGACTAACCTTTTGGGAAGTAAAGGGGTGATGATAAATAATTATCCCTTATGAGGCGGTTTCATTCCTCGGGAGCGTAGTGCAAGAGTGCAACCTGTAAAAAATTGTACCTTTGTCGTTTTATTTTACGCAAAAGTTTAGCACTGAGGTTTCTTTGGAGCCTTGACAACCTTGAGATACATAGATTTAAATCAATACATTTGTGATCTAATCCAATTATAATTGTCTATCTTAAGACCTCACAACTTGCAACTATGTAACAGAACAACACTATAAACTGGCCAGCAGTTAAGATATCGTATCATTTAAATAATATCAACTTACATAGAGGTACATATTTATTGGCACTGTTATTTTACATACTGGTGTTGCACAGTTTTTATCAACCTGCTGTATTTTCTACACCGTAAAGCACGTAAATTAACACTACACTTGCTTCTTTCATACCACAACAATTAAATAAATTATCTAACGAAATTAAGAAAAAATACTTTTCATTGAAAAGCAGGGGTTGACAGGCAATTTTTTAAATCGAAGTAACCTGTAAGTTACTTTAAAATATACAATCTTTTATTTTTATCCTACCAGCTGTTGCCCGCGGCTTCGCTCGCGTTAATTTAAAATTTGGCAATTATACTCTTAATTAAGACACTACTAAAGTTTCTTTAATACAATTCAATCATGATTCGAAAGACACGTGGCGCCATCTATCTATTATCATAATAACGTTATTGTTGTTTTCCTCGGGAACAGTACTTTTTTCGGAATTAACGTTTAAGCAAAATGTCAGGATGTTCGGTTCAGTGGTTTAGTCGTGAAAGGTAACAAAAGAACTTACTTCCGCATTTATAATATTAAGTTCGTTTATAGTTTACTAGCGACACGCCCCGGCTTCGCACGGGTGCAATGTAATATATATAAACCTTCCTCTTGAATCACTCGATCTATTAAAAAAAAACCACATCATAATCTGTTGTGTAGTTTTAAAGATCTAAGATTCTAAGCATACATAGGGACAGACAGCAGGAAGCGACTTTGTTTTATACTATGTAGTGATACCCTATACCTATACTATGTCAACTACTACTATGTACTACGTCTAGTATGTATTGATAAATAGTGTTGTGGCACCGAAATGCCGTGTCTAGCATACCGCTGTTAAACCCGTGATGGTTTGTGTTGGTATGATTGAGTTGTTTTACAAAAGGGTATGTTTATATAAGAAATTGAATCGTCAACGACTAGACTACTTTATTATGTTGAATTAGTGCGAAACTGTATCAAAAATCGACTTGACAACAAAAATCTGATGACCCAAAATACTTTTCACCTCGAACAAAGACAAAAGTCCAACGCCGAAAGTCAAATACAATACGAAACATAAAAATGCCCATTCATTACAATCTGAGTCGATTGAGAGCGTTCGTTCAGTCATTCGGTCTCTGTGGATCAGAGCAAGCTCAAATATTGATATGCCTCCCCCCATTGTCGACGCCTGTCCAATCCTCCTTTGAACTCGCTCCTATTGAGAATTTTTGATCTTTTATCCCACTGTATTATTTCCGACTGCATTTCTAACAATTGGTTTGTATTTTCTGGCTGCTTGTATGGACGGTTTATAAGGGAAGACAAGGAAATATTTGGGCTGAAAGGTCCTTTATGGATTGTAGAAATAATCACTGAACACAAATATTCAGTTCTGTGACAACTTTACTATTTTTAACATTGATCTGTTTATATTCTTTTTATATATTACAATATTTCCTATTTCTAAAATAAACAGGCTGGTGCTCTTCGAAATGTTGTGTCATAATTCTACTATTTCCTTTTTCTTTACTTCATCAAATTGCGAAGCGCAGTATAAGCAGAATACGTAGCTCTCATAGCCATCATCAAGCAGCTAAAACTCATCTTAGTAACGCCCCCTGCAGATATAGCTGTGGACTTCTGCGAAACCTGCAGCACCACCAGCACGAACTTCATATTATTATTGTCAAAATTCTCCCATTTACAGTCATATACGGCCTGTTCGAACACAACGCCAGCATCCATGAGTCTCTGACCAATGAAGCAATCGATCGCAACCTGCATGAACGCGAATGGTAACTGTAGGATTGTGTTCTCTAATCCTCCGAGCAGTTCTACTATCAATCCGACAACTAGCAAGGTAAATCCTACAGCTATAGGTCCTCTGCATACACCTTCTACTTGGTTCAGAAGTGTTTTAATTGTTGCATGACGTTTGATGATGTCTTTAAGGTTTTTACACACATGCTCGTTCATGATTCTCTTTTTTTCGTCATAGTTGGTAAATTGTTGGAAATTATCCTTTCTGAATTCAGCTACAGTTTCATAATGCTCTCCAGCATCTGTCCATATATGAGTCACTTCATTACTCAGAGTCAGTATTTGGGACTCCGCGTACCCAATGATGACTATCAGGTAACTGGTAACGTTGGCCGATATGTAGCAGATGGTATAAACGCTGATGGTCATCATGGTCCATGCGATTTCGTAGTGCGGTGACTCTAACATCGGTTCCAATCCTGTGGACATTCAACCATATTGTAACAACTTTGATAATTAGAATATTCATTTGAGGGGAACTAGCTTTTTCTAAACTATGTTGAGGTCTGCTTCCTATGTAACCACGCAGCTGAATACCAGTATATTACAGGAATCATGGAAGGGCTGAAATATTTGCTTCTTTGTTATACAGGGTGAAAGGGACAGCCCTCCGCAGACTGATGGGGTGATTTCAGTATGTCATACTAAGATGACCGGGACAAGAAATTATTTCAGGAATGTTATGGGATTCCAATCATTTGCTTTTTTTTCCCATACGCAATGTATTGGTACCGTGGCAAAATGAACGTAGCGAACGGCAAGTGCAACGACGAGGTCGATGAACTCTGTAGCTAGGCAGGAAGTGAACAGCTGATTTCACACGTCGTTCAACAGAGTATTTTAACATCCATTGTTGGTTTTATTTTTTTATTTTAGCCGTATTATTTACATAAATGGAGCGTTGCGTACAAAGAATGTAATTTAACGTTGAAATAAAGGAATAGTAAAAAAAATGAATCCTGAGAAAAAATCTGGTGGAATATAATTCAAAATAAGGAGCTGCATGCACCCTGTCAGTTTGCAGAGGGCTGTCCCTCTTACACCCTGTATATTTATGATGAAGTATAGACAGTTACACTAGTTATAAAGAAAGCGGCTTTATTACATGCACTAAAAAACTAGCTAGTTGAAACGTTTAGGATATAATGTGGGACACAGTACAATAACTCAGTAGTCAACTACCAAAGCTGGATATGCTAGTCACTGGAGAGCACATGAAAGATCAGCACACCAAAGCTCTCAACAATCACCCTGAAACCCAACGAATGCAGTCCCTATGTGGCCACAATTGGCTAAAGAGCATCATAATTATCAGTTAATTACCATAAATCACCATCAAGTCCTCAGGAAGATGTCTGCCGCGGCTGAGGAAGGGGGTGAACACATACAAGGTAGCGTTGCTCATAATCACCCCCCAGTAGATGATGCCACGTAACTTCACGTTGCGCAAGTATCTCAGCAGGTTGGTAGCCCGTCGACTGCCTGGGATCATGCGGGAATCAAAATCTAGGAAAGCGTCTGTGAGGCCGCGGATTTTGTCACTGAGAACAAGAATGTTTTCCTTAAAACAATGCCTTAGTCTTACTCAAAATCAAAGTATTTATTTAAACTATGTAAAGAAACTTTAAATTGTCACGGTGTCGGTGAGTTATACGGATAAATCTAGTTGCCCATTCCAAAACGGAGCAGAACGGACAAGAAATTACTAAATCATTGGCAGCTGGGTACGGTGTTGACGACAAATTATGAGCTACGTTGACCGAAAACCTTTTTTGCGTTCTATCATAATCCAGGTCCTTCTTGTCATCAGTAAATCGAAATAATACCGGTCTGTAACTGTCGCACAGCAGGACAAAGGCTTTATCTCATGCTAAGAAGAAACGAGCATTGATTACCATGCATTTCTCAAATCTAAAATCTAGGAAAAGAAATACAGAGGGTGTAATGATAATGGAAAAGTCGCGTCAAACCCACATGTTCAAGAACATATACAGCAGCTTGAGAGTCCCGATCTCGCTGGAGACGCCCAGGGACAGCGTCACCATGGCGGCCACCATGTCGCCCGTCTCCAAACTCCTCACAAAGACGAACCACATCATGCTGAACAGATACACGTAGTAGTAGCACAGTGATGCTGTTATCATGATGATGTAGTAGATGAACGGGATTCCTAGGATAGAGAAATGCCAGAAAAATTAAGAGTACTTAATTAACGGTCAGTAACAGTCAAGTCAACCTAGCCAGGGATAACTCTAGTGCAGTCCACTGCTGCTTCGTCGAACCATCTAGCTAGGTACATTAGTTAGGACCTACACGCACTTACTTGGCAGATTTCAAGATATATCTGCCTAGCCTTTTTCAAACTAGGTATGTTGGGATCAGCTTCCAATCTAAACAAATGCAGCTAAATAGAATATAAAGAAATAAAGCGTGTTGGCTTCAACGGATGACATAGTAAGCAAATGCCACGTGAGATTCGCTTCACCATCTGCCGCGTCGGATGTTATAAATCACTTATTATAATTACGTTATCATTTTACCTGTCTTATTCTTGCCGTATATATTCAGAGTGACGACTTTCAGTAACACGGAGACGTTCCACAGCATTGTGGGCAGATCACAATACTCCAGACCGAACTTACGAATTTGACGCCACATAATTCGGAACTTGGTACGAATAAATATATGAAAAAAAAAGATGTTAGAATTTGAACCGCAGATAAATCCAAGGAAAAGCATTGGTTTATAATGTCTGCTTTTCAAATTAGTATGAGCTTTTGTTAGGACGCGGGATATGTGCCGGAAAATAAAACACAATAAAATAAAATAAATAAAATAATAAAATCAAAGAGTAACAAAAATTAAACATTAAGTCGAATAGATAACCCCCTTTTTTGGTATAATGAGAACAGAGAGATGTGGATGACAAATATTGGGTAACGTGAAAGTAATACAAAAATTAAAAAATAATTTATGAAATGGGAATCAATAACAACATTTTGAATCAAATGAATTATTCATATAAATCTGCTGTTTAAAAGTTCTAACCATTACTTAAATTCAAGATTTTAACCAAACTTTTCTGCTGGGAATAATTTATTTAAAATAAAAATGTTCAACTACTTTTTCAAGGAACTATGAAACTAGCAAATTGTCTCCGCCGAAACTTTTCACTGAATGTTACTGCTTCAAGAAAGCGTTTCATTAAACAATTAAGTCTTCAATGTTCTGAGTACCGCGTAAATAGTCATTAATAACACTTCGTGTGTTTATGTTAACGAGAATGCATGTAGAGATACCTCCATACAAATATTTCGTAAAAAATGTGTTCAACAAAAGCATCTACTATCAAAAAACATCAACTTGTCTAATCGTTGAGATTTTCATTCAAGTTATAAATTCAGCTAATACATCTGGGACTCTGGTCGGACAATTTCAAAACTAACTTATGTACTTCTTAGACAAGATGATTGAAAGATAGTGAGGATTTGAGGCAACTCGCGAGCCTATGACAAAGGTCCCTTTGTTGGCTCGCTCGTTGACGTTAGCTATTGGAAAGCTCAGCAGGCGTCCATTAATTACGTCAGTCGATTTGTCGATTTTTCGAGCCCCCTACCCCTTGGTGAAATGTCGTGAGATTTGACTTGACCCCGCGCCCCCTAATCACACATGTTTACTTAATTAAACCCAGTTTTCTCGACATTGTATGTCATTTGTCGAGATAGGTACTTTTATTACTCGTACGATTGAGCAGCTTTGCAGCCTGGGGCTGCGGCCAGCATCGTAATTTCAAAAAGTGGTCATAGTGCGAAAGTAGGCATCGTGCTACGAATCATATTATTTTGTATGGCGCAGAAACGAAACATTCCTCGTATTAAATACCGCCCCTAGTTAGTAATTATGTCGTCAGCACAGTAAGAGGTGTCACAGCTTAATTACGAGTAAGCGGCTTTTTGAGTGACAAATTTTCCGAAGGCAAATAATTATAGGTATTGTTTGAAAATGCACCTACGGGTGATATAAAGGGTGGAACAAAATCCTTAACGAAGCCGAAAAGCACTTGCTCTGTCCGTCATTTGGATAAATTGTTCTAGTTCATACCTGGGAACTTTCTAGTTACGGAGATATTGGGGTCAAAGTTCCAAGTTATTCAGAAGTTCTTTCTTTAAATACATGTTTTTAATGTAAGATATTTGAATGCCTCCACGACTCCCGTACTATTCAATTCATCCATCAGCACAATTTGTTTTGTTTCCACCCCCAAAAAAAGTCGTTTCCCCAGCAATCATTTTTCCGTAAAGTTACTTAGTTTGATGTACATAATGCTTGGTTGACGGCTTCGTGAAGGGTCCTGTTACACCCTTTATTGTTACCCGACTAGCGCGATAATAAAGACAAGGTATTAATATTACCTTGTGATTGTATGGTGATTAAATTAAGGTTACAGACGCCGCGATCAACGTGGCTAACTATTTGGCCCAAAAAAATAACTGATCGATACGAAAGAAGAAGAAGGTTATAAGGTATAATGTAACCATGCAATTGTGAATCTTATCGCTTTCGCTATAGCAGTGCAAGTACGTAGGAGTCGATTCGATTTATCTGACAATTATTCTCGATAAAATGAGTTTTTATCGACTCGAATCGATGTTGCAAGTACGTAACTACTATTTTATCGACCGGTAATAAACTCTAAAATTTTAACGAAAATGCAAGTACGAAACGACATTTTTTATCATGCACTACAATTTTTACCTATTAAAGTTCTTAGGAACCTATTAAAAATAACTCGCCCTTTCTAATACCTAGATTTTCTAGTCCAAATACACATTTATTACATACTCAAACTTCATGACTTAGGTTTTGACAGCCGTACGGTTTTATGCAGTTGGGAGCTACCAAAGTTGCACTGGGCAGGAGTACAATCTTGCCTTGGGCAAAAAATTGTGAGCAAGGTTGTGCGAGAAGTGTCGAGGGCAATAGTTCGCCACCTCTTCCACACCTACCTGAAGTTCCCAGGTGCAGCTGAAAAAAGAGCCATCGTAGAAGAATTCCAGCACTTGGAATGCTAGATTGCCTTGGTTGTGTCGATTGCACCCATGTTTCAATACTTGAAATATTGTTATTGTAAACACGACCCACTGACCGTATTTTTATCTTTCTCAAGAAAGTAATGTGTTGACATTACTTTCTGTCAACTACAAACTTTTTTTTTGTGTTTTTTTACCAAACTTAACGGATATTTTGGAAAATACTGATAGTTTCTCTAAAATAAAACCATAGACATTGTTTACAATGCCAAACATCTATGAAAAGCAAGGATTTACTAAATATCTCGGACGTTAGTCGATTTAGTTGTGCCACAGAAATATGTTTTTGTCTTTGGACGTCCTCAGTGTTGCCATTTGACAAGCGATCCTTAGCGACTCGATTCGGCCCACGATAAATCTTATCGTCGCGTGTTACGTACTTCCAAATTCGTTAACAAGATCGATAAAAATGCAAACGTTAGCGATCTCGATTTCTTATCGATGCAAAGTACGTACTTGCACTGTAGAGCCGACTAAATACATAGTAATCATGCTAAATACAAGATAATACCTATTTCCCAATATGTCTGGTATCCGCAAGTTTGGCCTGCAGTACTGCGACCTGCGGTCTTCGATGGAGAACGTGGCATTTTTATGAAGGCTGTTACACTAAAAGCGCGATGAGAAAATGTGTAATGTGTCTATTGGTTAGACTTCCGTGTAAGTCGACTGTACGACTATAGAGAGTAACTCGGTTTTTTGTTCGATCGCCGCTACTGGTAAAGAGTTATTCGATATTACTATTCTGTGCATCCAAGAAACCCATCGAAATGAAATCCAAAGCCAGCCACACTTTCCTGAACTATCACTTATCTTCTTACAGCTATCCCAATCTTCTTCTACTTCCTCACGGTGTTCTGTGTCGCCTCTTACATCTACGTGTATCTGATGTCCTGGGCCTGGTTCGTCTTCAGCCGCTGTCCCGACATCGGCGACGTGCTGGCTGCCCTCATCGTCTTCACCTTGGGCCTCTCCAGCGAGATCAGCACTGTTAAATTCTTGTACATTTTGATTAATATGTGAGTGCACTGCTTGTATTCGATTTACTACATATTATACTTTATTCAGAATATATTAACATATTATTTATTTATTAACACGAAAATCAACAGCTATGACAGATGTGTAATAGTTGTAGCATGTAAAACACAGCCAATAACAGGATCTCAAGGGTAAAAACAGAAAAAGTAGTAGAAACCTTAGGATCAAACAAGATGTTGGCCTTTCCCAACACTAAAAGATTTTTTCAAATCCACATTTTTATCTAAAAGATTTTTTCAGTTCCTGAGATTAGCCATTCAACCAAACAAACAAACAAACTCTTCAGCTTTATAATATTAGTATAGATATTTTCCGACAATAATAGTTGGATTCGGTTTTATACGCGATTCGGTGGCATAACATCGATATATATACACAACATTAACATGTTACTTTTGGTATCGAGTACCACCTATATTTTTTTAGCGTACCAATCAAACTGTTTTTCGAATCAGCGTGTTCGCGACAACGTCATTCCTCGTAAAGTTTTTCGAAATAGCGTACGTCGCAATAACGTCATTCGAAACTTCATATCACTCCCCAAATCAACAGAGCCTGGTATATCACGTGTATATGGATTCCATTGTTTACCTTGTATTATTGTTCCTCTTTTTATAACCCTAAAAGCTTTAAGCAGCTGATGTAATGTGATAAAATACATCTTGTGTGAAGCAGCCTGACCAAGTTATCTTGAGTCCCTTGACAAAAAAACATCTTAAGGCACATTACAATGGACGTAGTCTTGTGTGTGTGACCACAGTATCAACACAAACGACACTACTCGAAATACTTTGACTAGTAAATTGAGTAGATCATAAAACGGACAACACAAACAACATATGGAAGGCAGCGCCTGAAGCTTCTTTCGATGTATGTATTTTTCCTATTTACCTACCTCATTTTATACAAGGACGATTATTTAATTGTAACTTAATTTTTTAATTAAATTATATTAAATGGAGAACATGATAATAAATGCACCGATACTATTGCAGTGTAGAACAAATATTGGTTAACAAAATAAACAAATAAAATTCTAGTAATTCAAACAAAGTCCATTTGGTTAAAAAAAACATTTGTTCCATAGTTGACCGTGTAGGTATGGCAGTACAGCAGAGAGCACCGGTGAAACCCAGTGGTGGCGGCCCTGACTTACAAACAGTAGGTCGTGGGTTCGAAGCCCGGCGCAGTACTTTGTGTAATTTATTTCATCACCACTGCTCTCAAAAACGGTGAAGGAAAACATCGTGAGGAAACCGGCATGTCCTACAACCAAAAATTCGAAGACATGTGACATCTACCAACCCGCACTGGGCCCGCGTTGTGGATTATAGCCCTTTCTCTCTCATAGAGAGGTGGCCGTGTGGCCTAGCAGTGGGAACATTATAGGCTGATTATGAGGTATAGCATTTTTGTAGGAAACAGCTGTTTTTTTCATATCGGCGATAAATTGCTATGTGGAGTTCAGATTTATGTACTGAATACGTGGTTACTGTTACAGCGTCGGTGTCCCTTCTACCTTGTCTGTATATCCATCCTCACAAACAAGCACTTATAATAGTAAATATGAAGATTTACGTCACACATTTTTGCTAAAACCCCTCGTCCATAGACACACGTGGTCGCAATAAGTACGAATATTGAATTCATCGATAAATAGTTCACAGTAACATGATATGCAGCTATATCAATAAAATCTCTGGTCACTGTGCACTGGCGCAAAGCTAAATACCTCACGATGTAATTATAGGGGTATTACAGAAGTCCAACTCACTGCAACCTTAACTGTGTGGTCTTGGTGATTGAACGAATCACGTAGGATCTCTGATCTCCTTGCACTGACTGGACAGTACCCTCTCTATGTGTTTCCTTCTTCAAAAGACCAACTCAGACGAAAATCTGCGTGGTCCTCACATGATTTAAAACGAGTATATTTGGGATTGGTGTAAAAATGTATAACAAACTTCCAAATTTACATAATTTGGAAGTTTGTTATACATTTTTCAAAAAAAATCAGTGTAACCTGACATTGTTTTAAAAAGAAACAAAAGGAATTCCTGATAACTAAAGCCTACTATTCAATAAATGACTTTTTTAATGACAAAAATACTGGTGACCCCAAGTTTAGATAAGCAGTGCTTATCACTGAATAATTTAATTCATATGACATCAATGAATAATTTAATTAAAATGAAATCAATGTATTTTTTTATTTGTTTAAATCTGATTATGTGAATGAATATCTTATGCATGATGAATGATGGACATTGAATTAGGACGAATAGTGATTTTAATGTTAAATATGTCGGGGTGTCAGGATTTACTCCGCTAGTCTTCTACGCCATGCGGGCAGACGATGGGTTTCGTGCTATGAATTCTTGCAAAACTAACGAATTACTTGAGATTACAACTTAGCACAGACACACGGGGCACAATGAATCGGATTCAGTTCCAAGAGGTCTTAACTCCGCCGCGATCAGACACTGACTGACTGTCGTCCTGGCTCAGAGATTACCATCTAGACTCTGTAACAAGCAAGCTGTGGTGTGGGTAGACTTGTAAGTAGGTCGCTTGATGTCACCACCGCACACTGATTCATTTTAAGCCCGTACCAATGACTGTCTCCCACAAATAAATATTGAACCTGCACTAAATATTGTACACCTTATAGGTATGTTACAGCGAGCCTTTATGTAATAATCGTAAGAACTTATTCACCTGTGACAAACAATAAATGAATTTGAATTTGATCTGATCAAAAAAATGTCTGAACCTTAAAAGAGACCCTTTAAGTTTGTTTTGTATGTATCTTCTCAGAGTAGTCAGGTAAGAGACCGTCGTATCATCGCCGTCATCCAGTTGGTAAAGAAATGGCGAATGATGAAAAATTACTGCGTTTTTAGTGTCAAAAGCTGGTTTTAACCTTCTGTGTCTCACTTATTTAATGCGAAAAGCCTCGCATCGAGTAAATACTGTAGTTGGGTTGGGTATTCAGATTAATTCCATGTCTGTTTGTTAGGCATCGATGCAGCTATGCTTACAATTGTTTGTCTTATCGATTCTGAAGTTATTAGACTTTGGCTCGTGTAGTGCAGCTTACAAATGCGAGCCATTGGTGATGACTTTTTATTGAATGTAGCTTTGTAGATTTTGAAGTTTCGGGAATCTCTATATAACTTGTACTATTTAGTGGTACCTGTAGAGTAAGTATATCGTGTGATTTAAGCCCAGCAGCTTACACAATAGAAATTCCATGATGTGTGGATCTAAAGACCGCGGGAAACTCTTACAGACCGGTGTCTACATTCAGCAGTGGGCGGAAAACGGCTGTTATGAAAATAAAGATACAACACGCTACGTGTCTTTAAGAAACATTTAATAAAACAAAACATCAGGATTTTATTAATTTTAAACATCTTTCTATTACAAAAATTCTAATCAATACAAACCTATACGACATGCCAGCTAACTTTATTTTATCTGTAGTGCTTAATCACTACTTCATGGTAGACCGAAGAGCAGTATACGCAGAGTAGATCCCCCTGAAAACAGACATGAGAGACATGAAGCTGAGGGTCCTGACTCCTCCAGCAGACAGCGTCATAGTCTTCTGAGCATTCTGCAGCATGACCAGGACCAGCTTCATGTTGGCTTTGTTGAAATTCTCCCATTTGCAGTCATACACTGATGCCTCGAATGTCATGCTGGCGTCCATTACTCTTTGGCCAGCGAAACAGTCCATGGATACCTGTAATTTTTTTGAAAACTTCATCAGTTGATGAATAGGGAGGAAGAAGAAGAATGATGGATACCAAAGAAATGATAGAGTGACGTTTGACAGGGGAGAATGAAAGAAAATACGTGTTGGGAAAGATGATGATCAGCTATACCGAGGTACTAATATGTTAAGCATGAGATATGGAGTTTATGTCGATTCTTTAACTTCCAAAATTCATTACCTCACTTTTACTTCCAAAATTGTGATAAACTTTCATAAGCTTTTCAACTGGTAAAGAGTTAAACAGAAATGATCACTTATGCATATAGAGTGCACCATAATGTTCTCACCTGCATCAACGCAAAAGGAAGCTGCAAAAACGTATTCTCCAGCTTCCCCAGAAGCTCGGACAACAGCCCTCCAATCAGCAGCAAAAATCCCATAGCAATAGCTTGCCGAAATACAATCTCTACTTGGTTGAGCAGATTGATCACATTCGCGTGACGACCGATGATCTCTCTCAGTCGTCTTTCTACAAACTCATTTATGATTATTTTTGCTTCTGCCTTATAAACACTGAATTCCTCAGCAGTTGTTAGTTCTGTCTTAGCTTCTGCATGTCTGATGGCATTAGGCCAGAGTTGCAACATTTCCTCGCTTAAGGCCAGCATCTGGGCCTCTGCGTAGCCAGTGATGACGATGAGGAAGGCGGTCACGGTGGCTGGGACGTAGCAGATGAAGAAGACACCGGCGATCATCATGAAGTATGCGATCTGATAGTTGGGGGTTTCGAACATCGGTTCCAGTCCTGCAATGATGATGTTCATAAGTATACATTTCCTTGTTATGAACTGAAAGCTGTACCCGAAAGCCCCAAACGTTATTCTACGTAATTCAATATGATACAGATACGTAAAAAAGGTACCTATAGATGTGTTCCGATTTGAATTTATTTATTGCTCTATAGTTAAAAGTAGGAAAAAATATTTGAGTTTGATTGCAACGCATCGGGCTCATCCATTATGGAGAAACTGGAATCTAGAAACAATAAGTGACTACCACTATCAGCTACACAATCAGCCGGCAGCTTGCTGGTGTGCAGGCAATCCGTCGTCAGCGTTAAATACAAATACAGCCAGCAATTACCATAAATGATAAAATAATTCTCAGGTAGATTCCTTCCTCGCATGGCAACAGGTTTCATCACATACAGGACTCCATTGCCAGCGACCACAACCCAGTACAGCATGGCACGCTTCTTCACATTCCTCAAGCACTTCATCAGGTTGCCGTGGAACCGGGTGCCTTTGATAGTCTTGGCGTCACACTCCAGGAAGCCGTCGGCAATTTTTTGGGTTTTGTCCCTGAAAGCATAGACAAAAGTTGAGTCCTTTAGAACCACTACAAAAGATCTGCTTCTGGAAACCAGTTGGTATCTTCTAAAATGATATAGTTAATATTTCGCACGACTTCTCTTCGAAATTACTTTCGTATGTAAGGCTTTTCTCTGTTACTAACCTGCCTGTCTGTCAGCTGTTTATTTAATACAGGGCGTAAAAAGACACCCAGAGTATCAGGGATTGTACCTCCAGTTTAAAGTCTTTAATTCATATAATTCTGAAAGAGTCATGTATGTGATTTGTAAGTTTCTACACTTAAATTTCGACTGATTTCTGATCTCAAACATACACACAGTTTAGTATCTATTCAGGAGTTCATTTAATTTCGGCAGCAAGAAACAATGGATGAACTATGTGAAGGATGATATGGCTAGAAAGGAGGTGACTACTGAGATCACGAGTAATAGAGAAGTATGGAAATATACATGCTGCGCCGACCGCAAATAAGTTGGGATAAGGGCCGGAGAACGATGTTTTATTTCGTCAGCATCTTCACTTACATCATTTAGATGCTAGCTCTTAATAATATAATTGTATTACTAAACTAGTGATGATTTTATTAGGCTTCCGTAGCCGAATAGTAAGAAAACGGAACCCTTAAAGATAAGTCATGTCTGTCTGTCTATCCGCCGTGCGTGTATGTCTATAGATAGATCTTTAAAAATGACATTGAGGTTCCTGAAACTATTTTATCTCAAAGGCAATTGTTTGAAAGATAGCCACTTCCAAAGTGGTAAAATGTGTGTCCCTTATTTCTAAAGTAAGAGTCAGATAATTCTGAAAAAAAAATAGGATTGTAGAACGTAAATAAACTTTCAACCGAAACTGGTTTGAATAAGATTTGATGTTTAGTTTTTCAGTAATGGGACTTTTTCATCAAACTGCAGCAGGTACTTTGTTTTTCATTATAATACTATGAAAACCAAATTTAGTTTTGCTGTTGAATGTAAAACAGTACAACATAAGAATGAGGCTTCAAAATATTTTTATTATATTTTTTGGTGCTACGGAACCGTTTGTGCGTGTGAGTACGACTCGCACTTGGCCGATTTTTATTACTAGTGGACTTAGCGAATGCTAAGAATTAAAAAAAATATGACAACAGCATCTCACATATAAAAGCACATATAGAACAGCTTGAAGGGCCCGATTTGGCTGGAGATGCCGAGGGACAGCACCACCATGGCGCCGACCAGCTCACCCGTGATGCGGCAGCGGTAGAACACGAACCACGACATGGAGAACAGGAACACGTAGTAGAAGCACACGGCTGTTATCGCGGTTAGGATGTAGGAGGCGATTGTTATACCTGCAAGACGGAATTTAAAGGTAACATTATCATCGATGTTGATAATGTTGTTGATGTTGTTGTGACTGGACATAGGCGCCTACAAACGTCACCACATCATCCAGTTCTGTGCTTCTTGCATACCACGAATTCCTGCGCCCTTCACAAGGTCATCGGTGATCCCTGGAGTAATATAGCACACGGGTAAACGGGAGAGTGGGATAACTGAAGAAGCGATGTTTATGAATTACAATAAACATCCAGAAATATTCAAGAATATATTTTATTATACTAATTAATAATTGTTACTTAGTAATTGTGGCCACACCTGTCAGGTCTTAATGGATTTTTTCTAGTACAGAGTGAATGAAAAACTAGGTAAGGAGGCCACTATCAGTTTTTCTTTTGTTTCTCATATTTATTGTTACTTTAGATATATTTCTCACGCACGGTGTTAACTTACCTTTATGATATTTGCTGTCGATATTGACAGTGAGGACCCTCAGCAGGATGGAGACATTCTCTAACATGGTCGGCAGGTCACAATACTCCAGGCCAAACTTGCGAATTTCATGTTCAATTTCACGTAGGGTTATCATCACGAATGATTCCAGAAAATCCTTCTTTTTTCCAGATGTTTCCTTAATTTGTTACTGTTTGAAAAGTTAGGCTAGAAGCTTTTGCGATATGTTTTAACACTATGAAAAAATTTCATCCTAATACTTAGTTTTTTATTAAAGTAATAGCATGGTTTGATGCCAAGCACTGTAATTATGTCTTCGGTGATAGGTGACAAGTATTCACACCTACTAAGTGACATATTTTCCCGAATGCATCAAACTTAATGACTGTTTTCTGTCTTTTTTCCATAGAGCTTATTTGTATTAGTTAGGTTGACCAGGTTTTTGGATAAAAGCGGGATAAAAAAGTACAATAATAATAACAGTAGCCGCTACACTTAAGCTTCAAACATTCGAAGACACTGTATCTTCCGACTTCTCCTCACTAATTATGTCTTGTTTCACCAATTCCAGAGTAGTTCCAGTCAAATTATCTGGAAGATAATTGTAAAAATTTTCGGCGATTTATTACGCTGTTATCTTTCGGCAGTTATGGGACACTCAATAATTTACTGGTATTTTAACTCTTACAGTTGTAAAAACCTAAATGTGCAGTTTGGACGACTTTGTAAATTTTAGTGAACACTTTCGGTCCTCGTGTATTGTAATATGCGTTTTATTTAACTGTTTTTTTTTTTTCATTTCTATCTTCAGGTCTACTGTAGGTACACCGGACGACCCGGACGTTATTACGTCAAAACATTGAATAGGTATTGTAAGTTTAACCTTCTTCATTGAGATACGTTAATCAATAAGTAGTATAAATATACCTGACCATAAAGTTCCTGTACCAGTTCTGGTAACAACTCCCAATCGCTTAAAATTTCACTAAGGTTGAAACTTTTCTTCGAAGCGTAGGATTGAATCATACCGTACCTACAGAACATTCAATTCTAACCCTTCCAATCAAAGCATTAGGTATACATTTACCGTAATGAAATTTCACTAGAGACTACGCAGTTTTTTTATATGCTTAGTAATATATGCTTAGCTGGAATAAGACGTAATAAAGTGGACATACTTAGTAGACTTGGTACGCAATTTAAGGCCACTTATCGCTCAGGCACAGTATGGTATTACTATGACTCGGGCATGCTCGCGCAGTTGCGTTACTAGGCGGTAACCTTTTCATCTGGTCCTTGCAATAGTCTTGAGGACTAGTTAATTTTTGCAATGGTTTCAGAGCTCAATATGTTAAACTTAAAAAATGAACGACGACTGCTGGGCAGGATAAGACGATATTCCAGTTACCAGAACATATTAGACAAACAGGGTGTAAAAGATCCCGTCACAAAGCCATCAGCTAAGAATTCGGTACATCAAACTTAACAGTACTACGTAATAGTATATTATGATACAAGTGAGCTTAAGTTGCTCATTATACACGAAGCTGTGAGGCGAGGGCGTAAATCAGCCGAGTGTCTAGTGAGTAAGTTGCTCACGAGTTTCATACGCACTTTTTCAACACACTTGCGAGGAAAAAAAAAACAAGTATTGCATAAATCGTTCAATTAAAAAGCCGTCATTCTTTGTTTTTGTTGAACGGAGATCCTATTATTTTTTCACTATTTCACGAAACGTTCCTTGGATTGTAAAAGATCGTGGAATCTTGGTTTTAGTCCTCTGGATCATTTTGACGAGAAGCATTTCTCCGTGGGTTTCTACGTCTTTTGTTGTAATATTATACAGGTCTTATCGTCTACAAGTACCAGTAACACCGAATATTAAAGCAACCTGCAGATAAATCAATTAAATAGTTCTTGAAGTTATGTTATGGTAACGCACTTATATATTGTAGATACATTTCGATTAAAAATATTAAACGTATCGTTGTTGCTAGATACTAACTGTGACAAAACTTTAGATTTCCGACTAATACGGATGGTATTGGTCGGAAAACTAAAGTTTTGTTCCGAGCGAAAAGTTTTGTTTTTATCCGAGCGTCTCTTCAAAAATTCCATCAGGTAAAGTACGTTTTGATATCAACACCATGTTTGAGCTTAACCATGCTTCTTAACTCGAAATAGATGCACCACAGGGAGCTGGGTTTGTATGTATTGGCGAGTTCAGAGAAATACGCCAAAAACACATTTACAGAAAATGATTAGGTTTTTTTGTTGCTCTTCCATTGTAGGAAACTATAGCAAGCAGCTAAGTTCTTTTTCATTTTGCTGCGTGTAGTATTTCTGGCGGGGTTAAATCTATCAATTGTTCATCTTCTGTACTAAAACTTGACATTTTTACAATTATTTACCGCACAGCAACAAATGCGATACAAACAAAATATGAAAATTATGGGAAATGGCGCAATTTTTTTTTTACTAGCGCCAAATGTAAGGTGATTGACTACATTTATACAGCCTACTTCAAAATTATAATTTTAGTGATTAAATGCAAATATTTTATAACAAATTAATGTGAATTATAAATAATTTGATAAATGTTTTTTCGTCATAATTAGGTACACATATATTTATTCCAAAAACGTAAATGGATTTTCGGCGGCATAAAACCTCTTTGTTGTTTATACAAAAAGAAAACTGTATTACCGGTTAAATTGAAAATGCTCTGTTTACTCGCATACTCGTATAATTTGCAGTTAGGTACTAAATTAACTTTGTAGGGATAATTCTATTACGCACTAGTGTGTAATATTATTATGCACGTGTGTGTTATAGTTCGGTTTATGGCCCTAAGAACGATGTAATAAGGCTCACTTTACGAGCAAGTGTGTTGAAAATATATTACTGGATAACGACTTTTTTGGTGTGAAAACATCACGGTGGTTATTACGGTAATTCTCAAAAAAACGTACTTAAAAAATTGTGCTGATGCATTAAATAGTAGAGGGGTCATGGAGGTAATTAAAGGACATAAAAACTTAGAAAAGTTAGAACTGTGGCCTCCAATATCTCCGTAACCAGAAGGTACTGTTATAAATTGTAAGACAGCCCTAACCATATAAAATAAAAACGCTGACGCCTCATAGGCGTCACGTTAACGTTTCCCGTAGTTGTTGCTTTTCATGACATATTAGTTTAGGCCAGTCATACCTTGAACTTCGTGGCGTGACATTATAATCATATCTGTGTAAAACCTGCTAATTTTCATTAAATTCTTTCAAGGGCTAAAAATAGTTTTTTTTTAAAAGAGACTTTGAACCTGCCCGGTAACAGTGGTGTCAGAAGTGGGATAGTCGGTATAAGTCGTTACTGGCTATGTGTGTGTGAAGAACGATATACCAAGAAAGTATGTGACTGATGAGACGACGAGTAATAGGGAAGTATGGAAGAAGAAGACATGCTGCGCCGACCCTAAATAAATAGGGGTAAATGAAGAAGAATGATGATGCTATGTGTTGAAAGAATTGTCCCAAAAAATAAGAAACACATATGCACCCTCTATTATCCAATGTCATTTTGTATTAAGTACACATTTCAGTTTTTAGTTCTTGCAAACATGTCAATGCATGTCCTACACTGTATGATTACATGGTAAACAGTAGACAGGACACACACAGTTAGGGACCAGTGGAAAATGTCTATGTTAAAAAAGGGCTCAAATAAAATTTGAAAAATATGTATTTGTGTAGGTACTTGTGTTACCTATTGTAATTCATTTCATCCATTCATCTATTATTATTGTATTTATTTATTAAAACTATATGTACAAGTAAGTACAAAGGCTGACTCAATTCCTTGGGCATTATCTACCAGTCTACCTTAGGGTGATGCAGAAACAACATACAGTAGGTGCAATAACAGAAACAAAATACTAAAAAATATTTATAACTAAAAAAATAAAAATACACACTACTATCTCATTGTATGATAATTATACCATCATGTCGATTGCTCTAATCAGCTTAAATATAACTATATGAATTTACAGGTGACTTAAAAAATTAAAATACATTTCTGTGCACCCGTGCGTTTTATTATCATGTTCTGCAATGTATTGTCATCTACTGAGAAACTTGACATTTGTGGTAAAAAAAAATAGCAGACAATTTCTGGCTTAGTTATCCATAGTAGACCTCAAAGTGGTGTAAGTAGAATAAATTGACTTTATAATCGTCATGAAGCTGACATAGCTCAGCGTCGTGACTCCTCCTGCAGATACCGTCATTGGCTTTTGAGCATTCACCAGCATAATCATCACGGTCTTCATATTGCTCTTACTGAACCTCTCCCACTTACAGTCATACACAGCATCTTCAAACACTGCACCTGCATCCATTACCTTCTGACCTATTAAACAGTCCATCCCAACTTGCATCAACGCAAAAGGCACCTCCATGTAAGTGTTCTGTAGACCTCCAAGTAGTTCTGCTATAAGAGCAATGATGAGGAGACAGAATTCTATGGCTATAGGTCCTCTGAATGTGCCCTCGATTTGTTGCAGTAAGTTAATGTTAACAGCATGACGTCTTGCTATGTCTTTCAGATGGTTTTTGACGTAATTGTTTAGTATTGCTTCTTTGGCTTTATCCTCCATAGCATTAAAACCTTTTTCTTCATCATTTTCAATATCTTCTAGCGCAACTTGTCTACAGTGTTCTTCAGCGTCTTCCCATACATGTGTCAGTTCTTCACTTAAAGCCATCATTTGAGCCTGAACGTAGCCAGTGATGACGATCAGGAAAGCTGAGATGTTCGCAGAAAGGTAGCAGATCAGTGAGTCTGAGGCAGCCATCAAAATAAATGAGATCTGGTAGTTTGGTGTCTCGAACATGGGTTCCAGGCCTGTGGAGATACAAAGACTACCTATATAAAATCTTATAAAATCGTTTGTCTTGACTGACTATCAACGCGCAGCTCAAATCACTGGACGGATCGGGCTATTTTCACTCCCACTTTTTTTCAGCAAAGGAATCAATGAACTCATCTAATGGCGAAAGTGCATATTTATTTATTTATTTTTTTCATTTTCAAGTACATGTTTTACCCTTAGGCTGTTACTTAGGCAGGGCTTAAATTTTTGATAGCAGCTGATATTTCTTCTGATAGCATCTCTACCTAAATGTATTTTGAATCTATTTGTGGGGGTCGCAGTATCTTTATGACAACTTAGATTAATTTTGAATCAGATGTTGATAAATAGATGTTTATTTGTTCAATTATCCTGGGAAGGCATTGTTTTATGTAGTAAACAGAACAATACATCGAAAATAGCTACAGGCGTTTTCTTGTTTTTGTTTCGGGAGGTTCCTGCACCGAATCGGGCGGGAGGAAACGCCCGGGTGCTACCATTGTGAGGATCGACCGGAGGACACGGTGGAGCACACGGTGGAGATCTGCCCCGCGTGGGCGGAGCACCGCCGTGTCCTCGTGGCGGCGACCTCTCGCTTCCGGCCTTGGTTCAATCCATGGTCCGGAGCGAGACGGAATGGGACGCCGTCACCTCCTTCTGCGAAGCAGTCATGCTAGCGAAGGAGGTGGCGGAACGTGAGAGGGAGAGAACCTCACGTCCCAGCCGCCGCGGGAGACGCACCGGGCGTCGGGGGCCACGTGGTGGCCCCCGGCCACCGTAGGCGCGGGCCTGTGGACGGTGAGCTATGGGCTAGCTCGCCGTCCGTCCGTCTTATGACGACAGGCCGTGTCGACGGCGCGTTCGTGTTCCACGCGCGCCTCAAGGAGAGTCAGCAAACAGGGAGGGGTCCGTAAGGACCGACGCCTGCCAGGGTTGCGGGACTGTTCGAAAGAGATACCGCGGCCCTGGAACACAAAGGGCAAAAGAAGGAACATGGATGGGTTTTAGTCAGTAAAAGTCTGACACTCCCTCCTGCTCAGCCCAGAGCGGGAGGGGTTATTTGATGATTTCCCATCGGTAAAAAAAAAAAAAAAAAAAAAAAAAAAAATTTTGACATGAAAGCCACATTTCGTAGAATATGGTTGTAATGTACCAAAAGAACTATTTTGTCATTCAAAGAGCATCCAAGAGACAAGAAAACGGGCTTAAGATGCTTTCCACAAGATTTATTTAATCCGATTTACATCAGCTTCCTATGTGTTTTTAGGGTCATAAAACGATAATACCAGAAAACAATTGAATCCATCATATACACGTGATTTATTATACTATTGTCTTGTTGTGTTGATGTATGGCTGTCGTGGTATAAAACCGATTCCAACTATTCTTGTTGGGATACAAAAGCTCTAAAACAGTTCATCCGCCTTAATTCTACTTTGTCCAGGTTTTTTGTCATAAAGTGCCATTCTATAAGAGGTACAGAAAAGTTAAAAATGTATGAGACTGACATAAGCTATCGAAAATCTTAAACGTCAGTCCTGTGAAATACGTTGTAGAAATACGAAACACTTTGAAATCGATTGTCATTTTTTTTTAGACTCTGAGGCATTCTATTTACTTAAACAAGATTGAAACTTGACTTGTGGCAATGTGTCGATTCTAATTCCATGACACCCAGTGCGAACCAATATAAATTGCGAAAGTTCAAGAGAATGATGATGATATTTACCATAGAGAACCAGCACATCATCCATGAAATGTCTACCAGTCAGCAGAATGGGTTTGATCACATACATCGCGCCGTTCCCGATGATGACTATCCAGAACAGCATGGCTCTCTTCTTGGCCTCTCTGAGGGTTCGCAGCAGGTTGACTGAGAACCTGGTTCCTGGTATCACTTGAGCGTCGCAGATGAGACATTCTGCCACCATTTTTTGCACGTCTTTACTAAAAATGGAACATGGTTAAACTTGAAACATGTCTTAAGTATTGTGACCTTTCTTACTATTTCAAAACAAATCAATGTCGTGATATTAACTCCCACGCTTAGATATTTTTTTAAAACACACTTTGTAACTTGTGAAGAAATGACATTGATTGCTAAAATGGAAATGGTCTTTAGATTTTCACTACAGATCCTTCTGATTACAACTGTACAGTTTCAACTCAACAGCTGTTAAACCTAATACATCCAAACTGCTATCAAGAGTTATCAGTGTCTATATTACATACACGAAGACACTAACAGCACTTGGACGCCCTTTAAATGTGCTGATCGCTCTCTGATTGATTTGTGACATCTACACTTAGAGATATAATACAACATAATCCTACCTAAAGAAAAATAAAACAAAACCAGGGAACTCACATATTGATCAAAATACATAAGAACTTGACAGTGCTGATCTCGCTGGCGATGCCCAAGGAAAAGACGATGAGGGCAGACAGCACGTCGCCGGTGTCGGGACATCGGCTGAAGACGAACCAGACCATAGACACCAGGTACACGTAGAAGTAGCACGCACCGCAGAACACCGTCAGGAAGTAGAAGAAGATTGGGATAGCTGGAAGAAGAAACCTTTCTTAGCTAAAGTTTCAGTCTAATCGGTACAGACAGAGAGACTGTTGCGGACTGGATTTTAGTAAATTATCTGGCAATCTGTCCGCACAGATTTTCCGCACCTTTGCTCGTACATGTGATAAAAACAAATGCAATATGTATTGCGCCCCAATAGTAATATGTATCACCTCTTGGCAACTCGCGGCGATCGGACCCAAACCTGGATTACGCTCTGCAGTCGTGCTTCTCATCAGTACACCTACAAGGTAATCCAACCATCATCTGCCTAGCCTAGAAAATATCTATCTGACCTCCACACACACATAATAACCTAATACTAGCTGGCATACCCCTTGGCAAGCCTGATAGTCAGACTTTCGAGCCATTGACTACCTGCAACGACTGTCAAAGATCTACAAATGACAGCTGGGCCAACGGCTTTACGTCGCACGGAGAAAGCTGGGAATGGAATGGATGGTCAACCATCCAAAGAATAACCTAGGCAAGCGCGGCTTAACCTAACGATTGACTCGAGTGGCTGTGATTATTTAGCCACGAGCTCCTGCATTCGGTAGTCTTACCAATGGTAAAAAAAAACAATGAAATAAAAAAATACGTACGTTTCTCATCCCGCACATCAATCTTCAGGGTAACAGCCTTCATAAAGAATGCTACGTTCTCCATCGAAGACGGCAGGTTGCAGTACTGCAGGCCAAACTTGCGGATACCAGACATCTTGGCAAACAGTTATTATCTCTAACCTAAGTATGTATTAAGGATAATAAGAAAGATCTACCACTCTGGTTTGGGTGGATACCTAATAGTGTAGACAAAGTAGCATTTTGTCAGCGGTAACGATGAGGCATAAGGAAAGAAATGTTTTGAATTGACTTGGCTTATTTGTAATAACAGTTCTGTTGGAAGTCGTCATAAAATACGAAACTACTTTAAAGAGATCTAGGCTCTCAAGTTACTGGTTGAAGAAGAAGTACACCATGCTTAGGCTGGACCGTGCCCATTCATGTCCCTCGCGACGTGAGTAGTTCTTTCAACACTGAGTGTCTGAATGAAAGCTTCCTCAAAGCACGATAGATGCCGTCGTTCCATTTTGATATTTTGTCGCGGTTGTTTTTTTTTTTAATTACCGATGAAAAATTTCTGTTTCTAAATTTTAATAGAGGGATTCAGAAAGATTTACTGATACGTGGTAACGGTTTTAGCATCGGTGGGATTCCACTTTGTATAGAATAATAATAATAGGTATAGGGAATCGTTTTTCAGTAAACTTTTTACTCGCTCGAAACTTATTTGTTTGGCTTTTGTGCAATTGGCGCGTGTTCTAAATTCGCCAAACTGTCGCACTACCGTGTCCTTGCATGTGCTTGTGTTTATGTTGTCCACCACCCAGCGATGCCACACGTAAAATCGATGCCATCGTGAAGTGGGCGGGATGGGGTGAATTCCGATACCCTCGTGGTTTATCGTGAATCAAGGTTCCATTGGGGTCCACCACCAAACCACAACTAAAAATGCGAAACCACAGTCCATGCAATAAAAGCGATTAGTCCCATGCGTCCGTGACTCCCGTCGTCCGTACCGAAATGAGGCGAATCACGTTTTCGTTTTTATTGCATGAACATGATGCTTTTTATCTGAACGAGTTGATTCCGCGTTTATAGATGCGTTCACTCCCTTAATGTACAAACTCTCTCAATTCAAAATTACCAATACATTTGCCTACAATTAAGGGAAAAAAAATTAGTCACCATTCTTTTTAAGAGGAACATACAATATTAGGCAGTGGCGAAGGGTGGGCGTTTTGGGAGGTCTCTTGTGAACTTTGACATTCAAATAGTGCTGATTACTGTAGCCTAATTAGAATGAATGACTTGGGGTTTTTTAGGAAAACTGATGTCAATTATTCTATTTTGCCTTAATTTGAACTTATCGTAATAAACAAAAAATTTACACAATTTAAGACTTTGCAACCGTGCGTGCCTAATCCAGAATTTTGCCGAGATTTTACCCGACAAAATAAACCGCATCCCGAAATATTAGGCAAACCACGTGAGGCATAGATTTAATTAGGTTGAGATAGAATTTGAAATACTTTATATTATTTTTTTTTTCTTGCCTTATCACTATATTGACTAAGAAATTTAATAACTGACAAAAGCAATGAGTACTCTAAATCATAGACCCTTTTTTTTTTTTTTTTTGCCGATGGGAAATCATCAAATAACCCCTCCCGCTCTGGGCTGAGCAGGAGGGAGTGTCAGACTTTTACTGACTAAAACCCATCCATGTTCCTTCTTTTGCCCTTTGTGTTCCAGGGCCGCGGTATCTCTTTCGAACAGTCCCGCAACCCTGGCAGGCGTCGGTCCTTACGGACCCCTCCCTGTTTGCTGACTCTCCTTGAGGCGCGCGTGGAACACGAACGCGCCGTCGACACGGCCTGTCGTCATAAGACGGACGGACGGCGAGCTAGCCCATAGCTCACCGTCCAAAGGCCCGCACCTACGGTGGCCGGGGGCCACCACGTGGCCCCCGACGCCCGGTGCGTCTCCCGCGGCGGCTGGGACATGAGGTTCTCTCCCTCTCACGTTCCGCCACCTCCTTCGCTAGCATGACTGCTTCGCAGAAGGAGGTGACGGCGTCCCATTCCGTCTCGCTCCGGACCATGGATTGAACCAAGGCCGGAAGCGAGAGGTCGCCGCCGCCGATCGCCGCTACGAGGACACGGCGGTGCTCCGCCCACGCGGGGCAGATCTCCACCGTGTGCTCCACCGTGTCCTCCGGTCGATCCTCACAATGGTAGCACCCGGGCGTTTCCTCCCGCCCGATTCGGTGCAGGAACCTCCCGAAACAAAATCATAGACCCTAACGTGGTGTAAGCAGAATACGTCGAACGAATAATGTTCGTGAAATAACTAAAACTCAAGGTCGCCATTCCACCCGCAGATAAAGTCATCGTCTTCTGTGAATTCTGCAGCATCATTCTTGTTGCTTTCGTCAAAATTCCGCCACTTACAATCATACACCGCCCTTTCAAATGTTATATTTGCATCCATTATCTTTTGTCCTAGATAACAATCAAGTAAAAGGAACTTGCAACATCGTATTCTTCAACCCACCAAGCAACTTTGCTATTAGTCCTACGATTAGAAACAAAAATCTGTTCCGCGTTTGGACCCCTCATCATATCTTCTATTTCCTGTAGAAGACTCACATTGACTGCATGTCTTTCGATTATATCTATTAAATGTTTCTTTACATAGTCATTAAGTATTTTTGTTTCTTTAACATTATTGAAGATTTTCTTTCGTAAGTATTCCAATTCCAAATTACTCAATTCTTTATTTGTTTTTTGGTAATGGTCATTAGCGTCTGACCAGAGCTGTGTCACTGCTGTGTGTGTGTGTTGTCTTTCTTCACTGAGGGACAACATTTTAAACAATTAACTCCAATTGGCCCTTGAACATTTGAATAAAGTAAGACACCAGTCCTTTCTTAGTTATTATACGTTTGTCCACAGCAACAAACTGTGAACCTTATTTTAACTGGTATAAAGACCACCGTCCTTAGACAGACTTGTCAATGACTGCAAGCCAATAGCAATTTATCACAACGAAAATAAAAATCACGGTGACGACAATGGATGCAAAATCGGAATTACAACATTACCACTTACCAAGAATAATATATGCATCCACGGACAGGTGCCGTCCAGGGGTAACGATTGGTTGTATCACATAAATCACACCGTTTACATTAAGCACCACCCAATAGATGATCGCCCGCATTTTGATATTTCTGAGAGCCTTTCTTAAATTCTGCGAAAACCTGCTCCCTTTGACAGTACGACAGTCGCAATCTAGATATCTGTCAACCAGGTTTTGAAATTTTCGCCTGAAAATTAAGATCAAATTAGCAACTGATGTAGGTAGTGAATACTCGCAACGGAATAAATGTTTTTACATGCATTGTACTTGTGAGCATCAAAACTCTTTCCCGTGTCCCAGTCAATAGGAAGGGGGCTTCAAAATCTCAAATCCACTGGGGGCCTATGGCACTTTAACAGAATCATAATAACTATAATATGAATTACGTTACAGTTCGTAAAATTGTGGTTTTCTGAAGAACATCACTAATAAGTAGTCTTAACTGAAAGTAAACCCTTTTGCAAGTAAACGGGCACTTTTCGATTTTTTTTCTTTACCTTAAATGAATATTACAAGAAAGAGGTTTTATTCATTTGAAGATTTTATGTAGCATGTTATTTGAAATATCCTGGCATGAAAGCCGACGTTCCAAATTTAATTTTTAAATAGGCAAAAGAAAACCAGCGATTATTGCTACATTGCATTATTATTTCGAAATTGTTTCTTGCTTATTTTAAAACTTTTTGGACAATTTAAGCAATTTTTTTCGTTTCATTTTTCTATACCACTTTCTGAAATGGCTGATAAAGGGAAAAGGGCCGGTAAAATTATAGCGCTACTTGAAGAAGGTTCTTCGCAAACTTACGTATCTCAGCGGGTAAAAGTGAGTCGTTCAACTGTCCAGTGGACTTGGCAATGGTGTCAAGAGGCCGGTCTGGTCAAAAAAAGTGATACACAGAGTAACAGAGCCACACAAGAGATCACCGCTTTTTGGTCAGCCAGGAGTCGCGGATATCGTAAGGCGTCAAGTGTGGACCTAAAGAAAAGCCTTGAAGAAGTAAGACGAGTTGAAATTAGCTTGTGGAGTCTTCAGGAGGAAGCTTTTGGCTGCCGAAATCCTCACACCTCTTTAGAATTTAAAAAAATCTTGTCTTTATTGCTGACCACTCTTATTGTTTGTACATCGATGTTATTGAATTCATCGAAAAAAAATGCCAGAATTCACTTCACGAATATTAAATTACAAGATTATAAGTATACAGGCTACGTCAAACAATTGAACTAACTGAAATCGGCTTTGAACGTAAATTATTTTCCTTAGGTAACCGTTTTTTTTTTCAAAAGAGTTTATTTTCAATTGAATACTAACCAATTTAATAAAAAATACAACAGTGATCATTTTATAAAAGACCTTCAGTAACTTACTATACATAAAATTGTTTCTTACTCATACAATATCATGTAGAACAGCTTGATGACTGTGACCTCGCTCGATCAGCTGAGCTAGAAGGCGACCATGGCCACAACCAGGTCGCCGGTCTGGTGGCAGTGCCAGAAGGTGAACCAGACGCCGCAGAACACGTACACGTAAATGTAGTTGAAGCAGAAGACTGCCATTATGATAAAGCAGATTATTTGGATTGCTGCAAGTGAGGTTTTGTTCGTTAGTGCCTATTGTGGCGAAAACAGCAGTGTGTACTTAGTAGCTGTGATAGCCTAGTGGTATGACCGTCGGACTGCCAAGTCCTAGGTCTCAAGTTCGAACCTAAGACACGCACCTCTAATTTTTCGGATTCATGTGCGTATTGTATAATTACCACTAGCTTCGGTGAAGGAAAACATCGTAAGGAAACATGCCTGAGAGATATTTCTCGACGGCATATAAAACCAAGTCAGAGGCCCATGGGCGGCATAATAACTCTGACACCAGGTTAGGCACTAATCACACGATAGAGAAAGAGGAAGTAGCGTAAACGTGAAGGATCTTAAGACAGTTTGTCCCGTCCTAATTATTTGGTGGTTTTAGAGCATCATAGTTTGTACCTCTCTTGGTTACAAAAATGATTATGTTAACTTCTGACTCAGGGCCATGACACGGCATAGGTATAGAGACCTTTAAACTAAAGAAGCAAGAAACAAGCCAAGAAATACAAGGTATACTTACGGTTCTTATTTCGGCTATCAATATTAAGTACCAACACCCTCAGCAGAGTAGATATGTTCGACACCATGTCCGGTAGATCGAGGTACTCCAACCCAAATTTGCGGATGGACTCCCTCATACTGGGCACATAATATATTCAGATCCTCTAAATCTCGAGGACTTATAAACTTAGAATCAACTTAGTTCAGAGGTCGACAGAAAATCGGCTATAACATTCTGGTACGTGTAGTTTTGTAGAACTTTCAGAGGCAGAAATATTAAGAACCCTAAAAAGATCGGTCAGTCTTGAAGATTCAGCAATACTCGTATGCACACAGCATGAAGCTAAACCAATATAAAAATCAAAAGAATCTATAATTGTGATTCACAAACTTAATTTATTTTTCAATCTGCGACTCTTGTTTGTATTTAACAGTTATTAAGTGCCCGTGTTGATCGATTCACACATTGAATCGTGAAGTCGTTTATCCTATCCTTGATTGCATTTATTTGAATAAGGTCTAAGCCCCTACATCTAAGTATTATATTTTCATTACCAACTTTATTTGTATCTTTCTTACAACCAGTTCAAATAGTTCAATTAATTACTTTGAGCAGACTAAGATTCTCAAACATTCTTCTTTTCTTATCGTTTTCTAAAATCGTATAATATTATCTTAAGCTTTTATATCAGGAGTATCTATCTTCTTACTACTGCTTCGGTCTATTAAATCTATCTCGGACACCTAGAAAAATTTTGTTTCTAATCTAATCTATTATTTTTCTATTCATCTACTTCATTGTCGCACTCAGCGTCGTATATGCTGAGTAGATCGACCTGATGACCTGCATCAAGCAACTGAAACTCAACATGATGATGCCCCCAGCAGACAGCTTCATCGTCTTCTGCGAACTCTGAAGCATCGTTAGTATGATCTTCATGTTGGATATATTGTAGTTCTCCCATTTGCTATCATAAACAGCTGCCTCGAACTTCACGCTTGCGTCCATAACATGCTGTCCTGTATAACAATCCATGCCAACTTGCATTAAAGCGAATGGTATCTCCAAATATGTGTTTTCTAGCCCTCCCAGTAGTTCCGCTATAAGACCAATTACTAGAAGAAAGAATTCTAGTGCTATAGCTCCGCTAAACACGTTCTGAACTTTATGTAGTAAGTTGATATTTTTTCCATGTATTCTTATTATTTCCTTGAGATGTTCTTCTACGTAGTCATTCATAGCTTTATTTTTACGATCGACTTCTTTTTTGTTCTTATTTAATATACGAATATCCTGTTTTGTTTTGTAGTATTGTTCTTCGGCATCTTCCCAGAGATGTAATAGGTCTTCGGTCAGTGACAACATCTGGGCTTCGATATAGCCCGTGACGACTATGAGAAGTGCTGTGATATTAGCTGGTAGGTAACAGGTGAAGATGACTCCTGCAGTGAATAGCGTGGTTGCTATTTGGTAGTTTGGATTCTGATCCATTGGCTCTAAACCTATGAAAAAAAAAAATATCCTATTAGTCAAGGTTCATGCGTGAAGCCACAATAATTTACCATCAGATCTTAAAGTTCATAATCGATATAACACGACTTTTAATTAAGATAACCTTTGAATATGAAGTAGCAATGCTGACTATTGCTAGCCGGGGAATTGAATTAGTGTATTAATGAATTAGTTTATTACGAAATCCAATATTCAACAGATTTTTGGAGATTACGCTTAAAAAAAACCAACTTTTAAAACACTGATTAAATATTTATTAAATAGAGATCTGTTATGTACATCCAAAAGTATTTTTGTCATTTACTTGAAGTATTTTTATCATGACACAACACGAATCCTTAATCATTTAATTTGGATTCTGATTTAGACAAACAGAACTAAATGAACTGGAATGACAACCGCACAGGGCCAACATTTTCGGCACATAGAACCGACACTCATTAGGATTAAGTAAATGAAGTGGGTAGCCTCACTAGTAACAATTTCTAATTAGCAGAATACGATTAAGTGGAATTTGGAAACTAGGTAATTGCTTGCGTTCATTTCTGTTCAAATTTTATGTCATTTAACAGATTCAGGACGCCGAGACGAAATTTCATGTTTTGCCTCTCATTCAGTGATGTTAAATCTGGAAGTAATGACAGCAAGAAATTCTTATTTGCTGTAACATTGCCATCTTCCTGTGGTCTGTCTGAGGGTAGAATATGGGTTTCAAACGGCAGAATAGTCGTAGAAATCATTGCTTCTTCTTTTTCTTGCTTAAGTGTTGGAGAAGTCGGAGTAGAGGATGATTCTCTAGAATCGAAATCAAATGGTTCGGAATGTGTTTCTTCTAAATATACTTCAACCATTTCATCGCCGTCTATTCTATGTTTCTGCTTGAGAATGATGTCTAAGAAAGACAAACTGTCGTAGTAGTTGTATTTCTTCTTCTTTACTCCTGACAACTTGCTCTTTTTTTCTTTGATATAGTAATCTCTTACGTTGCGCCATTTTCTCATTAAATTCTCCACTGAAACAAAAAAGGATAACAATTTTAAGTAATCGTACTATGGACATTGGTAATTAAATAATATTAAATTTGTTACAGCAGTCAACTGGTTAGAATCCATATTTCCATCAACCAATTTTATCATTTTTATTCATATTTAGGAATGGGCTGACATCGTCATTTTGTAACAATTTAGAGAGGACCTTTGATATTCCTAAACGCCAAACCCTAGATAACCTAGATAACCCGTCGGAAAGCTACACCTAGTTCTAAGCAATATAAGCTTACAGCATTGACTAAATTGTAATTCGTATTAGTAACTAAATACATGTAAGCAGGGCAAAAGATTCAAAGAATAAAACGTAGCCTGAAAATCAACAGCGAAATAGGTAAGCTTGTACGTTTTATTTCTTATTATGTGGCAACCCTAAATGGCGCGAAAAGCTGGAGAAAGGTAAATGCACTAGAACGCTGGAATGTAAACAGTACATATTTTATAGCCTCTATAATAGACGTAAGCGGAATAGATAAAATAATTGTGATTAATATTACAATTTTAACTAGAACAAAGTTACTCGTAGCATCGAATAATGCATACATTATTCGATGCTACGAGTAACTTTGTTCTACCATAGTAGAACTGTAGAAGAACCATTTAAATACAAAGACAGAAAACTCGTGTAAATTCCGCTAAAAAACCGCACCACCCGCGGCTTACTTAAACGTAAGACAGAGAAGAAACTATCTTACCTCTCTCTCGTTTCACAGCAGGCGTAAAATCGTTCCAATCGTGATGGAATACTTTGCCGATCTCTTCCCATGCATTCCTTCTGGCCACTTTATCCGCATTGCTGTTAGAGTTATGATTCCACAGCTTATTTCGAATTTTAACTTCGTGTATTAATTTTTCCGTGTCGAACATTGTAGAGAGTTTTTTGTTTGCTTCGGTGAGCGACACGTCAACACGTGCGATTAGAACGCGTCGGGGCGCGTATGAAGCGTTCCGCGTTGCCATTCGTGCAACACGTTTTTGCGGCGTTGCCGTACCGCTCGGCACGGTCGGAGCGGCAACGTTAATTCCGTCCGAGCGCGATACGGAATGACCGTGACTCCGGTAGGGTCGGATGTTGCGATTGTATAATATGTTTCGTTTACGAAATCTTTTGGTGATGTCGTCGTCGTTACCGTTTTCATAAGATAGTTGCATTAACCACCATACATTAAACACACTGATGATAGTGTAGCTATTTTAAACGATTACTTAGTTGTAAACGTCATTTTTATGGGCAAAAATATTAGCATAAACCCATATTATGGAACTACCGAACTAGCTGTTGCCCGCGACCATCGTCCGTGTGAAATTATTATTTAAAAAATATTAGTTCCCTTTTTTAATTGTCTTCCTAGTCCTTGGGTTTTATCTTTTTTTGCACGGAACCCTAATTAGTTTTCTAAAATAAAAGTAGTTTATGTATAGACCTTACAACATCAGCTATGTGCCAGTAAAACAGATAGTCCCGTCAAAATCGGTCCAACTGTTTCGGAGATTAACCGGAACAAACAGACAAAAATTGAAAAAAATATGTTAATTGGCGTCAACTAAGTATGTATAATAGGGACACCCTTTAATTTTCAACTTTTTTTAATTTTCCTTTATTTGTGCTGTAAGGCCCTGCTTTTTGCCAAATTTCATGACTCTAGGTCAAAGCGAAGTACCGAAGTAAGTAAGGGTTTTGAGTTCCTTATGAAATCGCATACTATGCGACATACGAGTAAACAGTCATATCTTTTGATCGCGTTGACTTACAAGTTTGATTTTTTGCTCCAAGGGGTAGTAGACCCTCACATTTGGTATTAATTTCAGCTTGATACCGCACGCATTCCTGAGAGAAAAAGAGTTTGACAGACAGACAGACGGACAATAAAGTGATGCTATCAGGGTTCCGTTTTACCGAGTGAGGTACGGAACCTAAAAATGTGCGTTTGTTAAGAAGCCATAAATATTTTCATTATAAAGCTGTTATTTTGATATTACAAACAGACGCTTCAATTTTATTTATTTGTATAGATAAAGTTTTGATTTGATTAGAGATATGTGTTAGGTATGTACTATGTACATCAATATTACATTACATATAGATAACGATAAAGATCCACATATTTACCATTTTTGGTAAGCGAAACTTACCTAGTAAAACCCGGTCAAGTGCGAGTGGGACTCGCGCATGTAGGGTTCCGTAGTAGGCGAGCCCCCTTTCATTTTTCATCATCATCATCATCATTTCAGCCGAAAGACGTCCACTGCTGGACATAGGCCTCCCCCAAGTGTCGCCACACTGACCGGTCCCGTGCAACTCGCATCCAGCGGATCCCCGCAACCTTCACCAGGTCATCGGTCCACCTAGTGGGAGGCCTTCCAACGCAACGTCTTCCGGTTCGCGGTCGCCACTCCAGAACTTTTCGACCCCATCGGCCATCCGTTCTGCGAGCAATGTGCCCTGCCCACTGCCACTTCAGTTTGGCAATTCTTCGGGCTACGTTGGTAACTTTGGTTCTCTTGCGGATGTCTTCATTTCTGATTCGATCACGCAAGGAAACTCCGAGCATAGCCCTCTCCATTGCTCTTTGGGTGACTTTAAGCCTTCGAATGAGGCCCATTGTGAGCGACCACGTTTCATTTTTAATTTATTTTTATTATTTGTTGTTATATCTATCTTAAAGGTTTTCCGATAATCTATAGGCACCAACTAACTAACATTGTAACTATTTTTTTCAAAATTTTCGGCCCTGTAGTTTCGGAGTTGAGGGGGCGGGGGGGATGGTCAATTTTTGCATATTTTCTAAAATAAATTCAAAACTATTTATGTTAAAATTAAAAAAAAAAATATTCCAGATTCTCACAATGAGCTCTTTATATGTAACACGATATAGATTGAAATATTTTTTTTTCCATTTTCTAATTTACCCGGACAGACAGACAAGCGAGTGATCCTATAAGAGGTTCAGTTTTTTTCCGTTTCGGAACCCTAAAAAGAATTCAGTACTTAAAACATACTCTTGTATCTTTTGACACAAACAAAAATTATTATATTCTATCATCAAATGACATAATTAATTACTGTAATGTTAATTCTATTGCTATTACTTATTGGTTGAACTTATTTATTGGTTGGTGGACGTAGCCCGAAGAATTGCCAAACTTAAGGGTCAGTGGGCAGGGCATTGCTCGCAGAACGGATGGCCGATGGAGCCGAAATGTTCTGGAGTGGCGACCGCGAACCGGACGACGTGTTGGAAGGCCTCCCACTAGGTGGACTGATGACCTGGTGAAGGTTGCGGAGATCCACTGGATGCGAGACGCACGGGACTTATTGATAACTTGATTTAAAAACAACATTAAAGTTTGCAAAACTTGAACATTAAGATTGCTAGAAGTAGTCAGTAAGACGTTATTTCAATTTCAAATAAAACCATTAAGTAAATACTTAGATACTTCCTACTTATGTAGGTAATTCGAATCAGTACCTATCGAAGCAGATTACTTATAGCAATATACTTATTATTTATTTCAATAGCTCGACTTTATTTTTCTTTAGTACCTAAACTGCTTTTATTTGAAAACCCAACCTATTTGGCCCCTGCTACAAATACACATCGTTGATATTACAGTAGAGGCTCTGGTTATCGGAAACGTTACGGTTTTAATCCGTTTCCGCAGCCGGCTCACTTTCCCGGATACGGTTAGATATTCCTCGACGCAATACGGTTTTTGCCTAGCCTAATATTAAATACTAGGTTTCAAAAGGAGTAAATACTATACAGTATTACATACTTACTTACTTTTAATTATTAGTTAAACTACGTTACCTGTGGAAGGAATGGGGGAGGCCTATGCTCAGGAGTGAGATACGGGCTAATAACAAAAAAGTACGTTATACTAATAACGGTATTACATCTATTTTTCTTTTTGCTCTCATTTTCACATTAAATTGATTTGAAATAAAGATTGTTCGACCGTTCTTCTTTTATACCGCCAACCACACTTTGCAATTTGTTGTAGGTAAAAATCTATTTTCAGCAATTTAATCATTTAATGAAAACATACTTCTATGAAAGACAACATAAAGTAGATATACAAATATTTGTATCGAAATACAGTAGGCCGCATAATAGTGGTAATAGAACCAGAATAAGATGGCTTCTTTTGAAACTCCGTAGTACTCAGTTCCTGGCCAAATGATAAATACTTAATGACCTTAATGTTAAATGAATTTCTTATTTCTGTAATTTGGTTTAAGGTGGATGCGCAAGGGTAGCCCGCAAAATTTAAATTTTCTTACGTTTATTGCAATTTGCAGGCCAGTGTCAGGTTGTATGTTGATGAAAATATGAATCGCACCAGTAACACGTATGGAATTACAGAATTATAATCATTCAAATCATCAATACAACCCTCCAAGTTCATATAATCTCAAAAAGTGACTTTTTCATGAAATAGCTATTGAATGTGATTATATGAACTTGGAGGGTTGTATTGATGATTTGAATGATTATAATTCTGTAAATCCATACGTGTTACTGGTGCGATTCATATTTTCATCAACATACAACCTGACACTGACCTGCAAATTGCAATAAACTTGAGAAAATTTTAATTTCGCGTGCTACCCTTGCGCTTCCACTTTAAAGAAAACACTAATGAACCTAAACGAATTACCTGCATTCGTCGTGCGGTCTCCTGTACTACCTATTTAAACAATAATCCATCTTACCAAACAGTATGAACTTGTCTTCAGTAAAATGTCTCCCGGACGATAGAAGAGGTTTGAAGAAGTACACCACTCCATTCCCGATGATGACCACCCAGAACACCATGGCTCTCTTCTTCACCTGTCTCAAGGTTCTGAGCAGGTTTTTGGAAAACCTGCTGCCTGGAACCACGGTGGAGTCGCATGCTAGGCATTCTGACACTATCTCCCTGACCTTGCCGCTGGGAATGAAGAAACAAAAACTCATAAGTAACCCAAATTAAAATTCATACGAAAACAATTGAGCAGCAAAATAAATTTAAAAAAATGTAAATCGGGACTACGATTAAACCAGAGGACCTAGCCGCCCCTGATGGCGACGAAATTGCATAAAATATACAGCATTATTTATATTACAAACAAATATTTTATAATTATTCGAATTAACGTTAAGTTTACTCCGCGCGTTCGTGTTTCCATCCCAAAATTTCCAAATCATTTTACACCTGATGTCTTGAGTCAAAACTACTGAACAGATTAAATAAGAACATTGGTTGCGAGATAGATAATGTGTCAGCTCTCTTTAACTCCTCTACCATCCAGCTTCTAGTTTTTCAATCTTTGTAAGGCTAGCAGCCATTTACTCTAAACACAAAAGTACATTACTCACATATGCATAAACATATAGACCAATTTAACAGTGCCAATCTCGCTGGTGATCCCCAGAGAGAAGACAACGATTGCGGCCAGCAGGTCTCCGGTGGCCGGACAGCGGACAAAGACGAACCAGGACATGGACACCAGGTACACGTAGAAGTAGCCCAACGCCACAGACGCAGCCACGATGTAGAAGATTAATGGGATCGCTGGAATTTTATGGAACAGTTGGTTTGCTGCTGTAAAATATTGACTGGTTTTTTGTATGATAATAATTTTGAGTGTCACTTTGAGAAAGTTAACTTCTTATTCAGTGTCCGTGAACGTGTCAGCTGATTTTCTGCTAGGCTGATAAAATCATTGACAAGCGGGCAAAGCGAGGGACCAGTAGCAATCCGTTTCAAAGCGTTTGTTATTTCTATAACCACTTTCAACAGAATCGAAATAAACTTTTCGGTAGCTTATGTAAGTTCATACATTTTTGAATTTTATACTCATCATCAACCTCACATTGAATCAATGAGAATTCATGCACACTCCTACACACTCATTTACGCTGTACGCTTAGCAATGTTTTGTATAGCTATTAAATTGCAAATCCGTAATTGGCTATAGGATTAGTTTATATAGTTTAAAACAAAATTGTAAAGAGCTGTGGATTTTGTGAATTATTATTATTATATTAGAATTATATTATTTATAAATAAATAAATTTATTTACAATATTCTCCCTAAAATTAGCAACCATGAAACATTTAAAAATCATTTTACCTCTAAGTACTAACAAATAAGATCCTAAGAAGCTACTTAAAATCTTCAAGTCATAATTAATCAGGAATAGTTCAATCTACACCACAATTGTGAATATTAGTAAAAATACGTGATAAAAAAGCACGCAACGCGTGAACTTTGTATGAAATCTGACATTTCGATGGCCTCGCGCTACACTAGCGCCTCTAGCGGCGAATTCACACGCAATAGCCCCCATTGCGCTATCGCCAACGCCAATTCAAGCTTTCGCTAACGCCAAATTAAAGCGTTATAATGACGTCATACAAGGTTCAAACGGACTAAGCATTCTGTACATCAAACTAAGTGACTACGCAAAAATTGTTGCTGAGCAACGACTTTTTTATTTGGTTTGGAAAATCACTTTTTACGGTAGGACTCAATATAACGCAAAACATAATATTACAGGGGTCATGGAGGTATTTAAAATGAAGTTACAAGAACATTAAAACATGTATTTTTTTTAAAAATGTGAAAATGTCGGAACTTTGACCTGCCATATTTCCGTAACTAGAAGGTTCCCAGCAAGGAAGGTTCGTCGCAATGACAGAGAGAACAAGTGCCCTACGGTATCGTCAAGAGTATTTTTACACCCATTATTTAATATAAGCTTACGTTTCTTATTCTTCCCATCAATATTCAAGACCAGGGCCCTCAGCATGACAGACACATTCCACAGCATGGTCTCCACATCACAGTACTCCAGGCCGAACTTGCGAATATTATCCAAAAATTTCATGTCTTAATTTGTCAGTAAATAGTGCTGGACTGCAATCAGCCCTCTCGTGGCAACACTTTGTCAAATACTAAACTAATAACAGTGTATAAATGTTATATCTGATTTAATATTCTGCGTGTTCAAATCGAACCCTGGTAAGGGGTTGATATGTCATTATCATTGCTTTTGTTCAGTGACGTAAATCAAGGGTTCGTTGACGTTGGTTGTGTCTACAAAGTTTTTGTATAACTTTTTGTTTTTACGAGACAACGTAAGGCAACGTAAGGAAGGTAGACTTGTAGAAAATACTCAAGGTATTACTATATTAATATTATAAATGCGAAAGTATGGATAGAAGGATGGATATTTGTTACTCAATCACGCCAGAACGGCTGAACGAATCTGGATGAAATTTACACAAACAGGCACAGAGATAGATTATTGTCTGGAATAGCTTAGAGGATATTTCTTTTTTCTCACTAAGTCTGTCCTCTATACAGTTTTTACTTGTGCATAAAGTTTAAATAAATAAATAATTAAGTATTCAAACATATAAAGCATCATTAAGTAGAAGTAAAGTATTTTCTTTGAGTAACCATTGAAGGGCTTCTCTTTTCAAATTGAAAAAAGTATGTCAATGAAACTGTAACGACAGACTGTAATAAAAACGTTAAATACCAGTTTTGATTTAAGTAGCTAGCTCTAAAAATAAATAGAATTGAACATAACCATCTTTGAAACTGTTAAAAATCAGGCCCATTAAAAAACTTCGACGAAACTCTGCTGATAACCATAAACAATATTTTTCTGAGCAACCAGTAACAAACTTCTATAGAGTACAAAAGGTCGTTGGGCGTATTTAACTCATAATTTCGGACCCTTTTTTAAGTGGAAAAGATAAAGAAAATTATACAGTAAGAAGGCAAACTTAGTTGAAAGAAACATTGCAAGTTGTACAAAGAATCTTTTTCTTTTAATGTTGAACTTCGATAAAGTTGAAATGTGTTCTGATTGTTATTACTTTAATTTTTATTTCTATAACCTTATTCTTTGTTTTTGGATGCTACAAGTCGAAATTTTAAATAAAATGATCTATCTATGTTTATTTGTTTCGTTAAATATTATGAGTTCTTTGAATGTTCTTTTATAACTAACTTTACTTTCAACTTTATACAATATTGAGGACAGCTAACTAGGGACTGCTCTATATTTAAATAAACCCACAGTCACTTAACTTCAAAGTTACGATGCTTACTGAAACCAACTTTACTGATAATTTCTTGTCTTTCACGGCAATTAGTGCCTAACTTGGCTATATAATGAGCTAAGTTACGACCTAGTTAGGCGAAAGGTTACTCAATCATACATATTTTAGCAGGCTGAGCGAGAGTTACCCTGTCATTAGGTACATGTTACAAATTAATCGTTTGAGAAAGTTTGCAATAGGTGCAAAGTTGGAACGTTAACCTCCAATAATCGTCTTCGACTGTATCCTTCTCTGGTTTACTAAAATCTTCTTTCTTTTTTGTCCAAGCTATATTTGTTTGGAATAAGCTCCGCCCTCTGAATTTCAGGACGGAAACCAGTCGGGTACCAGTCGGGGCACTTACTGAGCTGGGGAGTCTGGAAGCCAACGCCAAAATACCTACAGGAGTACAGGCAGACCAGAAATAACACAATACAGCAACAAATACCAGAAGCGACTCTCAAAACATCAAAATGAACTTGCTCTAAAACTAAGTGTGATTTTGGCCTGCGAGGTAAGAGATTGAGAACATATAGCATTACAACTCTCGTGCCAGGTTCATCTAATTCGAATGAGAAACTTAACTACGAAATTCCCACCAAGCTATATCTTTACATTTGAAAGGTATATCTTTACATCAGAAGTCGATCCCGCTGTCTGAACGCTTACATTTTTTAAACTACGCAACGGATTTTAATGCAGTTTTCAGCAATAGATAGAGCGATTCAAGAGGAAGGTTTATATGCATATATATACATGCTTATTATAGTATAGAAAAGTATCTACATTGCACCCGTGCGAAGCTGGGGCGTGTCGGTAGTTGTATCGACACGCCCCGGCTTCGCACGGATGCGTCTGTCTGGCTGTCTGGCACCAGGCTGTATCTCATGAACCGTCATAGCTAGACAGTTGAAATTTTCACAGATGATGTGTTTCTGTTGCCACTATAACAAAAAATACTAAAACTACTAGAGCTTCGAGGACAACAGGCGCGCCTGTTGTCCTCGAAGGGTTCCGACTAAGGTACACGTCCTAAGTCCTAAATAGTACAGCCACATTTTGCCAGTTAGTTATATTCAAGTCCCAAGTAATAGGGGTGAGCCTATTGCCATCTGCCGGCGCTAATCCAGACTCTGTGGCTGCTATTGAAAACCCAATACCAGTTTTCAAACTGTCATGCTCACTAACATTATCATTAACATCATATATCAGTAACACTTGGGAACGGGAAAGAAAGAGGGTAGACCGATGTGTCTGCTCATAAACACCCACCCGCAATAGCTCCAGTTTATCCGTGATCATGGTGCTTGCAACAGCGCCGAAATATCGGGAACTGAAAACCTACAGTAAACATGGTAAGTATCCCTTGTCTAGTGTTAATGATACCACCCAATACCACTTTACCGTCCCGGGATTCGAACCCAGGACCTCATGCTTAGCGTTAGCGCTTGCGACCACTAGACAGACAGGTAAATAAATATAAATCCTATTTGATTTGCTAACCGTGGCCGTACATTTCAGTAATTACATAGCCCCTACATTTTGAATGTCATCGATCGTTGAATTTGCGGTACACCTGACAATCGCAACTATTTTCCCAAATACAATTATCGCTCTAAATAACCTTGCTGGAAACTAACTGGAAAACTGTTAGTTAGCGCACGGGGGGGCTACCCACGTGTTCCAGCTAAACGAACTAAGCAATTACTACAAAAATATTCGGCTTTTGTCCATCGACTAACTCTGATCGGTTCGAATTACCAAGCAGAGTTTTCCCGAATATAATCATGTCAACATAGTATTCGGGGACCCGACCATATGTTTATACCCCTACTTGTCCCGAGATTTTAGCTAAGTCTGTTATAAAAGATTCCCAGCCTTTTATCCTTCGGTAAAAGCAACAGTTCTAAAAAGTAGTTTTTTTCCCCCTTTATTTTGGTTTACTGTGTTCTTCTACCAAAGGTATAATTCGATATCATTAATTTAAGATCTAATATACAAACACTGTTTTTTGGAGGGGGCCTGGTAATCTGTGTGACAGGTTTTTCCTAGTGCAGATACCAGTCTCCCACAAAGGATTTATCAGATGTAGTGTGTCTTCATATTTTTAAGGCGCCTTTGTGGAAGAGAAAATAAAAATGTTTATTATTATTTATTGCTAACGCCGTCGATGTGGCAGAGTTCTGTCTGGTCGAACATCGTAACAAATGACTACAAATGCGATCGTGAGCTTGCGCGTTTTTTATGCTTTAACGACTGAACAAATTTCGGCGTATTTGGGCAGTATGTATATATGCCCAAATACAACCGGGATTAGGTAAGATTTTCCATGTAATGGGACAATTTCCGACCTACACTCGAGCAAAACCTAGTGCAAAATCTAGTTTAACTTATACCAAAGAATTATTGCTATGACGGTGAAGAAGAAATGATAATGTCAAGGCCCGTTTAAACCTAGACCACCAAAGCGCATTTACACTTGGTCGTAAACACATATTCGGGTGCTCGAAGGACTTCTCGACTTCGGGCACCCGATGCATTTATTACACTGCGAGTAGTTTAAATAAAGTCGACACATAAAACCGAACAAGATTGTCTAGAGACACCCGCGTATTCGACCGAGTCCATTTGCGCGTGATTACTATTGGTCGTTTGTCCAAATGCCATAGACAATCGAAATCGGGTTAACTACCAAGTATAATAGCGCCAAAAAGTAAAGGGGTGTTATTTTTAAATAACCAGCATTTCTACAGGTCACAGCTAAATATACCCAATCTAGTCATCTCGTGCGGCCACATTCTGCCGCGTAGTTGGCTCAGGCTGCAACTGTGGCCAATTTAACGGGTCATTAGCCCAGCTCTTTGGCGGTGACTCTTAACCCGAGTTCAACTTAACCGTGATTGATCGAATACTTTATTAAGTTGAGATCGGTTCTGTATGTTATGGAAGAGTTATTACGTTTTTTTTTAAGTAAATATCCGTTCATTTACTTTAAAACCTTGGTACAAAAAAATATGCGGCCAAAAGCCAGTATGGCTCAAATAGTTAAAGATGCGAACCGAACATACACCATAACCTAACCTAACCTAACACGATAAGATAATAAAAAAAAAAGAAATGATCTTACTAACCCCACATAATTCAACGAAATCCTTGTTTGAGTTGATTTGTATTCGCGTCATCGAGTCCCACGTTGCACAGACCTCAAGAAAAACCTCTGCGACAGACTGATGAAAACGAGCTATTCTAAATGTATTCACTACATTTAGAATAGCTCGTTTTGCTATTTGCTACATATATTCTAAAGCAAGGCTGACCAGCTTATTTTGGAGATGGGCCATAATTTTTATTCTTCCTCAACCGGCGCGGCAGGCCAACATTAATATCCTACAGTTAGTCATGGTTTAATAATAATTTTATAAAAACTTCAATCAGGCACGTCAAAGAGATGTTTGTTCTAACAATTCATCATATTTGTGAGACAAATCTGAAGTCGATTCTTCAAATCTGTTTAATATCTGCAAAAAAAGATCAGACGTTGCAAGAAAGCCTTCTTACCAATTTCTGCAGACTGCTGAACTGACTGACTGACTGTGAAGATATTTTCAGTAAAGTAAAAACTGTATTTTCTAACTGGGTATTGCCTTCTTGAGAACGGGTTTATAACAAGCAAAGTAATTCTTATAGCCAATTCAAATACGCTGGCGGGCCACAGCGCAGCCTTGTTCTAAAGGTTCCGATTTTCCTTTTAAGTTCCGAACTTTAAGACACAAACATGATATACAAAAAATATCCTAGCCAGGTCCGGCAATCAAAACTGACATGTAATATTTTCCGAGTACTTAATAAAATCCTTTTCTACCTAGCCTAGTTACTAGCCTACCTAGTCTAGTTGAATTAAACCAATTTTCACATACCTATACATAATATAGGCCTAGCAATTCGAGGATTACTGGTACGTCATTATTAGAGCACATAAATAAATACCCACCTCGTCCTAATGACGTATCACACTTTCCATCGCAATCCAAAAGATTTTATAGGAACGGGGTTTGAATATTTTATAATGGAGCCTGGCCTTTCTAACTGGCCGCCATTTTATTTTATCTATTGTGAAAATAGCATCCGAAAGAAAAATTATAAGGCCAACACAAACTCGGATTCATCTGAAAAAAAGTTCAATTTATAAGCATGTTTGGCCCATTATTCAGTTACCCAAATTCCGCTCACTGATGCAGTCATAAAAACGTTTGATGCATTAGTAATCCATTGCTTGCTATGTTTGGGAAATTCGTTTGCTCGACAAAGAAGAAGCGCAGTGAATATGGATGTTCCTTCTACTGTCAAAACGAATGGCATTGGGATTGTGCGCGTGTTACGCAATCACCCCGCAGTTTCACAATACAACCCAAACCACGGCGTGATTAGCTCCAAACATACTCAAATAATAGGCAGACTCAAAACAAATACGGCGCTAATAAATTAGACTAACGGCTGGATTCGGCTAGTTAGACTCGTCTAGTTGGGGATTACGTTACACATCCTATTAGTGCTTACACACACGTCCTGCGGTGACAAGCGCATTATCGTTACATTAGTGTTAGTAAACATTAACTATTGAGTACTAGGGCTACATCAAACTGAGGTGGAGATAAGGTACGCATTCGTTATCTAGAGATTATTTAGAATTTCTAGTTTGCATGAATGTTGGGTTCAAGATTCTTGAAATTAGCATTATATTATGTATTCTTTGGAATATCTAAGCACTTCGTGAAATAAGATTCGCTAACCGTGATAGATATCGAAATCTAAACATGACCAAATCAAAAAGGATTTAATAAAATAAAAATTTCAATGACCGCATTTATGATATTTACTTGAAGTACAAGTCCCATAGCCTGTGGGTTTTGCCTGCGCACCTTGTAAGTTGTAACAGTTGTGTTACGTGTTCAAATGGAATGCTCCCTAAAACAACGAACCTACCTATTTTGGGGCTAGTATAGTATCAGTAACCACTTACTTTTTCTGTTACAGTTATAACCGATGCCACATTTTCTCCACATCCCGCTCTCCAAAGCCAGTTAAATGACTCTAAGCTTGGTCCAGACTTAAGAAAAACTATCTGCGATCGAAGCTACGTCATTAAGGTTCACAAGTTCGTGTGTCCCGTGTCTAATGATCGCAACAACGGCCGCTGTCAATTAGCAGCATTAGACACGATTAGAGGATCGCACGTAGGCGATGTTGCTGGCTTAATGATGGAGAAGTCTTGAGATACAGTGCCTTTTCGATTTAGGAAGCTAAGAATAGATCATTAATTGTTGTTGTTATTTATGTGTAATCCCGAAAAGAAATGAGTATGTAAGAGGAAGCTATAAAATGATGATGATATAGAAAAGTCAGTGGAGTCATATTGGCATGTGACGAGGGGGGGTGAAAGGCATATGACTTAGGGAACGGTAATAATAATACAGCGTGGAAGGTACACCGTGAAAACCTCTACCATGTATTCAGTACAACATTCTGAGCTCCCCGTCAGTGTGCCTTATACCCCGTACAATAAATTTAAATGGATGGAGATGAATACCAAATCAAATATGGACGGATTGTCTGAGTACTGATATGAAAGAAAAAGGAAATGTATAAAGTAAATGTTGACCGGGGAGTATGGAAGATAAGAACGGTGAGGCGCCGACCCCAAGCAACACGGGCTGGGAGATAATGATGATGACTAGAATTACGTTCGTCCAGTAACACCTACAATATGTCTTGATATGATAGGTTAATAAAACACATAATGTATACAGTTTGTACTTTCATGACACGGCAAGCAACTTTTTCACAATTAAGACACCATCTGTCTTTTATCTATATTTATCAACAGGGGGCCTAAAATGGAAGCTTTATCAGAATCATAATATGAATCACGTTAAACATTTAAAATTCTTAAAATGGTCTTTATGGTTATAACCACTAAGTCCATTTTAGGAGTTTCCAATTTTTTACGTGATTCGTTTTATGATTCTGATAATGCAGCCATTTTAGGCCCCCAGATTATTTTCATTTGATAGATCATCGCTCTCGGTCCCGGTGTAGATTTCAAAGATTACGTCTTCGTCTCCCGAAGTCTCACTTGTATGAGATGACCGGACACTGGTCGCAGTGCTAAGTCCACCTTCAGTTTCAGATTGTCAGCCTCTGACACAATCTCCAGCTCCCTCACACAATGAGCCAGCACTGTCTTCAAGAGCGCCATTGCGTACTTCTTACCTGATGAATAAGATACAGAAAATTATCAGAAGCCGTACATTACAAAAGCACAAGCTTTTTCTCTGTAAGAATTGGCAAAAGTTACCTACAAAGTGTTTAATTTCGTATTACAGGGTCTACCCATTTATGGCTTCAGATGATGCGAATCGCGACGCGACTTGCCTCAAGAATCACGTGCGCGCATCTTTCGTTTCCTTTCAGTGAGTACCGATGCTCCGCGGGGCGTCGCGGTGACTTCTGCAGTCGTGTGTAGCATGATCTAAACCACTTACTACATTAAAGAGTCTTAGTTAAAATGGGCGTAGGTCCAACAGAATTGTAATATATTTCAAATCATAGCTCATAATAAGTACCTACTCCAATTCATATTATTGCGACAAGTAATAACTAAGTCGCCGGAGATTAGAGATAGAGCCAATTGAAAATGTTCGAATTTCCTGTATTTTGTCGAAGATATGATTAAAACAGTATTTTTTTTTACTTTATAGCCCAGTCAAATTAGCAAAAAAGACTTGTATACACCTTCATTTTAGTGTTCCTAAAGTTGGCTCAAAAGTCTCATACAATCTCGTGTTTGCGTCGTAAGTAGTTATCCTAGGTCAAAGGTCACAAAAATCAGTTTTTCGCGATTATCTCGGTTTCTATAGCTCCAATGATGTTAACATATACTATACAATTGTAGAGCATACATTTTGCGACAAATTTTGAATTGTTTTTTTTTTCATACGCCCAACCGTTTTTGAGATAGAGCATATAAGTAGTGTTTATTACCAGGTTAAAAAATGGTTGAGAATGGCATGATTTAGAACACCAGGAATGGGGTTGAGTGCTGCAAAATGAGCTCCTGGAGCCAATAACAACAATATGAATTTCGAAATGTCTTTAAAAAAAAGAAGATAATTGGAAATTTCTGTTTCTAAAATGAAGGAGAATACGAGTTCACAGCTTATTATCTCTCATTCCGAGGTGAAACCTCTAATTTGAGTGGGCTATTTTTAAAGCAGATCATGTTGATAACATTGTGCCAAAGCGAAATCATAGAATTGACTAAGGATGGTTAAGGATGTGTACCGTAACCCTCTTGTTAATCTAGCTAGGTGTATTAATAGTTTAATTATTAAATCAAATCTTTGGCAAAATACATATAAACGCACTATGGAATGAAGTCTTTGTAGTTGAAGTAGAAGTTTTAGTATGAAGTGAAGTAAAGTATTATCATCATCATCCGCAGCCCGACTTCACCCCTGCTGGGTATAGGCCTCACTTTGCTTGCTCCACGTTATAATAAGCTACTAATATTATAATAAGCTACTATTTGAGATAAAATATTTTAATTCTGTTGGTCTTACAGATGTCATAGAAAAATACCCAGGGTCCTTTGTTTCCACCACAGCCATTGTTGCGAGACGCGGGTCGCTTGACCCGTGGCCAAGAGTCACCAGTTCAGTGTTCTTATCATCTTGTGTAATACGAATACCTAATGGTGTATTATTGGAGTTAATAAATAGTTACGAAGATTATTGAAGCATCATCGTTTACTACTAAATCATTGTCATTAAAATTGACGTGTTGAATACGAGTATCATTCGCAGCATAATTAAGTAAATCGATGCAAGCGACAACAACTTGATCGTCACCTAATGTTTCTAGTTTCCATGTATTTCCAGCAGGACATACTCGTAGATTATTAAAATCTTTGAATAGAACATTATCGTTTATTAAGATGATCATTGAGTCGGGTTTTACACAGCGATTCACTTGATATTCTTTATTATTATTCTTGCACATATATTTTTGCGCTTTTTGAAAAGTTCTTTGCCCATCATTGTTCAGCCGGTTAGTTAGCAGGGCTTACTACCAAGCTCAGGATGCGACGACGTATCGTCCCTGGTGGAAAAAATCAACAGCTTTCTAATTAGCCCGGTACAGTGGGTCAACTCACCGATACAAGCTCGTCTCCCATAACTAAAGGCAAGGAAGCCAGCAGGGGTGCCCGGGGGCTGGGCCTGCAACCAGCGCTCAGGTCTGTAGATGTGCGCATCAGGTCCCCACACCCGGACTGAGCGTCCAGCGCCCCACGAGTTGATACCACAAGCTGTACCTTTTGGGATTGTGAAGGTTTCTAAAACAAAGAAAAAATGCCTTATTCTAAAAAACGAGGCATTTGTTAAAGTGTAGGATTATATTCGAAATATTACAAGAAAATGAACACAGAGTTATACTATAGAGGTTTGAGGAACAGGTGTGTGAAGTTCGTCATCCGTCTTTGAAAAAAGTAGTTTAATCCTCCGACCGAATGGCATTTTTCTTTACCCAAAACTTGTAAGGAGGATGCGATAGGGTAGCGAAATTCAAATCTTACGTTATTTGCAATTCGCAGGTCAGTGTCGGGTTTTAAATTGATTAAAATGTGAATCACGGCTATAACAAATATGTATAATCATCAATACCACCCTCTAAGTTCATTTAAATCCATTGAACGACTTTTTCATGAAACAGTCTTTCAATTTCGCGGGCTACCCTGGCAAAAATCTGTTCTTCTGCTTACCGTGCATAAAACTCGTCAAGATTGTGTTAGTTTACAAAATAAAACTAACACAAACACAGTTTTACAAACTATCAAACTACGCAGCCAACCAGGTGGCCTACTATGACCTCATTGCATGGCAGCATTGTTTTAATCTTACTTAAGTGTGTGAAAGAGATGGAGCTTAGCTAGGTTAGCTTCATCTCTTTCCCACACCAAAGTGACATTAAAGTAATACTACTGGAGGTGGTACAGGCTCAGATTTGCTGCGTCACTGAGTAGACTACTATCACACATATTTTGCTCACTCAGCGGCAGGTCCTTGTCAGCGTATCGCAAGATGCCCGGTACAGGCGGGTACAGTCGCAGCGTCTCGTAAATGATCGCTTCACAGTACTCCATACGCGCCAGGTCCTCCTTGCTCACTGCACGCTTGCTGTCGCCGAATATACTCCTCAACCTGAAGAGTTACTGGCATTAGAAATGCCTATGCATAACCTAGTGAAAAGTAAATAACAATGAGAAATTGTGGAGGGGTTTACAACATTTATACCTGCTCTTGGTAGCTTCGTGGATTTTGGTCCAGTCCTTCTCTTAGAGAGGAGGCGTCCCAGCAGTGGGAACGTTATAGTCTGAATATAAATAAGTATGTTAACCTAAGGTATTCCGATGCTTAGAATTGGTAAACCTAAATTTGAATTTTTCTTTCAGTTTTGTAGGCTACAAACAATATATTTTCAGGACTTCCTCTGGGTCATCATTGGCCACATTACCGTCTACACTATTACTTACTCAGCATACAAGTTGTCTTGTATCCTGGGCTTGCACCCTATCATCAGCAGGGCATAGAACAGGGTGGATGCCACTGTTTCCTGTCCTCCAACAATGATGGTGTCCACCTCAGACTTGATCTGCTGCTCCGTCAGGCTGGGGTCAGTCTCGCTCAGTTCCATCAGGATGTCCAGGAAGGCTTTGAACTTTGGCCCGTCTTTGGCATCTTTAATATATAAGGTTGAATTAAATTACCTTATGAAACTCCGCTGACGTGACCGGTATAAAAAAAGAATATATACTACTAGCGATAGCGACCCGCCCTTGCTTCGCACGGCGCCACCCACCTATCGGGTTCAAAACTAAATAGCTAATGAAGCCTATATTTTAAGTTAAGGTGGAAGCGTCGGTAAGTAATCTAACGTTTTTTGCAATTTGTAGGTCAATTTGAATTTCACGGGCACCCTGACGCTTCCACCATAAGCATCAAGCACTAGAGCGTAGTAGTTTTTGCATGATGCAAAATGCATGCGTGCAAATGCATGTACAAACATACGCACAGACAAAAATCCTAAAAACTGTTGTTTTGGCTTTTGTTGTTCTAATAAAGACCCCCGTATATTTTTTTTCAATACACTTTCTCGAAAACTGGTTCTTATCGCACTACTATTAGGTTCAACATGCAATGTATTTCACACGCGTGGATTTTTAATATTTTTCCGCACACGTGCGGAAATAAAAATTTCCATAGATAAGTCCAAATGGGGTCAATGACTATAGCTTTAATTGGTGGTGATTGTTTTTTTTTTAATCTCGGCAAAGAGATATGCGTCTTCTATACGGCGTAAATATTTTTTTAGTATTTAAATTGTGTTTATAAATAGAATATCATAGATATACATGATTATTTAAACAAATATTTGCTTTTATGAACAAATTAACATTTATTTGTGTTCTAAATACAAAAATATTTGATTTTTCTTCTTTTCATATTAGGCTGTATAGCAGCATCATACCTTTGCTTCTTCTTCAGCCTGGCGAAAGCAAAGCGCGGAAAAAAGCAAATTAAAACATAGTTTCATAATCATTCCTGACAAAAATAGTTTCTGTTTTAATATTTTATTTCTTCGAAAGTGTATTGAAAAACGTCATTTGATACGCGTGGCGATTTGTTATTGCAGTTCTCGGCTCCATAACACCCTCGCCTTCAGCTCGGGTGTTAATTCCGCGCTCGAATGCAATAACAAAGTTTCCCCACTTATATCAAAATGTACTATTTTTCAATACTTTCAATGTACAGACATCGGCCTGTTACAATTTTATTATAATTGTGTAATAGATGCAGATTTCCTGAAGTCAGTGTGCGCTTCGACAATTATTGTATTTTTTTGGTAATACGAATACGCGTTGATTAGATGTAATAGAGAGCTGTTACAGCCATGGACAAGCTTGCTTATTTTGTTTCACCATGATTACAAAAATATTGAGAACTCTTCGTAATTTCAATCAACAAAAAACGTTATCGAACGCATACTTACCTTTTCTGGTTCAAGTAAAGAAACCAGCACATCAAGCTACTCGAAGCTGTAAATTTTTCCAATAAACCTTGAATCTAATGCTTTAGCGATAAAGTTGAAAATCGATTAAAGATATTTGACAGATAGTAGTAGCTTGGTGTGCTAGCGTCTGTACCTTATTCTTACCACTATCGTTTTCTCCAATGTTACTTTTCATTGTGTTTTTTCGTTCAAGTTTTCTCTTTTTCATCACCTGTTGCAATAATGTTTAGTAAGTTAGCAACGCTACGTAGATAGTTATTATTAATGTTACGATAGTAACTAACCGTTAGTTGTATTTTGATTATGATTTAACTGAATATCAATTTTCGGGTACTGTACAGGTTCAACTTTGAAGGACCATATAACTTACTGACTATCAAATACCTCTTTGTAAATAAGTCTCCGATCCCACTTACGGTATCAGACACATGATGTAACACCGCAACGCACTTCGTCATCTCCCTGTGCGCAGGGGTGAGCCGGTAGATGGCGTCAGGGTGCAACAAAACGTTTAGAGCTCTCTGCATGATCAGCTCCAGGCACCGATTGAAAGCCTCGTAGTACTCCGTCGTGACTATGCTCTCTGAGATCTTTGATACTCCTAGAGCTGTTTCTGGAGAAATAATGATGAACATTCATACCACTCATGCCTTTATCCTGTGTACGCCCTGCTACATCCTCGCATACCCATTTTGCTTCGCCCACGGTGAGCCTATCAGTTTTTAAGATAATTCTCATTTGTCGTCTTGATTTTCACAAAAAATGGGTGTGAAAGGGCACTTTATGCAACCGAGTGTCACACGTTCACATGTTCGTCCCGCCATTGCGATCATTTTTTGTTTTTTATTGCTTGTAGTGAAAACTATTTAGCTACGGAGATTCACCAATACTACTTCAAAGAATTCTAGACTTGGTAAAGCTAAATTAATTACCGACATCTACTTTATGTTGTAAAAGAACAAGTGCTAGGATCTTTTGACGGCGGAACAAACATCGCATCTTTTTTTTTTCAATACATTTAACAAAACAAGATGTTTCCTTACAGCGCCCCCATGTACGTAAACCTCATTCGAGTTCCAAAAGGTCCTTGTAGAACATTAGTGGGTTTTTTTTTCAGAATGTGTAAAACTAGAATCTTCGCAACTCACGACAAATAGCCTCCAGCGTCGTATAAGCCAGGTACTTGTGAATGACATCGAAGGGTTCCCTCCCCACCTCCGTCTTCAGATTCTCCAGCAACTTGAGCGCCTGCGCGTTGAAAACGCCGAGGTATCCGGCCACTACCGAACTGGTGAACGTGCCTGCTAACTTCTTGATGTTGTGCTTCCATACTTTACCTGTCCGGCACAATTGATTTATAATAGAGATTATTTTATCAAGCATAAAAATAACAACCCGAGTGCAGCACTAATTGTATATTCATGGTATTTATACATTTTGCTATTAGGTACTCTCGCATTGACTTGCAATTTTGCCCTTTATCCTGACCCAACTTGAATTGATACAATGCATATCGGCCGTGGCAACTTGGACCGTCGAATTTGGATTATTTAATTTAATTTCTGTGTATTTTTTTTTCTAAAACTCGATATGCCTTACTAACGCCGCCATCTGTGGTGATGAATCTTGGAAACTTGGTAGGTACTTGTGCTTCCCATTTGCGTATGCTTACCAGATGCAGTGACCAGTCCATTCCCAAGCCAGATTCTCCCAAAGCCGTAGTAGTAGGGCTTCTCGATGAACGCATTAGTGATCGTCTTCACGTCGTCGGGGTCTTGAGTCACTGCAGAAAACGGAATATCAAAATTCAGGGGTAAAATGAATTTAAATAATTTCATTCAAGAAGATCATCATATCAGTCAACAGTCGTCCACTGCTGGACATAGACCTACCCTTCCCCTCCTCAAACGGTTCAGTTCTTCTCGCATCCAGCTTATTCCCGGGCCTTCACCAGGCCTTCGGTCTATTTTGTGGAAGGCCATCCAAAGCTGCGCCTTCCGGTTCGTGGTAGTCACTACAGAACCTTTCCCATCGGCGCTGGCGGCCAATGTGCAATAAATAGCCACTGCCACCTAAGTTTGGCATATCTTCCCTTCACCTTTGTTCTCCTGCGGATCCCTTCATTTCGAGAAAAACACTCACCCAAAATAGAACAGGGTCCCAGCCAGAGCACGAATGGCAACACGGAGTTCTCACATATTTGTCCTATCCTATCAAAATGTTGGAACAAGTCTGTGGAGTAAATAAAAATTTGTAAAGTCATTGTACCTACCCGTGGTTTATCACTGTGAGAAGCAAAGTGATCCTTATACTTCTCTTTAATATAAGGTTGCTGGAGCTTACTTTTGGCTTTACCGTCCTCGGGTAAGAAATCGCTTTTTTTGCTATGCTTTTTTAGGTTGTTTTAATATTTTTTCACATCCCAATGGCACTATACTCACGGCTGCTATCCCCTATCACCTGATGCATGTTGCCGATGAACGGCAGCAACGGGTAAGTGGGCAGGCCGCGGAACTTCCTGCGCTCGCGTCGCTCCAGGCACCACAGCAACGTGCATGCGCATGCTACCAGCACGCCCGCTATGTACAACCATAGTACCATCTGCATTGAAATGATATTTATTTTATTTAATCTTAGTAGTAGTTGTGTTGTAATGTCGGAGTTTCCTTTCTGACTACTCTGAGAAAACTGAAACAATTTGATTACATGAAACAACAGTTTTGTGCGCAAGATCCAGGTTAGTCAATATTCGACACAAAATTAGAAAATTCAAATTCCTTGTTCATCTCACGTGTGTTTTCTCTCTGGTATAGCTAGCTATGTTTGATAAAAATAAGCTAAGACATAATAATAAAATAACGGACTTGATTTTAGATATTCACAAGTACTGTAAATGTTCTATGATTTATGAAGTTAAAATATTGTTGGATATTGTTCCAATAAAAAGTAACGAAAGAGTCAAAATTCTATCAAATTTAAATTGGGCATTACTGTGTACGACTGAGGTAGGCCCGTATTTGCGTTTTTCTATTACAATCCAAGGCCACATCAACTAGCTCGCCGTCTGTCCGTCTTATGACGACAGGCCGTGTCGACGGCGCGTTCGTGTTCCACGCGCGCCTCAAAGAGAGTCAGCAAACAGGAAGGGGTCCGCAAGGGCCGACGCCTGCCAGGGTTGCGGGACTGTTCGAAAGAGATACCGCGGCCCTGGAACACAAAGGGCAAAGGAAGGAACATGGATGGGTTTTAGTCAGTAGAAGTCTGACACTCCCTCCTGCTCAGCCCAGAGCGGGAGGGGTTATTTGATGATTTCCCATCGGTAAAAAAAAAAAAAAAAGGCCACATCAAACCATAGAAATAAAATACATAAGTGAGTTATTTTTATCTGATACATGGAAGAAATTACATAGTATTAAAGATACTCACAGTCAGACACGCGTTTCTCTAAGAGGACACGGAACAACAGATTGATTCTAGCAATCGTTTCTAGTATGTAAATCACGCTAAATCGCAATCGTGCTTATACATTATGTGCTGTGCATTATGTTCATAGTTAGTACAGTCGTTGGCAGTATTTGTGAGAAATATGATAAATAGGTTTCAACTTCTTTCTGCTTTTTTCTTCGCCATTTCATTGGTTATCCCATGGAGAAAGTTGTGCAGTTTGATGGTCGGAATCACACAATGAAATATGAGCACACCTTTCTGATATTTATAGTATTTACAAGAAGTATTCTTGTAAGGTAACCCATGACGGCCTCATCTCGGATGACGTAGCAGCCTTGGCGGACACCCACGTGGGGTGTCCGCCAAGGCTGCCTCCTGTCGCCGCTTCTCTTCTTAGTCGTTCTTGACGGAATTATGCTTCGCATCTCCGAAAACAGGCGCCGTGGCATAGAGTGGGGATTATCCAACGTCTTGGAAGACTTGGACTACGCTGATGACCTATGCCAGCTGAGTCATACCCACGCCGACATGCAAGCAAAGTTGGACGATCTACGTCAGGAAGTGGCGGAAACGGGGCTTAAAATAAAAATCAGGAAGACCCAGGAGATGAGAACTGGTGTGAAGAATCACTCACCGTTGCTGATTGGCACAGAGGCAATGGCACGCGTCTAGAAATTCACTTACTTCGGGAGCGTCGTGGCAGAGACTGGGGGCAGTGAAGAGGACGTCGCTTCACGGATCGCCAAAGCCCGAGCTACCTTCGCGCAGCTGAGACCTGTTTGGCAGTCGCGGGAACTAACCCGAAGGATTAAACTTAAGATATTCGGGTCCAAAGTGTAATCCGTGCTGCTAAAGTAGAGCACGGATTACACACCGTAACCCGTAAATGGGTGCGAAACGTTGAAGGTCACAAAGGACATCTCACGCAAAATCCAAGTTTTTGTCAACCGCTGTCTTCGTCGCATCCTCGGAATTTACTGGCCCGAGACCATCTCCGACGTAGAGCTTTTGGAGAAATGCCACGAGTGCCCGATCGATTGCCAGATCAAGCGTCGCAAGTGGAGATGGATTGGCCACACGCTCCGAAGGGACCCCAAAAAGATACCCAAACAAGCTTTGGACTGGAATCCCCCAGGTAAAACAAAACGTGGCCGTCCCCGTCAAACTTGGCGTCGCCGCGTCGCACCGTGTTGGCAGAAGCAGCGAGCATCGGAATGACGTGGAGCGTGAAGCTCAAGACCGATCGCGATGGAGGACATCTGTGGACGCCCTCTGCCCCATCTAGGGGACGTAGGACATTAACTAACTAACTACTTTCTGATAAACGCTGCTCTGATAAAGGCTGAAGAATTTATTACTTTGAACGCGATAATTTCTGGAACGAAAAGTCTGATTTGAAAAAAATTTATAGCCCAATTGCTGAGGAAGGTTATTTAACATCACGCTACGTCCATTAAGAGCCGAGAGCCGATGAAACCGCTACAGCTAGTCCTAACATTGCTAGAATAAATCGAGCACCGCAACTTTGCAGAAACATCAAAAAGGCGATGGGATGACCATGCCATTTTAGTCCTTTAGATGCCTTTGTGAAGGGGTATGTCCTAGAACCAAAAGTTGGGAGACATGTGACGTCTACGAACCCGCACTGGGCTCGCGTGTTGGATTACAGCTCATACCCTTTCATAGATAAGAGACCTATGTCCCAGCAGTCACAATCGTATGACCTAGGTCGCTATGCTTGGAGTCTCTCGGAGGGATAAAATCTTGAACGAGGTGATCAAACAGTGAACCAAAGTTTTCGATACCTGAAGTGGCAATGGGCCGGCCATATTAACCGTAGAACAGATGCGGTAAACGTGTTTTTGAGTGGAAACCGCCAATTTAACCTGCAAGCTTCAGGTGGCGTGACGATCTCTACAGGGTGACTGGTAGCACCTGGATGAGAGTTGCCGAGAATCGAGCAGCGGCGTGCGTAGAGAGGCACATGTCTATGTAGCAGTGGACTTCTGTAAGCTGATGATGATCAGCATCATGACCACGGTCGCTTGGCAATCCCGAAAATTTGAATTATCCGTGCAGACGCCCGGATAGTCGATTTTTTACAGTACTTAGTTTCGCTTTCTGCGTGTATACCCAAGAGTTAATGGAATACAATATTAATTTTAATAACATTGCATGGATTGCTGTCATTTATTAAATTAATTTGTAAACGGCTATGCATTAAGATAAGATATCGACAAATAATGTGCATTGTTCTTAGAACTATAGTTGTCGGCAGGTTCATGATTATCCTTCTTCGTTTAATTCAGCAGGGTAAGGTATTCCAAGAAAAAACGAAGAATATTTTCATGTCCTTTTTTCAATAGTAATTACGAATGTGGTTACCTAAGTACCTAGCACGCTTAAGAAAAATGTGCAAAGGTACCCCGCAAAATTCAAGTATTCTTACGTTGTTGCAACTTACAGGTCGACTAACAGGACAGGTAACTGTCAGGTTCTATGTTGAATAAAATATGATTAGCGACCGTAACACATACGGTTTTACAAAGCTATAATCATTAAAATCATCAAACAACCCTTTAAGATCATTTAATCTCATTGAATGACTTGTTCATGTTGTTGTTTGTCCTTTAGAATTGACTAAAGATTTTTGGAATTCTCCAAGCATTAATAGTAGACAAAGAAAATCCATGGCAAAACCTACGGCGTGTACAACTAGATTAACAGCGCCCACTTGTACCTACTTAAATAATATTTACACCAACTACGTTTAAGAAGGTCCTGGTTGCAGGAAACCAAGGTCATAACGAGCACATCACGAAGAGCACGGATACATTGTTTTTGGGCTATAAATACCCTATTTGTACGTAAACATAACATCATACCTGTAATTCCCGAAGGGTTAGGTAGACGTGTAGTACCTATTGAGAAATTCTTGATGGAAAAACTAAAACCAAATAACATTTTGCCCGAAAAAAAAACACAACAGTTTTTTCTTTCTATACACCTCGACAGATCTTCTGCCCTAGCATGGGGCGACCTGTAGACTCGAGTTTCTATGAAGGCAAAGACATAGAAATTCTTTCCATAGCGACGGCAAAGTGGATAAAACAGGTGGTGGTGAAAACGGGAATAAAGTACTCAGTTAGGTGTCACTTAGTGTTGGTGAAAACAAGAATTCGACATTCAGTAAGGTAACACTTAGTCTTGGTGAAAACGGGCATTAGGCATTATCCGATAAAATCTTTGCCGTACACAGCAAGGAGATCAAGAGCCCCGTCTAATGCTCGTACAGCATTCCTTCATTCTTCTCGGCCTAAAAACTGAGGAGACGACCTGTTTTTAAAATCAATATAGGTCAATAAACACAAAGAACGCTACAGAATAGTAATAAAAAGAATCTTGTCTAGGTCCGATGCAATGAAAAATGTGATGTGAGTAGACTATTTGAAATTTGTCGAGAATAAATGTTTCTACCCTCAAGTGTCAAAAGTAGAGAAAAAATTGTCGCCATTACGATACTTGACGTAGTGGACTTTTGTCGACTGAAGTTTAGAAACATTTCTATTCTACCTTCGACGACGATAAACATCTTTCTAGTATCTGTCATTTTGTTGATTCTTCCGTCTACAATACCCGTTCCCACGGTGGTCATGCTGCACGTGCTGTAAATCAAATCCAGGGCAAAAGAAGGAACATGGAAAAAAAAAAAAAAGGACCTCATGCTCGGAGTAATGTTGATAAAATGGCATTTCGGAAAACCAATACCTATATATTAATTGAAAACGTTAGTAAAACATACCTACTTACGTCGCGATTGCCGCACTCGTATGGTCATTCGTCTGGTCGTGTTTTTCGTCTCGAATCTAATCAATACTTCAAAGAGCTATTTACACTCTGAAACGTGCCACAGGTGTGCGCCAGACTTACCGGCTGCGTGTGCATAACAACTCGATCAACAATACACTACATTCCGATTAACACTTTAAAAACGACCCGAGAAATAAGAGCACAAATTCAGTGATGATAGATCGATCCCAGTACAATGTGATATTGCCTTCTTCTAGAACCGGGTCTAAGACATATCTGTAGTACGGGACTTCCAATTCCACAAGGTTGTATTTTAGAGCAAGTTGCTGATGGGTAATCCTGGCTGCAAGTTTTTTTTTGTGCAAGTACCTAATCTGCGTTAGCTAGACGAGAATATGAGATGAAGATATGGAGATAATGTTCGCTCGGACGCCCCGGACTGTGGCATTCTTCACAATAAATCACCGATAGTTATTCATCGTGATAACTTCACCCATAATGCCCAGACAAAACCTTCGGTTTCCGCGAAGATCCCCGAAGCGTAGCCAAGCTACGGTTGCTGACATGTCAACATCGGGCCCATGCATAGCCCGGAAAGCGTCCGTGAAGTTCTCAGTTCTTTTTAGCCCCTGAGGCCCTTGTACACCGCGACCACATCTCGATGCATTCACGTCGGCTTTTAAAAAATGTTCCCTGAGACTGCATATCTTGCGATTGTGGAGAGTCTTAGCGTGGACCACCAATTTTCGCGGAAAATACAGTTTCATAACCGAAGAACGTAGGTGATGCATTGGATATAGTTTCAGCAATGTACAGACAGACCCTCCTATCCAGGGCGTCAAGTTCTGTCTGAGTCCATTTGAGTAAGCCGAAAAAGCAGATAGACCAGCGTCAGTGAGTGCTAACCCCTCAAGCTTTAAAATATTAAAGCTTGAGGGATTAGGGCTTACTGACGCTGTGTGTACATCAGAACTGGCATGACCCAACCGTTGTTTTCACCCTATAAAGGATTATTCTTTACTTTTTTCAGGTGACCAAAGAAGCGCTCCGTCATCGATTGCTTCATGTCCTTTGAGGCAGCTACTCTCTTGACAGGTTTTCCACCGCTGGATAACCGCGTCATCCGCCAAAATGGTACTACCAGGTACGCAGTACGTACATACCAGGAATTGCTGTTGCAGGGCTGAGGCGGCAGGAACGGTGACACGCGCTCGAGCAGTGGTGTAAGCGGCTGCAACAGCCGCAATATTCACAAAAGTGCGTTGTCGATGTCGTCCTGCCACACTTAGAAGCCTGGCTGAAAAGAGGGGAGCGCATCTCTTTGCACAGGGGGGGTCTTTGGACAGGTGTTTTAAGAGGAAACGGTGCCTCCTCCCATTGCGGATGGTACCCACCGGGGTGGTTTTAGTAAGGTAGAAATCCCACACTCCCTGGTCTTAACACTAAAGACCGGTCGCCTTTTGAAGGTTTCCCCAAAGAACAAAAAAAAGGCTAGTTTAGTATAGGCATATCTGAATATTTTACTATCTCCATCGCTGCCAGATCGACAGTCGGTATGTAGACGTACTCAGGGAAGTTATACGATGCGGCAACAATACAGGTCAGATTGCATAAACTCACCGCACCGATTTCGATCAAAAAGGGAGTGCGACAAGAAGATGTCGATCTCAAAATGGTTCGCAGCTAACAATCTTTTACTGAATGCGAACAAAACAAAATGTCTAAAGTTTTCTTTACCAAATGTACAACAACGGGATCTAAATTTAAATCTTGACGGCAAAAAACTTGATGTTATAGCGGAAACTGTATTCTTAGGGATTACTATCGACTCAAAATTGCAGTGGGGCGCGCACATTAGAACTCTTTCGGGTAGGTTAAGCTCAGCTGCATATGCAGTAAGGAAAATAAGGCAGTTCACTGATGTAGCCACAGCTAGTTTAGTATACTATGCTTATTTCCACAGTATTATGTCTTATGGCATTCTGCTGTGGGGATCATCAGCAGACGTTGACTCAATTTTTATTCTACAAAAGAGGGCAGTCCGCGCAATCTAATATAAAATGGGTCCTCGCGAGTCCATAAAAGAAAAAATTAAAGAGATCGCTATACTGTCTCTGCCTTCGCTCTATATCTTAGAATGTATTATATACTTATATGTCCGCAAAAATCGAGGGCTTTTCAAAATTAGAAGCGACTTCCATAATATAAATACACGCAGTAAACACGAAATTGTAATACCTAAATTCAGATTAATTAACTAAAACTAGCAAGTCTTTTCTTATAAACAGTATACGCTTTTATAACAAGTTGCCAAAGTCCGTTATAGAACTGACTGATGGAAAGTTAAAAAATTACATCAAACGTGTCCGTATTAAAAAAACAGCTTATACAAAATCAAGGACTACGTCGAAGACAAAGAAGTTTGGCTTTAGTTCCTTCTGCGCATGCGGCTTCCCTGGTAGCTCATAAACGGCACAAATATGTGTATAGATTCTTTTTTACCGATTGTTTGTGAATGTGTGAACATTATAGGCTCTGTAGATTCCCAGATGCTCGTTAACTTTTGTTAACTTTTTATCTTTTTTTACATTTTTTGTGTAGTAAGCAACGACCTATTGTCGGGCCTATGCTCTCCCCCATACTTAAATACTAATGCTGTAACATGATAATATTGTAACACACCAAATGATTTGAAAAGAGTAACCATGGAGTTTCTTGCCGGTTCTTCTCTATAGGAAACGACCAACCCGAACCGTGCACCTTTTTGTCGACGTTTTATAAGTGCCCATCTAGACCTATGTGAAATAAAAATATTTTTATTTTGATTTTTTGATTTTGAGATACCATTTCCTCTTTTTTACTCATTTTAACTTTTCATTGCTGCCCTGCAGGGCTATTGCGTAACTCTTTTGACAGTTCATAGTGATCATCACTTGGCGAGTTTTGATATACAATGACAGTTCTGCACGGGTAGCGCCAGTTGAAACCAACAAGAACAGTCATTGTATATCAAAACTCGCCAAGTGATGATCACTATGAACTGTCAACAGAGATACGCAATAGCCCTGCTGGAAGACTTGATTAAAACACTGAAATGGGACCAAATTGGTGTAAACATTAACGGTGTCTACTTGTCACACCTTCGGTTTGCGGATGACTTCGTGTTGATCGCCGAATCCCTAGAAGACCTTCACTGCATGCTGAAACAACTTTTCGATGCTTCCCTACAAGTTGACTTATGAATGAACATGTCCAAGACGAAGGCGAGGTCAGGCATTCCAGACTACTCTGTCTCAGCTGTTATTGATGGAAACGATCGTCTGCAAATGGTTGATCATTACGTTATTCTGGGACGTGATCTATCTTTTGACAAGGAGCATTCCAACAAGGAGATTTCTAGGAGAGTACAAATGGGAACCGAAAAATATGTTCCAGTTTACCAAATGCCACTCGTATTGGGTAAACTGGGACATATTTTTCGGTCCACAAAGATCCCTCAGTGCCTCAAAAACCTGCCATTTCAACCTGCCAACAATAACCTACGGTACCGAGACATGGACGCTCACAAAGGAGACTGTCCACCGAATACGAGTGGCACAAAGAGCCATGGAGCGAGCTATGCTCGGCATAACCCTCTTGGATCGAGTTCGTAATACCGAAATCCCCTTTCGGACAAAAGTCTTCGACGTCAGGGAACGGGCGGTGCGCCTCAAATGGCCAGGGCAGGACATCTGGCCAGACCCGGAAATGGCCGATGGAGCAAAGGCTTTGACCGAGTGGTGGCCATGGCTAGACCAAAGAAACCAGGGTCATCCTAAAGCTCGTTGGGTTGACGACAACGTCAAAGTCGCGGAACACATCTGGATAAGGGACGCACAGAACTTGGAAGTGTGGCAGAAAAAAGGGGAGGCCTACGGCCAGCAGTGGTAGATTCCGGGCTGATATGATGATGATGCTATCTCGAAAATGTGGAGCTTCAGAAGATGTTGTCTCATACAAAACTTATTTGTATCCTACAGGTTTACGCGTAAAATCAAATGGCGGAAGTTAGGCAGAGACACTTCATACAAAAATAAAATTCTTCTAACTCCTTTCTCGGCATCAAAACAATTTACCTGCTTACACCTGCATAGGTACAACATATATTCACATAACACACATCTTCAATATCTTCTTTGTGGTAGGTACTTAAACAATTATGTAAATCACAAGTTATCCCTCTAATGATAGGAAATTTGTGCATTTTCAGTGTCTTGTTGACCGTACATGATTACATTGTACCACATTGTACACATGCTATTTCGCGCCCAATGGCATGTCATTATTTGATTTATGGGGTGATGTGCGGAAAAGGGAGCCACGACACGTATTGATGGAGAATAAGTGCTTCGTAGGTATTTTATGTGTTGTGTTTGTACTGTCCTGTATTCGATAGTAATAATAGAGGGAGCTGGATATGGAAATAAAGATGCGCTTCTAATTTCTCGTATATTCGTAACCATGATTCAAGTGTCAGATTACATGACAGTTGTCTATCCTAGATGACGTACGCGCGAGTCCGGTGTTGCTAGGTGTAGCAGCCTCCCCTACGTTATTAACTTAAAGGTCCAACCGATTCGGCGGTTTCCTGGTCCTTGTACTGCGACGCGTCTCCATCAAGTTAAGTGCTGGCGCAGGTGTATGTACAGTTGGTGCTGTAGGTAGCCACTGTAGGTTTTCTGCCCGTCTGGAAGTTTCTGGACTGGTTTCCTTTTCAGGGTTTTCTGACGATGGTGTAAGATCTTCATTCTGGGCAGGGCTATCTTTTGTAATTGAGTCCGTATCCTGAGATAATTTCGGCTGCCGCAGGTAAGTGTCAGAAATGTTGAGATGGTCATTATCCCTTGTGCATTTAGTCCCAATTATCTGATCCACATGTCTTTGTTGTTTCTTCCCATCTGCCTCAATTTCGTAATGTAGTTTCCCTCTTCTGTCCAATATTTTTCCAAATTTCCACTTATTTCCGTCATACCCTCTTATTTGCACTCTATCTCCTCTCTTGAATTCTTTGTTTACAGTAAGGTCATCATTTCCATTATTTCTTCTTATCTCTCGTTCTCTTTTTACAAGGTCAATCCGTGTTCTGTATATCCTTTTATACATCATTTCAGCTGGGCTTATTCCTGTAGTGCTGTTAGGTGTTTTCCTGTACATCATTAAAAATCTCTGCAGTTTGTCTTGTAAGGATCCTTGTTCATTAGCCATTGACTTTAATTTATTTTTCAGTGTTTGCACATATCTCTCTGCTTGACCGTTTGTTGACGGATGGAAAGGTGCTGTGAATTTAGCTTGTATTCCATTTTCTTTTAAAAATCTTTGCATTTCTTCTGATCTGAACTGTCTTCCATTATCTGAAACTTGAGTTATTGGTAGGCCATAAGTGGTATATATCTTTTTCAGGATATTAATTGTAGCTGTTGCAGTAATAGATGTTGTTGGTACAACTTCAAGCCATTTGGTATATGCATCTACCACAATAAGGAAGTATTGGTTCATGAACGGTCCAGCATAGTCAATGTGTATACGGCTCCATGGTTCTTTTGGGTATTCCCAAGCATGTATAGGTACTTTTGTAGGATTTTTCTGCATGAGACAACACATTTTACATTGTTTAACCATGTTCTCTATGTCCGAGTCAATATTTTGCCACCATACATAGCTTCTGGCTAACGCCTTCATTTTCACAATACCTGTATGAGCTGTATGTAATTCTTCTAATACTTTGTGCTGGAGTTTCTTTGGTATGACTACTCTAATGCCATAGAAGATGCAGTTATTCTGTAGTGAAAATTCATGTATTCTCTTGCAATCTTCTCTGCCTGACTGTATATCTAAGTATAGTTTTTGTAGTTCTGGATCTGTAGCTGTAGCTTCTTTAATTTCTTGTTGTGTAACTGGCATTTCTGTGATTTGATTTAGGTAGAAAACATCATCATCAGTAAGTTTTCCTTTGTTTAAATCAGTAGTCACCGCATTTCTAGAAAAATAGTCAGCATTTGCATGTTCTGTAGTTTTCCTGAGTTTAATTTCGTAGTTGAATCCAGCCAAGAAATTTGCATAATGTACTAGTCTAATGGCTGTAGTACCAGGTATTGCCTTCTCTGGGTGTAAGATTCTAGCCAGTGGTTGGTTGTCAATAATCAGGGTTATTTTTCTCCCATAGCAGTATTGAAAGAACTTTTTAAGACCCCATATCAATGCTGCTGCTTCTTTATCAAGTTGGCTGTACCCTCTTTCTGCTTTCGTTAGTGATCTGGAAGCAAATGCAATAGGTCTTTCCGTATTATCTGGCATGATGTGTGACAATACCGCTCCAAATCCCGTAGGTGATGCGTCAGTAGCCAGTGTTACCGGTAAGTTGTCATGGAATGGTGTCAATACCTTTTCTCCGCAGATTTCCTCTTTTAGATCTTGGAAAACCTTCTCACATCTTGAGGTCCATACAAACTTTGTTTCTTTTTGTAGTAATCTGTAAAGTGGGTTTAACTTTGATGCTAGGTTTGGGATAAATTGTTGGTAGTAATTTATCATTCCTAGGAACGTGCGTAGTGAAGAAACATCTGTAGGTCTTGGGCTATTCTTTATATCGCTCACCTTCTCTTGTGTAGGATGTAGGCCTTGTTCATTGATTGTATTGCCCAGGTATGTTACTGACCTTTGGAAAAATTGACATTTCTTTTTATTTATGTGAAGTCCACACTTCCGTAATTTCTCAAAAACTTGTCTGATTCTCTGAAGTAATTGTATGTATGTTTGTCCCTGTACTGCGATATCATCAAAGAAACAGGCAGTACCTTCTATACCTTGTAGAGTTTGATCCATGTATCTTTGCCATATATTTGGTGCAATTTTCACTCCAAACATGAGTCTTTTTACTTTGTAAGTACCTTTGCATGTACTAATAGCTTGCATCTCTGCTGTATCTTCATTTGTTTTCATGTGTAAGTATGCTTGGTTAATATCCAATGTACAAAAATATTTTCCTCCACTTAGCTTTGAAAATATTTCGTCAACTCTAGGTATGGGATAGTTATCATTTTCCAAATTTTTATTCAATGTCGCTCTGTAATCTGCACACAGACGTACTTTACCATTTTGTTTCATAACAGGAACTATAGGTGTACCCCATTGAGAGTAGGTGATTTTCTCTAATATGTCTTCATGCTCCAATCTGTCTAACTCTGCTTCGACTTGATTTTTGAGAGCAAATGGTACCGGTCTTGGCTTCAGAAATACAGGTACTGTTCCTTCTTTCAATTTAAATTCTGCTTGATAATCTTTTATTTCTCCAATTTCTTCAGAAAATAATTCTTTATATTCTTCTAGTAAATTCTGTAGTTTAAGTTTAAATTCTTTTTCTGTATTATCTTTGTATTCCTTTTCAATGGCATTTATTTCAAATTCTAACTTCAACTTCCTCAACCATTCTCTTCCCACCACTGGGTCTACCTTTTTTTCAATCACAAATATTCTTCCTTCTATTTCCTTAGTTTTGTATTTTATCTTTAATTTGCAGGTACCCAATGGCTTTATTATTTCACCTGTGTATGTACGTAGCTTAACTGGTGTATCTTCCAGTTTCAGGTTTTTGAAGTTATTTTTGTAATATTCTGAAGAGCATGTTGTAACCGCTGCACCGGTATCCAATTCTAAGGTATGTATTTTTCCATTTAGTTGTAATGTAATATTAAATTTATCATTATCTGTAGTGTACTCTTTATGTATTTTATGTACTTCATATATTTCATCTTCGCTTTCATCACTGGATAGTTCACTTTCAATTTGTAATTGTTTCTGATCTTTGAAACACACTGACTGAACATGTCCTCGTCGATTGCACTTCTTACAATATAATTTATGTTTAACTTTACATTGCCGTGCTGTATGGTTCTCTCTGCCACAGCAAAAACAAGTTATTTCCTTTTCTTTTGTATCATTTTTGTATGTATTATTCGTAGATGTATTTGATCTCTCATTATTTGTGTACTTTTTCTTCTTATTTACTGATATTTTATTTATATTTGTATGTACTTCTTGGCCCATTTCTTTAGTTTCGTATTTTGAAGTTTCGATGGCCATGGCAATTTTTACCACATCCTCAAACTTTGTATTAGGTGATTCCTGTAATAGTCTCTCTTTAATATCTATGTTACGAAGCCCCCGTATGAATTGAACTCGCAGGTGTGTATCAAAAGTGGTTTGTTTACAATTGTTGCAAACAAAGTTGCACTTCCCTCCAATTTCTTTCAGTCCAGCAACATAATTAGCAATACTTTCATGTTCATGTTGCTGCCTAAGACAGAATTTGTGCTGCTGTGCGACTTCCCCTGGTTCTGGTGAAATGTGATCTCCTAGTATTTTTATGAGATTATCAAATGATTTTGATTCCGGAGTCTCTGGCGCCGTAATATTTTTCAGCACTTGGTAGTATTTCGGTCCAATGCAGTTAAGAAATATTTGTACTTTGACACCTGGGTCGGTCACACTTTTCAAGGTTATGTAATTTTGTAGACGTTGTAAATACGTACTGAAAGCCTCGTTTATTTCGTCGTACGGTTGTAATGTAATGCCACTTATTGTTTTTGATGGTTGTACTTGATTTTGTAGTGCACTTTGTAGGTTTGCTTGCTGTATCTGCATGCCGCGCATGGTTTCCATCATTTGATTTAGAACTTGTGCCAATCCCTCCATTGTCTACGAGGTATGTCGTTCGGTGGGTAAGGAATAAGGAATTTGTGAAGCGGGTTATCATCACAGGCTAAAGGAACCCTTGGAGCAGAAGGAAAAAAAAAATGGTTAGGATGCACGTGGGAACAGTAAATTTTACCTCATGGTCACGTAAGATAATCCTTCAATAATCCACAATCCTCGTCGCCAATTCTGTTGTGTTTGTACTGTCCTGTATTCGATAGTAATAATAGAGGGAGCTGGATATGGAAATAAAGATGCGCTTCTAATTTCTCGTATATTCGTAACCATGATTCAAGTGTCAGATTACATGACAGTTGTCTATCCTAGATGACGTACGCGCGAGTCCGGTGTTGCTAGGTGTAGCATTATGTATTCAGGTATAACATAAACTGGCTACGTAGAGGGTACAGCTAAAGTACATTAAGTATTCGGTTTTTTTTGTAGACAAGCTGGTTAGAAACATGTCATTATACAATGCACAATGATAATGCAAAATTGCGCAGCAAAACAATTTAAATATAAATAGAGGAACCAAAACGTCGCCTCGTTGAAAACTTGCACTAACTTATATGAATTAACTACCTACAAACTTTTTAATAACTGGGCAATTTTAATAAAGGATGTAATATATAATTAAACGTATCATAAAATGCCTCAATCACACGGTAGCAAGAATAAAACGCATTTAAATGTCACTTTCATCTTTCAAAATGTTTTCTTGATCTTGAGCATTCGTCGTTTGTTGACAAATTGTATCTCCTTCTGTCTGATACGTTAGGGAGTATGGTACGAAAAAGAAAAAACCAAATAAAATGCTAGAAAATCGGTCATTACTAACAGGTTTTCGTTATTGTCTGACAGACAGATAGACTGAAGGATTGCGACTCGATCCCAAATTTCATTTCACGAAAATTACAATGATTCAAAATAAACATGAAGAGGAAAACACAGTTGTTTGATTTATATTGGGAAGATATATTAGTATCACAGGTTTTACCAAATTTATCCCTCAAAGATTGTTTTAATTTTCGATGTGTTTCTAAAACCTGCTTGCAAATCATAAATATGTACTTTGCGAAGCTGAAATCGTTAAAATTGATGAACAAAGGATTCTCGCCTCACACGTTTAATGTAAGTGATCCGTTCAAAGTAATTCATTGCACCTCGGAGCAATAAAATTGACTAAATAAAATATTTGTTTCAGGTGCTCGCAATAACGTGTAACAGGCTGACCGTGTTAAATTTGAGTCGCTGCACGTCTATTACTGATAACGATTTAATACCAATGTTGATGAGGAACCACCATTTGGTCACTTTGAACCTGAGTCAGTGTAAAAACCTGTCTGCAAAATGTCTTCAGCCAGTTATATTATACTGTAATAATTTACAAACATTGAAACTGGGGCGATGTGCGTGGTTGACGACGGGGGCTGTTGAGGCGCTGGCGCTGCATCAGTGCCTGCTGGAGGACGTAGACTTATCTTACTGTGTCACAATCTCTGAGAGCTGCATCCTGATATTTGTGAAGAAGTTCCGTCTCTTAAAAACTCTGAACCTTGAAGGGAACAAGCAGGTGTCGGATAAGTGCCTGTATGCCCTCGCCAAGTACAGCACAACGCTGAAGCTTCTGAACCTCAGTGGATGTACTGAGATATCAGATAAAGGTGTCAAGTATGTATAAAGTTGATTTCTCTTACTGTTCTTAAAACAGTATCTTACTGGTCAATATTTTTATATAGCATGGCTGATCCTTGTTTGTGCCCCACTCAACTACATTTTCTTTCTATGGATCATAATTTTAATGGAAAAATTGGTATTCCATTATATTCTGAGGGTGAGCATGACCTTGATTATATTTGTGAAGGTATCTTGTAAACAGACATATTCTCATGTTAAATGTATGAGCACCAGTTATTGATGTCTGTTTTGCAATCAAATTGATAGATAAAATTCAGTCTCATTGACATGGCCATGGCTTATATAAGTTTTTGGGCCTACAGATAGATGAAACCTTTAGAAGTATATTGTAGTCTTTCAAATCGCTATTTAACACATTTGTGTCTAACCCCGTTTCATAAAGCACATGTGCCTCCAGGTGGGTTCCCGGCATTGTGGGTGTATAGATAATATACATGGTACAATGTTTATTATAAGTGTTACAAGGTATTCTTTGGCTCAACATGTTTGACCTGGATAAGTCACAATGAAGCACATTTTTTTCATAAAATGCATCTACAATTAATGTTTTATTAGACTACAAATTAATTAAAAACATTTCCACTCAATTCCAGGGCACTAGCAAACCACAGTCAAAAGCTAGAAGGTCTGCTAGTCCGAGGCTGCATGAAGGTGACTGAGAACAGTCTCAAGCTGATGAGGAACAGGGTGCATCTGGACCGCAGGCCTGTGGAGACTGGGCCCGTACCCATCTATGTGCAGGTGTGAATGGTTGTTAGGTCTAATAAGGACAATAAAGTTAAGTACATTGATAATTGACACAGATAATATATTAGGTAAGTACATGTGAAATCTTTTTTTTAGAAAATCTTATAATATTTTGTGTGTGATGTGTGTTTTCCACAAGAAACTTACGAATTTTTGTTTACTTTTGTTTTATTCTAGACTTACTATTTTGTCTGTGATTCTAGAGAGGACTATACATTTTTGAACAGTATAAAAAAGGATGTACAGTACAGTCCCAGTCACAAGGCATAATAAATGTGAAAGTACTGTGGTTATCCATTCCAAAGCATAGATTTAGGGTTGATCCTCATCTTTCAGCAAGGTATCGCATTTTTCCATGATCCTATCCTTTTCCGTCGCTCAGAACCATCATTTGCTAGAGCGAGAAACACAGCCGGAGTGCTGTCGCACGCGGCAGCATCGATGATGCGATCGGCAGGACGCTCTGTTAGTCCTGCGATTCCGTGCTGATTGATTTGACGCAACTCAACCCTTAGTAAATAAATTCAAAATACCTACGTACTTATGTCGAACCCTAACCTGCATATTTTTATTGTTGAATGTAAACAATAGTAATATGTGTACTGTTGGCGTACTTATTTTAATAAATAAACAAGATTGAATTTGATGGATAAAAACTGGCTAAGTGCGAGTCGGACTCGAATCTAATTTTAAACGGTCATCTAAAATGTCAATTTAGACTCAACAGCAAACAAAATTTGTTTTTCATAGTATGATAATGAAAAACAAAATGAATGCTGCAATTTCACGAAAAAGTCTCGCATCTCAAAGCTAAGCAAATCTTATTCAAACCAATTTTCAATTCAACGGTTCATAGAAGGCACCTATTCTTCTGATTTCAACTGTGAGGTGCCAACAGTCTCGTAGAATAATGACTATTAATGACTGTGTCAAGTGTGTCATACGAACGGACAGGACGAACCTTTAGGGCTGCTTTTCGACCAAAGATGAGCGACGACGCGTAGCGAGATGTTGTTGTCAACCAATCATATCGGTTCTTTTTCTCAGCTTGAGGTATTAGAAACGCAGCCTAAGGGTTCCGTTTTTGGTTTTGGCTACAATTTCTGATTATCTTTAATGTGTAATTGTGATAGGAATTGTTTTCCTGTTTTAAAACCCATAGGTCAGCCATTGTATTAATAACCTCCTAGGTATGTAAATAGTTTAAAAGAATTTATAATCCTGTTACACGGTGAGACCTGATATAAAAGCCAAATGTATGTACTTATTTCTAACTGAAATCTTAGGTAAATGTGTTCGAAATATATGTATTTATTTTTTTAGAGAAAATAGAAATTTCTGAGTAAATTGTAATATTAAGCACATTTATTGGTATCAATGTGATATGTCCTTTGCTTGTTTATTGATAGTATTACAGAATGTAAGTTATATTATTTTTAATTAATGGATGCCTCTCTGGCTCAAAATTAAAAGACATGCTAAGCTGAATGTTCTTATATTATTGTTGTTATAATATTGATTATGTGAACTTAAATTTGTAAATTGGACTTTGTTGGTTTATACATATAATAGGTGTAAAAGACACTAAACGAAGCCGAAAGGCACTTGTTCTCCCCGCCATTGCCATTTTTTTCTGACCATACCTGGCAACCTTCTAGTTACGTAGATATTCCCCGTGAGAGTTTATCTACGCAAATCGAACTAAGGATATTTTGGTATGTTTCATACAAATCGTAATACATTTAATAATATTTGATATTATGTATGTAGTTAGATTAGCTAGTATCGTTGTGGTTGTAAATCTTCAGGAAGTGATAGACAAATGTTTCTGTGATTACTTTGACTATGTTTTAGTATACTGTGTGCAATATTAACTTCAAAGATTTAAATCGTTAACTTCGCCCTACCGCATTAAATTATTACCTATGTAATGTATTGTAACCTTTTAAGCTACGTAGTCACTGATAGGTGCCATGCTTAGCACCTAGAGCCTAGTCACTAAACATCTGGATACTCGTTAGTGCTAGGATACACGGTGGCCACAATGGAAGGCGACTTGCAAAGGCGCCAAGCGCGCAGCGCGACGTGGTGTGAAATTTCTGTTCTTTTTCGCTTCTCTACTCGTAAAGCTCTGTTCGCTAAGCAAGGCTGCGAGTGCATACAGTATCGTTCTCTTTTGTCCGATGTAAGTACGGTGACGGCACACCTATCAATTTAAATGTTTGATTAGTTTTGAGTTTGATGTTCAAAGTATTTGAGTGATGGATGTCTGAATAGGTTATTTAACTATATTTGCTATTATTTGTTGACTTGTTATTGCAACAAGCAGGTGCTTATTACCTGTGTATTGTGTTAATGTAATGTATAATTTATGTAATACCTACTTGAAATGATGTAATGATCGTGTTCATTATCGGAAACCTGTAGTTGTCATACTTACCATTTTTATTATAATCATTAGTAGTAGTAGGAAACGATTTGCGTAATAAGCAAGATTCGTAAACAGGTATACTGCACTGGGGTGCATAAGTGTTCAGGCGTAAAGATAATAATTAATGTTTAGTGATTTTTTGTTATTATACAGAGTGGCCCTGAGAGAGCAGCGGTGGCCCAGGGGTGGCGGCGGCCCCGACTTACGAACAGTAAGTCGTGGGCTCGAACCCAGGCTGGCGCATTACTTTGTGTAATTTATTTCATCACCACTGCTCTCAAAAACGGTGAAGGAAAACATCGTGAGGAAACCGGCATGTCCTAGAACCAAAAATTCGAAGACATGTGACATCTACCAACGCGCACTGGGCCCGCCTGGTGGATTATAGCCCGTTACCTCTCATGGAGAGGAGGCCGCGTGTCCCAGCAGTGGGAACATTAAAGGCTGATTATGCTATACAGTATGGAAGGGACACCGACGCGAAAACGGTTGCCACGTCATTCATATCGATGCCTTAGTTCACAATTGCACTAACTACAAAATTATCAATTTTCACTTTTTTAGTGCCAAACACACTAAATTTCATGCTCTTTCATTTGCGCGTATCGTAATACCGTTATTCCGTCTCTTTCTACAAAAAACAGAGGTCACAGTTGTATTCAATAAGTTCCATTAATGTTCCATGAATGTTGTACTAAACTAATGACCTTTATTTTTGTAAATCCAATCAAGATACACTTTAACTGATTTGCAACTTCAATTGTGAACTAAGGCATCGATATGTATTCAGTACATAATCATTTTGCATCAGTACTTAATTTTTTTTTTAAACTGGCCAAGTGCGAGTCGTAGTCACACGCACACAAGGTTCTGCAGCACCAAACAATATACTTAATAAAAATAATTTGAAGGCTCATTCATAATATGAAACAGCAAAACTAAATTTGTTTTCCATAGTATGCTGCAGTTTAATGAAAAAGTCCCTTAAGTATCTCAAAAACTAAACATCTAAGTTTTTCAGAGTTTTCCTCCTCTTTCTTTAGAAATTAGAGGGGGACGCACATTTTACCACTTTGGAAGTGTCTATCATTCAAACGATTGAAGTGAAAAAATAGTTTTAGGATATACAACCCGCACGTATAGGTTCGATGAAAATAAATAATTTTTAGTTTCAGTTCCTTATTCCCATAGTGTTTTTTTATCTACACCAATATTATATCGATTTATGAAAAAGATTTGTATTATTGTGTGTATGTTTGTAATGAACAAACTCCAAAAACTATTGCGCCGATTTCAAAAATTCTTTCAACAGTAGAAAGCTACATTCACCCAGAGTAACATAGGCCAAGCTTCAACTGTGTAGTCCTAATAGTTTTGGAATAAAGTGGCTGTAACATACACGAACAGACAGATAGATATGACAAATCTTTAAGGGTTCCGGTTTTTGCCATTCTGCTACGGAATCCTAAACAAATAGCTGTTGTTTTTTTTAATAACCGATGAAAAATTTCGATGTGTCACTTCGATGTGCTCAGAATGATGTACTAAATAGATACGTGTCAGCAGTTTTTGCGTCGATGACCCTTCGGCCCCGTATACGTGCGTGTTATGTGTACTTGGTCTGTGTGCTTACGAAATATAATAAAATATAAATAAGTCTCCTTATTTGGACGAATCTGGCACGGCTCCTGTCCGATCCTGTGGAAGTAACTGGGCTATACACTGGGTGATTTGTTAAACTTGGGCAATACCATAGGGGCGTGTAGTACTCCTGAAAATGAATAACTTTACTTGGGACCAACCATGAAATCGCAAAAACAAATAGGTGCTACCTTTTCCAAGCGACCTACCAAAGATTCTATGTATAACTCTAAAAAAATGTAGGGAACAGCAGCTGACTTTTTTCGTATTTCAGACTTAATCCCATAGTAGAAGTTTCTCATATTTATGAGTACACTTCATTCCTGTCACTCTAAAGGGTGTAACAAGACCCTTAACGAAGCCGAAAGGCACGGAGAACACGTGCCTTTCGGCTCGTCCCGTCACTGGGATAATTTTTTTGTTCTAGATCATACCTGGGAAACTTCTAGTTACGGAGATATTGGGGGTCAAAGTTCCAACTTCTTCACAAGTTTTTTTTTTTTATACATACATGTTTTTAATGTAAGATTTTTACTTTAAATACCACCACGACCCCCGTACTATTCAATCCATCCGTTAGCACAATGCTTTGAGTGCGTTACACTGACTCCAACCGTAAAAGGTGATTTTTCGCCCCTAAAAAAAGTCGTTTCCCAGCAATAATTTTTACGTAAAGATAGGTACTTAGTTTGATGTACAGAATGCTTGGTTGACGGCTTCGTTAAGGGTCTTGTTACACCCTGTATAGTACCAATGATTTTTGTTTTGTGATATTTTGTTATGGCTTCAGACAATGCACGTAGAGACGTTGACATTTCAATAAAAATACATCAAGTCAAGACATTTTTTACGCCATCACCAGCTTTATTTTAGGAATCGCTTATTTATTTACAAATGAAAGTGACATTTTTAGTTCAAATAACATGGTTTTAAGAAACCATTACCTGACCAAATAATTACGGAAGTACCTTATTAATATTGTACCTTGTATATGAGTTATATTGATATTTTATTATTAATTTGATTCTCAAATTGTTTAGGTATAATTTTATATAATTTCGACTGGCCCAATTAAATGGCTAAATTTTTCCAAAATGTCTAAGTGATATTATGTTCTACCTGTAATCTGTGGTCATACTTCGTTACACGATTGCGTTGTGTAAAATAGTATTTTAGATAATAATGTTTTAATTAATAATATAGAGCATACTTATTAGAGCATATTTTATAGCCGCTCATATAGAGCATACTTTTCCGAGAATTTATTCTGTGAATGTCTTGTGAACGCAAATAAACTGGATTTAAAAACAAAACGTTTTTTATTTGAAACCTACCTTCTTTTGCAATGTATTTAGAGCTGCCTCATCTAACAGCACGGAATCGTACATTTCCATGCTCATACCATTTTCTGTCGCTCAGAACAGTCTGTTGCCAGAACAGTGTCCTGCCGAGCTCGAGCACATCGTCGATGCTGCCGCGTGCGATAGCACTTCCGCTGTTTCTAACCCTATAGAGGCGCTCGGTCAGTGGGTCATCTTAGGGGCGGCGCTCCCTTACTGGAAAATTCGTGGTGAGGTTTCATATTTATCATAACAGGTTGTGCACTGTCATGCTCGGTTCTCACTCACTGATGATGGGTCGGGGCGGGATAAGACTGGGAGTTGAAAGAAAATCGCCGCTGTGGCTCTAGATGAAACAACAAGCTTTTCGACCATGCTCGCGTTGACGATAGACGAGCCGCGAAGGGCTCTCTTAAGGGGGAAGCTCAAGGGTAGCCCGCGAAATTTAAATTTTCATAAATTTATTGCAATTTGCAGGTCAGTATCAGGGTTGTATGTTGATGAAAATATGAATCGCGCCAGTAACACGAATGGAGTGACTTTTTCATGAAATAGTTATTGAAAAGGGTTAAATGAACTTGGAGGGTTGTATTGATGATTTGAATGATTATAATTTTGTAACTCCATACGTGTTACTGGCGCGATTCACATTTTGAAGCTATGAATCCTAACATTTGACAGATTTTACTTTCAAGCAATTATCAAGTACGGTAATCACTTTGACTTGTTTATAATGTAGATACGGATCTGTCATCATGGGTCACGTTCTTTGACCTACAATCTAATCTTCTAATCTTCTCTAATGTGATGGTATTGTACAGCGAATCACTTGGAAACGATGCGGCTGATGAACTTGCCAGAAGGGGATCCAGCACAAAAGCCTTCGGACCCGAACCCATTGTGCCCATTCCCTTCAAGCAGCTAAGGAGTTGGTTAAAGGATCACATTCAAACGCAAGCGGGAAAATGGTGGACCTTGTCACCAGGGTGCAGGCAATCCAAGGAAGCTATGCCATCCCTGGACACGAAGCTAACCAAGCGCCTTCTGCGCCTGGACAGAGATAGCCTGCGACTGGTGGCGGGGACCATCACTGGGCATTGCTCACTGAACAAACACTTCCACACCCTAGGTATCACTGATAGCCCCCTGTGCAGAGCGTGCATGGAGGCGGAAGAAACTGTAGCGCATGTACTCCTCGAGTGCACCGGCGTCACCCAGATCCGTGAGGAGACTCTTGGAACACCGAGATCCCTTGAGGATGTCCTGAGAAGACCGGGAAGTTTGATCTGCTTCTGGAGGGAGGTGGGCTGGTTGGAGTAACGGCCACCATGGCTCACGTACAATGGTCCAATTTAGGGACTAAGTGCGGAAACCAAACCCTTAACATAGATGGTATTGTATTGGGCGTCTGCAAACATTATGTAAAGGAACATAAAAATAAAACTACAGCGTTTTTTTCACAAAATTATATTTTGTGTGATAACACCTGCTACATGTTTCTTACTGTTATTGTATTTACAATATTTTATATACTACACATTAGTAACAAATAACATTCATAACCTTAGAGGAGCAGATCTTACAAATAACTTACGGCGCGCGGCGACGACCGACCGACCGACGCCGCGCGCGACCGTAGCTTACCTAGACGTGCAAGAGGACGAAACTAAACACGACAACTAAAAATACTTAAACGCGTAACTATAGTAACCGTAAGTGTTAATAACATTTGGCAATAAATTACTGGGATAACACGAACATAATCCTTAAGCGAAGCGGTAAAACAAAGTTATCGCAAATATAAAAACGTTAAAACTACCAGTGTAAAAAGAATATAAAAAACCTCCGTCCATTAGGCCTGCTTACGTAAGTAACACGGAACGCGTCGCCCGCGAGCCCGGCACTCCTCTATCTTGTCGGCGCACTATCACATTGATCTAATTAAAAACGGAATCTTACAAATACGCTAAGTTTATCAGCTCTTTATGTATACAGCCTTGTTACAATCAAAGCATTACATTTACAATATGTTACATGGAAGTCAAGCAGACAGACAGGACGTGAGAGGCACTTCGAACAGATTCAGACAAACTAGGATCGTACCGAAATTATAATTACACAACTGCGACTGTACACGAGCTACACAACACAATTACATCAAAACGTAAACACCATATACATATAAAATACGAGTTCCGAACGATTCTTTACATCTGACGTACAATCTGCGATCAGTAAAATCATTGCACTTTGTTCAACATACCAAAGACTTAACATTACATTGTTTCTTTGGAAATCGAGAATATATTAATTTATGAATGAAGCACGCGCCATGGACACTGGAATCCTCGGATATCAGTTCTCTCACAGGGGCTCGAGTGCTCGACGTCAGTCACGATAAAAAAACAATGCAGGTTACTATCAGAGTACATACATTTATTGCACTATCATTATGCTACATTTCAGTGACGTAGTCATTATTATTATAAACAGATTTAAATACATTTTATCTGCAATTTTGTACTTTTATTCAGCTTACCGGGTACTGCTCTTTATCAACGACAAACAAAACGTGATTTACATACATATGATACAAAACAATAACAGAGCTGCCACTAGACCGCCGTAACATAACGAGACACCTCGAGTGCGGGAGGGTAAGGCAACAGAAGCGGTGTTCATGTTCGTCTCGATAACTTTACTCTATATACAACTAGCACTTAACGTCACAAAGCAAATGTTTATTTGTACTATGCTATACTTAATTACGATACACTCGGATCGTTTCGCGCGAACGTCTCGGGCCGGCGCGGCTCGCTACCGGCGCATGGTGGAGTTCAGCGTCTGCATCGCCAGCGGCGGCGGCGGCGCGTTGATGTAGCCGTACGCGTACACGTTGGACTGCTGCGCGCGCGGGTCGGCGTACTGCGCCGGCTGCACGTTCATCATCTGCAGGTTGTTGAACTGCTGCTGCGGCGGCACGCGGTACCCGTTGAGCCCGTAGCCGCTGATGAGGTGCGAGTTCAGGTTGGGCGACATGCGCGAGCCCGGCGCCATCTGCATGTGCTGCATCGGGCTCAAGTTGCCTGCAACGCGACGTCATACCAATTTCACTCTAATATTCACCATTGTCTTGAAATAGTACAGATAAGTATTATAGATGTCATAAGCATCTCACAAAGATAAACTTCTGTAAAAGAAGATCTCTATAGGAGACGCATATTATACTGTCGCATGTTCTTAGAAGATGGTGGGTAAAGAGCACACCAACTGTGGAACCATGCCCCGAGTTTAGCATCTAGCAGCATTTTTTATGAAGAAATCTACAGGATCTTCACTAAGGTTAGTTGCAGCTGGGATTATGAGTGTTCAAGCTAAAATCAAATGCTTTTACCATTGGAATCAGTGGATGTCCTGCTAGATTAGCACTTTCTCAACTAAAGCACATCTCATAAAATAAAATAATACTGACTTGATGTGTTCCTGGTATTCCTAGGCGAGTCGAGCTGGTTATGCGGCGGGTAGTACTTGGCGGCGGCGGCGTGGTAGTGCCCGGCCGGCGCGGCGGGCGGCGTGCTGGACTGCTGCCCGTACTGTAGGAAACAACTAGATTCGAAATACTGAAAGACCACAAATATGTGTCATGAAAATGTTGGAGCAAGACCGCATACTTGTGTCCGGGTATGATGGTGATGTGATTGTTAGTACATGTCCTAGTACAATTCCTTGTTGGTTTTAAAATATTTTCATGACACTGCAACTTCGTTGAAACTTGTTCACCAAAATATATTTCAACATTTTGTACTGTCTAGGTAATTTATGGAAATAGTTCACCAATCTGATCTCACAATCAATCAATCTTATTTTCGTGATTCGTATATGTAAAAAAGGAAAAGGCCATCTCCTGTTGAATTTCTCTGTGTTTTTGTTTGCTAACAACTCATAGGAAACAATTGATTAAAAGACAAGCCAGACATTCTGGGCTTACTAAAAGCACACTGTGGCACATCAAGCTATACATTTCCAATATAACGTGGCCTCGCTTAGTATGGGTTTCCCGTACAAATAGAGATCCCCATAAACTGGTATTGTATAGCTTGATTGGCCGTCGTGCGTACATGCATTTGGGTGTTACGATGCCACAGATATACGCACGGATACGTTGAACTTAAAACGCCTCTTTTTTCGTCGGGGGTTAAGAATAATGATGATGGCACGTTAGAATACATTCGCAGTGTCGTGTTCAGGTTACCTGGTGCGGCGGATGGTGCTGGGGAGCCTCTGCCATCTGCTGCAGCTTGGCGAGCGAGCAGGAGGGCGGCCAGGCACCGCCGTGGTACTGCTGCTGCTGCTGGAAGCTGAGGTAGCCGCCCTGGTAGCCGCCCGAGCCCGACCCGCCCTGCATCACGGCGCCGCCCGCCGCTGCGTCCAAAAAACTCGCTACATTACCATAGCAAGATTGTGTGGAATTAATTATGAGGAAATAAAAACAAAATAAACACAAAAATAACAAAAACACCTATACAGGCGAGTGCGAGCAAAAGAGTTAGGCAAAGGTGAACTATAAAGAAAAGGGGAACTTATTGCCTACCTATATTATATAGGTGAGCTTCTGTGAAGATTTTCTAACCAAACTAACTTTAGGATTATTATAAAAAGAGGTAAACGAAATTGCATGCTCGAAAATTAACTAAAATCATGGATGGACATATTTTAGTTTGTCGTAACGAACAGGGCGATACGAGCGATTCGTAAATTTTTTGGCAAAGGTAATATGTTTTTAATTAGGAAGAGGATTTTTTTTTGAATTTCATATTTGTTTACACCATCTAACACAATATGTACTGACCGTGCGGCTGGTGCGCGGGCGGCGTGGCGCGGTGTCTCGCGGGCGGCGTGGCCCCGGCACGCAGGGCTTGCTTGCTGCCCTCGCCGCCGCCGCCGCTGTTGTTATTGTTCGCGCTGCTGTTCCTGTAACATTATGGACTTTACTACACAGAACTGCTTCTCTCTAAACAAACTAACAAAGCGGCAAGTCTTTCACACGGTTCGATAACGCGTTCCAACTGTTCTGACTTGGTAGAACGTAACAACATGCTATTGACGTTTGGACGCCTATACAGGAACATTTTTATGCAATGCGCAAAAAAAAAATATAATAATAGTCGTTTTCACTATTTGTTCAAAACCTTTTTTTATCGGTCTTTAAATCAGTAAAATATGGACTCTATCTATTCGTAATAATATCTTAGGGCGCGCCGTGCGGCGCAGTGCTGCCAGGCACGTGAGGCACGTGAGGCACGTGAGGCACGGGCGGGACCGGCCCCGGACAGTCTGCTCATCGCATGTGCTGTCGTGACGTCGCGTCCCGCGCAACCCCCGCACCACACGTGTGTCGTACTTGTACCTACAGGTCACTATGTCGGACTTTAGTATCCGCGAGTTTTATGAGATGGTGCGGGTGTATTTATTAAGTTGTGAAAGTTTACGAGCAGCTCGCAGAATGTATGCAACGGGGAGCATACCTCGACTGCGAGCCCATGGTACCTTTAACCCCGCGGTACCTGATGAAAGGACCATTTCAGCAGCCACTCAAAGGCTGCTTGATCACGGTCAGTATGCTTTATTTTCTGCATTTTGATGGTCCCATGAAAGTATGAAGGAATAATTGGAATTAACTTCAAATAACTTCAGATCACGGCCTAATATTAAAGTCTAGTTCGAACCTGATAAAATCTGCGATCAGTACATTGTAACCCACATAAATACCTACTACGCCTATGCACGAAAAACGAACGAGCGCGGAGCGCTTTGCCACGCACCGGCGGCGACGTGTACAGGTACCCATAAAATCAATTTCAAAGTAAACATCTTTCGTTAACGATAACTTTATTTTTTTCGTACCAAGACTTATCAGAATAAAAACATAGGTGTAATAAAACTCATTTCAGTTTAATTTGTCAAAGTTTGCGCACTGAATAAAAAATATTCCTGTATAGCTACTATACCAAGAAAAACTCTGCTTACCTATTCCTATTGTTAATCTTCTGCTGCTTAGGCGGTTGATTGGGTTGGCTCATGATGGACGGGATGTGGATGGAGGAATACTGCGGGCTGGGCGCGGGGTGCATGTGCATCATGGAGCACGGCGAGGCCAGGTCAGAGCCGATGCTGGTGGGTGACTCCAGGCCCAGCTGCGACACGTCCAGCTCGCACGTGGGGTACTGCACCGAATGCACAGAGTTGCTGGTCGAGTCTGGCGTGTACACGCCCATCGACTGCAGCGCCGGACTCACCGCCTCGCACAACTCCTCTTTACTTGTGTCCTTTGGAGACTCCTCCTTCTTGTGCTGTCGAGACTTCTTCTCTATCTCCTTCTCCTGCCCACATGGGCCGTTCTGGTTGAAAGGTGTCTTACAACTAGGAGATGTCAACACCTGTGAGCTCTGCTGCCTGTACTCTGCACAGCTTGTCACCACTTCTTGCTGTTTGTTCACTTGTCTCTGCATCATCTGTTTCATCTGGTCGGCTGTGTTCTGAGACTGCGACTTCTTCGACTCGCACTGAGTCTGACAAGCGGTCGTTGTTTTCGACTGTTTCGAAGGCTTACAATCGTTCTTCTGTGAACACTCCGCTTTGGACGTCGGTGTCTTGGTCTCCTTGAAATGCGGCAAGCCCGTCGTCGCGTATAAACTGCTACTCAACGCGCCGTAAGCAATGTTGTGGAAGTCTTTCTGATCATATTTAGGAAGTAATTTCTGTGGAGATTTTTGAACTTGATCTAAATGAGGAAGATTGAACCCTTGATGTTTGTCCAAGTAGTTCTTATCACTAACGATATTTTTCATATCTAAAAATCTATTATGTTCCCACGTGCCCTGTATTCGCGTGGGGTCCCAGGGCGGCCACTGATACTGTCCGTGCGTCGTGTGGTAGTTAGGAATCTGGTTCATAGCGTAGTCTGCTTTAGGCACTAATTCATTATCATACTTGAATTTGGGCAGCATTTTGTTCAAATCGTTCTGATCAGCTTTCAAGTTCAGCTGAGCTGTGCAGCTTTTGTCATGTTTCACTGACTGGTTTTTTGAGTCACATTTGGAAGTACTGGACTTCTCTTTCTTAAAAAAATCTTGCTTTTTGGGTGCCTCGTTAGTTTTAATTTCCACTTTACTCGTAACCGGCACGGAGTTTATCACATTTATAGGGACCGACGTCTCTGGTTTCCTAGCATTTGAGTTTTGTTCTGGAAAAAACATTTTGGGTTCAGGTGTACTCCTAGGCGTGTCGTTCTTAGTTTTCTTATCAGATTTCTCCAGCTTACTATGAGCCGAGTTCACTCGCACATCGCGTAGCTTACTCTTCTCTCTGGGCTTCAAGTTAGGATCGTTTTTACAATCTTGAGAATTATTTTGGACCAAGCTCATAGATCCAGCCATGTTTTGCATAGCGTTGTTGACGAAATTGGCTTCTAAATCTGCTCTTTCCAAACCCATGCTGACGGCTGCGTTAGCGCTTTGGCATCGAGGTAAAAAATTGATATCAGTCACATTGGGAACTTTAGGTATAACTGGGCTTATTACTGGGGACGATATCGGATGCGGCACTTCTAACTTTGTCGTACTTTTACTAATCACTGGAGTAGAGTCTAGCGTGTTGTTTATGACGCGGTTCTGTTCACTGGCCTTCACGAGTATTTTATCAGTTTGTACTGCCTGTGACTCTTTGCTAACATTTGCTCTGTGATTCAGATAGGAATGCTGAGCCGTATTGATCTGTTGTATCGTCATGGAGTTGCTCACGGGGTTTTGAAAGTTCTGCATAGATGTCTGCTCAATAACATTTCTAGTTATAATAATCTCATCTTTCCTCGCGTGCATACTTTCGTTACGAAACGGCATCTCACTTTCTCTACTCACAATAGGATTTTGTAATTTATTTCTATCAATTTCAGTAAAACTATCTATTTTGACGGGGTCCGGCTTCTTCATATTTGATATATCTCTGTGCGTATTATCTAAATTTTGAATTATTTCTATTTTATTTGGTGACGATTTTTTCTCTACGTTTTTAGTTTCGTCCATATTCTGATGTTGGATTACAGTTTCTTTTCTCATCTCGCATTGCTTCTGTTCGCAAATCACATCGGCATTCATACTCTCTGGCGATCTTCTAGGTTTAGGAGACTCATTGATCACTGAAATATCAGTTTTCTTTGGTGATACGCCTGTGTTTGGGGAGTGAGCGTTGTCAGACTCGCCTTCGACGACTATTGTCTCAATTTGATGTATTTTTGGTACAATAAGGTCCACTGTAGGCTTGGCGGTGTTCACTTCCTCTTGCACTCTCGCGCTGGGATCGAGCACGATATGCGCATTCTCGGTGGACACGACGGGTATCACTTTAGATGGACTGTCCTTCTCCTCGACCTCCTTAGGTTTATTTTCATTGTTCTGTTGAACGGGAGCCACCGAGTTAGGTTTTGGCGACGGAAGAGGACAGCTCTGACTGTTGTTATCATCAGATTCAGATATGATTATAGTTTCCTTGTCTTCCGCTGCAGGTTTAGGAGGCGACTTCATTTCGCCATTTCTAGGTTCAGCCAGTTTGTTATCCTCAGTCTGATCACTCTTTGTGTTGGTCTCTTGCTCAGCTTTAGCCGGCGATTCTTGTGTTCTACTGTCAGTGGGAGTATCGTCGGGCTTATCACTAACCTCGTTGATGACTTGGTCTTTCTCTGCATCGGATTTCGGGGAGTCCATGTGTATGCTGTCAAGTTCCATATCACTTGTATGATGATCTGTGCTGTTCTCTTCAACATTTCGAGGTGACGCAGGCTTGCTTGTGACAATCTTCCTTTCTTCTCCTTCCTCCACATCCATCTCATCATCAGCTTCGCCTGAAGAGTCTTCGGAACTGGCTTCCGAGTTTTTGCTTTTTGCTTGTGTTTTCTCTTCAAGTTTGTCCTTAGGAGATTTGTTGCTATCCTCAACGGGCGCAGCAGTGCTGGGGTCCGTTGAGTCGTCAGTTTTCATGTCATTGACTTGTTCTTTAGATTCGTCAAGTTTGGCTTTCTTAGCTGCCGGTGACGCGGTCGCCGCAGCAGTCTTATTGACCTTCTGTCGCTTCGGTCGCTTCTGGCGTCCTTTCCACGCCGATTTTCTTTTGGCCTTGGGTTTGACAGGGTTTGCGGTTGGAGTGACGGCTTCCATGTCCATGCTCTCTTGACTTTCCTGACTGTCGGAGACGTATGGTGCTTCTTTGACGCTGTGTCTTCTATTTCTCGGTGTTGGTGCTGGCTCTTCAGCGACCTCGTTCTGTGCTACTCTGGAAGACCTTCTCGTTACGCTTTTACTTCTTTGCCTTCGCGGCGTCTCATCCTCTTTAGGCTTCTCATCTTCCACATTAGTTTCGGAAATCTTTCTGCTTACTTCTCGTTTTCTTTTCCGGTTACCATCAGCGAGCGTCGGAGTGGTTTGGTAGGTAGTTTCACTGTACTTGAGTGGTCTCGTCCGTTTCCTGCCAGATGACGTGACTTCCACAGGTTGTTCAGGAGTCTCGACATCTGCTTTAGCTTTCACGACGGGTTCCTCCACTTTGGGTGCGGGAGCTTCTGACTCCGTGGCGGTGTCCTCGCTCTCAGTCTTACATTCTGCTTCATCGTTCTCAGTCTCTTGATCGCCGGAAGCTTCCTCTGGCGACCTGAACGGGTTCACAGTGGGCGCGAGGAGAGGGGTCCACCTAAGACATTCAGGATCGATCTCCAACCGAGGTTTACTCTTCACTTTGTTCATGTGATTATCAACTCTGATCCAGTCTATGCACAGTCCTAGTTTGGTCGTCTCATCGTTGGGGATGTACCTGACGAAGCCGAGCAACTGAAACGTTACCGCGATGTCGTTCATGTGCATCCCCGTCGTGTGAGCGATGTCTTCGAATGTGAAGGGTTTATCTTTGTGGTCGTACAAATATTCGAGAATGACGGACTTCCAATACGCGTGGTAAGACACTCTGCCAAGATCAGACAAAGGTTTTTCCGGCGTGCCAGGTTGACCTTCTTCTTTAGAGAGTAAATAACCTGTGAAGAAACATAAATATGTTAAAATGGAAATTTAATTTAAACTGGTTAAATTGAATATTAATAACTTTGGAGAACTTGTAAAAAAGATTCCACCACTCACTAAAATGGATGAGGAACCTCCCGTAGCCCTGCCTCTGGTACTGCGGCATCGTCATGATGCACGAAACATTATATTTCTGCTGACAATGCTTTTCTTTGGAGAAGTAGCCGACTAGGTGGCATCCTTTGCTATCATTTTTGGTCAGTACGTAGAATAGGAAGGGCTCCACATCGTAGTACAGGGTTTTGTGGTCAAGGAAGAGTTTGGCGAGGAGGCAGAGGTTTTGGCAGTAGATCTTGTTGGCGTTGCCGTCGACCTCGAACACGGAGATGTCGCCGCAGCGGTAGATCTCGGTGGCGGGGGGATGTCGCCACAGGCACTTGTCCAGGTGCCGGAACAGTACCGCCCGACTCTTCGCGTACTTCAGGCAGAACTCGCACAGGAACAGCTTGGGTAGCCTGAAACAGTTTTATCAAGATCAGCCAACTTCGAGTAACTGCCATGGGAGATTATGTTAGGGTTTGAATAGACATGGATAAAATATTACAGAGACCTGTAAATTACTAATATATTGATTGTAATGAGTTGCAAGTTTATGGTAAACTTATTAAAACACGTGAAGTATACCTGGCATATTCCTGTGGGAAGGGACTGGAATACCAGGTGTCAATTTCCCACTGGCCGAACTCGATGGCGGAGGGACAGCGGGCCGGTGCGTGCGGCGCGGCCGGTGTGTGCGGGGTGTGCGGCGCGGCCGGTGCGAGCGGTGCGTGTAGCGCGGCCGGTGCCAGCGGTGCGTGTAGCGCGGCCGGTGCCAGCGGTGCGTGTAGCGCGGCCGGGGCGGCCGGTGCGGGCGGCGCGGCTGGCGTGCTCGGCGCGGGCGCGTCGCTGGGCGCCGGCAGTACAGCAGCGACGACACCGACCGCACTACCGCCAGCTGCCGTGAGCGCTGCGTTGAACAGCTCAGCGTCGCTCTCCGTAACGCCCGCCGGGAGACGTTTGCCCTCTGTAAGTTTGATCACATAGCTATTGCCTGCTGTTCATCTCAAAAGAGATGCTCAGGAGTCAGATCACAAGACTTGAAACAAAATTTAACGATTTAAATCAGTTTACACCCATCATCATCAATAAAATTTAGAAAATAATAATAGTTACCAATATTTTCATTAAACTATTAAATGCAATGAGAATGAAAGTTAGATGAATACCTGGGGAATGAGTTACAAAATAAAATAAGGCAATACAAATGACCTCGACGGAATGATGTACCACAGACTTAAATGAAAATATAATTATATAGCATAATAAAGCAAGTATGTCCCGAGTACCCGCACTAGGTGCGAGCGCTCCGGACCCGTCCTTCACGCCTGCAGAGGCGCAAGCGAAAGTGCATGTGTGGATACTGCCGAAACCCGAGTAACAAATGTTTTGTCATCGGCGCTCGGTGTCCGGACGAGAAGCTATCAAAGAGCGCGCGGCTCACTCACCCGTCCCGAACAGAGACTCGAGAGAGAAACGAAACGACTTGCGAGCGGAGCGCCGGCCAGCAATCAGAGCGAGCGAGACGGTCAGATCCACCAGACACTTTCACCGCACCTCAAACCGATCTTACCCGTCTGATTGATGGCCGGGCTCGCCGCCGGGCCCGCCAGCGCGAGCCCGCGGATCAGTTTGTGCGCGTCCGCCGGCCCCGCGCGGTGCCTCTGGGCCGCCAGAGACCTAACCAGCGCCGACGCCGACAGCGCCGCGCCCGGGACCGGCACGACCCGTGCCCGCGACCTACTGCGACTCCGAGCGCGCGTCATCACTTCCTCCTCCTCCGGCGAGGGCGAAGGCGAGGGTTCCCTGGTCCGACTGCGCGCTTTCCTCAGTGACGCCTGGTATCGTCGAAACGTGCTTCTAGTCTCTTTTAACACGGCGCGGTCCTCCTCGAGCCGCTCGGAGCGCTCAGCCCGCTCGGAGCGCTCGGCTCGCGCGGGGCGCGCGCGCGACACCGAGCGCGACGCCGTGCGCACCGAGTAGAACTCCGACAGCCCGTCGAACAACGTCGTGAGCAGCCTCTCCCCGCAGCGACTGCGGCGCCGCGCGATGTGATGCCTCTCGGGCTCCGGCAGCGGCACCTCGGGGTCAAGTCTCTTCTGTATGGAGTCGGGCTCCACTCTTTTCGGATCGGGCTGGACTCTTCTCTGGTCGGTCTCGAATCTTCTCGGCTCGGCCTCGACTCTTCTCGGTTTGGGCTCGCATTCTAATCTGCTCAGTTTGGGCTCGATTTCCAGTCTTTTGAATTTCTGAGGTTCGATGTCAAGCCTCTTTTGTTTTCGCGGTTCGACTTCGAGTCGTCTATGTTCATGCGGTTCAATTTCGAGTCTTCTAAGTTTCTGAGCTTCGATCTGTAGGCGCTTATGATTTTGAGGCTCTACCTCCAATTGTTTCTGTTTCTGCGCTTCGGCTGCGAAGCCCCAGACCCCGCCGGGCGCAGAGTCAGCGGCTAAACGTTCGAACACGGTGGACATGTACGCGGGCGCGGGCCGCTCCTGCCGCTCCTCGCTGTCGCTGGACGACACGGCGGAACCGGCCGAGTCCGAGCCAGACGCGGCGGAGTCCGGTGACGGCGGCGACGGTAGAGACGCGGGCGACGGCGTGGAGCGGGCGGACGACGGCGCCTCGCTAGGCTCGCGAGACTCGCGGAGCCCGGGCTCGGAGGGCGGGTCGGGCCCGAAGGGCACGTGGGGCCCGAGAGGCGCGTGGGGCCCGAGGGACGCGTGGGGCTCGGCGGGGCGGCGCTCTAGGCGCAGCTCGAGGCGCTGCACGCGCGTGACTCGCACGCCGCCCCAGCCTTCCCATGAGCCGGACGACGAGCGCCGGCGTCGTTTCACTAGATTGAACGCGGAGAATCTGAAAAACTTTTGCTTCTCTCTCGACATTCTCTGTTCGGTGAGGGCGTGCGGGGCGCGCTGAGAGCACGGGGAGTTACCGTCGGAGGGCTCGTCGTCGGTGTCCGCCGGTCGCGCCGGCGTACGCGGCTTCCGGCTGCGAGGGGTTCCCGCCATCGACGATCTGATGCTAATAAGAAGAATACACTGGTTAATGTGATTCAAGATTCACGGATAGGGCAGAAGTAGTAGACGAGTGTGTCGCTCACCGCTTCTTCTCGTGCTTGGGGCGGCAGACAGCGCAGCGCCAGGGCGGCGGCGCACAGGCGGGGTGCGCGGCGCGCGCGCAGGACGCACAGCGCACGGCCCAGCCCGCGCCCGCGCCCGCGCCCGCGCCCGCGCCCGCGCACAGCGAGCACACTGCACACGCGGCGCACGACCAGCGCGAGAACTGCACAAACCAACAAGGATCATAAAATATAACCCATGGATCACACTGTCACTGAACCAGCAACACAAAAATGACTTGCTGCATGCGCCAAAAAGCGCCAAGGATCACTCTAAACTCTTTAACTGAACATTAGTATTGCTAGAAATTACTTCTTGACATAGGTCCTTTGGATGAAAGGATAAGAGTGCTCATTCATAAATGTACATCACAAAAGTGATTCATAGGAATACTGCTGTCATTAAATTATGATTTATGTGCCTGCCTATTCCATAGAATAGCACATTTCTTAGCAAATCCTGTCTAAAAAGCACATTACCTTAATAACAGGTAGAGTTATCTGATTGTTGAGGTTGACGCATGTAGGATGTGCGAAACACCTGCACTGTTGGCAGCTGATAAGGGCCTCTGGAGACCCCAGCGCATTCTTAGTGTCAGTGCCACGGCACTCAGCACAGACAGGCACAGTCTCTGGGCTTGATTTCTGTGGGAAAACATTTTTATTTTACCACATTCATAATAATAAACTCACAACTTTTTCTCATGGGGTAGGCAGTAATTGTGTTTGGATCTTAAAGTTAAGAGTTAATCAACTCTTTTTTGATTCAGGATTTAACTTCATTAATACTGTTACTTTGACTTTGATTTAAAATGTTTCAATAAGATTTTTACAAAAGTTTTTTACATAAATAAATTAATATGTAATATTATATTGATAAATCCACAAAGCTCTTTTGTAAATTCTGATCATTAAATAATTTTACTCTTAAATTAATGTTCTTTTTAGTTTTATTTATTTATTAGAAGTACATGGAAGACTTACAGCTAATAAAACAAACAAAAAAGGAAACCATAGTCACCAGAAAGCCAATTACAAATCCTCACTTATAGACTTATAATAATAATTTATGGTGTGAGCTCAAAAACAAAAAAAAAGGCTTTATTTAAAGTAAGAGCCAATATAAATACTTGGTTTGCAATTATATGACTTTGAACATTCTTACAGGAATCTACTTGTACTGTTAACTACTTTTCTTCTGATAGCATTATGAATTCTAATTCAGCATAACAGCTCATGAATTGTGATTGATACCACACCCTGTGTAATAAGACCATTGTTGTATGTTAATAATTTGTTAAAGTCAACTGTAAACAATAGTTTTATGTATTCCTATTGTTATTATAACAAATACAATAAATCAGAAACTTATTTCTTCCTAAATTTCAATCACTTAAAAAGTTTTGACATTGACTACACAATTTACCTAAATTATAATTTTATTCATTACAAGTTCTAAAGCTATTTGAAATTATTATTGAAGTTATCACTTAATAGAACTAGTTATGCTATATATAAGGCACCCTCTTAATGATTTCTAATAATAGAATAACAAAGGTCAGGAGCAGTTTTCTATTAACATACCTATGGCTAAGTTATAGGCTTTTAATAAAAGCCAGAAAGTAAGCCAAGGTCAAAGGATTCAAGTATTTATATTATAAAATTCCATTATAAGATGAATAACTGTGCTCTCATGTCTCTTACACAAGCCAGGGTTGCGGGACTGTTCGAAAGAGATACCTCGGCCCTAGAGCCAACTATGTGACCACTAATTTTAGAATGGATTTCATGAATCATCAGGACACATTTTTATCAAATTGATCAACATATGACTAAGAGTATTTTTTTTTAATTTTCCTTGATGATTAATACATGCCAAGTTCCAGTTACAATGGATAAAGAACTTTTATGATGGGCACAGAAAGTTACTGCAAAGCTTAACAATTTTTTAATATTTTCATTGAAACAGAACCAATAGCATATTAGCTTTTCCATAGCTATTTTGGAATGACTAGGAAGTGGTTCACAAAAAAGTTTTGATGGATTTATAAAAAAAACATTTCGGTTAAATCTGGTTTTAATTTTTTACTATTGTACTTAAAATCTAATACTTAAGCATTTTAATAAATATTTTCTCTACTAGAACAAACTATGTTAAACCATTGCCTGCATATAATAATTTATAGGCATATCAATAAAAATATACAACTTTATAATATATAGGCGCCTATTCTAAAGTTGGAACATTTTTTGCCCCAAATGAGCCACATCGGCCTTGAACGCTAAGAGCCAGGTCAATAACCTTGTTATTGAAGTGAACTCTTTGTCAGAGTTCTTCAAAGTTTATTCCTGTCCAATAATTTTTATTCTGTAGTCATATTATACCGTAATTTTTATACATGACCACAAGGAGATTAAACACAAGTTTCAACTGTATGAATGCATTCAAATCAACTATAGGGATTCAATTTTCCTCAACCTTTTTTAGTGGATCTTCTTCAACATTAACTAATTTTCATTCTGAAGTCAAACCATAATTTTTATACATGACATAAGAACCTATGAATACCTTAATAGAAACAAGTTCAAGTCAATGTGTGCATTCAAGTGGAACAAATTATTTTTAATGCAATTGTTTTTTTCATAAAGAGGACTTTGTCCCAGCTGTGGGAATATTATTCTCATGCTTCTATCTACTTCAACATTAAATGAAATTGTAGTTTGCAAGTCAATACAGTGCCATATATAATTAATATATATATATATATTCAATGTTGTGCAAGAACAAAAGGGCATTGCACAGGATGCTACTAATCACATAGTATATTACACAAGCATTTGCTCAAGTAGTCATTGCATGGTAAACCCTAAGACTGTTCTCTAGGTACTTATTGATACTTACACTCAGAAGCTTAGTTAATAATTACTGTTTTCTGTGTAAATGTAATAAATAACTGAATGTAGGTGTATAATGTTAAGTGAGAATCTTATTCCTACAGACAAGAGAAAAACAATAATGCACAAAAAATAAACAGAAAAATTGTGAAAATATTTCATTTCATTCAAATAAATACAGAACAGCAATTAAGTAAGAAACTGTGTGTAAATGAATGATGCTGTGTTTTTGTTTATGTGTTGTTTACAAACACAGTTATCAAATCATTATGTAAAAGCATTTTCCTACCATTGTATGTACTACACTGATAAGTAAACAAATTGTAGGAAGTGTGTTTTATTCAATAACCTTACCTTCTCAGGGGAGTCTTGTGAGCTCTTGGACCTCTGTTTAGAGCTCCGGTCTGATGAGGTGGCGAGGGGCCTGTCCGTCGCCTTGTAGGCCCCCGCCTGGTGCGACAGCAGGCCTCGCGCCACGGCGCGCTTCACTGCAGCTCGCAACACTGCACGCACGTCTACTTCAGCTTCCACAGTCACTTGGTATGCTTGGTGCAAATGTCTTTCAATAGTCTTTAGTGTAGAACCGTCACGTTCACCTAACTCGCGCACTGTCTTCGCTACGACCCTAGACAGGTCCACATCTTGCGTGACCCGCAGCGTCTTGCTTTGCAGCCCGCCGGGGTCCTTGTACGAGCTCTGGCCCTTGTTATACACCTTCAGCACGGCACCCTCGCGCACCGCGCGCTCCAGCCGCTCCGCTACCACATCTTCGTGGTAGTTGTGATGCTGTCTAATGGCGTGACAGATGCGCTCGACACTGGGCCTCTGCTTCTGTGAGCGTATCTTGTGAATCGCTTCCAGTATCCATCGCTTCCACACTTCTTTGCCGACGTCGTCCGGCTCGCTCATTTTCGTAAATGATTTTTACGTACTGCCGCCTGAGTAACGGTACGGTATTGCACTTATGTCAACACCCATCGCATTTTGGCGCCTCGAGCGAAATTCCATTTTATGAAATGGAACCCCGCCGTATGCGGCCGGCAAATTCGGCCGCGGTGCGAGACGCCGGTTTATAGCATGTCACCGAAGCTCTCGCAACCCGATGACACATCGGGCCCCGCGAGCGGGTTTTGGCGGAGCGGGCATCCAACGGCCGCCATCTTGTGGCGATCTAAATTTTACGTAGCGAACAAAACACGCGACGTAAATAATAACGGCCGTTTCAACAATTCAACCTAATTCATCAACAATATCTGCTGAAATAAATCTTTCCACTGTCACAATAACTGTCTCTATTCCACGAGATTTTTTTAACAAATCTTAAATACGGCAGTACTTCTTTCCGGTTTTTTTTACACAATGCTCCTTCACCAAACAAACAACACAGCGATGTAAACTGTACTTATTCAATTCTTAATTATAATGATGCGATTCGTGTCTCGAAAACACTTTCATAACATAGAAATAATAGAAATTTTAGTTGAAAACATTCACAAAACACCAACAAAAGGCTCTTCAAAATGGCTATCAATTAGATTGCCTTGTTGAAAAAATATTTTTGATATCCTGTTGGTCACAAATGTATTGCCATTTTAATTCGAATTACATCATAATTTTTGTACTAATTCATCGCGTTCATTGTCTATGGTAGCCAATATGTGGAAAATCAATTTTGATTCAGAACTGAAAATACTGTTTAACTTTTGACTAATATGTAAAAAAACGCTTATTCTACTGTGCGTTTATAATGGCGAAGCATTTACATAAAACCATGGATCTAGCATAAAACATATTTACAGGTGGTCATACCAATATTTGTCGCCACTTATCCGGTAACGGCATGCTTTTTTCCGAAAATGAAAAAGAACAAAGATTTCGTAGCCAAATGACAGTAAATCAGAACCCTTATAGATTCGTCATGTCTGTCGGTCCGTGTATGTCACACTCATGGACTTTTTCATCAAACTGCAGCTTTGTTTGTCTTTGTTTGCTGTAGCTTCATACTATAGAAACAAATTTAGTGTTGCTGTTGAACCTAGAACAATTCAATATAATTATTATGAATGAGCCAACTTAGTATGATGCCGTGACGTCTGACAGGGGAGAATGGAAGAAGAAAACGTGTGGCGCCAACCCCAAATAGAATGGGACAAGGGCAGGAAGATGATGATACACTTTCTTTTGATTAACTTCAAAGTTAAAGTAAAGCGGGCTTTTTATCCTACGATCCATTATAAAACTTGGAACTAGAAGGTAAGGTTCCAGTATGGGCCAGGGCAGGCCAGTATTATTAAGTAATCCTGGGGCTGGAACGCAATATTTTTATTAAAAATAGCAACACTGTCACTGTCCCCTGAAATGAAAATTCGCGCGCAGTCAGCGGCTATCTACGAAATGTTTTGAAAGTTAAAGAACTTTGAGATTTGTAATTTTTGTTTTGCATAGTTCTTCTTTTAGAATTCACTGAACTTCAGAAATTACAACTCTGGCAAACAGTAGTATGGAAGTTGTTGGTTCCTCTGAAAGCCCTGATACCTTGAAATTTGACACCAACTATTGCTATGTACCTGCTGTACAGCTTGTACAAGCCAAATATTTAATTAGTACCTACTCAAAATGGGGATACGCAAAAAGAAGTCAAGAAGGTGAGTACTCATATAGAATGTATTCAACTTTCGTGTGCTATATCGATTAAGCCCTACTATCCTCGCCTGTGGACCTTCGACTTATCAGACGACTGTGTGATCGCTTCACGAGGATTAGAACTATGTAACAGCGTGCTTTAACTATTAATATCACAGAAGAGGCTACTGACAAGCTTATGAGCATGATATACCGCCGTAATACGATGGCCTTACTCATACAAACTCCTTTCTGGAAAGTCGAGATTTTATTAACAAGAGTCCTTAATTTTTTTGATGTACGTAATAAGGTTAGATCACAAGAACACTGACTTTCTATAGCCGATCATTATTGCACTGAGATGTTTTCATGTACAGTTAAGGAAAACTCACAAATGTATGGGTTTCATTATCCTGAAGACAGTTTTTGGCACTCTTCATGACATCATTTGCTTGTTGGAGAAATTGTAACTCTTAAGTTTTTAAATGGAGTTCTCTCACTTGAATATTGAATTTCCGATTGTCAGAAAAGGATAGAGATACAGAAAAATGCTAATATCTGCATGTAAATGTAACTTCACTTTTAATGTGTTAAGACAAATAATACACAGAAATGATACAAAACATGTTTATTAGACAACAAATATAAGTACATCACAACTGCTATATATACAACTTACAGGGCACCAAGAATTAAAACCTTCGTAAGACCTGGATGTGTCATCTGCAAACAAAATCAATGTATTGATGAGATAATACCAGGAGTTGTCTGCAAGATAAACCCAGAGATGTATGATGGTCCTGTTACTAGAAGTTTGTCTAAGCTTATTGACAGTATACAGAATTTTATTATTATAGAAACTTACCGGTGTATGCCCCTATTGGGTGATGAGCAAGAAAAAGTCCCCGACTGGGATGTGCATATTGTGCGATATTCTATTGTATTTGTCAAGCATACAACTTCAAATTAGTTGATTTATTTGATGTTTAAAATATGTATTGATTTGTTTATACTCATGTATACTTTTCTATTGAGCTATTATTAAGAAATGTTTGTTTATATCAACATGGTATGGTATGTTTTGAACTGCCTAAAGTTTATTTATTTTTCTATACTTATTACTTATATGACAAATTGAGCTAATGGCTAAATTTTCTGAACATGACTTCTCCAATTCTTTTGGACACTAATTAGAAATTTTGCTATATTTTCCAGAAAAATAAGAAACAATGAGAATGCAATATTGTTAGGGGGACATTAGTTTATTGTTGTTATAATTATTAATTCCATTGTTTCGTTATCTGCCAGCAAAACTTAACAATATGTCAGTCTCCACTAATCACTATAAATTATTGGGAAAAAATGTTTAATGTAGACATTACAACATTATAAGAGTTAATTTGTCCACTAATTGCTCTGAACCTCTTACACAGTGCTAAGGTAGCCATATCTAAAATAATTTATTATATACCAGTATTACAATATACATACATTATTGATGACTGAGAGTAAAATTTAGTTCCTAATTATTATGACATTTCATAGTTAAGTGTGTAAGATCTTGATCTATATGTAAATTGTTTTGATTCGCCTTGAAGGTATATTGCATTAAAATGTTTATGTACTAACAATTGTTTATATTTCCTTCTACCAAGTTTAACATAGTGAAAAATCTGGCAGTATGCTTTTTTGCCAAAATAGGCGCTGTCAGTAGCTAAAGCGCAGTCACAGTCAGACTGTCTCGATAAGAGATGCGTGAAAATACAATGTATGTGATTTGCAAAATATGAAAAAAAAAAAAAACTATGTACTCAGAAATCAATGTTAAATCTTATTAAAATTTGCCATAGAGCCTTGCTCAAATGGTGGTTTTCAAAAAACATCAAAATGTATGCTAACGCATATTGGAGGCATGCTACTATTATGTAATTCTATACATTTTTTTTGAACATTGACATCAGATCTATTTATAATACTATTTTATTGAAATATTTGAGATACAGTTTCAACTACAAGTTAAGACTGTTTAATATTCGAAAAACTAATTGATAATATTAAAGGTATTTTTTATAGAATGTAGGGCAGTTTACTGTTATCATAAAGTAACAAATTAATAGTCATATTGCAAAAGAAACTGATATATTAAAAAAATTACTTCACCTGTTTTTCATTATTAAGCGAATATATCTAATTTAAGATTAGCATCAATGTAACAATTGAGAATACATACATTAAAACCCTATCACAATGTACAGTTCTACTGGATTGCACATAGGTTCATGTAAGTAAATGGTTAAGAACTCCCACTAGACTGAAACTAGATTCAAACTTAATCACATTTAGCTATTTTAACACCTAAGCAGGCTTTTGGCCTGATATTGTTATACTTATTATGTAGGTACAAGGTGTATATCTGGAACTACAACCTTACGGAGTGACCATACTTAACGACGTAGAATTGGCTTGAGCCTGATCACCAAATTTGGCCTGTTATAGAGCGAGACCGGTTACCGGAGCCATAGACTTCGATACGGTATGATAGCGTTCACTGTTCAACGTACGCTGGTCGCATAATCGCTCGCTGTCAAACGCGCGACCGGTCTCGCTCTGAAATAGGCCTTAGTTCAGCACGATGTCGAAACAAGGCGAATGACGTCGTTTTCGCTTTTATTACATGGACTAATAAGCAATTAGGACCGGCATGAGCCGATACCGCGACGTTAAGGGCGGTCAGACCCTACATGAGGTAGTGTGGACCGGGTTCTACGAAACAAACAAACAAACAAAACTATGACAAATAAATCTATCATTGAGCGCAATTCTGAGCTTATTCAAGGTTGCAATTCAAATGATACATTATTTTATTCGAGCACTTGGGTTATATCTGAACCGACTAAATAAGATCAACACCTATAAACATAATTGATATAAATACGATATTGTGCGTCACTATTGTTAATTTGTACACAATGTACATAATTGCCGTTTTGACTACTGGAACAATTGAAGACGACGGTTTGCTAGACACATGGCACTTTTATATTATTATGCGGAATTTTTAATACAATTAATAACCAATTGTAATCTTCTCGCGATTTGCTTCAGTCCCACTTAAGGTGGAAATTAGCTGATTCGGTCTTGGTCAGATGAGCTGCTTGCTGCCTTATTTGACTGACACATTGAATAACAACTATTATATTACTATCATACGATGCTTCAAGTTTGTCTAAGAACCAGATGTTTCATGAAGAGAATAATAAATCATTGCTCCATATCACATGTGTCACTAAACCGCGCGTAAAAAAATCCTAGTGTTCTGTTTTAAATTCACTTGGTGTAGTGAACGTGCAGCCTGAATGTTGTATTACATACGCCGCTGAGTATATGCCGCATTGAACACATTCCTTTAAAGGTCTACCTCTTACTATTTGAGAAAGGAAGCCTCCAGTGAACGCGTCACCTGCTCCATTAGTATCTACGATTTGTTCCTGTTTAAGTGGCTCCACTTGTATGAGGCTCAGTTTGCCCTTATCTATCAAGATGACGGGATCGGCACTTTGCGTGATAACTACCACTCTCTCCCTTGTCTTGTTCAAGTAAGGTTTACTAGCTATCTCGAGTGCGATTTCCACCAATGTCTTGCCTTTTAGTTCGAAGGCTTTGGCGAAGGCAGTTGCTTCCTGTAATGATATACAATTAAAAGTTAATTCTGGATTTGTTATATTTTTTAACGGATGAAGATAAGATTTGCTAGCGCCACTTATCCAAGAGCGTTCTTGTTTTTAGGGTTCCGTTGCCAATGGCAATATAACAAAAACGGAACCCCTTACAGATTCGCCCTGTCCGTATGTAACAGCCATTTTGCTCCGAGACTGTTGGCACCACACAGTTGAAATTAGGAGTCTTTCGAGAGCAGGTGTCTTCTATCAACCGCTACACGATATTACGAATAAAGTGGGGTGTCTATCGAGCTCTTAAAAAATGATATCGAGGTTCCCCAAATACTTAAATCAATCTGTGTCCCCCCCGCAAGTCTACACTATTGCCTAGTAAAATCAATTAAACTCACCAATGCGTTTCCAAACAATATGTCGACGTAGGGCAGCACATCTTCCAACTGTTTCTTATAGAACTCCACGACGAAGGGCGCGCTCACGTTCAGAACAAAGATGTGGTTCTTCTCTAAGGCGTGTCTCGCTAAACTCAACATAGCGTCTGGACACACTGCGAGGAAAAAACCCTGAAAAATGGAGAGGGTCTTGGTAAGCTATACTGGCCCGTTAAACATTACAAGTAGGTAAACCTACTTAGTCATTTGTTGTTTTATTACAAACTAGCTTATGCCCACGGCTTCGCTCGCCTTATCGATAACCCTTGGTAGGTAACACTGGTTGTCTGAATTTCGGCCACAGACTACTTAACGACTGTCAAAAATCTACAATTGACACCAACTGGTACCAATGGCTTAACGTGCTTTCCGAGGCACGGAGGAAACTCGGTAAGTCGGATGGTCACCCATCCATGAGCCACCCAATGTAGCCACGAACACCTACCAACTATAGGATATAATAATGCCACTCTTTTTATAGGGTAGAATTATGTCAATTTTTACAAAATAAAACAAGAGACTCACCGAAGAATAAAACAGCTTCGCCTTCTGTATGACCGCTTTACACTCCGGCTTCTCAATGTGGTCAGCAGTGAAGTGTTGGGCGGCCGCGAGGTTGGCGCACAGCGACCGACAGTTGCCCTCGTCTGTGAGGAGCACGGCACAGGTGCCCGTCGGATTATCTTCATTCACCTGGTACAACACGTTCACGCCGTCATGTCTGGAGAAATGGAATTGGGATGTTTGTACGTCGTTCAGGACTTCGGTACTTTTGTTAACTTTGCTACGCTAGATTCTATGACTAATTTTATAAAAGCTATCAATCTTATAGATTAACTTAGTGGTCTCAGTTCAAAAGCACAAAACACTTGGTAGATGATCAGACAAAAAAAACAAACGAGACGAATTTTGAAGAAATATTACATTGAGAACTATTGAAATGGTCTTCGGGACAAGCAGTACCAGTACTAAACGTTCATAACGTTAGGTCATACTGCGCTTTTTGTAATTTGGTCTTCAATGCCCACTTTTTTTTTCTTCAAAATAACCTCTTTGTGTTTTGCAGGCCATTATAAGTAGGAACTCAGCTTTAGAGTAGGCTAGGTGCTTAGACAAGAATGTTACTGGTGCTATTTTCCTGTGGCCTTCGTTCTGTCCTATGAATGCATAAATCATTAAGATATAAATAAATTATGAGGATCATGACAATAGTTTTAACCGCTGCCGCTGTAATAAAGTCTGCAATTAATTGTATTTAACTCGTAGATATCTTGTTGCATCATCTTAGAATTAATCAGAATGTAATACCACTTAAGTACTTAATCAACGTATATTTAAATCACAGCCTTAATTAGGTACTTGGATATCAACGTAGAATACTTATGTGACACGCCAGTCTATTCTGCAAGGCCATACTGAGTTAACTAGCGAAACTACACTGACGTGATGTTGATACCAAAAAAAGAGTTAAAACTCTTTTTTTTATAATTACGTTTTCCCTGTTACCTGTATCACGATACCTACTTAGTATCTCATGCGGTTAGATGTGCTCTGTCTGGGCATTATGGGGGAAGCGCCAAGGTTGACCGTGCGAATGGGCTTTTTTTTTTTTTTTTTACCGATGGGAAATCATTAAATAACCCCTCCCGCTCTGGGCTGAGCAGGAGGGAGTGTCAGACTTCTACTGACTAAAACCCATCCATGTTCCTTCCTTTGCCCTTTGTATTCCAGGGCCGCGGTATCTCTTTCGAACAGTCCCGCAACCCTGGCAGGCGTCGGCCCTTACGGACCCCTTCCTGTTTTCTGACTCTCTTTGAGGCGCGCGTGGAACACGAACGCGCCATCGACACGGCCTGTCGTCATAAGACGGACGGACGGCGAGCTAGCCCATAGCTCACCGTCCACAGGCCCGATGGGCTTTGTTCCTAAACGTAATCTATACTTAATATTATAAAGCTGAAGAGTTTGTTTGTTTGTTTGAACGCGCTAATCTCAGGAACTACTGGTTCGAATTGAAAAATTCTTTTAGTGTTGAGTAGCTCATTTATCGAGGAAGGCTATAGGCTATATATCATCATGCTACAATCAATAGGAGCGGAGCATCAATGAAAAAATGTTGCAAAAACGGGGAAAATTTATTATTTTTGAGAGCTTCCGTTGCGTGCGCTGGTTAAACAGTTAAAGTTGCACAAAAATAATGTATGAGGGAATTATTCCCCTTAAAAATATCTAAAAAAAAGTCCGCGACAGCACATGCCTATCTTTTAATGTTGACTAACAATAACCATTTTTATGATTTTAAAATTTGGTCAAAAATAATTTATTTGCAAAGGTGTTTTTACCGACATAGTATTAATCCTTATCAAAATAAATATATTAGTCATCTCAAGCGTTCAATTGTCACCAAAATAGCCCTTTACACCATTCAATTTAGGTGAATACCGAATACCTTAAGAGATATCACAGTTTTAAAATAACTCCGCATCAAAATAATGACCCGCGCGCGCTGCGAGGCGGGCGTTCATGTTGTTGGGAAAACCAATGTGATTCGATTCAATGCACAAAATTAAATATTATGTTTCCTTCAAAACACACAGCGTTGGTTGAAGAAGAAGCTGTCATTAGATTTTGCCTTAAATGCTGTAAATAGTATATAAACACTTACCAATTTCCGAACGTTACCTTAACATCTTTCACTATGGCAGTAGCTCGCGATAATCTATGGTAGCGGCGAGTTGACATCTGTCATTCATAGCGTCTAAAAATTTTGCCGCCAACGTATGGAAAATTTTTCATTCGTCAATTTTCTTAGAAAGTTTTGAGTAAAGTGGTGTAAAGTTTCAGTTAAAGCTTTATAGATAGAATTAAAGTACTCGTGATAAGTAATTTCATATTATCTTTGATTATGAGTGAGCTTGATACGGTGATATCGAAATGGAGAGCGAAAGCTCTCACCGCAAGGTCGCCGGTGCTCCTACCCTACCGGTTCTTCGGACGGAGATCGGTCAGTGGAGACCAGTGAACCCGAGCGGCGGTTCCCTTATGAAAGTGAGGAAGAGAGCTCTTCATCCTCAGAGGATGAGGACACTGCTTCCCCACCGCCGAACAAGAGGTTAAAGAGATCAAAGCGATTACCCTGTGCGGGCCCACGCATCAACAATTTAATGAACCAAGTAAGTTTTAATCTGGTTACATGACACAATTGCCACATTACATCAGTAACTTTAGTCAGAAACAACTAACTACTAATGTAAACTGTTCTGACTTAGTGTTGCTAGTACTTCTAAACTGCACAGTAGTTTTCTAAACAACCTGGTTGTGACTAAAGAGACAGAAACTTTACTATTTGGGGAATTAAGTGTACAATATAATGATAAGATAATTATTCCTTAAGCTAATACAGAGGCTCTTGAAGAGCTTAAATTACTACAGCAGTTTGACACTCCAGTGTGGAAAGGAATTTGTTACAAGAATACCTTACGAACATGTTCAACCACACCAAGTTTTACACAATTAAAGGTAAATGAGGAGTTACGTCAGTTGTACAAAACCAGGGACTATTTAACCTCTGCGGAGGGAGTTTTGGCTGGACTTTCCAATGTAGGTCTAGAGCAGAGAGGGCTGCTCAAGCAGGGACTGCAAGATCTTGTTAATTGAGCTGCAGCTCGCCCACAAGAATTGTCTCCTAACACACTTTTTGAGAAAGTCCCCACTCTGTTTGGTCCAAACTCGTGTTGCTCACAACAAGTGCTTTGACAGTCATATGCAGATAATTTGTGGCAGGAGAAGTGAATGCATTGAAATAAGGCAAAGTAGAATCCTAAAAAAGATAAACACTTAAAACTTAAGGACATCTTCATTAAATATACCACGAAGTACAGAGTATTTCTTTAGCCGAGAGGCCTTGCAACCTTTTGTGCAATAACCAGGAGGGTCTCAAATATGCCAAATAAAGGACAATGACCAAAAGTGGTACCAACAAGTCTCATGCTTCAAGATCAAAAGTTTATAGTAATCATTTTCATAATTTTTTAAGACATTACGCGTCATGGGTTTGATTTTTTTGAATATGGGTTTTAATTTAAACGATAGAAGTATGAATATTGTTATACTCTTAATGCTACTAATATTGTTGAATATTGTTTTACTCCCTTTACATGACATTCACACAACCGGTCATAGGGATGTAGAATGTACAGAAACTATTTTGATAAATCGACTAACCAGTCATTCCAACCGTTTCTTTTTATAATAAATACCTAAATGGTTTGCTTCAAAAACATTTTACGAATTATTTGTAAATACCTTTGCTTTCTTTTTGTTGAAAAACAATAACAATTAAGTAAAAGCTGAATACCAAATCGATTTGGTATTAATAATTGACCCAAAATCGATTTTGTTACTAAAGATTCTTATTAAATTCCGGTGCCTACATTTCTGACATTTGTTCCGACGTTTACGTCCGTCTTTGTTCTTAGAGTTGAGATTAATTAATTATTGTATTGTGTGTTGAGAAGTAGAACTTGTTTTGTGAACTTATTTATGTTTATTGTGCAAATATGTCGAGCGGTGTGGTCAACCGAATGACGCCGCCTGTCACCCGGCAAAACCGATGTATCAATTGTTCATTTTCTAGTTACCTGGTTTTGAGGTTATTCAGATTTTATAAAATTACCCCGAAACTCAGGAATAGTTAACAAAAAAAAAAAAAAAAAAAAAAAAAAAAAAAAAAAAAAAAAAAAAATATATATATATTGTAAACTAAAAATGATAAGTGTACACTATAAAAAACAAAGTTTGATTTTGATGCAGTATGATACGGGATTACATACATCCATGAGCATTGTCCTTTACAAAAGTCAATTCTAGATTCCACTCAGGAACTAGAATACTTAGGCCTTCTTTGGAACACTGGCCCTGCCCACAAACAAGGTGGAAAGGGTAAAGTTAGTTAGTAATATCAATAGTTCTGAAAAATAAATTTTGTTCCCAAGTTCAGAGTTTATTAGGACTTCTACATTTTGCTACCCTCACCACTCCAAGGGGACGACTGCATTGTCGTAGACACAAATATTTCTGAAGGTATTCAGGCAAGGCAGACCAAGACAAAAAAGGTTGCTTCCTGTGCTGGTTTGCCAAGAGCTAACGTGGTGGCGAGAAGCCATAGACCACAGCTCAGTTCCCCTACACATGGGGCAAGTAACCCACTTTCTGACCACCGATGCTGCGGACGAAGGGTGGGGAGCCCACGTGAACGGGCTCCTCTTGTCAGGAACTTGGCAAACATATCAAAGTAAATGGCACTCGATCTGGAAAGAGATGTTTGCCGTATACGCAGCAATAAGCAGCCAAAAAGCCAATGTTCAGAGTGCACATTTTTCAGTTCAATCCGTCAACAGAACAATAGTAGCTTATTTGAGAAACGAGGGAGGGACACGTTCCCTAGCGCTCCTGAAGCTAACTTGCAAACTAATGAAGTTAGCAGATCAGTTGAACATCACTCTGTCAGCGGCGTACCTCCCGGGGAGGTACAACGGCATAGCCGACCGCTTATCAAGGAACGGACTAGTGCCGGAATGGCACCTGTTGCCCCAGGCCTCGGAGGCCATATTTTAAAAGTGGGGCGTCCCCAACGTGGACCTATTCGCGTCCGAAAAGTCGGCCGTTGTGCGACAGTACGTCACATGGGACTCAAACGATGGCTTGGCAAGCTTCTGCGATGCATTTAGTCGAAGATGGCAGTATCGACTAGCATGGGTGTTCCCTCCGCCCAACTTGGCACGAGTGCTCAGTCATCTGAACTCGGCGGAAGGGACGTACATATTAATAGACTGGACCCAGTCTGCCTGGCTCCCAGACTTGAAGGCAAGAGCTCTCGGAGAGCCAGTGCCGATACAGAATCTATGCAAAAACCTCATAGACCTGACAACAGGCAGAACTCCTCCACAGATCGATAAGCTGTAACTTTTAGCTTGGAAAGTTGGGGGTGGGTCAGTCAGGTTGCCCAATGGTCAGTAGAGGAAAAGGACCTCTTACAAAGTAGTTGGGGAAAATCCACACTTGTTACTTATAAAGCTCCTATCCAGACATGGATATCATGGTGTGATTCTCACCGCAAAACCTAAATCACCTGATCCCAAAGATTTAGCGAGGTTTCTAGCCAAACTATACTTGGTTGATAATTTAGCTTCTAGCACCATCCATTTACACAAGTCTGCATTTTCTAAATACTGTGCCATAACAACAGATATATCTTAAAACTTTTTTGTCCATCAAGTTTTAAAAGTTTTAAAACCACTGCCTAGAAGATCACCGGTATGGGATTCGAAGTTACTCTTTGATTGGCTTAAATCAACCCCAGAGGTTAACACACTCCGCACGCAAAATACGCGCTTAGACGTGGAGTAGCGGACACCAGCCCGCTATACAATACCACACTCCTTGATATTGCTAGGAGAACAGCACTTATTTTACTTTTAGCCTCTGGCAGACGTTTACATGACCTAACATTGTTACATATATCAAATGATCATATGGTCTTAGATGATGAATCCTTAACATTGTGGCCAAAGTTTGTCTCAAAAACAGATACTGGACACCACAGACAATCAGGGTGGTTACTTAAAATCCATCCTAATCCTAATCTATGTCCAGTAAGGCACATATAATGCCTTGTACAATATTCACGTGATAGAAGAGCACGAGTAAATAGGTTAACAAGCTTATTTACAACAATAAAAGATGTGGCCAGGCCAGCATCAAAGACAATAATTTCAAAATGGATAAGATCCATTTTAAAACAGGTAAATATTGAAGCATCTCCGGGAAGCATAGGGTCTGCCGTGGCCTCAATAAGCTGGCTAGAGAATAGATCACTTGACGAAATTTTAAGTAGAGGCAGCAAGAAGAAGAAAATACTGAAGCAGTGATACTTTTAGGAAATTTTACTGTCAGGAGGTGATAAGAGAGAGTATGTCCCACAGGAAGATTTATTATAATGATAATTTTTCTAACATTTAAATAAATTTATGTGGTACATGGTACACATTTCATGTCAATTTGATTCACAAATTATGAGTGTTATTTAATAATTTGATTGATTTCACTAACAATTAGTCAGTATTAAATAAGTAAGAAAATGATTGATCTCATCATGACTTTATTTAGTAAAATAATAATTCAATAATCAAGAAAGAAGTAGTGTTAATTTTGACATTTTCTAGAATATATAAATTGGATTGGAATACTTTATTGTTTAATTCAACATTTCATGAATATAGGTATGTTAATATTGATTCATTCCATACATAATTCACATAGCGTCTACATCCTTCAGGTATTCTTTCACCAGCAGATATCAAACAGGTCTTCAACCAACGCTGTGTGTTTTGAAGGAAACATAATAGAACTGTTTTGCATTAAAACAAAACAGATATTATGTTAAATGAAAAACACACAGCGTTGCAGCAAGGTGCTTGCTGGTGAGTTTTGAAGACTTCTATGAATGACAGATGTCAACTCGCCGCTACCATAGATTATCGCGAGCTACTGCCATAGTGAAAGATGTTAAGGTAACGTTCGGAAATTGGTAAGTGTTTATATACTATTTACAGCATTTAAGGCAAAATCTAATGACAGCTTCTTCTTCAACCAACGCTGTGTGTTTTTCATTTAACATAATATCTGTTTTGTTTTAATGCAAAACAGTTCTATTGTACGTAACTTAGAGAAGGTTTTAGTTGTTGTTTCATTGTAATCAGTGCTCTCTATCAAAAAATTGATGAATTTAAAGTGATCAACATTGTGTAAGATACATGCAACGACATATATTGCACCAAAATGGTACTAATTAATAAAAATGTGCTCACAAGATAACTTTTAAATCGGCTAACCCGCTTTACAAAAAAGTTCTGATGGCAGAAAGTACTCTAGATTAGTCTACATGACGCTATAACCCTGTAGAGTGTGTGTTCAATCGCTTTCCATGCTGTATATTCTATCGGTCTAACTTCGTGCTCGATAGATGACGCTGTTCATTTCACTCCATTTTCTTAAGCGCGGTGTTTTTCGTGAAAGAATGACCCTCGCCCGCGTCAAATGTCTGAAGCTTGGTTTTTTAACCGACGAAACAAAAAGAGAGGAGGTTCTCAATTCGACGCGTCTATATTTTTTTATTTTATGAACGACCTGACCACGCATAACTTTTTACAGAAATGTCCGATATGCATGATCCTTTTTCTTTAAATTGAGAAATCGTGTTTGGGCTCATTTCATGCTCCTTGATGAGAACTTTAGACCTAGCTGGAGTATTACTGTCATGGAAGGTCTGACGATGGAGACGGAAGGTAGTTGCAAGAGGTCCTCAAGAGTTTACAGCATCTATATCTTATCGTGTTTGGGCTGATTTCATGCACCTTGATGAGAACTTTAGACCTGCCTGGAGTATGTCTATCATCAAAGGTTTGACGATGGAGACGGAAGGCAGTTGCAAAAGGTCCGCAACAGTTTACAGCAGTTTTATCGTGTCTCGACTCATTTCAAGAACTTTGGTCCTACCTGGTGTATGACTGTCATCCAGTGTCTAAAGATGAAGACGTAGGATTATCGAGGGTCGCGGGCCTGTGGACGTTGAGTAATGGGCTAGCTCGCCATCCGTCCGTCTTATATCGACAGGCCGTATCAACGGCGCGTTCGTGTTCCACGCCCGCCTCAAAGAGATGTCAGCAAACGGGAAGGGGTCCGAGAGGACCGATGCCTGCCAGGGTTGCGGGACTGTTCGAAAGAGATACCGCGGCCCTGGAACGCAAAGGGCAAAAGAAGAAACGTGGATGGGTTTTGTCAGTACAAGTCTGACACTCCCTTCAGCTCCGTCCAGAGTGGGAGAAGTATTTGATGATTTCCCATCGGTAAAAAAAACGAAAGCCTTATTTGGAAAAATATAAGTAGAATATTTTTGCGATTAATGCAAATATTTCCGAGAAACTTGAATCTGTAATAGTATTAAAAAGCTGAAGTGTTTGTTTATTTCGTTGATTGAACGCGCTAATTTCAGGAAACTGGTTTGAAATGATAAATTAGTTTAGTGTTGGATAGCCCATTTATCGAGAAGCGGAGCATCAATGAAAAATGTTTCAAAAACAGGGATTTATTCCTTTTGAGAGCTTCCGTTGTGCGTGAACAGTTAAAGTTACGCAATTATCATGTATGTCGGAATTTTCCCTCTTAAAAAGCTCTAAAAAAATGTCCGCAAAGGCCATATGTCTAACTTTAAAGGTTGACGCACACTCTCTCTAACCTTCTTTTATGTACTCACGCACGCAGACGAAGTTGCGCGGGTCAGCTAGTTAAGTAATAAATGGTGGGTGAGGTACACATCCGCATCAGAAGCAAGTATAAGTGGAGTCTAGCTAGTCGTGCTAATGAATGGACCTGTATTATTAAGTTCCAATACCTACTAATACTAAACCACAATATACATATTACTTACTATACAGGGTGATTTTTTTAAGTTCGCGTGGATGGCCAAATCCGAAACTACGAGGAATAGCGAAAAATACCCAAAGGAGTGTCGAGCCCGATTTTGATGAAAAATAAAACTGCATTATTAGATTTTTAGCAAATCATTTGAAAGTGTTTGAGTCTGTTTGTATTTTTTTCAAAATCAACGGGTACGATTCCTGGCTAGGAACATTTATTTATATACACGATTATTTTTACATCGTTCTGGAGCCGAAACACCGTAACTCCAGTCGAGTAATAGTTACTATTGGCATTGTTATTATTTGTTTAGGACATCAATTATAGAAGTTAGAAATTTATCACTTTTTTTCTGTCATTCGAGTTATTATCGTAGTAGTGCTTCCACTATTTCATTCATAAACGCAATATCGTACGCGATCGCTGGGTGACGAAGAACAGCTGTGCGTGTGCGATTCATTTCATGGGTTCAATGGACGTCGGACGAATTTAATAACCAAGCAAATACATAAACAGGTTAATTGTATTTCGTAACACTAAGAAAAGCGTGGTGTGATTGGTAATTTAATATTAAATGAAAGTAAGTAATATATTCATTTTCGTTTATTTGAAAATAAACCATAAGATATGCTAATAGAGTGGTTTATTATCTACTCTGTTTATGTATTAGCTCATACGAAATAGTTGCACGAGCAAGTTCTACTACTCGCCGCTAGATGTCACTACACTAAATGCATTTAATAAATCTTTATTTATTATGAGATAAGATTGATATTTCCGTAACGAACTCATTACTATTTGTGTGCTATTCGTCCTCTTCTAGGGTTGTACCACTGTCGTTGCCTTTTTATCGACATTGCGTTTTATTTCAAATAAAATACAAGAGTCGATAAATATTTTTAAATTTCAAAATGAATTAAGTACTTACTTATGTTTTATGTTTTATTCTGTATGTTTTACTTGTTAATTTATAATAATGCATAAGATTTATAGAAAGAATAATTAAGAATTTATTGACATGTTAGTATTGTCATGTTAAACTACTGATTGATTTCGAAATTTATACTATTTGTTATTTACTATTTATTATTTTACTATTCATGGAAATATGTACTACCTATTACTAATTCACCATCATAAAAAAACGCACACAGGGTTAATTTTTCGCCGATACATCATTGAAGTTTAAAATATCGATAGCTCATTATCGATAATGTCAATCTCTAATTGAGTAGCGGACTGTGACATGTGCGTAGTTGGAATCTTCGAGAATAATATGTTTGAGTTAAAAGAAAGTAGACCTTATGGTATAATTAATAAAGTCTATTTGTACCTGTGTTGTCTAATAAAGTATTTTTTTCCAATTTTTAAAGGATTAATGCAAATTAAGACTTTCCGATGGTATGATATACCACCATTTGATACATTTTTGGTTCTGCTATCGTTTTTACACTCTAGAACAGCACAATAAGGCGTTTTAGAATTAAAAAAAAAAAAGTTATGTTTTGTAAAATTTATTGTCACTGTGACGCTTCTATCTAGACTGATGTGCGTGGCGTGTGCGTGGGAGAAACACTTTGCGGAACAGCGCAAAGCTCGGGGTACGCGCGTCCCGCCCACATGCGACTTCTACTGTTTTTCCTCTCAGACCAAGAATCTTTTCTGTGGTCTGTGATGTCCAAGATAAACTTAAAAAGTAAATAATTATGAATTAAAAAAGTCACATAGGTACTTGCCCGAATTTGAACCCACAACCTACCATATGATCCATAAAATAATTCTGCTTAAAACATTTTTTTGCGGCAATGGTGGCGGCTTCTACAAAGGCAGGCAATTTGCACAGAAAAATGAATCGTTTCGTCTGTCGAATAGAGTTCATCATTAGTTGAAGGCATTAGGAGGTATTGAAGGTATTAAGTTGGAATTAAGACCTTATTTTTATGAAGTTAACCGTGTAATTCGGTTGTGCATATTTGTAAAGTCAGGTCGGACACGAGACAATAGGTTTCTTGGAATAATTTTAGTAAACTGCGTACTTACCTAGTTTGGTAAAATTTTTAATTTTCACCGTTAACTGCTATGAAATAAAATCTGAATTCGCTTTTCGTATTTTTATTTGTGTACCAATTTATCTATCGCGTATGTATTTTATTAATGTATATCTATCTAACGCGGCGGCATCGTTTGTTTTCGAGACGGTGAAGGTACCTACACTAGTGTAAGTATAAATTCATTCGAGGCACAGATACTTCTTATTTTACTTTGTATTGAAGGTTTGCTAATCATGAGTTTGATATAGGGCGGTCGTGAGTACCACGTTGTTGCTGTAAATACCTACCCGCAAAAATAATGAATCCGCAATCTCCATTGTTTGTTTCAAATTGCGTTTACGTTTAGGTACTTAACAGTTAAATAACTCTAATTTTTCCTTCAAACTTTCTACGGGCTTAGGACCGTCGCGTCAGTAATACATTTTACTACCTATCTAAGTGGGTACTTACTTTGTAAGAACTCTTTTATTCTCAAGAAACACTATTACAGGCGCAGGCGTATTTAAAAAATTGGAGCTATCTACAAACATAATCAACGTAAACCAGGGTGAATAGGAACGCAGGGGTGAATTAGAGACAAAACTCTGAAAGAGATTTTAACATTGAATTAATGTTATGTTGCCAACAAGGTTTCTAAATAATTAAGTATTGCTAAGTAAATAACATAGAGCACTTTTTGGTATCAATTCAACGTTAAATCCGTTTCAAAATGTTGTCTCGATTCACCCCTGCGTTCCTATTCACCCCGTTTTTCCGGTAACTAAGGCTAAGGACTTTAGATTATTTAACTTCCCTGTATCGAAGCAACTGCTCAAATGGAGTCCGCTTCGCTCGAAACATAAACTCTACACTTCCCTGTATCGAAGCAACTGCTCAAAATGGAGTCCACTTCGCTCGATACATAAACGGGCACGTTTTATTACATTGTCTTTTAATTTAGATAATGACGTGTCTCTATCACTTTTCACAATATTGAACGCGTCCACTATCGCACTTCTTAACTCATCTCGAGTAGTGCGCTCCTCAAAATAAACTAGTCTTTTAATTTCGGACCACTGTTCAGATACGCACGCACTGCAGTAGCAAAATGGGCAGGGCATCCATCATGCTGATAGAACATACCGCGTAAATAAGCCAGAGGCACATCCTCCAACAACTCCGGTATCATAGTTTGCAGCATATCCAAATAAGAACCACCAGTCAAATGACCTTCAATAAAAATAGGCCCTATTATTTGATTGTTTATAATGCCTGCCCAAACATTCACGCTGAATCTAACCTGATGGTTATCTTCGAGAATGAGATGCGGGTTTAAAAACGACCAATAATGTTCGTTGTGAACGTTATACAGACCCACTCGTGTAAATAACGATTCATCCGTCCAGAGTATGTTGGCAGTGACATTTTCTAATAACCACTGGCATAATGGCGTTTCTCCTTGGCCCGTCGCCTTCGTAAATAGCATGCGCTCGACGAAAATGGTACGGATGTAATCCATTAGTATTTAATAATTTCCAAACGTAATATTGGCTAACATTGAATCGCCTAGCCGCCATTGTGGTACTACGACGTGGGTCGCGTTCGAAGTACTCCAGTATGTCTTCCTCTAATTCCGCCAAGTATGGTAGTCTACCGCGGCCCTGCGCGTGTGTGGGTGCTCGAAACTGTCCATGATCGAGGAGGCGCTGGGTTACAGCTAGGATGGTGGAGGTGAAGGGAACTTGAGGGTCTGTGATTCCACGTGCGCGCAGTGAGTTCAGGTGTTCCGGCTGAGCATACAACCGTCTAGCCTCTTCCAGGTTATGGTGCGCCATCCCATAAAAATCCACCATTGCCCAATACTCCACGTTGGAGTAGGTACACGTATTGCCGACTCATTTTTAGCACGTGATTAGGTTGCGCGTGAGTGACCTAATACAGCGAAACGCGCGACGATACTAACTATGAAGGAAGGGCGGGGGCGGTCGGGGGCTAAACTGTGTCAAGCGTGGGGGTGGGGGCGTGGCTTACGGATCAAGCTGTCTGATCGATGAATGAATTTTTCATTGGGTACCGTTCGCATGTGCTGCCGATAGTGGATACGTTTTACACACACAAATACGTTTACTGCAAGGAAGCGTTACTTCGAGTTCTCATTATTTCACAAAAAAAACACTAAATTTAATTTTGCGTGATCTTTTTTATTGTTACTTTTTGAAAAAAATAGTGCCAATCGTTTCGAGTTCGATGATCGAGTTTAAGGCTTTCGGTTCCAGAACGACCAAAAATTAACCGTGTATATACCTATATGTACCCAGATGATATCGTGTCGTGGGTACACATTTATATTAGAGGAAGGAAAACAGTTCTCTATGTACGAACTCATACAAAGGTGCAGGATGCAGTACCTACTTTTATTCCTTCATTAAAACCTATCATGCTAGTGTTAATTGCTACACGAATGGCATGACTGCAGTAATTGTTGCTGTAGGTTAGGTACATGCTCATTGCTCAGGGCAGATAGCTAAAAGTACAGATAACATAACATTAACATCACGCCTGTAATTCCCAAAGGATTAAGCAGGAGGAGTCTAGTACACCCCCATTTCACCAGTTAATATTTAATACCCATGTAATAGGAGGCGACCCTATTGCCATCAACAACAAAATCCCGACTCCGTGGCTGCAACTGGGAAATTCCTGATGGAAAAACTCCACTGCCCGACCAGGGAATTGTACCCTGGACCTCATGCTCAACAGTAGCGCATGCGACCAGCGAAGCAGTTCAAAAAGTACAGACGCGGACAAAAGGTGTTGCTCACGAAATCAACTGTGAATGTTACAATTTCATAGCGTCATCGATAAACTTACACGGAACGCGTTAAAAAAAAGATTGGTCAAACGCTATCAAATGTTTTAAATTGCCATTTGTAATGCTAACCTGTGCTTATTATTACAACACTTAGGTATGACTTCGGTTAGTGCCTGCCTATCTATACTAATATTAAAAAGAGGTAAAATTTATTTGTAAGTTTGTATGTAGGGGCGTAGGGGGTAATAATCTTTGGATCTACTGAACCGATTTTGAATATTCTTTCACTAATAGGAAGCTACATTATCCCCGGGTGTCATAGGCATATATTTACAACGTGCCCGTGAGATAGTTTCCGATCAAAACGCGAACGAAGCCGGGGGCAACAGCTAGTTAGGTATATGCACAGTATGTTGTGTTGTTGTTGTTGGTTATTGTGAGCCTGTCTTTTAACGATAATCTAGGAATTTTCAACCCGCGTTACAGTAAAAAAACAAACATATTTTATTGTACAGAAGTAGATAGAAGGTCGTTCGTGGCCACTAGGTTGATTGTTACCAATTCTAGGCAATGGGGAAATTGGATTTAAGTAATACCTAAGGCACAATAATTTGCATCTTCGTAATACCATTATTCTTTACCTAAGGTAAAAAGCTATATTTCCTCAACAACGCGCGGCAAGTATGTACCTGTACCTACTTATAATTTCCTCTTGAGATAGCACACAGAATAGTAATTCTATTTAGAGAGAATTTCAATGGAAACGAAGTATTGTGTGTACTAACAGATAGGCAGATAACCGCGCCAGATAACCGGGGTGAACGATATCGCGATCGGTGGGAAGTTACAAGAGACGTCTCGTTTGCTCCACTTCTTACATCATCGCTGTACCCGATAAAATTCTTATTATTCTTACAGATAGTTACTTACTCAGCGGACTCTTTATTGTCTTAGGCCCAATTTGGTCACATAGATATTGGAATGAGGACATTCCTGAAACAGCATGGCCGACTGTTAACATCCGGTTAATCACGATATTATTTTAATTCAAAAGCGATCATATTTAATAAATTGTAAACATTGTATATTGTTGGAATATTTTTATATGGAGCTAGCCTGCCTAACATAAAAAGGTTAAATTGTTTGGCAGGCCCCTAGGCTATAAAATTGCATAAAGGAGATGAGCGGAGCGAGCGGAGAAGCTCTGTGCAAGATACGACCATTCACAGAAGGGACGAAATGTTTATTCCAATATGATTGGTCTATTTCCGCTAAGTCTCTTCTCTTCTTGTTTCGGAACAATACACTTTTATTAATAGAACTTGTAATAAGTCGCGACGTTGTCGTCCAATAACATAAGTATGTATTTTCGTAAATGAGAGCCCAATGCTTCAAGTAGATAGATACCTACATTTGAATATACATAGCTCTAGCACAATATACCTATCGCATCGAATGAATTGTTTCAAATTAGCTTCTCTGCGACTTCGTTAGCGTCTAAGAAACATTATCCTATGACTCTCGGTATTAGCGTAGCTTGCCAACGATGAATGAATGTTTGAAATCGCATAACTACTCGTTGCAGATATTACATGATCTATTTTTTTAGCAGCTTTCTATGTCCCACTGCTGGGCAAAGGCCTCCTCCGTATCCTTCCAGGTACACTTCTCCAGCGCCACCTCGAACCAGCCTTCGTGACGCGCGTCCAGATCATCTCGCCACCTGTTTCTAGATCCTACATCTTAGCTTACAAAATTTACCTATGTAGTATCAGTCAGTATAGAAAACTGCTCTGAATGTAAGCATTTACCATATACCTACTTTATCGTAATTTAATCACAAACCGCGAAACTAAAGAATCAACTTGTAACTGTTCTATGTTTCGCGGTTTTGCTCAATACAACAGTCTAGCGACCTTGGACCATTTAAATCAATATCACGAGACTTAAGCTTAGTATTTTATCTTGAAAAACCTGCATTTGATTGACACTATCTCCGGACTGAGATTAGAAATCTGACAAGTATCGGAAACCCATAATCTTTCTTAAAGATATGACTCAGCAGACATCTATTGCTATGGGATCAGTAAATTACGAAAAAAAAAATTTTTTAAGGCTTCAACCCAAGCGGCATTAGTTATGCTAGGGTATAGGGCCTCATTGGTTATGATTGGTAGTATTCGGCGAATCATTTCGGGGTAAGAAAGCCTAAGTTCTGTCCGTTTTGCTAACCAGCTAAACGATCCCTAAATAAAAACGCACTGTTGGATTCAACTCTCGTTGTTCAAAACCAGCCTGTCCCTTGCTGTCCTCCCCCAGCGACGCCCTAAACCCTTACCCTCCTATTAATAAACACAGACTAAAGTTATTCCAAGTTTAAACCTTTGAAAATGTATGGTTATTCCTTTGTTATTCCTGGTGTAATTTTATTCCGTGTTTATTAATAAGAGGGTTAGCGCGTAGACATTTAGTTTATAAACCCCTAGCTTGAGGCCTTACCCTCCCGGCTCCCATAAGAAAGTCCGGTTAAGCAGACGAAAATCTCCTAGGTTATTCGAAAAGGTGCAATACACAAAAAAAGAACAACTCTCGCACTACGCTGGGCGTTATAATTACCAAAGCAGTGCTTTCTCTTTCTTTTAGGTGAAATATTTAACCTAATTACTACACGAATTTTTTACTTAGCCCTGCAAATCGATTCCTCGGGCGATTTTTTAATCGGGTATCATGTATTTTAATATTTAAAGGCACCCGATAATATCATCTAGGAGGCTAGTTATCAGCACCCTTTCAACTGAACACGGAGGGTCCATTACTATCATAATTTATAATCTTACGTTATATCATCAACTGTTGTTTTCATGAGGCAGACAGGTTAAAGTTACAGGTCAATGTGTGAGTAGGAGGAATAAATAAGATAATGTTATCTCTGTATGTAAGTATTACAATGATTACACAACTCCTCACCCGTGGGAGTGCGATGTGGCCATTTATATGTCTGTGGCTTAATGCACAACGTGCAACAGTCTATCAAGTTCATCTTTTCAGAGACAAGGCCCATGGTCTAACGGTTCTTACGATCGAAAGTTTACTCCTTATTTATAAAAGCGGAGGAAATTTTCAGTCAATTTTTTTTTTTTTCTTTTTTTTTTTTTTTTTTATAACCTTCTGATTAACCATGCATTTTTTGAGATTTAAGTTAGAGTAGTTTTTCAGATTGAACTGTATTAGGAATTCTTTATTATTATTAGCAGCCCGGAGTCTGAAATAGAGCGCTGTTGATGGCAATAGGCTCGCCCCCTATTATAGATGATAACAAGTAAATATAAACGGCGACATGGGGTGGTCTAGAGGCGCCTATCCATTTAGATATTGCAGTCGTGATGTGTTGTATGTGTTATTAATTTTGGAAGAAAATATTCCACTTACTCGGCTTTGTCTTTCAATATCTTGGCGAAGTCATCGTTGCCGACGCATCCGAAGTAGGAGCAGACCTTGGGCTTCTTCAGGATCCACTGAGCTACTCGAACGGAGTTCTGTACGCTGCCACCGGCTAGGAAGTCTGGATTGTACCTGTCAAAGAAACATTAGAATATTAGAAGATTATAATGTTCTCATTGATGAGACATAGGCCTGTTATCCACCACGCGGGCGCTGTGCGGGTTTTCTAATGTTTGATTCTACGATATAGGTATCTATGTTTGTTTCCTCACAATGTTTTCCTTCACCCCTTTGAGATCAGCAGTGGTAATGGAATAACTTACACAAACTAAATTTGGGTTTGAACTCACAACCTATGACATCTAAGTCAGTAGTTCAAGACTTACCACTGCTCACAAGTGCTCTCAGGAAGCTATATTTTGACCTTATTCAGAAAAGGGCTAGAACTTTTTCAAATAATGAACACGAAACACAATTTCGTTATGAAAGAGTAGGTTAGTTGTATGTCTGTGTACATTTAGTTATTAGCTTTTTTGTAGCATCGATAGTAGTTTATCAAACTATTGTGAATAGGGCAAAAAATAATGAAATATTATTTTCCTCTAAGCATTAAGTATCAACATAATTTACACGTTAAGACTACAATGGAACACTGAATTATAAGTTATTTAAGGAGGTCAATAATGATGTTTAGAATAAAATAATATGAATCTTGAAGGTAAATTGAATCTTGCTTTGAGAATCATATTAGCCTAGTTCTGCAGAGGCATGGTGGGTTACAGGTCCTTGCCTCCCACAGAGAGCTGGCCCTCTGTCCAAGTGAGAATTATAAGAGGATAATTTATATGCATGTAACATAGAGACTACATAATAACCTGGTATGCAAGTTCTTTCTTGTAAATGTCTACATATTGAAAAACTCTAGGGTTGAACCTCATCTATCAGCACGGAATCGCATTTTTCCATGCTCCTATCCTTTTCCGTCGCTCAGAAATATCATATGCTAGAGCGAGAAACAGAGCGGAGGGCTGTCGTACGCGGCAGCATCGATGATGCGATCGGCAGGACGCTCTGACTCTGAGCAACTGAAAAAGAGAGGAGCATACCGAGCATGGAAAAATGCGATGTGCATTCCCATTGACGGACCACATTTGAATTTTGAGCTTCTGAATGCAATTGAGAAGGGAAATCAGGAACGACATAACCGCCACCCCCTGTATGGGTATCAACTACCACGTTCACGCTTAAAAAGCCGTAAAAGCTTCGTGAGAGACACGATCTCCTCAGAAGTCAGTGCGTCAGTTGAAAGATGCGAATTGTGGATGAACAGACATCCCACCCCTCCGCACTTTATCAATCCAGCAGAACATCTTCCTCCTGGACAGGAACTGCAGTGGCCAATCTGGAAATCTCTTAACCGTTTGCGGACCCAGGTTGGCCGCTGTAATAATCATCATATAATAATAATCTGGCCAAATGGGGTATCATCGGTCCGTCCCAGATACAATGTCAGTGTGGAGCTCCTCTGCAGGATATGCCCCACCTCCTTTCCTGCCCATCCTGCCCAGCCACCTGCACCTTCCAGGATTTAAACGAAGCCAACGACAGCTGTGCAGGTGGCAATATACTGGTCGGGTATTATTTGAGTTTATCGACACGCTAAGAAGAAGAAGTGGCTACTTTTACAAACTAGAGGCTGAATTTACAATTGTTTGAGAACTTTTACTAAAGGCCGACGCATTCAAAAGCTCAAAATTCAAATGTGGTCCCTCAATGGGACCGCACATATAAATGCGATTCCATGCTGAAAGATGTGGCGCAACTCTCATAGTATGGTTTTTCTTGGGTAAAACAGAGAACTATGTAATAGAGCACTTCGAAAGAAGCGTGTTAGGAATAACTGCTTATATCATTTTATTTGTACCGTTAACTTATTAATTTGAATACAACAGTATTCTACTATCACACCATTACCTAATTAAACTAATTACAGAAGATAATTATTGAATTAACATACTTATCGGTAAGTTCCTTGTACAAAGACCTATGTTTCTGCTCAGCCATGATGGCATCATTTGGCTTGAGGTCATACTTCTTCAGCAAGTCTTCCTCGACCACCGCTGAGATATCCAGAAGAGGGTTCCCTATGCCGACCACCAAACCTTCTGGCACGCTATCAATGGTAGAGCACCTGGTTAATGCAGAGAATATTTTAATATTACTAAAATAAATTCTTAACAGTTCAAACACCAGAAAGTGGCGACTTCTTCTTTCCAGTTGAAACACTTAGAAGTCGGGAACGGCGGGTTTGGGGGTTGATTTTGAAACTGATTATCAGCCTAATAAAATGTCTCGATTTTTTTTATGTTCATTTTTTAATTGTGCATGCGCTGCCTGATGTCAGATATTCCCATATCAACAATTACTTTATTAGCATTGAGATCCAACAAAGCGCATCCCAGCGTCGAAAATCCAATGCGCAATAACTTAAACCAATATTAATGGCTAAACCTAAAGGTATTTAGATACACAAACATAATTATATGTTAGGGGGATATTATTACATAAATAATTGTGTGTCCAATAATTGACTAAAAGAATAATATCCTTTTGCATGTGACGACCAAGTGTGTGCCAACTCATTTATTATGTGGGGAATAAAATTGAATTTCAAACATCTGTGTATAGAAAAACATACAAAAGAACTGTTTTCTTAGTCCAATTGATGTGTTATAGTTACTTTTTTTGTAGTGAATTAGCACTATTAGTGCTAATTTCTCTACTTCTTAATCTAAGCGTGTCAGTGGCAATTAGTTTAATTATGTTTTGCCCAAAACTCAGCCACACAAATGCTCACTGATGCAGTAAATAAATCATCAAGAGCGCAGGTGATAGGGCATGCGGTGCAAGATGGAACGTGGGCCATTGTTTATGGAGAGACGCCGCATACGCACTTAATCTCCTTGTTTGACCTTTTGAAGGTTCACACAATCTAACTGATGATGCTTATAGTAATATAATGATGTATACTTATTAAATCCGTATTTTTCATTCAATGATCAAAATAAAGTTTAATGAATTGCACAAAAAATATGCAGGTGTGATAGAAAAAAAAACGATAACTATTAATTCAAGGTCAGTAATTAATAGAATCGCAAAACAGCGACACATTTAAATAAACCAACGTTAAAATAGGATAGTCGATGTGCGAATAAAATTGAGACCAAGTGCGATATATTATATACTCAATTACCAGCCGTCATATCGTACTCTTTAGCACATTTTCTGAACAGAATAATATTACCGGAGACCCGTTACAGCGAATTAACCAAATTAAAACAATCGCCGTGAGAGGAAGTTATTTATACCATGAAAAATATCTTACCCCTTAAATGTTTCCATTATGTAACTCTCCATCGTGTAGTATTACAGCACTGAAGAATTCAAACAATATATTCGACACAATTTTCCTCTGAGATATAAACTGCTAAGTTACTTGCTTTCGAAAAGAAATTACCGCATGTTTTTGTTGATACCGATTTACAAAACGTGTTCGCGGACTCCTACTCGCAACCAATAAAACGCCAAATGAAATGCCAAACCTAAACTTCAAACTTGACTGACATGGTAAATGGAAACGTCACATGTCAACGAAAATCTTTCAATCGGATACGACGACCATACATTTCTGTAAGTAATCGTATTGTATTGTATAGCGGGCTGGTGTCCGCAACTCCTCGTCTAAGCGCGTATTTTGCGTGCGGTAAGTAATCGTATACATAAAAGAATCAATAAGCAGAACCTGATAAGTCCACATCACAATCACAATCATTTAAAGTATCATCATCTTTGTAACGGTTTACATCGATGCAGGGCCATGCAAAGAGGCCCTAATAATAATAAAGGAGGGACCATGTTTTTGTTTAGGCACTCTCACTCTGGGCAAGTGCCCAGGGCCCCACGATCCAAGGGGCCCCAAGTTCGTGTCAGTATCATAACTAGTGATTGTCAAACGAAACTTAACTTAGCCCAGGCGGGATAATATAACGAGCTCACTTCGCTCTTTTTGCAACCTACACTCATAAGATTCTCTTGTTTTTCAGCGTAAGTCACTCGTACATGTTTTTTGTTTCCACATACAGGATGTTTTTAAGAAGCGGAAAAAAATTCGCACAATTGATCAAATACAGCCTGATTGACTGCGAAGAATGTCTGCAAATTGGACCCCCAGATTTAGCCATGTGCGCGCATGGGATACTATCGAAGATTTTCTTTTTCTCTGTGCTGGTCTGCAATCAGTTGTCCACTATAAGCAGATAGTTTGTGAGGTTTTGTCAGGAGAAGTGCCTCCCCCAGAGAGGACAGCTACTCGTAGTATACAATAAGCAAGGGTTTTCCACTACAGTATCTCTTTTCTCTTAAGACGCTTTTGATGGCTGCGCTTCGTGAGACTCGCCGCAAGTACGTTCGGGTAATTATAGAGCCGCTTTTGATATTTTTCTGCCGAGACCTGTATTTCCTCTTATGAAGTAGTCATTTATTAAGGTGTTCGTGGATTTCGGAATTGGTAGTGAACCACGAAACTTGCGCTATTGTTCTTAATATTGCGTTCTACATTCTTTGCAATATTGCGATGTTTGAGTTACTTGCACTGTCCCAGAGCTGGATGCCATATGTCCAAATTGGTTTTAATATAGACTTGTATATCAGGAGTTTGTTATCTATCGATAACTTGCTATTGCGACCCAGCATCCAGTAGAGGTTCCTGTGCCGTATGTTGAGTTCCTCTCTTGTTTTTGATATGCTGGTTCCAAGTCAAACGGCGATCCAGGTGCATGCCCAGGTACCTTACACTGTCTTTTTGCGGTAATGCGGAGTTTTCAAGGCATACAGGAGTGCAGTTTTTTCTCCGAAGTGAGAAGGTAACCTGCACTGACTTTGTTACGCTAGCTTTAATCCTCCACTTTTGGAGCCACTTTGTAATAGCGTCGAGGCCTTGTTGTAGTTGCTCTGTGGCCAGCTCAGGCTGTTTGTTACTTGCCATAATGGCTGTGTCGTCAGCATATGTAGCCATGACTCCGTCAACCTGTGGTAGGTCTGAGGTGTACAAGGTATACAAAATTGGTCCCAACACCGAACCCTGAGGCACGCCTGCTCTTATACTATAGAATTTAGAGCTTGATTCGGATTCTGTCTGTGAGAAAAGATTTCAGCAGAATGAAGTAGCTGTGTGGGAGACTTGTTCTTATCTTGCAGAGAAGGCCCTCGTGTCAGACCCTGTCAAATACCTGCTGAATGTCCAAAAATGCACACGAACAGTAATCCTTTTCCTCTAGAGATTTTCTAATTTACTCGACCACTCTGTGTACTGTCTTGTTCGACAGTAGAATGTTGCTGCTTAAATCCAAATTGGTGGTTCGGGATGGCATTATTGCTTTCTAATAGAAGCAAAATTCGTTGTAGGACTATCGAAGATGCCAAAAAAATGCGAATAATCAAAATCAAAATATTTTTATTTCACTTAGGCCTAGATGGGCACTTAAAAAACATCGACATAAAGGTGCACGGTTCGGGTTGGTCGTGTCCTATGGAGAAGAACCGGCAAGAAACTCCATGCTTACTCTTTTCAAATCATTTTTTGTTACAATATTAGCATGTAGAATTTTGTAGCATAAGTTTCGGCTGTTTCTTCTCAGATTAGTCAGGTACGAACCACTGCACCAGCCTCATCGAGTTTAAAAATAAAAATACGTATAAAAACCTATTTGCCTATCATTAATTTACCAGTACACACAGTGCATTCAGAGATTAAGGGCCAGGCTGGCTCAGTTTGGGCCCAGCCTTGACATAATGCTGGATATCCTTCTAAAACAAAAAAGAAGCTGGAACGCAGTGGTTATTGACCTCTTTTGGATACACCATCGACTACTGAATATTTTATTTTTACTGGCAACTTATCTACTTTGAAATAAAATTGTTCCAATGAAATGACGTCAAGTATTGCTTATTCGTTCCAAAATGGTACTTCTTAGCTCAAATTTCATTAGAGAAAACGAGATAGAAACAAATAATACAGGCAGCCAAAATCTCAATTTCATTCTAAAAACCATAGAGTCTATCCAGTTCTGTACAAAGGTAGGAATCGCGCGTCAGTCTTTCATAACCTACAACCGGCAGAAGATCACGTTTTAGTGCGACCCCGGCAAGAATTTTCGAGAAAAAAGGTTGGGAATTCTTTTGAAAGTACTGAAATATCATTCCATTCAACATAAAAATGCTGCGCCTACCACGTGTTCTTCGTAAAGCTTCTTCATTCCACCAAGCTAGATTTTACGCCAAAGATGTGAGGTTCGGCGCTGATGTAAGAGCCCTCATGTTGCAAGGCGTAGACGTCCTTGCGGACGCTGTCGCTGTCACAATGGGCCCAAAAGGCAGAAACGTCATTTTGGAACAGTCTTGGGGCTCACCTAAGATTACAAAAGACGGTGTGACAGTTGCCAAAGGTGTTGAACTAAAAGACAAGTTCCAGAATATTGGCGCAAAATTAGTTCAAAATGTCGCTAACAACACAAACGAGGAGGCAGGAGACGGCACCACAACAGCCACAGTTCTTGCTAGAGCTATTGCTAAGGAAGGCTTCGAAAAAATCTCAAAGGGTGCCAACCCTATTGAGATAAGAAGAGGAGTCATGCTGGCAGTAGACGCCGTAAAAGAAAAGTTGAAGGCTATGTCGAAGCCCGTCACCACACCTGAGGAGATCGCACAGGTGGCCACCATCTCCGCCAATGGTGACACCGCCATTGGCAAACTGATCGCTGATGCCATGAAGAAGGTCGGCAGGGACGGCGTCATCACTGTCAAGGATGGCAAGACTCTCGTAGACGAGCTGGAGATCATCGAAGGTATGAAGTTTGACAGAGGTTATATTTCACCATATTTCATCAACTCTTCAAAGGGTGCTAAAGTTGAGTTCCAGGATGCTTTAGTCCTCTTCTCTGAGAAGAAAATCAGCAATGTGCAGACTATCATTCCTGCTCTGGAACTAGCTAACCAGCAGAGGAAGCCACTAGTCATTGTAGCTGAGGATGTTGATGGTGAAGCACTATCCACACTGGTAGTTAACAGACTAAAGATTGGACTGCAGGTAGCAGCTGTGAAGGCTCCAGGTTTTGGTGACAACCGCAAGGCCACCCTCAGTGATATGGCTATTGCCACTGGTGGTGTAGTTTTTGGAGATGATTCCGACTTGATTAAGTTAGAAAACCTGCAAGCATCAGACCTTGGCCAAGTGGGAGAGGCTATCATCACAAAGGACGACACACTCTTCTTAAAAGGAAAAGGTAAGAAGTCAGACATTGACAGGAGAGCTGAACAGCTTCGTGACCAAATCCAGGAGACTACCTCAGAATATGAAAAAGAGAAATTACAGGAACGTCTTGCCCGACTTGCCTCCGGAGTAGCTGTCTTACATGTTGGTGGCTCCAGTGAAGTTGAAGTCAATGAAAAGAAGGACCGTGTCAATGATGCTTTGAACGCAACTCGAGCGGCTGTGGAAGAAGGTATTGTTCCCGGAGGTGGATCTGCTCTCCTTAGATGTATACCCGATCTTGCATCTCTAAAGACGGCTAACAGTGACCAGGCTACAGGTGTTGAAATCGTCAAGAAAGCCCTCAGAATGCCATGCATGACGATCGCGCGTAACGCCGGCATTGATGGATCTGTCGTGGTTGCAAAAGTAGAGGACATGGGCCCTGAATTTGGATATGACGCCTTGAACAATGAGTATGTGAACATGATTGAGAAGGGTATCATTGACCCCACCAAGGTTGTGAGGACAGCGCTAACAGACGCCAGCGGCGTAGCATCCCTCCTCACTACCGCCGAAGCAGTGATCTGTGACATCCCACAGGAGAAGGATGCCAACCCCATGGCCGGTATGGGAGGCATGGGCGGTATGGGTGGCATGGGAGGCATGGGAGGAATGATGTAAATCGCATCTGAGTACTTTGAAATGCATTTATTGTGTAAAGCGAACTGTTATAGTTATTACTGTTATGGGTATTGTTATGATAATAATATCTGGTAGTTTGATTGATTTTATACAAATTGTGGAGTGAATGTGTTGTATTTCCCAGTTTTATGTTGAGTCTGATTGAGTTACAAAATGTAGTAGAAAGGCAATTCTCTGTCTTGATAGAATAATTTAGTTTTATTTTGCTTGAATAGTGCGAGCAGTGTTATTTTTAAATAAATGATTAATGTTTCTAATTTGTGTATTTCTTCATGAATAACCTACAGCTACAAGCCAACACACACATATAAGTCAACTTAGTAGGTACAATTCACAATTACTATAAAATACATGATCACTCAGTATACTGGACTAATGAATCATCTTAAATAAATTATCAATTAAATTATTGAATTCAAAAATATCCAAATAGCAATCTAAACCTAACGTGTGGAAGCCGGTTGCTTCATTGATCAGAAAATTAAGTACCTACCTAATACATGACTACAGCATCATTGAGAATAAAAACCGGTTTTGCATTGACCTGCATCAGATCAATGTTTAGCGAGAACATGTGCTCAAAGAAAACTTTCCAGGTCATTCTAGAGTTCTTAGTACGTTATACGCGGCGCGGAGGCGGGCGGCGCGTAAATTACATAACCAAGACGCTACAAAAAACGCCGGCATGATTTGCTCACATTTGCATGAGTATGACTGATAACGAGTTCTACGTTTTATCAAAGTTCATTGTCCATCAAGAAATATACCTACTATAAATTGATGAAGATAGCGTAGGAAACTGATAAAGGCTACTAATGTTAAATCAAATCATTTCTATCATGCGATTACAGGTGCCTGAGCTAAGTTTATCTCACTTCTCTGAGCAAACGAACGCTGTTGTTGCTGACCTACATGTGTAGCTAAGTATGTACGTAAATAGCAGGCAGGATAGGGCGCCAGTCGGCATGGGTTTTAGTACCGTAATGGGGGCAGCTCTCCAGGCTCTTTCTATTTACAAGGTAAAATAAGTAAGTAGCTAATAAGTAGAAACTTAGCTCAAATGCTGGGTACAACGCGACAGTAGGTACCTACGTCCATGACATGGACTCCATGTGCCAAGTTGCCAACCCAGATTCGAACACACTAGTCGAAAAGTTTAATAACCTACCTACTAGACAACTTTGTGCGAAATGATAAGCAGTGATATGATATCGATATCGCCCTCATACATATAATATACAGAGCTACGCTCCCTAAGCTTTCAATCGCACGTGCTAACTTAAGTTGTCTATAGATCATGAATAGGGAATCAGCATAATTTATAAAGATAAGCAGCGGGGATGATCAATGACAATGTCCCACGGTACAAGTCGCGCGGGCGCGAGCGTGGGCGTTGAAGAGGAACATTCTTAGCCCTAGCACAGTATCGTCGCCGGTATCGCGTGACTTGGCTCTTGGTTCGCATAATAATACGCTAGTCTGTTACATAATAGCATTTATTATATAGTCCTCTAAACTTAACATAAACAAATTCCTTTAAATATATTTAATATAAGTACTTACTAAATAATTTACAAAAATATCTGATCTTCATCGGAATCTCCAGCACCATACACGAAATGTCTTCGCATCACATTTTCGTTAACGATTGCACTCGGCTCAGTCTCGACATTGCTATTCTTACAAGGTGTCACAGGGTACCTTACTGGGCCCAACCACCTTCTACTAAATCCAAAGTTTCGTGGTAACGCTACAGATTTTGAAGAACTACTCTTTACAGATTTATCTAAGCTATTCAAAGAGGATTGTATAGATTTCAATGATGATTTCTTAAGTAGGTCGTCCGAGTTGTTCAAATAGTCATTTGGTAAATCTACATCTGTTGGAATACTGAGGCTCAAAGGTCGTCGCTTTGACCGGTTATTTGTGAGCTGACCGCGCCATGTATTGAACTTCTGAGATTTTCGCTTTTGAGGTGTATTTTCCTGAGATGAATTCCCTAAATTAGATTCTTCATACACTTTATTCTCCGAAAAGCACTTTTGTAGGATAGTCTTGTTAGGTGTAGATTGTTTGCTTGATCTATCTTTCATTCGACTTATGACTTTATCTTTCGTGAGTTTTATTAGAGCATATATTGTTTTTAAAGCTTCTTCATTCAATAATTCATCATCTGTTATTTCTACATCTAAGGCACTAGCAACACTATTACTAATACACTTCTGACCTATATTATTGCAGCTACCGTCTGCAAATTGACTCTCAATACTGTGTTGATAGTCTAATTGGCTAGGTTTATTAGCATTTTGTAGAACAATAAGTTCTACTTTATGAGGAGCTGACTGTAACATAAGTAATGCCTTGTCATATTTAACATTCAGCAGGGTCTTCCCATTGACTGAAATTATTTGATCACCAGGTAAAAGTTTCTTAGACAGATCTGCAGAGCTTCCTGGTGTTATTGACTTGATATACACATTGCCATCTGAGCCTTCTGCTACCTGTAGCCCTAGAGCATTCATATCATCTCTTTCAAGTGTGGCAGTAACAAATATTCTCTCACCTTGGACACATTCCATATTATCGAGTTTCTCAAACAGTGATGCATTTAAACAGGACTCATTATTGGCAACATTATAGTTGAAAACATCTGGGTATACTTTGGGAGATTCTAAAACATAAGCAGTTGGTGCACTTGTTAAGTTCTGGTTATAATGTCTCTCTGGCAACAATTGCATGCTGTTGATGATACAATGTTGTCTTTGCTCTGTACTCAGATCATCAGAATCACTATGTGTCGCAGCTAAGTCACCCTCAGACCTCGAACAAGGGTTAGAGGCTCTGACTGGTGAGGTGGGATATCTACTATTGGTAACAGACTTCATTCCATGGAACACTCTAGTACCCATCTTGACACCTTGTCGTCTTGGTATACTGCAACTTTCTGAAGATGAGAGCCCATCATTGGAGGAATTTTCGTGGCCTTGGATTATTGACGTGTTTGACGCTATTTCATCATTAGGGATTGGTGATAGTATTTGTCTCAGAAGTTCTTCTGTGTTGGGCTTTTCATTTTCTTTATTTTGAACTTTCTTCTCTCCAAATATGTCTACTTTAAACCTCCTCCTAGTAGGTCTTCTTACTCTAATTGGGTTTCTAACAGCTAAGTTGTAGCTGTCTTGATAATTGCTAGAGTCATACTTCTTAGGACTTCCAGCTACATTCAAGGGGCAATTAAACTCGTCAGATAAATAGGTGAGGAAGTCCTCCTTAGCATAAAGTTTGAGATACAATCTGTGGTGCAGGGATGCCAACAAAAATGTAAAATAGCTTTTGTTGTCTAACATTTTAAGTTTATATTTGACACCAATTTTTGATAGGCCTGAATATGAATTGGGCATGATGTACAAGCTTTTCTTGTTATAATAGAATGTATGTATATGGTGCCAAGGCAGGCTTTGTAGAACTATTCTATTTGTATGGGTGCCAGTGTCATCAGTCGCATGATTATTCCTGGAATAGAGGGTAATACCCCTTGGGCCAATTGAGAGCCATACATCTCTACAAAATCCATCTCTAGTGGCCCAAATTGCAGAGTAAAAATGAGCTCCGTAGTCACGAAAGGTTTGAGCAAGAGATATGTAGTTTATTATCGCCTTGTGTCTATCCATACCATGTCTAGATTCATGAGCTCTCTTCATACGTAACTTGATGTCTGCCATATCATTTGTTATCACAGTTTCAGGCAAATAATGTTCCAACAAAAAATAGTCTGCTGTTCCATGTTCTCTGAACGAAAACTCTCCGAACTCTATATGTAGAGCATACCCAGCTAACAAAATCAGATTCTGGATTGTTGATGTCAGTTGCCCTTCTAAGGTAGCTCTCCTAAGTTGTAAATACACTCTGTATCTCCACTCTCCACCCTGTATGTTACTGGCAATGTTTTTGGGCAAGAAAAACTTAATTCTTAAGAAGACTGTCAAAGTAGCATCATCTTCAGATATTCTCTTTTTGCTGTTGGTTTTATGCCATGCGTCTGGAGCAACTTTTTTTATTTTGTAATCATCTGGCAAAAATACAAAGTCTCCTCCAATTAATATGGCAATTCCAAGCATAAAGTTATGGTCATACTTTTCACTGTGGACCAATGCTTCAAACAATTGTCCAGCAGTTATCACATTTGGGTCGCACAAGACCTCAACCTTCTGCCCATTCAGTAAAACTACCGTAATGATTCTTTTGTCAGAAACTGCTGACAGGGTTAAATCTATGTGTCTTGCTGGTTGTGAAGCTCTTACAATGAATTCGGGGCCAATGCATCCTTCCTTCCCTTTGAATCCACATTCAGCTTTATATAACCTTGATGCAGCCCTCTGTACAGGCTTTCCTCTTCTAAAGTTTGTAGTTAATTGTGCTGGTTTAGTGATATTGTCATTGAAAGCAATGGCAGTCATGGAAACAGTGTTGTTCTGTATTCTAGGTTCCTCAATTTGAGTGCTGCAGGCAATTTCTAAAGTGGAATGTGCATTGCTTAGTCCTCCCCTCCTTGGAGTGTCAAATAGATTAAAAACAGGCTTTCTCTGGTTTCTAGGTATTCTGCAGCTGGGGAATGGGTCTCTTTCATCTGGAGACTTGAGGAGACCCACTAAGCTTCGCGGACGGACACTGACTTTCAATTCTGTGTTGGTGTTAGCCTCATGTGATTTAGAATGTCGTCTTTTGACGTGGTTCAGATCTTCGTCAATTTGGAAATCCATGACTGGGCTGAGGCAGATTGACGCGGCCGAGCAGGAGCTCCGGCCCGAGTCCTCGTCGCAGTGGCGGAGCATAGTGCTGCAACAAGACGACAGTCGTAAATACAGTGCGAATGTTATGTAAACTTTTCTAAATGCATTTTCCAATCAAACATGCATTCGTCGTTGGTGAGATCCAGTATAAGTACCTAACGTTAAGAACTTTATTTAAACTATGAATACTGCTTTTTATATTAGTAGCTTTTAAGGAAAAATAAAATTAACATTGTATGTTGTTGTATTCTACATCTTGTATAGAATGATAATTAACAGCCATAGAAATGTTTTTAAGCTAAGCCCCTCGTATGTGCGTGTTAAATAATCGTGATCTCTAAACCGACATTAACTATTCAAATATTCGACTTCTAAGACCACGCTTTGAGAAAGTAAAATTAAAAAATGCACAAGCAGAGTGCATTTTTTATAGTACGAATTTAATATTGATTAACAATAACTATGCAACTATTAACAATAACTAGCATAGGTAGTTATTGTTGCTGTGATAATATAAAATCGTCAAATAGAACTATTAATGCATTAGTAAGCATATTCGACAGTTCGACACCTACTTGCCGAAAGTTTTAAAACTTCCAAACTTTACTAGATCTCATCTAACTTTTATAGTTAACTTGCAGTAAAATTGTACTCACATTAATCTTTATTTCATTACTTTCGCTTTTGTTGTAAGCACCAATAAAATAAAAGCGAAACAAAAACTTTTGTTTTATTCGACAATTCACATCGTTTCGCTCATTACAAATCACCACCGCGCACACATTCAAACAGTATACTTTTCTACTGATTCGACTTGACAACGAACGAGTTCCAACTTCCAAGTTTTTAACATACCATCCATCATTCCATTCTATTGTTGGTAAACTGTAAAGTGCGCGAAAGAAAATCAGTTTTGAAAAAAGTACATTTTAGTAGTTTTAAAAAAGATCTTCATTCGCTTTTTAATTTATTTTTTCTTAGTTTTAACTATCCTAGACCTGCTTTTTTCATGGCTTTTTGTCCTTTTTCAGAATTCTAAATGAGCGAACTAAACGTATTCTTCTTGTTTTGTATAGGTCAATTCTTTGATGAACTTAATTTTCTTTCTATCTGTTTGCACTCACTCACTTGAAAAAAAATCACAACGCTGTTCTTTTCATTTATCCAGGGGTGCGTTTAATTATTGAGCTTTGTGACGCTAACGACGCGACACGCACTGGAACACCAATCGCAAGATAACATTACGACTAACATGTGTCAATGTCATGTGTGATGTCAGATGTCAGCAGAACTGGTGAGACTGCAGCAGCAGTCAAAATCATGAATTTTGTGTGGGATTAAAAATTAAACTTATAGATCAGTGGGTCAGTTTCAGTTTGTTTGCCCACAAAAATGGCTACATTGATCCAGTCTTACGAGCAACAGTATTCAGTACTTACAGCAGATATAACGGCTAAAATAGGACGTCTGAAGTCGGGCAGTGAAGGTAGGTGATGTTCTTATCACTTTTGTTGTATAAATAAACTTCAAATGCTGCTGTGACGAACATTTGCGTTTTAAAGATTGCACACAATCATAATTACTGCAGGGAGTAATGAATAATAATTATTTTTTCTTATGTTTTGAACTACAAAAACTACTACTAGTACAAAAACTAGCTATTTTGTGTCTTCTGCTTCATAGCACAGTAGATATTTTTTTTAATTTATTTGAATCTCGAATAATCAGCTTTAAATACTTAGATAAATACATATATTGAAAAATGAAAATGAAAAATGAAATGAAAAATGTTTTATTAATTATACAAGTAAAATTTAACAACTAATGATTGATAAACACTTTTCAGACAATCATGACCAGTTAACTCGTGAAATTCAAGCAAATTTTGAAGAAGCTAATGATTTGGTAAGTTTGTGTCAGTTATTGTGGTAGTTTGCTTGAAACTTTTGAGGCAATCCTTTTCTCTATTAGACAATGACTCTAAAAGTAGTAGACAGTTTAGCATCCATGTTGTGAGTGCCAACAATAGAATATACAGACGAGAGTGGAAGGGATACCAATGCGGGTGTCGCCTTCCACCTTGTATTATTTTGTCAATTTATTTTCATTAGTAAATATATTGCACCTTTTGATCCCTTGTCCTAGGCTATTTACATGATCAATGATAATCATTTAGTAAATCAAATGACACACAAGTGCTTTCAAGTGTTTGTACTAGTGTTTTTTTATGGGTATCACTGATAACTTATCAGAAGAATGTGTAATGTACTCATTTATTATACTTCCTTGTAATTCACAAGGATGCTTTGAAAAATTCACAAAGATGTATTATGTTAGCAAGTTGTAGTAGATAACAATACATTTATTGCATAACTGGTGGTTATGTATCATCCGTACTTGTAACACCTTTCATACCATATTCTAGCAAATCAATATTTTGATTGATTAGATTTGAACTGTGTACAGGATCAACAGTCTTCCCATGTTGGATATGCAAGCAATTACATACTACTATGTAGAAAGTAAAGATTAACCCCGACTGATGTATACTATATCTGGCTGGTTCACATCCAAAGCATGTTTGATGATACCTGGCTGTTTTATTTTATAGTAGTTAATTAACCATTACACACTTCCTTTTTGTTTCTGAACTCTTTAGGAGTACTAAATGATATAATAAAGTAAGAAAGTACTGTTGAACAAAGTAACTGATATAAAATGCATCTACATGTACTTAAAAAAGAACAGCACACAATAATTAAAGATGGATTATTTATTTTGTACTCACACAGGTGTTCAAACATATCTGACAATATGAAATTAAAGACTAGCTAGGTCAGGTAACTAGCATTTTAAAACAAAACAATTGTGCTCTCAAATTAGCAAGTATAAAAATAATCTAAAATACAGCTTTTAAACTGCTTGTCATGCTACTTGGGCAGAAGACTGGCAGCATTGCCACATTGAATGGCATTGCTAATTCGCAGTAAAAAAGAATGGAATAGGCGAAGTGTCAACCAATCGGCGAGAGATTTCCACCCTTAATTTCGCATTGTATGTACTGTCATACATGGCCTTTAAAAAAAAGATTTGTTAAAAAAATAACAACTGGCGTGCAATAGTTGTAGGAGTAGGCCTGCCCTAAAAAGCCCAAGCCTTAATAATACATTGTTCATTGTAGCTGGAGCAATTGGAATTAGAGTCTCGAGGCGCGGGTGCAGGGTCGCGTGTGGCGGCCTACCGTGCGGAGTTGCAGCGCGTCAAGGATGAATACCGCTCCGTTATCAACAATGCGGGCTCATGTAAGACATGCACACTGAAAATCCCTTAAACATCATACATTGCAATTCAAGCTTTTAAGTCTTTAAAATTAAAAAGAACTCGACTCGGTTATGACGGTTTGCAATTCAAACCCTGAACCATAAAGACTCTTTTAAGACGTGTTCGACTCACGACTCGAACTTTAATATTAAAATTGTTGTTTTAAAAATACTGCTGTTTTTAAATGACTCAAGCGCAATAAAAAGGTTCGAACCCCCTTTGAAAACAACTCAGTTCGTGAGTCGTGCGAGTCGCCAGTCGTGAGTCGGTGCACTACGCGCTAGTGCTTACACTGGATGAGTAGCCTTGTGTACCATTCAAAGTACCTACTTCGCTTAGCGTATCAATGGCAAAAATTTCAAATTTGTTTAGCCCAAAACTCAGCCACGCAAACTCCGCTCACTGATGCAGTGAGTAGATCAACAGGTGCGCAGGTGATAGGGCATGTGGTGCAAGATGGAAGGTGGCCCATTGTCTGTGGGGAGACGCCGCCGCGCCGCATACGCACTTGAGGTCTGAGCCGTCTTCTGAGAAGATTCAATCTGCAGAGATTGTTTTTACTCCGGGGTTTGGGTTCGAAGTCTGTTTAGAGATTTTAGTAGTAGCTATTGAGGATTGTTTATCAGTGGTGTTATTATTAAGTATCGTGTTAGTAAAGAATTAAGTACCTACTGATTTGTAATAAATATGTAGTATAATAAAGCATGCACTGAAGTTTACCTAGTTATGGTCTCATTTTAATCCTTCGTAGCCGGAACGTAGATCGGTCTACGCGAGACACAATAGGTTTTTAATTGTGTCTATACACTCGACATACGGAAGGTTAAACAACTCGATTTGTAAAACGACTCGAGTTCTTTACTGAAAAGACTCGCATCTGAGCCTTGACCCTCTTAGTAAAGAACTCGCGTCATTTCATTGATTCAAGTCTTTTCTAATGACTCGAGCTCTTTCACATTGGTATCAAGCCACAAGTCGTATTTTTGGAGTCAGGTCTTGATAATCGAGGCTAGCTTCGTCCATGTATATAATTCTGGTCATACGCGCACGGTGGCACTCGCCTGACCTTTCTGAAGAACATCAGCTAGTAGTATCAGTGTATGTGCTTCTATGCGTCCACGCTTTGTGATTCTGATCACATATGCCTTTTAAACACCATTTTTTTTTGTCTTTATATGTATTTTAAATGGCTACTATCATGTTCCAATCCCCAGACAACTTCGACAACGACGAAGTCTACGACGACTGGGGCGGAGCGGGCGAGCAACATCAAAAGCTGCTCGACAACACGGAGCGACTGGAGCGAACGGGGAAGTCGCTGAACGAGGGCTACCGCGTGGTGCTGGAGACGGAGCAGATCGGTGCCGCGGTGCTGCAGGACCTCAGCGTGCAGCGAGAGACCATCCAGCGCTCTCGGGGCAGGGTAGGAATCAATCAAGTCATCGTATTGCAATCTAATACTGGACATAAAGCTTTGTCAAACTGCGCTACAACACCCTGTCTTCCTCTTTCCGCGTCCAGTTAGTCCCCACTACCATTTAAATTTTGTCAGGCCATCTAGCTTGATTATGTTATTAATACGGGGTGCAAGTGATACCGACGCGAAAACTTTTTAACCACGTATTCAGTAAATTATTCTAAGCCTGTAAATACAAACAGCATACGATCATATAAATTTTTCATCGGTTATTAAATTTAAGAAAAAAAAAAAACAGTAGCAAGTAGCAAGCAGTTGGTGTCCCTTGCACGCCTTAGAACAACTGTGATTATGTGAAACTGTTTTAAAACTTTAATTTTTTGTTATAACGACAAAAGAAGACAAATTCTATAAGCTAGTTTACTAGCATCATCTATTATTTGTATTTAGACCGCCACAATATTATAAATTAAATACACATTTCTTGAATAGGTAAATAGGTTTAAGAGCGGCCAACCCGTCATACTTTTCATACAAACGCTCGTACGTGATTATGCAGTTGTTACACATCTATCTTTGCTTTTTTTGAACTAATAGGTATTTTGTGCACTATATCTAGGATTCTATGGGAAGAAAAAATAAAAAATTGTAGAAACAAATTCAGTATAAGCCTCCAAAAATGGCTGTTTTGCACAAATTTTACCTGAACTTTGGCCGTTCATAATGTACTCATAAACTCTAAAAGTAAAGAAAACATCATGATAGAAACCTAGCGCATGTAATGGATATTCTTAATGACCAATATTTATTTCACACACTTTTATGACTTATTCAAAAACACATATTTCCTGGAACAAGTCTAAGAAATTTTCGAACACTATTTTTCGTTAAATGTCATCGCGTTAGGCGGTATGAGGTGCGCGGGAGACGAGTTGTGCGGGATCGGGGCGGGGTAAGACGGGGGAGTTGAAAGAAAATCGCCGCTGTGGCTCTGGATGAAACAAGAAGCTTTTCGACCATGCTCGCTTTGACGATAGACGCGCCGGGAAGGGCCCTCTTAATTGGGCTTTTACAAATTTATATAATTTCTTACCACTGTGTGCTGTGAGGATTTTACAAGATGAAGTATAAATGATTGAACTGAACGAATGTGAGTAAAAATGACGAACGGGAAGGCAATGCAAATGTGTCATAGACAATTAGCATAACATAATCAGCCCACTCTTCCACTGCTGGGACACAAGCCTCCTCTTTGTGAGCCGCAATATTTCATATTGTAAAAAAAAGCTATAGAATTGTGCATATCAGGCTAGTATGCGCAACTCAAAGTCTAAAGCACATATTTTGCGTAATTAGAAGTAACAAATAAATATCAATCATGTTTCCAGCTCCGCGAAACAGACGAGCAACTGAACCGTTCCTCCCGCCTCATGAACACGATGGTAATGCGCGCGCTGCAGGACCGGTTCATCCTCATCATGGTGTTCCTCGTGCTGGGCGTCCTGCTGTGCGTCGGCGTGTACTTCTACGTCACCTAGCTGGCGCTGCGGGCGTTCGCCTGCGTCCGTCCCGCTCGCCCCTTAGCACATGTCTGCAAGTTTAAAGATAGCTCCCGGATACGGTTCTATGTTTAATTATGATGTAGATGTCCATGGGTTCAGTCTGCGGTTCAGGCGCGCGCTGTGAGAGTGTTATACAGTTATACAAAGCTGATTGGTCAACTTAAAATTCAATGCACAGTTTTAAGCACTGCACACTGCACTGGACCAACAAGGCCTCAACTAGACAAGTTTGGTATTGTGTCTATGAAACATTATGCTAAAACATGGCATTGCCAGATAGAGGTGATGCCAATCTGCAGTGCAGTGCTTCCAACTGTGCTATTAACTTAAAGCTGGCCAATCAGTCTTTGACAAAATTGAAGCTATGCTATATGTATAGGCTTTTGAGGTTACAGTGTACAAATCATAAAGACATTTTAAATCTACATTTCAAAGAAACCAACCTGTAAGGTTTTCACAGTGTGTTTGAGTAAAACGCAAGGTATTTTACAAAAAAAAATACAATATAACACTACACACCAAGCACTATTTTATCAGTGTAACATAAACAGATATGCTGGCTACATTGGCTACTTCGCAATGTAATGAATGTTATCAGCCTAGACTTTTGATAAATACATATGTATTTACCCGACCCAAGTGTATGTGTATGGACTATAGGTAATTTCTGTAGTAAAAGCCATGAGTAATCAATCATCTCAAGTAATCAATCATTATTGATCACCAGTAAGTAGCTTAAGTATAATAATGACATTTCTCTTGGCGGTGATCGTAGAAATATTCACGTTATTTGGACAATACAGAAATAACCCTATGCTTCACTACATAGTATAAAACAAAGTCGCTTCCCGCTGTCTGTCTGTCCTTATGTATGCTTAGATCTTTAAAACTACGCAACGGATTATGATGCAGTTTTTTTTAATAGATAGACTGATTCAAGAGGAAGGTTTATATGTAAAACATTGCACCCGTGCGAAGCCGGGGCGGGTCGGTAGTATTTGAATAAAAATGATTTTGTAGTGGCGAATGTTTGTTCGAGTACGCAGAGAGAAGTGCCTTTGTATACCTGATTGCAAGAAAATCAAGCCAAAGCTCGAAGTGACGAAGACTATATACATTTTAGGTCAACACTAACTTCAGAGTTCAGACATGAAGAAGTACTTGACAATGACGATTGAAGCAAATTCTTCTTGTGAGGAACCAAATTTTGTTGGAACACAACGAACTTTAGAATGTCAACATAACCCACTATGTGGTTCTTTGAATTTAAAGAGATGAGAGGTAGTTCATGTACTGATGCTACTGCTAACGCTTGTAATTTTAAGCCTATTGCGGCCGTTTTCTATAACTTACTTAAGTATAACGGTTAGTTAATATACCTTACCCTAGTAGCTATCGGTGTTTCTATAAACAAAGTTAGCAATGAATTGACAGGAATATCATATCCACGTCACTTATCTGTCTCTCGGAGGGTTGACAGTTGATGTTTCTTTAACTGTTTATCTGAGATAGCAACGTTCCGTTAATTGTTAGTAAGTTCTTGAGAAAGGCCGGTAGACTATCGCCTTACGACTGGATGGTAATAAAATCAAATGTAAAGTTATAAAAAAAAAAACAATCTATAGTCCATATGTCATAATACTTTGTAAGGTCCATACGGTTATACCTTACTTCTTGATTGTTTAATTAACATCTTGTCGAAAAGGTTTGCTTTTAGCTATTAAACTCCCTATTGGTTGTACCCTGCATTTAACACATTCCTGTATGTATAGATTTAAGGTTGTTTCTTAACTTGTATTTTAACATTAAAGCTGATAATATCATCGTATATTAATCTTATAAGTAATACGTGTACATACATACATATATTCACGCCTTTTTCCCACGAGTGTTGGCAGAAACCACAGAACGCCACCTGCTACGATCCCTACTATATTCCTTTCGCCTCGTCCACGTTCATACATCTGGGAGTTTCTATGACGTTTTAAAGCAGGAGTAATTCCAGTGGGGGAAGGCGACAGCTATCCCACACTGGAATTGCTCCTGCTTTAAGACGTCATGGTAGGCCACCTGGTCACACACGCACGCCGGTGGCGAGTACTACGCACCAGACCTTTCTCACCTCACCAATAAGGTCAGTGTATGTCCTTCTAAGGCGTCCCATCCCGACGTTGCCACTCACATCTGCCTTGTAAATATGTGTAGATTTCAGAAACAAATAGGAAAATGCTGTCCATATTAATATTTTATCAAAGTTAGCCACATTTTACAAGAGAAATAAATATCACAAAACTATGTAGCCATTTCACACATATCTTGATGTTACTAAAAATATATTTGCCTCTTTGATTCTCACAAAGCTGATTTTACAATTTTCAGGTAGCATTTATCTGGAGAATAAAAAGTAAACACAGTAACAAATGCTGTCAAACTGGTCAAGTTTATTCATCAGATAACTTTAACCTGACGATAGATAAATCTGCCTACAGTAAATAAAATGTAATGTATTGGGTGTAATCATGTAAATGAGACTGTTAATAGTAAATTAATGTATATAAACAAATATTTATTATTAATTTAAGTGTATTCGATGCAGTGAGGCATGAAGTGTATTAAATGTTTTGATGAGAATTTGTTGCTTTCTTTTGGTACCCCATCTATCCATCGACGACGAATATCACACACTCGAGACTTGTTGGTCACTTGTCACTTGTGTTTGGGCACTTGATTTTTCCAGCGGCTTAGATCGCGTTATTGTCGGAAATTAACACGAGAACGTTTAAATATAGCTTAAGACACTCGAGAATGAGGCTATCGTTTTTGAGCTCACCAGATGGCGCCACTGTCGAGCAAGGTCATGTATCAAACTTAATAAAAGTTTATTTTATTACGTATAACAACATAGTATAAACTTGAGATACCTACATATTTACAGTATTCTCCCTAAAATTAGCAAGCATGAAACAATTAAAAATCATTTTGCCTCCAAGTACTAACAAGTAAGATCCTAAGTAGCAACCTACTTAAAATCATAATTAATCAGGAATAGCTCAATCTAGACCACAATCGTGAATATTAGTAAAAATACGAGATAATAAAAAAACTTTTTTGCAAAAAATAAATATACCTTCCATCATCAGCTCCAGCCACCAGCAGCTCAGCAACATGAGATAATGATTATCAGGTACAAATATCGTTAGAAAGTACCTATATGAAAAACATTGTAAAATTTCAGGGTTGCCCTCGATTTCCCTGGGATCCCATCATCAGATTCTAACTTTGTGACAACGGGACCACCTCAGTACTATAGGCTTTCGAATAAAAAAAGAATTTTGACAATCGGTCCATAATTAGCGGAGAAATCGGTGAACATACGGGACACACAGTCAAACGTAGATCCTCCTCATTTTGTTTGAAGTCGGTTAAAATATTGTCAAAAGAGTTTACGTGAAATATTAGTGAACCGCTAACAATACATTTCATGGTAATAGGCTTATCCCCAATAAAATAGAACTTAACATACCTAACTGTCGAAAAGTTGTACAGTACACATCTGCGTACCCCCTAGAGCATACAAGCGTGATATTATGTTATGATGTTATATAAACAATAAACATCCAAGCGATTGCAGCAATCACGACATATTTGCCGTCGATTTTTGAAGAGTTCCATAGTATATCTCCGAAGATCAGCATCAGATCTTCACCAAATTTAAATGGAACTACCGCGAAACAATATTCTACCAAACAAAAAAAGAATCATCGAAATCGGTTCACAATTGGCGAAGATATCGCTGAAAATACACACAAAAAAAAACAGACGACTTGATAACCTCCTCCTTTTGGAAGTGAGTTAAAAAAGCACGCAACGCGCGAACACTATTACATCTGACATTTCGGTGACCTCGTGCTACACTAGAGGGAGCGCCTCTAGCGGCGAATTCATACGCGATAGCCCCCAATAAGTAGCTTCCAATGAAATTAAAAGATTTTCGGTATCTGATCAGATCTTCCGAAGAATATTCCCTACATCCAAACTTACAAAAAACGGTAATTTAAAAAATTAAAAAACCCGACTGCGTGAAAAAAATAAATAAAATAAAAAGCATAGAACATAGCGACTTAATCAGTCGGGACCCATTATTGGGACGATTTAAGCCGGTCTATACAGAGTGTAACAGAAAGGGTATAATCATATGGAATACTGTCCGTACCACAGTATTCCATATAATTAATATGTTAAGTCGCTATGTTCTATGCTTTATATATATATTTTTTTTTACGCAGTCGGGTCTTTTAATTTTTTAAATGACCGTTTTTTGTTTTATTATTGAATAGTTAATTTTTATTTTGATATACCCAGTGTCACTCTCACAGTAAATACGAATCTAACGACACCTCTCAAGCTAAAATCCATCGAGCCGTTCAGGCCACAGAGCGTGCCAAACAACTATACATACATACATACTCTCGAAAAACATAACCCTTCTTCTGGCGCAGTCGGGTACAAATGTTACCTCTCTTTATTAGTTTTATTATTGAAAACACAACAGAGCGCATCAAAAGACGCACTGTTGAATTTTCATCTCTCTGCGCTAAGCAATACGTTGAAAATCCAGTGCGCAAAAAAAACGACGTCGCTTTAAAACTCAGCCTTGCTAATGAGGACTTACTTTCTATTTAATGAAGGAAAATAAGATGAAGAAAAATGAATATTACAAACAAACTCAGTGTAACATTTTATTTCATACATTTTTACAATCGAATCACATCATCTTATACAGGGTGTAACAGGACCCTTCACGAAGCCGTCAACCAAGCATTATGTACATCGAACTATTACTTAGTTTACGCAAAAATTATTGCTGGGAAACGACTTTTTTTTTGGCGTGAAAAATCACGATTTACGGTAGGGCTCAATGTAATGTAACGCGCTCAAAACATTGTGGTGATGGATGGATTGAATAGTACGGGGGTCGTGGATGTGTTTAAAGACAAAATTTTACATTGAGACATGTATTTAAAAAAGTTGGAACTTCGACCCCCAATATCTCCGTAACTAGAAGGTTCCCAGGTATGGTCTAGAACAAAAAAATGATCGCTATGACGGGGAGAACAAGTGCCTTCCGACTTCGTTAAGGGTCTTGTTACACTCTTTATGTCGCAATATATTACTGTTATATTAAATATCTGTCTAGTCTAGTATTGGTCCAAGGGAGATGGCTTCTAAGCTAGCGTGATGCGAGACGGAAAGCTTGTGGCTACTGAAAATGTCACTATTATAGCTTAATCGTAAATAAAGCTCATAATATCTAATTAATAAACACAGGCACTTAGGGCCATTTGCACCATACAGCACTAAATGCGTTCAGCACTATATTAAACACTAGCGGCTCGTTCCGGCTTCGTACGGGTGGACATTTAAAAAAAAATGTAATAGCTGTTACTCAGGGATAATGTAGCAGTCTAATGGTGAAAGAATTTTTGAAATCGGTTCTGTAGTTTTAGAGTTTATTCATTACAAACATACAAATCTTTCCTCTTTATAATACTAGTGTAGATCGGTATGTCTCTGTTAATCGATTGAAGATCAAGGGGATAAGGTGTAGGTAAATGGACAACTTTAAAAAAAACTTTTTTTAAACTTGTGAAAAACTTGGAACTTTGACCTCCAATATCTCCATAACTAGAAGGTTCCGAGGTATGGTCCAGGTCCACAACAAAGAAAATGATCGCAATTACGGGGAGAACAAGTGCCTTTCGGCTTTCTTTATGGGTATTTTAGTCTTTTTACTCCCATTATGTTTAGCGTTAAACGCATTTAGTAGTGGCGCAATTACACTCGGTCATCTGATCGTATTCGATTGCTCGAATGACTTTCCTCAAATTCAAGCACCCGATGCATTTAATACATTAATCATCGCATTGGAATACTAGCTTACCAAACCATGAAGCCGGACGAGTTTGTCCGAAGACGGGCGTACTCGACCGCGTTCATTTACGAAGCGTTTTTTTACGCGGTCGTTTGCCCAAATTCGGGCGAACGATCATGTGTAATTGCGCTATAAGTTGTGTAAGGCCTTTATGAAATTTTAAACTTAAATTTTGACTTAGTAAGTAAATTTCAAACGCTACCTATTACATAAAATATTGAGTAATTAGTATCAAAACCGTTTAATTTATTTGTATAATAAGTATTTCTTATTTTTATATCTTTTCGCTAGCTACACTTAAGTTTATAAATGACTTTAATGACATACATACGTACCCGGAAACTTAATCACGACTTTCAATACCGAAATACAATGAAACTATAGAAAAGGTTTGCGCTTCGCGTCATATACGCGCATACTTTTTCTGTGAAATATGTACGTACATTCAGCCAGGGCGAGGGCGGTTTCAGATTAGGGTATTTGCACCGCGTGTAAGCTCGTTTTTGAAAGCGCGTGAAGGCGCGTAACGCACGCCTGTTACCTCACGCCAAAAAGATTTAAAATATTCAAAGAGCGGACATTGGGAATATTTTCATACAAAAGTTGATAATGTTCGGGATTTTCGATTTAGACACACGAATGCTACCTGACAAGCGGGCGTATGACACTAGACATAGCGACGTGTTACTAAGTACTAATTGGATTACGATTTTCCTCGTCTTGTCCCATCTATCGCCCGTAAATATTTGAATGTCTTTGCCTCATGAGAAACTCTTACGAGCGTTGGCCAGCGACCCCTCCGGTATAAGCGCGTATACGCGAGTTCGGTTTTTCGAAGTGCTAAATGTGGCGCCCGTGTAAGCGCATAAGCCAATACGAGCTTAGACGCGCTACAAAATACACTAGTTTGAAACCGCTCTAAACATAATTTTCTTAGTTCATTTTAAGAGTGACATAATTCCATGCTTTTTAAATCTAACGGCAGGACCCATCTTGCATCAGCAGCCATCTCGCTTGCACAGTACACGTATATCTTTTTTACACTATAGTCTACCTTATGGATATATGATTACATAGATTGCCAATGGCTGCCAAAACAATCGAAATCAAAAACGATTTGACATGACTTGCTAGGTTTTCCGTATGGTAGTTTCTCAAAGCACACCAGCAGGTTGTCTAGCAGATATTGCTATTAGCAATAAGCTCAACATTGTTAAACAGATGGGTGCAGTAGTGGCACTGTACCCATATATTTAACAATGTTGAGACATTACGTAACATCACGCCTGTAATACACGGCGGGTTAGGCAGAGGTGTACCTAACAGTACACTCACATTTCGCCAGTTATGTTTAAGTCCCATGTAATAGGGGGCGAGCCTATTGCCATCAACCGGGCACAAATATAGACTCCGTGGCTGCTACTGAGAAATTCCTGATAGAACAGCCCAATAACACTTTTTCCGAGCCGGGAATCGAACCCAGGACCTCGGGCTCAGCAGTCACGCTTGCGACCAGTATACCAGCGAGGCTGAGACAATTTTGTTGTATAATAAAGTATACTCTAACTATTAAGTATTAAGGTCTGAGTAGACCCAATGTTTGTGCGTGGCTCATAAACCATTGATATAACATTTAAAAAAAACCATTTCATATATCAATGGCATAAACGCATCGATTTTCTTGTACCTGAAATGGAAACGAACTCTATGGAAGATGTAAAGGCCTCTAGGTAGAATAGAACTTACAACTATGGTATTTTCTGAAAACAGTAGCTAACTGTAAGGCCGATTCACGTCAACCTATCTCGCTCTAACGCACGACAATCGTATCGTCCTCTCACTCACACAGACAATCTATGTAGCAATATATGTAAGGTGTGCCTCCTGTCGCGTGTGACAGCGCGCGCATCATGTGAGCGACACGTCGTCGTGCGCCGGCTGCCCGAGCGACACCAGGCGCAGCTTGTAGTCGTTTAGCTTTATGTCCTGGAGAAACAAACAATGGATAAGGTTACAGTTTTTTTACTTTATTTATTTTCTTTATATATTATTTACATTTTTAAATATTTTTAGTAACAAAGATTATATAAAAAACATTTAAAAATATAGAAAATAGTAGCCCACCGGCATCGGGAACAGGGTCCGAGCTACCGATGGTCAGGGCTCTTGAGAGAGGAACCTCCTAACAATACGCGCCGTGTCTAGAAGTACTGCTTTCTGAATCAAGCCCTTGATCCAGCTGCCTAGCGAGAGCTTCCTCAGATGTTCGTCGAGGCTATTGGCTATTAAGCCATTTGCCGACACGACTATCGGCACAATGACTGCTGTACTCACGTCCCACATGTCGACAACCTCACGAGCCAGATCTAGATACTTGAACAGCTTATCTTTTTCTGCTTTCGCGAGGTTCTCGTCATGCGGGACCGTTTTAGAGTTTTTTTATTGGGCACACTAAAAATATATTAAAATCATTGATATTTGATCGTTGATTGATATGAATCATAATGTTTTATTTCACACAGGCCTTCATGGGCACTTATAAAACGTCGAGAAAAGGTGCACGGTTCGGGTTGGTCGTTTCCTATGGAGAAGAACCGACAAGAAACTCTATGGATACTCCTTTAAAATGATTTGGTTTTACGATATTATTAATGTGCTACAGCGTCTCGGAGGACAGCGTAGGCTCGACAATAAGACGTTGCGTTTAAAACATAAGACATAGACAGAAACACTTTCTGTTGAGAGCTAACCCTCAGGCAGTTGATGGGTAAACCATAATACTAGAGCAGGCAGTCATGCAAGGAACCAGTGTAGAAGAGAAAATTTAACTCAAGGAAGTTTTTCTATTTGTAAGTTGCACCTAGGCGTACGCACGGTGACCAATACAGTATAGTACAGTAGGTATACAAAACCAGTTTATGCGGATCGCTCATTGTACGGGAAATCGATCCAAGGCGAGGCCATGTTATACTAGAAATGTATAGCTTGATGTGTCGCCGTGTGTACATAACACAAGTAGTAAAATACACACTGTTCAAAGAAACAAAGAAAACTAATGCGGGCCACTAGAATTAGTTTTTTGATCGTGTATTAAAATAAATAACACTCATCCACAAACCTGATCAGCAAGCAACTCCAGCAGATCATCCTGATCCTTCCTCACTCTCTCCAACTCCTCCGCCGTACTCCTCTGCCCATCCTGGCAAGTCTTCAGTTCACCAGTGAGCCTGGCCACTTCACCACCCAGGGCTTGTAGCCTGGCCTCATACTCCTGAATCCTGGAGTCGTCCTGGACGAGAGGGGGAGGGGCTGCTTGCTGCTGGCTTGGTATGGCGACGGCGGCTGATACTTGAGCTTTCAGGAGTGTGTTTTCGTCTTTTAAGTGGGAGTTGGCTGATATTGAGTCGTTGAGGGCGCTCTAGAAGTGAGAAAAAGATGGTTATCTGAAATGATTCTATGGTTACTGTCTAGAGAATCAAAATCAATCAATCAAAATCAAAGTAAGCAGCCTATTTCAAGTAGGCCAGTTACATGCACTTATGAATTGTCATGAAATGTAGCTACAGTCCCAGTCACAAGGCATAAAAACTGTGAAAGTACTGTAGTTGCCCATTCCCTAGCGTAGATCTCTATGGAGAAGAACGGGCAAGAAACTCCATGGACACTCTTTTAAATCAGCATATTGTTACAAAACCTTGGTTACATCATTAATGTTGAGATGGTACACTATGTGAGAATGATGTAGCAAGATGTGCACATTAAAAGTGTCCACAGTAAAAACAAAGAAGAAAATTCAAAATCTAAACATAATTAATTCAACTAAGCCGTGGCAATCGTACAGTCAATCATTTCGTTTGATGTTTACGAAAAACCGTTGTTGTTACGTGGAGGTTTGTTGCAACAAATAAAAGTATGGGTTACAAACAATGTTGAGAAAAATGCGTTATGGTTTTCGAGGGTGCTGATGCTGAAAATGGAGTCGATTGTGGTACACTTGTTTAATTCTCTAAACAACACTTATTTTACAATTTAATATTTTAAGTAGCGTGTTGTTGGTGAAACGGAACGCAAACACAAAACGCATTGTCCTCGATAACGCCGGTAGTGACGTCAAATACTATGTGTCAAATAAACACTTTTATTTGAAAAATACTTCAGGTTTCAGTAAGATTTTACTGTAATATTATTACTGCAATTTTTGCTTGAATAAAGCACATACAATTAGTAAAACTATTCTAGTAAAGGCATAAAATTCGATATAAGAGTGAGGCCACACGATGCGTTAACGGTGCGGTGCCGGTACATACTAATCACTATGACGTCACGCGATGCGCTGGTGTGAGCTGCGAGAGTTGCGGCGCCGCGGTAGTGTTCTACTGCGGTGCCGCCACGTCACCCTACATACAGATCACTATGACGTCACGCGATGCGCTGGTGTGAGCTGCGAGAGTTGCGGCGCCGCGGTAGTGTTCTACTGCGGTGCCGCCACGTCACCCTACATACAGATCACTATGACGTCACGCGATGCGCTGGTGTGAGCTGCGAGAGTTGCGGCGCCGCGGTAGTGTTCTACTGCGGTGCCGCCACGTCACCCTACATACAGATCACTATGACGTCACGCGATGCGCTGGTGTGAGCTGCGAGAGTTGCGGCGCCGCGGTAGTGTTCTACTGCGGTGCCGCCACGTCACCCTACATACAGATCACTATGACGTCACGCGATGCGCTGGTGTGAGCTGCGAGAGTTGCGGCGCCGCGGTAGTGTTCTACTGCGGTGCCGCCACGTCACCCTACATACAGATCACTATGACGTCACGCGATGCGCTGGTGTGAGCTGCGAGAGTTGCGGCGCCGCGGTAGTGTTCTACTGCGGTGCCGCCACGTCACCCTACATACAGATCACTATGACGTCACGCGATGCGCTGGTGTGAGCTGCGAGAGTTGCGGCGCCGCGGTAGTGTTCTACTGCGGTGCCGCCACGTCACCCTACATACAGATCACTATGACGTCACGCGATGCGCTGGTGTGAGCTGCGAGAGTTGCGGCGCCGCGGTAGTGTTCTACTGCGGTGCCGCCACGTCACCCTACATACAGATCACTATGACGTCACGCGATGCGCTGGTGTGAGCTGCGAGAGTTGCGGCGCCGCGGTAGTGTTCTACTGCGGTGCCGCCACGTCACCCTACATACAGATCACTATGACGTCACGCGATGCGCTGGTGTGAGCTGCGAGAGTTGCGGCGCCGCGGTAGTGTTCTACTGCGGTGCCGCCACGTCACCCTACATACAGATCACTATGACGTCACGCGATGCGCTGGTGTGAGCTGCGAGAGTTGCGGCGCCGCGGTAGTGTTCTACTGCGGTGCCGCCACGTCACCCTACATACAGATCACTATGACGTCACGCGATGCGCTGGTGTGAGCTGCGAGAGTTGCGGCGCCGCGGTAGTGTTCTACTGCGGTGCCGCCACGTCACCCTACATACAGATCACTATGACGTCACGCGATGCGCTGGTGTGAGCTGCGAGAGTTGCGGCGCCGCGGTAGTGTTCTACTGCGGTGCCGCCACGTCACCCTACATACAGATCACTATGACGTCACGCGATGCGCTGGTGTGAGCTGCGAGAGTTGCGGCGCCGCGGTAGTGTTCTACTGCGGTGCCGCCACGTCACCCTACATACAGATCACTATGACGTCACGCGATGCGCTGGTGTGAGCTGCGAGAGTTGCGGCGCCGCGGTAGTGTTCTACTGCGGTGCCGCCACGTCACCCTACATACAGATCACTATGACGTCACGCGATGCGCTGGTGTGAGCTGCGAGAGTTGCGGCGCCGCGGTAGTGTTCTACTGCGGTGCCGCCACGTCACCCTACATACAGATCACTATGACGTCACGCGATGCGCTGGTGTGAGCTGCGAGAGTTGCGGCGCCGCGGTAGTGTTCTACTGCGGTGCCGCCACGTCACCCTACATACAGATCACTATGACGTCACGCGATGCGCTGGTGTGAGCTGCGAGAGTTGCGGCGCCGCGGTAGTGTTCTACTGCGGTGCCGCCACGTCACCCTACATACAGATCACTATGACGTCACGCGATGCGCTGGTGTGAGCTGCGAGAGTTGCGGCGCCGCGGTAGTGTTCTACTGCGGTGCCGCCACGTCACCCTACATACAGATCACTATGACGTCACGCGATGCGCTGGTGTGAGCTGCGAGAGTTGCGGCGCCGCGGTAGTGTTCTACTGCGGTGCCGCCACGTCACCCTACATACAGATCACTATGACGTCACGCGATGCGCTGGTGTGAGCTGCGAGAGTTGCGGCGCCGCGGTAGTGTTCTACTGCGGTGCCGCCACGTCACCCTACATACAGATCACTATGACGTCACGCGATGCGCTGGTGTGAGCTGCGAGAGTTGCGGCGCCGCGGTAGTGTTCTACTGCGGTGCCGCCACGTCACCCTACATACAGATCACTATGACGTCACGCGATGCGCTGGTGTGAGCTGCGAGAGTTGCGGCGCCGCGGTAGTGTTCTACTGCGGTGCCGCCACGTCACCCTACATACAGATCACTATGACGTCACGCGATGCGCTGGTGTGAGCTGCGAGAGTTGCGGCGCCGCGGTAGTGTTCTACTGCGGTGCCGCCACGTCACCCTACATACAGATCACTATGACGTCACGCGATGCGCTGGTGTGAGCTGCGAGAGTTGCGGCGCCGCGGTAGTGTTCTACTGCGGTGCCGCCACGTCACCCTACATACAGATCACTATGACGTCACGCGATGCGCTGGTGTGAGCTGCGAGAGTTGCGGCGCCGCGGTAGTGTTCTACTGCGGTGCCGCCACGTCACCCTACATACAGATCACTATGACGTCACGCGATGCGCTGGTGTGAGCTGCGAGAGTTGCGGCGCCGCGGTAGTGTTCTACTGCGGTGCCGCCACGTCACCCTACATACAGATCACTATGACGTCACGCGATGCGCTGGTGTGAGCTGCGAGAGTTGCGGCGCCGCGGTAGTGTTCTACTGCGGTGCCGCCACGTCACCCTACATACAGATCACTATGACGTCACGCGATGCGCTGGTGTGAGCTGCGAGAGTTGCGGCGCCGCGGTAGTGTTCTACTGCGGTGCCGCCACGTCACCCTACATACAGATCACTATGACGTCACGCGATGCGCTGGTGTGAGCTGCGAGAGTTGCGGCGCCGCGGTAGTGTTCTACTGCGGTGCCGCCACGTCACCCTACATACAGATCACTATGACGTCACGCGATGCGCTGGTGTGAGCTGCGAGAGTTGCGGCGCCGCGGTAGTGTTCTACTGCGGTGCCGCCACGTCACCCTACATACAGATCACTATGACGTCACGCGATGCGCTGGTGTGAGCTGCGAGAGTTGCGGCGCCGCGGTAGTGTTCTACTGCGGTGCCGCCACGTCACCCTACATACAGATCACTATGACGTCACGCGATGCGCTGGTGTGAGCTGCGAGAGTTGCGGCGCCGCGGTAGTGTTCTACTGCGGTGCCGCCACGTCACCCTACATACAGATCACTATGACGTCACGCGATGCGCTGGTGTGAGCTGCGAGAGTTGCGGCGCCGCGGTAGTGTTCTACTGCGGTGCCGCCACGTCACCCTACATACAGATCACTATGACGTCACGCGATGCGCTGGTGTGAGCTGCGAGAGTTGCGGCGCCGCGGTAGTGTTCTACTGCGGTGCCGCCACGTCACCCTACATACAGATCACTATGACGTCACGCGATGCGCTGGTGTGAGCTGCGAGAGTTGCGGCGCCGCGGTAGTGTTCTACTGCGGTGCCGCCACGTCACCCTACATACAGATCACTATGACGTCACGCGATGCGCTGGTGTGAGCTGCGAGAGTTGCGGCGCCGCGGTAGTGTTCTACTGCGGTGCCGCCACGTCACCCTACATACAGATCACTATGACGTCACGCGATGCGCTGGTGTGAGCTGCGAGAGTTGCGGCGCCGCGGTAGTGTTCTACTGCGGTGCCGCCACGTCACCCTACATACAGATCACTATGACGTCACGCGATGCGCTGGTGTGAGCTGCGAGAGTTGCGGCGCCGCGGTAGTGTTCTACTGCGGTGCCGCCACGTCACCCTACATACAGATCACTATGACGTCACGCGATGCGCTGGTGTGAGCTGCGAGAGTTGCGGCGCCGCGGTAGTGTTCTACTGCGGTGCCGCCACGTCACCCTACATACAGATCACTATGACGTCACGCGATGCGCTGGTGTGAGCTGCGAGAGTTGCGGCGCCGCGGTAGTGTTCTACTGCGGTGCCGCCACGTCACCCTACATACAGATCACTATGACGTCACGCGATGCGCTGGTGTGAGCTGCGAGAGTTGCGGCGCCGCGGTAGTGTTCTACTGCGGTGCCGCCACGTCACCCTACATACAGATCACTATGACGTCACGCGATGCGCTGGTGTGAGCTGCGAGAGTTGCGGCGCCGCGGTAGTGTTCTACTGCGGTGCCGCCACGTCACCCTACATACAGATCACTATGACGTCACGCGATGCGCTGGTGTGAGCTGCGAGAGTTGCGGCGCCGCGGTAGTGTTCTACTGCGGTGCCGCCACGTCACCCTACATACAGATCACTATGACGTCACGCGATGCGCTGGTGTGAGCTGCGAGAGTTGCGGCGCCGCGGTAGTGTTCTACTGCGGTGCCGCCACGTCACCCTACATACAGATCACTATGACGTCACGCGATGCGCTGGTGTGAGCTGCGAGAGTTGCGGCGCCGCGGTAGTGTTCTACTGCGGTGCCGCCACGTCACCCTACATACAGATCACTATGACGTCACGCGATGCGCTGGTGTGAGCTGCGAGAGTTGCGGCGCCGCGGTAGTGTTCTACTGCGGTGCCGCCACGTCACCCTACATACAGATCACTATGACGTCACGCGATGCGCTGGTGTGAGCTGCGAGAGTTGCGGCGCCGCGGTAGTGTTCTACTGCGGTGCCGCCACGTCACCCTACATACAGATCACTATGACGTCACGCGATGCGCTGGTGTGAGCTGCGAGAGTTGCGGCGCCGCGGTAGTGTTCTACTGCGGTGCCGCCACGTCACCCTACATACAGATCACTATGACGTCACGCGATGCGCTGGTGTGAGCTGCGAGAGTTGCGGCGCCGCGGTAGTGTTCTACTGCGGTGCCGCCACGTCACCCTACATACAGATCACTATGACGTCACGCGATGCGCTGGTGTGAGCTGCGAGAGTTGCGGCGCCGCGGTAGTGTTCTACTGCGGTGCCGCCACGTCACCCTACATACAGATCACTATGACGTCACGCGATGCGCTGGTGTGAGCTGCGAGAGTTGCGGCGCCGCGGTAGTGTTCTACTGCGGTGCCGCCACGTCACCCTACATACAGATCACTATGACGTCACGCGATGCGCTGGTGTGAGCTGCGAGAGTTGCGGCGCCGCGGTAGTGTTCTACTGCGGTGCCGCCACGTCACCCTACATACAGATCACTATGACGTCACGCGATGCGCTGGTGTGAGCTGCGAGAGTTGCGGCGCCGCGGTAGTGTTCTACTGCGGTGCCGCCACGTCACCCTACATACAGATCACTATGACGTCACGCGATGCGCTGGTGTGAGCTGCGAGAGTTGCGGCGCCGCGGTAGTGTTCTACTGCGGTGCCGCCACGTCACCCTACATACAGATCACTATGACGTCACGCGATGCGCTGGTGTGAGCTGCGAGAGTTGCGGCGCCGCGGTAGTGTTCTACTGCGGTGCCGCCACGTCACCCTACATACAGATCACTATGACGTCACGCGATGCGCTGGTGTGAGCTGCGAGAGTTGCGGCGCCGCGGTAGTGTTCTACTGCGGTGCCGCCACGTCACCCTACATACAGATCACTATGACGTCACGCGATGCGCTGGTGTGAGCTGCGAGAGTTGCGGCGCCGCGGTAGTGTTCTACTGCGGTGCCGCCACGTCACCCTACATACAGATCACTATGACGTCACGCGATGCGCTGGTGTGAGCTGCGAGAGTTGCGGCGCCGCGGTAGTGTTCTACTGCGGTGCCGCCACGTCACCCTACATACAGATCACTATGACGTCACGCGATGCGCTGGTGTGAGCTGCGAGAGTTGCGGCGCCGCGGTAGTGTTCTACTGCGGTGCCGCCACGTCACCCTACATACAGATCACTATGACGTCACGCGATGCGCTGGTGTGAGCTGCGAGAGTTGCGGCGCCGCGGTAGTGTTCTACTGCGGTGCCGCCACGTCACCCTACATACAGATCACTATGACGTCACGCGATGCGCTGGTGTGAGCTGCGAGAGTTGCGGCGCCGCGGTAGTGTTCTACTGCGGTGCCGCCACGTCACCCTACATACAGATCACTATGACGTCACGCGATGCGCTGGTGTGAGCTGCGAGAGTTGCGGCGCCGCGGTAGTGTTCTACTGCGGTGCCGCCACGTCACCCTACATACAGATCACTATGACGTCACGCGATGCGCTGGTGTGAGCTGCGAGAGTTGCGGCGCCGCGGTAGTGTTCTACTGCGGTGCCGCCACGTCACCCTACATACAGATCACTATGACGTCACGCGATGCGCTGGTGTGAGCTGCGAGAGTTGCGGCGCCGCGGTAGTGTTCTACTGCGGTGCCGCCACGTCACCCTACATACAGATCACTATGACGTCACGCGATGCGCTGGTGTGAGCTGCGAGAGTTGCGGCGCCGCGGTAGTGTTCTACTGCGGTGCCGCCACGTCACCCTACATACAGATCACTATGACGTCACGCGATGCGCTGGTGTGAGCTGCGAGAGTTGCGGCGCCGCGGTAGTGTTCTACTGCGGTGCCGCCACGTCACCCTACATACAGATCACTATGACGTCACGCGATGCGCTGGTGTGAGCTGCGAGAGTTGCGGCGCCGCGGTAGTGTTCTACTGCGGTGCCGCCACGTCACCCTACATACAGATCACTATGACGTCACGCGATGCGCTGGTGTGAGCTGCGAGAGTTGCGGCGCCGCGGTAGTGTTCTACTGCGGTGCCGCCACGTCACCCTACATACAGATCACTATGACGTCACGCGATGCGCTGGTGTGAGCTGCGAGAGTTGCGGCGCCGCGGTAGTGTTCTACTGCGGTGCCGCCACGTCACCCTACATACAGATCACTATGACGTCACGCGATGCGCTGGTGTGAGCTGCGAGAGTTGCGGCGCCGCGGTAGTGTTCTACTGCGGTGCAGCCACGTCACCCTACATACAGATCACTATGACGTCACGCGATGCGCTGGTGTGAGCTGCGAGAGTTGCGGCGCCGCGGTAGTGTTCTACTGCGGTGCCGCACTGCCCGTGTGTCACCCTATAGCTTGAATTAATTGCGGTGCGATGTCGCACCGCACCGTTAACGCATCGTGTGGCATCGCTCTAAACAAGGCAGTTAGAGGTAAGTGACATCACATACCATGACATGAATGGCCGCGACAGTCACGGACATTTGAACTGTCGTAGATAATTGTAGGAGTTTATTACTTTTGTTAACCGACAAGCAGTCTTTGATATTAACTCTTTATTATTTTCTTGGGTGGATAATACTGTATTTTATGATTTAAGCGAAGAAAAATTTACATGCATATTCCATATTATTATTCAAAGGCATCTTTTTCAAGGTTTTCAAGGGTGCTGGCTGATGTTGAAAATGAAATCGAAATTAGAATCAAAGATGGCAGCTATGAAAAAATGCGAATTCATTTTCGATGGTTCTGGTTCTGGTTTTCAAGGGTGCTGATGTCGAAAATGAGTCCAGAATTAAAATTGAAAAATGTGGTGAGACCTGTAGGGACTGGTTCTGATGCAGCAGCCCCTCGAGCTGCGTCATGAGCTCCTGCAGGCGCGCGTCCTGCTGCCGGATGAGCGTCTTGTACTGCTCCAGGGTACCGCTCTCCGGGGAGCCTCGCTCGAGGGTCGGGGAGCTCGTGCCGTTCAGTTGGGTGCGCTCGGTCAGGCTCTGGACTAGGACACCTGGGTGAAGAGACGAAAATACTCTTTAGTAGAATGTTGCATAAAATTTAGCTCACATAACAATTAGAATCAAATCTAGTTCGTTGTGAATCAACATCAAGCTTGAATTTTTTAAATTGAAATTATTTCCATTAAACTAGATATATCCAAGTAAATGTGTGCAAAGTTACAGCTCATTTCGTTTTGAAACAACTGAGATACGGATTTTTGAGGCGAAACATACGCGATTTTCCCATAGTGCGCCGCGCCGGTGCTGGCTCGCGGCACTCACCTTATGGAATGTCGCTGTGATTTACTTGTAGGACGATACGACAGTGCCGCCACAACGCGCCCGTGTATCACATACAAAAGGGGACTAACAAAATATTTAGTAGACTCACCTTCCAGCACCTTGAACAGGCGACAGAACTCGTAATCGACGAGCACGTCAGCCGGCACCTTGGCGCGGAGCTGTGGGTGCTTGGCCGCCTTGTTGTACAGCTCGTGACGCGTCACCTCGCTCAGTTTAGACGTGAACACTTCCATGCCGATGCGCTTGGTCAGGAGCTGGCGGAGGGATTCCTGGGAAATTATCAAAATGGTTGTTAATTAAAACAGTGATCGAACTAAACCTCGTATACAGTGTGATCCTTTAAGTAGGACATGGGAAAATTCGAATCCATAAAAGATACCAGGAAACTTTAGGCTTTTCTTAGTTAAGCGTGAGTTGCCCAATTTATTAAAATCACTCGACTGAGTTTCATGGGAAGATCATTGTATAATCGAAAGAGCCGAATTAGATTAAATTACGAAAACATTATTTAATACAATTTGTATTTAAGAGGGCCCTTCCCGGTCCGTCTATCGTCAACGCGAGCATGGTCGAAAAGCTTGTTGCTTCATCCAGAGCCTCAGCGACGATTTTCTTTCAATTCCCCGGTCTTACCCCGCCCCGACCCCGCACATCTCGTCTCCCGCGCACCTCATACCGCCTAACGCGATGACATTGAAAAAAAATAGTGTTCGAATATTTCTTAAACTTGTTCCAGGAAATACCTGTTTTTGAATAAGTCTTACAAGTGTGTGAAATAAATATTTGGCATTAAAAATCTCCATGACATATGCAAGGTTTCTATCGAGATGTTTTCTTTACTTTTACAGTTTATGAGTACATTATGAACGGCCAAAGTTCAGTTAAAATTTGTACAAAACAGCCATTTGGAAGCTTATACTGAATTTGTTTCTACAATTTTTTATTTTTTACTGCCATAGAAACTGCCAGATATAGTGCACAAAATACCAATGAGTTCAAAAAAGATAGATGTGTAACAACTGCATAATCACGTACGAGCGTTTGTATGAAAAGTATGACGGGCTGGTCGCTCTTAAGGCAAATTGTAATTTCTTTTTTCTCACAAATGTGTTTTGGTCTCCCTGCGTGATAGGCTCAGCTCACCTTGGAGTAGTTTTCCACCGAGTCGTCGTTGAAGTGTATGCAGATAGCCAGCAGGAGCGCCGAGAGGCCCTGCAGCAGGAACTCGTTGTCGTCGTGGTCGGCGGCGCACGTCTGCGCGACCAGCCAGCCCACGCCGCCCGGCGCGCGCAGGAAGCCCGCCACGGCCGCCGGGCAGTAGCTCATCCACATGGACAGCAGCATGAGGAGCGCCACCTGGGAAACAACCATAAGCGAGCGATGTTCCACACATCCGCACGAAGCGCTTTGCTACATCGTTTATTATGCGCACAGCCAAGGAGTGGAATTCCCTGCCTGCGTCGGTGTTCCCAAGTTCATATGACCCTCATCTAGTTAATAGGCTTTTTTGGGTTAGCGCCTTCCATCGTCGACCTCATCTCTGTTCTCAGGACTAGATTGAGGTCAAGAGTTGGCCCATTTAATATAAAAAAAGCATAGTTAGTTTGAGTTGTCATCCATACTGTTGATGTGATTGCTGCAAAACAAACTTGATTTAGCAGTTTACACATCTCATAAAAGTTAAAGATTTTTTAAATTAAAAGTAGTTATTATAAAATAATGTTAGAGTTGATTTGAATTCTTCAGATAATTAGATAAGTAATCTTATTTTTTACTTTATTACTAATGATAACGACAAATTGATGAATTGTAACGTTTTCGACATTTTTCACACCAAGCTAACCTTACCTTAGACTTCAACTTAGTAGTCTGTTGCAGCAACAAAGTACACTGATGCAGCAACGACACAGGCGAACTTCCGATATTCGTTGCTAGCAACACCCTGAGCAACTGTTCCTTCTGCGCAGGGTTCTCAATGAGCCCATGCATCAGTGCCACGGCTGAGAACCAGTTGGAGAGCACGTCGGAGGAGAATAGGCCTCCGCATAGCAGTTGGCCACTGGTCAGGCTGGACATGTCTGATGATGATGGTAGGAGGGTCTGAACGAGGCTCGCTTGACTCATCTCGTTATGGTATAAGTAGCATTGGAAGCAATAGAGGACTGCGCACCTGAAGAATACAAGATTAAAGCATTAGTATTTCAGTATAAAAAAAATTGTATGGAGAGAGAAATTATAGCGAAAATATCTTACTACAATTTTACATGTATGTTCAAGGCCTTTGTGGGTAGCTTGTCCCTAAAAATCCACTATCAAGAAAAAACATCGCAATTACAATTAGCTAAATCTAGTCATTGAACCTAACTACCAAGTATCTTTGATCAGCTACTAAGGATAATGTTCATACATCAGACAATTTTTTGAACAATTTTTGTTTTACTAACCTTAAAGAGAACGGCTGCTTCTCATTAACCATAGACATAAGTAGCACCACAATTGCTGGCCGCGGCGGATTAGAAGGCGCCATCACATTGCCCAAGAACTCCTGATTCGTCACCTCCCCCCTTACTGCCTCGCCCACCGTGTTGATCGTCTCCGTGAGGATATCAGCAGGAACTCCACTTGACATCAGGATGTTACAGAGAGCATCTAGTAGACCAACGTTTTTCATTATCTTCTGACAATTCGAGATTATCTGCAAGGAGTTGCTTGGCGAGACTAGTGTCCTTACTATCAGTAGCATGCAGTGTACATTCGACACCTTCTGTGGAGACCATCCAGCTTCCTCCGACTCGTCAGGAGTGTTGAACATCGGCAGCATCTTCTGAATATAACTACCTTCCTTAAAGAAGTTAATGTTGCTGCTGTTGTTCTTCAGTAAATTCAACATCAGCAACAAGCAGTCTTCTACGATAATTCCACCGTCAGAATAACCTTCAGTCGAGACTACTTCGAAGAGCCTATCGAACGCGTTTTCAAAAGCTACAATCTTTTGTATGTTCGCGTTCCCTTTGGTTAGTTTTATGAGCAGTAATAATGTTTCATTTCTGATAACTTCTCTTGTATCTCCTAATAAGTCCATCATTTTCGAGACGCCCATAGGTTTAACTAGAATAATTTCTTGGATATCTTTTGGTCTATTTGTCAGTAGGGAAGTGAGGAGTTGTACTGCGGACAGTCTAACCCTGAAGTCGTATTCGTCTAAGAGATCTAGGACTAGTTGTATGTTGTGATGGTCTTTAATGAACATTTCGGTGAACTGCTCGCCGATGTTCATGGGCACGCGAGGGTTGTTCTCCTCTTCCTCGAACTGGGTGGGCGACATGACGTTGTTGAGCGTGTCTAAGGCGTAGTTTATTGTCTCGTTGTCGGCCCGGTCCAGTTCTAATACCTGGAAATTAAGATCACTTTGTGTAATGTTCTTTGTGGCTTCAATGGTATTTCAAACACACAAGATAAACATCCTGACTTATGATGCTTCAATTCTACAGAATTTTGTAAAATTGAAAATATTTATAGTTGGTGTAGTGTGTGGCATAAGAATATGAATATTTATGGCTTCTAGTTAAAGGGATTAACAAACTGGAAAGGATTTGTTGTGATACAAAATACACAATCTTGTCTTTTAAGCATAGAGTAAATAAAATTCAGAACAAGATCAGAAGAACGCCAAAACAGTGCTCTTGTGAACACTTGTTTTTGAAGAAGTTCAGTTTTATAGCAAAGATTAAAATCGTAGATTTCCATACCAAGATGTATGATTATCAGGATACTAAGCAGTCGCGCGAAAAGTTTTAAACATTTATTTTTCGCGGCGAAATTGGCGATTTAAATCTTTGTTTTTTAGGGAATTTATTTTCACAAGGCTTTCATTATTTTGAAATCTATCAGATAAGAAAGTAGTCTTACTTGTTTCAGCGTGTCCATGCCCTGCGCGCCCACCTCGACGCGGTAGGTGCGCGACATCGCTTTAAGCGCGCGGCACGCGTCTCGCCGGTCTTCTAACAACGTCGAGTTGTTCACACGGTCTACTAGGCGCTCCACCTGGAGAGAAGGAGACTTAAAACCAATTGAAATTTATTTAAAAAAGACAAGACCTTTTTCGAGTTGTGGACAGCCAGCCCTTTATACAAAACAGTACCACCCAAGTTTTGCTGGCTACTGGCTTTTCGCTGTTTGGGTTGCAAAAAATTATTTGGAATTGATCTTCCATTAACAATTAATTATACATTGGCAGAGCAGTAAGCACGCAAATAACACAAACTAAATGGAATGATTTAATTTTTTTTAATTATTAATTTTACGACATAGTTGCCATCGAAGAAAAAACCAGGATGACGCTGGCACAGGTCCGTGGAGATTAGCACAAGAAAAGAGAAGCCTTTACCCAGCAGTGGGTGAGCTCGGGCTGTGGATGATGATGAAATGGATGTATATGGACAATGAGACCTTTTTTTGCTATCATGAAATCAGATAATAGAAATATTTCTGGACCTTATTATGGGACTATAGAATTAATTTACCATTCCAAACTGTTGACACTTCATAAGGAAATAATATATACTAATAATAATATACATCCCTGGACCCTGTTCCCATTGTTGGTGGGGTACTATTTTGTATTTTTTTTAAGGTTTTTATTTTTTATATTTTTTTATATTTTAATATTAAAAAATGTAATTTATATGGTTGATGAATGAATAAAGGAAATAATATACATCCATCAAGGTGACTGAGTTAAAACAAAATGTTCTACTATACACTACTACTACAGATTAAAGTTGCAACCAACAAATAATATTATTACTAAGTTAGCTGTATCACAACACAGTGACCTTTGCAAACGCATACATAAATAAATAACTGCAGGCCTGTCAGATAGCCAAGTGCGTAAGTTTAAGTTGCCATTTACACTTGTCTCAATCAGGTCAGGTAATCTTCAAGTAAAATATTCTAACCCTATGTCTATGGTTCACATATCTCATTTGACAGTTCCCTCCCCCCCGCTTTCCACATTTCTGCCTGTATGACGCCATGTTTGTTGATCTGTCAAAACTTTTGAATCTACTAACTACCCCACACAATTTCAAAGTTGATCGAGTGAAGTTTTGCGTTGATTTATTTCCGTAACTTATCCTCTCAATTTCTGAAACTGTAATATTATCATCGTGCAACATGTACAATAAGTGCTGTGTTGTGACCTGTGCTAGTAGACGAAAGCACGTCAGTTTTCATATGTTTCCAAAAAGTGAGATAGGACTCAAAAAATGGTTACAGTGCATTAATTGTGAAAGACTGCGAAGCTTGAGCTTCCAAAAACTTCGCAAACAGTTTGTGTGTCGAAATCATTTTGAGAAAAGGTTTCTTTCGACAACGAAAGAAAACGCACAGATGTCTTCAGACTAAAAAATAAACCTTTGATACCTCAAATGCAATTAAACGCTTATAATAAATACAAAACAAAATTAAAAAATAAAAAGAAATGAAAGTAATATGAAAAGTTTTTTTTCCTAACATTAACATTCCCTTTCTAACTTATTGATAAAACATATTGCAATTATTGCAATAAATAAGCTCATAAAATGAAACTAACATTACCAATTCCTAGCAAGAAAAACCTTTTAGGCTGAAGCCATACCACGCCTTTGCATAAAGATCCGCATCGGATGCAGTGCAACATTAAAAAAAAAAAAACTGTCAAACATGATATGTGAACCTTAAGCGAGTCGAATTTTCTCTATGAGAGTGCCCTGTCTGAAGCTATCTAGTCTGTGGTCTCAATACACAATAGACTTCCACCAGAACACACAAGAAAACTAAAGTGCAGTCAATTCAAATACGGAAAAAAAATGAAATTTGGAGTTTCTTGCCCATTCTTCTCCATAGAGATCTTTCAGACTTTGGAATGTGCAACTGCAGTACTTTCTCAAGATATTATGCCTTGTGACTGTGACTGTAGCTTAACTTTTTTTTTTGTTTGACTTTCAAAAGTGCCTGTAATGGTCTTATTGAAATAAATGCTTTGAGTTTTGATACTATTGAGGTGAAAGGAAATGACAATCATATTTAAATATTTTTTTGTCGATAAAATTAAGCATAGATTCCCTCATTTCACTACGTGCACATTATGAAGAATCATAATGTTATAGTCTTTGTGAGAATGAATTGCCACATCATAAAATGTAAAGAATTTAATGAAACTGCATTTTTACAACAGTTTTGAGAGCAAAGTGGCAAAAAAAATTTCAATCCGTTTATCTAATGTTTGATATTAAAAAAAAAACAGTGATAAGCAGGATAAACCATAAAGAATTGAATAAGTAACATGTGAATGCAATGAAAAAAATTAAATAACATCACACCCACAATACCCAAAGCATTGGGCAGAGGTGTCTCTAATAGTACACCCATATTTTGTTATGTTTAAGTCCCGTGTTATAGGGGAGGAAGAATATTTTGGATCACTTACTAATTTCAATAATCAAACACATTGATGTGTTGCTGACAATATTGTACAACTTCTACTACTGTTTCTTCCAATACTAGTAATGTTTTTTATTTGTTATTGAATGGACTTCCACAACAAATGTTAGTAAACTTAGAAGCATGTTTGTTCAACTTTAAGAATGACTACTATTACAGTGTGTGTTCTACACGCTTTTCTGAAATTAAATCTACATTGTACTGTAGAAAGAAATAAAGTTTTATCACCAGAGTAGCAAGTAATTTCATCACTGTAAAGTTATAATGGTAAGTGCTTTGGTTTGTAATTAAATTTTCATTTTGATAACTGATAACAATTTTATGATTTTCTTTTAACCACTACTCTCAACAGAGATTTAGAAACATTTTCAAATTAATGGTGATTTTACTACCAAACAATATTTTTAACAAAAACTGTATAATTTTAAAATGAATGAACGGACAAGGAATGATGTCAGTAATGATCCTATGTATGAACATAAAAGGGACAATGTGCGAGCAGGTCAGTCAAACAAATAAATACTACCAAAAGAAAGTGAAAACGAAGATCTATTTAGTCAAGTCAAGAATATGTAGCATTGAACTAGGGGACATAAGTGCTGTCAAATTCTTGAAATATTGAATCAATTTAAAGACATCTGGACCCGCCTACGCTGAAATTATAGATACGAAATACCTACTCTACATTGCAAACTATAAATAGGTCAGCTTATGTTTTTATTCTAGAAAGTAAATATTGAAATACTCACGATCTCCGCTCCCGAAGGTTGGTGGCCAGGTTCTGGAGCCCCCAGCACGGTCTTGAGACCGCTCTTTAGAAAATCCATTTTTGCTAAATCCCTTATTTATAAATAGAACACAGTTAAAACTTATTAATACGAAATCATTGCAAAAAATTCTTAAACTCACAAGAAACTAATTCAACCCTACGCGACACGTCAAAGCATTTTTTGACATTACAAGAAGTACGTTTCGGTCTTCCTAGAGTTTCCGTGTTGGTTAAATGAGAAAAACTATTATAGATAAATAGATTTAAGACCAAAAAAGCAAAATGAAAATTCTTCTTTTCGTGTTTTACTTATTCTACACTAGTTCTAATATTATAATTAACTGTGAATCAAAATCGTTTCATTCGCACTAACAAAACGAAATTTAGCGACGCTGGCGAATTTGCTGTCAATGTCACTGTCATGTCTAGCATTGTTTGACATTCTGCTGTCAACTCTGTTTCTGTTTACCTACTGAGTTTTATGCTGCTGCATTTCTCATTAATTTTATAATTGAATCGCCAACCAGCAAAAATAATAACAGTCGTGAACTGAATTTATTTTATTCATAGCAAAAATGTCGACGGACCTCAGTGCCAGCTTCAACGAGCAATACATGAACATCAACACTAAGATGAAGAAGTAAGTTGACATTTCAATTTTGATCTATTCAGCCAGCCTTGATTTTTTACTAAAACTCGCCTGCAATGTATTGTACAGGCGGTTCATGCGGAAGCCAAATATATCGGAAGCGACCAACGAGTTCATAGCCCTGGCTATCCAATGCGAGCATTCCGACCAGCCAGCGTTTGCAGGTCACGCCTACGTTGGCGCGGCCAAGTGCGAAGCCTCCGTGGGCCACTTCCTTGGCGAAGCGGAACATTTCTTGGCCGCGGCTCGGCAGTTCATGAAGGCCGAGAAGAAGTTGAAGTCTCTGAAGTTTTATAGTGCTGATAGAGAGAATTTAGAGGTAAGGATGTATTTTCATAACTTATTTCCTATTTCATACTCTCAAAAAATCTGTGTTCTTCTTGTACAGAACAGTATTTACTATTTTAAATAAAACCGATTACTTACTTATTATTTTTGCTGATGCATTTCAGGCAGCAACTGGCTGTTACATACAAGCCTTGAACAAGTACCCAGAGAAGTCTCCAATAAGAACAGCTATACTTATGGAACTAGCCAGTGACCTAATAGAACTGAACCACAAACTAGAAGCATCTGCATACTATGAGCAGGCCATAGACACTGTCACTGAAAGCACCATGAAGACCATATGTTTGAGGAACCTACTCAATTTGAGGATTGACTGTGGTCAGTATCTTTTCAGACCATGCATATCTATAAATCTACTACTATTGTCATTTCTAGATACCTGCTACTGCTGTGATGATAAAACTAAATGTTTATTAAAAATATGGTGTGATGAAGAATAGATGTTCCAGTATTTTAAGAGGGACAGACTAAAAATCATCTTAAGCTATTGATGAACCAAATTTTCTTTTCTGCTAATAATATTGTCAAACACTAAACTTACATAAAATAAAAAGTATTTTATTTCCTTCCAGGTAAATATGACATTGCTTTAGAGATAGCCAACAAAATAGCTGACAGCACTAACATAAATATACAAGAAGATATCCTTGCTGAGTAAGTTATATTCTGAATAGAATTGGAATACTTTCAGAGTCCTTTTATATGTCTGTGCTACTTCTTTGTAACAATATGGCACTGAGTGTTCACACAACTGAGTATGCCACTCAAAGCTATTATGTGAAGTGGCAATGGATTTTTTTTTTTGTAGTAATCAGGACCAAAAAGAATGTAATCCAGATTTAAAATCTATCACGTCACCCTAACGTGTGTGGATACATAGGCTACATGACGACAATCAAGCCCCTCCTCTACCCTTTGCAGCTATTACCTGTTACTCTTACATTTATTTAACCAAAAACTCTTATGCCATTTCCAGAGTGCAAGTTAGTAGAATACTGCTGGCTCTTCTAGTGAAGCCACCAGAAGACAGCAAACCTCCATCATTGAAGCAACTCTTCATTGACTTGATGAATGATAATGAAAGTGATGGTAAGTTGCATTGCTTTAAAACTTTCCATTTCTAGAATGTTTTTTTTACTGCTTTTAATCTAATAGTGCCAGCAGTCGGTCGCCGCCATTCTTCTAAAAAGACGCATGAATGATTCAAGCCCTTGCAAGTCAAAGGAGCCTGTGACTCCTACAGTTCTATACTAATTTGCTTTGCTTTCCCCCTTTCAGCCTTTCCCCTGAACACAGACTTGCGCCTGAAGCTTCAGTCCATCATCATCAGCCATACATCCGGAGACATACAGTCTCTCACCAGTGTTACTGCTGATACCAAGCAGTTTCTGACTCTGCAGCAAGTTGAGCTGCTTCACAAACTGATATCAAATGAGAGAGGTTAGAACAGCTGGTGATAAGCTTAAGAGTAACTCAATACATTGATAAGAATAGTCACTTTGTAGGTAATTGACTTGTGTAATGCAAGATAAGAATTATGTTGTGAATGCTTCTTTTTACAAAATGGAAGATTCCCAACTAAGTGTAGTAGTATGTTTTGTATCGTAGATAATTTAATATTCTTTGGTTGTTGAATCTTATTTTAGGTATTAAAATCTACATGTATGTTAAAAATATTTGTTTTTGTATTAAATAAAATAGGTGTTTCAACACTCAATTTTATTTCTCCAAAACCTCGAAAGGCATAGTTGAATAATGCTATGCCATAGTTAATAAATGTATACTTCATCATTACAATTTTTTTTTTTGTATTTTCTATACACAGTTAAACCCTTTTTTTTGTTTGTGCTTTTTCTGAACTTTATGAACACATTTGTTAAAAGGTATATTCTTAAGACTTTTTATCAGTACTACTTGTGTCATCTAATTTAGGTATGACAACTTCTAGTTCTTCAGCAAAATGTACTTTATGGTCCAATGGTACCACATTCTCTCTGGAGCCGGCTTCTATTTTGACCTCATTGCCGAAGTCAGCAGCTTTGTCGATGACTGTCTTGCTCTGTTTGGAATGGGTCCACATTTCCTCAAATTCATCCTCCTCCTCTACTTCATCATCTTCGTCAGCACTCTTGTCACTCTTGGCTTTTTCGTGGGTTTTCTGCCAGCAGTATTCAAATGGATAGCTGACATTCCTGTTGTCATCAGGAGCAACCTCAAAACGACATAACAATGAGTTGTATGTTGTGTGAACACCTTCCAGGAAGTTCACATCAATTTCTTCAAAGCCAGTGATTGACTTAAACAGGTCTTCTCCAGATCTCATATCAGACACACCCTTCTTTTCAAAGAACTGAAAATAAACGAAACATATATTACTCAATGTATAAACACATAGGGAAGGACAACAGGAACAACTCATGATCTATGAGTGAGATCATGAGTTGTTTACAATAAATAAATAAATTGTTGCACAACATTTATTCACACTATAAATATTATTGTTTACTTGTCAGAAGAGTCTTAATTTTCAGAAGTCTATTTCTTATCTGATAAAATACTTACATTAGCAATGTTGCGGCAATCCCTCAGCAAGAACTCTAGCCCATTAGGATGGTCCGGCTGCACTGACTGGGACACGTCTATGAACCAGCACTTGTTCTCCCACCACAGAATGTTGTACTCCGACAGGTCGGCATGGATCATGTGCCCCGTGTTGTACAGCTTGTGCACAGCCTCCACCACCTCATTGTACACACTCTGCCACTTCTCTGGCTTCAAAATAACATCCCTCAATTTAGGAGCAGGCTTGTTGTCTTTCCCAATGAAAGACATCAGCAAAATATGCTTTTTCAAACACACCATATCTGGACAATTCATCCCAATCTTCTTCATACGAATCATGTTATGCATCTCTTTCTCAGCCCACATATGGACTATCTTGCGTGGGTTCTGTTTTGAGAAGCGATCCTTGAAACGGTAGTCGGCTTCAATATACTTATCACGAGTTTTGAACTCATTCAGAGTAGTCTTAAAGACTTTGATTGCACATTCCTTAGGAACTGTTAAGTCAGGATACTTGGTGTTCCCGTTAGCATGTAGCACAACTGATTCCTTACCAGTTGAAATGATTCCATTGATATCCTCAAGCAGTTCATTGTTAATAAGTTTGAACAGAATAAGCCTTGTAGGCTCATCCAGACCCATCTCTGCAGTGGCATGACTTTCTTTACGGTCCAACATTTTGTGTTTACGGGAATGTTGGTGTCTTGTTTGCTCTCTCAAATGATTGAACACAGAATTGGACAGTTTCATGTCGAACCCAGCTCCGTCACCTGTACACACCTCTGGAGGGAATGCCATTACACGACAAGCATTCCTCCTGCCATTGATCACACTGTCATGCTTGGTGACCATCTCTCCATCTTTCATCACATATCCACGTTTAGGCAGGCTCGCGAACTCCTTCTCATTGGTCTCAAAACGATCCCAATCTTTCTTTCCCCTTTCAAAGTCTTCTTCATCAGTATCTGAATCGTAAATCAAATGCTTGGGCACATTGAAATAGTTATCGTACGATACCGATACTTTGGCATCTCCGTTGCGTTTCTTCTCAACCACCTTGAGCTCATCATCATATTCTCTGTCGAATTGGTTTTGCAACACTTTGGCAATGATCGCATCTGAGTCACAATACTCCTTGACGTTGGATGTTTCAATTTCATGCAGCAATTCAGGTGGTATGTCGTTAGACGCACTCACATGCTGATCGGAGAGCTGATCAGCGAACTTAATTTCCTCCTTCACTTGGAGTCCTCGTGCTAATTCTTCAGACATGATGTCTGACAAATCTTGTACTTCTGCAGGTGCAGCAACTTTCTTCCAGGGGTTCGACATTTTGTTCAATGAAATTAAAACTATATCACAGATCTTAGAGTTAATGTTGATAACTTAATATATCCCTGTTAAAGCAGGTAATTGAATTATTACACAATATTAATAAATAGTTACGGACGTACACAAACCTTTCTTGGTCTGACAATTTTGACAATGAACTCGTCTGAACATGTCTGTCCCTTTTCTTTTGAAGTGAGAGAGATGACAATAGAATTCGTAATGAAACTAAAAGAGACAGATATTTTTAGGCTCAAAATATTACTGACGTCAAAGTATGGGATACGGAATTTACAGATGACATACCAGTACAAACGTTGCCATAATGAAAAAAACGTTATCAAAAATGTCATGAAACAAAAAAATTCAACAGTGCGAAAAATAAACATGCCTGGTTCAGTCCAAAATGTTCCCAATGCTCTGACTGTAAGAGAGAATTTTAGATTTGATGGAGGACATGTCCCTTTCCTTACGATGTTTTCTTTCTCCGTTTTGGAGCAGTGATGATGAAATAAATTACTTAGGTTCGAACCTATGATCTTAGGAAACCAACTCGTAAGTCGGGGTCATTAGGTTACCTTACTACCATTGGGCCAACACTGTACACACCGCGAAAAATATCGAACTAAAAGCTTATTGAAAAACATGAAATGTAACGCGTTCATGAACCTTAGCACTTGTCTGACTTTCCCTTGATTCTGATATATTCGGAGCAATTTTTTTCTTCAATTGGTCCCACCTGTGAGCAGCACTGAGCTTTAATGGTCAAGCTAGGTATGAGTGGCCCACTCTAAATTAGCTAGATTATGGAGACGGACGGGATGGGAAACTGTCAGACGAGGCTTTTAGTAATACAAGAGCGGTAGACCTCGATCGCTACGCCATTTATGTAGGTAACGAGCCAAGGATGGGTTCAACCTATTGGAGGCCTTGTACATTTTTGGATGTGGAAAACTTAGCTCTAGGATGCATGAGCAAGCGAAGTGAGCTCAATTTTAGTAGTACATAACTCGCCTCGGTTAGGGTTTCTCTTAATAACTACCGGTTTTTTTAACCATTACATTAGAAATAAAAGAAGATCGACTTGAACCTCATTGGATTGCAACGCCCTGGGTACTTGCCTCACGGCTAAAGGAAATATCCTTGCGTCCAACTCTGCCTAACACTTCGGGGAAAACAGGCGTGTGTGTCTAACTATGTGCCTAGTGAACAATCTATTCAAATACCTAAATAAAATATTGAAGTGTCTGTTTGTAATTTCAAAATGAAAAGGTTTTTAATTAATACATATGTAATTATATACTGTACATAAAACAAAAACACTTTTTTTTTTAATTTACCCTTTTTTTTTTTTACACTTTTTGTTTTTACCTCTAAAGGGAAAAACGGAACCCCATAGTTAGAGGATCACTCGCGTGTCTGTCACAGCCAATTTACTCCGAAACTACTGGAACGATTGAGATGAAATTTGGTACCCACAGTTATAACTTAAGTCGGTGACCCAAAGACGGACGTGTAACGTAAAATAATGAATTTTATACATGGATGCCACTTTTTGAGGGTAAATTAAATTAAATCTCAAAGAGTGACTTTTTCATGAAATGTGATTATATGAACTTGGAGAGCTGTATTGATGATTTGAATGATTATAATTCTGTAACTCCATACGTGTTACTGGCGCGATTCATATTTTCATCAACATACAACTTGACACTGACCTGCAAATTGCAATAAACTTGACAAAATTTAAATTTCGCGGGCTACCCTTGCGCATCCACCTTAAACTTGAAAATTAAGCGACCACTCACTAAGGGCACCCCCTGTGGGGTACGAGCCTCGGCTTAGGGCGTCGCTGGAGTGGACAGCAAAGGGACAGGCTGGATCTGAATGATATTATTTAGGGACTGGTTTAAAACTACAAGGGACGGGGGGGGTTCGTTGAACGGGGGCGTCGCGCGACGGGCCTCGACGGCGAGGACGGAAACTCGGCGGTCTGTGTGGTTTACGAAGTGTGCTGGTTTCCCTACTGCTCTCCTGGAAGAGGGTGATGGGGTCATCGGGGGTGGTGAGGGCATGTCGCGGACGGCGAATCATGCTGATACGCGAAGGTTCGTACCGGGCGGCCGATGCGATCAGGGGGTTCCTGTGCTTGACAGCGGAATCGTAGAAACGCTTGGAAAGACGTTTCATAAACTGAGCTAAGGTGGGGATCCTAAGGTCTACGTGGAGATTCTCTTTACGGACATAATAGGGGCACCGGTGATCTTACGGAGATAACGGTTCTGAAGGGTCTGCATCCGATGCAGGTGACGCGGGTGCGCATGGCCAAAAGTGACACAAGCGTATGTCATTATAGGACGGATAACGGCGGTATAGAGACGCAACTTGCACTTGAGTGACAATTTGCTCTTTACCGTGATCATAAAGTGGAGGACAAAGGACAGGTGGTTGTCGAGAATGACTCCTAAGTAATTGGCTCGCTTCTCCCAATAAATTAGAAAATGAAAAATAACGTGTTAAATAGCAAATGAAAGGGCTCATTGTGAGCATATGATTTTTTTTTTATGTAATAATTTAAAAGAAATCGTTTTGAAGTTACTTAAGAAAAATAAGCGTAAATTGACCATTCCCCCCCCCTTAACTCCGAAACTAAGCCTAGCATAGCATAATCAGCCTTTAATATTCCCACTGCTGGGACTCTCGGCCTCCTCTCTATGAGAGGGAATGTACCACGCGGGCCCAGTGAGGGTTGGTAGATGACACATTCATGTCTTCTAATGTTTGGTTCTAGGACATGCCGGTTTCCTCACGATGTTTTCCTTCACCGTTTTGAGAGCAAGGTGATGAAATAAATTACACAAAATAATGCGCCTACCTGGGTTCGAATCCACGACTTACTGTTCGTAAGGGGCCGCCGCCACTGGGCCACCGCTGCTCTCTACAAGAAATTAAAGGGTCGAAAATTTAGAAAAAATAGTTTTTTGCCTCGAAGTTACAGGAAAACCTACAAGAAATCTATAAACGTACGGAACCCTCTCCACGCGAGTCGAACTCGCTTTTATGTCTGTTCGGCTAATCTGCGAAACGGCTGGACCGATCGGTCCAGCCGTTTCGCAGATTAGCCGGACTTTTACTGGCAGATATATCTAACATGAGCTAATTTTATTTCAGAAAAATAATCAAGTTCCATGCAAAAATAAAAATCGCGCCAGTAACACTTTGGCGTTACGAAAGTGTAATTGATTTGAATGATTATAATTTTGCAACTCCATACGTGTTACTGGCGCGATTCATATTTTTATCAACATATAACCTGACACTGACCTGCAAATTGCAATAAAAGAAGAAAATTTAAATTTCGCGGGCTACTCTTGCGCTTCCACTTCAAAATATTCAAAAAGGGAAGTCAGTTTTTTATAATAATTTCACGCCAACAAACGTTGCGGGCAACAGCTAGTAAGCTTGGATGTTGGTCAAGTTATGATTTGGAAATCTCAAGCTCTTCAAAACAGTAATAAATATGTTTATAAACTAGGTTTTCAAAGATTTGTATTAAATATTAGTGGGACACTAAATGAAACCACAGAATAGATTTTTCTTTTATATTTTTAGCTTAACATTTACTTTGCCGCTTTCTTGCCGCTGCCAGTACCGGTGCTGGGGCTCTTGCCAACGCTGGCCTGTTGTGCCTTGAGGACCTTGACGATCTTCTGTTCTTCAATCAGGAAAGCTCTGACAATGCGCTGCTTTACGCACTTGTGGCAAAGGACACCTCCATAGACACGCTTGACGGTCTTCTTGCGGTAGCAAAGGCGGGAACGCTCAGCGGGTCTGGCAGGCTGGATACCGCGCAGTTTGCTCTTGCACTGTCCACACCTCGGGATCTTCTTGGGCTTCTTGACATACTGATAGACCAGACGGCCACCAGGAGTCCTTACTCTGAAATTGTATAAAGGTTTGGCTTTAGAAACTGTTTATAACTTGAGTTCCTTTAAGACGGCCACCTGACTGCGGTGTCTGACAATACTGTAGAGAAAGTGAGTGATAATGCTTTGAAACATGTAGATAAATGCTATTTGATAAAACTAGTTAGCAAGTTGAAATTATTAATATCAATATGCAAATTGCAACTCTATTAAATACAAGTGATTATGAGCACTAGGAATCTTATTCAAGACCGATTTTTATAAAGATCTATGAATAAATAACTAAGAGTAGTAGATTAGAGCATGAAATCTTTATATATCGATCAGAAGAATAGCTTACAAATATTAACCACAGTCATTTTCATGTAACACCAATTACTACTATTAGCGTTACTAGGAAAAACATTGTTTTGGGTGCTAGGGATAGACACATCAAGTGTTTCAAAGCTTGTTTATGCAATTTAAAGACGTGATAATATAGTAAGCAGTAAGTATTCAATGCCAGACTTTACGGAGAAATACTTGATAACAAGCAAGTGTCGTCCGACAACACTTCGGTAAAATTTTGAGGTTAATTTGTAAATAAGTAATAAGAAAGAGCTAATGTATTACATTTTATTAAAAGAAATTAGGTCACGTAATAATCTACTTTGAAAAGTAATTTCTAAAGTAAAATACTTTGAAATACTCACATTCTCCTTTGGTTTGATTTAGTATTGTACGACAAACGTCGTCTAAACGTTAGCCGCTGTACCATTTTGGAGCTGAAATATGAAAGAAATTATAAGTAACACGCCTCCCACTATTTAAATCACTATGCTTATTTTAAATATCTTAGTTAAATCATGAGATTGAGATAGATTTTAATAAATATTTTTCGTAACACACAAATCCCAACCTATTTGACAGCTGTTGCTAAGAAAAGAAAAACAATTGAGTTTATGGCAACATTCACAAATTGCACAGATAATGTATTTTGCAAACTTCCACTTTGATATTTAGTAAGTTTTTCAGTTTTGTAAAAATGTTGAAATCTGAAAGATATAAATAATTAAAGAGATGAAGAAATATTTTAAACAAAACATATATTTTGAATAAAGGCACCGGAATAATTGCCACCTTAGCGCTTCCGTCCACCTCATCTTCAAGTTATTTTGACCTTTTTTCGTGTTTCTGAATGAAATTATTATTTATTAACAAAGTTTATTAAAACAGGGAAGACAACGATTATGTGAAAAATAAGGCAGTGGAAAACGCTTTTCTAGAGCTCGTTTTTCTGTATCCGATAAACATTTTCTTTACTGGTAATGTTTGCCAGAAAAATCAAAATGGCTACCAATGTGTAATGTTTGTGGTGATGTTTTTCAGTGTATACAGTTATTTGAAGTGAATTTTGAGTGATTTCTTCATAACATGGGTAAGTTAATCAATAATTTGATTATTTTTCCACTTTAAAAAGCATGAGATTTCTTCTCCATACAAAAAATGTGTCTTCTATCGGTGCTAAGAAGTCAGGTGTTTATGATGGATGAACTGGATTGATTCTACTCAGAGAAATGTTGTTAGTCCGATCTACGGATTAGTTTAATTCTTTGCTATGCAGTAAAGATTCGGTTGGAGTGCTATTGTTGGATTGTAAGGATGAAATATTTCTCAATTCGTAGTGTGGTCCACACAAAGTCGGTACCTGGTTTCACAGCTTAGCAAGGAGTAGGGGACTTCAATAGTCTTACGTTAGTTTTAATTAATTTAAAATTCCCTTAAATAACTGATTGTAGCTAGTCTAGTTGTGTTCCTTGTGAGGTTGAGGTTTCATAAGCGTAAAATGTTATGTTTTAAGAAGTTCAAATAGTTCTCAACAGATGCCACTACCAGTCCAAGTACTAATAAAGTTGAAGCAATTAAACTAGCAACTAAGTTTGATTCGTACTCGTTTGTAAACATGAGTTTTATTATATTTGTATCACGCGTCTACCTGCCTAGAGGCTGCTAGGCCGCCTTTGACAGCCAGTTCAAAACTATGTTTAGTTACATTCGCTTCTGTTGCTATTAGCCACAACTTGAACCATTAAAACGCCTCGTCGAGTACCTACTGCAAGAAGCCCAGTATGCAATTCTTGATTTGTGAATTATTATTTGGATGACAATAAAAACGACACCACCAAAAGACGATCTGATGAATACGCAAGCATGGTAATATCCTATACCGAAAACTTCCAAGAGGCTTTTGACAGAGTAAAGCACATAATATTGGAGGACAAACTTGAAAATTGGCGAAAGCTTTGCGAAATGATGAGTAGTTTTCCCCTGAAATATGTAGGTACAACTACTACAGCATTGTCGACTGTCCAGTGATGGTATGCACCAAGGGCCTATTCTTGGGCCGAGTCGTCATCTACTTCTCGAGTTACAGAAAGAAACACTTTTGTATACAGGACAGACCCATTGCTGCACTGACCGCAGTTACTGCTGCTATTCGAGCGTTAATTAAATATTAAGCAGCCACTAGAAAAGTTTTAAATGCTCTGATTTATGTTATAAATCATAAATATTATTAATGTAGCAAGCAAGATGTGGCGTACATACATAAATCTGTTCTTAGAGAAATGCTCTAAAGTACCAATATAATCCTACTTGTCCGACTAGAACAACGCCATAAAGAAGCGAAATAGGCATGAACAAGAATTAAGACGAAACGACGTTATACTTATCACTTATGAAAAGATGTAGAATTACACGAGAAATGTCATGTTTACGTTAGGTGTAAGTTACGTTGTTTTCCAAAATCGCAAAACATTGAACAACAACTAATTCCAGGTATGCCAATTATATTGTAAGGGCCGAGTTTACAACTGCATGTTTCGTCTGCGTCTCTTGCTCATGTTCTTTTAATTAAAATATCATCTAAGACGCAAATCAACTAAGCCTATTGCAGAACACCGCTGGACAATACCTCGTCTAAACCCTGTCTTCCGCATCCAGTCTGACGCAACCATCGTTTTAAACCAAGCAGACCAACACGCAAACTTAACACACACAAATCTTACGCATATAGCCATTCAAGAGAAACCTAGGTTTTAATTCAAAACATTAACAAAATCTCGGATTTATAGACATCGAATCGATTTAACTGATTTAATTAATTGCTTACCAAATTACTCAGAGGCGCCAACCTCTATAAAACGGCTTAGCCTTTGCCCTGATTGGGGCACCTCTTACAATGATTATTCCATTAACTTAATACTACAGATTATGGAATTTTTCGGCCAAACTAGATGTAGGTAACGTTAATTGTATTGATATGTATTTAAAAACGGTATATCTGTGCTAAGCTTACTTAATTTTAGTGATATGTTTAGGTATAATAGCCACTGTAACTATTTATGGCCGAATTTCCATAATCATCTTAAAAGGGAGTAGTTTCTCGCCTCTCAAACTTTCCACCTAGGTAATTTGAATTAATGGGGGAAGAATCGAACTTCATTACACAACAAATGTACGGATAGAGGATCGAAATATTGTAACAGGATTATTCTATTTGAAAAAGTGTTTCTATACGTGAGGATTTGGAATTGGCTTCCTGGTGACTATGGTTCCCTTTATTGTTTGTTTTTATAAGCTGTAAGTCCTCCATGTACTAAAAATAAATAAATAAATAAACTCTATGCTTCATTGATAGAATTCAAAATACTGCGACGCAGCAATCGAAATAATACTGTCGACGCAAACACACCGCTCGTGTATATGAATAATACCCAAGAAAAACATCATTATGCTTAATTTAAATAAAAAATAATTTCTCACACCTCGAAAATAATACTCAAAAAATCACATACATATAAATTAGATACGTACGTAAACCATTTAACTTAATACCCGTATATAAATCGTTGTAACCAATTTGAAATCCCATTCTGTGAGGTTCACCTATAAAGGCTCATCCCGTCCGTGCGCGTACGCATTCGTTATGCGCCATGTTTCATCCGAGGTGTCAAAAATAAGCCTTTATAAAATGCTCAAAGGCGCTTACGATATACATAATTTCAACCGCGAAGAACTTGGTTCCAAGAACCGTCCGACATTGAGATGGGTCATTTTGTAATAACAATAGCCCCAGCTTCACATAGGGCTGCCTCAAAAACATCACCATTAAAAGTTATGATCATAAATGTTAAATAATGTCGTGAATCATCCATTATACTCACGGCATGCGTGTATCCTAGTATTGATCTGTGGTTTTCCTTAAAATATTCCAACAAATTGTCTCGTTTTTCTGGACCACCAAATGAATGGAAAGTTATTTTGCTCTGTGAGTCACGGAAATTTATTATAATGGTGTCAAAGTTCAATTTAAGCTGTTAATTTTAAGCCTATGAATAATGATTAATGTTGACTTTTGTATATTATGTATTTGTGTTCTCGTTATTATTAATTTTGGTATGCGACTCCATATCTAATTAAATAAATATATTTTTGGGGACCCGTTTAGATAAGGCTGGTAGTACAAGAAAATGTTAATTAACATGCATTCTTGGTACGGCGGCGTATCTTAGCAATATAAAAAAATCTCCCATTTGCACACGGACTTCAAATAGAAATCATTACAATCTTTTATACGGCTGGTTATAAAATTCCATTCTTTCTGTTGCCAACCCTAACCGGAGATGCAGGTTTATTTTTTACGTTTTTCCCCTGTCGAGATTCGGTGCCCGACACCTCGTGACAATGGCGCTAGCAGCGAGCTCGTCAAACTGACGGGACTATTGTTGCTTTAAGCTCATTGAACTTGGGACTGCTTTTCCCCTTCACCAGGGTAGAATTAAGCAGGATATGCCTGAACATAACTTCAGCCTTTATCCTTAAGGAAAATGGTCTCAGAGAATATTCCAGACAGTTCCTAAGGGACCAACTACAGTTTATCGACTCGGAATCGGCTTCAGTTGGTCTCCTCGCATTTAGTTCGGCGCGGGGTCGAGTCCTGTCCCTCCCTAAAAGTTATCCTGCTGCAGCTGATGAGATGACCATGACCCAATAAATAGAAAGCCTCCGTAAATCTCAACTGTAGAAATCAATTATTAGACGTTTCCCGTACCTTTGCCTTAGTTCATCAAATTCTAAGTGTAGTAGTATCTCTTAGTACCTTCTAGAGCGACACAGCGGTCAGAATGTTTCGGATATTGCCTGAATTGAAAGTTGGGACTGAAATCGGCCGATGTCGTTGTTTATTGAAGAAATAGTGCCTTCTTTTTTTTCTTATGGGTTATCATCAAATGACCCATCCTCCTCTGGGCGGAGCAGAAGGGAGAGTCAAACTGCTACTAACTAAAACCCATCCATGTTCCTTCATTTTTTACCCTTTGTGTTACAGCTCGAGGGCCGTGTTACGCAGCCCAAGAAATAGTGCCTGTAGTTAAAACACTTAAAACTAAAATATAATCACGAATCACGTGTATTTATAGAATTCAAAATAAACATTTTAACTGCAATGCAACCGTAGTGATTGTAATATTCATATAGCGCTAGCACGCTCAGCGTGTATTATTTTCATGACAATTAATTATTAAAATACGATTAAAGAAACGCATAAAATCATATCTAGGTATTATCTTCTCGTGTTTTCACAAATAACACCCATGTTTTAAGTCAATATCAAGTTGAGTATAATTACTTAGAGAAAATGCACCGTATTTTATATTATATCTGTGAAACTAGGCAGTTATCCGCGACTCAGGGTTGCAATTACTACAACTATTCACCTCATTACGATGCCTCTGATGATTACATAAAAATTGCTTAAGGCAACCTACTGGTACAATTACAAAGCATATATAATGCGTTATTTTTACTAAGAAAATACTATCAGGACTCACAATCAGTCTGTTGTATTTTTTTTATTCCATTCTAGATAATCCTACTCGAATCATACACTGTAATAATACATAAGAACTTTTTTCTACGTCGTCGTTCGCGGATGACAATGACGGCATATCCCGCCCACTCGTGTCATGATGCCTCTATTGTTGCATTCAAGACAGTAAATGACGATTGTAAAATATACTTCAAGGTATTTAAAGGTCCCCCTAACTCTGGTAATAGACGTTAAATCCAATAATATACTAGAATTACATTGTGCATTATGTAATAGACATTCATGTAACATAATATATTATCTCTTAAACGCTGTCTGAAGTCTGTATATGAATTGTTTTATAATCTAGAAGTATGTAGACACTCACATAGATTGTTATTAATAGAAGTACGCATTGTCTCAAGAATATTATCGAGTATTAGATAATGAATAGATGAACAACACTTACTATTGTGCTCACAATCGTAAAGAGTTTTCCACCGAGCCACCTACGGATTCTTCATGCTGTTACGTCCAAATGGAATACCTATACAAATCTGACGAAATTAAGCATCATATCTGCAAACAATATGGAACATTACCTCTAACTTTTGACCGGTAGATTGATCAAACCCGCAAAAAATACAATACGATTAAATAAAAATTAAGAGGTGAACATGAACTGGTACAAAAACTGAAATTGTGTAGATTATTGCCGGCTGGATGCACGAGTAAAACATAAAACATTTGTAGCTATACAGAAATGTAATATCGTTCATCTTAATGTCCTGATGTGGCGTGACGAATCGAAAACTCGCCTTGATGCGATCACGTATTAAACCGATTCCTTTCAAAATGGTCATTATAACAGCGATTTACTCGAATTTTTACACCAGGAATAGTAGGCTCCGAAAAGAGCGGTTGACGTTAGTGTAATAATGCTTTTGGCGAAATGAGAACAAGAAGAGTTGAGAGGGAATGCCATTATTGCCATTGGCCATCTGGAATAGAATGGATGCAAAAAGCGGAAACACTTTGTAGAGACCAACGGGAAGAATTCTGGCTGCAAAACAATGTAAAATATAGATTACAGACAGTCGAATTAAGATAAAGATGACTTAAATAGAATCCCTATTTTTATAATCGGTTTAAAAACCGAATTCTTTGATTAATGTTTGTACGTGAGTTTTCCAAAAACTGATTAGGTTTATCATCTAGTATATTATCAGTGTTTTGTTAATCTTTATCAACGATTGAAGACGACCTTGCATCATTACTTCACCTATAATTATTACAATTGCCTTTTATGTGGCTTTATCATTACAAATCAAGATTCTTGCAATCATATTTTATAATTCCGTATCGCAAACGATCGTGTTATAGAAATTGAATGCGCGCACAATTGATTTCTTTCTTAGAAGGATTTTTCTATCTAACATTTAAAGAATACCTCTATCACAAACTGCTTCTTTGTTGTATCGTCTCCTCCAGTGTTGCCAGGGCCCTTGAGTCGTAAGTTACGTTTCGTTTCCTGAAATGTTACATTTTTGCTGTAAAAGTTACATTGTTGTATTTTTTTTAAATTACCTGTTTTTGTGGTCGGAGGTCGGAGGCAAATTGATGTCAGTAAAATGGCGGAATATAAAAGAATCTATGATCTCTAATGGTGTATATAATCTTAAGATAAAACAGACAGTTTAATTTGTTTGCAGCGCCATTTTCACTGTTGTTACTATCTAGTCTAGCACCTAATTTATTCTATTCTAGTTTGAACCAAAACTACGAGGTTGTGCATCTGTTAGTTTTACACTGAACTAACTACTAATATTCGATACTTAAGAGGGCCGGCCCTCTGCCCTTCCCGGTCGGTCTATCGTCAACGCTATGACATTGAACGAAAAATAGTGTTCGAAAATTTCTTAAACTTGTTCCAGGAAATACGTGTTTTTGAATAATAAGCCTTACAAGTGTGTGAAATAAATATTTGTCATTATGAATCTCCATTACATGTGCAAGGTTCTATCGACATGTTTTCTTTACTTTTACAGTTTATGAGTACATTATGAACGGCCAAAGTCCAGTTAAAATTTGTGCAAAACAGCGATTTTACGAAAAAAAATCAGTAAAAGTAGAGGTACTTATACTGAATTTGTTTCTACAATTTTTTATTTTTTATTTCCATAGAAACCTAGATATAGTGCACAAAAAACAAATCAAAGATAGAGGTGTAACAACTGCATAATCACGTACGAGCGTCTGTATGAAAAGTATGACGGGTTGGCCGCTTTTAAAGAACCCTCATAACGTACTCTTCTACCAAGTGGTCGTAAACGGGCTCTGTTATTAAAGGGCAAGAACGCCTCAATGCAAAAAAGCATTACAAATCTTGTTGTTCTGAAAAGTTATGAAAATGCCCTAAAATGTAAAAAATACTTACATGTTACGCGAGGGGGTCAAAAGTTACGAAAAATGTAAGAAATGTAACCTTCTGGCAACACTGGTCTCCTCTGCTCAGTCACCGCCTTTTTCGGAGCTTTCAAACACTAAGCAAAATGAATTGATGTAAGAGCATGTCTCGATGGCTCGATTGCTCGATCTGGTTATCAATAGGGAATTATTGCTATTGTTGGCGCTAAGAGCCAGCCCGGATTGTGACTCGATAATATCCTATCGTATAATTCAAATCTACCTCTTGGATATTCATTTATAGTTTTAAAATGCCCACCTTTATCGTTACGTCTTTCACTTAGTATTATTACTTAAATCTTAACATAATGGTCTATTTTCGGGCGGGTTTTGATCTCGAGATAAACTTGAAGACGTTAGAAGATTTTACAGTGTCATTGCTCGGTCGTTGAAGCGAAAAAAATATGGTCGGAGGACAAAAATGCAGCAAGTTTCCATATTAATTTCATCGTACGTCACGAATTTCTCACGAGTTTGGAACATATTATTTCTGTACAAATCCACGCACACGTTTGTTTACAAGTCGCTGACCCGAACGGAAAATACTAAGAACGTATTGTTGTAAGTATAACATAGTTTACAATCTAGGGCGTTACCCTTCTAAAATGAGCTATTTGTTTAACAACAAGCGCTGTTTGGATTATAACAATGTATCGCATTCCGATGTATTTGTATTTCACTACTAATATGGTAACACTTTCAACTTGGTGGACGCCTTATTCGATGGTTTAGTCTACTTCAACTATTTCGAGGCAATGTTTGACAGGGCGAGCTGGAAAGTTCTTTGAAGTAGGGAGGACGAGATATTAAACTCATACCTGTTAAACAAAACGGAATAGTTAATCAAAAGGCCTCAACATATACAAGAACGAGAACAAGTCATCTTCCGTTGACGTAGACATACTTGTCACACTTAAGAATGCCTGCCGGTTCCGAGTTCAGTCGTAGAATCTGCTTGCTTTCATAACATATCGTTTGTTTGCGACAATAATGACATAACTCAAAAAATAAGAAATACAGGACAGTGTTTTTTAAAGTTAGACTAAAAAAAAAACAATTTATTGCCAATATTTTTTTGCATATAAACTTTTTATCAAAAGGTTAAAGTTTTATTTTACGTATTTCATTATTTAATTTTATACTTACTTTCCTCATTTTATGTAGAAACAACGCAACGTCGAAAAATACAATTTTTTTGAGTTTTGTCGTCCTGGTCGCAAACGAGCGATATGTACATTCAAAGAGTATTTACAAGCTGCTATCGATGAATTTAAATCAGGGACGGATAATGTAGGCGTTGCACTCTTCGTTGGCTGGAGAATTAAATATCAACGAGATGGGGCGATAATACGGTCGAACGTAATGTGAGCACCGATCTCCTTGCCACAGCATTATCATCGTTAGTTAAAAAGATTATCCGACTAGTATCAATATATCGAGTTACACGAGCGACCACTTCACGCGCTAACTTATTTTAAGCTATTGACTTATATGATAATATATTAAGTTTTGCGGTAACTAGTCGTGAAAATAATTTATCGCTTATGCAATCGCGCCTGACTTGTGTCTTTCCACTAATGCTTGTAATGTTTCTCTTGCAGTATCATTAACATTGATTTTGTGCAGACTCTTGTTACAGTCTTGTAATATTTAGGTTGTAGGCAGTCGAGAGCACCTTCGGTATTGGTTAGCTGTCCTCCAGTCATAGGCATCTACTCCTGCCGTACGCCTACGAAGGTCTTCATAACTGAAAACAAATCGTAAATCTTGTCGCGTTGAAGGATGTTCGGATCACACGTGCGATGGTACGATAATCCTGTTATTTATTCATCCTGTCCATGCCCTTAATTAAACGTGGGCTTAACGTCCAATAATACTGACACATTAGTTGGTATTTATTTCGGGTACTACCCCATGGATTCCTTTCTAAACGTTAAGCTCTACTTAATTACCTCTTTCCGTTTACAAATCGGGCTTGAGGCCTTTTAAATGTTTTCTTAAGAATTTGTGCGGTTCAAATTTTTTTGTCATGATGATTGCTCTACGTACCTACTCAATAGTTTTTGTTCAGGATGGCGCCGCACGAATGATATCAAACCCTTCTTAATAATGACGCCTTCAATCATTTGGATGTGGTTACGTTTCTTTTGCCACTACAAAATGGAGTAGTTGATGGCATTTCTATATTCCCGCAGCATTACGTGGATGGTGTATGATTAGTGTTGCAATATCGCCGGAGGGGTATCTCTCAAGCGTCACTTTACTTGCATTACTCTGCGTGCTTTCTGGAGTTTTTGCGGTCGAGCGGCCAGCTCTGGTGCCTGCAATTTGTTCGTACGTGCGAAGAGGAATTGCTTCCTCTAATTGCAGTTTCGCGCGCACTGCGTTGACCATTTTATTTACTTCGCATTACCTCTCACGTCGAATTTACTTCTCGGAAATGGTCAATTTGTCAGTCGAGCCTGTAAATGTTTAATGTGACTTGATTACCTCTCCATTTTTCTCCAATAATCCATAGCCGAATTCTCAAGTTGAATATAAGTACTGAGGTCCATAAGGTTGACTATCTTTTTATCAATACCTATTTGACTAAGGATTCTCTTTCGTTTTTTGTGACAGGCTGTTTTAAATCGTATCTGCTCTTATAAGGGTCTCCGCCATAAAGGTACGTGGGAGTTACGGCCGCGCTTATAAGGCATTAAAATAGACGCCGGCGAAGCGTGCGGATTGACTTTGAATGGCGAATATTGTCGATGTGCAGGGCTCGTGGTTAACTCGATGGTACACGTCGTTTTTTGTTGGGTCGGGCGTTGCGAACGAAATTACGCCTCGTTCGGCGCCGCACGGCCGCTTCGACTCCTCTTTTTAACATGGTGCGCGTCGAATTTTATTATTTTTATTTAACACCTGCGCCCGGTAATCTGTATTCGACGATCTCCCGAACGCTTAACTCTTTTTGGGCGTGTTTTTGTGTCGGGGAACGCCGATTTATAGCGTTCATGTTTTGTCCACCCAAAAGTGTCGTTTAATTTTCGTTGTCGCACCGTTCATAATCAATTATGTACGCCCTTGATTAAATCTTGTGGCATCCCTTCAAAATCACCTGTCTTATTTTTGTTTGGTACAAGCAACGACAGCTCGCAAGTCGACTGGTTCTAGTAGTTACATTCGTCGTATTTATAATCTCCCCACCAAAACAAAAACTCAGCACCAGAGTAAAGTCGCACTGCGTACAATGCGTACATTCATAAATCCAACATCCATTCATAAAAACAAAGTCTCAAGCTGAATCGCTAGAAAGGATCGTTGTGTTTTTTGTTCCCATGTTCAATTACATCGATTTGTAGCAATAATTGTATGGGTCTAAACGCTAATTGCTACCGGCACGCGGTTGGAGCGGCGCGGTGGGCGAAGCTGCGCCTGCGCCACTAACCCCTGTTATTATCTAAATGCACTGCTGTATACCTGCCAAGTTCCCAGCGCTTCTCACTCGCATTCATATTTATAAGAAGATAATCTTTGGTGCAGCTTTAGCTTCTGTACACTATTTTAGAATTTATTTTTATCTAGATTAGAAATTATTATTCTTGATAGTCTTGATTGGTCGAGTTATGCAGCTATTGCACAAAGCAGGAAAATGCACCAATTAAAGGTTTTTTAATTAAAATTGTTTATGGTAGCGTGATTTCTAACGATTAACGGCCCAAAAACAAAACTTGACGCTTTGACTTGAATCTTTACTTTACTTACTACTACTTTACTTTTTTTAACTTGAATCTTTACACTATACCATAGCGTGATATTATTATATCATAGAGCAGACGAAAAAACTTTAATTTATCAAAGTTCTAAGAAACCAACATTAATTAAAATCTACACGTTCCTTCCATGCACTAATTGAAACGAACACTTTGTTTTCTAATCGCGACCTCTGCATTATCTACAATTAGTTTAATACTCCAGTTTATTAATTATATTATCGAATAACGGTTATAATGACGGATTAATGGCATTACTCGTGTTCGTTTATCGTAAACGCTGGGGTAGTAACGTAAAACGTTTCCTACTACTTACGAGTACATTGTGGGTGAAATAGCTTGCATTGCTTAATTATTCTGTAAAGGTGCGGTCAAAATTAATGGACTGGAGAGCCAACCGGACTGCAGAATCAGAACTTTAATTGCTATGAAAGTACAGGTGGATAAGATGACAGACAGAAAACTTTGACAGATAGGATACTGAAATACCTATATGTCAAAAATCCGGTGTCCGGTGTTCGGTCCGCTCGGATTGGTCGCACCTTATCCAACAAAATAACGATATTGTTTTTAATAATAATAGAGTTTCAAGAACCACTTCGTCTCAAATAAGATGAATTGGTAAAAGGTTCATGTAATCATATGTTTTCGTAACGGTTCTCAATACGAACTATGGTATTACGAACGCATGGTATACTTGATGATATTTATGCAGGAGCGATACGATACGATTGATACATTTCGTAATATGATCGCCGTCCGTCCGCGCCTGTACCTGTGGTATTCATCAACCAATCGGTATTCCTATCCGACCTCGGATAATAAAATAAAATCTCTACGTGAAAAAAACGCGGCTCCGCGGCGCCTGCGTCGGCCTTGGAATACACACGTCAAATTAATGCTGACTCCCTTATTACTGTAGCCTTAAGGCTTATTTTAGAAAGACCTTACAGTAAATATAAAATAGCTGACAAATAAATCATATTCGCCCCAAGAATACGTGTTTTTACACAAATATACAGCTTCAAATGGGATAAATATATGTTTTTTTTTTTCAATGAATAATGGCTGACGTTTGAGGCGGGTTCATCCTAATTGTGATTGCCATTAGGTGTTGCATTAAAATGAAGGTTCTCCTTAGGTAACAAAATGTCATGATTAAGAGCCATTTGTAGAAATATTTAAGGTCATATTCACAAAAGTTCATAATAAATCGCATGATACTTTTGTGATCTAATTCTTATAAATATGTAACAGTAAGACTGATTTTTTATCAGTATTGTGATTGTGTCTGTATACTAATCGTGTCCATTTAACAACTCAATTAATCCCAATCAAAGCAATGACGTCATGATCTTTGCAATACAATTCACTCAGTACAAGAAAAAACATGATCTAATAACAATAATTTACTGGCATAAATATCTATTAATGTTATTAAAACGCATAGCTTAAAAGACTTCATTTTAATTAATTAAATTTTATTAGTACAATCATAAATATTACCAATTCTGCTAATGTCTCTTTGTCTATTCATTCGTCGGCTCTATCAAAGTTGTAGCTTTTTTACCATTATAACATAACCCGCGCTTTTTTAGACAAAGCCATTACTTATGCAAAAAGATTAAAGGCTTTGGTAATTAAGGAGGCGCCATGGAATTGGATACGTCTACCACCGGAAATACCTTCACTATTGTAATTGCAAATTAATACAGAAATACAATAATATCTCGAAAACTTTATGCTAATGATCGTTTCTTCCATAGAATTGGAAATTCAAATATTTGGACACAATCGTTTCCACTGGCTGCCACTAAACAAGCTTTTCCTATTATCAGCACCGGAAATAAAGTCTGTCGTTCTATTTTAAACGTGTCTAACAGTTATTTAACGATCACTTAAATGATCTTTATCTTTGAGCGTTTCTTCAAACGACTGCACAGACTCCGATTTTTATTCGTCTCAAATTAAATTTGTCTCAATAAGAATGTACTTAGGTATTTGTGATTTTCTGGACATACTAAGGTTCGCCCTTCTTATGTGTATGGACATTTTAAACATTATCAATAAGAAATATTCTTTCCTATGAAATGTCTTTTACATATGGAACTGAAAATACTAAGAAAACGTTCAATAGGTATGTTTCAAATTACCAGTATTCTTTTTGTAACATTCAATACTTACTGATTAGAAGCAACGCATTTATCTGTCCCTGCTCCTCACATTTCCTATCAAATAAAATCATCCATTCGCAGCGGCTTTGTCCGCAGTGATACAACAGTTTGATTGACGTCCAGGTTACTTCGTTAGAGCCCTCTTCAAAAGCGCATTGTGCGCTTATACACGACCATATCCCGTCTGAGAGCCCACTCGTAAATAATACCGTCTCATCTCCATTTACGATGTGTGATATTTCTTGTGGTTCGACTAAAATGATTTCGTTTGACCCTTTCCCCAGCGCGAGGTTTAACACGTTCGTATTGTTCGAAAACTGAACAGTATTGAAAGCAATGTTTTCTTCTTTTTTCTCGTTCGTAGCCGGACTTCGTGCCTATAAATCGGTATTTCTTTCCAATTATGGTATCCTGTTTCTCGGGTTGTGTAGTTCTTCAATGGCTTTTATTGTTCTGGTTATTAGCGTTTAGGCTGGTTTATGTGTTCATAAAATTTTGACACCTTCAGCTACACTGACTTCGTTTCTTAAAACAACATTCGCTTTGTACATGTGGGTTACTTTGTACTTTATGTTCCAATTTCTATGTTTAAAATATTCTGGCATCAAATGAATCAGGATAAATTTTGTTCGGTCATGTTTTTCCAAAATATAAATAAACTTGTACTAACACTATCATCCGCTTTGAATCCGAGAAGTTTACTCGGCAGATGTTTTATTAAGGAACCAGGAATGATATGATGTCAGTCAGTTTGATTGACGGCAGGCGCCGTGGCCCGGTCTGCTTCTATTGATTATAGTGATACACGCCGCATGGTGTGGGAGTGCTTTTCATACAAACTGACCGATACTTTGTTGCTTCATACTCAAACGATGTATTAAGAGAGTAGGCCTCGTTCTAAAAGAAAGTTCTGCATAACCGTCTCTTTGTTAGCGCTAAACCTAGATTAGCTGCCAGAAATACGCAATCTATCACTTGGTAACGACCGCTCTTCTTGTTTTAAATAGTTCAGTACATAAATAGGCATCCTAGCATCCTACACGACTTTACGGTAGTTTGAACTGGCTGTGATGGTTCGTGACCAGTTTCTTAAGCTTTTAAGCGTAGGCGAAGGCTTAAAAACGTGGACCCGTGAAGCGATATAAATAAAATAAAAAAATGGAAATGTCAATTGGTTACGGTTAAATAGATGATTTCCGTCGGTCCACGAAGAGGGCCACAAAGGGGTCTCATTAACAAACTCCGACACCGGACCTAATCCTTTCGTTAGAGGTCCATTGTGGTCGAAGACTTGGTACCGGTCGCGGTCCCCTCCCGGCCCAAAAAGTCATTAAACATATTTGATGTGTTTGTCATTACTGATAGTGTTTGTGTTCGTTATTAACGCAGAATGTGTAAAACTTCATTTCAGTACGTTGTGTGTTACCCACGTTTGTCTTTCAGTTGCTAGTTTTTCCTGAGATTTTATTTATAGTTTTGGACAACAATTGGCAAATTCTACTTGTTTCCTAATTACCAACATTTAACACGAACCCGTCGTCACCAATACTGTATCAAATGCTTTAGACGACAAGCGCCATAGCTTGCTGCTTACCTGATTAAAGGTAAATTGTTTATCTGATAAACATAAACCTTACTATTACTATATATTTAATATTAAATTATGTGTGTACTGACAAAGAAAATAAATTACTTTGTAGGCAGATCATCAGCATATGAAGTTATCAGTGGAATCATGGAATGTAATCTAGAGCAAGACAAGTGCGAAGGGTCAATTAAGACATGAGTAACTGCGACGTAGATGATGATGTTGTGTTGCAGATGATAGATCTGTAGTAATTTGGAAGTACCACTTCCCTCAGGCCATGACGCTTAAAGGAAGAACTGATAGAATTTTCATATTATCCAAATTCGGAAAAGGCGTGTTTAGTAACTAGATGGACACAATTACTTAAAGCTGATAATAACGATGATGTTATCCAATGAGCCGTGTAATGAGTACGAAATTCAGACATACTCGTAGTTTTCAAACCGAGTGACTGATGTTTGTATGGCTGTAGAAGAAAGATCTCTTCGAGTTGGAGCGCACTTCTTCTCCGTGCATTAATTAGAATTTGACCTAAATAATCCGAACAGCAAATCCAAAATGCACGAAGGATTCAATCACAGACAATATTACCAATGAATAGTTCATGTGAGCAGACCGGTATGTGACACGAATGACGCACATTTTCAACTTGTGCATATCGTAGGAAATGGTCGTCAATTGAGACGAATGCTGCTCTAATCGAAGCATGACACGGCACCGGGCCGAATGTTTGCGGACAATTGTTATTGCGATACCAATATGATGACCTAAAAGTACTACTGTTTCTTCTAATGTTTCGGAGGATTCCTGTCGAGAGTGTAAACTGTTGTTCCTAAATGGGTGTATTGATGCCCGTCCTGCACCTTTTTAGAACACTATAATGAACGATCGTCAATCTAAAATTTAGTAAGGTGAACTCCGACTCAGGTGCATGAGATAGTTGTGTTGCTCTTGCAAAGCTTATCGCCAAGCTAAACGAGCCATTGTTACCTCAAAATGATAAGATAACGTCTCGTTAGTCGTTACAAATTGTGTACTCTCTCCATCTTCAATCTTCATATTTTATGGTCAAAGTGCTAAGCCGTAGTTTATGATGCTCAGGAGTTTTTCTAATCTTTCGTAAAAAATGTCATGTACGTTTTTATCCTCTCACATAACATTGGGACAGCCTAAAACTGTCAACCCAAACATTAAACCAAATGATTACCATATCAGTAAATCCCGTTGATTAACGTCCGTCTAGCCTGAATAAGCAACTTTTCCCTATAAATAGTTTTAATAACCCCGATCAACGTTTAAAGTGCGGCCGAGCGGCGACATCAAAGCTGGGTTTTATCTCACGTTGACAGCTAACAAAATCCTTTTAATTAGCGGGTGTCTGCGCTCGCGCACCTTACGTGTCGTCCCGCTCCCACGCCGAACAGCGCACGCAACCTTTTATTGACTCATATTCGCTTTGGAACAGATAAATTAAATCGATTATTGACTTATTTGGCGATTTTATCTCGATGTCTATAAGTTAATCGAAATTTAATTGGATGGCTCGTTTTTGTACATATTCTTTGGTTTGCTTTGACAAGTTCTGGGAGAGTTCATAGTAAAGTTATGTACCAACATACGGCGCACTAAAATAACATTGATGTTTATGGTAGATGTTTGAACACGCGTTACCGAGATAAGTATGTATCTACAGTCACGCTCCTTAACTTTACAAGGCGAGCAGAATTGCTGGCGGTACCATAAAGCAGATTCATGTGTGGTCTCAAGTCTGGTGTAGAGACAGATAACTCCATCAGCAGCCATCAAAAATCTCTGCCACATTTGAAGATTTTGCCAAAAGCCTAAATCAAACGTATCGGCTTCATTAGTGGTTAGGATTCGACATGATTTGGTCGTTAAAATGTGTGTTAATGACAGCGAAAATCTTGTTCACAGTGATGTAGTAGATGTAGAAGAGTCTTACAGATACTCAGTGCAAAAAGTAAAAAGAACGAAAATGTATAAAACGTCTTGAAGCGTTCGGCGAAATTCTATAAATAGGGACAAAATAACTTTCTCGGAGTCAATACAGCTTTCACGCGAATTACACAGTTTCGTTGTAAGGTATTAACGTTTCTATGAACACTGGCCGTCTCTTGAAGTGGAATTTTCAAGCAAAATATTATTATAGGCTTTATCTTGTTTCCAAGTACGAGTAAAGTAATATCTGCTACATTGTAGCTGGATGAACGCCCTCAAGTTGTAGCTTATTATTCAGCCCTGCTATATCTTTAAGATGCAATTGATATGGATGGTTCAAAGATTTTCTAATAAGCATGTACCGTGGACGCATTTATGTAGCGTTTTTTCCCAAGTCTTATAAACTGTATTTTATCCTTTATGAAATAAGTTGTCTTGGAGAATTTCCACAAAAGTATCATTAGCCAGAGCCAAACGGATCAGAATTTAAAGAGATGAATTTTGATTTATCGAAGGTTATTTTTCTGTGAGAGGGTTTAGAAACGAAATTGATACTAATTTTGATTTCAACAAATTCTTAATGCACCGATTTTATTTTGCAACAGTTATTGATGACCATAAATCGTTGTACTCAAAAGGGCATCCTTATCGACGCAAGTCCTCGTAAAAGTCCACATAAACTTTATGCAGTGGCCAATATGAAAACGTTTATTTATATATTCGTGGATTTACTGCTGAGGAAGCCTAGTAGCATCCGCCGGACCAAAATACTCGGTCGCCTGCTAAATTCCGCGACGTCTAGTGGGTGAATGAACCCGCAATGGGATTCTCCTCTTAATGATAACATTGGATCATGATACCTTCCAAGTTTATGGTTGAGGCCTTGTTGAGATAAACATCTCATTGATGAATGTGTTTCGGTAAGGGGTTTGTTTTGGGATTTTAGTTCTCCAAAATTAACAAGGGCAGAAGATTGGGTTGAATAATTAAAATTAAGATATTCATTGAACACTAGCATGCTACTGCTGAACCGAACGAAACGAAAAACTAGAATTTAATATGCCTCATGAATTCATAATTTAACCAAAAAAATTGGTTCGGGACATCGGAGAGACGTTCATGAACAGTTGAAGACGTATACTGACAGAAAATTGTTCTAAATCAAACCTATTTGAGTCAGTGTTTTGATATGTCTCGTATAAATTCTCCTATTAAAATACACTTGACTTATATGATTACATTTGGCCAAGTTCATTGCGAAATCATGTTTGCGCTTACACATTCCGGAAGGGTTTAACTGACTCATATCATATTTTAGATAAGTGTTGCTACTATTAGATGAGACGTGGTTTGTTGGTTGGCTTTGGTGAGCATACCATTAAAGATTCTTCAATATCTCTTGGCTAACTATACCTATTTACTCAAAACAAATTAAATGCCTCCTATCATACATACGATTGCTTAAAATTCAGAATTTATCCATTTCATTAGTATCGCGTCATCTTGGATCTTTCTCGCGCACATTAATATCATACACAGCTCTGAGTTCTTTATCTGTATAAAAACACGCAATAACGAGATGAAAACGTTTCGATTAAGCGTCCACGTCCTCAAATTCCATTCCTGTACCATTTATAACGTCGATTCGAATTCTCCATTCCGAAACTCGAGTGCTCCGAGACAATTTATTTGTGAAGTTACGGTTCTTATTCGGAGTTTACGCGTCTGGCTTTGGCCGGGTTGAGGTGCTCATTGTGTATGGTGTGAAGTCCTGTGGTGTCCAATTATTCTGCCGGCGGTGGTCGTCGGGCAGGCGCCTCGCCCCCTATCGCGGCTCGCCATCGATAATACTAACCGGTTCGTTTTTCGTTTATAGGTCGGACCATCTTGATATTCAACTCCATGGACCGCTTTATACCGAATTCCTAACCTGGGATTGTTCAACTTCACATACGTTACGTACGAATCAACCATTGGATACGAATACGCTTGCTGGTATTTTGTTAGTTGACTTTAAAAACAATACTGAGTCAGTTTTAATTACTTATTATACTTCCATCTCGTTGCTTGCAATAGTTTTTTCTAGCATACCTTGTTTCCGCATTTCTATTAGCCAATATTTTCACTGTGACCACGTCAAGTTTCTAGCATTTATTATTTTCATTCAACAAGGGTTTTCCACGTATAGTCTTATAAGCAATGCCTACTCACGCTTGTTTAACATTGCCACCTATAAATGAGCAATTTATTCGTCATCAGAATACATAAAGTTATTGCAAATATACGTTTTACGAACACTTTGTTGTCGATTTTAATTAAAGCCCATAATTGGAGCTGTTCCACGCATAGTATGCTCAAATTACACCGCTTACTGCCCTCACTAAGGATATAATTTGTCTGTGCTCGACGTAATTACAGTGCTAAGCGACTCAAAACACATTCTCCTTTTGAACCACAACTGGATTTCCTTTGGCTCTCATGTCACATAAATATTATCATCTAGTTTTACTGTTTCCTTCGGCGCGTCGCAAAAAACCTTATCATTTACATCGTACACGACTCAAAAGGATTCCGTGACTTCAAGTTGGGGTTATTTATTTTTAAAGTGGTCATTAAGTACAGAAGCAGCAATTTGGTTCTCACATGACCCCGTTCTGCAGACCGTGAGATAATCGCAAACGGTAGTGTCCAAGCACGTACTAGGTCCTTATTAGGCAAGTGAGATTTTTTTCTGTCGCCGGCTGGCTCGGAGGCGAGTCGTGTCGTGCCATGGGATTGAGTGCGCATGCATGATTCCTACCGTTGCGCCTTGTTGCTGTTGCCTTGCGCTACTCCGTACCATTTACAGATTATTGAGTTATGTCGTCTTCTTCATAAATAACGCGCTCCAACTAAGCACATCTTTTAACTTCCAAGTTAACACTAACAGATTTCAAATTACATTGGTCAGCGCTATTTATGTTTTGAATATGTGACTTTTGACTAACAAACATAAATTTCCGGCACCTCGTTCACATGAATTAAATACAACTAGTCATAAAAATCACGATGTTCATAAAAATGTTGTTCATAATATTATTTCTGTCAACGGTTTCTGGATTTTATAAGCCTGTAGGTCATTTCCAACTATAATTATTAATAAATTTGTTTGGGATCATTTTGAGACCCTCAGAGCTCATAAAAGTCAGACGCGAGTGCCATAGTGAAATATGATAATTTCCCAGCATCACTTGCTCGGGTTGAACAACAAAACGATCGTGCGCCGGCGCCAGCGGTCCTGCCTTCGCCGTCATGTATAAACGACCAGTTTTTATTCCATTCCAATATGGACCATTAAGGTGGGCAGATTTTCAACTTCGCACTTCAATGTCGGGTCGCTGTTAGACCTCTCCAGTAAACTCGGGTGTACTTGCTTTAAAGATACTGCTTTCCAAATAGACAGTCGTTTTGTAATAGAACTAGATACTAACGATAGATTTCGAAGAGAAGAAAGGGTTTTGCGTAACTTACAGAGAAAGCCAGCTGGCATAGCCATCACAACGGGGCGATCTAACAAATCTATACGGAGCTTATTAAGTTATCATTTTGGGTAAACAATAAAATGTAAACAGCAACCCGGAAGAGTGGCTTCCTCGCTACCAGGTCCGACTCGATGGAAACTCGTGCCCTTATGAATTATCCAAACGTGCGGGCGTCTCAGCGGCGCCCGCGCAGCGCTAGTATCGTACGGAACAGTAAACATCGGCCGAGATAATAAACGAATGAGTCTGTTTGTTTCCTTTGTGTAAATCTTGTCTGTCATAAAGTTGCAACTGTTGCTACATACTTATAGTGCCAGCCCCCGGTATGTACGCATGCGCGTAGTTAAAATTCTTGACGCATCAAAGGACTATAAGTTAGTGACAATTAAGGCTGAGCTTTATAGCCTCACATGAAAGTTTTATTTTAATATTCTTTGATTCCGCGCATCAACACAACTACGGCGGACTTCATTAGATTATACCAAAGTTTTCAATTTTATACTCCGTTGCATAAGCCAGGTGTACAAATTCCTCGTAAATGACTGGTCCTGATTAGTAGGCGTCAATTGGCACACCTTTTGTTGTTGATATAAGTAATTAACACTAATCGAAAAGGACCAGTTAATTTGTATAGATAACATCGTAACTACAATCTGTGCCCTTGTTCGAAATATATTGAAACGTGCAGATAGTCAGCTGGACATAATAGACAGGTTGCCTTACATGGTAGCAGGAGGACGCCCTGACGACGGTGCTTGAGCCCGGAGTCCCACGCCTGCAGGGGACAACCATTGGAAAAGCATTCAAATTTATTGCTCGTCCGCACAAGTTCGTTTAATTCAATCAAAGAACGCATAAATGGACGATCTCTGACTCCGGTGGCCAACAATCCGTCGATGTTTGTTTCTTTTCACATGTTAAAAGATAGCCAACATCCATATGGACCACTTTACGTTAATGCGTTCCCTCTCCATAGCTTTTAGCATGTGCCATGTATTCAGAATGTATACTGCCATGTATACTGGCACTAAACATCTAGATCTAAAAGCTCGCTTAAGTATACGAAGTTACAGACAATTTAGCCTGATTATTCAGGCTAAATTGTCTGTAACTTCGTATTGAAATTAGAATCTAGTTAGACTGTTAAGGAGTTGGTATCATATTTCACGTTCAGAATCAGTGATCACCGATAGAAACCACGGCGTTGTCGTGCGGTCCTATTGCGAACAGGGCCGGGTGTCCGACCGCATTCGTTTATCTTTAGAATTATAACAGATGCGAGGTGCGCATGCGACGGTCCCCCCTCATCGGCAGCGCACCGGCAGCAGCAGGACGTACTAGCTCCGCACTTTGATTCATTGCCGCGAGACTTTCATCTTATGACATTTTTATGGCCATTTATTAATTATACCTCTCTGATTAATATTGCAGCTTCTAACCATTTACAACACCGCTATCGGTGCCTCTTTAGAAAAACTTGAAAGCTAACGAGCTTGATTATTTCTTAAATTTACAGGGTCACTAATTTCTTCACTCCGGATGCGTGCACTCAACGGCCGGGAAGGGAGACTTATTACTTGTATCTACAATAAAAAGCTTTTTACGACCTTTTAGACGGTTATTAAAATAATAAACTGCCCTTTATTTGTTTCCGCGAGAAAACATCGCGGAACGAATGTTTGTAATGCATTACGGGAACACGGCGACGCTTTGTTTACATGATAAATAATATTTAAAAGACGTTCATTTCGTTTATATATTTTTATGCCCGAGTCGTAGGCTGTATTTGAAATAGATATGACCTGTTTTTCCTATACATTCTTGTCTGAGATATCAAGAGATGATCTCAATCCTCGGCTCCGCCGGCCAGATTGGCGGTCTCGTTAAGGCAAATGTATAAAAACGAAAATATTTTTGATATTCCATGCTTTCATCTATAGAAATAGCCTGATTTAATTAGCAGCAAACGAAATTATTAGCATTTAAAGTGAGTTCGGATTGATTTGGTTTATGGCCTAAGCTTCTTCGGGTGTCATATCGTGCAATTAGAGAAACCCGTTTGATGGTCTACCATAAAATGATTTTGATTCGGTATGAATCAATGAATGTTATCGCCTCTTAAGCTAACTAATTATATTTTATCGTTGTTAATTTGGATTTAGATTGAGACTAGATAGTGGACTAACAAGATAGGGATGGTCGCATCGCTGAGCTTTCTGCGTTACTTATGTAAAGTTTTATGAGTTGGCGACGTTAAGCTTATTGGAATTGCTTGTAGGCACGTTTACGATTGCACTAAAGGTTAATTGGCTATTAAAGCTTGCAAGAGAAGAATGTCAACTTTTATACTCTGTGCTTGTCATTAACGCCCTGCAAGAAGATATGGCAAATGTGCACAGTTTTATATGAACGATCCGCACCAACTTCTCGCTGTAACGGATTTTCATACGATGAAAATCCGTTTGTGACAATGTTTCAACCCCTATTTCACCCGCTTTGGCGATGAATTTTCCAAAATCTTTTCTTAGGGAATCCCTAGGTTTAAGCCCGATCCGTCCAGATGTTTGAGCTGTGCGTTGATAGTCAGTCAGGACAAACGATTTTAAAAGTATTGATATTATAGATGTAGTGAGTGACATTAGTGTGGACTAGTAGTGTGTAGTGAACAATTAGTCGAGCGTGTGTCTCAACGGCACCAATTAAACTGGAAATCAGGACGCGTAGCGCTCACTGGTTGTTAATTAATTGTAATGTACACCGCGGACTCATGAATGGTCCGCTACAAAGCGCTCTGTACAGAATACGTAATGGCAAGGCGCCTAGCGAACAAGTTAGGCTGTTTGGTGATTTATTGAAGCCTCGCTTTTGGTCAGTAGCCGTCACGCTCATTCCTGGTACCAAGCTGGACTGGTTGTTAAGAACTGCCTTTAAGTTTTATTGATGATATTAATCTTTTTGCACGTGTGCGTTTTATTAACATAGTAGAAATACTTTTGAATTATATTAATGTGTTGCGAAATCGCAGCTTTTATTAATAGAAGAATCAAAATTGCAAATTAGAATTCATAACTAATTTGGCCTCGACTCACAGTAGTTTTTCTTATTTGGTTAATTAATTTATGCACATCTCCATTGGCTTCGGCTATCTGATCTGTTATTTGTGAATGGCAGTAATATCTATAACATTAATTAATGATGATATTCTGCCAGAATTAGGTTTAGGTCTTCATATAATTTTGTCATTGCTGTTTTTCTCGGTGCCACTTTTTGCAAGTCATACAGTTTTCGAAAATAGCTTGTAATTTTATTCAGTTTATTTTATCTCCTAGAGTTACTGCAGATATCATATCAAATCAAAGTCTTGCCACGAAAAAACTGCAGAAATTTATATTTAGGCTTTAGTCACCTTTATTGCCACAATATTTTATTTATTACATTCTCCGAACTACAAACACAACATCGTGAAAAGTTTAAGATAGTGTAGATTTATTTTATCAGGCAATGAGATCTAGCTCTTGTACTACAGTGTAGCGATCATGTTACATTATTCATTCGAGTGTTATTCTTAGGTCCTTATCTATAAAGCCTGATTTGTCAAAGTATATAGGTATAAAGTACTCTTAAAGTGCATTCCGTAATTGAAATAGAAACGTCTAAAGTTATCGACGTATATTTCAGGTGTTGTAGTAAATCTGTCAGATGTGCGCAAATTGGTGTTGCAACATGATTTAAAGGTTGGATGGATGGTCGTGCCAACGGCTCGGTACGCCGATTAGCGATTGGTCACGGGACGAAATGGTAACGCGTTGTTCCCGCCAGAGCGTAGCCGTGGAATTGACGGGGAATTTGGGTTTTTTACCCTCGGGATGATAATACGAAGCTTGAGAAGATTGGATGGAGGCTGGATTTATTCTGACAGAACATTATTAGCCACTGAGCTTCTGTCTGTGTTTTGTGCTTTATTCTATTATGCAGGCTTTACAGCCACGTTTGATACGATGGATGGATGGATAACATGAAGAAGAAGAAAGGAAGGAATTCTTTAATAGCCACGTTTTCGGAGGTATCACCTCACTTCAAATTCAGCACGATCATTTTTTCCAACACTAAAACTGTTTTAAATAATATCTGGCGCCCAAATTACTATGGTTACAGCATCCGTTTTATAACTTTTGAAACAAGGTTAAATTAGATGTTCAACAAAATATACACATCACACAACCTATGAATCTCTATAATATATAGTTGTACTAGCTGGCAATGACGAACGAGCAAATAAACTTTATGTAGAGATAGAGCCCGTAAACTTGGTCCCGTGAAGCGAGGTCACATGTGTACTAGGACCTAGGAACTGTAGGACCGTGCCAACCCGGCCAGCCGATCGTCGCCAACTTATTTATTGATATGGACTTTTAAGGACCGCATCACGACCGGTTCTTCCTTCCATAAACGAACTAAGACGTGAGGTCAGTAAATTGTTTATTAGAAAATCTTTATACGGGCGAATCTTACGACTTTGCTTTCTAGATAAGTTTATTGTAAACCGGCCTGGTAATTTATAGTTGAAGAGTAAAAATATTCCTCAATGCGACGTGTGTATAATGATGTACGTATGATGTATATGATCTCACAAGAGACAACTATAAGATTTTATTGAACAAATAGATGATAGACCGACGTCGTCTCGAGGAGTGGCCTGACAGATTGATTCGAGTTACGTTCGCGGGTCAACGCTTCTTGTACGACAATAGTTTGGATACTGACGACTATTTACGAGTGATCATTTATTACATTTAAAGATTTCGCAGAAATTAGACATTTGAACGTGAAATATTTATGTTTTTTCGCCATTATGTTGGGTACGGCAGTCGAATTACTAAACAGTTGACAAAATCATGGTTTCTACGATTGTAGAATTGAATTTTCAAAATTCTTTAGGCATGACGACATACAAAAAGTTTACCTTCCCAGAAATGATCACACTATGCGTGCAGAACTTGCTTGTGATTATTTTGGAGATTGGACAGGACAGGACACAAGTATATTTGAAACTAGAACTTTACCCCTCATTACTACTGACATTGATAATACAAGCACAAATAACGGGCGAACAAATTCGTGCACAAGTTAGCAAGTCAAGTTGGGACAGGGGCCTCCATTTCGCAAGAGGCAGTGGGTTCAGTGCAGGCGTAGATTTCAAATTAGGCTCATAGGTTTGCTTCTAGGACGTGCCAGTTTCCTCACCAATGGTGTTTTCTCTGCTATACCCTTAACGAAGCCGAAAGGCACTTGTTCTCCCCGTCATTGCGATTATTTTTTTGTTCGAGACTATACCTGGGAACCTTCTAGTTACGGAGATATTGGAGGTCAAAGTTCCAACTTTATCATACTTTTTTTTTTAATTTTTTTTTTAATTTAATGTAAAATTTTTACTTTAAACACTTCCACGACCCCCGTACTATTCAATACATCCATCAGCACAATATTTTGAGTGCGCTAAATGGAGTCTTACCGTAAAACGTGATTTCTCACCCCAAAAAAAAAGTTGTTTCCTAGCAATATTTTTTGCGTAAAGTTACAGAATGCTAGGTTGACGGCTCCGTGAAGGGTCTTGTTTCACCTTGTATGCTCCGTGTTTAAACCAGGGATGTTACGAATATTCGCATTCGCTTATGCGAATGATTCCCATCATTTTAAACATTCGCATCGACATTCGCATTCGCATCAAGCGATGCGAATGTTTTGCGAATGCGAATGTGTACAGGTCGTGTCGTGTCTTGCCTGGCGGCCGAGCAAAAGGTGCAGGCAGGCACTTTGTGTTCGTCGTCCTCGTGTGTGTTGTGCAGGGAGGCACCGGAAGGACCGATGCCTGCCAGGGTTGCGGGACTGTTTGAAAGAGATACCGCGGCCCTGCAACACAACGGACAAAAGAAGGAACATGAATGGGTTTTAGTCAGTAAAAGTCTGACACTCCCTCCTGCTCAGCCCAGACCGGGAGGAGTTATTTGATGACTTCCCTGAGAAAAAAAAAATGCACCTCGTGTAAACTCGTGTTTCATTGGAATATAAAAGCGTTTCTTTCTCGCTGATTGCTTGGCTAGCTTGGCTTGTTTTGTTTTAGTTGTCAGTCAGATCTAACTAATAATTACGCAAATAAACAAGTAGTTTGTGAGTTTAGAATTGTGTTGAGCTATTTTGACAGTTTTTTCCCATAGCTCCGGGAAAGAAAAGCGGATTATGGCGATTTTTTACGCCTATCGCTGGAGACCACGCGAAATGCAATGTTTGTCAGAAAACTTATTCCACAATTGGGCGCACTACCTCGGCATTACGAACCCATTTGAAAACCGAAGAAGTAATAAAAATGATGACTTATGTCGAGTAAAGTTTTTTTATTGTTATTCCCAAACGTTCGCATTCGCACATTCGCATCCCGAAAATTCGGAATGTGAAAAATACGACATTCGTAACATCCCTGAACTAAGGCGTTCAGGTTTAACATTTTCTGAGCTATACTTATTGAGTAGTGGTTGTAGTTTCAGATGTCGGTGTCGCGGCGAATTCTTGAAAATTGCATTGGACCGCCCGTGGATCCTAGAATAGCATGCCGCGGTTTCAGTTAATATTAAGGATTTGCTTACTTTAATTATATAAAACTAACTGCCCGGCGTGCGTTGCAATGCACCTTTTCCTACTTACCACTACCTACCTATCGACTACCTAAATACTACCTACTTTGTGAAAATGATTTATCTTTCATAATTTTTTTATTCGTCGTTTTTATTTAAGTGTTTTATACTGCTATTCTAGGCGGAGAATAATCCAACAAATCAATAATCATGAAAATTGGTCCAGTAGATCTCGAGTTATAAGTGTTGTAACAAACCTTGAATCTGCCAAGAACTTGCTGCAAGAACATTTTTTTATAAACTCCAATTAAATACTGTGATTTTTTAAATACCACTACAATTCCTCACCATCCTTCGAGTTTTCCGCATGCATCGTCCATATAGTGCATATCACGTGAGTCACCGTGGGAAACTAGATCTGCCCGACGCGAGATATAATCGATACATTGGCTGAATGACATATCGAATCATGTAATTGTATATCGTGACCCATTCAGACATGCCGGCCGTGTTTTGAAATCGACACTGCCCGCGCCGAGCTTCAAAACGCGTTCCGCCGGAAGTAGTGGTTTACACGTCATTTTATACACGCCATCTCGATTGATAAGTTTCCGGCGATACGTTCTCGTTCAGATGCTATCTGTTCAATGTGGAACTTGTCATACATCAATCACCCTCTACTTCACTGTGATAGGCCATCCGGCGCGGTTAGCTTTCGAATAATGTCTTCCCCCAATGGCTCGATCTCGTATTGCTACTTCACGATTCAAACATCAAGATTTAGATAGCCAAATATGTGGACTTACGAAAAAGGCAAAAGCAGCTTTGTTTTCACCTCATTATATTCGCAATACGCAAATGTAGAACGTCCTAAGATAATATTGCATTATAAATGGAAGAAAGAGTCTAGTCTTGTTAATAATTCATCAATACGCAGACATTGTCTCGAAACTATCTGACAGATACAAATCTGATGTGTACACAAGAGCACAATTTCATCGAGATCGTTTAACGGAATCCATTAATCATTTGGTCAGAGGTGTCGACTGTCCGAATTTCGGCTCGAGTTCGATTTGGACTGTCAATGCGTCTGCGCACTTGTTCTGTACAAGTTTGACGATTCATTGCGGCGTCTGTGAGGTTTAAGTATTGGGTATCAGTGGGAATTAATTAAAACTTCTAACGCCTACGGCTATAAGAGATGAAAAAGAAATCAGAAGAATCATTTGTATATCATGTTTAAAAAATAAATACAATAATGCTAAATGCATCAATGTCTTGGAAACGCAACCTTATCCCACTACCAAGGAATCTCGCAAATTTTACTATTATTCGTAAGAAATGTGTAAAGTTTGGCAACATCCACTTGACGCAAAATCTCGTGGCCAAATTAAAAATGTTCGAGAAATATTTCCAAGTTGTATTCGTAAATTTTGTTTACGAGAGAAAGGGTCATTCTAGTTATGGAATGTTGTTTTGTTTTCTTACTATATTAATGTGATTTCTACTGGAACATCTTTTCTGAACAAAACTCAAGAGTACCTAAGTATCTATAAAGTTTATCAATTTCTCTGTATCGCGATCGTTAGCTAAAAGCGATCGTTTTATTTATAAACCATTTTTATTATATCTGGGATCAATTTTATGATTACGACTCTTCAGTTTTATCACTAGCATTTATTGTCTGAGGCAGGTTTCTTAAAGATTTCATGCTACGTCGCATTTGATGGGCATTTTAATGTCTTTTACATTTTTTTTTTCAACTCCATAGAGGTGAGCTTAAAAGGGTTTGACATGTAGACCAGTTTCTTCCAGTACTTCTACCAGTTCATTGGTTCCTAGTAGTGATTGAGTACGTTCGTTGTGGTGAATTAAGAATAATTGAAATAAATGGATTGAATCATTCACTGTAGGAAATCGAAGGAACAAAATAATCAAATCCAATAAATTGAATCACTTCAATTTACAGGCAAATGTGACCAATTTAGCGGCATCAATTGAGATTGTCTCGGATGATGATGATGTATGCAGGCACCCCGACGCCGGCGGCGGACGATCGGTTTCCTGCGATCATTCAATTACATACAAGTTTATATGATTGTAAATGCGGGCTGGGCTAGATAAATGATGTTATACAAATCGCTAGGGGCCGAGATTACTGTAAATTGATACCACTCGTAGCTGGTAGCCGTGCATCGCTTTAAGTCTATCTATCTGGCGGACTACAGAGTATTGACCAAACGATATTAAACATACATTCGATTTCCTAATAATTCCTGACATAAGCCGCGCTTCGAATGTATGCGAAAGTCCCTCGTACTTACGTACGCATCGTTCGATTCTTTCGCATCACCGTGTAGGGTAGTTTATCAGATATCATGACTATAAATTTACTACCCTACTCGATGCTCGATGTAAATAAATGTAGCTCGCTAGGTACTTGTTATGGATTTTCTTGAGGAGCTTTGGTTAAAATTAGCGATAAAGCCAGTGATAATTTTAAGCTTCCAGTCATTATTCAGCAAAGAAAAAGAGTAAAACAACCATTCAAATTGAGGATATTAGTTTAAATCGGTGCTATTACGGCTGTGTTTAATTCGTGGCTTCCGTCGCAGTTTCCCCGGGCCTCGCAGTTGGAGGTGCGGAGTTGGCCGCGAGCGGTTTGCCATTACGTTCGCCAGTCACCTGTAATGAAGTGGTGCCATTCTCGACCATTTGCTGGTCGGTGCTGGCCACTGCGTGTGATTTTGTAACAGGATTCAAGCCGCGCTTAGGGTTGTCATTTCAACGAAAATAATAGTCATATTGGTTTCCCCAACGCAATAGAAAAATAAATGGATCTCGAAAACATGATCTGTAATGTGGAAGATATAAGTTTGTGTTTACAATGCTTAGTATTCATATTAAAAAAACCAATTCAATAATTATTTCAACACTTGATTTCGGAATTAAACCCTTTTGTTGACACATAGTAACCCTTACCTGTTCAATGGCCACCAAACCTAGCATTAGGTATGCTCAATACTGACAAGCTATTCTAAGTTATTGCAATTTGTATGGATTTGCGTGGGCGCATTCGTGAGCTTGATGCATTACAATTTGTGCCCTAATTCTACAGATTAAAACGTTACGAGTCGCGACTGCCAGATCTATCGACTTGTTTACGTATTTATTACACTATATTAGGTGTTGCAACCATTTACCTCTCAGTAGGAAACGTATGCTTTTTTAAATGAATCGCCATTTCAGAATTAAAATGAAGCTGGCTACGGTTTGGTCACGAATCACTAACATTTGCACAAGAAACGTAAGACAAACAGTGACTCTGTGGGTTTCGTGAAATTTGGAAACCAAATTTTGGTGTTTTGGTTTTAAGGATCGACAAGTGCTAATAAATTCAAGTTTACTTTTTGGCGTGCATGGCTGCGAAAAGGAAATGGCAGACGTATTCTTAAGAGGATTATGTATACAGGCGAAAATATATAGAGTGTACAAGAGTAGCCGCGCTGCGGGACGTGTATAAATCCAATATACCCATTGTCCTGTCGCGCGCTCACAAAAGTGCACTTTTGTTTCAACCCGATCCAGAACAAACTCCCGTGGAGACGACAACGCGTATTAAACCCTAGAAGTTTTTCTATTATGGCAACTAGTCGTAGTCACATAAGCAGTAGTATAAATAAATTCTGTTACTTATATGGGGATCTGAGAAACATGGATGGAATTGATTATTAACAGAAAAAATGAATCACTTAAAAGCTATCCAGTAAATCCGATTAAAATGTATTGTGTATGTGACGTTGAGTGATAATAGGGAGTTTTATTATGGTAAGCATTCAGAATAAAGCGTGTGAAACAAAACGATCACATGAAAAGTGATGATTAAAGCTAACTAGAATGAATAAGTCCAGTTATATTCTCATAAGTTGTTTGAAGATATTGTAGTCAGTTGTATCATAGTAACATTTCCGTCTGTTATTGAAGCTCGCACACGCTATGTTATGCACTTGTGGAAAGCTCCACGGATTTGTGTTCCTTTAGCCGTCGATGGACATCGCATTTAAGGCGAATGTTTTACAATCCCTCCAATGTTGGATTTTTTATTTGCCTCCGCCGCGGGAAGTGCGAAATTCGCGCCGTTTCGAACACAATAAAAATAAAAACTTGCTTAGAAACAGTTGTTCACACGAAACGAAACCTCTGATCGAATCTTTAAAGTTTTCGGAAGGTCTCACATCAATAATGTTCAACAATAAAATAGTATACGTGGCTCCGGAGTAATCCGATTTAAATTATATTTCTTGGTCGTAAACTACGCAGACGTTGGCGTCGGTAACAGAACAGTCGTGCAGCAGGAACGTTTTATTACATGATTCCAATACTTTTATTGATCATCATCTATAAATCATGAACTATAAACGTTGGGACTACACTTACAAGGTGCAATGTATCACACCCGATAAATCACGAGCGAGGTAGGAGGAGCTTATTAAAACACCCCCGCCGATGCATCAGGTCTTCTCACGCACTGATCCTAACGTATGAACAAAATCTAACGTTTATATTTAACTTGAATTTAATACTTAATAAAACTACAACAACGGAGAAAGCTCTAAGCGTGTTGGGTATCTCAAAAGAGCGAGATTTATCCTTTCTGGGAAGGCTGCGGCGGCCGACATGTGTGCGGAAATGTCCTGTTTACTTTCCGTTTTCGTATTCGGACAGCGCCTTTTAAGTCTCTTGTTTATTGCGCTCTATGTACGGATAACAAGGGATTTTGTAACTCGACTATTTCTGGTAGACAATAAATTGGTTTCTGGTATCTGCTTACCATCGGTGGGTGGATAACTGAAAGCGGACGATGAATTTAGTAATAGCATCCGTTTCGGTGCTGCTCTATGACATATTTGTAGTAGTACTTTGTTGGCTTCGCTAGATGACCGCCGCGATCGAACGAATAAAGTAAAACTACGTTTAATTTATTTTATATGGTAATACGGCACGCGGTCGGCAGCGGTTCAAAGCGAGCTCTTAATAAGGACGTGTCCCCTTAATTCTCGTCGGTGTGGTCACTAACATTCCTACAAGGGTTTGCTCTCTACATTTTTTGTAAGTTCGATGTTCGTTTTTCTCGTCCACCATTTCCCACCTCGGTTTGTCGTCGGGAATTTAAACGAGCGCAACGATTTCAATCGCGCACCATTGGGACGCGTTTTATTTGTACGCTCGTGCGACAAAAATTACAACATTTCCACCGACATTTCAAAAAGTACGCCGCCTTTAGTATGTTTATTTCTTGCCTGTGCTGCGCCTTTTTATGTATTTTATGATGCATTCTTGTAAGTACGTTCATGCGACCGTAATGTATGACCAAGCTCTTTTATAGTTTGCTCTATCATCTCTAGTTTATCAAGACGTGGCCCCATTATGTCTTTTATAGGACTTGACCATAATTTAAATTTTCATCGTTCTACTTTAGAGGAATACACCTGTCCTCTCATAATATTCATGAACCGGGAGAGCCTTCATCCATTATATTAAATCTGGTTTGCAAAAGTATGTCCTTGCATTTCTTATTTCATGTGGTCGGTCGTGTGTTTGTTTTGTTTTTGTCGCGGGCATTGTGCGATGGACAGCGGATTAACAAGAGCGTCGGCGCCAGGGCGTGTGGCTGCGGTGGCGGCTGAATAGCAAATGCGACTTGGTGTGCGGTGCTCGTATCTGATGCGAGCTCGGTGCGCGCGCGTCGCTCCCGTGCAGATGCGCCCGATTGCTCGCATTAACATAGCACCGCGTTGTTTTTATAAATCCACGAAATCATTGTATACGTACTTCTCCTTTGTAATTCATATTCTGTACTCTTTTCTTATGCTCACATAAATCTGTGTAACTTAATACTTAGCGGGATTAAGCCTGTCTCCGTCCGCTGGCTAATTGACACACGGAGAGCGTTGTGCCTTCAAATTGTGTTCAAATATTAGCCTTGTGGACGCGTAAAGCGAACAGTAAACACGTCGGTCCGTCCGGCTGTTTGTCGAGTCCAACGAGCCCCGGCGCGGGGGACTGTTTGCCCCGGTTATCTGTGCCGTGCGTGATCTCGGCACGGACGGGTTTACTTCATCCCGTGGGTTTTCTTTTGTCTTCCATATAAGGTGTGCAATCTGAACGTGAGATCAGCCTGGTTGCTCGTTGACACGTAACTGCCATTAGCGAGATGTCGATACCAGTGTACTGGCTGTTAAGACCACGCTTTGTTAGTCCACTACTTTTTGCATTTCGCGTATATAAATACATACATTTAAGTTACATTGGACCAAGATTTCTTAATGATGTATGTTTGTGTTGTTTCAGGTATGTACAGTTGTACAGTGAACTGGCCTCTATCAACACCTATATTTTAGTCAAGGTATTAAATTAAATGTATTTCAACACAAATTGTTAAAGCCGCATTTTTCGGTGCCATACCTTTACCAGTTACCAACACTTTATGTTCCGGATCTATTCATTTATTCAATTATACACTAATCAACTAATAAATTTGTTCAAAATACATCATTTCCACTATTAACATAATTTGCTGGAAACATGCCTTGCTGTTATTTAAATACCGTACTCGATATATCAACAAGGCTTGCCTTATGGGTTTTGTTTCGCAATTCTCTCGTATCTCGGCATTAGCCCTTCACGTTCTTTATGATAATCATGGTTGAACGTCATGTGTAATGAGTTGTTTTTTCCTCGTAAACGTTTTGAGACACCTCCAAGATATGTCTGATTAAAGGAAAAATAAAAATTCCTGGTAGACCTGCCCACTTTTTGCTTCGATAGAATGTTAAGCCGATTCATTTGCTAATGTACGTTAATTGGCAACGAGTGAAGCCGGGAGGCGAGTACTACCAAGTTAGGGATGTCGTCCATTCACGGCTCTGCCTCACTTCGAGCGGTCTCCGTCTTTAATATTTTATACGGAGTTGCCATATATAAAAATAACGACTTTAACGACAAACAGCAGGGTATCGTTAAGAAATAGTATAGCGAGATACATCATCCATCCCACGTCTTTTCTCAAGATAGGTTTTATTTAATCTAGTTGCAATAAGTTAGCTCTAACATCAACCGGATACACACGACATGCTGTCAAGGCATTGTTTGAATGTAAGAGATATGATGCTCGCAGAGCGCAATGATTAGTCTGCTTCGTCCCTTCTCCCTTCCCCAACTCTGATTAGAAAGGTGCACTGTAGGCGGGTCAAATGTCAGTGCTGTATGTTGTGGTCGGGCGCTAATCTGAATAGACCATTGCACAAATGTAACTCGACCACTGATCAGCTAGACCAAGTAAAAGGGACGTGGTATTAGCCACGGAGCAACGAACAAACCACAGTTTAAGGTATCTTGGATCTAAGCTTAATATTAATATTTATACATTTACATCTATCATCATCGTCCAGGCTACTCAACACCAAATGCAAACGCGCATCTCCAAATGCACGCTCAGCTCGATTCTCGGCAACTCTCCTCTAGCTGTTACCAGCCAAAATGCGAAAGGTGCATCTACATACAACGTTTTCCTATCATACTATATGGGAAAACACAATTCTCAAAGATTAGGCTATCGTTTCTGATTAAGTTTATAGCGTTGTGTTCTTTGTTGATATAATTCGCGGAAATTGAATCATTGCACTTGGAGTTTTACACGTGAAGTTTGATGATCGTTATAAATACATTCATACTGGTCTCCAAAATTCACTTTTACTTCGCTTGGAACTTTGGCTTCATCTGAAATATCACAAAAGTTTTAGTTAGTAGCCCGATAAAAATTCTGAACTTGTACCCAACAGACGTCATCACACTTCAGTACGGTTTCCATAAATTCTGTTAACTTTATACCATGCAAATAAGCGTGCATTTTTTCAAGCTAACCATCTCATTAGAGCTGCGAGTCACATAGTAATTGTGTCCGGTTCACCGATACCGTTGTATACGTAAATAACATTGTTCGGTATATCGGTGCTCTCGCTCGATTGCCCCGAGTTTTTTTCCATCGATTCTCTCGATTGAAGCATCGGCAGAATCGACACCGTTCGATTGTGTTGCTTCGGACAAAAAGCTGCACGCTTTCTTACAGCCAATGGGTAATTGATTGTTACCACAAGTTGAATGCCTGCTCTGGTGATAGGTTTCTGTGATAACCATTATAGCTTTGTTCAGAAGTTTCCTTCTCAAATTGTAACATGACTATGTGAATTGTTGTAATTATTCCAACTGTATCGTCTGATGAGATTGTGTTGTCTTAGGTATCTTTACACGTGTCGAAGCGATTAAACAGTATCCCTTGTTATCTAAGTTGATAACGCTACTTATTCCAATACCAATCAAAATAATATTGATCCGCTTCGGAGTTCTCAAAGAACAATCGTAATCAAGTTTATCGAGTATTATTTCCGCGTAATTCCGAGAACTCTCTTCATTATGAATGAAGGAACTGCTAGCTTGCTAATGAACGAGCACTTCCTCTAAGCTCAGTGGACTAGTAATGGCGACAGCACGCGGATGAGTAAGGCCATTACATGCTACGATTATATCAGAAATAACCTGGGATTCTGGGAGCCAGTTTACGTTACAGGTTCAATATAAAGCTATATTTCTTAGGCTCTCATCTTAATGAGTGTAGAGTAATAATCTCCTCGATTTAAAAATCGTAGGGCTGAATTTATAATGCTAAGTTTCAAGCTTGCCTACAAACATCATTAAATAACTCGTCCCTCATTCCGCTCACGACACGCGCTGGATAAGCACTTATTGCCCTTTTTTCTCCCGAGTTGAGCATGGAAACTTATTTTATCTTGACAGGTATTTAGCATAAACTATGCCGTGTTAAATTCGTTGTGGTTGGTTTATTGGCTTAGCGGTAACAGGCTTCGGACGGCTAGAACGTCTTGTGAGATTACCTTTTAGACTCTGGTGTTTGTGCTGTTTTGTTTGCAGTAACTGGTCTCTCCGCATGACTTTGTGATTTTAGACATTGATGTCATTGATGGGAACTGTCTCATAGCTAGTGTATAAACTCTTCCTTACACCTTGGGACTTGAGTCTACGGTCGATGTATAATCGTGACTCCTGTCACGATTATACATCGACCGTAGACTCAACAATAACAATACAACAATTCGGTACAATTCTGCATACCCCAACCCCAAAAGAGATTACAGTCACAGCTAATCAGATTAAACTAATCCATGTTTAGATTCGTGTAATCTTCAAGGTGGTAGGAATATTGTCACCATTAGTGGACGTTAGAAAGGCAGCGTGCCAGGCGAGTCGTGCTCGTGCCTGCCCACTCACGGAACTATTTCAGGCATTCGACCCATTCATACTAATACCACAAGTATTGTTTTTCGACACGCAGATTCGAATAGATAAGCTGATTGAAACACGATTGGTACAACAGTTGGTAAAACTGGTTTTGTGTGTAAGTAAATAATGTAGGTTTTGTATATGTTGTACATTTGGAATAAATTACCAGTATGGGAATAAGTTGTTGGGTATGCAATGCAGTACCTAATTCTGAATTCTTTTTGTCTGATGATGAGAATGTAAAACTTTTACGTATCCATATGTTTATTGACGAGTTTCTTTAACAATTATTCTCACAACACTGAAATTGGTGTCTTCATTGATGTGTTAATCTTTAACACTTCTGATTAGTTCTGAACAATTAAATCCGTCGAGTCGATGAATTTCAAATGATTGTCTCCAGCTTATACCATCATTTGATTGTTTAATTCATGTCTGTGACAAATCATATAATCCACGAAGAATTTTTATTCCAAATGATGATAAGCATAACTTTTCTTCATCATACAGACGGTCCATAACTGTTCAAGGGTAACTATTTAAAGTCATTTGTAATCACTGACGTTGATAGTGTATTTAAAAGCTAATTATTTATTCAATACCATATAATAATTCTCCAGCTTTTATAATGCAGTGAACCCAAATTGAAATCTGTATTAACCTCTACTCATTGAACTGGTAAAGATTTAATAGACCCAGTACAACATTACAATACCGGTTAAAAGGAGCGGTCATGCTGCTTAGACTAGCGTTTCTGTCTCTTGGCAGTTCTCATATTCTCCGCGTTACGAATGCGTTACTGCATTTGTGATGGTTGACCTACAGTGTTGGTGTTTGTTAACCAATAGAATTGTTAGTTCCCCTTCCAAAATATTTACCGTGAAATTTTAGCGGTATTTACGAGCTCATTGTACTTGAGTTGAGCACACACTCTTTGGTCTGGCTAGTGTCAATGACGAAATTCTTTAAACTGATCTTGAGTCAACCATATTTCGTATAAACATCATACTTAGGTCGCATCCGCTGTAACTCCTACTGTGGGTTTTGCATCTACGACGGTTCTAGGAAACCGTGCTGCTAATGCTTTACAAGCTCCAGCTGTACGTACACCATCTGTATTACCGCTTACTGCATCCAGTGCGGAAACTTTCTTGAATGAATCAACATATTCCACAAACCCTGAAGTACTACAGACTCCGCTCCGATGCTACACAGTGGTCCAACCGGAACTAAGGTGCGGTCAGCAAGCTCAGAGACGGGCGATAGAGCGTGTCATGATCGGCCGCGGATCTAGACCACAGCGCCGCGGTATAGGCTAACATCGTCTAGTCGAGCGTGCTCTGGGCAGCCTGGCCCACTGCGAGCGTTGAACCTGATGCGCCTCAATGGACACGGATTAGGTACCAGACGAGCGAACGCGAACTATCAATCGATTGGTGTGAACAGTTTTGTAAGCTTGGAGTGTTAGTTTAAAAAAGGTCTGGCAATGTTGGTATTTAGCAGAAACCAATTGGTTGGTGCAAACGATCGAGTGGCTTTTTTTATTTGGAATTGTGTCCTGGGTCCCTTGCACTACAAGTTACTTCAAAATTTGTATTTAGAAAATACAATTTTCATCACAAACTTCTCGATTAATTTAAACGTAGCTTTCGTAGAAAAGCAATCAATATCTAGCTAGATACAGTTGCACTTAATCAACCGCTTGATTGCTACCGTATTATTAAGTTGTTTTCTCATACGCATTTGACTTACCTTCTAGGCTGATTGATGATTTAAATTAAAAACAAATTAGACGTAGAAAATGCGGAGAAACTCTTAAGAAGATGTAAATTCAAATTAATTGAATGCAATGAAATTGATCAGTTGCTCACTGACATTTTGTTTGTATTTGCGCAATCTTTGCTTAATATTGAAGTTTGAAAGTAGCTGTACTTATGTAAATTTTTAGTTATTGTCACAGAATCTACTAAAAGATTACAACAATAGACATGTAGATAGACACTCGTGTATTTTTATCCGACTTCCAAAAGGAGGAGGTTATCAAGTCGCCTGTTTTTTTTTTTTCTATGTTCGGCGATATCTTCGCCAATTGTGAATCGATTTTTATAATTCTTTTTTTGTTTAAAAGTATATTATTTCGTGTTGGTCCCGTTTAAATTTGGTGAAGATCTGGTGCTGAAATTCGGAGATAAACAATGGAACTCTTCAATAATAGACAGCAAATCTGCCGTGATTGCTGCAATCTCTTAGATATTTATTGTTTATACAACACCGTAACATAACATCACGCCTGTATGCTCTGAGGGGGTACGCAGATGTGTACAGTACACCCAGATTTCGACAGTTAGATAAGTTCAGTTTTATTGGGGATAACTGGATAAGCCTATAAGCATGACATGTATTGTTAACCGTTCACAAATGTTTCACCTAAACTCCTATGACAATTTTTAACCGACTTGAAAAAGAAAGGTTCTGTGTTCGACTGTATGTATTTTTTTAAAGTATGTTCACCGATTTCTCCGCAAATTGTGGACCGATTTAAAAATTGTTTTTTTATTCGAAAGCCTAAGCTCCTGATGTGTTCGCATTGTTACCAAGTCAGAATCAGATGAAGGGATCCCAGGGAAATCGAGGGAAACCCCCAAATTTTATAGGCACACACAATGTTTTTCATATCTCTACACCTACTCCATCTACCTACTCTCTCTCGCAATTCAGATTTTTGTGCGTGGTAATTATCATCTCATGTTGTTGAGATGATGATGGAAGGTATAAGTCAGGATCTGATGATGGGATCCCAGGAAAATTAAGGGCATTATGGGCGTTGTTTGAAACGGTAAAGTTTCCATGTGGTTCTGTGGTCATCAGGTCAGGATCTGATGATGAGATCCTGGAGAAATCGAGGGAACTCTCCAAATCGTATAGGCACAAATAGGCATTATGCCCGGTAATCATCATTGTGTGTATGTTTAGCGACATCTTCGACAATTGTGAACCGATTTCAATGATTCTTTTTTTATTTGGAAGAATATTATTTCGCAGTGGTCCTGTTTAAATTTGGTAAAGATCTGATGCTGATATTCGGAGATAAACACTGGAACTCTTAAATAATAGTCAGCAAATCTGCCGAGATTGCTGCAATGGCTTGGATGTTTATTGTTTATACAATATCGTGACATAACATAACGCCTGTATCCTCTGAGGGTGTACATAGATGTACAGTACAGTACAGCCAGATTTTGACGGTTTATGTTAAGTTACATTTTATTGAGGATTAGCATAATACCATGAAATGTATTGTTAACAATGTAAACTAAATGCTTAGCAAATATTTGTATAGGATATTACAACAAAAAATGGAAAAATAAAAAAAAAAATTGCAAAAAATAAAACCGACTTCAAAAACACAAAAAACTGAAAAAATAACTTTAGCTTCAGAAGTCGGTGACAAAAAAAAACTGAATCAATCAAAAGAAAAGTCACCGACTTCAGAAGCTAAAGTTATTTTTCAGTTTTTTGTGTTTTTGAAGTCGGTTTTATTTTTTGCAAAAAAGTTTTTTGACACTTGACAATAACTAGAACAATAAAATCGTGAGAAAAGTTTTCGAGTATGAATGTGGATGTCTATGAAAGTAGAGGAACTGTGTGAAGGATGATATGGCTAGAAAGGAGGTCTGCTGAGGAGGAGGACGGCTGAGATGACGAGTATTAGTGAGGTATGGAAGAAGACATGCTGCGCCGAAACCAAATAAATTGGGATAAGGGCAGGAGAATGAAGTGAATAACAACAACAGTAACACGTCTCCACCAATAGACATGTAGACCCTGGTCTTGTATTTCTCCTCTTGCATTTTGAACCCATGTTTCCAGTCTAGTTTTACCGAAACAAACAGTTGGAGCCTCACATTTCCAAGATGTCTAGATGTGAAATGTCTACTAAATTGGTGTGAAATAAATTGCCTCGTTTACAGAGAAAACATCGCGGCTACAAAAAGTAAGTTGACAGTGTTAGAATTAACCGCCCGTCCGTGGTACGTGTTCAAAGAATTCAGTCTTTGTTGTCGTTCTGCAAAACGCGCCACGGAATTCTTAAAAGTTCTATCGAGGTGAGATCTTCAGGGTCAACACTTGGACACATCATAAGAGCTAAATAACAAGCTCCGTTTAGTTTCTTTGCGTATTTTGTGTTCTTATTAAATTCATCTTGTTGCTAAGACAGCTTGATACACTTTTACCTTCATATTGTTTTGTGATCACTGGTATGATTAACTTCCAAAGCAATCAAAACTATTGATTTCTAATTCGCCGGAATCGTGCTGCCCCACATAAGCTATTATTATCAAAAATCGATTCGTTAACATATTTTTTCTTTTATTGTGATTCTGTATTTGTCACGACCTCTAAAACATTCGTCGAGATCCGAGTCGCTCGTGCTCGCGCTTCCACTTTTTGTTCGCCACACGGCCGTCGCGCCGCCATCTTTCCAAGAACTGTCGCTTTACAGAAAAAAAAACCTCACCCGAATACTCAGTCGCGGTCGACAAAGGTGTGAATATAATTAATGGTTTATCAAAGGATCCGCCTACCCGCTAAAGTTGTGCTCGTTGAAACCTGATTTGGACATGAGCTCATTTAAGATCGACTCCCGAATTTTGATTCCACAGTTTTTTATTGCACCAGGCGCAACCAACATAGCGTCATTAGCCGTTCCGAATATTATTTTCTCCTACATCAATCAAGATACGGTATGGTCTCGAACATTTAATTGGACTGCCTATAAATCTTGAATATGAAAGAGTCTGGTTTCATCGTTGCACATCGGTGTCTGTGAGCTCTAACGACGTCATTGGTCGACACCTTGGCTGCATAATTTTATATCTGTCACATTTGTCGCGGTTATCGTCATATTTCTTGAGATAAAACCAGCTATTTCTGTGTACCTATTACGTCTGCTCTATCTAACTTCTCATGACGTGTTGTGACGGAGCTTGGGTTTAGTTACCATGCCTGATCATACTTGATCGTTTAGTGGTTTATAGGTGTCTAAAGTTCTAAGCGACTTCATGAATTGTAACACTAAACGCCAGGCTAATCTACGCTGTAATTTGCATTTAGTGTCGTGATTTTACATGGATGTCTTGCTGTTGGATTATTCTATAATGTAGTCAAATGTAAGTGGCTGAGTTAATCTGGGCGTGCGCCGACTTTGGTTTATATTGCATTTTTGCTTGAGGAATGTCGAAGTTGCTCCACGCGATTCGCGTTGGCAGACTGGCTATGCGGAATGAGTGTCAGTGTATCCGTTGGTGATTGCGCCTCCTGCGACAATAGAAGGAGGCATTGTGTTCCCGGTGTCAGTGTGCTGATTACCTGGAATCATCGTCGTCGGGTCAATGGCTCGAAGCGAGCACGGCTCTAATTACCGTGATCGTTATGATTTAGGTAATGGTGTTGTTATGGCCGCCTTAACCTGATAGCCTACGTTTCCGTTACGTTTTATGTTCTTTACGGCCTTACGTGATCTCGAGTTCTTGACTTGCCAGCCAATTATGTTTACGGTATGTTATGTCTTCCTTGCGGGTTTACTTAATGTTCAGAGTTGTTTTATCTTATACACCCTCTACCTGTCCTATTTTTTTATCCAAAACCTATTAAAAGTTTTTCATAACATAAATCTCGTAAAAGTTTGTTTTTGTCAAACAAATCCATAGTGCGGCTGAATAAAAGTCTTCTATATCTTTTCGTATACTACTATAATAGTATAGACGTAGCTATTATATTTTGATATTTATTTTATTTCGTTTTATGTTGGTCTTTAAAATGCACCTTTTATTTACGATTCGCACCAGCCCGAGCTGTACAATAGCATCGCAGGTACATCTCAGGTAGTTCTTTGTGTTAGGCGAAGTGTTCTCAAAACGGACGGTGCGAACCATTGTCCGATGTTGAACCTGACGACACCGTGTCTGCCAGATGCGATGTCCTATTGTCAAAACCATGAGAAAAAGTAGATTTTCTAAGAAATCTCCAGCTTGGTTGCACATGTGCCTCGCTCAGGGATGCTGTACCTGCACCCAAAGCTCGTAAAATGGTACCTTTTGTGAAATATTGTATATGGTTTTATGTTCAGCATTCGGTCGGTTGCGTTAGTATTGTAAGGTTTTACGACTAGTAATCATTAGCTCACCTTTGTTCGATAGAATTAACCATTCGCTAACAACTGAATTTTTCCTTTGAACGATGCGAATGAATGCACCTTAGTAGAATAATATATTTAGATTTAAGATTTATTCTACGAAACATATTTACTGCGGAAATCTATTTCCTGCCCTTTCGTTAAAATACATAATTAATTATGCATTGCTGAACGAACTGGTTAAATGTCAATACTGGATTTATATTTACACTTGGATTGAAATCTTACTTACCTTGTAAAGAAAACGCTTAACTTGAAATACCAATATTTTAAAACAGATTACAATAAATACATCAAATATTAATTTATTCTGTTTAATTTATCATACTAATGTAAATCTCAGTAACACCTGAATCGAGCACAGCAAAGCTATGTCTACACTCTACAGCTTCTTAAATGTGTCGTATATTTAGACTGGCGCGGCGCGAAAATCCAATATTTCAGTGTAGCCCACCTGATCTCAAGATAAATGCCTATATCGGGCGCAGGCGCATAGATTCGTCCGAGACGGTCCGGCGCGCAAATACACTCGCATTGGCACCGCATCACGGATGTCGCCGTCTGTTATGTCTACGGGACACCGAACACCTGCAATTTTCCATCATTTCATCCTACAACAAAATATGACGATTATGTACCACTATAAATGATTATAGGTATCTAATTGCACAACAGTATGAGCTAGCCAAACATACTGCGATCGCACGTTTGATTAACGTTGGCAATTACAAGAGATTAGATTTTATTTAAGTGTACAGTGGGTACATGGTGTATAATTAGAAAAGGATTTAAAGATCCGTAAGTTAATATTACTTACCATTTTGCTAATAAAAGCCACAAACAAAAAAAAAAATGTTTCTTTGGATCTTGAAGGAACAACAAGCATAATGCGAAGAATCTATAAAAGTCATGCATTTTTTCAATCTCGAAACTTCTATTAGTTTTCCTCCAGAGGTTGTTTCATAAACCTTATATTTTGTTCAGTCAAACTTTGCCAAGCTCAGCACACTCACGATTAGAAATCCGTCATTGTCAGAGTCAGATCTCTACCCCTTTAAGTATGCACGACTCTGCTTCACCTTTAGATTTACTCAGCTATACACAATGATTTGTATTGGTTCCATTTCACAAGATTCACATATTTATTGCGTCAAACTTAAGTAAATGTAAATAGGAAACGTTTCTCCGAAGTCACAGTTATCCTCCCACAGCGTCACGAGTGGGTAAATAATGTATGAACTTTTTGAACCATCCCACACAAGCTGAACTCGGTCAGCAGTCAGAGACTACTGAGCCCAAGCATCTGCACTTAGTATATTCCCACGTAGTTGTGTAATATTTTGAACTAAAAGGTATACTGTTTATCAAGATTTACGCCAATGTTAAGGAAACGTCGTGTGATTGGTCAATGGGGGTCAATATTGTATGGAGGCAAGGTAATTGAAAGACGCTGAAACCTGATAGCTGGTCGTTGGCGACTTAACTTGAGTGCGCATAATGTGCGGTCACAATGTTCATCTGTGCGGCTTACCGTTATCCTGACCGAGAGTCATATCTCACAGATATGAGAGAAAGATTTCGCAGCATTCTTTAAAATGGTATGCGGGAAATGCTAAGTACGCCTATAACTATCTTTGTACTCAGAACGCGTTTATTGGGTGGTTGCTGCGTTTGTTGGTTGGAGTTCTACCATTTTCAATTAGGTATATTTTCTGCTTGCATTTCTAGATATGAGCTATGATTTGGCTTCTTTAATTCTCTTCTATGTCTATGTAATCTTCACTATGCCCGCTTTTCAACTGAAAATTAACCTATCCTTATTCGATTACTACCTACTGCAAGAAGAGTAATAAGAATAAGTTCCGCTTGACTCACAAGAAATTATGGAATCGTGTGAAGTTTTTGGATAACCGGCATAAAACTTCACCCAGTTTAACAGGTGTACAGTTAATAAAACTAATGAACACTCACTTCATTAAGTAATATCTAGGTGAGAACGAGTCTAGTAATTTAGCACTCAGCGGAACCAGTTGCCGGTGATTAACATCTTAATGTCGTCCCGATCCCACGACATGATTTGGGTCTTCAGAAAATTAAAGCGGCCCCGTTCGATGGTGGACACGGGCCGTCGGAAGCAGGGCTTTATATCGACGGCCAATGACGTCATCCGCTCTCCAATCGCCAATCAGTCGTCCAGGATCACCGGATATAGACTCGTAATTTACGGTTCAGAATGTGAACGTTTCCGTAATAAACACCTGCAATTTTGATATTACATCAAGATGGTTGAAGATTCAATGAACATATCTAATGATCGTGTTGCGAAATTGGTTTGACTGCACCTTGATAACTAAATTAAGATCGGTATAAATAATTGGAACATGTCTCAATTTAATTTATTAATGCATTATTAGTAACATAAAGGTCCCAAGGTGTCAATAAGAGATAAAGACAAACGTGTAGCAATGAATACGTCTGAAGAACGACCATAAAATCCCGAGCGATTTTAGAGAACACTAGCTGACCCGCGCAACTTCGTCTGCGTGCGTGCGTACATAAAAGAAAGAGAGGTTAGAGAGAGTGTGCGTCAACCTTAAAAGTTAGACATATGGCCATTGCGGATATTTTTTTAGAGCTTTTTAAGAGGGACAATTCCGACATACATGATAATTGCGTAACTTTAACCGTTCACGCACAACGGAAGCTCTCAAAAGGAGTAAATCCCTATTATATACTATTACCGATGGATAATCATCAAATGACCCCTCCCACTCTGGACGGAGCGGAAGGGATTGTCAGACTTGTACTGACTAAAATCCACCCACATTTCTTCTGTTGCCCTTAGCGTACCAGGGCCGCGGTATCTCTTTCGAACAGTCCCGCAACCCTGGCAGGCCTCGCTCCTCTCGGATCCCTTCCCGTTTGCTGACATCTCTTTGAGGCGCGTGTGGAACACGAACACGCCGTCACCACGGCCTGTCGTCATAAGACGGACGGATGGCGAGCTAGCCCATTACTCACTGTCCACAGGCCCGCGACCCTCGACAGCCTTACGTCTTCATCTTTAGACACTCGATGACAATCATACACCAGCTAGAACGAAAGTTCTCATCAAAGTTCTTGAAATGGGCCGAGACACGATAAAACTGCTGTAAACTATTGCGGACCTCTTGCTACTGCCTTCCGTCTCCATCGTCAGACCTTTGATGATAGACATACTCCAGGCAGGTCTAAAGTTCTCATCAAGGTGCATGAAATCAGCCGAAACACGATATAGATGCTGTAAACTCTTGAGGACCTCTTGCAACTACCTTCCGTCTCCATCGTCAGACCTTCGATGACAGTCATACTCCAGCTAGGTCTAAAGTTCTCATCAAGGTGCATGAAATGAGCCCAGACACGATATAGATGCTGTAAACTCTTGAGGACCACTTGCAACTGCTTTCCTTCTCCATCGTCAGACATTCGATGAAAGTCATACTGACAACTCAGTATGGTTTAAAGTTTTCATCAAAGTGAATGAAATGAGCCCAATAACATTATACCTGCTGCAAACTATTGAGGACCTCTTGCAAGTGCCTTCCGTCTCCATCGTCAGACCTTCGATGACGTCACACTCCAGCTAGATCTAAAGTTCTCATCAAGGTGCAGGAAATGAGCCCAAACATGATTTCTCAATTTAAAAAACAAAAGATCATGTATATCGGACTTCTCTGTAAAAAGTTATGCGTGGTCAGGTCATACATAAAATAAAAAAATATAGACGCGTCGAATTGAGAACCTCCTCTTTTTGTTTCGTTGGTTAATAAACCAAGCTTCCGGAACATTTGACACGGGCGAGGGTCATTCTTTCACGGAAAACTTAACACCGCGACTCAGAAAATGGAGTGAAATTAATAGCGCCATCTATCGAGCACGAAATTTAACCGTTAAAATATAATGCATGTAAAGCGATCGAACACACACTCTACAGGGTTACAGCGTCATGTAGACTAATCTAGAGTACTTTTTGCTCTCAGACCCGATTTAAAAGTTATCTTGTGAGCACATTTTTATTAATTAGTACCATTTTGGTGCAATAGATGTCGTTGCATGTATCTTACACAATGATGGTAAGTTCTTCTTGAACACTTTAAATTTATAAATCTTTTGATAGAGAGCACTGATTACAGCATGAAACAAAAACTAAAACCTTCTCTAAGTTCCCCACAATATTTGTGCATTGAATCTAATCACATTGGTTTTCCCAACAACATGAACACCCGCCTCGCAGCGCGCGCGGGTCATTATTTTGATGCGGAGTTATTTTAAAACTGTGATATCTCCTAAGATATTCATCTAAATTGAATAGTGTAAAGGTCAATTTTGGTCACAATTGAATGCTAAAGATGACTAACATATTTATTTTGATAAGGATTAATACTATGTCGGTAAAAACACCTTCGCAAATAAAACATTAATTTTGACCAAATTTTAAAATCATAAAAATGGTTATTGTGAGTCAACCTTAAAAGATAGGCATGTGCCATCGCGGACTTTTTTTGAGACCTTTTTAAGAGGAATAATTCCCTGCTACATTATATTTGTGCAACTTTAACCGTTGACGCAGCGCACGCAACGGAAGCTATCAAAGAGAATAATTTTTCCCCGTTTTTGCAACATTTGTCATTGATGCTCCGCTCTTATTGGTTGTAGCGTGATGATATATAGCCTATAGCCTTCCTCGATAAATAGGCTAACCAACACAAAAAGAATTTTTCAATTCGAACCAGTAGTTCCTGAGATTACCGCGTTCAAACAAACAAACAAACAAACAAACTCTTCAGCTTTATAATATTAGTATAGATATGCGATCATAATACTGTTTTATTATTTACTCGTAAAGGAAACTCAATAAGATTTATATGGTGTCTACGTACCACAGACTAAATTATTTATCTCGGAAGCTGTTAAAATTATCTATAAATAAATTACTCTCGATATAAATGCGATAGTAATGTAAGTCGTAGTCGGGATGCAACACTGTTGCTCCTAACGTGTTGTTTTACGGTTGTATTAACATTCCTGTGGTCGAAATTAAATCAGTGCCTATCTACTGAACGGCTGTCGAGAATCGGCTCAGCGCTGGTCACAGGAAGGAGTCTTCATTTAAATTCTAGTAACGTAAGTTTAAGGGTCTAGTAGACACGAACTCTCGATGTTTGTAATAGAAGACAATTTGCATTTAAATTTAGTTCTTTTAAACGATTGGGCATGCGTATTGGCCCATAAATACTTATGCTAATTTATTTCGAATGTATCAGCACTACATTGTCATCCATCATTGAATTGAGGAATGCAAGCGACACGTTTGAATTAATTTGATTCAGCCTCAAAAATCTTCGTAAGTCGGTGGCAATCTTACTCAACTAAATAATAAATGTTTAATAGCGAAGGTGACACGGACAAAATCATAAATATTTAAATTGGCGATGTTACCGGGCCGTCGAATAGAAATAAAATGTCTTGACCTGGCGTTAAGTGCGTCGTAGATATGACAATGTTTGAAAAGGATCCAGCTAAGCATTACAAAGAAGCCAATAGCGTTGGCTGAGTTGGCTCGCACCCTACAGACGTGGAAATTGGTACTGTTGTGAATGATGACGTAATACTGTACCAAAATGATCGACAGCCGGCCACAGAGCGGTAGTAAACATGCGTAAGCGTCATTCACAGACGCGGCCAGATATTGTGCATGTGTGCGTGTGCTCACACGTCACGCACTCCTGCGAATGGGTGCGTGTGCGCAGGGAAATTATGAAGTCATTTCTATACTGAATACACTCGATTCCTATATTGACCGAAGATAGTTGCATCACGTTTCGCCTTTGAATCAAGTGTAGTGTGGTCTATTATGCTTGCAGTCGTAGGGACTCCTTCCTTAATATCTGTAATGATATTCATATCATCCGATTGTTCTCGGGTGTGCATATTATTTGCGTTCGATGTGTGTCATCGAACTATAATACTGGCTGTCTGATCTATTTCAGAATCTTGTGTATTGCTAGGAGGATCCATTTTAATTAGGTCAAAACGTTTTATGTCTGTACCGTTACCTAAACTTTTGATATAAAATGTATTAGCATTAAAGATGATGCGAAGTAAGTTTCTGCTCTGTTCGATAATAATACTATAATTTATAGCTGTAATAACGTCTACACCAATTATTAGTTTCAACAGATTACACATATTATTTTCTGCTTGTGTTTCCGGTAGTTTTAACTAAATATTGACTTCTCATTCATAAATCAAATGATTTATACTCGTATACCGGATAACAGGTCGAAACTTCGTAAGTTATCGCAAACGTGAAACGTCGGTTGCGGAACCTTGTTAACGTGATTTTAGATCTTCGACATCTGTTCAACAACCGTTTCGAGAATGACAGCTTTTCCGTTGATATATTGAAGAACGATAAATACTTTAGACAGATATTTAAGACAAGTCTAAGGGTTACTGATTACTACATGTTTTAATAATATTGACCAAAACGCTTATACCGTCATAATATATCTAGTACAACCACCAGTACCTTGCTCATAGCATCGCACATACTTAATTTTTATTTACTCACTGATTTAAGTCTTATGAAGGCTCGATTTCCTAAGATCTCTCATTCGCCAATCTGCAGGCGGATTGGCACTGTCATAAAGACACGTTCATTAAAAAGAAAGTTCCATCACATCACATCCCGACTAGTCGCGACTCGTGTAGAAGTAAGAGGTCACGACTCTCGACGAAACTAGTTTCGTATATAGCAATTTAAAATCAACACACCCAATATTGGATAAATTAATGCTCTGGCCTTACATGGTCCGACACTTGTCTAAAATAGTCTTTGGAGTCGTAATTGTGCGAGAATTGTGATGGTGATTTATTGGTCTTCCAGACTTCGCTGTGGCTTCCGTAAATAGTTTTGCTAAATACCACTCTGGCATGTTGATAGTTTATATGGTTGTAATCATTTTTCTCACAGGAAAGGGATGATTGCTTCTTTGTAAGCGCGTTCTTTGTAAAACTTATTGCAATTTAAACTTCTAAACTCTCATGGTCATGAATCATAATTCATAATACTTTTTTTTGCGTTTCAAGTCTAACAATGTTTGTTTCGTCGTCAATATCTCCGAACTCGTTTTGGTCATTGTCAGAGTCGTAATTGTGCGAGAATTGTGATGGTGATTTATTGGTCTTCCAGACTTCGCTGTGGCTTCCGTAAATAGTTTTGCTAAATACCACTCTGCCATGTTGATAGTTTATATGGTTGTAATCATTTTTCTCACAGGAAAGGGATGATTGCTTCTTTGTAAGCGCGTTCTTTGTAAAACTTATTGCAATTTAAACTTCTAAACTCTCATGGTCATGAATCATAATTCATAATACTTTTTTTTTGCGTTTCAAATCTAACAATGTTTGTTTCGTCGTCAATATCTCCGAACTCGTTTTGGTCATTGACAAGTGTATATTCATATAAAAATAATATAATTTATGCTTTAATTTCTTTTGCAACTTTTGCTAGACATTTATTGCTATTGGAAACAGTTGTCTCGTCAAGTGAACACCTGTGTTTAATAAGTTGTCTATAATTTTAGAGGATAATTTGAAAGGAGAAACGACTCACATCCAGTTCTTAGAATTAATATTTGCCGAAACAGTCTCTGTATTACCGCATACATATCAAGTAAAAATATAATCTACTACTGATGTTATGGCTTCGATTGTTAAACGAGACAAATGATGAGGCAACAATATAATGTCTCTAACAAAGTTCTGTCCCAAAATCCACAGATAAAACTAAAATCGTCTGAGAATTAATTCTTAATTTCGATATTAGCTTGACTTGTTCATTTAAACACAGCCTCATTCTGCTCTATTACCCAACGTCGTTTAAGACAATCAAGAGAAGTTTGTCTATCTTAAATTGATAATCAATATGCATAGGTATGAGTACGTACGCGTGTAGATAACCGGCCCACCGGTGGCACTGTTGCAGACCAGTCTGGGGCCCGTTATACTCTCAATGGGCCTCATCAATGGACCACGGCTATTTGCATAAACTTGTATAGTAACATCTTGATCGCCGCTTCATTCATCTTCACGAAACTTCGTTATAGCAGTACTTTGATTGGCTGACTTGTTTTTATTTGTATAAGCTGCGTTTTGTTTGTGGTGTATCTTGAATTTGGTTTTTGGAGAGGTCCCAGTTATTGATCGAGTGTTTGTTTTGGATACAGTTGCTGTACATTTATGTACATTTGAAGCAGTAGTAAAATAAACGCTCTTGGCGAATAATACTTTTGGCATGAATTACTTATTTTACTTTGTAAGTCTCTTGGCAGCATATCATGTGTAAATACACATGTAAAAGTAACTATATAGATTTGTTTTCTTGTAAATAACTTCGATTCAACACTTGCTAAAGGATGTTTCCTAAAGTGTCGTTCTATGTAATATGATACACGTGTATTTATGTATAGATCGTGTATCGTATTACCTTTGAACCGGTTGTAAGGCAGTTGTTTTTCGCAATCTAATTTGATTAGTCAGTCAGGTGTCCGGCGGCCGCCAATATATTATCATTGACAGCCAATTATTATAATCAACTAGCATGTGATGTTTGGAGAAATATATTATGTGAATATTTGTGTTCTGTTTGATTTATAAGTAAATGTTTCTATAATATTGTGACTAAATTATACGATACATGCCTTATCATCATAGACAAAACTATCTTTAGTTGGAATTCGATATTTTTATAAAATTCTTTAAATAATTTCAAATAGATTTTGTAAAATAAACAATGTATGAAATGAGATGTTTCAGCATCAATCATTTTCTCAAAAGCATTTGCAGATAACCGGAAATTATCCTAAACATTGACGTCAAACTTCAAGAAAAACATCTCTACAAACTCTCTGTTGAATTAAAAACAAAACTGATAAAAAATGAAGCAGTTTTTTTCATCGGACTTTGCCACTAATTAAAAACTGCGACAGTGGTCTAATTGTTTCAGTGTTATGGATCACCGTGGGAGGGTTAATGGTTCGTTTAACCCCACCTTATCGACGCTTATATGGCATTACCAGATAGGTACTAACTACTCAATGACTGTTTGTTTATTTTTTTACTATCACTCTTATTAGTTCTATTTATGATTAATGGACGCATTTTCTTTTAAAATTGTATGCTAAAAATAAATGCTGCATCATTCTCTCGGATTCATATTGAATCGTGGGTGCCTCCCTTGTCTAAGTAGAAGCGAGCATATCTTCGACCGTGGGTGTTGCAACTAACGTCTTGTATCAGGTGATAGACAGCAGCATCCATCAGAACACTGATAGCTGGCTGAATATAGTCTCTCTATGGACAGGAAAGTCGCTCTCGTAAGACTAGACACTCTATTTAGCGAACGGAACTTGTAAAGCATTTGCTAATGAAAAGTTACGAACCCTAAGATCCATTAAACTCTAAGCAGGAAAAGCGCACGTTCATTCACAATCAATCATGCCAAAATCTAGATCAAATAAAATATAAGCGCAGGTCAAACCGACTACCGTTACTATCTAATTTTCTCTTCATGTTGTTTAACTGATTAAAAAGCTGAAATCTACTTTCCCGTTGGCAGATAACGATCTGGGCATCAATAGACAAAGTAAGAATACTAATATTGTTACACAGGCTACACTCACATAATTTAAATAAGAACAAAAGCTTATTATAAATTCTGGCGTCGATCGAAAGCGCATCCGATTTGCACTTGCGATGATACTCACATCCGTAATTATATCGCACGTATTAACAACCGAACGTGGTCAATGTGGCCATTCAGAGCTTTCATCGTGTTGCAAATTATCCTCGGAGCAACACTCATTATTTTTTTGTTCTGCCAAATATCGCTGATGCGGCGATAGGCATCAATTCGTGGATCGTAATTCGTGTTTTGTTGCGTTTCAACCGGCACCCTCCCGAAATTATATAAACCTTTCAGTGCAGAAATTAGACATTATTTTTAGCGATAAAAGTAGCTCTAAAGTTGTTGCTTTTGGTGCACTAGTGTTAGCGAACTCCCCAGAAGCGTGGTTAACAGTCACGATTCACGTTTTGCCTGATACTAGTTTAATCGGTTTGGGGCCATTTAAATTGTAGAGCGTGCTGGTTTCCTAGATAGAGAAAAAAAATAGAACAATATTTTCCGAGCTACATTACATTTTTGCAGCTACTTTTGCTGAACTGTACTTTAATTTGACATTGATGCGTCATCAGTTTTCCGTTCGGTATTAACTTAAGAAAAAGCTCGTCACATCCATTAAGTTTGATGTACTACCCATTTTTTTGTGCCGTTATCTTCGAGATCGTGGATCATATTGTTAGCGTTTTATTGGTGCAATCCGTCATGTCTTCAATCCGCCCTCGATCGCATCGCTAATGGCGCGCGCCCACCGAGCTGTTTCGCAATAATCATCAATTTACGGTAATTGGCCGACGAACACCTCCGAGCAGCTCCGAAGGCTTGTTCTCTTATTTCTCAATAGTAATCGAGGGGTAGTGTGGGCGGTGGTGACCTCTCGGCACGCGTGGGTGAGCTTTCTACGCCGATGCGCCACGCTTCTCTAATGGCTATACGACCACGTATCAATACGTGAATGTTAGTTTTGTGACAGTGCTTTAGCGCATACGATCAATTACTTTACAGAAAACTTGACAATTCAATTCTCTTGGGTGTCGATTTGTTGAGAATATTGCCGAGTTTCTGTTTGTTGTTGCGAACAGGTTGCAAAGATCATAATACGTACCGAATAATTCAACAGGATAGCTTAGTCGTGGGCCGCCTACTGCACTCAACTCACCTGCGTTTTCTGTGCCTAAAGACAATGTAATGCATTGTTTATTTTATGAAGCAGCAGATTTTTGTTTTTTTTTTTAATCATTAGTGTCTGTTACACGGGCTGGAACAGACAAGGCTGATTACACCCCAGCTGTCAATGGGCAGTATTTAGTTTCACAATAAAAAACAGAGTATTAGTTGATGTAACCAAATTCCACAAGAACCACGCGGGGTACCGGATTTACAGATCCGCATCATAAATTGGAATATAGAAACACTCTTACATAAACTCTTGGTAAGTATTTGGCGGTCTACTTAGTTTAGTTCAAAATTCTGTTATGACAAATCCTTGTAAGATGAACTCTTGAAGCTTAATGCTCAAGGGAAACATGAACTAATACTAACAGACCCGATTCGTTGTTATGCCCCGTCGTAATTTTTGTAAGGAACTCTCCAAAATAATGTGGTTCACGCTTAACAGTTTTTTGTCCTTCGATCCGGATAGAATGTTCCTTTCTGGTGATAAAATATCGTGTTACACATTTGGCCGCCGAAGCAAATGAAGTGTTTTAAAGCGTTATATTATTTTACGTATACGCAGGTCGGATTATAGGAATATTTTAATATTTAATTTTAGTTTTATCATATTGTTAATCTTCTTTATCGCGTGGTTAGTGCCTAACCTAGTGTCCGAGTTTTTAGGCCGCCCATGGGCCTCTGACTTGGCTTAACATGCCATCAAGAAATATGTCTCAGGCATGTTGGTTCCCTCACGATGTTTGGGTTTGTGTTGTGTTTGTTGTTGTGTGTGTGTTGTTTGTTGTGTTGTGAGTTTGTTTGTGTGTTGTGTGTGTCATCATTCTCCTGCCCTTATCCCAACTTATTTGGAGTCGGCGCAGCATGTCTTCTTCTTCCATACTTCTTTATTACTCGTCATCTCAGCAGTCACCTCCTTTCTAGCCATATCATCCTTCACACAGTCCATCCATCGTTTCTTTGGTCTTCCTCTACTCTTATAGCCATCCACATTCATACTCAACATTTTCCTCAATACATTCTCCTCATTCCTCCGCATCACATGTCCATACCACTATAACCGATTACCACACAATTTCTGTGTGTGTTGTTGATATTGTTAATACAAAAGGCCGTGGCTGGTCAGATCATGAGGCAACCTCAGAGTGACCTTACTTCTGAATAAGAAAAGGAAGAATAAGAAAGAGGTCGCATCTAATAATAGAAACCTCTTTTATGTCGCCATCTTATAATATGCCAGACCTAGCTTACAAAACCAACGAAAAATAAAGAGAAATGTTAAAAATTTCATGAATTTATATGGCGATGTTGCTCGAGCCATTATACGAAATTATAATAGTAATGGGTGTCGTGTGTCACCGTAGGTTCGACGTTAATGTCGTCTCAGCGTTTGTCGCGGAAGTCGCCTACGCGCCGCTCTAAAGAACGCTTTACTTTATTGACCGCTTAGATTGGTATATGATAATCGTAATTACTACCCGTTATAGTAACTAGTAGCTGGCTGATTTCTGAGACACCTGTTTATGTTCTACGCAAATTATTAACGCTTTTATGGAATAATTTGCGTTATTATATTGTAATAAATTCATTAATTGAGGTCTTTTTCATTTAAACAGTATTTAAAGACAACGGAAGGAGAACTATAATTTTTTATGGTGTAATTCATGTGTAGTTAAACGTAAAATAATTATCTTTTACGTCATAAAATATGAAAACGGGCTTTATCATTTCACTAAAGAATAATGCAAGCATAATCAGCCTACAAATTTTCCACTACTGGAACACATGGCCTCCTCTCTATGAGAGGGAATGGGCTGTAATCCACCACGCGGCCCCAGTGCGTGTTGGTAGATGTCACATGTCTTCGAATTTTTGGTTCTAGGACATGCCGGTTTCCTAACGATTTGAGAGCAGTGATGATGAAATAAATTACACTAAGTAATGCGCCTGCCTGGGTTCGAATTCGAACCCACGATTTACTGTTCGTAAGTCGAGGCCGCCACCGCTGGGTCACCGCTCCTCTCCTTGAATAATGCAAGATTCATTAAAAATTGTATCCTAGTAAAAAAAAACTGGTCTGCTCTCGATATAGGTACTCGCTAATACCTTACAAAATATGTGTGCCTATTCTATTTCCTGTAAAAATATAAGCTCTGTATCTGTTTAATATTCCATATAATCCATAAAATCCATGTAACCTGAGATTTGATAACTTATTTCATAAAGCCTGCCACAGTATATCATAAACAAAATCGTGAAATGTATAAATTTAACGCATAAAAGAGAGAATGAAATAAATACACGTTGGAGGTAGGCTGAGAGTTACGTAACGTTGGCCACACAGTGCGCCCGCGACGGTCAAAAGTTCGCCTGCATACGCCCACGCGGATTCTGGAGACGACACATTGCGCGGAAACCGTCCAGAAGTACGACTTTTTACAACACGAGAATATTTTCTAACATTCGTTCCAAACACTTCATCAACTTCACGCAAACTGAGAGTGACACACATTATAAATAGCCATAATAATAATAATAAAATTTATTCAAAAATATAAGGAACAACGTTTACAGTTTGTCTTAAATCTATCACGTCAAGTTCACCATGATTTGTGCCTGAACTAATCCTGTGTTTCAGGCGATTGAAGGTAACTTTAATTGACAAAAAAATCACAAAGCATATTAATCTAGTTGGTACTTACAAATATGTAAAAGGTATATAACAATTATAGTATCTTAACTTAGATGATGATGATGCCATGAATGCTGCAAAGAGTCAATCAGCAAATTATTTTTATTTTCATCCTGTGTTGTCCCACTACTCCCACTGCATTAACCAATTCTGTCGTAAGCGTCAAGTTCGTCCCCCCATCTACTCGTACGCCTTGGGCTTCCGTGATATCTTTAGACATTTTCATGGATCCTGAAAGGGATGTCTGAAATCGGTATTAGTTCGGCAGGGATCTAGAAATTATGGTAAACTTCAGAAACAAGAGTAAAGTAAAGGCCACCTTATAAGCATGCGTTTGCCTATTCTAAAAATGAATCTTCTGCACCTGACTATTTAGTGGATCGCTTATTTATACCAAGATTTCGGATCGCCACCATCGCGACATCTTATCGTTATTCATTATTAATGATCCTTTACTATAACGGAACCTTTAACGCGACGGAGTAAGGTGCATAACCGCCAATTTGGCGTAGTTTTAAGTTCCATGGTTGTTAAAGCTGAATTGTTCATGTATTCTAAGACGTGAGTTACGACAAAATTGTTATTTATTGATGTGAACCTTTATGTATGAGCATCTTGCTGTATGAGCAAATGTACAAATACAATACCTTTTCGTTATAGATGCATATTTGTTACTTAATTTATAGGTTTCTTATACCCCCACAGTTCAAAAGCCGCATACGACATTGTAGGACCAAAAAACTTATGTCATGTGATGTCATAATAATGTGGACCAAGACACCGCAATCATGTTTTTGGCCCTTCAAGAATAACGAATTCTTGTCTCTGTATAATCTTATTTAAGACGCGTATTTTATGTGCAGTAACATAATTCAGTTCATTAGCTTACAGCGGGCTCGGCGCTTGTCGCGGCGATAGTCCAATAACTCAGCTACCCCCGAGGCCATGTATCGCCGACCAGACACGACTTTCTCGCTGTGGGCGTCACCTGTCGTGCCATACCGTGTCCATCTGGCACACTCGCATCCACTCTGCTGACCGCTAAAATATATCTTATATTATCTATATATAAGAGCCATATTAAACACGACTCGATTACATGCAACCTTGCCAGGTCTCGCCCACAACCGCTCATTGGACTCAGATCTAGCTCGTCTACAGACGCTGCATTCATTATTTTGAGTTCCATTAAAAAATGTTTCATAACGCTTTCTAAACTTGGCTACTACTACTCTTACTCCATTGTTGATAGAATCGTGTTTATTCACAGAAAGTATCGCTCAATTATTTTCATATCACATACTTAATAGATATGTTGCCATTCCTTAGCTTTTAGCCTCTTTTGTTGACCAGTATCGCGTAGTCATGCAATGTTGTATTATACAATTTAAATGTTGCTTCATCATTTCTTCAATGTAATGCATTATTTGTTTCGTTTACATACTCGTTTAATGTTACTGGTTCGCCTACATGCACAGTTTTTGTCTTGCCATTAAACATGATTGTCTGTTGTCAGTGGTAGACAAAACAAAATTGCGACATTGATTCAAGTCTGAGTGACGTTCATTTTAGCTGTATTTGTCCAACTATCGCCCACTGTCGATTTTGTACTTTTCAATCGTAATCTTTTCATCCATCTGAATGTTCATTGACAGATCATTAATTACATCTGTTACTGTCAAAACCATTTGTTTTGGTTTGTTTTTCTAATTCATTCTGAGCGTTGTCGACTTCGTAATCCGTTAAACTAATCTCTTTGATAAGATTATCTGTATCTGAGTAAATTATGTATCTTTTGTTCTCTGTATCTATTGATACGATATCGTATCCAAAATTCAACTGCGTAGTATTTGTGTGCCAGTGTATGTAGAGCTGTGATAGCCACCCTGTTGCATATTTGTTAAAAAAAATCTAACGTGTCAAGTTGTCATGCTTGACGTGGCTCGACGTGGCGGTTGCACAACAACGCCCATCGCCGCTCCGCATGATACACTCGACCAAAATAAATGGTTTATCACCTCAAGATAGGCATTAGGCAGAGATGATAGCGTAGTTCTCTCCTCGCTGATAACGACCGCGCCCCTACAATTAACATTATCACGACGTGATTAACAGATTACGTTCGACCTCAAATTGCGCAGTGTTTGGGTTTTATAAACGTTTACAGCCTATCGTGGAACATTTGCTACCGAATTTATTAAGTGACCTGATTTTTGGGACTGCTATCTCTTCGAAGAGTTTTCAGCGTCAAATGTGAGGAGTTACTCAATGACGTCTGGACATCGTAGTATAACTAGTCGTTATCGAGTAAAGTGCAAGTATGTTGACAATTAAACGCGTAATCTATCGCGAACAAACGCTGTCCATTCAGTACAGATAATACTGTACCAATATGTTGATATTTTGATAGATTCCTTACAAATGGAGCGAGTCGTGGTATCGTGCGGTGTACACTCTAACGCTTTGGACCTCTGCCCTCAGTTGCACAATTGTCACAAAAACACGATTATTCACTCGTCTATTTTTAAACGTCTTTAACTCTACATTCTGAAACAAGGTGCGCAGCGCAGGCCAACATCAACCTCGAATATCACGTTTTTATAGCCGCGATAATGTTTACAAGTCGTTTACGCTATTGTTTATTTTGCGACGTAATAATGTAAATATACGTGGAATATAGAACTGCATGAATACATGGAACCTACAGATCCAGGACATTAATACAGCAGTGAGCGGCTTCGTTAGCTCGGGGTAACGGTCGTTGATCAATCGAGTGGGTCGCGCATTAGAAAACGACATTACTTGCGATCTGCGTGTGCGCATGAATATGCAGAGCAGATCCATCAGCATGCTAATGCAGTCACCTGACCGCCTCCGCGTGGCGTCAATTACGTATACGACGTATAAATACGCGAACCAACGACTACGACACTAGGTTTGCCTTAGGCTTTGGGGAATGAAGGTTCAGGACTTTCTTCTTCTGTAACGGTCCTATTTTCCATACTACTTGTATGTCCCCATTGAAACAAAAATAGAAAACATCAGAAAAAAAATAGTTTCACTAGTGTAAACTCAAGAACTTGGAAACCAAAACTGTTTTCAGTTTTCCAAATACATCCCTATTTTTGTAGGTCCTTCCGTGCAGATTTTGCCGCGCAAATGCAGGCATTGCGAATTGCGATAGCTGTAAACACTACACACAAATGGATCCGCCAGTCCGCCATTTGCATTCGATGGGTTTTATCTTTATTATTTTTATTGTATTTGAAATTCCAGTTTTATTTTTCGCGTTTTACAGAATTCTATAACGACTTATGAAATAGATATATGACGTAGTTTTAGTAAGATAACTAGTATTTGCGTGTTGCGCGAGGTGCAAGCACCTCGCGTGCTTTGTCCTTGGTAGATGTTTCACTTTTAAAACCCATTAGTAAAAATGTCAAACATAACCTTATAGTCTTTCACTTTTCAAACTCTAGTGAAATGCCAAATAAAGCCCAAAAGGACCCGAAAGGTTTCCACTTGATTAAGCTTTTAAATGTAGTAAAAGTCCAGAGAAAGCCTAGGAAAACCTATTATTGTTGTTTGAATGAACTCTAAAACTTAAAAATGATGTGAGTATTATGTACTTTAGCACCATCGAAAAACGATACTCATGATGAAAAAAATCGTTAATTTTTGCAGTCACCGTCTTGGATTTTGATTTTAACCTCACTAACGGCTTTAGCATCCCCGAAAACCATGAAAACGACTCCCATGATGAAAAATTAGAAAATTATTGTAGCCGCCATCTTGGATTTTGATGTTGACCTCACTATCGGCTTTAGAAACCTCGAAAACCATGAAAACGACTCCTATGACGAAAAGTTTGAAAATTACAGCAACGGCCATCTTGGATTTTTATGTTGATCTCAGTATCGGCTTTAGCATACTCGAAAACCATGAAAACGACTCCCATGATGAAAAAATAGAAAATAATCACAGTCACCATTTTGGATTTTGATGTTGACCTCACTATCGGCTTTAGAATCCTCGAAAACCATGAAAACGACTCCTATGACGAAAAATTAGAAATTTTTTGCCGTCGCCATCTTGGATTTTGATTTTAACCTCAATATCGGCTTTAGCATCCCAGAAAACCATGGAAACGACTTCCATGATGAAAACTTAGAAAGTAATCGCAGCCGCCATCTTGGATTTTGATTTTAACCTCACTATCGGCTTTAGCATCCCCGAAAAACATGAAAACGACTCCCATGACGAAAAATTAGAAAATAATCGCAGTCGCCATCTTGAATTTTGATTTTGACCTCACTATCGGCTTTAGCATCCTCGCAAACCATGACAACGACTGGCATGATGAAAAATTACAAAAATTATCGCAGCCGCCATCTTGGATTTTGATTTCGACCTCACTATCGGCTTTGGCATCCTCGAAAACCATGAAAACGACTCCCATGATGAAAAATTAGAAAATTATCACAGCCGCCATCTTGGATTTTGATTTTGACGCCAATCCTGTAATCAGCGACCACGAAAACCATGAAAATGACACCCATGTCGAAAATAAATAAAAAACAAAGCAGGAGCGCGTACACTCTAGTTAAAAACTTTGATGTTGACCTATTATTGACTTTGTTTGTGAAAATCACAATAAAATAAAATAAATAATTTTAAAATCCTTATGAACCCCTATTACAATCTAAAACCTTATTTAAAAACTGACCTGTTCCCATTAAGAAAAGGGTGTTATTTAAATGGTTAGCAAAGTATTCGTATTTTTGTGAGCAGAAAAATATAATCTGCGAGCAGAAATAGCTAATTGATCAGCAACTCATGGCCAGCAAACATTCCAAAATCAATCACCAATCTAAGTCATTCTGGATGGCTGTAATTATTTTTGTACAGCATATTAATTATATAAGCTGCAATGAGCTGCTCTTGTTTAATACAATTTTTGTAAGCGCTCAGAGGGTAAGCAAAAAAATTCATTTTGAGCTGCATATAAAAGTAGCAAAAATAATTTACTTGTTAAAAAATAGAAATTACGCTGAACAGATGATCGAATCGGGCGTAAATAAAAAAAAACCTGCCGCCCTATCTCCCGTCAGCCATGTCGTCGGAGCTCCGCCGGCCTTCGGCCTACGCTCCTCATGTCCCAAAATCGGACTTTTGGGACCAATTAGTTATTTTGCTCACCATGTTTTATATATGCAAACCAATCAAATATACTGCTTATAGACATGTTTTGTCTGCTGATCAATCATGAAATCTTGCTGATCAAGTAGTTTTTTTGCGGACTGAATGTTTATTATGCAAACTCATGTTATTGTAAAATTATTTGTGGAACAAGGATTGCTTTCTGATTTTTGAATTGTTAACGACATCTTTGTATGTCGACCAAATTATTATAATGCTGTTTTTTTGTGGCTCACCAAATTTTATAATTGCTAAACATTTCATTACTTTCTTTATAAAAAAAACGTTACCCTAAAGTCTGCTTGTCGTCGCCCCTGACTTACGCTTCAATCACTCAACCTTCGTTACGCTACGGAGGTCGCCGAGTCGGTTCGCTCGCCACCGGGCGGCCACCCTTTGCTGCACTCAGTCTTAATTCTACTACCACCGGACAGGATTCGACGTCTACTATAATATTTGTTCAAACACATAATGGCTATCTCTAACAGTTCCGAAGTTACAGCCATTTTAATTTTAGGGGAGGTTGGGGAGGGGAGGGTATACAAATTTCAACGCCCCTCTAAAATAAATAGTTAAAAAATCAAAAAGCTGCTGGGTTTTTAAAAATTATTTTGACCAACTCTGGGCCCCTTTTTATGAATCTGAAACAAAATGTTCAGTCTCTTAACTTTCGAGATCCGCCGCCTAAAGGGGGGAGCAGGGGGGCACTTTGAAAAATGGTTTTTACTTTTCCGAGCCTCTTCTATACGAATCCGTAAAAAAAAAGAACTCAGGTCTCTTAATTTCTGAGACACGATATCGAGGGGGGGAGGGGGGCAAGGGGGCAGTTCTGAAAAATGTTTTTTACTTTTCCGAGCTTCCCCTATAGGTATCCCTTTCTGTTATCTAGCGTGTAACAGAAAGGGTATAATCATATGGAATACTGTGGTACGGACCATCAAACTGAACAACTTTCTCTATGGGACCACCATCAAAATCGTAACAAAATAATCAGCTGTCCCATACATTTGGGTCGAGTAGGTATTGAAATTTTGTATAGGACAGCTGATTATTTTTTTACGATTTCCATGGTGGTCCCATAGACTAAGTTGTTCAGTTTGATGGTCCCTACCATAGTATTCCATATGATTATACCCTTTCTGTTACACGCTGTATACATCCGTAAAAAAACACAACACAGGTGTCTTAGTTTCCGAGATACGATAGGGAGGGGGGAAAAGGTGGGGGTTTGGCGCCTCTTAATCCAGTGAATACCCTTCAAGCCCCTAAAATATCCTAAAATTCGAAACAAACTTATACACCTCAGTCGGATGAATCGTTTGTACGACCTCAATCGGTAATTTTTTGGGAAACCGGAAGTAACGTGGCCGCCATTTTGAATCACAGCCGTCAGTCAAGTAAATAATTATTCTTCAAAGACCTAAACACGACCCCAGGACAAGGTTTCGGAAACCGGAAATGGCACGTCCGCCATCTTGAATTTCTGAAATGTCACTATTTTTCTAAAGTAACCAGGATACAAGCTACCTGTCAGTATAAAAACGGCGGCTGAACGTTGACTTTGGTAGAATAAAAGAACTCGCCAAAGTCGGGTCTGACCCGAAAATTCAAGCCCAATGGACTTTTAAGATTTTGAAATCCCTTAAGAACCCCTAATTCAATCTAAAACCTTTTTCAAAAACTTAGCCCTTTACCCACTATAAAAACGTTACCCTAAAGTTTACTTGTCGTCGCCCCTGAGTTACGCTTCACCCACTCAACCTTCGTTACGCTACGGAGGTCGCCGGCTCGCTTCGCTCGCCACCTCCCACCTTAGCCCCACTCGGTCTCGTAGGTTCGCTCCGCTCAGCCATATCCCTACCACCACCGGACAGGTTTCGACGCTTACTATAATATTTGTCCAAACACATTATGGCTATCTTTAACCGTTACGAAGTTACAGCCCTTTCAATTTTAGGGGAGGTTGGGGAGGGGAGGGTATACAAATTTCAACGCCCCTCAAAAATAAAAAGTATTAAAAAAATCAAAAAGCTGCTACGTGTCCTAGTTTCCGAGAAACGGTGGGGGGAGGTTTGAGGGGGGGGAGAGGGGGGAGTTCTGAAAAATGATTTTGACCAACTCTGGGCCCCTTTTTACGAATCTGAAAAAAAAAATGCTCAGTCTCTTAACTTCCGAGATCCGCCTGAAGGGGGTGGAGTAGGGGGCAAGGGGGGCAATTTTGAAAAACGGTTTGTACTTTTCCAAGCGTCCTCTATACGATTCCGTATTAAAACAGAACACTGGTCTCTTCGATTCCGAGATACTATAGGGAAGGGGGGGGAAGGGGGTGAAAAGGAGGGGTCTGGCATTTTTCCCCTATTCGTGAGAGTTACTTGTTTACGAATCTATCAAAATATACCCCCTTCCCCCTCCACCATCTGGGAGAACAATTATGTCAGTCAGTGGTAATCGAGAAACCGGAAATGGTAAGGCCGCCATCTTGATTTTCTGAAATGTCACAATTTTTCTAAAGTAACCAGGATACAAGCTACCTGTCAGTAAAAAAACGGTGGCTGTAAGTTGACTTTGGTAGAACAAAAGAACTCGCCAAAGTCGGGTCTTACCCGAAAATTCAAGCCCCAATGGCTCTCGGGGCTGCCAGCTGAAAGTGATGAGAATGGTCAAATGTCATTCAAGGGACCCCAATGTTGCCGGTTAGTCAAAGTCTGATTTCAAAATGTCGTTATTTCTAATTTTCATGTTTTTGGGGCAAATCTGGGAAAATACCCTAAAAATGGGGACAATTTTGCACCAGGCAACACTCCTCGACGAAACACAAGACCGGTTCATACATCACAATTCAGTCGGGGGATGCCAGCTGTCCCATTTATCGCGTCGAAAATTGGGATTTTTCGTCGTTTTTACAAGATGGCCGCCACATCGTCCGCCATTTTGTTTTTTTGAAAAGTCATAATTTTCCTGAAATCTCAAGGATATAACCCATCGACCGGTGTACTTGGTGCTGCCAACTTTTGAGTTTGGTAGAACAAAAGAACTCGCCAAAGTCGGGTCTGACCCGAAAATTCAAGTCCCGATGGCTCTCGGGGCTGCCAGCTGAAAGTGATGAAAACGGTCAAATGTCATTTGGGGGACCCCAATGTTGCCGGCTAGTCAAAGTTTCCTATTGAATTGTCGTTATTTCTACTTTTCATGTTTTTGGGGAAAATCGGGAAAAATACCCTAGAAATGGGAAAAAATTTTGCACCAGGCAACACTCCTCGACGAAACACACGACCGGTTCATACAACACAATCCAGTCGGGGGATGCCAGCTGTCCCATTTATCGCGTCGAAAATTGGGATTTTTCATCGTTTTTACAAGATGGCCGCCACATCGTCCGCCATTTTGTTTTTTTGAAAAGTCATAATTTTCCTGAAATTTCAAGGATATAGGCCATCGACCGATGTACTTGGTGCTGCCAACTTTTGAGTTTGGTAGAACAAAAGAACTCGCCAAAGTCGGGTCTGACCCAAAAATTCAAGTCCCAATGGCTCTCGGGGTTGCCAGCTGAAAGTGATGAAAATCGTCAAGTGTCATTTGGGAGACTCCAAGGTTGCCGGCTAGTCAAATTCTCTTTTCGAAATATCGTTATTTCTACTTTTCATGTTTTTGGGGAAAATCGGGAAATTTACCACAGAAATGGGGATTTTTTTTGCACCAGGCAACACTCCTTTCTGAAACACACGAGCGGTTGATACAACTCGACCCAGTCGGGGGATGCCAGCTGTCCCATTTATCGCGTCGAAAATTGTGTTTTTACGTCATTTTTACAAGATGGCCACCACACTATCCGCCATCTTGTTTTTTTTAAAAGTCATAATTTTCCTGAAATCTCAAGGACATAGGCCACCGGCCTGTGTACTTGGTGTTGCCAACTTTTGAGTTTGGTAGAACAAAAGAACTCGCCAAAGTCTGGTCTGACCCGAATATTAAAGCCCTAATGGCTCTCGGGGTTGCCAGCTGAAAGTGATGAAAATCGTCAAGTGTCATTTGGGAGACTCCAAGGTTGCCGGCTAGTCAAATTCTCTTTTCGAAATATCGTTATTTCTACTTTTCATGTTTTTGGGGAAAATTGGGAAATTTACCCCAGAAATGGGGATTTTTTTTGCACCAGGCAACACTCCTTTCTGAAACACACGAGCGGTTGATACAACTCGACCCAGTCGGGGGATGCCAGCTGTCCCATTTATCGCGTCGAAAATTGTGTTTTACGTCATTTTTACAAGATGGCCACCACACTATCCGCCATCTTGTTTTTTTTAAAAGTCATAATTTTCCTGAAATCTCAAGGACATAGGCCACCGGCCTGTGTACTTGGTGTTGCCAACTTTTGAGTTTGGTAGAACAAAAGAACTCGCCAAAGTCTGGTCTGACCCGAATATTAAAGCCCCAATGGCTCTCGGGGTTGCCAGCTGAAAGTGATGAAAATGGTCAAATGTCATTTGGGGGACCCCAATGTTGCCGGCTAAACAAAGTCTCTACTCAAAATGTCACTACTTCTACTTTTCATGTTTTTGGGGAAAATCGGGAAATATACCTCAGAAATGGGGAAATTTTTTGCACCAGGCAACACTCCTTGCTGAAACACATGACCTGTTCATACAACACAATCCAGTCGGGGGATGCCAGCTGTCCCATTTATCGCGTCGAAAATTGTGTTTTTTCGTCATTTTTACAAGATGGCCGCCACACTGTCCGCCATTTTGTTTTTTTGAAAAGTCATAATTTTCCTAAAATTTCAAGGATATAGGCCACCGACCGGTGTACTCGGTGTTGGCAACTTTTGAGTTTGGTAGAACAAAAGAACTCGCCAAAGTCGGGTCTGACCCGAAAATTCAAGCCCCAATGGCTCTCCGGGTTGCCAGCTGAAAGTGATGAAAATGGTCAAATGTCATTCGGGGGACCCCAATGTTGCCGGCAAGTCAAAGTCTCCTATTGAATTGTCGTTATTTCTACTTTTCATGTTTTTGGAGAAAATCGGGAAAAATACCCTAGAAATGGGAAAAATTTTTGCACCAGGCAACACTCCTCGACAAAACACACGACCGGTTCATACAACACAATCCAGTCGGGGGATGCCAGCTGTCCCATTTATCGCGTCGAAAATTGGGATTTTTCGTCGTTTTTACAAGATGGCCGCTGCACTGTCCGCCATCTTGTTTTTTTGAAAATTCATAATTTTCCTGAAATCTCAAGGATATAGGCCACCGACCGATGTACTCGGTGTTGCCAACTTTTGAGTTTGGTAGAACAAAAGAACTCGCCAAAGTCAAAAAGTCCCAAAAATTAAAATATTCAATGTCTCTCGGGGTTGCCAATTAAAACGAACCAAAATGGTCAAATGTCATTTGGGGGACCCCAATGTTGCCAGCTAGTCAAAGTGTCCATTCAAAATGTCAATATTTCTACTTTTCATGTTTTTGGGGAAAATCGGGGAAAATACCCTAGAAATGGGAAAAAAATTTGCACCAGGCAACATTGCTTAACAAAACACACGACCGCTCGGTACAACTCGAACCCGTCGGATGTTGCCGACTACCCGAAAAATCGTTTTGAAAAAAGTCGAAAATTCCAATGGTTCACAAAATGGCCGCTACATCGTCCGCCATCTTGGATTTTCAAAATGTCATAATTTTTCTAGATTGCCATGGATATTACCTACAATTCGTCAACGTCGAAATTGGCGACTTTGGAATTCGGTAGAACGAACCAATTCGTCAAAGTCGAGTGAGAAAAGTCGAAAATTTCAAAACGTCTTGGCGCAGCCGCCATCCTGTTTTTTTTTTTTTTTTTACTTTTTTTTGAAATCATTCTACATCTACTATAGGACCTGCTAGTCGAAATTCGTCCAAGTCTTTTCCCCACCGAAACCGGAAGTGGACCCGGCCGCCATCTTGGATTTGAATCTCCTCTATAATTTTCCTCTACTCACTTGGTGTTGCTACACATAATTGCAAAACATACCCCTATCCCATCTCTCACCCATTCCAAGAAACGACATGTCAATCAGTGAGTCAGTGAGTGAGTGGTCTTGTAGTTTTATATAATATAAATTGAAAGTGAAAAACAACATTCTGCATTCGGGATGCGCAATATAAGATTTTTCCTACGAAAAACATGAAACAAACAAACAGTTTGGAGGGCGAAAGCTTCCAGATGAATTTCATTTACAGATTTCTGAAAGAGCTATTAAAAATTACGCCTATACAATTACAACTTTACTTTATTATTATTTTTTGTTTAAAAAAAGCCAGACAGAATAAAGCGAGGAACATCCCAGAGATATGACAATGTATGTCTTCCATAAATAACAATTATGTAAATGAATCCAACACAATCAGCACAAAACGTAATCAAAGCTCATAGAGCGGTGAGCGTGGGCTTTGTCACGTAATGCCCTAGTTCTTAATTCTCGTTACTATTTAGTATTTCTGCATCGGCCCTTATCTTCGTTGAACACCGATAAATATTGATTAGCTTTTTAAATACTTAAGTACAGACCTGTCTAATTATAGATTGGTGATACTCGACACACTTTTTGGCTTTCTTAGTGGAACAACGGCTCGAAGTATCTACTTATCAGTGGAAAATTATTCGGCTTCGGATAAAAGAAAATCCTTTTAAACTTTACCATTGAGACCTTTCATGCGTTAGTTGCATTAGACGTGATCCAAAGTTCGCCACGAAGGACCAAGAAAATGATGTACGAGATACAACTCTGTAGGTTTTAGACTACGTCACGCCTGTAATCTCAAATTGTAATGTGCAGAGTTGTTCCATCGACGACGCCGTAGAAGTGGCGAAATTCTTGGCTGACAAAATAAACATAGTCTTGCCAGCGCAGCGACACGAAGAAGAAGAAGAATGGTGCCTACATTTGGATAGTTATGTATAAGTCCCATGTAATAGGGATAAGCCTATTATAATCAGCCCAGCACAGGGTGATTAGCTACTGTTCCTGATAAATTCCTAGTAGAAAACCCAATGAAAGCTACAGTATTGACACAAACATGACCAGCGACCGCACTGTAAGTGTTACCAACGTAAGTAGAGTTAAAAGCAGCACCCGACAGCAGAACAGAAGACGCGAAATACTGTTATCGAAATAAAATTCACATTGGGAGCAGGCATGTTGATGATAATTTTGCATGTTATCTCACAGTACAGCAGGTTAATAAACTTGAGAGACTTGTCAAAGGAGATAAAGACAGTAATTCTCACGTCAGGTAACCAGATAACACTTCACACTCGCTTGGATTTCATGTAAATATTGATTTACTGTCAACTTTATCACCAACCCAATGTACTACACGCCTCGCGACTCTACCAGTCTTGAGAACCAGACGTGGTTACCATGTTCCCAACGTTTTAGAAATTGTTTCACAGCCAGTATCAATGGTCACGCGAATACGTTAATGATGACAAAAAAAAAACAAACGCTTGATATAGGTGCGGAGAAAATATGCATATTTTTGGCATTCTTGCGTGAGCCCTGTTGGCATGTGGAATAACAGTTCCGTAAACGACAAAGCGTGATTGACTCTATGATTAGGAGTTCATATGAATGGTCCATTATTATTAAAATTAATTTACCGCTCATGTGTTTATTTTCTACAAGTGCACTACGCACTTGTTGATTGTAGTAACTGGGGGTCTACTCTCTAAGCACGAAACCCGTAATTTCGGCCGAAGATACGGGCGTTTCCTACTCCCTAGCACCTACGGACATACGATTCGTTCGAGGCCCGAACTAAGAATGAATTACAACTCAATTTGACAGTTGTCCCTACTCCCGATGTGTTTTGCCCGTCCGTAAAGAGGAGTTTGACACTTTTTAGGACGGATTGTTATGTCATTTGAAACGACAACAAAATAGTTATCGTGCTGTCTACGAATAATACGTTTTTTTTAGAAAATCTCTACAATGGCTGCTTTTTTCATGCTCGAAGAACTGAAGAAGCTCTACAAGAAGAGCGGAGGTGACACTGATTCTATTTGCGCCAAAACTTTCGGTTGGCGAGTACCTATTCCCGATGTGGAGTTGAAAGGGCCCTCACACGGGAATCATTTGAAGATTTTTGTGAGGATCTATTTACAAGTGACGAAATCGTGTTGGTCCCAGAATGAAAGTGGACAATGGTTTGATCCAAGAATTAAGGACTAAGACACAGAGCATCATAATATATAATAACTGCTAACATATTGAAGATTCTGCAAATTATTGCGTTGTGTTACCAATTTGTTTTTGTTTACTTGAAGATCCTTGCTGCTCTCAATTGTTGAGAGCAGCAAGCCCGGGGGAGCTACCAAGGTGCAGTGAGCCTTAGCAGTGACGTCAAAATAAACATTTTACAAACTGTTTATTTTGCTTACAGGAAGATTGTGATAAAAGTAAAGATAATGTTTTTAAAAGAATGTTTTTTTTATTTGGCACCAATCAATTTAATATTTTAAATTAATATTAAAGAATAAAAATACAATCAACAATACACTAATAAAACATATTCCCTTTTATTTATCTATTGGAGTCATAAATTGTTGCTAAGAACTTAGTTTCAATCGATCAATCACTTTTATTTTCAGGCATCGAAGATTCATTGATACAATACACAAAATAATCTTTTAAGTACAATATTAAGCTATTATAATACATAATATCAAACACATTTACAAAAAAACTATTAATTTTTCTTAATTCCTATTCTTTATTGCACACAAAATATAAAAGTAGGACACACAAAATTACAATATATAACTTATGTACAACGGCGAGCTTAACCCAGAATTGGGTTTTCTTACAGCAAACCTTACGTTTGATTGTGAGATTTGCGAATGAGGATAAACCTATGTGCACAAATGAACATTTTAAAACTTAAATTTACTTATTTTTACTAAACTAATACATAAAATATAATAAACGTAATTCATATATATATAGATAGATACACAAAATACTACTTATATACTATTATCCTGTTGACAGGAAATGTTCCTTTATTCTTTTCTTGAACACATCTAACGAAGGGATATCCCGCAAGGAGTGTGGAAGCGAATTCCAAAGGCGCACAGCCCGAACAGTAAAGGAACCATCATACCGACTTGAGGAGTGAGGAGGGAAACGAAGGAGGAGAGATGATGATGAGCGACAGGGTTAACTATGTTAATAACTATGTTTGGTCGGCCACATATTGCACTGAGTTGAGGTGTCATAATTATAGACTTCTGCGAAAACACTGATACACAACACCCTGCGGCCAAAATTCCTTCATAGAAGTCGAGAGATGTGTGTTGGAACCCGCACCATAAAAGACTTGAAGGTAATCTTGTGGAGCGACTCCACTCTCAGGATGAACTTGGTCTTGCTCCTTATATTTCGACCACCTCTGGCGTCGTGGTGTGATGTAGACGGTACGCGTACAGCTGCGTCGATGGAACATGGAATAGCGGGACGCAGCAACATGTTCGGATCTGTCAATGTTGTACCGGACTGATCGCTAGCAGGCTTCCTCGTCTTCCTTTCCACACTTCAGTCTTCTTCATCAGCCTGTCCTCGGCTTGTTACCGGTGGCAACGAGCTTTGAACTTACTTCGAAGCCACTGATGTTTTGCAAGCCGTCGTTCTCACTCATAAAACTGAAGAGTGCCTCTATTTGAGCGCATGAGTTGCTGCTGGAGTGGTTGAGGGTATTTTACTATTACAATTTATTACGGAAGAATCCCGCGTTGTATTGATAATGCGAATTATGTATATATATGTTTAATGTAAACTCAGATTAAGATTAGATTAAGATTTGATAAGATTTCTTTAGTCTGAGAATGTAAATAACAAACTGACATTTCATTTAATATTATTGATGTCAAAAGAAAGAAAGGCAAAGGAATTAACAAGATAAAGCCACAATTCGGACAAAAATGGCAAAAATAGTTCAATTCTATATTAATAAGGCATGATAAAAAGTATATTGTTAAAAATGTGGTATTTTTTTTACAATAACAATAATGATTTTTGTATAAAAACTTGAAAACCACGTAGTAAATAAACCGGTAATCGACCGGTAAAATAGCGCAACTCTATCGCCGTGCATCATTCGTTCACGAATATTGTCTATGATTCCGTTCGAAACTCATGAATCCGTAATCAATCGGGAGTAGGGTTTACTCCGTATTTACGGACTACGTTCGGACGGGCCCGTATTTTCGTGGACGGACTTAGAGAGTAGACCTCCTGATCGCAATCGAGTGGCATGCGCACGCGCAAATATTGCCGCTGTCGTGCTCTTATCGTGCAAATGGGTCGTTAACAGGTGATGTTCAAACACGCTTAGCTCGTGAAATATTTCCCAACTGAACACATAAAAATAAAATAAATTTTGTAAAATACGGCCTCGTCCCTAAGGCCGTGGAAGATTAAGGGTGTGTAAAAACTATTACGTAACCTGCGGTTAAGCCCGATACTCCTTAATCCCCGGGCCACAAAAAATAGTGACGGGATCCTGTTTCGAAAGGGGCCAGGAGATGCGCGGGGCGGGGAGCGGGCGCGGCACCTCCGAGGCGCGCCACTCTGCCGCCGAATAAATTATGTTCTTTGGCCCGTATCACGCGCCGCGCGCCCCGCGCCTGCCCCTCGGGACCTTATCGATCGAGTTGGATAATCCTAGAGGTCGCTAGATCGCCGGCGCCTGCGCGCTGTGCGATGATGACCTTTCGCCCCGGCAGCATGATCGGAACCGAATGCCATTTGCAATAGTCACGACAGAATTGTTCCCCGATACCTGGGGGGCGTCGTTAGCGTGCTGCGGCCTGTTTGTTTTAATTAGCTTTCCGCTATTCGTCATCTGTATCTGGGCGATCTCATTACATCGCGCTTTCCCGCTGTATGATGTTTATCGTTTAATCCAATTCGGTCGACGAAAAGGCAGCCGAGTTTATTCATATCTAAAACAAGATTGAGTGCGATGCGTTGTTCCACATCGAATTCATCTTGATCGATTGCCCTTTTACTCCTATCTTTAACAAATCGATTTATATGATCGCTTGCAATTGCTGCACTCGCAACGTCAATTCGTTCTCGTGTACATTAACCGATACCAGGCACATCTGCGCTGTTTGCCGAATACGAAGGAACTAGTTTTGCACGTGCGGTGCACAGACACAGCGACCTATTCCCATAATATCAACAATCAGTGCTGTGTGTAGAAACGTGAAAGTAGTTTGTAGCCTGCCACATGATTTATACTTAACGTCGATGCTGTTGATGAGGTTCTGATGGCGTGTTTAAACGTCGTCAGGAGATTTCCCACGAGAAACACCAGTACGAGTATAAATCGCTCACCACGACGGTAACTGTTGCACGGAACGAAATTATGTCCGAATGTGATCATGATCGAACACGCCATCACAAATTCAGAACGTCATTCCCGATTCGTATTAGGCTAATAACTATGATTATTTACAAATTGATGTCACAGACGGGACACGAAAACAATAGTGTCGTTTCTTTGCGTAAGTATGTAATTTGAATTTATAACAGTAATTTGCATACGTTTCGGCAATCGACACGTGCCCCTGAGTTGAGTGTGTCTCATGTCTGCGGACATCCTTGAGATGCATTAGTAGGCAGTGGGCCCGTACTACAGATATTGATTGCGGCAATTGATGGCGGTGTATCAGAGTGCAGTACCCACGTGAGCCGCATGCGTCGCGGGCGGTTGGGAACGTCACCCGCTGCTTCTGCTAACAGAGATAACGACGGCGCATCGCCAAATCTGTGTGACGATTCCGAATTAAATTACACACGTTAACAAATATCGTGTACTGAGAGCAACAGTGTCGCAAAACATCCAGGAAGTTCACATTAACAATCTTAAATTAGAAAAGTAATATAAAATAGAAGATGTGTTGGTCATAAAAGCTTCGGATTAGCGGAATAGCGTTCCGATTAGTTAGCTCCCTAAGGTTTTATTGCTCGCATTTCTCTAATAACGTGGAAGTAGGAGTATTCGTGCTCCTCGTAAACTATAAAAAGCTTCCGACAGATGTTGCTTTTCCAGAAGTGCTACCAAGAAGTCTTGTGCTAAATGTATTCGTAATATTATAACTGCTAGCGCGTTATGTATGTCTGATTCGTTAAAATTATGAACGGCTTCGTTGTTCTTTTTATAAAGTAATGATGTTTTTACTTTTCCTTATGATCAATATAGTCAATCTCCTATTTAATTTATTCAATGCTTCTTTGTTCTTATTATGAAGTCTACGATGTCATTTTTGGAGTTCTGAGAGATTCTTTCCTCGTACCATAAGTTAATTGTGTTGGCTAATAGCTAACCTATGAGAGGCAGAGTTCGCCCGATACATTCGTAAGTAGATCATAATAAACACTTGGCAATGCAGCGTTGGCGTCAATGAATTGCAACGCGCGCCGCATTTGTGTATCTGATGAGTGTAGTGCGATCTCGGCTCGGTGCTCGCGTTATCTCGGAGGAGCCATATGGAGGCTGTGCAGCGGTGCATACTGCACGGGGCGGCCGGCGGTGGCGGCGCGGGGCGCGCGCCCAGGGGGACGCCGCGCGCGCTCCGCCCGTCACTCGCGTCGTGGGCGTCACTCTGCCGACACGTCTTGCTCTCAGTGCTGTGTGCCAGTGGCTCGGAGTCGCGCGCGAACCATAACGTCTCACGAGAGACAGCGTGCGTTGTGACTGTCCACATATAATCTCAGTGGTGTAAAAATAAAGCCGGCGACAGACGGCGGCGTCCCAAGTTATATTTAAATGATAGCGCGGACGCAGGGCCGGGCTCGCCGCGAACGCTCTCCGACGGCATGAGACGAAGTACGTACAACACCTTAGTCCGCCACCTAAACCAGATCGTAAATCTAAGCAACAGTTGTCCGCTGCTGACCTGAGTATTGTGTTTCCTCGAACCGAAGTCCAAGTGTTCCGATCTACTCCCCGAAGGCGTCGCTTCTGTGTTTCTGTTAGTTTTATACAAGTGTTCATCTCGGGACCCAGTTGTGATCTCGTCGTGTTTCAGTTTCCGCTTTCTGAACGGATTTGCTACGAGTTAAGGATGTGGACGTTGAATCATTCATAGTTTCCTGTCTTTGTTGTATTTATATTTTGTTCATCAATGTTTGTGTCTCGTCGTAAGTAAACTGGTGTTGATGTAATCATCAACGTATATTTAGAAGTTTATTTGGGATCACTGTAAAACTCAAACGTTTGTATAACCAATATTAACCGCTCTAGTGTTTGTGTAAGTCATTCACAAATGCATTGATTCATAGTTAGTTGTTACCTCGTATGTGTAATTGGATGAGCTCAGGTCTCCGATTTCCTCACGACCTATCGGTATTTACTGACAACAACTTTATTACCTTAACGTGTTAGTAATCATTACCTATAAATGAATACTAGTTCACTACTCAGAGTTTCAGTTTTATGTGCAACACTTGACAAGCAGATTGCATTCAACTTGATAGTTTAATTAATTATTTATGACGTCTCGTCACTTTTCCGAGGACTGGCGACACTAATCGATCAATTTTATGATTCCTTAGCATTTTCATAGCTAAGTATAGATTTAATTGTTGACCAGATGTGAATGTATTGAGCAGATTGAGCTAGAAGTGATGCCTTTTTACTTGTACCTGTTGTTATTGATGAGGACGGTCCGTATCGTTCCAGCTCGGGTGTCGACCGGGAGGTTACCTGTTGCCCGCTACGCCTGCGTGCAAAAAATATATGCTCCGATGCTGGGTGAATGTTTAATGCCATTAATATTTATATTCCTGTTCATAATTCTTTTGTGTTCATATTCAGACGTAGCGTATCTTGTTCACATCTTTAGGCTATAAGAAGAACGACCTACTGCAGCGTTCCATAAAACAAAACTTTATGTTGGATGAAAAACAGTATTTCTAGTAATCCTCTTCGAAAGACCAAGTAGGTACTCGTACATCTTAATGTTTGATTCGTATGATCTAGCCACAATCTCTCCAAAAATGCAATCCGTACTAAATTGACGTAGTATTTACTTAAAGATTGACTAAACGAATCAGAATTTTAGGGGAGTGGACCAGTTGACACAAACTAGTCGATCGAGATATAATTTATGTTATAATGCCAAATATATCAAACACCTGCAGCCAGATTGCCATTACTATTCAAATATATTAATGAAACTAGAAATGATTATGGCGCAGGCGCACCTAATAGCTGGAGACTTGGAAGTCATTAGTGCGAATAATTATCTTAATTGACTCCATTTTTCACCTTGATTTATTGAACTAGATCGCATTCTCAGGTTCTGCCAATTTCTTTGTCGCTTGTGTGTTTAAGCTAACCCTGAATTTCATAACTCCTTGAATTCCTTAATCCAGAAACAAAACGAGTCATCAAAACTGCGTCTTTGGTCTAGTGGTCGCAAGCGTCTGGAATTGTACAGTAGCAGCCAAGGAGACTTGAAAGACTTGACTTAGAATTGTGCATGGTTGGTGGCAATACACTCGCCCCCTATTAAATGGAGCTTAACACACAACTGGGGAAATGTAGGTGTACTACTAGTAGGTACACTTGCCACCCTTCGGATATTACCTACTATTGTGATGTACGTTAGATACCTAAACAATAAAACACTAAAATCTTTTTACGATAACACCCACGAAATTATTTCCAAACTATGATTACTTAACATCAAGAAGAATTAATTTTGGATATAGGTACCTTATCACAATTAACTTTTTGCTGTGAGTAAATACCTGATGATGTCAAAGTATCAATGCCACAATGATGAGCGGGCGCATTACCGTGACTCTTGTGTCATCTATGTATACAGAACATTCTTGCCAAGCCAATTAATTTTTTTGTTCGTTTATTGGATTCAGGCTTGCTTGACGATGTACGAAGCTTTGGAGTTTTCTGGCACCACCACCTTAGCAAGCTAAGCAACCAAGCTATGTAGTTTTTTTGATTTAGGTGATAGAATCTAAATTCGTGGTATATGGTATAGAGTTGCCTACCTCAGACGATGGCTTAATTTGGTAAATTATTAGAATTTGTGGTTGAGGAGCTCGTGGCAAAATAATAACAGCCGCTCGGGTCGATCTTTAGGTTAAGCTGCGCTTGCCTAGGTTGGTCAGTGGATGGTTGACCGCCCATTACATACCGAGTTTTTTCCGTGCCTCGGACAGCACGTTACGCCGTTGGTCCCGGCTGTCATCTGTAGATCTTTGACAGTCGTTACAGGTAGTAGGTGGCCCAAAAAGTCTGACAACCAGTCTTACAAAGGGGTATCGTATTACCCAGTACTAACTGGGTTGTGGAGGTCAGATAGGCAGTCGCTCCATGTAAAATATCCGGTTAGGATGCAGCTGAATACCAGTCGACTGGAAGCCGCCTACATAGTTGGGAAAAGGCTTGGCAGATGGTTAAATTTTATAAATGTGTTGTTTTCTATATGATCATTAGTTCCTAAGTAAGGAATTCTTGTCATCCCACCTCTACCTCATAGTATTCGCTTATTCCTAGTAATAATAACATTTGTGTCAGTTTACGTCGACCTCGTTGTTTTCTTCGTCATAATGACTGTCTTCTTTCAGTTGAATGCTATTATTATAAAGATATACTTGTGACTTCATACTGTTATATCATCTTTCAGCAATTACTCATTTCCTATGGAAAGTTTTTTCTCACCTGTTTATAATATATAAACATCATTGACTTACGCGATATCTCCGATTCTTTCAGTGTAGGTCTTAGCTGTGTTATCTAAGATTCATAAGTAGGTACCTGGACATGGCACGATGTTATTGATAATTACGACGTTTTTATTAAATTAAGGTAATCGCTCATCATTGTGTAGGTAGGATCTTCATTATAATGTGTTACTGGGGTCTAGGTCTTAGGTGCACCTGCCCATATTGATTTCTTTGTTAACATGTTCTGTTTTAGCACCATTTCGTTTTGGTTCCTCGGCATTTTCTATAGATTCAGCTTTTTCGCTTCTTTGGTGGATTCAGAATAAGAGGAAAGCAATACTCAGCAGTTTGTGACCAAGCTTTGATTTGGTCAGACAATGTTTTATCTGTCAACGTTAAGCGTGTTCTAGTCAGTAAAAAGCCTCTTTCCGTCCTTGCAGGTCGGGGCCTAGTGTGCGAGTGCGTGGGCGCGGCCGCGTGCCCCGACGGCGCGGCCAACGGTACGTGCGCTACGCAGCCGGGCGGCTACTGCTTCGTCGCCGTCGAGGAGGTGCTCGACGACAATGGGCTGGTCGTCGTAGACCGCACTGCGGGATGTCTGCCCCCGGATGAGTCTGGGTTTATGCAAGTGAGTATCTATCTTCAATGATAGTAGTATATTATGAAGTTTTGTTGTCTCATTTAGTTTATTCTTAAACCTTAATAATATCTGAAATTACTTGAAATCAGTAATATACCCTAGAATATTTGGCACCACACGCTACGAAGACGGTTTATTAACAAATACTTATTTCTGTTTCCAGTGTAAAAGCTCCCAGGTCCCACATCAAAACCCTAAAGTGATAGAGTGTTGCTTCGAGAGCGACCTGTGCAACCGGCGGCTGCAGCCAGCGCTGGCGCCGCCGCCGCCGGACGTGACGGAGACGCCCGCGCTGCGGCCGGCCGCGCCCGCGCCCGGCCTGCTGGTCGCGGCCGCGCTGTGCGTGGCGCTGCTGGCCGCGCTGGCCGCCTTCCTGCTGCTGTACCGGCGCCGGCGCCGCGCCGGCAAGCGCCCCCCCTCGCCGCCCGCGCCGCTCGCCGACGTGTCGTCGGGCTCGGGCTCGGGCCTGCCGCTGCTCGTGCAGCGCACCGTCGCCAAGCAGATACAGATGGTGGAGTCCATCGGCAAGGGCCGCTACGGTGAGGTGTGGCTCGCGCGCTGGCGCGGGGAGCGCGTCGCCGTCAAAGTGTTCTTCACCACCGAAGAAGCATCCTGGTTCCGCGAAACAGAAATCTACCAGACGGTCCTGATGCGACACGAGAACATCCTCGGTTTCATCGCCGCCGACATCAAGGGCACCGGTTCCTGGACGCAGATGCTACTCATCACCGACTACCACGAGAACGGCTCGCTGCACGACTACCTGCAGACCGTGGTGCTGGACACGCACGGCCTCATGACCATGGCCTACTCTATCGTGAGCGGCCTGGCGCATCTGCACATGGACATCTTCGGCACGAAGGGCAAACCGGCGATCGCGCATCGAGATATCAAAAGCAAAAATATCCTGGTGAAACGGAACGGCCAGTGCGCCATCGCGGACTTCGGTCTGGCGGTGCGGTACGTGGCGGAGCGCAACGAGGTGGACATCGCGCCCAACACGCGCGTGGGCACGCGCCGCTACATGGCGCCCGAGGTGCTGGACGAGAAGCTCGACGTCGGCAACTTCGAGGCGTTCAAGATGGCCGACATGTACTCGCTGGGGCTCGTGCTGTGGGAGATGTGCCGGCGCTGCTGCTCCGGCGACAAGGCGCAGCACGTGGAGGCGTACGCGCCGCCGTACCACGACAGCGTGCCGCCCGACCCGTCGTTCGAGGACATGCACCGCGTGGTGGTGGCGGGGCGCGCGCGGCCGGCCGTGCCCGCGCGCTGGCTGGCGCACGAGGCGCTGAGTGCGCTGGTGACGCTGATGCACGAGTGCTGGCACGCCAACCCGCCCGTGCGACTGACGGCGCTGCGCGTCAAGAAGACGCTCGCCAAGTACAACACCGAGACCACCGTCAAGCTCGTGTGACGCGCCGCGCGTGTGCTATGCCTTGCTGTAAATACTGTGACTCTCGTGGCGAAGCTCAGTCCGCTCGCCACACAGACTGTACCTAGGTTAGGCTCCAAGTTAAGTTCCTCGATAATATTCTATTTATTTTACAATTCATGTGAAAATCAATAGCAGTAAAGCCCCATCGATGTGAAAATTCAGTTTGACCACCGTTTTGTATAAATCTCAGTATTGTTAAGTTTATTCGGATAGCAGTTCACGCCACCAGTGAAATGATACTGTTATTATAATTATGACTAACTTATGAATGTTCCCGATGGAATCTCTCCGCAACTGTATGATTTTGGTTTTAGTTTTGTTCTAAAAGTAATGTTTTATTTTATTACTGTTACTTAGACTTAATGATGAAGTGTTTTATAATGAAAAATTTGTTGTCTTCCGTTCGTATAAGCAATCGAAGTGTTCGCGTTGAGGCAGCTTCTTCTTGTTTCGTGGCGATTGAAACAGCCGTTTCAAACATGTAAATAGCCCTCGAGTAGGTCGCGACACAATGAGGCAGCTATAGGAGTGTAGATATGAAACAATACTCTGTTTACGTTTCTGTTGTAAATTAGGTCACTATTGTGAAGAGCAGGAACTGTCGCAGCTCGCAGCGTGGCAGCGTGGCAACGTGGCCGAGCGACATGTATTGTGATATTTTGACAATAAGACGCCTTTATAATCGTACAAAACAGAGATGATTTCAAAATTATTGACGTAGCCATGTAAAATGCATTTTATATTCACATGTTTGTCGGTACAGGTAGCTAATGTGGGTTGTACTTAAACGATGATAAAAAGACTAATAGTAGTGTGTGAGTATTAAAGATAAAGGATGTAATAGCGCAGTGTCTTATGAGATGCCTTCGCAACGATTAGTATTAACTATTTGTTTTGTATAGCGACGCACTTGGTCTGATGTGCATTTTACACATGGTGAGATTTGTGCCTTGCAAAAACATACATTAATCCGGAACATTTTTTCTGTAATTAGAAGCCACAAAATAATTTCAGCTCAATCAATAATGTATCACAAAAGACTAGTTTTTCTGACTACCCGTTTAAAGGGCAGCCATGTAATGAATTAGTGTGTAAAGACTAGACCAAGTGTCCGCGTAGCATTTACTAGTGCGCATCGCACCCTGTACAGTGTTGTGTAAATATAGATGGTAGCTGACATTGCAGGTCTCTTATACATAAGTTACAAATAAAACATTAATGGACATAGATTATGTTTACTTATTTACGACCCTGAATTAACCCTCTCCTTTGCGACATGAGCCCAGAGATGCTGATTTATTGTAAGTAAGTATGGTGTACGCAAACCCGACCTTTTCTGGGAAAATGATCGAACAGTGGAACCATAGACGTGTGATCCCATCTTGTGTAAACAGCTGGCTTCGGAAAACAATCGTGGGCATAGACTGAACTAAGGCTGCGTTTCCACCAGAGATCAGCGAGGCTGCGTACAGGCGCGGTCTCAGCCAAAGATTTTGGGGGGGTCATAAAGGCAGGCCTCCGTCACTCCATGTACTTGCGCGCTATAATTACCTACCGCCAGGCCGAGCGGTCTCGCGCCGTTTGCGGACCAAATTCAGTGCGGTTTTCGCAAGCGAAGCAAGCGCTTGTTTATCCATTTTAAAGCATTCAACAAAACATCGTCTTTTTATGGAAAGTTAAAAGTGCCAACAGATGCGTTTCATAATTATGTAAGAGAACTTGAGACTGTTTATTAATAATTTTGAAAAAAATATGAAACAAAGGTCGGGTAGTACTCTTTATGAAATTTTTAATGACATACATTTTGATTCTCCATGCCCTTGTTTCCCAAAACAATAACTAATAAAACTTTTTATTAGATTCAGGATTTTTTCTACACTAAAATTTAATAACCGACAATTTAGAAAGGGTAAGAAATTTATAAAAAATTATATAAAAGCAAAACACATGTAACTTTTAAAGTTTTTTTTTATTTATTTCACCTACACACTGACCTCTATAATTATGTTTTATCTAGACGTATTGCACAGTCAGCACCAATTCATTAAAAAAAATGTTTTATTATCGATACAATTTTAAACTACCACCTATAGTCAGAACGTGTTTACAGTTCTCAATAACATAGACACAAAAAGTTATGTTAATTTAATTTTATCGAAGAGGCAGCCCTGCGATTGCTCTGAAGTCGCGCGGTGCAAAGCGATTGCTTTGCACCGCGCGACTGGACAACTGGACCATTGAGTATTTAGGCACATTTTAGTATGCAGCGGTTGCTGACGGGACGGAGTAGGCTATTATAGCAGTAGGTATTGGAAATTTTCTACTGAGTGAAGTATCTGTTACGTAATAACTATTTAGTAATCTGTTATAAAGGGCCGTAACCAGGAATTTGGTTGGGAGGGGTTACCCCGAATAAAAAAAGGCAGATCGGGGGGATTATTTTGTCGATTTATATTTAAAAACCGTGAGCAGCGGTGGCGGCCCTGACTTACCAACAGTAGTTTGTGGGTTCGAACCCAGGCAGGCGCATTACGTGAAAGAAAACATGGTGAGGATGGCATGTCCGAGAACCAAAAAATTCGACGACATGACATCTACCAACAGTACCAACCGGTATTGGGCCCGTGTGGTGGATTATAGCCCATTCCGTGTCGTGGCCGTGTGTCCCAGCAGTGGGAACATTATAGGCTGATTATGCTATGTTTAGTAAATTAGAAACCTATAATTGAGAAAAGCCAGGATTCAAGAGCGAGCGTAGCGAGCTCGTAAAATTTAGCACCTAGTTCGAATTTGATAGGTTTTCATATGTCTACAGGGTGTAACAAGACCCTTCACAAAGCCGTTAAAACATTATGTAGGTACATCAAACTAAGTAACTTTACGCAAAAATGATTGGAAAACAATTTTTTTTTGGGTTTCAAAACCACGTTTTACGGTAGGACTCGATGTAACGCACTCAAAACAATTTTGCTGATTGATTGATTTGATTTTATCAGCTCGTATTTTCTAATATTATAAAACGTCAGTTTGTTTTTTTTGTTACCCTTTCACGTAGAATCTACTGGACATAATCTTGGACAATGGCGTCGTCAACTTTTGAGCAACGGGGTTAGGCGAGTAAAAACGGATGCGGGTTAAGTTTACTATTTACAGATACAGCTGAAGTTCTTCTTAATCTTAAATGTAATGCCCACTTCTAAAATATTAGCACCTCGGATTGGTTAGATTTTCCACACTTGTTTTGAAGAGGTATTTGAAAAGTCTAGGAACTAAAATATGGATACTTGGTCGACTTTTAGATAAAGTCAGGATTTAAAAGAAAGTAGTCAGAAGAGCGACCGAAGTGAGCTCGAAAATTTCCCCCGTTCCATATATCCCTACTGACATATCCCCGCTGGTTACTTGGAGTTTTTTTCCAATTATCGCTACCGGTTGGAACTTCTCATTCCATATATCCCTACTGATCCGCACTGGTGGGGATGTAACACTACCTACCTACCCTGGACCTCAGGTTAGAATTGTTTCGACCTACCACAGTTACTTGAGCGACCTATAGACAAAGTTATGATTCAAGAGAAAATAGGCTGCAAAAGCGAGAAAAGCGCGCTCGAAAATATTTACATTTTCCTTCGAATAAATTCAGATACGTAACTTGAGATCAAACGTCCACATGCTCAATCTTTTGCAACCCAACCTTGTGTTTTCCTTATTTAAATATTCGGTGTATTCCCGCTGACCCCACTGCCATGGTCCCACTAGTGGGGCCAACGGGAAAGCACAAAACCGTCGTTTCGTTGGCCCCACTACCTTGAGATCAGAAAAAATAAGGAATGAAATAAACCTCAATGATGTCAGCGGGAATTAATAGACATTCCGAATATTCCGATCCATACAGTACGACAGCTCTGATCACGGTCTTGTATATTTTTCCTGGCGACAAACGGAAAAAAAGTTCCCGTTTGTTGCCAGTGAGGCATCTAATATGACACTTAAGTTCCCCAAAAAGTACCAGGCTGGCATGAGCTCAAGGTGGTATGCATTTCAATAATATTCTGGGTATAGGTTATACGGTCTTCTAGTAATAAATAACTTCTTGGAATTATGCCCGCCTAGTACTGTTCGTAAGGTTACTGCCCATAACTAGCACAACTGTATCATCACTACATTCACTACTCGATCCCATGCAATGTTTTTGAGTAATATTTTATTACTCAAAAATACAGTGAGGTCAACGGGAACAATTTTTAAGTATTTTAATCAATTCCCGCTGACCCCACCAGTGCTACGGGCTACGGGCGGTGGGGTCAACGGGAATACACCAAATATTCAGGCCTCAGGGCAAGATGCTCCTAATTAACATCAGTCTCTCCAGGAATGCCAATCCAGAGGCAGCAAAAAAAAAAAAGTTTTATGACGCCCATGACTACCCTTTTGGATCCGCTCATGGTACTAAAATGCAAAACGACAGGAGAGAGCTTCAAAATTTAAGCAGCCCGCCTCCGCCGCATATAATAGGTTATTTTTGTTCATTCATACAGAGATGCGACTCCGTCAGCTTATAAAGAACTTAAAAGACCGGCCAAGTGCGTGTCGTACTCACGCACACAGGGTTCCGTAGCACCAAATCTTCTATATAAATAAAAAAAAAAATCCTGACTACTCCTGACTGACTCATCAACGCCCAGCCCAACCCCTGGACCTAGAAAGCTGAAATTTTGCACAGAGGTTTCCTTTATAATGTAAACAAGGAATAAGGAAGGATTTTTTGAAATTCAACCCTGAGGAAATGTTGGGTTGAAATTTCTGTGAAACTTTTTATTTTCTGGGTTGATTGTGTCGAAAATTGGTGTACACACTCTTCAATTAAAATTAGGAGACATGTATATCACAGTTTTTCAAAATTGCCCCCGACGAGAGAGGAGAAGAGTCAGAAAGGGCTTCGAAACTGACGTAGACGGGCGCATGGCGCAGTGTGGCGCAGGGCGTGCGGGTTGGAAGGTGTACTCTTTGTGAAGACTAAGTGTCCACGAAAGCTTTTTCGAAATTCCACCCCTAAGAGGGTGAAATGGGGGGTTGAATGTTCTGTGAAACTTTTTATTCTCGGGGTCGATTAACTTGAAAATGTGTGTACATACTCAGTTAAAATTATGAGAAACGTGTTTCACATTTTTCCCCCAATATAAAATTCAAAGTCCTGACAGATATTATATCAACGTACGGCTCAAACCGCTGGTTTAGGGACGTGAAATTTGGAGGGTGTGTTCTTTGTGGAGAGTATGTATCAATGAAAGGGTTTTCCAAAATTCCACCTACAAGAGGGAAATGAGGGGTTGAATTCTCTGTGAAACTTTTTATTCTCTTTGTCGATTAACTCCAAAATGGGTATACTACTAGGTATACTAATACTCTTAAATTAAAATGTGGAAATCATCTACTACTGGTTAGGATTCCGTGTCCGAAGGGTAACCAGAGGGACCTTTTTACGACGGATATTACGAAGCCTCCGCTGTCGGTCCGTCCGTCCGTCTGTCAGCGTGTTGTATCTCATGATCCGTAATAGGTTGAAAGTTTCACAGATTGTGTATTTCTGTTCCCGCTTTAACAAGTACACGTACATGTAGAAAACTACATAGTATAAAGCAAAGTCGCTTCCCGCTGTCTGTCTGTCCCTATTTATGCTTAGATTTTTAAAACTACGTAACTGATTTTGATGTGGTTTTTTTTAAATAGATAGTGATTCAAGAGGAAGGTTTAAGGGTGATTCAAGAGGGACGTTTGTTACTCTTTCACGCAAAAACTACTAAACAGATTTGGACGAAATTTAGCACACAGATAGTTTATAACCTGGATTAACACATAGAATACTTTCTATCCCGGTAGTATGATCCCGTGGGACAATTATCGACCCACACGCGCGCAAAAGCTAGTAATATAATAAAAATATTTTGAAGGCACACATTCATATGTTGTACCTATTGCTTTACATTCCACATAATTTTTTTCAGAATTTTCCTCCTCTTACTTTAGAAATTAGAGGGGCGGGAGACACATTTTACCACTTTGGAAGTAGGTATCTGTCTTTCAAACTATTGACTTTGAGAAAAAATGGTTTTAGGAACCTCAATCTCATTTTTTAAATACCTATCTATAGACACCCCGCACGTTTGGGTTTGATGAAAAAAATATTTTTTAGTATCAGTTCCATGTATGGGGACCCCCCTTATCTTTTATTTTGTATAAAAATCGTAAAGCGGTTCACAGAATACATCTACCTACTAAGTTTCACGGACAGACAGACAGACCGAATCTGGGTTCCGTTTTTTGCCATTCGGTTAACCACTTTGGCATTAGGTCGGAATGATGTCCTATGAAATGGATCCCTAAAAAGGTAGGATGCATTGGCGAGCTTGAAAATTTAAGCATTCCGCATCGGAAAAGTTGCCTCTTGTTCAACGACTAAGCATAAAGTTAATAATGTATAAATTTTCCGTTTTTTTTTTTTTTTTTTGAGATTTTGGGGGGTCATGACCCCAAAATACCGACTTGGCACACGACATGTGGAATGTTAACTCAGCTATCATGATGCCGATTGTCGTGACGGCCAATGGCCTTATGGCCAAGAGCCTCGACGACCATCTTTCGAGGCTCTCCTTAGGCGTTTGGATCAAGGGCTTGATTCAGAAGGCAGTACTCCTCGATACGGTTCGGATTGTGAGGAGGTTCCTGTCTCTGGAGCCCTTCTTCTTCTTAGCGTACCGATGGCAGAGTTCAATTTGTTTAGCCCAAAACTCAGCCACGCGAACCGCGCTCACTCACTTGTACCTACCTTGATGGAAATAAACACATTATTATTTTCTTTACATCACTACATAGTATAAAACAAAGTCGCTTTCTCTGTCCCTTTGTATGCTTAATCTTTGAAACTACGCAACGGATTTTGATGCGGTTTTTTTTAATAGATAGAGTGATTCAAGAGGAAGGTTTATATGTATAACATTGCACCCGTGCGAAGCCGGGGCGGGTCGCTAGTATTTTTATATTTCTTTAATAGTAGTCCGCCGGTATTGGGAGCAGGGTTCAATTATTATTATTACTGATGCAGTGAGTAGGTCATCAGGTGCGCAGGTGGTATAACATGCGGTGCAAGATGGAAGGTCTGGACTTCTGGAGCCCTAACCACCGGTAGCTTGGACCCTGCTACCGACACCGGCAGTTTTTATATTTAAAGAATGTGTATAAAAATTAATAAACGAGAATAATAATAATTTCACGTGAACGAAGGTCGCGGGCAACAAATGACCAAAGCCACTATTTCCTTTATTTAGGCAGCTGTCTTTTTACTATAGTTAGATTTTGTCAATGACGCTGATGTGCTGATCCCGTTCAGTTTCCTTGGAGAGAATTCGCCCTACATCAGACTTCAAGCTACATGTTGGAGGTCTTATTTGCGCAGCTGTTTTATTGCTTTCAATCGCACATACTATCTCGGTAGATAAAACTTTCTTGTGAAGCAATAACATATTGAGGTCAGATAACGGTAGCTACGCTAAAGTAATTTTTGAGCATTCTTAGTAGAAGATGGATAGGAATCTGCACTCATTTAGAAGAGACGTTGCCTATAAATAAGGGTAGTAAAAAGACTGATGAGTGCTGTACAAATGGCCAGTTGAGCAAATGCAAAACAGTTTTGTACTTAAAATGATATTTATTTCACTTTATTTACATTCAGTCACATAATACATTCATAAGCTTCCATGCCAATCGTACTTATGGAAATCCCAAATCAGTCACTCCCACTTAAATTATATTTTTACTCTCTATCAACAGTACTAACTACTATCGGTCAGCCAGTCAAGTACAAATTATAATCAATTGTAACTGAGCGTTGGACAACTATATCTAACCTAATTTTAACCTAGTAAGGCGCGTATCTTCTGGAGGGAGACGGTCCTCGCATACCCGGCCTGGAAGCAATAAACATGTTATGTTAATGCCGTTAGTTTATTTAACTTTACATCTAAAATTAAAGTAATAGTACCTATCATACCTTCTGTCATCAAAAGTGTCACGGCTGAAGTCTTCATACATTCTGTAATGAGAATAACTTATTGTTAGATTCGATAATTAAAGAATAGCAAATACTTGAATATGTTTAGTCAAATATTAGAATGTGAATTTGCAAAGGGGAATAGAATGGAAATGTAGATGTGTGCAACCATTATTACAACTAATAGCAATATGGAATCCGGGTTAATTTTACTCCTCCTAAAGTACAGTAAAAGTGGTGTCAGTTGTGTTATTTAGAACTATTTGTTAAGGTTGATAAGTGGAAGGGACTTCTAAATAAATTTGACATCAACTTCTAGCGTTTAGATAGCTTTTACACTACAACCAATTTTGTATGAAGCAAGAATGAGAGCATAAGTGTAAACACAACAACATTGACACAAGTCAAGTTCTCACCCCCGGGACATTTGAGGTCCTTGAGGGGGACTTCTTCTGCTGTACATAGCATCATACGACGACCTCATAGATCCCATCCCGCTGCGCATCGGCGGGAGGCTCGGCATGGGCGGCATCGGCTCGCGGCGCAGCGGCGGCGACACGAAGTCTCCGCGGCCGCCACGCGACGCGCCCATCTCTAGCCCGCGCGAAGCTCCCACGGGATAACGGCGCTCGAACAGGTCTCGCGGCGACTCGAACCTGGCGCGGTCGTAGTACCCATCATAGGGATCCTGTGATAGTAAAACAGTATTAGTAATGGCATTCAATTTGAATGTCTCAAAATAAAAACCCAACTCAAAACAAAATGAATGTTATTAGTTTAGGCATGTTTTTTTTGGTTTGTTTTGGTGGTGAGCAGCGACTGTAGCATCAACGAGCCCGATCATGTTATTTCGGCCCGAGTATATAGGTACCGCGTGCGAAGACAGACTCCACGCGCTCGGCCTACGTGATGCATCGAAAGCGGTCAGATGGAAACCGACGGTTCGGATAGTAAGTGAGATAGCGCGTTACCCCAAATCCTCCCATCATGCGATCGCGAAGGAACGGCGGCGGCGGCGGCGGGGGGTACGGGTCGCGGCCGAAAGCTCGATCGCGGAAACCGTTGCGGTCGGGGCCCAGCGCCTTGGGGCACTCCTTGGACCAGTGGCCGCCCCGACCGCAGCGGTAGCACTGCTCGGGGTCGCCCATGCCCGGCCGCTGGCGTACGCGGCTCGTTGACATCTGCACCTTCATGGGCTGTCCGTCCACCATCATACCGTTCAGCTCTTTGATAGCTTCGTTCACGTCGCCCGTCGCGTCCAAGTGCACGAAGCCATAGTTACGAACGATATCGCACTCGACGACCGTGCCGAACTTCTGAAACAGCTCGCGGACTTCGGGCGCGCGCGTCTTGTCCGTGAGGTTACCGACGAATATTTTTGTGGTCGGCGTCGACGGCGCCTTGCGGCTCTTGGCGGCTTCTATTTTGATCGCCTGGCCATGAACTATCTCTCCGTTTAAATTCTGAATGGCTTCGCGGCCGACTTGCTCATTTTCCATGTGCACGAAACCGTAATTTCTGACGATATCGCATTCTACGACCGTACCGTACTTTTCGAATAGCGGTCTAAGATCGGCGTCCGTTGTTTTATCGGAAAGGTTCCCGACGAAGATTTTGAAAGTACCGGCGCCCGGCATTTTAGTTTCTGAAACGCATATAATTTGACGAAATGAGTCAGCAGCGTTCATGACAATGGAATAAGGGAGTTCGTAGTAGTACCGAAAAAATAAAAGAAATAGCTTGACGGCTGGCGACAACTTTTAGAGCTACTTACCTTACACCAATATCACGCACGAACAAAGCACAATTTAAAGAAATAACACAACTATTACAGTTACTAATTAATAAATAAGCCACAGCAAATATGAGCTTATCCACAAAATGGCGAAATGAACCAAATGGAACGACCGAGAGCGAGAGCAGAGCGTCGTTGTCGTTGTTTCTTGTTTCACGACCACGACAACATAAAAATGGCGTGTGCACGTACTTTCATTTCATTCTTTTCCGTTTCCGACTAACCATAGACAGGGAAAGGTGAAAAGTAGATGATGGGAATGAATGAAATACACGAGCCTTTTTAATAAAAACAGAAAAACAAAATTAAGGTGGATGCGCAAGGGTAGACCGCGAAATTTAAATTTTCTTACGTTTATTGCAATTTGCAGATCAGTGTCAGGTTGTATATTAAGGAACATATAAATCGCGCTAGTAACACGTATGAAGTTACAGAATTATAATCATTCAAGTTATCAATGCAGCCTTCCAAGTTCATATAACCCCATTCAATGGCTATTTCATGAAAAAGTCATTCTTTGGGATTATATGAACTTGAAAGATTGTACTGATGATTTGAATGATTATAATTCTAGAACTCCATATGTGTTACTGGCATGATTTATATTTTCATCAATATACAACCTGACACTGACCTGCAAATGGCAATAAACGTAACAAAATTTAAATTTCGCGGGCTACCCTTACGCATCCACCTTAAAGTTTTCTCGAAAATGTTATGCCAGTAAAAACGCACGCCGAGCCAAACACAGTACTATGCCACACGTTCGTTTCGAATATAGAAACTGGGGATACATTGGCCCTGGCATAGGTAGACCCAAACATCGTCATTATTTAAAAATCTAATCATGTCAGCAACTATGGCCTATGGACACGCCATCTATATTGAGCTTTGTCCCACGTTCCAATCCTTCCATGAATATTTTATAACATTTTTCCCTATTTGGATTGGATGTTGGGGCAATTATAGAGTGGCAAATAATAAACTTGTGAATTCAATACTAAAAAAAAAAAACTTTGCTTATGTAACAAAGAAACGGGTCCAAGAAGAAGATACCTTTATTTTGTTACTATTTAGAGAGACCCCACGCCATATCCACTCTGTTGTTTATGGTGTAAGGGCTACCGTTTTTGCGCTCCTCAGGTGGCGCCACTCTCTAGACGCTAAGATTTTTTTTAATGAAGTTATTGGTACTCTAGTCTAGAGTCTAGTCTAGTCCAGAGTACTAATAACGTCATAAAAAATATTTTATTACGTAAAACAAAATAGTGTATACTTCAGATACATATTTACAATATTCTACCTAAAATTAGCACGCATGAAACCTTTAAGTATCATTTTACCTCCTTCAAGTATGTACTAACAATTATGATCTTAAGTTGCTACAGCTTATAATCTTCAAGTCATAATTAATCAGGAATGGCTCAATCCAGACTACAATCGTGAATATTAGTAAAAATCTGCGTAAAAAAACGCGTGAACACTCTATGAAATCTGACATTTTGGTGACCTCGCGCTACACTAGCACCTCTAGCGGTGAATTCATACGCGATAACCCCTATTTCAGTCTGCACCAGCAGGCTGATGGGTGAGGTTTTGACCATTATTCATTGAGCAGTTATAAATGTTAATTTACGCTTCTAGATATTACTTAGATTATTTGTGATTTGTCAGCTGGTGCCTCCGCTTTGTACAAAACAGAAATTATTTTTTGTTGTTGTTGTCCTGACAAGCCTTAATAAGAGTGGCAATACATAGACCATATTTCCTATGGCAACCTTAAATATTAATGTCAAATTCCGTCACTCTGTCGACGTCTATTCACATAAAAATATTGGAATAATTCTAATAAAAATCAATTTGAAATTGTGAAAACAGTGAATTTGTGGCAAATCATAAATTTTCCGGCGGTCGTCACACGACGTTTGCTGTTGGTGAGTGTAATTTTATATATTCATTTCAGATAACGTGGGATGCGAAAATAGATCGAATGGCATTTTGAATTATTAAATTATTGTCGCTATTGCTAATTGTGTTGTCGCCGATAGTTGTATGTAGTGGAATGCGGCGGCGGTATTCGAGTCTAGCTAGTCGTCGACGACGTAAGTTTTATGTCAAAAGAGTAATAGGAATTTATATTGGGTGCGTTATGTATGTATATTTTGAGATCTATTGATAGCGATACGAACGTCGTCGGTGTTGTGATACGAAACTCAACTGATACTGAATTGCAGCCGGCGATTCTACGGCTTCTAATCGCGAATATATACAATAGATTAAACCTACAATCAGCACTCTTATAACTTAAACTGTTTTGTGGACAGGGCCACATTACCCTGCTCTTTAATGATTTAGGACGAGTAGGCTTATTACACACATGATTACGAACACACTTGTTAAAAATATCAGAGATAAAATGTTTGAAGTAGCATTAGACTTGTGATTGTTTTCAGTGGTTTTATTTCATCTCCTGGTATTCTTGCTTATACTACTTAATACTTGTCTTTTATTTCCAACTAACCATTGGATTAAATCATTTTAAACAAACTTGATCTATGAGAATAAGATAATTTTGAGCACAGTGAAATCACTGTGTACCTATCTATAGGGTTTTCCAGACCCATTTTTTCACTGGTTTATCTCCTTGCCTTGACTACGGTTTAATCCTTTTTTAAATGTGATATTATAATCTTTGTTTGTTCTAGACTTTTGCCTTGCCAGCCTAGATAGTATTTTTTTTGTGAATTAACACACAATAACATCACACTTGAAAGTTATGCAGAGGTATACGGTACGGCCCCATTTTGCATGAATTAGTTGTGGTTGTTTTTTTTATGTATTACTAGCTTCCTCCCGGGGTCATTTTCTATATCTTTATAAATTATAACTTGAGTTACTTTGATGTACCTATAGCTATTTTTTTTTTTTTTTTTTTTTTACCAATGGAAAATCATCAAATAACCCCTCCCGCTCTGGGCTGAGCAGGAGGGAGTGTCAGACTTTTACTGACTAAACCCATCCATGTTCCTTCCTTTGCCCTTTGTGTTCCAGGGCCGCGGTATCTCTTTCGAACAGTCCCGCAACCCTGGCAGGCGTCGGCCCTTACGGACCTATAGCTATATTACTGTAAAGTTTTATCAAAATCCATTCTAAGACTGGATTCTAGACTAAATATTAACCGCTGCACGGATCAATCTTCAATGTAACGCTTAGCTTGCCGAAGTTAGTCCTTGAGTGGGTGACCATCCATTCCATACTGTTTCCTCTGTGCATCCCTCTGAAAGCATGTTAAGCTGTTGGTCTCAGTTATCATTTGTTACAGATAGTCAGTGGCCCGAAAGTATGAAAACCAGTCTTACCAAGTAGTATTGTATTATCCAGTCCTAACTAGGTTATGGAGGTCAGATAGACAGCTGCATCCGGATAGACTGGAAGCCCACTTCAACATAGTTGGGAAAAGGCTAGGAAGATGATGATGATGACATGAAATCCAGTAAATGATTTGTCATTGAACAATCATAGACAAAATAATAATACTCCCAATTTAAAATCAATCTATGCAATGATTCGAAACTGGTTTTTTGATCACTCATACATTGGTTGCAAGAACTAGGATTGTTTTAAACTCGCACTGCTAATAATTTCTGTGAATAGAATAGTTGTCTCATCATTCTCTTGCCCATGTCAAAATTGGTTTGGAGTTGGCATAGCATGTCTTCTTCTTCCATATAATAACAAAGTTCATGCACGCTGTCGGGCACAACAACTATTCTTATAGCCATAGATAGAACTCTATTATCCCTCAGATTTTACAATGTTTGACTCTAACAGTGTATTGACAGATACTCAAATTAGGTCAACCATTTCAATGATAAGAATGATTGTAAGTACTGCCAATTTCAGAGATTGATGATTGAAATATGGCTAATGTAATACATTATAAATTTATAACATTTGCTGGCCAACAAAAGTTGCTGCACTAAATATTTTCGAGATAATCAGTTTCTGATCAATATTATCTTGGATTAGTAGATAATAATTTAATAAATAATACATCTTTTATCAATATCAGTATATGTTTGAAAGCAGGATACCTCTAATCTGCCATAAGAAGTTTTCAATACATAAGATTTTTTTTATATGCTGGACCTTACAGTGGTCGTTCGCCGCACGCGGCTCTGAAATCAATGTCTTTTCATGAAACTCGCTCAGTGTTCTCGGTACATCGGTGGTTCACCTATATAGGTTTACTATGTGACGTGTTCTGCGCCAGCAATGAATGGCGTCCGTGGAAAGGATCGGAGCTGTCATGTCCGGTGTGTTAGCGCGCGTGTGCGAGCGAGAGCCCCCTGTGCGAGTGGGACGGCCGTCGCTCGATACTGCTCGTATTGTTAGGGCGTCCCTCGCCCCGCACCTCGTTTAAGAGGGTTATGTAATTTAGTCGAGGCTTCGAAGCCAGCGAGATCGAGCGGTGGAAACTTGAGGACTCTCCTGGGAAACTCATAATAAGCAGGAATCTGGTTTCGTAAGAATGGGATCTTTCTTCTAAACGAAGTTAACAAGAAACGATAGGACTATCTTGAACTACCACTCATTAATGTTTCAAGACGAAAACTGCTACTACTCATCGTTTGTTATCAGCAGTTAGCATTTTGGTATCAATCAGCCAATAAACCTAATAGCTAGTTACGAAATTATTAACTATTTTACGATATAAAGAAATAGGTACGACAATCTATTACGATTACGCCACACTTCTATCAAAATAATAATTATCCAAATTAAAAACGTATGAGATAAGTAAAATCTTGTGAAAATGTATTTATTGGTTTACATAATTTTGTAAACATTGCGATTAGTCTGTCACATTCGCTGACTTCGGAGCCAGCCGCTACACCTCCATGGGAAATGGTAGGAATGTATCCCCGCTACTATAGTAATTGGCTCGTGATATTCGCAATTTGAGACACAATATGCCGTATTGTTTCACGTAATGTACTGAAAGGAGGATAACCGCCATTGCCGTGGTCATCTCCATTGTCTAGGGTTCTATGTAACACTACCTAGGGTTATGTCAGACTTTGGAAACAGATTTTCCTCTCGGCTTTAACATTTTACATGATTTGTCTATCTACGCAGGCATCTTTAACCAATTTATTTAATGTAAAGAGTTTGTGTCGTATAAATGACAAATTTATGCGTGACCTAAACTTTACGCAGAAATATAGATTTAAAAACTCGTTCCAGAGCTTGCGTCCGGCTCCCTGAGGATTCATTGCCTGCAATTTGCCATTTTTTGTCTTCAATCCCACTGCTTCATCTAAGTCGTGACAGTAACACAGGCCTTAAAAAAGTGAAGTTTTGTATACTCGCAGTTTTTATCTTAATTTTAGTCAGAGCAAGGTCTCGGGCCAGCCGTAGAAAAAATCTCTCCCGTGCCACGTCGAAAACACTGTCCATTTTGAGTGCTCTGTAAAAAATATAATGATGGATGAATCATAGGTGACAAACTATTTCTTTTGTTTGTTTGGGCAAAAACTATTGCGGAATCAAGAATGATTCATTGTAGAGTTGACTAGATTTCTCTGGCTCGGCGGAGTATCGTAGGTAATTGTTGTGGAGCGGTGTGCCGTGGAAGATAATCTTTTTATAGAGCAATCACACGAAATGAGGCTGCGAGAATCCTAAATGGACGCGTATTTTGTGGAATTCGAGCTTGAACTCCTCGTGATGCCGATGTGTTAAGGAAATGTACCAGGAGGGTATGCATGTACGTATGGATGGATATACAAGAAGTAACCAGGTATAGCTATTGGGTAGATCGAAAGATGTTTAACTTACTGTTTTGGTAAAGAAAATACAGTATATTTAGAGTTTTAGAATTGGGATTTAGATTAGGTTATTCATTTTGTGCTCTTGTGCTCAATTACTTTTATAATGCTTCAATTTGCAAAGCCAATCCAATGTTGAATTGCAAACATTTTTGGACAGTTTTGTTCCTGTGGTGTACTCAAAAGCAACACGCGGGAACCCTTGTCAATTTAGTTTCTAGAAGTTCGGCGTCTGAGAGTCGTTCTATTCTCTGGCAAGGAGTTGATAGGAGACACGTTAGATTGAAAAGTTAGGTTAGTGCATTCGCATAGAAGATACAGGCGGTACAAGCGTCCAACAAGCACCTGCACAAACTCAAATGATGTGCCGCATGCATACGAGTCTCAGATACGGTCGCTGTCGTTCAAACGAATGGCTCTCTTATGTTTGAAACGTGAAGAATGCAAACTACTTTGAAAATAAAACTTTTCAGAGAATGATGGTATTGATTTCCGTTTATAGGGATATGTTTTGATTTATTTGGGACGATTTTTGACATACAACATTTGTTTGAGCAGTACTGTAACTGGAGAAAACAATGAAACGTTCAGAAACCCATATACAAATCGATCTTGCTCCTACCTCCTGATGGTCAATGAACCCTGTATTCAGTTTACAAACTAGACAAAGGCATCAGCTAATGCAGTTCACGTGTAAGCTTGTAAGTAGTTGCGCATTCTCCTTTCCAATTTGAGCAGAATTTCCAAGACAGGCAAACAGTATTGCTTATTGAATTTCTTGAGATAGTTAGGTAGCATTGTGTACGATAGGAATATCTATCAGTGTTAATATTAAGATAAATACAGAAACAAAACATGATGTAGAATTAATGTGACCGTCAGGACCAACTCCTGCAACCTTAGCTTGTACGTTATCCTTACGGCTTGCCCCTCTATCATGAAAATATCCTGCCCTTCATCCATAATCTGGCAGCTTCCACGCAGATAATGTCCGGATACGGCGAGCGCATATTTTCGCGCTGAATCACTGCAGGAGCCTTATCTGATGTTTATAGCGCTAAAGTACCGTTACTAGTTAGTGTGTAATTTGAAAACAAGTCACTGTTATTTATTTAATTAGTAACCGTTTCGCAATATTTGCTTGTGCATCATTTCCTGCCATTATAGCTCCGTACGTGTGTAGGTGCATTGTCATATTTACATTCTCATGCGTACAGGGTGTAACAGGACTCTTCACGAAGCCGTCAACCTAGCATTATGGACATCAAACTAAGTAACTTTACGAAAAAATTATTGCAGGGAAACGACTTTTTTTTGGGGTAAAAAATCACGTATTTCCGTAAATCTCTATGTAACGCACATAAATCACTGTGCTGATGGATACATTGAATAGTACGGGGGTCGTGGAGGTGTTTAAAAATCTTACATTAAAAACTTGTATTTAAAAATAAACTTGTGAAGAAGTTGGAACTTTGACCCACAATATCTCCGTAACTAGAAGGTTCCCTGGTATGGTCTAAAAAAAAAAAATGATCGCAATGACGGGGAGAACAAGTACCTTTCGGCTTCGTTAAGGGTCTTGTTACACCCTTTATAATGCATGTAATTCAACCTGACATTTCCGGTTAGTCGTAATTTCATGAAAATATTTTCATTATGCCGACGGATATTTTGCAATCTTTGCAAAATAGGGTCTCAAAATCTTTCTTAAAAAGGGAGGCTACAATAAAGAGCAGGAAATTGTTCACAGTAAACTTGGAATAAACGGAAATTAGCCAGTGCGATTAAAATGATTTCGGATCTTGCCAAAAATAATTTTACGGGTTTGTATAATTGTTCAACATATTGTTTTTTGGTAGAGTTCATTTTTATTCTTATAACACTGCAGATAATTCTGTGCCAAAAACATACGCCAAAACCACATAAGTGCTTATTTTTTCTTGAAATTACGTGTGCGATCCGAGCATAGACCTTTTTTTTTTTTTTTTTTGTTCTTTTCGGATGGGAAGTCATCAAATGACTCCTCCCGCTCTGGGCTGAGCAGGAGAGAGTGTCAGACTTTTACTGACTAAAACCCATCCATGTTCCTTCATCGCCCTTTGTGTTCCGGGGCCACGGTATCTCTTTCGAACAGTCCCGCAGCCCCGGATCCGAGCATAGACCTGATCTATAAATAATGGTAGTAAATTCAGTACGAAACTAGATTGAGTAATGCCTCAAGTGGGGACATAGAAAACCTGCCGGAGCCATGTAGATTCTCCCACGGAGGGCAAAAGGGGTGGCAGAGGGAAGTTCTCATTATAGTAACGCAAATTAAATGAAGCTTTAATTCTGGGAGACGAGGCTCTGTTTCTACTGTTGTAAAGAACATTTTCGTGCTCCGACACACCATATGTAGCATTCTGGAACATTTGATGTAAAAGTATTTCGGTCTTTAGGCAGTTGTGAAAAATATTTGGGGTTCTTACAACAAATAGGTTGGGTTTTGTTCGACAAGGATCTAAAGCCAACCTTTTTTGGGACCAATGAAGAGGTTTTCTCAATGTTTTGAGGGTTCCCTATTGCCAAAGGCGTATTTGTTGTTTTATTTTGGAATTTTTCTCCGTATGTTTTACCGTTGTGAGTTAGTAACTCGATCCATTCATTTTTAGAAGTTAAGCTTCTTTTGCTCATGTTTGGAGTTGGTTTTTTTCGTTCATTGTTTTACAATTCCAATTTTCACGCAAACGAGTTAGGATTACGTTTCATCGTTGCTATGCCCGCGTCAATTTAGCTTAGTAGCAGTTAATGCTCGTTTTCAAAAGGCTGATGGCCCGGATACCTAATGATTCCTTTCACTTTTAATGGTCAGTTCGCATTGTGTTACGATTACTTTGTTTTTGTGGAGGGAATTATATCGATTTTGTTACTATGAAACTCTGAAAAAAAGATGTGTGTGTAATGTGATACGAGTAGATCAGCACTAATAAGCTGTCCTTTTTTGTATGATGCATTTCTATCTAAATAATTCATTTTCAGAGAGATTGAATGCGTTTCAAAACTAACTTTTATTAAGTTGATGTCATTCACTGTGATAAGCTTAAGTGGAAATATAATAATTCTGAAGTGTTATCGCAGGATTTTGTCGGGAAATATGTATAGGCGTTACTAAACAGCCCCGGGGTTGGGGAAAATAGCATGAAATATGTATGTGTACGACTACGCAGGTAGCGGTAATGTACAACTACCGCACCAATTAAGTAGTTACGAGTGTCGCACCCAGATTAACCTTACTCGTAGCCGGCTTTAAATAACCACAGCCTCGGCGCTCGCACGAGGTGCCTTACGTAACTATGCAAACTGAAAAACTGAATAAAAATGAAACAACTTTCATTAATTACTATTCGAGTGTGAAGTTTTGAAATACCCTCGTATCAATAAACTTGATTAACAGAACAATACATTCCTGTCGCGTCCCATCTGAGGCAGGCGATCGGCAGCAGGCAGCAGGCATAGTGGAGGGGTGCGCCCGGGCCGGCGGGGCGCGGGGAGCGGGGTAGGAGCTTCGACGTCAGTTCCATTGATCGGGTGTGACGTCACATCGCCGCCGCCGCTACTGCAGCGGTCGTGTGGCCCGACGTTCGCGCCTTCGCCCGGGGCGCGTTCGGATAGCTCGTTGTAAATGAGGCTTTGGTTTTCTGCCCTTGCCTGGTTGCGGCATGTAAAAACAGAATTGTCGATGGTTTTGTGTCAATGCTAAGCACGTTTGCTGTTAGCCTAGCTGTTTTGTTTTCGTTGTTTCGCTTAGAAAATCTATTTGATGTAGTAATGACCTTAGATTAGGTACTTTTTAAGGTGTTCGATTTACAATTACAGCACTCTCTAGCTTCAGCTGTGGCTGTTACGTTGTTTCTGTTTTGCAATTGCTTAGACAAATCCTTTGTATTTTGAAAGACTGGACAAGGGGCCAATTAGTTGCTCTAATAAATAAAAACTGGCTACATCTTTTCTTTCTGAATACAATACAATTTTAAAACAGACAGAAACAACAATAAAATCACACATCTTGCCCAGGAGATATACACCGATACTATAAGTACCTGTGGTGGTCAAAGCCATATTTATTTTATTGAAATGCATAGCCGGTTTAAATTAATTCAACAAGCTCGCCGCAACGCGAGTGCTTCCCACCAAAGTTGGCCGGTGTTTGAGTTGAAAAGTTCTCCGCGCCCATACTAGTTCCCGCTTTCACCGCGTATTTAAATATACCCGCGGAAATACTTCCATATTGAAATATGACTTTTTTGTGGGTTACTTTCAGTTTTCTAAAGCGGAATATTAATGTTGCTGAAGTAACACGCCTGTAATCTCTGAAGGGTTGATCAGAGGACAGACGTGTTCCTATAGTATACCTATATTTTGCCAGTTATGTTTAATAGATAGACTAGTTCGAGTCGCTGAAGTGTTGGTTAAGTTAGGTTTTAGATAAGTAAAGCTGTTAAAAATAGGATAAGAATACGCTTCACGTCCAATATTTCATCTAAAATGAACAAGACATGGACACCGATTGCTTTGCTTGTGATAAATCTAACAATATTTTTTTTTCTCTTTCTCTACGCCTGGGTGCCCCATGTTGTTCTCCTCATCGCTGTCACTGTGGTGAAGTTGTCAACAGCCTCGGACACCACGGCCTATCTTGCAGCCGAAGTGCGGGCCGTTTTGCACGGCACGCGAATTTAAATGACATCATCCAACGAGCTCTTGTCACCGTCGGCGTTCCAGCTATATTAGAACCCAATGGCTTGGCACGCGACGATGGCAAGAGACCGGACGGCATGTCTTTGTTTCCTTGGAAGATGGGTAGGCCTTTAGTGTGGGACGCAACTTGCGTCGATACTCTTGCGCCGTCCCATCTTCCAACCTCATCGTGCTGTGCTGGCGCTGCCGCTGCGGCTGCAGAGAACCTCAAGCGGCGTAAATATAGTAACCTTATTGGTAACTATATTTTCGAGCCGTTTGGGGTTGAAACTCTAGGTCCGTGGGGTCCAAGTGCTCACAGCCTTTTCAAGGACATTTCCAAACGCTTAGTTGACACTTCCCGTGACCCAAACGCTGGCTTTTACCTTGGGCAAAGGCTTAGTATTGCCATACAACGTGGCAACGCCGCCAGTCTCTTGGGTACATTACCAGTTGACTGCGTTGAGGAGGAGTTTTTGACGCCATTTAGTAATTTTATTAATAAGTTAGTTACTTTAGGTTATTTTTATTTATAAATTTTAACGTATATTTATTCTAAAGCTTAACAATCTCTTTTAATAAAAGCATATTTATTAGAAAATGGTTTGTATATAATCTATCAAAGAGTAATATGAATATTTTGTTACCACAGTAAATAAATAATACTCGTAAATAAAGACAAAGAATTTATATTGATCTTGGCACTTAACCGGAAATTATTATTTGAAAAAATCAACGGTAACGTGAAATTGATGTTTGATATTGATGAGTTGCTCTGATTGCCACTGAAAGCAAAATAGCTTAGTTTTTGTTGCTTCCTGTAATAGCTAGATAAACATTAAATATATTTTAACATAGTGAGTTTTTGGTTTGTTTACCTAATGTAATCGTAATTATTGGAGCTGGACCGGATGAAATGATGCTGTAGTAATTTTAGAAGACTATAAACGGAAGTTTATTGAATAATATACCAAAGTTTTAAGATATAGCTTTCTTCTTCCCATACCCATGTGTCGCCAAGCAAACTTTAATGGGGCTTTCACTCAGAACCTCGAAAGCCACAAGGGGTGGTTAAACATCATTACCCACCCCTAACAAAACCAGGGGAGAAAATATAGCTATAAATAAAACAGGGTGGTCCAGAAAAAACGAGCTCTTATAAATTACCTAAATATTACCTCCCGTTCGATGTCCAACGTTTAGCTAAAAATCGAGGTTCATTTTAAATTTTACCCAACTGGTGTCAGATTTACCCCAGCCTCCCTTTATCGTCCCGGGGAAAAAGGGCAAAGTCGATTACTGATTACGACACTGGTTGTCAAACAGTTTAATCGTTTTACGAAGCTGCTTCGTTTCTTTTACGGATCTCTTTAACATGTAAACTGTACTGTGGAGAAATGTCTCTTGTAAGATGTAGAAGTTTTATTTAGATTATAATAGTTTCTTTTCCAAATATTTAATTGGGATACTAACAAATTTGTTGAAGACAATGTAGATTACTTGATTCAATATTGTAACAGATTCGGTTTGAACCTTAAATTGTCGCTCAACATATTACGTTTTCGGAAATAGAATGAATGCCATGTATTTATTATTTTAATTTTACCATTTTATTGCTAGTGCCACTGTGACCATTGGAAAAACCTGTAAAATGAGGTTACGAAACGTCGGTCGATATTGTTCCGAGTTCTGAAATGGCGCCCAACATGTTACACTTTATACGTAAAATAAATGTCCTAGATTCTTACCGATTCGCGTTGAAATACAGTTTCATTTGTATTTCTACAGTCCGTGTCCGTAATTAACGTTTGATTTAGGTTTCTTCGTCTGATGTAGGTTACTTACACAATTTGTTATCTGCTTCCGACGAATTGATCCTGCTTTTACAACGAATCTCGCTTTTCTAGATTTCTCATGTGTACATATTATTTACACACCTACGAATATGCTTTCATCTCCACAATGTTGAGCACCGCTGTTTTACACGTACGCAGATAATTTGATGAAACGCCCGGCGGCACCCGCTACCTGTTTGAATTTACCCGGGGTCGGTGACCGATGCACTTAATGTTATTATCTACTGGGGTTAACCCTCTTACGAAAATGTTATAATAATGATGCTGTAAATATTTTGATTGCTCTCCATATTTTACGTTCATCAAATGGGTAAAGTTTTATCTGGTTTCGCATTGCCGTGTATTTAGTTTTGGGAAGCCGTATTGTTAGTTTGATTTTTATTTTAGAATGGCTAAGGCCCTGGGGTCGAAGCCAAAATCTTGAGATCACCTTTGTCTGTAATTGCTTGCCTGGGCAAAGAAAAGTGGGTGAAGTAAGCGTAGGTAGGTATTTTAGTATTTATCTGCCCGTCTATATAGATCGTTATAGCTGCCCGGGGTCTGGATTGGTGGCCGTTTGATTACCTGGGACTAAAAAATAAACTAGGAATATCGAATAATACAGGATGAATTTTTCAAGTGGGTGTGGATGGCCAAATCCGAAACTATAAGGAATATGGAAAATTGCTCAAAGGAGTGTCGAGCCCGGTTTTGATGAAAAGTAAAACTGCGTCATTGGACTTTTGCAAAATCAGTATTCCTCGAACTTGTTAAAAAACACTGTGTTCTTACATGATTAGATAGTGTCAAGTAATGACAAACAAACTAAAGGAAAGAATTCATTTTTTATAAAATACGTAACAGTATGCAAACAGTTAGTAGTATTCGACGGTATCTGGAACTAAATCACTATTGGCGCCAACTCCTTGGAAGTTCTAAATTCAATTGTTTACAATTTTTTATTCTTTTAAATTGTGGCCTTCAATCACGAATAGATAAAAAAAATGAAATTCGAACATAATGCTGTGAAGATGACTGTGGTGCGGGTGTAATCAAGGACATTAATTTAAAATACGATAAAACATAATAATTTACATTTTCCCTTTTCCGGCATGTCATTACTTCCCAGAATTTGATTCTTATTAGCGACACTATCGGATGGTGTAATAATAAAGTGTTGTTATTTTTTTTTCCAAAACCAACAGGTTCGATTCCAGGCTAAGGATATTGATTTTTCAAAAATCCAATGATGCAATGGTGTCATAATAGTGTTTTCTTTCCAAAATCAATGGGTTCGATTCCTGGCTAGGAATATTGATTTTTCAAAAATCTTATGATGCAGTTTTAGTTTTCATCAAAATCGGGCTCGACACTCCTTTGAGCAATTTTCGATATTCCAGAGATTTACGAGGGCGGCACTGAAAATTTCGGGAATCAAGGAAGTGACACAACATTACTTTCAAAAAATGTATTTATTGCTTTTCGAAGTATTCTCCGCGAAATTTGACACATTTTTCCATACGATGGAACCAATCATTGAAGCAACCATTCCATTCGGAAGTTGGGGTCTCCAAAATGGCTGTTTTGTAGGCGTCCACAGCTTCTTCAGGTGATGAAAATCTCTGTCCACGCAATTTATTCTTTATTTTAGGGAAAGTATAGAAATCATTAGGGCTTAGGTCGGGGCTGTACGGCGGATGGTCTAATAATTCTGTTTTCTTGCTCTAAAAACTCTTTTGTTCTGTGCGTGGTGTGAGAACTCGCATTGTCGTGATGGAGGATGATGCGGCGGTTGCAGTTCTCTTTACGGAGTTCAGAAACGACCTGTGGCAAACAAATGCTAGCATACAATTCTGCATTAACCGTTCTTTGTCCCTCAAGAGGAATAGTCGTAATATGGCTGGTTTTGGAGACAAACGTGGCCACCATTTTTTTTGCAACACTCTGTGAACGAACAATTTTTGTTGGCTTTAACTCATTTTCGAACACCCAAACTCGTGACTGGTTTTTTGTTTCTGGTTCGTACGCGTATATACAGGATTCGTCACCTGATACGATGTTGTATACAGCATTTGAGGATCCTGCGTGGAATCTTTCGAGAGTTCTGACACACCAAGTAACGCGAGCCGCTTTTTGCTCTTCACAGAGCGAATGCGGTATCCACCGGGAAAACAACTTTTTTACACCTAATTGTTCATGCAAGATTATTTGTATTTGACTCATGCCAATGTCTAAAGTTGCCTGAATTTCGCGGTATGTCACATGTCGATCTTCCTCAATCAGCTTACGCACAGCATCAACGTTTTCTTGGGTGACTGCAGTTTTTGGACGACCTTGACGGGGATCATCACTGAGCTTGACACGTCCACGTTGAAATTCAGCAAACCAGCGATAAATTGTGGTTTTGGATGGGGCTTCATCACCAAATGCAGAAATCATCCGGTCAACACACTGTTTTTGTGCTAAACCACTTCGAAAGTCATAATAAATCATCGCTCTTGAATTTTCTCGAGTCAATTCCATTTTCTCAACGACTAAACAAGTTTGACAAAATCTTGTGACAAGACCGAGAATCTTTTTTTAAATAAATAAATGGTATTCGATTTTTAAAACCAAGGAGTTTTCAATTAAAAATATTTTAATATGACTGGAACAGTGGAAATATTCGTGCAGCCTTTTAGTGCAGCCTTCGTATTATCAGTTTCGGATTTGGCCATCCACGCCCACTTGAAAAATTCACCTGCATACTATGTTATAGGTAGTTATTTGCGGTTACTCTTCAGGGAAATATAGGCATGATATAATGTGTTATGTTTACCTCGTGCTTGAATTGCTCTCATATAATAAAAGTAGGCTCGTCATAATTACTACGTGTCCATATCCTACCCTTCGGCGACGAAGTTATGGATAAAATGACTAGGTAAATTGTATCATTGAATTAGATAACGGAACTTTCTGTAGCACCGCCCACGCATTTTATGTAGCTTTCCACCCACGTACAGATATGATAGATGTTTTGGCAATGTTAGGAGAGGTTTTGGTAACAAACGATATTAGCATTGGGCTGCCTAACATTGTATATTTTATGCGGCACACACACCCGAATAAACAATATACAAAAAAAAAGAATGACAATGTGAATGCTAATGTTGTTTGAATCTCTTTCGTTTAGCAGCGACTTTTAAAATATTTCTTTCAATATTTACACAGTATTTTCTTGCGTATACAATTAACCCACCCTTTTTTCTCGTCGGTGCTTTTCGAACAGAAATAGAATACAGCATCCCCTAAATGCTCTTCATATAATTTTGACTGTGAAATCTGATCACCATTTACTTCCCACCAAATGTTACAGCGATACACTCAAAAATACTCTCTCTCTCAAAGAATATTAGAACGCAAATGTTAAGAATCTCTTATTTACTATCTAGGTCCTAACATTTTCCAGCCACTCAACAACATTGTACCTATGAAAATAGCGGAGTTGGCGAGGCATATCCACTAACTTTACCTGTTCCTTTCATATTTGAACGTATAACTTAGATACGCCGCCATCTTTATCTACTATTCATACAGCTTCTAATAACAACATGGGGTCGCAATGTGTGCTGACATTGTTTTCTGTATATTGTTATGGATATACTACAGGGGTTCTTGCAGATAAGCATTTTGGAAATGCCTATGGCTGAATTGCTTTTATCAATACAAATACCTAATTTCTATTCATCCTTCAGAAGTGTTTACAGTCATTGCCTTTGGGGTTTATTCAAAGGATTAGAAGGAGGAGGTGTTCAGAAGGTATCACCAAATACCTGATAGAACGGTCCTATTTGGACGGCGGTTAATGTTAAGAAAAAATTGCTGAAAAATTATGCGAGGGCTCCATATGGACAATAACTCTCTTAATAAGCAATCCAGTTCGACCAAAAAACATTGCATTTACCTGTCTTAGTTCACGACTTTCTTATCTCAAAATATTACATCCTACAATAATCCGTTAACAATATTCCCGGTATTAAGTTTTATCTCAAACCGTAGGGTGGCGACCCCAAAATTAATTAGCGTAGTAATATGAAGTTCATCGTAAATAAGGATCACCCTCGTTACTCATTTACTTTTCTTGGCGGACGAAGGTTGGTGTCATCACCTTACAAGGTCGATAACCCTCAAAAACATGCTTGCCGAGAAAAATTCAATCAGGATTAGGTAAAAAGGGTTGCGAAAAACTTCTAAGGTATTAGTTTTTATTCCGTTTGTCTAGGTAACGTCTTGTCTTGGTATATGGATTCGTTTTTTGTTCGTTCTAATCCACTTTGCTGACACAGCGATAAAGAATTTGATTTCGAAGTAGAGTGCGTAAATAGGGCATTAATTTGTTTTATTGCTGAATTTGAATAAGTGAAATGGCTATTCAAATTCCTTTTCTCATATTAAATTATTCATAGTACTATTCTAAAGGGTAGGTCGAGTAAACAGTTCGTTTTAATGGTAAACATTTACCAAGAAAAATCAGCGGTTGCCCCCATTAGCCGCTGTGACGAGTTTAGTAGCAAATAAAGCTCGGTTTTATGTCTCACCAGTGCAACCTGTATTGAAAAATACTTAGAAAGACTAATAATCTAAGAAACAAAATAAAAACAACATGTACTTCTCAACGCTTTCCCAATCCGGTAGGTAACGTCCGTCACACCTGTCAAACGTAGTCTTTTCATCATGGCAACTATCCTGATGCTTTTTTCAGAACAAATGTTTTGCTATTTTCAATCGAAGGAAAATTTATACAGAAGCTTTTTGGCAATGTGTTTGAAATTTTCAAGGTATATTAATAACTTTTCCAGTAAAAAGGTAGCGCTGCCCTTTAAACTTGACGCATGTTGGGAGCCAATCTAACCTAATAATAGGGTTTGCTTTGATTGGTACCGAATCATGAAACTCGATTAACACAGCCCAATATTAACACGCGTGTAGAATAGTTTCGCTCTATTAAGTCAAGGCGATTAATAATATATTAGTCAGCTTAATAAGTCGGTTGATCGTTAGTCGATACGGTGTAGTCGATAATAGAGCGTAGGTTCTATTTAATAGCTTTTAATATTCCTGTGTTCAACTTCAGAGCGAGATGGGTTTCAATTCAATCAATGCTTTGCACGCGTATAGCATGACCACCGTGGAAACGGGTTTTGTCGACGGAAGAAAGATCGAAAAAATGACAGATTGTAGAAAAATTTCTATCGTCGTAAGCATGGCCATGTTAAAAAATATAAACTATTTTCTTGTCAGATTTGATAATTTGGTATGCAATAATATAAAACGTAGCTTTATTGTAATCGTTTTGAAAACTGATTTTAATATATTTTAATAGCACGTTGATGTTCTTGCGTTTGGGCTACCAGAAATACGTGAACAAAGAAACCTATTCCTAGCTTTATAATGACAATAAAGCTCAAGTATCTTTAATTAAACCTCTTTTATCTTCTCTATAAATATTTAACCACAACAACCCATCACTACGATGCCATAAGGAGTCGATACCCCTAATAGCGTGAACGTACGTGGCGTGCCAGTTCCCTACTTGTATGCAAGAATGCCATTTCAATCGGCAGCTCTGACGTATAACTTATGTGGTGCTATGTGCCACTTAGGAACGTTATATATGTTGGTAGAAATGGGTTACGATGTAACAGATGTAGGGCAGTCACGAATCTTTAAAGCCAATAAAAGGACAATTATAATTTTACAAGTCGTTTGTCCGATGGCATTCCCGACGGCAAAAATGTATTTAAATCCTTTAGGGATTTTTGAAAATTCTCTGTGCTCACTTTTGAGAGGTCACGTTGAAAGACGAATTCTTGTGAGAAATACCAGACGATTAGACCTAACGGTCTACACTGTTCGTTGTCTCTGTCAGTAAATGAATTTAAAATTGCTGATAAGTAGAAAATTATTAAGCAGATTATTAATTGGCTTGTAGTTCTGATAGACCTGAGCGTGGTTTGACCTTCCTATCTCAATTTTAATCGTGTCAATATCAAATAGAATTTGGCTGTGTAAATTGGATAGCCGCTCTCCTTTAACAACCATTTAACGGAGCTAAAGCTGAGTAAAATCATCGAAATTCAAGTAATTTAGGCTTCGTGTTATTTTAGCGTTTGTGTACATACTTTAATTGTTAAATATAATGCCTGGATATCAGTACCTCGAATATATAAATAGCCGAATCAGAAATACATAAAAGTCGAGCACAAACCGTGCTTAATCCCCTTCAAGGTCAAATTGCTCAATAAAACCTACCTATTATTATTTTCAGTTATACGGTATCAATTTCTCAGAATCAGTTCCGAAATTATCTGTCATTCATTCGAGAGGCAATTTCTCGGGACCTATTTACTCGTTTATTAGAATTTTCTAGAATCCCAAGATATTTCCATCCGATTGTAAGAGTCATAATTCTCATTCGTATCCGTTGTACCCGATAATGAATTTGAAATATCCGCAGTTCACATATATTTTCCGGGTTATTGGATTTTCTAAATGGTTTTGTAGGATAGGGTTACGAATCGTGTCTGGCCCGGAATAGTTTCGAATAGGGTGAAGAAAAGGATTTAGTGTTTCTCAAACATAGTGTCAGTATAACGTTTATTAGTATCTAGTGTAACCTTTGTTCGAATTTTATGAGATCTTGAAAAATGGGCATTAACCTTTTTTGTAATATTTTTCTTAATACATCATCATCTGCCCAGCCTTTTCCCAAACTGTTGGGGTCGGCTTCCAGTCTAACCTTATGCAGCTGAATATCAGAATTTTACATGGAGCGACTGCCTATCTGACCTCCACAACCCAGTTAGAACTCGGTAATACGATATCCCCTAGACTGGTTTTCAGACTTTTGGGATCTATAAATGACAGCCCGGACACGGGTTAGCGTGCTTTCCGAGGCACGGAGGAAATGCGGTATGTTATGGGTGGTCATCCATCCACGGACCAACCTAGGCAAGCGTGGCTTAACCTAAAGATCGATCCACGAGCCACGACCTCCTCCACGCTTATATTTTTCTTAATACATATTACAGAAATTAATCCACAGTCACAAGAAACCTTCAAAGTAGTTTATAAACACAATTTTCTCGCATAGACCGCTACCGTCTACATAAACGTTGCTCCTAGGATATTGTTGTAATCACTGCACCTGACACTCATATTGATCGCTGGATATTGTTATTAGAACACAGCTGGACAATGCTGCCTATCGCAGTAACATAATCCTTTGATATAGCCAGCTAGACTAAGCTTCGTAACAAATGAATAAATATGAGAGTAGTTGACAACATAATAACACTATAACACATTGAGCAGAGTAACTGTCAAAGTTAATTCATTAGCAACTACGTAGAAAGTACCCGCTGAAAGTCTAACGGAGAAACTTCAACTATTTGTGGGGAAAGTATTAGTGGGTCCTAAGTTTTTGGATCATCTTAGTTTTTGAGATCTTTGCCGCTAGTCGCTAATTGAATCAACAGCGGCGGTCATCTGTGAATGAAATTATAGTATTTAATATTGTGCATAGAAAGAAGAACTATTTATTTGCGCAATAACGTGAATCATATTCATAAGTATCATAACATTAAAACCCCCAAAAAAATTAAATAAAATCTCTTATAAAATAAAGTCTACGTATAAGAATTTTATACGTATGTCAGTTCAGGTTAACCTTGACTTGAATATGATCTGTTCAACCTTAATGTTTCACTACACGACAAAATATAATACAGCTACTTCCAATCTTCTCAACTACAATAATTTCAAATAAAGTGCCGCGATAATTAAAGATTATTGTTTCAAATGAGATTAAATTTAGAAAATCAACAGGCTGTTACAATGGAGATTAAAATTATTAAGGTCTTTCTGAACTCTTCAAGTGTCTATCTTGTCGAAATCTTCAAATTAATAACCAAATCTTCCCAGCTAAGTCCGTTCGTTTATCAAGTAAACATTTCTAAGTTTGTATTCCCTTTTCATTTCAGCCTTCTTGTTGTAAATAAAAAGATTGACTGCTAGTTGCTCTAAGGTAGATTCAATTAGCTCGAGCAGGAACTAAAGCTTGACTTCTTATATAAAAATAAAATACTCAAGAGTCAACCAGGCTCTTTGAACCCTTATAATGCAAGAGAACTTTACAAGTTTCAGAGTTTTGAACACAAAAAAAACGTTGTATGCTCTCATGAATAAGTACCATATTCGTGTGAATGTAAGAGTGTAGTATAGCTAGATAGTGGCTGCAGTGGACTGGAAGTTTCTCCGTCCGTCCGGCCGTAAAACCGTTAAACTTCAGGGCTTTGAAGTCGGTGCGACAGTTGAAAATAGAACCATTTTTAAGTTGCCGGAAGATTGCTTTACTTTTACGGAAGGTGCTCTTACGCGAGATTAAATAGCAATTCCGTGTATTTACCTATTCACTTCGCTTAAATGAGTTTCTTCGAAGATTCGTCTCTTTTAACAGAGATAAGGTTAAGGGTTTTGATAAGGTTAGAAAATATAAAAGCTGTATATGCAATCTTAATATAAAAAAGGGCACACAGGACGTTGTTATTAATAAAATACAACCAAAACACTTGTTCAATAAAATGTCTAAATAAATGAAGTTACGAGCTGTCCAGCGGAACAATGAGTGAATTTACAACGCTTTGTCGACTCTTCATTGAGATTACCGTCATGTTTATCTGTTTGCTCTCTCTGAGAATCTCTGTGTCAACGAGGGGCTCAAGGCTGCTTTATGCCTCTTCATTTTCTTCCTAATCTAAGGCTGCTTCAAAACGAAAACGTTTGTTATATCATCGCGATAATATTTATTTACGTTCCTACTTATTACTACATTTTACTTAACCAAAATATCAGTCATTACGTGGTTCTGAGGTAGAATATCTAAAGTTAGCAAAAGTTAATTGAATATGCTATTTTCGACGCACACTAAATAATTACAACAAACCCTGGATCACAATCTAAAAAAGTTTGCGAACATCTAAAGCGAGCAGATTTATTTATTGAAATAAAAGTGGGTATTCAGAGACAGGTGGCGCTCCAGGCACTTTCAACAAAAACGCTAATGGCCGCTGTTACCTTAGTATTTTATTGGATTTCCTTCGTCTAAAGCAAATATTGAAAGGTTAAGGGCTGCATCTTCCTAAAAGATTGTTGCTCTAACTTTATTTACGACGCTTGCAAAATTGAAACATAACGTGAAGAGTATAATCCCTTCCGACCTCCGTAATGCGGATTTTATGGTACAGATGATCATCTTGTTTGGATGCTGGTTGTAAATGCGTGTCGGGAGAGTTTGGCGTGTTTTGTACATAACATATGTAGATGTTGTATGAATGGGTAGGGCCGCAAATTTGCTGTGGAATGTATTGATTGATGCGGTAAACTTATTGGCTCGGTGGACGTCAGAAGAAGCCGTGACGTAATTAGCGAACAATATTAAGATTAAAGAGTAGGGCGACTAACTAGGGATCTGTTTTGATAGTCGTCTATTGAGGGTACGGGACGATAATGCGTTCCTGGTTATTTGTGTGATTCTGCGGAAGTAAAATGTATACATATATAAATCTTTATCGATTTCAAAATGCTAGCTGGAGTCCCATCCAACACAGTGACGGGTCAGTTTGATACCGCGCTCAGTCCCCGTCGCGCTTACGCGAACAGCATCTATCTTGCGCGCGGCCCGATGCAACTGCAATGTTTCTCGTCTCACTAACGGCTTCATCGCTTCCAACTCATCATCTATCACCGGGTAACTCCGATTTTGAAAACTTCAAGACCAGTTTCAACTGTAACAAGTAACAGTCCTGACGTTTCAGTACCGTTAGCGTCGAAATATAGTAACAGAACTTACTTCGACTACAAAGGAGTTGCAACTGAGGCAAATGCAACCCATTTGAATATTGAAAGCGGTCTGTTTGGTTGAATTCGGGGGAACAGTTTCCGATTTCCCGACGGCCTACTCCGTGCGTTACAATAATATCTTTCCCGAAATTCCGTGTTTCATTTCCCAAGTTTGACGTGAGCTCTGATGAGTCAGCCAATTAGGATAATCGGTTCAGTATACATTCGTAGTTCGTTGCTAAAGGCTTGGTAGGCTATTCGACATTAGATAGGCAATTCTGGGTAATATCCTAAAACTTTTGCTTAACTAGGCTCGGCCTCGTCACGGTAAATACTTTAGGGACCCACAAAATCCATCTACTTTTACTTTGAAAGCATTCTTTTAGGTTTGTGTCTCTAAATAGCCGCTTCTAGTTATGAGCTGTCCCAAAGGTAATTTCATTAATCTATAAAATGCCTGCAACATTTGTGTCTAAAGACATTTATTATTAAACTTTGAAACGCAAGAAAATTGTCAAAAGCAGGTGGTACCTACGCGAGTCCCATCCTAAGCGTACGTAGCTATTTATAAGTTCGCAAAATCTCAGCGTTCAACTGAGTCAACCGAACGTACGTCCCTATTTGAATGTCCCTAACAGAGGGTAGGAATAATAAAATAAGTCTAGCGGTTTTTTCGCGCTTTCTCTCCGCCCCGCCGAGAGGGATGCGATATTTTATCGCAGGAAGATGCTGAAAATCCAATTTCTCTCGGGGCCTATTCACGAACTGGCCAGCATCAAAGCGATGACGCTGAAGGACCTAATATGTCGGTCATCAATATTTTTCGTTCAGTTTTACGACAATAGTCCTTTTCTTGATAACATTGATTTCTTTTTATAGCTCGAGTATTCCCCTATATTTCTCTTGTGTATTAGAAAAATTATATTCGTTGCTTATCATAATATTCTTATACAAAATGTTAATATCATCATAACTGAGGCGGTTTCTTAGGAATCCTGAGAACAAATTGGTATGAAATTTCACAGCTTTGTATTATGAGAGAGAGTTTAAAATATAAGAAGAGAACAATTTTCGTTAACCGAAATAATTTAATTCAAAGCTAGTGGCGAATTTTGTACATTGCTTGCGTTGTAATTTGTTAAAGTAACATTAGTATTCTCTTTGCAGAATCAATACAATACCTGGCCCCCTGAAAACTTTCTTCATAGAAGATCGTTTTAATTAAAGAAACGTTCTTGAAGCTTTGTTTTCTTTGTAGTTAGAAGTAGAGAGATTGTTAATGAACTACGGAGCTGGGTTTAAAATTAATAATTAACTAAACCGAGGCAAGAACAAGTTTTAAGTATTGAATGTTCTTTTCTTCTGATGAAGTCGGTCATTGTGCGGTAAAAGAGCATGTGGAAGACGAATTAATGTAGTTTACACGTTTAAGGGTCCCTATGGAAGATTAGCTCGTAAAATACCAGGAAATTATGTTATTCTACGTTATAAACATACAAATACACTTAATTTCAGCCAAGTGATAATTCTACACAAGACCAAAGCGAGCCAATTTTCCTTGTGTTTTAAAATTAACGCGAGCTCAAAGAGCTCATACTACATGTTTTTATTAACTTCCGGAATTAGTATGTTAATTCAATGAGGATAGGAATCCGGTTAGGATGTCACGGGTATACCTATAATGTAAGAACATCTTCTCCCGGTATCTTTTTTGTCAGTCTCTTTTGCGTAGATCAGCATGTTTTGTGCTGATAATAAGCACATCATTTTGATGTTACTTATTGGCCACGAGGGCGTGTACCTCGTGGCCAATAAGTAACATCAAAATTATCAAGCGTTGCGACAGAAACTGTGGAGAAACCAATGAAAGAAGTGTTGCAAGTCGCATTGCCCGAGGCTGTGAACGGGGTCTTACGCGGAGCGTTTACCCAATAAGCTGCATTTAGATGTAGCATTTAGGTGTGCATATTCACTAATATAAGTACTGGGGTTGCAACATCCCATGGCGCTCTATACAAATCCACAAACACCATTTTTGTCAATGTATAAATCTTGTCGAAAATTCAAGATATACTACCAAGTTATACGTATCAGTACGTCGGAGGGATAATGTCTTCTGATAACCTCACTCAGGAAGGGATAACTGTCCAATGGACCATAAATAACGCGTAGACTTGGGGACCGGCCGCCATTTATACGCTGAATGTAAGGCGTTCGTTTTGTAAAGACGTATTGGGATATTTTCCGTTAGGCTTACCTGAGGACTGTGGCCAGCTATTTTATCATGAAAACTAGAGCGGCCATTTTAAATCTTTGGTCTTTTTCGAGCTACAAATGGAGGTTAAGATAGACCGCTTGTACTAAAACTCTAAATCTATGACTGACTTTGAAAACCCACGGTGAAACTTCGTAGTTGTATGTCTTACAGCATCGTATTGGACAAGTCTGGAATGATGTTATAATTGTTGGTAAATAAATAAATAATAATAATAGTTGGGTAAACTTGTATTATAAAAAGTTTCATAAATTCCTTGCCAAGACACTGTTTGCAACTACAGTGAATATAGTATTACAATATTGTTCTCATGAACGTTGTAGCTGACAGTAAAATGCGCTATGTCCCATTGTTGTCAAGCCCAGAAGAACTCCTGTATTCTCCACTTGTTTTCGCTTAAACATACTAAATAGCTAACAAGATTTTGATTTTGCCTATGATGCTGATACGGTGAGATATTTGTGTTAGTTTATTCAATTATACCACAAAGGATTCTCAATGAATTTTCTTTTACAGACATATCGATTACAATGTAATTAACGTTCTATATCGTCTCGAATATGGTTATCAAGAATAACCAGTATTGATACGAAAATTCAGAGCAAACGCATAAATATCATATGAAAATAGAATAATGAAATTATTCTCCGAAAAACTTCTTTTTAACACCCAGGCATGGAATGGATGCATTTTGCAACACGAAAACGAACGTTTGCTGAACTGGCATATTAAAGCACACTATATGCCTAAATTCTAGTCATATAGAATGTCATTAACTTATTAAATCATTGAAATCGGTTGGCAAAACTATCGGGACGAAAACTGTACAGCACCTTAGGAGACGACTTAATATACCTACCTAGTCATCAAACGAGTCAGATTATCTCTAATCGCCTAGAAAACATGTAAAAACATTTATAAGAATCGAGTATCTGTTTCAATCTAATTGAATGTATCGCTTCTTGTTTATATAAACAACATTGTGAGGTACATGTTTACGTTGTTCTTGTACTGGCTGCGACATTAATAGAATCACTTGACGGGTTTCTCTTATTGTATTGACTCGAAGATAACGCTTACAGCGGTACTCGTTTAAAATCTACAGATTATTAAGGTATGTACTTAACCTATTTTTGTTAGACCATCTCCTGGGATAACACTATAAAGACGATGACAAAAATAAAGTTTTCCCAGTTATCGCAAAATTTACGTCACGAAATCTAGTAGAGGGTTTGTTTCATTTGTTTGGATCACAAATGGTTTTATCTTGTACTCGTAGAATAAACTGCTTACCTTAAATTCAAATCTCAGATTTAGATTCGAATGTATTCGTTATATGAACGAGTCGTTAACTAATTAAAAACCATTGTTTTCTCGCGAAAGGTAACTAATCTCTACCGTTATAACCCTATCTTCTAAATTCAAAACAAGCGCTATCAAATTCAAAATGGATGCCATAATTTAACGGTCATATGGCCTATTCTAAACTCGATAGCCTGACTTTGTCTCGCAGTTTCCTCGATAACTAAATCCATTAGGACCTACCCTGGCCTATATCGTAAGTGTAGTTAGGCTTTCTAGGTCAATGAGGGCTTCTGTAAGCCATACGATGAATATATCGTCTGGGCTATCATAATGTTTTCCGTACGCAATAGAAGGCCTCAGTTTAGCTCTTATTCTAAATTCAGTACATATTATGTAAACTTGGGATACATTTTCTCCTCTTAGCGTGGTTTGACGTGAGTTTCTGTTCGTAAGTTTTTGTCAGTAAATTAACTGAAAAACTAACCAACTCGTGACTAAAGTCGTGATTGACTGGAGTTTAACTAAACTCGTTAATATATGAAAAGTAGCGAGTTACGCTTTATACTGAGAAAGTTAGAAAGTACACTTTAAACTGAGTGTTCAACCATTTGATGGATTGTCACTCACAGATTTAATGTAATGACCGTTAAAACTTAGGTTTACTGTCCTACTAAAATAAAAGTTGAAAGCAGTGCCATATCTTAACATTCGCATACTCTTTGCCTCGGAAAACTCGGAACGGGGTTAGGTTATGGCGCGCATGCCGGGGGCGCATCGCGGGGCGCGCCGCGGCAGTCTGCCCGCGTCACCGGCCCGCACCGCACGACTGTACCACCCCTCCGACACTCACTGTAAGAACACCAAATAGTACCCACAAGTACACCCGCGTGCAGAAACAGTGAACTATCTTGTGAATTCTGAATAATTGTGAATAATCTGACGAATTACAGTGAGTGATAAAACATTAAACTATCTAAACTTGCTGTTTAAGTTCATCGGTTCACACATTATCGGTGAGTTTGACAAAATAAGGTTTGCGGCGTGTTCGTGGGGGAATGTTTGGCGGTCGATAGATGGCGCTGCTTCCGCGCCCGTATTGCAGTTGTAATGGTTTTGTAACTTTTCAGTAGAAAAAGTTGTTTATTATATAATTTTAAAAGTGGTATGCCTGGCTATGTATAGATAGATGTCATAGGTATTGATCCGTGACGTAGTTATTCATTTAGAACAAAAATATTATTGCAGTGAATTTACCGGCCGGCCTTTGGTTATACCTTTCTAACTACTTACCTTCTACGTTAATTTAAGTCCATTTTAATTTTATTGATTTCATTTAGATTGTTTTTGTCACAAAAAAATATTTTTTAATTTACTTTTCTTTCAAGTCTTCTTCTTTATTTCTTACCTTTAATGTTACCACAATTTAGTTTAAAAAAATATGGCTATTTTACACAAAATACCAATATAATAATAATATAGTATATTGTAGATATAAAAGTAGCTTAAAAAGTGCAAAGGTTAACATAGCGTGCTTCAGCCTCGTAAAAGCGTCGAAATCTCAATTGTACGTATATGGTAGCCTAGTTTCGTTATATTTTATCAAGAAATTGAATTACCTTCCGTCAAGTTGTTCAGTATTTAATAGAAACGACATGGGGGGGAAGGGAAAGCTATCATGATTAAAGCACGATAGTGCTTAGGTTTGAAATTAATTGTAACTAGTCGCAAAATTGATTAAGAAATCCGATATTTCGCTTAATTTAAGTTTGTCAGGTTAGAGATAAGTCGCTTTTAATAACGAACTTTTTAACTGTCGTCCATTTTAATGATAAGATTGGAAGTAAATTTATGGAAATAATTACTATTACGTAAAGACAAACATAAAACCCTTTTTATCCAAATGGTCCATTAAATCAAGCTGAATGTAAACGAAGGGACAACGAGAAACAGCCCACATTGAAAAGTAACTCGTTCGCCTTAAAAATTGCTTGTCTAAATAAATTATTTCTCAACCCCGTCGCTTTGTCAACGTTAACTTTCCGTTTTATCCGAGACTCCCGTTTCGTTTTAATTGTTGAACATTTTTCGCTTTCAGTGTAAATCTGGGCATTAAATAAATCAAGTTGATAAGGGTACCAAGTAACGCTTGTAATCATCGTTATAGCTATTTATACACAATATACGTATAGTCACTTTCCTATATTCGTACATATATAGGCAAACCATATAGTTACATTCTCCGTATAGCGCTCACATTGCGCGCTATCGATGTTCCGAGATCTATTTTATTGGGATCCATTCCATCAGATAAGCTAATATACCATCAACGGGTATTGTTCATGCTCCTTTGTTACAACTTAACTCTGTGATGCTGTATAAAGTATTTTCGGTCATGGCGGCCTATCTCAGCGGAGACTAACTAGCCATGGATGCATGAAATATAGTGCACAAGTGCTTCCCTCACTTTTATAGTCCTGGCCACACCAAACCATTGGAGAGCAGATACAGCAAACTTCTAAACCCCGGGTGACTATTAAGAAATTTCTAGTAAAAAACCTAATAACACTTTGCCCGACCTAAAAACCGAACCCAGTGACAGCAGTCGCCAGCGACCAAGAACCGGCGAACAACGGGGCAGTTATCAAAGACAGTGGCTGTAATATCCGACAGCCATGGATGGCTCAGCCAATAAATAGCCGTGGGACGTCAAATGCTACGTTTACCGATTCGCCGTCTCCACTCAGCGTACTCAAACACAAATATTCCACATATTCGCGCTCGATTTGATGACCCAACACAAGTTTGTTGTACGAGTAATAACAGCACTTAAAGGCGACATTAAGCATAAAGTGCGGTTCCAAAATGGCGGATAACTAGCAACTTCCGCTCGACCGGCATGGCTATACAACTAGTACTGGCGTTCACAGTTAACTAATATCGGCACTTCAGTCTATATCGTGCTTGCGAATTTCTTTAAATTCTTTGATTATCGATTTAATAAAATGGTACTAAATATAATACAGTGGAACCTATCACAGTCCACTGCTGCGAGAAAAAACTGCGGTTCTCTGCCTGCTACGAGTATATAAGAAACCGGGTTATTGTTGGACCAATAAAGTAAATAACACAAGTCGTGCAATAAACAATATTGGTAGTGATGATTACCAAACAAGTAGGAATTAGTTTCGCAATGTTTTGACTTTAGTGTTATTACAACAGTCAAAACACCTCCGCTCCGGACCTCACGATTCTTAATCTATTAGAAGGGGTTGGTTATTAGGCTGTTAATACAAACATACTCTAAAGTGCATCATATAGGTATACAGTATAGGCTTTGACCTAAAGCCTCCACCGCAACGCAGTATTTAAAAATCGCGCCCAATCAGTCCGAACAAAGGGCTGCAGGTACCCTCGTTAAGCTCCCCTCCTAAACTGTGCCATTAACCTTGTTTAGCTGTCACCCTTCGGCTCTGCATTCCGGATGTATGTTTACCCTTCAGGGATTTGCAGATCTGCACGCCAAATAGAGTAACATGAACAAATACTGGGACTTGTTTAATGGTCTGTGAGAACCCTTCGCTCGGAAGTCTAGGAACTCAGTCGTGTCATTTCAATTTCCCATTGGATGAGTTCTAACATTTTTGTATAATTGATGGACAGTGTGAAAAATGATGGAGCGAGAAAGTGTTGACGTACAAAATTACTACAAGAGAAGTATGGAAGAATAAAATGAGCTGCGAGGACATCAAATAAACAGCAGGAGAACGATGATAAATACATATTGATAAATATAGCTAAGAAAAGTGACGAGTACTTTCCAAAGAACGCACTTATATAAAACTGTACTGAACTGGCAGTAAACGAGAAGCACTAGGAGTACGTACTCGTGTTTTATGTCTTGAGTAACAGATGCTGGAGACTCGATGACCGCTAGTTTCTTGTTCTAAGTCTATGATTAATTACTTTCGACATAAAACGGCTGTTCCTAATGGTTTTTGTTTTAAAGAGACGCTTTGATATTGAGTTTGAGGGTTCTCGGTTGAAAGATGAATTTATTGTACTTTCTCGGTTTGCTAATGATGTCGCAAATCAGCCAGTGTAATAAGGGTCGATTCTACAGCCCCCTTTCGAGATTAATTATAGTAATGTAAGGTACTTATTTGTCTGGTTTTTTTTTAACAACAGGGTTTCGCTTTTATACAAGTTTATAAAATATTGTCCTGGAAGCACCTACTCGTACTTAAATACACCAGTCTCGCAAACTGTATTTGTCTTTTACACTAAACTAAAACCACTACATGACTGGGTCCTTTAGGAGAATCGTCATATAATACTCATTTCAATTGTAAGAGGTTATATAATTGAATTCCTGGCAGAATACCAAGCGTGCACAGTACACAGTAACAATATCTAGCCTTTTAACTTTTCATCTTAAAGGAATGGCCTGCTGTAATGGCCCAGAGGCAATAAGCTGGCAATCGATATGTATATTAGCGACCGTTTCGGTATTTATGACACTCAAATTGTCATACCTATAAGTATCAACGTTTTCCTCTTATATGTCTATTTATTTGCACCAAAAATTGTGCTTATTGGATAAAAACAGTTGTCTCACATTAGAGCTCCAATATTTCTTAGGAACTGTGTATTCAGAAATGGCAAAAGGTAACGGGTTCTTCTATAAATATAATCTATATACAAGGATTTGCATCCAATGGCTCTATGATGAAAAGAATACCAGCAATTCTTTGTAAGCAGAAAAGTACTTGTGAAGAACACTAAGATTATTTGATCTACCCGCCGGGATCTAAGTAACTTGCCATGCCTTCGTGGAATCATCTTCATTTTCATAAAAGCTTTCTTAAAATGTGGATCGTCCCGCAGAACATTTTCATCTGTGGAATTTTTCAAGGAGTTGATGAACTTTGCTTTCTTGGAGGATCATGAAACTCGTTAGTGTCTCTGTTTTTTGCATTGCAGTAATGCTTTTTAGCTACGTTTGATTTTTAGGGTGCAAGAAAACGAATTAACATGCAATGAAATTAGACAGCTTGAAATCCTGGGAAGTAGCCAGTTAAAAGTAACTCGTAAGTTTTGCGTGTCCTAAATTGTCTGCACTTTCCTTTTTTTTTTGCGCTGAGATGTTCTAATTGGCGACGAAAATATGTAGCCTTCCTTTGTCGAAATGTAATGCTGCGGACATTCCCGAGGTCAGATGCCAAGGACAGGCCATCGGCAGTCTACCGCAAGCTTGTTGCCTAATGGAGATATGTCAATGTTCCGCTACTCGATTTTCTTTTATTTGCGGACAAATTGGGGTCTGGAACAAATGTGCCAGTTTGGCTGTGGTGAAAGAATTCCGTTGGCAACATGAAAAAGGCTGGCTTTTTCTAAGTTTCCATTTCATTGTCATAAAATAACGGGCAGTTTTGGCTTTCCTTTTAAATTACTTTTGTCTTTAAAATAAATTTACAGTCATTTTAAAGTTCTTTTGTTGCTTAGCTCACTCGGGATACCGGATAGAGTGCAAAGATTGCGGGTATTATGAAAGCTAAATCTTAGGTGACCCTCCATTGCTCGGACGATTCCTTTTGAAGTTACGAACCACTCAATGGCTAGGGACCGTTCGTTTGATCTCCGTACTAGACAGAAAGCGTTCCAATCTACTAGAACTCCCGTGCGGGCACGCACGGGAGTTCTAGTAGATTGGAACGCTTTCAGGTTTTAGAAGGTATTCAATTTTAGCATGTGTTCTTTGTAATCCAAGCTTTTTTGACTAACCAGCAGGGTACCTAATTGAGAAAGACAATTACAATGGCAACACTTAACATAATGACAGTTCATAAACATCCACTGTATTATTGTAGTTGATAAGTAGACACATTTTACAAATTTATGCAGCAATAGATTAGACATTTTCTTTAGTTTTTCACATTGTGGTAAGTAGTAATGTAGTGGTTGTAAGTAACGTAGACTTATATTGGGTTAGTAATTTGGTAGGTAACAGTACCATATTATTACACAAGTCTCGAGAAACTCCGAAAATAAGTTAATGAAAAATAACTTCATTTCTTTCGCAGAAAACGCCTCTTACATAAGATATCTAAAAATATGCGTGGAACCTTTTTAGGCTAATGATAGCGCTTTATAAGTTTGACAGTGACGTGCGTTGTTTTTACGTGAGCGGCTATATTTAGTCGCTGGTAACACCATGCCCCGGGCGAGGGTAGGCACGTAAACATAGACGTTTTAGTCGGAAATTATCGCACGAGCACGTTGTAAATATATGTATACACTGGGATAATTTAGCTTAGTGAAAGAATTTTGAAAATCGGTTCAGTAGATCCAGAGATTACCCCCCTACAAACTCACAAACTTTACCTCTTTATAATATTAGTATAGTTAATGCACACTAGATACGCGTTTCGTTTTACGTAATTTTATATCACGACATACATTGTTATATTCAAACTTAAGCTCAAATTTTACCAGTACATTACAAGTTTGATCGTGACGTCAATGTGTTTGTTTGACAGCTTTATATTTAGTCGCTGGCAACACTGGTCCGGGCGAGAGTGTACACACTGGACCTCGTGTTGTAGCCTATTCACTGTTGTGTACTGTTTGGCTCAAGCTTATGTTAGTTTAGTTGTGAGCTGTGGTATCTACGGCTAGAAGAGAAAATCCTCTTAAATTTTTGATTAGGTACTCACATGAGGGCTCAGCCGCCGAATGTACTAACTAGTCTATAAAAGTATGATCCTTAAAACAAATGTTGTATAAGCTACGTATTATATGAGTCTGCATATTAAAGCTGACACTGCTCACAGTTACGCTTCAATTCTTGTATGTTAGTTTTTTTTTCTTCAGATATCTTACGTTCTTCTGTTGCAAATGTACTTTTCTCTTTTTCATTTACAATATCATTCTCATGCCAAGGCACAAGAATCACAAAAATAATGTTACTAGAGCGGAAGTCAGCTAGTCACACATTGTTGTTGTCTATTTTATATTGATTCCGATACGAAAATGCATGACTGTCAGTTATCATATTATTGTGTTAACATTTGGGTCAAACTCGTCCATGTTTGAAGCGAGTACTTCGAAATGAGGATGTTTTCGTGTATTGCCGTGTTTTCTATAGTTATCGATAACAATGGGTTTGTTCCTCGAGGACAGCTAGCCCACGCGATGGAGGGGAGACGTGCGATGATTGGTTATGATTTGAGCATCATTAAAGTGGCATACAAATTTTATTTTTAGCTGGCCTGTATTAAAACGACAGAAATGTATTGTAATTTACTGATTTTTACTTCGAACCAGTTTCGGCCGAGCTTTTGTTAGTCACATGAAGATATTTGAAACTGTAGTCGCCAACTGTTTTGTAATTAATTATTATAACGACACACTGTTTTTTTTTTATAGAAACTCATTAATAACAAAAGAAAGTAAATTACCATTTCCCGGTTTAATAAATAAAAATGTGCCTACTCCTTGAAGTATCAGCCGGTATATTCCTACCAACGGATCTACTTACATTTTAAACTTCGCCTGAATAGAACCTCCGTACAAATATTCAACGCTGCTTTTAGGCTGTATAGAATGTTTACCTTTGCCCGATACGATGCATGTCGGCGGAAGGTGTCCATTCTGCCGGCTAGACGTCGTTAACGTGACGGTACACTCCCTCGTGACTACCATGAGTGAAACTTAGCGGGTTGGAAAAATCTGATATGAATCAGGCTGTGAGTAGATCGAGTCAAGGCTGATACTGTGTTTCTAGCCAAAACGATCGAACGCACGAATACGCTCTCGTCGTGTTCATATGTCACTCATTTGTTTGGAAAACCTGGAAGCGCCCTCTGTTGGTGCGATATGTTCGGGTTCGTTAAACAAAATGGACGACGGTCACCTGTTCGCGCGACGATCGCTTTGGTTAGGTCCTAACCGTTAGGACGAAGTCTGACGATTGAATAACTATCGTTTTATGCAAACAATGATAGCACACTCGTAATATAACAGCCTCCTAGTGTAGACAAAACTCTGATGTGCAATAAATCACAGAAATAAAATTTATAGGTTTACCTACGGTTACAGAATTTTCAAATATCCTTTCTTAAAAATATACATTTATAAGTTCAAAGTTTTCCGTATCTGTATGTATCTCTCACCAGCACTTGCAGGAAGTGACTTCGAGTCGAGTACCCGTGTTAATACTCACAAGATATCACCGTGTTACAAACGCTCATTGAGTCGAGCCCCACCTGTAAATCGGCTGTTTGCGCCCTCTCGCAGCCCTCTACGCGCTACGGTGCTACGGTGCTACGGCGTAGACAAAGCTACGGACATAAAAACTTAACGATTACGGATAAACATTAAAGTGATAAGCACAGAAGCCTCACTGAAATTACGACGTAAATCAATATTTAACGACCCTGCACAAATGTATAGACGTATTTATGTTCAAGGAAAACTAGAAATACTGCAGTAGCAGCATCGATCTATCAGTGCACGTGTATACGATATTTTACTTTGATTAATATGCCTACGTGAGTACAATACGAGTACACCACATAAAATTATACCGCCCAAGTGAAAGTCTGACTCAACGAAGGCTTCCGTAAAATGTTTGAAAACGCTGAAAATAACACGTTTGTATGGACCCCCTTTCATTTTGAACTTCATTTTGTGTATATTTGTTGTTATAGCGGCCTCATTATAACACACTCTACGTAAGATTTCAAGTGTCTACACTGTCTACCTATTTCTGTGAAAGAGATAATGCCCTGTGACAGACGGACGAACAGACAGAGCAGCCTAATACGGCACATTTTGGGTATGGAACCCTAAAATGGTATGATCGCGCCGCGGGCCTTCTGTGTAGCTATGTCGAATTAGGGGCCAAGACACATGGCGGAAAATCGTTTCGGCTTAGTATTTGCTGTCTCTTTCGTACCTTGCACATTTCCAAGAGGTGCAAGCAAAACGAAAAGCTCGCTTCAAAGTTTTGTCGCAGTGTATCTTGCTGGTAATATTCTGTTCGATGTCTATCGGATGGTCTATCTTTTTCGGTTTATGGTTCTAGCCAATTTTTACCATTTAATTATTAACGCACTTTTTTAGACTCTTTTTTGTAGACTTTCCAAAAGTTCTTATTTTTTTAGTAGTAATACCTATAACAATAGTTTTATCGTTCTAATAGCAGTTTTCAATCGTTAGATGTTTTTGAAATTGATTGTATTAGTCGCTTTAAATGTTATCCATTAGTATGAAGGCACATAAATGAGAATATTATTGTTATAGGGTAAATAAACTATTAATTTTACTGATAAAAATGGATTGATAAAACTTATATGTATTGTATATTAATAGTTGTGTTAACTCATTTATTTATTGTTTTTTGGTTAAAAACCTTAAAGTATTCGACAAAATTCTACGCTTATTACACAGAAATCCAGAGACATGATCGTCTTCCATTCAACCGCAAACACGTCACAGGCGGGTGTAGCGTCCAAGACCGCGCTATTCCCATCTTTTATTCAAATACACAATGCAGTCAACGCCATACTGGCCTTCTATCATCTTTGTAGCGTTCGTGAGTTCGATATCCGCTTCTCAATTCAATACAATCCACCATGACGCCGCTCCTGTGGCCGGATTCCGGTCGGCTCAAATATTTACGCAAACCGGAGCTCGACCGGCGCCACTTAGTCCTGCCGTAAAGCCTTTAACTCGGTTTTAAATACTAGCCAAGTGTTGTTTGTTATTTGTGTTTGTAAGCGGGTTCAGTCTCGTTAGCTCCAAATTTTCATGGAACCGGTACTGTTGGTGAATACTTAGCTATAAACTGCCATGGATGGAAGAGATCAAATTGTAACTACTGTCCTTAGCATTCAGCAGCCTTTAGTACTAGTCACTGTGATTATGACTGCAATTTCCAAAGAGAAAATAACTGAAAAAGTACTATTGAAATAGTTCATATATCTTTTTCAATTCCACAGCGATATTTCATAATTCCACAATGTTATATTTATTAAAAATACTCTTTGTCGTTTGCTACTGTCAGCATGTACCTTCAACTAAAGCTTTATCCAGGTTTCGCTCTCACAAAACTAGGAAGCCTAATTAAAAGCTACGACCAACCCGTAAACTCAAAACTACAAAGACAAACATACACATGCCCCTACACTTCAAGTTACCAACCAAAGCTAACTTGTACTTTAACAGCTCGTTGCACTAGCTCCAAGTGTAACTTGGCCACGAGCCACACGTACATGTTGTACCTTTGGGTTCCAAAAGGGACTGCGGAGGTAACAAACCAAAAAAGTTGCATACAGCACCGACCACGCGTCAACGTTCACTGATCGGACCCGATGCGGACTTTTACATAATATACAGTAGATTATCGGTCAAAATCTGGTGTCCAGACTCCAATCCGGTCGATTTGATGGAACCTTCACCGCGGCACGATTGGCAACGCGAAGGTAACAAGTGAAAAACACGCATTTGGCATGACGCAAGTCTTATTGCCTGAGATCGTGGACGGGGCGTAAGTTGCACTAGCGAAGTCACGTTATACGTGTGTTGGTCAAGCACGAGTGTCCACAGCGACGCGGCCTTATTCAATTACTGCGGCCGACCGCCTGCACTCCTACGCCAATTAGCCGCTTTCAGACACTTTAGTTTAGATCAAACGAAGGTTGTTTAGCGAAAGTTAAGGATTTTTTTGTTTTTTTAGCTTATCGTATAAATACGTCTACGTTTGTTTTTGACAGCTACCTATAGTTGCCCTTCTTTTTCACTAAATAAAAGAATCAGATTTCTTTATTTGCAAAGAATGTAGATGACAAATACAGGTGTTATTGGCAATACACAATAAATAGTACTGGAATTTTACGTATTACATGCTAAAAGAGTAGAGGAAGACCAAAGAAACGATGGAAGAACTGTGAAGGATGATGTGGCTAGAAAGGAGGTGAATGCTGACATGACGAGTAATAGAGAAGTGTGGAATATGAAGACATGCTGCGCCGACACAGATAAATGGGGATAAGGGCAGGAGAATGATGATGACATGCTTGTAAAATTATAACATAACGACCAGTCATTCCAATGAAAGCAATTTCGTTCAGAGCAAACCTTATGCTGCTTTCAATGCAAATGCCCAATCCACCAGCTGTTTAGGGTGGGGGCGTTGCCCAAACAGACATTTATGCACTGCAACCTAACTGTGGATAGCCATGTCGGTGCTCGCACTATGCAAATTAGAACAGCATTCGCACAATATGCTGGCCGTTTTGCGATTAATTAAGATTCAGCCTTTTGTACTTCAGACTTTGTAACACTATCTGCATTTACGTTTCACAGGATTGTGAAGCTTTACGACGTCGATATAACGTTCGTTTTCAAACCGAAATCTAAATGAAATCACTCTGTTGGATTGTAAACATGCGGGTCAGGCTCGAGTATGCAAATTTTGATTGAAAACGGGCATACATTTTTGAAAAACTCATTAAATCTTTTTCTTAGTCTATTGATTTATTTCACACTTAATGCTACATGTCCAAGAATTAAGTTCACGAACATCGATAATGCATTAGTAGCCATGCAAAGTAGCAAGTTATCGTCCTAAGCAGCAAGTCATGGTCGTCACTCTAAGTCAGGGTCGACAACCGCGCCCTAGTAATTAATGATGTAAAGGTAGTCTCCAAACTCTCAACAGTTTATTATTTAGTTAATAGTTTGAGACTAACTTTTAACTAAATAAACAACTAGTGAGGCTAGCATGTGTTGGCTTGGCATTTCTGCACGTGAAGAACTGTTTTTTCACTTTTCATGTATCGACTTTAATTGAATTTCGTTGGTTGTTTATTCTTATGCAATATTTGAGATCAATAAAGTATATGGGTGAATTCACCAGATTTATGGAACAAAAGCAATAGCCCATTTAGTTTGAAATGTGTTCATGTGTATAAGAGCTGTGAAACATTTTTGATGTACCATGACGTGTCTGACTCTATCTGTATTAAATACATAGTTAAATATCATAAAATGTTTTTGATCTTAAGCAGAAACTAACGTAGGTATCTCAGACTAATCTTACAGATGCCAACAGCAAATTAATTACTGCCTCCTATACTTTTTCTTATTACCATTTTCATCACCGACGAGCAGTTTGTAATTAGCGATCGAGCGATATTCCGCCGCTAGTTTACCCCAACTTTATTAACGAGGGCTGAGAGGAACTCCGCTCATTAAATTATTTACTGAATGAAAAGCTTTAATGAATGCTGTTCTTGTTGACTATTTGTGGACTTGTTATCGATCCATCCGAACAAAAAAGTACTTGGCAAATACTTGGCATATGTCTCACATGTGGAGCATCCTAAAAAGGACGTCTTAAGTAATTCGAACTAACTATGAAAATCATTCAATAGTACATTTTGATACAAGTGGGGAAACTTTGTCATTGTGGCTGAGGCTGATTTCACGAATAAAAGAATATCATAAAAAAACATAATTATTTATAAAATTATTTGCTTTTACAAATTAACATTTATTTGTTTAGTAAATTCAAAAATATTTGTTTTTTTTTAATAAGCCTTTGCTTCTCCAACCTGCGAAGGCAAAGCTGGAGGAAAAAAACATATTAAATCATAGTTTCAAAATGATTTATGACAAAGATACTATTTGTTCTGTTATTTCTTCGTAAGTGTATTGAAAAACGTCGTTTGATCCACGTAAGCATTTGTCACTACAGTTCTCGGCGATTCTTCAGTGAATTCCACCTCGACTGCAATGCCAACATTTCTCCACTTATATCGAAATGTACTAGTTATTACTTTAATGTCTAATTCAATAGACTATATAAAAGGTGGGTAGTAATTAATTTCCGATCGTGAAAGCGATAGCTCGTTCATTACACAGGCTAACTATGTTTACGTGCCTGAGATGGCCTGACTGGAGCAGCTAAACTTATTTCCTATGAAACGGGTTGCCTTTTGCTGCTAGTTAATTAGATTTAGCTGCCCTAGGTGGAGGGATAATCTCCTATTAATAGCTTCCTGAGTACCTGTTCCTCCGCCGACGATTAACGAGAAGCAGGATAGCATTCTTCTTCTTTTTCCTAATAGACTTGACCGTGTGTGTTCTATTTACTTGGGGCGCCCTTCCTTGTTTTTTCCTCTTCAGAACACGATTTTGTGCTATTTCACTATTAATACATATAATATGTATCTCTTTAACTGGTATGGGACCTCCAATCTTTTGAATGTATCTTTAGCGAGAAAATAGTCGATAACTAGTCGCTTCGTCGTCGGTGGTGGGATTGGTGCTTAGCGGTATTTGAGTTCGTTTGACGCAGCTTTGTTCCTTTGTACATTGTTGGGACTGTGGGAAGTGTTTAGACGTATTCGGGTCAGAACATTCAACGATTCAGTAGTATGTTTTAATAACAAAGCCTTCCCGAAGCAATTACTATATGTATTTGGCTTTCATTCTTTGCATTGCAAAATCATGTTTGGGTGGGTTCGGCACAATTCGAGCGTCTTTTTCGGAACGTATATCATGCCGACCCGAAAATGTGTGTAGCAGCCCTTACCTCTTCATTGCGATGTCTACATACTAAGTTTACTATCGCCCAGATATTTTGTCACAAAGCACGTGCCGATACAAGAATAGATTAATAAATAATTCTATTTTGTACTCCAATAAGTTTATATTTTATCCTCGAACCAGTTTCCAAAAAGCCGTAGGAAGGTTCTTTACTTTCGGCGCGTGTATATTGATTGTAACGAAATAACAGGTTGAATGGTTTCTAAAAATAGTTAACAAGGTTATTAACATTTTTTGTACAGAAACGTGCCTGTTTTTCCGTGTAATATTAACCTAATGCATTCTATTTTCAGGTAAGCACCAACTTCAGAACTAAGCAGAGAGCACGTAAGACTTAAAACTAATTCCCACAACTTTATACTTCCTTTCGTAATTTTAACCCCGCATAAATTGTACTAAGTTAGTATTTCTCGTACGACCGACTGCAGAATTATGACCAAGTTCGTAAAGGCCGCTACGGTGACACGCAGCACTTTGCTACGCCGTAGCTGTTTAGCGTAGCAACTTAGATGTTAGTTGAAAGCTTTCTCGTAAAATTGTAGTTTTGTGTCCGATGAATGAACGTAAAATGTTCGTCAATAATTTTATCTATTTCATAATTAAATTACATATTTCAATCCTGAATGTTGTCAATTTAATGGTATCGAATGTTGTATTAAATTCAGTTTCAATTATGAATTATACGGAGCTTTCGGTCATTCATTTCATTTTTAATTCAATCGTTGAAAGCGGATGCAGTACATTGCGTTTTGCGTAATTACGAGTAAAAGCTAATTGGCAGATATTTACAAGTACACAATTATTATGTACAAATTGTGTGTCAAATTCTATAATTACGGTGTCGAGTGGTGTAGTATAATTATTCATTGGAAAAATACAATTCAATCATTACAGCGATCATTGAACCTATTCCAAATAACGGTCCGTTCATAGGTCCTAATGCTGGCGTTTTAAAGTTTGTTCGTAGAAAGTGCAGCTTTTACGCCCGTATTAAACACTAATTTGTTTTATTGGTGTCGTTAGGGCTGGTAGGCGGGGAAAGCCTCCCTTAATTGGGAAAGTCCATTTGGACAAAAAACGTAGTTTGAAAATCTCTGCATTTGATAATTTTTCGGGTGGAAGTCGGTATTGATTGGATTGTTATCAAAAAGCGACTAATGCCCGGTCAAACACTGGGAAAGCCATAAATTAGGTCTTGTAAATTATTTATTCAATAGCAAAATTATTCATTGATAGTCAAAGAATAATTTTGTCAAAGTATTAAGTAGTACAGCCGAGTGTGAAATATAATACTTCAGAAACATCGAGGCATTTAAAGAAACAAAACCTGGAAATAGGTTCGATATAAAACAATACTATGACATTTGTTAAGCCCTGTCCGTCGTCCGATACGTGCGATACGTCCCTTTCGTGCTCAAATGCAAACAACGCGATTCAGTAAATGAATTTTGTGAGAAAGGGGCCGCCCCCTCTTCAATCTCCTTCAGCACAATGGCTGCTCTACACTGTTACGATTTTTGTTTGTGATACTGTCTGTGGCGACTCACAGGGAGTTCTTTTGTATTTGCGGGTTTTCCTGACCTAGATAAATGGACAGAATTTTCACACATTTTGTCAGCCTATAACTTAATAATAATATCCTTCAAAGTGCAAGTAGAGTTACCCCCACGAGACCAGGATATTTACAAAAACTTGATAACGATCTTCGTACATCAAAATACAACACCTATCTGATCCCCTTCTCTATTACCTCTGTAAGTATATCAGGGTTATGATTCAAGAGAGACGCGAGGTGTATTTTAAATGTTGCGGAGTGGCCCTCATCACAACAGACTAGATCTTTAGAAGAACTCCTGCATCCAGAATGGAATCTGGAGTTCCGGAACGGGGTGTTATGAAACAATATTTTGATTAAAAAGAGTGTCCATGGAGTTTCTTGCTCATTCTTCTCCATAGAGATCTACGCTTTGGAATGTGCAACTACAGTACTTTCTCAAGTTATTATGCCTTGTGACTGTGACTGTAGCTTAGCTTTTTTTTTTGTTTGACTTTCAAAAGTGCCTGTAATGGTCTAATTGAAATAAATGCTTTGAGTTTGAGTTTGAATGCTATTAATAAATTGCGCAATTTTTGTTTGTGCCAGACAGCCCTTTGAGCAGAACTGTTTACGCGTCGCTTTAGAACACATTAAGTTGATGGTCTCGGACGAGTCTCATATTACGACTGCTATGCCACAGAGTGGATACAGAAGGTCCACTGCAAAGGATTCTGCAAACAAACGTTGGAGCTGAACTGTGTAGAAAATTCAAATTCCAAAAACCGATATTAAAGCGAACTTAAAATTAAAAGTTAAATAAATACCACCCATGCTTGTAATTTTATGAGGTGAGTAACCTGCTAACCTAGCGTTATGGTTAAAGGAGTTCATAAATTATACTCCCTACCTCCTCTCTATAACAAACTGGCTTCACATAACCCGTTTCGGGGTACAAAAATGGACCAAACTTCTATGTCTTTGTAATAGAGCTTTTTACAATTCTATGTGGTCATTGGGATACATATGCATTAATGCCTACTATTGTGTTGTTCTGTGCATAATTACAGTTACGGCGAGCGCATTAGGACTCACCTTAATGGACAGCAAGATGTCTGCCTCTGTGATTAATGGCGGTATTCCATTTCAATGGTAAGAGGTTTGCTGTCTGTCGAGAGGCTTAAATTATAGAGGCTTTTACATTATCGTGATTTGTTGGGAGGATCCATAAGTCACAAGCATGAAGGATTTATTGAATAGGCAAGTTGGCCTAGACAAGTGTCAATCACTTCCAGAGTGCTTCGTATTTCTAGAACGACTTTTAGAAGGAGTTACGTAAACTTTTAGGTAGCTTATGTCAATCCAACTCATTTTTGCTACATCGTCGATAGGATGCCACTTTATCTAGGCCCCCGGCTATGCGCGGGAAAGGCAAAGTTAGAAAACTGGAAAAATGATTTGAGGCGTAAACTCTTTGGGAAATGTATCGGTAACTAATGAAGCTTACACATCAAAGCAGCAGCAGCGGCTTGTTATCTGTACGCGTATGAAAGTAGCCGACATGCGGCATTGGTGTGTATATAGGCTCTATAACACTTTAAAGAAATTTGGCATTGCTACATGATACCACAATGGGGGCTATCGCGCATGAATTCGCCGCTAGAGGCGCTAGTGTAACGCGAGATCACCGAAATGTCAGATGCCATAGAGTGTTCACGCGTTGCGTGCTTTTTTATCACGTATTTTTTCTAATACTAACGATTGTGGTCTAGATTGAGCCATTCCTGATTATTAATGACTTGAAAATTTTTAGTAGCAACTTAGGATCTAATAACTTGTTTGTAATACTCGGAGGTAAAATTATTGTAAATTTTTTCGTGCTTTTTAATTTTAAAGGGAGAATATTGTAAATATGTATCTGAAGTTTACACTATGTTGATAAACGTAATAAAATAAACTTTTTATGAAGTTATTGGTACTTTAAAGTATACAATAGAATTTTTGACATGACCTAACTCGACAGTGGCGCAATCTGGTGAGCTCAAAAACGACTCACGGACTATGTCGTTTCAAAATACTATTCAAATCTTGCCTTCTCATATTACCATTCCTTCTGTTCATCGAACGAATAAATATAAAATCAATGCAATGTAAAACGCCCAGTATACCCCTCATAGATACACGTTCTGTTGGTACAGCTGAGAAAAGCTGCCAGTTTCGTTTGCAACGCAGTCGCGGATATATCGTGAAAAATCTGGAGTGTTACATAACTAATGCTTTGAGAGTATACCTACTGATAGATTCGATATGCTATTGTGCTGCAGTAGGGTTGTAGATCTGAGATATTCACGTAGGAACTGCATAGTCTTTGTTTTATGTGAAACTAAAAATTTTAAAGTGAATTTAACACTCCTATTAAAGGTTCTTACAATACCAGCCTGTTCACTGCAGGCTGATGTTGTATGACTGCAGGGCGAAGGTCCCTTCTCATCTGTATGTCTTCTTCTTCTTTTTGTAATGGAAGGCACGAGCATTAATCAACGCGCTTGCTCAAAAAGGATCTTGTATTGTATAACGGGCTGGTGTACGCAACCCCATGTCCAAAGCGCGTATTTTGCGTGCAGGTGGAAAATCGATCATTCGATCCACCCTAGCTCTTCGTAAGGATCTTGTAGCTTCTATAAAAAAAAAAAAAACTACTGTAAAAAAGTAATAAATTGATTAGATTTATAAATGAAACAGTGCTGTATTTAAGTGCCATTTGTGGCAAATTAACTTTCATTTAATGAAACATTTTAAGCTCGCTTAGACTCAATTTCAGGCAACAAACCCAATTTATTATTCAAATCTAAGTCCTAGACACATTAAATAAAATAAATATAAAATCTGGAACAATTAAGTACTTAAAATGATCATGCAAGTGACAACGGCAAGGCCGTCGTTTACACAGAGTTCAATAATACATTAAAAATGAAAACCAAATCTATTTGCCCAAAGTTTATGTTCAGTGACTGGGCAACTAAAGGTATTAGGAAAAGTAGGGAACGATTGTTTGAGCTGTATGGCCTTAAGCCTTACATCAACTCAGAAACTTTTAATAAATATGTTACAACTTACTCAAAAATTTTTAAAAACTCCTGTAAGTTAGCTAAAGCCTTATTCATTAGCAACAAGATTAAATCCGCCGATAATAAAATAAAGACGGTTTGGAAAATCATCAACAGTGAAACTAACAGAAATAAAAAATATAATAATGACATCACTCTAGAGACTTCACGTGGTCTTCTTAGCTCTAAAAATGAAGTTGCTCAAGAATTTGTAGATTTCTTCACTAGTATCCCACTTAAAACTACTGAAACCTTAAATTCCTCACCCTTGTTTTCTATTGATTTATTAAGAGCGAACGTTTCGGCCTGTCCGGTTGAGTTTCAATTTAAACATATAAACCCCATAGCAGTCATTAAAGCTTTTAAAGAAATCAAAGTCAAATTAACCGAGGATCTATGGGGTATGTCAATTAAAGTTTGTCAAGCCATTATTGAGACTATAGCACCGTACTTGGCCTTAATATTTAATTTGTGTGTGGACCAAGGAGTCTTCCCGGACCTTATGAAATACAGTAAGGTAATACCACTTTTCAAGTCCGGGGACAGTAAAGACACCAATAACTATAGACCCGTATCCGTATTGCCGGTTTTCAGCAAGGTGTTTGAAAAGGTAATGCTTAATCAAATGCTCAACCACTTTAACACCAATAAAATCTTGCATGAGAAACAGTATGGTTTCACCAAAGGACGTTGTACGACTGACGCCGGTGTCACCTTATTAAAACATATATTTACTGCGTGGGAAGAGGCACAAGATGCCATAGGAATTTTCTGTGACCTCTCAAAAGCATTTGATTGCGTAAACCATGAAACCCTACTCTTAAAACTTGAACATTACGGGTTAAGGAAACTTGCGCTCAGTTTAGTTAGTGAAATCGTATTTAAACGATAGACATCAGCAAGTACAAATAAATGGTGTCAATTCAATGGGTTTAAAAGTAAGTATGGGTGTACCACAAGGTTCGATATTGGGTCCTTTCCTCTTTTTGGTATATATTAATGATCTACCCCATTTATTTAAAAACCAACCACAAATGGTGTTATTCGCTGACGATACTTCTTTAATATTTAAGATAAACAGACGTGCCACAAATCTCGACGACGTAAATAACGCCTTAATGCAGGTCCATAATTGGTTCACCGCTAATAATTTAGTATTAAATGGGAAAAAAACGAAGTGCATAAGATTTGCTCTACCGAATGTTAAAAGTAGTGATAGTGACATAGTATTGAATCAAGAGAAACTGCAATTCGTCGAAAATACTGTTTTCCTGGGGATCACGCTCGACTTAAGGCTACAATGGGGTCCGCATATAACATCTCTTGCAGGGCGGCTGAGTTCAGCAGCATATGCTGTTAGAAAAATCCGCCAATTTACTGATGCAGATACCGCGAGGCTAGTCTATTTTAGTTATTTTCATAGTATTATGTCATACGGTATTTTACTATGGGGACGGGCTGCAGACATTGAGTCTATATTTATTCTGCAGAAAAGAGCCATCAGAGCCATATATGATCTACGTAGGCGCGATTCTCTAAGGGAACTGTTTAAAGAAATTAACATCATGACAGTACCTTGTCAATACATCTATGAAAACATCATGTACGTTAGGAAAAATCTGCATTTGTTTAGTAAAAGAGGTGACAGACACCACTATAATACTAGAAACAGGGACCAACTAGTACAGCCAGGTTTCAGGCTAGCTAAAGTAGACTCATCTTTCATGGGGTACTGTTTAAAATGTTATAATAAAATACCTCCCCACATTCAACAACTGAATGAGACAAAATTTAAATCTTGTATAAAACGCACACTATGTAGGCAAGCATATTATAACTTAGGGGATTACATCGATGATAAAAATGCTTGGCTCAATGCTGGTCCTGCTCCACAACCATAGGGGCAAACTAATCAGAAGCTCATGTGAAATTATTGTGGAAGCTGCAGAAGATTGTAAAAATATCTTTGCATTGTATAGATTCAATCTCTTATCTTAGTATTATATAACTGCATAGCACATGTGTGAGTACTATGTACTGTAAAGCTACCATTTACATTTAGTTATCCTTCATTGACTCGAATGTGCCCTGGTGGCTGAGAGAATGTCAGGCTCACTCAAATGTCTCGCTGATAGTGGCGGGTGTGTTGGGTCGTTTAGTTCCCTTCAATATGGTTGAGCTGAATGGAGCTGATGCATGCGTCATGTTCGTGAACGGGCGCTGTCAGTTGGGACTGGTCATCTCTTAGCTGCCACGGTTTATTTTAACTACTTTGTTTTTAAATTGTTGATAGTTATAATCTTTTACTCTGGACGCTCTTAATGTGCACGTCTTTCTACATCGTTCTCACATATATGTATAATCTCAACATGAATGATGTAACCAAGATCTTGTAACAATATTTTGATTGAAAAGAGTGTCCATGGAGTTTCTTGCCCATTCTTCTCCATAGAGATCTACGCTTTGGAATGGGCAACTACAGTACTTTCACAAGTTATTATGCCTTGTGTCTGTGACTGTAGCTTCGCCTTTGTTTTTCTGACTTTCAAAAGTGCCTGCGAAGGTCTAATTGAAATAAACGCTTTGAGTTTGAGTTTGAGTTTTCGTCTGTCGGTCTGTCTGGCCGCCAAGCGCCATCGCGTCAGTGCGGTCCGTGAGCGAAACTATTAGCGAATCAGAATACGTGCCGTGATTTAATATTGTGTTTGTGGACCTCTCCGCAATTGTCTTTGGTCACATATTTGAACATGGCATGAACATCTGCCTATTCACAAGGTAAAAATTATGGTTTGAATGTGCTTTTACACTTTTTCGTGTACAGAGTGAGGGACTTCCTTAGTGTCGCAATGAGGAAGAGATTGATGGATAGCTTAGTACTATCCAAACTAAATTATTGCGACACTGTTTACGGGCCATGTCTTCTTTCACGTACTGAACGTTTAATACAGAGAGTACAAAATGCTTGTGCTCGTTACTGCTTCAGTATACCCCGGAGGCATCACATCACACCGTACCTAAACGAGCACAACATCTTAAAAATGGCTGCACGGCGGAAACTGCACTTAGCAGTTTTGATGTTCGGTATCATAAAAACAAACAAACCAGAATATCTTTTCAGAAAAATTAGCTGGAGGCACGAAAACTACAGCTACTCTGCTCGTTCCACGGCCAATCCACTCTCGATGCCTCGTCATAAGACCACAGCCTTCAGGGGATGTTTCAAGCATGCCGCCACTCGTTGCTGGAATGATCTGCCACCTCCCATAAGATCCCTAAAAACAAAAGAAAATTTTAAATTACACTTGAAAAAACTCCTTTTAGAAAAACAAAAGTATGAACAGCAAATATATTATAAATAAATACTCACATATTGTCTACCATTTGTTTTCGCCGCTCACCGCTTGCCGCGCCGCACGCCGCGCCGCAATCCGCGCCGCGCTCGGCTGTGGCCAGAAGGTAAGGTTTATCATCTATCGGCAAGGCATATCTATCCAAGCGACTCGAGACGGCATAACGTTTATTTAACGGCCAAGAAAACACGTTACTTGTTATTAAGCTTCGACTAGATACAAGTAGGCACAAAGCAAGGTAGCCATCGGAAACGCCCTAGTTACTAACCACGCGAGTCGCGTCCCGTGAGCACACAAGTCTGGTGCGACACTGCGTCGCCGCCGCCGCTGGCGGTTGGCGTGGCGCGCGGCGCCTGCACTGACTTTTTTCACGTCATCACGCTAACAGGCACAGAGGAGAAATGCGTACGCGTAGTATGAGGAAGTCGGCATCGGCAGCGCGCGCGCGTGGTGGGAGCGAGACAAAAAAACGCGCCTTCATTCTGTATTTATGCATTTTGTTTAGCCTGCACACATGTATATTTTTTGTAGTGTTTATTATATTTCTAGGTAGCTGTTTTATTATTATAACCCAAGTACTGTTTATTTTATTTTGTTATTCATGTAAAATTTATTTATTTATGCTGTTTTGGCTTCCGTACGTTTTTTCACGGGTGACCACTGAAAACCAGCGCTGTGCTGTGGGCCCCCCATAGCACAGCATCATGCTGAGTGGTAACCTGCTTGTCGCAGTCACGACGTGCAAGCTACGAACGTCTTTTTTTTAATGCCTTGTATGTTTATTGTTATTTTTTTTTTTTTGTGTTTTTATCATTTTGTATGATGCACGTCATGTCCCTGCGACAAATAAATATATTTTCTTTCTTTCTTTCTTTTTACGTGTTGTGTGAATGAATACTTTACAGCTTTGATAGACATTTGAAACTACTGGAATTCTACGAGTATGTGACTGTATCGTTTCTGAATGGCTGATTCATATTTGCATTATTCGACGCAACTCTTTCTACTCAAGTAAACAGGTTCGCGTCGAAATTCATGGTGAAGCGTCTCGTGTAGACGTAAAACACTGTCACTCACTATAATTAAAAACTAAAGGCAAATGTAAATCAAGCCTAGCTCATAAACAAGAATTAATTATAGAATAAGTATTTTAAAATTCCATTAAAATTTTAATAATACTATACTGGCAAAAAAATAATCAATTAGGCCCAAAGCACCCAACACCCTTACAATATCCAACGTTATGCTCCATTCTAAGCAAAGACTACACGTCCGCAAATTCGCCACCCTACCTCCGTAACATAAACCCTAGTTTACAAGCTCTGATCGATAGGCCCCGCGCCGTCAGCGTTGCGTCGCCTCAGAATATTATATTGAAGCTAGCTCAAATATTGCCTCAGTACACGACCACGTCCCAAAACTTAATAACGGGCAGACAAGATTCTTTTAAGCTCTGTTGTGATCTTGTTTTAGTTGAAAAAGCCTTTTTGGGAGTTATAAAGTCTCTAAAATTGAGTTTTTGATGGAATATTTTGTTGTTAAAGTTTTGATTACGCTCTTGGGATTAGCAGAGGATTTTTTTTTGATAATATTTGCCAAAAGAGTATGTAAGAGCAGGTGGCGTTCTATAGTTTCTATTTACAGCCATGGGAAAAGGGGATGACTTTATGTATGTAAGAGTTGTGTCCAGTACACATATAGTTCAAATCGCATCGTCAGCTAGTATAAAAGAAAAATCGATTTGTACTAAAGTCACGAACCTTTATTGAATTTCCATGACAATGAACATGACAACCAGCAATGTCCTATCACTGTTTCCGTACCTACAATAAATCACCTACGTAACTTTCTACATAAAGGAAAATATAGTACATGGATATTCTGGCGCGTGGCCGAAATCGGAACTAACACCGCCATTTTGTTTTTTCAACACAATTTCATGTAAAACTATTACAATTTTTTATCAATAACGCCCCTCTAACAGAGTCATTCAAGCGCCAATCGTTCCATGTAGGTGAAACCTATATAAATGAATGAATGGCATAAACAAAACGAAAAAGTAACCCTCAAGTCCCTGACGTAGCAGTTACCTTACCTCAGTCAATGAAGTGTAAGACTACCCTCAACCCTCTGCCCTCCGGGAGGGTTGTCGGCAAATTAGTGCTTGTTCTCGCCGCGAGGGTGCGCTCATATGTGAAATATTGTTATTAGCCAATATGTTTGTACGTAGGCTACCTGAATAACCTGGCTTGAGAGAGGGTAGCTAAGTTTTGGTTAGTTAGTCATCTGTGTTTAGTAGGGGTTCCTGAATCATGTCTCTTTATGGAGAAGAAACGTTGTTTTCCTAGCTAGATGAATTGAGATGTTGATTCGTGAGTCAGGGAAATCGAAGGGAAGTAATAAACATTGGCTTCTTAAAAGAGGGGAGATATTTCTGTAACCATTCTTAACTACACACATCAAAAGTGTCTAGGGATCAAGCATTTTTATGTGGATTTCTTGAGATTGAGATGTGGCTTTGTAATAAATTTATGATTTTATAAATTTATATGGATCCTTTTTGGTGCATTTCATAATTTGAATCAGGAACTGTGAATCAAATTCGAGTAAAAGATGAAAATCAGCTGTCAATATTTTCCCTATAAAAACATACAACGCATTGAAGACATTATTAGTGCTACTGTTTCCCTACTACTGATTAAAACCAACGTTATTATGGAGCGGCGACGTCATTTAAGCAGGGAAGAAATGCTCAGAGCCGTGGGAATGATAGAAGCTGGTTCCCGGCAACGTACTGTGGCTTTAGCTCTGAATACAAGTCAGAGTGTTATCAGTCGACTTTGGACACGTTACCGAAGCACTGGTACCGTGGCTGAGCGCCATGGAGGACGGTATCGCTGCACCACACGGAGACAAGACCGATACATTCAAATCTTAACTCGAAGAGCTCCAACAATAACCGCCATGATGTTAGCCGTGAGGCTTCATCACTCTTCAGGGAACTTAATTAGCGACCAAACAGTCAGAAACCGCTTGCATGAAGTGAACCTTCATTCCCGAAGACCGCTACGGGTACCACCTATAGCAATGCACAATCGTAGGATACGATATCAATGGGCTCTTGAACACAGAAATTGGGCAGAAGAACAATGGCGTTTCGTGTGCTTTTCTGATGAGTCTCGTTTTGGTATGAGACCGGATACAAGACGTATACGACACTGGAGAACCCCTGGACGCCAACAGCGATTAAAATCCTGCCAGGAAGTCCATCCTTATAGTGGTGGAACCATCATGGTATGGGCGGGTATTTGGATCGGCGGAAGAACTGAGTTGATTTGGATCAGAGGCAACCTCAACGCTCAAATTTATGCTGAGACCATTGTATCAGACGTCATCGTTCCTCTACAAGTGCAAATCGGTCCCTTATTTCAGTTAATGCATGATAATGCACGACCGCACACCGCAAGAGTTGTAAGACAGACTCTCGCCGCAGCTAACATCAATGTCCTGCCCTGGCCTGCTCAGTCGCCAGACTTGAATCCGATTGAGCATGCATGGGATATGCTACAGAGAAGAGCTCTGCCGAATATGGAGGGTATCCAGTCGCAAGAAGACCTTTTTTTGTTGTTGCAACGAACATGGGCGGCCATTCCACAGCGTGATTTGGATGAACTCATTTTGAGTATGCCAAACCGATGTTCTTGTGTTGTTAGTGTTCGCGGTAGAAACACGGATTATTAATTGTTTAAGTTACCCAATAAAATTTTAAAGAAAACTGTTATTTCAGTCTTTTTTTCGAACTTTTGTGTTAGTGGTTCAAATGTCAAAAATCCCTTTATTAGGAAAATGGCAAATTTCTTTATTAATGCAAAGGTGACTTGGTTTATCGTTACTGTGACAAACGAAAACACTTTATTTGATGAATCCTTAAAGAAAATTTTAATTAATATCAATCAGGAGAAAAGTTATTGCAAAAATATATGTTGATCCCTAGACACTTTTGATGTGTGTATTTCGGGGAACACAGTCACTTTTCTCTTCGAAGTTCTCCGAAGAAATAACATTTTTCTTCCTTTCTAGGTATATTAACACTGGAATTGTTGACAGTTCTCGTAACCATATATTATAGTTATTTTCAAAGCTCAAAACTTTTTATAGTTAGTTTTACTCTGGCCTGATTTTACTTAACTGGAGCTACACATGTTAAATGAGTCCAGAATTCAATACAATGATTCGCCAGGCTGCCACCAATGGGACGAGGTTTTTCTCTTGGGATTATTTTAATATAAGCTTCACCTAAGAATGTAAATTAGTATAATAGAGACAGAAAACCAGACAACAGACACCGGTATGCTTTTAAAATATTAATAAGAAAGTTTTCATTAACTTAAAAGCTGAAAATGAGGGTACATGTAATAAAAAAGTGAGCTGAAAAGATGTGGGTTAATGGCCTAATTTTAGTAATGTCCTCAAACTTGGTGTAGCGAAGATCATACGCCTAGGTTTTGTTAGCAATAACAAAGGTCGTCACAGGTTGGTGAAAGTTCAAAAGAATGGTATTGTTTTAGTATCATTACTTTTTCGGCTTTGTTATTGTAATTTTAGGGTTTGAAACGAAATAATTTGTAAAATCAAGATTGTTACACCAGTTAAGAAAATTATGAGAAACCGGAATCGAGCTTTTTTAACGCCTACACAGTAATGGGATTCCTACGCAAATTCTGCGAAAAGCTAATTACATTCTTTTCTTTTAATTCCCATCTTATATCCACCTATAAAATCTTTATTTTAATAAAAACCTATCATGAAAATTTTATGAATTTAATAAAAAAGATTAGTGAAATGAAATCGACGGCCGTCTCGGAAGAAATTAAACCTACAATCTACGTAATCGGATCAGTGGGATTACACCCTTATTGACCTGAAAGGTACGAGCCCAGCAGCCCAGCTGATATTGTTTTATTCGATTTTCACATTTTATCGCTCTTTGTATTAGATCACGGAGGGAATAAAATGCCTAATGGCATTAAGTCCGCCTATGTACCACTATTGTACATGAAGTTTAAATAAATAAAAATACAATTTTCTTCTTCTTTCGCTCGATAATTTCATTATACTATTACTGGGCACCTAAGGGCCTATAAAAAGTCAACTATTCTATAAGTGATAAGGTAACGATGATTAACCTTTGTTCCTCTGAACCCGACACAGATCGTCAAACACTTTCGTCAAAATCCCAATAAAATAATACCCAAAATACATAAACATATTCTTGTTATTTTCTCTTTTTACTATTTTTAACAGTATTTTGACAGTAGCTAACTCGGCTGTTTTCCTCTGCAGGTATCAAGAACATACTTGCAATCCAAACATTTTTAATTCAAATATTTTTGTTACTCAATTCAATCACGGCTTTGATTTAAGTTCGGAATGTTTCCATTGAGTCTGACCTTTCTCTTTTCACTGCGAAGCCTTATCTAACGTTTGAATTTGCGTTTTGTTCACAAACTTGTTTTTCAGACTGGTCCGACTTTTATAAAAGGTCACGAGTCTTTTTGAATGTGGCAACATTGTGATGAAAAGGTGTGTTTGCTTCGTCGAAAGAACATGTGTTAAATTGTAAAGAAATAAAAAAAACTCAGAGGGGTCTAACGAAAGTTCAGCAGTGAATGGAAAGGCTGTAAATATTGATGTTTTTATATCAACATGTAAAAAGTAAGTTCTGAGGGCATCGGTTGCTAAATATGATGTTTCCTGCCACTGCTAAAAAGGATTGAAGGCTACCTATTTCAATGATAATCCTTAGGATGGATACTGTAACTATGCATAACTGAGTACTGACAATTTGTCGCTGGTTTCGCCCTGATTACTGTATTCAGGTAAGACAATAGTGGTTCAATACGATAATAGCACGCAATTAATGTATCAATGCACCTAAAGACGCATCGACATCGACACACCTCAATTACAATAATTCCCTTCAAACGGCAGTTAAACCATCTAGCGACTCGACTACTGATTGAAACATTACCCTATCAGCAGTTGTTTGAAGAAAGCGTGCAGCTCGCTCGAGTGTAAGGCGGTTCACGAAATAATTACACATGTACACCCACTACCTCTACCCCTGTGTCCCCCGGGGCTCCGTAGGAGAGGGGGGCAGAAGATCAGTCAACAACTCACGATAAACTCGCACGTAACAGTAGATGGGTTTGATTAGATTGTGCACATTGTGTTGTGACTAGACACGAAATGCATTTCTGTTGTGAATTATAACTAGAGACATTGTTTCTACCTATTTCTAATCAAAACAGTCCTCCGCTTCTATGAGTACATTTCTGTACGTCTACGGGAAATTGTCGATACGTCTCACTTACTACGCTATTTTCATGTTGTCTAATCGCTTGTTCCATTTAACGACTTGTTAAAGCCAAACAGAGAAGTGATGTCAAAAATATATCGTCATTCGATATATTTTTGAATGATAAGCTACCGAAAACCTTACTTTTGAAAGTCGACGTAAAATACGAAACGAACTAAAAGTGCTTGCCACTTGTCTAGGCCCTCTAGCATTATAATATTTTCTTATTTAAACTAATAATATAAAGTAGCAAAGTTTGTATTTTCGTAAGTTTGGGGTAATCTACGTAACTACTAATCTGAATCAAAAAATCTTTAACTAATGGGAAGCTACATTATCCCCGAGTGTCATAGGCTAGATATTTAAAACGGTCCCGAGGGATAATTTCCTACCATAACGCGACCGAAGCTGTGAGCAAATCCTAGTGTTTTGTATGAGCTGATCCTACTGTACCTGTATTTTTGTTGGTGCTCTCCCGCGCGGTTAATGACAGCGCTCGCGGCTTTCAGCGCGAGAGTGCGTGCCCATTGTCGGGGACGGTACGACGAGAATTTGAATAATGTTTAATGAGGCTCTTTTATTTTGTAACTAAATTCATAATCATATTTTTGCAACATGTTTTGCTTCAGTCAGAACAAGCATGATGTTATGTTTTGTAGTATTTATGCCTAGAAATAGTATTAGACGCTACACTTCAATCGACCATAAACTGGTATCGTCATTATTATTCAGTCACAAGTAAGAAAGACGAGCCGTTGTCAAACTTCTGTTGATAAACATATTCATAACAACTAAACAAACTTTAAATGCTTCATTCATTTTCATGCAGAGTAAAATCACATTTCCAATCCTATACTCCATCCCAGGATCTATTTTTCGGATGTTGTATAACTTAATCTTCCACCATCTCTAATCCTTTCTTCATTTTACTAAAGTATACTCAAATATCGCATAACAACGCAAACACCGCCTTCGGCTAAAGTCCCCTTTAACTTTGGCAACGCCGTGTCATGGCGAATCGATTACTGGCACTATCACGACGCTGCATATCTGTACAATGTACAGGGCCTTTTAAATTCCTTTCAAGCTCTGCCTCGGTGTAGAAGCTCTTTTATATCCCGTTCAACTTTGAGTTTGTCTGGGGGGAGAGGGGCTCATTTATGAAGATGTTGTCTGGCTGGATTTTAAGGTAATTACATAGGTTTGAGTTTTAATCAATACAGTTAGTGTTTTATGTATAACGTTGACACAGAAATGATGTCAAGACATATTATAAACAATGAATCTTTTGGCACTTGAATGACATTGACAGGGCGCTATTTGTAAACATTTGTGTAATATTATTGAAAAAGAAGATTGTGGCGCTAGATTCGATTAAGACCACGTGCCAAAGCCAAAGCTTACACACAACAATAAAACTATAGCTACTGAACTGACAGTGACGTACTCCCCCGTCAAATAAAAGTCAGTTACTGTCAAAACTAGAAACGTTCACGCAGATACCATTTATGCGCTCAAATTCAATCTCGAGTCTAGCCGAAAGGGTGGTTTTCGATCAACAGAAACAAAACAAAAGCTATGAGACAGCCAGATCAATTCACTAATTGAAAGCCTGGAAATATGCACAATAGAAGCCAGTGATGATAGATTGTCCAGATAGTCCCAAAGCGCGGGGCGAGATAGGGCGCAATCCATTACGTATTCAGGCGGCACAGAAACAAGCGGCCATCAGTCAAATTCCGCTATGACATCCCCGTGTAATGGCGCTGACAGCAGCCTTGAATTCGTAAACAGATTAGTGGAATGGTGGGGGTACAATTTTATATCATGAACGTTTTTGAAAACAAAAAAAACATACATATGGAAACTCCCATAATTATGTTTGAGTTTCCCAGCAGGAGCCAGGAGTCTAGATTTGTGCTCGGCTGATGGTAGTAGGTTTACTTGTTCGACTTCCTTGGTGAAATGTGGGTGTATACCAATACTCAAGCATTATACAGGATGCTACTTTTTATTTTTTAATGTTTAACAATTTACCAATTTATCAATTTTTATTATCGATTTTATTTACCACTTTTTATTCAATGAATTTTTATTTTATGTCGACCTTTATTTATAATTTATCAATTCACCAATGTAATATCATTTTAATTTAATTTTTATCTATTTACCAATGTTGCAATTGTCATAAATTAATCAATTTTATTTTTAATCAATTTTGTCATAATTCTGTTTTTCACTATTTCTAATTTTAATTTTATTTAATTGAATATTGGCGCTTAGTACTTAATAAGCTTGTTTTCCTAATTTATTGTTTTGTGCATGTGGTGTTTACCTATAAGTAATTGTTGCGCTGTAAATTAATTTTAAGAATGAATTATGTCGCTGTATCCAGTGTGAACAATTGTTGGTAGACCTAATATAATAAATTAAAAAAAAATGCTACTATAATCCCTCTTATCGTGCTTGTACCGCAGACAAACTGAGTTGTGTAATTTTCAAGACGATTCCTTTTTGACATTTCATTCACAAGTATTCCTTAGTCTTTACAAGCACTGAGCCTTGTGTTGTGGAACTACATTTATTTCCACGACAAGTTAATAAAGCAGTCTAGCAGTGATCCGCGATTCATTTGTTGTAAAGTGCACTTATCGCTCCCCAGTGCTGGTAGCGTGGTAACGACATCACGCGCGCCGGCTGCACCGCCGACTGCCGACTTGGCGTGATTATCAGCCGAGTCGTGACTCGACTAGGAACTCATAGCGTTAGCTATCTACCGTATACAATCCTTCCTTTCTCAGTTACTTTGTCTCTGACCTTTATTATCGTTTGCAATAAGGTTGCTGTACATTATCTGTGAGAGATCTTTAGTTGTGGCGACAGTATTGTAATAAAAATAAATTTGATGAGACGAAGGCGGTGTAGATTTTTTCTTCTTCGTTGTATTGTCATTGATGATGAGCAAAGTTTTATATGATCGGTTTCCAAGTTTTTTGCTGCGTTCATGCTGCTGGCGGCATATTGACTTGCTTGAGCACCCTTTTTTTTCTACGCCCGCTGTTTGGGCGCATTACACACAGAAAAAAAACGCAAGTCAGAAAACCTAAACTGCGTTCAAGAGCTGTCAGTATCAAGTATTCTATTGCAACGATGACACTGACAGTTTTGAACTCGGTTTATTGCTGATCACGTTCAAATTCGTTAAATTCGCCTTAGTAGTGTGAAATAATAATTGAAATCCTTGATGTTATAGAAGGCATGAATAAGTCATATTAATAGTTTAGGTTGAGGAGATTGATGTAATGTAATTTATAATACATGTCAGATTATAATTACTTGGATATTACTCATGTCAGATATGAATGTATCTATCTTAATGAAAAGTTTTCTGCAACACAGACGAACGTGTTATTAACTTGAAAGCGCTCTTTAATCAACATATCTAAAGGTGAAAGTGTGGATGAGTGATGGATATTTAATCGCATGTTGTGACTTTTTCAAGACCCCGTTCTCAAACTCGGGTCCTCGCTCCGCAAGTCGCGTCACAGTGATTCGTGGCATGGTCCAAATGTCTTCATTAATAAATTTTCTTTTTCTATTCAAGAGATAAAAGCTCCCGTTATACAGGCTACTTATTATATCAAACTAAAATGTTTGTGTTATGTGAGTTTAAATGTTTGTAAACGCAGCCACGATATAGGAGAAATTCCTACTGTGAAAAACTATTTGAAACTAACATCAAAAAACACTTTATCAGACATATTTCAATACAACTGAGTAATACACTCATAAAATGTAATGTAGGTGTAACTTCTTATCAGTAAATGTTTGCGATCCGCGCCGATATACGTGTGTCGAACTTCGCACAAACAAATTAGTTTGAATATAAATGGTAAGGTAAAACGTCTAGCGTAAATAATAAATGTGACCACGAGCTACGCCTAAGCGCATGTCGTAACAGCGACTACGGAAAAAAAACAAATGAAAATATTTACTTAGAACATACGACTTGCGACGCGTCTGTACACATAAGTAAGAAGCAATGTGTTTATATTCTCGTGTCGCTTGTTGCCAGTAGCAACAGCAGAGGTCGTGCGCAGGGCGTTATTAAAGTGGGTCTGACCTTGCAACGGAAGACTGGTAGTTGCGTTACGTGACGTCATTAGTTGCAGAATCCGACAAAAACGGGGCCTATAAAGTAGCATTTTCTTTAAGATAACCCTGCAATGTTTTATTCTCAATTAAGAAAAACCGAAATATTGCTATTTGCCATAAAAAATATTAGTTTTGAATTCTGTGAATTCTCTGTCATTGCTTTGCAATGAAAACCCACTCTCATCCACTCTCGTTTTACGCAAACTACCTATTCAGATTTAAGCCTGAATATATTTATTCCCGAAAACATAAAAACGGGTGTTGTATTTTTATGACACAGTGCGCCGTTCGGCAGATTATCAGCTTTGATAGCCGTGCACTGTACGCGGCTCTATTTTCGCTCAACTCTGTAAGTACGCGTTCCAATCTAAATCAACGGAACATTTTTAGCATAAAGTTTTTGCGAGATGGATTATCGGATTTTGGAGTCATTGGTCCAATAAGAAAACAGATATTTCGTTCAAATATTCTTGTAAAAAAATAGATGTTTTATTTGTTTTACCCATATTTAATTTGATTAGGCACTCACTGCTGGTAATCAATTTCGCTTTATATGGGTCTACAGTATTTCAACCTAAAGTAAAAGTATATGTCGTTACATTCCGCGCATGTAACCTTTTTAAATATTCAAAAGTTACTTATTTTAAAACAACATTAGACCGAAGGGTTAGGACTCTCTCGTTATTACTGGCAACACATTAAATATTCAACCGTGGTGTACACTGCGGTGGCACATGCCTTTCTGCGTCCACATTAACCCTCGACAGTGTAATCCTAGCTTTATTTAGCGCTTGCTACAAACTGTTCTAACGACTTGATATTTTATTCATTGCCGTCCAGTTTGCGTCACTAACATCATTGAACTCAACCGTAAATGTGACTTAAGTGCTTGAAGTCAGAAACACAATGCCGCCTCTCATTGTTCATAAAAAGGCTCATTAAGTATCTTCTACTTTAAGTCTCCCTACATAGCCTAAAAAGTAGGTAAAGTAACGCCATTTTTCAGAATAAAGTTCTTTGTTTACTACTTAAAATACCTAAATACAAAAGATTCTTTTGTTCGCAAGTGATTTATATGGCGCCGTCGGTCTAGACTTATATGCCGATTACCTTGAATCCCTGAAACCCCGTGCAAAATGTTCACCGATAATAACCTTTGACAAAGGACACTTTGTCTTACTCCGTCCCAAACTCTGGTGAAAAGCTCTCAAAGAATTTGATGACATATCAATATGGAGATAACTCAATTTACCGAAAAGTGGCTACTTTTTGTTAGGAAGACGTTTTCGGAAATCGAATCTTTTTTTTTTACGTCAGAATAAATGGCACGAGTACACATTAAGAAAAGTTGCCAACTCTCATCTTGGGAACGGTTCTAAATTTAAATAAAACTAAGTCAATTTAAGACCGTTCTGCGTCGTTCCGTATCACAAAGTTTGTGCGGCATAAGGAAAGGAAACATTCCCCCCAACATGGGCTATTACTGGCAATCTGTATATTTGTCCCGGGGGGCACGTTCGCCGTATATATCAGGTGGTAGGGCGCCTCTAGTTGTCTGCCCGGCTAGACGCCTTGTGTGATATTAATAACACTAACTGGTCTGGACTTAGACGGTTCAACTCTCCGACAGTTGCGCCGATGCTCACTCGATTGACACCTTAATAACACTTTGAAGTTTGTGTATCATTTAGCATTTAAAACTTGTTACTATCTATCTTTGATATATCTATTTGGCTGTTTATTTTACATAATTTGTCATTTTAACACTGTATTTTCACGTCCAAAGCAACACTTCGTCATCATAAATCATAATTACAAATGTAACAGTGAGTTCACTTTGTTAGCATAAACTAAAATTTCCGACGCTTCAGGCGGCTGTAATTCGAGCACGAAATAAACTGTGGGTGTACACTATAGCCCGGCGAGTGCACACCGTCCGGTTCCATGGCTGGAGCCTGAATTATTGATTAGTGCGATTCAGCTCACGTGGCGAGCCGTGACGTCACTTCTAATTTTGCGCCAAAATTCTCCGCTTGTGTACCCGCAGCTTTACCGCCGGTCCGGCCGCGTTTCAGAGCTGCTCGGCGTTTAATTTTTAACATTAATAATACTTTACGGAATGTTGGCGACCGGCTGTCGAGGACCGTTTCAATTGTTTCTTTTTTTATGGTGAATGCTTTGACTGAACATTGCCGGCCGTTTTAATTGGAATTATTTTGACGAAGTTCGAATGTTTTGCGTGTATCCGTTTCAGTTGTGTTTTAGAAATTCGAATCAATCACAGCACAGGGTTTTTTCCGTTTGTAACGTTCCGGGTAGCAAACATAACGATTCCCATGGTAACACAAAGTAATTCAAATTGGAACTATTTACTTTTACCAAAGCTTTTATTGAGGCTCGACAATGACCTTTACCGGCTGGCAGCTGATGTTTGCTCGATAAATTATATATGAGTTAGTCTAATCGATGGTGGACGGTAGGCGCTGAAAAATCGATTGAAACTGGCACTACAGCGTATCCTGAACTCGCCAGTAGTATTAAATATTTGTAACTTTTGACTGGCATTTGTATTTGTTTGATGTTGTCTTTCAGGAAGCGGAATTGTTTAAAATTTGATTTTATTTATCGTCTACGCCGTAGCAGCGTAGCACTCGTAGGCATCTCGTAGACGTAAGTAGGCTTAAAGTCATTCCAATTTACTAAGTAGCTATAAACAATTGTAAGAATAAATCTGCAAAGTATTTCTACTTTCTTTCTCTACGTTTTTAGTCTGCATAAAACCTACTACAACCCAAAAATATTGACCACGGAAGTACTCGGTTCTGTCTCAGTTCTACATCTTGATACATGAGTGGATATATTTCTATTCCTCCTACAAATGGTCGTGACATTAATAGATTGAAGGCCTCCCAACTGAAGACTTACGTAACAAATAGCGGAACATTCGGCCTCACTGGTGAACTTGTGCTAACATTGAGGGTCGCTCGCAGCGTTGGTAGGCGGATCAACCATAGAGTACCGGAACTACTAGATCGATTCGCTGTAGTCACGACATAAGGGTGATAAAAATTGTTGAAGGTTAGACTGTTCGAGGTTTTACACTTTAGGTAAACGATGAAGAGTATTTCAATGGCATTTTAAAAATACCTGTGTGTCTTTGAAGTTCCCTACAACTTGACTGAAGCTTCCCTCATTTAGGAGTACCATATTCCGGCTAAAATGTTCTCGCTCCTCTCTATAGGCCTTAATCCACCCCAACCTAATACGGGTTGGTCGATGACGTCTTCGAGTTTTTGTTTCTAGAACACGCGTTTCCTCACAATATTTTCCTTCACCGTTTTTGATGAAATAATCTGCAAATTCTAAGCCCTTGTTTTTTTTTACAAGTAAGGCCACAAATTCTCAACAACCTTCAGTATTACTGTGTCAGGGTACTACCACCACTAGAACGAACTGCATGCCAAGGCTGCACGCCCTGGCAACAAGCCGAATAATGTCATAGCCATAGCCTCATAGCCATAGGCAAGTTTACGACCTCTTGTGATCGCATAGCGACGGCTCTGCAGGATGTTGCGTCATAGCTGACGTCATTTGTACGTCATGACATGTGGTTAGCCCGCGGTTGATAGCTTGGGGCTGAGCTATTTTGGGATGGCTCTTTGTCCTTTATAATAGAAAATATTCCCAGATGTTGCCAAAAGAACGTATAGCTCTGTTAGCAGTCCAGGATCTTTGATAATAAGGCTTTGATTTGTTGGTGACGTATTTATGACAGAACGGACATCAATTAAATTTGGCACATACCTAGACCATGACCTGGTGTTAGGGATAGGATACTTTTTATTCTGGAAGGATATTCCCGGGAGATAATTTCCAACTGCCTCGTTGGTCGCAAGCGCGACTGCTGAGCATGAGGTCCGGGGTTCGATTTCCGGCTCGGGCAAAGTGTTATTGGGTTTTTCCATCTGGAATTTCTCAGTAGCAGCCACGGAGTCTGGATTTGTGCCCTGTTGATGGCAATAGAATCGCCCCTATTACACAGGACTTAAACATAACTGGCGAAATGTTGGTGTCCTAAGGTGCACCTCTGCCTAACCCTTCGGGGAATACAGACGTGATGTTATGTTTTGCGACCTCCTCGCCAGCGGAGCCGCGGGCAGCAGAGCCGCGGGCTCGATATTCCCAGAGCTTGCCAAAGGAACTCGCTTTGTTAACTTTAATTATGTTGACAACAAATGTTGAATGGTATACCGATACTGAATACAAAGCTTCAATTCATATTGCAGTATTCCAATTACAACGAGAGTTTTATTATACTGCTAGGTATATAACTGAAAATAGATCTGCTGATATTATTATGAATTATAAAGCTTATTATTGTTAATTAGTATTATAAACAGCACAAACCGTTGGCTCTTTAATGAGAATTATAATTAAAATTCCCAATGTTTTGTGCAAAGGTGCAAATTATTTGTTCAAGCACAAAGAAAGCAACCCAGCGATAAAGTTTATGTTTAATTGAGAGAGGGCGTTGACCCCGCTGATCTGTTAAAATGCAAAAGATGGCACACGATTTCAGTTATTATATTTTATTGTTTAATTTGTGCTGGTGTAGTTTCATGTTTTGTTGTAATTTGCTGAATGAAACTAGCTGTATAATTTAAATATAAAACTAGTATAGAACTACCGTAAAATTAATTATAGAGTAGTGCTACATAATACATGGCAGTTTTCTTTATTATAAGCTTTTTACTTGCTAACAAATTACTAGGTTTAGCTTTACATAGTAGCTATATACTAACTAACCAACCATAATGGCATGTGTACTAAAGTAATAAAATGTTCACAGAAACCTTGAATAGAGGCATTTTAAATAAACACGCTTTTAGCACTACCTATCGTTGTCAGTTCAATGTCAATGAAGTATGAGAGCAATACATAACAACGTTTTAAATATAAAGAAATAAAGTATTGTATATAGTATACAAGTCAGAACAATAAAACAAAATAAAATAATAAGACATACATTACACTAAATTGGTCCTGTAAGAGGCCAAATAGCCGACCACCTCGGCATAGTGCTGTAACATTAAAAAAAAACTACACAGGGCTGTTATTTAATATCTGAAACACATATGGGCAGGGGGTTGCACACAGGGGGGCAAGTACAACATCTTTAAAAACACAAATTGATATTTCTGACATACACAATACACATACTCCAAATATTGACATTCCCGTCAAAAATAATTGAAGCATCATCCGCTGCCATCCACCGTTCCCTCTATTAACAAACAATCAAAACATACAACAATGGTAGTAGTTTATTTTTACACAATCCGGCCGAATTCCAGTCCACAGTAGCATACGCACACCACGGCTTATCAGGTTATGCATTTCCAATATAAACTGACCTCGCATCGTTAGACCGGAGGATGTATGTATATGTTACATGACTGTCAAATGTAGCTTCTGCTTACGGGTATCTGAGGTAAATCGTGAAATACGACTATCACCGGTATTCTTAGTCTTGGATTGAACTTAAGTCGGACTTGACACGCCTACATTCAGCCCCATTAGACATATTGAGAGCTACAGTTTATAATTTGACATAAACGCCCACTTTTCAAAGGCGTTCAATCCACGACTAAGAATACCGGTGTATAAGTATGAACGCTGACTGGTTGATATGAACGTGAAACACCCACAGGTGCGCTCATTGGTTATCAACTGACTCTTAGATTAGCCAATAACAACCGAGCTTCAAAGTGTAATCTCATAACAGAAGTTTCCGCAAAAATGTTAGGATTCTCGCAAATAAAATAATTGCGAGTTTTCCAATTGGCCTGCGACATATTAGCGTCTTAGCACAGTAAGAGGTCAGCTTATACTGGCTTACAGCTTGGTATGTCGTCCTGCATACACACTGTTATTTCAGAGGGTTAAAACCGAGGGTTGGAGACTCAACTGAGTTTAGTTTTTAGTTTAGCTTTGCTGTTGCGGTTTGAGGAGGGTTTATGTTTTGTGTTATTTGGATTTTTTATGTCTGAACCAAAGTTTTTTATCGCTGCAGAGTTTTGGGTTGTAGTAAAACCAAAGTTAGTGTTTGAGTCTGATTGTACAATGTATAAAGGGTGTAACAAGACCCTTAACGAAGCCGAAAGGCACTTGTTCTCCCCGTCATTGCTATCATTTTTTGTTATAAACCATACCTGGGAACCATCTAGTTACGGAGATATTGGCTGTCAAAGTTCCAACTTTTTCACAAGTTTTTTTTAAATACATTTTTTAATGTAAGATTTTTACTTTAAACACCTCCACGACCCCCGTACTATTCAATCCATCTATCATCACAATGTTTTGAGTACATTACAATGAGTCCTACCGTAAAGCGTGATTTTTCACCCCGAAAAAAAAATCGTTTCCCAACAATATTTTTTGCGTAAAGTAACTTAGTTTGATGTACATAATGCTTGGTTGAAGGCTTCGTTAAGGGTTTTGCTACACCCTGTATATAAAGGTAAAGTGAAATTGATAAATCATATTTAATTCTACTTCTTTCACAATTAATTTAGTTTTAAAGACTTTTAAAAAGACAAAATTAAGACTGCGCGCCGCGCCGCCAGAAAGAGGCGGCGAGACATTCTGTACGCGTACCGCGAGGACTGGTTCGAGGAGGTACGGGAAAGCAGCACATGGAAGGAATCGGGGGGAGGCCTTTGCCAGCAGTGGAACAGAACAAGCTAAATAAAAAAAAAGTTGACCAAATGAGGTTGAAATTATTTGGAGTTTCGTCTTCTACAAATTCTTTGAGGTCAATTTTTTTATCTATTTCCGAAGTTACGAGTACGAAATGTTCAAGTTTCGTGTTACCGTCCAGAAATAAGTGTAGCTTACCTACTGTTTCGCCATTCGGAAACGTTGATATAAAAAATGGTTCTACAATATACGACTCAGCTAAAGTACTTTTTGTGAACCTAAGCTGGTTTTTTTTTACAAGAAGGGTTCACCAGAATCTGCTTCGTAAGAACACAAAGTCATTAGCGACGTGACAGCGCAGCTTTTTAAAATATTTTTTACACATATGAGTTAGTTTTCGGTGGCAGGGCTTTCTTTGAACTTTTTAATTTGGGCACATACCTATTTTTATAAGACACGTATAGTATATATCATTTTTAGGTAGATGCAAGTCAAAAAGGGGTCAGAAAGTACTTATTCATAGTCCAGCATACATTTTGACGGCTGAACGCTTTTCTAATGTGGTTTTGATTCATATTTAATGGTTTTCTGAAATTTAGAGTTATCAGGTTCAAAGAATTTAAGTGCGGAGCTTTTGTATTTTTATGAATCGCTTACGATGTTCAGATTTCCAACACATGTCTATCATTTTCAATTTCCAACACATGTATATGATTACTAACACCTGTCCCCGTGTTAATTCCTAAAATAAGTAAAAAAAAAATACATTCAATAACGCTCTATAAAGTTCTAGGAACCCTAGGAAATGTTGTGCAGACATCATAAAAATGCGGGACCGTCCATACCAACGAATAACAATAAAAAGAGCGAAGGACATAATTAATTACTTATTTATTGCCAACATTTCTTAGGTCTACGCCGTAGCTGCGCTGCTACGGCGTAGAGCTCGTAGAACTCTTGTAGCGCACCTGGCGTGATGAACTCTGAATACACACACACACACCACTCCACCACTCTGCACATTATAATGAACCTTATTTTTTCAAATGAAAAATCTTTTACAAGATATTTTTATCTAGATAAGGCTGGAGGGATTTGTATGTAATTTAGTACACAGGTAGGATATGTCTCGAATATGACTCCAATCGTGGTGGGAGCGAGACAAAAAAAAACACGCCTTCATACTGTATTTATGCATTTTGTTTAGCCTGCACACATGCTTGTATATTTTTTTTATATTTCTAGGTATCTATTTATTATATTTCTAGGTAGTTGTTTTATTATTATAACCCAAGTACTGTTTATTTTAATTTCCTATTCATGTAAAAATATATATGGTGTCTTGGCTTCCGTACGTTTTTTTTACGGGTGACCACTGAAAACCAGCGCTGTGCTGTGGGTCCCCCATAGTACAACATCATGCTGAGTGGTAATGCTTGTCGCAGTCACGACGTGCAAGCTACGAACGTTTTTTTTTGATTTTTTAATTTTTTGTCATGCGTTGTATGTATATTGTTATTTTTTTTTAGTCACTTTGTATGATGCACGTCATGTCCCTGCGACAAATAAATATTTTTTCTTTCTTTCTTTCAGGAATAATAGCTAGAGTACTAAAACCTATAACGCGAACGAAGTCGTGGGCAGGAGCTAGTAAATAATAAATCATTATAAGTTATTGTTCTCGTTAAAACATTTCACGTGAAGCTGAACAGATACACAATAAAGAATTTTTAACGAGGCCAATGTCCTCTGAATAGGACACTAGCTTCTACGAAAATGTATAACTGAATATAAATATTAACGATAAAAGTCGAATTTATTTATATAGACAAGAAAAAATAAATTGGAATTCACCCGTGTGAATAAAGTAAATGCCAAGGAATAGATTTATTTGAAATATCGTAGAATCTAGGTTTTATATCAAATGTACCTAAATTATTGATGGCCCCGTATAAAAGTTTTCTCAACATGTTCTCGATCAAAAATAAATTTAATCAAAGTATCGCTCGTATTGGATCTGATTGAAAAATCTGTTTGTATGAATTAGCTCAGCTCGACTAATCAGTAAATGTAGAACCTTTTAGAGATGGCTAGATATACTATCACGAGCGTGTTCAGTATCGCTGGGTATGAGTATGAGGGGTTAACATATGCAGGGTAGAAGGGACATCACGCACAATCTGCTACCACGTATTCTGTACCACAAGGACATTTTTCATCGGTAATTATAAAAACCGGTCAAGTGCGAGTCGGACTCGCGCACGAAGGGTTCCGTACCATTATCTAAGGGGGAATGTTCAATTTTGGTCTTCTTTCATGAATAAAATCAAAACTATTTATTTTTCAATAATAACAAAAATATATTTGAGATCCTCAAAACGAGCCCTTTCATTTTATATATATACCGTAAGGTTTGCAAAACCTTTTTTTTTAATTTCATAGTTTGTCACCTTTATTCTCAATTAATAGAATTCTTATAGGTTTTCCTGTACATACAAGCAATGAACTGTGTATAAGCAATGAACTATATTTTGTTTTTTTTTTTTCAAAATTTTAGGCTCAGTCGTTTCGGAGATCAGGGGGGAATGGTCAATTTTCGTCTTCTTTCATGAATAAAATCAAAACTATTTATTTTCAAAACGAACCCTTTCATTTGATATATAAGGTCACATTAAAATAGGTGGATAATTTTTAACACAGCGTTCAGTACGTCTAACCAAAGCTATCCAAGCAAAAAAAACTGATTGAAGTGATTTTATTTTGAGCTAAAATAATAAATTGTCGGCGGCACTCTAGAAGAAACACATCCAATATGTGAAAATAAAATCACTTTACGTGACGTACGGACGTGTCCCTCCCACCCAGTGTACAGTAATTCATAAAGGGTGTAACGAAGCCGAAAGGCACTTGTTTTTCCCATCATTGCGATATTTTTTTTGTTCTAGATCATACCTGGGAACCTTCTAGTTACGGAGATATTGTGGGTCAAAATTCCAGCCTTCTCACAAGTTTTTTTTAAATACCTGTTTTTAATGTAAGATTTTTACTTTAAACACCTCCACGACTCCCGTACTATTCAATCCATCCATCAGCACAATGTTTTGAGTGCTTTACCGTTTTTTAGTCCTACCGTAAAACGTGATTTTTCAATAGCAGCAATAATTTTTGCGTAAAGTTACTTAGTTTGATGTACTTAATGCTTGGTTGACGGCTTCGTGAAGGGTCCTGTTATACCCTGTATAGATGAGAGATAAGATACATAATAGATCTTAAGGTGCTCGAATGACATTTTCAGGGACACGCTGTAGGTTCACCTTAACATTTATTTTTTTAAATTATTTTGTTAAATTGTATTTGCCTATCTGTGGGGTAGAACGGGCTAACTAAAAAAAATACATCCTTTAGATTTCTCCACGCGTCAAAAGATCTGTGCACAGCCATAAACCTTACGTACAAGTAATTCTTTTTAAACGACAAATAAATGGCTAACATTAGATTTGGTCGCCGGCTTTTGTATAGTCGGCCTTTTTCAAGTACATTTTTATCTAGATGTATGGTTTCACACAAAAGGTCAGTTAGACCCGGGAACAGGTAATTTATTTTGGAACACTTCGTAAAGGGTTAGCCTGCGTTGCTGTGGTTGAAAATAGCCATCTTTATGGAGTATAACCTTATATTTAGGGTCCGATGGATTTGGCCAGGTGCTCATCAGATTTCCATATTTTACTTGAGCATCTACTAAAACTGTTGAAAATTCATCTGTAGCAAGATACAAACATTTTTATACGAATGTTCTAATGAGTGCTGAAGCATAAGTTTTAATTCCCAAATATGGAACACAAATATTTTCCTGAAAGAAATGTAAATTGCCCACTTAAATCCTAATTACTTTCCCGATGTCTACCTCAGAGACATTTCCATACGTTTTCACTCATGCACATCAAATCCCGCAATTAATGCACAGTCGCGCGCCCCACGTGAATAGTCACAAATTGGTGTCAGACCTTACCTCTACGTGCCTACGTGCTACGCGCTACGCCGTAGCCCCCTACGGCGTAGGGCTACGCATTCGTAGCAATGATTTATGACCCGTTATGCCTCCGGAGAAATCCTTGGAGGCTGTATATTTTATTGTAGATATAATATAAGGATTCCACAAAGGAAAAGTAACGGCTTGTATAAAAGAATAGAAGGGACTTGCGAAAAATACAATCAAGTGGTTTTTTCTTTCATAAAATGATGTTCTTTTTTGTGTTTATTACAAATTCGTATTAGTTTTATACATGACAATATACTATTATAAAAATGGTCAAAATTTATGTTTTAACAGTATTTCCATGTTTTTTGTTTTAGGTAATCGAGAAGACGAGCACTGAAGTTATTTCGGTGAGTATCAATTTTTGTCTTTTTATAGTTTCCTACAAATATTTCCACTACCAATTTCTACGTTTCATTAAATAATTAAATACACATGGTTATAGCATTAACATATTTATAGAATCTTAAAGTATAGGTGCTTTAACTTTTAAAATATATTAGTTTAAAAAAGTCGGTTTCTCTCCGTCGCAATCTTAGGATAAAGTTGTTCGTTTCCAAAACAATTTAACTTTGTCTGAAGCACGCGGCGCGCGACGGGTTCGTCGATGTCCCTCCGATACACTGGGGAGGAATACCAGTTGTCGGCTTTCGATTATAGATAGGAAGATAAAAACTGACGTATAAAACATAGGTTTCAAATTAGGTAAGATAATTAAAGTGATATTTCTGAAAGTTAGTCACGTGGAATGGTCTAGCCTTCCTATTTGGTAAAGCAATTTGAGTGTCTATCATGTTTGGGTAGCAACAATATTAGCAAAATACACTGCAGTTACATACAATTTTATTTTCAAAATGAAAATATTTTATTTCACATACATATAATGTAGGTACACTGGGGCACTTATAGAATGTCGAGAAAAGGTGCACGGCTCAGGTTGGTGGTTTCCTATGGAGAAGAACCGGCAAGAAACTCCATGGTTACTTTTTTTAAATGACTTAGTTCACGACTTCTTCCTATGGGAGTAGACAGAACCGTACATGTGTGGGGTGTACCGAGTGGCGAATACTACACACCAGACGTTTCTGATAAACATCACTGTTTTTAATTCCAATTAATCTTCCCCATCATTATACATTTGGAGGTAGGTAGATGCCCTAAATATATATTCAAAAATTCATTTAATACTATTTATTATTACACCTATAAAGAGTATCATAATAAAAAGCTCCCCTCTCCCCCGCACGGCTTTATTACTCTATGAATAATTCCTTTTATTTCTCACCTTTGATGTCACCGCGCTATCATTATGCCTTTATAAATAAAACATGCATCTTCCATCTCTTTCATAATCGTATCGAGGTCTGTTTGTGTCTCATTCGCACTTGTTAATTAATTTCCTTTGAGGGGAGGATCTACAAGAAAATTACGTTTGTATCACGGTGTGTTGAAGATGTTATTTGATGTGTTTTGTTGAACACGGATGCACGTTAGGAAAATTACCCCTTGATTCCGATTTTCGAGAACCTGATCCGAGTTACGATCCCATAAGTTTATTTGACAGAACTATATTGAATTTTGGTTTGGAAAAATTTAGCAGTAGTATAAGAGTCGAGTGTTAAGTCGATAATCGATAATCACCTCTTGTAGCATTATTATTTTAAGCTATAGTGTGGGAATGCGGCAGAGTTATACGCCCTGTTGGGCCTTCGTTCTGGTAAAGATAGTTCAACTAGTGTACTGCTCTCAGTTTCCAAATGACATTAATATTGGAATCGTCGAAACGACGAAGAAGAATATAAGTACCTAATTATGAATGACATGAAATATGACGAAGAATGATATAACTAGGTACAGATAAGTTGTCCTTCGTCATTTGGACGATTACCGACTTACCCAAATAGGTGTGAAATTAAAATATCCTGTAATTGTATCTGATAAACCAGATTTATGCGCAGGTACTCACGCACTAAGTAAATACTTCCACAACAGCAATAAGTATAAGGTTCGTTAGTACATTTTTATTCCGCCGCAGTGGACACGGCGCCATTAGAGCGGTTGTTAAATTTCACGTCGGTCGTTACTGTCCTAATGTTAGGGTCTCGGTTACTAAATTGTTGTATCGTACAGACCAATTTAATACATTCATACCTTTATATTCAAATAAAATTGGATGAATTGTTGTTGTTTTAACTGGTTCCTAAATCTAACCTACAGTTATTTTTTTGCCGGGAAACTTTAATTTTCCATAACTAATAACAGTGGTAAAGACAATGAACGAGTTCACATGTTCAATCCAAAAAATTATCGTGGTGCAGTAAAACCTGGCGTATTATTCTATTGAGAGTTTGTACCACGCTCTGGACAAGGTCAAAGTGGTGTCACTGACGTACGATTTAATGTGCAAATTCTATAATGAACAGTTCAATGCGTCAAATTATAATTTATTGCCGTCCGTACTACGTACGTCTGAATTTTTTCTTCGAAATGTTTTAATCAATCAAAGTGAACAGCCCTATAAATTGTTCTGATAAAATGAATTGCTACTTCGTCAATGCAAACTTGATCAATCATCGTACAATCACAAGGGATTTAGAAACCCTATCCACCTCTCCTACAATTTTCAATCTGAGTGCTGAACAGATAAGGTTCAAATTTAGTCGTAAAATGATTTGCAGATTTAGCACCCTTCAAGAAGGTGTGTGGAAGGGACAGAAGATAGTTGTTAGGTTGAACAATTTGTAGACAGCGATGAAAAATGTGAGGGATTATTTATAGTGAGTATGTAGGGATGCCTCGAATTTCATTTTGGCCATTGGAAACTAACACTGACGCAGATATATTTGTAAAACATTACATTTTGTTTCAAGTTGGTACCTTTAATTTAAGTTTAGCTGTGTTTTGGCATAAATCCAGTAGTAGCTGTGTTTAAACCATATTTTCGTGAAAAATATAGTAGACTTTAATTTTAATTTGTGGGTGTAAGTTAGATAGCTACTTGTGTTAAATTAGACGTTATTTATACCTATGTGAATCTAAATGCTGTCTTTTAAACGAACATTATTATTATTTATTTATTTTCTTTACATGTAAATTATATTTTTAAATATAAAAATAGTAGCCCACCGGTATCGGTAACAAGGTCCAAGCTACCGGCAGTCAGGGCTCCAGAGAGAGGAACCTCCTAACAATTCGAGCCCTTGATCCAGCTGCCTAACGAGAGCCTCCTCAGGTATTCAGCGAGGCTCTTGGCAATTAAGCCATGGGCTGATATGACTATCGGCACAATGATCGATGAGTCCGTACATCCCATACTTGATAAAAAACCAACATTATTTATTATGATTATTAATATATTATGTGACTAACAAAGAGAGATGCAGAGCCAAATCTGGACGTTCTTTGCCGAAAGTTTAGAGTTGTCCTGTTTTGACAAACATCACCGAACTAAAAATGTCCTCTTACATAACCAATACATTTGAGTACATGTAGTATATGAAATAATCAAACCCACAAACAAAGGGCAAACAACATACATTTGATACAATCGCAACTCTGTATACTTCCTCGCCTATTGACTTTACCTGCGACATTTATTTATTGAGCAGTTACACTCGCTGTCATCCTGCCATATCCAACAGTACACATTAATATATTTCCATTGACTGTAAACAGTGTGAACGTAAGTAAAGGCTGTAAATTGAATTGCTGTTTATTATGCCTGCGTGCTATGGTGACGTGAAGGTCGACGGGTTGCTAACTTGCTAGACGTCTATTTAGTTGTAGATGGCGCTTTTGTTAAGCTGGTCGGCTGTAGTTAGCATTACAAGTATAAAGACATGTTTATAAAGGATGTAACAAGACCCTAAACGAAGACGAAACGCACTTGTTCTTCTCGTCATTGCGATCATTTTTTTGTTCTAAACCATACCTGGGAACTATCTAGCTACGCATAACTAGAAGGTAGTTACGGAGACATTGGGGGCCAAAGTTCCAACTTTTTCAAAAAAGTTATTTTTCAAATACTTGTTTTTAATGTAAGACGACCCCAGACTATTCAATACATCTATCAGCACATGTTTTGAGGGCGTTACATTGAGTATTAAGTTACAATTTTGGTGTAAACAATAAAGTGTACTATTCTCAAACCAAGAATTCTATTTCAAATCGAACGTGTTTATTGACAGGAAAGTTAGAACTTTCATGCCAGTAAACAAGTTAGGCTCACCCTGGAAAGCAAACTTATATTCAGTAATCATTCTGAGCCCATCAGGCCCGATCAATATGTTACAGTGACCACTAAGTGTAAGAGACACTGCAAATACACTGGCCGGTAATTGAATTGCCGACTGTTACATAGACCGGTAACAAGGATGTGCTTCTGTACTTACATATAACTGGTACACTGTGTACAGTGGAAATGGTTCACTTAAAATAGAGCCAATTTAATAGATCACATTTGACACTTCATCAAAATTCAACAACGTAACCTTGTAACGGCGAGCTTAAAATATTATTTATTTTTCGAAGTTAAAAGTGTACAATTGCTTAACTTTTTTTAATTACGATTCCATAATATTTATTGTAATAGTGACAAAAGAAAGTAATTTTACGATTTACTTTCACTAATAAACTGTTTAAACATAATAAACAATTTCTATTAATGAGAACTGAACGTCGTTACAATGTTGCGTCAGTGAACCCTTTTTCTTTTTAAAAACTAGGGATGTTACTCAAAAAAAATTAAAGTTGGTAATTTCACCATAAATGAATAACCACATTGTGATTATAATAAAACATATTATTTTTTTAATTAACTATGATAATACAAAAATAAATAAATAGAACAATCATTGATGTCAGGTACTGATAGTTCAACTGAATAAATGCTATTTTTTGTTAAATTATGCACTTGTCTTATTTTGTTCCTTATATTTACGATAGAAAATAATAATGGGACACGGATTCGACTGCTAATTTGATGGGCAACTACGGAACCCTACGTCGTGCGTGGCCCGACACGCACTTGGCCAGTTTTCATAATATCTGAATTCAATTCACATATGTTTGATGTCCGTGTCGATTCATTCACTTTAATCGATGTTTTAAAGCAGATCACCTCACTATGAAGCTAAAACTGACAGATGTCAAATGTGATCTATTAAATTGGCCCTACATGAGGTAAATAATAGTATTAGTAGTATTTATGTTTGTTATCTAGGTAAACGTAGGCTGCCTTTTTCAGTGCCGAATATATAAATTTCCTTAAGAAAGGTGCGCAGTCCGGTCTGAAAGCGGTATGAATCGGCTGGCTTATATGCTGGACACAAAAAATTTATAAAGGAGATGAAAGGTAAGCAAACAATAAAAACTTTAGAATAGGACACTATACAAGGTGCAGTTTTGAACCTGCAAAACATTTCAGGAGGTTGTTATGAGACTCGTAAATAATCATATAACAATACGATACCAAGTCAATAATCAATAATACTTTTTCTTTTCGATTTTTCAATTTTATTGTTTTTCAGAATAACTCTCTTAATAACCCTCTTCAAAAAAACAGAATCACCCATTGCGATGTATCGCGCGTCATGTCACTGTGTGCGTGAATGCGATGACCAGTGACGTCAGCCTGTACGAGTCTCCGCCCACATTTCTATGAAACGAACGCGGCACGTACGTTAAACTACAATGAAGGTCGTTGCTATGGTTACGGGGAGCCCCCGCGATGCTCGTCATACCGCATTTCGATTAAGACTCGAAAATCTGTTACTGCGCATCGAAGGTTCAACCAACGTGCCGCGATCTGTACAAGTTGTTGTAGCTACAGCAACTTATAGCAAATAATTTTACCTTAGATGTAGTTCGAATTTGAAAATCACAATGTACCTACATTATTGTTTAAAATTTCGCTAAATAATAACTCATTTTTAAGCATCATTACAATGCCGTGGCCCATCTGCCGAGCCTGTTCCCAACTATGTTAGGGTCGGCTTTCAGTTTAACTGTATGCAGCTCACTACATGGAGTGCCAGTGAATCACGTAGGGCGACTGCGTATCAGACCTCAACAAACCAGTTACTTGATAACACGATACCCATTTGTTAGACTAATTGTCTGACTTTCTGGCTTTTGACTACCCGTACCAACGACCATACGGCAGGGCTGTAAGGTCGTTGACCCGTACCGACCCGTGTGGTACCTAACGACCGTCCGAGAGCTACAAATCAATTCGAACCATGGGCTTTAATTAAGTGCTTACCGAAACACGGGATTTCAATGATGTCCTAGATACATTTAAAAAGTACTTACATCATTATGAATTAAAAAAATAACACAATGGTACTTGCTCAGTTGCGAACCCGCAACCTCATGCATGAGAGGAGAAAGCCTTAACCACTGGGCTATTACGATAAATAATAATAGTAGGAAGTAGATACAACTGCGGCAAAAAAAGATCACGTTGGCGTCGTTAGTTACCTATCAGCTGATGAATAAAATGATAGGCGGAGATAAATAAACCTTACAAAGCACGTAAGCAGATCCTGTTGCACAATTGTGAAACTACGATCGCGAGCGCGTGCGCGGGATTTAGGTAGGCACCTAATAATAATAATAAGGCATGTAGGTACTCGGCGCAGTCGGCGCGCTCTGTAGGTAAATTCAGCCCCAAGGACGGTTTTTATTTGTAGATTAAATTGGTTGATTTAAGATTTTCCTTCCTACTTTTTAACGGGCTGAGGACCGACAGAAATACATCAAGATAATTTGTGCTAGTTAAGTGGGTAGGTACCCATGTGTTAGGGATTTTAGGTGATTCATTTTGTCTGATAGGTATTTTTGGCGTAGTTAAACATTTTAAATCAACTTATTTACACTAATCAAGTTGATTTAGCTAACATCGCATTTACAAATTATTGTCTATGTACAAATAAATAAATAAATACTTATGTTACCTGGAGATATTGTTCAAAGTTTCCACCGTCACACTCCAGGCACAGTCTAGCACGACGTTGCTGATTTTCCTTCAGCTTACACAAACACATTCGTTTTTATTGTGTCGAAAGCACTGATCACTTTTGCACTTTTGAGATCCTGTACCTTGCGGTAATGAAAAGGATGCTGCATTTCTTTGTGCAGTAGCCGCCACACTGTGGAGTGGTGCACTCCAAACCGTCGACCAGCCTCCCGCGTGCTTGCACGTGGCTCTCGCCGGAAGAATTCCAGGATATCTTCCTGCAAGGCGACAGGCAGGCCTTCGTTGCCGCGACCTTCAGCATGCTGGGGAACGTCGAACTGCCGATGATCGCGCAGTCTCTGCGTAGCAGCCAGCATTACCCTGTGTGAGGGACGTTGCCGATTGGGGAATAACTCCGCGAACATTTCGATGGCTCGAGATACATTGTCTCCACTGATGGCATACAAGCGGACCATCTCCACCAACTCTACATTGGAGTATTGGTCCGTCATCTTTACAACTAGGTAGTAGGTACCTATCCCGACCGTTAATCGAAGGCGCACTTGAGGGGCGGAATTTGCAAGCGTATGCACATACCGGCGTCATCAAATACACTAATAAATTGACCCGATTTATGCGTTTGCGATGGCCGCGGGGGCGTGGCGGGGGAGAAGGAGCGGGCGGTGGTTGGTGCTTTGGATTCATGAAAGAAATGTCGGTTGCGTTTGTTTGTGTGTGTGAAAGCGCAGTTTAAAGACACGTACAGATTGGTTGCGTTTTAAAAAGGGGAGTTCACACTTACCGATTTCCGTAAATAAGAATAAAATGAAAAAAAAATACCTGCCCATTTTATTGTTGATTCGGGTCGAGAATCACTAACATAATTACCTCCTAAAATGTTTTGCAGATCCAAAACTGCACCTTGTATTTTTATTAGCTTTCTCATACGCCTAGAGATTATATAAAAAAAAAACCAACAGAACATAAAATCTGATTTAAAAATTCACGTTTTACACAGACAAAGTCTAACAGTTTTTTTGCACAAAAACAGTCTGTTTATTTTGTCCCGATGTGTAGGCTTTATCAATACATTTTTACAAAAGTCTTTGTGCTCGGAATATTGCTACTATTTCCACTTTTATCACCAATTCGCGCAGTCCTGCTTTTCTTATTTGTTATCTGCAATGTCGCGTCTGTCTCGAATTGTTAGGACCGCGAGCTTTCTTTGAGATTAAGATAGAATAACGATATGGACGAGAAATAAGCATTTTGACTAAGAAATTGTGAAATAACTGAGTTTATTGTGGATACTTGAGTGTGTACGTACAACGTTACTACTCGTGATGCATATCGCTTTCAGTTGAATATACTCTGCTTTGATTATATTTTATTTTTTTTTTCCTTTTTATTCATCCTTCTGAACAAATTGAAGTTACCTTTGCCCGTTTTTTTTTTTTGACTTTTGTAATTTTAAAGGGGTGGCTCAAAATAAAACAGAAATTAGTCGAGACAGCTATTTATGCCATCATCTGTCTACTAGCCCAAAATATTAGATATTTATGAATGCCTACGAGTATGAACCGGCCATTTATTACAATGTGACCTATGTTACTGTCGTGTGAAAATGTATTATTGCGTGCCAGAACACCACATTATTATATTTTAGAACACGATATTCATTTTTTGTCTGTCTATGCCTATTTGAACGAGTTATTATAAGAGGTAAAACCGCTGTATATGAATATTTGATGGGTGGATGATTTCCTAGGTCATTTAGCTAATGAAAAGGTAGGTTATGTTCCAGTTAGGTATAACATTAAGAGTCTGTTTCAAGACTTTGTAGATCAAAACTTTAAACAAACACTCTCCACACTGTTTTCCTACCTAGACCATCGAAATTTAAAAATAACACGTAGGTGATCTTACACATCTGCCCATCTCTTCGAAAAATATAAGCTAAATGTTATACGAGCAATCATGTGCTGTAACATTATTTTATTAATAACTTCTAAGATAAATATTTTCGTAATATTCGGAGCTATTTATCCTGGGCATGTCATGTTGCCTCCTACAATTCATGTCAACCACACAATTATTTTCTCCTTATCTAAACAAATATTATAAAGAGGTAAAGTTTGTGAGGTTGTAGGGGGTAATCTCTGGAACCGATTTAGAAAATTTTTTTACTAATACGAAGCTACATTTTCCATAGGCTATACTTACAACGGGCCCTTGGGATAATTTCCGACCAAAACGCGGGCGAAGCCGCGGGCAACAGCTAGTTCTTTGATAAAATAAATATATTTTATGTAGTATTTCTTCGTTATTTAATACTACACTTTGTCTTTGAATTATGATATTCTGTTACATAAGTAATCAAGTAATTAGAATTGGTGATCTTTTGTTTCAGGCAAATTAAGTTCTGAAGGTTTTAATCGTTGATGGTTTTAAATTAGATTCTTAATGAATATTAAACGTTCCTTTTATCTTATAGATGTTTTTTCTTGTTATATATATAATTAGGGTCTTCGTCCTACGAGAACGAACTACTTCGTCCTCGTATTTATAAAATGAGTAATAGTTCTACTCCAGGGTAAAGGCAGGCAAGGACTACGAACGAATGATCATACTGGGTCACTGACTCCATGTTGGCTTTTTATGCTTTTATTCGATGGTTAATGGTTTGTGTATCATCTTCGCAGTAGTAACGCGGAGTTAGAATTTGTTCGCAGAGGCTCGCCCTTTACGAGGTGTACTTATAGGTGCACCTCTGCCTAACACCTCGCGTACTTAATGTTATCTTTTTAATTAAATGTTTAGAAATTAAAAAAAAATCTAACTAAATTACATAAAGGAAAACATGAAAAGAAGTGAAAAGAGAAGTGTAGATAAATGTAAGAAATAATAAAAGTTTTTTTAAAATAATTTTTCTACTACTTTCGTGTTACCCAAAAATCAATAAATACTAACTACTTTTTTATTCTTATCTATCTAACCAACATTCAAAGGAGATTAAAAAGTTACCTCTCAAGTCGAAGTAGTCACACTCCATTACAGTTACTGCATACTTTTTGCCGCTGCCAAACAGTTTCAAAAAATGCTCACTCCACGTCTTTCTAACTAAACAAACTTCCACTGGCCGTCCATTTAATTCCGCAGTCCAAATTGCGTCTGAAATATGCAAACGTATCAAAAAAGTCGCGCGACTAACATGGAAAGGGACTTAGTTAGGCTTAATTATTTACGACATAGTCTGGTGACTAATTTATAACGACAGTAATAGTCTGGATGTTGGACTGTGAGCGTTCCGGTGTAATTGCGACGGTTGCCACACTATTTGCGGTTTCATTGATGTGCACTTTGTGGTTTCTGTCTCTTTTTGTTCTCTAAAGTCTGCTGGTTGAGCTTATTGTGCGGTTTGTGACTAATTGGTACTTTGGGCATATTTCAAATGTCAGCTTATCGGCTGAAATGTCTGAAATAACTAAAATACGATGTCTAAGGGAGAATTTCACTGATAATATGGCCTTCAAAAGCTGTTAGTGTCAATATTGTACAGCAATAATGAGATAGACAGCTCTTGAACTCGGTTTAGGTGTGCTTATCGCTCTTAGTTTCGTAGGTGATACTCGACCTTAATTACATGAAGTCGATATTGTTTAAACTTCGGAATGATCTTGAAAACCACAGGTTAATGGTACACTCAACCCTATTAGTATCTCGTAAGTCTTCAAAATAATCTTTGAATTAAAATAAATATTTCTATCTTTATTGAGTTCAAGATCAAGGGCAAATTCGTAAAAAATGTAGTAAACAGTTTCTAGTCGATACACAATAACAAGTCAACAAGTTTACAAGTCAGTACATTAACAAGTCTTTCGATGTGAATAATAAAACTGCCTTATAAGAAAATCTTAAGGTCACATTGTAATGAACTGAGTCTGATTAATAAAACCTTAAAAAGTGAAAAGTAGAACGTCTGAAAATTTTAAGAATAATAACGAGCGATTTAAATTAAGGTAAAAAATACTAGAGCAGGTTTTTTGATTAATGGAATATTATAGTCTGGTAAATAATGAAACTTTTTAATATAGACTTAACACGAGCCAAAGTTTTACGAGCGAAACTTTACGTGGTCCATACTTCTCCTATCCCCTTCCCTTCTGTCTATATGGAGTGTATGGATGATTGCTTTATGAATTGTAGACATTATTATAAAAATACCTATTTTACAATTAACAGGTGGGATGTGGGACCTCTAACTCAAATAATTCTGTAGATTAAAACTGTTTGAATCTAAAAATCGTCACAAAAACTTTACAATGCTGTAGTCTCAGGTCAGTTGACCACCCTATAGTTAGGTACACAAACCAGTGTTGCTTGTAGTCTGGGGCTTAGCTGGTGAGCCTGTAGAAGTCACCTACCAACCCCGCAGCCGACAGAGATTTGGTTAGCTTACCTCACTGACATGCGTATGTGGACTATAATAACAGGATTTTGATATATCGTGTTTCTGCTTGTATAGCTGTTGCAACTCAGTAACTTTACCATAGGTAGTCCTCATCTATGTTCCTGGAAGTGATTTTGCGCTGACGATCACCGTTGAATATTTAACCTGCTTGGCTCGCCCAGACTTCGCTTTAATGGTTTGTTTCGATGCCACTTCCTAGTTTTAGATTTTTTGATCAATTGTATCGCCACTCAGTAGTCAGTAAAAAGTAGCTTTACATAAGTATTCAATAATATAATGCTTCAAAATAAATTAAGGATATAACAAAGTGTAACTATCTAAGGATTCTAAGTGCTTCTTCAGGCGAAAGACGCTCGTTAAATAAATATTCAACTGCACTTGAAAACATCGAGGTACACATTCCAGCTGCAGTTGTATTAATTAATATTTGCAGCAATAATGATGATACTACAATTGAACATCCTTACTTAGCATTAAGGTTCAAAATGACTGGACTTGTTATGAAGAGTTGCACAAAACAACAAAACTGTAATTGAAAGTTCTCACACGTCAGTGAATACTGGGCCGTATGTGGAGTAACATATAGGGTAAATTACCCCTGGGAGCTGATCCGTGCATCCTTCCTCTAAAACTAACGCTCACCCATCGCACTTTGGACTATAATTTGTTTTGTTTCGATAACCCGAAAGGTAATTTCCGGTCCGCATTAGTGGTACAGATCCGTAGAGTGACTAACGTCTTTGCATTCATCTCTTAGGTTTGTGTAATAAGTAAGCGCTTTTTATATTTATCATCTCGTCAACTTTTTATAGCGTCTAAAATTCAGATGACTTCCACACTTGGATGGATTTTATGACGGAATTTACCAATGTAAGCGGTCAAGATGTTTGTCAAGAGTTTTGACAAACATGTTGTTGGTAATTGTTGTAACAGGCAACAACAACGCAATCCCCACAAACTCCGTCAATGTCAACTGTTGTACAAAACAAACAGAATACTTATAAATCAATCAAAGCAGCCTGTTTCGTTAACGTTTGATGCGGAAACTTCCCGATGTTTGCCGCCCTCCGGCCGCGATACAGCTGAGGTAAACGACCTCCCGGCCTCCCAGCCCAGCCCTCTCAACTTGCGCAGAATAACAAACAGCTGATCCTGTTCGCATTTCATTGTCAGATCAATATAAACGATCATCATTTTTTTTTTTATAATTTTTTTCGACGGACCGGAGTACGTAGGCATCCGTTGTTGTATTGCGTTGGATGACCACTTTAGAGTAAACTAAGTTTATAAGGGATTCTGTTTCAGTTTGTTGTGTGCTTTGCATCCTGGAGCTTACGCAATCCCGTCCTTAAGAATCCACATAGCGATAAATCTTTACATAGTTTAGAACAAAGTCGCTCCCGCTGTCTGAACGCTTAGATCTTTTAAACTACGCAACGGATTTTAATGCAGTTGTCAGTTTTCAGCAATAGATAGAGGGATTCAAGAGGAAGGTTTCGATGAGTATCTACATAGCATCCGTGAGAAGCCGGGCGGGTCGCTAGTTCACTATAAGTTGACAAATAAGTAGGTGGTAACTGCATGCTTAATTGGAGTACTCGCAAAACACCCCAGCATTTTCAAGTGATTCTTCACTTTGACACGTTCTTGAATTTTTTTCTTTATGTCGCTGAAATATTATTTTATGAAACAGTGGCAACATGATACTGAGATTTGATAAGTTTTCACCTTCAAATTATCCAACGCACACCCGGTTTGGATAATTTGAAGGCGAAAACTTGTCAAAGTCTATTTCAGCATTAGGTACTTAAGTCGATTACTTTGAAGCGCGGGCTACGTTGAAGGAATCATTAAGTAATATTAAATTACAGTTTGACAAGTTTTCATCTTGGAAGCAGGTTGTTAAAATTGATTGGTTTTGAGAATTTGACCGACAGATTATTACGAAATTTTAGTCTAAAAACCATACTTTACAAATTCTATAGTTCAATGTGTTGCAGCCTACGAATACAGGCACAACCAATTAAATAAATAAATTAAAAAAAAACTTCAAAAGCGATTCTCTCCTACTGTATTGATTAACGTTTTAAATTTTCAAGAACACAGATTTTTTACGAAATAGGTCTTATAAAGTAGAAACCGTCATTTCACGAGAAATCAACTTTTGAATTTTGCTAAGTGAATATACATGTCAGTGCTCGTGACTGTACATGTAGCTAGACGAATTTGTAAGGTCATAATTCCCAGTACTCGCGGCGCATGATCAACTGGCCAGCGGGGCCCGGCAGCTAATTGAACTGTTGCTCAGTGCTAGCTGTTATCTGAAACTAGTTTCATGCGCCGCCACTCCAGGCTTTGTGGGGCCAACTTATTCCATTTTGTTTTTATAATTGGAGCGTGGTTCGTGTATTGGAGAGGACATTCATGTGGCGGGATTACGGTTTGCCCTTAGTTGGTGTTTTTATGTGTTGTTTCAATTTGTGCATTTTTGCATGAATGAGGGTTAGTTAGCTTTTGATTACAATTATCCCTAAATTATGACATCAAACGTTCTCATGAAGTTCGACTTAAAAATATTTTATATCTCATAGAACAATTTACAAATAAAAAAATAAAAAAAATAATAGGAAGTGGATAGGATGGTATTATTTTATTATGGAAATCCCAAATCACATACTTAAATTTTATCACAGTTTACCTTCGTAAGTCTACAGAAAAGTTTTACTTAGTGGCGCAGCTTCCAATAGTTCACTAATAAGCACTAAAAATTCTACAAGCAACAAACCCATACATCAAAACTATCCCCTCGAAATTAACCGCATGTAGAACTAAAATGGCTTTCAAGAATCCCCCTAATAAATTCTAAAATTCGTTCCGACCATTGCTGGCTCAGCGAGGAGGGTAGTTGTATAAATCCTGGCGTGTGTCATAAAAACTAATTTCATATACCGGCGGGCTGCTGTGGCGATAGGGCGCATTCGAATCATACGCTATACGAGCGGAGATTGGCTGTGGAATGGGTTGTGGTGGGAGGGTTAGCGAGTTAGATACACCTGTAGATTATTTTAGTTTTCCTTTAATTTTCGCAGACAAATTGATGATTAAGAAATAAGCATTATCAGCAGCATCCGGCTATTAGAAACCGACCTCAACACACTTCGGAAAAGGCTATTAGGCGGATTATGATGAAATGAATGGTTTTGGCAGTTATTGAAGATTCACTCGAATAAATTTTATGATTGTCTTATATAATTATCGAATTATCAATTTCCATTTTAACACTTCGAAATTAACGAAGCCACTTAGAGTCGGAGCTTATCATAGAACACAGAACAAGAACTGAAAGGATGACTTTTTCTCAACTTTGTCATTTGAAATTGGAGGTGTGATAAAAATCTGTTTGTGGGGAACAAACAGATTTTTATCAAACGACCAATTCCTCACCCGCTCACAGTAACATCCCACCTCCAATAGCCGCGACCTGGAAGCTGCTTGCATTAGATTATTTCGTCACGAGCTTTTTACAGTTCGCCGACTCTCCGCTATATTTTATGACTAACTTATATTTTCATGCGACATACCTGTCGTGCTGTAGTTTGCTTTTTCGACTTTAAATTGTGTAGTTTCCCTGGCATGTGAATAAACTTTATGTTGGGGAAAAGTTGAAATCTGAACGTGTAGAATTAGGTCACTTGTTGATAATCCTGTATAACTTTACGGACGCTTTTTAATCGAGTATCTGCGTACCCCCTAGAGCATACAAGCGTGATATTATGTTATGGTGTTGTATAAACAATTAACATCCAAGCGATTGCAGCAATCAAGACAGATTTGCCGTCTATTTTTGAAGAGTTCCATAGTATATCTCCGAAGATCAGCATCAGATCTTCAACAAATTTAAAATGGGACCACCGCGAAACAATATTCTACCAAAAAAAATGAATCATCGAAATCGGTTCACAATTGGCGAAGCCTTTTGGAAGTCGGTTTAAAAATACTAACAATTCAAGTTGGTATTCAATTTACTGATACATTCATTTGTTAGAATTGACTACACCTCTGACTAACTCATCGGAGATTACAGGCGTGATGATGTAATGGTATGTTATGTGTGCCATAACTACAGAAAATGTCATACATTTCATACAAATATTTCCACCAGTAAATAAACTGTAGAGCTGCGACATCAATCTTGTTAATTGACCTATTAATGCCGAATATTTGCCGGCGCGTGTCGAGCCTACATATTATATACTGTATGTACTAGGTATGTACAGCCGTTATCGAAACAAATGGATCGTGATAACAGCCGAAACGAACCATATATTATTCACGAATTGTGTTATTACATTTATTTGAAATTGTATAAGTAGGAATTTTTAGTAGTTTTATAATTACGAGCACGGTTGACAGCAAAATACACTGGAAACAAAATGGTACTTTTGATTTATTGTTATAGGGTCATGAAGAATTTGCTTCGGATTGAGAGCCGGGATCTGTACCCGTTTGATGGCAATAGGCTCGCCCCCTATTACAAGGGATTTAAATATAAGTGGCAAAATGTGGATATACTGTAGACACACCTCTGCAATACCCTGCCGGGATAACAGGCGTATTGTAATGTGAAAAATTAGCTATCTCAAACTAAGCTATAATTCCCAACAGCTATATAACTTCAAACATAATCCATTTCCTTAGAGATATACCTAACTAAAATATACGTATCTAAAGGCAAAACAAATCCACCTTGTGATTGAACAAACTCAAATAGAACACGACAGGTAGGTGCTAGTGTTATAACATTTCCCCGCGAGAAGGCGCTCGCCGCTAAGCCTGTAAAGTGAATCCACCCGTGCCAATGGATTTTCAATATTCTATCTTGTAAATATGATTTGACGCGGCCGAGGCGGCCATTATACGGAGCCTTTTAAATTAAGGATTAAAAAGGATTCTGGATTTTATGCTTGTTTTACTTTATGGGCTGGAAATGATTCGGTTATAATGATGATAAAAGTTGGACGTTTTTGCAGAAGTTATGAGTTATATACTGTGACCCAAATCCTCTTGCGAGATATCCATTGTCATGTCAGCTCATAAGGATCATAATAGCTGTGAAGGTCTTTAATCACCGCGATCTATTCGAATTGGTTATCCTTTTGCCAACGACGGTCTGTGAAATAATGAAATTTAATTATTTATTCTGAAAATAGGATATAAGAATCACTTTGGCTCGTCATATTTTAAACATAAGTCTAGTTATACGACTGCCCCCTGAGAATAAAAAGTGAAAAAGAACTCAGGAGCAATGGCGAATCAAAAAGGTTGCTCCTTCCTTGATTCCATTAGTACGAAAGTCGTTTCTGGAAGGTTAACGAGAATATATTAATAATTCCACTTTGTAGATAAATAATGAATAAATAAGTACGTTCTCTATGGTAGGTACATAAAACACTCAGATACTCCGTGACTTCTCAAAGCTCTCCCTCAAATCCCTCTCCCAGAATCACCCGTAAGCACTTAATTAAATAAGTTACCGTTATGAAAGTGTTAATTAACTAAGTAAGCTATAATTAGGTGAGAGCACCAACTTCGATAACTCCCACAATTCAATTACTTCAGATTAAGGAGTTCGATCTCTGCTGGAAGTGCTGGAACAATCATCTTTCAATTATTTGGACAAACTTTGTGTGCTTATTTGGTAACTTTGAAACCGTTTGATTTGCCTTATATACCTAGTGACTTCCAAAGTTGTGTTCAAATTATAACTTATCTACTCTCAGCAGAGGAACTGCAACTTTTGAAAACATCAAACATCTACCGTACGAAAATAATGGAATATCAAGGAGAAAACACACCACACAATTTATGCCTGTTTTGTTTCTGTGTGAATAAAGGTGCTTTCCTGGAGCTCCTACATAATTTCTTATCTGACATTTAGAAGCATTATCTCTGAAAATACATACCTTTAAGACATTGTTCTAAACAAACTTGTACGCTCCTCCTGAATCTCATTTGATACTTCTCCCAGTTCTAATGAACATGCTGTAACATTAACATTAAATTATGACCTTTTCGCTAACGAAAAGGTCATAATTTAACCTTATCCTAATCCCAGTCTAAGTTCGACTACAATACAACTAACAGGCTATATTAATCTAGAATAGTCCCAGAATATTCAACAATAAACGTTAATAACAGAGCAGCTAGCTCATCTCTGTTCAAACATGTCTTGTTGACTCGCAAATAGGGTTACCACGCGCCTGGCTTTTTTGTAACCGGCCTTGTCTTTTATCCGGACTTTTTAAACAAAGAATTTTTGAAGAAAAATCAGTTGAGTGAAAACTTACATAAAAAGTCGAGGTTATATGTTTCTTTTTGCAAAGGTCTGGCTTTTTGTCAGGACATTTCGAAATGGTAACCCTACTCGCAAAAGGCTCTCGTTCGTTGCAGAGTGTTGTTGCACTCGCTTTGTTTGACGGCGGGCGTTACGTTTCACTCGCGTCTTCATACCGCTGTTTGCATCTTAGCTATTGGGGTATTGACGCCTGGTTTTAGTATAGTGTATGTGCTACATGTAGGGAGGCGATTTTCGCGTTGACCGACTGTGAATAGGAAGATACTTGGGTTGGGTCATCGCTTCTTGCTTCTTGTGTGACTTGATGGAATGTTGTTTTTTGTTATGTTCTGTTGTAGATGTTTCAGATGAAAGCTATATACATAAACACATAAACTGTCGGGCGCCATGATCGCGGGTTCACTCAACCCGCGATCATGGCGCTTGCAACAGCGTTGAAATATCGGCAGCTCAAAATAACACAATCACGGAAAATATCCCGTAAGTGTCAGTTTATGTGTAAGTGTAAACCGTGAAAGTTTAAAACAGTGTTTACATACATAAATGTTATTAAAATCTTTGTAAAATAGAATCTGTTGCCCAAAACTTGAAAAGCCTTTAAAAAAGTTCATGTTCTTTTCCAGGTCCAAGGCTACCTATCTGTCAACTACTGTCATCATAACTATCCGTTCAATGGTCTAGGTGTGATAACCTAACAGACAGACAGACAATTAATATCGAAATAATAAATATTTGTGTCGTATAAATTGTACAAACATACTTCTCTTAGTTTTCCTGTTCAAGAGGATGCCGAGAAAAAGTATTTTTGTGTGAGTAAAGTAAGTATTTACCCTAACTAAATACTCATTACGCAAATGCACTGCATATATGCATCCCGATATTACCGTCCATATAAACTATACTTGCACTAGAAATTGCGTCCATTTCCAGCTTGCAATTTTGGAGGAATCAAATGTATTTTGTTTGTACACTATTTCCATCCCAGTTCTCACAGGAAATATTAACTGGAACATTTCTACACAAATATGCAAATAACGTTCGTAGGTATGATTTAATATACTTTTGCTTACAAATTGAAATGAATGTTTTGTGGCGTACGAAATTACTTTTGAATATACAGTGTGCGGAAAATATTGCATTGTTTGGTTAACACTGAGGAGTGTTACCAAGAGGTAACCCAGTTGCTGGGTTGTAAAGGTCAGATAAACGGTCGCCCTATGTAAAATGCTGTTAATCGGCTGCATCTAGTTAAGACTATAAGCATCACCTTTGCGCCTGATTTTTCTGTTCCTTTCTTCTTTTCAATATTTAGCGTGTATACATAAATTGTTAAATTAACAACTAAACTATTAGCCTTTACCCTGACATAGATGGGAAAAAGGCTAGGTAGACGATGGATGCAGTATAGCTAGGTCCCTTCGAGCCATCACTGCTAGCTTGTTGATTAAGTCAATGGTCCAAACAATGTGGTATATTACTGCGACATGGATGATGGTAAAGTCAAAAAAGTATTTGATTGACACAAACTACCGACAGGCTACTGCTGTAAATTATGTTGAAAGTCATTGTAGAAACTCGGAAACCTCTGAAAATCACTAAAAAGTATCGAATTTTTCTGAATAAAGATTGAGTACTACAGTCAAAACTGAAAGTGTAATTTTAATCCGACTTCAGTCTAAAAGCATATGAGATTATCCCAGACCAAGTTTCACTACGAACCGTTTTTCTGTGTCACTACAATGAATGAAAATTGTTTTCCTTAAAACGATGTTGTGGAAGTTTTAGCCAGCAGAAATGTGCAAAACTTTATTGTTCTTAAAATTGTTACGACCGTTGCAAACAAAACTTGTATTGAACAATTTATGCACTATTCGGATCGCTCGGGCCTGGTGCTTTGGTACACAAGCCGGGTCTCGATGACCCGTTATAGCAGGCAGACTGTTTCGCCCGAGTTTCTCTCTGTTTGTACAGTTTTTTTTTTTATTGTGCGTGTATTTTTTAGTTCAGTTGTTTAAGTCTATCGACTGTTATTTTACGTTTTCATGCAGAAACCTAAATGTTTTCACTACTAAACCACAAGCCTCAAGACAGGAATCTATGAGGGGAAGTGGGCTATAATTCACCACACCGACCCACTGTAGGTTGGTAAATGTCACACACCTTAAAATTTTTGGTTCTAGTACATGCCTGATTCCTCGCAAACAAACATTATGCCAGGATAATGTTATAGGTCACGGGAAATTTGCTGCAGTGAATTTCCCTGGCTGTTACTCGAAGATGAGGTTGCGTATCAACCGTAAATTGTTGTCAAACTTTCTTCCCTATTGTGACAATATGGCAGCATGCACATGGGACTTTGCAGGAGCGGTAAACATTCGGCACGCGCCGGTCTCAACGACCCATTACCGCACTCAGTGTTACGAGCCCCTGGCAAAGGCATGTTTTGTAAGCACAGTTTTTTGCTGAAAATATTTTTATGTTGATTACAAAATTTTCCTTTGTGAGTTTAGTTTAACTACGCCGGCTGAATTTTATTGAAAAGCGCAGCGTAAGGAACCTAAATGAGAAAAGTTGGTTGTATTTAGTTGGTACACTATTTTATTCGCAACTATGTATAATTTTCTACTTATGAGGCTGGGACAGGAACGCGGAGATTGGCACATACAAATAGACCGATATCCGGCAGTCATTGATATGAGGATGTGGCTGATGATGTGCTTTTATTCCCGGCTTTTTAGTCCGTGTCCGTATTTCGTTGTTTTTCTTCTTTTTTCAATCGACAATGTTCTCGATTGCCAGTCAATCGTCTGTTATAACATTTTCATGCAAATGTAAACAACTATACAGTACAAATAACGAGTATATTCTCGTATCGTTCGCTCGGGTGTTCGTTTGGCACGCCGCGGTCCCAACGACCCATAACTACAGGCGTAGGGTTACGTACGGAACGATACTGTTTTGTTCTTTACTGTATTTTGTTTTAGTTGCTGTTGCATATTCATTTTTATTTTTTTGCCGTCACGAAAGCTGGACAAAAATGTACCCAGTAAAGGCATTTAAATATACTTACGATAGACGGGTCAACGGGAACAAAATCGTATCTGGAGGTCTACTCTCTAAGTCCGTCCACGAAAATACGGGCCCGTCCGAACGTACTCCGTAAATACGGAGTAAACCCTACTCCCGATTGATTACGGATTCATGAGTTTCGAACGGAATCATAGACAATATTCGTGAACGAATGATGCACGGCGATAGAGTTGCGCTATTTTACCGGTCGATTACCGGTTAATATAATACGTGGTTTTCAAGTTTTTATAGAAAAATCATTATTGTTATTGTAAAAAAAATACCACATTTTTAACAATATACTTTTTATTATGCCTTATTAATATAGAATTGAACTATTTTTGCCATTATTGTCCGAATTGTGGCTTTATCTTGTTAATTCCTTTGCCTTTCTTTCTTTTGACATCAATAATATCAAATGAAATGTCAGTTTGTTATTTACATTAAACATATTTATACATAATTCGCATTATCAATACAACGCGGGATTCTTCCGTAATAAATTGTAATAGTAAAATACCCTCAACCACTCCAGCAGCAACTCATGCTCTCAAATAGAGGCACTCTTCAGTTTTATGAGTGAGAACAACGGCTTGCAAAACATCAGTGGCATTCGAAGTAAGTTCAAAGCTCGTTGCCACCGGTAACAAGCCGAGGACAGGCTGATGAAGAAGACTGAAGTGTGGAAAGGAAGAAGAGGAAGCCTGCTAGCGATTAGTCCGGTACCACATTGACAGATCCGAACATGTTGCTGCGCCCCGCTATTCCATGTTCCATCGACGCAGCTGTACGCGTACCGTCTACATCACACCACGACGCCAGAGGTGGTCGAAATATAAGGAGCAAGACCAAGTTCACCTTGAGAGTGGAGTCGCTCCACAAGATTACCTTCAAGTCTTTTGTGGTGCGGGTTCCAACACACATCTCTCGACTTCTATGAAGGAATTTTGGCCGCAGGGTGTCGTGTATCAGTGTTTTCGCCGAAGTCTATATGACACCTCGACTCAGTGCAATACGTGGCCGAGCAAACATAGTTATTAACATAGTTAACCCTGTCGCTCATCATCATCTCTCCTCCTTCGTTTCCCTCCTCACTCCTCAAGTCGGTATGATGGTTCCTTTACTGTTCGGGCTGTGCGCCTTTGAAATTCGCTTCCACACTCCTTGCGGGATAGCCCTTCGTTAGATGTGTTCAAGAAAAGAATAAAGGAACATTTCCTGTCAACAGGATAATAGTATATTATATAGTATTTTGTGTATCTATCTATACATATATGTATTACGTTTATTATATTTTATGTATTAGTTTAGTAAAAATAAGTAAATTTAAGTTTTAAAATGTTCGTTTGTGCAAATAGGTTTATCCTCATTCGCAAATCTCACAATCAAACTAAGGTTTGCTGTAAGAAAACCCAATTCTGGGTTAAGCTCGCCGTTGTACATAAGTTATATATTGTAATTTTGTGTGTCCTACTTTTTTATTTTGTGTGCAATAAAGAATAAGAATTAAGAAGAATTAATAGTTTTTATTAACTGTGTTTGATATTATGTATTATAATAGCTTAATATTGTACTTAAAAGATTATTTTGTGTATTGTATCAATGAGTCTTCGATGCCTGAAAATAAAAGTGATTGATCGATTTAAACTAAGTTCTTAGCAACAATTTATGACTGCAATAGATAAATAAAAGGGAATATGTTCTATAGTGTATTGTTGATTGTATTTTTATTCTTTAATATTAATTTAAAATATTAAATTGATTGGTGCCAAATAAAAAAAAACATTATTTTATAAACATTATCTTTACTTTTATCACAATCTTCCTGTAAGCAAAATAAACAGTTTGTAAAATGTTTATTTTGACGTCACTGCTAAGGCTCACTGCACCTTGGTAGCTCCCCCGGACTTGCTGCTCTCAACAATTGAGAGCAGCAAGGATCTTCAAGTAAACAAAAACAAATTGGTAACACAACGCAATAATTTGCAGAATCTTCAATATCGTTAGCAGTATTATATATTATGATGCTCTGTGTCTTAGTCCTTAATTCTTGGATCAAACCATTATCCACTTTCATTCTGGGACCAACACGATTTCGTCGCTTGTAAATAGATCCTCACAAAAATCTTCAAATGATTCCCGTGTGAGCCCTTTCAACTCCACATCGGGAATAGGTACTCGCCAACCGAAAGTTTTGGCGCAAATAGAATCGGTGTCACCTCCGCTCTTCTTGTAGAGCTTCTTCGAGCATGAAAAAAGCAGCCATTGTAGAGATTTTCTAAAAAAACGTATTATTCGTAGACAGCACGATAACTATTTTGTTGTCGTTTCAAATGACATAACAATCCGTCCTAAAAAGTGTCAAACTCCTCTTTACGGACGGGCAAAAACACATCGGGAGTAGGGACAACTGTCAAATTGAGTTTTAATTCATTCTTAGTTCGGGCCTCGAACGAATCGTATGTCCGTAGGTGCTAGGGAGTAGGAAACCCCCGTATCTTCGGCCGAAATTACGGGTTTCGTGCTTAGAGAGTAGACCCCCTGCTTGCAAGAGCCGACTTAGTTACGGTTGCTGTCGATGTCGGTAGATTTTGTTTAAGATGACACTGAGGCATAGGACCACATTTTACTCTACTTCTGTTAGCTACTACATATCACTTAAATCTGTTTGGTACCCATTATTCTTCCGCGTTCCTCTATACAAACATTAGCCCACTTTAAAATTTTCGAAAATTACTGAAATAGGATTATCATTGTTTTCTTTTCCGTTCTTGTTCTTCTTCTTATCGTATCGATGTTCCTTCCATGTTACACGGTTTGGGCCCGGTAGGTGGCCACGTTTATTGTAGCGGCAGAGGCGCTGTTCAAGTCGTCAAGAGTGAGGTAAACTGACACCTGGGACACTCCAGCAGGTGCGGCATAGTGTGATCGGAGCGCCGCACTCGCACTCGGTATTGGAGGAACCTATAATACCCCATTTTGCCAGATTATATTTATCTTTTCTTTTGAGCTCTTTTTAAAACTAATTTGATTTTCTCAAAACGATACTAATACAAATTGAATTTTCACAATGCAATGCAGTTTTCTGAAGTGGCGTTCCATTATTGTTTGTTGTATTCAGGTTAAGTCTCTTGCATATGCTTAATTATGGCACACACCCGGCCAACTGTGCAACAACACAATAAGAACGTTTTGTGAAGTTCTGAGCATTCTCTGGACGCTTTTATTTTGATTCATTTGAAATGAATAGAGTAGAGCAAGCGGGAGGTGGTAATTTGTTTAACGTGGTGAGGTTTTCTTCTTTACAATCCATGCATAGTTCCGATGACCAGTGTGATAGATTTAGTAAGCCCTTTGAGTGTATTGTGAAGATTTTAATGTTCGCATCATGGAAACAATAATAAGACCTAGTTTGCTTCGCATCTATTAAAAAGGTTAAACCTGTCAAATGCACTTTGAGACAATCCTGGGCCCAACAGAAACTAAACGTATAAAAAGTGAGAAATAAAATCAGCAATCCAATTGCGCAAGCACCCTTTCATCTTAGGCTGGAATTATTCCTCTGATTATCATCGTAAATTACGCAATAAATGTTGGTGAAGTGTCAAAATGAAAAGCAGTCACTTGTTACGCAATGACCCCGCAATTTATTTTTCATAGCCATCTGAATGATGATTTATTCAGTGAATAAAATGTTTTAATGTTACAAATTATTTTTCATTCAGCAATTCCGTAAATCAGAACATTCAAAACTTTTCTTACACAAATATGAACATAAATATTTCGTATACATATTCCCTTTATGTACAGTTCACATACGGCCGTATTGAATGATACTTCACGTACTCATTCCATTTTCGTTTCAGCATAGAGTATTCACTAGTGGGCAACTGGAAATTCAAAATATGAAAATGTGTAAACATTTCACATCGTGTGTGTAGGCTAAAATGTTATTCAATGTTGGGATGTTTAAATGGTATTTTGTTGAAATAGAGGATAAGAATACAGAAATGTGAGTTTGTTTATTGAAGACTAGCTGTTGCCCGCGGCTTCGCTCGCGTTTTGTTTGGAAATTATTCCACGGGCACGTTGTAAATATAGCCTATAGCACTCGGGGATAATGTAGCTTCCTATTAGTGAAAGAATTTTCAAAATCGGTTCGGTTCAGTAGATCCAGAGATTACCCCCTTTATACAAACTTACAAACAAATTTTACCTCTTTATAATATTAGTATAGATACTATAATTTACCAGAATTATGAACGTGGACGACGTAAAAGGAGTATCTGAGAATCATAGTAGATGGCTGTCTGTAAGTCTTCTTTACCCCCATGGTAAAAATATGGTTTTATGTGTGTATATCATTGGGCTAGGTCGTCACATGGGCCCTCGACATTGTATGAGAATCGATATTGGGTCGATGAGTTTTAAGGAGTATTTTTCCCTTTGAAACTTCCCATTCGTTTGTTCTTTTGTTCTCTCTTTAAACTGATTAGACCGAATCTTCAAATTATATTTCATATTAATAGTCCTCAACAATATTCTGAATAAGAGAAGCAAGTAAAACAACAAACTCGATGGTACTTCTAGTTTCTAACGACCACAGAGAATAGATACTTCAGGTTTATTTTACTCTTAGCCGTGAAGATTCAAAGTTAGACAGAAGCAACCCGCCAAGTGCTACACAGTCTACGAACTACAGTCTAACAACTTCGATGTAGCGGTATAATGCTCAGCTTTGTTACTCTGTGTTATAGTCTATATTCTGCGAAGCTGAAGCACTTTATGTTTGTGCGTTTATTTTAATAAGGCTTATAAAATGTTCTTGAAGGTTATGCCATGAACGTGCAGTTATTTTAGTAGGAAATGTGCACGTTCAAGTAAGTCTCGTTTAATGTTACCAGGCATTTTTTTTTTAATTTAATATTTTTTTATCGACATTAATTGTTTAGCAAATTCAGACAACTTAAACTGTTCGTACAGGCGCGCACGTCAAGCTACCAGAAACTGTATTTTTTTTTCCAATCAACCTTGAGGCTAATGCTAATGCTTTAACGTTTGAAAACCTATTATAAATTTGACAGATTGTAGTATCTTGATGTGCTGGCGTCTGTACATTTTAACCACAACATTTGGCAGTTATGAAACACAGTAAGTTGTTACAGTAAGTTGGGCAATGTGTCAATTTTTTTTTAAACAATTATTTACTCTATAGTAGTACGCACGACGGCCAATCAAGCTGAGGAAATGAAATTAAGCTGATCTCTCATTGTACGGGAAGCTCATACAAAGGTGAGGTCAGGTTATACTGGATATGTATAGCTTGATGTGCTGCCGTGTGTACGTGTATAGGCCTGGTAGTCGATAAACTCATAATTCAACGTAATTAACAGCTCTAGTTTTCTTCCATTTTACTTTCCAGTAAAGTAAAAGTAAGCAAAATGTGTTGTTTTATTTCGTAACCTAACAAATTCATCGCTATTATTCAGCGATCAACTCAAATTGGAAAAAGATCGCCAAGATAAGTAAATAAGTATCGCCAAAAAACAATATATACCAGTGGAACGGCCTCAGAATGGCTGCGTATAGCCGAATAGTTTCCTTCGTTGACGCATTAGGCGCAACCTTCCCACGTCACCCGCTACCCTTGAACCCTTGGATATACAAATTGGGGGCGTCCAATTTGTTACAAAAACCCGCCGATGTAAATCACAACCTCTCATAAATTACTTTTTATTTTAACCTTCGAACGCCATTATAGGTCGTTAAGACCGTGTGCCGATATTCGGGTTTTCGTCAAACTTTATGATATAAACCAACCCGCCTGGCCACCAGATCAACGCATAAGCGTCTGCGGGGGAAACAAATGAAAAGAAATATTGAAAAGGGAAAAGGATAACCCACGATTCACTGCGACTCGACGGCATTCACGCAAAGGAAACACGTGACAAACGCGCGTGTCGCATCGCCTGAGGTCGTGAAGGGGGCGTGACAACCAACTTTTTTTTTATAAAATAAGTTATATTCTTATCAGCGTCTCATAAGCTATAAACTACAACCCTAGGCTACCACGCATCGCTTCGATTCAGATCGAATAGATTGCCTCTCCCCGGTTAAAGTTAACTGATTCGAGGATATTCGTATTTTCGTATTTTTTTTTATTTGATAGCTTACATTTTTTTATAAAATAAGTTACGTTCTTATCAAATTTCATCTGATATGCGTTACACTACAGCCTTAGGCTACCAAGCATCACTTCAGTTCGCGTAGATCACCCCTCTCGGTTTGAATGTAACCAGTTTGTGGATATTTGGATTTTCGACAAACTTTTATAAGCCTACTTTTTATGAAATAAGTTACTTATATTCTTATCAAATTTCGTCTGATATGCTATAAACTACAGCCTCGGGCTACCACGCGTCGCTTCAGTTCGCATTGATTGCCACTCTCGTCTTGTAGCTAACCGGTTTGAGCCGGAAAATTGCGGATTTATGCGTGGTAGGTTACAACTATATCCGTGCGTTCGATGGCTTTTTGTTGCAGTTCGCTGAACTTTAAAAACGTGGAATTTAATAGAGACACGTTTCGTGCAGCAGAATTGTATTGTACACATTTCCGACCATACATTCTGGTAGAATTTCATGTGATTTACCAACTCCATTTTTTTTTTCGTGAATTTTTTGAACTTGCATTCTATTTTGAATAACCAATGCGGTGTCGGATTTCAAAGCACCACGAAAAGCACTTGCTTGTATGAATATTGTATCAGTCCCGTTACATATGTACCCCTCTCGTTAATATTTAATGTACCTTGTTTTAGCAGCTCACAAATCAATGTTTCAAAAACTTCCTTTCAGCATCTCTTCTGTAAAACATTACGAATTTGTATTGATGTAGATTTTATCCTCAAGAAAGCCAGGTACCTACGTCTGCCTTGAAAACACCCAATACCCGACGACAAACAACAAATCACACACAATTAAACAGAAACTGCACGCACACTACTGTATAATATTTTATCCAATTTCACTAAGAAGCAGACCCATTGGAATTCGCACGAATCATACCAAAGCGTCCCTTGGGCCCGCAATCCGCGAGGCGTAGCAATTGGTCGTAACTAGTCCGCGCAGTACAACCAGAGAGTGGGTAAATACAGAGGAACCATTTTATAAAATGTTTGTAATTAAAGAGTTTCACAACTTAATCGATTTTAATACCTAGTCTCTCACACCATAGCGTCTGTTTCCGTGTGCTCTATGTTTCTAAATTGTACTTTTGTATATTCTTGTTTGGTGAGACATTAAGGGTTGTCTACGTCCAGAGTAGATGTCTTGCATAATTGGGATACTGCGGCAATGCAATGCGACATTGCCAGATTTCTCGAGCTGTGAAAGCTGTTGCGGTTCCAACTAGCTCCATTTGTGTCTGGAATGTGTCAACAATTCGGAGTATTGTTAACAATTGTTTATTTCAACCCACTTCATTTATGACGCTTAATATGACGTAAATGTAACAATTGTAATATATTTTTGATAAATCCTGCAGATTTGCTATTGGTAAGTGCAACTTAAGTATTTCCTAAGTATTACTTTAGTTGTGAGCGCGGTGCTAGAAATTATGCAAATCTTAGCAGTGTGCTTATGTCAGGCAAACTTTAAGTCTTAATCTCCAAGAGCTAAACAAGCTTGAGATTATAACAAACTTTGCAGAAGTTTAAAATTAAGCGTTTATCGCTAAGTAATCTTCTTTACTGCGGAAAATGTTTAATTTTTGAGTTAAAAAGTCGTTAAAACTTGACTCAAGGTTGTTTTTACAGGAAGAAAGTATTATTCTTCTGCTTCTGGAAACATTCTCAAAGACAGCTTTCACAATGACAAGAAAACTCAGTTTTCCTTTTAACACGAAAATGTTTGTAGAAAATTGAATTGCATGTATTATGCAATATTTCAAAGAAATGTGTTTTTTAAAGCGCATTACTACCGCAGTCTAATAGCGGTCGAGATAATGCATTTGCATTTCTGTTCTATGTACATGTAAACATTGGGAAAAACAGTCTCAATAATATTGCACAAAAACAAATTAACCCTACGCATGTAATCCTACAATCCACACCGAAATCTTGTGACACGTGTCATTTAAATAACGCCACAAACGTCAGTCAGCGAGTGACGGGTTAATTCTTTTTGACAGCTACGCGACGTGACTGCATCGCAACGGTTAATTGCCAATTTGCATATAGATGGTGCTATAGACCGCGGGTCACAGGGGAGGGTTAATGAATGCCCTGAGGCGCACAACAGTTGAATCGAACAATTAGATTAATCCCCACTGATAAGTATTGGAGGCAATGTGTTGCAGTGATTAATGGGTAGCTTGTTTGTTTTATCAATATGCTAAGAATAGGGATGAAGGGTAATTCAAGGGTTTAATTTAGATTTTATCACGACTACGTGAGCTGAGAAGTACAGGATATACACAATAGAAGATGGTAATTATTGTTGTGAGCTTACTGGGGTAACACTGATGGTCAAGGGTCCTTCTCAACCTCTGTCTAGTGCACTTATCGAAATAAGAGATTTTACATCAAGTACACAATTTCTCAATCCTCTTCTTTCTAAGGTTCTCGGAAACTTTAATAAACTTTCTACTATTACCAGCTAACAACACGTAATATTTCAGCCCTTATATCGTATTATCTATACTCCATAAATGAGACGAAGTACAAGTGTGCCAAGTCCACCGCTATGTTGAGCAGAGCCCAAAAGCCCAACATGGCCGCTAGCCAGCAATTATTTCGCTCCGATGCACATCGCTTTATTGAAAGCTCAACCCTCGATCTTGCGCCGATACACGATATCTACACCCGTATAAATATCCTGGAGACTGGATGAATTTTAGTTTCTATTTAATTTTTTTATTTTATCCTGTGACATTATTTACTTATTTAAATGAATTTTATTATTTTTTAATTACTGTTATTTATTTTGAATGCTACTATAAATATTGTAAAAAATTGTTGTGCCCGGAAAGGGTCCTGTTACACCCTGTATAAAACAAGTAACTGTTCAACAATAATAAAACTACCGATTGGATGCGAACGATGCTATACTGCAAGACTATTCGATTTTACTGTTACATAGGAAATAGTTCATTTTCAACGTGCAAGGGATGTTAAAATTGAGATTTTATTGAATTACTTTAATCACAATTTTAATTTGAAGATTACGAGTGAATCTGCGGAAAAGCAGACCGCATAAAATCGGATAAAACTGTGAGAGAAAAAAATAAATGAAAGAAACTTAAAATCGTTCAGTGTCTTAAGTTCGCTTGAATTTAAATTACGAATATTGAACGGAACTGGCTGTCTCAGGCTGCTGTGCACGTCGTAGATTTGATTCTAAGTCAGGTCGGACTAACTGTTATTAGGTTTTCAGTAGCAGACCTGAGTCAAGATTTGTACCTAGTTGATTGTCGTTAGGTTCGCCTCCTACTACTTAAACATAACTGACGCTGCCTATCTCTTCGAGAAAGCAGGCGTGATGTTATTGTATTCATTTAAAATTTCTTTAAGAACTAATATACATCTCGCCACTAATAATTTCTCTGTATTACGTAGCGAAATACAGAGAAAGTTAGCAATCTCTGGAGGAGGCCTTCACCTCAGGGGTTCTCAAATAAACGCAATTTATATATTTTTTTAAACTTAAGTATTTGTTAAAGCATTTAAAAAAAGATAAATATAAGGCTTTTTTTATTTTTTATTTATACATCTCGCCAGACAAGCAGAACCACAGTAACCTTTTAATAATTTATACAAGGTCAAGTCACATCTACATCACTTCAAAGTTCCCCTTAGGTGACCGCGTCGCTTTGACGAAGCAACCCGGCCGAATTCGGTGTGTGCAGTGAAGCCAACCAAGTGAATACGTTGAGATACATCGCAAACGAGCCGGGTAACCTCTGGAAATATCCGCGTCTGCAGCCTTGTACTGAGTGATGCTTTGAATTAAAGCTTGTGAATTGCGAAGCTGAAAACTCTATCTGCTTGATGTAACAGACGGAATTTCAATGAGGGCTTTTGGATGAGATCATCTGTTAAGCCTTTTATTAAGAATGTTGAGGTCGGCTTCCAGTCTAATCAGGTGCAGCTGAATACTAGTAGTTTACATGGAGCGATTCATGTGAAATACTGCCGATCAGGCTCTCTGAGAGGTCTCGATTTGTTATTAATGGCCACCACTTCTCGGCCCAATCGCGGTAGACGTAAACCTTCAATCGACCTGTGCAGTCTATAAATCATACTTTTTACTATTCTGGACCTCAAAATACATCCCCAGATCCTAGAACCTTACCACAATTTATATCAAAAACTATATTACCAAACAATATTTCCTACCCCATAACTTCGCAGAGCTCCTTAAAATCAATGTTTCCAACAGCAGTATCATTATGTGCTCATAAAATATACATAAACGGTCCGAAAGAGCATTAAACTGAATAGTGGCTGCTCGTCAAAGGCACTTGTGTCTGTGTTGCTCTGTATCAAGTCCGCACAGACTACGGACTCGCCACTCTAGGCTCGATTTAATACTTGAATTGTAACGTGAAGATAGTCGGGATGGATCGTAAAATACGGATGATAAATAGGGCTGCTCATTGGATTTTAGAGTCATTAGAATTAAACGGCGCCGCCGAGGCCGGCCTAGAAAGAGGTGGCGAGATGATCTAGACGCGCATTTCGAGGGCTGGTTCTAGGTGGCGCAGGAGAGTACCTGGAAGGATGTGGGGGAGGCCTTTGCCCAGCAGTGGGACATTCAAGGCTATTGGAAAAAAATTAAACTTATACCGTCACTTACGGGATATCTTCCTTGATTGTTCATTATTTTGAGCTCCCGATATTTCGACGCTTTTGCAAGCGCCATGATCGCGGTTTGACTGGAGAATGCGGGTGGATGAAAAATATTTTTTTAACAGCAGACAAATCTGTCTACCCTCTTTCTTTGTCTTTTGCTACGCGCACTACTGGAACTCGATATCGGAAGCTCAAAATTATGAAAAATCACTAAAGATATCCTGTAAGTGACAGTAATAGTTTAGTTTTAAACCTTGATAGCTTAAACAGTGTACTCGGTTGCGAGGCGAGTACCTTGTACTTTGGCAATTTGACAGAATTACAAATACTCCCAGCATTTGTTTTATTTGGTCGGTCCATCGACAATGCTATTTGCATAGCACAAGTTGTAAGCATTGTCACAACATTTAACCGATTGGCAAATCATGTTATCCGTCTAATATTTCCTAATGCAGTGGAGGATTTTCTAAATTATAATTTGCTAGAGTAGGCGTACAGCTTGCGCCAGCCCTACGCTGTAGTACTCAAATCAACAGTATCCTCCTGTCGTAAAATTCTTATTGAGCTCATTATGATAATTTATACAAAGAGGACGCTGCGGATAAGCGGGGAGAGGGGGTGGTTGAGGGTCCAGGAGGTTTCCTCTCGAGAAACTGTTATTGTTGGCAGAAGCCGAGTGATCCTCGAGTCTTTTAATTAGGTGATATTATCTCTCCCTTGCTTGTCATTAGCGGTACGCTTCGGTTCTCTGCAAGTGTCTGTAGGGACTATGTTATTTTTAGAAAATAATTTTGAAAATGTATTTTCGTTTATTATTATAATGGTCTTGTTATAAATATGGCCTGTGGACCGAAAGTCTTACCATGGCGCGGCATATTACACGGCCTAAACTGGTTAGGGAGGTCAGATAGGCATCGCTCTGTGTAAATTATTGGTTTTCAGCTGTATGCGGTTATTTTAGCGGTTATCCGGTTAAACTGCATGATGATGGTCTTTTTATTAGCTTTATAGAAAGCAATAAAAAAAAAATTACCGAGCAAGCATCATTAGTGTGAATTGCACCCATAGACGTCCTTCAAGAAACAATGTCAGTGACACTGATTTTGTAAGCTCTTGAACACATCTTCGATGTGCTGATCGCGTTCAGTTTCGTTGGTGACATCCGCTCTTAGATTCTTATAATATATCTGCTTAATTCCATTTTGTTACAATTAAATCATATTCTTTTAATCTAAAATTAAAAACATCCAATCATAAAGAGTAAATAAAAGTCGTCGTTTATTAATAAGCCTTGTTTATCATAGAAACAGGATATTACTCCTCACAAGAAAACAACAATATTTATGTATACATACGTTGCTACAAAGGAAATCCTGTAACTAATTGCAATTAGATTCCTTATCAAGGAGGTTTAATACGAGGAAAATCATCTGAACGGAAATAGGATGAAAGTAATGAACGCTTGCCTGAGCTTAGAGAGAAAAAAAAAACTTCACGTTCGGAGGAATAAAATAAATCGATTAGCATGGTTTCTTTTTTCTTGGATTTGCTAGCATTTAAGATCGTACTATTTTTAATATTTGAAAGTTGCAATTTAAATAAAATACTTTTGTTTCTACTACATACTATCTTTGGGAATCGTTACATAGTCAGGCGCCCGAAAGTCAGACAACCAGTCTTACTAAAGGGGGAAGTAGGCAGTCGCTCCATGTTGTAATTAGCTGCATATTATATACAACTATGTTGGCGTCGGTATCCAGTCTACCCGGATGCAGCTGAATACCAATGTTTCACATGGAGCGACTGCCTATCTGACCTGCACAACCCAGTTAGTACTGGGTAAAGACTGGTTGTCAGACTTTCGCTCCACTGACTACATGTAACGACTTTCAAAGGTACAAATGACAGCGGGACCAATGGCTTAACGTGCTTTCCGAGGCACAAAGGAAACTCAGTAGGTAATGGGTGGTCGGCCATCCTCTGACCAACCTAGATAACCTGCTTAACCTGAAGATCGACCCGAGCGGCTGATATTATTTAGCTACGAGCTCTTCATGTTTCTCTTTAGAATCAAACACAACACAATATAAAATAAACGTATAACGTCAAAACAAAATGGATCTGATAAAAAGTTACTCAGGTAACGTTAATTTAAAATCAATCCAATGTCGGAAGCGACAGAATCCAATCCAATGAAAAATGGAAAATATAAAACAAGAATTTTCGATTTATTTCTCACGTTTTAACAAATCAAACGAATCAGCAGCACTGGCTGCCAATAAAAATATGCGAGGATTGCGAGGCATGCCTTTGTAGGATGTCGGCTTTTGCATTGCATTGTTGGTGCATTGTGTGCTCAGGCGTGTGATTGTATTAGCTCACTACAGTCTTCTTCCTCGACTACCTACATACGTACATAGACATACACTACATACACAGGTAGGAAAATTATTTTCTACAGTCAAAATAAAAATACATTGTAAAGTTGTTTACATACATATCTAGATAGATTTGTTTGCGTTACGTACACCATACCAATTCACCATACAAAAAAATACAAAGCCTTTTTCAAGTTTTTTATCTATTTTCTTATTTTAATATGGTTAAGTAGTACAAATTAATAGCTTATTTACCCTAATTAAGTACCTTTTCCAAATTGAGCTTTGGCATATGTTTGTAATGGTTATATTCCTACGAGTAGTAGTCAAGCAAGATATATTCCTGTACCGATATTTATCCGCAGCGTCAACCCTAACTGAAGACAAACATTATTTTCCGTGGACTGTGTGTCGGTGATGTTTGCGCTAATCCCGCGCTTTCAGCGCTGAATACACCACAAGTGGCTCGCTGAATGTAGCGCAAATAGGCTGAGAGGGCAGGGGTAGTGAACAATGTTTTATTTTTGTTGAAGATCGGGTAAGGAGCTGTGTGGGCCTCGCCTCGATTAAAACGGCTAAACATGTAATAAGTTGAGAACTGTGCTGGTGTCCAGTCCAGTGCAGCCCCGACTTACGTATGTAGGTCATAGATTCGAATTCAAGCAGGCACTTTTTTTGTTATATATTTCGAAAACATGTGTGGTCCACGGCCTTTTTATGTCTTACTCCATTTCACGTAGAGGAGACCAATGCCCAGTAGTGAACGTTTCCTATGGAGGTGAACCGGCAAGAAACTTCGCGGGTACTCAATGAGGAACCTAGCCTTTCTACGAGTTCCTTTTTTATTGGTCGTAAAGTTTGTAAAAGGAAGTCTCAGAAGTCGTAGCACTGACTTCGTTTTGAGTGGAAGTAGGACCGAAGTTTCTTTGACATTTATCTGAGATCTTTCGCGACTTAGCAACAAACGAAACCAACAACAATTGAATAAGATCATACAGTATCATCAGAATCATTTACAACTACACACATCAAAAGTGTCTAGGGATCAAGCATTTTTATGTGGATTTCTTGAGATTGAGATGTGGCTTTGTAATAAATTTATGATTTTATAAATTTATATGGATCCTTTTTGGTGCATTTCATAATTTGAATCAGGAACTGTGAATCAAATTCGAGTAAAAGATGAAAATCAGCTGTCAATATTTTCCCTATAAAAACATACAACGCATTGAAGACATTATTAGTGCTACTGTTTCCCTACTACTGATTAAAACCAACGTTATTATGGAGCGGCGACGTCATTTAAGCAGGGAAGAAATGCTCAGAGCCGTGGGAATGATAGAAGCTGGTTCCCGGCAACGTACTGTGGCTTTAGCTCTGAATACAAATCAGAGTGTTATCAGTCGACTTTGGACACGTTACCGAAGCACTGGTACCGTGGCTGAGCGCCATGGAGGACGGTATCGCTGCACCACACGGAGACAAGACCGATACATTCAAATCTTAACTCGAAGAGCTCCAACAATAACCGCCATGATGTTAGCCGTGAGGCTTCATCACTCTTCAGGGAACTTAATTAGCGACCAAACAGTCAGAAACCGCTTGCATGAAGTGAACCTTCATTCCCGAAGACCGCTACGGGTACCACCTATAGCAATGCACAATCGTAGGATACGATATCAATGGGCTCTTGAACACAGAAATTGGGCAGAAGAACAATGGCGTTTCGTGTGCTTTTCTGATGAGTCTCGTTTTGGTATGAGACCGGATACAAGACGTATACGACACTGGAGAACCCCTGGACGCCAACAGCGATTAAAATCCTGCCAGGAAGTCCATCCTTATAGTGGTGGAACCATCATGGTATGGGCGGGTATTTGGATCGGCGGAAGAACTGAGTTGATTTGGATCAGAGGCAACCTCAACGCTCAAATTTATGCTGAGACGATTGTATCAGACGTCATCGTTCCTCTACAAGTGCAAATCGGTCCCTTATTTCAGTTAATGCATGATAATGCACGACCGCACACCGCAAGAGTTGTAAGACAGACTCTCGCCGCAGCTAACATCAATGTCCTGCCCTGGCCTGCTCAGTCGCCAGACTTGAATCCGATTGAGCATGCATGGGATATGCTACAGAGAAGAGCTCTGCCGAATATGGAGGGTATCCAGTCGCAAGAAAACCTTTTTTTGTTGTTGCAACGAACATGGGCGGCCATTCCACAGCGTGATTTGGATGAACTCATTTTGAGTATGCCAAACCGATGTTCTTGTGTTGTTAGTGTTCGCGGTAGAAACACGGATTATTAATTGTTTAAGTTACCCAATAAAATTTTAAAGAAAACTGTTATTTCAGTCTTTTTTTCGAACTTTTGTGTTAGTGGTTCAAATGTCAAAAATCCCTTTATTAGGAAAATGGCAAATTTCTTTATTAATGCAAAGGTGACTTGGTTTATCGTTACTGTGACAAACGAAAACACTTTATTTGATGAATCCTTAAAGAAAATTTTAATTAATATCAATCAGGAGAAAAGTTATTGCAAAAATATATGTTGATCCCTAGACACTTTTGATGTGTGTAGTACCAACGTAATCCTTCGTCATCTACTCAGGAAAACAAAAACGTAGCGCCGTAGCTATCTCCCATCGTCATTGGGCTACGCCGCTACGGCGTAGGCGCCCTACGGCGTAGCGCTACGAGCATACAACTGCATTCACGCTACGAGATTTAGGTCAGATGCTTTAGAGTATGATAGCAAGCAGTAGGTACTATAGGAGCTATCCCTCGATATGCGATAAGGAGCTCATGTTAATACACCTTGTTCGTACTATCTAAGATAAAGCATTGATGTGGAAGGTCTGGTTCACGCGGCATACAGTTTTGGGATCATAATGTCAGTTTCATTCTGCATTTGTTTTTTACAATTATAACAGTAGGATGTTGACGTATGATCCCAACTTATTACCGTAAGATATTGTATAGGACAAGGTATTTCTCCTACGTTGTGTGCAGGTTTGAGTCAAGAATGTATTGTCTTTGTAAAGCAAAGATAGTGCGTACATTCTCGACAAATCTCATATTCAACTTTCTTAGACTATTGTAAACTATTTTGCCACGAAGACTGACACTAAAAACTTAGTATTGTCTACCATAGATAATTCAAATGCAAAATTACATTTCCGTTCAAGAAAATGTATATACAGCTAAACTTATTCTGTCACTTACGGGATATCTTCCGCGATTTTCATTTATTCTGAGCTCCCGATATTTCGACGCTGTTGCAAGCGCCATGATCGCAGGATAGCGATCATGGCGCTTGCAAACCGTGAAAGCTTAAAACGGTGGTTCTAAAACGGCTATTTATTTACCGCAGTTGACGTAAACCTCTTACGTATTTTATTAAATAAGCCACATTATTTATAACTAACTGCTATTCAGCAAAGGCTTACAAATTACGTTTACCGAAACAAAATAAAAAATCCAGCGAGAAAGGCAATAACAACTATCTGTAGAGTATTAAATTAAATAGGTCAAGTGGCACCCGTGCATTGAGAGCGCTGGTTCCGTAGTCAGGGATGCCTCTCAAACAGAAATAGGAGAGGATTATTAATTTAAACTCAAAATATTGTTTTCTACTACCACCAAGTTCATTTCAATGGTACTTATAAAGGTTATAAAAGCGAGAGAGTTCTGACATTTGGAGGAAAGTAAAGTTCAAATTGGTTTATTTAAGTTAAGTAGACACACTTAACTTAACCTCACTCCTGTATTTTCTGTAACGGTTAGGCAGAGGTACACCCTCATTGAGCCGGTTATGTTTTAATCCCATGTAAATTAATGACTTATATTATACGCTGACATGGAAAAATAAATTAATAAGACATACTCTTGGTGAAATGAAAATTATCAAATTTATTTCTAGTCTGTTCGGCCGGAATTCGTTTTTTTATTTTTATTAGCCGATAGTTTCTTATAATATCCCGCACTGAACCAGCGTGGTGGATTATGGCCCACACCCTCTTACAGATTAAACACCTGTGTCTCAGAAGTGGCCAAATTAGAGGTTGATTATGCAACTTCCATTGAAAAACTAAATCAGCTATACTAATATTATAAAGAGGTATTTGTTTGTAAGTCTGTATGTAGAGGGTAATCTCCGAAACTAATAATCCAAATCTAATAATTCTTTCAATGGCAGAAAGCTAAATTATTCGTGGGTGCTAAAAGCTGTAAATTATATTTATATAATGCATATTAGCCGAGCTATCACAACGTTTGCGGACGAAGTCGCGGGCGATTTTGTTTGCTTTTAAAAATAATTGCATACGGTACTTTGTACCACTGCTTGAGTTAATGTAATTCAAATGACAACCCTATATCAGACCCTATCTCACCCATTATAGGTCAAGAAAGCGTCAGGCTGCGAAGAAGAATTCTAATTTAATTCATTGAACCCATTTCTTCGCGTAATCTGGTCGCTTCGCTAAGAGCAATCGAATAAATTATAACGACAGATGGCGCTATTAGTAGAGAATTATAAATGGCCGAGTCAAGGGAAAAACTTTGCCCATAAAAACGTTTTTTTTTTCATTTAGTAAGTGAACATAAATCTTTGGAGGTGTACGACTACGTGGTTGAAGTAAAAATAATCTTTGGAGGTGTACGACTACGTGGTTGAAGTAAAAATAATCTTTGGAGGTGTACGACTACGTGGTTGAAGTAAAAATAATCTTTGGAGGTGTACGACTACGTGGTTGAAGTAAAAATAATCTTTGGAGGTGTACGACTACGTGGTTGAAGTAAAAATAATCTTTGGAGGTGTACGACTACGTGGTTGAAGTAAAAATAATCTTTGGAGGTGTACGACTACGTGGTTGAAGTAAAAATAGTTTTTCGCCTGTAACTAAAGTTTTGAGGTTCTGAGTTTTGATGCTTCCTACATAACATAACATCACGCCTGTAATCCCCCAGGGGTAATCAGAGTTGTACCCAATAGTACATTCACATTTCGCAGGTATGTTAAAGTCCCATGTAATAGGAGGCGAACCTATTGCCAACCAAGCACACCCCCAGACCCCTGAGAAATTCCTGATGGAAAATCCCATTAGCACTTTGCCCGACTCGGGAATCGAAATCAGGACCTCATGCTCAGCTGTCGCATTTGCGACCACTAAATCAACGAGGCAGTTCAAATGCTTACCTAATATTTTAAGTAATATCAGCCTACAAAGCTCCCAGTGCTGAGTCACAGGCATCCTCGCTGTAAAAGGGATTGGCCCAGTGCAGGTTGGTGTCCTTTCTAAGCCGTCAAACTCCTCAGTATGTTTTTTTCCTTCCACCGTGGGTTTCCCATTCAAGGATGAATCTGGTTCAAGTTTTTAGTTTTTGCAAAATACAATAAAAATATAGTATAGTTCCTTAGTTATAGGTTTATGTTACTAACATAGTTGATAAGTGGTACTAACAACAATATGGATCATTTGTGTTCGATTTAAATAAATAAATAAAATTAAAAAAAAAAGACTTTTTTGACAGCTTGTAATCGGGTAGGTAGGTAGGTTTGTACATAAATCAAAATGATAAAAGAAACAATGTACAACATTATCGTGTATTAATTGATCTGCGTGTCCAATGGCCATTATTCACACTGTCCCAGATTTAATCTGTGGCTACAAACGTCAGTGTACAGGCATAACATAGAAAAAGCTTCGACCAGCCTGTGTTCGGCGGTGACATTAATAAAATATAGCCCACAGTTACATTGCGTGAAGCTTTGTTCTTTTTTGTCGCACATAAGTTACGATGTCAATGTTGTGTCCCAGTTTTAAGGAAATACGCACACGATATGTGGATTTGGCTAAATATGTAAATAATTATAATATGTAGCGCTCTGAGGGACTTGATAAAGTAGCGTTCTACAAGTGATAAAGAAGTAGGAAATGACAAACACACTGTTTTAAACTTTCACGGTCTACAACTACACATTAACTGTCACTTACGGGATATCTTCCGTTATTGTTTTTAAAGAAAGAGGGTAGACAGATTTGTCTACTCTTAAAAATTTATTTTCCAACCACCCGCATTCTCCAGTCAACCCGCGATCATGGCGCTTGGAACAGCGTCGAAATATCGGGAGCTCAAAATAAAAGACAATCACGGAAGATATCCCGTAAGTGGCAGTTTATGTAAAGTCAAAAACGTATTTGATTGACACAGACTGCCGAAAATGTTATCTTATGTCGATCTTGCTAAGGGTCAATGTACAAATACAAAACTTTAAAATCATTTGCCAGTTATCTAGGTCCCCTAGCTGGTTACCTACCCTAATGTTCGACGTCGCATTCAAACAATTTTAGGGTTTATGAAATGCTTACTATGTATTTAATTATGAAATTTTCAAATGATAACATCTAAGAAAATTACTTTATTTCTACCGACTCCCCGACCTATTACACTGAAGCCATGAAAACAAAATTATTACCGAAACTTTACCTCAACATAATTCTCATTTACTAAAACGATGATTGCTACATACCAACAGTTACATAAACCTTATTTACTTCGCCGGCAGCTCGTATTAACATCACGACGTTTGTTGCAGAGGGTGTGAGCATAACCGACGCCATTTTGGTACAACATGAGCGCGCGCAGCTTATGGTAAGTTTCACATTCAGTTGTTGCGTAATACTTTATTACTCTCAAGGAATGTGCTCGTAAACGGAGGAATATTCAGAGGAAATTTAGTGGAAAATGTGCTGTCTATCGTTGTGTGGTATAACAGTGTAGCATGTTCGTAATCCCCATAGACAATTCGCTGAAGTCGACCCAGGTAAACAGACAGCGTTCGCCATTATATTTGCTTTTATAAGAAAATTAAAAAGCTATGAAAAGCATGAGGGCAGTATTTTCTGTATCAAGTTTCATAGATAAAAAACTTTTGGAACCTAGCCGACGTCTTGAACGCAGAAAAATCAAAGATAAATATTACAAATTCTCTTGTCTACTATATTTTTATTCGTCGTCATATTTAACTTTGACACCTCTAGAAGAGGAATATACTAAAAAAGAGTCAACCTGTATTTATTTGAGTGTAACTTAAAAAACATAATCCTGTCTTTACCGTCGCATAGTCGGCTAAAAAGTCGAAACTAAGAATTTTACTTCAATTCCTAGAACCTACCGCGGAACGCAGGACCAGCAGCCCAATATGACACCGACATGAAGTTTAAAAGGTTAAGGTTAGAATTTTGAAGTCAATAATGTTCAATTCCTCGTAATACATCGACGTGAAGACGTGATTTGAAATCGAGTCAAATTCTAAGTTATTGCGCTTAATATCGTTTCAATTGTGCCTATTTGAACAGCGATAACATCGCCCCACTCGCTGTGGCATCTAATACTGTTATCAATAGAAAGTGGCTTCACTTTCATGCGTTCAAACGACACGCGTGTTGCGACGGCACGCTACCGGTGACAACACATGAAAGAAGTTGCCTGGAGCATGCCACGCGTCACAGCGACGCGACTGTACTCATGCGAAGGAAACAAGTTAAAAATGTGTGTGTCGCTTGACGCTAGCCGCTTCACGAGTTCGTGACCGAGAACATAACTATGTATATCTTTAAACTTTTAAAATGACATCACGAGTTCGTGACCGAGAACATAACTATGTATATCTTTAAACTTTTAAAATGACAAAAAAAAAAAATTGTTATCATTTCAAAATCTCGAGCCATAAATAAAAATATGTCAAAAGAGTCCAGGCTCGGTGCTCCCTAGCGGCCCGATAATCATCGATAATACGAAGTAAGTCAGATTACATTCTGAACGGAGGCTTGAAAAGGGAAAATAAATTATAGAGGCGGGCTCTGACAAATCGAGCCTTCGCTTCGATACGGCGGCGGACATTTTTCCTCTCTGTTTTTACTCTGATTTTTTAGAAAGGATTTCGTGGCATCGTGGCAAGTTGTTGATTAAATTAGGTATCTTGTTGGGGGTGTGGTATTCATTAAATGGGCGATTATATTTGTCTCACAAAACGTATGCTAGTACTTAAGCTCATACATATACTACATACATAATGTACGTAGCGTTAAGCTTTATAGGAATTACTCACATATTTAACCAAAAAAACTGATGATGACTTTGAACTGACATTATACTATACTCAAAAGTCTAAGCAAAATTTTGAATGTTCCCAAAATGAATGAGAAGTAATTCAGTTCAAAGTCAACAAAATCAGCAGTTCTCATCTGTCTGATGTAGAAGCGTTAACTAAGAGCAAGTGCTCCGTCAGGCGATAATCTAGAATGGACAATGTTGAAGCATTATGTCACTGCTAACTTGACAAACTACAGCAACTATGTCAGAACAAAGCTGACCACATGTTACTCGCATAGTTCTAGATTAGTTACGGGACAATTCATATCAGTAATTGATAGCACTTGAGCAAGAAATCACTTTAGCTAGACTAATCGGAAAACTCCGCCAAAACTTTCAACTTATTTGATTAAATTTCGAATCGTTCGATTTATGTGTAATTTATTTCTTCACCACTGCTCTCAAAACTCGCCAGGAAACCGAGCATGTCCTAGGACCTAAAATTCGAAGACATATGACATCTATTAACCCGCACTGGTCTTGCGTGGTATATCACAGCCCACTCTCTCTCACAGAGTGGGGACCTGAGTCCCAGTTGTGGGAAAATTATGAGCTAGAAATGAGACTGAAAATCCCCTTAAACCTTTCAATAGTAAACCCTACCTAGTTCATCATCATCACCTCCCTGCCCTCGCCCCGTTCTACTCGGGGTCGGCGCAGCACGTTTTCTTCTTCCATTCTCCCCTGACAGACGTCACAGCATCATTTACTCCTTTTTACTTCATATTATTCCTCACATAATCCCTACCTAGTTACTTGATTAAATAAAAAAATCGCTTCTGTATCAAATTCTGAATTCAAAGGCACGTGGAATTATGTAAGCTAATAAGTGTAAGAGGCTTAATCCTAACCGAGTTAATCAACCCGAGCTGCTCGTTACTGCCAGATTTAAATTAGTATTCAGCCGACGCTGCGTCGTTTTACAGCTTGAATTCTAGACCTTGGTATAGTGAAGACTGAAGTGGAACTAGGTTTATTGGGCCACTTATTCTGTGGTACATTGGTTTTATTTTATTGTCGGTTTATGCGGGAGGTTAGATTCTAGCAGTAAGTGCGTCTTGGCATCAGCGTTTACGCGAAACGATCGATAGTTTCAGCTTAACCTGTTACTAAATGACTACCTAATTTGATGAGGCACATTCAACAGAATATTTTATCCGACTAATAATCTCTTCCTTAACTTTAGTGTAATTTTGCCAATATAAGGACGAATCACACCAATAAAAAATCTAATCTTTAATAAGATCCGAACCGATTAAACCGCGTTCAAGAGCCATCAGAGTTAATATTAATTCATAATATTTCACAATGAATGAATGACGCAGACAGCTGTTGAACGTGTTTAGTTTGGTTGGTAAAATTCTCGTTTAATGTTAGACAAACCTGTTTAAATGGAGTATTGAATTTACAAATCACCACTAAGTGCCTAGCTCTCAACGGCTGGGCTTGCAGACTGAACAAACTTCAAAAAGGTCACTATTCGTAGCTTTTACACTAAATAAACCCCGAAAGCTACTGCGACTTAGCGGGATTAACCTTAGTTATCGCGGATTCGCGTCCAGCACCTGCGCCTACGCGTAGATTAGAGGCAGGAGCCGAACTAATCCCCGGTGCTTTTAACATGCTGATGTGTGGACAGTCATTTTACTTGGATCCTGCAATGTGAAGTTTAAACAATTTCAGGACGTACTGTGTAAGTAATAGAATAGAAGACATAATAATGTATTACTGAGAACTTTGTTGTGCCATTTCTTTTCGGCTCAAATACTGGTGAAGGGCGGGTGTTTTGGAGGACTGTCTCATGTAATTTTGACGTTCAAGAAGTAATGATTTTCAGCCTAATTTGAATAAGAGCAAAAGTAATCATCAATCATCTTAGAATTCATGTAAAATTTGTCCAAAACTGCTATTGAGCCACATATTTTAAAAACAACAAATAGACGCTAATAGAGCGCAAAAACGATTAATCTTTCTCCAACCATAAAAACAACAAGCCCTGTACCAACACGTACAGTCGTACACACTATCACAAAGAATAATAATCTTAAATTAATCGCTAAAACAACAAACTAAAGGGTTTAGTTATGTCAGATTTGAATCTACGACGGCAACAAATGGCTGCGTATTTGTTGCGAGGCCTCCGATCATTTGAAGGCTTACATCGCTTGGAGGCCACCGTTCACTTGTAGGCCTATCGCAGTCCCCCCACGATGTGCTGACCTACCCTTATTCGTTTCTGTGACACTGGACACTGACAAGCTTGATTAAGAAAGGATTTTTGTTTGCCTTAAATAATGGAGGACCTAAAGGTGATTTCAAAATCGAAGGACTGATTAAGTGTTAATTCGAATTTGAAACCTAATTAGCCATTGTTTTGCTTTTCGAATGTATGTCTTTAAGTACGAGGCTTTAAACAGGAAAATACATTTTCACTTCAAGAAACACGCATTCATTAACTATTCCGAAATAATAAATTTTCATCAGACCGATTAAGAACACTGAAGCATTCCCACTGCGACCGCAGTCGAATAAAAATTTTACAGAATGTTCACTAACTTTGATACCTAGCCGTGCGACGACGTCCAAGAGAATTTAAAATCTAGGGTTGGAAGTCTCATTGCGATCCAGTTCTCTATGTGTCCTGGTTTACAGTGCATTTTGCATTAAATTAATTTCCCTGGACGCTTCCATGGAACTAGGACGGTAGGTTATAGCTTAGAAATTACGAATTTAGCCACAAAGTGGACTAAAACATGACAAATAGCCCCTGGACGACTATTTGTTTACGAAGTTTGGCTGTGCCATAGACTAGAGGTCGGCCATGTTGATTTATTTGTTGGTTTTCGGCTAAAATGGCCCTGTAATCGGCAATTAAAGAAAGAGCAAAGCCATAGGTTTTCTCATAGAGTGAATGAGGGCCTTGACTAATGGTAGTTGCTTTCGAAGGGTTCTTTTACAGCAAATTTCAACAGGATCGACGAGATCGATCGGTAGTTTATGTCAATCGAATACATTTTTGAATTTATCATAGTGTTTATCGGTGATAGAATATCATTTTGTCTAGGCCCAGTGATGTTTCCATTGCGCTACACTTTCTTTGAGAAACGATGCTTGCAGTATTTTTCAGTACCCTTTAAATCCAGTTGTAAAGGAAACTGTTCTTGGTTCTACAACACAAATTACTTCTCTCTCTAAATTAAGTTTACACATTGTGTTATTCTTCCATTTCCCTTTATTTAAAAGCCCAACATTCAGCAAACGATCCCGCCTTAAATGTAAATGTGTAATGTAAATACAGCACATTTATCGCGTAAGCAAAGCCCAGCCTTGGCACTTGGCGAGCCGCCAACGTGGATAGCACCTTTCTTTCGGCGGCAGTTAGGGGTGGCAAGCTTTGTATACCGATATATTTGGCTTAGCAACACTTAGATGTGGTTAGTTTGGCTCCTGTAGTTTCCCTGGTCTCATTAATTTGTTTTTTTGTACTTATAGGAGGACCTTACATAACCATCAGGTTGAGTGTGCCGACTGCTTGGATATAGGCCTGCACTATGAAGGGAGCCTTAATCGACCTCGTGCGTGTAGATATAGCAGTCATGTCATCGTATTTTTGCTTCTAGGATATGCTGGTTTCCTCAAGATGTTTCACTGAACTGGTAGCGTAGCATGTTGTTTTACAGCAATACTGTTTAAATTTATTCCAGAGTGGGAAAGAGCTAAACAGAACCTCTAGCTCCATCTTTGCTTTAAGGTGTCTTGTCTTTATTTTGCATTCCTTTGTGTATGCAAAACAAAAGTCATTGTAGGACCATTTTTGATCCAAATCTTATCTTACAGTATGACCACTTTAAGTATGCAGTTCAAGGTGGCGCTGTTTGTCAGGAAAAAATGCATCGATGTGTGAAACTTGATACATTTATTTTAGTTCTGTTTTTCCCGCCTGCACAGATATGTTGGCTGATGTATAAATGAAAGACTTTTAAAAAAAAGTATTCAGATATTACCTCTTTTTAAATGACTCTTATATTTCTAACCATTGCAGGATTCGGAAACATTATAATACAATATAATTAACACTAGAAACGGGTTATTTACCATGTTTACCGTTCATTTTGAGTTCCCGATATTTCGGCGCTGTTGCAAGCACCATGATCACGGATAAACATCGGGACTCTCAACTCAAAATCATCAGTAAACATATCCCGTTTCTTGTGTTAATGATAATGTTAGTGACCATGACAGTTTAAAAACTTATATCATAATACAAGTTTCAGCGGCAAATTTACCAGTTATATTCCCGTCTTTTCTGATTTTTCTCATATAATGCTGCCAACCCTAGTGTTGGTTACAATCGCGTTAGGCGACACTCGATGTGGAGTCTGAATCGATTGTTACGTAACGAGTTCTTCGTACAATTCATCGCTTTTATATTTGGAGAGGACTTTCGCTGGTTATATCATATAGCCGATAGCACAATAATATTTAACTTTTAATGTAATCTTCTGATTGTGTTACTATACGATCAATTGGGTGAAAAAAGAAAACAGATCTTCAAGACAGTTCAGTACTATAGGGCCTTCTTGGGAAGTGCTTTTCTTTTTGCTTTCATTGACCTAGGATAGTACGATGTGATGATAGTATAATGTTGGGCAACAAAAGAGAAGGACTGAGATGAGAATGCTAAGGGGGATCTGTGGTGTAACGCGAATGGATAAAATAATAAGGAATGGGTACATAAGAGGAAGTGTGAAAATGGCGCCGGTGACTGACAAGTTGTGTTGTAATCAATTATCGTGGTATGGATATGTGATGCGGAGGAATGAGGGAAATGTTGAATATGATAGTGGCTATAAGAGTAGAGAAAGACCAAAAAAGCGATGGACTATGTGAAGGATGATACGGCTAGAAAAGAGGTTACTGCTGAGATGACGAGTAATAGAGAAAAAGGAGGCATGCTGCGCCGACCAAATGAATTGGGATACGGGCAGATGAATGATGATGAGTTCACATAGTACTTACTTTTCAAAGAACAGTTCTGAATAGTGTCTGATGCTTCAATGACGTAGGTGAGTAAATAAAATTTACAACCTATAATTAACTACGAATTGACTACAAATTGCCAATTAGAACCGACATCAACTTTTATTCACATTTCAACAGAAAAAAGAACGAGCAATAAATTCTTCAATTGCGGACCATTACTAGGCTTGCCACTAACAGCTCCTGCGTCGCCAATCACTGAGCAGTTATATCGCGCCAGCGTGATTCCATTCACTCCCTAGGGCCCGTTCACTTGCTCGCCAGTAATGGCGGCGAACGAATGAGCTATGTTCCACTCCATCCATCGGGAGCGGTCGGGGAAAGTAATTATTTATTCAGAGAATACCCCAATATTTTTGCGCGTGTACGTAAAATGTAAGCTAAGCGATGGTACTCACATGTTCGGGTCAGCTTGAGTCGGCCATAGCCTGACGGCAACAAACGTTCAGAAGAAAGCCACTCGTTTAAATCAAATTGTGCCGAGCCGACCCAAATATAATACAGAATATGTGTAGTAATTGCTTCGGGTCGGCTTTTTGATCATCAACTTCTGCCGAATTGATCGAGCTGACCTGATTATTTAGAGTAGCACCTCTGACTGTTTATTATATTGGGCAACTCACTTTCACAATGGGCAACTCAAATTCATTTTGGAAGAGGAATGGGTCCAGTTTTTTTGCAATAGATTTAGTTGATTGATATAGATTTACTGAAACTGTTGAGATAGTAATAAAAAATAGGATGTCTGAGAAGATGAAATGGTAAATGATGTCATTAATTTGGGTGAGAACTTAATTTGGGTATATTTTCCAAAAGAAATAGCACGAGGTTAGCCCATTAATCATGTGCTGTGCGTAGTGATTTTGTTACAAAAAAATTTGGCACAATATGTCTATATGACCTACAAAAGCTATCTGAAGGTTCTTTACGAAATAAATTGTCTGAGCCTCAGAAATACCTATTCAAGATTTGGGCCAACGCTAATGAAAAAAGTATTCTCGAAGAAAATAAAGATTCCAAAAAATATTTTCTCTTCAACTGGAAGATTTTAAAAGGACAGCAGTGACTGGTTGGATTCGTAGCGACATTTAAACAAAAAAAATTAAAAAAAAACGGCCAAGGAGCTAAATTATTGGCCCATGGTAACGGGCCAATAATTTTCCGATTTTGTTTCAAGTAACATTCATCGCCTGGTTTTACTATTTAAGATAAACGTTTGTGAGGCCACAAGGCGAGCTACTTGCCTCTGAACTGGCGCTGAAGTGGCCACAACGGTGTCGAGTGCACGCCAGTACGAAGCGAGTGCTGTATAATTGGAGCGAGTCAAGTCGACCCGCGAGTAGAGTCGCACACTCGCACTCGCTGCTATTTAACTTTATTTTATTTTTATGTTGGTAGGAAAACTGTCACTTGGACTGCTGGTATTTTAACTTTATACGTTCGAGTGAAAAGTAAATAAGAAATATAAATTAAGAAACGGAAAGAAGTCGTATCGCGTCAGCGGACAACAAACTGTCCGTTTTCGTCTATTTTGTTTTGTCAACTAATCAACTCATTCTCAACTTTTTCTTCTTTTACAAGCTTTTATTTATGTAGTTTCACCTGAACTCGTGTTTGCGAAGAAATCTTGCAAGTTAAATTTGACCCACTTCTCGGTTTCTGACTGAGCTGTTTTTTTTTCCTTCGTTTTAATTTGTATCATCTCGGCGATAAATTATAGGTGTCCATTCCAACGAGCCTTCTGAAATAAACGAATTCCGCATGGAAATATGAAACGTATGTAACTCGGTTACGTGCGCCGCCCGGTTCCCACTTGACATTTATATGACATCTGTGGTCCGGCGGTCCAAGCCGACAAGGATCCCCATAGACGACTGTAAATTAGTTTTTAAATTAAAATGTAACATCTACGATGTTTCTGGCTTCTAATTTGATGTGAGTTAGAAATTCGTGGTTTGTTAATTTTATGTTGATTACATTTTACAGTGTCTGTTAGTATGTGTCGGTGACAGAACAAGGCGGGAGTGAATGAGAGCGTGACGGTTGACAGGGGAAAGGTTTTACGCGGACTCCAAGTAACATGGAGAAAGGGCAAGAAGATAATGATATTTTCAATATCGAACCTTTTTCTAATAGCCATAGCACCTATCGACTTTTATAATGTGCGAAATCATTAATACCGAATTGTGGTTCTTATTGAGTACTTATCTACACTCAGTAACATTAAGTAAATAGTTTTACTATTTCTATTCTACCTATTTGAATAAATAATCCTGAATTCAGATTTACTATTGAAGTGCTTGCTTTAGACTAGTAATGTCAATTAAAGCTTCGTCGATTGACTGACTTTGAAAATGTGATTATAGATACGATTCGGATTAGGAAAGTTACACTAACGAGTTAACGAGAGCCCCGAGCAATCACTGTAATTGTAGGCTCAAGCACTCATTAAAATCTAAATCTTGCCTTGACGACTACTCGTAATATAACTTTATTAATCTCCATTATTTTCCTACAGTAATTTAGCCTAGCCTATTCGCCTATTCCCAACTGAATATGTTGGGGTCGGCTTCGATTCTTATCGGATGTAGCTTAATACCAGTATTTCACATACATACATATCATCACACTATAAATCGCCGACGGGTAGGGCTGACGCAGCCATGTGTACACCTACACTTCACCTGTTATGTTTAGCGCTGTTGTACTTGTAGTAGGTGCAATCCAAAACTGAAAAGTTTTTCTAAAGTTTTCTATAATATCGTACATAAGTAAAGGGTTATCATCGTATTTCACAAGAGCATCTCACATTTTCGACAAATATAAATTATTTAATCACTGTAAAAGCGGCAAGGTTCCCATCGACAGCTTTCTCGATAAAGTTATTTGGTAGCACGATTGAGTGCGTCGCAAATCGACTTAGTAGCACCGCCAAATCGCTAATGTGTATTCAATGTTAGTATAAACAGCTACGTCTGTGCATCGCGGGGTAAATGATACGATTAGCTCCACACAATCGGGCTCGCTCATGCCTGCGTAAACACATTGTAACCTTACTGATGTGAAAATCAGAAAGGATGCTGGGGATTTTCCTTTCGAAATCCTCATGTCGTTACACCAAATCAATCAATCTTCCTAGCCTTTTTCATAATTATATTGGGGACAGCTTTTTTTAAATTTAATAATAATTTATTACCACAAAGTTCAAGTTCATTGCACTGTATACAGATTAAAGTTCCTAATTTAGCATAGGTAAATAAGTACAACATAGGTACAATAGTTTCAATCCTGTCCCCTAAACTAGGCTAGGCCTGTATCTTAGGGGGCAGTGTCCGGCTGTGTGGTATGCTTATATAATTCTATTGTGGCAGACGTGCCGGGTGCCTTCCTCTCTGATCGGACGCAGCTGAACACCAGCATTTCATATGAAGAGACTGCCTATTTGACCTCCATAATCCAGTTACTTGATAATGGTAGCACGAAACCCATTAGTAAGCTTATTTGTCAAATTTTTGGGATTCTGACTACCCGAACAACTGTCAAAGATCTATGAATGTCAGCCGTAACCCAAGCAAGGAGGAGTCATCATCATCATCATCATTTCAGCCGAAAGACGTCCACTGCTGGACATAGGTCTCCCCCAAGCAAGTGTCGCCACATTGACCGGTCCCGTGCGCCTTGCATCCAGCGGATCCCCGCAACCTTCATCAAGTCATCGGTCCACCTAGTGGGAGGCCTTCCGACGCAACGTCTTCCGGTCGCCACTCCTGAACTTTTCGGCCCAGTCGGCCATCCATTCTGCGAGCAATGTGCCCTGCCCACTGCCACTTAACTTTGGCAATTCTACGTTAGTAACCTTGGTTCTCTTGCGGATGTCTTCATTTCTGATACGATCACGAAAGGAAACTCCGAGCATAGCCCTCTCCATTGCCTTTTGAGTGACTTTAAGCCTTCGAATGAAGCCCATTGTGAGCGACCACGTTTCGGTCCGTATGTACACACACTGGTCATAGACTTTCGTCTTGAGACACTGCGGTAAGTTGAACGAGTCAAGGAGGAGTCTTGATGTGTAATAGATGGTCACCCATCCGTTAACCCTCAATCGTCCCGCGCTGTTATTATTTAACCACAAGCTCTTACGGTTACACTATAATCTTGGAAGTTAGTATTTAACCAAAATCATTGTTCAGTCAGACTACGTTACAACTCCTAATTTATTAGGTATGAACTTACTAATGTTACTTCAAGTTCAGTGTCTGAAGCCTTGCCCTTTCGCAGAAACATTTGGCGTAACATTTCTCATTTAAACGTGTCCATTATTGTTGTAGCAGACACCATTGTGGGCCATTGTGTGAATGCCCAGACCACGACCGGCGATATATCCCCGTTGTCTGGCTGTTTGCTACAACATTATGCTTGTACCCGGCTCTTCAGCTGGACACGCCATCTTGAAATTTTGATACTTCAATAATATTTAACTTAGATTTTCAGCTGTTTCGTATTATTCAAGACATTTAAATATAAGATGGACGGACAAAACAAATAACTATAAATTTAGTGTCCGCACTAATAAACATTACTTATATACCGCCTCCACAGACAAACCGTGAAAATGGTTTTGTAGTGCATAGTTCGTAAGTAATGCTTATTATACACCTACCATGTTTTGATAAATAACCGAAAAAAAGTGAATGACGTCGTAATCACAGAGTTTCTAAGATTTTTTATAGGCTCTGTAATACTGCATAGTGTCCGAAATCTCTTGCGTATTATTTAAATATGAGGGGGCTGTGTATTAGCACGTTAAACATTTTAAATTAAACACCAAACCAAGCGAAAATCTTTTAGCACAAAATCTAGATCCCCAGTTCAAGTTCACCTTGGAAATTTTAATCTATATACCAAGTACGTATCTACTGTGAAAGTGACACCAGATTTGTGTGAATAGGTTTACAGTTCACTGCCCACCCTCCGAACAAGCCTGGAGCGGCCCCACTCACCTTTACAAGCCTATAATCACACCCACGCTGTATATGACTATAAAAATGTAAAGTATGCAGCCCCCAAAATTGCTAAATTGCGTAAGTTCGCCGAAGTTTCACCTATATAGGTGATTTGTGAGCGTTCAAAGGATAATAATGCATTATTATACGTTTTTTTGTACTCATTAAAATGCCCTATTACTTATATACAAAAATTGGCAACATTTTAATGACTGGGACTATTAGTCTTAATGAAGACTCATAGCTTAGGTACAAGAAACTGATCGTGCACATTATGTTCACGTAGAACATTTATAAGAGGAATAATTTGTTTGTTTTATTGGGGTTAGCAAAAATGGGACTGCTAGATCGAGCTATCTGAGAGAACCTTAGCTACTCTGTAATTCCAACATTTACATTTGTATAGGTACTTAGCTTCTAATTTTTCCAACTGAACTAGATGAACAAAAGTAGACTAATTCATCCCAATAATGTGCAGATGTGCCGAGGATATGATTCATTTCCAGTACAACTCTTTGGGATTATTTTATCTTTAAACATATTTTTTACTTTGTCAACAGACGTAATTGTCGAATCTCCCAACCGCCGCGCTACAGCCCTGAGTGAGTGAAGCCGTGTGCGCCGACGCTGTGGACACTACTCGCGCGCAATATATGGACTGCGCCGCACTCGTCACATATATTCACGAAAAGTAAGTGCACACTCTTTTTTATGACTCTAATACTTCTAAAACATGAAGAACATAAAAAGAGTACCATGATCTTAAATTTATAATTTCAGTCTTACAGCCAAAGGCGTTCACTGACTGGACGCTGGACAGGTCCACTTCACGGTTCTGTGTCGTTCTTTCCTCAAAAGACTATTCAGACACTAAAATCTACATGGTATTGTAAGATTGGCTGGACTTAAAAAGAATTCCCAGAGTAGCCTTAAATGAAAAACCGACGCGACTGACTCCCAGTAATTATTTTTACTAATTATTAGTCAGTAGATATCTTTATAAGTCTTTTATAGACAGGCTTACATTTTTGGTTATTTTAATCCAAAAAATATCTTTTTGCTAATGTTGTTGGTACCTACAAGTGGTTGTAACGTTATAAATCCTGGGTGCCGTGTATTCAATTCTAAAGATTGCACCAGTGATCACACCCTCCTAACATTCAATACTCTTGTGCCGGTGGGTATTAAAACTTTAATAAGCAATTGATCCTTTGATGTGCGTTCGAAGATGAGCGTGACAAAAATAAAACCTTTATATCCTATGTGTATATGTTTAGGAAAGGGGAGCAACACATCTTCAGATGATTAACGAGAGATTGTTTTTGATGTGTTGAAAGCTATCCAATAAGTTGACACGTATCTGTGTAACTAAAAACATATTCTTTGCTTTGACTTCCCGTGTTGTCTAAGGTTTCTTCATGTAAGAGATTAGAAAACAATTTTATAAAACGTTAAGTAATTACACCATTGCATGAATGCGATCAGGACATCCAAACAGTGTTCAAAACTGTCAGTGTGTTGATTGAGTTCAGTTGCATTCGCGAATTCGCCATAAGAAATAAGTGCATCATACTTTTTTCCTTTTCTCCCGCCGTGGGTCCGCGTGGTGGGTTATAGCCCATTCCCTCTCACAGAGAGGAGGCCTGGGTCCCAGACCTATAATGTTCCCAGCTGTGGGAACATTATAGGTTGATTATGCTTATACTTTTTTCCTTGACCATACTCCCTGCATTTTTGTGAGACAACTTTATTTTTTATCTAAATTAGCAAATTAGCAGCACCGACAGCTTCAACACAAGAAAAACGGTTGTAAAATTAACACAGCCAATTACAGTTTCCCACGGATAAAAATATAAAAAGTAATGGAAATTTATTAGGATCACTAACGAGCAAGATGTAATGAGATTTACAATTTAAATCTAACTGATCTCTGGGGAACATTGAAAAGCAGTCTACGAAGGAGACCAGTGCAGTCAATCTCGTCATATATATTTTTATTTTTTAAAGTCCAATCTTCTAGCCGACGACTCATGAAGAAGTCTGCCTACTACACCATACCATACCATGCACCATCGTGCTATGAACATATCCGGCACGGAAAGAAACATGACACGGACTAGCAACTATGCCCACTAGAACTAGAAAGTGGAGCACTGTTTTAAGCTTTCACAGTTTGCAACTAAACTTATACTGTAACTTACGGGATATCTTCCGTGATAGTCCATTATTTTTAGCTCATGATATACAGCGTGGAAATATCGACAGCTCAAAATAATGGACTATCACGGAAGATATCCCGTACGTGACAGTATAAGTTTAGAAAGTGTAGTATGAACAGCGTATCATTTGTATTGAAAAGTATGAGACTAGTAGTAGGCATAATCTCATCATATTTGCCTAACACGATACTTCCTAGTAGATTACGGTCATGGTATGATAGTGTAGTGGGCAGACTCCTTAAATTGGCGATTTTGTCCAGCCTGCAACTGTTAAACGAGACCGTCTTCTCCCTCCACAGGTAGGGGTGGTCCATGCCCCACGCGGCGCTCCCAGCCTCTGTCATGGCGGCCCCGCCGCGCCACCCTCACTTCTACACCGTCGAGGTCGGCGACACACGCTTCACCATACTCAAGCGCTACCAGAACTTGAAGCCTATCGGATCCGGTGCACAGGGAATAGTATGGTAAGTCAGCCTTTACAACTAAGAACGTAATGTCTGCCTGTTTTAATTTATTGTAGATGTTAGAATTATAACTTTTTACGGTAAGGGACTCACAGTACGCGGCCACGACCACGACTTGTGGCATGACCGGCCGCTATCTTGAACAAAACTGGTCGGACGGGCGGTTGTGCGACTAAGATTTCTTCTTGGTCGAAGCTTCTGCGGCCAAAGTAACAGCCGGGTGTGCGACAAGTCACGATCGGGGCTGCGTAATGCGCGAGGTCCATCAGACTTTTTAATGTTGGCACTAAGCTATTAGAGAAGCTCTTGAGTTAAGAATTTGGTTCAACCGGTACAGATATGTTGCGAACCAGCAGCCGATACGCGAGTGATAGACTTGATTACAGTATCTGTCAGTGTAAGGTGTCCGATGGAATGGAAACAGTGCAGTCCAGCTCGGACTGCACAGTTTCCAATCCATACCAGTTTGACCGATTCTTGAATGTTGAATATTTGAACTTAAAACCTATAACGTTATACTTGGAGCACTCCAAGTAGAACGTTTTTCTTATTGTAAGATAAAACCTTTGGAAAATTCTTAAATTGTTTTAAGTTTTAATTTAATAATTAAAGTAAAATTTGTTTAATGTTCTTAAAAAGTTCAATGTTAATCTAAGCTAAGATTTACGAATGACATCGTTTTCGTTTAAGTTGGAATTTCGAAATTATTCACCGTGTCTAGTATCTATTGAAGCTCTGTTAAACATTCCGAGTAAAATCGTTTTAGTTTGTTTTACAAAATTACACGGTGAGGTGTCCTTTTGAATCTTAAGTTAATTCTTCAAGAAAATCTTAGCAAGATTGACAATTATCCGAAAGTTGAGAATTTTGGAAAACCTCCCCAAGTTCCCACGATGTACCGTGGGCTGTAAGTTTTCTAATTACAGGCGAAACATTTCTCATACTTTGGAACTAAGTAATTCTCGGCGTAATTATTTCATTAACTCGCCTCCTCACTTACGCAACATTATATAATGTTCGCGCAGTTTCAATTATCGCTAACTATAGGTATATTTGTATGACACATTCAGACTTAACATCAATGTATTATACTCAAATCTGGGATTTCTATAAAACCTTCGCTTTGTTCTATAAATACAAGCATGTTTAGTCTATAAGTATTTCATGTTTTCTTTTTTCAGGAACATACTTTACTAAAGAATTGTGTAGTCTATTACGGTCTCTCAAAATTATTCTATTATTTCGAACACGCTCCTATATTAAAACTCCTGTACACGTGTAACCATTTTCTTATCACTACACCTTACCGCTTTACCACGAGATACAGTCTCAAGCGACACATGCGTCTTGCGTCAGCGACCCGGATAAAACAAATGAAATAAATCATACCACGAGTGTCCACGAGTCACTGCGACGCCGACGCATCGCTACTCGCGCGCAGGCAACAAGTGTCGCAAGCACGTGTCGCTTGACGCAAGTCGTATATCCTGAGCTCGTGAAGGCCTGTTAAAGTAGCACTTTAACGTCTATAATGTATTAAATACTTTTCAAGTTTAGCACCCAAAAGCATGTGAACAAAACACGCAACTCTATGCACCCTGTTCGCACGCACACTCGCATGCATTGCACACAACTCTGATACCTATGACACGTAAAACGTATTATTATGCACTGTAGTGGCTTGTCAATGTGGGCGTAGCCAGAATATTAATACTAAGGCTACACATGGCCACAAGGAGGCATATCTACAGTTGTGCCTTAACTTTGCTATACTCTGTGTAGGGGACATCGAGGCACAAACTGAATTCAGCTCATAATTCTAGTCCTAAAGATACGAAAACAAACCCAGCTGTTACTTGCTTAAGTCAAATAGCTTCACTACACAGTCAAAATGTGTGGATCAATGGAGTTTTTCATGACCGATGAATATTTCATAGCGCTGAGGACTGAAATCATGAATTGAATTCATTCATTCACAGTATTACGTAATACTGTGCTAACAGTATGCGCGAGGATGACCTTTACACTCTGTACTTGGAAATTACCTGTCCGCTTTTTCCTCTCATTCCTGACTTGAAATTCTTCTCGTCTAATACAATGTTAAAAGGCATGACTGTATCACACTATTCTTCAAGAACACGCTCCAGAATTGATAAATACTGACCCTACCCTGGTTACGCCCACAGTCACCAATATAATACATGTTTTTTTTATAGCTGATCCAGTAGTGTACGTTAGCCGTTAGAGATGGTTCAGTTTTACTCAGTCACACTTGGTGACAGTGTGTTCACGATACCGACACGGTACACTGAGCTAGTGAGCCGCGGCGCAGGCGCACAAGGGATGGTGTGGTAAGATCGGGCGCCATCTTGCAAACATGGCCGCCGCTTTACATGTTTCCGTCTGCTTTGGTTTTAGGATTAATACTAATATTGACACGACCACTACTCCAGACATTTAGAGGGTGAATCTTCGAATCATCAAAAAGTCAATCATCAGATGTCGATATTGGTAAACTTTTTATTACGCCAATGATTCTATTGTATAGTCCAATAATGTGCCACCCACGGGGATAGGGGAACGTTAGATCAAAACACAGTGCCACTCTTCCAGAAATATTTTTTTGAGGTTTTCTCCTCGTCACAATAAAACCTGAGTTCACGACACGACACAAATCAAATTATTCTTCAGAATCATTTCAAATTAAGGATTCATTTAAATAAATTCGATCAATAAACTCTGAATCTAAAATGAGATTAAGAAATTTGAATTATTCATGTTCAGATATTCATTTATTTCATCATGGTGGTTTGGGTTTTTGTGTTTTTTATCATTTCACGGGGAGTTGGGGCGCATCGTTCATTATGGTATATCAGAGTTGAATTTTGATCTCGGACAAGGAATATCATGAACATATTAACAACTATTAAACTTTGCATAGTGAATACTAATATTACCTAACTTTTTATATTTCTATCCCAAGAACAGATATTTTGTATTGTATCTAACTGCAGAACTAATATTTTGCGCATTAAACTAACAATTATTAACTCTACTGAAACAGCAACATGTTATTTGCCTGGCTTCATGCATCCAAGGGGAATTCAAATTCACATCTTATTTGTATTTTCTGTTTGGTTTTCCTGAATGAAAAACCGATATCAGACGCTATTTACTTGGGTGAAGGGTTGACTCCGTTCATTTTGTTACATACTTTTGATACATTGAACACAAATGTTCAGACCTTTCACTTTGAGTGAAGTATATCGAATGGAAGGTAATAATGAACAGAAAATGAAGCTTCCGATTTCGGCTTATAAAACTCCTATGAAAGCGACATCTTCTCTGCTTTGTCATCCATTGCTTGCTTGTTTTAGTGAATGGTGATTATGTTTGGTTACAGTGCTGCGTATGACACGGTGACACAACAGAATGTCGCCATCAAGAAGCTATCACGGCCCTTTCAAAACGTCACGCACGCCAAGCGGGCGTACCGCGAGTTCAAACTTATGAAACTCGTCAATCATAAAAATGTAAGTAAGACTTGAATACTTTCTAAAGTTGAAAACTTTGTGTAAAGTTTGGTTGTTTTTTCTTTTCAGTGCTTTAAACAAAATAATTTATTTCAGTCCAGGAGTTCTTTTAGTCCAACTTTATTGCTTTCTCATTTTTTTTATTTAACGTCCAACAACTTTCAACATCATGACATAGTCAAAAGTCATAGATATATAATTTATTTATGACTCTTTGAATGATTGATTTGTAGATTTTTATGTAAGTATCGCGAGGGCCTTCAATATGCTTCCACTTACCGAGAAAACTCTAAATAAATTCCTTCAATGCTCTTCCAGATAATCGGACTTTTAAACGCCTTCACGCCTCAGAAGAGCCTGGAAGAGTTCCAGGATGTTTACCTGGTGATGGAGCTGATGGACGCCAACCTGTGCCAGGTCATCCAGATGGACCTGGACCACGAGCGCATGAGCTACCTCCTGTACCAGATGCTGTGCGGTATCAAGCACTTGCATCTTGCTGGGATTATACATCGGGTATGATTTTCACTGCCTTTTCTTTCTTTCAATTTTCTACCTCATCTAGATCTTAAATCAAATCAAATCAATTTATTTGTGTAATCTAAAATTATATTGTTTTAACGTGTACTCGTAATACTGTTAGCACTAGTTTACCAGATAAAATGTATAATTTATTTATAGTACTTCCAGATTCATGTATTCCAGTGTATATTTTTTTTATCTGTGATCAAAAAGTCGGTAGCCTGTTATTTTATAAGCTGCGCCATATGTTCCTGACGAAAACCATTAAGGAATACAAATGTTCCCGTCATCTTTTTCCTAGTTATTAGTAAGTAGTGTACATAATTATTCAGCGAATCACTACATAGTATAAAACAAAGTCGCTTCCCGCTGTCTGGCTGTCCCTAGATATGCTTATATTTTAAAACTACGCAACGGATTTTGATGCGGGTTTTTTTAATAGATAGAGTGATTCATGAGGAAGGTTTATATGTAAAACATTGCACCCGTGCGAAGCCGGGGCGAGTCGCAAAGTGATAGAATAAAATTAAAATTGTCATTTCGTTTATTCCCATTTTCAACAGGATTGTAATATTTTCTTGTTTATATCAGGACTTGAAGCCGTCCAACATAGTGGTGAAGAGCGACTGCACCCTCAAGATCCTGGACTTCGGGCTGGCGCGCACAGCGGGTACCACCTTCATGATGACACCGTACGTCGTCACGCGGTACTACCGCGCGCCTGAGGTGTGTAACATAGTCTACATCGTTTTCTGTAAGGATCTGCTGCGGCTGTATTGATATCGAAATCAAACACAGATTTTCGATTCCTCTTCATCATCGTCCGCATCCACAGCCCGACTTCACCTACTGTTAGGTATAGGCTTCCCTTGCCGTGTGCCAATCTCTACGATCCTGCCAGCCATTGCGGGTAAGCCCTGTCATCCAGGGCTTACCCGCAATGGCATCAACGTCGTCTGCCAATCCCGCATCTACAATATTTCTGTTGTATGCTTCTTTTCATACAGTATATGCGACGGTCCACTACTACGCAGGGTGTACAGCGCCTTCATGTAGCAGCTGTGCGCTGTAAAGATTGTATTTCATCAACTCTTCAATGTATTGGGTTCCGATCGGCGCTGTGCCTGTGTCCTTGGGTCTCAGTTGATGTCGTGCTTGTATAATATTCTTATCACATTTGTCCTGTTTGGCAGGTGATCCTGGGCATGGGCTACACGGAGAACGTAGACATCTGGTCGGTGGGCTGCATCATGGGTGAGATGATCCGCGGCGGAGTGCTGTTCCCGGGCACCGACCACATCGACCAGTGGAACAAGATCATTGGTCAGTCCATTAACTAATTGAGACACACTTAGATTATCCAAAAACGTCATCAGTGCTAAAAACTAGGCCAATATTTAGAAATCTGCTTAGCCTTTTCCCAACTAGTTTGGGGTCGGCTGCCAATCTAATCGGATGCACCTGAATATTTGTATGGAGTGACTGCCTATCTGACCTTCTCTACCCAGTTAGTACTGGTTAATACGTATGATGCCCCTTGGTAGACTGGCTGTCAGACTTCGACCCAGTGACCACCTGTAACGACTTTCAATGATCTACTTGCGACAGCCAGGACAATTGCTTAACTTTGATGACAGTCGTCACGAGCTACTCCTGCCCAGGTGTATAAAAATATTTAACAAGCGTTTCTACTTGAAGAAAAGAGCTAAATGTTTTGTTTCTATTAAAAATTTAGCTAACTGACTGCGTCCTAATCAGAATATAGCGGAAAATAAATATCGATCCCGACTTGTCATAATTAGCTCACGATGGTAGTAACAATATAAGCGGCTCAAGATGGCGTAACAATTTCAGCGTGAACGCGTCTTTATTTTCTTACTATTGACGTGCCGATGACCATACAAAACTACACTGACTCACAAAGGTTTTTCAAAGCGACTATAATTTTTTTGTTTTTAGAGCAACTAGGCACTCCATCCGCGGCATTCATGGCGCGCCTGCAGCCGACCGTGCGCAACTACGTGGAGAACAGGCCGCGCTACACCGGCTACAGCTTCGAGCGGCTCTTCCCGGACATACTGTTCCCCAGCGACAGTAACGAGCACAACCGGCTCAAGGTAAACACAATTCAATCAAAGCGGAACAAATCGTATCAGCCTCAAATGTTCCCATTAATGGACACACTCAGGCTATACCCTCCGGGGGATTAACCGTGAGTTGTAATTCCGTGCGGTTTCTGAATAACCTAGCCCAGCATTACCAAAACTTGAACTAACAGTGCGTTTCCACTGGCGCAACATTCATATAAAACATTTCAACATGAAGAAGAAAACATCAACATGTTTTAAGTCTTTCCTGTACCAGTAGAGTGTAAGAAACAAAAAATGGCTACGAAAAATAATTCAAAATTTTACTTGGTATCAACTTTTATAAAATAACAGCTAATTGCAGTGAAAATGGGTTAGATTGGTTAGCTGGTAACGGTATGCGTATGTTGTCGGGCAGGCGTCGCAGGCGCGCGACCTGCTGTCGCGCATGCTGGTCATCGACCCCGAGCGCCGCATCTCTGTGGACGAGGCGCTGCTGCACCCGTACATCAACGTGTGGTACGACGAGGGCGAGGTCAACGCGGTACGTACACCATATACGACTACACGCAGCGGAACTGAACTGACTGGCGGTGCACCGTAGCCAGACAAACTATACTTACATATTCCTCTTCAAATCTAATGAGCCCTTTGTCTGAAATTTAAACATTTTAGTGTGGAAATTCTAAGGAAAGCGTTCTGCTTATAAAGCAATAGCAGCAAAATCTGAAAGAACGTTGACATTGCAGTGGATGAAAATTTTGTGAAATGTTAAAAATATAGTGGGGACAAAATCTGGTGAAATGTTTGCAAACTAGCAAGGAAATAAAAGAAAGAAAGTAGCAAAGATATAAGAAAATAGCTGGGAATAGATAGTAAGGTAGCAGGGAAATATCTGTAGAAACGTGATGGTGAAATTGTTTTCGGCTACAGTTTCACACAATGATATATTCTAATAAAACGATTTTCTCAAAATGATCCATGGGATATCTATTGTGTTATTTGTGAGTTCTTTCTTAGTGTACGTTGTAAGTTTCGCTTCTAATGAGATGTGATATTGCTCCAGCCGGCGCCCGCGTCGTACGACCACTCGGTGGACGAGCGCGAGCACACGGTGGACCAGTGGAAGCAGCTCATCTACCAGGAGGTCGTGGAGTATGCAGCACCACCACCGCCCAGCACACACCAGCCGCCGCCCGACCACAGCCAGCCCGCGCTCACTACATAGGTATAGGTAACCTTATACAGTTCAGTTCAAACTTAACGGTTCACACTTTATGGCGGATCGGAATATATCTAACGTAAAGCTGCGCAGAACACAATTTTAGGTACCAGCGGGGCGCAGAGGACACATCATCTTGACTTTATAATACGCAGACTATCACTCGCAGCTAACTTCCGAGCCGCCATAAAGTTTGAACTGAACTATATCCACTACTTACTTACACAATTCAATTTTCGGAATTGCTTCTACCTGTTTTTCTCTGCATCATCCAATGCAATCTGCTAGAAAATACCTATGGCATAAAGTTCGTTTCTGTAGATTTGTGTTTATGAAATAAATTACGTCAGAAGTAGCTCACGCTTGGCTCACGCTTGGCTCACGCTGTTAAAATATACCGCGTATCAAAAATCTTTACAAAAAAATAAGATGGCATATGGGATAGTCGTATGTAGAAACTTATTTATTTGAGAAAAACGCGCTCAACATTACAGCTGTAAATCTAAGTGTAAGCTAAATAAATAGCACACATAAATAGCACCAGAACGTGCCATACAGACGTTTCATTTTACACACTGACTTACTGCTTTCCATATTATACATTTACATTGAATAATGTGTGATCAATCTTAATACACAAATAGCATTACTATGAACAACTCATCAATTTACCATTTTTAATAAACGGTTCACAGATTCACCATTCGTACGTGATGTTGACTCCCGCCATTTTTAAGGGTCCGCCATTTTTATAGTTCGTCAACATACCTTTTAAAGTTTCTACCAAATTGTACTAAAACATTTTTTTATACCCTTTTTTATTTGTCACAGGCTTCAGCAAAGCTGACCGCCGAGATCTAATCCACGAACACAGTGCAAGGACAATTTTCAACGCGTAATACCGAGACGTGCTCGTTAGAGGCTACTCGCGGTGTAGCCACCCGGCGGTAACAGAGCTACAAGTGATCGACATGTTATACATACAATAACTAACTGATGTATATATTTATCGTGGAAATGTTATGTGCAATACTCGACGGAATGAAATCAAGTGCAAAGTATAGGAAAAAGTAATTTGATTCGTTCATTTTCTTGTGTACGGAGAGTGAATGTTTCAGACACTACGATTATAAAATTAGGCAGCATAACAGAATAACCCGTAGCGTAGCTGAAATAAATTTGTACTCTAATATGTACTGGTTTGTTTGTATTATTTTAAATACCGTTATGGACTTGTCTATTTGTAGTTTCTTCCTGTTTCTTATGATATAAATAGTATTAAGATGTAATTTTAATTTTACGAATATGGGATGCTTTTAAAATAAGCTCAACAGTTGAATGATCGGTTCCTACACGCCCCTTCCGTGTTTCACGACTTTGGACAATTAATTTGCATTAAGGAGTGCCTTTTGCGAATTGCAAAAACATAAAGTTGGTGATTTTCTGCGTATGGACTGACTTTGATATGTTTGAATATTTTTGTAATAAAAATACATAAATGAATAAATGACTTAAGTGATTCCCTGTTTAAAATGATGCAATATTTTATCTATGAACTTTTATTTTTAATTATAATACTGTATGAATTATTCGTAAATATTAATAATAAAGAGTTGAGCTTATACTGTTTTATTGTAAAATATTATGTTCAATTTAATTGTGCAATTATGGATTTTTATTATAATCTAATATTACTTAACTTAATGATCACTATTGCAAATTTCTTTTCATATCCCAATTTGCCAATAACTTGAAGAATTTCTAAATGAATTAATAGTACCGTGCCATTCACAACCTGTTTGCCATAGGTAGGTACTCGAGTACTGTGAGTTTTGTAAGAAATTGCAATTTTGTGAAGTAAACAATTAGTGATTCATGAACGTGTATTATAATTTGTTTCTTAGCCATACACATCGTCTGATAGTTACTCGGGATTTTGTGATGTTCATAGTTTTTTCGTAAGTAGACCCTAGTTACGTTGTTGATAATATTGTATTGAGTGTACGAGAGTAGATCATTAAGAGCATTTCTACCTAATTAGTCTCATATAGGTCACCTCACACGTTGCTGAAGAGAACTGAAATCGAAATACGTAATAGACAACGAGTTCTCATAGAAATAGATAATGATCGCATTTTACAAATACACAGCCGGTAGCGCCGCCGGCGGTTATATTGTGGTTGTTAATCCCATTTCGCGGGAAATAGTTAACATAAGTGAATAAATACGTTGAAAATTTACCTCGAAAGGTTCGCTTTGTAGAAAAATACTAAGTCTCGTTAGGATTAAATGATAACTTCGTGAAATAGTTCTGGTCTCTTCTACATTAGGGTTTCAATAGTACGGATTTTATTTCTATGATGCTAACATGAAGTGATTGGTTTTACTCTTCATCAAAGGCTTAACGTGTGAGGGATTCGTAGGTTATTGTTTGAAACCTCACTAGGTGATATAATTATGAATAAGGATAATAAAGAATGAGGATAGTCGAGCGGATGGTTTCAGCAAATAGCACAATTTATTAGCTATAGAAGTTAAAGCAGGACGGTAACATGTTTGTGATGCGCGCATCATTTGTATAATCGTTAATAATGTTATTACGGAAGCAATAATACATCATTTTCTATTCGCCTTCGTGAGCGGTCATACATCATTGTTCATATTATTTAATGATTTCGGCTCTAAACATATCACGGACGACACAATAGATTTAATTTTCGACAAGATTTTCATTAAACGATGAAGTGATCGCTCGTACTTTTGAAATGTTGCTTTACTTTTGTTCCATAACGTTATAGGTACACATGAATATTAAAAGTAAAATATAAAAATATATATAGGTACGTCGCTTTTGTCAATTTCGCTACCCACATTGAAACATGAGGTAGGCTTCCATAGAAATATAAATCTACAATCGCTAAAAAAGAACGTCAGTAGAATGAATGATATTGTCTATTTTATACATTTCATTGAACTTTCACTTCTTGGCAATAGTAGTACTATAATCTAGACTAAAAAGAGCCGCTTAGCGGCATTGAGATCTTGAAAGCATAAGACAACTGGGTGAAAAAGTAAAATGATGAAATTATAATAATATTGCGAGAATATACAATAATATTTAATATTTTAGGTCTAGTATAAAATCTGTAAATATTAACACTTAATATGTATGGAACGAAAGTGAAGGAAACATGCTGTGTAACCTTAGAACATTCTGTTAATCACTATAGTAAATAAAAAAACCACAACTGTACGTCCAAATTGTCCATTTATATGTTAATGTACCTATTACAAATTACAATAATATAATCATTAGAATGTATTTTAGTACACTTGGTAAACAAGGTGTTAAGGTAGTCGCCATGTTGAGACGCAGGCCGCGCGGCTTATAGCGATATACATATTTGAGTTAACACTTCAATGACTATCTAAAAACTTATTTTTACTGTACACGTAAGTTATTTCATATTTTAACTGAATAAAATCGAAATGGTTATTATAAACAGTGTGTTTGATTTATGAGTTGATCCAAATATAATACAAGCAAACAAAAATGCTTATTGGGATGTTCAGACTGATCTCTAGATAAATCAGTGGATTAACTGAGCTTTACCTACTCCTTTTCACTCCAAAGCCCAAGCGAGTCTCAAAGTTGGTCACACTACTCTAGGCGACAGTGACAAATGGGGATGACAACTTATGTGTAATGGCGCTAGCATCGCTGGTTCCTAGCATCGTCATTGGTTAAAAATCTGGATATGTCATTTTGTATTTCAAAGAGCTTGACCTCATTTGTCACATTGGGTCTGTACAGTGGTGGCGCCATCTGAGATTAGCTTTAACTTTCCAACCCCATTGCAGTAGTAATACGAGGAATTTCATTGCCTGTGTTACTACCGTAGTAGTAAGTACTTACAGCCTACTGCCGAGTCGAAACCTTTATTTTTCTACTTGTTTAGTAGTTATAGTATTGATGTGGCAATCAAGTTAATTTTTCGTCCTCGTGAATTTATTTGTGAATATTTAAACCCACTATAGACCACAATCCGAGCGTACGATTTTTTGTAAAACTACTGAGGGTCTGGCAATCAATAATTAACCTTTACGGTATTCATTGTTACATTTTATAACCTTTCCTTCTTCTTCGTTAGGTAATGTAATAGATGCGTTTGTGACAGATTGGCCGGAGAAAGCATCACGTAGAGAAGAGTGGAAGGCCATGGGGGAAGCCTTTGCCCAGCAGTGGGATAATAGGATAAATAAAAAAATAGATGCACCAAGTAACTTCGCAGTGAGAATGACATTCGTCTACGTTTTCGAACGTTTGAGGTCATGTCAATTTCAAATGACATAAATCCAAAACAAAATGTCGTTTAGCTGTCAATACAATACTGAAAATAAAGCAAATCCACGAAAGCGATTAAATATAAATAAAGACGGTATGTATGTGGAATTTGGACAATTACTAAAAGTTCTAATCTTAAGTGGTTTAAAAGAGAATTGATAAGCTACATAATCTCACACAATACGGCAAATATGTCTGAGAAAGACAAATCGAAAGTGAACGTTCAAGCAAAACACATACCAAAGGACGCTCAAGTAATCATGACGATAATGAAGGAGGTAGGCATCACAGACTACGAGCCTCGGGTCGTGAACCAGCTGCTTGAGTTCACGTACCGCTACGTAACATCGGTGTTAGATGACGCGCGAGTATTTGCAACACACTCGAAGAAGAAAACAATTGACCTGGAAGATGTGAGGCTGGCAGTACAAATGCAGTTGGACAAGTCGTTCACTAGCCCTCCTCCGAGAGAGGTGTTATTGGAGATATCAAGGGTGAAGAACGTCAATCCCCTGCCGATGATCAAGCCTCATTGTGGATTACGTCTGCCGCCAGATCGGTGAGTGAAACTGTCTTTGTTATTGTGTCTACTAAAATCCTTGCTTTAAAAATGAACTCTTGATTCTTGAATTAACATTTTTACAACATTTCTACAAAATAAAGAAATTGATGTAATGCAATTATTGTTGTACCAAGACAGAAATTACTGATATTATGATGGGTAGGCAGAGTTGGCAGAGAGGTTATTTAAATACTTATTCATATTAAATGTCTTGTTATGTCTTCTTTCTTGTCTATGTCTCACTTGCTGGAGTGTTCTTTGTGCCTGTTTGAAGAGAGGAATATCATGATGCTTCAATGAATATGGGCACATTCTGGGCTCAAACAATGCAGTCAAACCAAAGTACTGTTGATATGAAAAGAAAAAGATATCTTGGTTGGAGTGTAGCCTTAGGGGCGCTTATAGGCACCATGAGCCGTGCAGAAAACGGTTAGGTTAGGTTAGAACTGTGACCAACTACGCGCGAGCCGAGCGAGCGAAGCGAGCGGTGCCGCGGCAGCGGCCGGCGAGCGCCACCTCGAAATTGAACGCGAAATTTTTCTAAGTATTTTTTTCATAGTGCCCCTAAGACACTCTGACCGATATCTTGCGAGCTTGCTACCATTAATTACATATTAAACCTGCCCTTTCAGTTACTGCCTGTCATCCTGCAACTACCGCCTCAAGCCTGCTGTCAAAAAAGCGGCACCAAAGCCCACAATCTCCGCAGTGCCCACCCTGAAGACTGTCACAACATCCAAACCCCCTCCTTCACAGAATGTGGTGGTGAAGAGACCACCAGGTGCCATTGTCAATGTGGCTGCACCCAAACCTACTGTTATTCCCAAACCTGTACTCAAGTTCACTTCTGGTACCAAGGTAAGGTTTGAATAAAAAAGAATAAAAAAAGAAAAAATTAAGCATAGATTCAGAAAAATATAAGTGTGGTTCAAACCACAACTTGTCTTGCATGTAGGTGACTGAGCCAGTCACTCTCCACCAGAGATTGAAATAAGTAAAGTATACAGGGTAAATTTTTCAAGTGGGCGTGGATGGCCATGGTAAAAATACAGTGTTTTTTTTTTTCAAAACCAACCTGTTCGATTCCTGACCAAGAACCTGATTTTTCAAAAATCCAATGATGCAGTTTTAGTTTTCTTCAAAATCGGGCTTGAGGCTCCTTTGAGCATTTTTAGCTATTCCTCATAGTCGGATTTGGCCATCCATGCCCAATTGGACAATTCACCTGTATTGTTAAGGTAGCTACATTAAATGGCTGACTCTTATAATGTAGGATATTTGAAATATACGTTACATTTAACCTTTTCAACCCCAGAACATAAAAGTATGCGCGTGCTCTCCACGCCAATTTCACCGCAAATACCCAAACTCAAACCATTTATTTCAATTAGACCTTAGCAGGCACTTTTGAAAGTCAGAAAAAGTCAGTCAAAAAGACGAAGCTACAGTCACAGACACAAGGCATAATAACTTGTGAAAGTACTGTAGTTGCCCATTCCAAAGCATAGATCTCTATGGAGAAGAATGGGCAAGAAAGTCCATGGACACTCTTTTCAATCAAAATATTGTTACAAGATCTTGGTTACATCATTCATGTTGAGATTATACATATATGTGAGAATGATGTAGAAAGACGCGCACATTAAGAGCGTCCAGAGTAAAAGATTATAACTATCAACAATTTAAAAACAAAGTAGTTAAAATAAACCGTGGCAGCTAAGAGATGACCAGTCCCAACTGACAGCGCCCATTCACGAACATGACGCATGCATCAGCCCCATTCAGCTCAACCGTATTGAAAGGAACTAAATGACCCGACACACCCGCCACTATCAGCGAGACATTTGAGTGAACCTGACATTCTCTCAGCCACCAGGGCACATTCGAGACAATGAAGGAAAACTAAATGTAAACGGTAGCTTTACAGTACATAGTACTCACACATGTGCTATGCAATTATATAATACTAAGAAATTGAATCTATACAATGCAAAGATATTTTTACAATCTTCTGAAGCTTCCACAATAATTTCACATGAGCTTCTGATTAGTTTGTCCCTATGGTTGTGGAGCAGGACCAGCATTGAACCAAGCATTTTTATCATCGATGTAATCCCTTATCTTATAATATGCTTGCCTACATAGTGTGCGTTTTATACAAGATTTAAATTTTGTCTCATTCAGTTGTTGAATGTGGGGAGGTATTTTATTATAACATTTTAAACAGTACCCCATGAAAGATGAGTCTACTTTAGCTAGCCTGAAACCTGGCTGTACTAGTTCCATTGATTCCTGTTTCTAGTATCATAGTGGTGTCTGTCACCTCTTTTATTAAATAAATGCAGATTTTTCCTAACATACATGATGTTTTCATAGATCTATTGACAAGGTACTGTCATGATGTTAATTTCCTTAAACAGTTCCCTTAGAGAATCGCGCCTACGTAGATCATATATGGCTCTGATGGCTCTTTTCTGCAAAATAAAGATGAGATGTTATATGCGGACCCCATTGTAGCCTTGAGTCGAGCGTGATCCCCAGGAAAACAGTATTTTCGACGAATTGTAGTTTCTCTTGATTCAATACTATGTCACTATCACTACTTTTAACATTCGGTAGAGCAAATCTTATGCACTTCGTTTTTTTCCCATTTAATACTAAATTATTAGTGGTGAACCACTTATGGACCTGCATTAGGGCGTTATTTACGTCGTCGAGATTTGTGGCACGTCTGTTTATCTTAAATATTAAAGAAGTATCGTCAGCGAATAACACCATTTGTGGTTGGTTTTTAAATAAATGGGGTAGATCATTAATATATACCAAAAAGAGGAAAGGACCTAATATCGAACCTTGTGGTACACCCATACTTACTTTTAAACCCATTGAATTGACACCATTTATTTGTACTTACTGATGTCTATCGTTGTTATCGTTTTTAGTGAAATGCAATTTCACTAAACTGAGCGCAAGTTTCCCTAACCCGTCATGTTCAAGTTTTAAGTGTAGGGTTTCATGGTTTACGCAATCAAATGCTTTCGGGAGGTCACAGAAAATTCCTATGGCATCTTGTGCCTTTTCCCACGCAGTAAATATGTGTTTTAACTATTAATACACCGGTGACACCGGCGTCAGTCGTACAACGGCCTTTGGTGAAACCACACTGTTTCTCATGCAAGATTGTATTGATGTTGAAGTGGTTGAGCATTTGATTAAGCATTACCTTTTCAAACACTGCTGAAAACCGGCAACACAGATACGGGTCTATGGTTATTGGTGTCTTTACTGTCCCCGGACTTGAAAAGTGGTATTACCTTGCTGTATTTCATAAGGTCCGGGAAAACTCCTTGGTCCACAAATAAATTAAATATTAAGGCCAAGTACGGTGCTATAGTCTCAATAATGGCTTGACAAACTTTAATTGACATACCCCATAGATCCTCGGTTAATTTGACTTTGATTTCTTTAAAAGCTTTAATGACTGCTATGGGGTTTATATGTTTAAATTGAAACTCAACCGGACAGGCTGAAACGTTCGCTCTTAATAAATCAATAGAAAACAAGGGTGAGGAATTTAAGGTTTCAGTAGTTTTAAGTGGGATACTAGTGAAGAAATCTACAAATTCTTGAGCAACTTCATTTTTAGAGCTAAGAAGACCACGTGAAGTCTCTAGAGTGATATCATTATTATATTTTTTATTTCTATTAGTTTCACTATTAATGATTTTCCAAACCGTCTTTATTTTATTATCGGCGGATTTAATCTTGTTGCTAATGAATAAGGCTTTAGTTAGAGTAAGTTGTAACATATTTATTAAAAGTTTCTGTGTTGATGTAAGGCTTAAGGCCGTACAGCTCAAACAATCGTTCCCTACTTTTCCTAATACCCTTAGTTGCCCAGTCACTGAACATAAACTTTGAGCAAATAGATTTGGTTTTCATTTTTAATGTATTATTGAACTCTGTGTAAACTACCGAAAATAATTCCTCATAAAATTGATTAACATTTTCAATAATATGGCTCGGAATGCCTAAATTACTAATTAAGTTATTTTTAAATTTATTCAAATTACTGGGTGTTATTAGTCTAGATTTTATCTGGATTCTTTGTAATGGTGTGTAGGATTCGAAAGCAACGGTTTGCCTCCTGTGATCAGAAGGAAGGTAATTTACAATGGATTTGTCTAAGTAATCGCAGCAACAAAAAACATTATCAATACATGTAGCAGTATTTGTAGTAATTCGATTTGGTTCCGAAAACACGTTTGACAAATTAAATGATTTAAAAAGATTTAAGAGTCTACTGCTATTTGAATTTTTGTCTAAAATATTAACATTAAAGTCACCACAGATAACTAGTGATTTATTACCAGTTGCAAGTTTTGCTAAAGCATCTTCCATTACTGACTCAAATATAGAGTAGTCTTGATAATTTGGGGGTCTGTAAACGCACACTATTACATGCTTATCCAGCTCAACACAAGACAGATCAATACGAGTACTATGTTCAACCGATAGATCAACAATGTCGTTACGAGTCTTAAATTTAATACAATTTTTAACTAAGATTAATGAACCCCCACGAATCTTAGCTTTCCGGTTAAAGCATCTGCCCACACTGTAATTTGCGTAATTAATAAGCATGTCATATTCTTTTAACCAATGTTCAGTACATCAACAGCTCTGCCTTTCTCAATCAAAACGGATTCTATGTGCACAGGTACTTACACAGCTTACTAACATGTAACACAAATAAAATGCTTAATGCGGTGGAAGCGCCAGGGTAACCCGGGAAATTCAAATTTTCTTACGTTTTTTTGCAATTTTCAGGTTAGTGTTAGGTTGTATGTTGATTAAAAATGAGTCGCGCCAGTAACACGTATGTAGTTACAGAATTATAATAATTAAAATCATTCATAAAACCCTCTAAGTTCGTTTTTCCTCAACATACAACCTAACACTGACCTGCAAATTTCAAAAAACGTAAGAAAATTTGAATTTCGCGGGCTACGGCTACCCTGATGCTTCCACCTTAAATATTTACCTCTTTCTAAAACATAGCCCTCTAATTTCAGGTGGTAGCCAAGCCCGCAGTCAGGGTAACCGCAGGCCCATCAGCTCACACACCTGTCAAGATGGAGCTAGACGATCAAGTGGCCCAGAAACGGAAGCGCGATGATGATGACTATGATACGTAATTTAAGCTGTAGTTCTGTGTTAAAATTGATTATTTGTATTTATATTATCAGTAACAGTATAATATTGTGGTAAAAATATTAACTATGTTGTGTTTTATTTTACGAATCACCTTAGTCTAACGTGGTATCATTCAGTCTCGCCTAAAGGTATATTTGAAGAGATTTTTGAAGTTGTTGGTCCATCTATCACGGGGATCCACAGTCGTGCCATAGACAATTTTCCGATATCTTATCCCTTTTGCTATTAAGGTGGATGCGCAAGGGTAGCCCGCGAAATTTAAAATTTCTTACGTTTATTGCAATTTGCAGGTTAGTTTCAGGTTGAATGTTGACGAAAATATAAATCGCGCCAGTAACACGTATGGAGTTACAGAATTATAATCATTTAAATCATCAATACACTCACTCTCCAAGTTCATATAATCCCATTGAGTGACTTTCATGAAATAGCTATTGAATGGGATTTTATGAACTTGGATTTATATTGATGATTTGAATGATTATAATTCTGTAACTCCATACGTGTTACTGGCGCGATTCAGATTTTCATCTACGTACAACCTGACACTGGCCTGCAAATTGCAATAAACGTAAGAAAATTTAAATTTCGCGGGCTACCCTTGCGCATCCACCTTAAGTTATTATTCTACGCAAACACAAAGAGCGTTAGATACAAAGCCAGCCAATTAGGTATCCAATATTTCCTTCAAAACTTAAAGGAAACTTAGAGCACAATTAATTGCCGTATGTTTAACCCTTTGACGTATTTATGCAATGGGAAAACATTTTTGAATACTTATATGGATTTATGTGATACTTTTGATTAGTTTTAAGTATATTATGTAACAAAAAAAAACATCATACATGTATTATTTTATGTATTATTGACTGGGACAAATATGTCCCAATATGCGGTAAGGGTCACAAATTATACTGATTTGTCCATTTTATTTATTAGGTTATTAAGATAGTTATCTAGTATTAGAAAAGAAATAATGATAGATCTTTGGCATAAAATATATTTAAAATGTCTCTAAATATTAAAATCTTCAAAACAATTTCTATCAGCTGTGAAACATAAGTGTTTACCGCATGTTTCACAAATGTTATTTGTACGATTTTCTTTATATGCTAGCACACTGGACGCACCTTTTTCGGTTGCGTGCCTTCATTATTACGTGTGTTGGCGATTACGTCGTCTGGCTCATCATTATCAGCCTACAGCAGTCCACTGCTGGACATAGGCCTCCTCAATCGCACGCCACTCAACTCGATTCTCAGCAACTCTCATCCAGTTGCTACCAGCCACCCTGCGAAGATTGTCGCTCCACCGAACCTGAGGGTGTCCCACCTTACACTTACAGATTCGCGGTGTCCACTTAAGAACACGTCTACCCCAGCGGTCATCGGTTCTACGGCTTATATGGCCGGCCTATTGCCACTTCTGCTTATTTATTCGGTGAGCTATGTCGACAACACTGGTTCTCTGTTGGATCACCGTGTTCCGGATGCGATCCCTCTATGGGACAGGCTATGCTTGGAGTCTTCCAAACAGCCTGTTCCATAGCTAGCTGAGCGACCTTGAGTTTATGGACGAGCCGTACCGTGAGAGTTCACGTTTCGGCTCCGTAAATCACAACAGGCAGGACGCAGTGGTTGAAGACTTAGTATTTAGGTTCTGTGCAATACGCGACGAGAAGACCCGATGAAGTTTCCCAAATGCTGCCCATACCCATCCCAGCTGAATTCTTCTATTACCCGTGTCCCATTTACGTCAAAGGGTTAACAGCGCGCTTGTAAGACTGTTTCTGACCAACCAGTCACTATCATGTTCTTTTATATTTGCCCATTGACCAGTGGAGCAAGGTGATTTTAATGGGATAAGGCCAGCGTACACCAAGCACGGCAGGGCCGAGAGAGACGTATTTAACGTTGGGTAAAGATAAAATGGTCTGCACTGCCGCGATCCCCAGTGTTCGCTGGTTTATATGCACATTAGGCTCCGTTCACACGGCGGACAGTGGAACGAATCTATGAGGGAGGTTGGACACAGGCATTTTCGAGAAAAACTCTCATTTTGAAAAAAATATAATTCCGTCCTATTTAGTTATCAAATGCCTTCAAAACTTGTAAGTCCTGACAATTTTCTTTCTATCTCCCGTATTCCGGGAGTTAATTGAGAAATGACTTGAATTGTTTTGAAATTACAAACACACACTTCAATTTTATTCTCGGTGAAAATTTTTGAAACAGCCCAAAATTTGGCGACGATTTTTGCACTTTCAGTAGCGTCCATCAACTCCTGTGATGTGCAAGTATTAGCCAATCAGCGTGGGGACTCGCTGATTGCCCAGGGTGCGCCGGACGTATAAGGGTTTAGTGGATACATCACTCGGGAAGGCTCCTTTCGTGCATCCCTAAATTTTATTGATTTGTATGGATTACGCATAGCTAAAGCTTCATTTACTGCTGAGACACATGGTGCGCCAAACGTGCACCTTTTTTAACCGACTTCAAAAAAGGAGGAGGTTATTATTATTTTCTTTATGTATGTTACCTGATTTCTCCCCCATTTGAGGACCGATTCTCGATTTTTTTTGTTTGAAAGATTATACTTCTGAGGTGGTCCCATTTAAATTTGGTGAAGATCTGATGCTGATCTTTGGAGATATACTACGGAACTCTTCAAAAATAGACGGCAAATCTGTCGTGATTGCTGCAATCGCTTGGATGTTTATACAACATCATGACGTAACATCACGCCTGTATGCTCTGAGGGGGAACGCAGATGTGTACACCCAGATTTCCATTTATTGGGGATAAGCTCATTACCATGAGTCCATGACATGTATTGCATCATGTGCATCATTTTCCCAACTATTTTGTGGTCCGCTACCAGTCTTACCGGATGCAGCTGAATACCAGTATTTTATACGCAACACAATAGCCACGACTTAAATGTTAGTAAATATTTTTTTCTAAAGCTATTGAGACATTTGCGTATAGTCATCATCATCTCATGACGCTGAGCTGATGAAGGAAGATACAACTCTTTAACGGTTAGGAGTTAGGTGATTTCTTGTTCTAGAATGGTGTATAGATAATGCGACTTGTTAATATCAATAGTTGATTTCTCTAGAAACAACAGAGTGAGTGCTAGAAACTAGAAGTATTAATCACTTTAGCCGACTTTAAGAAAAGAACTGTTGTTGTCATTTAGACGCGTATTTAATAATGTAAAATAAATTCATGGTGACATGGGAACAACTAAAAATGGAAAAATAAAAACTTTTTTGCAAAAAATAAAACCGACTTAAAAAAAATAATAAAAAAATAACAAACCAAAACACAAAAAGGTGAAAAATAAATTTAGTTTGTTGTAACCTTTGTTTGATTCATTTGGAGTTTTTGTCACCAGCTTCTGAAGCTTGACCTTTGTTTGATTGATTTGGTGTTTTTGTCACCGGCTTCTGAAGCTAAAGTTATTTTTCACTTTTTTGTGTTTTGGTTTATTTTTTTTTTAAGTCGGTTTTATTTTTTGCAAAAATGTTTTTGACATAATGATATGTCTAGTGATGTATTTTTTTACTGGATCGAGCTTTCTACCTCCTGAATGTGATCCTATTTCGAGTTGTGGTCTTTACTATCTTAATACACATACCAAGAGCTGCATACAATGCCAAGATACATGGTGCACCAAACATGCACCTTCTGACATATAGGTCTGGTCCTGTTTCAAGATATGGTGTTTTCTACCTAAATCAAGAGGTGCATTGAGTGCTAAAACACTGTGCAACTCACATAAAAAGCAACAGCAGTTTGCTGACCATAGATAGGTTGGGAAATAATGGGAGTTAATTTTCACAAACTCTGAAATTTGGGATGCTGTGTAAATTCTCAATATTGCCCCAACTTTCCAGGTGGCCCCTTGATTTCCGAAATGTAGACCTCTCAAACTCACAACAAAAGGCAATTCCATATACCAGAATAAGCATAATCAGCCTATAACATTCCCCCTGTGGCCTGATGGGCATAGGCTTTCCTCAGGTAGTGAGCTACAATCCGCACAGGCCCAGTAGTAGTAGTTGGTGGATGTCTTTGAATATTTGATTCCAGTTTTTCTAATAAAACCAAATATTTATTGTTCATGCAAGGGCAAATTTCACCAATAAAACTGATTTGAAACAGCATTGAAGAGCTGTCAGTTTCAATATCCATTTAGTAGTTATGACACTTACTGCTCATGAATGCAATGCAGATTTGCTGATCATGTTCTGCTCCAATGGTGAATACACTCTCATTAATGAAAGGTATTAATTCTAGGATAGTTGCCAAAGAGACAGAAGTAAAACAAACAAATGGGTTTTTCTTATATTTTATTGATAACCACTTCACTTCCTCTGCACATTCTGTGGGCGCTGCATGTCCCTAGGGAAGGTGCTCTTGGGTGGCGTACGGATCCTCCTGTCCTTCTTAGACCTGTTGCGCACAACCTTGCTGTGGATTGCGCAGGAGACGCAGTAGTGGAGCTTTGCATACAGCTTGGGCAACTGGAATGCTGTGGAACAGAATGAAACAATATTGTAAAAATTGTTTGGTTCACAGCTGCAATATCAAGAGGGCCTCAATCTAGTTTCACAGGGAACTTCTGTAAGGTGAAGCACTTAAAAATAGAACTGATATTGTTTCAAGAGATATGTTTTGGCAGTCTTATCTTTTCCGGTGGATGTGCCTGGAAGTAATTAGTGTGGAAAGGGTTTTTGATGATTAATTTAGCACCTAGGGTGAAGTTTACAAGATTTCTGTTTTCTGGTCAGATCAAAATGAGAATGTCAGCAACGTGCACATCAGTAGGCTTTATATAACTACAGGCCGCTATAATGCTGAATCGTGAGAAGCTCAATGTTCATGACAATCAAATATATAACTACTACAAAACATTTTAGGTTAGGAATGTTTGTTGATTATCACTAGAACACCAATGCATGGAATAAAGGCAAAACGATACAGAGAAAGCTAGTGATAAGATACTTACAAGCATATACGGAGGCTTCGTTGATATCCCTGACGGCGGCCGCTTCGACGATATTCCTAATCACAAACTTCTTGATAGCCTTATCCTTTGGAACGCAACGCGCGCAGTTGGTACATCTCACAGCCTTCACGTGGCCACGGCCGTGCTTGGCCCGCCCTCCATTACGGCGTTTGCGAGTCTGGAAACAGAAATCATCCGCTCATGAAGCCACATGCTCAACACGACAAAGGCGACGCGTGTAGTTCAAAGTTCTGACGAAGCCGAAATAGGACACATTGACTGAAAATAGTTAACTCAAAACACTGCAGGTTTCGTTCTAGTTGATTACCGGTTATTTGCACTACTGAGTTCATATTTATTTCGAAATAGTTTACGCACCATGTTTCTAACCTCCGAATCTGTGAACAGAAACCGATGGAAAAGAAATTGTCAGCATAGACAATTGACTCGGTCAATGATGACATTGAGCGATTTCCTATCATTCAGTTTTAATGTTGCCACGTAAAAAACAAAACAATGATTTTAAAAATTCCAAACAAGCTTTTTTCTCTTGAAAACCATTTCATACGCATTCTAGTTTAACATGATTGAAAAATACCTAATATCAAATGACAGAATTGTATTTGGGCATTAAAACTAAAATAAATAGCGTGCTGTCAATTATAGAATAAGGTGAAAAAAGAAAATTACTCGAATCCATCGACAATGTAAAGTTCCACGTTCCGAATGGTCAAATGACTCATTCATTCCATTCACCATCCATCAACAGAAAAAAAATAATCGTCTGTCACGAAGAATTTATTTCACTGTAATATTATTTTTGTTGCAAAATAGTAATAAATTAGTAAAAAAATCCTTTGTTTTCCTATTTCGCGTGATTCACAATAATTGCAACCATGTTAGATGCTTTTCCGTAGTAGTGAATTTAACTTTACTCCGTCATCGTGCGATTGTCCTGAGTGCTCCGTGTCTTATTTAACTTTTGCGAAAACATTTCTGTGAATTGCGATGTGGTGCAGATAGTCAATTGTTGTGTACCGCGTGTGAAATGTCACAACATGGATGCCCTGAGAGACTGTCGAATAGATCCAAAGGTTTCCAGGATGACGGCCCGAGTCAGTCTACGATGGAGGTTCTTGTGGAGACCCTCACTGGAACCGCATTTGAAATGACCGTGTTGCCCACGGACACCATATTTGCCATTAAATCGAAGATATTCAGGGTCGAAGGTGAGTCGTGTGTCTGATTGAGCATTACACAACTATAATTATGTGTTATTTGACAGGGTAGGCTTGATCGTGCGTCATCCACGCTCGACAAAGGATGTTGTGGTATTAGTGCGTCGTAAGCGACGATACTTAGCTGATAACCAATGAGCAAAGCAATGAGAAACCACTGTACAGTGACAATACACCACACTCATTGGAAAGAGGAAGATTGAAAAATTACTAGTAATTTAATTAAAGTATTGTGTAAGAGCTAAGTCCAGAGTCAATGTAAACAATACTACTATATGTAGCTGTGTTGTTGACTACTGCTTGTTCTGCACAGTACTTGTGTAGGTACTCATACCTACAATGTGAATAAACTTTTGATTGAATAAGCCATTCATTTGGACAACAAATGTCAAACAAACCTGTATTGAAGACTTCCCTTTATACTTTCTAATTAAAAACTTATGTATTCAGTCTATTTTTGGGCCTGTAATGTTTTAGCCTTCCCTATTCTCAGTAGAGCCCTGCCTGGCAGAATACCAAAAAGACAAACGAAAAATGATATTGGGGTATGTTATGGTCACATAATACAAAAAGTGGCATTGAGCTATATTTGCCCTGCAGAATTTTATGGCTTCTGACCAGTAATATATGGCATCTATACCAGCTGGTTTTATCTACCAGAAGTCTATCAGAATAGAGTTGCATGCATGTTTGAGCATGGACAAAGGGTTTTTTTCTCTACTTATCATCATCTGCCCTTTTAGTTGCAACCTTTTTCCAGCTGTTACTGGTTGGTTGACTGAACAATCAAACTAAAACTTTTTATGCATATTTTCATTTTTCCAGTAAACAATTATAAATCCTATTAGTATAACCATGTGTTCTTTACAGTAATCAAGATGATATACTATTAATAGAATCAATATTTTTTATGAACATTCATTGAATTCTATTGTTTTGCCTTTTCAAGGTTCTTATGATTGAACAGGACTTACAGGGTGTGTTCATGTTAAACTTATGATTGTTTTTTCTAGGCATATTATATGTATAAATAAATATTTGGAGGTAATTAGGTATCTGCATTTATACCCCAAACACTAATGGAACCTTTGGTCAAGGTTAAATAGTTTCTAAGAAATGAATCCAAAGTTCATCCTGTTCAATTGTTGGTCAATTTAAAAAATAAAATGCATTTAAATGTTGAATTATCATACTAGAACAATGCTCAATCATGAATTAAGATTTAATGAGGAGACTGAGCATGTTTTATACTTGGTTAATTCAATATTAAATGGAACCATAAACATTCACTGAGGTGTATCATGTTCCAGGGTTGCGGGACTGTTCGAAAGAGATACCGCGGCCCTGGAACACAAAGGGCAAAGGAAGGAACATGGATGGGTTTTAGTCAGTAAAAGTCTGACACTCCCTCCCAGAGTGGGAGGGGTTATTTGATGATTTCCCATCGGTAAAAAAAAAAAATGTATCATGTTATAGGTTATTATTCAGTATTCTCCGAGCCACAAGACACAAGCAATGCTTAGTTTGTGGCTCGCCGTTTATATGACACAGCTGTTTTTTTTCTATTGGTGAATAAATTCATTTTGATTTTTGATTTGTAAATGAAATTACTCATTGATTGCATCATATTCACTGGCTTAGAAAGCTCATAATTGAAAGCTGCCAGGCTACAAATGCCCTTTTATTTTATCTTTCGTAATATTGAATACACAAGCCAGGTCAGGTACATAATTTAATACAAAATCACCTAAATTCATAAGTTTTAAAGAGAAAAGAGAGCTGGTCTTAGTGATTCACTCTGTTAGTCAATCAGAAAAAACAAAGTTCTTACCTGTTATTCATGTTCCAAGCTGTGAGTCAGCTGTAAGTTATAAACAACCTGGCAATATCATAGAAATACTGTAAGTCGGACCTAATGCACGATTAGAGAGTTGCGTAACAAGTTATGCTGATAATGTTTCTAAATATTGCAGTACAATAGCTCCGTTCATAACACTGCATTCTATCCTAAGCAAGGTATGCAGAAGCTATAGCATAGCTTTTCCTCATTTAAAATGGATGGTATCATACATTCACCAATGAATTTGATTTGAATTAATTACCTTCTTTAAAAATAATATGGTTATTAAACTGTTGTATAAGTAAGTAAATTGTAAACAAATTAGGAAAACGGGTCAATGATAGTAAATGTGTTGAAAAATCCAGAGAATTTTTTTTCTATAGCAGGATTTTTTTAATAGACTGTTTGATAGACATATGAGCAAATTTATGAAAACGTACTATGAAGACCACCTTCTGCCCATGTTTCACTTAAAATTTCGTACCTGTTGACATAATTATAGGCGAAGAATATCGTTAAAACATCGTCAGTAGGTGTAAAATATAGATTTTGTAAATTGCTTGTAAAGAACACTTACACATCAAAATTAAATAATTGTGTTTTCAAATGAGATGGAATCAATGTTACCTATGCGACTACTCTAAGAAGAAACAGCCGAAACAAACTCAGAGGTAAAGCTCTCTTGTACTTATGTGTGACCGCAGCCCATTTGTAAAGTAAGCTCAATTTCTGCTCATGACAATGTGTGTTCAGCACTGTGACAAAGCTGTCTTCACCTTGTGAGAAAAAAAGTTGAACAGCACATAAGTTGTTTTTATCTGTTTCAATGAAATGGCTTTGTAATCTGTTGCTTCCTTCTTCATTAGAAGGACATTCTCTGTTTTATTGTATTGACTGACTCACTTCTTTTTAAGTTTGTCATGTTTGCAAAAGATTACTTGTAATTATTGTGGAAATAAATATTTGGGTTTTTCCTCATGTTAAGAGTTATTAGAATTACCCAAATTATATTTTTTTATTATTTTAGTAATGTCTTATAAGAGGCTAATAAAAGTACTAGAGGAAAAAACCGGCCAAGTGCGAGTCGTACTCACACGCACACAGGTTCCGTAGCACCAAACAATATAATAAAAATATTTTGAAGGCTCATTCATATGTTGTATTGTTTATATTCAACAGCAAAACTAAATTTGTTTTTCATAGCATGTTAACGAAAAACAAAGTTACTGCTGCAGTTTGATGAAAAAGTTCCATATCTCAAACACTAAACATCAAATCTTATTCAAACCAATTTTGGTTGAAAGTTTTATTTACGTTCTACAATCCTACATTTTTTTCCGAATTTTCCTCCTCTTACTTTAGAAATTAGAGGGGGGGGGGGACACATTTGTCTATCTTTCAAACGTTTGACTTTGACAAAAAATGGTATTAGAATTGGAACTTCAATGTCATTTTTAAAGACCTATCTATCTAATAGGTTTGATGAAAAAAAAAGTTTTTAGTTACAGTGAATGGGAATCCCCCTTAATCTTTTGTTTTTTTTTTTTGTTAAAAATCGTAAAGCGGTTCACAGAGTTAGTTATATTGGCTCTAGGCTGCATAGTCGGCTGATTGTGCCGGAATGGCTGCGGTTGGTCGGGCTTCCTCTCCCATCCCAGAGCATGTCTTTCCTTACAAAACCGTGCCCCCTGGTGTATCCGACTTGTCCGGGTCAGGCTTGCTCCTGGCTGGGTGTGGTGCTCAATCATCATCATCATCAAAATCGTAAAGCGGTTCACAGAATATATCTACCTACTAAGTTTCAACTGGGTAATTCTAATAGTTTCGGAATAAAGTGGATGTGACACACACGGATAGACAGACATGACGAATCTATAAGGGTTCCGTTTTTTGCCATTCGGCTACGGAACCCTAAAATGACTGAAATGTAAATTGATTAAACAGTTTGCCATATACCTATCTTGTCAAGGCCACTGAAATAGTTCTGATTTCAGATAAACTTGAAGACATTTTTTTATATCTTAAATGTCAATCTCAATTACCATCAATCTCTACCTCCCACACAACGGAGCAATGAGCAAAAGCTAATAATAAAAATTAAATACAACAGCTTCAAAATCTGTTTTTCTAGGTCTCAATGTTTGTGAGTCAACAATTCTCGAAAATAAACTTTTATGTTTTTCATTGCTCTAAATAACGCGGCCTTATCAAATTCAAACGATGTTAAGATGATGTTCTATAGCAAATTCCAAATTCAGTTTAATCTTAATCTTCGTGCCACTATGTTCGTACACGCCAATCTCTGAAACCACCCAATAAGTTTACAGCTTGAAAGATAGGATAATGTGGGCCCTATAGGTCAGGGTTTGCCAACCTTTTTTGTGTCGAGCCTCCCCAGATTATAAATAACATTTCAAGACCCCCCCCCATATTTTTTTGTGACATAAAACCTGTCTCACACAAGTATGTTGAGGAAAACGGAACAAGTGTTCGCAATCAAGAGCGGCAACTTTTAGATTAACAAGGAATCGTTTGATCCAAACAGCTCAAATGTCAAGAGATGGAAGACATCTTTCATGGCCGAATGGGCCTTCATTTCTAGAAATGCTTCCCTAACTTTTCTGGTTTTCTGGTATGTTAAGACATAGACAACAAATAGGTTTCTAGTCATGTGCCATGTTGGTGCCAAACTCATGCCGCGCCCCCTTGCCATCTCTACGCCCCCCTAGGGAGGCGCGCCCCACTGGTTGAGAAGTCCTGCTATAGGTGGAGCCGTGCGAATCAGGGGTGGGTCGCTAGTATCAATGTTTATAAAATACGAAGAGTCCTTGTGGAATGACAGACAGTTTAATTACAAGTTTACCCAAACAGCTGAATGTTATTTTAAGGTATAAAGGTGTGTTCACATCGTCGGTTCGAAGCGCGGGTCACCGGGGTTTACATTATTACGACGTTTGATGTCGTGCCAGAACGATCGCTCTGAGATATGTTATGCGTTGCCCGCACTCATATCGTTTATCGCGATTGATTTATTGCTGTACGCATTCAGAATTTGCGTGGAATCGGTTTAATGGTTGCCGATTCGGAAATAATATTTGTTTGTATCGAGGTACCTGCGTTGTTGTTTGTTATGCGATGTGAATATGCTAAGGTCGGGTTTCCACCGCCATCGTCATCATCCACAGCCGGACTTTACCCTTGCTGGGTATAGGCTTCTCTTTACTTGTGCCAAGCTTCACGTTCCTGTGACAAACAGAACTACATACAGGTTTTACCCGCGATAGCAACAAAAACCGAATTCAATCTTCTTAAGCATACCTACTCCTGAATACGGCAGCTTAACAAGACGATGCCGCAGTTGGTTCCCACGCTTCACACATTTGTCGTAGCTCTAAGAGTCTCTTGTCACTGCATGAGGCAGTTGTTGAGGCTTCTTGGCGAAACTGATTGCCTAGGGTTCATTGGACGTAACTTAACTCGTGATGGCTTTGAGTGACTACTGAAATGAGAGCTGTTTCAGGCCTCTTCTAACACTTGAAAAATCTTCCTAATTTTTTTCAAAGTCGGCTTCCAGTCTAACCAAAAGTGGCTGAATACCAGTCTTTACATGGAGCGACTCACCGTCTGACCTTGATGCTTTTTAGGCAACTTGAGACTAAATTTCTATCAGATATTTGTCATCAAGTCCACCCCATTTTGAACTCCTCAAGATTATCATCCTTCTATGCTCTAAGTAAAAATGTATATTTCGTTGAAACTAACGTAACGAACGTATACAGTGCGACGTAACCGCACGTGTATCGGCTGCGTGACGCAACCCGTGTCGTCGTCTCCGCGTCACTTCATTAATCTCTCTTGTGTAGCACGTCCGCGAATTCGGTTCGTTCTAGAATAATCTGAGGAATGTTTTCTTTAGAAAATGCTAACGGCGGTACACATGTCCTGGTCGGCCTAATTCGGCACACGTCGGGCAGCGACATTGATTATACTATATTTTACCGCCCGTCTGTGCCGAATCTGGGCAACTCGAACAAGTGCGCAGCACACCTTAAAGGCAATCAAATCGTTATTTAATCTCAAATCTTGACAGCCTTTTCAGGTGATAGAACTATCTGGATGTTTAGGGTGATCGGTCAGTTCAATTATTGTTTGTTTACAGCTAAGTACTAAAGTTTCGCTATTGTTCTGGGTTCAATGGTCCCAGGTCAGGAATAATATTAGATTTGTTTTGAAACCCAGTCGAATCTAGGTTAACGGGTTTTCTATTTCATTCTCGTGATGTTCTTTGCTGATATCGCGATTATAAGAAGGTGGTTCGAAAGGTTATTCTAACTGCGTTCGTCCAGGTGTCGCATTAACTTCCTTACGCTTGTTACAAGAATTATTTACTTAAACATTCTCAACTCCCCTCGCAGACCCTTACCATTAATGAAAGTTACATGATGCAGAGCCAAAACATATAGTGTCGTACCTAATCGTTTGGAAAAAACTGAACATTGAGAATTCCCTCCTGGTTACAGTATTCGTTTAGCTGTCCTCCCTTGCTTACCTTACCGGCAACACTGGCACGATTAAATCGACTTTTTAAAATTCAAAAAGAAAGTAAACATTGTAAGTCCCCCTAGTGACAGGATTCGCTTGGCCGTCCTCCAGCCACATGATTCACGCTCCCACGGCGCGGGCATCAGCCACTTATCTGATGTCTTACTTGTACGAGCTCATTGCCAAATTCGTTAAACGCTGTTATGTCGAAGCACGTGTCGTTTCTACCAGTGACGTAATCAGAGACGGTGTTACGATTATGCACAGTTTAGGTAGCATACGTTTATGAATAATTGCGTAGGCTTGCAACGTTTTTTGATTTAGGTAAACGCTGCTGTGGCGGTATCATTGCTTGAATAACAGTTCTTACCCTGGTCCAGAAACTTTCTGAGAACTTGATCTTCCTGCCCTTGTCCCTTGCCAACTTGGGGTAGGCGCAACACGTCTTCTCCTTCCATTCTCCCGTACACTATCAAGCTAGAAGCTTACTAGGAATAAAATACACACATCAAAAGTGTCTAGGGATCAACATATATTTTTGCAATAACTTTTCTCCTGATTGATATTAATTAAAATTTTCTTTAAGGATTCATCAAATAAAGTGTTTTCGTTTGTCACAGTAACGATAAACCAAGTCACCTTTGTATTAATAAAGAAATTTGCCATTTTCCTAATAAAGGGATTTTTGACATTTGAACCACTAACACAAAAGTTCGAAAAAAAGACTGAAATAACAGTTTTCTTTAAAATTTTATTGGGTAACTTAAACAATTAATAATCCGTGTTTCTACCGCGAACACTAACAACACAAGAACATCGGTTTGGCATACTCAAAATGAGTTCATCCAAATCACGCTGTGGAATGGCCGCCCATGTTCGTTGCAACAACAAAAAAAGGTCTTCTTGCGACTGGATACCCTCCATATTCGGCAGAGCTCTTCTCTGTAGCATATCCCATGCATGCTCAATCGGATTCAAGTCTGGCGACTGAGCAGGCCAGGGCAGGACATTGATGTTAGCTGTGGCGAGAGTCTGTCTTACAACTCTTGCGGTGTGCGGTCGTGCATTATCATGCATTAACTGAAATAAGGGACCGATTTGCACTTGTAGAGGAACGATGACGTCTGATACAATCGTCTCAGCATAAATTTGAGCGTTGAGGTTGCCTCTGATCCAAATCAACTCAGTTCTTCCGCCGATCCAAATACCCGCCCATACCATGATGGTTCCACCACTATAAGGATGGACTTCCTGGCAGGATTTTAATCGCTGTTGGCGTCCAAGGGTTCTCCAGTGTCGTATACGTCTTGTATCCGGTCTCATACCAAAACGAGACTCATCAGAAAAGCACACGAAACGCCATTGTTCTTCTGCCCAATTTCTGTGTTCAAGAGCCCATTGATATCGTATCCTACGATTGTGCATTGCTATAGGTGGTACCCGTAGCGGTCTTCGGGAATGAAGGTTCACTTCATGCAAGCGGTTTCTGACTGTTTGGTCGCTAATTAAGTTCCCTGAAGAGTGATGAAGCCTCACGGCTAACATCATGGCGGTTATTGTTGGAGCTCTTCGAGTTAAGATTTGAATGTATCGGTCTTGTCTCCGTGTGGTGCAGCGATACCGTCCTCCATGGCGCTCAGCCACGGTACCAGTGCTTCGGTAACGTGTCCAAAGTCGACTGATAACACTCTGACTTGTATTCAGAGCTAAAGCCACAGTACGTTGCCGGGAACCAGCTTCTATCATTCCCACGGCTCTGAGCATTTCTTCCCTGCTTAAATGACGTCGCCGCTCCATAATAACGTTGGTTTTAATCAGTAGTAGGGAAACAGTAGCACTAATAATGCCTTCAATGCGTTGTATGTTTTTATAGGGAAAATATTGACAGCTGATTTTCATCTTTTACTCGAATTTGATTCACAGTTCCTGATTCAAATTATGAAATGCACCAAAAAGGATCCATATAAATTTATAAAATCATAAATTTATTACAAAGCCACATCTCAATCTCAAGAAATCCACATAAAAATGCTTGATCCCTAGACACTTTTGATGTGTGTAGTTTATTAGGATTCAAAAGATACGATATAATTATTGGATCCGTGAATAACAAAAACGAAGTTAGTGTCTCCTTGCATCGTCTTGTTATAAATAAACATTATAGTTTATTACCGCGTAACAAAGAGAGCGCAAGATGTAATCTTAAATGCTTGTGTCCTTGACCACTCACCAAGGACATTGAACATCTGGATTTGGTACTGGAGTAAACCTAGAACCGAGAAAAAACTACCACAGATCAAGAGAAAGGTAAAAACACTACGAATGGGGGTATTCTTCTTGCTGTTGTGTTAGCCTGTTAGCCGTAGACGACTGGAAGATTTATACAATGCGTGAGACATCCATGGTCATTTATAAAGATGTGGTACATGGCACAGAGACTCCCAGTGGGTACTTTAAGTTGGTGACCTATGTGGCTGCAATCGGTATCTTCTAGGTAAGCGTGATCCGCCATAGGCCGCATCATCGCTTTAAATTAGGCGAGTTGCGGCTGAATATAAGCCTATTTCAAGTAAAAAATAGCCATAATCGTGCGCTATGTATATCAGTTATTCTTATTACTTAGAGATACGCATGAACATAACATAACGCATTGCCATAACATTCCAGGTATCCCGGTGTCCCAACAGCACTTACTCTACAACCTGGTGGAACTGGACGACTCGTCCTCTCTCCGGGAACATGCCATCGGTGACGGCGCGCGCCTGCGTCTCGTGCTGGGCATGCGGGGCGGGCCTATCCCAACGCGCCGCCTGCCACCGCCGCCCAATGCGGAGCCCTGGAGGGATATTGAGAGGCTGCTTGATACTAATAGGTGAGGACTGGCTTAGTGAATATATAATAACTCTTTATTTTACACGTAATCCAACAGACACCCCACATTTCATGTGTAAGACCCATATACAGGGTGCACTTCGCCTCACAAATTCATCATGTATGTATATATATGTATATGTATCTATAATATATACAGAATGAATTTTTCACGTGGGCGTGGATGGCCAAATCCGAAACTATAAGGAATAGCAAAAAATGCTCAAAGGAGCCTCAAGCCCGATTTAGATGAAAACTAAAACTGCATCATTGGATTTTTGAAAAATCATCCTTTCTGTCCAGGAATCGAAACTACTGGTTTAAAAAAAAAAACACTGTATCTTTACACCATTCGATAGTGTCGCTAATAAGGATCAATTTCTGGGATGTAATGACATGCGGCAAGTTTAAGGAAAATGTAAAATTTTGTTTTATTATATTTTAAATTAATGTCCTTCATTGATGGCACCCGCACCGCAGTCATCTTCAAAACATTATGTTCTAATTTCAATTTTTTTATCTATTGTGTTTGTAAAAAAATAAAAATTTAAATAATTGAAATTAGAAATTACAAGTGAGTTGGCGCCGCCAATAGTGATTTTGTTCGAGGTTTCGTTGAATACTACTAACTGTTTGCAAACTGTTAGCTATTTTATCAAAAAAATATTCCTTCCGTGAGCAAATAAAGTTATCAGAATCTGAATTCCTTTGGTTTGTCATATGTCATTACTTCCCAGAATTTGATTCTTAGCTTTCATCAAAATCGAGCCCGAGACTCCTTTGAGCATCATTTGATATTCCTCATAGTTTCGGATTTGGCCATCCACGCCCACTTGAAAAATTCACCCTGTATATGTATAATATTATACATATGATAAGAGGCGAGCATAGTGCCATCGACCGATCTGCTGCCTTACAGTTTTTGTTAGTTTTCGGTACATAAATGTTAATGAGCAGTGGACTCATGATGGCGCTACGCAGCCCTTCTCAAAGATTGAACGTTATTGTTAATCATATTTATGTTGCCAACAGAGACGACGCGGAGTGGGGCGGCAGCGGCTGCAAGGTGACGGTGCTGGTGTTCCGCGACGGAGAGCGAGTCAACATGCTGCGCGTCAAGGAGAACAACGACGGCACCTACTCGCCGCTCGACCACAACAAGTGTACGTACCGACTCCTTGTTTATCTTTGCGAATTCATCACCATCAGCTACGAGCCCACAGCTAGACATGGGCCTCTTCAATTTCACGCCATTCATCTCGATTCTCGCTAACTCTCATCCAGCTGCTACCAGCCAGCCTGCCCACGTCCCACCTAGCCTTCTTCAGAACTAAAATCATTTATTCAAATTAGGCTCAGAATCGGCAGTTTTTGAACGTCAAAGTTACATAACAGTTCCCCAAAACTCCTAGCCGTCATCACTTTATTTTGTGTTTTAGCTCAAACAAAGAAGTGGCACAGAAATCAACCCAGTTTAATTTAAAGTTTTGCCTTTGAAAGATACCAAACTTACTTAGCACCCGAACATACAACTCTTGCAAATTTTTACGAGAAAAAAAGGAAACAATGCTATAAACTTATTTATTCAGAAAAAATATCGTGTAAAAGTGATTCCATATCCTGGAATCAATATTTTATCTGAAAATCGTCAATACGTCATATTTGTTAAAACTACAGACTACCTTTAAAAAAGAAAGAGCCTCACAGTGTGAGCGTACTTTGCCACGTTGCTATCTGTATGCACGTGCGCATCCACCCACAGCAGTTTAATGCTTAGAAAGTCATACGACCATTCAGGCCAGTTTTATTACGTCCATACGAAAGTTGACATAATCATCCCGCTCAGTATTCGCCTCAAGTTGGGACAGAGCTTTAATGATCTTAAACTTGATCCTCTGTTCTCCAGACTCGTCCACGTCGTCGTCGCTGAGCCAGCTAGTGGAGCGCGAGGCGGGGGCGGAGGCCGGGGGCGGCGCGGGCTCGCTGCACGACAACGCCGTCACCATGAGCAAGATGCTGGAGCTGCGCCGGCGCATGGAGACGCTGTCCGTGCAGCGGAGCCCGCCGCAGAGGAATGATGACAGAAGTGGTACGTGCAACAGTAGCTACACGATCTGCACTCATTACCCCAACAAAATAAACATCAAATCGTTATTTATTCAGTTTTGTTAGTCCATTCCCAAATCCAAGATACAGTGATAACACATATTTTTTGTCTCCAGATAAAGTAGAAATCCAGAAGACTCGCAGCGAGGAAACTTTATCCGTCCCTAGTTTGTTAGACGAGAGCTCGGACGGGCTGAAGCACCGCGCCGGCTCGTACGCGCCCTTCGGCGACGACGACGCCTTCGCGCCGCTGTACGACGGCAACTATACCAGATACGACTACGACTGCTCTTTCACAGACAGGTACAGTCATAGACGAAGCTTTATTTCGATTACACTATTAAAGCTTAATAATACTGCCAAAGAAAAATGTTGAGATACTTTTGCTAAATATCGTTTTTTGCAACATAAATATCATGAATATGAAAATTGTTAATATTGCCGCCAACACTTCATCATTCCATGTTGACAACATCATTTTCCTTCAAAATTTGTGTAACTGTAGTATCTCATGACGTCCCAAATGTGATTTATAAGGATCATTCTCAAAATCGTTCATCGGGGTCCGTCTCTGTCTACATCTCTGAAAGATCGTCTGGTATGAAATGCTTCGTTCATGCGTGAAGTAGCAGTATAAAGCTCTGCCCCCCGGCAGGTACACCCTCCTGCCGCCCATCGGGGCGGGGCCGGGCGGCGCGCAGGTGCAGGCGGCGCACGCGGCGCAGGGGGCGCAGGAGCAGGCGCGCGCGGAGGCGCTGGCGGGCTCCATCCTGGTGCAGCGCGGGCCCGACGGCGCCGCCATCCTGGAGGAGTGCCTCGACAGCGACCCGGACTCGCCGCAGCTGCAGGCCAAGAACCTACAGCCCATACAGGCCGAGTATGGTGAGTCTTATCATTTTACAACATTTTTTTAAAGGGAAATTTGTAATTGTGCGAAAACTAATTTAATTGGCGACTAATATACTGAACATAGGTAGCAAGAGCGAGCGTAGCGAGCTCAGGACTTGTGGCACCCCGAACTCGGACAGGTTAAGTTCGAAGGGGATGGCTGGGTCTAGTGAACGGTCGAAGCGCGCGAACTAATACCCCGGCATCCCCTTCGTGGTAGGTTACTTTAAACCCTGCAAACAGAAATAGGAGCCTCGCGCAGCGGGGCTTCGCCGACTACGCCTTATCTACAATCTAGTCTATACTTCTATACTAATATTTTAGAGGTAAAGTTTCTCTGGATCTACTGAAGGGATTTAAAAATTCTTTCACGAATAGGAAGCTACATTATCCCCGAGTGCCATAGGCTATATTTACAACGTGCCCGTGGGATAATTTCCGACCAAAACGCGAGCGAAGCCGCGGGCAACAGCTAGTTTAAATGTAATAAGCTTGTTTTAGTTTCTGAGTCCGTATCGTGTTGAACAACTAGTAACTCAGTATTCGCGTGTTTGTAAGTCGCCGATTTAAACATTTGTATGTCAGTATTTTTTGCACCTTTAATTTGAATTTATTTTCGCTCGTTTAAATATTACGATGTTGGTAGAAAAGTAGTTTCCTTAGGCTTAAAGTCTTGGTGTGCAAAAGTATAAAATACACTGCAAAAACAAATCGAGTGTTCGGGGAGCTTCCCTTGAAATCCTGCCCTACTCAAATAATTTGATATAATGATAAAGATGCTCTACGCAGGCTGTTGTCCGTAAAAAATATTCGCATTAGCATTCGAATATCATATTTTTTCTTCAAGGTGTAACAAGACCCTTCACGAAGCCGTCAACCAAGCATTATGTACATCAAACTAAGTAACTTTACGTAAAAATTATTGCTGGGAAACGACTTTATTTTTTGGGGTGAAAAATCACGTTTTACGGTAGGACTCAATGTAACGCACTCACAACATTGTGCTGATAGACGGATTTAATAGTACGGGGGTCGTGGAGGTATTTAAGTTAAAAAATCTTACATAAAACTATGTATTTAAAAGGAAAACTTGTAAAAAAGTGGGAACTTTGACCCCCAATATCTCCTTAAATATAAGGTTCCCAGGTATGGTCTAGAACAAAAAAATGATCGCTATGACGGGGAGAACAAGTGCCTTTCGGCTTCGTTAAGGGTCTTGTTACACTCTTTATATTCTTCCAGTTTAGGTTCTTGCCATTTATGCAAAAGAATAAAGATTTCCACTTACATTCGGTGAATGACAATATCCTCTTTCATTTTTTTACCATTTTACATGCCTCGCAATCAATATCGCGGCTTGCAGGAATACAGGTTCCGTAGAAAGCCACGAGGTTAGCTCATGTGTTCAGGAACCGATGGATGGATGCACGTCACACGTCATCAACTTCGCATCGCAGGACTGCAGGTTTTTCTATGTATCATTTTTGACATTTCGTCATCATTATGGTATATTTATTGGAACCAGCATAGCAATCAGACAATTAGTTTCCTCTTCACAGGAGGGTAATTTTTTTGTCAGTTTAAATAGACTGATTAACAAATTAATGCATGTTTGTTCCTTTGTGGCTCTATACACATAGATTAAACGCATGGGCCGATTTTGATAATCCTTACGTCAATCGATTTGTCTTCATCTTGCGAGTGTCACTAAAGATAATTATGACAGTAATCAAAATTCAATATGGCGACCACCCGACAAAAAAGTAATTATAAAAACTAGAAAATCCAACTGATAAGCAAAAAAACCAACCGCATTTAGAAGCAGACGGGGACGCATTGAAATATAAAATTCTTAAAACATGGAATTGGTCCCACTTGCTTCCAAATGCGCTTTTTTTTTTGCTTTTCAGTCATCAGTCAGTTTGGAGGTTATGAAAATTTGTATCACGTTCCTCATTACTCAAGTAGTAGGCTGAGAGTAAGACAGTTGTCGTGCCGCAGGTCCGCTGGTGTGCGGCTCGCCGCGCTCGTGGGTGTCGCTGGGCGGCGTGGCGGCGCGCGCGGGCTCACACTCGCAGTCCGCGTCGTCGCTGCACGTGCGCGCGCCCCCCCCGCGCCGCCCCGCGCCGCTCTCCGACGCGCTGTTCTCCTCCTCCACCTCCGACCTGGAGAAGCTGAAGCGGAACAGGTATGTACCGTCCCGCTCGGGCGCGCTCTCACGACAGTGAAGGGCTACTATAATGTGGCCGGTCTATCGGCAGCCGCATCCTGCCCGCGCTGTCCCGGCACCGGCCGCGCGAGCACCTGCACCTGAGCGACGAGCGCCTGGACGGCGCGCGCGAGCTGGCGGCGCCGGTGCAGGTGCAGGCGGTGCAGCCGGTGCAGGTGCAGCAGGTGGAGACGCCGGCGCGGGTGCCGCGCGCTCGCTGCGCCTGGTGCCGCAAGCGCCTGAGCATAGCGACGCTGCACCGCTGCCGCTGCGGCGCGGCGTACTGCGCGCCGCACCGGTACGCGGAGGTGCACGGCTGCGCGTACGACTACCGCGCGGGCGCGGCGGAGCTGCTGGCGCGCGACAACCCGGCGGTGCAGGCGCCCAAGCTGCCGCGCATCTAGCGCCGCCTGACGCCCGAGCCCGCCGCCGCCCGAGCCCGCCGCCGCCGCCTGACGCCCGACCCTCTAGATAAGATAAAAATGTTCAAAAATCCTCCGCCACGTGTGTTTTTTGTTTTCTTTTTCTAATGAAATCGTTGTGGAAAAATTGAAAAAAAATAATTAATACTTATTCGCTCTAGTTAACATCGAGGTGCTTCACTCAGTGCTAGGCCGCGTCCTACTCGTATGGTTTCTACGCCGAGCGCTCGCCGGCTCCCGCCCCTCGGCGGCGACGCGATCGGCCTCAAATTGTTATATTTTTATTACTAACAACCGATTACGCGCCCCAAATAGAAAACGAGTTAATCCAGTACAAATGAAAAATAAAAATTGTTAGAAAGCAAGATTTTATAAATAAGTAAGTCCAGTACAAGGATGTACAAAGTTTCGCCTGTCGATAACCCTCCCTTGTTGTTATAATGCGGGTCCTATTGGCCCCTTGTTACGTGTCTTTTGTAAATACTTTCATTATCTAGTACTCGCGGTACAGGAAAGTATCTGTATTGTAAACAAAAGACTGCGATTGTAAAATAATACGATGTTATAATGATACAGGTGACGCGATGCTTGTGCTGGAGTTACAGCGTGTTGTTGTTGTCGCCCGGTGAGCACTCGGCCTAATTTGTTGTTGTATAATACATTGTATAACTAGATTAATTAATGCTTAAAACATATTATTTTTACTTACTTGCCTGCTCTGGAATGCCAGTATATATGGTGTCTACTGTTGTTAGCTCTACGCCATCGGACACGACGCCGACGCTATTAATTTGTTCGCAGATTAATGTTTGTGATGACAATCGCCAATCTATGTTAACGTTGTTCCAAATTAATAAATTAGTAATATGTACCTAGTTACTAACCAATTTTAAAGTCTCACACTTCGCAATAATAGATTGTGCATCACAAACGTTCCTCTCCGAACAAAGTACTGTGTTATGGCCTACTGTAAATATTGGAGTTCTATGGTTTAGAACTGATAGGTATATTTTGTTTCCATATATTTTGTATAGAGTTAATACTAGGCGGCCGTGTCCGCTGGCGTGGCTTCGCTGTCCCAGTGCGATCTCGGATCTCGACGCGTCGCGTACTCAGATGATATATATTTTGTACTGTTGCTCTGTGCGGTGCATGTATCTATGCACTCGTCAGTTCACTCATTAATCATTATTGTCGGCTGGGTTTGCCTACTTTTCGTATTTGATTGTATAATCTAAGTTTATAGTTAATGTTTATTTGGGAGAAATAATTTTGGCTGATTTCGATAATAAATATTTATAACGCGAAAGCGTCAAACAATTTATTTATAATTTCCACACTTATATTAATAACAAATATAAAAACTATTATTTGGAATAATAAAAATCTATTTAAGTACTAAAATATTTTGACTTGGCATATCCCGAGTAGGAAACACCTAACGAATGGAATTGTTTACAAAATTGAGCATTATGTTGAGTTACACAAGACTGGATTATTATACAATCTCTATAACTAACTAGGTCTTAACAAACTTATTTTAATTAATTCTGATATACATATCATTTTACTACAATAAATGATCTTAAAACATTAAATTTTCAATTGGCTAATTCGAAGTTCTAAACACATTTCTAGCATTGTTTACAATACCTTATTTGACACATTGAAATACCACATAATACCGTTTTAATGATCGCATGTACTGTATAATTTCTACAAAGATATCCCCTAAAGTGGGAAATCTTATTGTAAGCACATAAAAGTTAAGTACATAGTAATATCCCCGACGCTAGCTTTTTTCTGTATTTTGGATGCACACATACAACACATTGATTTTATTACTAGCGTCAGGATTTATATCCTGCTCATATCGAATCCACGACCTGTAGCTTAGAAGATAGTATTTCAACCACTGCGCCCATCGTGCGTCACCTCTCAATATTATTATTTTTAAGTGTTCAAAGTTCAAACAGTACACAAATTCGAAAAATTACTCTTATAATGTCTTGCTTAATACTGTCTCTTATGAAAATACACAGCAACTATCAAATGATTTGATCATCAGTTTCTCTGAGGAAGCACTCGAAGATCTCCACGAAGCTGTCAAGGCCTTCTCTGAAGTTCTCATCAATATCCTTTTCCTCTTCTTCATTGAAGAAGGCGTGAGCAAAGTCAATGACCTTCACCGTACCCCAAGGGTTAGGAGTAGGGGAGTCGTAGGACAGCTGATCGAGCATAGCTCTGTAGTTCATTTTGATCTTAGATAGCTTATTCTCGTAGTTATGTTCGAAAGAGTGGTTGTGATTGAAGCTGGCGAGGGCATCACTCCATGGCGAGCTGATAGGCGGTGGGGTTGAGAAGCTGGAGTGAGACAGCGTCATGGGTGTGATAGGGACGGGCTGCAGCTTCTTGTAGACGGGGCCCTTGGAGCTGATCTGTCCGCTGAAGTTGGAGCCCGAGCCCACGCTGTGCAGCGAGTGGCGCCGGCGCGGCTGGCTGGACGGCTGGCAACCCGAGCGGGCACTGGACAGTAAGACGAGACTTGTAAGTAATAGCTAAGTATTTATTATATGAGAAACATGCACTTAAGAAGAACAATCAATATTTCCTTAAATAATAACATAGAACAGTACTACAAATACGAAAATTATTATTTTATTTTATCTAGTATCATCCCAAATACTCTCACATTACCAGTAGTTTCTATACAAAATCGCGACACTAAAGAAAGAAAATAATCATTATAACCTAGCTAGTCTATTAACCGACTTCAAAAAGGAGGAGGTTCTATTTTTTATGTATGTTCACCGATTTCTCGATCAATTTGAGGACCGATTTTGAAAATTGTTGGTCCCATATAAACTTAAACATCATGGACTTTGGAGATATGGAACGGAACTCTTCAATAATAGACAGCAAATGCGTCATGATTGCTGCAATCTCTTGGATGTTTATTGTTTACACAACACCATCATCACGCCTGTATGCTCTGGGGTGGTACGCAGATGTGTACTATACACCCACATTTCGATAGTTAGGTATGTTATGTTCCATTTTATTGGGGACTAGCTGTTGCCCGCGGCTTCGGTCGCGTTTTTGTCGGAAATTATCCCACGGTCACGTAAATATAGCCTATGGCACTCTGGGATAATGTAGCTTCCTATTAGTGAACCCCCTATATACAAACTTACTAACAAATTTTACCTCTTTATAATAGTATAGTATCACCATGACATGTATTGTTAACAACGCAAAATAAATGCATAGCAAATATTTGTATAGGTTTAATACAACTAAAAAAGGAAAAATAAAAAAATCTTTTTTTACAAAAAATAAAACCGACTTCAAAACAAAAAAAGTGATATGACGATAAAGATGCATTATAACATAACTAGCTTGTTATTATAGCTAGCTTCAGATTTTCAGAAGTCGGTGACAAAAAAACTTAATCAATCAAACAAAAGTCACCAGCACTGAAGCTAATTAATAATTCTTGCTTTGCATAAAAGTTTTAATAATCGAGTTTTCAAAGGCATTATACAGAGGAGACGCCAGTAGTTTTGGGTACCAACTGTCTCTCTGGTTCAAAAATTACGTGTTGGGTATGTCTTGATGGCCATACCCCACGCACCCTAAGGCGCATGTGTCATAAAAGCGACAAACACCCTTTTTGATAACCGTTCGTCACCGACGGTACGAGTAGTCTGCCGTGTAACGAAACCATAGCGCGATTCAGGAATGGGCTCTCAACTAACAACGCCATCTATCGAGTAAGCTGGAACTATTTTTTGTATGGGCGAAGATTAACAAATATTTTTGGTAACAAATCTGTAACAAATTTTGGGGAAAATACATTTATTAAGCATATTTAAATATTATTTATTTTCAGTTATTAATTATTTTGACCGCTCGTCAATTGATTGTATCAGACTCAAAATGACACTTTCGTTTTCGACTAAAACGAGTTGAATGTTTCTCAATATTGATTTAATTTTAGAGGGACCATGTTATAAACTTGTTGCGTTTATCTGAGTCATCATCATCATTCTCCAATCGTTATTCCAATCTATCTGAGTATCATTGTGTCACTCGTATTTTCTTGAAGTCTGTTTTCAACTGATACACAAGCAGCTGAAGCCTGGTGCCGCGCCCACGTCTGTATCGTCTGCTTCCCTATATAAGTAGACAACGTGAAACTACTCACGTGAACTCCTTGTTCTGGCAGCACTCGCGCAGCCTGGCCGCGTCGTACACGAGCAGCAGGGACGCCGAGTACAGGCGCACGGCACACTGGCGCCGCGCCCACTTCTGGATCTTCCACAGTTCGGAGAGGAACTGCAGGAGTAGGGCGCGGCAGAGACTGGTGCCGATGCCGTTCAGGTAGTTACGGATTGCTAGAAAGTAATTAGATAAAGTTATCAGCTCTGTTGATAGATTTTCAGATAATAGCTATAATATAAACGTGGTCTCTATTCATAGGTGAAGTGTGCCTGTAGTTTTGATTGATTTCACTTTAGAAAAATATATAGTCTAGTTGATTTCCGCGATTTCGTCTGACTGTTTATTTACAAATATGCAGATGGAAAGTAGCCATTTATAAAAGAACTAGCTGTTACCCGCGACTTCGGTTGAGTGGAAATTTTGAAGTGGATGTGTGAGAAAAAAAAGACTATGTCGCCTATGTTCCCCAGGATACAATCTATCTCGTTGCCAAATCTCATTACGAACCGATCAGTGGTTCGTGAAAAGATAACAAACAAACAGAATTACTTTCGCAATTATAATATTAGTATGGAATTATTATATAGTAAATATAGTATCGTATATAATATAGTATGGATGGATATTTTGATACCACACAGTATAAAGAATAACACAACATATTTACCTACACCTTGCAAAAAATTGGTAAAATTTGGATCAGCATGAATTGCACCGGTCATAATCATGCCTTCATAAACACTCCTAACTGATTCGTGACTCAAAAATTATCATCGCTTTCAGTGCTCAATAAACAACGTTCGAAAATTCACGTTCTGATAATATCTTTTGTACAGAGCCCATGCAGTTATGTCATAACGATATCTTAGATATTAGATAGATCTTTTTTTTTTCGTTTGAACGCGCTTATCTCTGGAACTACCGGAAAATTCTTATTGCATTTGATAGCACAATTTTTGAGGCTAATCCAGGGTGGAAGTGACATCGACGAACAAGAAGTGCTCATTTTGAGCACGCAAAAAAAAATATTATTGAGTTTATATTTCTGTTGATCTATGGCTAAATTATAAATGAACTCAAGGTAACATGATAATTATGTTTAAACATACTCAATTAATATTTAATCTACCAAAATAATATAAAATAAATTCAACAAGAGGATTTTTGAATTTATTGGTGTTTTTGGCAAGACGAGCGAAGCGAGCTCGAGACTTGGGGCACCCCTACTCCGGACAGGTGAGGTTCGAAGGGGATGGCAGGGTCTAGAGAGCCAGCGAACTAAGACTTTAGGTTAGGTAGGCGAGGTTCCTTTAAAGTTTTAAACTCTGCAGACAGAAATAGGAGCCCCGCGTAGCGGGGCTACTTCGAGTTCGAACTTATACACAACTACTCTCTACTCTTTACTTATATTTACCTTGACGTTGATTTTATTCCTAATTTGACCTTCCAAAACTTTTGTTTACTGTGTTCGACCTTGACTTTGGGTGAAATTTAAATACACAAAAAAGTAATTTAGACAAATGAAATAATCTATAAAAGTATCAAAATATTAGATATTGAATTAGTTTTGGGGCCCAACAAATAACTGTCAGACGTAATTTCTACATCTCAAACATTTTTGCGTTTTTCATACACATTATTTATAAACATTAGGCATTCTGCTGTGGGGATCAGCAGCAGGCGTTGACTCAATTTTATTCTACAAAAGAGGGCAGACCGCGCGATCTATAAAATGGGTCCTCACGAGTCCTTCGGAGAAAAATTTAAAGAGATCGATATACTGACTCTGCCTTCACTTTATATCTTAGGATGTATTTTAGATGTCCGAAAAATCGAGGGTTTTTCAAAATTAGAAGCGACTTCCATAATATAATTCGAATATTTAATCAGTAAACACGAAATTGTCATACTAAATTCAGATTAACTAAAACTAGCAAGTCTTTTCTTATAAACAGTATACGCTTTTATAACAAGCCAAAGTCAGTTATAGAACTGACCGATGAAAAGTTCAAAATCTACATAAACGTGTCCGTAATAAAAAAGCATATTACAAAATCAAGGACTAGCTTTAGTTCCTTCTGCGCATGCGGCTTCCCTGGTAGCTCATAAACGGCACAAATATGTGGATGTCTCTAACTATTCTCAATCTCATTTTTTCTCATCTTTCTACTCAGATTCTTTACGATAGTTTTCAAATAATTTATACATCTTTTGCTCAGAATAGTTACAGCACTGATGACAATATTTGTGTCACGTGTTTAGATTTTTACAATATTTTCTTACCTTTGCATACATTCTGTATTACCGATTTGCAAAATTAAAACGATCATATAAATATATGCCTTATAATATCACGCTACGACCCCTAGGAGCCGAGCAAAGACGGCGGGTGAAACCGCGGGGCATAGCTATTTTTTAAATAATATTATGGATTCTCACCATCCTTCACAGCCTGTCCGTGTATCCTCTTCCCATAATCCTTGTTATACTTGTGCAGCTTCCCGGTGCTGAGCTTGTACACCTGGAAGCCTGGGATACAGAAGCTGTACTGCTGCTTGCTCAGCTGGTACTTTATCTGCTCGTTCGCGATCTTCTGCTCAGTGGCCAGGAGGTCCCATGTTCTTTTGCCTGGAAAGTATAATAAAATTAATTGTTATCAACCGAATTTAAACCATAAATAATTTTGGGCAGCTAGATTGATTAATCAAAATCCTGTATGTGTGACGGGGACAGTGAGGTTATATTTTACTCACAGAGCATCTTATATATTTTACTAGAGGAGCAGTGTCATACTAACAACTCTCAGAAAAACGTAGCCACTTACGAATTTAAAGTCGTAGCTTTGAAACGGATACATATATTATGTCATCCACAGAGCATCTTATATATACTGGTAATGTCATCTGACAAAATAATATGTTTGTCTCATTTCTTGTACCGTCAAACTAATGACGTTAGGTGACAAGATATTGCCAGAGACGGCCAGAGTTGCCAATGATCAACATAATTTCCCCAGAATGAATGAATCAATGCATCATTGGACGGGGAGGACAAATTCCTTCGGGTTCGTTAAGGGTTTTTTACACCGCTTATCCCTCCCTCAACTTCATAGCTCTTCACTTACCAATCTTAACATCCATAATACACGGCTCCAACATCCTCTCCGTAAGATCCTCCAGTATGATGTAGTCCTGCTCAAACCCGTTGTACGTGTACTTGCGGCACCCGAAGTACTTGGCCACCACGCCGCGCAGCTCCAGCAGGTCGGCGTCGGATGTGGTGGACAGGCGGTCGTAGAAGTCGACTTCGCGCTTCTGAGCCTCCTTGATGATGGGCTTCATTATTGTGCCGTTGTTGCATTGGAGTAGACCTGGGGAGAAAAATGGGTTGGTTTTAAGAAATTGGTTTATTGCTCTTTGCATCTGATTCGGAAACCCACGAGTTATTAGTAAGGTGCATCTGCACCGAAGTTACTTTTCTGAAGCAATCTCTATAAGTGTCAGTGAGCAATGACAGATAATAAAAGATAAACAACAAGCCACAACAGTTAATGATATCCTTAATTTCGGTGTAGATTCTACACTGTTTAGGGTTACGTATTTTGAATGGTGACAAAGAGTATTTTTTAACCAAAAGATGGGTTCTGCTAAAGGCAAAACTGGAGTTCAGCTGCATTGCATCCATGGATGACCTGAGAAAAGGCTAGGCAGTTTCTGACGACATGCCTAAAAACCATCGAAATCGTGTATGCTGCACATATTCCTCCATTTGTTCTACAGAAATACAGACAAGCTTATATCTGGGAATAGAGGGAGAGTAGAGAACCAAGGTTACTGACGTAGCCCGAAGAATTGCCAAACTTAAGTGGCAGTGGGCAGGGCACATTGCTCGCAGAACGGATGGCCGATGGGGCCGAAAAGTTCTGGAGTGGCGACCGCAAACCGGAACACGTTGCGTTGGAAGGCCTCCCGCTAGGTGGACCGATGACCTGGTGAACAGGAACTTACCTCCATAAGAATCGAAAGCAGTGGTTTAGGCAGTCCTTCTCTCAGAACTGGGAATGCTGTAACAAACTTACCCAAATACTTGGTATCCTCAGTCTTTCGATGGCCGGCCACCTGCAAGGCGTACGCCTGTATCTCGAGTGGGCTAGTGGGTGGCAGTAGCGGCTTGGCCGTCATCTCTCCGTCTTGTCGCTTGATATTGTAGTGCACCTGGTAGATCGACCGCTGCCGACGTATGCTACGCCGCTTCGGGTTGCACGATACATCGTTCATTTAGCCGTCAGCCTGGAACGAAGGAGATTATTAATGAGGCAAGAATACACTATGGATGGGTGGGTAATAGTTATATGTCCGCCATTTCTTCTTCCTATATAGCTAAAACACTAGGAAGTGGCGAAGAGCAGGCGTTTTGTATAAATAACTTTTATGAGTGGATATTTTTTCCTGTGCCCGAGTAAAGGCAACGAGTGTACCATTAGGCACACCCTTCGGGGATTAGAGGCGTGGTAATGTTATGTTCCACTGTGGAAATTAATCGACTTTAAGATCCATTGAAGAGTGAGGAATTGTAGGTAGGTAACATACGGCGAATATAGTTACAATGCGAAATAGACAGCAGGATAAATAGATCGTAACTAGACAAAATGCCAAATCTCCAAATAAACAAGGTATTATTGAGGAAGTCGTGGTTAAATAATATAAGTCGGTTGGGTCGATCTTCAGGTTAAGCCGCGCTTGCCTATAGGTTGGGCCGTGGATGGGTTGACCCATTACATACCGCGTTTTCTCCGTACTGCTTCGGAAACCATGTTAAGCTTGACGGTCATGACAGGTGGCCACTGGCCCGAAAGCCTGACAACCAGTCTTATACTAAGCACCAAGGGGTATCGTATTACCCAGTCCTAACCGGGTTGTGGAGGTCATATAGGCAGTCACTCTATGTGAGATACTGTATTCAGCTGCATCCGGTTAGACTGGAAGCCGACCGCAACATAGTTGGGAAAAGGCTCAGCAGCTGATCCCTTCAGGAGAATGATGAAGTCAAAAAGTAAACAAAAATACAGCATGGAATGTTCCATGCTGTTTGTTTCTGTCGGGTACCGTAATGATTCGCTTAGTATAACTAAATAAATACATTTGTCTAGATGGGGCATCAAATGTGCGAAAACGTGTCAAAAATATCAGCCGACTGTTAGCTTATAAGTTCGCTCACAGACACATGTTAATGGTCTATTGTCTGTGCACCGCGAGCAAGCTGCCGCACGCACACATGTTTGAAATTGTTGCTTCGTTTTCTTTGTTTTGATTATAGGGCGACGCTCTATCTAGACATTATATAATCAAAGATACATATCTACTTAATTTTGCCTGGTTCAGTGTCCTCTATTTTATCTTTTCCTCAAATAATCCCACATGATTTATAAGGAAATTAATACTTCCAAAAACACCAATACCTACTGCACTTCCTCAGTTCCTCCTCTGGAGCTTTCTTTACGAACAACAAGAAAAATAAACATTAGCTAATAAGTATACCTTAAGTATACCTAAGTATACCTTAATACTATTTATAGTTATTTTAGCAGGTAAATCGCAACCCGCAACGACCTTACCTAATCGCTTCCTCAATAAATCGTTAAAATAATTAGCTACAATTTACAGTTACTTGTAAATTAGTGATGTTATCGCTAACTGTGTTGATAGTACCTCATCATGGTACAATATAAGTGGACTGTTTGCGGTTTTAGTCGGATTCTAGGGGAACCGACCAAACCCAGGTAGGCATGTCTCTATTTATTGTTCTATCTACCTACAATCAGTGTAGAAAGATCAATAAATAAATAAATAGGTTGACAGAGGAGAATGGAGGCAAAAAACGTGATGCGTCGACCCCTAGTGACATGGGACCAGGGCGGGAACATGATGGTGATTGTTCTTCCTACAATCGCTGCACTATTCAATTCAAACAATTAAAGCAAGCCAGGATACAAACACAAGAGCACAATAAGAAGAGGTAGACTCAGCACGACAAAAAAACAACATTATTTATATCCACACTATCATATTATATTCCAGGTCGTATAGAAAAAAATATATAAATTTCACCCAAATCCATTCAGCCGTTAGGTACAGCTGTTGATTACAAATTTCACAAAGTCACAAACCGTGCGCAAAGTTAATCATTGCACTCGAGGCGAGATTACAGCCCGAGTCGGAAGGCGAGGTAAATTGAAGCCGACAGTGAATACTTAGAAAAAATATTACCTAGTAGAATAATGTAATATCTAAACAGAACACTTTATATAGCTACTGAATTTCAAGCAAGAGTTTCGTTAACAACAACGATGCGCACTAGGTTATTACACAAAATTATAAGAGGCTATGCGGGTGTTTTCATATTCGAATGGCTATATCGAAGTAATGATTCACAGGTTTTTACATAAATTGTTTACTCTACTTTGTTATTCATTGCTAAGTAGTAATGTAAGTTATTTGAGTACCTACCTACCGTATTAGTTTATTACATAAATATTATTTATTTTGTTGGTTTACTGTTAAAATATGCTTCGCCTGTTACAGTAGGAGGTATAAAATATTATTACGATATCAATATTTTATCTCTAAGTGACCACATCAATGATTCAAGAAGATTTTTCAATGCACTATCTACCCTACCTATATCTTAATCATAACACTTTCATTCTTTAAATTTACAATGTATTTATATTTGTTTATCATTATTTTCAGTAACACAACAATAATTATCTTATGATCTTGTTCAACTTAACACAATCTAAGACCAAACTCGTTAGGTACCTCTTTATAACCATTTCGAAGAAATAAAACTAACGAGAAACAAATCACAACACACAACTTTGACGAGGAAAAGATTGCTGACACTGACGAAAACAAAAACAATGTGAATTGATGAGTGACGAGGCACAAAATGATTCTAAAATAAACCACAAATGAGTGGAAGTTCACTAATTATACCTCTTAGCGGCGAAAACACAGCGTTAGGAAAGAAACTCGAAACTCAACTAAAAATATTCGCGACATAAAGAGAACATTCAGGGATTTTACTTTTGTTTATCTAATCAAACTTATAAATCAAGATTGACTTATGTTTATCAATTGATATATTTACGACGGTCAGGATGTTGATAATATTATAAAATGACGGTTTTCGTTGATTTTATGCGTGATTCGTTCACATCTTCGAAATACTCGTACTTAAACAAATGATTTGTGCAGTAGATATTCTTCTCGACTGGTTGACTGCCGCGTTGGTCTAGTGGTCGCAAGCGTGACTGCTGGGATGAGGTCCGGGGTTCGATTTCCAGTTCGGGCAGTGTTATTGGGTTTTTCCATCAGGAATTTCTTAGTAGCAGCCACGGAGTCTAGATTTGTGCTCGGTTGATGGCAATAGATACGCCCTCTATTACATAAGGATCACTTACACATAAATGGCGAAATGGGGATGAACTAATGGGTACCTACACCTCTGCCTTACCCTTCGGGTATTACAGGCGGTATGTTATGTATATACTTCTCAAAGTTGGCTGCACAAAGGCCCGTATTCACTAACACTAAGCAACACTTAAATGAACGCCTAATGACACATGGCGTAATTAAATTTCGACATTAGGGTACATTACAGTGGAACCAATGACAAATTTAAGGAGGTACTTACTAATGAAAAAGGGTACTCGTGTACATAGTTAGTACTGTGTAGGTAGGTGATTTATCATCCAACTAGGTAAGTACCTATATTACACTTCAACAGTCAATGACAATTAATCATAAATCTTTATTTTTCTCGACATCAAAAATTACAGGCACTGTTTTGTGGCACAATCTTATATAGAGAAAGGTGTCTGAAGTAGGAAGGTCCTGAGTTACAGATCACCTCTCTGGCTTATTATAACATTTTACTAGCTACATTTTTGTCAAGATGCTAAAGAAAAAATTTAAATTAGAAATAGGTAAACAAAACTTAAAATTAATTATTTGAAGACATTTTTTAAACATAAGTAAAACAAAATATGAAATTGGCATAAAAAACATCAATTTAATGAAACCTTATGTATGACATATTTACTAATAGTTCAAAAGTAAAAAAGAAACTTAGTATGAAATATGCTTAAGAGCCCCTATCAATTTCGCTGTCTAAAAACAGAAAATACTACTTTTTTCAGTGCAAATTTCTCAATAACGATAAGGTATCTGGTAATTTTTTTAATGCAAAGTTATGTATCACCTATATATATAGTAAGTGTACGAATTATAATTTTGATAACCACTCAACATAAATTAGGAAAAATAAAAATCAAACATACGTTTTTACGAAAGCACGAAACACCAGGTTTTTCAATAGCTTTTTCGGCTAACGGGTTATGAATTATAATTTGAAAATCGTACTTACTGGGCATATAGTATATGTATTAGTAAGTCTACGATTTTTTATTTTAAAATAAACTTAATTAGTGCTTTAAAAAAAATGTGATTCACACCGAAAAAACCCGATAAAATAATGCGCAAAACCGTCGTCTACTCGTAAGAATATGTTGAAAATATCAATAAATATGAAATATTATAAGACTTAAGGTATTTATCTATCTAATTCAATTTTTTAAATAATTTTTTGACTACTTATTTAATTGTAATAAAATATTAAAATAATGCCATAAAAGCGGATGCGCTCGCTCGTTCCATTCAGTCGCGCCCGAGGGCTACTCGACGACGGACCTATGTCGCTGCGATTGCTGCTCCCGACGTAAAGTACTTGCGAATCGCGCGTGATTTTGTATTACGTCTGACTAGTTTTGATACTGTGAGAATGTTTTTTTTTTTGTTCTACTATGTTTGTTTGCTGTGTGGACTGGATCGGATAAGCCTGTAAAAGTCGAAAGAATTGCAAAAGACGACGACTTCTGGCAAACAAAACTGAACCAAAATTAAAAACATTTTAAAATCGTTGATTCCAGGAAAGCTCGGAAATTCGGAGCACTTCGTATTAAATTAACGTCGAAAGGGAGGTTAAAATTTATCAATATTTATACTTCTTGTTTCGGAGACCAGACTCCTGGGACAATCTACCACTACGTTTGACGTACGCTGACAATACTTTGCTAGTGGCGCACGTCGCCACGCACCCCTGAATGCGTAGAGTATGGGTACTGGGCACAACCCACTAAGACCTCGGAGGAGAACGCTGGAACGTTGAGCGGAGGGGTAGGCAGGAATAAAAAACTATTTCTTGATATAGTTTTTCCCCTGTTCCCTAGGCTTCGGCTTTTCCTTGTTCCTTTTCTTGTTGCCTCTTTGGTGGCCGTACTGCGACTGACTACTGAGCGGACAGGGCGGTCTTTTAAACGGGCCGTGCTTACGATCGCGAGAACCGCATAATTTGGATCGATTTTACGCGTCATTTTTACTTAAGCCGAAACGTTGGAACCCCATATTTTATTTATTTCTTCAAAAAACACTTATGTATTATATATTATTTTACAGGTCTAACTTGCTCTATCATATAAAACAATAACATTTAACAAATCTTAATTAAATAAAAAAGTCCTAGAACTTGTAATGCAAAAATTAAGCAGAACAAATTTTCATTATACAAATTGCCTTATATTTCTTATACTAATAGAGTTATCGACATGAATCCTTTAACACATTTAGTTTTACACATAATCCTTTCATTTGACACTAATTTCGATAAGATATCTCTAAAAATAAAAAACCTCATTTTCAACTTACGTAATTTCTATGAGATCGAATTTTCAACCTAATTAATTCGCTTAAAACTTTATTTATTCAGTCATACGATTATTCTAATAGGAAAACTAACTGTGAAAATCCTTTATTAAGCTAATCTTAACATAAATATTGCAAATATTCAGCATAATCAGGAAACTTACATTTCAACAACAAAACGTTTATAGAAATTATACGCGCCTAATGTCGTCTTACCGCTATTTTTATAAGAAAAACCAAACTATAAATCTAACTAGAATGTAATTATATAAGTTATTTACTCTTGATAGAACCTTACGTTGATCTAATTGAAACTAATCAACTTAAATCGACTTGCAATAGAAAGTGCACACACCTACATACCACCACTACTTGCACCCTGCTCCCTGGATATGGCCTTGTCGCCGACACTTCTTATAATAAAGAAATTAAGAAGTAGGTATCTGGTTTTTCTTTCACTTGAAATGAAAAAACACTTCCTTAGTTAAAAATTAAATAAAACAGCAATAAGATGTGACACACACAGACATACGCAAGCGATAAAAATAAACAACACTAAATAGATAAAATATATTTAGTTGTTAATATATTTTTTTCACTCAACCTTTTCCTATAATATTATTTGCTTTTGTATAGTCTTAACTTTTCTATTTTAATTGGTTTTGATAATGTATGAAACATTAAAAAAAATGCAGCTTAAATGCAAATTGATTTGCTTAAAATATATGTATATCTAATACTGTTACGGACCAAGATTGTTTGCTCCCGCTGCACTGCATGAGGCTACGCACACTACGATCGTTGGCGATATTTCGAACGCTCACACGCGCACATTTCTCCGAAATTACCTAAACTAGTACTGCGAAGAAATTGATATCTTTGTACAAAATATCTTTGTACAAAAAAGTGGGTTAGGATGTTCATGAGTATGTAGGTACATACAGCACAAAAATAAAAATGAATGAAAAGGAATGAATTAAAAGGATGAAAGTGTAAATGGGGTGATGAAAGTGCATTGATGCAATGTGTGAGTAGCTGTGTGTGTGTGCGAATGTGAGAGTGTAAATGTTTGAGTGTTTATGAGTGAATGTTAGGACACAGGTTTAAGTAACTTTTCTGTGGAAGTGTAGTCAAGACTTAATAGCCAGGTGCGCAATTTTCTTTTACAAATAGCTTTAATTATGTGTAAAATAGATATTTTATTATTAATTGAATTGCCTATAAAGAAAAGTGCCAAGAAAGGCGAAAAATTTCTGGGAAAAACTGGTGCTAAAACGGATGATTGGACAAACGTTTGCTGATCTTTTATTTTGAGAAAGGAAATCGTGGTCTTTGGGTAGTTCAGAGTGTTTTTTTAATACAGTCATGAGTATGAACAACTGCCGGACCGTTAGAACTTTGCAGTGTTGGTAGAGATCGAAGGTTGGATAGCGTATTGGGAAAAAACAACTGACTTTTAATATAGCTCTTTGAGCTCTCTCTAAATTAATTATATACGATTTAGAAGTACCGCCCCAGATGGTGATACAGTAGGCTAGCAAAGACTGGCATAATGCGAAATAAACTAATTTAATTACTGAAGTATCAGATATATGTCGTAGGTTTTTGAATATGTAGATTAATTTGCGGATTCTTTTACCTAAAGTTTCAATGTGTTTTTGGAAGCTGAGACGGTAGTCTATAATTATGCCAAGATATTTGATAGATTCCGTTTTTTGTAATACAGGACAACAACAATTGTTGATTGAATAACATGAGTGTGCTTTCAAGTTGAAGTTTGGTTGATCCTGTGGTCTAAGGAAATATGTCATGTATTTCTTTTTATCGACATTTAGGGTAAGGAAGTTAGCAAACAACCATTTATACACTGTATTGAAGCCTTGTTGAGCATAATGTTGGACCTCAACCCACGTATCAGCATCGAATACCAAAGCAGTATCAGCCGCAAAAGTGATGATCTTTTCGTTTTGTAGCTTAATATTACACAAATCATTTATATAAACTAAAAATAACGTTGGGCCGAGGATGCTGCCCTGTGGAACGCCGTACTGATTAGGTAGTTCTTCACTGATCCAATTGTCTATTTTAGTCATTTGAGTTCGGTCGGACAAGTAGTCTGTAAAAAGTTGAAGTGATCGACTTCTCACCCCCATATTTTCTATTTTTTTTTTATCAAAATGGGAACAGATACTGTGTCAAATGCTTTAGCTAAATCGAGGTAAATGGCTAAGGTCTTTTTTTTACTATCTAGTTTATTGACTAAGTGTTAGTTATTAAGTTAATAAGTTGTTAGCAGTTAGTTCATGGACGGCTTCAGCTGTAGACCTAGCTGATCGAAAACCAAATTGTGATGGAGATAAGAGTGAATTATGTTCAAGATAATTAGTAAGTCTGGAATTCATTAATCGTTCTAAGATTTTTGATAGCGTTGGGAGTATAGAAATTGGTCTATAATTGTTGACACAGTATCGGTCTCCGGATTTAAATATGGATATAATTTTGGAAAATTATAAATTTGATACCTAAAACGTGTCATTTTTTAACACGAATGTTAAGTAGGTTATTTTGCAAAAAATAACATCAGCGTAATATTGTCCTACTAACCTAATAGCATTAATGAATTTTTCTTGTACACTCCCGCCATTTCAAAGAATACCTGCCAGAACACAGCCAAGACGAAACTGAGGCGGCTCTTAGACAGCTTAAAAATGGAAAAGAGAGAATGGTTAGGATGGGATAACGATCGAGCTTCTAAAAGCGGGAGGATGTCCTGTAGTATGAGAGCTTCGGGAGCTCTTCCACTCTCCTGTTCTCTGGGAGAACTCCAGAAGTGTCGAGAGAGCGTGGTCGTTATTTTCTTTAGAAAAGGGAAATATGACCCTATTAAAGAATTAAAGACCCATTTCGCTCCTTAGACACGTGTACAAGTTGTTTTCAGCTACTGGAGCAGGCCCTATCGAGGAGGATACACCACCGCACCAAAACCATATCCACTTAGTGCGACACATTATACAGAAGTCCGAAGAGTATAATTAGTTCCTGCGTCTTAATTGCATTTGTGAACTATGAGAAGGCTTTTGACTCTATCGAGACCTGGTCTTTTCTGGGAGTTTCTGCAGCGATGCCAAGTCGACTGGCGATACATCCAAGTGCTTCTTCGTCTTAGCTTGTCGATGGCAATCTAAATTGTTTCCGCCCAGAACCAGTTTGGTGCCTTCAGTAGCGTCCAAAGTGCTGAGATGTCCTTATAAAAAACGCCATAATGACCGTCCATACTCAGAACATGCAAACTGAGTATATTCCATTGGGAAGAGACGTGAGGAGACGTAATTCCTCGAAATAGTTCGCCAACGGACTGAACGATGTGTTTAAGAAGCTGAACTGGAAAGGACAGCAGCGAGTACCTCTCACACTGGCTGAACCGCTGCAGGACTTGCAGCAGATGCTTGTTGGCGATTCTTCAATATGCATTCTTCTCCGGCTGAACTTGGACAAAACTCAGGTTATGTTCAACGAACACGTCACCCCAGGACCTGTTGTTGTCAATGTCTTCTTTCTTGTTTGAGAATGTTTACTTCGGGCAAACTCTGCAGTTTGATAAGAAAACTTTGAGGGAGACTAACACAATAAGGCTGCTAGTCTGGGCAGTCTTTGGAAGGCTTCGTCAGGTCTTCTCGTCGCATATTCCACAGCGCCTAAAGACTGAGGTATTTAATAAGTGCGTCCTGCCTGTTATGACTTATGGGGTCGAAACGTGGACACAAACGGTACGGCTGGTCCATAAATTCTATTGCTTGGATTCTCTCTGAGGGATACAATCCGGATCGAGGTGATCCGACGTATACCCAAGTTGTCGACATAGTTCTTCTCTCACGAGACGCTTGGCAACCGACTGTCTCTTGTCTAGGCCCACCTGAAGCTGGGATAGGTACGCAAACGAAAACCACTAAAAATAAATAGTTTATTATTCGATTTCAACATTACAGCTCTCTTTAAAATCACTTAGCATACTTATAAAACCCCTCCCCACTCTTTCTCCCAAACTTCCCTTCGTTGATCAACTTGTCCAAAAGCGGTATAGGTCTAAACACTGGATGACCTGTCTTCTCATACATAATTCCTAGGACAAACTTCTTGGTATCAAGACCTGTGAAATCAGCTAGTTCTAGAGGGCCCATCGGGTAACCGGCGCCGAGTTTCATCGCTATATCGATGTCTAGTGCTGACGCATCACCTGCAAAGCGATTGATATCGTTATTATGGTGATAAATATAGTAAAATAATAATTGATAGTTTAAGCAATAAACCGTGGTGATTAATTGATTGAAGGAGATAGAGATAGGAAGATGTATGAGTAAGCAGGAGTTATGTAAGGCTTGGTGTGGTCTTTTTGGTTGAATTTGACTGCATGTTGAAACTGGTATATCAAGGGGCAAAATAATATGATCATCATATCAGCTGAAAGACGACCACTACTGAACATAGGTGTTACTGGGTTCATCCAGCGGTTTCCCGCGGCCTTCACCGGGACATCGGTCTATCTTCCAACGGTGTGCCTTCTGATACGTGGTCTCTCCACCTCCACGACCATTCGGCACCATCGGCCACCCATTCTGCGAGCAATATGCTGTCCACTGCCACTATGATAAGTGGCTCAAAATGACATTCCCAGACAATTGATCGTTGATTTTAAACTGACCAACTATCTAGGATTCTAGGTAGTAGATATCATAGAGTTGTTTATTTGGGAAAATTTCTGTTTCTGAAACACTTCAGTTCAGTTCCATAGATAGATTATATGTACCGTGTAACAACAATATTTGGATAAAGTCGTGCTGTTATCTGCCGGAAACTGTAGTCTTTTTTTCACAGATAAGTATCATATCTGGGAAGGTATTTTATGAAGATTAAAGTATGCGAGATACACCAACAAGCAATACAACTATCGGGCTATTTAATATAAGTATATATAGGTATTATTGTTATATCAAAAGCGCGCACATAATATGGTAATAGTATATGATGGTAAAGGTAGTAAAATCAAAAGACTAATATAAAATAACAATTAGAGCGTAAAATTAGGAAGATATATATTATAATCAATCAAATAGAGTGTAGCTAGGTACTTTGTTTTACCAAACTGATTTTTCTTGTTAAGTTAGATATCTATTTATCTAACAGGAAAAAATTGTCTAAAATCTCGGATATGAACAAAAATACGACAAACATCAATATACTTACACTTATTTTGAATTATTTATCGAAACACATGTATAGACACGACACGATAACATAATATTACATATAAGCAACATGTACGGTCAGCATAAACTGATAATTGTACAATTAGCAACAAAAACTGTTTTACAAATAATTTTGATTTGATAGACGGGTAGCTTTAATGTTGTTTTTTCATAATTCTGAATATTTATGTGACCAAAAGGCCCCCCTTTTGGTTACGTAAATATTCAGAATAGATCTGTACACAGCAGTGGGTTACAAAAGGCTACCAATGATGATTAAACTTTAATGACTTATATGCTGTCCGTACATGATGACGTCACTATCAACACCACACTATGTCAGTATCACACTATCGCCAGATACTCGTAACGTTAATCAGATAATGGATTTAATGCAATAATTATTTAATTGGTTCGATGAGTTATTAGTTCTTTGTGACGCAGTATTAGTGATATGACAGTAAACGTATAATAAAAAACACTCCTATAAATATTGCAGCAGTCGTAAATAATGAAGTTTTTGTATGCAGTTGTATTATACTTATACCTATAATCTTGGCATACATCTTCTATACTAATATTATAAAGCGGTAAAATTTGTAAGTTTGTATGTAGGGGGTAATCTCCGGAACTAATGATCTAATTCTAAATTTTTTTTCACTGATAGAAAGATTCATTATTCGTGAGTGCATTAAGCTTTAGATTATATTTATACCATGCATGTTAGCCGAGCTATCACAATTTTTGCGGACGAAGTAGAGGGCGAAGTGCTGGTATTTAATAATTAAATTACTATTTAATTATTATCATTTATATGGTTTCTTGCAACCTTGTGTTGCTCGGTTTCTTGGTGGTTTTGAGGTCAACGAATTGTCAAGATTAATTTGAGTAACAACAAAAGTACATTATAAATAAACGGCACAATCTAAGTGATGTTTTACTTACTAAAGTAACAATACAAATCAAAACACATTTATTTAATTATGGCTGAGAAGCATATTTGAAAGTCAAAATTAAATGAACCAGCCAAAACGAACATAAAGGATTTAAAACAAACAACAAAGACAAATAGATTTATAAAAATATTTATTTCAACAGCACCAATAAATGATTCTTAACAATTACTTTTAATTACATTTGTCCGAAAGTCTGGCAACCAGTCAACCAACTGTAACTTGGTGCGTAGTCGCTCTAGGTGCAGGTAATACAAGTGCTTAGCTGCATCCGATTAAACTGTAAAGACTAGACAGTAGACAGAAGATAATATATTACTTCTTGTTATATTTATAAAATCCTTCCCCAGACTTAATTCCGTACTTCCCCTCCTGCACCATCTTCTCAAGCAGCTCAATGGGCGCGAATACTTCGTTCTTGGTCATAGAGTAGAGCGCTTGCTGGGCCAGCCGGTTGGTGTCCAGGCCGGTGTAGTCGGCCAGCTCGAAGGGGCCCATGGGCAGGCCTGCGCCGAGCTTCATGCCGATGTCTATGTCCTCTTTTGTAGCATCGCCTGGGGGAAGGATTATTGTTTATGGTGAAGTTGCGTTTTATAAGGAAATGGTATTTCATTTGATCACAACGGAAGAGCAGAAAAATTAAGATATGAGACCCACATGAAGATTCTTGCGGAGAATGGCAAATAATGAAAAGTTTTAAACGATTATATCAAACTCAAAACGTTAGAAACGAGTATAAATTGCTAAGTAAAATATGATAAATATACTTACATAATATTAAATACTCAAATCAATCCACCTATGCAATGCATATTTCCCATACACCAAAGTAATAAGATCAACATACAACAACATACGTCCTAAGAGTCTACAAAAAAAATGATAAATAACTTATTTTTCGCCACCTTGATTAGTTATAGGTAGCGCGGGTCAAGAGGTAAGAACTCTTGGAAAGACTTGCAAAAAAAATTGTAACAAATTTTACTTATATAGGGTGACTGGTAATTAGTGACCGATACTTAAACACGGGATTCTACTCATGATAACAAAGAACTTTCCCAAAGAAACTTTTTTTTTAAACTCATTTAATTTTATCACAATAACACAACAGCTGTAAGTATGAAATTCCCACGCGCGCGCTTTTGACCTATCAACTGGTAGCCGCGTGACGCCGTTATGTCTCATTAAATTAAAAAATAATATCCAAAAACTGCGTGTTCCACAGTAGTCTTAAGTATAACTACTTTTAAGATGCAACGTATGTCCGCATAACTACAAAATATCTAGGAACGCGCGCGCCCAACATAAAAAGTAGGCACAATCTATCAGCTGATAGTCTGACCTCGGGAAGGGGCAAAAATGTACTTGTACTGTAGCGTCTCGCGCTCCCCACCCGCCCGCACCCTTTGCCTCAGTGCAGTAATGACGTAAAACACTAAAAACAGTCACCCCGGAGAGCGCGTCGCAGGCGCATGTTTTGATTTTCTTTGATGCCCATGCGCGCTATGCCGTACAATTACCCAGCGAGTGAGTACAGTGATATGGTGATGTGTTACTACTCGGAAGGCGGTAATGGCGAAGCATTAAAATACATACATTTTGATTGCCATGCTTCTGATTCAGACTCAAATATCGTTAACAGACTGCTAGTCCAAAGCCTAGAAAAGTGTGATGGGAAACTTGGAATAACTTGAACAATTCCCGGTGTCGAGAAGTCAGGTGGTAATGTAGCTGTATCTTTGCCGTTTCTAAACATCGTGTAGGTAACAAAACAAACGCAATTTCTGAAGTTAGTTTGTTTAGATAGAAAGATAATGCATTAAGGTATTTATAAAGTGCCAAAATACTAGATAATTTATTATTTATTTTACTCTCACCGTGTCGTAAACAGAGAAGCTTTATGTAGGTACATCACTGTGTACCTAAATGGCCACGCGGCGGCCGGAGTGTCGTCGCGTGTGCAGCGAAGGCCTACGCTCCGTGGCTCAGTTTTTGATGTCATTGGTTATTATTTTTTAATTTAGCGGCTACCTAAACATGTAGGTACCTACCTACACTGCTTATGTACACCGATAACGTCACGTGGCGGTCGGCCTGTGTGGTCGGGCGCGGGCGCCGCTTACTCTGCTTACCCACCCATTGTAATGAGACATAACGGCGCGGCGTCACGCGGCTACCAGTTGATAGGTCAAAAGCTCGCGCGTGGGAATTTCATACAGCTGTTGTGTTATTGTGATAAAATTAAATGAGTTTAAAAAAAAAGTTTCTTTGGGAAAGTTGTTTGTTATCATGAGTAGAATCACGTGTTTAAGTATCGGTCACTAATTACCAGTCACCCTATATACACCAACTACAAGCTAATTCACCCGTGAAGATGTAGCATACACATTACACACAAATAGCCCCACTTCGAGTAAACTGTATGCCTAATCTTGCATATCAAATGCTTTTTTCACCACTTCCCAAAGATGAAATAAAACACCCAACACCAAGGGCACAACTCGGGTTCTGTGTGCGTTCCCATTGGCAAAACATTCACATGAAACGCGTGCCGTGCGTAACATTCACATGAAATGTGGCGGCCCCGACTTACGAATAGTAAGTCGTGGGTCGAACCCAGGCAGGCGCATTACTTTGTGTAATTTATTTCATCACCATGCTGCTCTCAAAACGGTGAAGAAAAACATCGTGAGGAAACCGGCATGTCCTAGAACCAAAAATTCGAAGACTATTATAGCCCATTCCCTCTCATAGAGAGAAGGCTGTGTGGCCCAGCAATGGGGACATTATAGGCTGATTATGCTATGTTGAAATCTCCATTTTTGTCTCTCTTTTAGTTGAAATGTTGTTTCATTAAAATCAGTAAATTATTCGAATTAAGCTGATGATCAGCACGTTAAAAATTACATGAGACAGAACCCCAAAACGCCTGCTCTTTGTCACTTCCTACTTCGTATCTTCTGGGAAGAAGTGGCGGACCAAACTCCCCAAAAACTGATCTGTGTGTTAGGTTAGAAGAACCAGGGAGCCCTACCACCACCTCTTATTGCAGTATTACTTTCATGTCACTTAAGTGTGGGAGATAAACATGCACGTCTAGCTCCATCTCTTACGCATATTGATGTAAGATTAAAATACTGCTATGAAGTGAAGGCACCTTGATTTTATACATTTAATATTATGCAAAGAAGTTACCTTAAAAAGGACACACGCCAATATATCAGAAAAAAAAACAGATATCATGCTCTTATGTAAATGTTTCGCCAGCAAGAACTAACAGTAAGCCAAGCTATACTGACCTCTTTCCAACATCCTGATAGCTTCAGCAGAGTAAGGACCCAGCAGCCTGTTGACCACGAACCCGGGCGTGTCCTTGCAGGTGATGCAGGTCTTGCCCACGGCCTTGCCCCACTCCATCATAGCCTGGTACGTCTCCTCAGAGGTGTCGTCGCATTTGATAACCTCTAGGAGACGCATGACTGGTACGGGGTTGAAGAAGTGGAGGCCGCCATATCTGGAATTGCAATCGTGGAAGTTTTACTTGCCTCGTAGCTCTAGTGGTCGCAATCGCGACTGCTGAACATAAGGTCCTGGATTTTGGAATCCTGGGTTCGATTCCTGGATTGGGCAAAGTTTTATTTGGTTTTGCCATCAGGTACTTCTCAGTAGCAGTCACGGAGTCTGGATCTGTGCTCGGTTGATGGCAATAGGCTTGCCCCCTATTACATGGCACTTAAACATAACTGGCAAAATGTGTGGGTGGTTGTGTTTAGGCACAGATACGTAATAATAAACCGACCCTTCGGAGATTACAGGCGTCTGCAATTGTAGTTTTAGTAAAAAAAACAAGGATCTTAATTTTATAATCTGCTGCAAAATCTCAGGGGTGCGGAACACATATTCAGGTCAGCACATTCAAGTCTGCACTTCTGCAGTAGGTATTTACTACGACCCGAAGCAAATGACTACACATATTCGGTTTCTGTTCAGCTCGTGCCGATCGACAAACTGCGGCATCTACCTTCAAATTCAATTTATCCGATCGATTCTTTCCCGACGTATGATCGTTTCTGCCTCCCGCTGGTAGAGAGAATCATGTCAACCGTTATATCAGCTGCTGCTGAATTGGTTGGTAGACTAACTTATCCTATCATGCATACTCTATCATAAATTCAAAAATTAATAAAAAAACAAAACATAATTTTGCTCCATGAAGATTATCTAGATGATGAATTTGAAAGACTAAAAAGCAACTTACCTGTCTTTCCTTTTGATTCCTGACCCAATAGCATTGACTGAGATGCAGGAAGTGTTGGTCGCGAAGATCGTGCGACCGGGAGACAGCTGAAATTAAACAAAGATGATGTCTTAAACCATTACTATTGTTTGGTAAGGTAATGTGCAACGTAAAGCAAATTAAACTTATACTGTCACTTATGGGATATCTTCCGTGATTGTCCATTATTTTGAGCTCAAAATAATGAACAATCACGGAAGATATCCCATAAGTGACAGTATAAGAAGTTTAGTTTTAAACCGTGAAAGCTTCAAACAGTGTTTAAAACTAGATTCACCAAGTTGTACATCATAAATTTATACTTCAATCATTTCATAACTCAAGACTCAACTTTTTTCGTTGTTTTTTGTTGCAACTAAGAATCAGGTCAGTAATTCCAGTTTTTAGTATAAGGGGACTAAGAACTACTCAGAATTTGTTCCTAAAGTTCACACACTTGATTTGTATTATACTACCGACCCGCCCCGGCTTCGCACGGGTGCAATGTTACAGATATAAACCTTCCTCTTGAATCACTCTATCTATTAAAAAAAACCGCATCAAAATCCGTTGCGTAGTTTTAAAGATGTAAGCATACATAGGGAAAGACAGAGGGAAGCGACTTTGTTTTATGGGACCGTGGACAAGTACCGAACTCTACGTGGGCGGAACCGCGGGCTTAGGCTAGTAATAATTAATTGAGGCTTCAAATCTTACCAAATCAAGCTTATTGAACAGCTCCTGCTTAACATCCAGCTTCTCCACAATAGCCTCGACGATCAGATCCACATCAGCTCCATCTTCCAGTTTGGTAGACACCCGGATCCTCTCAGCGGATTCCTTCACAAAGCTGTCGATCTTGGCTGCATCACCCTTGTACAGCTTTTTGCCGACCCTGGTCAGGTTTGTCTGGATGGACTTCTGGGCTTTGTTCAGGAGATCAGCGTTGATGTCTATGATGGTCACATTCTGGCCGGCTTGTGCTGCAACCTTTAGGTTTAAGTTAGTTTACCTTTTGTTATAGTAGTAATTAAAATGTTAGGAGGTTCCTCTCTCTGGAGCCCTGACCGCCGGTAGCTGTTGGACCCTGTTCTTGATACTGGTGGAAAACTATTTTTTTTATTTTTCACGGTAGTTAAATTAAAAAATTCAATAAATAAGGGTTATTAAAGTCAGATGTATTTTCGTTTGAGGATTGTGAGCATTTTGATAAATTAAAAAGACAAGATTTACCAATGTGTCTCTATTTACTTCCTACCCAAATAGGTTACATCAGAAACATGTGTAGGTTTATGTATTGTATCTAAGAGGAGAGTCTTTCATTCATGCTTCTGCATAGGAATTACAGAATCATTTGTTTCGTGATTTGTATGTTTGTCAAAATATTATTACATAACATAGCTGTTATCAATAACTGTTTATCTGTGTGGATAAAAGATAAACTTTACAAGCAGTATGTGTTGTTAAGGTATAGAGTACTAGAAGTATGACTGAAGTGCAATGTTCTAATGTCTTTTTAGGTTTTATTTATTGTTTTATTCCAGAGAACAATTTTCCTGTTCTCCATTTATCTAACTTTATTTTTTAACCAACTTCAAAAAAGAGGAGTTTCTCAATTTGTTGTAACCTTTTTTATTTTTTATGTATTTTCCCCGATTACTCGAATATGGCTGGACCATTTTGGTTTTTTTTTTGTTTGAAAGTGTATACTTCCCAGATGGTCCCATGATCATTAAGTCAGGATCTGATAATGGGATCCTGGAGAAATAGAGAAAACTCTTCAAATTTTATAGGCATACTTAAAGCGATTTGGGTAGTTTTTGGAAGAGTACTTTTTCAGAGTGGTCCCATTTCAATTTGGTGAAGTTCTGATAAAGAACTTCGGAGATAGGCAACAAAACTCCTCAATAAATGATAGCCAATGGACTGGGATTGCCAAAATCTCATGTCTGTCTATTGTTTACACCAGTTCATAGCATAACATCACGCCGGTACGCTGTGAAGGGGTAAGCTCATGTGAACCACTAAAAAGTGAAAAATAAAAACTTTTTTTGCAAAAAAATAAAATTGACTTCAAAAACACAAAAAAGTGAAAAATGACTTTATCTTCAGAAGTCGGTGACTTTTGTTTGTTTGATTTAGTTTTTTTGTCAGACTTCTGAAGCTAAAGTTATTTTTCACTTTTTTGTGAATTTGGTTTTATTTTTTTGCAAAAACGTTTTTTACAACTTTTATCGAATAATATACCTACCATACCTATATCTTTAACATTTTGAAAGCCAGAGCATAAAGGCACGCGCGTGCCCTCAACACCAAACCACAATTTCACCTACCATTTTGTCACATATTTGTGTTGTTTGGCGTACAGGCCACGCGCTTGCTTATCACGTATATACATATGGCATTCAAAACGTTATATTATCACCTCTTTTAAAATGTAAAATGGCAAAAGAAGATTTTTGGTTAAAATAATATCATTCTATTGTTTAGTATAAACATCAGATAATGCAATGCCCATTGTTGTGCATTGTTTCACATTATTAACTTCAATACAATGCTTTTAACTGTTTTACATAAACAATTAACTGATTATTATCCAACTTAATAAGTTATTATGTTGTTCTTTCAACAGTTACCTAACTCTTTTATCTTTTACTCAACACTATTCTGTTTGTACATCAAAATGAATACAGTGTATGTTTAATGCAAGAATGCGCTATAAATAGCTGTCTATACAGTTAATGTGTTCAGTACATGAGTTTTCTGTAGTTTTTTTTGTGTTTTTTTTTCTACTAATGTTAGGGAAGTTTACAGTTAGCGAATGAGTATAAATTACTATATATTACGTTAATACTGTAAATTACGATATAGGTAACTATAGAAAGTTACCTATATCTTTCTATAGTTAATTTATACTTATACACTCAGGTGAAAGTTTTTCAACTGGCTTACTTAATCATAAGTGTATAATTTCACTTACCTGAGCGATTCCAGACCCCATAAGGCCTCCGCCGACAACAGTAACCGTTTTAATGGCATTTAAAGACGTGGAGGACGAGAAATTTCTCGTTATACCGATTAATTTGTTCATATTACAAGTTTTGTATGTGTTCATCGAGCGAAAGCCGCCGCGGAATGACGTAGAGAAATAAACAACTCGGAAATATTCAAGTCGCAGAACTTTGCACTCAAACTTCAAACTACATGAATAACATCAAAGATGCGTAAAATGTAACCGGTTTGTTTGACAAATATGTTATCGCTAAATTATTATTTTAGGTAGGTATTCGAACATCGCTAGGACAAAGTGCAAATACTGATAAAAATAGGCTTATCAAATATCTCCTGGCACCTTACTACTACTATCTTACATACCTGCCATAAAGGGATCTGCTGCTTGATATGATAACACAACACATTTTGATAATTTGTAACTAAAGATCGAAAAAACTAAGAATTTTTTGGAAAACGCGAATGTTTATTTATATGTCAACGTTCCTTTTCCCTATTATTTTCTAAGCAAGAAGTAGTTTCTCGTTTCATCGATGAGATTCTTTCGTTCATTCACAATCAGATCAAATATAATCTTTTATTTAGCAAATGTTATGGTAGAAAACAACAAAATAATAGTACTTTGTATAAATATTAGAGAAATCATTGAAGCTAAAAAATATTTTTATTATTCCGTGTAATGAAACGCAAGTCAACCACATGTTGATGATGTTGAATTTGACATTTTGGCAACCAGACAACCACTCAGTTCAGTTTAGAAATCATTTGGTTTATAAGAATAAGAATAATTTATTTGCATAAAATACAGGTGTTACCAGTTGTTAAAATTGGTGGTTTAGGCACAAACCATATTTTGCCTTTCTAGGGCATGCAAATATAATTTCACATTATTAGATAATGCGTATCTGAATTATTATTAAAAAAAAACCTTGACATATTGCACATAAAACTATACATTTCTCAAGATTCCAGTTGCTGCTATGAGACGGGTATTATTAATCCGCCAAATATTTTTATGAAAATGAATGACTCAAAGCCCATAGTATTTTTGTGAATGAAAAGTGATGCATTTCGATTAAGATGCTCTAGTTTCTGAACGATTCTAATAGCTACTAAATTCATTTTTTTCACTCTCACTCGTTTTTCGTTTGTATCTAGAAAACTCACTTAGTTTTACCTGTTTTTACTTTCACTAGTTTCACGATTACCTTTACAAAACCTCAATCAAACCAAAATGCCCAGTCGTTGAAATATTTGGAGTTGATTAAATTAATCATTTTTTATGGCATAGGATTAGGTTAACCCTTTAATAGTCTGAAAATGCTTAGAGAAAATAGTGAGTTTATTACGAGAACGATGGTAGCGAGCGACTGGCAAGTATTTTTTATCTGACAGCCGGGTTGAACTTTGGAGTTTTACTAAAATTTTATAACTTTCGAAAAAGTTAACAGGATACAAACTGTGATAGAATTCTTGTATAATTATTGTAAATAACTAATTCTAAAATGACGAAACTGGTTCAATTTGGCGTTATTGCCAGGAATTTCTCTAGTTCTTCTGCAATGCAAGCTGCAATCAAGAATGTAACAGTTATCGGCGGAGGTCTAATGGGCTCCGGCATCGCCCAGGTTTGTTTTGACTTTAATTGATACTTACTTTATTTTGTTAGTAAAAGAAAATAGACCATCATAATATATTAAAATACCTATTTACTTAAAAAATTAAACTATCAGCAGTTTTTGAATAAATAAATTAAGCAAATACCCACCACCAATTTAGGCAAATGCCCACATTTAACGAAGTACTTTAAGGATGTCTTATTAAGTGTAAGTTTTGTGACCATACAACATTCAGACCACAAGCACTATTATAATTAAGGAACAATTTTAGTGTCTCTGATGTAGACTCAATTCAAAGGTCAATTTCTACACATTCCAATTCATTGTTAGGGTATGTGGTCCTAGGTTTATTGAAGCGCCAGACAGTTTTTTTTAAAAAATATATGTATATATATTATCAAGAGGCCCACAGTGGGTTCAAACCATGCCCATTATTCCTTCACATTGTCCATAAAAACTTACTTAATATTTTTTACAGGTGTCTGCCCAAGCTGGTCAAAATGTGATCTTAGTAGACTTGAGCTCCGATGTCCTGGCTAAATCCCAGAAGTCCATTGGAGCCAATCTTGGCAGGGTTGCCAAGAAGATGTACAAAGACAAGCCACAGGAGGGAGAGAAGTTTGTTGCAGAGTCCATGGCCAGGATCAAGACCAGCACAGACCCTGCAGAGGCTGCCAAGTCTGCCGACCTGGTTGTTGAGGCTATTGTAGAGAATATGAGTGTCAAGCATAAGCTGTTTACACAACTTGATGGGGTAAGGCCCAATTAATTTATTATTCCATGAAAAATTATTTGTATGCTACACTACTGCGTGCCACTTCAGGGGAGTCAAACACAGGTATGATGTTTTAGTACAAAAATAATTCTGTTTTTTGACAACTTCTTAAGAAGTCACAATAAATACCATTTATATGTACCAGTTTTAATTTAAAGGAAGTAACTTTATACTCTTGACAGTTTGTGCCGCAACTTCTTCTACCCACCTAGCACACTAGGAAGTGGCGAAGGGCAGGCGATTTGGGAACTGTCTTGTGTAAATTGATATTCAAAAAGTGCTGATATTTAGCCAATTTGATTAAATGATTTTGATGTAGTGCAGAATAATTAGCTTTTTTTTTAATGTTGAGGAAAACCTAAATCAATAATAATAATATATAAATATTTTTTTAGGAAGTGTTTAACAAGTGATCAACTTAAAATTCTCAATTCAGAAACCAGCTATTCATTTTGAATTTAATATCTTAAATTTTTGTGTCTTCTGTTGCAGGTAGCACCCAACCACACAATCTTTGCTTCCAACACTTCATCATTATCCATCAATGAAATCTGCTCAGTGGTCAAGAGGAAAGACAGGTAATGTTATCAGACAGCGGCAAGTCTTATCATTATCCGTTGCTTAGTTTATTTATCTAACCTTGGTGGGGTTGTAAAGCCTGATGATACTTATGTAATATCAGGTTTAATTATAACAAATCCACTCCTATTCAATAATTCAATGGTTATTAAATAATATTTAATTGAAAGTTACCGAACTTTGTATGTACATTTGCCAATAGACATTGTTTTAAGAGAAGAGGTTTAGGAACATTTAAAAATATTATTTATTTAAAATATTGAAAAAAAAAATTATAATCATAAATGATGTACTGCAAATTAAACTGTATCTTACACCTAGGTGTTATATTTATTTATTCCAAATAGCCGTTTAATTGTCAATATATTATAGTTATCTTATACTCTTCCAATGACGTCACCAGATTCGGCGGTCTCCACTTCTTCAACCCAGTGCCCGTTATGCGGCTCCTGGAGGTCGTACGCGGAGCTGACACCTCAGACGCGACCTACAAGACTATGATGGAGTGGGGCAAGGCCGTGGGCAAGACCTGCATCACGTGCAAGGACACGCCCGGGTTCGTGGTCAACAGGCTGCTCGTGCCCTACATCTGTGAGGCTGTAAGACTGTATGAAAGAGGTCAGCAACTTATCAACCTTTTGTAAAGCCATTAACCAAGTACTGCAATGCAGGGCATATTAATTTCTAATAACCCAAACTGAATCACAAGAAACACACCATCATAATAAGTGGAAGGAATGGTGGCGGGGCCTTTGCTCAGGACTGGGACAATAGAGGCTAATAAAAAAATAACCCAAACTGCTATAGACGTCTTGACGAATTTATAAGTTGCATCCACTAGGTGTGGTACAACACATAGGTTACAGAGTAAAGTTTTGCAACTATTAGGCAAATCCCAAGTATCTTCATTTCATAAGGACCAAAATTATAGGAAAACTTTTTCTAAGTTCTTCACAAACAAAATTTTAATCCCTCAGGAGACGCATCCGCCCGCGATATCGACACCGCCATGAAGCTGGGCGCCGGCTATCCCATGGGTCCCCTTGAGCTAGCCGACTACGTAGGCTTAGACACCAACAAGTTCATTCTGGACGGCTGGCACAAGAAGTACCCTGACCAGCCACTGTTCAACCCGATCCCACTGCTGGACAAGCTGGTGGCTGAAGGAAAGCTTGGAGTGAAGGCCGGAGAGGGCTTCTACAAGTACGATAAGAAATAAATGTTTGTTTGCAGTTGAGAATCATGTTCAGTAAAGTTTATATCCATGTTATTCAAAGATATTATTGTTATTAAAATAAATAATGTATTATTTTTAGATTGATTGTTTTATTTTGCTGGTGAAACCAATTGATGGCGCATCACTGTTTGATAATATTAATGTAACGAAAAATATTATAATCTCAAAAAATGAACGGAAGAGAAAGTCTTGGTAAATTGTTTCAGTTTTATTTATGTATAAGTACAATACACAAAAATTATTGCTGAAAATCTAATTTTCAGTGTGATAATTTCATACTGATACTATAAAATAATCAAGGAATAAAAGCTGAGAATTTAATAAGAGTAATGCAGAACCTTAATTAACTGATTACAATTTTAATAGGAAGAACTATTGAAATATTGATATAATTAGTTGATACAAAACTTGGAAGCATTTAGCTAAGATAATGTTTAACAAAATATGTCTGTTGAAACAGGAACTACACTATTGCTTTAGTATTAACAAAGAACTGCGTAAAATGGCAAACACTATTACTTGAAAAAATCGGCTAGCGGAAAACTTCAAACATTCCATTATAACTAAACTAGTCTGGAATTGAGTATATAGTAAATAAGCATTTATATTAAGCAAGTAAATTGCACATACATGTATGTAAACCAATATAATAAGTTTTATTGTGCCATTCACAGTGAAAACCTTGAGCGCGGCTGTCATTGAAATACACTTTATTTCAATGACAGTCGCGTTTTTGCGTGCAAATTACTTGCATTATATAAACATGGGTTTGAGGTCAAAAACCAGTGAAAGACAATACAATAACTCTACATGCAATCAACATCAACTATAACAAAGGCGCGTCTTAGTGCTTTGCAGGATCAATTCCTGCTACAGGTAGTATTTGTATGGCCCACACGTTTGTTCACAGTCTAAACTTATGTTCTGCGAGTATAAAGGCACCCACAACATCTACCTAATGTAGTCTGTGTGGCTGGTTTATAAAATATTATGAATCAATTCCACAGATTTGAACTACGATTTGAAAGGCATATTTGTTTAAAACAAGCTACAAATTACGTTTAGGATCTATTTTTTATTGTATAATAGCTTTTTTATTTGAGCTCCTGGCATCAGTTGCAGTGATCTGACAATTAAAAATCGCCTCTAAATTAAACTAAAAGTAGGAATAATCTGCGTTTTAATGTAAATTTTAGTACACTTGCAAACCAGATATCGGAGACAGCCACTTAAGACTATATTTTGATGTTAATTATACCAGCTGTGCTTTTTGGTGAAATCATTGTAATGAAAATGTAAAACTTACTCCGTTATTCAACACCACTGTTACATTCACAAAAAAAATCTAGACTTTGTTTCCTAGATCAATGCATTATGCAAGTTGTTGAAGAAATATCTCTATAAAATTTTGCTTCTGCTGTATGGACTTATAAACTGTGGCACTACTTTCTTAGCTGTCTACGGTAACTTGTTTGCAGTGAATTCATTATTAATTCTTAACATCAAGGGCCAGCTATCTTATAAATGGTTTGTGGCAGTTTCGGCATGATTGGTTTATCAGCCATCTCCAGTGCGTGCTTCAGGTTCTTCTCAAATACCTTTTTAGCATCACAGAAACCTTGTTTTGTTTTCCCGAAGGAGTTTGGTCCCGCTGACGTTGGCGTTTCTCTGGAAAATTTATAAAAAGAGTTTATAGAGTATGTTAATGGGCAGTTATTTGCTTAATGTATGAAATAATGTGGTTACTATTGTTACATAAAGGTATTTATATGTAAAGCCAGAGTAAGGGAAATAGTACAACACTATTGTAGCATGCCATACTGAAGGTTAACATGAATTTGCATTATACATATAAATGAGTTCATGTTATACACTCATTTATGGTAGTAGTCGTAATTCAATGTGTTCTCATAATTTTATACAATAATATTGATTTATTCATCAACAGTAGCTATTTGTGATGTTGCCAACTTTCAGAATGCAATGCAATGTATGGTTTTGTTTTAAACTTCTTTTATCACCTTACCTTCCAATATTCCTCATCCTCATTCGGGCTTCTGCTGGCATCTCTTCGGGTTCATCATCATCATCAGCATTGAATACTGATGCTATTGTAGGTTTGGCAACCGGCTTGGCAGGACCACCAATGTTCATTTTGATGGGAGCCTTTGGTTTGTTGAACCCAATAGAGATCTTGGTGATGCGAGGGGGTGGAGGCGGTGCTGGCACATCTTCAGGTTCATCCCAATCTGTTGCATTTTTGTGACTCCTATCTGAAATTGAAACCATTGTATTGTATTCGGTTTACACACAAACTAAACAGGGTGGAAGGGACATCGACGCATAAACGATTACCACAATATTCAGAGCATCATTCTGTACCTCAACAAATGTACAGGGTCATGCATTTTGTATTGAACTGCTGTTTTTTTATTTGTTGATAACTGATGAAAAATTTCATGTCCAAAGAAAAGATTGATGCGTTAATGGAAAAATTCGTATGTAAACATAACAAGTTGTTTTCTGTTGCGCAATTTAGGTCATCATGATTTACCTACTATGCTGGTGAATGCTGTTTACATAAAAATAATCATGTTCCTACCTTCATAATCCCTTCTGTCTCGTTCTCTGCTATTCGAGGATCTGCTAGGTGATTGGTCACTGCTCCGTGCTGGTGGTGACCATCGCCGAGGAGATCGAGACCTCGAACGCCTTCGCTCAACCCTTTCCCGGCCTTCACGCCTTTCCTTGTACGGCCTAGAAACATCGCGCGTGGATCGAGTCGACCCTGCCAATGCGAAAACACTGGCAAAGATAAATAAAAATACTTATCTGAGTAAACTAATATTATAAGTGAGAGTTATTGCTCAAAGGGGTAATCAATCAGCAAGATTTTATGGAATATCTATTCACTTCATGACATTCTAATACCTTTGTCGTAATCCCGATATCGCCCGCTCATTGTTGATTTGTTTTAATGCGTTCTTGACATTAAAATTGTACAAGAAAAACACAAAATTGTTATTTTCCCATTTGGGAAATCACCACGACAAGAAGACGGCCATTTTCCTTTTGTTGCTTTTTTCTTGATATTGATCAAAACGTCTTGTTTTCAGAAAAGTACACAAAATTAAAAAAAAAAAAAAAGTACAATTGTTGTTATGCCGTCCACAATCATTCATTCTGATCTATAGATCTTAAAACATTAAAGATCAATAGAATATGTTGGATTTTATACAGGTTTAAGTAAAAGTCCCGTGATTAAAAGAGTACACGTTTAGATGTTACCATCGATTCTGAAAATCTTGACAGAGGTGATACGACCATACTTGAAAGGTCTCTATTTGATTCGTTTTCGTACAAATTTCATAGCTACCCAATTTAGTAGCATTACTAATGTCAGCTGACACACTGACAGTTCGAGGCTGACAGAATCACAGTCCAGTTTTTAGGTTATGGGATTTTATAATGTTTATTTTATCCATACAACCTTTTGTGATTAGTTTCGTCTATTAAAAAATATTATAATGATATATATTAGTCGCATAAAGCATTTATCAAAGCTTTTAAATAATGCTTCTTCGAGTAATTGCCGATGTTACTCGGATACACGTCGAATAAGTTCAATCACAGAAAAAATAAAACATGGGCCTAGTTTAAAGGATTTTATAACTGAAAGTTCTGAACCTGTTCTCATAGACCGTCCTCACATACCGTATTTGCTTGAAAATGCTAAAATAAAGACGAGGAGGAAAGTTTTCTTTGATGTTTACGGTTGCCAAATGAACCTCAACGACACCGACATTGTTTGGTCTATTTTGAAAAAGGAGGGCTTTGAGAAGACGCTGGTGGAAGAGGAAGCTGATATATTTCTGGTGATGACTTGTGCGATTCGTGAAGGTGCGGAAACTAAGATATGGCATCGTTTGGATCACCTCAGAGGGTACAAAAGACGAGCGAAAGATCGCTCTGTGAAGATCGGCATTCTAGGCTGTATGGCTGAGAGGCTGAAGGAGAAACTTATTGAGAAAGAGAAAGCTGTTGATGTTGGTAAGTATTTCAACATTCATTTTTACGCTTGTGAACAGTCACGAGTGTGAATATGTCATAATATAGGTACACGTAGTGACCTTTAAATGTTATTTTCTCGTAATGTTGATTGTAATTTTATGTAGGTAGTTACGAACATAATGTTTTGGATCTTATACAATTATGAAAGAGATTATAAACTGAACTTTCTGTCGGATACTACAAGATTCGAAAACGATTTTCTCATGGAATAACAATTGCAAGTTTGCTATACGATTTATTTCATAATTGTATTGGATCCAAAATAGTATGTTCGTAAATCGTAACTACATAAAATTACAATCAAAACATTATGAGAAAATGACATTTATAATTTGCTACGTGATCAGCAGTGATCGGAATAGGTAGAGCTAATGTGCCTAAAGTTCAAGGAACAGAAAAAACAGTGGAGACTTCCTTAAGACCAATTTTTTTTTTCGCAATATTTGTTCCGAATGTCGGAACATTACTTAAGTACAACTAAAATTAATAAAGTAAAACAACTACCTATCGAATTCATTTACTGTTTCTGTTTTTAAAAAAAACTGCACGATTTTTATTATTTACAAAATACTATAGCGGTTTTACATAAAAATAAAACCGATATTATGTGCCGAGAGGGAAAACATACAGCATTGTTTATGAAGAAGCAGTGTATACTTAGCCGTTTACGCGGCCAATCGTACGGATACTTTAGTTTAGTTTAATAATAGCAGATGGCGGAACTATCGCCGGTGCTGTATTTAATCTGTGCCAGCTAGGGAGCGGGAACCGCTGCCACTTATCGAATTCATAGTCTTCACCAGGAAGAACTTCCTACAATGCTGTATGTTTTCCCTCTCGGCACATAATATCGGTTTTATTTTTATGTAAAACTGCTATATTGATGTGCCTCCGGAAAACATACAGCATTGTTTATGAAGACGTGTTTGTTATCTGCTGGTGAAATATTATAGGTAAAACACAACGCTATGATGATTATCAAATGTTTATTCCGAGAACTAAGTAGTTACAGTTAGTTATTTATTTAAAAAAAAAACAACAACAATCTGATCTTTACAGATAAAGGTAGCAATAATCACGGCGTAGATGTTCTATAAATAAATCAAATTCTTGTTATTTAGGTAGAAGCAAATGTATTGAAAAATGAATTACGACACCCTTTAGGGAGTTCTATTTCACGACACTAATGATTAAAGAATTCGACGATTTCAAATTACCCCGTGAGAAAATATCATCAATTGGTTGATTATCTAACCAATTTAAGGAGGCTACTGCTGACCTACATTTTCCTGGAGATTCATGAATGCCACTATCTCTGAGAACTGTGCGTACCCAGTTCCCAATTACCGAACGCGAGGCTGCTTTTGTTCGACTAAATATAGTGATAAAAAGATTGTCTAAATTGGTAACTTCAGATCGATCTCTTTGTTTCAGTTTTTGCTATTAGAAGCCTGACTAAAGTGACGGGACATATGTTTTTATCATTATGTTGTGAAAGTTTCCACGCGGACTGACGATAATAATGTGTATCGGTTTTCGACCCGAATGCAGGTATTAAATAGTCATTGTCACCGACATCAAAAAAGCTGTAATTTGAAATTTTCAGCAAGGTTAGGTCGTGAACCCTACGGCCAGATGCCAGCAATAAAACTGTGGCTGTTCGACGTGCTAAATCAAACAATGTGTCTTTAGGTGCAGTTGATGAGAGCCAATTTAGTACGATACGTGGATCCCACGTGAACGGGGGTCGTATTTCTTTTGGTTTAGCTACTCCTATTGCCTTAAGGGTTTGTTTTAAAATAAAATTAGAAAAGATTTGTTGCTCAACGTGAGGGCCGCAAAAAGTTAAAACTGCCGATTTGTGGACAAGGATAGTACTGTAGGACAATTTTTCTTTTAGAAAGAGAAACATTAAGAATTTAGCGATGTCAGCAGGTTTTGGACATCTTGGGTTTACTTGAGAGTCTGAGCACCATCTCAACCACCGCCTAAGTGGCGGCAAATAGGTTGACAAGGTTGAACGTCGCCAGCTCTTCTTTAGTAGATCTTTCTCCTGTGTGGACCAGTCTTTTATCTGCCCAGATAAAAGACTGGTCCACACAGGAGAATTGGGGGTGGGGTGCCCACCCCACCCCCAATTTTCTATACTTTCAGGGTCAACGTCTGTACCTGTGGGGGAGGCTGTGATGTCACAACATCTATCATGGTTTCCGACAAGTTCAGAAGTTCGTGTGGGTGGTCTCTGAGCTCTGGATTTCAGGTCTTGAAGCCAGAAAGCTCGAGGCCACTCTGGAGCCACTACTAAGTAAATTCCCGTGGCATTGTTCAGTTGTGCCAGAACTCAGGGCAGCAAGCTGGAAGGTGAAAACACCCACGCTAGCCAATCGATCTCTGCTGCAACTTGCCGATCGATCTCTGCAGTCTAGAGATACGTAGTTTTTTACTACCGCGGTTGCTTTTGTCGCAAACAAGTCGATTTGTGGAAGCCCCCACTTCCGAAAGACTTTCTCCGTTGCTCGAGATAGACGATGCCATTCTGCGGGTTGTTTTCCTCGTGATAGCCTGTCCGCTATTATATTGTATCTCCCCGGCAGATGATGGGCTGATATGGTTATGCTGAACTTGTCTGTAAGATGTAACAGTCTGAAGGTTAGTCCTAGTAACCCCAACGACCTGGTGCCTCCCTCCTTTCGTATATATGCAATCAAGGTCCGGTTGTCCGATTGGATCAGCACGTGAGAATTCTGCAACGTTTTCGCATTCATTCTGATTGCCGCTATTACTGCATATAGCTCTTTTTTGTTGCAGTGCCATCTTTTTTGGTGAGTTGCCCATGCGCCTGACATTAGATTTCCGTCCATGTGAGCACCCCATCCCCAATCCGAAGCGTCCGTCGCAAGGAAATGGGTGGTGTATTGGCACTGTGTGACTTGTGGCTCTGCGCCACCATATTATCTCTTGATACACAACTTGAGGCAGTAGCTGTTTTTGACGGGGTTGTGTTTTGTTGAAGTGTCGTAAGAAGATTTGCATTTGTCTTCCTCGGGGGACAACAAACTTGGCGAAGTTTAACTGACCCAGCAGACTTTGCAGCTCCCGGAGATTTATGCGACTTTTCAACAACAACCTGTCTAATGTGTAATTTATGCTTTGCCTCCTTTTTATTGGCAGGGTCATTGTATTTATGGCTGTTTGCCAACGTATGCCAAGGTATTCTTGAGTTGGTACCAGAACAGATTTTTGGCGGTTGATTTGCCAGCCCAGGTGTTCCAAGTGCCTCACGACTTCCGCAGCCTGAAGACATAACTTGGATTGGTCTTGGTTGACCAAAAGGAAGTTGTCTAGGTAGACTAGCACTCGACATCCCTTCGCCCGCAAGGTCTCCGCGACCCAGCAAGTTACGGAGGAAAATACGTGTGGCGCTGAAGCCAGCCCGAACGGTAGACATGTCATCTCGTATAACAGGTCTTTGTAGCTGATTCTTAGGAACGGCCGGTGAGATTTTGCTGCCCGTAGATGAAAATAAGCCTGGGATATATGATAGACTGAAGGTCGCGCGCCACGAGGAACTCTCTTTAAAACAGGAGTTGAAGTTTTTAATTTTGAAAGATATTTCCAAAGGGGTTGAGTTGGTGGATCAGGTGTAAGGGGATTGGGTAATGTCTCATGAGGAAGGTACATTGTGGAGCTTATGTTTTTTTTTTTCCCTTTTTTCCATTTTTTTTTTTTTTTTTTTCTCTTTGTTATTTTATAGAGGGTTTGATCAGTATGACCATGCCACCCTCATAGGTGCATTCTATCTCTATCTACGCTCTACGCTTAATACCTAAATTTACAATTTTGTAAAGTTTCTTGGCTGTCCTGGACAAGGGCGCAGCCAAAATACTATTAAATATGCCAACATCAAAACATTTTAAACAATTTTCTTCGAAAAAGTTACTCCTCTCAACCTCGTTCCGGACACATTCCGCTAAAATATGAGTGGTATCCTCTACCTTATCACACTCAGAACAATTGGGCGAATCACTCTTTCTCATTAGAAAGGCAAAGCTATTCAACGGGACATGTCCCGAACGCAGTTTGAAAGCAGTAACAATGTCTTTTCGTTGCATATCTGTGCCCACAAACCAAGGCAAGCGGCAAAGGCTGTGTTGAATAGTCTTATACCAAATTCCCTTACTTAGCGACCTCTCATCAAAGTATTCTTTCCATAATTTTAAACATTGGTCGCGAACTTGATACAAGAGGTCACCAAATAGGGGTAAACATACAACAGATATTCCATCAGTGATAGCCTCTTTTGCTAAGCGATCTACTTCCTCATTTCCATACAAGCCAATATGGGATGGTACCCATTGAAGAACAATTCTTTTGTGTCGGATCTTACCAATGGCGTCCAAAATTTCATAGGCTATCGGTGCACCTCGAGAATTCGAGGTGCATCGAGCCAGGTGTTGCAGGTCACTCCTCGAATCTGTCAGTATTAAGTAATTACCTGATTCGAATGACTCAATGTATGAGATAGCTTCTGAGATTGCTTGCAATTCCACGGACATTATTGAGACTTTGGCACATGATCTAAACTTTATAAATGACTTCGTTTGCGGATCAAAAACAGCCCATCCCGACTCGTTACCTTCCTGTGACCCATCAGTATAGACTTAGTAAAAATTACAATAATTAGTGTTTATATACTGTTCACAAATTTCGAGTATGTTGCTACATCTATACTGATGTTTCGGTTTGTCTATTACATCTATATATGGTTTCACTACATTGGATAGGTCCACACTGCCGACTCATGTGTTCAAAGAAAATCTCTCTAATTCTTGCGATGAAAGCATCGGATAGTCAATAAGAAGCTCATGTACTGTCACAAGTATTGGTTTTTTTTTTACGACTCCAATATAAACCCTGACATGACTCGGCAAGACTGTTTATCAAGCGAAATACTTGACTACCCCGGAATGAATTCACCTTCAACCAATATTTGCCAGCTAAGAAGTGTCTGCGTACATGTAAAGGTTGAAGGTGAAACTCACACTCCATCACGTGTATTGCAGTAGTCCTCACAAAACCACCAATAACACGCATACACTGATTTTGTATTCTGTCCAATTTGACTAGGTTGCTTATGTACCCGTTATCGTATAAAAAGCTGCCATAGTCCAGTCTCGAACGAATTATTGAAACATACAATAGCCTCAAGTGACATGAATGTACGCCCCACCCCGACCCAGCAAGAACTTGAAAGATTCTCAAGGATTTTAAACATTTTTCGGCTAGTTCCCCAATATGTTTTTTCCACCTAAGCGAGCGGTCTAGCCACACACCTAAGTACTTTATATTATCTACTACTTGAAGCGTTGTTTCATTTATTAACAGATCAATACATTCTCGTCTGTATCCTCTCTTAAAAATGCATACTTTACTCTTTGAAGATGAAATATCTAAGCCTATGTTAGAAAGTAATTTAACAAAAATATTTAAAGAATTTTGTACTATCTGAGCACCTTCTTGTATGTTATCACTCACTGAATAAAGAACAAAATCGTCCGCGTACTGAGATATTAATACTCCGCTGCTCATAATACTTGCACAGATACCTGAAGTTACTATGTTAAAAAGCAAAGGGGACATAGGGTCACCTTGAGCTAATCCACGACCAGTAGTTCGACATAAGTAGGCACCATCTATTAAAATCTTTAACTTTCTTTCTTTTAAAAAATTCCATAGATATTGACATATTTTAGCTCCTACCCCCATTAGGTCCATTGTTTGCATTAATGAAGTTATACTTACGTTATTGTACGCATTATCTATGTCCAAGAAACATCCTATTGTTTTCTTATTTTCTGTAAAACCAGTTTGAATATGAGAGACTAAATTAACTAAATTGTCCATTGTAGATCGATTTTTTCTAAATCCCGTAGTGAAAGGCGATAAGATGTTATTTTTTACGATGAACCATTCTATTCGGTTATTTAAAATACTGTGGAATATTTTACACAAACACGACAACATTGATATCGGTCTGAGTGAGGAGTGAGACTGCGGATCGCGTCCAGGATTAGGGATTGGAACGACTGCGATGTCACGCCACTGATTGGGTACAAAACCGGTTGACAAAGAACCATTAAATAGCGCTAACAAAATAGATTTCCCGTTCTCAGGGAGATATTTAATCATTGAGTACGAAATATTGTCACAACCGGGTGACGTGTCCTTAGATCGAATACAACAATCAAGTTCCTGTTTCGTGATTGGTGTCTCTAACTTTGAGTTATGAGAAACAAATGACAGGTGGTGAGGAGATGCATAGTCGGGGGCTAGACTTCGAAGTAGATTATTGGCACGCTCGCCATCAACGTGCTGCCTTGCACTTCTACGCCCTTTAAACCATTTCATTTTATTCCACATCTGATTTGATGAAGTGTTTCCGTCTACTGAAGTGCACAGATCCTGCCAACCTTTATCCCTTGCTTTGCGTATCAACTTTTGTGACTCACATATTTTTTTATTAAGAAGCGATAAATTATCCGGTGAAGGATTACGTCTAAAAGTTGAAAGGGCCAATCTACGTTTTGCAACCGATTTAGATAGGTCTGCACTCCAGTAGGGTTAAAAGGGTGGGAATAAAGACGTTATCAGGGTTCATATTAAATTTGAAATAAGGTATATGAACGTCTGCTGCCAAATTAATACATTCAATAAAATTATCATAGTCGGCTTGGAGATTGCCAGACTGCTCAAAGTAATTAAATAATTTTTCAAGTAAGTTTTTGTAACTATCCCAATCCGCATTTCTAAAGTTCCGTCTATAAGTGTTTCTAGGTACAACATAGAAATTGGTCGATATATTAATCATTAAGTGATCACTTCCAAGAGTTTCGTTCATAATGTCCCAGTTAAATGACAATTTTACACAAAAAAAAACCTAATACCTGTTTTAATAAAGGCCAATCTGAAATATTATCTACCACCACTAAAATAATCCATTCGACGCAACACTTTATAATGCTTGTAATCTTACTTATAAAAGATGTATTTTTCAAAAATATTATTTCTTTTAATCTTACAATTAATTCTCCAAAGTTCACTTCTCTCTCTCTCTTTTCTCCATCCTCCTCAATAACCACATCCGGTTTGTAGGTATCCTGTGGCGCTGGATTTAAAAAGAGGTCGTATTCAGATCGGCTAGAAGCAGCATCCTTACGTTTCCATTGCTTTTTGGACGAAGATCGTGGGGCTGGTTTGACCTGTTCCCCTTTGTGTACTTGTGCTTTTGTCTTCACGATTTCAACGTAAGGTGTAGGGTCACGGTGCGACGATGTCGAATCTTGTACAGGAGGGGGTTTAGCCTCCAACGTAGGGAACGTTTTGATTGACGATATTTTAGGGGCGACATCTGTTGGAGAACTTGGTGCTATATAAATGGTGAGGGCCATTCTATACGTGCAGTTAAACTCCGCCATAATGTTTCGTAACCTTTTTTCTTTGAGGAATGCCGGACAACCTTTGTATAAAGCCATGTGTGCACCGTTACAGTTGACACATTTAAATGACGTAGTTTCGCAGTTAGCATGGTTTTCTCCGCACTTTGGACAGGTAACTTTGCTTGAACATCTTTTAGTCGGATGACCCAATTTCCAGCACTGAGTGCACTATCTGTGATACAGGAAAGATGTATGGATCCACTTTAATTCTTAGACCATCCACAGATATATAAGGTGGTATAAAGCAACCCTTGAAACATAAACGCACGGCTTCACTTCTTGTCCAGCCTTCGTCCGAGTTACGTCGATTAAGTCGAAATATTGACACTAATTTGGCTGGTGAAGGGCATGTTATTGTATTTTGTATCTCTTCATCGGTTAAATCTAAATCCACATCTCTTATAACCCCATATGATAGACTCTTTTCCATAGCCCGTTGTATATGCCAGCCCTTCTCAAGTATTTGTTTACAGTTCTCTAATCTCTCCACGCTTACTTCATTCTCCATATCGAGGCGGACTTTGTATGGGTTAATATATTTTACCCTTAAAATATCGGTAATGCCGCTATCTATAATCTGGCCAAAGCTAATTGTTTAGGCAATTGTTTACTATATGATATGTATACCTCTATTTTATCTATCTGCGTCTTGTACTTCTTATTTTGCCTTGATTCTACCTTAGTCCATTCAGTATCATCGTCATCTCCTTTCCTCTTCTCCAACCTCGTTTTGCCCTCCATCTGCATATCAACTTCCTCTTGGTATTGTGTCCCTTCTAAATCTTGTTCTATTAAATCACTCCACGGACTGCTGCCCGGCCCCATAGTCGCCTCACAAGTAGCATACACATGATCTTCCTTAATTTCATTCATCGCGTAAAGCTAACAACCATACCGCGTTAGCTAGTGCGCGCAGCGGGTCAACCCAACGGTATATACATACACGTTGGATATAGCTACCGCAGCTACGCGCAGATGATAACAACAACGTATTGGTGCGCGCGCGGCTCCAGTAATTAGCAAACGACTACCTCGCACGAACGCCGTGTCGAGACTCTTCCATCTTTGTTTCGAAATGAATAATTTTTAGTTTGTTTGTAACCACTTTTTCCTTTGTACGTTTGTCGTTTTTTGTAGGTATCACGAAAATTATTATTTTGTGTCTGAGTTCTGTATTTGAAGGTAGACGGTGTTGGTTCCTTGTATTTTGAGTTGTTCCTTATTTATGTGAGCCTGTGGTGGTGATAACCAGAAATGGGGCCCTCCAAGGGACTGGATAAGAGAAATGTGCAGCTTGCACACTTTTATCCGGTATTTCGGAAATTATTCTTTTACGTCTAGTTTCCAGGGACGGTTACCGTTACCAAACAAATACCGGTAAAATTACCGAAACATTAACGTTATGCTACGTTAAATATTAACGTTAAACATAACGTTAATTTATAGGATTTACCGGTATTTAAGTAACGTTACTAATAACGTTAATTCACTAAAAACTAACAACATCTGGCGCGACGTTGCCAAACCGAACGCACGCCGCGCGTCTTTTCGTTCGGCTCTGCTAATCAGAGCGGCAACAGCTAGAATTTTACAACGATCGGACAGATACCTACGAAAACGCGACAAATTGCTCGCGCTTACGCCGTTACGCGTGTTTCAGTTTATAGTCCAGTACCAGTACGTCATAAAACATCGCGTACGCCAAATTAGATTTGTTTTGTTGTTTTGTTATTATAATTAGTTGTTTGTTTAAAAAATATTATTATGGGCCAAAAGAAGTGCAACAGAGTTTATCAGTATTTCAAAAGTATTAAAGAAAACATCTACTTGCACATTGTGCAATAAAACATTAAACGTAAGTACACACGGCTACACATCAAGTTATACATTTCCAGTATAAGCTGACCTCGCATTGTACGGAAATTCTATACAATGCGAGATCAACATAAACTGGAAATGTATAGCTTGATTTGTAGCTGTGTGTACTTACTCGCCTTTTTACTTAAACTATATCATTCTAATTATGTATATTAATCTTTAATTAAAATATTTATTTCGACCATAAAAGTCCCATTGAGTGCTTTTGAATACTGTATAGTTCTATTCAAACTTTATGGAGGTTCGGAAAATCGGAACACAGATTATGCTCGGAAGTGCGCTGCGACTGCGAATAATCGAGTGACTGTCAAGCAAGTAAGATGAATAAGAGGATGTGTCCACTGCGCCCGCGCCCCGCTTATACCTAAAAGTGTGTTCTGTGCAGCTTTACGTTAGATGTTGATGATGGGACTTTTATGTTTTTTTTTTATTCATTATTATATTCGACCACATGTCCCTGGATCTCTTTCATTACGAAAATATTTAGAAGACAAATTGTAGAGGTCAAATCATATGCAGCTACGTGTTGTCGACTGTAATAATGATAGGTACCTAACAGTAATATGAGTGGGTTTTTTATTAGTTATTACCTTCGTAAAATAGGTACCAATACCCATATTTTATATTTTGTCAGGTTTTTTTAACCAGTCATTAAACTTATTAAAGAAATTATAGTTTTTTTAGTTACTTAATTCTACTACCAAAGTTTTTGATTGTATTGTATTGTATAGCGGGCTGGTGTCCGAAACTCCACGTCCAAGCGTGTATTTTGCGTACGGGTGGGAAATCTATTCGATCCACCCTAACTCCTCGAGAAAGGCCAGCAGCGCCTTGATGTTGCTGGCAATCTCGCGGAGAAAAAGTTTTTGGTTACTGGGAAACAAAAAAACACAAGTTTCCTTATTTATATGGGTTAAGTCAGCTTGTGTTGGTTGCCCCGGCCTCACAAGTCAGTGTAGAGAGGCTATTTTCATCTTTAAAATTTGTAGTATCTAGGTAAATAAATAATAAATAATAAAGCTTTATTGTTCAAAAGAGCATTACACAAGCTGAAATATCACTAGCCTCCACACTAGGATTCCCTGTGTCGTGGAGACTAGTCTCCTTCGTCTTACAAAAATAAATAGGAAGTATGGCGTACTATACAGTAGCATCGTACAGGTAAGATTACTTAGTTAGGCTACAGTAGGAAATATGCAATTCCAGAGCAATAGTAAAATATAAGTAAAAGTTAAATTAAAGGTATGGATTAATTAGAAGTGTGTCGTGTGCATGTGTGTGGTGTGTAAGTGAGGTATGGGTGTGTGATGAATGACTGAGTTAAGGTGGATTGAGACCAAGCGAAATAAAAAAAACATAAACCATCACATTGGGGACAGAATGAAAATTCTTACGTTTGGTCCGACTCTTCCTTTATGTATTTGTGTCGTGAATGTATGTGTTGTAGTCATGGGTTAAGGAACTTCTCCGTGCTTTCATAGTCCATTCCTGCCAGAAATTTTAAGAGGTGAGTTTTGAATTTATTTCTAGTCATCGGCAGTACATCCGTTTCCCTATTAAGCTTACTGTAAATAAAGGGTCCCATATAATGAAAACATCTGTTGCCGAAAGCGAGTCTACATTTAGGAATCTGCCATCGAGGCTTATCTCCGTTTCTAAGATAGCGCACTTTGGGGTAGGTTATTGCGCTATGGGCATTTTTGTGGAACCTCAGTGCCACAGCCATTATGTACAGTTGCCGCACACGTAAAACACCGGACTCTTGGTACAGTGTGTCAGTTGAGAAGCGCATTGGCTTCTTGTAGGTAACCTTTAGAAGTGACCGTTGTGCACGTTCTACTTTTATGAGACGCGTCTTGTGAGCTACACCCCACGATAAGATGCAGTAGTTGATAACGGATTGGCAGAGTGTGTAATATAGCATGTTCAGAACACGTGCATTAGCAATACGACCCATTTTTTTGAAAATGTGAAGAAGCTTTCTGACCCTTCCAGTTACATGCTCTATTTGTTTTGACCAGTTAAGGTGTTGGTCTATGTAGACCCCAAGATATCTAATTTGTTTGATTCGCTCAAGGCTTGGGCAGGTACATCTTGTTATCGCATTAATATTGCAAGAGTGCAGCTTAACTGATAGATTTCCTGGGCACGATGTTCTTATGCTGACGCTAAAATTTACGACTTTTGTTTTATCTACATTAAGCGTCAGTAGATTGTGTGTAAGCCAACTGGAAAACCAGTTTTAAACCCAAGTTAGCAGCCTCTTGAACCCCCTCCCAGGTTTTATCAAAGAAAACTATGGCGGTATCGTCAGCATAGGCAAATATTTTAGCTCGGTCCAGTTCCATTGTGCAGAGACTATTTATGTAAAGGATGAAAAGGGTTGGCCCAAGCACGCTGCCCTGAGGAACTCCGTAGTTGAGATTGGCATAACTGCTACCCTTGTCACTCATACAGACTCTTTGTGTGCGGTCCGTGAGATAGGACTGGAACCACTCGAGAGCTACACCTCGAATTCCAATAGCTTCCATCTTTTTAAGAAGAATACGCCTGGACACCGTATCAAAAGCCTTTGCCAGATCAAGGAAAACACCAGTACACTTATAGCCATTGTCCATTTTGTTTACTACAAAATCAACCAGGTTAGTGATTGCATCTTCCGTTGACCTATGCTTGCGAAAGCCATATTGATTGTGAGATATCAGACCATTCTTCTCAAGGTAGCTGAGGAGTCTGTTGTTGATAATCTTTTCCAAGATTTTGGACAGAGATGTCAGTAAGGAAATTGGACGATAATTCGATGGGACAGTTTTGTCACCTGATTTAAAAATTGGGCTTACATTCGCTGTTTTCATGATCGTTGGTACTTTGCCAGTTGAGATACTTAGATTGCACAAAAAGGTGATTGGTGCTGCAAGGTAATTTTTGCTTAGCTTAAGTGTCCTGTTTGTGATACCATCCCATCCAGGTGCCGAGTTGTCTTTGAGGTTTGTTATGATCTTTTTAACCTCTACGTCGTCAGTTGGCGTTGCGAAAAAAGATTTGCTAGACGGGTTTTTATCCTGCAAGGAGTTCATAGCGGCGAGTTCTACTTCGGTCTTATTGATGCTTAGCAACGTCTTTTCAGCTAGCTGCTCACCAACTTTAGTAAAATATTGGTTCACGTTATTTAGTGACTCAATGGGATCTGGGTATATGTGTAGTAGATCTAGGCCGCTCGGGCTCTTATTTTTAATGTTACAGATATTTTTAACAGCTGCCCATGTTCTTTTACTGTCTCCGTTTGCATCTTCCAATAGTTTCCTTTCGTTATCTGTTTTAAGATTTTGTATTATATTATTACAAGTGTTTCTATAATTTTTGTATCGCTGCTGGATGATCGGATTGTCCTTGTTAGCTGGTTTTTTCGCTTCCATATGTAACAGGTCCCTTTTTCGGATACATTTAAGCAACCCTTGTGTAATCCAAGGTTTTTTAATGGATTTTGAATTTCGTACAGTATCCGTTGTTGTAAAAGCGCGTATTTTCTCACAAAGCATTTCTGTGAAGTCAGTAAGTGCCTCGGCAACGTCACTGTGGTTAAAAATATGACTCCAGTCAGTATCCGCGATTGCTTTGGATAGGTTTGAGTAGTCTATCTTCACTCTGTTATTGCCGCTAGGCAATAGGCAGGGAGTAGCAGCTTTACAGATTCCGACGATAACAGTATCATGATCGGTTATTCCAGAGTCACATATTGATACTCTAGCAGTTCTTTTGGTTTTAAGCAGAACGTGGTCTAAACAAGTGCTGTCACGTGTAGGGTACTGATGGCCAGGATAATAACCATAATGCCCAGTAATGTCCAGATAATCGCTGGCACGTTTGTCTGCAGAACCACTGCCTATGTCTATGTTGATGTCGCCTACTATGGCACAATTAGCTGTTGAATCGTGTACCTGCATAATTTTCTCAAGCGAACTACAAAAAGTATTGGTGTTGTGGAATGATGGTGACCTATAGATAGCACAAATCATAAACTCTTTACCAACGTGAATAAGCAAACAGTTAGCTTCTGTGAAAGGTGGTTCCTCGATCGCCACTTGGAGATCACGTTTATAGAAGACCGCGATGCCGTCGTTTTGGTTAAGGTAGCGTTTGGAATAGAAGCACTCATAGTTTTCAAGATTATAAACAGGTGTGGCATCACTCAGACGACATTCAGTCAGGATTATTAAATCGGGCAAGAAGTGCAGACGTGATAAGAAAACAGTGAAATTATCAAAGTTTTTTTGGATACTTCGTATATTTTGACTGATAATGGTCAGTTGTGTGCTCATATCACCGATGTCGTTGATGCACTGTTGGGGGTTGTTGTGCTTCGTGCTTATGAATAAGTGAGTCTCATCCAAGTCCTTAATTAGTTTATAGCAATTGGCCATTTTTAATAGTATTATAGGGGAGGACTGATAGCTTATTTTTAGGACTAGTCGAGCATAATAGGAATATGTCATAATATATCAATACGGCGAAGGGGAAGGCGAAATTAATTATTATGTAATGTGACATTGAGAGCACGGTGTTGGTGTGGTTTGTGGTGACAGGTGTGTACTGAGTTTGAGTGTAGGAATATGTACTAGATTTAAGATTTTGCGTTACAACTAAAATTAATACTGCGGAAAGAACAAAAGATTGTATAAAATACTTAACGTTAATCACTTTTGAATGATTCTCGAAGTTGCTGAAAGGTGTTTTCATTTTTGACAATTGAATACCTTTCTCCTTCCCTTTTTCGCAGAAAAACGCGTCCATTTGCAATCCAGCAGTATTGAAATTTTTCAATTCTAGCGAATTCCCTGGCTAGAAAGTGAAGTCTTTTTGCTTTTGAGGTTAGGTGTTCTGAAATAAATAAGGCTGCTTCAGGCCCGTCAAGACCCAGGTGGGATGTATTCAATTGTCGTCCTTGTTGGGCATTGTAATATTTTTTGGCGCCGACTAAGAATTTTTCCTTTAAAAAGGTGCTTGAAAATTCGGTGACAATTGTGGATGTGCTAGCATTCTCTTTCGAGGGAAGTCTGTAAACATCTTTAATGTCGTAGGGAGAGCACTCTAATCCTGTGGTTTTTATCAGTTTCGTAACCATGCTGAGCAATTCTTCCTTCTTCTCTTTCTTCCTCTTTGGAACACCCCTTATCTCAATGCTGGTTTTTCTAACAAATCTTTCCAGACTCTTACTCTTTTCTTCCAACTCAGCAATTTTTGCCCGCGCATTATTCCTCTCACCCTCCAACATATCCATCTTCCGGTCCAAGTCTTTCATTTGTGCAGATACAATTTAAAATAAGATATAATTGAAAATATTGTATTAATTCGAAACAATGCGCTATACAGTAAGAACAAATAGTGATCCTTCACAATTTTTTTTACCGTATTACGCACCCGAAATCGAGAAAAAAAATATCAGGTTTTTTGTCTAGATTTAGTGCTGAGTATTGCTGAAGTTTTTCTGTTATACTTATAATACTTATAAACAAATGTTATTTTTCTGTATGTCAGGATACGGTGGCTGGCTTACTTAAATCATCGGTGATTATACCCTTACATAATGATTTCATAATTTCGCACTCCGCGCGAACTAAATTATGAAATCATTCTATGAGGGTATTATGTACTTGAAATAAAACCACCGATCATTTAAGTACTTAAGCCACTTATTCCTCTGAGCTCGCGCACGGACTCTTAAAATTAATAAACCAATTATAATCAAATATAAACATTTACTATCTATATAATTTAAATTATATATTAATGAATTCTAAAATCATTACATTTTAAGGTCCGTAATACAAATAAAAAAAAAACTATAATTTCTTTAATAAGTTTGAAGTAAAAAGTAAAGTTAATAGTAGGTAGAAACAGTTACTACCTACTATTAACTTTTACTTTTTTTTTTTACTTTTTATACATTTTTTGTTATTTTTTTGTGTTTTACAAAATTAGAAAGAAAATTAAACTATTAAAGAAATTATAGTTTTTTTTATTTGTCCTTGTATTAGGTATAAAGAGAGGGAAAACCAAAATGTGCCCAGCACACAGCGACTGGGTTATTTATTAGTTATTGCGTTAGGAAATGAAACTAAATTATATACATGGCAATTATTTATTATTAATATAAACGTGTCTAGAAAAAAAAGCCCTTTGGTAATTATTTAGTTTGAGTGTCAAATTGTATTTCCTTCTCATGGCTGCCAAAATGTGATGATTTTTGCATAAACATTAGGCAGAATGTCTTCTAAACTTGACTCCACTAATTTAGCAAAATGGTAGTTTATGTTTTTGGGGTCGACTTTCGTTTGGGTACATGCTTTGCTGTTTTCGTATGTGTTCCCTGTCATTACCAGGAATTACCGCTGCTGTTTGGCTGGATTTTTCAGCACGTGTTCCGAGATTTTGATTCTTCGTTGGCCTTGCTAAAATTGATTGGGACATAACATCCCAATCATCGTCGAGAAGGCTCGGGGAGACAGTGCGTCTGCGTAACCGTTTAACATCTGCAAAGAAAAAATACAAAACTTATTTTATTACTTTTATTAGTACCTACACATTTGTAGCTGCTACCGCCTCGAGGAATGAGCCATTCGGGGCCATTCCCATTGGCTGCACAGTGCCGTTCCCATTGCGCAGCCATTCGGAATGGCCGCGAATGGCCCATTTCTTGAGTAGCGCTAGCTACTGGCTACCTACTAACTACATATTAATTTTAAAAACATAGATAATAATGGGTTTTTACTCGTGTCTTCTCGAGTGATCAAAAAACTGAATTGTTTAAATTAGATTAAAACCCTGTAGGTACCTACTTATTTAAAACTTTACATGTAAATACCAAAATACTTACAGTTTCCTGCCATTTCACAATTTGTTGATACACCCACCAATCACTAATTCACTAGGTAATTCATACACGCGCGACTAGAGTTAGTGCGACTGTGCAAGCGCGAGCGCGACCAACATCGTTAGAAAGAGATTGGCGTATAAATTATCGGTATAAGTATCGTTACTTTTACCGATACTAATTTTAGTTATTAGGTAACGTTAACGGACTTGCGGGTATCGTTATTCATATCGTTACTTTTTTATCGTTATCATAACGGTATTTGGTAACGTTATAAAAAAAGTAACGGTAATTCGGTCCCTGAGTTTCAATACATTCGGCTCTTTTACCGGAAATTATTTGTAAGGTTTGTTCAGAAAATTTATAAGACGACGACTCATTACCGAATGTTTCAAATATTTTATTAAAAAGGTTATCGGATTTTAATTCGGTAGGGTTATCGTGAGCCCAATCAATAATACCCTGTAAGCCGGATTGTAAAAACTCTCTTTGATGTAGCAAGGCGTTAGTAGTTGCAGCCATGATTTCCTCGGTCGAGGCCAAGAAATCTTTTCCTTTGTTCAGACAACACAGTTCGTCGTTAATTTTTAAATTGCAAAAGCTCGGGTACGCGAGCATTTCTCCCAATACATTCTTATAACGGATATGTTGCCACGTGGGGGTATTAAAATGCTGCACATTCATTAACTGGCGTAAACGTTTTTGATCAGCTGATTTAAGAATTTTTTCTCATCAAAACTTGTTTTACAGGCTCCCAGATCCAGCGACCTTTGCGTTTCTGTTGATGGATTGGTCACAAAATCATTGCTATTAACATCCGCTTGTTCTCTAACGTCACTTGTGTTCACATTAGTATTCGGCACGTAGTTTTGGTGCATTATAAAGTTTGTAAGAAAACTGACCTGGTTGTATAACGCGTCGATCCGAGGATCGACCGTTACCTGTGAATCCCGCTTTTGTTTCTTGCGTGGAGGTTCCGCCCGTTCGGCTTCGCTGTCTGATGAACTGCTAGCGCACGAGGAGTCCTCCTTTTCTTGATCCCTCTCGGAAGTCGGCGAGTTCAGAACGATCGACCGATTGGCCCCGGCGGCGCTGGCCTCTTCGCGTTCGTCACTCGGCCCGGGATTCATAACGATAAAACCGTTATTTTAATGTTAAGATTTAAAATATAACCAACAATTAATGCACTAATAAAATGTCTAACACAATGTTAAATAGTTTTTTTTTTTTAAAGGTAATACGATTAACCAAATATTTTTGGATTTCGACCGCACTCGGCGAAAGTACACAACGCTATGAATTCGATAAGTGACAGCGGTTCCCGCTCCCTAGCTGGCACAGATTAAATACAACACCGGCGATAGTTCCGCCATCTACTATTATTAAACTAAACTAAAGTATCCGTACGATTGACCGCGTAAAAGGCTAAGTATACACTGCTTCTTCATAAACAATGCTGTATGTTTTCCGGAGGCACATCAATAAAGGTAATCTCCTTATCTTCGTTTGAACGCCGCCGTTAGTAAGTGCTGAGGCTAATTTAATTTTCATACCAGCTTTAATAGTTAGAACAAACAAGGTAAAAAAAAAACAATTCATAGGTTTTCATACCATTTATTAATTTTGTACAATTATTGGAACTAAACGTAAACAGAAATCAAAACAACTTGCGGTAAAACGTAGCTAGTCCATAAAATCAAGCCAAGGTGGTCATGTGAAGCAGATCCAATAAACGATAAAACAATTCACTTGTCAAATATGTACAGAAATTGAGAAACTACAGGAGTGAATGATGCGCGCACGACGACGAGGAAAAAAATGTTTAGTCGTAAGGAACACTTTTCGTTTCTGTTCCTTCCTTGAAATTTAGGTACACTTTTTTTAAACAGAAACATTAAATGAATTCGATAGTTGGTGCTGAAGATTGTACAACTATCTTTGCATTGTATAGATTCAATCTCTTTAGTATTATATAAAGCCCAAAATGTGTGAGTACTATGTACTAAAAAGCTATCGTTCACTGCAAACTTACGTCCTTTCTCGACTTGAATCTGCCCTGGCGGTTGAGAGTATGTCATGCTCACTCAAATGTCTCGCTGATGGTGGCGCGTGTGTCGGATCATTTTGTTCCCTTCAAAATGGTTGAGTGGAATGGTGCTGATCCATGCGTCATGTTCGTGAACGGGCGCTGTCAGTTGTGACTGGTCATCTCTTCATTGCCACGGCTTATTTGAATTTATTATTTTTATATTTTTGAATTGTTTTTTTTTTTTTACTATGGACACTTTTAACGTGCACATCTTGTTACATCGTTCTCACATTATGTACCATCTCAATATGAATGATGTAACCAAGGTTTTGCAACAATATGCTGATTTAAAAGAGGGTCCATGGAGTTTTGTGCCCGTTCTTCTCCTTAAAGATCCACGCTAGGGAATGGGCAACTTCAGTACTTTCACAGTTTTTGTGCCTTGTGACTGTAGCTACATTTCATTGTCATCCTTGTTTCGACAGTTTAAAAGTGCCTGTAACTGGCCTACTTGAAATAAATGCTTTGATTTTTGTTATACATTATTAATTTTAGTTGTACTTAAGTAATGTTCCGACATTCGGAAAAAATATTCCGAAAAAAAAAATTGTCGTAAGGATGTCTCCACTTTCGTTTCTGTTCCTTGAACTTTAGGCACATTAGCTCTACCTATTCCGATCACTGGTGATTAGAAAGAAGAAGGAAGAAAAAATGTTTGTTTGTCGCAGGGCCATGACGTGCGTACAAGAAATAAATTAACATTAATAATTCAATACATAACAAATATTATAAATACACAGGACATATAGATACAAAGATAAATAAATACAAAATTAACAGCTTGCACGTCGTCGTCGTGTGAGCTTGTTGTCGTCGTCGTGTCGTCGTCGTGATTATGGATTCAAAGTTTCAAAGTTCATTTTAATACTTATTGCCAAGGTTTCCAAGTGGCAAGTAAAGTTAGACACTTATAAGTTTTTAAACTGTCATGGTCACTAACATTATCAATTCATTAACCCTTCGCGTTTTAACGTAGATCTACGCGAGAAACCAATTTTATTTTTAAATAGATAGTGATTCAAGGGGAAGGTTTATATGTACGACATTGCACCCGTGCGAAGCCGGGGCGGGTCGCTCGTTTTAATTAATATAAACAATACCTTGTACAGTCACGAGCACCAAAATTTAAGATTCTAGTGTCCGACCGAAACCGAAACCGAATTTCGGCAACGGTCTCAGTTTCGGCCGAATCCGAAACTTCCTTACAACGATCATGTTTGAGGGAAAAATAAAGAAAACATTATCATAATCAGTTGTAATCAGTAGGTACATAATGCATTTTAAATTTAGGTATTTATATTCGTTGACTATTATGAATTTTATTGCACTCGATTTTAGTTTGAGGGTAGGTAATAAGGTTTTAAATCGAAAAACAGAAATAAAAAATAATTTTATTATACGGATACTTAAGTAGGCATTGGCGTGCAGTGCTTCCCGACGGCGGGCAGGCCACGCAAAAAAAAAAACTCGCAACATCACAGCGTCGCTCTACTTAGGATGACCCTCAAAGTAATCACATCTATTGATATATTCACTCACCCTTCCAGGCCCCCGCATCTGCCCCTGGTGTTTTTAGTAAGCGTATGAGAAACAACGCCATCTAGCTTAAATATAAGGAATTTCAATGGTATTCTGTCAATACAAGAACGAAGGATGTCGCTTCGTTACAAAAAATTCTAAAAAATAAAACAGAGTGCGCTGTAAAGTTTTCGTTCCGTACCCAATTTTGAGCGTCTGACCGGAATATTTGAAAAACAAACATTGAAAAGAAGCCTGTAAAAACCAAAGTTATAAATACAAGAACTCACCACATTAATCAAGGTTCAAGTCACGATTTTCTGACAATGCAAACAGAAGAAAGATTCATCTTCCGAGTACGAGATGAATTTTGGGTTAATTCTCGTAATTCGGGTACCTACACATTTTCCTTTAGACACAACTTGAATCTTAACATCAAACAATCGTGAATACTTATTGTTTTTAACTTCTGACAAACACATTATCAGCGCAAACTTCACAACAGAACACCATTTTTAAGTAAATAAACAAATAATATTTACACTACTGTACGTTTCAAAACGAATTACAACCGACAGATATTATAATAATCAAAACATTCAAGATCACGAAATAAATTTTGCTTGTCACATGAAACAAATATGGCTTCTAAGAAAAATACAATTGTTATTTTGTCAATGAAAAAAACACTACCAAATATAATTGCATCACCGCATACAGTTTTACCTGGATAATACTTTGTGGGGCAGCCAATCAGTGGCCAGCTAGCCAGCTACACTCGCAGGAGTTTACGCCCCTATTTACTATGTGTGCCGTTCATATACACGAAAATACGCATCAGTGTGCTTAAATTTATCAATGGAAATTAGGCCGGCTGGGGCCTTGCCTAGACGGCCGGGAGCGAGCGTCGTAGTATTATTACCAGTTACGTCACACGGCCGCGACAAGTTGCTTAAGTATTATAACAGGCGTTTTATTTTTTTATTTTTGATTAATATAGTTATAATAAATGCATTTGTTGCGTTGTTGGTAGGAATGGTAGGGTAGGCTAGGCCTAATTGCCTCTATGGACGGCACGCCCCTGTAAGTAGGTACCTATGTAAGTACCTACTTAAGTATCCGTATAGTAAAATTTTAAAAGATCTATGCATACATAGGGACAGACAGCGGGAAGCGACTTTGTTTTATACTATGTACTTAGTGATGATGATTATTTTAAATACTAATAACATTATAAAGAGGTAAAATTTTTTTGTATGTTTGTATGTAGGCGGTAATCTCTGGATCTACTGAACCAATTTTGAAAATTCTTTCACTAATAGGAAGCTGCATTAACCCCGAGTGCCATAGGCTATTTACAACGTGCCCGTGGGATAATTTCCGACAAAAACGCGACCGAAGCCGCGTGCAACAGCTAATTTGAAATAAAAAGGATATGATCAAAACACAACTTAATTCGAGACATTAAATAAAAAAACCTTCAATTATTTCAGTGGCTGGTCCAGACAGTTACAGAGACCTACCCCGTCTGCTAGCTCTCACAGAGAATGGCCAGCCTGCCGTCAATGTACTGCTGTCCCTAGATGAGACATATGCTGATGTGGTGCCTGTCAGGATAAATGAAGATAGTGTGTCTGCTTTTATGTAAGTTGCTGATAGTTAGGTCTCTCTTCGAGTTTTGTATTATTGTAGAGCGTACCATATTCTGCCTAGGATTTCTGAGCTGAACTCAACAATTATTTTTACATGGTGACTACTGTTTTTTGAGTTTAAAATTTGCCTTCGTCTTCATCGTGTTGATGGTAAAAGGCAAGGGGTAAATTAGCATTTGTGCTACTGGTATATTCACATTACTTAAGCCCACACTGCCCACAGTAGGAGAACTTTTAATCTGGGCCTCCCAGGCTAAAGCAATGTTAGGTTGCAGTATTTCTTTGGTTGGATTTTATTGGAAGGCCATGTAAGCCAGTAATTTAAGGATACTGTACCTTCTGTAATACACATTAGATCTTGATTGACATTTTCTCATAACGACTCCACAGCTCAATAATGCGCGGCTGCGACAACATGTGCACCTACTGCATCGTCCCGTTCACGCGCGGCCGGGAGCGCTCGCGGCCGGTAGCGTCCATCGTGGATGAAGTGCGGCAGCTGGCCGACCAGGGCGTGAAGGAGGTCACGCTGTTGGGACAGAACGTGAACAGCTATCGGGATGTCTCGCAGGTGACGGAGAAGATTGACACTCATATGGCGAAAGGTGAGCATTTAAGAAAACCTTATTTGTGCAGTGACAGGCAGCGCAGGATTCAAAATGGGTAAGTCACCAGGGCCTAAGAAAATAAAAATGCTTCATACAAAGAGCAAGTCCTAGTTGTCCCAGTTTTTCCATCAGAAATTTCTCAGTAGCAGCTACGGTGTCTGGATTTGTGTTAAAGGTAGATTAAATTTAAATCTTTCTACCTCATTATAAGAGTGGACGAGGTGCGGCAGCTGGCCGACCGGGGCGTGATGGAGGTCACGCTGTTGTGGCAGGGATGACTCACAGGCTACGGAGAGGGTGATACTTTACGGTTGATAGTTTGTAACACATAGGATACTTTTTTCCCGGTTGTTCGAAACCCGTGGGACAATCATCGAACACTACGCGGGCGAAACCGCGGGCATAAGCTAGTATTCCATATAAAACCCAAACTCCAGCTACAAAAGACTTAAAAAGGCACAATTGCCTAACAGTTTAAGTGTGTTTGATATGAGGCGGTTTAGCTTCTTTTGACCGTTTCGGCTTTCCTTCTTAATTTTACGAAGTATTATTTATTTTATTATAAACAATTCATTATTTAAAGTGTTTTACTTGATCGATTGTTTTATCGCAGGATTCAAAACAGTTTACAAAACTAAGAAAGGCGGAATGAGATTTGCTGATCTTCTGGACAAGGTGTCGGCGGTAGACCCTGAAATGAGGATACGCTTTACTGCTGCTCATCCCAAAGACTTTCCTGAAGAGGTAATAGATGATACATACATAAAACAATTTTAAATAGACGTTACTCAAATGTTAAATGCAGTCAGTCCTATTGCACGACAATAATGTGACTCTTGTGGTCTATAGTAATAAGGACCAGCTTTTAGATTAGGTTTAGTTGGCCTTAAGAGGGCCCTTCCCGGCGCGCCTATCGTCATCGCGAGCATGGTCAAAAATCTTGTTGTTCCATCCAGAGCCACAGCGGCGATTTTCTTTCAACTCCCCCGTCTTACCCCGCCCCGACCCCGCACATCTCGTCTCCCGCGCACCTCATACCGCCTAACGCGATGACATTGAACGAAAAATAGTGTTCGAAAATTTCTTAAACTTGTTCCAGGATATTCGTGTTTTTGAATAAGTCTTACAAGTGTGTGAAATAAATAGTTGTCATTAAGAATCTCCATTACATGTGCCAGGTTTCTATCATGATGTTTTCTATATTTTTACAGTTTATGAGTACATTATGAACGGCCAAAGTTCAAGTTGGAGGCTTATGCTGAATTTGTTTCTACTTTTTTTAATTTTTGGCAACCATAGAAACCTAGATAGAGTGCACAAAATACCTATTAGTTAAAAAAACTCAATGATAGATGTGTAACAACGGCATAATCAGGTACGAGCGTTTGTATGAAACGTATGACGGGTTGGCCGCTCTTAAGGGAGTGTGACATTGTATTAATTTCGCGCCTACTAAATAATCTGCTAAAATTGGTTATATCCTGCAGTCACTGCCCAGCACTACCAGCACTGTAGGCGCTACCTGTACATGTACTCTTGTTTGTCTAGTTTATACATATATCTCAGAAAATAGTATATCTCACTTGAATGATTAATTTATTTCATGATAATTTCCAGGTGTTACAAATAATCTCGGAGCGTCCCAACATCTGCAAGCTACTGCACTTACCATCACAGTCGGGCTCCAGCGCCGTGCTACAGCGCATGCGCCGCGGGTACACGAGGGAGGCCTATCTACAGCTCGTCGAAGACGTCAGGAGAACTATACCTGGAGGTGTGTTTGTTATATTGTCTCATTAACAGTACAAACTCAACTCTAAGGACTTGCGTATAAGGTTGACATCGGTCCAAACATCCATCTCTGTGTTAGATCGCATGCGCCGTGAGTATGCACAATGAGGTATGAGGAAAAGAGGTAGCGAGTCTAGCGAGGCCTTTTTTTTTTTGGATGTGAAATCATCAAATGACTCCTCCCGTTCTGGGCGGAGCAGGTGGGAGTGTCAGACTTTTATTCACTAGAACCCATCCATGTCCCTTCATCCCCGTGTTCCGAGGCCACGGTATCTCTTTCGAACAGTCCCGCAGTCCCAGCAGGCATCGGCCCTTACGGACCCCTTCCTTTTGCTGACATCTCTTTGAGGCGCGCGTGGAACACTCTTGCGCCGTCGACAGGGCCTGTCGTCATAAGACGGACGGACGGCGAGCTAGCCCATAGCTCACCGTCCACAGGCCCACGCCTACGGTGGCCGCCCGGTGCTTCTCCCGCGGCGGCTGGGACGTGAGGTTCTCTCCCTCTCACGTCCCGCCACCTCCTTCGCTAGCATGACTGCTTCGCAGAAGGAGGTGACGGCGTCCCATTCCCTCTCGCTCCGGACCATGGATTGAACCAAGGGTCTAGCGAGGCCTGAGGTTTAAATTGGTATCATGAAATAAAAAACAATAGAAGCGTCAATTTAACTGCCTCACTTTGGAGTTGCATCTTTACAGTTCATCATTATCCAGTGGTGTTTTCTATTACACTTAATTACCATTTTATATCGTTGTCTTCCAGTGGGTTTATCAACGGACATGATCTGCGGCTTCTGCGGCGAGACAGAGGAGGAGTTCCAGGAGACGCTCTCTCTCATGGAGATTGTAGACTACAACATCGCGTTCTTGTTCCCGTACAGTATGAGAGAGGTAAGATTCAATTATATTTTTACAGAGCCAGAAACCAATGAGGCGGTGTCCCGCACCATAAGCGAAAACTCAACATATTCTGACGATCCACTATAATTTAGCTATAAGTGCTTTGCGATTTTCTACTACTGGTTTTGAGATCCAAACAAAGTAGAAAGAAGTCCTATGTTTAATAGTACATTATTGCAAAGGCCGTGAAATAGGCAATTGCTTGTCGAGTATGAGTCTGAAGGCCGAGCCGTAGGCGAGGACTTCACTAATACGATACAGGCAATTGCCATTTCCGCCGAGGCATATATAGTGCTATCCTCAAAAGAATGCAGGGAAATAAAACGTACTATTTCTCGTTTTTCCAAATCATAAAATTTTCAAATACTTTTATGTATTTTTCTTTTGGCTTCGCTGGAAGCAGGTTTTCCATTGCCAATTTGGCTTCTAATCTTCAATCTGGTGGAGTACAATTAATCGCCATTTCACTCTCTGAACCGTTGGAACTCATTTTAATTATTAAATTGAAATTTATTAAGTATGTAAATAACAAATCAATACGAATTTTCAGCTTTACCGCCAATTTTCTGTTTATTATCTGCGCCGAACGCATTTATGGCTATACAGCCACGTGAACGCAATTTGTACTATACAAAGAGATTTTGGTATGCCAAGAATGTTAAAAGAGATCCAATCAAATAACTCCAGCACGCCGTTTCATACAACATTGCTGGAGCGTTGTAATGTTCCAAATTCAAAAAACGCTCCTGCAATGGATTTGATTTTCATTGTCCGTAAATTCGATACTTCGCGTGTTCTTTTTCTAAAATAATGACAATATATCCATGCATGTTTGAGAAAAAACATAAAGAGAAAGCGTTTTTCCGTGCAGATAATGTAACACACATGTTGTTGGTCCAACATCCAGCAATTTTCGAATAACCATAACAAGCTGCCCCGTTGGTCTAGTGGACGCAAGCACGACTGCTGAGCAAAAAGTTCTGGGTTAGATTCCCGGCTCCGGCAAAGTTGTATTGGGTTTATCCATCATGAATTTTTCCAGTAGCAGCCACGGAGTCTGGATCTGTACCCGGTTGATGGCAATAGGCTCGCCCCCTATTACATGGGACTTTAACATAACTGGCGAAATGTGGGTGTACTATTAGACCTCTGCCTAAACCTTCGGAGATAACAGTCGTTATGTTATGTTATTTATACTAACAAGCTTTGATATAAGTTTGAAAACTAAATCTAGTTACATCTCCCACAGAAAACCACAGCTTACCGCCGTTACAAGGACGACGTACCAGAGCTAATAAAAAAAGAACGACACATCCGCATGTTAGAGGTATACAGACGAAAATGCCAAATACTTAACGAGGCAGAAATTGGCAACACTCACTTAGTACTAGTCGAAGGGACGGCGAAAAAATCTGGCAACATTCTAGGAAGGAATGAATTATATATGAGAGTCGTGTTTGAGCAAACGGAGATTTTGGCCGAAGATGGAGGGAAAAGGCAAGCGAAACCGGGGGATTATGTAGCTGTGAAGATCGTGGGAGCTCGGTCGGCGACTTTGAAGGGAGTACCACTTTATCATACGAGTTTGAGTGACTTTTATAGAAATAATCAATGGGGCGTGAGACCGGCTGTTAGTTAGATGTAAAGTATTTAGGAATTATTAGAATTAAAGTTAGATATTGACCGTTTGTTGGTTGTTTTTATTAAAATTACTCCTTTTTGTTTAGCTTTGCCGTAGTCGGGTAAAAAGGCTATGTTGGGATCGTAGCAAATGGGGAGTTCTTTTCTTTTATAAATATATAGTCATGGAAATAATCAAATTGACGTATTTTTGTTAAAATTACTGCTTTCATTTTGACTTTGCCGTAGTCGGATGAAAAGTATGTAAGGATCGTAACAAATGGGGCGTTCTTTTTTTAAGTTAGCCCCCATAGGGCAGATTGACACACTTCGTAATTTGACGTGCTTTAGCCATTTCATACAACTGTCAAAGAATATTCGACACATTTAAATTGGTAGTCAACTTGCTAAACAAATATGTTCCCTGAGTTTACGTACACTATCCTGTCACCTGTAAGTTAATAAAAATAACACAAGATTTTAGTTCAGTGACACTTCAAAAGTGCATTTTATTAGAGTCAATCAATCAGTACAAAGTTATCAATCATCAATCAAGTACAATATGCAACACAATAAATATAGACTATATTACACAGACTACACAATTTGTGACTTTATTCCTATATAAAATAAGGCTCAATTTTATATTATGCTTAATTTACATTGTATGTATAAACGTTTGTTTTTTTTTTATTATAATTTTATATGCAGCACACCAAACAGGGTGGAACACATAGTTATCGGATATGTAAATATTTTCTACAGTCCAGTTTCAATGTAGTAGATAAATTATTACTCTAGTATTTGAGCATTTCTTTTACATGAGGTGCATAATGAATTCTATAATTTTATCATAAAACATATATCGTGATTTGTAATTACTCTAAAAGTTATTATGGCATGCAAAAACCACACTCCATCAATATTCTCGATAAAAAATACTTCTTAATTCTAAATCTGTAAATAAAATGACGAGGTTCCACCCTTGAAACAACAACAAAACATCTTTAAAAACCTGACAAACAAATAATCGTGAGATGAGTATTTTTACAAATTAAAATTAAGAGAAAAACAACAAGACTTATTGCTAATTAATATTAATTACAATTACTGTGATACATGGCATCGTTAAACCCTAAATTAAATTTGTACTTTTTGCAAATTTTATTATTGAGTTACATGTTCGCAAATATTTAAATCCTTAGATTCGCCCTCTTATTCTTCGTGACACTCTCCACGAGTCGTGATTCTTGAGCGTGGCTATCACGTAGCGACATCTGTAGGAGCAGATGTGATTGGCCCTACAGTTCAAAACATAATCATGTTGCTGTTTCTTTGATAAATAAATCATATGAATAGAATCATCCTCGCTCACTCATATTGAAAAATGCATATTCCATGCGGGATTTGTGAGCTCACTTTTCTCAGTGTAAACATTTTTTCGCTCGATAATACGGTGAAGGGACATCTAAGGATTTATATCTTTACATTTTCGTCAGTTCGTGTATTTGTGGGAAAAGTGACTTAAAATAACACGGTTATCGTGATTTGTGATTTATTATTACTTATTCATTACAATTGTGGCTACACTATTATTGGATGCATTTTTAATCTAACAGGTATTTTAGTTCGGTACAAAATTTGAACACATTACAGTAGAAGCAAACGTTTTTATTCCGATGTAATTATTATTGTAACCTACAACTATAATTACGTAAGAGGTATTTTGATACATTTCTTCTGACAATTGTCTGCGTCACCCTATTTTCATTCTGTTACGACATTTTGACTGCATTATTCGAAAAATGCTTTCCCCTCGTTAATACATTGTCGTTTACAACCATATTTTTCCGGGTCTTGGATTGATTAAAAACATCGTAGAAGGCAAGTTTATTTGTTCCCATTACTCTGCTTCTTTTATTCATCTTTCCGTCTCAAACTAAACTGGAGGCTCCTATCTGCCCTCCCATAATCTTCCCGTTGGGCACAATAGTAACTCTTTGCCCAGACAAGTTATCCGAGCCCTCCGCATGGCCTGACAAGCTTGGTGACGGTCCCTGAGAGCTCCCATACACCTTTGTACTATAACCCGAATCGTTGTGCGACTCCCTGTCCGTCTGACTCTGGGTCTCCGTCAGATGGGTGTTTATCGCTAAAGACTGCAGTCGACTGTGTAGTAAACTGTGGTCAGGATTCGGTTTCCTCGTCATTCCATGCGGGTTCCCCCTAAAATTCGGGTACATCGGGTCGTAACACGTCCGAAAGTCATTCTGGTTCGCGATCTCCACCTCAGTGTTCTGATCTAAGTGGTCGCTGTAGCAGTGTGGAATGCGCTCCATCTCCCTCATTATGTGGTCCTGCATCATCGCATCGAACACTCCAGTCTGGTGGTGGTATAAAGGGTTCCTGTTCCGCGGTTGTATTTGACTCGGCAACCCTGACTGGTTGTAGTCGTATTGTGGACAAGGGACCTGACGCACTGGTAGACCGCTGTCCATGTATGGCATCTGTCTGTTGGAGATGTCGTGGAAGTAAGCGTCTTTGGGTATCATAGCTCGCAAGTCTTGAGGATACGGATTCTGTGTCGACATTGCAGCTGGTGATGGAGATTTTGACACAGTCTCGAAATTAGGCATAGCTAAAGTTTGCAGCAAGTTAGTGTTCCTCATCGGTCCTGGCTGCATGGAACTTCTGATTGGGTTGTCTTCTTCGTCACTACTTTCCGAGTTGTTGCCATTTTCCTTCGGTGGGTTCTGAAAGGTTTTTCTAGTGGGAAACGGTATGAGATTGTGTAAGCTGAACCGTTTGCTCTTCGGTGGTTTCTCTTTCAAGACGGGTGCTGGTCTTTGGGGTTGTTGTGGCATTTTCAAAATGCCGGGGTTCTGTTGGCTTGTCGACGGTACAGTTTCTATGTTTTCGGTGGGCTGTACTATTCTAGTTATGGGTTCAGGACCTGGAGATACGCATCTTTGATGTTCCACTTGTGCTACTAATTCTTGCACAGATTTTCTCTGCTCTCTTTCTAACTCATTTGTATTCTGATAGCTGCCTTGCTTTCTTAGTTTAACGTAGCCATCTTGTGATATATCTAAAGACTTGTTAGTTCTGGACATAACATCTGCCATTTCTTTCTCAAAGGCTACTCGCTTTCTCATGTCATCTGCTGTTCTTTGAAGCACCTGACTTTTCCATAAAGGCACATTTTGGTCTTTTGGACTTCTAACATCTTCTTCCAAATCACTGGGCTGTTTGTTACTACTGCTCGGTGACTTAGCATCTGAATGTCGACTAGGAGAGCGATACCTTTGAATGTGATAACTTTCTACTTCCATGGACATTGGCGATTGTGATACTGACACTTTGTTCGCTTTTACATGAATTTCTGCTGTGACATTCTGATGATAGCTTTCCTGGTTTTTCTTAGAAAAGGGAGGTATAGAAAGTCTACTGGGTCCAGCATCTAACTGATCACTGCTCTTGGAGTTCTTCAGTAAATACCTTCGTCTGGGACTGGGTGGCTCTCTACTGTCCAAGATCTCTGTGCTCTTTGACGTGGCTTTACTATCATTCAGGTCTTTGGCATTAGTTTCGTAGTGTTCAGAGTTTTTGTTGAAGCTCTTTATTATCCTGTGGACTTTGTTCCACTCTTCAGTGTCAGCATCTAGTAACTCTAAGCTTCTCGTACGTTTAAGCGGAGGTATGTCTAAGGAGCCTTTAGGACTGAAGTCTAATTTCTTCACTCTTTCTGACGCTCTGAACATCATTCCTCTCGTCAACCAATGCTCCAAGTGTTTGTGCCTCTCTTTACACATCGCTCTTTCGGCTGCTACAAATCTCGTCAACTCTGTTATTTGCCCTTGGGTTTTCATTTCTAAATCGGTTACCTTTTGATCTAGCCTGTCGTGAGCTCTATCTATATGCTTTTTCAAGTCCTTCTTATCTTCATTTAGTTTATCCTCCATATGTTTGAAGAACGGTGCGCAGTAGCAAGTGTACCCGGCACCTATCGGACCCTTTTTGATATTCCCAGCCAAATCTAAATAGTACTGCTCGCCTTTTCTAAGGGGTTCGGTGGGTAGCGAGCTTAATTTTGGTTTGGGGAAGAATTTGGGGTCGGGATAGTAATGACATCCGTAGGGCGACCACTGGACTTGTGGAGGGTTCTCAAAGTGCACGTTTTTCTTCTTTTTGTCCTTGCCTTTTTCTTTATCTTTTTCCTTTTCTTTCTTTTTAACTGCGTCTGGTTCGTTTATCGTTCTCTCTTTGCTCTTATCTCTGTTCTTCTTCTTGGCTTGTTTGGCAACTGGGGTATTAAGTATGCTGATGATTTCATCTAGACCTTTCCTAGTGGCTATGTCTCTTGCTGCTTCTCCCTGGTGGTTTCTTATGGACTTATCGCAGCCAGCCTCTAGAAGTATCCTGGTTAGTTTCCGCCTGCCCATGGCTGCAGCGATGTGTAGTGCTGTGTCTCCATTCTTGTTTTGTTCGGAGACGCGGCACTGCGCGGAAATGAGGATGCGAGTGACGCCGGCGTGCCCGTACCGAGCTGCCGTGTGGAGGGATGTGTCGCCATACTGAAAAGTGAAAAATGACGAATTATTAATGCATTTTGCAATTACCATTTGCGTGGTTCCTATGAAGACGATTTTGACAAAACGTTTTGTTCTTTGATCGTTTTTTAGGGAACTGTACAAAATAGGAAATCTGGCCTGCATAGACCATCAGCTGGATTTAACTCAGAGATGCGTGTTGCTCAGAAAGTCATATTAATCAAACAAAATATAACCTTGACAGGTTACGCTTTAATTATCCAGTTGAGCATAGCATCAAGCTTGTAGTCCTAATGGTTAGTGCCTCATTAGCTGCACCTACAAGCAAATTATGTTGTAATAGGGGACGACCATATTGCCATATTTATTAAACGGGCCTGAATCCGCGCTGGTACTGAGAAATTCCAATGTGACGGTTGAACCCAATATCCATGAAACTAAAAGGTATATGTATGGTATAAACATTCTGCTTACATTGTTCTGCAAGTCGGGCGGCGCGGCCGCCAGCAGCAGCTCCCTGCAGGACTGGTTGTGTCCGGCCTGGCACGCGAGGTGCAGCGCCGCGAAGCCCGCCGCGTTGCGCGCGCGCAGCTCGGCGCCCGCGTGCGCCAGCAGCGCCACGCAGCGCGAGTAGCCCTTCCACGCCGCCTCGTGAGCCGCTGTGTTGCCGTGCTGGAAAATAAATGCTATATTTAGTGAGATGGTACATTTCATTGGTTTTTTTTGTATTGCTTACTGAGGAAAGAATGTATTTAATTACAACATTACAAATTCATCTCAGAAAAAGTTGGTAAAGAATCATTATAAAACCAAGATTGGATGCACGATAAACATGGTTTCGTATAAAAGGCGGTTAGACCTATTGAAGCGCGTGATCTCACAACAGTTCTTAATGAACTGATTATGTCTCAATCGCTAGTGTACAGCAGGATCTTCTGTAGTTCCTGCCTACCACCATGATGGCAAAAGGCGTGAGTTATGAGATCGAGCAACTATATGAAAATATGCTTACCACATTATCCTGCTTGTTGGGATCGGCTCCATGTTGCAGCAACAGTTGCACGACCTCGACGTGGCCGTCCGCTGCCGCACGCTGCAACGCTGTGCATCCATTCTGTAACAAGGTTTGCAATTTTACGTCATCATTCAATCTTCAAGAAACTTATCGTTTTAATCGTACCTACATACTTATAGGCATCTTAGAGTAACTTAAGAATAAATAGGTACATGATGAATAACTATCTCAACAGATATTCACGTTTGTTAGACACCGTGGCTAAGTACTACCTGTGCGCCGCATTCCGCGACTTCGTGTGAAACTAGTATCAAAATATTACTTTCCTATTTGAATCGGATTTTGTTAACAATTTCAAAGGTTTTAATTTTTTTCACGGAACCCTAATTCTTTTACTAAAATAAAAGTAGCCTACCTTATTCCTAATAACGTCAGCAAACTGTCAGTAAAAGTTCCGTCAAAATCGGTCTACCCGTTTTGGAGATTAGCCAGAACAAACAGACAGACAGTAAAAAAAGGCAGTCAAGTCGAGATATTTTATTTGTTTCTCTTTCTCAGCTTTCACGAGGTTCTCATCATGCGGGATGGTAACATCGATATCATTACGCGGCGCGCTGATCGGTCTATCACCTCTATATCAGGCTTATTGGCGACAATAGTCCTGTCAATGATGATAGACTGATCCCAGTACAGCGTGACATGGTCTTTCTCGAGAACTGTGTCGGACACATACTTGTAGTACGGTACCTCGGATACCACAAGTTTTTATTTCAAAGCAAGTTGCTGGTGAATAATCCTGGCTACTTGGTTGTGCCTGTGCAAGTACTCGCCGTTAGCCAGACGAGAACAACTAGAAATAATATGTCTGGTGGACTCAGCGGACGGTGGCATGCCCGACACACGTCAACCGTCCCGTCCTTCATATTAGATTTCCGGTAGTTGTTCGTTATCTAACTTCGTCCATAAATGCAGAGACAAAAGGTTCAGGTTTCCCAAAGAGGTCGCCGAAGAAGCCAGGACACGAACGCTAGAAAATCTACATCGGGCCCATGAAGAGCCCGGTAGAAGCGCCCGTGAAGCTCCTTGCCTTGCCATACTTCCTTGCGGTCATCGGTAGTAAGTACTACAGGTTTGCGCCAGTTCTCTTCAGCCATGGACAGCGGGGTGAGTCCCTTGTCCACTGCGACCACATCTCGGTGCATACCCACCTCGGCTTTAAAAAAAAAAACTCTGAGACTGCACACCTCGCGGTTATGGAGGGTCGTCGCGTTTTAAAAGCCTCGATCTCCGCACTTCCGCGGGATGTACAGTTTCATCACCGATGATCGTGGGTGATGCATCCGGTTTGCGGTCAGCAGTCCCGGATCTACGATTTTTTCGAACCGGGGCAGAAACGTGATACTGGCGCCCCTCTCTCCGATTCGCCTTTTTTGGTTTCCGTTGCCGAATGATAAAAAACGCAACCCTTATAGATCCGTCATGTCTGTCTGTCTGTTTGTCACAGCCACTTTATTCTGAAACTATATTAGGACTACACAGTTGAAACTTGGTAGGTAGATGTATTCTGTGAACCGCTTTACGACTTCTATACAAAAAAAAAAAGATTACGGGACTCCCCAAAGACTATGGATCTGAAACTAAAAAAAAAACATCAAACCTATCCGTGAAAATTACATTAAGGTTCCTAAAACCATTTTTTCTAAGTAATACGTTTGAAAGATATGACACTTCCAAAGTGGTAAAATGTCTAAAATGTCTGTCCCATCTAATTTCTAAAGTAAGAGGAGGATTTAAAATTAATTTAAAAAAAATGCAGGATTGTAGAACGTAAAAAAAACTTTCAACGAAAATTGGTTTGAATAAGATTTGATGTTTAGTTTTTGAGATATGGGACTTTTTCATTAAACTGCAGCAGTAACTTTGTTTTTTATGAACATACTACGAAAAACAAATTTGGTTTTGCTGTTGAATGTAATACGATTTATTTGAATGAGCCTTCAAAATATTTTTATTATTTGGTTTGGTGCTACGGAACCTGTGCTGTGTGCGAGTGAGTACGACTCGCACTTGGCCGTTTTTTCATTTACCTAGATCCAACCAGGGTTTTTTTTTCGGATGGGAAATCGTCAAAGGAGGTCCCACTTTGGGCGGAGCGGAAGGGAGTGTCAGACTTGTACTGACTAAAACGTTCCTCCTTTTGCCCTTTGTGTTCCAGGGCCGCGGTATCTCTTTCGAATAGTCCCGCAACCCTGGCAGGCATCAGTCTTTTCGGTCCCCTTCCCGTTTGCTGACCCCTCGTTCAGGCGTGCACGCGCCGTCGACCTAGGACATAAGACGGACGGACGGTGAGCTAGTCCATTACTCACGGTCTACAGTCACAGGCCCGCGCCTATACGGTGGCCGGGAACCACCACGTGGCCCCCGACGCGCAGGGCGTCTCTCGCGGCGACTGGGACGTGAGGCCCTCTCCGTCTCACGTCCCGCCACCTCCTTCGCTAGAATGACTGCTTCGCAGAAGGAGGATCCAACTAGGCTTCCTAGGCGCTTTTTGGAGCAAGTTTTGTATTTTCAATCACACTATATTATGATTTTGGCGCCCCCTGAAACTGCCGCCCGGGGCGGGTACCCCGGTTTGCCCCCCCCTAGATCCGGAGCTGGCGGTCAGCACTGTACGTAACTACGGACTCTCCTATCCAGGGCATCGAGTTTGGTCTGAGCCCATTTGAGTATGCCGAAAGAGTACATTAAAACCGGCATGACCCAACCGTTGAAGGCGCGCACCTTGTTCCCGCCTGAAATATACGTTATTTATTATTAAAACTACGCTTAGCTACATAAAAGTTTATTATCTTAAACGTAAATGAATAAGCAAAAAGCTTTTTGAAAATTTATCATTAACATAAATGCTGTTTTTATACGTCTTTCAAAGGCCTCGCTGTAAGCCTAAGTAGTAACTAGGTACTTAAAAGTTTTACGGACCAATATATAATATCTTCACGCAAAATAGAATATTTTATTTTTACCATCTTTATAAGTGCAAAGTTGTTTCACAGAAAAGCCTGCACCAAAATTAATAATTCATAAGCATTAGATAGACCAGACTTATAAATTATCACTTTTATATAGCCGGGACCAATTACCTACACCAATGTAAGGGCCTGGACAATTTTAATTAACGCATAGCTTGAGTTGCGACATTTTTAATAAGAACTGAGGCAACGGCTATCGGCCATAATGGGAACCCGATCATTTTCTGCCCCAATAAATAGGCAAGGTGGGCTATTTTTATACGTTAAGAAACTGGCAACATTGCAGGAAGTAATGCGATGCGTTCGCGGAATAAAATTTCCATTTGGGCGGCATACAATAATTATATAACATCACTGTATCCCACGAAGCGTTAGGCAGAGGTGTACGTATAGCAGGCACACCCACACGAATAATGGGCAAGCTGATTGTCATCAATGGACAAGGCCCCATTTAATGAATGCTTTTGTCCGTCATGCAAATCTATTGTCATAATTAAGATATTTCCTGAAACTCAAAGAAATCAAATGTATTTCGTAGATTTTGAGTAGGTAACTATCAGATACAGTTACCTAATATTACTAAACTACGGTCTGCGACATATCAACTTATGAAATCAAGCAATTAACTAAGTAAGTAATCGCTAAAGCTAACAGTGGCGCCAACGCATTTAATGAATACTGGTGATATCCACCTACTCTGGTTTGCTACTTCGATTAAATAAGATTTGATTTTCCTACGAGGAAATGCGAATGAGTAAATATTTTACTAGATAAAGGGTACACTTGACTTACTCCAATTAGGAACAACATTGCAACATGGCTTGACAGGCTTGATAAAGTATAATGTTAAAAAGCAAATTGAAAAAGGGCCTTGAACATCATGACAGACGGACACCATTATGAAGGAACCCGTTTTTTTCTCTTTTGGAACCCTAAAAATAGGAAATGCGAAACTGACGAGAATGCAGGCTTTTTTTTTTTCTAGGAATCGCAAAACTTTAAAAGTGTTGCCAACGTAACGAGTTCCTATTTTTTTAAAATTGTATCATGTGTTTTCGAAAAAATTAAATGTGATTGTCTGTGAAGAAATCCTAAATGATGGTATTGCCGAAGTACCCTTACCTTGGCCCTTACCATAGGCTGTGCGGTCGGTCAGTTTGCAATTTCTCGTGCGTATTAATTTAAAAACTATCACTATCATTCACCTTTTGACGTAGTTCCATAAGCAGATAGGTAAGCTTCGTAGGGGGTAGACTCTGTCAGATTTTTATGGCCCCATTTTTAATTGCAACTCTAGCTTTTTAATGATCCTTCTTGTAAAATACGACTGAAACCTCCTTAGTTTAATATTAATGCTGTCCATTTATAAGATTTGCGACCGACGTAATTGGGTACTAAATCGATCTAAATCTAGCATTCGCCCTGTATACTAAATGGCTGTATTACAAAAATTATATCTGCCATTTCATAGCTGACGGCCTTATTACGTAGGACATAAAGTTTACAATTGAACAAAAATATACTCAGCACCTGTTGGTCTAAATGAGGCTATGGCTGTCAGAGCTTTTGTGATATTTTAAGATATTGGCACGATTTGTCCTAGAATTATTACTTTGTGTTATATAGTGTTCATTTACTTATCAACCGTTAAGTAAATACCAATATTATATAGGAAATTATATCGCGTCAGTTTGAGATTCATCAGAAAAGTTCCTACACTTCATTTAATCGTCATCTTGTGTCGGTCTGTCAGTCTGTCTGTGTACATTTATGTAAATACCAGCTTCTGCTGGTATCTGTCAAAAGTTCTCAGTCAGAAATCCTTCTCTCATTGAGAGGCTGTAGGCTAGTCCGCAATCCACCTGATCGAATGAGGACTGATAATAATTATCAAAAAAAATATGTAATTCTTAAAAAACAATATGTTATCGAATCTTCATTATCACAACATACTGTCGAACACTTTCCCGCCTAGCGCTGCAGTAACAGTAGTATCGTTAATGATTCAGTGAAGCGGCTTCATCGGGCAAACTTCAACGTGGGGTGGACCGGTCGACGCCATGTTTTTAAGACCCAGTCTGTACAGACCCCAAGAAATGTGAATGTTTTCGGTGTTTTACCAATCTCATGGTAAAACACCTTGATTACCAACAGACAATTTTTTGTAAGACTACATAACGCCTGTGATGCCCGAATGATTTAGGGAACGTGTAGCCTATTATTGTAAAGCAATAATTTGAGCCTATTGCCATCAACTCATGAGTACAGTTCAAGACGCCTGGCTGCTACTGAGAAATTCCAAGTATAGAAAAACACTTTGCTTGCCCCAGGAATCGAACTCAGGACCTCGTGCTCAGCAGCAAGGCTTGCTACCACTAGACAAAGGCGTCATTTTTGGACTAGTGGCTTTTAGCGCTCAAACACATGGTTACGTGTACCCTAATCTATGGCTAAAGGTGATAACAGTAGTTAATGATGTGATCACTATTTAAACCATGTGTACATTAACATAAGATTTAAGAAACATAGTTGGCACCTGATCATCTTTCTTTGACAGTACCTACTTACTTTATTACATCTGCTCGCGGCACGCACCTAATAAGATAAAATTCTTTTGCCCCGCTTCCGCGTGCGAATCATCGAGAAAGGCGAAGAAATCTATGAATAGGAGCTCTTAATGAGTGAATCAAGGTATCGACCATGTAACAACCCACTATGTCGATGCGTTTTTATGATGCTTTACGTATAAGATGGGCAGGACGTATACCCTCCACGATTTTAATCAACTCCCGTGCGTATAAAAATGTCAACGCTGCCATTTTGATTAGTAATTATTTAAACTGAGCAAGTTGTGGGAGATGGATTACGTTGTCAGCGCTAATAACGGGTTGGAATAAATTGCGTATCGTAAGGTTTGTAATGGACTATTAATTTAAGGAGTTATTAAAGCTTGGGAACTTTTTTTACGAGCTTGCGGTTCGGTGCGATCTCGGTAATTTTATGAGAGCTCCTAACGAAATTAGTCCGTAAGGACCTATAGTCAGTATTTGACATCTCAGAATTCCCATATTCATAAATAGGAGGACAAGAGGAACACGAGCATAGAAAAAAAAGTTACCTACACTACAGGAAATCAGGAATATTCAGGAATATTGGACTTTCTGATACAGGCACAGAAGATTGTTAGATTGTACGATCCATCAATGTTCTAGCAACAATTAAAGTGATTATTTTATTGCATAAATACATACATTTGAACTCGATCTATCATTCGAAAGCGATAGATGAGGTCTATAATGGAACAAACCGCGCCAAAAGATGCCTGTTCACTTGCTTGCTTTGTAGCAAGGATCAACATCCAGGGATCAAGGGAACACAGACACTGGCACACAGTTCCATACTTTAGCCGTCCGCATAATAAAATGTGGTACAAAGGAAGGACGATGCAAAGTTTCAGTAAGGAACAATACTGATTTGGTATTGAAATACTGCACCCACGCCATAGTCTCCCATATCTGACACTCGATTTAGTGCAGCGCACCTTCTCGGTGAGCTCGTGATTTTACGGCGTTTTCGACTGCTTTAGTTATTGCCCGTGTCTCAGGCTTTAATCTTGTTCTGTGTGATATTATATCTATATATATCTTAGCAATACACATTATTATAGGATAATTCGAGATAGGTTCAATAGCAACATGTTTCTTGTAACTGAAGATAAAGTGAAAACAGTCGCAAATCTCTCAATGTTGATGGAGGAGGATGGAGAGACCCGAAGGTGGATGACTTGTCTGAGGGAATATATGAAAGAATAGGTAAATAAAAACGTGATGATTGACAGGGAGAATGGAAGAAGAGAAAATGTTGCGCCGACAGCAAGTAAATTGGGACAAGGGCTGGAAGAATATGATGTCTCGTTAATGTTTCCCGGTAATTCAGATATTTTGTTTTTTTTTTTATTCAGAGCCTTTTTTTATGGATGAGAACTCATCAAATAACTCCTCCCGCTCCGGGCTGAGCAGGAGGGAGTGCCAGACTTTTACTGACTAAAACCTATCCATGTTCCTTCTTTTGCCGCGGTATCTCTTTCGAACAGTCCCGCAATCCTGATGGGGTGCAGAGCCTGGGGTCTTGCTTCTATCCTAATGAGTTCTACCGCCAAGTCAGGTGAAGTATTCATTCCCAAGCAGTCTAGAGTTGAGCCCAGTTAATAGTAAAAGATCGATTCCTGCAAATGTGGATTTTGTTGTTTTGTGTTTTGTTTTGTTGTTTTGTTGTTTTGTTTGTTGTTTTGTTGTGTGTGTTTTGTTTTGTTGTGTTGTGTTGTGTGTGTTTGTGTGATGAGCATGGACATTTGTTTCCGAGTCATGGATGTTTATATGTATAATAAGTATGTATTTACAAACAAAAAGTATCTATGTAGTAGTATCAACTATCTGGTGTCCACGACACAAGCCTCGTTGCTTAGTGTGGCACCTAGATGGCGCTGTGTGTAATGTCCAGCGATATTTATTTTTATTTTATTTTATTTATTTTGTATTAAACCAAGGTAACAAAAAAAAAAACAACAAGTAACAAATGTGGATTTGTGTCTATCTCTTCGGTACAAAAGGCGTGGATTTATTGGGATCCCGGTTCTAAAATGTTAATATCAAACTAGAGAGCTAGTCTGAGTTTTGTGGTTCATAGAGCAGTATATTCAAAGCAGAGTGCTGGTGCACTGCTTGCGGCTTTGTAGCCGTAAAATAATAACTAACTAGCGGTAGCTGTGTTGTCTGAAACCAATCGGGCGCAAACAGTTAATCGTTGAAGGCAGTATTACTGAAGCTATAGGTAATTAAAAGCACTACTATTACAGTAAGCCGCTAAAGATCTCGTGAGAATAATGAAGACTTCAAATATTCAAGGTTAATGATAATGTTGTGGTTTATATTATATGTATTAGATTATAGAGTTTGCACATTTCGTTTTGTTTTTTGTTGTTTTGTTTTATTAGAACGTAAGTTAAGAAAAGTATACGTGCATAAAAAGTTTAAATTAAGATACTTCATATAAGTGCTAATATTTTAGCGTTTTCAAGTGTAAATAATGTAAATATTCGTATGCTCGTCTAGCGGTGGATATGTCCTGAACCATGCTATTTCTATTTAACAACTTTGTGCCTACCGTATCCTACGAATAAATGTCTTTGTCTTTGACCAAACGAGACTAGTTAGATTCAAGTCAAACGCATTTAACCCTAACTTTAGTGGAAAGGAACTCCCAAGCAGAAGCCATCCAAGATGTCCAGAAAGGACATCTTATGGCTGAAATGATGAATGAGGCACTTTATATACCTACCTGTATACATAGGTACTTATATACATGATAGGCTCTGTTGCAATGTAGGTAAACCAATTAAGACTATTAGTTATCTTATCACTCTTTAAGATGCATCTATTTAACAAATCCGTAACAACTTTCACATATAATTGAATCAATTATCGGTTTCCACCAAAAACTTCACGTGGTTGGTATGTAAATATCTATATATTTACATACCAACCACGATTTTCCTGCAACTCATCGACGGGCGCATAGCAATGACCAGGCAATCATGAAGTGACGGAGATGCGCGCAGTCATCAAACACCGTTAGATGGCGACAATCATGCAACAGATTTGCTTAGAAATGTGTGGTTGTGGAAAATAGTACATTTTGATATAAGTGGGGAAACTTTGTTATTGCATTCGAGCGCGGAATTAACTGAATTAATGTTATGGAGCCGAGAACTGCAATAACCAATCCCCACGCGTATCAAACGACGTTTTTCAATACACTTTTGAAGAAATAAAATATTAGGACGGAAAGTATTTTTGTCAGGAATTATTAGGAAACTATGATTTAATTTGCTTTTTTTCCGCGCTTTGCTTTCGCCAGGTTGAAGAAGATTGAAAGGTATGATGCTGTATACAGCCTTCTATGAAAAAAAGAAAATTCTTTTTTTTAATTTAGAGCACATTATGATGTTAATTTGTTCATAAAAATAAATATTTGTTTTACATAATCATTTTTATCTATGATATTCTATTTATAAACACAATTTAAATACTCGAAAAATACTTAATCCGTAAAGACGCTTATCTCTTTGCCGGGATTAAAAAAAAAAACAATCACCGCCGACTATAGATATAGTCATTGAACCCTTTAGACTTATCTGTGCAAATTTTTATTTCCGCACGTGTGCGGAATAATATTAAAAATCGCAGGCGTGTGAAATACATGTTGAACCTAATCGTAGTGCGATTAGAACCAGTTTTCGAGAAAGTGTATTGAAAAAGACAAATGCTACTTACTTAGAGGAAAGAACCTTTTTATGACTCTTACAAGAATATTGAAAATCATTAATACCTACTTAAAAAAGTTTAGGAGCGAATGTTACAAGTTTAGATAATGGTTATGATTTCCTAAATCTTTCGACCATGATCATAAATGCGGAATTGCTGAGACATTGTATTCTATAAATTCTGTGAGTATTCTATACCTTCCTTTCTGGAATAAACGCACATATTCTGGTAAATCTTAAACTTGGGCTTAATTTATTTTAATGCTGGGACACCCCATGGACCGAATGGCTCTAGAGTCTAGAACTTACCTAGAACCTAACTGGGAAAACGTCTTATTCAGTTCTGAGTATTTTAAGGTTTTATTCCGAGGTTATTTCCATTCCTAAAGCTTATAAGACTTTTGCATTTCGGTCAACGTATTTTGTTTTTGCAATTCCGTCTATTCTTGCGATCGCTGGTTTTGAACTGTGAGTGCAGTCTACAACTCCACACCGAAGAATAATGAAGCTTGCACAGGCGATTTTATGCCTTGCTAAGGATGGCCGCAGTGGTCATAATAAATTACAGTTTCCTGGAAGCAATTGTCTCGGAACGTGGTTGTACAGGACCGAATGGACACGACAGAATGGCTGGGAGTCGTGCGCGGTGGAATGCCCCGACAAGGGACGACTGTTACGCAAACGATTCGCGGCCCGAGGCGTCGTGCCAGCGATACAACTCTAGCTGGTGATGTGAAAATGTCGATAAATAGTCGATGTCTTGACTTTCGATTTATACGTATTGTTGCTTTGGATGCTGTGGTCGTATTTCACTGCGGGTGTGCTGGAAGGCCCATTTGGCGCTGTTTAAGTAAGCGGGAAACTATATTATGTAATGGAAAGGTACAAATTATTGACTGTGGAAATGCATAATTAAGCTTTTGTTTGAAGGTTTATAGGTTACTGGAGACTGGGACAGTTATCTTTCTTACGTTATTTATGTTTATTCTTCTTCTGTTATTAATAGTAGGTAACCTTATTTTTTAAATTATATTTTTTAAATTACTGAATTAAAAGTACGTCCGTAGTTTAAATTGTTTTAAAATGTAGTTTTATTGATAGATCTATTGTCTAGACATCCTTAGATCGGCAGGTAGGCGAGAAGCTACCCTTTATCCACTATCCAACTCGTCGTGTATGAATTTTTCATAAAACTAATGATTGCCTCGTTCTCAGCGATACATCATAAAAAATACCCCCACATCGCACGAACATGTCAACACCTCTATCGTATATCATTTTTATCACGTAAGTGAACCTTATTGGCATTTCATACTGCGTATCGCCTTTGCCTCGCATCACTAACAAAATGGCTGCTTTTGCGCGCTCTTATTTTCGCGGTAAAACGCCCTGTAAGTGACACGGTCCGTGTTAATTATGTAGCTCCACAAAAAGTGAGAATGTCCCACGGACAGACGAAGTTTGTTTAATTACGTGTAACAATTTCGAGCTAATTTAAAATGTTTACAAACACAATTAGAAAATAACTCGAAATCTCTGAGTAAAGCTGGCTTAATTTATGATCTCATGACGTTTTATCGCAAAGAGATTTGTTATGTAATTGGACGATAAAATAGTTTTATCACCTACCACTTACCGTTATTAATTGCTCCAGTTTAAACGTTGTTAAATTAATATCGATTTTATTACTTGAGACGCGTACTAATGTTCGTAGAACAGCGGCGATTGCTACCTGTTTACGTGTTTGATGAGGCTGAAAGCGTGCTGGGTACTAACAAATGGTGTGATAACGGAAGCATAGACGTAAACCAGAAATGAACAAGTTATTACGAATGACAACAAGCTGTAAAGGCTTAAAAGGGCCTAACTTGACTCTTGACAGTTGAGTGCCGTCATAGATGTCGCCACCCACACAGAGACTTGGAAACAGGCTTCTGGTGTTTTAGAAATAACTATGGAAGTGTAAATTGTGGCGTAAACCTTCAGTTTATTAGGTTTTCACTTGTTTTAACGTACTTCCTACTCATAATGATCATTATTTTGATCTCAAAGAGCTTTTTTCAAGTCTTTCGAGATAAGATAATTAAGTTTAGATAGTAAAGTACTAGTGAAGAAAGATAAAAAAGTGAAGGAAGTAAGTGTGGTAAAGGCGATTTAAAACCTTTTTAAGGTAAAAGATATCAGGAATGTTGGCCCCTGATTTACCAAGACCAAATCTTATTAGTGTTGGTAAACTTTAAAAACTGCAATTCCATTTCCAAATTCCGTTTGCTCTCGACTTTTCTTTTGAGTAAATGGATCGGACACAGATGGGACGGAACATTCTGACACTTGGTTCCGTCACACCACCTGTCAGAATTGCGCCTCACATACCGAAGGCTTGTGACCTCCATTCTGCTACAACGGTTCTCTGACAAACGGTGTAGCCTCATAAATCTCTCAAATAACTGAAATTAAAGCATAGCAAGCCCGTAACGACTACACCAAATTATAGCTTCCTATTTTTAACGAGGCTGATGCTTCAAAAATAGTTGTAAAGTTAATCAATTTTAATGTGAAACAGGATTGTGTCCGGCTAATCATTGTGCTTGTAAAATAAACCAACAATATAATCTGTGGAGGATTTAGTAGCGATTAGTAAGCGTATCGAGAATTGAGAATGACGGAACGGATTGGGTCAGTGGATTTAAATTTGGATTCTTTTTTTCAAAAGAATTTTGATGTTCTCTACTGAAAAGAAGGTTACTCGCACCATTGTTTATGCACCTGCCAAAGTATCATATTCATATTGATGTCATGATGTCAACTTGAAATATTTCGTACCAACGACGGATAAATATAAGTATTAGTGTGGAATTTTCGGCCAATTTTAGTTGATAGTCAATGAATTGCTAGACTACTACTTTTCCTGACTGTAGCATTTAATTAGATATTTACTTCAAGATTTTTCAATGTAGGTAACACTAAGAAGTTGTGCTTAAAGCTGTTCACAGTACTTAGAAGAGCTTTAGAACATGTTTCAAATGATTTGCCATAGTAGGCCGCCCAGCTACATTCTACAGGTGGATTATAAAAGTTGACATAGGCAGTTTTAGGTTTTTTGCGAGACAAGACGTAAGTAGGTACAGTACAGGGTGTTACTATGACATCTTAAAGCAGGAGTAATTCCAGTGTAGGAAAGAGACAGAGCTATACAGGTCATGGGACGTCATGGTAGGCCACCTGATCTCTTAATAATTCCGGAATACACTTGCGACACAAAATTGTACTGTAGGAACTAAAACATGTTTGTAATCCACTCTTGCGTGTCTGATGTTGATGTAGTTTTTATTAGGGTTCCCTAATCGAATGGCAAAAACCGGAACCCTTATAGATACACCATGTCCGTCGGTCTGTCCGTGTATGTCACAGCCACTTTATTCCGAAACTATTAGGACTACACACTTGAAGTTTAGTAGGTAAGTAGATTTATTCTGTAAACCGCTTTACGATTTTTATACAAAAATAAAATAAATAAAAGATTAAGGGCATTAAGGGACTGAAACTAATGCGGGGTGTCTAGCCAGAGACACTGAAAGTGGTAAAATGTCTGCCCCCCCCTCTAATTTCTAAAGTAAGAGGATGAAAATTTTGTAAAACTGTAGGATTGTAGAACGTAAAAAAAAACTTTCAACCAAAATTGGTTCGAATCAAATTGGATGATTAGTTTTCGAGATATGGGACTTTTTCATCAAACTGCAGTAGTAACTTTGTTTTTCATTAGCATACTATGAAAAACAAATTTAGTTTTGCTGTTTAATGTAATACAATACCTAAGAAATATGAATGAGCCTTCAAAATATTTTTATTATATTGTTTGGTGCTACGGAACCCCGTGTGCGTGTGAGTACGACTCGCACTTGGCCACAATTTTGAGAAATAAGCATAAAATGTCAATAACCAATTAACTCCATGAAATATTACTAAAATGCTATAAACTAATACAGCTTATCTCTCATTTCGAATAAATTTCACGTTAATAACTCTATTAAAGAAGAATTTATAACATAATTTTAGCTACTTACCTAAATGTCATAAAATATTACACTAAGCATTGCCGATTTCTCGTTTGGAATCTAGATCCGTAATTTAATAATAATTTAAACTATTGGTACATAAAATGATGTTTTGCATTTAAATAAATAACAGTTTTGGCCAGTATATTTTTAATCTTTCGCAGTTTTTTTAGGCCTTAACTTAACTTTAATAATTTTACCATTTCATTTTTTATCATTTCTTTTTTTAGGTCAAAGAGTTCCATCCATAAATTAATAGAATCTGTGATAAATGGATAATGTTCCGACCATTGGTTCTACCAACTTTATCATGTAAAACATGAACAATATACAACTTATACAAGTCTTATATTTAAATGAGAAAGTAGCTAAATGTTTTATTTTGCATTTGCATTTGCAAAAACTAGGATTAATTTATATAAAATAAATAATAGGACGCTATAGGCGCCACACCACTGCATCCGGAAACGTGCTACAATTACTTATAATCTTTTATTAAAGATAGCTTTTTCCCATAAATCTTTTTATCATCAGCAATAAAGATTGATAAATAGTGTTAGTTCTCACACATATTTTTGCAATTTAAAATCGATACCAGATTTCAATAATGCTAATGTTGCTAATTTATTTTGGATACAGTATCCATTAATTTTATCTTACATAGATCTATTGGCGTTTGATTTACATTAAAGGGGGAGGAAGAGTAAACATGTGAGACATTATGCCTTAAAAATATATTGGACAAACAAGGTGGCCGCGTTAGTTCTGATATTGGGCGCGAGCCAAACAACTCCTGTCGTTTCATTGTTATAAATTAACCTCAGATTTTGCGCAACCTTAATTTACCATTAGTTACTCTGATTGTCATAAGGTTTTTGTCAGAAGAAGAATTGTGAAAGAACTTCACAATATAGTATAAAACAAAGTCGCTTCCCTAGTGTCTGCCCTTATGTATGCTTAGATCTTTAAAACTACGCAACGGATTTTGATGCAGTTTTTTAGTATGCGGTTTTTAAACTGATTCAAGAGGAAGGTTTATATGTAGAACATTGCACCCGTGCGTAGCCGGGGCGGGTCGCTAGTTAAAGATAATTATTAATTTGCTATTTGCTCTTGTTTTTTAACTAACTTCAGGTTATGTATTTCACCAGCATCTTTTTTCTTTCATTTACCGATTTATGAGATTATTTTCGGCAGTCGGTGGCAAAAATGACAATGAAACAAGTCATAGACTTTCAAAAGTAAAGCTATTTTCCACTTTCAAATGTTTTTTTTGGAAGTCGGTTATGTTTTTTTGCGAAAAACTTTTTTCTAGCTGGCCATGGTTTTATGTGTGGCCACCTACCGTTACAGCCAGTGTGTATAAATCTCCCTTAGCATCACACGTCAATTTAAATGAGTCGCTGAGGGTCTGCGACGTGACCGCGCATTTCAAATACATGGCCAATGATTTATTAGCTTTGACACACGGTTTGAACCTGTCCGGGCTCAGGGAACACCAAGACAGTATTGGTCGAACATTGTACGACTAGATGTTCATTCTTTCTAGCTTGGTGATTGTATTTTTTTTACTATTAGGCCCATAATTCAGCAACGCGAAATCCCGTTTATGACGTGTCCATTAGTTCTAAACATTTTATAAAAACATCACTAATATCCCCAAGATTAAAGCAGAGGTGTAGCTCTAGTACATTCAAACACTAATGACATTTAAATCTGATGTAATAGAGGGCGAGCCTATTGCCATCAACCGGGAAAAAAATCCCAATAAACTGCCTGACCTGGGAATCGAACCCAAGAAAAGCCCACATATACGCAGCAGTAGCGTTTGCGATCTATTAACTAGCACTAAATCAAAAAGGCAAAATCTAATAACCAAGCCTTATTTAATGGATGGAATGCCTCTTTGATCTAGTGCTGGTTACTGAGAGCTAAAGTTAAAAGCAACTGCCGCCTTCAGAAATATCAAATATGTAGATATATAACTTCTACGTTTTTGTTTACAAACAAGAAAACTATATACCTTCCTGTTAGCCCCTGTACCTTTACATTATTCTGTGCCTGTACTACGTTTGAGCTAGCAATGTACGAAATAGTTCGATCGTAACGGCGTAAAAAGTATTTCGTAATTATACATAAAACAATGTCAAATATAATGGTCGAAATACAAAACAAAATAAAATATAACTGCATTCATGCATACATCAATATAGATTTTATTGTGAGTTAATCAAAACCACTTGGTACACAACCTATTTACACACCACTTCGTCGAAACGTTTAGAAACAAACTTATTTTGACACCACCGATGCAGAATAGATAAAGTGGGGTTCAACAAAATAAAATAGTGCGCGTAACAAGAGGGACCGGTCCACTGAGCGGACTAGTTTTTTAATGATCTCGAGCACCCGGAGAGGGAGGCTCGGTTGCTCAAAGATGACAGCAGATAACGATGCTGATTGTGAATACATTAATTGTTTGGAAACTTTAAGACGGCCACCTCTTTAGAAAAAACTTCAGAAGTAAGAACACCGCTCTAGTTGAAACTGGTTTAGTAAGTCACTGGCTGGTTTTACAAATTATTCATCTTCGCGCGTCACTTTTTTTCTTTGGTTGCATGTGACAGCGTCGGGTTGTCTACGGAGTTGATATTATTCACGGCACTTTCACGGCTTAGTTTCTACCTGAGGTGAGGACTACTATAAATTTTCTTCCAAGTACTGCCAGAGGTTCTAGTCTTTTAGAACCTTAGATTTTAGGGAAAATGGAATATCTACATAAAGTATCTTTATTACAAACTCCTGCTTACTCGAAAGGTGGTTTTAGTTCGCATGAATGAGATACTGAGGTTTTATTTATGTTGAAATTATATAATAAGCTAGTTGTAGGTTATTAAGTTTCAATCATAAAATCTTACAACCTATCGGAACTCGTAAAATAAGCTCGTATGTGTTCGATGATAATAATCAAATGCAGTTTTATTAGTAGGTCATAAGGTTTAAATTTTTGAACCCCAGAAAGACATCAAATTATAGGTAACGTTTTTGTATGAATCAACTGACTTTTCAGGGTAAGAATTTTTATGAAACATAAATTAGATTATAAAATAAAATACAGAGGAGGACGAGTCAATTCAAAGTTTCTAGTAAGTATCTGAAGATATCAAATAAAAAGCTTTCAAAGCTTACTTCATCGTTTTCTCCATTGAAAAGAAGACTAGTGACTATAAAACAAATTCACATTTTACGATCAACCAACTTTCTATCAAGCGTCAAATAAACAACCAAGAAACTTGAGCCAAGCAATATTACTTGCAACACTGCAGCCAAAGCATTAAAATACTGTCAAGATCTCTGATTATGTCAAACGCTTACTCAAGTCGAACACAGTGACCATACTAGGCTGAATATACACATGCCATGATCAATCATCTCTGTAAGAGAACACGAAATGATTAGTTTCCGCACGAATCGTGTTATGTCAACAATTTAAAATGGCGGGCGACTACTGGATTTGTATTTTAACGAGGGACTTGTGTCACCTGTTTCGAAGAAACACGTTATTTATGAGATATCAAAATAAATAATGTAATACGTCCTGTTGCGTTATGTTTGTGTAATACTTCCTGTGAATTAAGGCTTGTACAGAACAAATGTTCGACGATTTTGCCGCGATACGGTGGCAAAGCCAAAGAGGTCTCGAATCGCGATGCTAACGCGGTGCAGTAGCTGACCTTTGACTTTGGTTACTAGAGTTAGAACAATTGCAATTCTGTGCCTATTATTACACTTGTTCTATAAAGGAAATAGCATTAGTCTAGGCTGCTGCGAGCATATTATAATTCTCTAGCTATAAATTAGGCGTTATTGAAGTTCACGCTAAAAACAAACTCGTCGGTATTACTGCAACATTTAGCCTAAGAACTGTTAGTAGACCTCATACTTAATGAAGCCTTTTTCATAAAGAGTTCTTAAATTCCGCCAGTAATCAGTACAAGCATAAAAAGTAACTAACAAATAAAATTTCAACACGTTAATTATTTAATTTAACGCGTGTGCGAGAGCAACGACATCACTTTTAAGGCGAATGGTTACGCCAAACTACAAAGTAGACCTCTCTTTGAAGGCCTACTTCTCCCAAATGGATAGTCCAAATATTACAAAAAAAAATATATGTTAAGTGACATATGTTTACAAATAAATTTTAAGTTTTATTTTTTTATTACTATTTTTAGTTTTGACAATAAAAAATCATATCCATCCTCTTATTTTACGCAAGAATTTTCTTTCTACTTCCAAACGCCTGAAGCGATTTTGATGATTATTTCGCCAAATTATAGCAAATTTAATGGTTTATAAAAATTAAGTTTGGTTTTTTTTGTAATGATGATTTAAGTGGGAATAAATAATTAAAACCGTGTTTTTACCAATACACGCGCGGCCGGCAGCTGCCGGCCAGTCTTGCTTTATCGTTCACACGGGGAGGTTGTGTCCCACGTCGGCTTGCTCCGATCTGCATTTTTGTGGCAAAGACTAAATAGCGCAGATAGCACACTCAGGCTGTTTGTTTACGCTTGGACGTTGATAGTAAGTAATAGTAGTGATAGTTTGTTTGCGAGTGGACGCTATATTAGTGAATACTTGTGTTGAACATTTGTACATTTATAAACATTTTTGAAAATATTTGGTGAGCTAAGTGTTTATTAAACTAGTTAGTTAAATAAACACTTAGCTCAACAAATATTTTCAAAAATAAAACTGTAACTTAGTTAAGTTACAGTTTTTTTTTTTGTAGTTGTATTTTCTAATCTGTATACGTGAATAAACGAACTGTATACTGAATAAACGTGTTTAATTGAATTTTTTTTTTCTTTACGAGCAACAAAACCAGTGTTTCTTCATTTCATTCTAGAAAGGATATCCAATTTCAATAGTTTCTTGCCTACAAAGTAAAGAATAATGTCAAAATCTCTTATAACGACATTGAAGGAATTACTTATATTACGTTGGTCGTAAAAACCCGATAGTCGTAGCAACCGGTGAAATTATTGAGGTAAAAAAAAAAAATGATTATATCTTGTGTCCTGAATACCGATAAGTAAAAACTGACTGAATAGATATGAGAAAGCGGGCTTTGATTTTACTGCTTGCATTTATATTTTAGGGTAGATGACTAAAAAAATCTAATAAGTTCGTCAGATAGATTTCCAAAAAATATTAGATAAGTACGTATTTTTTATTTTTTCACGTAAACAAAAAATAAAAACGATACAGTGCGTCAAAAACTCGCGAGAGTCTCTTGTATGTACACTTTTTACGTACAAGTGACTACACAGTTGAAACTTAATAGGTACTATGTATTCTGAGAACCGCTTTACGGTTTTTATACAAAATAAAAATGTACATGGAACTAGTGTCCGACCGAAACATGTTTTTTTGCCGAAACCGAAACCGAAGGTTCGGTTTCGGCAAAAAAACATGTAGTCTAAGTTCATTTAACACCATTGAATGACTTTTTCAGGAAATAGTTACAGAATAGGATTAAATGAACTTAGAGGAATGTATTGATGATTTTAATGATTATAATTCTGTAACTACATGTATACGTGTTACAGGCGCGACTCATTTTTCACCAACATACAACCTGACACTGACCTGCAAATTGCAAAAAACGTAAGAAAGTTTGAATTTCGCGGGCCACCCTGACGCTACTACCTTAAGAGCGGCCAGCCCGTCATACTTTTCATACAAACGCTCGTACGTGATTATGCCGTTGTTACACATCTATCTCTGATTTTTTTGAACTAATAGTTATTTTGTGCACTATATCAAGGTTTCTATGGTTGCAAAAAATAAAAATAAAGTAGAAATAAATTCAGTATAAGCCTCCAAAAATTGCTGTTTTGCACAAATTTTACCTGAACTTTGGCCGTTCATAATGTACTCATAAACTATAAAAATAAAGAAAACATCTCGATAGAAACCTTGCACATGTAATGCAAAATCTTAAGGACAAATATTTATTTCACACACTTGTAAGACTTATTCAAAAACACGTATTTCCTGGAACAAGTTTAAGAAATTTTCGAACACTATTTTTGTTCAATGTCATCGCGTTAGGCGGTATGAAGTGCGTGGGGGACGAGTTGTGCGGGGTCGGGGCGGGGTAAGACGGGGAAGTTGAAAAAAAATCACCGCTGTGGCTCTGGATGAAACAACAAGCTTTTTGAACATGCTCGCGTTGACGATAGACGCGCCGGGAAGGGCCCTCTTAAGGGATTCGTTTGTGAAATATTAAGCCAGAAAGTGCTAATTTTTGTTAGACAAACGTGAAATACCTACATGGTCAAAATGTTGTTTTTTTAGTAACCGATGAAAAATTTCTATGTAGGCTCAGGTTAAAAGCAAAACTAGCACAGCGGCTTTACAAGTTTACAAGGAATAGTCGACCAACTTATAAAATGTACTTGGGTAACATATTTTCCTAAACATAATGTATCGGAGCACAGGTTTGTCAACTGCAAATGTAAGTTATTATTACAATAAAAATCATCTTTCGGAGGCAAATTAGAGCGTAGAACTTAGAACATAAATCTCGTAATTTTTAGAAGATTACATGCTATTCAGCACTTTGTATTGTAAAAGAAAGTGTTGTACGTTTCGGCGCGGCCGAAAGGTTCGGCTGTTTTTTGGCCGAAACCGAACCTTTGGTCGAAACATGAATTTTAGGCCAAAACCGGCCGAAACCGAAACTACGGTCGGATACTACATGGAACTGAAACTAAAACATTTTTTTCTTCAAACCTATACGTGCGAGGTGTCTACACAGTTCAGTGTTCTGTGTATAGTATAGACAGTTCTTTAAAAATGACATTGAGGTTCATAAAACCATTTTTTCTCAAAGTCAATCGTTTGATAGATAGACACTTCCCAAGTGGTTAAATGTTAAATTTCTAATTTCTAAAGTTAGAGGAGGAAAATTCTGAAAAAGATATAGGATTACAGAACGTAAAAAAACTTTAAAAAATAGTTTGTTTATTTGGTTGTTAGTAGATTTGATGTTTAGTTTTTGAGATATGCGACTATTTCATCAAACTGCAGCAACACCTTTGTTTTTCATTAACATACCATGAAAAACAAATTTAGTTTTGTTGTTGAGTGTAAAACAATACAACATATGAATGAGTGACATGTTTGGTGCTACGGAACCCAATGTGCGTGTGATTACGACTCGCACTTGGCCGGTTTTTTTTATTTGATAGAACAAAAAATACGTTTCCAATATTTTTCGGTTATCTAACTGACGGACTAAATAGAATCATGTTTTTTTACTCAGGAATCATCCCTCACGTGTTTACGTGTTTACTTTTGCGATCATAATAACCTAACGAAGAATAAATCAACCATTGACCAAATTGTTAACAATCACAACTGTTCGTTCTAACAGATACAATTCCCCGAAAATATGAGTTACATAAAGTCGCTCAATGAGGTATGTCGTAGAAAGCAGTGATTTTTATAAGACTGTCATATAGCATTCAGCCGGGACCTATATTTTGGTCAATATAGCTGTTATGTTCTTCTAAACTGTACAATAGCATTCATACTCACAACATAAATGTACGTATTCGTATAAATGTACGTCTTATCTGCACTCAGTAGGTAGCGTCATAAAACTGCCTAAGAGAAAATCCGTCGCTCGCCGCATCTGCATGCGCCACGATACTCGTTGACATCGGGAAGGTAAGCGGGCGCGCGGGGTGAGGCACTGGGCTCGCCTATGCTCCGCCCAAACGCTCAAGGACATTCGAGGCTATAATCGCCTTAATGGCCGTATTGCAGACAATACGGCAAAAGATTTACCGTTAATTACGACAATAACAGATTATTGTCGTAATTAACGGTAAATCTTTTGAAATAAATTGTTATAGAATATGACGTAATTACTGTGTTCTATTTTTAATTGCCTGTACGTTGTTCTCAACGGTCATTTTGTAAAACAATAAGAAAAAAAAATGTTCATGGTTGTGTTAGAAAAACTGGGCCTAGCTAGGTAGGTACTTTGATTGATGATGATGCATCGTGGGATCCAATTAGCTCGCTTGTAATATCTATGGATGGACAATTACGATTGTTTACTTTTTTTTGTTAGTAGCAAGAAATTGTTGAAAGCTGCCATTTTGGCACAATAGTGAGTCGTGAACAAAATCGAGGTGATTTCAGATTAACATGCAAGAAAAACAAATTTGTTAGTTAAATTATTTATTGTATGGTTGATATTGTGATTGAACCACAAAAAGTATTGAAACTTTCTACAAAATCATGCTTAGTTTCTTCTCTTCAGAATTCAAACAGGTTCCCACATTAATTTCTAATAAATCCAGACTACAACTAATTGGCTTTGCCTGCAAATGCATCTCATGCTCCGTAGTCGATTATACTCCCTCCATATTCATTAATTAAATTAATTACTTATGTTAACAAATATGAGGCGGGAATTTCGTATGACGAATATACCGATGGATGCTGAAAACATTCTGTCTTGCACAATCTGCACAGCTGTCTCAAGTTTTTTTCTCGTTTATAAAGTGAGCATACAAATTACAATATCCAACCAGCCTGTAGCGACACGAGTAGATAAATCGGCACCGACGCACGATATATCGATGCATTTTAATTATTTATTAATCGATTCCGAAAGGGACAACTATGTAGACGATGGGAACACACTGGTCATAAATAAAACGCTTTATAGAATCACATAAGATGCTGTTGAATTACAAACTTTATTATGATGATTTAGGACTTATATTGGCTCGCTTGATAGCTACATTAATTTCGCAAGGTATTAATTTGTTCGCGGTTGGGTGCCGACTCGATGTTGAACGATGCTACTGCGTGGAATGGAACGCAGCTGACATTGTTGGGTGAAATAGCGCGCTAACGTTTATTATCCTCCCGCCATTTATCATAGATACAGTTTATTGCCTTTTGTATAATATATAATTCCTTTTGTACGTCGCTTTTATTGTGAAGTTGTTTGTTGTTATTTTTGTTATGGTAACACTTTCGTTGTGTTGCCTGTTCAAAAAATAAAATAAAAATTAAGCTCTTGATTCCCTATTAGCGCGTGGGCGGTGCGCATCCGATACGACTGGGAAAAAAAAGCAAGAAACATTTTTTATGTTTTTCGAGACAGCTAATCCATTTATTTATTCTGACAAAGAAAATAAATCTCGATCAGAAATCTTTTCATATCGCGTTTCCTGTTTAAGTTGAGTAAACCGATCTATCTATGTCGTGCTCCACATTAAACTGGTATAAATAAGGCAACATGTTTTGATGAAAGCCCAATTAAACAGGCTGTAGAATACACACTTTTTGAAGTACATAGTGTTAGATTACCTGGTGATGGTAGTCATTAGTCTTATAAACTGGCGCTTAACTACTGAAGCGAAATCAGTTTGGAATTTGAAGAATCTCTACTTAGCATAACACCGGTTTTTGACAAAAGACGCGCAGTTTAATGAAGAGCAGAGTATGTTTCAGTACCTTAAGAAAAATGTAGGAGGAGATAACCCTGTCGCTGCCGATGTCACGCCGGTACAAATAAAACACATCATCTGTCTACTGCCATTCAAAGCCTTCAGTTTCTATACTTCGGTGGTAAGTAAAGTGTTGTCAATGCCGTCTCCAGCAACGGCAGCCAAGGCAAGTCGAACGCACGCCGATGCCATTAACTCTTTCAGTTACAATACAACCCTATGTAGGTGAATGCTAATGCTTGAGTGTTTACCTCGTCAGTGACATTGATGTCCCTAGCGTCCGCGGTCAGCAGGCTCGCCAGCCGGGCCGCATCGCCGCGCGCAGCCGCCTCCAGCAGCGCCGCGGCCAGACCCATACGGTCTCACACCATCACTGTAACAAAACAAAAGATGGAGTTAGTTTTTTTTGAAAATTAAACATGGCCTCCTTAGGCCTAGACAAAGTGACATTATTAACGAAAACGATGAGGAATAGTCAAAACTGTATTTGATTGAAGTACGGTAGTCGGTCCGCTTTGAAAACAATTGCACTTCTCCACGCCTTCTAGTCATGAAGACCGTGATAGACAAACTTACTCCATCTGGATAGCGCTCATTCATGACATCTCCTGAGTAACTCTCTTCAGACAACTTTTGCTGCGGCTAGTCGAACAGATTATATTTCTACATGCTGTATGGAGATGTAACAGTTAAAGTAATCTGTGGTTAACTGTCGAAAATTGATTAGGTAGGTATTCAAAATACTCATTTTAATACTTTTTGACATAGTAGTAACGCCCACCTTTCACTGCCTCGCTTCGTTGTTAGTTAAAAGTGAACATAGCTGACGAACAGATTGTAGCTGGCTTTACAGTAATTATTATATTAAGCCAAACTTTGGATGAGTAATAAAGTTTGAATAGTTGAAGTAATCTCAGGAACTATTTATAAGATTTCCACAATTCTTTCATTATTAGAAAGTTGCAGTATTACCCGCTAGCTCTAGGATAACTATTTATGTTTTATTTTAAAACAAGAAACTTTAAGCGGGCGAAGTCGCGGCCCCAGAAGCTAGTAATCAATAAAGAGGAGCATTTAATTCTCGTAACAATCTCCTGTTTTTATCGGTAGGAACAGGCTCCCATCTCCTGCTGCGTTGTAAAAGGTGTTAATTGCGTCAAACGGCGATGACAATCTCAGGTAATTAACGTAACCTGACTATGTTAACGGCTGGGAATAACAGGAGCCAAGGGCCAGTTTACCAGTTACTCAGCATGACACTCAAAGTGATGTACAAAGTCGTACAAGTATCTTTAGCGCTTTGCCGTAATGGAAACTATAACGCCGCCATCTTGTTTTTTTTTATATTTCAAAAAATATCACGTGCCTTTCAATTTCATTCAAGCGCCAAAATACTGTAGCACTAGTTTTAATAAAAATAAACACATTTTTTTCTTTTGATTTTAATTGCTTAGGTAAATAAACTAAGAGATCTCAACTATTTAACAAGAACACAATAAATAGAACAACTAGATGAAGAAACTCTCTACATTTCTAAATTACGCCAATAATCCCATGCCCCACAAAAATGATTACACAGGCATCCTCATTTGGATCAAAGCGCAGTGTTTTCATAAAAGAGTATCATTAAGCCGACTCAAGTCAAATAACACTGCAAAGATATCCCGTTTACAGTCGCCTTCCAGCCTTCCATTCAAAAACCACAAAACAAATAATATGTATTTATATAGAAAGAACTGACTTTAAACTCTAAAAGAGAGCCAGTAAGGTTTGAAGTGTTTTGCAGATAGAATTAAAAGTAGTGTTTTTATAAAAGGCTCACATCTAACCAGCAATGTTGCCATAATTCGAGGCTGTCTGCCTATTCGAGTGGGGAGGCCTGCCTATTTTGTGTAAGTGCCCGCGTCGGCGTCGCGTCGTGAGGGTTAAATCATTGGCTGCAATTTTATAACGTCAATAGAAATGAGTGTGGTGTAACGTTTTATTGATTTTTCTTTCGAGATGTTGTATCTTTTATAATAGTGTATGGTATGTTTATCCTTTATGCAAGTGGTTTCGCGTGCAAAAATAGACGTCTAAAAGATATTTACCGATAGTTTTAAAATGATTCGTTATTAATATTATAAACAAAAGATAAGCTGCAGTTAAAGTTACAAAAGAAGCTACAGAAATGCGGAATATAACGGCACGCTTCAGTTATATTGAAATTTTTTAAATTACTTTATTATTCCAATTTCTAGAAATATTTCAATTTCACTGTTCTTATTAAAAACACTCATTAGATTTTACTACACCGGTTTCTGCCGCCGTCTTATTATCAGATAACATAGAATTATGGTTAATGACCACATTATCGAGACAAGAATGGAGTCCCATGTTCCTTTGCTTATAACGGGTTCCATTTTAATAAAATATGAAGCCAATGGAGGCTATCTCAATCGGTTCAATTAACTGCATTCTGCTTTGCATTATATTATCATGCCTTTCTAGTATATGCATACAGGCTATTCAATTCAGTTTTGCTAATGATGAGCATGATAAATGAAAATAAAAAGGTGTGAAGAATTATTTATGGATAGGGATGCGTGTCTCTTTAGGCGCTATTACGGTTGAATGGGGCTATCGCGTATGAATTCGCCGCTAGAGGCGCTAGTGTAGCGCGGGGGCACCGAAATGTCAGATGTCATAGAAAGTTCACGCTTTGCGTGCTTTTTTAACACGAATTTGTACAAATATTCACGATTGTGGTCTAGATTGAGCCATTCCTGATTAATTAAGACTTGAAGATTTTAAGTAGCAACTTAGAATCTTAATTTTCAGTACTTGGAGAAAACATGATTTTTAAATGTTTCATGCTTGCTAATTTTATGGAGAATATTGTATATATATGAACCTGAAGTTTACACTAAGTTTTTGTACGTAATAAAATAAACTTTTCATGAAGTTATTGGTACTCTAAAGTATAAAATAGAATTTTTGACAGGACCTTAATCGACAGTGGTGCCATCTGGTGAGCTCACAAACGATAGCCCTCATTGAAGGCATTAAATAAAATTGTCAATGGTTGGTGAAGAAAGAGTTTTTATTAGAATAGTTTCTCTTAAGGTGGAAGCGCAAGGGTAGCCCGCGAAATTTAAATTTTGCATCCACCTTAAGTTGTCATTCTTTGATACCAATTATCCTTGATGATATTCTTATTTCCAGTCCATTTTTTTCTGGTGGTAAGTTCATCAATAGGAAATAATAGGTTTTTTGTTGATAAATTAAACTAATAATCACTGGTTTTTTGATTGATTTTAATATTTTGTTAATATTAATATAATTATTGATGAAGTATTACAGTATTACCTATTTAGAAAATTTGCTACCAACTTAGCTATCTGACACTGTTAATTACACATAATATTATGACCGTGTAATATTAATGAGGTACATAACATGTTTTCATAATTTTACAACATAATCAATTAACTTATTCTGTATTAATTATCCATAATATTTATTTCTACAGCAAATTTCTCAATAGATATTAATTCTATGATTTACATAGAAAAATATTAATTGCTCAGTAATGGGTTGTGGAAGTTAAATTAATATTTAAAACATTGAAAGATACTACACGTTTTTCTCGTTTATGTAAACTGAAGATTTTTTTTTAATGAGCTGGGCATCATTGGACCATGTGTTTTAATTACTATAACAATCTGAGAGTTCCGTAGTATCAGTTTCCTTTTCTCATGATTCTTCGCAGAACACAAATTAGCAATTAGTCGTAAATTAAGAAAACAAACACTTAGCTTTATTACATTCTTAGAGAAATTAGCTTTACTACATTTTTAGAAAAGGTATTTATTTATTTGGAAATGAATTTATTACTTATGTAATTATGATGCGTCATGGAAAATACCTACAACTTAAAGTTTCTGTAACAAATACTATGGAGGTATGCGATATTAGTTACATTCCTTAAATGAAATTATCGATGAATATCATTTAAAAAAAATAAAAAAAAATAATGCTGGCTGTTTTCCTCCAAAAAAATTGTAAAAATGCCATTAGATTTATTATTATTTTCTTTCGTTTTTTACTGTAGTAAGTAATTGTAGAATTACTGGCCAGCATCTTTCAATTAGTTGTCAAAGCCCGTTTTGGGACTATTTGCTCAAAACTTTTTACAACTTACTTGCATCCCAAACGTAATAAAAGCAAGTTCAGATGACACGTGAACAAGTAAAGTAATCACTTGCAATTGCAACGCCTCACTGGCACACGAGCCATCGCGTGCGTTTAGACCGACTAAACACTAATACTTGACTATCAACATAGTTGTCTTACACGGATACATGTCGATCGTTACGATACATCGGCTGTCACACGCTGTGGGCGGATAGCGGAATGTGCGTGAGCGGGATTAAAAGAAATAATTGATGGAAACTGGGTGGTTCCCATGGCAAAGTTGTCTGGAGGAAATGGCTTGATTTCAGCGATAATACAGCCGATTAAACGTGTGTTTATTCATTGGTTCGGTACTTTGAGCACACACAATACAGCTTAATCAGCCTTTAATGACCGTACTGCTGAACCATACGTATTCTCTTTGTGAAAGGGTGTGGGCTGTAATCCACCACGCGGGCCCAGTCCACCAGTTGGTGGATGTCATGTTATGTCTTCAAATTTTTGGTTCTAAGACATACGTTTCTTCAATTGTTTTCTTTCATCATTTTAAGAACAGTGGTGACGAAATAATTTACACACAGGAAAGTGTCTGCCACGGTAGTCCGACAGCGAGATGGGCAGACAACATATGTTGCCATTGGGGAAAAACCTGGATGCGGCTGGCACAGGACCGTGGAGATTGGCACAAAAAATGAGAGGCTTATACCCAGCAGTGGGTGAGCTCGGGCTGTGGATGATGATGAAAGTGCCTGCCTTGACTTTTGGTTACCTCTGATTGCTCTTGCAAACATGTTGTCTATGAAAAATGATTATTACTTCACGAATGTTACATAGCGGTATAATTATTAAATCAAATCTCATAACATTAATTGCTTTGCTAATAAATTTATTGTAATTTAATGCCCAATAGAAAAGATAACAGCAATGATTACGAGCAGTAAAGTAACAGAACCTGCTGGTCATTTGTTTAATACAAGATAATGTCACCAAGTTACGCTTTTAATACATTTTATTGAAAGATCATATCAATTTGAGCATTTATTTGAGTGGTGCAGTTGAGTTACGATTTGATTGTGTGCTAATTTGATACACTATTGTTCTTCAGCAAAACATACATGATGCACTTAGGAACTTATCAGGTCTATAATCTCTTCTGAGGCTTTAACAATTAACGATAAAGCATTGATTAAAACTTTGGTTGAAATAATGTAATGAGGGACTGAATATGCATTTTATTAGTCCTTTATCTACTGGAAGAAGAGGCCTTTTCTCGAGCAAATCTCTGACAATAATGAAAAGGAACAATGAATTGATCTTCAGGCAGCATTGAAAAATAAACAATTTTTAACTTTTTGTTGTCTCTTCTCTCTTCGTCAAATAATTTCGGATTGTCTTTAACAAAAACCCTTTTAAGCACACACACGCAACAGTACCAAGGGTCGTCACTCATATGGTAGCACAATTATTTTTTCAGTTTTGTAAAATAATAAAATTAAGTGCACTATAAGAATAACCGTATTTAATGTACCCGCTAATCGCTCCCGCTCCGTGTACCATTCAACCTTCAACAGTAAACAATAAGCAATTACGACCGCTCCAGTGGCTCTGCCCAGCCCTTCCGCTGCTAAACGTCTTGAGGATGCACCAATAAGTCAAGCACTTTATGTAGTCAGTCTGTTTGTGGAGAGGTACTTGGTGCTACTTAGTATGCAGGTTTTATGTTCTTTGTTCTGATTAAATGGTTGCACGCGGTCTTCATGGGAAGCGTAGCGTGAAAGCGTTCAATGGTGTTTTGTTATGTTACTCCCAACATCCCAAATGTATTGTTTCGTCAATGATAGTTTTAGATTAGCATAATCAATTAGGAAATTTATATGCAAATTGGCGTTGGTTTTGAAATAGAATACATACGAAAGAAGTGTCGCAAGACGGCTGACAGATGTTTTAAACGGGCTTTATTACAATTTGTGTTTAGTTAGGAGCTAACTAAGGGTGAATTTTACCAATGAACCTGAACACGATCAGCACTATCTCAATCGCATTCAAGAGCACTCTTTGTTGCTTTTTTATGCATTTCTATAAAATAGCAATGACAGGCTCTTAAAAACCGTGTAGGTTCAAGATAAATTCGCTCAAAGTGAAGTTGAATTTCAGTAAGCCGCAGTAAGCATTTTTAGCCGTTCAACGAGACATTTCATCCACCTCATCGGCCCATACCCTTGTATTGTTGAACCTATCACACCAGACCTTTCAATGATGAGTGAGTGTATACATAAATGAATGAATCCTTTTATTTATCGTGAACATCGGCAGTTAATTGCAACACAAGTGACACCACGATGTTGCAACCGTGTCCAGTGTCGGCTGTCCGCAACTTGATACCGGCTTGTTATACTATTACAAGCAACACCTAGGGCTGCGGATATTTTCTTTTATGCTTTAATTCATAGTATCGATGAGGAATACATAAGGTCTCTTTTATTTTAGGTTGTTTATAGACAAAACTTACGCAAACCTTAGTGGAATATGTAAGTATATGTTAAGTGGTGGGGTTTCTGCAGTGAGTTATGAAGCTAACACTAATATGTGTTTCCCTAATAGATGTTTTTTGAAGCAATTAAACTCAATGTACCAACCCTGCCATAATGGACTTAGGTACATGAAATAGCCGCGGGATGCCGCCACATTCGACAGATGTTTACGTTAATAAACTTATTACTCAAGTATATACAGTCCAGCCAAGCAGTGTTATATACAGGTATATATTGTACGATTGCATTAGTATTGGCATGTAATAAATGTAATAATATGCGAGTGCCGTGTGGTCTGTAGTCTATGGCCGGAGAGGCGGGTGTCGTGGGTGGCAGGGAAAGCGAATATGGGATAGTTTTATTTATGATCGTGTTTTATGCAAATGAACGAAGTAGAATTTCGTTATTACAAGTTTAAGCAAAGGATTTGATGTACCGAATGGTGAACATTATTAGCATTTATTTATTTATTCAGAAATACATTCTAAGCTTAGTTTCTTACCAAAACGCTAACAATAAAAACAATACAATCCTACAATACAATCACAAGAGTTACACACAGCGTTTTTATTTTATTATGTCGTCACATAATTTGATATAAGTGAAGTAAAAGTGATTAATTTGTGCATTCAATCAGACAGGAGAAGCACTAAATGGAGGCAAAACATAGTTTGCTTAGAATACAGAAAAAATGCACATTGCCACAAGCACCTATAAAGGGTGTAACAAGACCCTTAACGAAGTCGAAAGGCACTTGTTCTCCCCGTCATTGCGATTATTTTTTTGTTCTAGACCATACCTGGGAAGCTTCTATTTACGGAGATATTGGCTGTCAAAGTTCCAACTTTATCACAAGTTTTTTTTAAATTGCGTCTTTTGAATGTAAGATTTTTACTTTAAACACCTCCATGACCCCTGTACTATTCAATCCATTTATCACCACAATGTTTTGAGTGCGCTACGTTGAGTCCAACCGTAAATGTGATTTTTCACCCCAAAAAAAAAAAGTCGTTTCTCAGCAATATTTTTTGTGTAAAGTTACTTAGTTTGATGTACATAATACTTGGTTGACGGCTTCATGAAGGGCCTTGTTACACCCTGTATATAGCTTCTTTATAAAAACAGTACCATCACTCATGTTTTCCACCAATTTAACAACACTCATGCTTACCTCACACTAAATACTCACACTAAATAGCGCAATATACCCGGAAGTTGTAGTCCGCGTCACTTCCGGGTGTCACGCCCACTGAGCTCCGAGCCCCCAGTACCTCTGCTGCTCACCTATATTCGCATCTGTCGCTGATTTACAACCTTCTTGCTGAGTTGTGGGTGGCCCAAGACATAAGCGGGAGCGATAGCGATTAAACACGTATTTTGGCTTAGGCTTCTTTACCCCTACTTTTAACGGTTTGTTTCATTAGTATTTGAATAGTATTGTCTCGCTTACTCATACTAAAAATGATATCAATCGTTCCAAGCATGATGTGCGATGTCATTGTATTCAGTGTGAAAAGTTTTCGCACGAGTTGTGTATGGTGATTGGTGAGGGCACATCCAATGATTTAAAATCCTTGACTAAAAAAAACTCACAAGTGAACATTTTATAGCGAAACTGGACCAAGTGCGTTGTTCAATACTAGAATAAGGTGTTCGAAGAATATGGAACCTAATCATTTTATGAATGTCTTACTGGCTTTATTAGCTACAATAATTGCCACTAATATGTCTCCGCTTGCTTCAATCGAAGATTTTCGTATGGATTAGTGGTCGCACGCAACCCAAGGCATGACCGGGCCGTAGCAGAGGATCGGATTAACCTTAAGAATGCTTTCCAAATAACTACAATAAAGGTTGTTTTGAGAATCAACAAATTCGTCTCAATTCGTCAATTACAATAAGATCGCTGCTTCCCCTACCTTGAACGACTCTCCACAAAAACAAAAACCACTCTGTACCTTATTACGTGGGTGTTAAAGTAAATATTGTCTTATTTTAACCGCAAACAAGCCTGGTGTGCAATGCTAATTAGTTTAGAAACTCGTGCGCAGTGTGGCAACACATAGCCCAAACACCTGGGTGTTACATTTTTTATTAGGTATTATTTTGTAAACTGATTAAGTTTTTATCGAGTTCTATTTCTCATTGAGATAGAATTCAAATTCAAAAAGAAGTTAACATGAAACAAATAGCGGTACACACCTCTGTAATTTTGTATAGTTATTAGTTACATAACTGTACCCCAGTTAAAACATGAGGAAGTGGCAACGTTTCAAAGTGCTAAAGCTCAACCTAATTTGAAAAATGACAATGATTTTCGGTTCGACAAACTTCGAACATCAAAAATTCTTCCTCACATGACTTGCAATTGCAAGATCTCTTTAAGTACGGACAGACCTACTTTGTAGGTTACAAGATTGTTTTTTTTGTAACTATAAATTAAAAAATGTTGAGCGTCTTGTGAGTTACAAATACTGTGCCTCTAGCTTACCATGATTATTGGCGTAAGTAATTAAATAACACTAACTATATATCACGTATTAGTCAAAAATTATCCCACAGTAACGCCGCCGAGATAAAAAGAATATTATTTCCTAACACAGATCATGGTCTACCTGGGTGTCAAAATCCATTCAAATCTGTTTATGCGTGAAAAGGTGACTATAGCATTTATAATATGAGTATAAATAACATAGATACACAACAGTCAAAATATAACACGGAATAACACCAACATAAACAGAAGTGCTGATGGGTGTACTATTAGGTAGACGTCTGCCTAACCCTTCGGAGATTACAGTCGTCATGTTATGTTAGGTTATCATAACGTAGATAGGGTAACATCTCACACAAAGTACCCATTCCTGGCTCAGCAGGGAACAATCCAGCATTCCTCCCGCGTTAATTGTCACAGATACATTATTCATCATGGCGCATATGGACGCCATGACAGTATGCCTTCCGGAAAACCATAGCTCTGGCTTCTAGCTTTTTAAGATGCCTAGGATAACTGCGCGTCCGGTCTAGATTTCCTTTTTCCTTTATTAAGAGGGTTCAATGGTTGATGCTTTTATAAAAATACTAATTGGTATTTCTTGGCTTGTGAAATTACAAGTGATTATGAAATAAATGCCGATTGCGTAAATACATACTACTGTGGTAGTAATGGTTAAAGATGAGAGGCCGACATTCATTTGCAGTTGCGGAAAAAAGAAATGAAGGAAAAAATAATTAAGATCCCTTGGATTTTATTTTCCCTAATGTAATATTTGAGAATGAATTAGCTTGTAAAAGGTCTAATAGAACCCAGATTACCGCAGATGTTAATATCCAACTTCAGTTGAAGATTTCTCCTGTCTTTGACAAGAAGAGTTACGATTAGGACCTATGGTGGCTTCAGTTTTGGGATAAAGCCCACCATTAACTACTGTGGAATAGTTCTGATGTGTCCTTAAAGTTATAGACTTTCATAAGGATGGTATGCTAGAACGGAGGTGACTGCTGAGATGACGAGTAATAGAGAAGTATGGAAGAAGAAGACATGCTGCGCCCAAAATAAGTTGGGATAAGGGCAGGAAAATGCCTTAAACCCGTGTAAACACGTCACTCAACATCAAGAATTCCATCTCTCCTCTCACATCAAAGGTGTCAATTTAAATAGCGCATCATTGTTTTTACATCCCACAGACAATCACAAGACTTCCGCGTGGCTGCGCGCGCGCCGGCATCTTAATGAGTTTTTTAACGCACATTGTATCGGATAGTTTCTTGACGCGTTATGCGTAGATTGATGATCCGTGTGTCATTGTTCTGAAGTGAATGGCGTCGTCGTGTATGTTGATGTTGTTATGGTTTAGAACTGTATCACTTTATATGATAGGAAATATTTAAAGCTCGTTTCGGTCAGTGGGTCGTCTTAGGGGTTTTCATAGAATTAGGTCTAGTATCATCTACTTTAGAAATGCTACATAAAGGGTGTAACAAGACTAGAGATGCAAAACGAATTTTAAACGTTTTAAACCATTTTGTTTTAAACCGTCTTTTTGGTTTAAAACGATTTAAAACCACACTTAGCGGTTTAATATGGTTTAGAATGTTTTTTGGAATGCACTGAGGCTTTACACGAAGTTATCTAGACCACACCTCCTTCCTGATTTAGAATATATAAAAGGAAAATAAAATAAAAATGTTTTAAAATCAACCTTCATTAATATGACAGACAAACATAAAATCGATCCCTACCTGCCCCATCTCTCCCCATACCTACGTTGCGATTTTGGAGCAAAGTGAAAAATAAAAATGCGGCATTGCCGTATTTATTTTAATAAATAGGTACCCAAAACATGATTGTTTTTAGTGTCTAATCCTAAATAGTAGTATAAATATGATATATGACTTCACATATATGAATAAAAATGGTAAATGATTTCAATTAGCCTTTTAAACTTTTTTTTTAAGTAATTCGTCATCAATGTACGGCCCACGTGGTCGCGGTTTTAAACCGTTTTAAACAAATTTAAAACGGGTTTTAAACCACTGATTTTGGTTTAAAACGGTTTATTTACAACTATAAACAAGACCCTTAACGAAGCCGAGAGGCTCTTGTTCACCCCGTCATTGCGATAATTTCTTTGTTCTAGACCATACCTGGGAACCTTCTAGTTACGGAGATATTGGGGGTCAAAGTTCCAACTTTTACACAAGTTTTATTTTATTTTAAATACTAGTTTTTAATGTGAGGTTTTTACTTTAAACACCTCTACGGCCCCGAACTATTCAATCCACCCATCAGCACAATGATTTGGGTGCGTTAAATTGAAGTCTACCGTAAAAGAAAAAAACGCCAAAAAGAAAAGTCGCTTCCCAGCAATATTTTCTGCGTAAAGTTACTTAGTTTGATGTACATAATGCTTGGTTGACGGCTTCATGAAGGGTCCTGTTACACCCGGTATAGAGTTGTACATCTGTGCTTTAGTCTAAAAGAAATGAATGCCAATGAATATGCAGGTATCATTTGCCGTACTAGGTTGAAAATGATAAATATAATCTACCGCTTCATCATTACCATCTTCTTGTCCTTGTCTCATGCATGTTACTAGGGGCCGCGTCGGCGGAACGCGCTTTATTTCTCACATAACACTTCCCCTGTTGATAATGTACGATTTATTGTAGCTGACAAAAAGTGGAGTTGTTACAAATTAGCAATTCTGACTAGCAATGTTAATTTCATAACATTTGATTAAAAAAATTAAACAACTCACACAGGAAAAAGTTAGATTACAGCTTTATTCTCAATTAGAAAGGTCCCATTAAAATAGGTGGACAAATTTTAACACAGTCTTCAGTATGTCTAACCAATGATATCCAAGCAAAAAAAACACTGACTGTGTTAAAATTTGTCCATCTATTTTAATGGGACCTTATTTAGACAAGTCAAAACAAAATTGTTGTTGTTGTTTGTTGCCCCTTGTTTTTTTTTTTATCTCGGTAGCGATAGTTTATTTTTTATGCGTTCTCAAGTGACTGATTGTTAAATGTGGTGTTACCTTATTTGTTTACAAACAGTTTTTGAGTAATCTAGCTGCTTAATTGTTTTAAATGGGTAGTTTTTGATATTTTTTGTAACCACTTGATTTTACCATTTTACCCAATTGTAAGACGGTTTTAAACTCAGTCAAAGTGACGATTCTGTCAAGAACAGTTTAAATTTTGTTTAACTAGTGGCTGAATTAACATTTTGAAAAAGTTATGCCGGGAATTGGACGACATATGGACTTACCAACCGTAGCTAGGGCCGTAACACTGCTTCAAGAAGGCCATTCGCAGCGTTCTGTGGCGTTGCAGCTGGGTTTTTCCCTGCGAGCAATCCAGAATGCTTGGAATCGATTTCAAGAGACTGGGAGACTAACCAGAAGCCGGGGATCTGGTAGAGTTCGAGCAACTACCGCACGAGAGGACCGCTACGTGCGCTTGACTGCGCGCAGAGAACGCTGTATCACAGCCCGCTCCTTACAAAAAAATTTGCGGCAGGCGACGGGTACACGCGTTAGTGATCAAACCATTAGAAATCGGTTACACGAGGACCAGCAGTGCTCAGGAGATGCTTAGTGCGGATACCACTAACAAGTGCTCGTCGTGCAAACCGATTATCGTTCGCAAGGCAGCATCTGGCATGGGATATGAGTGACTGGAGCACAGTATTGTTTACGGAATAGTGCAAAGTTATTTTTTTTAGTGATGAGCGTCGCATTAGGGTCTGGAGGCGTGAAGGTGAGCGATTTTCGGATGCTTTTATCCATGAAAGTGACAGATTTGGGGCCCCTCATGTTATGGTGCCATAGAGGAGGCTGGTATTGCCGGTATTACAGGTGTCGCTCTGGCCTGCAAACAGTCCGGATCTGAATCCCATTGAACACATGTGGGATTTACTGAAACGCAGTGTTCGAAGCACAAACCAACCCGTGCACAATGAAAGACAGCTAATAAACGTTCTGAAATCAAAGTGGGAACAAGTTCCTCAATAAACAGTGATACACCTGCTGGAGAGCGTACCTTCCAGGCTTCAAGACTGCATTAGGAAACGAGGAGGGCACACCAAATATTTAGGAAAGTCACAAATCAACCAACACTTCTTCTCTTTTTTTTTACAAAACTTTTTTTGTCACTGTTTTTTTCTTCAAAAAAATTTTTTTTTTTAAACGTGGTGTAAAAACTTTTTTTTTATTGTTTCCATCATTATTTTATGCTGTTTAAATTAAAAATCAATTAATTTCCCTTGAACCTCAAGAATTCATGAGAATACTGTAAAAACCTGGTGGCCCTTATTTTGTTTTGACTAGTATATAATATGTACGAGTAGAGTATAGCTTTCTTCGATAGAGTTGCATCGTAATGCAAATACTGAAGTATGCTCACCAACCACAACACAACTTGGTTCATTACTCCAGCGGGTAGTTAACATAAACAAAGCGCACAGCTTGGAACGCTACGCTTGCAGCTTGAACAAAGAGCTACAACTTATGAGCTCCTAAGCTGTTAGGTTTATGCTTAACTATAGGTATAGGTATTATTTGACGTGCTCGGGGTGTTGGGTGGGGAAGCGTGTCAGTGCATATAATTATGGTATTATTTTCAGTAACTGTGTTGAAGTGCATGTATGGACTTTGATTTTGTCCGGCTGCTGGAATTAGGTACTTGTGTAATGATACTCTGTGCACAACTAGTGTTTAATGTTATCACAAGAGGTATTCATTAATCATAACCGACAATATTCTGTTTGGCAAAGAGACATATTATGCTTGAAACTGAGGACCAGCCACTTAACTCTAAAATCGGTAATAATATCTATAAATGAATTATAAACCAAGCTTAGAGACCATACAGTGGGTATCCTACTAAACAATGTAAAGTATGTACACACGGCTACACATCAAGCTATACATTTCCTGTATATACCTAGCATTGTACGGAGATCATATACAATGCTTAGCAGCGTACCATGGACTGGTTGCCTCTGTGTTGCGGTATGGCATTATTTTCTGGGGTCAGTCCACTGATAGGGAGCTGGTATTTAGGTTGCAGAAGCGATGCATCAGGTCAATGTGCGGTCTTAAGACAACTGATAGCTGCGTACCCTATTTTAAATCATTAAAAATTTTAACTTTACCATCTTTGTTTATATTAGAAACGGCTCTGTTTGTGAAATGTAATCCACATCTATTTTGTAAATTATCAGAGGTCAGAAAAAATCCAATACGTACACAATACGTCAATAAATTATGTCAAGTGAAATGTAAAACCGCATTAATGCAAAAAAGTTTTTTTGGTATTGCCCCACGCATATATAATAGAGTACCTAACGTTATAAAAAACTTGACTGTCTTAAAATTCAAAAGGGCGCTAAATGAAATTTTAATTATGAAAAGTTATTATTTAATTGACGATTTTCTAAATGATGATTCACTTACTGATTGATATACTTACTGTTACGCTATACACCTACTGTTATTGACTGATTTATAATTACCTACCTACTGTTACTCTAATTGACATAATTATTATTGTTATTCTAGTTGGTTCATGAATATGTTATCCATAATTATTATTGTTATTGTAGTTGGTATAATGTTATTAATATTCTGATTGACATTATTGATAATATTTTTTTATAGTTTTCATTGACATTGATAATATTTCTAATTTTTTTATTATTTTGACCATGTTGACATTTTTTAACTTTTTATTACTTTGACCATGTTGACATTAATTTTTTTTTATTGTATGTATTTCCAATGACATGCCATTTATTTTAAATTGATAATGTTATTATAACCAATTATTTGCATGCCCATGTGACGGCAAAATGTGGAGAACTTTATTTTAAAAGAACACCTTTGTACCTATTACCCATGTTTGCAAAGAATAAATGATTTGATTTGATTTGATTTAAAATCTGAAAAAAAAAGTAAAGTAATGCGAGATCAGCATATTTCAGCCTTATTAATAAATATAGACTAAAGCAAGATTAACTTTACTCCAAGTTTTAAGTATAAATTAACGAAAATCAGTATTAATAAACATAGAGTAAGCAGGGAGTAAACTAATCCGACTCTACTCTCGGTATAAAAGTTAATCCTTCGGTCAACATAGTTTAACATGAGTTTAACGAGAGAATACGATACGCATCTCTAGTAGAAGTAGGCAACTCTGTGTGGTATTCTGACATTTGAATCAATAATAAATTCACTTTGATAAATCTTTGTTTGTTGTTTATCCAAGATGGATAGAGATTATTTTATTGATGACTTAAGAGTGATCGATGAAATAAATGAGGTTAGAAATCAGATCCTACTATTAACGAGGCGTGTGAAATTTTATAAAATTCGTAAGAATCCACTAGAAGAACTTCAAGAAGCCGAATTTAAATCTAAGTACAGGTTTTCTCGATCTACTGCCGTATTCATTATTGACATGGTGAAAAATGATTTAACTGGTGATGCAAGAGGTGGCTTTATACCACCCCATCTGAAAGTTTTGACTGCAATAAGAACATGGGCCCGTGGAGAGGTAAGTAAATAATAAGTGTCATCAATTTCACAGATGAAAATCATCCACTACACATTTCTGATTCAATATTTTTTAATTCGTCAGATTCAAGATGATGCAGGAGATATAAGTGGAACGAGTCAACCAACAATATCACTTATATGCAAACAAGTTGCTTTAGCACTAGTAGCTCACAGAGCTCATTGGATTAAAATGCCACGAACTGATGTGGAGCAAAATAATGTGATTGCCAGTTTTTATTCATTGTATGGATTTAGACAAGTGGTAGGAACTATCGATTGCACACATATTCGAATCCCGAAAGTCAGTGGAAATGTAGGACAATACTACATAAATAGAAAAGGATACAGTTCAATAAATATGTACAAGTAAGTTTTATAGTTCGTACTAGGCATCCATCTCATTCTACATTTGAACATGCAAGTTATTATCTTAGTCAGATCCAATAAAATCACTTAAATCTGTGACTTCATATTCAGGAAGCTGTGTACATTGTTTCAGGTTGTCTCAAATGCCAATCTAGAAATCATGGATATAGTGGCACACTGGCGAGGCAGCACACATGATTCAAGAATTTTCAATGAATGTCGCTTAAAACAAAGATTTGAGCAATCAGAATTTAAAGGCAGACTATTAGGAGATTCTGGATATGCTTGTACTCCTTATTTATTCACACCTGTTCTGCATCCCAATACTCAAAAAGAAGAAATGTACAACCATGCACATATAAGGACCCGAAACACTGTAGAACGATGCTTCGGAGTATGGAAGCAAAGATTTCGTTGCTTATTGCGAGGATTCACAACTAACTTATCAAATACTAAATTATATATTGTAACATTGGCAATACTGCACAATATTGCAATGCACAAGCAAGATTTGCTTGAGGCTGTAGAAGAAGATGATGATAACGTTCCAGTGATGCAGTTGGTAAATAACTCTATTAGAGGAAATTCAGCACGGGCAGCATTTATTAATGAAAATTTTTAAAATAAATTCAATTGAATATAATGAGAAAATTAAGTTTTATTTTCTTGTACCTATTTTACTCTCACTTTTTGAAAAGTTTTACATGACTATTGTATGGTTGTGGTGTGGAATTGGACAGGTGTCTTTACTGGATAATATCATCATTATGTATGTAGGTAAATAAAAAAAATATAGGTTATGAGATAATTTTAATTTCTTATTTTATCACAAAAGGTACAAAAAAAAATTAGTGTCTCATTTCACACACTTTAAATTCTAAAATTTCCCTTTCTAATTTGGCACATTTCAGTTTTTCTTTTTGTATTTCCATTTTTATTGCATGTTCTTCTTCAGCCATTTCCATTCGTCTCATGTGTTCTTTGTCTTTTAACATTTTGCTGTGGCTTAGCATGCTGTTTATATACTCATCATGGTCCTGTAAATAACAAAAAAGTTTAATAAATTATATTAAAGGTTGAATGAAGTACAAAGAAAGTTCAACATTACTGGCAGAAGGTATAAAAATTACCTTTCTCGAATTCACACTATTCTCCGGGATTTTATTTGATATTATTTTTCGTTTGGGAACCTGCAAATAAATTCAATTAAGTAGGTTAACAAAGTTGGCACTGGCAATTAAATAATATGTATTAAGTATTTATATACCTTTTTTGCTAGAATTGTGCCCATATTTTTGTTAACTGGAGTAGCCAAAATCACATTTTCTTGAGAGATCTGTAACATAAATTGTAAAAATTTGAAGTATAGGTACAAACTATAAACTCCCAAGCATGTATACTTACCTATATATAACGCCTAGTACATATATCATTTACCTTTACTTGATTTCTGTCCATATTTTTTTTCTTTGGAGTGTCCACAGTCGTATTATCTTGAGAAATCTGTAATATTGTATAAAATGTGGTAAATGGAAGTACATCATAGATTTCATAGACATACCATGAGGATACTTTTGTTGTAGGCTCACCACTAATGGATTTATTTCCCGAACATTCGACTGTGCATCAACATCTTCAATTATTGTTTCTATGATAATATCCTAAAAATAAGCAAAAAGTCTATTTATATACTTTTTATATATATTAGTATTTTTTAATTGAGATGGGTTTGGTTCAGAACTTTCTGAGAACAATAAGAAGACATTCTGGTAAGAGGTTAGGTCAAGAGTCCATCTCAGATTATCCCTTCAGGAAACGAGGAAACAGATGTGAATCTAATAAGTATATAATTATAACACTAACATATTGGATTGAATGATCTGTCAATAAATGATTTATTATTATAATTATACTGGAATTATTATACTTTTTGCTATAAACTAGATATTTTGATAGATACTTACATCTGTCTGCTGATCTTCTAGATTGATAATATTATTATCTTCTAAAGGTCTCGGCTTATATGTATCTGGTTTTGAATCCTGTAATAAAAAGGGTTAATTATAAGTAAGGCACATTGTCATGAACATTATTATTCATTATTGCCATACAGTTTTATCCTACTGACCATGTGATGGCACATGTTTCGCTTGTAGTTGCCAAAACAACTTTATTTTCTGAAGAACTTTGGATCGATTAAAAGCAGATGAATAAATGATTACTTAATTAAACCACGTAGCATTTGGTAAGAAAATCAAAGAATAATAAACATACATTTCCATCAGAGTCATAAATACTGTGATCTCTCAATAGCTCTGCAGGATTCAGTAAATCTTTAATTTCAATGACTGCATCACTAGGAGTTGTCGGTCTAGCTCCACCGCCTGTTTTATTTATCTCATTTCTGAAGGTGCTGTATGTTTTCCGAGCATTTACCTTCATTGATTTCCATTGAACTTTCAGCTGGCTTAATTGTCGAGGTCGGCTATTTAACTCATTAAATCTAGTACAGAAGATGAAAAATTATGTTAGTAAATACACACTTTCTGTTTATTTTCTACTTTGTGTTTATTTACTGAGCAAATTTTCAGATTCGGATCAAATTTGGTAGAAATATAAATCATATTCTATAAAAAACACACAGAAGACTATTACGAATGAAATCGCGGGCAAACCTAGGAACTTAGATCATAAAATATATGGAAAACCAAATATCTTACTTTTTGTGAACTTCCTCCCAGGCTTTAACTTTTATCTTGTTTGTGTTCGTATCTAGGCATTTATTCTCAATAACTTGCGCATATTCTTTAAGAACGGAGCGAAATAATTGCTGTAACATTACAAGACATTATTATAAATAAACACCACGGCACCATTACAAACAACAAAAAATACCAAGCTTAGCACTATCGACATGACTTACCTTTTCTTCTTCATCCCAGTTAAGAGAGCGGATACGTTTTTGGTTCATTTTTAAGTCGAGAGTTAATTAAATTTATTAAAATAAGAAAATATATCCGATACTGATAAAACCTTTTTGTGTTTTGCCACCGAAATAAACGCGGGCGAGTTGTAACTTTCAAAGTAGTATCTGTCACTGTCACTATTATGTCATAAGTTCATTCACTACTCATTCTTTTTACTTTTAAATTAAGTGGGTTGCCATAACCAACGCGTTAATCCTGGTGTAAGGAATGTATTGTTAGTCCGAGGTTACTCCATGTTTATTAATACTAGAGTTATGACTAAGTTAATACGCTGTTACTCTGAGATTAACAAGTCCGAGTGTAACTTCCGATTATGCTCGGAATAGAGTATTTTTATTAATAAGGCTGGAAATGTATAGCTTGATGTGTAGCCGTGTGTACGTACCTTCAGTTAATGCACTGTTAACTCTGTAGTTATCATTATGAGCTAGTCGTTACCTAATGTAAAAGATACTTACTTTGTCGTAGTACTTAATGCCTAAACTCTAAGATAGACTTTATATTCTGAGTGAGCTATAAATAGTTACTTTATAGCGTCCAATCTAACTTAGTACGTTAATTATGGTGCTATTGGTGGTTAATTTCGATTAAATACCGGTAAATATATCGTTCCTTCATTTACCGGTTAAACAAGTGAACTGTTTTGATGTACTTAACACAAATGATAAAGGTTACCGGTTACACAAGCACAAACGGTTTATATTACACCCAAATTAACCGGTTAATTCTGTAATTCGTCATTTTTCGTCTACTACATAATTAATTCAAATAAAACTCACCTCTGTTATTCATCCTTCTTTGCCTACAGTCCTTGTATCTGCAGTACGAAGTTGTGAACTTGCATGTGACTAAAATGTTGTAGCTATTACATCGCAACGTCCAGACCGTGCGAGCGAGGGGGCCGGGGGCCGGGCCGGGCCGGGCCGGGATTATCAAACTTGGTTTTAACCTGTTAATTTTCAGATAGTGGCCTGAAAGTCTGACAGCCAGTCTTACCAAGGGGTATCGTTTTACCCAGTACTAACTGCGTTGTGGAGGTCAGATAGGCAGTCGCTCCATTGAAAATACTGGTATTCGGCTGCATCCGGTTAGACTGGAAGCCAACATAATTGGGAAATGGCTTGCAGATGCAGACGCAGCATGGGGAACTATGCTAAATGATGCTAATACTGCTAATAGGCTTGTTAACTAAGACTTGTAGTTTAAATAGAGAAATGTGGGTGTAGGTACTTTAAGGTACTATACAGTCTTGTGTCTAACCTTGAGGGAGGGAAAACTGCATCTTGACAGCCCATCCGAACATGCTGCGAACCTACTAAACTCTTGCAGCTCCTAATAAAATGCGTGATGTTATGTCTAATACCTACACTCCACAGCCTGACCCAAAACCAGCTCATTGTAATTCTTTGCGTGTTTCTCAGCGCAATGTTATGCTCTAGTAACGCACAGTAACACATACACATACTTTGGTATGTGTATGTGTTACAGTGTCTAATTAAAAGTATATAAGAAACACAAGGTATTTACTATTGTTGGCTTAAAAGTGAAACTTGGTATTGATGGTGAAGTTAGGGAAAATACTGATAGCGTAATAAATTAACAGCATAGGAGGTATAGGTTTATTATTAAGTATGTCTACATTGGTATAGCCTTTTATGGAGCATTCTATTAATGATGGCAATGATGGAAAAGTCAAAATGACTTGATACCGAAAAGCTTAAGTAATCCTGTAGATATAGAAACGTCTTGTAGAAATACGAAGGAAAGAGATCTAGTCTTGTCTGCCTAGACTAGACTAGACTACTGGCAATCGCTTTAAAGGCGTTTCGAAGGTCCTTAGAACTAATTACCTATAGGTAATGTAGTACATTTTCCTGCGTTGGTCTTGCGGTCGCAAGCGCGACTGCTGAGCAAGGGAGCCTCTCTCCGGTCGTTTTGGATTGCCGTCCCTTTAGTTAGACTTTGAGTGTGAGGGTCTCTACCCTCACACTCAAAGTCTGACTGCAGCTGTCTCTGCGGACATACGCCTGCACTATGTATACTTAACATGTCCCGCGCCGATATTTTAATCTCTGCTGAGATTGGGCGCAGTGACCGAAAACGGCCAGGAGAACAATTTTAGTACATTTTCCAAGTTCCCACCTGCTTAATAAACCATTTAACTTTAGAAACAAAGGAAAAACAACATATTTATTGGGCGCATACCTACAAGAAATATACAAAAAAAAAAACTAAACAGAAAAAAGAAATAATATTGTGTGTCTCACGGCTGCGCCATATAGGCCCGGTGCAGCAAACTGCCGTGCAGCTAGTTGCAGACGCTGGTTTACAATTGGATTTGACATGGTAATATGACTCTAGAGTCCAGACAAACACCAAAGTTACAACGTTATCTTACTCACTTCCCAAATGGATACCATATCCATCCATTATGTGAACTCGTCTCAGAAAGTGTGCGTACACGAGAGAACAATGTTCTATCTCAGAGATACATAGGACCGTTACAACATTGTCTATAGTCACAAGTGCATAGATACAAGCTTAGAGCCAGTTTCTAAGGTTACTGCGCTGGTTACCGCACACTTTATCTTATTTAATGCTGGTCTGGATAGAGAACAGTGTCATGACCATGTTTGGCTTTCGCTTTGTATTTATGTTTGACATTACTTTGGGAGTTAGTGAGAAAATAAGCAGCTAAATTATAACAGGTTAGGTGTGGACTGGTGTGAGAGAGGTCGTGAGTTCGAACCCCACTCAAAGTGTAAGCTCGTGTTGCTTGGCTTAGCAATAATACTGGCATAGAGCAACTAACATTGCTAGTAATTAAACAAAAATATGTTGCTCTTACATACGGTATGGAGAATGATCAGGGAGCAGCACAAAACATAATTACGAACCCTTCAAAACACACATTGGCTTGAACAGTGAAAACCATTTGTAAGACAAATTAGACATATTACGACGCATTGAGAACAGGAACCCTTCTAACATTCATATATTTGTTTACTAATTAACTAAAGTACATTTGACAAAACAGTAAAGACGCCACCACACAGCAGTCCGTGACTATACCTAAGCTACATCTTGTATGAAAATGTAGGCGGGATCATTCATAGCCTCCACGGCCACGCTACACATGGATACGTGGCAGGCAAACAAATTCATCGAACAGCTTATGTGACAAACTTCTCCAAGCATATCGTACGTAGCAGTGGTCGGCCGGTACTTTAGTTATGCACTCAAAAAATAGACAATATCGTTACTTTACATAAGGTTAGTAAATAACTTACATAAAACACAGTCAGACAAACGATAGCATAAACTAAACTATGAACATACAAAAAAGAAATATGAGCACACGCATAAGAAGTAACCTAAATCTAAGTTTTAAAGCAACCTGCCTGCTTACTTGTCTGATTTGTTGAGTGTACAATGTTTGTGTAAGCCCCCACTGGGTAACTAAACGATCTTCAGTATGTAAACACTCGCTCTAACTTATACATACTGGTTCTAAGACGGAAGTCGTGTCATTCTAATGGGCAGAAAGGGAAAGGATGACCAAGACGGGTTTGTGAATGAATACTAAATTACCAACTGAATAGATTACTTGGGAATTGTTATTATAATTTGAAAGAAGCTTTTCGAAATGTGGTCAGTTTAACATAACCTACGTATTTGATTATAATAATCTTCCCTGAAAAATAAACTCATCGTCTGCATGTTCCCAACTACATAAGGGTCGTCTTCCAGTCTAACCTAATGCAGCTGAATACCAGTATCTTACACGGAGCGACTGCCTAGCTCACCTCCACAGCTCAGTTACTGGGTACTAGGACGTTACGCATGGCTGGACTTTGTACAATTAAGTAAACAGAAATAATTTCAGCCTGATGAAATGGTTTTCGTTCTGATATTAATTTAAGATTATAGAATTAATCTACCTACTTATTTTACAGCGTGACATCCTATAACTTATCTCCAAATAAATAACATTAGCTCAAATCACACGTTTTTATCTCATTTATTACCATATTTACTACATATTTGACGCCATATACAAGTCCAAACTACATACTTTGTGACCTTATATTAAGCCTATAAATATGTATTGACTATTATAGCCAACGATGAATCTTTTATATAGCCAAGTTAAAAGTTTACGATTTGGAATAGTTATGCTAAAATACTTTTTGTTATACAAGCCACGACTGGAATGTGTACGTGTATGTGAATATATAACGGGTGCGTCATGCTCGTACTACCATATTGATATTTTATTTATAAATAAATTATTTTAATAATAAAATATGGATGAAATATGGCAACGTACCTGTAGTTAGTAGTTTGCAGTACAACTGTGACCATCTGCTCATAGGCATATAATTTAATGAGCTATAATCTCACGCTTAAAGGCCATTTATTGATAGGCGTTTAAAAAAGAAAATAATAATATTTCCGAGGGATAAACTTGGCCCCTCATTAATTACATCAGACAATTAATGTAAGATAGACCAGGGTCGTAGTACTCGCAACCGGCGTGCGTCTATGACCAGATGTATGAATGTGGACGAGGCAAAAGGAGTATGTAAGGATCGTAGCATTCTGTGGTTTCTGCCTACCCCCGTGGGGAAAAAGGCGTCAGTTTAAGTCTGTATGGTTTCAAGTTCTGTTTTCAGAGGTTCTAAACAAGAATGATTAGTTTACCTTTTATTACAGCCTTTATTTAATTTAATACAAACAAATTAAAACTCTCATATTAAGATAAAGCAATAAATTAGTTTAATATCTCCATCGGTCACGCAACATTTCAGACGTAACAATAAAAACGGCCGCCGGCCGATATGAGGCGAAACAAATAAAATGTTTCAAATGTTGGTTTACAACTTAATTGGTTTTACGATACGGTATCAATTACAAGGTTTGTGTTACATTAAAGTTATAGGTTAACTTTGGTGTTTAAAAGATATGGCTAATAAAATATATCCATATCTCATTAACATTAATAGCCCTAACCAAATAGTTTCTTAATTTTTTCATGTATTTGTTTTGTTTACATAATAGACTTTGTATCTTAGCAGACACATACGATACACATAACATACACACATCACATCAAGAAGCTGTATTAAATAAGTATATCGTGAGTTATGTAGTAACTATTAATGAATCTCTATAATAATTAGAAGACCAACATACATCAGAGTCCAGAGAGCTTAGTGGGAGTTACCGTAAACTTAAATTATAGCGATGCGTAAACACGTTGGGAAAAGCGGAAAACAAAATGCGTTGTATTCTACACAAATTGAAGTTTACTTTAACGCGAACGCGAGTAATCTTGCCAATGATGAAAACTCGCATAAGGCGTGTGCCTTAGTGGAATGGGAAACAAACATCTAACTTCATTATCGGAGTTAGAAGACTAAACATGAATTCACATCTTTTTTAAAACCCAAACTCCACTCAGCCTCTCAATTAGATGAGATGGTTTAACCGGAAAGCTGGTGGCGCACATTCTGAAGAGTGAGTCGCGCGGCCCGGCGGGTACAAGTGCCTCCCATTAATGTGAAGTATCACTCCTGCGCCCAATGCACCGACTCGTTAATTACTAGCCGAGTAATAACCAGGGCTGGCTTGCGTATTTTATAAAAGTGAAACGTGGGCTCTTATGAGCCTTTTGGAATGCTGGTCTAGGTGAATGCTTGTAGAAGGGAGGACCTTGTTATATAGAGTGGGAAAACTCAGACGGCATTTTAGCTAAGAGGTTTTCGCAACGTTTAAAAAAAATATTAAATAAATTAAATGGCTAACTTTGAATATCACATACATAAATTGGCAATAAGTGATCCGTGTATTGATAACTATTATCGATGCTTTAAGATCAAGATTGAGAAAGATTTCATTCCTAGCGGTTTTCATTGGTTTATTAATTTATTATTTTTATTTCCACAGCTGCCATTAAAAGAAAACATAGAAGTTAAATTTAAAATTGAAAGAAACTAAGAGGTAGCCCTAATCCCACCATAGTTAGATGAGATGAGATTTAACCGTTTTTGTGTTTCGGAATGTGGTCCAGATATTAATGACTCAAATATTTTATAATTACCACTAAGCCTAACGTCTGTTATGATCGGTTGTTATATAGGGACATTAGGTTTTATTCTCATGGACGCAATCATTATGATATTTAGGAGATTTATCGCTCAAGCTTAAGAATAACTTACTAATAATAAATAAAGATCACAGTGTATGAACGTAGAGTTTTAGAACTAATGATAATTATAGTACCTAGATATATACTTTTGTATACTGAATGTACAAAAGCTGTTTATTATTCTTATTTTTTATTGTACATCAAAAAAACATAAGTTGTTGCAATATTACAGCTTGGGTATATACTTTTATGTGTTTAAATGCGAGATTAATCCAGAATTGGGTTTTCTTACAGCAAACCTCATTATGATTCACTTACGACAGATACTAGATACCTATATAAAACAAAATAAAGCGTGTATTTTATATATTAGCATGTATACGACAGTACCACACACTGGGCGGAAATTAGAACCTTTTTATGGGAGCGATACAAGATACGAACAGACACAAGAAATAAAAATATAATAGATGTTCTGTCGTGCATTCTAGGAACGAATCAATGTCACATTATTCGTACATGAACTCTATCCAATTTATTCTATATACTATCTGTTACGTTTTCACCGCTAAACGGGTTAAAATGAAAGCCACCCGGATAGACCATGACCTGGGGTCTAGATCACAAAACACACAAAACATACTTAGGAACTTCTTATCCTAGTTCGGTTCTGGGAGAATTTCCGACGAATTTCCGAATTTCCGAAAACTAGTCAACTTTAAAGTAACTAAAATAAATTGAGCTCAAACTCAAACATTCATTTTGAAAACTTTATTTATTTATGTACACACAAAATACTTAAAATTATAATTACATAAGCATGTCAAATAACAAAAATTCACAGAAAAAAAAAAAAAAAAAAACCTTACGTCACTAGACGCTCATAGTTGTTCCCGGCGCAAAGGAGCCCATGACACTTGCAGCGTTTCCGCGCTGAATTGCCAGGGCTAGCCTTTGCACCAGGAACGAACCAGAATAGTTAGTTTACTGTACTTAATAAATAAATAAAGTTACAAAAGTTCATCATAAGCATTAAGGTGAACATTTTTAAATGAAACCTTTAAACTGGTCAGGAAAGTTCAATTTCACCTTCATAAACAATACATTTATATCCAAAACCATTCGTTTACTCGACCACACGCACACTGCCCATTTGACACAACCACACGTAATGCTGGTAACGGTGCATTACCACATTACCACCGAGCGGCGACCACCGGTAACCTATGGTAACGCTTCGTAAGCGGTAAGCGCCATGCGCCACCAAGCCGTGGGCGAACGGCTTTGTTTTGTTTCACAGATTTATCGCGAGACTGTTTTCGGTTTTAGTGCTATTTAAATGAGGTTTTTGTTGACATAAACGACTGTGTTGTTCTAATGGACGAAAAATGGGACTGTCGTAAATAGGTTTTAGCAAAATTTTTCCGGTGTTAGGGACTCTCAAACAGACCTAGCAAGTTTTAAGACGCTGAGATGATAAACAATCATTGTAATGCAGTGCAGTTTACTAGTTCGGACTTTTCTGACTATGACATAGAACATAGTCATAAATTAATGAGCTTCAACAGAAGATTGTCTAAATTTTGTTTTAATTAGTTCTTCTGATTACTAAATCATGAACTATTTGAAAAATTTTCCTTTCATAATGCGATTGAAATACAATGACATGTTTCATAAAACTATTACTCTAAGCAATTCAAGATAAAAGCGTTTTCTAAAAAACTTTCTATGGATCTCGGTCTACCTCAGACATTTATTACTGCTTGTTAAAAACCTTCGGGCCACCTCAAGTCAGAAGGCTACACGGCTACAGCATAAAAGCCTTCGCTCACAGAAAATAAACCCATAGTTTTTACACACACAAATCTAAACGGATATTACGTCTGAGAGTCTGACCGCTACTGGGGAACGTATTGACTTTCCATTTGCTCTGCCCGTGTAAAGGTGCGTCCTCATCGGGAGTTTTTGTGAAGGTTTCTTTGATGAGCGATTTATTTGACAGCGAGTATTCGTAATGCTAACCGAATGGAGTTTTAGCTACAAAAACTTTGAATTTTTTTTTGTATAAAAGCTTGTAAAGTGAAGTAACCCCATCGCCATTTTGATTTTTCTATTTAGAGATATCCAGACCTTGTAAAGTCATCCCCAACATATGTTTTAGGCAATGCAAAGTGCTATTAAGTAAAATAAGGCGTGGTCTTAAATCTTTAAGTCTCTTTTAGCCTGTATGACATTTAAAAGGTAATCTGTTAATCGTAAATGCGCACGTTTTCCTTACTCGGCGAGCATCGAGCGAACATTGCATCAACACGCATTAAAATGCGCGCTGCGTGCGCTAGGCTTGCGTTATTGTGTGCATACCCTAACATGCATTAAAATAACTCGCCCTAACACAATAATAAATCAAATTCAAACAGTTAATGAGAAAGACCATGCATTGCTTCATATAAAAACAAATAGTACCAAAAAAGTTATAATTTATTATAATTATAATACACATTCAATTACATGGTCACCGGACATGCCGCATGCCGCGTTGCACGCAATGTTCAATTAAATATTTCGACCAAAATATCTATGCAGACGGCATAACACAGAACTAACATCAAATGTATAGAATTTGACAAATTAATGCGTTTTTTCTTGACAAACAGCGCCACCTCAAACCGCAAACTTAAACTGGTACTACTGTATTTACGTAGGAACGTATTTTCGTTTACTTTTTTACCGAATCTAATTGAAGTTTGGAGTTATATTATATCGTGTAAATAGTAGGTATTAGTGGGTAAGTAAATAGTGTGGTGTAATATGGTATGAATGGTGAGCGAGGTCACGCGAGGCCGAGGCGAGGTCGGCTTGAGTTTTTGTGAGTGATGCCACAATACATGGCTAGTGGCTAGTGGGCTGGCTACTGGTACAATAACTAAGCAATTTGGCAGGATGTCAGTAAGGTTGAATTTTAATTTAAAATCACTCTTTTAACATTACTTACTATGTAACTAACTCTTTATAATTAATAAAGTTAGTAGAGTCCGACCGAATGTTCATATTTTCGGTCAAAATACCGAGAATGACAATCCCTTTTTCTGTTCTCTCGTAAATAAACTGTGGAAGACAACAGTTTATGGTTTCCAAATTATGCAGTATCAGTAGTATCAGTAGCTTCTTGCAGATGACCTTTATAAGGTAACGTATGGAACATATGAGGATCAGTGAAAACATTGCTCAGTGAGACAGTACAAGGCGGGGAATAAAATGGCTGATTGTATACCTAATGAGGATTCTTCTGCCAAAAAGGGGAGAAAAGTACCACAGCAGTGGGAACCTCCAAGGCTGATAATGACACACTATGCGGATAAATAACCATCATACTTCCTACATACAAACTACAATGGAACGCCTATATTCCCCTACAATCAAGTAAAGCCTAGGCAGTGTTTCATAAAGCTGATCGCCATTGTCTGATAGCTCGATAGCCAGGCCGGGGCTGGCGGGGGTCAGGGGGGGTCACGGGTTAATTGCCCGCGCAGCTATCTCGCTCAGATCTCGCGCTATGGGAACATGGGGTTATGAGCAATTGTTCCGGAGAATGTGGATGGTGTGTGATTTTATGGGTTAAGTGTTGGAGGGCAATTTAAGAGACAAGGTTGTATGGGTTCATTTACAAAATGTTACGTGATGTTATATGGCCCTCGAAAAAGAATAGACCAATTACATACAACTCACGCCTTTTGCCATGAGGGTGGACAGAAACGATAGACGGCCTGGGTAAAAGCCAAAATTGACAGCAAGATGTTTTGCAGCCATGATTCATTTGCGAGATTAAAGAGAATGATTATTCCTCAGAGATTCAATAATAGAATGAGTCCCAAGTTAAATCCAACTCTAACGGTTTGTCAAAGAATTCCATACAAAAGAAAACATCAGAAACAGTTCGAAAAGAAATTATGCAATTTGGCTAGCCGAGGACCAGACAAACAAAATGAGCGAAGATATAAAGATACAAATGAAACAAGACTCTTACTGTAATATACAATCATGTGCAAATGTTATCTGCGGAACGCCCACATACAATGTATACTAACACGCCTTTCGTTTTAGTACGAGCCCGCTACAAGACCGAGGTGTCCATTGCAGCAATAAAAACCTACATAACAATTAATTTTAAAGCGTATAACTATCAAGTACGGATAAATTACATACATGCTAAAACAAAACTTGCTGTGAAAGTCAGACAAACGACTTCAAAACAAAAGCCGGGGACAATCGACTTCAAAATAAAGGGCTTAGGGAATTAATTGCCGCGGTACAGGGCACGGCTTGATCGCAGCGGGTTACGAATGATTGGAGAAAACAAATGAATGATTAATTCAATGGCGGAGTTTCGTAAATAATTGGGGGCTCGCGGGATTGTGAATACAGAGAATGGAGAGGAAGTGAAATCTATAACCGTGATTGGGGGAGGAAGTAGACGTGCTGACAAATGAGTGCATAACTTGAGTGGTATGCCAGACGGCTGGATAATGCTTCAGTTCGCTCGTGCAGTTTCTTAGGTTGATGTAAACTAGAAGGAGGCAATAAGATTAATTTTGAACTTAAATCAGGAACCTTATAAAGGAATCCCAATTTTTGTCTTAGTAGTCTTTAGCGTGGCAGTTGACGGAGAAACTGGACGCGTTAAGCCCAAATAAAATGGCAAGGCGATGAGTCTTTAGTGTTTCATTCATAATAACTAGATTTATTTCTTTAGTCAGCATTGTGCAGTGTGGTGTTATCGCTAAAAGTCTTTTTCTTTTAAAGACCCGTTTACGCTAATAGAAAACAAGTAAAAAACATGCTATGCTAGACTAGAAAAAACTGGAAACCAGCTAAAACTGCTAACAAACGATGATTTCCATAGCTTCAACCTCCCCAGGTCGATGACCGCAGTGCCGGCACTCTCTCACCGATAACATAGCTGCATCTCTAAGATATTTCATTACCATTTTATGCTCTCGATTTCTCAAAATCATAACATACCTAGCTACCCATGTACAGTCGAACAAGTCATTTGGTTTACGGGCAAAAATATTAATCTTTCTATTTTACTGCTAATGTTCATTTTTAGGCGTGCGTAATAATTTTTTCAAGTTCATAGGATAGGTACTACTGGGAGTAGAGTAATAGAACACACTAGTTACCCAGTGCACTCACAGCTGTCACTTGAACGCACGACGGCCAGTCAAGCTATACAAAACCAGTTTATGCGGATCTCACTTTGTACGGGAAATCCAAACAGACGAGGCCACGTTATACTGGAAATGTAAAGCTTGATGTGCCGCCGCGTGAATACTGCTTAGTGCCCGTTTTCACTAAGTTACGGCGATTTCTATATGAATGCCTAAAAGCGACTGCCTCGTTGGTCTAGTGGCCGCAAGTGCGACTGCTGAGCACGAGGTCCTGGGTTCGATTCCCGGGTCGGATAAATGTGTTGTTATTAGGTATTTCCATCAGAAATTTCTTAGAAACTGCTACGGAGTCTGGATCTGTGCCCGGTTGAAGGTAATAGGCTCGCCGTCCCTAATTACTTGGGACCCAAACATAACTGGCAACATGTGGGTGCACTCTGCCTAACCCCTCGGGAATTACAGGCGTGATGTTATTTTATATTATGTTATGCATTCCTTAAGAGGTCGTTTAGTGAAGACGGCTACAGAAGTTGTAAGCTCATATAAATATGTATGTGTAATATATGCAAATATTATGATAGTAGAGCCGTAGAGCAGCTCTCTCCAAACCAAACAGAGAGCGCGCACTATTTAACGAACAAACTCTACACAATGGCTCTTTCAAATGATTGAGCTAATACAGCCTTAGTTTAAACGACTTTCGACCTTAATGAGTTACTCTAAGATATAGTTTTCATGGAGACTCGTTTGTTTGATTTTGAAACCAAAGTTTGAATTGAAATTAATATTGGAAACACAGATAATTAGAAAATGGAGTGGTAACGTCGAAATCGAAGAAACTAGTCGAATTTGAAAAGAAACTGCTTCTATATATGGTAAAAGCATTTTGAGTTTTATCATTTTATGATTTGTCTACAGACCGTTGACTGAAATCTGATTGGCCCACATTGATTAAAGGGAGGCTTTCAGGAGAAATGTGATCCCATTATTTCAGTGACACTTTATTCGGATAACACCTACTTGCAAGCAGACTTTACACGTGTTGCCCCTACCATCATAAGTATATTAACCAGTGTTGCCAGAAGATTACATTTCTTAATTTTTTGTAACTTTTGACCTCCTCGCGTAACATGTAAGTAATTTTGACATTTTAGGCAATTTTCGTAACTTTTCAGAACAAAGAGATTTGTAATGCTTTTTTACATTGAGGCGTTCTTGCCCTTTATTAACAGAGCCCTCTTACGACCACTTGGTAGAACAGCACGTTAAGAGGGTTCTCTATGTATCGAATATTAGTAGTTAGTTCAGTGTAAAACTAACAGATGCACCACCTCGTAGTTTTGATTCAAACTAATAGAATAACTTGAGTCTATTTTATCATTCGATTAAATACACCATTAGATATCATAGATTCCTTTATATTACGCCATTTTACTGGCATCAATTTGCCTCCGACCTCCGACCCCAAAAATACGTAAAAAACAATAATGTAACTTTTGCAGCAAAAATTTAACATTTCAGGAAATGAAACGTAACTTACGATTGACGGCCCTGGCAACACTGATATTAACTACTAAGATGTCAGAGCAATAACTAAAACTTTACAACTCTCTCAATTTCGTGATCGAAACAAGCCATTAAATAGATATGCAATTCTTTGAAGCCGTAAAAATATCGTTAACGCCCCTTGGGAAGCCGGTGAGGCTAAAGGTTAGAACGTTTGACCCAAAAGATATGCTGATTAGCTATCCATAACGTAACACCACGCCTGCAATCACCGAAGGGTTAGACAGAGGCTATAGAACACCCGCAATTCATCAATTATTTTCAAGATCCATGTAATAGTGAGCGAGCCTATTGCCATCTACCGGGCACAACAAATTCAGGCTCTCAGCTGCTACTAAGAAATTCCTGAAGGAAAAACTAAATAACAGTCTGGCCGACTTGACGATCGATTCCCAGGTAGGGCATTTTGTGGTCGCAAGCATTACTGTAGTGGTCTGTTGTTGCGGAACATGATCAGCAGGGCTATTGCGTATCTCTGACAGTTCTGCACGGGTGGCGTCAGTTGAAACCAACAAGAACGGTCATTGTATATCAAAACTCGCCAAGTGATGATCACTATGAACTGTCAACAGAGATACGCAATAGCCCTGTTGGTCCTCCGCATGTTGAGTAGTAGTGCCCGCGACCACTACACCAACGAGGCAAATGATAATGTAAGACAAAATATGAAATATAACAAATTTTACAACTCTCTTGCGACTTCGTGAGCAACATAGCTATAAAATAGATATGTTATCTTAAAAACCATTAAAATATCGTAACGCCCTAAGAAATTTGGTGAGGCTAAAGGTGAAAACAATTTGACCCAACAAAAATATTTATGTTTATTAGCTATCCATCTCTTATTTATTCTGTGAGTGAAACCGAATGCGCCAGCGCATGGCAGGCTCTGTTTGTAGAAACGTCTGACTAAACAATAGTGGTCTATTGTTGGATGTTATCCGATGCATCTGTAAATTGAGTTGATGTAGGTGCCTTCGAAAGTATTGCGTGTGTGTGTTATAGGATTATCTTTTAATTGAGTTGAATTATTTTTAGAGGGGTATTGTACTCGAGGGGCCCTGAAGTTATTCTTGGCAGAATTAATATAGAAGTATTTAGAAGTAACTACGATTTGGGGAAAACTTAGGTGCTGGCGAAACTTGTTTTATAGTACAACGACGACTGTAAATTTTTTTCAGGCATTGACGTTTTCAACATGATAATTTAATTCTGTAATTTTATCGTCATTTAAATGTAACATAACCAACATAGTATTTGCCACTGTCCTATCAGTTGACATCACTATATGTTGAAGTCTGCTCATCTCCCTAGCTCAATCAAGCGTGCACATACATCAAAACGTCCTCTCTCAGAGGACGCAGGTGCACTCACAGCCGGCTTGTGCCCTTTACATCCCCTCGGGCACTTACGTAACGAACACATTCCGATATCCGGCAGAAAAACAAGTACCACCACGCAATGGGCATCGTTTAGTGGCTGTTACTTGTGGTTGAGAGAAAGTGGTATTTTGTTGTTGAACTTGTTGTTACATGAAGGTGCTTTTTATGGTGCTAATAAATTAAAAATGATTAAAGGTTGGGTCAAACTGGTATGGAGATCTTGCGGACGCGGTTCTCAATTAGTCCCATCAGTTCTGAGGAGTATCGTGGAGTAAAGAATCTATTGGTTCCACACGTAACAGCTTTGTAGTTTTACGGGTCTCGAGGCCTGTATAGTTTCAGTTCAAAAATAACTGGGAACTTTGATGTTGTGGCGTATTCAAGTTGGCGCTAACGTTCATACATAAATGTTATTCAATTGATTTTAACTTTTTAAGACAGGGTACCACACATGCTAACCTGCAATATGATTAGTGCTGGCATAACTCCAAATGGATACTAATATGACATGACTAAAGAGATACTGCTGTTTGAAGAACATCTAAATATACATTAAATTTAGGATCTTGATCTTGGATATCTTTACAAACGCACCGGAACTTCATATCCGGAGATAAATTGTCTGAAGCCGGATAGCAGACCGGGACACGAGTGTGTGTGTCATAATACTATTCGTACAATTTCGAACTCTATTCATTCAGTCCCAGTGACTGGCATTGCGGTACGAGATCCTCTCGTTTCAATTATTGTCATTTCTTTGGGTTTTATTTGTTAGTATATTACTCCACTAGGCTCTTAACACCTAGTCAACCAAACAAGCTTTTACCACAATACCACACCCTGACACTCAAATACTTTCCTACCAAAACAAGAATGGCTTTGCTACCAAAACAAGGTGTTGTGTAATATTGTCGCTTAAGTACATATATTTATATATTATCGTATGTAGATATGTGATATTTTATGTAAATTATAGGAAGGCGGACGTCGTGGGCGGTCGCTAAGTTTACCGGCGTCTGATTGGCTATCCACGGTTAACTTAATGACTAACTTAAGATTAGGAGTGCTTCTGTAAGTTACGGAAGTTATGTTAAGGTATTTGTAATGGGAGAGATATTTGTAAGAAATTGGTATACTCATTAGAATTAGTGAAAGTTTATATGTTTGTTGCTTTATAATGGTGTTGCTTTATAATGGTGTTGCTTGTATAGATTTGGATATAATTTGATATGGACGAAGTATCTTGGATTGGCAGTTTAACGAATCGGAATTTGTTTTTTTTTTTATATCTTACATGGAAATAGACGTCTAATTGTTATCTAGATGAACGATAGGCGCCAATCATTCCCTAAAACCAAACATTGACGAACTCTAAATAAAGTATGCTAGTATTATCTGTTTACCAGAAAAACTCTATTTCTTTGTCTCTTCATCACTATTTAGTCTTTTCTTAACACTTTACAATACCGTGATAGTCTGCACATCGTCTAGTATTATATCAAGATCAGTTTCATCTGTGCAAAATAATTCCCGGCATTAGCCGACGAGACGAGAGATAGATCGCATCAGATACATCGCAGCATTTGTTAAAACAAATAAAATTATAAAAACTAAGCATAATCTCTCCTACGACTATTATTTGTTAATAACAGTATTTCAACTTTACCACAATAGTAACAAAGTCCAAATTACTATAATTTCGAATTTTAATATCAATTTCGCTGAACCTCACTTGCATACAAATCCTAGTAGTACAGATTTTTTACCTTATTCTGTGAGCATTACAGCTGATTTTAGTGTGTGTTTATAATAAGGCTGTATTCGTATCGTTATCGTATTTATTAGCGACATTGACGTTTTCATGGCTTTATGAAACGCCGGAGGTATGCAAATAACCACTTTTAAGTATTCTTGAGTTTAAAATAAGATGTTTTGAGGTTATTTGAGATTTGCTTAAAATATAACAGGAAAACATAATTTTGGGTGATTTACTTCTAATTTATGGCGCAATAAACGTTTTAAGAGCTTTAAAACCGTCGAAGTTTCGGCTTAAAAAGATTTGACATTTCAATATAATTTTGAGAATGAATTTTGTAATAATAACTTTGTTCAACTTAGCTGCTGTGGATTCGGAACTTCAGAAACAAGTAAGAAGTAAATAAAGTAAGAAGCAACTAAATCTTTTAACGTTATATTATAATGCATGACATACTTACTTAACCCAATAATACACAACATTTAGGTACACACGGCTACACATATCAAACTATACATTTCCAGTATAAGCTGACCTCGCACTGTATGGAAATCCTATATAATGCGAGATCAGCATAAACTGGTAATGTATAGCTTGATGTGTAGCCGTGTGTACTAACATACTTATCGCGATATATCACTTTCCATCGTAAAAATCCTGTGTGAAAATATAGCACCTTTACGTGGCGAGCGCGTTGATGTCTTTTCTTAGATAACATCTTAGATACGCGACTGACTCTGCTCAGGTATGCCAAATGGCGTAGTGTCGTAGTCTCAAGTTCATATTTCATTTATGTTTCATTTCGTTCGACTTAACGATCTATTGTCGCTAACGATGTTATCGTAGCTATGATTAATGATCTGTATTATTAATACAACGCTGATGTGAGAGATCTTTTTGGTTCAACTATTTCGGTTATGTAAGGCGTACATACTTCTACTTCCTAATGACTGTTTTTCTGTATGGAGTTTTGTGATTGTGTATTTTTTTGATTTATCACTTTAGTTGTTGGAATAGCCATTCAATTCTTCTGATAGAGAGGAAAACCAACTGGTTTTCCTGTTCCGGAAGTAATGTTAAATCGTTTAATTAAGGCAATGGTTCTGACTCTTTAAGATAGTATAATAATACAATGTAAACAATAAAACAAAAATACTATACCTCGAGCAAATCCAACAATCATCACCGTGAAGCAACACGACAGATGAAACACAATCAAACACTGCACTGTTAGTACACGAGTACACATCCAAACACGCTCGACACACAACCTAACAACACGCCCTTGACGCTTTAGTATATTATCACCACTTTATTAAAGAAAATTCATTATTTTGTAAAAATGATAAGAATCACTCGACGTGACTGTCCCGTGCAGAGGTTTCCGTCGACTGACGCGGCGCGGCGCTGCAGACTCGGCGCGCGCGCACCTCTCGCGCTATCCCTCTCTCTCTTTCCTTCCCGCACACTCCCCCTTAAGCGGCTGCAACAGACATACAGGTATGATTAATGTACACAACTTTGATGACGAGCGAAAGCTTTTGGTAAAAAAGTTGATTTGTAATTTTATGAAGGTTCGCGATGGAGACAATCGAGTCTCGCTAGTTCCAGTCGCGACTGTGCGCATGAGGGCCATAAACATTTGTTTTTTGATCAAGAAACTGTAATTACATGTGCTAATCGATTTTTATTACAAGTAAAGTTGACAGAAATAGCATCATGATTCTTGTAAACCGTGTTTTTCTTATGTAAGAACTTGCAACGTTAGGTTTTCTTCCATTATCTAAAGAAATTATGATCCTAATATGAATACTTTTATAAAAGTTCTTGCACAGCAGCTTTATTGAAAGCTTTCAGAATAGCTCCATAAGTCAAGATGCAGTTGGAAATAATTTAACGCCAAATACAGGGTGTAACAAGACCCTTCACGAAGCCGTCAACCAAGCATTATGTACATCAAACTAAGTAACTTTACGCAAAAAATATTGCTGGGAAACGACTTCTTTTTTTGGGGTGAAAAATCACGTTTTACGGTAGGACTCAATGTAACGCCCTCAAAACATTGTGCTGATGGATGGATTAAATAGTACGGGGGTCGTGGAGGTGTTTAAAAAACGTTTAAAAAAAACAAGTGTTTAAAAAAAACTTGTGAAAATGTTGGAAATTTAATTTAATAAAATTTAATTTAATTTATTTTAATATCTCTGTAACGAGAAGGATCGCTATGACGGGGAAAATAAGTGCCTTTTGGTTTCGTTAAGGGTCTTGTTGACACCCTTTATGTGTCTCATTTGAAAATCATTTCACAAACATAAAAATTCAACCTAAACAAATCTTACAGCAATGAGAACCAAGCACCGAAACAATGACAAAACCTAACTATACCTAATTACTGCCGACAAAACCACCATCTAAAGATTAATAGACCATTTGAAAGGCAGTTGTTAGCAAGAACGGTGATAGCTGCCATCACCTTCAAACAGGATAGCAGCATGACTTCGTAGGCGATCAAAACGAACCACAAACTTTAATAATAACGGCTTCTGTTACTGCTAAGTCTTGCAACTGAAAACTTTCATTCAGTATAGCCTCATAAATAATTGTGCAGTTGAAAGTCATTTAACGACCAAGCTGAGGGTCTATGCAAGAGCATTTAAAATGATTTTACAAACAAAAAAAATCAATCTAAACTTATACCTAAGCCATGACAACCAGACACCAAAACCAACAAAAACCTAATGACTGTCGTCACCAACAAACAACCATCCAAAGATTAATAGACAACTTGAAAGGCAGTTGTTAGCAAGAACGGTAATAGCTGCCATCACCTCGCAACTACCAGGCTAGCATGACTTGGAAGGCGGTAAAAAGCGACCACAAACTGTTATGATAATGGCGGTTTCTGTCACTGCACTCGCTTCTAAATCACTCAATGTTAAGCAGCTGTGACGGAGTGCAGTGTTCGATAGTTTTTTGACTCCTTTGAATACATTCTTTGGAAATCGATGTGCGGGTAATTTGCGAATAGGCTGGATCTAGTTAGAGACATGCGTATATTTCTACAAATTAATTCATGTGTTAGGGGTAAGGTTGATGTTGAAATTAAACTGTGAGACACAGGCATTTTCTCTCAGTTTTATTAAAAGCTTCCTTAGATTAAAACTTCTTGTTAGTGCAGCTCTGAAAATTATCGTTCAATCTCGGACAGATGCAATTTCATAACCGTGTGAACAGCTAACAGTTATAATTATATTTGTCTGCTAAGAGGACTGCGATAAAATATTAATATTATACAACCTAATGTAACCTAACCTGTCTCATTTCTCTGGATCTGGGCCCAACTGAACTGATGTTTAAGTTTAAAACCTTATTGGATTGAAAACCCAATTTAGCTTCAATGGTTTTTTGAAAAAAGGCTTGAAGAAAAGATATAAAGTGAGACTCGTTGTAACAATACTCGATACACTCAAGTGCCATATCAAGTCAATATCAAAGAAGGTTGTTCTGATATTTTACTGGCGCGCACAGAATCGCATATCTACTCCGTACATGTTGTGAATCGTAATAAGGTATCTTACTTGAGCTTCGGCGTATCATACTAACTTATCGTATAATCTCTGTTGGTACACACTGCAGGATTTTGATGTTCTCTCCACATTTATTATAGTGCAGTCCCACTGCAATGGTCCGGAGTTCGATTCTCGGGTCAGGAAAAGTGTTTCCAGGGATTTCCCACAAGCTGGAGTGTGACTGGCTGTACGATAGGGTACACCTCTACCTAAGCTTTGGGGTATTACAGGCGTGATATTTGTTACTTATTTGATTGCTGTAAAAAGGAATGAACAACAATTTTATAAATGTAGACTAGAAATGAGAAGTTAGTAAATTTCCCTCGTCCAATAAAAGTAAACCAACAAATAACAATACATAATATTGCGGTTTAATTTCTCTAAAGGATAGGCAGAGCACAGTAACCCGTAGAATACATCTTTTGAAATCGAATCGCCGAAATCAAACAGCTTTTTTTAATAATACAATTTTCAACTAATGTTACATTATATGCATTATAGCACCCTATCGCTAGAGTTATCTCTATGTAATTTATGTGATAATAAACGTTGGTTCAACAAGTAGCACTTTCCTCGACTCTATCGGTGTTAAGTTAAAAGCGGCGCGATAGAGTCGCACGTGCGCCCGCGCTTCGTAAATAATATCAGATAACGACTCCACCACTGCTGACTCTACTATAAGTGTTGTAGGCATACTAATTTAATTCTTACCAAATAAGGATTGTTTATAGTTTCCAAGATATGATAAAACTTACAAGGTCTTGGTATGGGTTGGCATTTATAACCAAAGTCAAAAATGTATAATTATTTTGTATATCAATTCTGCTGACAGTCATTTAGTTTTTTTTTTTTAAACAAGCTTTTGTTAAAATGAAAAGAAAAGAAATAGGTTTATCTATCAACATTTAACGCGTATGTATACAAAGTTTCATGTCCTTGCTATTAACCGTTGAGGAGTTCTCTGGTGAGGAGGCGATCCTGGCTGCAGGATTAAGTCATATCTGTCTTAAAAATGCAAAATTACAGTTCAATCGGTTAGTAAGAAACTAAGAACTGGTTTGAAATTCAGTTGCAAGATTTGACCAAGGCTAGAATGCAAGTTAAATAAAAGTTTATGAAATAGTCGTAATCGTAACAAGTTGAAATCGTTATCACCTCATTTCAATAATTTCATCTGTTTTCACATATTCCATTCTACTTTTAAGAGTGACAAATTGCGACCCCAAAACTATTTAGATACCCATCTCTTAGTTCGATCATAAGCGGCCACCCACTATCAAACCACACATCTAGTTTTTAAAGAATTTTCGTTCTAAAAACTAGCTGGCTCGACTGTACTACTATCATCAACCTCTAAGAACTATTCCGATACAAAAAGCTGAGCTATTTTCGGTCCGCTTTACATATTATGTAAGGTCTGTGACCACATGCGCAGACCCGCTCACCGACTCGACACCATAAACTCGATGGGAAACGCGGACATTATAATATGATGGGGGCGAAACCGCAGGCCGAGCTATGTTGTACTTGTTTCTAAGCAATATTATTTAGTACAATAAATAAATGCATAAAAAATGGGTCTTTAACACTACTTTGTGGATATTCATTTAAATGTATTATTATTTTGTATTTTTTAGTGATTTGATAAACCTCCTAAAGTTGATCATCATTTGAAAATTGATGTTATTAGGTAACTTTACTTTTTGGCGATTTTTTTAATAATAGATTTTCCTAATGTTCCCAACGGTTAGACTGGAAGCCGACCCCAACGTAGTTGAAAAAAAGGTAGGCCGAAGATGATGCAAATACCGTGAGATTACAAGAAATACCTACAGTAGGTTATGTGAATTTCCCTTTAGTGAGTAACTATGGATTTTTAAACTAAATAATAAACAATTGAATTACCTTCGATAACGCTTTTACGTCACAAAGTAACATTATGCAGGTGAAACCACAGCTAAGCTTTGTGGTTCCAGGCACACTTATTAAAAGCTCTCTGTATGCGCAGGAGTCGAGCGGCCCGTTTCAAGTCTTCTAAGGAAATGTTTGAACGATATTATTTGATGTTTGGAACAATAGTTTGTTAGTTTTAATAGTTCTGGGTATTTCAGATTGAGGTAAGAAGGCTTTAGATATGTAAATTGCCTTGTAAGGTTACTAACTGACTTTGAATAATTTCTAAGGGTCTCGTCAATCTTAATTGTCTCCGGAGCTTTTCTGATCGTCGAATCTGTTGATTCTAGATTTCAGGAGATTCAGTGTGCAGTTCGGAATAGTATCAAGCTGAAAAATTTCGTGGGACAATTCGATTTTTCTAATTTAAAATATTGTATTAAAAAAGCATCCTTCATACATAGAATAAAGGCGACGTATTAACGTTGACGAGACAAAAAGGCGACGAGATTGTCACACGCTGCATTCTGCGTTCTGTGCCTCCAATGCTTATAGTTTTTGTTCTTTCAGTATCTCAGAAATAACAAAGGGTAAGGGTACCTGGCGTAATTTTTTTGTAAAAGATGAAGTAAGTAAAGAATCGTGGTTAGAGCCACGCACACAGGTAACTATTTCACCTGTATTGTTTTTCACTAAAACTATGCTAGAACTGAAGATAAAAATCTATAGATATGGCCCTCACCCCTCATCGTACCTAAGTCATGTGACAAAGTGTCCACAATGAGAAACGTTAGCTCGCACATCCCGCTTGAAACGAAAAAATATTTTTCAAAGACATTGTGAACGAAACAAAAACGATTAGCGAAGGGCGATCTAACGATTTGCATATTTTTCTAGTACTCAATCAGGTAACTCCAGTGTACTAGCACTGCAGGTAGGTATTCGAAGCATCTGTCGGTTCACGGCTAATGGCCACCTACCCCGAAGGTCGCGCCAATCGCGGCTATATTCCGCGAACACATGACATGTCTCATTGCGAGCGAGTTGACGCTGCGCAGCGATGCTTTCCAAAGCCTTTTGCGGAAATATCTGGTAAGGTAAGGTAGCTAATGTTCTGTACTAATAGAGTATGGATTCAAGAAGAGACTAGGGACAGTACAAACTGATAATTCTAAAAGAAAATATGACTGTATCAACCAGCATGGGTGTCATTAGACAGAACTCAAAGCCATAGAGTTTGCATAAACAGAACACATTTAGCAACAGGAGAATATGCTTTTATATTCGGCCTAGTTGATACCAATATAAGCACACTACTATTATGTCATGATAGTTAAGCCTGTCGGATTAGTTAAATGTATGCGAGTTATATTATGCCCGTATGTAATGCGAGTTATTGTTGGCACTAGCTTCGAGCACCGGGCCTAACTTTAGCCCTACACAGGGGTCTACATTCTACAAGCTTCGCCCCGTTAAATATCAGATTACCTAATCAAGTGCAGGATGCAAGCTCATGTAACTGATAATATATCACCGCCATCGTCACGCGTGTATTACGTGACCAAGTGGCACGGCTGAGGGGAACGTGACAAAAAATGTGTTAGCACGATGCGATGTTGTATTGATCTAAGGGAGCCGATATGCGTGATACAAATATTGAGTAAAGTGTTGAGGTGCTTGTTTGTTTGGGAATCTTTATGATCGTCGAAGTTATTTCTTTGTTCAACTAATTTCCACTTCTTATTCAGCCTGCTGTGACCCAAACCATGCAGTCAAAGTGACTTCTGTGCTTCCATCAACTAAGCCGCAGAAGTGGCGAAGTTTTGGGAAGTGTTGCCAGCAAAGACACAAAGAAGATTAATTATCTGATAGAGCTATGATGTTGTTACTTTAGTTTCATTCGCACACAGAATGTTCCCTAATAGAGCCCTATTTGGGTAACGGTTTCACCATTGTTGGGTACATCCCATACAGAATGACATTTTATTTTAGAAAGGGCCAGCTTAAAAGCCAGCTTTAAAGATAACTCCCCAAAGAAATCACCACAACTTTAACAAATTACTTAATTACAAAATCAACATCAAATTATTAAAATTCTCGACATCGAAATCAATTTCCTCAACATTCTGTGAATATCATCGTAATCCAATAACATATGAACAAGATCGCGCGCCGGGAATGAAGCCGTGCTCCCCCGCTGCGCAGTCATCGTGGCTCATAAGCCTACTAATTACATAATTAATAAAAACGTTTAATTAATTCAGACATAATCCGCGTTAGCTCAATTAGTGAGGGAACCTCCGGTGGCTTTGAAGTAGGGCTGGGTTCAGATGGGGAGATTTTATTGGTTGCAAATATTTGTGACTGAAACTTGATTAAACTAAACGTCCTTGCATAACATTTAACTGTCAGCGATTTCCGCAAATTGACGCCTGATTCGATAACTTATTATGAATAAAATTGCATCTTCTGTCGTTTGAGACAATTATAAGCTTCACAATAGGATAATGCTTGGTAAGCTTAACATAAATCAAAATCGAGTGCTTACATTAACAATAATCATATATCAGAATATCACAAATCTCAGCAAAAGTAATAATTATGCCCTATTTTCACAATTTATGTGCTGTACTACTTTTAGGTTAATATACTATTGTCATTCAGAGATACGAGTACTCCCACGCATTTTCGCAAGTCCTAATGTCGACTGAGAGAAAGGGATATGTAACAGTAATAACTATTATGTAGGTCTGAGATAATTATAGACTGACATGGACGTTTGTAGGAAGGTGTCAGAATGAAGAGTTGTAACTAAGTTAGGTGTTAAGCCATACCTCCATACGTATGTTGAGCCTTACCTCCATACGTATGTAATAAGTTCTGCGTTCAATTGCCAGGTCGGGCAAAGTGTTATTGTATTTCCCAGCAGGAATTCCTCAGCAGGATTCTGCATTCTTGCCTGGTTGATGGCAGTAGGTTCGCTCCTATTTTTTGGGACATAAAAAAGAGCTGCGAAAAGTGGAATTGGATAGAAAACCTTTTACTTACTGTGTAGTTAATTTGTGCCTCATAAGTTGGACCCCATCTGAACAAACCTTTACATCTGCCGTGATTTCTTAAACAGCATTATTACTAAGCGGAATTTCATGCTGTTTTCAATATAAAACGATTCAATTTTTTTCCGATGTCTGCTTTTAAATTAAACACTGTTTATGGCGTGATACAGTTATATTTTGATGTATAGTAAATTGTTTGACTGGGCAGTTACCTCGTCTATTTATTATTCACAAAAAACAAATAGATAGATGAGGATCTAAGATGACGGATGAGTGGATGAGGATGACGATGACCTAAGTCTTACAAAGCCAGATGAAAAAGAAAATTTGATTTTTGAAATTATTGGAAATGAAAATTCATGGTTCTAGGCAATACAAAAAAAAATTACTTCTGCCAAACTGTAAAGCAGTAATTCTTCTCGTTAACACCTAATGCAGAATATGAATCCTTAACCAGTAACAGATGTAAACCATATTAGTCTATACTAACCACCTACCAACGATAGAAGGTTCAGCTATCTGCGGATGCAGATAGCTGAACGGAGTTATCTGCATCGGTTAGACTGGAAGCCAACCCCACTGTAGTTGAGCAAAGAGAAGGATGGTTCGTTGAACGAAGCTTAGAAATTATAGGAAGGAATGTTTACTCTATTCAAACAATATCTCGCGCAAACTAGCCGCGCCGATTACAGGCAGATCCGCGATATCTACCGATCTGTTATTACTTAACAATTATTACAACTCCGAGCAGCACATACATTACACTGTGGTGCATGTAAATTGCAGGGGAGCTGATTAAGGGCTTGTTTGTCACGCCCAGTAGGTAGAACATACATTGGTCCGCTAACACGGGGCCTGGAGTGTTGTACAGGATTATTGGCGAGAATTATCAACTATTGGTGATATTTAAATATACGTTCAGTGTACCATGGGTAGTCAGTCATTCTACAATATTGCCTGTTGGTCAATATTTCTACCACGAAATGTGTTATTCTGTTAAAATTGAGTGCCGATACCGGAGGAGACAATAAGACAATAGGGGAGATCGATGGGATGTGCCAGCACATCAAGCTACCTGAAACTGACCAATTTTCCCAATGAATCATGAACTTTAGAGATAAATTTTAAAATTTCTTAAAGGAATTTGACAGATTGTAGATTGTAGGCGTCTGTACTTTGTATATAGAAATGGTTGAAAAAGTGGACTTATCCTGGTTTTAAGTGGGAGGTCCAGGACAGAAATACAAAAAGGCATCGCGTTGTAAGATAAGAATTTCTTCTCTTTAGAGACCACACTCCTGTTTTGACACTATTTTCAGCGTCGCGTCGGTGGCCTTTCACCTTTTTTATTTACCCAATCTACACGCCTGTCATCACAATTCCCTAAGACCTTAATCTCTGCTTACCCGGTATCTGTAGCTGTGCTTGTAATTAATTTGACGGCTACTGTCAACAGTGGCATGAAGCCCTCGGACAAAATGTAACCTGAGAGGTGGCTGAGGTGATGCGCCGACCACCCGGGGGGGCAGATTAGTTACCTGATAGTGGAGTAAATGGATGGTTTATGATCTGTTTTCAGAGATTAGTGTTAGAGATTTTAGGGTCTCTTAGCTTAGAATTTGAGCGAAATCTTTTTGTGTTGTAATTATAATTACCCATCTGTTTTGATGGTTCTTTAAATATGATAGCTGAAGGGATGATGATGATAAAATGAAATGACATGACCTCCTTATAAAAAAGATAATCTCATTATTATTTCAAGAAATTTAATTTTTCAAATTGAGAGTTTCTTTACAGTGGTAACGACGTAATCCAACAGCATTGGATCTATCTGAAAAAATGATGTGATGGTATACTTCAAAATATCTTTTGTAAGGATCACACTATGTGAATCTGATTATCTAATCCTGTTAGTTTTGGAGACAGAACTCGTTGTGCTCGAGTCCGACTTACTCTTGACCACATTATTAAGATAATTTGTCGGTTGTCTTATAAAGTGACGTAACTTTCTAAAAGGAAAGTGTTTTATGGTTTTCTTTAACATTTCTTTTTATGGCGCTGTGTTGTCTATGATTCTGATCTTTATGGTATGTTTGAGTTCATTCATATCTTTTAATTGATCGTTGATTAGCCTTTGATGTTCGTAAAGCCGCTCCGGTTAATACGGGTGTAAATAACTAAGGAAGTTACATTAGTACGATACTAGGTTAATTAATGGGAGGACGCTGGACCCCGATTATATCATGATTCAAGCTGGGTGCCCGGTGGGTTTTCCCATCGGCGGCAACGACATCTATACATATTTATAATGGAGGAAGCGTTTTGTGCTTACTTTCGGTATAATTATGTAACACTTATCCTAAACACATTTCTGGCCCCAGCAGTTTAGGCTGTGCGTTGTCTTGTCTGTCAGTATCTACATACATGAATTTAATATTGATGTAACGTAGTTTTTACAAGCTTTTATATAACCGGCACTGTTTGTATGTTTATTTAGTTAACCGATTGAGCTGAAATTTTGCATACACGTTTAGTTAGGATAACAATTCATGGTTAGCTTTAGCTAAACGACATAGACGCCAGCCAGACATTGAGCTAGACGTCATTCTATATCCAACATGACGGACTATGTAGTATTTTTTATGCACCCCTACGATATGGGTATCAATTAAAATGGTTTTATTTCAATCAAGTTATTTACATTATTTACAAACTACAAATCTATAATAGTAATAAAAATATGTACAAGTATCAAAAGGGTTACAGGGCGTCAAAAAATTCGTCCACATCGCTGTCAACAGGAAAAGTGCCCAGAAGGCTGGCAGCATTGCCACGTTGTATGGCAATGCTGATTCTTTGGCCAAAAAATAGGCCCGCCCTCTGGTCACGTGAAGAGTCGACCAACCGCTTGGCGATTTCCCGAAATACTAGGTGGGCACTCGGACCCCATGGGCCTAGTGTTTCAACCCCAAACGGCTCAAACACGTAACTACCAATTAAATTATTGTATTTGCGCCGTTTGAGGTTTTCAGCACCTGCAACAGCCGCCCCAGCGCAGCTCACTGTGCTAGGAAGATGGGATGGCGCAAGGGTGTCGACGCAAGTTGCATCCCACACCAAAGGCCTACCCAACTTCCAAGGCATTATGGTCATACCATCTGGTCTCTTCCCATCGACGCGTGCCAAGCCAGTTGGTTCTAAGACAGCTGGCACCCCGGCGGTGGCAAGAGCACGACGGATGAGATCATTAATGCTAGCGTGCCGCGCAAGCCGACCTGCACTCTTACTACAAGAAAGCCTATGGTGTCCGAGGCAGTCGACTGCTTCACCACATTGACAGCGATGTGGAGCCCCGCAAGGAGCGCCCAATCGCAAACAAGTAGCGAGCCGGAAGGTTGTGTCACCTAACATAGTGCCTATATTAGGTGACGGTAGTGCCTGAAGCCAGAGGCCCGACTCCCACTCACCCACAGCCAGCAGGCGGGCACGCTCAGCAGTATTGGTAGACGTATTAAGAAGTTTATTCCGTACCAACCTGCAGAATGCGGCTCATCCCACTGTCTCTGGGAAAACGGGTTCTCGGGCCGATCCGTATCCGGGCAAGCCACTTTCCAGGCGTCCTCTGCGTCGGACAAGCACGGCACTTCAGAGTCAACCAGGGAGAGAGTTAAAATTTTCCTGGTTAGCTTTTCAGTGCTGTGGACAGAAATGGTTTGCAGAGAAGAATACGAAAAAAAATTACGTCACACCTATTGTATTTAAAAGCTTGGTTTAAAAAATGATTTTTTCACTATAGCTTGTTACATAGGTAACGTTTATATAGGTAAGGCCGATCGTATCTGACGGCGACGTTTTATTTAACAAGGCCATTGTTTAATAATACGTTGCAAAAGGTCAAGGCGTACAACCGTAAACTCCGAAATTGTACTTATCGACACATATAGGTAATAAAACTTGTGTGATTAAAAAAAAAAACATGAATTTGTATTGGTACTTTTCAAAACATTTATGGTATAGGTATCAATTTGTGATTTTATGTAAAATCTTTTATCGCCATCGAAGAACTAAAAGTTTATTGCTATTTGACGCCCACCATGTTCAAAGAATGTCTATAGAAAATACAATATTTATGAGTGAGAAAGTATCATTATGCTAATGTTATATTGTGTTTAGCATAAGAATAGGCATCGATTATGAACTGAAATATGTTTTTTTATATCTACGTGGAAATATTGCAAAGTGATTTATTTTATTTTAAAGTTACAGTACAGTACGAAGCAAAAGTGGATTGCTAGTGAGTACTAGCAATCCACTTTTGCTTCGCAGTCGCATAGTTTTCACGACTTCCAATCATAGAGATTTTTATACTATATTTGAATTTGTTAACATCTTTAATCAAATGATCAGGGTCGCCGCAACACCATTTTTCTTCCATTCTGCTCTGTCAACCGTCACGCTATCATTTACCTATATTTGAATTTGATATGTAATTTATTAAATTCTTCTCATCGTGATGAAAACTGCTACAATATCTATATTGAAACTGCTACAATATCTATATTGAAGATTATGCCAAGTTTGCAAAACTAACTTGGCATAATCTTCTAATATTATTAACGCATAAAAATTATTTGATTTATTGGCCGAATGTTTTTATATCCAAATTTACAATGGCATACTTTTAAGATCGCAGAATTTTATTTGGCCTATTTACCTCTAAAACTTGGAAAAGTTAAAATTTCGCATAATTTCGTTTGGCATAACGTTTATTTAGAGCGACGATTATTTGGTAGAATTTCATTTGGCATACTATAAAGTTGTCAAAATTTAATTTGTAATAATTGTACTAGGCAGATTGTCATTTCTCTAAATAAGCATTTTTAAACCAAAAAAAAAACGTCTTTAAAAGTCAATAAGCTGTGATACAAAAATTAGTGACAGAAACGAATCGCCGCAAAACCGACTCCACGTAGTCTGCCTAATGATATTCTACGAAATGAAATTTATGTTTAATCATGCAAAATAATATTATGACATAAAAAGTTCTGCTATAAAGGGTAGTCCCCTCTTGTCCACCTCCTTGACTAATCTCTATTGAGATTGGTCGCTATGACCGAAATCCATCCGTATTTTATACGAAACTCTCTGACACTCAAACAAACATGACAGATACCCATGTCATGCTAATCCCCCTCGTCCATACAGGCATGTCAACACAACACACTTTTTATCTCAAGTTTTGCATATTACAGTGTGCTAATCTGCAAGATGTATGGAGTGAGAGGCTTCACACCTGCGAGTAGCGTTACCATACGTCTCGATTTGTGCGGACTTGTCCAGCTTTTTAGCCCTCTCTCCGGCCCTTGTACGGCCTTGTCATTTCTCAGAGCTAAAGGGATTTTTTAGGAAAAAAAAGTTTTGACAAAGTGATTACTGGTGAAGCTTGGAGGGGTTCGCTGGATGCGAGACGCAGGGGATCGGTCAATTTGGTGACACTTGGGGAGGCCTATGTCCAGCAGTGGACGTCTTTCGGCTGAAACGATGATAATGATGATGAAGAATTAGTGGCGAAAAAAGAAACATTATAACGTAAAATTTCCGGACTTTTTAGCAATTTCTTCCGGCTTTTCGTCTGAACTTTTCACGAAATGGTCACCCTACTTGCGAGCTGTGCCGCATGCCGGCGCGCGGGTCTCTTATTGATGGCCGCCATACCTTAATAGCACTTACAATTAATTACGACACGATTTATCTCAGTTTTCGGTTGTTTTTGTTTTATTTATGAGACAATAAAGCTTAAGTTTTGGGTTGTATCGGATTCTTTAAATACATTCGCAATCTCACGCCTGTCCCCCATGGGGTAGGCTGAAACTTCAGAGCCTGCTACGATCCTTACATAATACTCTTTTTCCGTCAGTCCCGTTTGTACATCTTTCCACTGTAATATTTGTTGGAGTAGTTGAATTACACGGCAGGTAGAACGCTTCCACATTATGAGCGTGAAAATGATAGTTTTCTACAGTTATTTATTCATTTATTTGTTTGTTTTCTTTTGGGTACATTACCAGTTGACTGCGTTGAGGAGGAGTTTTTTGACACCATTTTTTAAGTTTATTCCTACGTCAGTTACTTTAGGTTATTTTAATTTGTAAATTTTAATTTTATTTTAATGTTTAATATGTTGATGTAATAAAAGTTTGTTTAAAACATTCTATAATCATTTTATATAATAATAGGTACATTTAACATTATACTTAGCAATACATCAAAAGTTTCAGTTCATTTAACATTTCTTTTCATATTGTTAAATCTAATGTTTGATGAAGTGTTACTAATAGAAACTATAGCAACTTCTACTAATATTTTGCTTTTCTTATTATCAGGCGATAAAAAGCTTTTAACCGCATCTAGAAAATCCTTTTATAAGTTTTATTGCAAAAAGCATAAAAGAAACTAATTATGTACTTAAATTTTGCAATAGCTCAGCAACTATTACAATAAATAACCGTTCCGTCCATATATCACGATGTTCCTTGTCTCCGCTTGAAGAAATAATAATAAAATGGACTTTTATGCCCAAATAAAATATATCATTGGTATTTTAGAACTGGTTTTTGACATGTCTGGGTTTTTTGGCTGGAGCCTTAACCTGGATATGTTTGTAATTCTTCGATTAAATACATATGCATTTAACTGTCTGTCTGCAGTTGTTCTACATGAACTGAGGAACTCAATATTTTAACAATGAAACTACCAGTCAACAAAGACTTATCAATAAACAATCTGCCTCGTCAAACGTCAGTTCTTTGCCTGAGACCTAGCCATGTGAGCTGTAGACATACAGTATCATAACATAACGTCAGGCCTGTATGGGTTACGCAGAGCTGTAGTAGGTGAATATTGTTAATATGTAAAAAAACAGCGATTTGGGAACAGCGCGACGACATGTTACAACAGTGGGTGAAGTGGCGCTGAGAATCATGATCAGGAATGAAAACCTCGACAAATTCCGATCGTCTTTAGCACTACTATTTAAATCAAAAGCTGATTGTATGTTACCAGATAAGAAAGAAAAATAGTTTCGTGTCTAGACATTTTGGCATAATATAAGATGAATCCGGTTTAATAAAATGTATGGATTCCACCGACACGATGTGATAAATCTCCCATTCGCATAACTTTATGTTTCGGTCACGCTTTCAAACTGTAAAGTTAATAAATGTTTGTACAACTATCGTAATAAATAAACGTGTGAATGTTTGTCTGTCCGACGACTGTGAAATCAATTACTATTGTTACTAGAAGTGGCGCCAAGAGTTTCCATAATTACTCGCTAAATGTTATGGGAAAATGGAAAATTAACTTGTTCATTTGTTTGTAAGGTAATTCGGAACATAACATAACTAACAGGGGGGGGAATGTGGGGAGACAACCGACTACCTAGTCGGTGGACAGACGATCTTGATGAAGTGGCCATGATACAAAACCGCCAAACGTTGAAAGATTTGGAAGAGACTACACATTATACAAACTGATTGCTGTAGCGTTGGTACCTTGGTACACAGTAAACCACATCATAACGCGTGTATGTACCCAAAAGTAAAACATACTGTGTCGTCTTATCAGATATAGGCACTTATTGTAATAGATGATCATTGTTGATGATAATTGTTAGTGCCCTACTAACTACTTGAATACCCCAGAGGTGTCTGTAGGCACATCAATGTAAGCTTAGTAGTAGCACATAACATAATATACTAGAGATCATCGCAAGTTATAGTACAAGTATAACTGAGAGCACATAATTATATTATGAAAATAAAATCAATTTTAAAGCGCCGACGTGCTACATCTTTGATCCAAGCAGCTGATAAATTCTCCTGTATCCTTTCGCTAACAAATAAACACAGAACAACCATTCGCCTTGGTATTCCACGTGAAATAAACTGCGCTGTACTTTACTGAAGCATTCCCATTTCCCATAGCATACGAGTACAAAGCACGCGCATTTATCACGAACAAAATAAAACAAAACTTGTTCGGCCATGTCCGCCATGCAAAACTATAGAGTTGTCAGCCAACCGAATTTGAATAACAACACACCAACATAACTCCAACACCAGCCCATTTGGTAAACTGCCTTATTGTTGGACACATAAGATCCTTGATGAACGCATTATTATTTCTGTGCTAATACAATGGCATGTTCATGGTTTTATAACAAGGATTTTTTGGTGTATTCTGATTTGGACTTTAAGCTGCTGAAGATAAAGACAAATGTTATGGGTCAGTAACAGTGTATGCATAAAGTTATGCATAATATTATGTACCTACTTTTATACTATGGTAGGAACACATGGGTTATAGGAATTCAGACATATCAAGCTGAGGGTCATATATTACCGTACCTTGTCGGCCCTGCATGGATGAAGCCCACCCATCTTAGAAAGAAATCCAGTAAAGTTTATTCCGAAGAAAACTTTACTTCCTCTCACGGGAATATGGAAATAACAAAATGAGAAAACCATTAACTATGTACGTCATGCTCTTCAGTGACTGCCGACCGACGACGTCGCAATTTGCCTGCGAGGTATGAGAGAGCATTTACTTTATGATGGCAACATCATCTTCAATCACTAGATTTTCTTCGCTTACGAAATTCTCGCTCGAATTGCAAAGTTCTAAAGCAGTAATAAAAAAGCCGTACAAAATGTCATTGTTAATATTGTTGTAATTTTTTTTATTTTTTTATTCAGATCGGTTTTAAACTTACAAGTCATGACCTCTTACAAGCCAGTTCGAAAATCAAAGCATATAAGTCAAGTAGGTTTTTTTTGAATTGTCGAAACAAAGAAACAATAAAATGAAATAGGCTAATTACTAGTCTTGGCTTTAAAGGAAATATGCTAATTGCTGGTCTTGGCTCTAAATGAAATTGACTAATTGTTGGTCTTGGGTTTGATTCCCAGGTCGGGAATTGCCCAGTAGAAGCTTGGCTTCGTGCTCGGTAGGCAGCATAGCTTCGCTCCCTATTACATGTCACTCAAACAAAACTGTCTCACCCTACCGTGGTTACTAGCGTGATGTTATGTAATTGCTGCTAATATACAATGTCTGTCATCTCAAATCTCGTCTAAACACCATACATCACGACATCATTACCTACTACGCCAACAGAGTGACTGTAACGTAAGACCGGCGCGCACGCGCACAGCACTACACCAGGTCAAGTTCAATCAGTTCCGAATTTAACGGATATCGCGCTCAGCGGGGAACATACCTCAAAATATTGAGACGGGTCAGATTTCTGTCAAAATATGGTTGCTTACAACCGCTTAACGATTTTCATTTAATATTGATCAGACTCATCAATAAACTCCAAGTCTAATTTCCGAATTATCAGTTTTAAACTTTTTGCTTGGTATATATAGTGTTTGAATCATCTCTTATACTTTGATTAGATAGATTAGACATCAGCTGATTAGTCCGCTAAACTCTATAATTCTGTTTAGATTATGCGGCGGTAGAGAGGAACAGAAAGAGCCTTATTCTTGCTTCAAGCCAGAAAACAGTGGATTCACGATCATCAGGAGAATCGGTTACAAATACCGACTTTCCAACGATAATTTTCCACAATATTTCAGTTTACGACTAACTCATATTCATAAATAGGTAACAGCAAGAACACCTCACGATTCCCAATCGTGTCTCGTCCCGTATATTCCCGAACCCCACAGGTAAACTTTCGAATTCGGCTCAATAACGGTCGTTGATGCGCGTGAGCCGTTTTTGTTTGCTATTCATGGGGCACCTGTCCCACCGACCAGGAGAAAGCGACTCACTATTGTCGATTTTCTCGATCATGAAACGTATTATAAGGTAGGTAGGTCTCGTGCCAGTTACAAGTAAAAATCGCTGACACCGTCGATGGGTTTGTTGCAGCATCATCTGCCTAGCCTTTTCCCAACTATGTTGGGGTCAGCTTCCAGTCTAACAGGATGCAGCTGAATACCAGTATTTTACATGGAGCGACTGCCTATCTCACCTCCACAACCCAGTTAGTACTGAATTAATACGATACCCCTTGGTAAGACTAGTTGTTAACTTTCGGGCCACCTACCTGTAACGACTGTCAAAGATCTACAAATTACAGCCAGGACTAACGGAAACTCGGAATGTAATGGGTGGTCACCCATCCACAGACCATCCCAGGCAAGCGTGGCTTAACCTGAAGACCGACCCGAGCGGCTGTTAATACTTAGTTCGAGTTCCTCCTGCGAGCTGGGTTTATTGCATCGACAACAGTTATACTTCACATTCGCTAAGACACTCTTATTCTTATTAACTTTATATACATATAATTACCAGCGAGTGATCGCGGTCGTCAAGCTCTTGTTGCTCACCATCACCATCACCGCGCCTGGCTAAGCAACCTGCCCAACTCCATTTGAGTTGTAGCTCGAAGCCTGTTTGTCACCAACTCTGTAGTTACTATCTCGATTCGATCCTCGCTAATCGCCGGTGGTGGGGCAGGCGCCGAACAAGTGCGTGTTGTGGAACATAACTGTCATGGCGTGAGGCGTGAAAATGACAGCCAACTTGTGGTGTGGTCAAGATATTGGTTTAGAGTAAAACAAAGAACTGATTAAAATGTATGTAAATATTTAAGTGTGGTGGACGTTATTGGCCGTGTCATTGGTAATAAGAATTTCTCATGTTTACACATCCTATGGTGCATACAAAACGGCACGGCGGGGTAACTGCGTAACATCCTGCGTATTTTGATAATTTCGTTTTATTCATCGCTTTATTTACATAGTCGAGCAAAAGATTTTACAAAAATGTCTTTGCTTATCTATAAGGTGTATCTATTCATACACGAAATCTTTTGAGGGGTCACTGTACTCATCATTATGAACAACTTTCACTATGGGACCAACCACGAAATCGCAAAAAAAAAAACAGCTGTTCAGTACATTTTGACGAGTTAATGCGCGCGCGATTTCGATATCGTGTATGAATAGATAGACATAGGGTCTATCTATTCATACACGAAATCTCTTAAGAGAATAATAATAATAGATATTTCTGGAGCAAACAAAGAGTAGTCTCCACAAATTGTTAAGATAGCTGCAGGTCATCTGTGATTAATGAAGAGCATAAGATTACAATAAACACGCAAATTCCTACAGGTACGAGTACAACCCACGAGTAGGGGTATAAGCGCCATAAAACTTGAATGCTCTAGAATAGTTTTGCCTACACACCGTCAAGCCCAGTAGTAGAGCGGGGGTCAGAGCTCACAAACGTTACAGTAGTTAGAAGGCTATCACTGCCGAACATCGCTATAAAAGCGTGCGGCTACTAACGGCTACTTGTAGCCTGCCAGCCCGCAGTTGTGTTTTGCAAACAAATTCAAATAAAATGAATTATATTAAAATCCTAATCTAGCGCTGAGCTGTTTTGAAACAGTAGTGGTCTTGTACTTTGAGTGCTGTGAGACTGCGTTTCTCACAGAGAGAACCGCCAGGACTTTCTTTTTAAGTGTTATATGTACCTAAAACGGTCTCAAGGGTGGTTTTCAAGCTGAAATACTCCAACAGCATTTAAATCGTGAAGAATAGGATAGAATGGGTGCGTCTCATAACTTGGTCTAATTTCATTTTTTTATCGTTCATAAGATATAATCAACGTGAGACATACCAATCTATACTAATATTATAAAGCTGAAGAGTTTGTTTGTTTGTTTGTTTGAACGCGGTAATCTCAGGAACTACTGGTTCGAATTGAAAAATTCTTTTTGTGTTGGTTAGCCTATTTATCGAGGAAGGCTATAGGCTATATATCATTACGCTACAACCAATAGGAGCGGAGCATCAATGACAAATGTTGCATAACGGGGAAAAAATATTATCTTTGATAGCTTCCGTTGCGTGCGCTGCGTAAACGGTTAAAGTTGCACAAATATAATGTAGCAGGGAATTATTCCTCTTAAAAAGGTCTCAAAAAAAGTCCGCGACGGCACATGCCTATCTTTTAAGGTTGACTCACAATAACCATTTTTATGATTTTAAAATTTGGTCAAAATTAATGTTTTATTTGCGAAGGTGTTTTTACCGACATAGTATTAATCCTTATCAAAATAAATATGTTAGTCATCTTTAGCATTTAATTGTGACCAAAATTGCCCTTTACACTATTCAATTTAGATGAATATCTTAGGAGATATCACAGTTTTAAAATAACTCCGCATCAAAATAATGACCCGCGCGCGCTGCGAGGCGGGTGTTCATGTTGTTGGGAAAACCAATGTGATTAGATTCAATGCACAAATATTGTGGGGAACTTAGAGAAGGTTTTAGTTTTTGTTTCATGCTGTAATCAGTGCTCTCTATCAAAAGATTTATAAATTTAAAGTGTTCAAGAAGAACTTACCATCATTGTGTAAGATACATGCAACGACATCTATTGCACCAAAATGGTACTAATTAATAAAAATGTGCTCACAAGATAACTTTTAAATCGGGTCTGAGAGCAAAAAGTACTCTAGATTAGTCTACATGACGCTATAACCCTGTAGAGTGTGAGTTCGATCGCTTTACATGCATTATATTTTAACGGTTAAATTTCGTGCTCGATAGATGGCGCTATTAATTTCACTTCATTTTCTGAGTCGCGACTCAGAAAATGTGTTAAGTTTTCCGTGAAAGAATGACCCTCGCCCGTGTCAAATGTCTGAAGCTTGGTTTATTAACCAACGAAACAAAAAGAGGAGGTTCTCAATTCGACGCGTCTATATTTTTTTATTTTATGTATGACCTGACCACGCATAACTTTTTACAGAGAAGTCCGATATACATGATCTTTTGTTTTTTAAATTGAGAAATCATGTTTGGGCTCATTTCCTGCACCTTGATGAGAACTTTAGATCTAGCTGGAGTATGACGTCATCGAAGGTCTGACGATGGAGACGGAAGGCACTTGCAAGAGGTCCTCAAGAGTTTGCAGCAACAATAACGTGTTTGGGCTCAATTCATGCACCTTGATGAGAACTTTAGGCCTTGCTGAAGTATGACTGTCATCGACGGTCAAACGATAGAGACAAATGGCAGTTGCAAGCGGTCCTAAACAGTTTGCAGCAGGTATAATGTTATTGGGCTCATTTCATTCACTTTGATGAAAACTTTAAACCATACTGAGTTGTCAGTATGACTTTCATCGAATGTCTGACGATGGAGAAGGAAAGCAGTTGCAAGTGGTCCTCAAGAGTTTACAGCATCTATATCGTGTCTGGGCTCATTTCATGCACCTTGATGAGAACTTTAGACCTAGCTGGAGTATGACTGTCATCGAAGGTCTGACGATGGAGACGGAAGGTAGTTGCAAGAGGTCCTCAAGAGTTTACAGCATCTATATCGTGTTTCGGCTGATTTCATGCACCTTGATGAGAACTTTAGACCTGCCTGGAGTATGTCTATCATCAAAGGTCTGACGATGGAGACGGAAGGCAGTTGCAAGAGGTCCGCAACAGTTTACAGCAGTTTTATCGTGTCTCGGCCCATTTCAAGAACTTTGATGAGAACTTTCGTTCTAGCTGGTGTATGATTGTCATCGAGTGTCTAAAGATGAAGACGTAAGGCTGTCGAGGGTCGCGGGCCTGTGGACAGTGAGTAATGGGCTAGCTCGCCATCCGTCCGTCTTATGACGACAGGCCGTGGTGACGGCGTGTTCGTGTTCCACACGCGCCTCAAAGAGATGTCAGCAAACGGGAAGGGATCCGAGAGGAGCGAGGCCTGCCAGGGTTGCGGGACTGTTCGAAAGAGATACCGCGGCCCTGGAACGCAAAGGGCAACAGAAGAAACGTGGGTGGATTTTAGTCAGTACAAGTCTGACAATCCCTTCCGCTCCGTCCAGAGTGGGAGGGGTCATTTGATGATTATCCATCGGTAATAGTATATAATAGGGATTTACTCCTTTTGAGAGCTTCCGTTGTGCGTGAACGGTTAAAGTTACGCAATTATCATGTATGTCGGAATTGTCCCTCTTAAAAAGCTCTAAAAAAATATCCACAATGGCCATATGTCTAACTTTTAAGGTTGACGCACACTCTCTCTAACCTCTCTTTCTTTTATGTACGCACGCACGCAGACGAAGTTGCGCGGGTCAGCTAGTTGTTGATATAATTTCTTTACATATAACATTTATTTATTCTAAAACTTAATTAGTATAACGTTGTTTGATATTACGTTTATGTAATCGAAAATCATTTGGTCTAACGTTTAATATGTATATTGTTTATTTAATCGAAAATCATTAGGTCTAACGTTTAATATATATAAAAACGTCATTATAGTTAACACCCCGACTTGCGGGAGTGAAGCGGAGCGGAGCTCCCGAATTATTAAACCACCCAGAAATAGGAGCCCCGCGAAGCGGGGCTCCGTCGACCTATCTTAGCGCAGGTGGTAATCGCAGTTACTAGTTATGTTATATAAGTAAGCGTTTCATCATATTAGACCAAATAAGTTGTATATCTTTTGAGTGGTTTGTCAAACGATTTTATATTTAATATATGTTATACTTATAAAAATTAGTTATTTTAAAATTATATCAATCGTTCATTATATTACCTAATCGCTTTATGAAATAAAATTATAGGTTCCGTTGTTATATGTTGTTAATATTAGACATTTTGTTGTTATATCTTCTATTACTTACCCGAATAGAATCATTAATTTGTCAGAATATTATACAAAGTTGTCATGTGCATTATATTTCTGATCATAATATTCTGCCGTTTCCGGCGTACAACAACGGTTTTTTATATTATGGGTGTAGGTTAGCGTGAATAACGATAATAAATCCTAAGTACTATAACATCTTGATTATAAAACCTGCGCCGGCGCAGTCGTAGATGTGTCGATAACGATAGCGAGAGCAAGGGATATCGGAAAGACGCTTTAAAATCAAATTACAGCAGGTTTACACCAAGAATACGTACTTAATATTCGTAATTCGATGTCAAGCAGTTGTGTTTCGGGAAATCCAGAGGAAAGCACACTTACTCCTGCTACACCGGATAAACTTGCCATGGGGAAATACGGAAGAGTTCGTGTACCCCTCATGCCTCGCTAGCTTAGGTATCTATTTTTTTTTCTCAGGGTAGAAATCCTCGTCCTCCGCCCTGGGGAGAGCGGAGGGGTCTGTCAGACTCGTACTGACTAAAACCATCCCGGTGTCACTATTCTGGGGATGCACCAGCCCCTAAAGAGAATAAGCAGTAGTGCAGTATAGTGAGAATGTATAAACCTTCTATATTTTCTTAGCAGATGTTAGAACAGTAAGATATATCACTAAACCGCGCACGTCGATCGTGTAACAGATATATGTCGAGCTCTTATCTCCGTAACTGCTGCACTGAAATGTACCTGCTTCGATTATTTATTGCACAGTAACCATTGCCCGTACGAATGGAAATTAAACAACGGAAATTATAAAACTTAGGTTTTACTAAGGAAGTAGAGGATTAGAGGATAATGAATGCTTGGGTTTTGTCTCGTATTTCGCCAACTGATCGCGAATTCTGGGCTCGGGTTCTGGAGTTTCATTTCAGTGTACAATACTCAATTCTTTATTGCATTCTACAATGTAGGCTCAGGTGGTAAACATTTTTTCCAAAAGAAACAATCGTGGACCCTGTCGAGCACAGCAAAAGAAAGATATGTGGAGATGAGTACTTATCATCTAGACTTTTCGTGTATAAATATTCGACCAAACCAAGACCAAAGCCTCGGCTTCGATCAGAAATCGACTTACTGTCGTACACTAATAAATATGTGAGAAAATCTGATAACTGTTTTCCTTGCAAAAACTAACAAAAATAACATGTTGCTTTTAGTTTTCGTTCAACGTCCAACAACTTTCATTGCTGAACATGATCCTTCCAATAATAAAGGCAAATATTCAATGATTCGCAGTTGAACTAAGTTGCCTGGCTTCTAGTATTATTAGCAATTAGTGGTCACAGAGTCTGTGTGAAAAATTGTTTGAAACTAAAATTGACAAATTCTCTATGTACAGATTTCTCATGGACGTAAAATTGTCACGTGGCAATAATTTAAATATATAATCCCACCTTAAATGCGATCGAGCCTTTGCCGCAAAAATATATAACCATAAACCACTATACACCATTCAGCAGGTTTAATGATTTAACACTTTCGAGCTCACCCGCTCGTAATCTCGTAATGAAGCCGTGACTGACGCGGAAATGACCAAAACCAACAGATTAGTTTTATTATAACATTTATCACTAATTGGCTGTTAATGTAATGGCCGTGCCTTCGAAGTGTTCCCATTAATGGCGGCGCGTTTGTGCGCGATTGAGAACTGTGAAATAGGTTTGTTATTTGTTTTTAGGATTCTTTGTTATTTTGTTAATTGTTAGAGTTGAATGAATCAAAGATTGATTGAAAAAAGGAAATTACAAATTTCAAATTCATTTAAAAATCAATTTAAACAGCAAAACAGGAAGTTAATAATCAACCTGTGGAGATGAACATGTAGGCAATTAGTAACAGATTTTTCAAAGTGCTTGCTTTTATAAGTTCCATTCCAGAAACGATTAAACCAATATAGATGTGTAACAATGTTGTTGTGCAATGAGTACTCGTATATTATATTATAATCGAAAGTTTTGCAACACAGAAATGGAAAGAGTCTTCTTTATATCAGATAACTAAGTCCCATAAATTAATGATCACTTGCAAATCTTGCAATCAACATTATCACACGAATTCTCCTCACTCTACTGCGTCGACACCGTACGAACTAACTCGGACGTGAATGGTCCATAATGTTATATTAATTTATCGCCTGTGCTCGTTAACAACGACATGCAACTGTTCTGTCTGTGCTCCGTTTGTTTGCAATTCAATCAGTGAAGCGGTATTGTGTGAAGTGTTCGCACGTTTATGTTAGTCATGGTGCAGCAGTCTGGTTTCAAATATTTGGGGTAATCTAACGTGTTGAATAGATCACCCCTAAGGCCAGTTTTTGTGGAAAAATCATGGTTTTTCTCAAAAATTGGTGATCAGGTAGTCATAATGTTGAAGCCGTTAAGGACGAAAGAGGATTGGCCTTATAGGCGTGGCCTTCCTTGCTTTCTTCTTCCAGTGTGAATGGGCCATTACAATTTTCCCTCGTCTTCATAATCATGACTATGTGTGTTGTGCTATTGTGTATTAAAAACATATGTTGGAGTAAAACTGACTCACAATCAAAGGATCTAATTTTGCCAAACATAATATTTTCTTTTTGCTATCGTTCGCAACCATTACTATTCACAACTGATTTAATAATCCTAAGGGTATCTGAGTCGTATCTGATCTAAGTCACATTTAAACACTAGACATATCTTCACAGCTTCAATAAAAAGCGTAGCATTTTTCCTGCGCTACATATTTGAAGTGAATCTGAGGCGCCTGCGCATGCGAGCTCGAGCTCGGAGCGACAATTACACTGCGCTCGCGCACTTCTCCCCCGAGGGTAGGTAGAGAACATCGTCGGCACGGGCACGCGAATTTCTGTACATTTCCACAAATTACGCCTAATGGCACGCTTGTCGAGATGTGTTTCCTTGTTGAAAGTAGATGTTCGGGTCAATCACCGAACAATAATAAACATGTCAGCGTAATTGCGACACCGCGCACTATGCCTTGAATATTTTATGTATTAGCTAAGTAAAACCGTCAGTACGTCTCGGACAGCATATCGGGCGCGACTCAATCTCATCTCATTAGTTTTAATTGTTATCCCATTCGTATTACTGAAATATAGTTATCTTTATAATCTTTAATCTTAGTTTATCTTAATCTCATCCCAACCCCGAACAGTAGAGCTGCAGGTTAATGCTTGTAAGATCTAAAATACGGTATTAAACACCTAACGGGGATTAACAGTTCTTTGATTTGTTTAAAAACTATGGCAAGTTGTCCTTTAAGCTTGCAAGGGTATAAGTTTCGAACAACATAATATGTGAAAATGTTAGTTTTTTCGGCTAAACCTATCTTTGACAGCACTTGATAAGGATTTTTTATGTGAGGTAAACGAGTAAGTTTGTTTGTTCTTTCCAAATATAACTGTAATCAGTAATTGACAAACTGCTAATCTAAAAGTTTGTCGGCAATGAGCTAATCTTTCATAACCTTTGTTTCTCAATTCAGTAACGCATCGGCAAACAGGTTGGTATTACTGTCTGCTCCATTTGCTTCAGTAACTACTGTACTTCCCATTGAGACCCCGACTGACCGACCAGTGGACACTTTCTTATAAATATTCCACTAACTTGAACGTTTACAAATATTAAAGTAATTACTTAATAACTTGTGCCCAGATGGCGCCACCGTCGAGTACAGGCTATCAATTAATATGGTAATCGCTAGCCGATTAAGAAAGCAGTGATATAGCATAATTTTATTAATGGCGGCCACGCCTCGCCGCCTGTGAACTGTATTTACGATACTGTTCGCTGTAACGGATGAATTTACAAGTAAATGTATTTATTTATACACGTACCTGACATGAGAGCCAACGAGGACTGGAAGTAGAGAGTGTTGAACCGAGAAAAGTGATACAAATTACTGGCAACGATCAGAAAAGCTGTTCGTCTTACCCGCTAACGGTCAAATCAAAAGAAATTATTATTTCCCTATTCTGTAATTATTTCATGAAAAAGTCATGTAGTGGGGTTAAACAAACTTAGAGGGAGGGGGTATTGATGATTTTAATGGTTATAATTCTATAGCTACATAAGTGTTACTGGCGCGACTCATTTTCATCAACATTCAACCTGAAACAGACTTGTAAATTGCAAAAAAACGTAATCAACTTGCGCTTCCACCTTAATGAGGAAAAACTTAGTTTCACAGGGTCTATTTTCTACAAAAAATGCTACGTGTTTAGGTATGTAGTATACCTGTGTCTTTTTTATGGGGGGATCGAGTTACACTGATCGTTTATCAATCTCATTAGACTAATCTTAAGTATGAATAAAATACATCTGCTAAAAGAAAGAGACTTTGATTAGGTTCAAAATGAAACATATAAACCGAATTTAAATATTTAGCACATACATAAAGTGCTCATACGCAACAAAAAAAATGAATACCTGAAATCTCATTCAAAAAACCACATTTAATTGAATTATTAACTAAAGTTACTTCCGGTACGTTCTACGGTTCTCGTATTAGTGTCCATGACTGTCCAGTATGGCGTCCATTCTTCTGCCCAAAGAGGGTATTATTATGTAATTGGGCGCAAATGACGGGTTCGGTTCCCGGGCTATTAACTCTATAATGGTATTAACACTTATTACCGAGGTATGCGGGAACTATTGTTAATAATGATATACTTAATATGGTACTTTTTTTTTAGGGCATTACTGAAAATTCTTCGGCATTTTTACTAACATATCCTATAACAGCAATTTTATATGTCTTTTCCCAACTATTTTAGGGTCGGCTTCCAATCTAACCGGATGCAGCTGAATATTTTACATGGATATTTTACATGGCCCATCTGTTCTCCACAACCCAGTTAGTACTGGGTAATACGATACCCCTTGGTAGGACTGGTTGTCAGACTTTCGAGCCACTGACTACCTGTTACAACTGTCAAAGATCTTTAAATGACAGCCGGGGCCAACCGCCTAACGTGCTTTCAGAGGCACGGAGGAAACCCGGACTGTAATGGATGGTCACCCATACTAGACCGACCCAAGTTTTATTTCCATAATGAGACTGTTGAAATGGCACGCAAACGGGACTAAGGACTTAAAATTAAGTGGTTCAAGTCAATTGCCCGCCGCCGCCGGTCTCAGTGAACCTTTATTTTCTTCGGGGAAACCTCAACTGGAAGATGAAGTTTAGCGATGCATAAACTGGAAGTGGTTAGACTTTCAGTTTACGATGTAAATTCCTAGTTTGGCACTTGCCGGTATGACAGTTTTTCTTAAACTTAGTGTGTGCCTCATGTTAGGCTGAAGTAAAAGACAGAACTACAGTAAAACGCTATCAGAATAGCAGCAAAAGATTTACAAACTACTTTTGTAAACAGATACTAAGAGATATAAAACCTCAATACTAAAAATACAAGTCCTATCATTGTCTATGGGTGTCCACAGAACAGACACGGGCACATAAGTATTACGCCATGTTGTCTACATAAAGCTCTGCCGTCCTTTCGTCGTAAAGCAGCGTGATAATAAGGACATAACGAGGTACGACGCTGAACCAGTTGGGAGTGACGTGTGACGTGTCACGTGTACTCGACTACGAGAAGCTAACTGGAACATGATCAGGATGGCAGATTATCGTAAAACAAACCAACTAAAGATAGTCGTTTATTTTCAAACTAAAGCGACAAGGTGCTGACTGTGGTTGCTGAAGAACCCGCAGTCACATAAGTTCATAGAGAGTGCCATCACTACGCAAAAATCAGGAAACGCCGAATAGTTTACTTACCTCTCATTCAGAGAGTATTGAGCTTAGTCTTTTTTGATAAACCCGTAGCACAGGTTTTTACTTAGGCTCCTATCATCCTCAAACTTTTTGAATATTATACTGTGTACATATTAATATGTGAGGGAGAAAATAAATAAATAAATTATTAAATAAAATATATTATTTACTAGCTTCTGCCCGCGACTTCGTACGCGGATCCTGTTGCTTTTGCCAGCGACAACGGGGTCGTCAAGAAAATCGAAGATCTGAAACGTCTGATGTAGAATGCTGAGGCCCGGGGACGGGAAAACATCAACTGGATGAGCGAGACGATTGAAGACGTTCCAGATCTTTCATTTTCGTACACTATACATAATTTTTGCTATGACACCATTTTTATATCTCTTATACTTAATTATAGCCTATGTTGCCCAGACTTAATACCTACACAACAAATACCTTTTCTTCCCGTTATTCTGTCAAATAAATATGCCTTCGGGCTTATGTTATTTGAGTGTTTAATTTCCTTTTCCATTTATCTTCGTGACACGGTAGCCTACCCGGTAACGCAGGGGAGCAGTCACTTAGATTTTAATTGATCAGGTATCTTCAAATTTAAACTATAACTATGCCTAGTAAGCGGTCAAATCTTTCCCAACGTTCCAAAGGAGCTAAAAGATTGAGGATCATAAGATCCCAAGAATCTACCGAAGAGCGTCAGGAGAGACTTGATGCTGTTCGAGAACATCAGGCTGCAACTTGCTCCGTAGAAACCTCTTCGGATCGCGAAGCTCACCTGCGTTCTCAGCGTATTTACGCATTTACATCCAGGTCTCTAGAGACCAGTGAAAAAATCATGCATTGTCTCGTGAGTCGCAGACGTTCACGGATAGATAATTGCGCATTAGTTCTCAGCGTATCTACGCATCTGCTTCTAGGTCTCTAGAGATAAGTGCGGAACATGATGCGCGACTGTCCGCTATGTTAAGCGTTTGCCTAGGTTGGCCCGTGGATGGGTTACCTCCCATTACATACCGAGTTTCCTCACTTCCTCGCTGAACATCTGATGCAGCACCGCAACAGACCAGCTAAACTATAAGAGATACAAAAATGGTACCATAGCAAAAATTGTTCCACGTGATGAGCATTTTCTGCTAAGAGAATAAATTTGAAGATCTGGAACACCTGAAGTGGAACTCCAAGAGCCCAGCTACACTATAACATATATAGGAATGTCGTCTTAGCAAGAGTTGTTCAGCCTGATGAGCACTCTCTGCGTAAAGACTTAGTTTGATGTACAGAATGCTTGGTTGACCGCTTCGTGAAGGGTCTTTTTGTTGTAAAGGTATTAAATCTGGGCAACATATAGTGATAGCTTTGATTTCCATATCAGGTGTTCCAGTGTTCTTCGCGATCCGATGAGGTTTCTACGGAGCGTGTTGCAGCCTGATGTTCTCGAACAGAATCAAGTCTCTCCTGACGCTCTTCGGTAGATTCTTGGGATCTTATGATCCTCAATCTTTTAGCTCCTTTGGAACGTTGGGAAAGATTTGACCTCTTTCTAGACATAGTTATAGTTTAATTCTGAAGATACCTGATCAATTAAAATCTAAGTGTCTGCTCCCCTGAGTTACCGGGTAGGCTACCGTAACACGCAAATAAATGAAAAAGGAAATTAAACACTCAAGTAACATAAGCCCGAAGGCTTATTTATTTGATAAAATAAAATAATAAATGGGAGTTTTGGCCAGTAGAATCAAATTTTCAATGATTCATCGAGTTTTCATCGAAAATGAGTCCTAAACTGTTACCGCCTTCACCGCGTGGAGGTACTTCCAGCTTATGTTATTTTATAATTGTACAGTGAAATTAGTGATAGCTTTGATTTCCATATCAGGTGTTCCAGATCTTCAATTTTTTTTTTTAATTTTCAATTCCACAGCGCGTGTGCCAGATCTTCAATTTTTATACGTCAACAGAGAGTGCTCATAAGGTTGAACAACTCTTGCTAAGACGTCATTCCGATATATGTTATAGTGTAGCTGGGCTCTTGGAGTTCCACATCAGCTGTTCCAGGTCTTCAAATTTTATACGACAACAGAGAGTGCTCATCAAGCTGAACAACTCTTGCTAAGACATCATTCCGATATATGTGATAGTGTAGCTGGGCTCTTGGAGTTCCACATCAGCTGTTCCAGGTCTTCAAATTTTATACGACAACAGAGAGTGCTCATCAGGCTGAACAACTCTTGCTAAGACGTCATTCCTATATATGTTATAGTGTAGCTGGGCTCTTGGAGTTCCACTTCAGGTGTTCCAGATCTTCAAATTTATTCTCTTAGCAGAAAATGCTCATCACGTGAAACAATTTTTGCTATGGTACCATTTTTGTATCTCTTATAGTTTAGCTGGTCTGTTGCGGTGCTGCATCAGATGTTCAAGTTTCTAAGATAAATTATAGCCTATATGTTGCCCAGATTTAATACCTTTACAACAAAAAAAAAATCATTTAAATCCGTCGAGTAGTTCCGAAGATTAGCGTGTACAAACAAACAGACAAACAGACAGAATTTTTTTTTTGGATTCGTGCTCTATTACTGTTTCCAAACCCCCCTCAATAATTTTTTTTTTTAAATATTCAATGTACAGACACAGTTTTTTTACTGTTTTATTATATGTATAGATTAAGCAGTGTTGTTTTAGAGAATGTGAGTATTAAAACAGACCATCTCTGTTTTAATGGTAAAAAACAAAAAGGAACCGGTATTAAGACTAGGTATATTACGATTAAATGAATAAAATAAACGTCAGTTTTCTCAGAGAACAGTATAGAAGAATTTATTCACCTTTCCACCTACTATAAAGTAGGTACCTAAATTTTGAATTCTTTATTCATATTTATTTCTTTGCCTACATTTAACACCCTAGGGGTACCGGGTAACAATATTGTACCTCTCTGTAATGAGGGTAAACAATTTCCTTTAAATTATAGGGTCATCATCATTCTCATTTTGACAAAATCCTCATCAATCATCCCTCCCGTCATCCTTTTTATTATTTCTTTTTATTTCTTACTTACTAATAATTATTCCTCCAACCGGGGGCCAGGATGAATATTATAATTGTCACAACCAAAATACCTTCAAAAAGCCTTTATATTATCCTCTGTTCTGAATTTTAGAAGTTAATAAATTAAAATTATAATCCAGCAAGACCCTACCCTGAGATTTACCCCCAGACCCTATCTCCTATTGAAACTTACTGCGCAAGCGCCGCGCCATCTCCAGTGAAAAGCGCACCGCACCCTGCTCCGCGCCCCTTCTCGTGTGACGTGTCGATAGAAAACGCCGCCAATTACACTGAAACAGTGAAGTGTAGTGATTTGTCGCGTAGACCTGTCAGCCGGTGACATAAGGGACTACGGTGGTGCCGCTAATGGTGAAGTTTCGATGTAGGTTGCTGCGAGATTTCCAATAGAGCCATTTGAGTGTTTCGATTTAACTTTGTGTTCCTTATTATTTACTATTAATCTGACAAAATCACGAAACCGTTGGTAACATGATTATAAATGTATCCTCGATACACGTTTTGTCTATCCAAACAGTCAATATACTCATAAACAAATTCACACATACGACGAACAAAAAATCCCACCACAAAAACATGCAGACTTCTGAGAATAGCCTAAGTTTTTGTGCGCCCCAGATTCGATGGTACAAAACGTCCATCGTCTGCATGGTCCCTGAATGCGAAAAAACAAGCACTCCAGCCACTAAAAAGCTTTGAAACACAATCGGCGTAGCACATAGCATGACTTGACGAATTGGACGTTACACACCGGCCGTTATAGAGAATTAATGCATTCCTGCGCCGGCGCAGGCCGCGGCTAACCATCGGGAAACATCCCAGGAACGTTCTTAATAAGCTATTACGTGAGTGGTGCAAGGTGCGAAAGAAAGCGTTTTGTTTGGATGATTATCTTGTGGTTGTTGAAATAAATTACACAGGCTGTATGCCATGGGCAAAGGGCGCAAATTCATGTTACAGATCAAAATAGGTTTGCATAGAAGCAACTTATTAGTAAGAAGTAAGACTGAGACAAGCACTATCCAAGTGGTTGTTCATCCAATGTGAATGAGTCCACTGACGCAGGGAGATTTTACTTTTAAAACATTTTTACACGTAATGAATTTTCCTGATTAACTCTTCAGTCAGTATCACAACATCCGCTCGTAATCAATCAAAATCCGTTCTGTTCGTCTAAGATTTTATGACTTAGACCGCAGCCAATACCTGTCTCAGGTACTATGGACCAGAGAACGTAGCCTCCGGCTATAACTTGCACCACGGCACTGTACAGCCATTATGTATCGATCTATTCTTCATACATTGCTCATTACCCCTCAACTACGCACTCACCGCCCCATAACACAAGCAGCAATGGACGCAACTATGATAAGTTTGACCGAATAATATTAAAATGTAAACTCGTTTGGTACCAGTTATATTTCACGGAAGGAAAGTAAAACAATAGGAGGCTATACAACAGGTTTTTATGCTTAAATATAAAGGTAGACTTGTACGAAGTTTAAGTGCCCCCACGGTCGAAGTCGATCGTCACAGAAAGCCGATGTTAAAGAGATAGGTACATTGCATAAAGATAAGGCATTATCGTTTGCAACTTTTTTATATTTATTTTGTTCGAGTGTTGATACGGGAATAAAAGAAGTGTCTCAATGTAGATTTTATCTGATGCCCGCCTTTTGTAAAGCCGCGGCTTCACAGCGGGGAACCGAATGCGAATATTGACTTAACGGATGTTAAGTTTCGCGTATTAGGGGGATATGATCAGATGTGAATCACTGAGGAAGAATTGACGTGCCATTTCAATGTAATATACTGGTAAAATGTACACTGCTGACCCTTTGGGGATAAAACAGGTGTTTTGATACTGTGGTGATAAGAAAAAAAAAAACTGTATTTCTTATTCAGCAGATTTCTCAGAGCGTTTGTCCCAGCACAGTTTTAAGAATAAACCTTCACGTCCTCGAGCTAGGTCATTCATATTCACTGCTATGTAGCACCACCTTTGGAATCCCCATAGCCCGATGCTCAGCCCGAGTATAGTATTATATGTATTAATATAGTATTATATGTATTATCTGTGGCCCGAGGCAAAGAATAAGATATCTACGTTGTACAACTATACAACCTTCTTTTAACATTATTAAACCTACCACTACTATCTTTTCAATCTACAAAGTGCTGATTGAGTGCAATACCAAGTATTTACTACTGGAAAAAAGAGAAGTCAGTCTTCGTCCCGTGTACTGAGCCACTAATTGCGGTACATTATTACTTAATTAAGTTTTAAATAGGTATCCACGACGGTATGCGACGTCCACTCAATATGGGCTTCTCAGAAACGATCGGAAGATATTTTCGTCGTCACATTTGGAGATACTGCGTTGTTGGCACAATTATTATTATTGTTGTTTTGGGAGAACCGTTGGATCTCTCCAACGGTTCTGGAGGTCTAAAATGGCCGCTTTAGCAGAATCATAATAGGATGATAGTCACAGACGCAGTTAATATTATGAATTCTCTTTGTCACCGTTTTACGAACTCTAACATAATTCATATTATTATCCTGTATTGATTCAGCTAAAGCAGCCATTAGGCCCCCTGTATAGTACCTGATTTGAGAGAACACACATTAACACTTACATCGTTTTGGATCGATGACTAGACAGACGACAAAACAATGTTAAACTACAAGACGATCATAAAGAAAACTGTCGAAAGAAAACGGAAAATCTCGTTAGTACAATGTCACAAAGTACTTAATAGTATGACACCGTGAAAGTTGATAGATTTTCTATAATGGCGTTTTAACGGTCTGCCTCAAACTAAACATAAGAAAACTATAAATCAATATGAATTTCATTCGTTCCCGAGGCCAGCCAGACAGATCAATCAGTTAGACATTAAAACATTGCTGAATTATAATTTATGTGATGGCACATACTTATTTATTGATACATGTTATTATGATGTAAAGAGACTCAATATTGACAAACATTATTATTCGGCACGTACTCTCTTTTAAGTCAACTGCGCGTGCGTCAACGCGAAGAGCTTACAGACAACACACAAGTAGAGTCGATACTCCAACGCATATAATTCGTACATCTACTTAAATTATCATTTGTTTGTAAGTTCGAATGTAGGGGGTAATCTTCAGAACTATTGATTCGATTCCGAAAATTCTTTCACGAATGTAAGCCACATTATTCCCGAGTGTCATAGGCTACCGGCGGCGGATCTTTTTTTATACCTTTTATAGTCCTAATTGAAACTTTAGTTGTTCGATTAACAGCAAATATAATTGCCGGACATTTATTAAAAACTCTTCTTAGAGGAACAGGATTACAAGACCAAGATTATGAAAATATTTGATTGTAATTTTTTTCTGTTTGTTGCCACTGTCAGGTTAACGTTCCCGTGAGTATCTACATTCCGTACATAACGAGAGCGAAGCCGCAAGCAAAAGTTAGTAACATATCGATGTTTCTCACAAACATTATGTCCCATTGTACTTTAGATCCAGAAATAAACTCTACGATGATGGCCTGGTGTAATCAGCAGAATCGTTTCGCCTGGTGATGTAAGGTATTGCATCGGTCTCCCTCAGTTTGACCAGCAGGCAGCAAATGACAAAAGCGAAGCCGTAGAAGTGTCTGTGATAAACAAGTCTTTTTCCAGTCCCGAAAATATGGACCACTTTCTCACATGTATAATACAATGAAAGAGTTAGGCTTAACTCAAGGTAGTCTCTTGCTCGACTAGACCGCTCAAACTAATAATAATAGTGAGAGATATTTCCCAAAGCAACGAAAACTTTACCCTTTATTTTAACAGTGGGTCGATAGGTACTAATAGGTAGCCGGGCATGTAATTTTATATGTAACAAAGTTTACCTGTAATTTATTGCGCCACATTTTCTTACGACAGTTAAAGTGGTTCCAGACGGTTATTGAACAAGCCGCGTATTTTCGCAAAGCAAAGTGATTTCAGACTGTTATTGAATAAGCGCTGCGTATTTTCGCGAAGGCGGGGTGCAGTGACACTCGTTGACGAATTGCACGCGGTCATCGACCCGTGCCCCCGCCGTCCCGCGGCTGCGTCAGCGCACGTCTCGAGCGGTCCATTCAGACCTAACCAGACTAGGTTCGTTGGGAATTTCACTTCTGTGTATGTGTTTTATGTGAAATGTTTGTAAGTTAGATATCTACTTATAGAAACATAGAATATTCTATATTGTACGCCAAAATTGTTGCCAGCTCTTTTGCAAGTTAGCTAGCTAGTAGCAATGTCCGTCTATTACTGCGATATGACGACTCTTCTCGAATCCCGATAAATAAATACCTATGATTTATATTCTACTTTGATGTTGGAACCATGACGTTAATTAAATTTTTTTTTCGCTATAACAAATCTATGCTACACCCCACATCTGTCCAGTCCTCCACATACCTACTCTGAAGATATTAAGATACCATTGAGATAATCTGATTAACGTAGGCCACAAAAAATAGATTGGTAATCATGCAATCAAGCAAATAGCTTTTTAAGCAATCTTCAGTACTTCCTCTAAGTAAATTAAGAAAGCAATCAACAGCACACATGTAGGTATGTTCCTACCAAACTGCGAGTAGAAATCAACTAATTAAGGAGTAGATAGATAAAGCGCTTTAATTGGAATGTAGCAAGACAGCAAATCGTTAGATCTAGACTAGACTCAGACCGCGCAGTGCTAGGTAAAGAGTTTGTCTGGCACACTTTCTTTGATTCCGAGATCGCATTGGTGCAAGTTGTTGACGCAGCTATCATCTATATTCTCTTTAAAGTTAATCACTTCGACTTAAGGGTGAACAGGAAACTATTATTGGGAGATTCTCTCGGATTCGGAAAAGTCTGAATAAATATTGTAACTATAACGCAATCATTACATAGTATAAAACAAAGTCGCTTACCTCTGTCTGTCCACTATGTATGCTTAGATCTTAAAAACTACCCAGCGGATTTTGATGCCGTTTTTTTAATAGATAGAGTGATTCAAGAGGAAGGTTTATAAATGTATAACATTGCACCCGTGCGAAGCCGACGCGGGTCGCTAAGTGATATTATAAAGAAAGAAACGCTACGTTCGTACTGAGCGGCGTTCAAATATCGTCGCGTTGTTACGACTGCGATAGATAATACGGAACGTATGATACAGAAAGAGATAGCTATTGCGCTTGAAGTACTTAAATTACGACAATTGTCTGAATTTGTCTGCAATATCTACCTCTTTTTATTCATAATTATTCATAGTATCATTGTAACTACGCTATTGTTGGTTAAACTTTTGTCTCTTGAATTACTTGTATACCTATGCAGCTTGATTGAAAAAAAAAACAGATTTCCGCTGTGTTTGCAGAAAACGAGTTATTTTAAGTTAGTTTAGCTTAACTCGTATAATTAAGGTATTTTTTATATTGTGAGCTGGCCGCAAAACTACGAAAACAAGTATGAAAACTTGAACTTTTCAAGTTTTCATACTTATTTAAGAATGTGGATAGAAGCACTCACTCCTCACTATAGTTTTCGCAGTTTTCTAATCTCAGCCATGCGAGCTAAGATGAACTAACTTAGCTCTTAGTTTAGTTCTTAGAGCTCTAAAATGTTGAAGTGCTATCCTTCAATAGTCCAGGTTTTATCTCGGGTCACGACTAAATACCGGTATTTTAGTTATCTGAACGTTTCTGTTCAAAGATAAAGGAGACAATTGTCAGCGAATAATTTATTACAGACATTACTCTAAGTAACGGATACCTTAATAGGGGCAAGTCTAGATTAGGTTACTGCCTGGACGAGTGGTTTACCTGCATTAGTAATTAAGCCGACGGAGTTTTTTGTCTAGTTATTTATGAGTGGGCGGCTCCTTCGACCATTCTGGGTATACACTCACTGCGTACGGGTTTTTTTCTTCTTAAAAGATTACGAACTATGTGGTTCATCATAGCAACCGCGGAGACAAAATAAGGCATTAAGTAAATTACTTTTGAAGTCTAAAATGTACTGTATTACATATTATGTGACTATGCTTTCGGTCGCCAAAGATTTTTGAAGATTATTAATGCCAATTTGTCAATTGAAGTCCATGAATCGAATCTTGTCCATATTTTTTGAAAACGAAATACTTTGTTGTTACAAGAAAATTATCAAGTAAGTACCTATAATATACTAATTTTCTCAATCACATACAGATAACAGTGTTTATCGTAATGTTATTCAATAAATTGCTGCACCGACCATAAATTTGAGTAGGTACTGGACATATTACATGGACCATTGCTAATCCGGTGTCAATAATTTCAATAATGTCATATCCGTCCTTCTATTCACTTGTCTGGATGTCTACTTATGAGTTTATTGCCTCGATTCATAAGTTAACTGTAGTCAGTTGATCTGCAGTTTAATATACTACCGTTACGGTAATACAAGACTTGGATTGATTGCCGATTTATTGCTTTACGGTTCACGGTTACGATTAGCTGGTTCTACAAGTGTTATGATTGATTTGAAAGACGAATAAGAATGTTGTTACACGACTAAAAAGGCTGTATGCTCGTGCTTCAAAGCAAAAATATATCTATTATTAGCTGTTTCCCGCGACTTCGCTGGCGTTTTGGTCGAAAATTATCCCAGGGGTATGAAAATTAGATAGTAGCCGGTTCTCGGGACCTACTGGATACGCATATAAAATTTAATAAAGAACGGTCAAGCCGTTTCGAAGGAGTACGGTTACTAACATTGTGACACGAGAATTTTATATACATATAAGAAGAAGATATTCTATTCCATAGAGCTAAGACAGCACTGGCTGTTAATGCTAGTGACCCAAAGGACCCAGACAAAGTGTCACAACAAAAGCGAGACGGATGATGAAAGTGTCCAAAATACATACTATATTGGATTAATCCATGTTAACATGAGCTACCGAAAAGCTGTGCCACTCTGGTTGTTAGTCTATGTAGAAATACTTAATGTTGTAAAGGCGATTGCTGCTTTTCTATGCCTTCAGGTTGGCCGAAGCAGGGATATCCTGCTCAGGTGGAGATTCATGGACTACTCCCTGAAGTGCAAATGTAAGTTATAAGACACAAACGATGGACACTTAATATTCCTGTGTGTCCTGTTATCTGTAGGCTACCGAAGGCACCAAATTCGTGTTAGAAATCTACTATATATGGATATAGTAGATTAGTAATAATCTAAGAAGGAGCATGCTAATGACTAAGACAGACTAACATGTGTATAATATATGTCTGCTACCGCTACAAACCTTGAGGAACTGTCTATTCTCTAAGGTCGTAGCAGCATGAGTTTTGATAAATGATAAAGCTTAGAGCGTTTACGACTTACGGCATTTCATACAAACAAAAAAAAAATTACAAATTTGCAAGTCCTTATTATATTTTTCGAAACGACTGAACCGATTTTAATAAAACTTCATACGCATAAGGCCATAAACAGAATGCATAGCAATGCATATCTAAAAAGTTTATACATAACATTTTTGAAAAAAAGTGTTACAGCTAAATTAGACCGATTTTGAAATTTTTCATAGAAACAGAAATTTCCAATCATCAATGTTTTTTAAAGACATTTTAAAAATGTTCTCTATAAACTTTTAAGGATTATGTATCCTGCTTATGCGTATGAAGTTTCATTAAAGTTTGTATGAAATGCCATAAGTCGTACACGCTCTTAAACTTATAGCTACAAAAATTTCGCACATAGCTTTCGTCATCCAGTTTAAATCATCAGCTTAATGAATGTATGTTCGTATCCATTTCCACCGTTACTAGCCGTATGTAATATCATCCACTTACCACACTCGCGTGTATCGCAGGTGAGCAGGTTCATGCACAAGTCTGCATCTGAACATATAATATATTCGATGTTTGCACGGCTTCCCGGATCAAGTGTCTTCGCGGCTTTTAATAAGAATCGATAAGGTTTGGACTGAAGAAGGATTTTTAAGTGAACGTAAGGAAGAAGCCTTACGATTTTAAGAATTTCTATTTTAAGCTGATTTATTAAATAAAGACTTTCTAAGCTGATTTATTCAATTAGAGTGGGTGTTAGAACGCTTATTCTATTTCTCTATGATTCAAATTGTACTAGTCTGATTAATTGTCATATTAAGTCAGTTTTACTTGTTGTTTGTGGCTTCTATTACAAAAATAACTAGATACTGTACGGTACAATGTGGGCATGTAAACTTTTCGGCGTGTTTTAAAGTTTTGACTGTCATACAGACTTCAAGGCTTCTGAATGAAGAAAGGCATATCAATTAGTATTTTTCCTCCGAGCTCCACTAATTTCACACCAGGAGTTTCAATCCGACAATAAGTTGTAGGTATTACTTTAACGCATCTTTATGATACCTTATTCTTATTCTTTCACAAAATATAAAAGTGGGACACACAAAATTACAATATATAACTTATGTACAACGGCGAGCTTAACCCAGAATTGGGTTTTCTTACAGCAAACCTTACGTTTGATTGTGAGATTTGCGAATGAGGATAAACCTATGTGCACAAACGAACATTTTAAAACTTAAATTTACTTATTTTTACTAAACTAATATATAAAATATAATAAACGTAATACATATATATATAGATAGATACACAAAATACTATATATATACTATTATCCTGTTGACAGGAAATGTTCCCTTATTCCTTTCTTGAACACATCTAACGAAGGGCTATCCCGCAAGGAGTGTGGAAGCGAATTCCAAAGGCGCACAGCCCGAACAGTAAAGGAACCATCATACCGACTTGAGGAGTGAGGAGGGAAACGAAGGAGGAGAGATGATGATGACCGACAGCGTTTCCCTCTAGGAACCAGATACTCGAAACGATCTCGAAGATACGAAGGAGCTTTAGGATTATGGAGAACAGAAAAGAGAAAAGAGAGAGAGTGTGTGAGTCTCGACGCTGCCGAATAGGTAGCCACTTCAGCCGCTTCCGAAATTCCGACACATGATCGTATTTACGAAGCCCGAAAATGAAGCGGATACACAAATTCTGCAGACGTTCGAGCTTATCAAGAAGATCCTCAGTCGCATCAAGAAAACAGACATCAGCATAGTCTAGAAAAGGAAGAAGAAGAGACTGAGCAAGAGTAATTTTAGTCTGAAAAGGCAGGAACTTCTGAAGACGCTTAAGTGACCGATACAAGCAAAACACCCTCCTGCTTACTTCAGCAATGTGGACATGCCAAGATAGGTTGCAGTCCAAGAATACACCTAGGTCTCTAACTTTCTTGGAGTAGGCTATAGCGGCTCCATCGTACAAAACAGGCGGGAGGGACTGATGACTCAATAAATTGACAAAGTATCTGCCACCAATAATGAGAGCTTGTGACTTAGTTGGGTTAACCAATAGTCCAAAATTTTTAGCCCACAGACTGATGTTTTGAAGATCATTATTGATGGCGTCGATGGCTCCTGGAAGCTCTTCGAGTTTAAAATGGCGATAAAGCTGCAAGTCGTCTGCATAGAGGTGATAATGAGAAGTTAATATCTTAGTGATAGTGTTAATAAAAACGGAGAAAAGAAGAGGAGAAAGGACGCCACCCTGAGGAACACCCGCAGAAAGATCGCACCAATCAGAGCAAGCCTCATTCAAGTGTACCGACTGCGAGCGACCCCGAAGATACGAATCAAACCAAGCAGTCACAGAAGGAGATATGTTTAGAGAGGAAAGGATACCTAAGAGGATGTCAAAATCAACTGAATTAAAAGCACTGCTAAAGTCCAGTAAAACCAACACCGTAAGGAGCCGGTTTTCCATGGCCAATCGAATGTCGTCAGTTATTTTAAGGAGGGCTGATACAGTGCTATGGCCAGGACGAAATCCAGACTGGTAAGGACTAAGCAGGCTATTGGAGAAAAAGTAATGAGATAGTTGATTATTGACAACACTCTCAAGGACTTTAGACAGGATTGGAAGTATGGAAATTGGACGAAACTGGGATACTGAAGAGGGATTTGAGACTTTAGGAAGAGGCAAAACATAGGCCTTCTTCCAAGCAGAAGGAAAAGAGCCGGTAAAGAGGGAATAGTTAACAATGTGTAAAATGACAGGAATAAGGTCATCAAGGATAGGAAGAAGCATCTGAAGTTGGAGACCATCATCACCCACCGCCTTTGTGGAAATAGATGTAATGGCACGCTTAATATCCCCTTCTGTAACTGGGTGAAAAGAGAATGAAGTACATATTGGCCGAGGAAGATTAGAGAGATCGTTGAGAGTGTAAGATTTAGCGTTGTCATCCAAAGTCACTGGTGATTTAGAAAAATGTAGATTAATTTCGTTCAAATCAATATCAGGCAAACTGTCATTCGCATCTTTGCCGATTCCTAAGGATTTTAGAAATTGTCATACTTGTGCTGTGTTGGAATTCTGAATTGAGTTGTGTATGTGACGCCTTTTAGCATCCCTACACATACGACCGCAGCGATTACGCAGTTTCTACGCAGATACCTACTTATCAACCTTGAACCCAATTTCATCATCATCATCATTTCAGCCGAAAGACGTCCACTGCTGGACATATAGGCCTCCCCAACTGTCGCCACATTGACCGGTCCCGTGCGACTTGCAGCCAGGGGATCCCCGCAACCTTCACCAGGTCATCGGTCCACCTGTGTGTGTGGGAGGAGTGGGAGGCCTTCCAACGCAACGTCTACGTCCACTCCAGAACTTTTCGGCCCCATCGGCCATCCGTTCTGCGAGCAATGTGTCCCTTAAGTTTGGTAATTCTTCGAGCTACTTCGGAACCCAACTGCGCTGATTAAAAAGTCCACAAATTCACACATAAACGCACTTTTTATCCACCATCGTTATTAGCACAACAAGACTCACCGTTGCAGCCGTGGTCTGTGGTTCGAACCCCGGCTGAGCTCCGTATAAGGCGAGCCACGCCCGGTAAGCCGGTTTGCCGTAAAAAGGTATTTATTTCCCGATACCGATCGACTTAGAACCGATTAATGTTGGAATAGATTTATTGGTCGGTGCATACACTGTAACACTGTCGCTTGTTACGTATTACCGAAGTGTCCCTTAATAGGGGACTGTTTTAGTACGATAGAAAATGTGTGATAGTAAATGAAGTTCTTAATTGTAGCATGTCAGTTCACCACCCGTATTAGCTGTGATACGGTAAGCCGACTTACCTAGAGGACACGAGATCCCCGCAGGGTTAGGTAGTAGTGTACCTAAAGTGCACCCACATGTCGCCAGCTGTGTTTAAGTCTCATGTTATCCCATAAAAAGGCGCGCTTAAGACCACTAGTCTAACGAGGATATTTTCATTTCACCCAGAATTTAAGTTTCTAATTCGATAAAAATTTTAGACTTCCCTTATTTCTAGCGAAGCCTTTTTGTTTATTCTTACATTCCCCTTTTTTGGACATGCTTTACGATTGTCAATTTGCGTGTCGTTTGTTGTGTCGAGTGCAAAGTTTTATTATTATTAGAAACATACGTACATATAAAACCACATTTACTGGTGCTTATTTATATAATAAATAATTGTGGTCAGGGATCCTGGCGCACTGGCAGTAATTTTAGGGCGGCGCGCACTTGCGACTCAAACGTAAAGATTGCGCGACTGTCGGCACTGGGCACTGAGAACTGGGTACTGGGGACTGGGCGCCTACACTTTAATTTTCTATTAACCCTTTAAGGACTACTATTTATAGTACACGTTGCAACACACTGGTGTTTCCCTTTTACGAAGGAGATTCTAGTAATCGTCTTTTATTTTCAGTTGATGGAGGATAACCTAACAGTTCGCTTTTGAGCCTGTATAAAATGTCTGCTTCACTTAGGATGTATTAAAATGAGTTGAATGGAGCCTGAGCCTTCATTCAGACCAGAGCGATAATTAAAGACTGATTATATAAGGTCTCAATCTGATAGAAGTCTGCCTCTAAAACCTCTAATTTATCAAATTTTGGCGTTGTTTGTGATTGCTACTCGATTGTTGAACGTTTTGAAAATACGGGAATTCATTGCTGGCCATTTTGCTTATAATAAAATTAGAATACACCATCTTCGACCTTGATGACCTTGGTGAACGGGCGCTGTCAGTTGGGCCTGGTCATCTCTTAGCTGCCACGGTTTATTTTAATTACTTTAGTTTGAAAGTGTTGACTATTTTAATCTTTTACTCTGGACGCTCTTAATGTGCACGTCTTTCTACATCGTTCTCACATAATATATGTATAATCTCAACGTGAATGATGTAACCAAGATTTTGTAACAATATTTTGATTAAAAAGAGTGTCCATGGAGTTTCTTGCTCATTCTTCTCCATAGAGATCTACGCTTTGGAATGTGTAACTACAGTACTTTCTCAAGTTATTATGCCTTGTGACTGTGACTGTAGCTTAGCTTTTTTTTTTTGTTTTTTGTTTGACTTTCAAAAGTGCCTGTAATGGTCTAATTGAAATAAATGCTTTGAGTTTGAGTTTGAATTTATTAGTGAAATACTGAGTAGATCAGGGGGCCTAAAATGGCTGCTTTATCAAAATCATAATACGAATCACGTTAAAAAATTAAAACTCTTAAAATGGACTTTGTGTTCATAGCCATAAAAACCATTTTAAGAATTTTAAATTTTTAAAGAGATTCATATTATCATTCTGATAAAGCTTCCATTTTAGGCCTCTAGTAATATGGATATCAAAACATGTTATAAAAATTGTGGGACGAAATGACAAAAGGACGTTGAGATTATCAACGTGAATGATGTAACCAAGATTTTGTAACAATATTTTGATTAAAAAGAGTGTCCATGGAGTTTCTTGCCCATTCTTCTCCATAAAGATCTACGCTTTGGAATGTGCAACTACAGTACTTTCTCAAGTTATTATGCCTTGTGACTGTGACTGTAGCTTAGCTTTTTTTTTGTTTGACTTTCAAAAGTGCCTGTAATGGTCTAATTAAAATAAATGCTTTGAGTTTGTGTCTGAGTTTGATGGCCGAAACAGGATTAGTAACAGAACAGAGTTTTAGATGGGCGTTGATAGCAGCGACAGTTTTAAACTTTTGTAGCTATCATCGTTTTCTTTCATTGTAATTGTGCCAACTGTCTATGTTCCAAAATAAAAACTTTTATCTTTTACTTTTAACTTCAATTGACGAACTCTAAAAAAACACGTTCAATCAATGTAACCACGATTGAATCACGGTGCAAAGTAACATTGATTTGTTCGTTCTATAAACCAAAACCAAAGACATATTTTCCCACTAACCCAGTTATCGTTCCCCCCAAGGCAACTGTCTAAAATTTCCGATTATCGGTTAATTTGTTTATTTTTAGCTGAACCTCTGTGGTATGCGACAAGGTTATCGCGATCGAAATATCGGTCACGCGACAAACATCGATTATTTTAGTTCTCTTCGTTTTATTTTATTCGGTAAACACCTGCTTTTGGAACCTGATTTAATCGTAATTTAATGTTTTTAATCACGATCCATGTGCACCAAGCCAACAGCTTAACATCAAGCCTCCTGTCCCCTGAGAGCTGTGAGGCCAGAGCTATTTTTAAGTGATAAGGGGCGAGCCTATTACCACGTACCGAGCACAAACCATATATATAAAACAACCGTACAACCGTATATATGATACATGTGAAATTTTTGTCCATCCATATGTGTGAAATTTCTCTAATTTTTGGATTAAGATAATTTATTTGTGTTTTCAATGCTAGTCTAGAGAAAAAAAACGTCGCCATATTTAAAACCTTTTGTATCTTAATTAAGTTTATGACTAAATGACAACCCACTTGAATGACCGGCCTTAAACTTTCGGTTAGGCGCGTGGCATTTGCTTACATTTTGTAAGTTATGTGACCTATCATATGGCCCCTATGGCCTAACAATAATACTGACACAGAAACAACAAATTATGAGAGCTGTAGATAAATGTCATGTAGTCTATGGTTCTTTGGTAACCGAAACTAACGCATCATGTAATTTTTTTAAACGCAATTAAAAAAAAAACAAATTGTTTGCCAACAGCGCCTCCCAAGTTTGTCATTCGCGCGGCGAAAGATTCTTGCAGATTGTAGCATTGTAACACAGCTCTCTAATATTTCCAGATTAGACAAGCAACAGAAAAAAAAAATTAAAACCCCAGGTTTACGCAAAAAAGTAAAACGATAACCTAATTACATAATGCCTCAGTTATAAAACACAGCCCTAATTTAAAGTATTCGCGGGCGGTACTGCACGGTACCAGTACCGACAAGAAATATAATTCCACGATAAATTCGCTTCGGTCACCGCGGGGAGGCAGCCAGCCCTTTTGCGAGAACACGAAACACCACGACTGCTGATTTTTATGACGGAATCAGTCATAAGAATGACATCGTTCCGACGACGGCTCTGATTTTACTGTGCCGTCAAAATTTAAATGTTAAAGGAACCGACAAAGGGAGTCATTATTGTAAGTGGATGGGGACTTGGGGAGCCATTTTCTCTGCCCTCAGGGCGGTTTTTCACACGACTAAAAATGAAAACCTTATTGGTTCAAGTTAACTATCTAACACTCTAGCTTCCATCTACAGTGTGTAACAGAAAGGGTATAATCATATGGAATACTGTGGTACGGACAATCAAACTGAACAACTTTCTCTATGGGACCACCATCGAAATCGTAAAAAAATAATCAGCTGTCCCATTCATTTGGGTCGAGTAGGTATTGAAATTTTGTATAGGACAGCTGATTATTTTTTTACGATTTCGATGGTGGTCCCATAGGAAGGTCTGTACCACAGTATTCCATATGATTATACCCTTTCTGTTACACGCTGTATACGTAGAGCCCATGAGATACATAGAATAGATGCCCTGGTATAGAATTACTGGCTTTTTGCTTTGAAAGGAAGGCATGGATAAATTTCAGAACGAATGTAAGCACTTTAACTATAAACCAGAACCAAGCAGTACACATTTTGCAACCTGACATTATAAAAAGGTTCAGCTAATAAAGGGGGAGCCCCCTTACTACTTCAACATGTTCCACCCTCCAAAACATTCCCGCATGCATTGCAAAATATCACCGTTAACACCGCGTGTCACAAGTTCCGGTGAATTTATCGGTACTCGTATTAGCACGAGCGGTACTGAGCGGTACCGATGTCATGCCAGTAATAAATTCGCGACGCACGCCGTAACCTTCCGCCCTTCCTCATCAGCTCGACCAGTCACGATGTTGGAAAGAAAGTAGAAGGGAATTGATCTGTTTCAGGGACAATTTCACCAATAAATTGAATGCAATCATCACAACGGGCCTAGAGCTGTCAATGTTATAACTGTTACGGAACATAATAGACTATGGTTTACACTGCCTTATACTCTCATTAGATCTGCATGTGAAATATTTCTTTTCCATTACGACAATCATATAAATTGTAAGTTAACAATCGCAAGACCTCTCGTGTGGAGTGTCGTGTCAGATTATCAAAGTGAATATTTTTGTAAAAGTTATATTTTGGAAATTCATAACATTTTTTGATAGTTTTACATGTTGATCAACATAACGCGTCAATTCCAATGGAAAGTCTATTTTTTGCGAATTTCAAGTTCTTGTAGAACAATAGTTGTTCAGTTTCATGGTCTGAGACACCACAATGTTTTGAGTCACATAGTCATGTTGGTGTACATAGAGTCCTACCGTAAAACGTGATTTTACACCCCAAAAAAAAAGTCGTTTCGCAGCAATCATTTTTGCGTAAAGTTACTTAGTTTGATGTACATAACGCTTGGTTAACGGCATCGTTAAGGGTCTTGTTACACCCTGTATGAATAAATAACGAATGGCGAATACTAGATGTGCTTTATAGCGCTGCCTACCCCACTGAGCTACGAGCTTAGGCTATTTCAAATTGCCGAAGGCATGCATGTTCTGTGCCTTGTACGATACTAACGTTAAGTTGTACTGTCGCATAAAACCTTTCATAACCAGCTTGAGCTAAAAGAAAGCTCTCATTGCTCTCTTTGCTCGAAGCAAAGCAAAGTTTTCCTACGCTACCTGTTTTGTACTTAAACACCTACCTACTACTAAGTTCTTTTAATTACTGACATAACAGAGCCGCTTCCATTTAACTCATTTCAACTATATATTGTCTAGAATCGTCTCATTCTGAATTCTGATTCTCAACGTCTTTGTTTTCTCGTCGTCGTCAATTTTATTTTATTACATATTCCTGTTAGAGAAAAGGTGCGCTAGTATCTACCAGACTGGCGATTATTGTGGCATACCGAATTTCTGTAAGCCATTTGCATAGCATAACATAGCTTTTCTCTCTCGTAGGACGCTGGCACACTGAGCGGTTAGCTGCAAATGATGGCTTTGTCCGTAATCGATGGATGACACCCGCCATTACAGTCTCCATTGTTCCGGAAGAGTACTAACAGAACAGTACCCACAGCACAGTGGCGTGCAGTGGTTCTCCGCGGAAGGCAGGCCAGCCACGCTAAGATGACCCTCAAAGTACTCACATCTATTGATATATTCACTTATGAGAAACAACGCCATCTAGCTTAAATATCAGGAATTTCAATGGAATTCTGTCAATACAAGAACGAAGGATGTCGCTCCGCTACAAAAAATTCTAAAAAATAAAACAGAGAGCGCTGTAAACAAAAAAAAGGTAGAGTTTTCTGACCGGAATATTTGAAAAACAAACCTTTAAAATAAGCCTATTAAAACCAAAGTTATAAATACAAGAACTCTGCATTAATCAAGGTTCAAATCACGATTTACTGACAATGCAAACAGAAGAAAGATTAATTTGAAATGACGATGAATTTTAGGTTAATTCTCGTAATTCGGGTACCTACACATCTTTCTTTGGACACAACTTGAATCTTATCATTAAACGATTGTGAATACTTACTGTTTTTAACTTTTAACATACACACTAAAAGCGCAAACTTCACAACAGAACACCATTTCTAAGTTAATAAACAAATACAACAAATAATATTTACACTACTATACGTTTCAAAACGAATTACAAACGTCAGATATTATAAAAATCAAAACACTGAAGATCGCGAAATAAATTTTGCTAGTCACATGAAACAAATATGGCTTCTAAGAAAAATACAATTGTTATTTTGTCGATAAAAAAACACTACCAAATATAATTGCATCACTGCATACCGTTTTAGCCGGATAATACTTTGTGGGGCAGCCAATCAGTGGCCAGCTAGCCAGCTACACTCGCAGGAGTTTACGCCCCTATTTACTATGTGTGCCGTTCATATACACGAAAATAACGATCAGTGTGCGTAAATTTATCAATGGAAATTAGGCCGGCTGCGGCCTTGCCTAAACGGCCGGGAGCGAACGTCGTAGTATTTATCAGTTACGTCACACGGCTGCGACAAGTTGCTATAAGTATTATAACAGGAGTTTTTTTATTTTTTATTAATATAGTTATAATAAATGCATTTGTTGCGTTGTTGGTAAGAATGGTAGGGTAGGCTAGGCCTAATTGCCTATGGACGGCACGCCCCTGCCACAGCAGGTGGTAATGCCGTAGTTTACATTTAAATTGTTGAGAAATTGCTCCGAAGTGGATTAAGAGGCAGGTGTAGGTGTTTGTTTCTAGCACCAGAAGTTAAAGTATGGAGTATTGAGACCGTGAGGTGTTGAAGCCTAGTTGTAAATTAGCTAACTTGTGATAATTCTGAAACTTTTAAGAAAATCAGGCATCGAAAAAGTTTTCTTATAAAACTGAAAAGTTTAAGAGGGCCCTTCCCGGCGCGTCTATCGTCAACGCGAGCATGGCCGAAAAGCTTGTTGTTTCATCCAGAGCCACAGCGGCGATTTTTTATCAACTCCCCCGTCTTACCCCGCCCCGACCCCGCACATCTCGTCTCCCGCGCACTTCATACCGCCTAACGCGATGACATTGAACGAAAAATAGTGTTCGATAATTTCTTAAACTTGTTCCAGGAAATACGTGTTTTTTAATAAGTCTTATACAAGTGTGTGAAATAAAAATTTATCATTAAGAATCTCCATTACATGTGCAAGGTTTCTATCGAGATGTTTTCTTTACTTTTACAGTTTATGAGTACATTATGAACGACCAAAGTTCAGGTAAAATTTGTGCAAAACAGCAGTTTTTGTGGAGGCTTATACTGAATTTGTTTCTACAATTTTTTATTTTCTGCTTCCATAGAAACCTAGTTATAGTGCACAAAATACCTATTAGTTCAAAAAAATCAAAGATAGATGTGTAACAACAGCATAATCACGTACGAGCGATTGTATGAAAACTGTGTTAGGTTGATGGCCGCTCTTAAAAGTGTTTGTAGCGGAACTGATGAATTGCCGGCCTATTATTATTATTGAGGTATCTACATAAGATAGTCCTTCGTTGAAGTATTTATTTACCTACTAAATATTTTAAACTCAGCATTCCATTTTATCTACCACATCATTAAACTCCAAACCACTTATAAAGACCGTCATAAAATAACAACAACTAATTTTAATATTGTTTAAACAAACTTAAACGTATTAAATTCCATTTTTCCCAGACATCTAATTTCGAACTCGTTTATGGAGCTATAAACGGACTATAAGATATTGCTTGCTTTAGATCATAATCCGCGATGATTTCTTAATACCGACCGGCCTCTCAGTACTGACGGGTAATACGCTTAATGGTTCAAGACCACCGTAAAACTCTGGAAGTGAAATATCGCGTTGAAGTAGGTACCTACGCTCGGTATTCACTAATGAAGACTTGTGAGATTACTTCACTATTAATGCGTATTTTTGGTTCAATATTGTGGGAGATCGTGGGATTTTTATGAGAGGAAGTATGTAAAGCATGCAGGCACCTTTATGTTCTGGGCAGTGAGATGTGGGTATTCAGATGATTGGGAAAAATATTTGTGGGGTGTTATGGTACTGGTTATGACTATTTTTTTTTTTATGGTATATGGATACGTGTTACGCCAACGCCAACCCCAAATAGAATGGTACAAGCGCAGGAAGATGATCCTGATCTGATAGTTCTCTAAAGAAGAGTATCTTGGTGCTTGGTTATAGGGGGACCGACAGAGACAACATTTTAATAGATGTATGTATGATTATAAATTGGAACTAGGGCAGAAAGATAATGCGTATCGTGGTGCCTTCTTCTCAAATAACGATAGTCACCGATCATCCTTGCTATTTCAGGTTGCAAACATTACATTTTTAGATCTTACTCAATGCTACGACTTTAATAAGCTCCTCGCATGATTATATAGCAACAAAATTACTCGTGCACGGGTAAAACCTCTGTATCGATAACTCTGACGCGTCGGTATCAGTAAGTTACGCATCGGTATCGGTTACGTGGTGGCGATGCGCGGGCTTCCCTCGACCGCCGCATTCTGTGATGCCATACCAGCTTATATGTGCGTATACACAAAGTATTATGCAGGTGTGAACACTGAGCTTATGTTATTAGCTGTATTGCTGTAAGCTTGGTAAATAATTGGAGTTTTGTCGGCAAATTCAATACCTATTTACTAACATTGAATACCACTCATTGTGGAGTAATACTAACCAACTGCCAGAGATAAAAGCTGTGGCTATCGCTTTCCAAGTCTTTCGTATTTCTACAAAGACAGAAACAACCACAAACCACAACACCACACCAACACCACAACAACAGAATTAACCTTATCTTTCCGGTAGCGAAGAACATCTAACTAAACAGTTTTGACGCTTTTCGATCATAGTTATCCTTAACGCTGACAGACGGTCACTTTGTTTGAGCCCTCGTGATCATGTTCGTTTACTAAAGAAATAGTTTTTTTCACTAGAAGCTACTTCATATTACCACCATCTTATTTAAGTTCTATATAAGACTGACAGCTGAACAACACAGAATAAAAATAGTATGTGTAACTGCCAGCCATTTAAAAGTCATCAACTCATCAGTTAAAGAGCTCTATTAAAAAGACTGTACCTACAGCAACGATCAAGTACTTAGGTCCTCCGCCATGTGTTGCGGTACTCTATCAAATTTAAAAGAGGATCTGAAATGATCTCTACGTCTAAACAAATGTACTCCAATTAAAGGCGTCGTGGAGATCATTGGCACGTCTTTATTGCAGTCTAAGTTGTCTTAGGGGTGTCACGAACCGCGGGCCTGTGGACGGTGAGCTATGGGCTAGCTCGCCGTCCGTCCGTCTTATGACGACAGGCCGTGTCGACGGCGCGTTCGTGTTCCACGCGCGCCTCAAGGAGAGTCAGCAAACAGGGAGGGGTCCGTAAGGACCGACGCCTGCCAGGGTTGCGGGACTGTTCGAAAGAGATACCGCGGCCCTGGAACATAAAGGGCAAAGGAAGGAACATGGATGGGTTTCAGTCAGTACAAGTCTGACACTCCCTCCTGCTCAGCCCAGAGCGGGAGGGGTCATTTGATGATTTCCCATCGATAAAAAAAAAAAAGAAGGGGTGTCACGAAGACGGAAACCCTTTACAAACTGAAAGAATCTTCTTCAGAAAGATCAGGTGCGTAGTACCTACCTACTCGCAACTGACGCGCGTGTTGAGTTTATTTTTGAAAGAATGTCAGCGGTGAAAAATCTATAATAATCATCTTAGATTGTTCGCATGATAAAACCGGCATAAACAAAGGGAGAATTTCAAGAACCTCAAGTTATTCAGTCCCGTGCTGAGAATTAGGTCACAATAGTTCACCGAGGTAAGGCTTGAACCCGTGACCTATAATTGATCCGCAGTCACAACATAACCTGGCTATTACGATGAATATATTGATCAGAATTAGCAGAAACCAAATAAACTTAGCTTACTACAAGAAACGCTTAATGAAATGGTTAGAACATTTTGTACTTTTTGTTATTTCTGTAGACATCAAAGTTTGTTGAGATTTTTTTGTGAAAAATATTTTATTTCATTTTACTGACAAAAGCAATAGATACCTAACAATGAGCAAAATTGTACGTATATTGTGTTTTGTTTACGTACAAACTTTCATATCTTGAAAAAACTGCGATGAATTGAACCAGTCTACTAAGTACATAAGAACAAACCAAGTTCCTTTCGTCGTTCGATTTAGCAGCTGTCAATCTTTGAAGGGCTTTAATTTGCACGTTTACCGTTGTCACGGAAACTCTTCCTTCTTCTTCTTTAAAATTATTTGAATGAAGAGTATAGAGAATATCACAACCGGGACAAAAAAAAAAGATTGGCAGATGAAAACTGAAACGTCATAACACCGGAAAATACTCAGGTAATACTTTTATAAGGAAACAAGGGCCGTTTTCACTAACACTAGGCGAGACTTAGAGCGCGCTGTTGAATTTCAAACAGGGAGTGAGAGCAATAAATAGGCTGAAAATGCACGACTAGCTTTCTAATGTTATCTATGCACACAGCCCTACCGCTAAGATACTGGGGTACTTAAGAGATGGTACGCAGCATCCGTCTAATTCGCGCCGCGGGCTCAAACCGTACCACTTTGTACGAGTCGAGTCGGACCACGGCGCTGCGTCACGCATAGTCATTTGTTTAAACTGCACATGCAACCACTGGTGGACGGATAATGTTTATGGATAATTTAGATGCTAATACTAGATTAGTTTAGTAACTAAAATAAGGTGAAAAGTTATCTGATGTGACAATAGCGAATTCTGAAGAGACAAACAAATGAAAGCATTTCTTTGAAGATGCTATCGAGGAATACCGTAATAAGTTTCGGCATGCGGTCGGAAGTGCACTAAATTGCTGTAGTATCAAGGAGTGATAATTACACTTATCGACATAGAATCTGCTTGATGAGGCTTTTAAGAAAGAACTTAATTTCCATCCAATAAAAGTGAAAAAACACCATTCGCATCATTCGGATGACGCGACTTGACACCACGCCAAACTAAATGCGACTTCGGTGATACAGATTCATGATCAGCTCAAACCGATTCGACATCTCTATATAAGTGTGACCAATCAAGTAAATCTAAAAATAAATCAAATCACACGATATTTAGACGATAAAAACGACCTAATCTTTACAAATCGACGTAAAGCCCACCTCTATGGATGTCTCAATAATGCTGATATACGATGTCTATGACAGCACATCTGTTTTATTTCCCGCGATTATCTAGCCATAGAGCTTAGGACTTATTACCATAAGACGGCAGATCAGTCCTATTGGCAAAGCCAGATTAAGTCGTTAAAAGTTATATGACTTTTCTGAAAAGAGTGTCGATAAATAAGAGATTATGTACGGCATATATACGGGATGCATGACAATAGCTTAAGCTAAACCCCTCCGATTTTCTTTGCGAATTCGAGAGAAATAATTGGAAACGAATTATAAATTGCTGTTATAAAAGATGGGTTATTTTGAAAGACTTTAATACAGAATTGCGTTACACTCTACACAAGATACATATTATCTTATAAACCAGCCATCTGATCAAAGACGCAAATGCTTCTGAAAAGGTAAGTTCTAAGCTAAAAGCATCCGCATTTCCCACCTTATTTTAGTCAACCTTATTTAAAACTAATCTCCGTTACAGTGTCTATATTCATGACGACGAAGCCTTCGGGCGGTGGTCAGGACTGATGGCCTTCGAATAGGCGGTAGTTACCACGTCCGCGGCTGTTATTGTGAAAATGACTGCTGCATGCGGTAGTTATTAGAAAACCAACTGTTATTTGTGAACTGGCTAGATTTGCAAGATGATGAGATGAACTTATCGGAATAGAAAGCAGGACAAACGGGAGAAAGTATATTTAATAGATGTGGATCCAGTTTTTTAAAGCCAGCCTAAGGGCATAGGTTTTACGTTGACGCTAAGCGATATGAAAATAACGCAAACTTATTGACTGTTCGAGACATCACTTCAACCCTCCGCTACGGTAGAAACAGGTTCTTAGGTAGCTTTTTTTTTTTCGTTGTAGTGAGACGTTCAGCTGTCGGTTTGCCAAATAGAAGTACTAAAAAAGAGTCTGAAGGAACTTTCCCAAGTTCCGGGTTACTTTTAGGCTGTTAAGATCATGATTTCCAGCAGTACTTATTAATTAGCGTTTAAGAGGATAATAATATGTCTTCCCCTTGCCTTGACTCAATCTTCAACCATGTTAGGTACTTATTTCCCACGGATCGACTCAAAACTGAAATAATAAAAAGCCGCTGACACATCACGACCGTAACCTTAAGACGCTATTTAAGGTGCAAACTCATATTTTGTGCGCAAATAAAGCAATAAACAGACCGTCGTGATCAACTTGCGCCCTACATAGACCTTCGTGACATTACCAGTGTCTGTATCGATCGTGTGCCCTAGGCCTTATGGGTTTTCCCCAGCTTTTTGACTTGGGGTAAGTTGAACTTCCGGCTTAACGGTTTTAGCAGCCTTCTCTCGATTTTCAAAGTTGCGTAGGTAATTTGAATTTGTAGAAAATATTTTTTTGGGGAATAAGGGATGTCCTAGAACCAAAATTTCAAAGACTCGTGACATATGGGCCCGAGTGGAGGGTTATGGCTCACTCACTCTCACAGGACATTACATTACATCATCCTCGAGCCTACAATCCCCGCAGTGGTAGGCAGAGATGTTCCTGGCACACATCCAGAATCTGTGGCTGCTACTGAGAAATTCTTGATGAAAGACCCAATAACACTTTGCTCGACCCGGGAATCGAACCCAGGACCTCATGCTCAGCAGTCGCGCTTGCGACCACAAGACCAACGAGGCAGACAACCTCTCACCGTACGTATGTCCTAGGTGTGGGAAGTTTATAAGCTGAATATGCTTTTCCTGCTTATACTTTATGAGTCGATAGGTAATAGATTAGAGAAGTTAGAGAGATTGCACAGTAGTTTTCTCTATTTCTTTTCTGAATGTGTAAAAAATAGGCACTATTATAACTTTCTCATACCACGGTTAAAGTAAATTATATATCTGTAATGTTAAGTTATTGAAATTATCGGCTTAACTCCTTATACGTATAAAAGCTACTTCATCATTTCAGCAGAAAGACGCCCACTGCTGGACATAGGCCTCCCTCAAGTGTCGCCACACTGACCGGTCCCGTGCGACTCGCATCCAGTGGATCCCCGCAATCTTTACCAGCTCATCGGTCCACCTAGTGGGAGGCCTTCCAACGCAACGTCTTCCGGTTCGCAGTCACCACTTCAGAACTTTTCGGCCCCATCGGCCATCAAATCTGCGAGCAATGTGCCCTGCCCACTGCCACTTCAGTTTGGCAATTCTTCGGGCTACGTCGGTAACCTTGGTTCTTTTGTGGATGTCTTCATTTCGGATTCGATCGCGCAAGGAAACTCCGAGCAAAGCCCTCCCCAATGCCCTTTGAGTGACTTTAAGCCTTCGAATGAGGCCCATTGTGAGCGACCACGTTTCGGTCCCGTATGTAATCTATACATATAATAAAACAGTAAAAAAACTGTGTCTGTACATTGAATATATTAAAAAAATAATTATTGAGGGGGGTTTGGAAACAGTAATAGAGCACGAATCCAAAAAAAAAAATCTGTCTGTTTGTCTGTATGTCTGTTTGTTTGTACACGCTAATCTTCGGAACTACTCGACGGATTTAAATTATTTTTTTTTTTTTGTAAAGGTATTAAATCTGGGCAACATATAGGCTATAATTTATCTTGGAAACTTGAACATCTGATGCAGCACCGCAACAGACCAGCTAAACTATAAGAGATAGAAAAATGGTACCATAGCAAAAATTGTTCCACGTAATAAGCATTTTCTGCTAAGAGAATAAATTTGAAGATCTGGAACACGTGAAGTGGAACTCCAAGAGCCCAGCTACACTATAACATATATAGGAATGACGTCTTAGCAAGAGTTGTTCAGCCTGATGAGCACTCTCTGTTGTCGTATAAAATTTGAAGACCTGGAACAGCTGATGTGGAACTCCAAGAGCCCAGCTACACTATAACATATATAGGAATGACATCTTAGCAAGAGTTGTTCAGCCTGATGAGCACTCTCTGTTGACGTATAAAAATTGAACATCTGGCACACGCGTTGTGGAATCGAAAATTAAAAAAACAAAAAAATTGAAGATCCGGAACACCTGATATGGAAATCAAAGCTATCACTAATTTCACTGTATAATTATAAAATAACATAAGCTGGGAGTACCTCCACGCGGTGAAGGCGGTAACAGTTTAGGACTGATTTTCGATGAAAATTCGATGAATCATTGAAAATTTGATTCTACTAGCCAAAACTCCCATTTATTATTTTATTTTATCAAATAAATAAGCCTTCGGGCTTATGTTATTTGAGTGTTTAATTTCCTTTTTCATTTCTTTTCGTGATACGGTAGCCTACCCGGTAACGCAGGGGAGCAGTCACTTAGATTTTAATTGATCAGGTATCTTCAGAATTAAACTATAACTATGTCTACAAAGAGGTCAAATCTTTCCCAACGTTCCAAAGGAGCTAAAAGATTGAGGATCATAAGATCCCAAGAATCTACCGAAGAGCGTCAGGAGAGACTTGATACTGTTCGAGAACATCAGGCTGCAACTCGCTCCGTAGAAACCTCTTCGGATCGCGAAGAACACTGGAACACCTGATATGGAAATCAAAGCTGTCACTGCTTCAGATGTTCAAGTTTCCAAGATAAATTATAGCCTATTTGTTGCCCAGATTTAATACCTTTACAACAAAAAGACCCTTCACGAAGCGGTCAACCAAGCATTCTGTACATCAAACTAAGTCTTCACGCAGAGAGTGCTTATCAGGCTGAACAACTCTTGCTAAGACGTCATTCCTATTTATGTTATAGTGTAGCTGGGCTCTTGGAGTTCCACTTCAGGTGTTCCAGATCTTCAAATTTATTCTCTTAGCAGAAAATGCTCATCACGTGGAACAATTTTTGCTATGGTACCATTTTTGTATCTCTTATAGTTTAGCTGGTCTGTTGCGGTGCCGCATCAGATGTTCAGCGAGGAAGTGAGGAAACTCGGTATGTAATGGGAGGTAACCCATCCACGGGCCAACCTAGGCAAACGCGGACATCGCGCATCATGTTCCGCACTTATCTCTAGAGACCTAGAAGCAGACGCGTAGATACGCTGAGAACTAATGCGCAATTATCTATCCATGAACGTCTGCGACTCACGAAACAATGCAAAATTTCTTCACTGGTCTCTAGAGACCTGGATGTAAATGCGTAAATACGCTGAGAACGCAGGTGTGCTTCGCGATCCGAAGAGGTTTCTACGGAGCGAGTTGCAGCCTGATGTTTTCGAACAGCATCAAGTCTCTCCTGACGCTCTTCGGTAGATTCTTGGGATCTTATGATCCTCAATCTTTTAGCTCCTTTGGAACGTTGGGAAAGATTTGACCTCTTACTAGGCATAGTTATAGTTTAAATTTGAAGATACCTGATCAATTAAAATCTAAGTGACTGCTCCCCTGCGTTACCGGGTAGGCTACCGTGTCACGAAGATAAATGGAAAAGGAAATATATTATTCATGTTCATTCATTCATGTTCCAGCTATATTAGAACCCAATGGCTTGGCACGCGACGATGGCAAGAGACCGGACGGGATGTCTTTGTTTCCATGGAAGATGGGTAGGCCTTTAGTGTGGGACGCAACATGTGTCGATACTCTTGCGCCATCCCATCTTCCTAGCTCATCGTGCTGTGCTGGGGCTGCCGCTGCGGCTGCAGAGAACCTCAAGCGGCGTAAATATAGTAACCTCATTGGTAACTATATTTTCGAGCCGTTTGGGGTTGAAACTCTAGGACCGTGGGGTCCGAGCGCTCACAGCCTTTTCAAGGATATTTCTAAACGTTTAGTTGACACTTCCCGTGACCCAAGGGCTGGCTTTTACCTTGGCCAAAGGCTTAGCGTTGCCATACAACGTGGCAACGCCGCCAGTCTCTTGGGTACATTACCAGTTGACAGCGTTGAGGAGGAGTTTTTTGACGCCATTTTTTAAGTTTGTTGCTAGGTTATTTACTTTAGGTTATTTTAATTAATAAGTCTGTATATTATGTATATTAATATTCTTAGCAAGTACTTAAAATGTTTTAAATAAAGGAAATTAAACACTCAAATAACATAAGCCCGAAGTCATATTTATTTGACATAATAACGGGAAGAAAAGGTATTTGTTGTGTAGGTATTAAGTCTAGGCAACATATAGGCTATAATTTATTTTGGAAATTGGAACACCTGATGCAGAACCGCAACAGAACAGCTAAAGTATAAGAGATATAAAAATGGTGTCATAGCAAAAATTATTCCACGTGAAGAGCATTTTCTGCTGTGAGAATAAATTTGGAGATCTGGAACCCTGTTGTGGATCTCCAAAGCCCAGCGACACTATAACATATTAAGGAGTGACGTCTTAGCAAAAGTTGTTTAGTCTGATGGGCATTTCCTGTGGACTTACGAAAATGAAAGATCTGGAACGTCTTCGATCGTCTCGCTCATCCAGTTGTTTTCCCGTCCCCGGGCCTCAGAATTCTACATCAGACGTTTCAGATCTTCGATTTTCTTGACGACCCCGTTGTCGCTGGCAAAAGCAACAGGATCCGCGTACGAAGTCGCGGGCAGAAGCTAGTACTTAATATGGTACTTTTTTTTTTAGGGCATTACTGAAAATTCTTCGGCATTTTTACTAACATATCCTATAACAGCAATTTTATATGTCTTTTCCCAACTATTTTAGGGTCGGCTTCCAATCTAACCGGATGCAGCTGAATATTTTACATGGATATTTTACATGGCCCATCTGTTCTCCACAACCCAGTTAGTACTGGGTAATACGATACCCCTTGGTAAGACTGGTTGTCAGACTTTCGAGCCACTGACTACCTGTTACAACTGTCAAAGATCTCCATAATGAGACTGTTGAAATGGCACGCAAACGGGACTAAGGACTTAAAATTAAGTGGTTCAAGTCAATTGCCCGCCGCCGCCGGTCTCAGTGAACCTTTATTTTCTTCGGGGAAACCTCAACTGGAAGATGAAGTTTAGCGATGCATAAACTGGAAGTGGTTAGACTTTCAGTTTACGATGTAAATTCCTAGTTTGGCACTTGCCGGTATGACAGTTTTTCTTAAACTTAGTGTGTGCCTCATGTTAGGCTGAAGTAAAAGACAGAACTACAGTAAAACGCTATCAGAATAGCAGCAAAAGATTTACAAACTACTTTTGTAAACAGATACTAAGAGATATAAAACCTCAATACTAAAAATACAAGTCCTATCATTGTCTATGGGTGTCCACAGAACAGACACGGGCACATAAGTATTACGCCATGTTGTCTACATAAAGCTCTGCCGTCCTTTCGTCGTAAAGCAGCGTGATAATAAGGACATAACGAGGTACGACGCTGAACCAGTTGGGAGTGACGTGTGACGTGTCACGTGTACTCGACTACGAGAAGCTAACTGGAACATGATCAGGATCATGTTCCAGTTAGCTTCTCGTAGGCAGATTATCGTAAAACAAACCAACTAAAGATAGTCGTTTATTTTCAAACTAAAGCGACAAGGTGGTGACTGTGGTTTCTGAAGAACCCGCAGTCACATAAGTTCATAGAGAGTGCCATCACTACGCAAAAATCAGGAAACGCCGAATAGTTTACTTACCTCTCATTCAGAGAGTATTGAGCTTAGTATTTTTTGATAAACCCGTAGCACAGGTTTTTACTTAGGCTCCTATCATCCTCAAACTTTTTGAATATTATACTGTGTACATATTAATATGTGAGGGAGAAAATAAATAAATAAATTATTAAATAAAATATATTATTTATTAAGCAGTGTTGTTTTAGAGAATGTGAGTATTAAAACAGACCATCTCTGTTTTAATGGTAAAAAACAAAAAGGAACCGGTATTAAGACTAGGTATATTACGATTAAATGAATAAAATAAACGTCAGTTTTCTCAGAGAACAGTATAGAAGAATTCACCTTTCCACCTACTATAAAGTAGGTACCTAAATTTTGAATTCTTTATTCATATTTATTTCTTTGCCTACATTTAACACCCTAGGGGTACCGGGTAACAATATTGTACCTCTCTGTAATGAGGGTAAACAATTTCATTTAAATTATAGGGTCATCATCATTCTCATTTTGACAAAATCCTCATCAATCATCCCTCCCGTCATCCTTTTTATTATTTCTTTTTATTTCTTACTTACTAATAATTATTCCTCCAACCGGGGGCCAGGATGAATATTATAATTGTCACAACCAAAATACCTTCAAAAAGCCTTTATATTATCCTCTGTTCTGAATTTTAGAAGTTAATAAATTAAAATTATAATCCAGCAAGACCCTGAGATTTAGACCCTATCTCCTATTGAAACTTACTGCGCAAGCGCCGCGCCATCTCCAGTGAAAAGCGCACCGCACCCTGCTCCGCGCCCCTTCTCATGTGACGTGTCGATAGAAAACGCCGCCAATTACACTGAAACAGTGAAGTGTAGTGATTTGTCGCGTAGACCTGTCAGCCGGTGACATAAGGGACTACGGTGGTGCCGCTAATGGTGAAGTTTCGATGTAGGTTGCTGCGAGATTTCCAATAGAGCCATTTGAGTGTTTCGATTTAACTTTGTGTTCCTTATTATTTACTATTAATCTGACAAAATCACGAAACCGTTGGTAACATGATTATAAATGTATCCTCGATACACGCTTTGTCTATCCAAACAGTCAATATACTCATAAACAAATTCACACATACGACGAACAAAAAATCCCACCACAAAAACATGCAGACTTCTGAGAATAGCCAAAGTTTTTGTGCGCCCCAGATTCGATGGTACAAAACGTCCATCGTCTGCATGGTCCCTGAATGCGAAAAAACAAGCACTCCAGCCACTAAAAAGCTTTGAAACACAATCGGCGTAGCACATAGCATGACTTGACGAGTTGGACGTTACACACCGGCCGTTATAGAGAATTAATGCATTCCTGCGCCGGCGCAGGCCGCGGCTAACCATCGGGAAACATCCCAGGAACGTTCTTAATAAGCTATTACGTGAGTGGTGCAAGGTGCGAAAGAAAGCGTTTTGTTTGGATGATTATCTTGTGGTTGTTGAAATAAATTACACAGGCTGTATGCCATGGGCAAAGGGCGCAAATTCATGTTACAGATCAAATTAGGTTTGCATAGAAGCAACTTATTAGTAAGAAGTAAGACTGAGACAAGCACTATCCAAGTGGTTGTTCATCCAATGTGAATGAGTCCACTGACGCAGGGAGATTTTACTTTTAAAACATTTTTACACGTAATGAATTTTCCTGATTAACTCTTACAAGGACTTTTGACTCCAATTCCAATCTCTTGTCAGTATCACAACATCCGCTCGTAATCAATCAAAATCCGTTCTGTTCGTCTAAGATTTTATGACTTAGACCGCAGCCAATACCTGTCTCAGGTACTATGGACCAGAGAACGTAGCCTCCGGCTATAACTTGCACCACGGCACTGTACAGCCATTATGTATCGATCTATTCTTCATACATTGCTCATTACCCCTCAACTACACACTCACCGCCCCATAACACAAGCAGCAATGGACGCAACTATGATAAGTTTGACCGAATAATATTAAAATGTAAACTCGTTTGGTACCAGTTATATTTCACGGAAGGAAAGTAAAACAATAGGAGGCTATACAACAGGTTTTTATGCTTAAATATAAAGGTAGACTTGTACGAAGTTTAAGTGCCCCCACGGTCGAAGTCGATCGTCACAGAAAGCCGATGTTAAAGAGATAGGTACATTGCATAAAGATAAGGCATTATCGTTTGCAACTTTTTTATATTTATTTTGTTCGAGTGTTGATACGGGAATAAAAGAAGTGTCTCAATGTAGATTTTATCTGATGCCCGCCTTTTGTAAAGCCGCGGCTTCACAGCGGGGAACCGAATGCGAATATTGACTTAACGGATGTTAAGTTTCGCGTATTAGGGGGATATGATCAGATGTGAATCACTGAGGAAGAATTGACGTGCCATTTCAATGTAATATACTGGTAAAATGTACACTGCTGACCCTTTGGGGATAAAACAGGTGTTTTGATACTGTGGTGATAAGAAAAAAAAAAAACTGTATATCTTATTCAGCAGATTTCTCAGAGCGTTTGTCCCAGCACAGTTTTAAGAATAAACCTTCACGTCCTCGAGCTAGGTCATTCATATTCACTGCTATGTAGCACCACCTTTGGAATCCCCATAGCCCGATGCTCAGCCCGAGTACGAAGTATTATATGTATTATGTGTGGCCCGAGGCAAAGAATAAGATATCTACGTTGTACAACTATACAGTCTTCTTTCAACATTATTAAACCTACCACTCCTATCTTTTCAATCTACAAAGTGCTGATTGAGTGCAATACCAAGTATTTACCACTGGAAAAAAGAGCAGTCGGTCTTCGTCCCGTGTACCGAGCCACTAATTGCGGTACATTATTACTTAATTAACTTTTAAATAGGTATCCACGACGGTATGCGACGTCCACTCAATATGGGCTTCTCAGAAACGATCGGAAGATATTTTCGTCGTCACATTTGGAGATACTGCGTTGTTGGCACAATTATTATTATTGTTGTTTTGGGAGAACCGTTGGATCTCTCCAACGGTTCTAGAGGTCTAAAATGACCGCTTTAGCAGAATCATAATAGGATGATAGTCACAGACGCAGTTAATATTATGAATTCTCTTTGTCACCGTTTTACGAATTCTAACGTAATTCATATTATTATCCTGTATTGATTCAGCTAAAGCAGCCATTAGGCCCCCTGTATAGTACCTGATTTGAGAGAACACACATTAACACTTACATCGTTTTGGATCGATGACTAGACAGACGACAAGAAACCAATGTTAAACTACAAGACGATCATAAAGAAAACTGTCTCCAGTAAAAGATAAGAGAAAACGGAAAATCTTGTTAATACAATGTCACAAAGTACTTAATAGTAAGACACTGTTAAAGTTGATAGATTTTCTATAATGGCGTTTTAACGGTCTACCTCTAACTAAACATAAGAAAACTATAAATCAATATGAATTTCATTCGTTCCCGAGGCCAGCCAGACAGATCAATCAGTTAGACATTAAAACATTGCTGAATTAAAATTTATGTGATGACACACACTTATTTATTGATACATTTTATTATGATGTAAAGAGACTCAATATCTTACGACAAAAATTATTATTCGGCACGTACTCTCTTTTAAGTCAACTGCGCGTGCGTCAACCCAGGAAGAGCTTACAGACAACACACAAGTAGAGTCGATACTCCAACGCATATAATTCGTACATCTACTTAAATTATCAAGAAGTAAGATTTGTTTGTAAGTTCGAATGTAGGGGGTAATCTTCAGAACTATTGATTCTATTCCGAAAATTCTTTCACGAATGTAAGCCACATTATCCCCGAGTGTCATAGGCTACCGGAGGCGGATCTTTTTTTTATACCTTTTATAGTCCTAATTGAAACTTTAGCTGTTCGATTAACAGCAAATATAATTGCCGGACATTTATTAAAAACTCTTCTTAGAGGAACAGGATTACAAGACCAAGATTATGAAAATATTTGATTGTAATTTTTTTCTGTTTGTTGCCACTGTTAGGTTAACGTTCCCGTGAGTATCTACATTCCGTACATAACGAGAGCGAAGCCGCAAGCAAAAGTTAGTAACATATACGATGTTTCTCACAAACATTATGTCCCATTGTACTTTAGATCCAGAAATAAACTCTACGCTGATGGCCTGGTGTAATCAGCAGAATCGTCTCGCCTGGTGATGTAAGGTATTGCATCGGTCTCCCTCAGTTTGACCAGCAAGCAGCAAATGACACTAAGCGAAGCCGTAGAAGTGCCTGTGATAAACAAGTCTTTTTCCAGTCCCGAAAATATGGACCACTTTCTCACATGTATAATACAATGAAAGAGTTAGGCTTAACTCAAGGTAGTCTCTTGCTCGACTAGACCGTTCAAACTGATAATAATAGTGAGAGATATTTCCCAAAGCAACGAAAACTTTACCCTTTATTTTAACAGTGGGTCGATAGGTACTAATAGGTAGTCGGGCATGTAATTTTATAAGTAACTAAGTTTACCTATAATTTATTGCGCCACATTTTCTTACGACAGTTAAAGTGGTTCCAGACGGTTATTGAACAAGCCGCGTATTTTCGCAAAGCAAAGTGGTTTCAGACTTATTGAATAAGCGCTGCGTATTTTCGCGAAGGCGGGGTGCAGTGACACTCGTTGACGAATTGCACGCGGTCGTCGACCCGCGCCCGCGCCGTCCCGCGGCTGCGTCAGCGCACGTCTCGAGCGGTCCATTCAGACCTAACCAGACTAGATTCGTTGGGAATTTCACTTCTGTGTATGTGTTTTATGTGAAATGTTTGTAAGTTAGATGTCTAAATATTCTATATTGTGCGCCAAAATTGTTGCCAGCTCTTTTACAAGTTAGCTAGCTAGTAGCAATGTCGGTCTATTACTGCGATATGACGACTCTTCTCGAATCCCGATAAATAACTACCTATGATTTATATTCTACTTTGTTGTTGGAACCATGACGTTAATTAAATTTTTTTTTCGCTATAACAAATCTATGCTACACCCCACATCTGTCCAGTCCTCCACAGACCTACTCTGAAGATATTAAGATACCATTGAGATAATCTGTTTAACGTAGGCTACAAAAAATAGATTGGTAATCATGTAATCAACCAAATAGCTTTTTAAGCAATCTTCAGTACTTCCTCTAAGTAAATTAAGAAAGCAATCAACAGCACACATGTAGGTATGTTCCTACCAAACTGCGAGTAGAAATCAACTAATTAAGGAGTAGATAGATAAAGCGCTTTAATTGGAATGTAGCATGACAGCAAATCGTTAGATCTAGACTAGACTCAGACCGCGCAGTGCTAGGTAAAGAGTTTGTCTGGCACACTTTCTTTGATTCCGAGATCGCATTGGTGCAAGCTGTTGACGCAGCTATCATCTATATTCTCTTTAAGGTTAATCACTTCGACTTAAGGGTGAACAGGAAACTATTATTGGGAGAGTCTCTCGGATTCGGAAAAGTCTGAATAAATATTGTAACTATAACGCAATCACTACATAGTATAAAACAAAGTCGCTTACCTCTGTCTGTCCACTATGTATGCTTAGATCTTAAAAACTACGCAGCGGATTTTGATGCGGTTTTTTTAGTAGATAGATTGATTCAAGAGGAAGGTTTATAAATGTATAACATTGCACCCGTGCGAAGCCGACGCGGGTCGCTAAGTGATATTATAAAGAAAGAAACGCTACGTTCATACTGAGCGGCGTTCAAATATCGTTGTGTTGTTACGACTGCGATAGATAATACGGAACGTATGATACAGAAACAGATAGCTATTGCGCTTGAAGTACTTAAATTACGACAATTGTCTGAATTTGTCTGCAATATCTACCTCTTGTTATTCATAATTATTCATAATATCATTGTAACTACGCTATTGTTGGTTAAACTTTTGTCTCTTGAATTACTTGTATACCTATGACGTATGCAGCTTGATTGAAAAAAAAAAAACAGATTTCCGCTGTGTTTGCAGAAAACGAGCTATTTTAAGTTAGTTTAGCTTAACTCGTATAATTAAGATATTTTTTATATTGTGAGCTAGCCGCAAAACTACGAAAACAAGTATGAAAACTTGAACTTTTCAAGTTTTCAAACTAATTTAAGAATGTGAATAGAAGCACTCACTCCTCACTTGTTTTCGCAATTTTCTAATCTCAGCCATGCGAGCTAAGATGAACTAACTTAGCTCTTAGTTTAGTTCTCAGAGCTCTAAAATGTTGAAGTGCTATCCTTCAATAGTCCAGCTTTTATCTGGGGTCACGACTAAATACCGGTATTTTAGTTATCTGAACGTTTCTGTTCAAAGATAAAGGAGACAATTGTCAGCGAATAATTTATTACAGACATTACTCTAAGTAACGGATACCTTAATAGGGGCAAGTCTAGATTAGGTTACTGCCTGGACGAGTGGTTTACCTGCATTAGTAATTAAGCCGACGGAGTTTTTTGTCTAGTTATTTATGAGTGGGCGGCTCCTTCGACCATTCTGGGTATACACTCACTGCGTACGGGTTTTTTTTCTTCTTAAAAGATTACGAACTATGTGGTTCATCATAGGAACCGCGGAGACAAAATAAGGCATTAAGTAAATTACTTTTGAAGTCTAAAATGTACTGTACTACATATTATGTGACTATGCTTTCGGTCGCCAAAGATTTTTGAAGATTATTAATGCCAATTTGTCAATTGAAGTCCATGAATCGAATCTTGTCCATATTTTTTGAAAACGAAATACTTTGTTGTTGCAAGAAAATTATCAAGTAAGTACCTATAATATACTAATTTTCTCAATCACATACAGATAACAGTGTTTATCGTAATGTTATTCAATAAATTGCTGCACCGACCATAAATTTGAGTAGGTACTGGACATATTACATGGACCATTGCTAATCCGGTGTCAATAATTTCAATTATGTCATATCCGTCCTTCTATTCACTTGTCTGGATGTCTACTTATGAGTTTATTGCCTCGATTCATAAGTTAACTGTAGTCAGTTGATCTGCAGTTTAATATACTACCGTTACGGTAATACAAGACTTGGATTGATTGCCGATTTATTGCTTTACGGTTCACGGTTACGATTAGCTGGTTCTACAAGTGTTATGATTGATTTGAAAGACGAATAAGAATGTTGTTACACGACTAAAAAGGCTGTATGCTCGTGCTTCAAAGCAAAAATATATCTATTATTAGCTGTTTCCCGCGACTTCGCTGGCGTTTTGGTCGAAAATTATCGCAGGGGTATGAAAATTAGATAGTAGCCGGTTCTCGGACCTCCTGAATATGCATATAAAATTTAATAAAAATCGGTCAAGCCGTTTCGAAGGAGTATGGTAACTAACATTGTGACACGAGAATTTTATATACATATAAGAAGAAGATATTCTATTCCATAGAGCTAAGACAGCACTGGCTGTTAATGCTAGTGACCCAAAGGACCCAGACAAAGTGTCACAACAAAAGCGAGACGGATGATGAAAGTGTCCAAAATACATATATTGTAATAACATGAGCTACCGAAAAGCTGTGCCACTCTGGTTGTTAGTCTATGTAGAAATACTTAATGTAGTAAAGGCGATTGCTGCTTTTCTATGCCTTCAGGTTGGCCGAAGCAGGGATATCCTGCTCAGGTGGAGATTCATGGACTACTCCCTGAAGTGCAAATGTAAGTTATAAGACACAAACGATGGACACTTAATATTCCTGTGTGTTCTGTTATCTGTAGGCTACCGAAGGCACCAAATTCGTGTTAGAAATCTACTATATATGGATATAGTAGATTAGTAATAATCTAAGAAGGAGCATGCTAATGACTAAGACAGACTAACATGTGTATAATATATGTCTGCTACCGCTACAAACCTTGAGGAACTGTCTATTCTCTAAGGTCGTAGCAGCATGAGTTTTGATAAATGATAAAGCTTAGAGCGTTTACGACTTACGGCATTTCATACAAACAAAAAAAAATTTACAAATTTGCAAGTCCTTATTATATTTTTCGAAACGACTGAACCGATTTTAATAAAACTTCATACGCATAAGGCCATAAACAGAATGCATAGCAATGCATATCTAAAAAGTTTAAACATAACATTTTTGAAAAAAAGTGTTACAGCTAAATTAGACCGATTTTGAAATTTTTCATAGAAACAGAAATTTCCAATCATCAATGTTTTTTAAAGACATTTTAAAAATGTTCTCTATAAACTTTTAAGGATTATGTATCCTGCTTATGCGTATGAAGTTTCATTAAAGTTTGTATGAAATGCCATAAGTCGTACACGCTCTTAAACTTATAGCTACAAAAATTTCGCACATAGCTTTCGTCATCAAGTTTAAATCATCAGCTTAATGAATGTATGTTCGTATCCATTTCCACCGTTACTAGCCGTATGTAATATCATCCACTTACCACACTCGCGTGTATCGCAGGTGAGCAGGTTCATGCACAAGTCTGCATCTGAACATATAATATATTCGATGTTTGCACGGCTTCCCGGATCAAGTGTCTTCGCGGCTTTTAATAAGAATCGATAAGGTTTGGACTGAAGAACGTAAGTGAACGTAAGGAAGAAGCCTTACGATTTTAAGAATTTCTATTTTAAGCTGATTTATTAAATAAAGACTTTCTAAGCTGATTTATTCAATTAGAGTGGGTGTTAGAACGCTTATTCTATTTCTCTATGATTCAAATTGTACTAGTCTGATTAATTGTCATATTAAGTCAGTTTTACTTGTTGTTTGTGGCTTCTTTTACAAAATAACTAGATACTGTACGGTACAATGTGGGCATGTTAACTTTTCGGCATGTTTTAAAGTTTTGACTGTCATACAGACTTCAAGGCTTCTAAATGGAAAAAAGGCATATCAATTAGTTTTTTTTCCTCAGAGCTCCACTAATTTCACACCAGGACTTTCAATCCGACAATAAGTTGTAGGTATTACTTTAACGCATCTTTATGATATCTACTTATCAACCTTGAACCCAACTTCATCATCATCATCATTTCAGCCGAAAGACGTCCACTGCTGGACATAGGCCTCCCCCAACTGTCGCCACATTGACCGGTCCCGTGCGACTTGCAGCCAGGGGATCCCCGCAACCTTCACCAGGTCATCGGTCCACCTGTGTGTGTGGGAGGCGTGGGAGGCCTTCCAACGCAACGTCTACGTCCACTCCAGAACTTTTCGGCCCCATCGGCCATCCGTTCTGCGAGCAATGTGCCCCTTAAGTTTGGTAATTCTTCGGGCTACTTCGGTAACCTTAGAAGAACCCAACTGCGCTGCTTAAAAAGCCCACAAATTCACACATAAACGCACTTTTTATCCACCATCGTTATTAGCACAACAAGACTCACCGTTGCAGCCGTGGTCTGTGGGTTCGAACCCCGGCTGAGCTCCGTATAAGGCGAGCCACGCCCGGTAAGCCGGTTTGCCGTAAAAAGGTATTTATTTCCTGATACCGATCGACTTAGAACCGATTTATGTTGGAATAGATTTATTGGTCGGTGAATACACTGTCGCTTGTTACGTATTACCGAAGTGTCCCCTAATAGGGAACTGTTTTAGTACGATAGAAAATGTGTGATAGTAAATTAAGTTCTTAATTGTAGCATGTCAGTTCACCACCCGTATTAGCTGTGATACGGTAAGCCGACTTACCTAGAGGACACGAGATCCCCGCAGGGTTAGGTAGTAGTGTACCTCAAGTGCACCCACATGCCGCCAGCTGTGTTTAAGTCTCATGTTATCCCATAAAAAGGCGCGCTTAAGACCACTAGTCTAACGAGGATATTTTCATTTCACCCAGAATTTAAGTTTCTCTTTCGATAAAAATTTTAGACTTCTCTTATTTCTAGCGAAGCCTTTTTGTTTATTCTTACATTCCCCTTTTTTGGACATGCTTTACGATTGTCAATTTGCGTGTCGTTTGTTGTGTCGAGTGCAAAGTTTTATTATTATTAGAAACATACGTACATATAAAACCACATTTACTGGTGCTTATTTATAAAATAAATAATTGTGGTCAGGGATCCTGGCGCACTGGCAGTAATTTTAGGGCGGCGCGCACTTGCGACTCAAACGTAACGATTGCGCGACTGTCGGCACTGGGCACTGGGAACTGGGTACTGGGGACTGGGCACTTTTATTTTCTATTAACCCTTTACGGGCTACTATTTATAGTACACGTTGCAACACACTAGTGTTTCCCTTTTACGAAGGAGATTCTAGTAATCGTCTTCGAGCCTGTATAAAATGTCTTAGCCTTAAATGCCTTAGTCTTAGTGAGCCTTCATTCAGACCAGAGGGATAATTAAAGACTGATTATATAAGGTCTCAATCTGATAGAAGTCTGCCTCTAAAACCTCTAATTTATCAAATTTTGGCATTGTTTGTGATTGCTACTCGATTGTTGAACGTTTTGAAAATACGGGAATTCATTGCTGGCCATTTTGCTTATAATACCCCGTAAATAAAATTAGAATACACCATCTTCGACCTTGATGACCTTGGTGAACGGGCGCTGTCAGTTGGGACTGGTCATCTCTTAGCTGCCACGTTTTATTTTAATTACTTTATTTTGAAAATGTTGATTATTTTAATCTTTTACTCTGGACGCTCTTAATGTGCACGTCTTTCTACATCGTTCTCACATATATGTATAATCTCAACGTGAATGATGTAACCAAGATTTTGTAAAAATATTTTGATTAAAAAGCGTGTCCATGGAGTTTCTTGCCCATTCTTCTCCATAGAGATCTACGCTTTGGAATGTGCAACTACAGTACTTTCTCAAGTTATTATGCCTTGTGACTGTGACTGTAGCTTAGCTTTTTTTTTTGTTTGACTTTCAAAAGTGCCTGTAATGGTCTAATTCAAATAAATGCTTTGAGTTTGTGTTTGAGTTTGATGGCCGAAACAGGATTAGTAACAGAACAGAGTTTTAGATGGGCGTTGATAGCAGCGACAGTTTTAAACTTTTGTAGCTATCATCGTTTTCTTTCATTGTAATTGTGCCAACTGTCTATGTTCCAAAATAAAACCTTTTATCTTTTACTTTTAACTTCAATTGACGAATTCTAAAAAAACACGTTAAATCAATGTAACCACGATTGACTCACGGTGCAAACTAACATTGATTTGTTCGTTCTATAAACCAATACCAAAGACATATTTTCCCACTAACCCAGTTATCGTTCCCCCAAGGCCCCCAACTGTCTAAAATTTCCGATTATCGGTTAATTTGTTTATTTTTAGCTGAACCTCTGTGGTATGCGACAAGGCTATCGCGATCGAAATATCGGTCACGCGACAAACATCGATTATTTTAGTTCTCTTCGTTTTATTTTATTCGGTAAACACCTGCTTTTGGAACCTGATTTAATCGTAATTTAATGTTTTTAATCACGATCCATGGGCACCAAGCCAACAGCTTAACATCAAGCCTCCTGTCCCCTGAGAGCTGTGAGGCCAGAGCTATTTTTAAGTGATAAGGGGCGAGCCTATTACCACGTACCGAGCACAAACCGTATATATAAAACAACCGTACAACCGTATATATGATACATGTGAAATTTTTGTCCATGCATATGTGTGAAATTTCTCTAATTTTTGGATTAAGATAATTTATTTGTGTTTTCAATGCTAGTCTAGAGAAAAAAAACGTCGCCATATTTAAAACCTTTTGTATCTTAATTAAGTTTATGACTAAATCACAACCCACTTGAATGACCGGCCTTAAACTTTCGGTTAGGCGCGTGGCATTTGCTTACATTTTGTAAGTTATGTGACCTATGGCCTAACAATAATACTGACACAGAAACAACAAATTATGAGAGCTGTAGATAAATGTCATGTAGTCTATGGTTCTTTGGTAACCGAAACTAACGCATCATGTTATTTTTTTAAACGCAATTAAAAAAAAAAACAAATTGTTTGCCAACAGCGCCTTCCAAGTATGTCATTCGCGCGGCGAAAGATTCTTGCAGATTGTAGCATTGTAACACAGCTCTCTAATATTTCCAGATTAGACAAGCAACAGAAAAAAATAAATTAAAACCCCAGGTTTACGCAAAAAAGTAAAACGATAACCTAATTACATAATGCCTCAGTTATAAAACACAGCCCTAATTTAAAGAATTCGCGGGCGGTACTGCACGGTACCAGTACCGACAAGAAATATAATTCCACGATAAATTCGCTTCGGTCACCGCGGGGAGGCAGCCAGCCCTTTTGTGAGAACACGAAACACCACGACTGCTGATTTTTATGACGGAATCAGTCATAAGAATGGCATCGTTCCGACGACGGCTCTGATTTTACTGTGCCGTCAAAATTTAAATGTTAAAGGAAGCGACAAAGGGAGTCATTATTGTAAGTGGATGGGGACTTGGGGAGCGATTTTCTCTGCCCTCAGGGCGGTTTTTCACACGACTAAAAATGAAAACCTTATTGGTTCAAGTTAACTATCTAACACTCTAGCTTCCATCTACAGTGTGTAACAGAAAGGGTATAATCATATGGAATACTGTAGTACGGACAATCAAACTGAACAACTTTCTCTATGGGACCACCATCGAAATCGTAAAAAAATAATCAGCTGTCCCATTCATTTGGATCGAGTAGGTATTGAAATTTTGTATAGGACAGCTGATTATTTTTTTACGATTTCGATGGTGGTCCCATAGGAAGGTCTGTACCACAGTATTTCATATGATTATACCCTTTCTGTTACACGCTGTGTACGTAGAGCCCATGAGATACATAGAATAGATGCCCTGGTATAGAATTACTGGCTTTTTGCTTTGAAAGGAAGGCATGGATAAATTTCAGAACGAATGTAAGCACTTTAACTATAAACCAGAACCAAGCAGTACACATTTTGCAACCTGACATTATAAAAAGGTTCAGCTAATAAAGGGGGAGCCCCCTTACTACTTCAACATGTTCCACCCTCCAAAACATTCCCGCATGCATTGCAAAATATCACCGTTAACACCGCGTGTCACAAGTTCCGGTGAATTTATCGGTACTCGTATTAGCACGAGCGGTACTGAGCGGTACCGATGTCATGCCCGTAATAAATTCGCGACGCACGCCGTAACCTTCCGCCCTTCCTCATCAGCTCGACCAGTCACGATGTTGGAAAGAAAGTAGAAGGGAATTGATCTGTTTCAGGGACAATTTCACCAATAAATTGAATGCAATCATCACAACGGGCCTAGAGCTGTCAATGTTATAACTGTTACGGAACATAATAGACTATGGTTTACACTGCCTTATACTCTCATTAGATCTGCATGTGAAATATTTCTTTTCCATTACGACAATCATATAAATTGTAAGTTAACAATCGCAAGACCTCTCGTGTGAAGTGTCGTGTCAGATTATCAAAGTGAATATTTTTGTAAAAGTTATATTTTGGAAATTCATAACATTTTTTGATAGTTTTACATGTTGATCAACATAACGCGTCAATTCCAATGGAAAGTCTATTTTTTGCGAATTTCAAGTTCTTGTAGAACAATAGTTGTTCAGTTTCATGGTCTGAGACACCACAATGTTTTGAGTCCGTTACATAGAGTCCTACCGTAAAACGTGATTTTACACCCCAAAAAAAAAGTCGTTTCGCAGCAATCATTTTTGCGTAAAGTTACTTAGTTTGATGTACATAACGCTTGGTTAACGGCATCGTTAAGGGTCTTGTTACACCCTGTATGAATAAATAACGAATGGCGAATACTAGATGTGCTTTATAGCGCTGCCTACCCCACTGAGCATACGAGCTTAGGCTATTTCAAATTGCCGAAGGCATGCATGTTCTGTGGCTTGTACGATACTAACGTTAAGTTGTACTGTCGCATAAAACCTTTCATAACCAGCTTGAGCTAAAAGAAAGCTCTCATTGCTCTCTTTGCTCGAAGCAAAGCAAAGTTTTCCTACGCTACCTGTTTTGTACTTAAACACCTACCTACTACTAAGTTCTTATAATTACTGACATAACAGAGCCGCTTCCATTTAACTCATTTCAACTATATATTGTCTAGAATCGTCTCATTCTGAATTCTGATTCTCAACGTCTTTGTTTTCTCGTCGTCGTCAATTTTATTTTATTACATATTCCTGTTAGAGAAAAGGTGCGCTAGTATCTACCAGACTGGCGATTATTGTGGCATACCGAATTTCTGTAAGCCATTTGCATAGCATAACATAGCTTTTCTCTCTCGTAGGACGCTGGCACACTGAGCGGTTAGCTGCAAATGATGGCTTTCTCCGTAATCGATGGATGACACCCGCCATTACAGTCTCCATTGTTCCGGAAGAGTACTAACAGAACAGTACCCACAGAAGGTGGTAATGCCGTAGTTTACGTTTAAATTGTTGAGAAATTGCTCCGAAGTGGGTTAAGAGGCAGGTGTAGGTCTTTGTTTCTACCCAAGCAACACAGAAAGCATTCTAACAAACGAATACCAAACTGGTGTAGAACTTAAGGTCCTTATAAACTCATAAATAAGTTCACCGAGCATCTTGACGCTTTATATTGGTATTTAAAAACCATTATGATGCTTTACACTGTATAACGGTTGGATAATAGCATATCAAAATGCTTTTGTAAACCCTTTAGTTTTAGTGCAGCAAACCACAACGCAGCTGTACGGCTTTCAGCAGTTTTTAGTGCATTTGGAATTACAATAGCATTTTAAGTAGTAATTAAATGCTTAATGCCGTTTAACCGCACAAATATGAACCATTATAATGCCATGTAAATCCGCTATACAACTTTCAGCTGTTTTTAGTGCCTTAGGGTCTACAATAGCATTTTTAAGTAGTAAGATAATGCCTAATGCCGTTTAAAAGCTTAAACTTTTACCGTTATAATGCACTGTAAAACCGTTAAACAGCTTTGAGCTGTCTTAAGTGCCCTTTGTTGTGTAATAGCACTTTTGAGTGGTAAGTAAAAGCCTAGTATTGCTGAACAGCATAAACGTGAATCAATGTAATGCTTGCATTTTTTAAGATCAACTTAGCTGTGTGGTACAGCTAGCAGCTCTTTAATCAAATATACGTGAGTTATTGTAATGCGTAATAATGCGTATAAAATATTGTAATGTCTATACATTCATTTTACTGTATTCGTAGAACCTTTTGTCGGACATATTGGGGAAAAGCACATATTAAATGATCAATAAAACAACAGCAATTTTTATGGTGAATTTTTATTTTCATTACTTATTTCTTGATTTTGAACTGTTGTCATCCAGGGTACAAACGTGCCTGTGTCTGAATGTTCTTCCATTATTGATAATTCAGCTCCGGAAAGTTCATATGTTCAAATATTGTTCATTTTAAAATAGCACTCCTATAATGTCCATTCTTTTTATCGGGCTTGGATTGCTCATCTTTCATTAATTTGTAATGTGTCTTTTTAGGCGGCCACCACAATTTACCATTTTCCTCCCACAAAGACTACCTCGTATTGTTTTTCCTTTCTCTCTATCGTCTGTTCCATTTTGTACGGCATTGTATGGTTGGTATAAAAATCACTGAAAATAAGAAAACAAATGTTTTTGAAAGCATCACCCATAAAAAAGATATTATTGCGTTTTCTGAAAAATTTTGCCATTTTAAAGTGTACAGGTATATTTGATGGCTACTGTACCTGACTACGTCCTACACTACACCGGGTATGAAATAAATAACGGTCCTTTCTATAAAATAGTTACGGAAAAATATCTTAATGACGCCTTTTTATCAACTTGGCAAACGAATCAAATTGTATAAATTCTGAAATGAGTTTTATTGTTTTGCTCACGGATCCCCAAAATTGCGTTCAAGTAATGGCACTACTTCAGTCTACATCAAATCTACTGGTATACCTGTGAACCCATATAGAACTACTTTATAGACAATGCCACTACAGTGGTTCATCAAAAGCCTTCTCTCTTGCCTCTAGCTTAATAATGGTTCACGTGTGAGTATTTATACAGCTGGCAGCATTAATTAGCCTTGTTAAAGGCTCACCAGGCTTCTATACCCCGACACCATTTTGTAAATATTTTATAACCAAAAAAAAATTATCATTCGGACCTATTTATGAAAGCAAAAGACCTTTAACATAATGATATAACTTGATTTAATACTACCCAACCAATACTATTATTTTAATTAAGCAAAATTCGTTCTATACTAGGAATAAACAATTGTTTTGGTGATTTCACACATATTTTAATATAACATTTTCTATCAAAACCACAAAATATCGAAGGCGCGTGAAAATTTTCAATGAAACTTATATAGACATTTACAGTAAACTACATTGCGAATAATATTTGAAGGCATGAAGTCACAAAAGAGTCAAAAACTTACCCAGTATTATAAATTTTGTTTTGATGCAAACAAATATGGTGTCGCTCACTCAGTTTTGACAGTCTTCGTCCATATTATATTCCACGTTAATTGTATTATGACATTTGTACCGTGGTATTAGAGATGTTTTTGCAATGATGTAGAGTTTATTTAAGTTCTAACTGTGAACACTTAAATAGCTCCAATCATTCTTTTACTTGATTCTAATGCTACTCTCATGCTTTTGTAATGCAAACAACATCTTCATTATCAATAATATTGCTAGTATAATGCTTCTGTAATGCGATTGGTACCTTCTTTGGCCACAATAATGCTAATATAATGCGCCTGTAATGCAACTAAACAACTATTGTGAACCTATTTAGGATCTAAAGCCGTATAATTTGTGCCCAAATAAGCATTACAGTAGCCGTATAAACGTTTGTAATGCTAGTATAGAACTAACTCAAAATGCGAAAACGATAGAGAAATGCTGTAAGTCGGCCGTTATACTGCTTTGATGTGTTACTTGGGTAGCACCAGAAGTTAAAGTATGGAGTATTGAGACCGTGAGGTGTTGAAGCCTAGTTGTAAATTAGCTAACTTGTGATAATTCCGAAACTTTTAAGAAAATCAGGCATCGAAAAAGTTTTCTTATAAAACTGAAAAGTTTAAGAGGGCCCTTCCATCGGCCGTCTATCGTCAACGCGAGCATGGTCGAAAAGCTTGTTGTTTCATCCAGAGCCACAGCGGCGATTTTTTATCAACTCCCCCGTCTTACCCCGCCCCGACCCCGCACATCTCGTCTCCCGCGCACTTCATACCGCCTAACGCGATGACATTAAACGAAAAATAGTGTTCGATAATTTCTTAAACTTGTTCCAGGAAATACGTGTTTTTTAATAAGTCTTATACAATGATAAATGATAATGATAAATTTTTATTTCACACACTTGTGTGTGTGAAATAAAAATTTATCATTAAGAATCTCCATTACATGTGCAAGGTTTCTAACGAGATGTTTTCTTTACTTTTACAGTTTATGAGTACATTATGAACGACCAAAGTTCAGGTAAAATTTGTGCAAAACAGCAGTTTTTGTGGAGGCTTATACTGAATTTGTTTCTACAATTTTTTATTTTCTGCTTCCATAGAAACCTAGTTATAGTGCACAAAATACCTATTAGTTCAAAAAAATCAAAGATAGATGTGTAACAACAGCATAATCACGTACGAGCGATTGTATGAAAACTGTGTTAGGTTGATGGCCGCTCTTAAAAGTGTTTGTAGCGGAACTGATGAATTGCCGACCTATTATTATTATTGAGGTATCTACATAAGATAGTCCTTCGTTGAAGTATTTATTTACCTACTAAATATTTTAAACTCAGCATTCCATTTTATCTACCACACCATTAAACTCCAAACCACTTATAAAGACCGTCATAAAATAACAACAACTAATTTTAATATTGTTTAAACAAACTTAAACGTATTAAATTCCATTTTTCCCAGACATCTAATTTCGAACTCGTTTATGGAGCTATAAACGGACTATAAGATATTGCTTGCTTTAGATCATAATCCGCGATGATTTCTTAATACCGACCGGCCTCTCAGTACTGACGGGTAATACGCTTAATGGTTCAAGACCACCGTAAAACTCTGGAAGTGAAATATCGCGTTGAAGTAGGTACCTACGCTCGGTATTCACTAATGAAGACTTGTGAGATTACTTCACTATTAATGCGTGTTTTTGGTTCAATATTGTGGGAGATCGTGGGATTTTTATGAGAGGAAGTATGTAAAGCATGCAGGCACCTTTATGTTCTGGGCAGTGAGATGTGGGTATTCAGATGATTGGGAAAAATATTTGTGGGGTGTTATGGTACTGGTTATGACTATTTTTTTTTTAATGGTATATGGATACGTGTTACGCCAACGCAAACCCCAAATAGAATGGGACAAGCGCAGGAAGATGATCCTGATCTGATAGTTCTCTAAAGAAGAGTATCTTGGTGCTTGGTTATAGGGGGACCGACAGAGACAACATTTTAATTGATGTACGTATGATTATAAATTGGAACTAGGGCAGAAAGATAATGCGTATCGTGGTGCCTTCTTCTCAAATAACGATAGTCACCGATCAACCTTGCTTTTTCACGTTGCAAACATTACATTGTTAGATCTTCCTCAATGCTACGACTTTAATAAGCTCCTCGCATGATTATATAGCAACAAAATTACACGTGCACGGGTAAAACCTCTGTATCGATAACTCTGACGCGTCGGTATCAGTAACTTACGCATCGGTATCGGTTACGCAGTGGCGATGCGCGGGCTTCCCTCGACCGCCGCATTCTGTGATGCCATACCAGCTTATACATATGTGAACACTGAGCTTATGTTATTAGCTGTATTGCTGTAAGCTTGGTGAATAATTGGAGTTTTGTCGGCAAATTCAATACCTGTTTACTAACATTGAATACCACTCATTGTGTAGCCACTAACCAACTGCCAGAGATAAAAGCTGTGGCTATCGCTTTCAAAGTCTATCGTATTTCTACAAAGACTGATAACAGAATTAACCTTATCTTTCCGGTAGCGAAGAACATCTAACTAAACAGTTTTGACGCTTTTCGATCATAGTTATTCTTAACGCTGACAGACGGTCACTTTGTTTGAGCCCTCGTGATCATGTTTGTTTACTAATGAAATAGTTTTTTTTCACTAGAAGCTACTTCATATTACCACCATCTTATTTAAGTTCTATATAAGACTGACAGCTGAACAACACAGAATAAAAATAGTATGTGTAACTGCCAGTCATTTAAAAGTCATCAACTCATCAGTTAAAGAGCTCTATTAAAAAGACTGTACCTACAGCAACGATCAAGTACTTAGGTCCTCCGCCATGTGTTGCGGTACTCGATCTAATTTAAAAGAGGATCTGAAATGATCTCTACGTCTAAACAAATGTACTCCAATTAAAGGCGTCGTGGAGATCATTGGCACGTCTTCATTGCAGTGTAAGTTATCTTAGGGGTGTCACGAAGATGGAAGCCCTTTACAAACTGAAAGAACCTTCTTCAGAAAGATCAGGTGCGTAGTACCTACCTACTCGCAACCGACGCGCGTGTTGAGTTTATTTTTGAAAGAATGTCAGCGGTGAAAAATCTATAATAATCATCTTAGATTGTTCGCGTGATAAAACCATAAACAAAGGGAGAATTTCAAGAACCCCAAGTTATTCAGTCCCGTGTTGAGAATAAGGTCACAATAGTTCACCGAGGTAAGGCTTGAACCCGTGACCTATTGATCCGTAGTCACAACATAACCTGGCTATTACGATGAATATATTGATCAGAATTAGCAGAAACCAAATAAACTTAGCTGACTACGAGTACAAGAAACGCTTAATGAAATGGTTAGAACATTTTGTACTTTTTGTCATTTCTGTAGACATCACAGTTTGTTGAGATTTTTTTGTGAAAAATATTTTATTTCATTTTACTGACAAAAGCAATAGATACCTAAAAATGAGCAAAATTGTACGTATATTGTGTTTTGTTTACGTACAAACTTTCATATTTTGAAAAAACTGCACCAGTCTACTAAGTACATAGTTTCATACTAAGAACAAACCAAGTTCCTTTCGCCGTTCGATTTAGCAGCTGTCAATCTTTGAAGGGCTTTAATTTGCACGTTTACCGTTGTCACGGAAACTCTTCCTTCTTCTTCTTTAAAATTATTTGAATGAAGAGTATAGAGAATATCACAACCGGGACAAAAAAAAAAGATTGGCAGATGAAAACTGAAACGTCCGGAAAATACTCTGGTAATTCTTTTATAAGGAAACAAGGGCCGTTTTTACTAAAACTAGGCGAGACTTAGAGCGCGCTGTTGAATTTCAAACAGGGAGTGGGAGCAATAAATAGGCTGAAAATGCACGACTAGCTTTCTAATGTTATCTATGCACACATCCCTACAGCTAAGATACTGGGGTACTCAAGAGATGGTACGCAGCATCCGTCTAATTCGCGCCGCGGGCTCAATCCGTACCACTTTGTACGAGTCGAACCACGGCGCTGCGTCACGCATAGTCATTTGTTTAAACTGCACATGCCACCACTGGTGGACGAATAATGTTTATGGATAATTTAGATGCTAATACTAGATAAGTTTATTAACTAAAATAAGGTGAAAAGTTATGTGATGTGACAATAACGAATTCTGAAGAGACAAACAAACGAAAGCATTTCTTTGAAGATGCTATCGAGGAATACCGTAATAAGTTTCGGCATGCGGTCGGAAGTGCACTAAACTGCTGTAGTATCAAGGAGTGACAATTACAGTTATCGACATAGAATCTGCTTGATGAGGCCTTTAAGAAAGAACTTAATTTTCTTCCAATAAAAGTGAAAAAAAAACACCATTCGCATCATTCGGATGACGTGACTTGACACCACGCCAAACTAAATGCGACTTCGGTGATACAGATTCATGATCAGCTCAAACCGATTCGACATCTCTAGATAAGTGTGACCAATCAAGTAAATCTAAAAATAAATCAAATCACACGATATTTAGACGATAAAAACGACTCAATCCATGAGCTAATCTTTACAAATCGACGTAAAGCCCACCTCTATGGATGTCTCAATAATGCTGATATACGACGTCTATGACAGCACATCTGTTTTATTTCCCGCGATTATCTAGCCATAGAGCTTAGGACTTATTACCATAAGACGGCAGATCAGTCCTATTGGCAAAGCCAGATTAAGTCGTTAAAAGTTATATGACTTTTCTGAAAAGAGTGTCGATAAATAAGAGATTATGTACGGCATATATACGGGATGCATGACAATAGCTTAAGCTAAACCCCTCCGATTTTCTTTGCGAATTCGAGAGAAATAATTGGAAACGAATTATAAATTGCTGTTATAAAAGATGGGTTATTTTGAAAGACTTTAATACAGAATTGCGTTACACTCTACACAAGATACATATTATCTTATAAACCAGCCATCTGATCAAAGACGCAAATGCTTCTGAAAAGGTAAGTTCTAAGCTAAAAGCATCCGCATTTCGCACCTTACTTTAGTCAACCTTATTTAAAGCTAATCTCCGTTACAGTGTCTATATTCACGACGACGAAGCCTTCGGGCGGTGGTCAGGACTGATGGCCTTCGAATAGGCGGTAGTTACCACGTCCGCGGCTGTTATTGTGAAAATGACTGCTGCATGCGGTAGTTATTAGAAAACCAACTGTTATTTGTGAACTGGCTAGATTTGCAAGATGATGAGATGAACTTATCGGAATAGAAAGCAGGACAAACGGGAGAAAGTATATTTAATAGATGTGGATCCAGTTTTTTAAAGCCAGCATTATTATATCGCTTAGCTTCAACGGAAAACCTATGCATAGGTTTTCCGTTGAAGCTAAGCGATATGAAAATAACGCAAACTTATTGACTGTTCGAGACATCACTTCAACCCTCCGCTACGGTAGAAACAGGTTCTTAGGTAGCTTTAATTTTTTTTTTCGTTGTAGTGAGACGTTCAGCTGTCGGTTTGCCATAGAAGTACTAAAAAATAATCTGAAGGAATTTTCCCAAGTTCCGGGTTACTTTTAGGCTAAGATCATGATTTCCCGCAGTACTTATTAATTAGTGTTTAAGAGGATAATAATATGTCTTCCCCTTTCCTTGACTCAATCTTCAACCATATTAGGTACTTATTTCCCACGGATCGACTCAAAACTGAAATAATAAAAAGCCGCTGACACATCACGACCGTAACCTTAAGACGCTATTTAAGGTGCAAACTCATATTTTGTGCGCAAATAAAGCAATAAACAGACCGTCGTGATCAACTTGCGCCCTACATAGACCTTCGTGACATTACCAGTGTCTGTATCGATCGTGTGCCCTAGGCCTTATGGGTTTTCCCCAGCTTTTTGACTTGGGGTAAGTTGAACTTCCGGCTTAACGGTTTTAGCAGCCTTCTCTCGATTTTCAAAGTTGCGTAGGTAATTTGAATTTGTAGAAAATATATTTTTGGGGAATAAGGGATGTCCTAGAACCAATATTTCAAAGACTCGTGACATATGGGCCCGAGTGGAGAGTTATGGCTCACTCACTCTCACAGGACATTACATTACATCATGCCTACAATCCCCGCAGTGGTAGGCAGAGATGTATCTGGCACAAATCCAGAATCCGTGGCTGCTACTGAGAAATTCTTGATGAAAGACCCAATAACACTTTGCTCGACCCGGGAATCGAACCCAGGACCTCATGCTCAGCAGTCGCGCTTGCGACCACAAGACCAACGAGGCAGACAACCTCTCACCGTACGTATGTCCTAGGTGTGGGAAGTTTATAAGCTGAATATGCTTTTCCTGCTTATACTTTATGAGTCGATAGGTAATAGATTAGAGAAGTTAGAGAGATTGCACAGTAGTTTTCTCTATTTCTTTTCTGAATGTGTAAAAAATAGGCACTATTATAACTTTCTCATACCACGGTTAAAGTAAATTATATATCTGTAATGTTAAGTTATTGAAATTATCGGCTTAACTCCTTATACGTATAAAAGCTACTTCATCATTTCAGCAGAAAGACGCCCACTGCTGGACATAGGCCTCCCTCAAGTGTCGCCACACTGACCGGTCCCGTGCGACTCGCATCCAGTGGATCCCCGCAATCTTTACCAGCTCATCGGTCCACCTAGTGGGAGGCCTTCCAACGCAACGTCTTCCGGTTCGCAGTCACCACTTCAGAACTTTTCGGCCCCATCGGCCATCAAATCTGCGAGCAATGTGCCCTGCCCACTGCCACTTCAGTTTGGCAATTCTTCGGGCTACGTCGGTAACCTTGGTTCTTTTGTGGATGTCTTCATTTCGGATTCGATCGCGCAAGGAAACTCCGAGCAAAGCCCTCCCCAATGCCCTTTGAGTGACTTTAAGCCTTCGAATGAGGCCCATTGTGAGCGACCACGTTTCGGTCCCGTATGTAATCTATACATATAATAAAACAGTAAAAAAACTGTGTCTGTACATTGAATATATTAAAAAAATAATTATTGAGGGGGGTTTGGAAACAGTAATAGAGCACGAATCCAAAAAAAAAAATCTGTCTGTTTGTCTGTATGTCTGTTTGTTTGTACACGCTAATCTTCGGAACTACTCGACGGATTTAAATTTTTTTTTTTTTTTTGTAAAGGTATTAAATCTGGGCAACATATAGGCTATAATTTATCTTGGAAACTTGAACATCTGATGCAGCACCGCAACAGACCAGCTAAACTATAAGAGATAGAAAAATGGTACCATAGCAAAAATTGTTCCACGTAATAAGCATTTTCTGCTAAGAGAATAAATTTGAAGATCTGGAACACGTGAAGTGGAACTCCAAGAGCCCAGCTACACTATAACATATATAGGAATGACGTCTTAGCAAGAGTTGTTCAGCCTGATGAGCACTCTCTGTTGTCGTATAAAATTTGAAGACCTGGAACAGCTGATGTGGAACTCCAAGAGCCCAGCTACACTATAACATATATAGGAATGACATCTTAGCAAGAGTTGTTCAGCCTGATGAGCACTCTCTGTTGACGTATAAAAATTGAACATCTGGCACACGCGTTGTGGAATCGAAAATTAAAAAAACAAAAAAATTGAAGATCCGGAACACCTGATATGGAAATCAAAGCTATCACTAATTTCACTGTATAATTATAAAATAACATAAGCTGGGAGTACCTCCACGCGGTGAAGGCGGTAACAGTTTAGGACTGATTTTCGATGAAAATTCGATGAATCATTGAAAATTTGATTCTACTAGCCAAAACTCCCATTTATTATTTTATTTTATCAAATAAATAAGCCTTCGGGCTTATGTTATTTGAGTGTTTAATTTCCTTTTTCATTTCTTTTCGTGATACGGTAGCCTACCCGGTAACGCAGGGGAGCAGTCACTTAGATTTTAATTGATCAGGTATCTTCAGAATTAAACTATAACTATGTCTACAAAGAGGTCAAATCTTTCCCAACGTTCCAAAGGAGCTAAAAGATTGAGGATCATAAGATCCCAAGAATCTACCGAAGAGCGTCAGGAGAGACTTGATACTGTTCGAGAACATCAGGCTGCAACTCGCTCCGTAGAAACCTCTTCGGATCGCGAAGAACACTGGAACACCTGATATGGAAATCAAAGCTGTCACTGCTTCAGATGTTCAAGTTTCCAAGATAAATTATAGCCTATTTGTTGCCCAGATTTAATACCTTTACAACAAAAAGACCCTTCACGAAGCGGTCAACCAAGCATTCTGTACATCAAACTAAGTCTTCACGCAGAGAGTGCTTATCAGGCTGAACAACTCTTGCTAAGACGTCATTCCTATTTATGTTATAGTGTAGCTGGGCTCTTGGAGTTCCACTTCAGGTGTTCCAGATCTTCAAATTTATTCTCTTAGCAGAAAATGCTCATCACGTGGAACAATTTTTGCTATGGTACCATTTTTGTATCTCTTATAGTTTAGCTGGTCTGTTGCGGTGCCGCATCAGATGTTCAGCGAGGAAGTGAGGAAACTCGGTATGTAATGGGAGGTAACCCATCCACGGGCCAACCTAGGCAAACGCGGACATCGCGCATCATGTTCCGCACTTATCTCTAGAGACCTAGAAGCAGACGCGTAGATACGCTGAGAACTAATGCGCAATTATCTATCCATGAACGTCTGCGACTCACGAAACAATGCAAAATTTCTTCACTGGTCTCTAGAGACCTGGATGTAAATGCGTAAATACGCTGAGAACGCAGGTGTGCTTCGCGATCCGAAGAGGTTTCTACGGAGCGAGTTGCAGCCTGATGTTTTCGAACAGCATCAAGTCTCTCCTGACGCTCTTCGGTAGATTCTTGGGATCTTATGATCCTCAATCTTTTAGCTCCTTTGGAACGTTGGGAAAGATTTGACCTCTTACTAGGCATAGTTATAGTTTAAATTTGAAGATACCTGATCAATTAAAATCTAAGTGACTGCTCCCCTGCGTTACCGGGTAGGCTACCGTGTCACGAAGATAAATGGAAAAGGAAATATATTATTCATGTTCATTCATTCATGTTCCAGCTATATTAGAACCCAATGGCTTGGCACGCGACGATGGCAAGAGACCGGACGGGATGTCTTTGTTTCCATGGAAGATGGGTAGGCCTTTAGTGTGGGACGCAACATGTGTCGATACTCTTGCGCCATCCCATCTTCCTAGCTCATCGTGCTGTGCTGGGGCTGCCGCTGCGGCTGCAGAGAACCTCAAGCGGCGTAAATATAGTAACCTCATTGGTAACTATATTTTCGAGCCGTTTGGGGTTGAAACTCTAGGACCGTGGGGTCCGAGCGCTCACAGCCTTTTCAAGGATATTTCTAAACGTTTAGTTGACACTTCCCGTGACCCAAGGGCTGGCTTTTACCTTGGCCAAAGGCTTAGCGTTGCCATACAACGTGGCAACGCCGCCAGTCTCTTGGGTACATTACCAGTTGACAGCGTTGAGGAGGAGTTTTTTGACGCCATTTTTTAAGTTTGTTGCTAGGTTATTTACTTTAGGTTATTTTAATTAATAAGTCTGTATATTATGTATATTAATATTCTTAGCAAGTACTTAAAATGTTTTAAATAAAGGAAATTAAACACTCAAATAACATAAGCCCGAAGTCATATTTATTTGACATAATAACGGGAAGAAAAGGTATTTGTTGTGTAGGTATTAAGTCTAGGCAACATATAGGCTATAATTTATTTTGGAAATTGGAACACCTGATGCAGAACCGCAACAGAACAGCTAAAGTATAAGAGATATAAAAATGGTGTCATAGCAAAAATTATTCCACGTGAAGAGCATTTTCTGCTGTGAGAATAAATTTGGAGATCTGGAACCCTGTTGTGGATCTCCAAAGCCCAGCGACACTATAACATATTAAGGAGTGACGTCTTAGCAAAAGTTGTTTAGTCTGATGGGCATTTCCTGTGGACTTACGAAAATGAAAGATCTGGAACGTCTTCGATCGTCTCGCTCATCCAGTTGTTTCCCGTCCCCGGGCCTCAGAATTCTACATCAGACGTTTCAGATCTTCGATTTTCTTGACGACCCCGTTGTCGCTGGCAAAAGCAACAGGATCCGCGTACGAAGTCGCGGGCAGAAGCTAGTCACTAATAAAAGCTACTGAGAAGCTTTGTTAAATGCTACTTATCTAAGCTTTATAAGTTTTTAACCTACTTAACATTTTGCAAATATGCTTCAGTGTATTAATATTTCATCAGGTTTTATCATTACGGTGTTTTCATGTCTAACGAAAATAAGTTTAGTTAATATTTACTAAGTCCCTACTTTGAGAACTTTTCGAGGAGTCCATAGTACGGAGTGCCTAAAAACAGGTTTACTTCTTGTTAGAACCTAAACGCAAAGTAAAAATTATGACAAACGTAACCATAAGTAAACTTAAACGTGATTTATACATAGGGTGTAAATAGATCCTTAGCGAAGCCGAGAGGCCAAGTGCCTTTTCCCATCATTGTGATATTTTTTTGTTCTGAACCATACCTGAGAACCTTCTAGTTATGGAGATATATGGAGTCAAAGTTCCAACTTCTTTATATTTTTTTTAATACTAGTTTTTAAAATTTACTTTAAATACCTATTATTCAATGCATCCATCAGTACAACATTTTGAGTGCGTTACATTGAGTTTTACCGTAAAAGGTGACTTTTAACCCCAAAAAAAAAGTTAGTTTGATGTACAGAATGCTTGGTTGACGGCTTCGTGAAGGGTCCATTAGCACCTTGTATGAATAATCTGAGGTTAGTTTTAATCCGCGTTTATTAATAAGGGGTTAATGTACATTGTCTAAAATAATTCACCAAACTTACTTCAACTTTCTGTGCCTAGCCACTATCACGGACACAAATTAATTTCACACCATTACACCTCACTGTTACCACAAACACGGAAACCGTTTATTTTTTACCCAACCTAAAAACTATACGTGACATTTTGAAATGCGAATAAAAAATAACGATTTTTTTTTACATTCGAAAGCGTTCGTGCGTCTCCGGCGAACACCGCGGGAATACAACCGCGAGGCTTTGCACCGGCGAAATGTGCTGTTCCTTTCCGACATGTGGAAATTAAAGTAATGTAGAAAGGGACAGGTACTGTATTCTTCAGAACTTGATAGGACTGCAAAAAAAATGCAGCTTTTCGTGTTTCTCAAGCGCTTTTCCCTGAAGTTTTTATTGTTGTTCATTGTGTTTATTAAGATTTTAATGCGGAGATCAATGACTGTTACTTAATGGGCGCATTGCATTCCCCTGTCCGTTGCCTTAGTTACGAGATAATGGAAACGCATAACAATGACTCAATAGGTGTTTATTTTTATTACCTGAAGGCAATATTACTATGATTAATTTTTTACCTACCTTTTCACAAATGTCAGATAGTGTACGATCGTAGGTCCTGTATAACTATAAAGTCGATTAGCTAGAAACTCATAACATAACTTCCGAGAAACACCCCAACCCGCTGATCTCATCGGCTACCCGATATGTCTCCTCTAAGATAGGTAGGATTAGGAGACCCCGCCTCACCCTCCTCGAACCTGACGACCCCATCACCCTCCTCCAAGAGAGCTGTAGGGAAACCAGTACGATTCGCAGATACAAAAACAGATACCGACCGCGACTCCGGCCCCGCCGCCGAGGCCCACCGCGACCCCCCCGTAATGCTACCGCCCGACCCTTGCCCGACGAGCCAGCCCGCGCCGCTGAGCAAGTAGCGTTAAATTCCCCTTTAAATAATCCGACCCAGCCAACCTCTAGTTGCCCTCCCCTCAATGACGCACTAAGCCTAGGCCCGAACCCCGCAGAGGGTGCCCTTAGTGACCGTTCATTTAAAGTGTAAATCCTTAGTTTGTAAGCCCTGGCTGGGGGCCTTAAAGTAATTTTTGGCCACCACAGGATAGTCCGGTTAAGCGGCATCAACCTCCGAGAGTTGTTGCGCTGCGAGAGGTCCCTTAAAAAAAAAAAAAAAAACTCATAACGTAACATCACGCCTGTAATCCCCGCAGGGCTAGGCAGTGGTGTACCTACCTAATTGTACCTACACCTACATTTCGCCAGCTATGTTTTTAAGTCTCATGTAACAGGGGGCGAGCCTATTTCCATCAACCGATCACAAATCCAGACTCCGTGGCTGCTACTGTGAAATTCCTAATGGAAAAGTCCAATAACACTTTGCCCGACTTGGGAATCGAACACAGGACCTCATGCACAGCAGTCGCGCTTGCGACAACTAGGCCAGCATAATGAAACATAAAAAACGATAATGTTCTTTTTAGGTCAATTACTGCCGGTGTTTTTATATCCTGCCTATGACGTATTTTGAGTTTCACTAGCTAATTAAATTTAATTCCGTATAGTTTCTCCTTAATTAACAGAGCTCCTTAGTAATAACTAGCCTCCATTTAACGTGGGACCACACGCATTATGCTTTTAATAAAATACATAGCAATAAGTCGTGGGCAGTTATTTAGTTATACAGAGTTACGTACTTAGATCACATTGTTTGATACTTTAAAGCTAACTGATCCAATTAATCATAGGCTGCGGTTACATTAAGGCTGGCTGGTAAACCTACTTCAAGCAGCAGGATATCTGCGCAAGGCTTATAGACGAACCATAAGAAAAAGGATCCATTACAAACGTGGTTCAGGATGAAAGCTGCAATAAAAGCATTACATTTTGTTAAATAGGCACTGATGGACTTCTAAACATTGGGTTCTTATTGTTCTTAACTCTGAGGAGGGAATGGACGAGGAGGGAAAAGCCGACAAAATTATGTTTTGGACTAACTTCACTGTATGAATTGCTTCGCTAATGGCTGGTATTATTTTAATCTAGCCTTCAATATTTGGACAAGGACAATCTCGTATACTTACATAGGTAATAGCAGCATACTAGATAAGCTGAATAAAAAGACAAAACTGGCCTATCGGAAAATGTGGGAGGTTGGTACTCGTAGTAGAGACGCTTTACAAAGTTGTCTAGACGTTGACGTGACAGATCAACTAGGTAACAAATTGGTCGTTACTATAAAGTTGTACACGTCAAACGAGATCTCTAGAAAGTTTGTAATCTTTGTAGGAATTCAGTTTAGTGCAGGTACCTACGTAACATGTAGGCGGTGTCTGGCTTAAGGTGCAGATAAATGAGGAAATGGGATAAGTCACTGATAGCTTATTTATAATTTAATTTTCCCCTAACGTAGGAAGCGAACTGAAAGTCAACCCTAAACAAAAGAATGAAGAGTTTTACCTACCATGATATCTTCCTTGAAATTGAATTGTACAGGAAAACAAAAATACCTGTGCGGGTTCAGCGATTGGATATTGAGATGGAATCATGGCATGCGAAAGTAGGAAGTCATAACTAGGAACTCCAACTACCAACCAGATTTCAAGTAGTTATAAAGGTACGTAAATAAAAATAGTAGATAATATCTGTATACAATTCGATTAAGAATTTACCTAACAATTTCTGCACGATGAAAAGTCACACATTCTTTTAAAAATTCCGCGCCATCGCGTCGGCGTCGTTTACCAGACCCTGTTCGCATGCATCTCAAAGCCAGGAACCTTTACAACTGCTCTGACAAGTTATTTCATATTGAAAAGGATCGTAAATTAAATGCAAGCTAGTGTTTGAAGCCATTACGTTGCCATCAACGTTGAGCGACAGGTTCTTTATTTTAAGACCAAGCTTCGTAACAGCCAATCAGATCACTCATCACTTGAGAGACTACGATAATTCTTGCGTAGCCGTCTAGCTTGAGCGTTCATATTGGAAACCTAGTGAAAACACAATGAAAAAAAATATTACCCTCCTTCCGGTGCAGTCGGGTACCAAGTTTGGTCCACTCAATTAGGTACCAGTATCATATTAATTACCAGTAACCTATAGGTAGTGTTTTGTTCACTTTATTATTTGGTTAAATTGACAATTTGTGTAAATACTTTCGTGTTTACATTTATATAATAATGCAAGTGTTTTTTAGTTAATACCTACATAGGTAATAATTAATTAAGTTTATTGCATTTTTCAGTTAAGGATCGGGACCAGAACAATAGGTGACTGCAGATTAATTTACAAATCACAGCACATTTAAATAAATACGTACCATAACGATGCTGCTAAACATTCGTTAGTTGATGACTTTCCCCAACAACAACAAAGCCAAAATATAATAACTCCACACAATCTACAGTGAAAGATACCGTCAATTATACCTATCTTTATTCTTTTTACCGGTAAATAAAAGAATTGTAAGATCAGCACGATATTGTGCGTTCGACGTTAACATGGGTATTGGCGGCAAAATAAGAGGGCTGCCATCTTGGAAAATGGCCGCCATCCATCTGATGCACAAAGGAACTAATGAGAAGCGAATCAGGGATGAAGATGTAGTGTGACCATGAATGAGATTTGTATCTGGATAATTGAAAATATAGACGTATTGCAGTGGCGCACCGCTCAATCGTTTTTAAACTTGCAGCGTACAGCAGCACCTAAGCCTCTGTATGGTGCCTTGGTCATCTATTCCACCCATCACTCACTGCTTGTGGGCCAGAAACAGCACTTCCTGATCTATACCTAGATGTAACTTCAATCATCTGACAAGATAGGTAGACGACGCATATTTAGACGATATCATGGATGAGTGATGCAAAACTATTAACAGCATTTTAAAATTGGTGTGTCTGCATTATACGCCCATATAGGTAGTTACCCTACCTTGTTCCGATAAAGCCTATGCTTTGCATATGCGCAAATGTATTCTTATGAGCACCAGAGCATGGATATATTATACTTTGAGCCTTTACACGTCTCACTCAAATACAATGTGTTCATAGATTCACGATGATAACGCTGTTCGTTTAATTACTGATATTTATTACTCGATCATGGTCGGTTTATAAGGTGTTTTTTCTCGGAGGGTATGTTAAAGGTGTGATAAATTATCTAGATTTCAATAAAACCCATGAAAGATTTATTCAAATTGACAAACAAAAATGTGTGCGTACCTACTATACTTTGCTTTACCGTTCCGCACCTATTATATTTATTTAAATCTTAATACTACTAGTAGTACTAGTTACTAATTCACACTCGCAGGTGTAAAAGCCAGTTTCCACATCTATATCTTAAATCCTTTCAACCTAACACCGCGACATGTGATTCTAATCCGACAGGCGGTCAGACAAACCCATTGATCAGGTTTGGTGGGTCTAAATACCTTCTAATGCTCGGATTAGTGCAGATATGTCAATAGAGGATTGAGCAATCCTTGCTCGTTTATTAGATCTACTTGGATGTTAAGAATAGTGCAGTCCCGTTGTAAACCACTGATGCCAATGACTGAAGACCACACCACATGTCTGTGCAGAAAAGGAAATAACGTTCTAATTTCCCATCTATATTTTAAGGATTTTCCAGATAGGAACGATGGCTGGAAGACTCCAGTTTTTGACATTTCTTGGTGCCTTCTCATAGAAACAGTAAGTATCAGGCCTACCCACATTTATTTTACCTAGGTACATTTAACACTGACCCCATACCCATTTGTTATGGTACATTTAAGATCAAAACCACACCTAAGCTGACAAAAAAACTCGCATTCCGACGCATAGCAGTAACATCAGTGTGTATATTTAACAATGCATAAATAGGAGGCGGCGCCGTGGGAACTACTAAATGAGGCACAAAGATCGGTCATGTCGCGATGTATACAGGGAGTTCCTAACCACTCCGTGCGAATGGCTAAGCTATGAGGATGCAGTGAGGAAACAATACAAGATTTACCTAATAGGTATTTAAGAAGCGACGTTACGACTTACCTATGTTACTTATCAAAAATAACTCATTAGGGACACAGGTTCAGTTACAAAAGCTAGAGTGGAACGAACCTGCAGTTTATGTCATGATGTCGACGACTTTCAATTACGAATTTATCGAAGGTTGAGGCCCTTTTTATCCACCCCGAGAAGACAATAAAACAAATTGACGACTAGAAGTGGTAATCGTGGTGGTGGTGGTGGTGGGTGGTAGTGGCAGTGGTGGTGGTGGTTTGGATTACTTGATAAAAAATACTTTAGGTAAAATGTTTTTGAATACATGCTGTACCTACCTATACTTGCACGCGAACTGAATTGTACATTGTGGTCCTAATTAGATGACGTGATATGCAAATTCGGTTTTGGTTGGTGATTGAAATCATTGTAAAATTCCGGCAAGCTCGTTACTAGGTAAGGGAATTGAGATCATTTAAGTATAACATGAGTTTTGAGTCATAATCTGGCGCTATTTGGGAGAGTAGAATAGATACTTCGACCTGTTGTGGAATTCTAGTTTCATTTTAAGTTTCTTTTATGAATGTCAAACGATGACTAACATATCCGAAATGGAGAGTAAAAATGTTGGGCTCGATTCGGGGAGATTATAATGCACCCCCCTGAATATAATCCTGCTGACCCCAATGGTATTTCCAAAGTTCGGTCAACCCAAAGCAGCATGCCTTGCAAATAACCGTATATAAACGGAAAATAAACAACTCAACCCATAAATAACACGGCAACATATTTAAATACAATTATAATTAGATGGCGTTGTCCAGCGCACAGAATCAACTTGTCCTGTTCCCGAGCGCTCTCATACAAGTGTCCAGCGCGCACCGGACAAGAAAATCACCGCGTCGACTCCGGCCGATATCGCAAGATACATTACACGTACACTTATCTATACCAGCTGTTAATTGGAAAAGTTATTACGTGACGGTTTTTATATTGATTACCTTCGGGCTCTCGTTTGCTTGAAGACAGCTTATCTATCTTTCGGAGATAGAGAAAAGGATGAGTTTTGTCGACAGGTGGGTAGGTACAGAGTATTTTAATTCACTACCTATCTCAAGAAAGCATCCTTTGTAAATGGTGTTGGTAATTAACGTAGTGCTGTATTTTATTATGCGATCGGGAGATGGGATCGTAGCGGTGGATGGCGTATTCTTTCTGTAGCTTCTGTCTACCCCATGGAAAGCCGAAGGCGTGAGGTACTAATTGCGAACTGGACCAATTGCGAACTGGACCAATTGCGAACTGGACTAATTGCGAACTGGACCAATTGAGAATTGGACAGTTGGACATTTTGCAAATTGGACATAACGCGCCCAAAGGAGTTTATGTATGTGTACTATGAGCCGATTGAAGGCAGGTTCTAATAAGTTTTGAATGAACAGAAGGAAACGTTTTGATAGCCTTTTGTTTTTTTTTTGTTTTGTTTTTGTTTTATTTGCATTAGCCAGAGTGAAGAAGGCACGAAGCACATTGGCGGCACGGCATGCGGCTAAAGGAGATAAACATAATAAATATCGTGAGATTAACATCAGATCGCCTCAATTAGTCAACAAACTAAATAGGTACTAATAAAAGTATTCGCGTATCTAAGTCTAATGCCGGCCATCACATATGAGATGTTGCAATGAATCAGCATCAGAGATCTGATAAGAGGCGATCAAATAGCTATAAATATCGTGGCACGCAATGGCGACATATGCACTAACACACATTTACTTTATAATATCAGCAGTACTCTTGTAGCGTTTTTTTTTTAATTAAAGAGATAATGATAATTTAAGTTCATCATCATTTCAGCCGAAAGACGTCCACTGCTGGACATAGGCCTCCCCTAAGTGTCACCACATTGACCGGTCCCGTGCGACTCGCGTTCAGCGGATCCCCGCAACTTTGACCAGGTCATCGGTCCACCTACTGGGAGGCTTTCCAACGCAACGTCTTCCGGTTCGCGGTCGCCATTCCAGAACTTTTCGGCCCCATCGGCCCCAATTTAAGTTAGTGAAGTATTATCTAAAAACCTAATATTTTGTGTTAAGACAGTTTTTTAGAGGACATACGACATTCCCTTACACCGTTTTGAAGTAAAATAAATGAACATATTTTGATTAGGTTCCTAGGAACCTAATCTGTATATACATTTATTAGTAACGTCATAAACATTCTCTTATAAAACATACAATTGTACAACTTTTGTCAATGTGTTCACTAAACTTGTTTTATATTCACAATCGAAACTAACGCCCATATTCTGACTCTTTAATATAAGAGAATCATTAGCAAGTAACGCTTTCGAAAGCAACCGTATCACTTCACTATCTTTTAACCAAATACCCACTTTATTCACTAAACTCAACATTTGTTTCTTAGATAAACTCTTTACAGTTCTCTTTGACATAAGCCCACATATCTTCACATAATCAGCTGCGTCCTCAACTTGTAAATCATCTAAATGTTTCAGTAAATCGTAAAGTATCACTAAAATTTCTTGTTCCACATCTTTGTTAGTTCTCAATTCAATGAACTCATTTACTTTTCCATTCTTAGCTGATATATTCCTGGAGAAGGCAGCGATATTCATACTGTAAATCATATTCTGGATGAGCTCAAAAATTCCTCTGATTAACAGTTTATCATTTGTCTGTCGCACAACTGAATGGAGCCATGACAGCAGCCCGTACCCTTCAACTAATATCTCAAAAGCTCTCGGCACAGCTACTATTGAACTCATTACGCCTAAAATTTTTTCTTTAACCTTTCTATCACTCAAAACTGACGAATAGAAATCCATAATCATTTTTAAGCACATTGTTTTGAACACAACATCTATATCGGTCATGGTTTTTGACCCATCCTTGATGATATCAAGGATCCAGAGTCTTCTGTCGATAGATTCGACGTCACTATCGTGGAAGAGGCTGAGGAAGTCAGGAACCAGGGTGCAGTCGACGTAATCCTTGGCTATAAGGAAATTATTGACTGGTTTGTATAATGGGTCGTGGGGTGCCGTGGACACCATGAGAGCTCTGGCGAGGTACAGAGCATCAATAGCTGGCAGTTTGGGGTTCTTCATGTCTGTGCCATCGAAGTGTTCGGAGCTTGTGATAGCGGATGTGAGACTGCGACGCAACGTGTTGATGAAGTCTGTCAGAAATAACTTGTCGTTTTTGTGTCGTCTGGAAAGAAATATAATTTTCATTAGCACTAGGTACACTGCTATGTTCTCATAATGTAATAGTCAGAGACTGAAAATAAATAGCAGAACAAATATAAAGAAAAAAATCTTTATTGGACTGAAAAGACACAAACTCATTTTTTTTGTAATTTCCTCACTGTACTTGTTGAAGTCATTTAAATCTATATGTCTGAAGCTTTATATCAAAATCTATGTATGACATAGATTAAAATAGTAGAAATAACTAAAGAACTTACGTTTCAGTCTCCAGCAGCATACAGAACCGATGCAGCACGTGGTAAGCCGCCGCGCGCATGGTGGCGCAGTGCGAGCTGAGCGCCACCACCGGCACCGACAGAAGCCCACTCCTCAGCATCTTGAAGCATGAGGCCACTGACCCCGGCGCCAACAAGTGACTCAGTAGCGGAAACACGAACACGGGATCGTATATCCCTTCATCTTGGTCTATATTCGACGTATGCAGCAAATCCCCTCCAGTAAACTGAGATATTATACCCTCATATTTGCCTTTCACTGTCAAATTTCTCACAGTTCCCTCACCATCCTTCGTCACGCAAGGCTTCAACACTCCATCTTCAAACATCTCGTTTAACACAGATTTAACTGAATCCGTTACTTCACTCGCAACTCCAATATTTGGATTTAATTCATAATGGTATTCGAACTTCTGGTTAACAGGGAAGTTTCTCACAGTTCGCTCAATAACTTCTTTGTCAAATATATTCAAAACTTGATTGGGCGTTGGATGGGACCACAAGGATGACGACCTGTTCTTACGGACGGCGTAATAGTTAGCAGCTGAATCACCCCAGACATAAGGTTTGTATTCGTTGACTGGCTGACCATTCGTTTCATAGAAATGTAAAATGGCAACAATAAGTCTGTCGCAAGGACTCCTTGTGGCATGATACGCGCTCAAGTACACAGGAATATGTTGCGTTTTCATAACGGATTTGTTCTTCATTAATAGCGTGTATAAAAATTCAATCAGCCTAGATTTAATATCAGAGCTGTAAAGACTGAGCATAACACTCAAAAATTCTGAATGCGACGTCACCATGTCAAATAACGTAGTTACATCGTCGTGACCGTCAGAATACAGCAGTTTGACCAACTCCGTGAGCAACGCGAGAAGTTTAGGTCCTATGGTGTACCCCTGATCAGCCGTTTTTACTTTTAAAGAATCTTTTAACGTTGCCTTACAGAAATTCTGCCATATTGCACTCTCGATCATTTTCTTGAAATCATCTTTCTGTTCCGTCTCTAAGCCTTCGACCACTTTACAAACTTGAACAACGGTATGCATGCTGGTCACTATCTCATTTAACGCATCAACCTTTGTTTCTTTCATAGCTATCGTTGTCAAATTCAACATGGACAAGAAATAGTTGATAAGGTGATCCTTTTTAGCAACATTTTCACATATCTTCAAAAATATACTTTGAAATATTTGTATATGGCTGCACTCTACAGCTTCGAATTTGTGGATTTTATTGAACAATTTTAGACAGTCTTGCAGGTCCATGCATTCTATAACCAACTTCCTAATAAATTTCCAACATGTAACATAGATTTGTCCAGCCTTATGAGGTTTTTCCAGCATTTTTATAATATTAGATTTATATTCTTTATACACAGTTGCTAAGAACTCCTCATTGTCAAGTAAGAATTGATTGTGGTTTACAACGGCATTGCCCAAAGGCAACGTTATTTCTCTTTGGGTTAATATCTCGGGTTTGGCGATTTCTTCTTTGAAAATGTTGCAGAATTTTACGTTAAACTTTAGTAACACCGCTGCAAGATTAGCAGTAGACTTCCTTATGTTGTTGACGTAGAAGAACTTTTTGAAATCTTCATCGGATACGCGTAATGCTTGGTGTGGTTTATTTTCAAAGTATTTCGTTAATGCGGTTTCCAAGTTTGTTAGATTAGGATTCACATCTTTGTTTGAAAGCAAATTCGCGTACAAAGCGATACTCTTCTTTAACACATTAGGTTGTAGCTCCAAGCTGATTGTTTCTGAATACTTTTCTATCAAGCATCTTAATAACTCTAGTACTAAACTTGGTTCTTTATCATCTCTCAAGCAAGCATCTATGTCTGCACTAAAAATAAGATTGAACAACCTCACGTCATCTTCGCTAGACAATCCTACTACTTCTAAAACGTGGATCGTATATTGGCTGTCTACATTCTTCCTCTTATTGATTTTGATGAACGCTTTCAAGATTTCGTTATAATTCTTTTGCTGATAAGATTTTAAAAGTTTATGTTTAGTATTTAAATATTTTATAATGTCTTTGTGCTGCGTTAACACTTGTAAGAGAAATTCCGTGGCGTGCAAGCTTGATAAATCTTTGCCGAGATTAAGAGGTTTATAAATCTTCAAGAACTGTGGGTTTTTGAACAGCGTCAATATTATCATCCGACACACATCTACCCAGAGATGCTTCTTACCGATTTCGATAATGCATTGGAAGTATTCCGTTATTCTTTTCTGGTGTTTTTCATTCATCTGTCCCATATTTGTGAGTCTTATTGTGCAAAATATCAGATATTTCGCCCATATCAATATTTCTGAACTATCCACTATCTTCATAGTATCGATTTTGTATTGGACATTATTAATTGTGAAGTCGCCGTCTTCTGTCACCTCTTCCAAAAAGGTGAACACGTCTTTCAAAGAAATATCTTCGTTATCGATTATAGAATTTGATATCGCTTTTAGGACATTATCTGGACCTACAATGGTGTCTGAAATTGGCACTGGCTGTCCAATCCAACTGCCGACATAATTCCTAGCATCTAGTTTACAATCTCCTATTAATACTTCAGTTAACTCAGGGGTATAGTTGCTGTGAAGTAAATTAGCAATGTATAGAGACAGGAAATGTTTCAGATTCTTCTTAGCATCCTTGTGCGCCTGCAAGTACTGCATGCATCCTACAATGAAAGGCGACGGCATCTTACTTTCCAGAAACACATTATCTTCTGTATTCTTATTTTCCATAAGGTCATTGAACAGTTTTTTCAAACTATCCTCTGTGTTTTCTGAAGATATTTCGAAGTGTACTAACTGATTCCTTACATACTCTGTTAGGTCTGTGATGTTTTCTAATACATATTCTATAATATCGCTTATCAGTGAGGAAGGGTTTACTTTAGCGTTTCTCAAGGTATACAATATCAAATGTATCTCATCTTCATCACCTTCAAATATTGATGTATTTTTGAAAAAAATGTGCAAAGTATCCTTAGCTTCGACCCAAGTATCATCGTCATCACTCATATACACATCTAACATGATTAGGAAGAGCTCTTTGAACATCGGATTCTTTAGAGATATGGCAGAGCCATCCAGTGTCAGCCAGAGAGATACAACTTTAAACTTCAACAGAGCTACATGTCCTGTGTTTAATGTTTTAGAAAAATCAAGTATCTTTTTCATATCTATACTTCCTTCTAAAGTTTCAAAATATGCTGGATGGATGTCATTGTAGAGCAGCAGTAGATCAACAAGAGATATCAAAGCATCTGTGTTACTTATTTTTGGAAGTCTATAATCCTTAGTAGTCTCAGCACCAGTTTTACCTGATGTCATATTTTCTATCAATGACACTATAGCAGCAGGAGTTGGCAAATGCTTAGGAATGAAATACTCAAGCTTATTTTGTAAATCAGCAATCTGTGCTGATTCTTTGGTCTCCAAAATCTGTAAATACCTCTTTAGAGACTGCAACATTTTTACTAGAACTTTAACACAGTATAGAGACACTGTTTGCTCTTTCCCTAGATTCATGTTGATGAACTTCAGTAGTGGGACTGGTAATGTAATAAACCTGACAAAGTTTGCAATTTGTACAGGATTGAGTTGAGTCATTCTTGCTACCATGTCCTCTGGTTTTAGTTTATTCAGTAGCTTTATAGTAAAATCTATAGTTCTCTCCCATATTGGAGAATGTTGGGGTTCAAAGCTGTGTTCCATCACACTAAATATAGCCCGGTGGAGATCAGGACACTTGTAGATAATGTTCAAAATAACTTCTCTCTCGTGGTCATTCTCCCAAGGTCTCTTCAATGTGAGCAGCGCTTTATAAAGATTTTGATTCTTGTTTGCATCAACAGTTCCTAAAGAATTGTCTATGAAGTAAAGACCTGTTTTGTGTGATGAGAACAATGTTAAAATGATTTTACTCAGTAAATTCATGACTTCTGGACGCAGTTCATTTCTCACTTCTTGGCTCATCTCTGGGGGTCCTTTCCATGAAAACACTTTAAACAAATTGTGCAGGACTTGATGACTGAAAGTCTTCAACTTAAGGCTCTTTGAAATCAATGCATTATCCACAACATTTTTTTTCAAAATGTTCAAAAATATTAATACTGCCTCTGGTTCATCATTGATCAATCCTGGAATTACAAGGGCAAGCAGGCCTTGCTTCTCCAGTAGAGCTTTGATCAAAGGCAGGTGACCTTCTATCAAGAATGAAGTCATAAAGTGTACAAATGAAGTCCTCACATTATCTTTTTCCTTGAAGTTAGGCTTCTCTACAACATGCTGCAGATGTTTGGGAGTTAATGGAGCTTGGTTTAATACTTCAACTCCTAAATCTGAATTTAATGTGACCATTGAAGTCAGTAGTTTAAGGACTACTTTCCTGTGGCGAGGACCAGAGCTCTCACTGATCATGATCTCAATAGTTGACATAAATGTGTTGAGGAAGTAGCGACATGCTTCTTCAGTTATTGTAATCATATGGGGCAAGGATGACTGCACTTTCACAATAATAAGGTGAAAGATATGAAAGACTGGTGTGGCTAGTGTGAGGTTTTTCTTACTCTCCGCAGTTATCTGCCGTAATATTTCATGGGAGTTACCACCACATTTGAGGTACTCCAGCAAGTAGTCCGCAGGGCTGTCAGGGTTCAGGCAGACTTGCAAGAATTGTGTGAGAGCTGTAAAGTTAAAATTTGGTCTGTATAATAACAACTTAAGTTTACTTTCTCTATCAATAACCACTGCATGCAACTAAAATTGGTAAATTCTCAAGATCTTACGAGTTGACAACTAAAGATGAGATACCAAGAGAGATAAATACGGTCCCATATTACATTATTTAAGGCATATAGGCATATGTATATGGGTTGAACAGGCCTATAAAAAAAAGCCACCACCACTCTTAAAAGTACAATTCCCTTCACATTTTCAGTAATATAGAGCTTAAACTTACCCATTGTGTGGCCTTGCTTGGCTGCTAGCTCTTTTCGGAAATATTTAACATCAAAACTATCCTTTTTCGATACAAATACTTGTTTATTTTCGGTCTCCACAACTTCATTTTGAGGTTGTATTTCGTCGACATTTTCACCATCTTTAGATTCATTCTGCTTGGCCTTTTTAGGCGATTGGTCTTTTTCACTGTCGTATTTACGTTTACCCATGTTTACTCATGTATTATTTCGTTTATCTAATAATAAAATGCAAGGCACCGTGCACGTGAAGATGTTTTGACGTAAAGTTTTTTTAATTTCTGACAGTTTTCTAACATAGTGAAATTTGCCTTTTGAGACCAATTCCGGTTTTTAATAAAATTTTGAATAATAAACGTGATTATTCTAAATTACACTACACTGTGCCCTTATTTATAAATCTTTTCTTTTATGTCTTTTTCTCTTATTTGTTACTTATTATAGGCCATCTTTAGTTAGACGATTATTCCATTAAGTTTATTTAATAACTTCCAATCCACGTATTAAAAGTCTGGGTGTTCGTATTACATTGTCACAATATTTGCTAGTCCTTTAATACAGTTATCACGCACGACCTGCATGCATCTTTGAGATTAATTTATATTCTAGAGATCAAATTTTTAACAAGATTGCCATGAGGGATTTAAAAAAAAATAACATGGTTTACAAAAATAAAGCTTTATTTAAAGTACTCTGTGTACAATCTTGTCAGACTCACATTTAAAATGTTTATATTAACATACATGTCTATAGTGAAAAAGGTCGAAGAACGACACTAAAAATAATAGTAAACTTCGTTTATTTAAGGTGGATGCGCAAGGGTAGCCCGCGAAATTTAAATTTTCTTACGTTTATTGCAATTTGCAGGTCAGTTTCAGGTTGTACGTTGATGAAAATATGAATCGCGCCAGTAACACGTATGGAGTTACAGAATTATAGTCATTCAAATCATCAATACAGCTCTCCAAGTTCATATAATCTCAAAAAGTGACTTTTTCATGAAATAGCTATTGAATGTGATTATATGAACTTGGAGAGCTGTATTGATGATTTGAATGATTATAATTCTGTAACTCCACACGAGTTACTGACGCGATTGAAATAGCACAAATTATTGCCTATAACGAGCGGTCACAAAGGCTGTCAAATTAGGGTGCTTTCATAAATATGCAGTCAGTTCACAGTATCGACAAGTCAGTGCACTTAAAATACAGGAGCATAAAAACAGTAAAGACATATTTCTTTACGCAAACACCGTTTTAAACCTATTATTTATTACCTGGGCCCCTTTGTTGCCCTTACATACCACATTCAACTTTGGTTCAACTTATCGTAAATATGAAAATCTTATGTCATACTGGTCGCTCCACGGTCGCTCACTGTGTGCTAAGCGCTAAGCACGGACATAGAGACTTTTTAACTTTATAGTTAACAAATGGGTACGAAATGTGGAGTTTATCCTAATTGTACTTACAAAGTACCATTGCTTAATCAATGTTTACATATCAAAAAACATTCATACCTAAATAATCATTGCCATTTCCCATGGAGAATGATGACAAGTTCTTTAAAAATATCAATTTGTAATTTTAACATTTTACTAAAAATAATCTTCTACAAAACACGTCCCTGTCGCACTGACTAGGCTTCATAAAACAACCTAACAATATTATTCAAAATAACGAATCCAACACAAGGATTTAAATCGTCAGATTTGCCTTCGCTATTCTCGCGCTCGTAGCTTCGTACGATGTGTATAGACGGAGAAAAGTGAGCTCGCAACATCCCGCATGGAACAATAATTTGATTTTCAGAACGAGTGACCGGGACACCACTATTCAAATTGCATTTTAATGCAATTTTTTCGGCACATGAAATCTTATGGGGCGGAACACGAATCTTATGATTTAAATCTTTATATCCAAATAGTGTTTTTCTTTCATTCCCAGGTTACTAAAATTACTACAAATGTGTGAGCTCTAAAAAACCGTAATTAATATTTGTATTGCAAGTAAAGTACCCTTATTCGTTTTTAGAATGGCACGTCGCTATTGGCAAAAGTGGCTTTAATTACGAGCTCAGACTTGTAATTAAGTAATTTTAGTCTCTCTAGCCTCTCTCTTAATTCTACCTCCTCTGTGTGATTATTTCTTCGAATTTAGGTTCAAGCTCACGGATTCTGTCTAGCAAAACATCAGCTAGATTCAGGTTTCGGTCCGTATCTGTAAAAATACAGTTTAATATTATGAATTGTCTTTTTAATCTTCTGCAATATGATGAAGTATATATGAAGACTTACCATCAAAATAAATGAGCTCACACTTGTCCCTGCATTCTGGACTCTTGGCTATGATCTTGCGCAGAGAGTTAAAGAAGTCAGCCACTATCTCCTCTCGGTTTATTCCATATAATTCTGAAAAACGATTTATAAAATTGGTTATATTATGAAACTTTTTGCAACATAAAAGAGGACTGAATGACTTGAGCATTCTTTACCAGTCTTCCAGCGGTGATAGAGAGATAGGTGAGTATATAACTAGTTAGTTTATAGCACCCTTAAGACCTGCACTGCAGACAAATGTTGCCTTGTAAAAATAAAGCCGAGAATGTTCTTGTCTTTCTCAGTCAGTTGGATACATCTTCAACCAAAGAGGTTATATAATACATCATAGTCTCTCATCATTTTTGTAAGAATCTAGAACAAAGGCACCGCATTACCTTAAATTATCTTCGCACGGTGAAATGCAGTTTCTACGTCGCGTTTATTGGCGTGTCCACCTCATCAGAGACAAAAATTTCGTTCCGGATTATTGTTCGTCTCACCTTCACTAAGATCCCTGTTCTTCAGCACGCGGGACAGCGTGTGCATGGGCGTGCCGCCGACGGCCGACAGGCACACGGGCGGCGCGTGCGGCCGGTAGATCTTGTACGCGAAGTTCTTGTAGATGCGGTTCTTCACGCCCGCCACGTCCTTCTCCACCTCGCTCAGGGACTGGAACCAATTATAGCGGTGTTACAAACGAATGGAGAAGGTTGCATGTGTCAGGTCAGGCTATTTTGAAATGTGATTTTCAACCAATGCCGACGTTTGGTAGTAGCTACGCCAGCGCCATAAGTTCCACAATTATTCGACTACCTTCCCCATTGTTCCAATATTAAGGGGCAAGTAAAATTATGCGGTAAAACCAGAGAAAGTATCTGCTAAAAATTAATTCACTGACGGACAAGGCACCAGCCTGAACCGGCTCTAGAAGCTTGACATTTTGCATAAGTAGACTGCCTCATTGGTCTAGTGGTCGCAAGCACTACAGCTGGGCATGAGGTCCTTGAGTCGATTTCCAGGTTAGAAAAGGTGTTATTGTGTTTTTGCATCAGGAACTTCTCAGTAGCAGCCTGGAATCAAGACTTGTGCCCGGTTGATGGCAATAAGCTCGCCCCTTATTACATGGCAGCAATAAAAATGACTGGTGAAATGTGTGTGGCGGATGTACAATAGATGAAACCGCAGATGTTACGCCATGATTTATATTTATATAGTTGTAATAAATCAGTACTCACACTACAAGCCTCCAAATAAGCGACATCATCTCTAGCAGGCTTATTCAGGTCTTCTAGCGCAGGAGGGCTGTACAGTGACTTGGTAGCCACAATGAACAGCTTCTTGACAGGAAACACCACGCCCTGCTGGTCCTCATACACGCGCATATTGTTCAAGAAGCCGAAGAACTTGGCGCCATCTGACGGCAGGATGTGGACCAAGTAGCCTTCGAAGTAGCTGCAAGCCATCCCCACTGCGTAATTTATTGATATTTTACTTTTACTTGTCTCCTGTAATGAGAGGTGGAGGGAATAAATGAGATGGTTACATGTGTTCAGATGGATGGATATATGTAATGGGTGAAAAAATAGACAACTATTTAAGATATTCCTATAAAATAAAGTTGTTTATTAATATTCTAATGTCCGTTTAGACTTACACTAGGCGACTTCCAAATGAATGCCTAACGGAATGCGCGCTGTTGAATGGTGTGCAGATAGAACGAGCATCAGAAGCATTAGGTTGGTAAAAATACACATATCTTAAAGCATTCAAGTGACTGGTTTGATTAAGAAAATTGGTAGTTATACTTACAACTTCCGGATACTTCGTAATCACTGTCGCAATTAAAATCATGAAGAAGCTTATATCAATGAAAGTCTGATCGTTGAACAGTAAGACTGCGACCGCTACGACGAACATCGCGGCGTGCGTTCTGTGGACCTTCTGCAGGAGCTGAGCGGCGATGGCACGCTTGTGGCGGACCACGTCGTGGGCTAGCACGCAAGCCCCGTACATCGCCCGTACTGTCAGGATGTAGAGAACATATCGCGCTGAAAATAAAGATATATTGTTAATTTTCTGACAATAGCTGTGCACCGCGCGGTTTCAACCGCTGCGCCGTTTCTTTTTTTGCACGACTCCAAAAGGTCGTAGCGTGATGCTGTATCTTCCAGAATTGGTCTATTATCCGTCTGGTAGTGCCAGAGATTAGCGCGTTCAAACAAACTCTTCAGCTTAATTATATTTAAATAGTTATAGATAATAAAATGCACCTACTTATCTGAAAGGGGCAACTATTGGGAAGCATGGTAAATTTATATGATCTATGGCGTTATTAAATGAAACAGCTCATCAGAAAATAACAGACCAAAAAATTAATAAGGTCATCCAATGTGGCAATGCTGTCAGCTTTCTCTGCACTTTTCCTGTTGACAGCGAGGCAGACGAATTTTTCAACGCCCTCTAATTTTCCCCTTTTGATACTTTTACAAATAATAAGTCGATTTATAGTTTGTAAATAAGCAAAGTAATTACCAGACTGACATAAATCTAATAATAAGCAATAAATCTTTAAAAAATCTCACCTATACTGCACATCCAAATGTGCTTATTACTTAAGTCCAAACTCCGAGAGCCTGCAACCAACCAAAGGATTACTACACACACCATATTCGGTCACTGCTTAACTGCAAATAAAGTAATGGCTCTTGTGCCTTACACAATAGACTGTTTTTGCTTATCTCACATACAATGTACAGTCATCAAAACAAGAGATTTTCAGTCATATTTAACGGTTTTTTGTTTTAAACTTGCACTTTGGGACTTTCTCCTGTATCGTGGGTGCGTTTACAAACATTTAAACTCACACACAGAAACAGCCAGACCCGGAACAACTACTTGTCGGCCATACAAATTTCTGTTCCGTGTAGGAAACGAACCCGCGACACGCAGCGCAGCAGCCAATCGCTCAACCACTGCACCAATCGTGCCCTGTGCCGTCAAGTTTTACTGGTATTATTTGGTATTTGAATGGCACACACAATACAGGAAAAATTCCTAGTGAGAAGCAATGTTTAAAAAAAATATTTTCCCAGCAACACCCCTTACAGTCCATAACTTTGTAAAGGCTTTAATTTATTTTATTTGAGTCTATTTATTAGTGAATTATTAAATACTTGCAATAGTAATTTATGTATTTACATAACACAATATTGAGCACAAGTAAACTACACACATCAAAAGTGTCTAGGGATCAAGCATTTTTATGTGGATTTCTTGAGATTGAGATGTGGCTTTGTAATAAATTTATGATTTTATAAATATATGGATCCTTTTTGATGCATTTCATAATTTGAATCAGGAACTGTGAATCAAATTCGAGTAAAAGATGAAAATCAGCTGTCAATATTTTCCCTATAAAAACATACAACGCATTGAAGACATTATTAGTGCTACTGTTTCCCTACTACTGATTAAAACCAACGTTATTATGGAGCGGCGACGTCATTTAAGCAGGGAAGAAATGCTCAGAGCCGTGGGAATGATAGAAGCTGGTTCCCGGCAACGTACTGTGGCTTTAGCTCTGAATACAAGTCAGAGTGTTATCAGTCGACTTTGGACACGTTACCGAAGCACTGGTACCGTGGCTGAGCGCCATGGAGGACGGTATCACTGCACCACACGGAGACAAGACCGATACATTCAAATCTTAACTCGAAGAGCTCCAACAATAACCGCCATGATGTTAGCCGTGAGGCTTCATCACTCTTCAGGGAACTTAATTAGCGACCAAACAGTCAGAAACCGCTTGCATGAAGTGAACCTTCATTCCCGAAGACCGCTACGGGTACCACCTATAGCAATGCACAATCGTAGGATACGATATCAATGGGCTCTTGAACACAGAAATTGGGCAGAAGAACAATGGCGTTTCGTGTGCTTTTCTGATGAGTCTCGTTTTGGTATGAGACCGGATACAAGACGTATACGACACTGGAGAACCCCTGGACGCCAACAGCGATTAAAATCCTGCCAGGAAGTCCATCCTTATAGTGGTGGAACCATCATGGTATGGGCGGGTATTTGGATCGGCGGAAGAACTGAGTTGATTTGGATCAGAGGCAACCTCAACGCTCAAATTTATGCTGAGACGATTGTATCAGACGTCATCGTTCCTCTACAAGTGCAAATCGGTCCCTTATTTCAGTTAATGCATGATAATGCACGACCGCACACCGCAAGAGTTGTAAGACAGACTCTCGCCGCAGCTAACATCAATGTCCTGCCCTGGCCTGCTCAGTCGCCAGACTTGAATCCGATTGAGCATGCATGGGATATGCTACAGAGAAGAGCTCTGCCGAATATGGAGGGTATCCAGTCGCAAGAAGACCTTTTTTTGTTGTTGCAACGAACATGGGCGGCCATTCCACAGCGTGATTTGGATGAACTCATTTTGAGTATGCCAAACCGATGTTCTTGTGTTGTTAGTGTTCGCGGTAGAAACACGAATTATTAATTGTTTAAGTTACCCAATAAAATTTTAAAGAAAACTGTTATTTCAGTCTTTTTTTCGAACTTTTGTGTTAGTGGTTCAAATGTCAAAAATCCCTTTATTAGGAAAATGGCAAATTTCTTTATTAATGCAAAGGTGACTTGGTTTATCGTTACTGTGACAAACGAAAACACTTTATTTGATGAATCCTTAAAGAAAATTTTAATTAATATCAATCAGGAGAAAAGTTATTGCAAAAATATATGTTGATCCCTAGACACTTTTGATGTGTGTAGTTTGGTTTTTTAGATTTGCTGGTTGTTCGGTCGGTTATTAATTATATATATGATTTTGGTTATTTTTTGCCTAGGACGCACCGTTTATGAGATAATCGCGAAAACGTGAGCGCGAGCGTTTTAGAGAAATTAAAAAAATAACTAAGGCCTGTAATTCGTAAATGGTGGGTCGTAGGACCATGCTTCTCAGAACCTAACTGGTTTTCTATAAGCAAGGTTAAATAAGATGCTGCAATAAAAATGGCTGAATACAACGAAAAAAAAAAAAAAACCTCTGCCCGTAAGCATATCCACAGACCAGTTGTTCTGTTGACAGTATTTTAATGTAGCATGAGCATTGTGCAGTTGGGGTACATTGTTATTATTCAAAACAAATAATGGTTGGCAGAAACAGTTTAGCTTTCAAGTTGTAATCTGAAGCCTGTTACTTTGTAAACATTTTGAACTTTATTTCCATCTTACCTACTACTGAACAATGTTGAATTTAAAAAAAAAAACAAACTCGACTCACTGTAATGTGTGTTATTAAAGTATACCCCAATTTTTTCAAATCCTTTTTCACTGTGATTAGCAAACCATTGTGATTGCTTATCATAGTAACAATCTGGTGCACAGAAATTGGTCAGAGGTTTATCTTGGTTCGACATTGGTAATGCATGCTCCTGAACTGCCAAACACAGGAAAAATGGCATGGGATGGAGGAAGCTATTACCTAAAAATAGGAATTCATCCAAGCAGAAAAATTATAACTAACACAAGACTAATATTAGTAGTAAAAAAATATTCCTAACAATACTAACACTCCATTTGATTTCTAATCTTAGGATATGGAATAGAGAAGCTTAACTATTAGTGCATGTACTCCTGGTTCATCTTGCGATCGGTTGTAAAACTTTAGCAGATTTTGGTGAGGTTATTATTGACAGGTCTATTCTGCCAGCGAAGAATCTGCCTCTCGAAATTAATTATTTCTGTAGAGTCTCATTTGTTTGGTAGCATTTGAGTATTTTCACCAAGAAGGTATAAATGATTATTTGGCTATTTTTGTAATTTATTACTGAACTTCAATATTTATAAAATCAGACCTTATAAACAATAATTTATCCACTTGTCATTTGATTAAAAAGCCTATCATAATTATTTATACCCAGCTTAATTGAACTTTTGCTGTAGATTTTTATTTTATTTATTTAGGTGGTGTATTCCCGTTCGTCCCACTGACTTCGTCCCCGTAGTGGGACGAACGGGAATTTACAAAAATAATATTAAATTTGTTCCCGATCGTCCCATTCATGATTTTAGGGGGACGAACGGGTTCTTAGATTAGCGCCATTCGTCCCACTAAATAATTTTGTGCGTATTGTTTAGTCGTTGTCGTAGTAGTTTACTTTCAAAGGAGATGTTTGATTTTGGGCTACCACTGTACACTACATAGATAAGTAGGAAAAAAATAGGGGAATTTCATAAAAATACTAACAAATTAATTTGAAGAATGGTACAAGCATACAAAAATTATCATTTAAATTAAAAACGTTTACTAGATTATACAGCGAAATTTACTTAGTGTATACATATTTATATGGCGCTAGCCAAGGCTCCATACATTTCTGGAACATCTCCTTTGTCGGGATATTATTATTGGGATATTTTAACTGTGATTTTTATTCCTCAATAAATGACTGTTTTTTTTTTTACCATAAAAGCAACCAGTCTGAAATTATTTGGTGGGACCAAGAGGACTAAAAAATAATTAATAAATTATTCCCGTTCGTCCCCCTAAAAATCATGAATGGGACGATCGGGAACAAATTTAATATTAGTTTTGTAAATTCCCGTTCGTCCCACTATGGGGACGAAGTCAGTGGGACGAACGGGAATACACCATTTAGGTAACCAACAGCGATACATAAAAATATTTTACAAAATATGTGTGTTACAGTTATTATGGCCAATTATAGGTTTCCCTGTATAACTGGGATATACATATATGGGATGGGTGAAATTGTATAACACATAGAACGGACTAATGCCAGATCAGATGTTAAAAACTTACCGAATGCAATGCCACCAACAAATAAAACTTTCATAGTATAAATATGCTGCTTTTGATCCATTTTTGGTTTCTGTAAAAGTAAATAATTAACATTATAAAAGTGTTGCGTCAATTGTAATTGAATGATTTATAATTATTTGAGTTCCTAAGGTCAAATGTCAGCGACATACCAATGGACATTCAGAAACATCTAATAAATCACAAAGCTCTCTCCATTATAAACAGGAATAATTTAAAATGGTTTTAAAATTAAGGTTAATTTGGTTTCTTTGGATCAGCAAAAATTTATTCAACCCAAGAATTCAACTTATGGAGGTTCATATCTATCCAGAACACAGGGATAAACAAGGACAAAAAAATACTTTTTATAGAGAAATAAATCTTTCTTGGAAGTTCTAAAGATTATACAGACAAGAAGTATCTATAATCTTTAAAACTATATACCCTTGTTCAATGCTCTGCTACCTTGATTGCATAAAGTTTCCCAAGTAACTTCGATTATTTTTTTCTTAAATTTACTAACCAAATACCTACTAACCTAGTTTCATTAATTCACCAGATAGGTATTAACAACAACACTAGGCGACCTTGGATTAAACTGTGATCAAGTTTACCAAATAGCCACTTTTCGATTTGGACTAAAGTTATATCTTTAACTATCACTACCTATTTAGTTAATTACATGAAAAACGAAAGTGAAACAGTTGCTTCGGGTATGAAGCATGCACTTAATATTATTACTGTCATTATAAGTCGACATCATTTTGGAATTATTAAAAAAAACCTCCGTAGAAAATAAACAATAACTTTGCTGCAATTATTAAGCACAGATTACTAATATGTAGGTATTAAGTAAACCGATTTTGCCGCCGGTCAATTTTTTTTTTTTTTTACCCTGACTCATGTCAAGGTGTCAGTCATAGGCCGCATTCCGAATTACGCTATAATCGATTTGAGCGTCCATAAACCCGTTCCGAATTACCGTGAGCACGATATTGATGTCCCTTGAATCGCCATAGATGACGTCATGACATACGCCATCTTGCGATTACACCGACCATGCCCCAAATAAATGTTAAAAATGACAGTTGTTCACAGGTTGTCTCGTTTTGTTATGGTGGAAGCGCAAGGGTAGCCCGCGAAGTTTAAATTTTCTTACGATTTGCAGATTTTCGTTGAGTGATTTTTTCATGAAATAGTTATTGAATGGGGTTAATTGAACTTGGAGGGTTGTATTGATAATTTGAATGATTATAATTTTGTAACTCCATACGTGTTACTGAGGCGATTCATATTTTCATCAACATACAACCTGACACTGACCTGCAAATTGCAATAAACTTAAGAAAATTTAAATTTCGCGGGCCACCCTTGCGCTTCCACCATAAGAACTTAGGACTTACATCTACATATTCTATCGTGGCATTTTAAGAAATTGTGCACAGTGCAACCACGAGTATTCAAGTGAATATAGCTGACGAACTTAACGGGCGACACTGTCAACACTTCGACGTCAAACTTTTCATCACTGGACGAATTGTCGTTCTCTATCTCAAAATCTGAGTTATCAGAGTCGATAGAGTCAACCATCTTATCGTCCATTTTCAAATAAAGGTCTTGTGAAAGGTTTTGGGGTTTGGGGTTATGTTCACTGTGAACGCGTTCACGAACGTTCCGAATTGATGATGATGCTGTCATAATCGTGATATCTAAATCGGAAAGCAAAATATAGATGTGAGTTCAGTGATTTGTAATTCGGAATGCGGCCATAGATTAATATACCTTTGTGTCAGTGTCGACAGTGTCTATTGTCTACATGGAAATATTCCACAGCAGGCAAAATTAAAAATCTTAAAATGGACTTTGTGGTCATAACCATAAAGACCATTTAATTTTTTTTTAATTTTTAACGTGATTCATATTATGATTCTCATAAGCGGCCATTTTAGGCCCCCAGATCTATGCATAGAAATGGCATAATTACCCATTTATTTAGAAAGAACAGATATACAAATATGGATTTATATTATTTGATCCTCTAAGTCTAAAATCTAATTGAGCTATTGAAAAAGAGCACTTTTAAAATTAAAGTATGTATGTATTTTTATGTTTAATCTTTACTTTTATTGCGTTAATTGATCTACGGATAAATTAAAAATGAACTTCATTCAAAGCTAAGAGATTTGAAAAGAAAAAAATAAAGAGGCGGACATTGAGAATTAAATATTTTCAAACAAAACTTTTGTCCCGAACATTTTAGTGTGAGACTTCTACTGACTAAAACCCATCCATGTTCCTTCTTTTGTCCTTTGTTTTCCAGGGCCGTGGTATCTCTTTCGAACAGTCCCGCAGCTATTCGGAGACATGAGAGTGTGAATCGGATTTTGTTAACAATTTCAAAGGTTTGAATTTTTTTGCACGGAACCTTAATTATTTTTCTAAAATAAAAGTATCCTATGTTAGACCTTATTATATATCTACCAGTAAAAGTCCTGTCAAAATCGGCCCAGCCGTTTCGGATATTAGCCGGAACAAACAGACAGGCAGAAAAAAATTTTAGAAGCCAGCTCGCGTCGTTTCTTCGAATGAAACAACGGGTCCAGCTTGTATAATCACTTTTCTTCTAATATGTTTGTATACACTATGCACCTTGATATCGTAGACATACAATAATATCAGTGGCAGTTAGCGATAATTTATATTTGTTACTATCATCTCTGGTCTAACTATAGTTTCTAGACCAGTGTTGTCAGCTATCTCCCAATTAACTCAGTAGTGGGAACCATAGATAATAAAGACAAGTAACTATGATTCGCCACACCACCCCCCTACGGAGAAAATAAAGGTGTCACGCCAAATATAACATAAAAACAGGACAACTTATAATATAAAACAATTAAAACCAGAGAGAGAAAAAAAAACTAATTAAACAAACAGAAAATACAATGAATAAACTATAAATCTAGGATGTCCCTAAACATGACCCGTCTGCCGGTTCTAGTGGTGACAGCAGTTGGTGGCGCTGGAGTAGTCGGAGTGGAAGGAGGTGGATTAGTTGGGGTAGGAGCAATTGGTTGTAATGAAGATTGCGGAGCAGGTATCGGTGTGGAAGGAGAAACAGGAACTGTAAACGGTTTAGAATCCAGATACGCTGGCTTAACACGGTCTATGTTGACCGTTGCCTCTCTTCCATGTATCTCCAAGGTAAGGGGTTTATCCCTTCTCCTCAGGATGCGGTATGGGGCAGTGTAAGGAGGTTGCAAGGGCCGTCGAACGGTGTCGTCATGGAGCAGGACATGAGTCGATGTCGCCAACTCTTTGAATACAAAGGTTGACGGTCGAGCGTGACGAGAGGCTGGTATGGGACGTAAAACTTCCATCCGGCTCCTCAGCTCGTGACGAAATCCGTGATGTCATGTGGACCCCTGGGTTCTTCCGCCGGCATGATTAGTTCACCAGGAAGGCGGAGAGGTTCTCCATAGACCAGCTGGCGGTGCATACGTTCTACCATGCCATTTGCGCACGGGTGGTAACTGGTTGTGCAAATCCGCTTTGTTGCGCACACGTTCATGAGGCGCCGATACAAATCAGATTCAAACTGGCGGCCCTGGTCGGTTGTCACGGTACTTGGTACCCCAAAACGGGATATCCACCCAGTCACCAGCGTGTCTGCCACTTCTTCCGCAGTAATGGATGTCATAGGCCACGCTTCGGGCCAACGCGTGAATCTGTCGACCGCGGTCAGGCAATATTTGAAATTGCAAGAGGGCGGCAGTGGTCCTACGATATCAATGTGGATATGACAGAATCGGCTTGATGCCATCGGGAAAGTCGTAAGCGGTGAAGATTTGTGTCTGGTCACCTTACTGCGCTGGCATTGTAAGCATGACTTAGCCCATTTCCGGCAGTCGGTGTTAACATTCAACCACACTTATCGCTCAGTCACCAAACGTGCTTTCACGCCAGGGTGACTGAGATTATGCAGTCGATCGAAAGCTGCTCGACGGAATGGCAAAGTTAGATAGGGGCGAAAGTCTACTTGTCGACATGTCGCAAAGAATGAAAATGTTTGTTCCAGGAACCAAGGTATTTTTTAAATCCATGGAAGTAGAAGAAATTACCTCTTTGAGTTCGTCGTCTCCCTCTTGAGACTTGGCAAGGGCTTGATAGTCTTCCTCTAATGATATGGATTCCACCCGTGACATGGCGTCTGCAACTAAATTGTCTGCTCCCTTCATGTATTGTATGTCGGTGGTGAATTGGCTGATAAAAGTTAATTGATGAGTTGTGTTGGCGCCAGCTTATCACGGCGCTGTATAAAAGCGTACACCAGGGGCTTGTGATCATTTTCGCAGAAAGAAGAAGGGCAAGGCGGTTCAGCCATCTTGCCCCTCAGTGGCGGCTCCCCAGCCCCCTAAGCCTCCCGTGGCCGAAGCCGGGTGGCAGGTGGTCGGGGTGAAGAAGAAAGGGAGGAAGGCGGCCAAAAAGGCCCGAAATGAGGAGCGGAGACGCCAGCACAAGGCGCGAAGCGTCGCGGCTAGGTTCCGCGCCCCGAAGACCGCGGCTGTAGTGATCACACTACAGCCGGAAGCGGAAAAGAGGGGCGTATCCTACCGCGACGTGCTTGCGAAGGCCAAGGCTTCGGTGAACCTCGGGGAGCTTGGAATCACCGGGGGCCTCCGGCTTAAAGTCACCGCGACAGGGGCTCGAGTTCTTGAAATCCCCGGTGAAACCAGTGGCTCGTCCGCTGACGCTCTAGCTGAAAAGCTCAGAGCGTCCCTAGATGCGGACGAGGCCCGAGTGTCCAGGCCCGTCAGATCACGATCTCCGGCGAGGCGGCGAGCCTGTCTTGCCGGATTGCCGCCATGAGATCTGGAGGCGATAGTCCTCGCGCGCTTGCACGAATGGCGCGTGGAGGCACTACGCCAGGGGGTAACTCCGCTGCCGCGGCAAATTGTCGCTCAGCGGACAGACCTCCGGCGCGATCTCATGGCGACATGGAGAGAGCGACTGTCGCAACCCCGTGCAGGGCACGCCACAATAGTGGCGATAAGTCCCCTCTTTGAGGAGTGGCTAGAGAGGCGCCACGGCGCCCTCACCTTCCGCCTGACGCAGGTCCTCACCGGACACGGTTGTTTCGGGAGGTTCCTGCACCGAATCGGGCGGGAGGAAACGCCCGGGTGCTACCATTGTGAGGATCGACCGGAGGACACGGTGGAGCACACGGTGGAGATCTGCCCCGCGTGGGCGGAGCACCGCCGTGGCCTCGTAGCGGCGATCGGCGGCGGCGACCTCTCGCTTCCGGCCTTGGTTCAATCCATGTTCCGGAGCGAGACGGAATGGGACGCCGTGACCTCCTTCTGCGAAGCAGTCATGCTAGCGAAGGAGGTGGCGGAACATGAGAGGGAGAGAACCTCACGTCCCAGCCGCCGCGGGAGACGCACCGGGCGTCGGGGGCCACGTGGTGGCCCTCGGCCACCGTAGGCGCGGGCCTGTGGACGGTGAGCTATGGGCTAGCTCGCCGTCCGTCCGTCTTATGACGACAGGCCGTGTCGACGGCGCGTTCGTGTTCCACGCGCGCCTCAAGGAGAGTCAGCAAACAGGACTGACGCCTGCCAGGGTTGCAGGACTGTTCGAAAGATACCGCGGCCCTGGAACACAAAGGGCAAAGGAAGGAACATGGATGGGTTTTAGCCTGCCTGGCACTTAGTTGCTTTCGCAGCAAATTGCTTGTGATACCAACATAGGCCGTTAAAACTGCGAGACCGTGAGCCTGAGCGACTGCGGTTATTTCTGCTGTTTTCTGGGGTGAGGCTGGTTACCAGCCGTGTCAAGTCTGCCACTTGTTGTTGGAGCAACCTAAGTTGCTCTTTGGTGTCATCACAGGGCAATGATGACTTACTAGCTGCTTGAATGTGCATTAGTTCCAAACTGATTTGCAACTTATCAGCCAATTCACCCAAGTCTTCGAGGGAAGACTTTTTTGAGCAACTAATAATAATGCCTAATCTAATGCCTTTAATCTGTTGCGGCAATCTATTTGTCCAAATAGTATGGAGGAGCTGTTCTGGAAAAGAAGAACCAGCAAGAGTTCTGAGATGACGGAAGAACGAGGAGGGCTTTCTATCCCCCATCTCCTCTTTTTCAAGGAGCCTCCTAACTTTTTCCTCATATTATAAGGAGAAACGGGAGATGAGAGCCCTCTTCAAACACGTATAAGGTTGTTCTTTTGGTGGTTCAATAATTATGTCTTCCACTTCAGTTGCGGATTTTGTGTCTAGCTGGCTGACGGCATAGTAGTACTTAGTTAGTTCTTGTGTGATACCATTAATGTGGAACTGTGCCTCTAAACTAGCAAACCAGAGACCAGGCCGATCTGGCCAGAAAGGGGAACACAGATTGACAATCTGTTCACCAGTACAGTTGAAGGGTTAGATATGCAAGGGTCAACTGTATGTCCACCCTCAGTTCCGGATTCAGGGTCAAGCAATATTTCAATTCCTTCGGCTGACATGTTATCAGTAATTCACTTACACAAAAAAACCAAGTCTAACCAGAGGTACACAGTTTAAGTTATAAAACAATAGTACACCAGCGAAGTAGAGTGATTTGCATGAGAGAACAGATAAATATTAAAGGGACAATACACGATTATTTTTACATCGTTTTGGAGCCGAAACACCGTAACTCCAGTCGAGTAAAATTTACTATTGGCATTGTTATTATTTGCTTAGGACATCAATTATAGAAGTTAGGAATTTATCACTTTTTTTCTGTCATTCGAGTTAAATCTTAGTAGCGCTTCCACTATTTCATTCATAAACGCAATATCGTACGCGATCGCTGGGTGACGAAGAACAGCTGTGCGTGTGCGATTCAGTTTCATGGGTTCAATGGACGTCGAACGAATTTAATAACCGGATGCAAGTAGTTATTTCATTTCAGATACGATTTAGGTTTTGTATAACTTCATTTACCTACATCATCTCTCGTTAATATCAGAAGCACGGCACGGTGTTTACCACTATCACATCTCGACACGAGAGAAATTAATTGGCATTTAATTCACCACTCTCGCATCACGAAATCACTAGTACTTGTACCGTACCTATTCTACTAGACACCGACACGACGAGTACTCTTGGGAACCAATCAAGCTAGGTACCTAATAAGCATACCTACCTACCATAATAAATAAATAATACCAGCCTATTACTGTCCCATTGCTGGGCAAAGACCTCTTCTCAACAGAGAAGGCACGAGCATTGATCACCACGCTTGCTCAAGACGGGTTGGCGATTTCAGACTTTTATAAGTCCAGGTTTCCGCACAATGTTTTTCTTCACCGATGTCTGTGATGTCCAAGATAAACTTAGAAAGTACATAATTATGAATTAAAAAAGTCACATAGGTACTTGCCCGAATTTGAACCCACAACCTACCATATGATCCATAAAATAATACTGCCTAAAACATTTTTTTGCGGCAATGGTGGCGGCTTCTACAAAGGCAGGCAATTTGCACAGAAAAATGAATCGTTTCGTCTGTCGAATAGAGTTCATTATTAGTTGAAGGTATTAGGAGGTATTGAAGGTATTAAGTTGGAATTAAGACCTTATTTTTATGAAGTTAACCGTGTAATTCGGTTGTGCATCTTTGTAAAGTCAGGTCGGACACGAGACAATAAGTTTCTCGGAATAATTTTAGTAAACTGCGTACTTACCTAGTTTGGTAAAATTTTTAAGTTTCACCGTTAATTGCTATGAAATAAAATCTGAATTCGCTTTTCGTATTTTTATTTGTGTACCAATTTATCTATCGCGTATGTATTTTTATTTTATTAATGTATATCTATCTAACGCGGCGGCATCGTTTGTTTTCGAGACGGTGAAGGTACCTACACTAGTGTAAGTATAAATTCATTCGAGGCACAGATACTTCTTATTTTGCTTTGTATTGAAGGTTTGCTAATCATGAGTTTGATATAGGGCGGTCGTGAGTACCACGTTGTTGCTGTACATACCTACCCGCAAAAATAATGAATCCGCAATCTCCATTGTTTGTTTCAAATTGCGTTTACGTTTAGGTACTTAACAGTTAAATAACTCTAATTTTTCCTTCAAACTTTCTACGGGCTTAGGACCGTCGCGTCAGTAATACATTTTACTACCTATCTAAGTGGGTACTTACTTTGTAAGAACTCTTTTATTCTCAAGAAACAGTATTACAGGCGCAGGCGTATTTAAAAAAATGGAGCTATCTACAAACATAATCAACGTAAAACAGGGTGAATAGGAACGCAGGGGTGAATTAGAGACAAAACTCTGAAAGAGATTTTAACTTTGAATTAATGTTATGTTGCCAACAAGGTTTCTAAATAATTAAGTATTACAAGTAAATAACATAGAGCACTTTTTGGTATCAAATCAACGTTAAAATCCGTTTCAAAATGTTGTCTCGATTCACCCCTGCGTTCCTATTCACCCCGTTTTACCGGTAACTAAGGCTAAGGACTTTAGATTATTTAGTTTTACACTTCCCTGTATCGAAGCAACTGCTCAAATGGAGTCCGCTTCGCTCGAAACATAAACTCTACACTTCCCTGTATCGAAGCAACTGCTCAAAATGGAGTCCACTTCGCTCGATACATAAACGGGCACGTTTTATTACATTGTCTTTTAATTTAGATAATGACGTGTCTCTATCACTTTTCACAATATTGAACGCGTCCACTATCGCACTTCTTAACTCATCTCGAGTAGTACGCTCCTCAAAATAAACTAGTCTTTTAATTTCGGACCACTGTTCAGATACGCACGCACTGCAGTAGCAAAATGGGCAGGGCATCCATCATGCTGATAGAACATACCGCGTAAATAAGCCAGAGGCACATCCTCCAACAACTCCGGTATCATAGTTTGCAGCATATCCAAATAAGAACCACCAGTCAAATGACCTTCAATAAAAATAGGCCCTATTATTTGATTGTTTATAATGCCTGCCCAAACATTCACGCTGAATCTAACCTGATGGTTATCTTCGAGAATGAGATGCGGGTTTAAAAACGACCAATAATGTTCGTTGTGAACGTTATACAGATCCACTCGTGTAAATAACGATTCATCCGTCCAGAGTATGTTGGCAGTGACATTTTCTAATAACCACTGGCATAATGCGATTCTCCTTGGCCCGTCGCCTTCGTAAATAGCATGCGCTCGACGAAAATGGTTCGGATGTAATCCATTAGTATTTAATAATTTCCAAACGTAATATTGGCTAACATTGAATCGCCTAGCCGCCATTGTGGTACTACGACGTGGTCGCGTTCGAAGTACTCCAGTATGTCTTCCTCTAATTCCGCCAAGTATGGTAGTCTACCGCGGCCCTGCGCGTGTGTGGGTGCTCGAAACTGTCCATGATCGAGGAGGCGCTGGGTTACAGCTAGGATGGTGGAGGTGAAGGGAACTTGAGGGTCTGTGATTCCACGTGCGCGCAGTGAGTTCAGGTGTTCCGGCAGAGCATACAACCGTCTAGCCTCTTCCAGGTTATGGTGCGCCATCCCATAAAAATCCACCATTGCCCACGTATTGCCGACTCATTTTTAGCACGTGATTAGGTTGCGCGTGAGTGACCTAATACAGCGAAACGCGCGACGATACTAACTATGAAGGAAGGGCGGGGGCGGTCGGCGGCTAAACTGTGTAAGCGTGCGGGCGGGGGCGTGGCTTACGGATCAAGCTGTCTGATCGATGAATGAATTTTTCATTGGGTACCGTTCGCATGTGCTGCCGATAGTGGATACGTTTTACACACACATATACGTTTACTGCAAGGAAGCGTTACTTTGAGTTCTCATTATTTCACAAAAAAACACTAAATTTAATTTTGCGTGATTTTTTTTATTGTGAAATTTGAAATGCACTACTTTTTGAAAAAAATAGTGCCAATCGTTTCGAGTTCGATGATCGAGTTTATGGCTTTCGGTTCCAGAACGACCTAAAATTAACCGTGTACAACGCTAACACACAGGTTAACGCAACGCACTATTTAAATCTTTATAATGTAGGTAACTACATTATAAAGATTTAAATAGTGTAGTTGTAGAAAATTATAAAAACTGTACCTACTGCTAAATCTTCTCAATGTTTTTGTTTAAAAACAAAATTCCAACAATTTTATGTATAGATTATTAAAATTTTAACATTATGCCATACAAAATCTATAAAATAGAATAAGAGTTGAAAAAGTTTGTTATTGGTGTAATTATATTGTAACAAATTTGCAGGATAAAGATTAAGCACTTATTGTTCATCTAGGCACGCTGCTGTGTACGCGGGGTAAGTTGTAGTGTCCGAGCAGAATAAAGAAAATAAAAAACATACAGGCTTTAGACGTCACAATTTCGAATACGGAACACACTTAAACGTTTCGATTTCGCTATCCGATGCTCGATGTAATCACTGGAACGCGGCCGAAGACGTTTGACGTTTAGCAGATGACAATGGTTAATAGGTATCTCCAAAAACGTGTTCATGTCGGTAAAACGGCGCGTCAGTCTATTGTCAAATACACACATCAAAAGTGTCTAGGGATCAAGCATTTTTATGTGGATTTCTTGAGATTGAGATGTGGCTTTGTAATAAATTTATGATTTTATAAATTTATATGGATCCTTTTTGGTGCATTTCATAATTTGAATCAGGAACTGTGAATCAAATTCGAGTAAAAGATGAAAATCAGCTGTCAATATTTTCCCTATAAAAACATACAACGCATTGAAGACATTATTAGTGCTACTGTTTCCCTACTACTGATTAAAACCAACGTTATTATGGAGCGGCGACGTCATTTAAGCAGGGAAGAAATGCTCAGAGCCGTGGGAATGATAGAAGCTGGTTCCCGGCAACGTACTGTGGCTTTAGCTCTGAATACAAGTCAGAGTGTTATCAGTCGACTTTGGACACATTACCGAAGCACTGGTACCGTGGCTGAGGGCCATGGAGGACAGTATCGCTGCACCACACGGAGACAAGACCGATACATTCAAATCTTAACTCGAAGAGCTCCAACAATAACCGCCATGATGTTAGCCGTGAGGCTTCATCACTCTTCAGGGAACTTAATTAGCGACCAAACAGTCAGAAACCGCTTGCATGAAGTGAACCTTCATTCCCGAAGACCGCTACGGGTACCACCTATAGCAATGCACAATCGTAGGATACGATATCAATGGGCTCTTGAACACAGAAATTGGGCAGAAGAACAATGGCGTTTCGTGTGCTTTTCTGATGAGTCTCGTTTTGGTATGAGACCGGATACAAGACGTATACGACACTGGAGAACCCCTGGACGCCAACAGCGATTAAAATCCTGCCAGGAAGTCCATCCTTATAGTGGTGGAACCATCATGGTATGGGCGGGTATTTGGATCGGCGGAAGAACTGAGTTGATTTGGATCAGAGGCAACCTCAACGCTCAAATTTATGCTGAGACGATTGTATCAGACGTCATCGTTCCTCTACAAGTGCAAATCGGTCCCTTATTTCAGTTAATGCATGATAATGCACGACCGCACACCGCAAGAGTTGTAAGACAGACTCTCGCCGCAGCTAACATCAATGTCCTGCCCTGGCCTGCTCAGTCGCCAGACTTGAATCCGATTGAGCATGCATGGGATATGCTACAGAGAAGAGCTCTGCCGAATATGGAGGGTATCCAGTCGCAAGAAGACCTTTTTTTGTTGTTGCAACGAACATGGGCGGCCATTCCACAGCGTGATTTGGATGAACTCATTTTGAGTATGCCAAACCGATGTTCTTGTGTTGTTAGTGTTCGCGGTAGAAACACGAATTATTAATTGTTTAAGTTACCCAATAAAATTTTAAAGAAAACTGTTATTTCAGTCTTTTTTTCGAACTTTTGTGTTAGTGGTTCAAATGTCAAAAATCCCTTTATTAGGAAAATGGCAAATTTCTTTATTAATGCAAAGGTGACTTGGTTTATCGTTACTGTGACAAACGAAAACACTTTATTTGATGAATCCTTAAAGAAAATTTTAATTAATATCAATCAGGAGAAAAGTTGAGGTGGACTGTATTGTTTCACAGCACCTAGACTGAATATTTCCGTAGTGGACTGTATATTAAAACATTTACTTGATAATCACTAGTTTTATTTCACTATTAAGTTACATTGTAGAGAGCTTGTAATCGACTGTGCTCTGGCATCTTTTTTTTTTTTTTTTTTTTTTTTTTTTATGAGGGACCACTCGCAGCGCAACAACTCTACTGAGGTTGATGCTGCTTAACCGGACTATCCTGTGGTGGCCAAAAATTACTTTAAGGCCCCCAGCCAGGGCTTACAAACTAAGGATATTACACATTAAATGAACAGACACTAAGGGCACCCCCTGCGGGGTTCGGGCCTAGGCTTAGTGCGTCATTGAGAGGGGGGCAACTAGAGGTTGGCTGGGTCGGATTATTTAATGGGGAATTTAACGTTACATGCTCAGCGGCGCGGGCTGGCTCGTCGAGCAAGGGTCGGTCGGTGATGTTACGGGGGGGTCGCGGTGGGCCTCGGCGGCGGGGCCGGAATCGCGGTCGGTATTTGTTTTTGTATTTACGTAATGTACTAGTTTCCCTACAGCTCTCTTGGAGGAGGGTGATGGGGTCATCGGGTTGGAGGAGGGTGAGGCGGGGTCTCCTAATCCTACTTATGTTGGAGGGGGCGTATCGGGCGGCCGATGCGATCAGCGGGTTGGGGTGTTTTTCGGAAGAGTCTAGGAAACGCTTTGTAAGACGTTTCATGCACTGTTTGATGGTCGGAATTCTGAGGTCGACATGGAGTCGTTCGTTCCTAACGAACCACGGGGCATCCGCGGCTCGCCGGAGAAATCTATTTTGTAAGGTCTGCATCCTATGGAGGTGATGGGGCTTGGCATGCGCAAACACGGGGCAAGCGTATGTCATTATGGGCCGAATGCACGCGGTGTAAATACGCAATTTGCACCTAAGTGACAATTTGCTGCGAGCATTCAGCACGGAGTGGAGTCTACCAAGAGCAAAAGCGGCACGCGAGCGCACCGTCTTTATGTGCTCACCGAAAGATAGGCGTCGGTCCAGAATGACCCCCAAATATTTAGCTTGCTTCTCCCAAGGGATCGGCTTGCCAAACATAGAGATCGGTCTGGGGGTAGACGGGAAGGTTTTTTGAGGGCTACTGAAAAGTATCGCCTGACTCTTATCGGGATTAACTTCGATTCTCCATTTCCGGAACCAAGCGCCTAGTACGTTTGCGGAGGTTTGGAGAATGCGGGCAATGTTATCGAGGCTCTTACCTGAGTAGTAGATGGCAGTGTCGTCAGCAAAAAGTGCTAACTCAGCCTTTCTACTCAGGGGGATGTCGCTGGTGAATAGCGTGAAAGCTAGGGGGGAGAGCACAGAGCCCTGAGGGACACCTGCGCGGATCGGATGTGGAGCGGAAAGGGCGCCTTCAATGCGGTACTGGAAGGTGCGATTCGACAGAAAGTCTCGTAAGATGAGCACGAGGCGATCCGGCACACCGAGCCGATACAGCTTGTATATCAGCCCGTTGTGCCAGACCTTGTCGAATGCTTTCGCTATATCGAAGAACAGGGCACCAGTCATCAGGCCTCGCTGGTAGCGGGCGCTGATATGCTCGACTATACGGTGCACCTGCTGGACACAAGAGTGGTTTGCCCTAAAGCCAAACTGTTCTTTTGGAATTAGACTCTTAGCTTCGGCGTAGTCTTTGAGACGCTTGTAAATGAGCCTCTCGTAGACTTTGCCCAAGACATTGAGTAAACTGATGGGACGGTAGCTACTGGGGGAGGTCTTCGGCTTACCCGGCTTGGGTATGCCGATGACTGTGGCCTGTTTCCACGACTGTGGGAACATGTTATTTGCTAGAGCGCCATTGAAGATGGCGGTCATTAGCACAATAAGAAAGGGGGGGAAGAGTTTAAACACCCTATTGGTGATTCCGTCAGAGCCAGGGGCCTTTCTTGGTTTGAGTCTCCTGATGATCTCCTCCACCTCGTCAGGGGTGACGGGGGGCAGAGGATCATCAGGGTCCTCCACGGGGGGGAGGGAGGTTCGGCGTTCGACTTCAGCATCCACTTCAGCGAGGTGGGCTGGGTCTACTGGCTGGGAGCTGGGGGAGCACTGGGACTCTAGGCTGTCGGCCAGGCATTCCGCTTTGTCGTCGTCGTCAAAAGCGACGCTGTTGTCGGGTCGAATGAGAGGAGGCATGGCGGAGATCTCAGAGGAGCGAAGCTTCCTCTGTAGGTCCCAGAAGGCCTGATGGGTCGGTTCGAGTTCGTCGAGCATCTTGTCCCATTGCCCATTACGCAGCTCTTTGACGCGTCTACTTACCTTACGTTGTAAGTAGCGCATGAAAGCCTTGTTACTGGCGCAGGGGAAAGCTCTGTAGGCCCGAATAGCCGCGTTCTTCTCGGTCACGAGATCACGCACATCGTCCGGAAAGCTCCAGCGATGATCAACCGCCGGAGCCTCCCTTGAACATTCGTTCAGGACGGATTGCACGTGTTCCGTGAACAAGCCGATCGCGGCCTCCGTGTCGGCCACAGACTCGATATTCTCCGGAATTTGGTCAAGGTGAGGGGACTCGGTGGATTTCAGTAACTCACTTACTTTCCCCCAGTCCGTAATCACCTTGGTGGGGTGGGTTTGCGTGGGATCGAAGGGGCCTGATCTGGGAGCGAGCTCCAAGACAACAGGTCTATGGTCCGAGTTGAGTTCGTCGATCGTCTCCAAAGAATGCAATCGTAAATTTACATTCTTCAGAAGCGCGACGTCAAGCACATCGGGGCGCTGATCGGGGTCATGAGGGTAGTGGGTGGGATGCATCGGGGCGATGACATCAAAGTTGAGGGGGGAGCAAAGGTCAAACAGTACCTTGCCTCTGGAGTTTGCCGTGTGGCAACCCCATGAGAGGTGTTTGGCATTAAGATCTCCCGCCAGAAGGACGGAGTCACTTAAGCCAAGAAGTGCGGTGAGATCGTCTCTCAGAGTGGCGTTGGTCTCCGCGAAGTTGGAAGGTGGGAGATATGCCGAGACAATCGTGATGGGCTGATGGCCTGTCATGCCCAACCGACAGACAGAGACCTCTAAGTTTGCGAGGGACGGGGGGTCCATAGGAATGCAGTAGAGAACGGACTTGTAATATATGAGAGTACCTCCTTTATGACAACGAGTCCTGTCATTGCGAACCATGCGATAGTTTGCAATTCTCGGGTCTCGTTGATGGGGCTTCAGGAAGGTCTCTTGGACTAGTAGGATGTCTAAGTGATGGTCGCGGAGGAAGTTGGCGATCTCATCACGCTGGCGACTCAGGCCATTGGCATTAAAGGTCCCTATCCGGAGGGACTTCGGTTTTACTCTACAAGGGGGGGCTTGAGGCATTATGGATTATTATGGGGGAGGTTCCTAAGGGCTTGCGTAACATCCGGATACGCATCGTATACCTGTGCGAGGCTGATGAAATCACCCTTGCAGGCGACTATATCGCGGGCCATTTGCTTCCCTCGGGGGCTATGGAAGACCCCAAAAGTGCTAGTGATGACCCTGAAGGGGTCGAAGGGGTCCATCGCTGGCTGGGGCGGCGGGTGTCCAAACGCGGGGAGGGGAGGGGGGGCCGAGAAGGTAAAGGCAGCTCGAGGCTGACCTTTGGCTGGGGGCAGGGGCGCTGAAGGCGCAGCTGCTTTCATGATTGGCCTGGGGAGAGAGGGGGGTGAGACCGGTTTAGCCATCAAGGCGGGAGGGGCCGAGGAAGACGGCGCTTGAGATGCCCTCAAAGCCGGGAAATGGGCTTGGTGGTTAAGCGCATTCCAGGGGCTGGGGCGCTGAGGGCTGAGGGTCAGGGGGGGTTGGCTCGAGGGGGTCGGGCGCTCCCTCTGTTGCCTGTCTGAGTTCCTCTTGGCCAACTTAGGGGCCGAGGATTTCGGGGCCTTGGGGCATCCGCGGTAATTTGCGGGGTGACCGGACTCACCACACAACACGCAGCTGGGAGGCTCCGTGCAGAGGGTGCGGTCTTTGGGACGTGTGCAGTCAGCGGTCCCGTGGTTACCCAGACACTTGACGCATCTGGGCTTCCCGAAGCAATGACGCTGAGCGTGGCCGTACAGCTGGCAGTTGTGGCATTGAGAAATAATGCCACTTGCGTGGGGTCTCTCCACCCTCAGTCCGGAGAGGCCACAGATCTTCTGAACGTTGAAGATCGGATGGTGACCTTCCGTGGGGTCGCAAACGACCAGAATCATGTTGAAAGAGGCACCCCCGTTTTTGCGGTGCATACGGTGCACCTCAGCGACGGGGATGTTCTGCGACTCGAGGTCGCTGATTATTTCGGCAGAGGAGATCTCTACCGGGACGTTCTTTATAACAACTCTCGTAGGCTTCTCCTCTTGGAGAGCGTACGTGTGGAAGTGGATGTTCCTCCCACGAAGGAGTTTGTTTAGCTCACGGTAGTCGTGAGCTGAAGGGACGGTCACCTTAATGCCCTGCTGGACAGCGCGGGCATTGGTGTAGGCGATGCGGTGTTCATTGCACGCCTTGGAGACTTCGGTCCATTTCCCCTTGTCATGGATGAACAGGGGGGGGGGAGGACGGGTTTTCTTTGCCGGGGGGGAGGCCGTGGTGGCCGCAGCCGGGGTGGCGACAGCCGGGGTGACTATCACCATAGGGCTGGAGGGGCGGCTTTGCTGGGAGGTGCCAGCAATAGCTTCGGAGGGGGCCGGGGTGGCGTCTGAGGGGAGGGGGGAGGGGGTGGCTCTGGCCACCACCTGTTTTTTGGCCTTGCCAGCCGAATTTGGGGACTTACCCTTCTTCCTCTTTCCCTTTCCAACGACTTGATAGTCGTCTTCCGAGGACGAGGCGGGGGAGGAGTCGGAGGCAGAGGTTTCCTCCTCCTCCGAGACGGATTGCTCCATCTCGTCGGAGGTGGCGACCTCCGATCCTTGAGTGTCTTGCGACACTTGAGAGACCGGGGAGACGGGGGACTCCAGTGCATCGCTGAACACAGCGACGACTGGGGGGGTGGGTTCGCTGAGGACAGCTAGTCTGTCCCCATATTTTTCCCTAATATAGGGATCCTCCAGGAGAATTTCCTGGAGGAAGAGAAGTATTTTGTCCGACATAGTGTCGGACCTAGTAAGCAGTGGGGGGGGATTAGGGGGGAGATCTATACTCCTACAAAGCCCCGAGGAGACACGTGAACGTGTACACCCCGGGCGGACAACACCCACAAAAAGCCCAAACCCTGTGTCTTTCGTAGTGCTGCACTAGCGAGAAGAAAAACACAAACAAACTCGCTAGCTACACTTTAAGTTGTCCGATTGGCCTGAAGGGCCCTAGAAACCTAACTCCCCGGGTGGGTGTGCCCGGGGATGAGTAATCTCCCTGCCGGGTACAGACAGGGAGGTGTGTACTTAAGGTGAGCCCTAAGCTTGAAAACCTGTCGCCAATCTTATTGGGCGACAGGGCCCTATGGGTCTTGCGACCGATCCGGGCCGCTGGGGTAGAAACACCCAGCCGTCCCGGGTGCAGCTGAAACAAGCGGGGGTTAGGTGCGTTCCAGACTGCGACTAGGAGCCACCCCCAAGGCCGCAGTCGGTGCCCTTCCGCCTGACTGCTTTCCCCCTGAAGGAGGGTCAGCGGGTGGGGCGGGTCACCACCTACCTGGGTTCGTTGGCACCGTTAGGTTTCAGCCAGGTACCACCGAAAATTTGGTGGATTTATCTCTTAAGGAGAGGCACGTACACAAGGAAACGCGAACGTAAACAAGGAAACCGCGAGTGCGTAGCACACGCAGCTGATTTGCTACGAAACCAACTACTTTCGTAGCCGAGCTACGTAGTAGGCGGGGCGAAGCGGTCGGCGGCGGCACGTGGCGCTACGGCGTAGCGCGGCGTAGCACACGCGGCGAACACTCGGTGGCGAAGCGCGGGGTGCGCGGTAGCGGTGTGGAGCGGCGGTTCGAGCGCACGGGTGCACTCGACAGCGGCAGAGAGCGGAATGTCAGTGAGTGCTCTGGCATCGCCTGGTTCGGTCTTTTATACACGAACGCGAAAGCGCACGGGGTGGCGGTGCCCAACATTATTCCCGCCAAATGATCAATAACATGGCGCCGACCAACGGAGGGGTACTGGACAGGTTTCGACCTGTCGGGACTTGAACAGAACATGAATGCCGGTCCGTTGGTCGACCAATCAGAGTGTTTGTTACATTTCAACATGTCAGAACCTGTTGGTTCAAGGGTTTCTGGCTTCTATGTGCCTAATCATTATTATTTATTGATTATACATAAATCTTAACCTACTGGGGACCCGGGGATCGGCGTCTTTATTATTATCGTTTATTATATCTAAGTTTTATTCTACTTAGGACTCGGAGATCGGTGTCTTTATTACTATCTATACATAAGTTTTATGTTGGTCGTGATCCTGAGATCGGCGTCCGCAACAGTCCTCCCCCCGGCGCAGCCTGCGTAGCCTCTTCCTTTTTCATAAGGACGACGAGCTTGCTCACCGGACGTCGGAAGATGCCGGTTCTGGTCCGCACCTCGACGACTCGAATGCTGCCGTCGGTTCCTGGATGCGTTCTCTCGACGACTCCCATCGGCCAGGTGTTCCGGGGCAGCGTGTGGTCGACCACGAGGACTACATCTCCAGCCCGCAGGGGCCGGGCGTCGTTTCTTGGTTCGCCGCGTGGTACCAGCGTTGGCAGGTATTCCCGGAGCCAGCGCCGCCAGAAGTGGTCGGCAAGCGCTTGGCTAGCTCGCCATGCTCATCGGTCGGCTTCCTCGCAGGGTCCCGTTGCTGGTAGGCCGTTTGATGACCCTAGCAGGAAGTGGTTGGGGGTCAAGGCCTCGGGGTCGTCGGGATCCACGCTGACGTGGGTCAATGGTCGTGCGTTGATGGAGAACTCAGCCTCGGTGAGGAGTGTGCTGAGTACTTCCTCTGCCGGTGCCTTCTCCCGCAGGGTGACTTTGAGGGCCGTTTTGACTGAGCGGACCATCCTCTCCCACGCGCCGCCTTGATTGGGCGCGCCCGGAGGTATAAAGCGCCACTCCATCCGATGCTGTAGTCCCTCGTCGCTCAGCGCGGGCAGCCACTCGGTGTAGGCGTTGCGTAACTCTTGGTCAGCCCCGCGGAAGTTAGTTCCGTTGTCGGAGTACATTAGCCGCGGCCATCCTCGGCGGGCGGCCATTCTTCTTAGTGCCATGATGGCGGAGTCGGTTGAAAGGGACGCTACCAACTCGATGTGCACGGCGCGGGAGGTCAGGCAGGTGAACAGCGCTCCCCATCTTTTTTCTCGGCGACGGCCCACCTTGACCATCATTGGTCCGAAATAATCCACACCGCAATTAGTGAACGGGCGGTGGAAAGGGTCTAGGCGGGCGTGCGGCAGGTCTCCTGTGGCCGGCGTCTTGGGCGTTCCCTTCAGTCTCTTGCAGAAAGCGCAGTTTCTCTCTATCGTGCGCACGGTGGGTCGTAGGTGTATGATCCAGTAGCGCTGCCGTAGGTCGTTCGTCACGCGTTCTCTGTTGGCGTGTCCCGCAGCGCAGTGTTCCCGCAGCACGATGAGTTTGGTCAGCGGGTGGCGGCCGTCCATTATGATGGGCCGCTTTGTCTCTGTGGGTGCCGAAGATGCCTCGATTCGTCCTCGCACCCTCAGGAGTCCATCTTCTATAATCGGATCTAGGCGGTACAGCCGGCTCGTCTTAGTTAATGCTCGAGCCGACTTGATCCTTTTCATTTCTTCGTCGAAGCTTTCTTCTTGCGCATGCCGGATTAGTTCCATCTCGGCGCGCTGAATGTGCCGATGTTCCATGTTAGTTGCCTTACGTCGGCAAATGTCAATGAAGGCGAGTGCCCGTGCAGTGGTTCTCACCAGGACTTCGTATTTTGAGAAGCGGGCAGGGTCGGGTAGCCAGCTGTCTCGTCTCGGTTCTTCCCTGGTATGCAGGACCTCGTCGACCTCGTCTTCTACTGTTGTCATCGTGGGCCATTGCGCTTCAGGTTGGTACAGAAAGGCAGGCCCCTGGAACCATCGATCCGTTGTGCTCAGAGGAGTGTCGCTGAGCCTTGTTGCGTCGTCTGCCACGTTGTTTTCTGTGGGCAGCCATCGCCAGTCTTCCTTCTTTGTGAGTTCCGCGATCTCACCCAGTCTGTGCGCGACGAAAGGTGTGTAGCGTCGCATGTCGTGGTGTATCCAGTGTACCACGGTGGATGAGTCGGTCCAGTAGGTCGTTCGACCAATCTTTATGCGGTGTTCTCGTCTGATTGTGTCGGCGAGTCTTGCACCGATGACCGCTGCTTGAAGTTCGAGCCGAGGTATGGTCTGCGCCTGTCTTGGGGCCACCTTGGCTTTGGCGGCCACCAATACCACGGTGATACTCCCGTCGCTGCTTGTGATCCTCCAGTAGGCCACGGTCGCGTAGGCCTGTTCGCTGGCGTCACATAGCACGTGGAGGTCGATGCTCTCGTACTTCTTCTTCGTGTAGCAGCGTGGCAGTCGGAGCTTGGCAATCTCGGCGAGGTGTGCCAACCACGATGCGAAGAGTTCGTTTTCTTCCGTCGGTATCTGTTCGTCCCACGTTGTCTGGAGGCGCCACAAGCTCTGCAGGATGATTTTAGAGCGGATGGTGTAATGGCTCAGCAACCCGAGAGGGTCGTAGATGGACATCACGGCGCTGAGGGCTTCGCGTTTGGTTGGTGCGCGAGCTCGATCTCGTACCTCTGTTGGCACTCGGTTCATGGATGTATTGAACCCGAGTTCATCTCGTTCCGCGTTCCAGAACAGGCCGAGGATCTTGCTTTCCGGTTGCTCTCCCCCCAGTTGTGTAGGTGTAGTGGCGTACAGCTCAGGGGGTATGTCGCGCAGCACTGTTTTATCGCTGGCGTTCCATCCCCGCAATGTGAAGCCGGCGTTGGCGTGTACTGTTCTCGTCTCTTCCACCGTCTTCCATGCTTCCGTTGGGTCGTCGTAGCTTGCCACCAGGTCGTCCATGTAATGGCTCTCCTTGATTGCCTCCAGCGCCCGCGGGTACTCCTGCCCGTGAATGTCTGCGTTGTGATTGCGAACATAATGGGCCATGTACGGGGAGCACGCGGCGCCGAAGAGCATACTTATCATCTTGAATTTGAGTGGAGGCGTCTCTCTCTCGTCGCCTCGCCACAGGAACTGCTGCGCTGGTTGGTCTTCCGTTCTTATTTGTATTCTTAAGAACATCTCTTGAATGTCCGCTGTTACTGCCACTGCCCTTTCACGGAATCGGAATAGGATCCCCGGTAATGACAGCAGCAGGTCTGGTCCCTCCAACAGTTCATCGTTCAGGCATGTTCCGTGGCTTCTCGCGGCTGCGTCAAACACTAGCCTGCACTTGCCGGGCTTGTTCGGGTTCTGCACGGAAAAGTGTGGCAGGAACCAGCACACCGGGCTCGCACGTTCTGAGCCGTCGCACGGTGTGGCGTAGCCTTTCTTCAACAGGTTGTCGATCTGGCTGGAGTACTCTTTGGCAAATTTCGGATCGGCGTCCATCCTTTTCTCTATTGTTGTGAGGCGACGGAGTGCTTGGCTGTAACTGGGTGGCATGACGGTGTCGTCTGTTCGCCACGGCAGCCCTACTTCGTACCCTGCTTCGGTCTTCTTTGTGGTCGCCTCGACTATCTTGATGGCACGCTGATCTGCCTCTCGTACTCGTGGCTTCCCTTCTATGCAGAGAGCCTCTATCTTGAAGTGAGCGTCGACCAAGTGGTGGAGCTCCTGATTGCTCACGTTCGACTCTCGGTCGGGCTCGTATATATGCAGCACCCTACCCTTTTGAATGAGGGCGCTGCGTGGTGCGGTTCCGTGCACCACCCATCCCAGCTTCGTTCTCGATGCGGCCGGCTCGTTCGGGTTGCCGGTCCTGAGTTCCCTGGAGACGATGCACTCCCAGTGGTCTGTCCCCACTAAGAGCCCGGGGCGTGCGCGTTCGTAACACACCTCGTTTCTGGGAAGGTCTCTCAGGTGCTCGTGTTGAAGAAGGGTTTCGGAGATGGCCTGCTGATGCAGCTGCAGGTCTTTTATGGTCCTGGCTCTGACCTTGTACCTTTCGGTTTCGTTGACGCCTCTGACGTCTATTGTGACGAGCTGGCTCTCGGTTTCCTCTTGTGACATGTTGACGCCGTTCAAGTGCAGCGGTTGTGATGGCCCTTCTGCCCCGATGCTGGTTGCTAACTCTTTGTCGATGAGAGTTACTGTTGCTCCTTCGTCTAGGAGTGCGTAGGTCTGCACCTCCCCTTGTGGTCCTGACACGATGATCGGACACATCTTCAGCAGTACTGTTCTTTGACTCATAGCTGGTTGCGGCGTGACTGATAGAACGGCCTCCTGCTTCGGCGTCTCTGCCTTCGGCGCTTCTGCTGCTTTGGCCGCCTCTGGTCGTGGCGGCGCCTGGTGCAGGGACGCGTGATGTGGTCGGCGGCATTGGTCCACGCCGCAGGGTCTTGACTTGCATCCGATGCGCCGGTGCTGTCTTTGGGCGCACTTGAAGCAGATTCTCTTTTGTTTGAGAAACTCCCATCGTTGTTGAATCGTTAGTGCCTTGTACTTGGGGCACTGAGGCAGGGCGTGTGCTTGTTCACACCTAGGGCATGGTATCTTCTCGTCATCAGCTGCGGCGACAGTGTTGTAAACTGTTGCTTTCTTCTTTAGGGTTACGGCTGGTCGTGTCTCCTTCTTTTGGCTTGCGGTGGTGCACGTGGATGGGGCATAAGTGTAGCGTAGTGCCCTGTCCGCCTCCCTCATTAGGAATCGGGAGATTACGACGATTTCTGGGTCGGCCGTCCCTTCGTTATCATAGGCGTAGTCACACCAGCGGGAGCGGAGATGTGGACTCAGCTTGTCCAGCACTTCTCTCGTCAGCAGGGGATTGAATAGGTAACCCCTTCGGTCGATGGTCTTCAGTACGCAGATAATGTTCTGTAGTTTCACAGCAAAACTGTTGAGGTCGGCTGCTGATGCTCCACGTCTAGGGAGCTTCTTCAGATCCTCGAGCGCCCGATCGATGATAATTTCGGGTCGCCCGAAGCACTGCTCCAAGGTCTTCATTATTATGTCAGGGTCTGTGGCCGTGTGTAGTAGTGCGGCCACAGCATCCCGAGCTTCTCCCTTCAGGCAGCTCCTCAGTCTGTGAATGTTCTCTGCTGCTGGAATCTGGTACATGTTGGTTGAGTCTCGAACGGCTGCCTTGAAGGGCAACCACTCGCTGGCGGCTTCAGTGAACGTCGGCAGGTCCGTATATCGCGGACGGGGTCTGGCCATCTTCTCGAGGGTCGTGGCTAGTTGCTCGATGCTATTTCTCGTTCTGGTTGGAGTTGGCGATCGTGCTCTGGGCGCCTCGAACCTTATTTGTCTTGGTTCCTCCCTGGCGTCCTTGGTTGCTTCCTCCCCCCGTGAGTCGAGCGGGTTTGTTCGTAGCCACTCGTCTACCTTTAGATGAGGTTCTTCTGTTATGGGCTCATCATTGATGCTTTCTTCGTCGTTGATGGCGGACACCTCTGCGGCTAGTCTCTTCTTAACTAGGTCCGCTTCCACGTCCATCTGTTTTCTTTGTAGAACCGCCAGTCTCTCTGCGGCGTTTAGTTCCGCTTGTCGTAGTCGCGTCGTGATGCTTGTGGTCGATCGGTGTGACCTCAGCGACCTTGCTGGTGACCTTGCTCGTTGTTGCGTGGTCACCGTTGTTCTGACCCCGGAGGGCCCAGCTGTGCTCGTTTCCGCCAGCCTTGAGAAGGGTGAGGCCGGCGGATCTAAAGATACTCGTCGAAGTCGCTCTTTTTCAATGTTTTCTTGCTCTCGGCGGCGTGCGGCTTCTTGTGTGCGTCGCTGCTCTTCTAATTCGACTAAGTCTGATTGGCTTCTTGTTACGACCATTTTGAAAATGTGCCTAGGGTTGGCACACTTCCTGTTCGGGTCGGCGCGCAGACGGTTCGGGTTGACACGCAAGTGGTTCGGTACAAGCGGTCGAGTCGACACGCAGACGGTCGTTTACAGGCACTGTCTACCTAGTCTAGGTTAGTTCGGTTCGTCACAGACCCAGATAGGTAGGCACAGGCACTCGTTGATTCTGCCTCGATGTTCTTGACTTAGTTGACTCTGGCGCCTTGCCTATATAGGTAGGCGCAGGCACACGTTGATTCTGCCTGACTGGCAGGTACAGGTACTCGCAGATTCTGCCTGGCTAGTAGGCACAGGCACGCACTTATAATTTTTAGCTTATATACTTTTGAACTGTTATATACTTTGTTTATATACTTTTGCACTGTTATATACTTTGCGCTTATATATTTAGGCACTGTTATATACTTTGTCACTGTTATATACTTTGTCACTGTTATATACTTTGCGCTTATATACTTAGGCAATGTTATATACTTTGTTTATATACTTTGGCACGGTTATATACTTTGTCACTGTTATATACTTGGCGCTTATATACTTTGCGCTTATATACTTAGGCACTTGTTATATACTTGGCGCTTATATACTTTGCGCTTATATACTTAGGCACTTGTTATATACTTTGTCACTGTTATATACTTGGGCACTGTTACTTACGTAATGTTCATTGTCCAACACAACAGCGTTTATGCCTGGTAACTTGATACACTCACGCGTTAGTTCTCCTAGGTTACAGGCACAGGTACGCACTTGTACGATCTGTCTATCGGTCTATAGACACAGGTACATACTTGTAAGTTCCGTCTGAAGCACTAGGTACGCGCACTCGTTACTATTGCTTAGATAGCAGGCACAGGCGCGCTTGTATTATATACTTTACGCGCACTTGGTTACTAGTTATATACTTTGCACTGTTACTCACGTAATGTTCTTTTTGTTTAACAACGTTTCTGCCTGGTAACTTGATACACTCACGCGTTAGTTCTCCTAGGTTACAGGCACAGGTACGCACTTGTACGATCTGTCTATCGGTCTATAGACACAGGTACATACTTGTAAGTTCCGTCTGAAGCACTAGGTACGCGCACTCGTTACTATTGCTTAGATAGCAGGCACAGGCGCGCTTGTATTATATACTTTACGCGCACTTGGTTACTAGTTATATACTTTGCACTGTTACTCACGTAATGTTCTTTTTGTTTAACAACGTTTCTGCCTGGTAACTTGATACACTCACGCGTTAGTTCTCCTAGGTTACAGGCACAGGTACGCACTTGTACGATCTGTCTATCGGTCTATAGACACAGGTACATACTTGTAAGTTCCGTCTGAAGCACTAGGTACGCGCACTCGTTACTATTGCCTAGATAGCTAGGCACACAGGCGTTCGGTTTGGATCCGGACGGCGGCACTACTTATTATCTGGCCGACGTTTACCCAGATCCGTGACAGTCGATTCTCTCATTAACACATTACGTTAAGTTCACAAGTATATACTTTACTTTTTCACTGAATTTAATACTTTTCAAATAGCTACACTGGTTTACTTTTTAAACTTATATCACGACTCGATGGACCAAAACTGAGGTGGACTTTCAAATTCACTGGTTTAGTTTCTAAACTTATTATCACGACTCGAAGGACCAAAACTGAGGTGGACTGTATTGTTTCACAGCACCTAGACTGAATATTTCCGTAGTGGACTGTATATTAAAACATTTACTTGATAATCACTAGTTTTATTTCACTATTAAGTTACATTGTAGAGAGCTTGTAATCGACTGTGCTCTGGCATCGCCTGGTTCGGTCTTTTATACACGAACGCGAAAGCGCACGGGGCGGCGGTGCCCAACATTATTCCCGCCAAATGATCAATAACATGGCGCCGACCAACGGAGGGGTACTGGACAGGTTTCGACCTGTCGGGACTTGAACAGAACATGAATGCCGGTCCGTTGGTCGACCAATCAGAGTGTTTGTTACATTTCAACATGTCAGAACCTGTTGGTTCAAGGGTTTCTGGCTTCTATGTGCCTAATCATTATTATTTATTGATTATACATAAATCTTAACCTACTGGGGACCCGGGGATCGGCGTCTTTATTATTATCGTTTATTATATCTAAGTTTTATTCTACTTAGGACTCGGAGATCGGTGTCTTTATTACTATCTATACATAAGTTTTATGTTGGTCGTGATCCTGAGATCGGCGTCCGCAACAAAAGTTATTGCAAAAATATATGTTGATCCCTAGACACTTTTGATGTGTGTATGTGTAAATTACATAACACTATACCCTTCCAAAAATAGGTAACTTAGATGCGCTCGAAATAATGTACATGGACATGTTTTTCGTTGCTAAAAAAACTCGAAAGGGCAAAATAAAGACAGTAACATTCTATCTGCGTTCTTATTTTTACCATTATTCATACAAAATTTCATAAAAAACACGATCAAAGTCTCGACAAAATATTACTGAAAACTCTTAGTGCTGACCGTAAACCCAAGATTCATCATTCGATTATAAAATTGCAGTCAGCCTAATCGATTACTCGCAATGAAATCAAGTTTGGAAAAAAAAAAGTTGAAACGGAATAAAAACTCCTTGGTATAATTTCAAATAATTATTTCATTTTAAAATTAACATATATGCTATCTTTTAGAATAATCTTATTTAGTAATTATTCGATGCTTTTAGCTGATTTCAAGAGAAGGAGAATAAATCTCCTCTCCTCCTCCTCTAATCTATACTAATATTATAAAGAGGTAAAGTTTGTGAGTTTGTGAGATTGTAGGGGTAAACTCTGGATATAATGAACCGATTTTGAAAATTCTTTCACTAATAGGAAGCTACATTATCCCCAAATGCCTTAGGCTATATTGACAACGTGCCCGTGCGATAATTTCCGACCAAAACGCTAGCGAAACCGCGGGCAACAGTTAAGAAAGAAATCTCAAAAAAAACTTGCTTCAAGTAAACATTCCGATGACATTAATTTGTCTTTCTTTTAAAAACTTATAGGAAGTCTCCCAACTTTCCGTTGAACTAGCAGCGCGAGATTTGGCAAGAAATAAAATCTCACAGTTCAAGCAAATAAAAAATCTGGAAATAGATTGATTTTCAATTGTACGTACGCACGGTCGCATTATTTTTTCAAAATTCAAATTAGGAATGCGCTCGCTATTCACATTTAAAAAGTATTTATTAATTTAATATTATCATATCGTGCGAATTTTGTTTTGTAATATCTGAAGGTTGGATATATGTATGTAACCATGAAACGAATATTTCTACACCAGGCTATTTTGACAGCTTGTTGAAATCATTTTGTTTTACGAAATATGGAAAGCCAAAAAATAACCGGTGGAATACGCGGTAAAATGTATACAATTCTGCAGCGTATACCACCACTTAAAAATATAAATCGAAACACAGCTAATCCGGGGAAAAACAAACAACCTTTACAAGTTTTAGAAAATTCAGGCTCCGTATCCAGAAATAATGTTAGTGTGGAAAAACATGGATTAAATTACAGTCGCAGGTTAGCAAGAGAACATCTAGATTTAGATGTAACAACGGCTTTTTCATCCGAATCTAAAATTAGTTATAGACGGGTTCCGTATGTAATATTTATGATTACGAACGAGATTGTCCCATCGATCCAGAAGTTCAGACACGAGTGATTGTGTTATACATGATTAAGGACAGGAATTTCAATTTAAAAAAAAATGGGCCATGTAAAAGATATTGAATAAACAGCCTTGAACGACCTAGCAAAAATAATAAATGATTTTGTTCCAAATACAATACCTACTGACGCCAGAACCATTTTAGGGTCAATCAGAATCTTCACTTTACAAAAAAGGGGCTGAATATTGACACAACGGAATATTGATTCCTTTAAAAAAAAATCTTCATTTGGATGAGGCTCCAGAAAATATTGCTTTGAATATAAACATCGACAGTTCGCCAATTTTAAAAAATTCTTAGAATAAGTTTTGGCCCATACTGTTTAACATTTTCGAAAATCCATGCTTCAGGCCTTTTTTGATTGGCATTTATTTTGGACAAAGAAAACCGAAAACTGGTAACTTAGTAATTGGAAGATTTTATTAATGAAATGAAACCATTACTTGAAGACGGTGTTTATTTATGTTCAAAGTTGTGGAAGGAAATTTACAATAAAGATTAGATGTTTTATATGTGAGTATGTAACCGGAAAGTTCATACATCCGACATCAGATTCCTGATTATCTGTGTTCCACAAAATTTAGTTCGCTGTTAGCATCTTCATAAGTCCGAATGTTGTTTCTTTTTAAAGTACATTTTAGAGTATCCCACCCTGATCCAGGCGTTGAATTCTCATAATTTCATGGGGTATTTAGTACTTCTCGGTAGCCACCGTAGAAGTCCCTTCGTTTCCCAAGGTGCACAAACGACTGACGTAGTGGCAACACCTCCCTCTACAGTCTGAACGATTTTATAAGTCATATTCTGTAAAAAAAAAAACAACAAAATCATTAGTAATTAATAATCACCACTTATTCAAACTACCCATCTAATTTTTGTGGAAATTGATGCCACAAAAACTAGACGTATCTAATAGTATCTAAGAAATAAATAGTAAATATATTTTCTTTTTAATTAAATTAGAATAGCAGCTACCTATTTAAACTGCAATTTAAATTATGTACTTGTCGTCTACTACTATTAAAAAGGGAGTAAAATGGTTTTTGGCAGAACCACAGCGGGACCCTAAAAGCTTGTATCCATAAAGGTGGTTTTTTGGTTAACTAGCGCAAAATGTGAACCATAACTACTCTTCACATCGATCCATGGCTGATTTGTTTCTCACAAGTGCTTAACTAATTTACTATTTGCTGAATTACAGGCCACATGAGAACACCCGTACAGACCGTAACATTAAATTAATATTAAAACAGTTCACTTGCTATCCGCCATTTTCGCTGCGTGACTGTGAATTATTTTAAAATTTTATCTTTTAATTTTGGTCCATTTTAGAAGATATCGATTGGAGTTAATTTGGTTTACAAATAATTAAAGTATAAATTACACCTTACCAGTTAAACCAGCTTATTATCAATTTCTTTCTAAAAAACAATAACATTTATTTTGTTTACTTTCCATTTACGTTAGTTTTTTTTTTTGTATTTAGTGGTATTTTAAGAGCGCATGAAAATGTTGAACTAAATATGTATGGTATTTCACAGTAAAGTTACCTCCCCCCTAAGATTTCTGACATAATAGTAAGAAATCGAAATTTTTACTTACCGTAAATTATATTTATTTTCTCACAAATGGCGCTTGAGATCTTGCACACAACACAACACATACACCTCATGTTTAACAAATTGACAGTTCATATTAAAAGAAAAATAAATAATAAAGTTATTGCATTCCACAATTTCGCTCAGTGTACTTTCAACTGTGTAAAAGCATAAAAAATGTACACATTTGTCTATTTTGCTGTATTACAGGTGACACGTGTCTTGTTATTCAGGCAATTTTCAACTATTGGGGTGACTGTTACACACATAAATGTTAATATGATGTTGATATTATTCAATTATTTGTTAATTGGAATTCTTATACAGCTATGTGCTGAATAATTTGTGCCCAAATTAGAGTTCTATCAGCAGAGGATGCGCTGTCTACGCTGTTGAAAACATTAGCTGCATAAACTTGCTGTAGCAAGTTTATGCAGCTAATGTTTTCACGGTGCTCTGTAACAATGCTGTTATAAAGCACTTTTGTGCTACTTTGGTATAAATCTAACTAGAATGTACCTAATTATTAGTGTCCGACCGAAGGTGCAATTCTGGCCGAAGCCGAAGCCGAAGCCGATTAATCGGTATTCACCAAAACCTTCGGCCGAAGCCGAAGCCGAAGCCGAAGGTGTCATTGACCTTGAGAAATACGATAGTTACTTTGATCTCAGAATATACTAGATACATATTGTCACAATATGTATCTAGTATATTAAAAATTTATCTAAAAATTGCATAAAAAAACATACCAACATTGTTTCCATTTAGTTTCCTACCTAACGTTAGATAACATAAAATATTTTAAACCAGACAATATTTACGGTTTTTTGGTTCTTAGAGTGCCTCACAATAATGAACGTATCACCACAGGTACTACTCACAGTAATAAATAAAATAATTTGTAATAACAAATATGAAATATTTAGAAACAAAACACTTATTAGAATTTTAAGACGCGCTCTCAAACTTGTTTTGACTCGTTTAGTTTACTAACTGCGATTCGTTTGGTCCGGTGCGGCGGCGCGGCGAAACTCCGCTGCTCTGCACACTCTCCGTCTCGCTCTAGCATCGTTCAGTAAATTTCAAATTTTGACAACTAGCAAACCTTCGGCTTCGGCCAAACCTTCGGCAAATTTTTGGCCGAAGCCGAAGATTTGGCCGAAGGTGCTTTTTTGGCCGAAGGTGGCCGAAGCCGAAGCCGAAGCCGAAGCTTCGGTCGGACACTACTAATTATCATAAGTTATTTACTCTTGTTAGAACCTTACGTTGATCTAATTGAAACTAATCAACTAAAATCGACTTGCAATAGAAAGTGCACACCCCTAGGTACCGCCACTACTTGCACCCTGCTCCCTGGATATGGCCTTGTCGCCGACACTTCTTATAATAAAGAAATTAATAAGTAGGTATCTCGTTTTTCTTTCACTTGAAATGAAAAAAACACTTCCTTAGTTAAAAATTAAATAAAACAGCAATAAGATGTCACACACAGACATACGCAAGCGATAAAAATAAACAACACTAAATAGATAAAATATATTTAGTTGTTAATATATTTTTTTCACTCAACCTTTTCCTATAATATTATTTGCTTTTGTATAGTCTTAACTTTTCTATTTTAATTGGTTTTGATAATGTATGAAACATTAAAAAAATTGCAGCTTAAATGCAAATTGATTTGCTTAAAATATATGTATATCTAATACTGTTACGGACCAAGATTGTTTGCTCCCGCTGCACTGCATGAGACTACGCACACTACGATCGTTGGCGATATTTCGAACGCTCACACGCGCACATTTCTCCGAAATTACCTAAACTAGTACTGCGAAGAAATTGATAGGGGCTCTTAAACAATCGGCCTGAGGCGCGGTGCATCCCCCGCGCGACGCATCTCCGCCGCGCACCTTCCACACTTCACCTCTTGTACTGTTAGCAGCGAGACGTGTTTAATTCTTAATATTTTGTTATTTGTATTTTGTGACTGAGAAGTCTGAGATCAATAAATAAAATTCAAATATAAAAAAAAAACTCAAATCAATCAAACAAAGGTCACCGACTTCGAAGCTTGACATTTGTTTGGATTTAGTGTTTTTGTCACCGGCTTCTCAAGCTAAAGTAATTTTTCACTTTTTTGTGTTTTGGTTTGTTATTTTTGTTTTTTTTTTATTGTTTTTTTTTTAAGTCGGTTTTCCTGCATTTGGTCTTTTTCGGAGATTTAAAGGAGATCACCCTCCATACATTTTTGGGCGAAAAAATTTGCTCAACCTGGGTGATCTCAGATATTTTGAGGTTGAATAACTTCTCGGTGAATTGACTTACGACTTAGGTGTAATAATAAAAAGTGTTTACTATGTTATGTTTTATCTAAATAATATGTTTACTTTTGAAAATAGCCCAATCTGGGTGATCTCCTTTGCTTTCGTCTTCCAAATGCACTCACACAAATGCAAAGCTCTGCTTAGGCCTCGCGGACTACCTATCAACAATAAATGACACATGCTTATTTTTTATAATCATTTTATTTAAAAACTTTAAATAATTATACTCTCACAATAATCATCGTATAAAAACTATGACATGTTACGTACTCTCTTTACGATAATATTAAACAATCATTAAGCATTTCGTCATTACAAAAATTAAAATAAATACTTACATGATTTTGGATAAATTAAAATAACTAGCGTCTTACTTAAATAACTATTTACAAAGCATTATCAAACATGATTTTTGACAATATTTGAAATTAAAAAGACTAGGTCGTTTGTAGTTTTATCTTATCTTCTAACATTAATTAGCTCTTCAAACTTTGGTTCAAGTTGGCGTATTCTGTCCAGCAACACATCGGCCAAGTTTGATTCCGGATCTTTATCTGTAACGAAAATAAAACATCATCTCACCAGCCCTTGCCCTATACAACATGTACCAGAAACGTATGCTCATATAAAAGGTGTAACAAGACCCAAGAACGAAGCCGAAAGGCACTTGTTCTCCCCATCATTGCGATATTTTTATAGTTCTAGACCATACCTGGGGACCTTCTAGTTACGGAGATATTGGAGTCAAAGTTACAACTTTTTCACAAGTTTTTTTTTAAATACTTTTTTTTAAAGTAAGATTTTTACATAAAACATCCATGACCCCCGTACTTTTCAATCCATCCATCAGCACAATATTTTGAATCTATTACATTGAGTCCTACCATAAAACGTGATTTTTCACCCCAAAAAAAGTCGTTTCCCAGCAATATTTTTTGCGTAAAATTACTTAGTTTGATGTACATAATGCTTGGTTGATGGCTTCGTTAAGGGTCTTTTTACACCCTGTCTATAAAGTGTGGTACAAACACTAAAAACCATCAAGCGTAACTGCTGAATAAAAACAACATTCTCTATGATACCAAAATAATTTTCGTGAAAATTTATGAATCGGCCGTCCCTTACAAAACTTAACTACCTACCTGACCCAGTGAGTGACCCAAACCAAACGTACGCACGTGCGCATTTGTCACTTTTTTTTTGCGATTACGATATTGGCTCATAAATAAAATTTCAGTTGCATGGTCTGTAACACTCCCTTGATATAACCAATTGACCACTTCCCGATACACGCTGTACCTATACTTGAAAAGAAAGAAAAAAAAGATCGTAATAAAAAAAAAACTGCCTATTAAACGATTTTGTTGCGGACTGTGGACACATGTGGATGACACATCACATTATTAGTACAATAATGTTCCCATAGCTGGGACGTACGCCTGTCTGTGAGGAGTGGGCCCCACCACGCGGGCCTAGTGCACTTTGGTAGAAATCACATGTTTTCGAATGTTTGATTCTACGACATGGGTCAACACAACACCGGTCGACACCGGTCTCCTCACGAAACTTACCATCATAGAAAACTAATTCGACCCTGTCCCTGCATTCCGAGCTTCTAGAGAGGATGTTGTTCAGCGTCTTGCAGAAGTCATCGCGCACCTCCTCCACATTCACATCGGCTAGGTCTGAAACAAAAGTGCTCCATTTGTGAACATTTAGTGCTCGGACTTGCGATAGTCAACTAGACTAACCTGCCAAGTGCGAGTCGGACTCGCGCACGAAGGGTTCCGTAACATTCTCTATCTATGTATGTATGGGGACGACACCCTTTCATTTTCAACTTTTTTTATTATTTGGAATTTTTCCTTTATTTGTGCTGTAAGGCCTTGCTTTTTGCCAAATTTCATGATTCTAGGTCAAAGGGAAGTAAGTACCCTAAAGGTTTTGAATCCCTTGTGAAATCGCATAATTTATGCGACATAAACAGTCATATCTTTTGATCGCGTTGACTTTGTTTGACTTTGAAAGTTTGATTTTTTCATGACTCCAAGGGGTAGCAGACCTGAGTATTTGGTATTGATTTTGATTGATTTGATTTTTCAAGGTCTTTATTTATACATATTTTGAATACAATCTGCTTAGGTAAAATGATCTTATTCTATTTGTTTACAAGTCAGGATTTATTTTGTTACATAGGTTAAATATATCGCCTTTATAAACATCGAAACATGTTGTTATTTACCTTTTTTAAGTGTGTACTTAACTTATTAATTTACATCGATTATACATATAAGTATGTGCAGGTCAGGTCAGGTAGTAAGGACCCACATAATATTTACAATGACTTACATACAAAATGTACGTACTTTTGTTTTTGAGCGTGAGAAACCCTTTTTAACAATTAACTATAATACATCAATCATATAATATAATACTCAGGATTTTTACGGGGAACTAAAATGAGAAGACGTACCTACTGCCGATTTGGAGGCGAGTTTTATTCTAAGTTGCAAAGCGTGCAGGGCTCATGCGGCGGCATCACAGAACAGAAAAAACAGTAGAAGTCGCATAGCGATTTATTAATATCGGAACCAGCGTACCCCAAACCGGGGCTAGGAAACCGGTTAATTTTCCAAACCGGTTTCGGTCATTGACCCCAAACCAGAAACGATTGCGGTTTAGGTTTCGGTTACCGGTATTTTAACCGGTTAGTGGGAGAACCCGTTTTTTACAAATTCCGATTCTGTTGAGCGAAATTAACCGGTTAATTTGAGATTCGGCGGTAAGTAAATAAGAGTTTTACTTACTACGCCATCTCTCTTACATCTACAATAATAAAGCTCTCGGTCTAGTCGCTCTACGCCAACGAATAACGCACTCACAAGCAGATTGTGTTCGACCGCGCTCTTAGTTTCGTTTTAATTGTCGTGAGTGCAACAAAATACTTGAATGGAGTCTACCGAGAGTGAGTACCGTGAGTAATACCGGTTTATTTAGGTTAGTGCGAGTATTAAAATTATATTTTCTACAAAAAGCGGTATACAAAATGATTGAGGCTTAGTCTAAACCGTTTTTGTAATTAACCGGTTAATCGAAGAACGATATTATAACAGGTTTATGAACAATATTAACCGGTATTTCAAAACCGGTTCCAAGCCCTGCCCCAAACTAACACATAAACAGGTAAATTGTATTTCGTAACACTAAGAAAAGCGTGGTGTAATTGGTAATTTAATATTAAATGAAAGTTAGTAATATATTCATTTTCGTTTATTTGAAAATAAACCATAAGACATGCTAATAGAGTGGTTTATTATCTACTCTGTTTATGTATTAGCTCATACGAAATAGTTTCACGAGCAAGTTCTACTACTCGCCGCTAGATGTCACTACACTAAATGCATTTAATAAATCTTTATTTATTTTGGGATAAGATTGATTTTTCCCAAACGAGCTCATTACTATTTGTGTGCTATTCGACCTCTTCTAGGGTTGTACCACTGTCGTTGCCTTTTTATCGACATTGCGCTTTATTTCAAATAAAATACAAGAGTCGATAAATATTTTTAAATTTCAAAATGAATTAAGTACTTACTTATGTTTGAAATCAAGTGTTATAATAATAATTTATAATAATGCATAAGATTTATAGAAAGAATAATTAAGAATTTATTGATATGTTAGTATTGTCATGTTAAACTACTGATTGATTTCGAAATTTATACTATTTGTTATTTACTATTTATTATTTTACTATTCATGGAAATATGTACTACCTATTACTAATTCAGAATCACAAAAAAAACGCACACAGGGTTAATTTTTCGCCGATACATAGAACATTGAAGTTTAAAATATCGATAGCTCATTATCGATAATGTCAATCTCTAATTGAGTAGCGGACTGTGACATGTGCGTAGTTGGAATCTTCGAGAATAATATGTTTGAGTTAAAAGAAAGTAGACCTTATGGTATAATTAATAAAATCTATTTGTGCCTGTGTTGTCTAATAAAATATTTTTTTCCAATTTTTAAAGGATTACTGGAAATTAAGACTTTCCGATGGTATAATATACCAACATTTGATACATTTTTGGTTCTGCTATCGTTTTTACACTCTAGAACAGCACAATAAGGCGTAGTATAGTATTTAAAAAAAAAAAAAGTTATGTTTTGTAAAAGTTATTGTCACTGTGACGCTTCTATCTAGACTGATGTGCGTGGCGTATGCGTGGGGGAAACACTTTGCGGAATTGCGCAAGGCTCGGGGTACGCGCGCCCCGCCCACATGCGACTTCTACTGTTTTTTCTTTTCTGTGGGCGGCATAGACCGCTGAGTTCGCAAAGATAGTCATATATTATGTACTTAGCTTAATCTAGAGTAGACGAGCGAGATGTATCCATAATAACGTTTTACTATAATAATAAGTTATAATAATGTAAAGTAGGGAGTGGGTAGTTTTGTGCAAAGATCGCGAATACACGGCCGGTCAAGCGACGCCCGACGTCGACGTCTGTCGCTTCGGCTGGTAAGCGAGCTATCGTCATTAGGGAATGCAGAACCGGTTCCGTTTGAAAGAACCGGGATTTTTGGGACCGTCTGGCCAAGGAACCGGGATCCTTTCTAAAATAGTAGAGTTGAAAGTGCTGAAACGGAGAAAATAAGAGAGACTAACTGACAGGACAAATAAAAACTGAAATTATTGTTTCAAAATGGCGCAAAACTACTTCATAGATTCTGTTCAAATTTTGCTGAAATATTCCATAATGGCGGATTCGAATTTTAGGCCATCTATTATCACGCGCCTTACTTAAGAGCCCCTATCAATTTCTTCGCAGTACTAGTTTAGGTAATTGCGGAGAAATGTGCGCGTGTGAGCATTCGAAATATCGCTAACGATCGTAGTGTGCGTAGTCTCATGCAATGCAGCGGGAGCAACCAATCTTGGTCCGTAACAGTATTAGTTATACATATATTTTAAGCAAATCAATTTGCATTTAAGCTGCATTTTTTTTAATGTTTTATACATCACATATACTCTAAGTGGGTTCCGCGGAACCCTAGGGTTCCGCGATACCTCTGTAGGGGTTCCTCAAGAATTTAGAAAAAAAATCAAAACACCTCTCTCTGGTCGAACGTTTTGACTCCGCGGCCGCGCGTAGGTATATTTATTAATTAATTTGTATTTGTATAAACATTTGGTACAATATCTCATAAGTTTGGTACCAACATTGTATACTTGTGAGCGCGCAGTCCCTCTGATAAAAGCCGCCTCTGAATTAGACGCTATAGTTGTCAAAAAGCGACTTTCGACTCTTAACTTCAAAAAATAAAGTCGAGATTGTTTACAACGCAATTTTTATATTTCTCTTTTTATTTTTGCTTTTTGTTTATCAAAGACGCCGTACGCTAGTTTTCGAGAATATTCGAGATCGAGTCTAGGACTAAGTATAAAAGCGGCGATCGCGCGTCGCGCCTCGTCGGTCAGTTGATGATTAGCGTACGGAGCGATAAGTTCCTACCTACCTAGTTACAAGCTCGCTAGCGAGAAACTAGTGTTCATTGTTCTACTGCCTGCTGTATTCTGTTGTCTCAGTTTTATACATTACTTCATTGTACTAAACTTAGTCTCTTTTACGCAGTAACGATTGACTCTGTTAATTTTTAACTTTATTTCTTCGACGCATCTTTTTGCTAGTAATGAACCGTTCACTCTTATTTATTTACTAGCTGTGCCCGCGACTTCGTTCGCGTGGTTGTCGAGAACAAAACAACGTCGTTTAGATAAGAGTATATCACCTTTTTGATGATTTAGATAAGAGTCCTGACTTTGGTATAGTTGATTACGTTAATGCTTCTCTATATACTATGTTAGCGGTGGAATTACCCGGAGCATATACAAAAAGGTTGTTTGGGTTGCTAACACGTGATAGAGAAACATAGAGTTGGCCGTGTGAAAAACAATCAAAAGTAAGGTCCTTACTGTATAACGATTGGCACTATTGGATTCAAACTACGAAGTAAATAAAATACAATCTTTCCTTCGTACTTCAAAACCAATGACCAAAGTTGACCAAATGAAATCAATAAGATAAGCCAATTTTTTTTTTCCGACCAATTTAGTAAATGCACACGCAAGAACTCTTAAGTCACCTAACGAAACCCAATTTGCCTAGTAAACACGGTGGACGTCATTCTCGCGCGGAAAATCTTAACACCGCAATTCAGAAAATAACATCATTTGCACAACGCCATCTATCGGATTTGGATTTCAACTATCAACATTAGTTCTATTTTTAGTCTTAAGATGTCGTTGCAAGTACTATACTGAATTGCGTAACGTAATATTTTACTTCTTGACCTCACTAAATTAATCATATCTTTTGATAGAGTGAACCGATTTCGATGAAACAAAAACTAAGTTAAACCTCAAGTTGCGTATAATTTTTGTATATAAACATGGTCAGCATTGAATTCGTAGATTTTACGTGATGTGCGCACAAACAAACAGACAAACAGACAAAATTTCAAAAATGATGGAAATGGGTTCTGTTACCTATCTTTTCACACGCTGGCTATTTTTTGTTTCAATTGCTTCAATGTACAAAAATGACTTTTCTACAGATTTATTATATGTATAGATTATATGAAAGGTAGCTTCACAGCTGACAGTACATTAACTTACAAAAAAAATCTAACATTACGCCAATTACGAAGTACACAAAAAAAAACAATAGATTGGCCGAGAGTGGCTCAAATTAATTAACACTAAAATTTGTAGTGTGTGCCTGTGTGCGTGTGAGTATCTGTACGGTGTGGATGTCTGTGAATGTGTGCGATATGTGTGTCTATATAATTATGTCCTGGCACTAGTGGCGGCCCTGAGTTTGATCCAGGATTGCAATGATCTCTTTTTTAAGATGTTTCCGTGTGGTTTTAAAGGGATCGAGTGTTGCTGAAGACTAAAGAAATTTTAACAATTTTAATAAAAAAGCAAAGTAACTAAATTACTCTTACAAAAATTAATACTTACTGGATCAAAATGTGGTAGATGGCGTATAAACTCGGAAATATATTTATGTAAGACTCGGGAGCGCCTGCGAAGCATAGTGATACGTGCTCACGCTGGGAGCCCGGTTGTTACTGACGGGATCGGATTTGCGCGGTCGATAATATAGTTCACTTTGCCTTTAATTTACGAAATGAAGTTATTGTTTATTTATAAAATAAAATTTATATTCTTTTAAAAGGTTACCTTAAGATTAATGTGCAATTTTTAAATTGTGTTTAAAAACTTTCTAATGTATAGAAAAAAATACTTATTTGTCTAGACGTTTTACATAAATTACGTTTTTTAAAAAAAAAATTCTGCTACATTTCGTATTGATGTCAATAATGTTATCAAATAAACGGTAAGTAGATGGCTATGGGTAGCTTTTCTAAATCTTCTTCCGAGGTGATTGCGGCCGGTGGTGATTTTTCGTGGCAGCGCATATAAACTTTGATGTCTAGTTCCTTGGTGCGTTTTCGGCAGTTATTAAGCAGGATTATATTAGCTATAGTGAGGTGCTCGCTTATTAGGCCTAGATTTTTGATGAACAGATTCAGGCTAAATAATATCTCCTATTACGAATGGATGTCCACTCGTCAAAAGATATAGAAAATTTATGGTCTTCTGTTAATAGTTTCTGGATTTTGCCGATCAGTTGTTGTTGTCTTTTAACTGGAATTTCTGTCTGCGAAACAAGGGGGTGTCCCCCCCTGTTTCGCAGACAGAAATTCCATAGAATTTAGTTTCGCCGAAAATGTTTCATATAATAGTTGGTTCTTGTATTTTTATTTCGAATATTATTGTTTTAACGACTATTTCTTTCAATGAAAGTTATTTCAGGTTAGGTTCAAAGAAGCTGGACTTTGAAACGTTCCGTTCACTCCGACCAAATAGGTTAGGTTAGGTTAAAACGGTGACCAACTACGCGCGAGTACGAATTAAGTAAAGGCTACCTTTTATTAAAATTAACGGAACTAATGTGTTTTCCAAACTAAACGAAATGAAAATTGATTGATAAAGCATAAGAGTCAAGAATATGTTGGATTGTCTATCTTTTTGTCCCAACCACAGGGTTGTAAGGTAGATGAGATGATACTATAATTTTATACACTCATCTGTTTTCTTATTAAAATATGTATTAAAAAAAAACAGATAATTCACATCTACTTAATAAAAGACTATAACAAACAGGATGGTATAACGTTGTCTAAGTAAAATCAGTGAAGCCTCACTCACGGTTGTCGCAATTTTAAATAGTCTCGATTTAAAGCAACAGGCCAACCAAATATTAAGAATATTTTTCACTCGGTATACAGATGGAGCCGGATTATGCAATTCTTCAGTAGATAAGCTTTATTGACAATTGTGGATATATCACCACTCACACAGTGAAGCGGAATTGTATCCATAAAAGTAACTGTTTTACTCACGGGACTGCACTTGCATGTGAACTTCGGAAATAAATCGCTTGCTTCGACAGTATTTGTTACGTCGAGCTGCGTCTACTGCAGGTCCATAATTGGTTTACCGCTAATAACTTAGTACTAAATGGGAAAAAACTAAGTGCATAAAATGTTCTCTGCCAAATGTCAAAAGTAGTGATTGTGACATAATATTGAATCAAGAGAAACTAGAATTTGTCGATAAAACTGTTTTCTTGGGAATTACGCTCGACACAAGGCTACAATGGGGTCCTCATTTAACATCTCTTGCAGGACGGCTGAGTTCAGCAGCATATGCTGTTAGAAAAATCCGTCAGTTTACTGATGTAGATACCGCGAGGCTAGTCTATTTTAGTTATTTTCATAGTATTATGTCATACGGTATTTTACTATGGGGACGGGCTGCAGACATTGAGTCTATATTTATTCTGCAGAAAAGAACCATCAGAGCCATATATGATCTACGTAGGCGCGATTCTCTGAGAGAACTGTTTAAAGAAATTAATGACAGTACCTTGTCAATACATCTATGAAAACATCATGTACGTTAGGAAAAATCTGCATTTATTTAGTAAGAGAGGTGACAGACACCACTATAATACTAGAAATAGGGACCAACTAGTTCAGCCAGGTTTCAGGCTAGCTAAAGTAGACTCATCTTTCATGGGGTACTGTTTAAAATGCTACAATAAAATACCTCCTCACATTCTACAACTGAATGAGACGCAATTTAAATCTTGTATAAAACGCACACTATGTAGGCAAGCATATTATAAGTTGGGGGACTATATTGATGATAAAAATGCTTGGCTCAATGCTGGTCCTGCTCCACAACCATAGGAGCAAACTAATTGATAACCATGTTAAGTTATTGTGGAAGCTGCAGAAGATTGTAATAATATCCTTGCTTTGTATAGATTCCATCTCTTAATAATATTATATAATTGCATAGCACATGTGTGAGTACTATGTACTGTAAAGCAACCATTTACATTTATTTATCTTTCATTGACTTGAATGTAGCCTGGTGGCTGAGAGAATGTCATGCTCACTCAAATTTCTCGCTGATGGTGGCGCGTGTGTCGGGTCATTTGGTTCCCTTCAATATGGTTGAGTTGAATGGCGCCGAGCCATGCTTCATGTTCGTGAACGGGCGCTGTCAGTTGGGAGTGGTCATCTCTTAGCTGCCACGGTTTATTTTAATTACTTTATTTTGAAAGTGTTGATTATTTTAATCTTTTACTCTGGGCGCTCTTAATGTGCACGTCTTTCTACATCGTTCTCACATATATGTATAATCTCAACGTGAATGATGTAACCAAGATTTTGTAACAATATTTTGATTAAAAAGAGTGTCCATGGAGTTTCTTTTACATTCTTCTCCATAGAGATCTACGCTTTGGAATGTGCAACTACAGTACTTTCTCAAGTTATTATGCCTTGTGACTGTGACTGTAGCTTAGCTTTTTTTTTTTGTTTGACTTTCAAAAGTGCCTGTAATGGTCTAATTGAAATAAATGCTTTGAGTTTGAGTTTGAGTCTACTCATCATTTTTTTTTGCCCGTTCATCAGTCCTTAGAAAAGTATACGGTTCGGTAATCGTGGTCTACCTTTGGAAATACGAGATCTAATATTATTACCCTCTTCTTCTTCTTCTTCCGTTTCGATAATACGCTTTATCAAATTATTAACACCCAGGTGGATACGTTAATCGCGGCGTTAGTAGCGATTTTGACAGTAAGTCCTCTAAAACGGTGGTATAGGGATACTATGGACACTCCAGCAAGTCGGCCATGGTCTGGTCGGGAGCCGCGTATGCACATTGAGCTGCTGCAACCATGGAAGTACATTTTGTCTATTACCTATCACCATGGTACGAAAATTACAGATTTACCAGTAAAATAAGACGATGTGTAACCAAAGTGGAGAGACTTCATAAGTGCGCAATGAAACATGAAGATTACCGAAACGTATAGGTAGGTACTGTTTCTGGTTCCATTACTAAATACATTAACTTCAAGCGTTTGTTTCGTTTGAATGGTTTTTTAAACTTTATAAGGACACTCAGCGTTGGGACCTAAGATAGATCTTGAATTACATTTATTTGCTTTGTTCATAAACTTCTTCTTAGCGTGTCGATGACAATCTAAATTAACTGACTTCCTGTTAATTTAAACTAAAACCAGTCAGTTTATTAGTAATATTATTTTGTAGCGGATATTAGGAATATAACACGACTTCACGTTCCCATGTAATGTTCCCTGATACTGCCAAAAGAAAACGCGCGCACGTCAGTGAAGCCGAAGGAAAGCAACTCTGTTTGTTTGTAACCTTTTCACGACAAAACAGCTGATTGGATCGTAATGAAATTTGGCGAGGAGGTAAATTATGTAGCTGCACTGCAAAGAGTACAGTACAGTAACATAGAACAAAAAGAACTACAGCGCCATCTATGACACAGATGATGAACTTAACATCGAAATACATCTAAAATCCTACACCGTGCAAGTAAAGTTATCCGCGACTTAAGGTGGATGCGCAAGGGTAGCCCGCGAAATTTAAATTGTCTTACGTTTATTGCAATTTGCAGGTCAGTGTCAGGTTGTATGTTGATGAAAATATGAATCGCACCAGTAACACTTATGGAGTTACAGAATTATAATCATTCAAATCATCAGTACAACCCTCCAAGTTCATATAATCTCAAAGAGTGACTTTTTCATGAAATAGCTATTGAATGTGATTATATGAACTTGTAGAGCTATATTGATGATTTGAATGATTATAATTCTGTAACTCCATACGTGTTACTGGCGCGATTCATATTTTCTTCAACATACAACCTGACACTGACCTGCAAATTGCAATAAACGTAAGAAAATTTAAATTTCGCGGGCTACCCTTGCGCATCCACCTTAAAACTATACTGAAGAACCCGACAACAACTGTCGGGCAGTAGCCGACCAGACCTAACACCCGGTCGGAGGATCCTCCCTTTTTATAGGGGATGAAGACCTTAACACTCCATACCACCAAAATTATATCCTGGGGTAAGACAAGACTACCTTTTTTTTCTCACAGCCACGTCAGAATTTCCACGCGAACGAAGTCTCGGGCAACAGCTAGTTTATTAATATTTTGTTTTGACATATTTGGATTTGCTGTAAATGTGTTTTAGCTGCAGTGGCCCACACCTCTATTAGGTATTCTAGGTGAGGTTTTGCTATAGATTTGTAAATGATATACCTAACAGATAGGTTGCTACCTGTTAGGTTAGTGATCCTGACAAGTCTGTCAAAGTTACCGTGATCTTCTCGCCACAATACGATTTCTGTTGGGTTGCTGCTGTGTGAAAGGGCTGCACTGACCTCCATACAGCTCTCTATTCTCGATGACCTTGTACAGGGTGTGCAGGGGCGTGGCGCACTCGGCGACCAGCGACACCGGCAGACCGTGCGGCCGGTAGATGCGGTACGCTGAGTTCTTGTAGCTGCGGGCCTTCACGCCGGCGATATCCTTCTCCACGTCATCCAGCGACTGGAACAGACCATCATCAGCAGCCACCTCACACGGAGTAGGCTCCTGGGAATTAAAGTTTTCCTTATAAATGAAGTGAACCTTTTATTGTAGTGTTCTCTTAACGCGGGCATTTCTGCAGGAATTGCAATATCTAAGGATTGTTTGTCTATAACCCTCCATCAAGAGATACATGTGAACTTTGTTTGGGAGACCAGTCTTGGGAAACATGAACCCGAAATAGTTGAAGTAGAGTGAAAATCGACTGCCCACACCCACACCGTGCATGAAGTGGAGGAATAAGAAACAAAATTTGGACTATGGAAAACCTATGCGAGTGGGGAAGACAAAAGCAACTATTGATGGATAGTGTTAAAGATATGGCTAGACAGTAGACACAGTATGACTTCCGAGATGACGAACCATACATATGGATGAACGAAGATCACAAACCGGCAGTAAATATTTTGGGATAAGAATAGGAGGATAATGACGACTTGAACCCGTAGTTAGAAAGCGCCTTTGACTGTGATGTTAGTTTTGTCTAGATGCGACGAACCTCTGCGAAATCACCGATTCTCACCGAACAGGCTTCGAGCTGCGGGATGTCATCTCTGTTTGTTTTATTGAACTGCTGCAGATTCGGGGGACTATACATTGACTTGGTAATGACGATGAAGAGCTTCTTGACCGGTACCACGACACCCTCGCGGGACTCGAAGGCGTGTATATTCTGCACGAAGCCGCCGAAATTGCCGCCGTCTGACGGTATCACGTGCATGAGGTAACCTTCGTAAAAGTTGCAAGCCATCCCTACTCCATACCTTATAGGAGATTCGGTATTGTCCATCTGAAATTTTGAGGAGAACTGTAATTTGCCTTATCAGGATTACTTGAAATAACATTATAATTAGTGTTTTATTACTACTGTGATAAAGTATTGATATGGGAGTTCCCGAGACTACCGATTTTTTTTAAATACATACTTACATAACTGATCGACTTTACCGGACGTTTCTAATACCTAACTAGCAATGGTAGGGCAAAAATATACAACACACTCAAAAATAAGGAAATAAACTCACTATTTCCGGATATTCCACAATTAAGTAAGCAATAAAAATCAAAGGAAACTCTTCACTAATGAACCTCTGATGATTGCTGATTAAAATGCCTATACATACAATGTACATTAAGGGAAGCCACTTGGTAGATTTTAGCCGCTCAGTTTTGAAGCTTCCGTAGACCATTTCATAACAAATTGTGAATAATTCTCGAGTTCCTTTTATAGTTAGGATGTAAACGATGTATCGCACTGAAAACGAACAGTTTATTGAAATCGTCTTAAAGTCTATTAAAAACATCGTTTCTAATAGCTGATTTCCTGCTGCCGCGGTAATCGAGAGAGCAGTAAGTCTCAAAATGTTAAATCTAAATTAGTCCAGTCATTACGTTGCAAAAAACGGGTTAGAAATGCACGTGAACCGAAAAAATGGAAGGACTTTCATGTTGAACTGCTCTTAATTGTAAATCGTAAAACAAGCAACAAAAAAGTATTGCATCAAAATTTTCGTATCTCAACGGAGAAACGAGTTGAACTAAAAAACTGGGTTTAACCATTTTTCAAAATGGCGGAAAACAGGAAATCTTGGTCGACAATTTGTAGTTAAGCTTTTCTAGCCCCCCCCCCCCCCACGTAATATTCAAAATAACTAGCCTTCTCGGTTCACATGAATTTCCAAATTTATATAATGACTGGACTAAATACATAAAAGCGAACGGTCACTCACTCACTCATTACGAAATAACGAAAACCTTGAAAAGCTTGACGTATAAAAATGAAATTTGGCAGGGAGGTAGTTTATAGTTAGTAGACGTCCGCTAAGAACGGATTTTGCGACAGGGCCGGATTAAGGATAAGGGCTTTCGCAAGTTTGAATGAAAGTCCTTCAATTTTTGTGCAACAAACTTGAAATGTGGCAAGTAGGTACGTAGGTAGTAGGGAGGTATTAGGTAGGTAGTAAGTAGTAGGTAGGTACCTACTACCGTCCGTTCGTCTTTACTGCTCTTTATCAAACAGGAAAATATATTTTTAATTCACAGTGGCATGGATCGCAGATAGGAAGAAAGATCTTTTGACAAAATGACAAACATTCCATTTGTGGAATAATTTTCTTATTCAAATATCTAACTTACTGTCATCGCGATTACCACGGCATGCGGCAGCTCTAATGACATCAGAATGACTACGGCACTTGAATAGTTATTGTAAGTTGTCGAGTTATAATATTGCTACTGAATTATTGCCAGGCGTATTCTACCTGAAAATTTTAAGTGACTATTAAATAGATTTGAAAGGCCTTTTTAAATATAAGTAGGTCTATTTTATAGTACATCACACGCTTATCTCAGACACGAATCATCCAATAAAGTTGTGGATTTCAGCTGATCTAAGTGTGGCCGTGCTAGGATGGATACGCTGTAGCCCGGCCACTGAAAATGGTGTATATGTCTTGAAATAATGTGGTACTTTTATTTCTCTTTCTACTACCAAAAGGTACATGTCCGTACAGTCTACTGCCATAACCATGACCTTGTTTGGCATCGTGGCCGGGCCAGAATGGAACACACTATTGAAATTATGATTAAAAAAATATTTGATGTGGATCCATAGAGTGTGTTATAGCAGTTTTTACAAAAACAGAAATGTTTGGAAACTATGTTGTTAATAAAATCTTAAACCTAAAATAATATTACTTCAACTAAGTACATAATTTACTTACCAACATTAAACATCCATTGGTACTTATCAATCTTATCAACTAAGTACAATTCTTGTGACCCTAAAACAAGTAATAGAACTAACAATAACATTTACTGTTAATGTAGAGATATTTTTAATATTTAAACAAACAAAGGAGTGATTGTTGGGACTTCAGAAGCAAGGATAATATTTTAAAGTAACATGTTTGGTCACCAGGCAGACATAAACATGCCTTGTTGCTCCCGTTTATTGCATACTAAACATAACATCGCATATTACTTACTGTAATTGGTTTTAAACACAACCATTGTAATTAAATAAATAGTAAAGTCAGCCACAAAAGTTAATTGAATAAACATTTAATTAATCCATACTCTTTCCCCACACCCACATTCCAACATAGTATGGTCCATTTTTAGAACAACTTTAACAAACTTTTTGCTGACTGTATTGCTATTTTGTTTGAAAGATGAGATGAGATGTAAACTTTAATCATACCTATTCCTATGCACAGTCAACACTATTGAAAGTTGAATAATGAGACTTTGTAATTGCAAACATGCTTAACCCTTTTTTCTTATCTTCTTCTGAGTGTGTCAATCGCAAATTATCATTAGTTAAATTTATTTGGCCCTGAATTCAGCTACACGAACTCTGCTCGCTAATGCAGTCATAAGATCGACAAGCGCGCAGGTGTCAGGACATGCAGCGCACAATAGAAGGAGGGCCATTGTCTGTTGAGATCTGATTTCTTTTAATGGCCCTTAATACTCGCAACAACTAAAGTTATTCATTCTTACTGATTGCAACTTTGCAGAATATACTCCGCACCGCTCCGCTGCTCTGTACTGTTAAGTATGCTTAACAGGAATTGGTACGATGACGTCATTTAAGATCTACATGCTTGTGAAATTATGTTAATCATGTTCCATACTACAAACCAATTTTATTTCAACAGAATGCCTTCCTTTAACTACCTTATAAATACATATTTATTAAAATGGTTAGGTACCTATTAGCCTTGTATTGTTGTTGTGAAATCAATTAGATACATGCATGGATACATATTTATAATTATTCATAGATTGACAATGTATTCTTTAGGCCAATATGAAATTGATTTTGGAAACAAAAACTTACCAATTGTAACACTAACAGCAAGTAACACATACATATTATAGATGTGGATTTGATCCATTGTATCATTTATCTGGAAGAATATAGGAAAGGTCAGAGGGTAAACTTAGGGGATATTATAATCAATGCAATAACAATCTTAGAACTATTCCGCATGCTAATTATGCGCTTGGACGTGGAATTGCGGACACCAGCCCGTTAAACAATACAATCGTTTTTTAGGCAAATTATCATACAGGTTAGCTATACATGAATATTTGAATTATTTCATTTAAAACTTACCTGTTTTCAATCACAGTCTTGATGTACTAGTAATAAGTAAATAAGAAAATTTATGTTCTAAAATGTAAAGTTGTAAATAGACCCAAAAAAGCTTAATTATTATTTATATTGGAAACAATAAAGTCATGTTATAGCTAAAGTTACGGCGTCTAGTCGAAAATAACAAAACATAGTTGTCGTTAGTATTAATTGGTCACGCAGTAATTAATTAATAAATTATTCTAAATAAAAACAAATGTGAAGTAAGGTTAACTCCGAATATTTTTTTTACTTTTTGGGTAGACTGAACTAGCCTTACTATCAGTCAGTGTTGCCAGGGCCTTGAGTCGAAGTTAGGTTTCGTTTTCTGAAATGTTACATTTTTGCTGCAAAAGTTACATTATTGTTTGTTTTTTTAGGGTTCCGAACCTCAATCGGCAAAATGGAACCTTTATAGGATCACTTTGATATCCGTCTGTGTTTCAAGACCCTTTTTCTCAGGAATGCGTGGCGGTAAATTAATACCTTAGACTCAGGTCTGCTACCTCTTGGAGCAATGAAAAAATCAAACTTGTAAGGCAACGCGATCAAAAGATATGATGTTGCATATTATACCATTTCACAGAGGAACCAAAATCTACATATAAGGTACTTCCCTTTGATCTAGAATCATGAAAAGCAAAAAGCAAGGCATTACAGCAGAAATAAAGGAAAAATTAAAAAAAAAAAAAGTTGAAAATTAAAGGATGTCCCCGTACATACATAGTTGATGCCAATTAAGATTTATATTTTTTTTTTCAAATAATGGTACGGAACCCTTTGTGCGCGATTCCGTCACGCAATTGGCTGGTTTTAAACTTTAAATATTTTTGGGGTGGGGTCGGAGGCAAATCGATGTCATCAAATTGTCGGAATATAAAGGAATCTATGATGTCTAATGGTGTGATAATGTTATGATAAGACAGACTCTAGTTTCATTTGTTCGCAACGTCATCTTCAATGTTGATACTATGTAGTCTAGCACCTAACTTATTCTATTAGTTTGAACTCTATTATTATACGTACTTGTTCTACCAAGTGTAAGAGGGCTCTGTTAATAAAGGGCAAGAACGCCTCAATGCAAAAAAGTATTAAAAATCTCGTTGCTCTGAAAAGTTACGAAAATAGCCCAAATTATAAAATTTTCTTACATGTTACACGAAGGGGTCAAAAGTTACGCGAAATGTAAGAAATGTAACCTTCTGGCAACACTGCTTACTACTGACCAAGACTGAAAACCAAAACTTTGTAGTCATAGACAGCATTTTTTTTTTTGTTTCAAATTCAGGGTTAATAGACCAAGATTCGGAGTTTTCCAAAATTATAAGCAGCATGCGTGGCGATACCTTTGCCCTCTAGTGCCTTTTAACTAAGGGTAGCCCGCGAAATTTAAATTTTCTCAAGTTTATTGCAATTTGCAGGTCAGTGTCAAGTTGTATGTTGATGAAAATATGATGAAATATGATGAAATATGAATCGCGCCAGTAACACGTATGGAGTTACAGAATTATAATCATTCAAATCACCAATACAGCCCTCCAAGATCATATTATAACCCAATTCAATAGCTATTTCATGAAAAGTCACTCAATGGGGTTAAAAGAACTTGGAAGGTTGTATTGATGATTTGAATGATTATAATTCTATAACTCTTAATACAAAATTCTCGAGTCGAGAATTTTGTGTCGAAAAAAAAAGGTTGAATCGACATTTGCCGCCAAATTGTTTTATAGTTTGTACGTAGAAAGGAGTTATTATTTAATTCTTTACAATATTTCCATGATCCCCGTTTAAAGATCTAGAACATTGTCACCCTAGTCGTAATTTGTAAACAAAAATAATAAAACCCGAAAAAACAAATTCCACATCCGTTTGCTGGATGTGGAATTTGTTTTTACTGACTATTACACGCCTTCACACAACACGATAGAGTGGAAGATTTCACATAAATACAATAAAAAGCACTTGAGAAAGCAAAAATATGACTTCAACGCGAAAGTCTAGCGGCCATAATAGTAGTGTTTTTTTTTTTAATTAATTCAACCATACAGTTTTTGTATGAGTTTCATGAATTTTGGCATTCATAAATTGCAAGTGGCTAGTAAAGAATTCAATTTCGCAAGAAATTATTATTTCAATATTTGGTATTTTAATAGTACATTCCCGTTACGATTTATGATTGTGCTAGTTTAGCTATCAATGTGATTTCCGTACACAGACAGTATGAAAATATATATATATATATTTTTTTGTTTACTGGCAATTGTTAGACCAAGGCACAATCCACTCTCGTCGCTTTCTCGCTCTGAAAATTTATTTTCCTTTTGATTGAGTTAAAGTAATACGAACTCTATGTGTTTGGGGTAAAGTTCAGTTTCAAACTGTTTTTTTGATATCAAGATTTTGTTTGTAATCATTCCACTCCAAATCCACTTGGTCAGCAGCGATGCCAGACCGTACCGAAAAGTACGGTTTTCCGTACTATTCATCACACAATCGTACCACAACCGTACCTCAGTGTAGACCGTACCTTTTTCGTACCGTTTCTATACTAGTGATTTATTTATCACTACAAAGGGTAAAAAAAAAATCGCCTTCTGTTTTTCTCCACATTCTGAATTTGCGTTTAAAAAAAATTTTTGCTTTCTTGACTGTTTGGGTTACATTCCCTTTCTTCCTTGCTCAAGAGCGATGAATTAAAAAAAAAACAGAACAGTTTTATATAGGTAGTTTGATCACTTATTCTTATTATTTATCATTGATTATGACACTAAAATATGGACACAAATTACTTAAATGGAATTTTCTTAGTCCCTAAAACATTATTTTCATATATTTTTTGACAAACAATTTGTTTTCGCTGTAGAATATGAGTAGCCTATAGCATTTTTCAAAATTCTAGCAAAACCGTACGGGTCGGAATACCTGCAAGAACTAGATCAGCTTTTTTTTCTTCGAGTTGCGATTGATTCGAACTTCGATTTACAAAGTCTTTTTAGATCTAAAAATATCAAATTACATCAATTTTTTTTTACCGGTATTATTAAAGAAAATTATTGTAATTTCGTTACAGTTTCTGACAGGTATGTAAACAACAGAATTTTGCACACTTGTTTAAAAACAATAAAATAAAACAACACTTTTTGTTTCTTTAAATATAGAGAATAATATCGCTTCTTAAATATATATTTAAATGTGATGAGGAAGTTCAGCCTCATCACATTATTCCTATGATAAATTATTATCAATTTTTTTTTTTATTCATTTCATCATTAACGAATTTAATTAATGACTTTACTTCATTCTTTAATTGATTTACAAATGAATTTGTTTGATATTGGCAATCGGTAATAATGTTCTACTTTACCAAATCCCTTTGAATATTCGATTCCCTATCGCTTTTTTTCCAACCTATGGTCGCAGACAGCCAACTCGAAGAAGAAAAAAATCTGATCTAGTTCTTGCAGAAGTATCCCGACCCGACCGTACCTTGAAGTTAAAAACCGTACCTTTTCAGAAAGCCAACTGTCCATTTTTGGGAAATCATACTGGCAACACTGTTGGTCAGTGGCAAACGGCAAAGAGTAAAGTTAGTAACGTCAGTGGCCACAATACAAACAAAACAGTCAACCAAGACCAACAACAGCACAGAGCATCTTAAATATCAACAGAAAGATTCCATTAGCAAAATGGTTGTGTGTAAATTTTTCCAAGCAGGATACTGTCGTTATGGAAAGAACTGTAGGTTTGAACATGTTTACGGATCCAAGTATACCTATCATGGTAAGTTTTTAATTGTGCATTACTTAAATCTTTTTTTCCACTGCACTTTCGTGTGGCTTTCTATTTTATTATACAAGAACTGGAGATAATAATATATTTTATCCTTATCGTTGCTGTATCCTACAGATCCTATATAGTAGAGTGGTACATTCTAGTTATTTTATCGTGTCAAAATGCTCTTACACGCTTATTGTTTACTTTTTGTATCAGAACCTAAGATTAGAGCCAGATGCAGTTGGTATCTAATAAATGACTAAATTGTTCACTGTTTCCTATTCAGTAACAAGATTTATGCAATGATACTAAAAAGAAGTTTAAGTACCTTTTATCACAATTTATTGTCCACATTTAAGTCTTAAATAGGTTAAACCAATGATTGGCATTAAATTATCCATTTTGAATTTAATACCTATGTGTTCCAGCCGCAAATCCACAAATGCCACCAGTACAGTTGGCACCAGTACCTACAGCTACAGTAGCTACACAGCCTGGCAGTGTAACAGATGAGCAGTTAGTGAAGCAAGTGCAGTCTGATGTGCAAGCTGCCCTCCTAGGAGGCCAGTGGATCCTCTCATGCTACTCACCTTTCAAAGAAAAACCAATATTTCCAGGAATCACAGATCTATCTCCAGAAGAAGCAAGATTGTTCATTTATGAGGCCAAAAACACTAATAATGTTGAACAAGCTGTAAGTAAAAGTCTCCTAATGTTTATCAAAAAGATATGGCACAATATAGACAGGCGCAGTCCCAGCCTATGATTTGGGGGGGGGGGTCACACAGAGCCGTGGCCAAGAATTTGTTTGGGACGGGCTACCTGGAATAGAAAAAGACAGATTGGGGGGGGGGATGTTAAACTATTATGATCAATTTTTGAATAACGAAATTATATCAACAATTTCCCATGATCGTTGTGTATGGGTTTATATTCAGGGGGCTTCACGAAAAGAGCTCGTACTTCACCATGGACATGTTAGGTTTTAGTTTCTCGGTGTCGACTATACACTATGGGACCAAACGGTATTTTCCATCTCATTAATGGTTCAGACAAAAGTCGTGTTACTGAAACCTTATTGATTGTTTTATATTCTAAGATGATAAAGCTATCCAACATAAATGTAAAACAAAATGGTTTAGTTATATAAAATTACACCCAAACTTTATACTTTGATAATTTTATATCAACTAGATTACTCATTATGGAAGTTCAACTTAAGATATTTTCTATGTTCTTCAAGGGAATATATAAGTGTTATACATTTTTGAATTGCTCAAGATCTCTAGTTTACAACTGCGTTATGTTTTTGTGAGAAATATTTTTTATTTATTTTTTACATATTTTTTAAGTGTCTTAAGGAGATTTTCCATCATTTTAATTTTCAAATTGAGGTTTCGTTGTTACCGATGGCTCTCTATGTCGAGTTAATGACATTTTTAGATTCCTTAACTACTCTGTAATACAGGGAAATAAAAAAATACCTGCGTCATTACTGCGCCATTTCGAGCTAGAAGTAAAAATGTCGACTGATTTCGTCGAAATATTTTCACTTTTTTTTTTTTTTGCTTTTGTCATTTTAACCAAAAATTAATCATTTTTACTTATAGAAGGTAATATTATAGAAGTAAGACATGAGTTGTTCATGACTATGGTCGGCGGGAAAGTTGCTCAAGTGTTAACGCAGACACCATCGAGTGCTTCATGCACTGTTTGTGGAGCAACTCCTAAACAGATGAACGATCTTACAAAGTAACTGCAAGAATTGAGAATGAAGATGCGTTTAAATACGGACAGTCTACCTTACGTACGTGGATAAGATGTATGGAAATGATTCTGCATATTTCTTATATCTTAGGCTTTGAAAAGTGGTCTGCATCGACTCTAGAGAAAAAAAAGATAAAAGAAGAGAAAAAGAAGTATATCCAATCTCGTTTCTGGGAATCGCTTGGTTTACACATTGATAAACCTCGTCAAGGTTCCGGAAACAGCGATGATGGAAATACGACAAGGAGATTCTTCCAAAACTATTAATGTTCGGCAGAAATCACGGGTGTCGATGAAGAGTTGATCAAGAGATTATACATACAATGTCATCGGGATTTTCTGTTAACGCAGTAAAGTTTGGTGAATATAAGCTGGGGACTGCACAGTTATATGTGAGTAAATATAACTGGCACTATATGCCATCTTCAGTTCACAAAGTTCTTATACATGGTGCCCAAATAATTGAGCATTTTGCAGTTTTTCTAATAGGCCAATTATCTGAGGATGCTCAAGAAGCTCGTAATAAAGACTATAAGAAATATACCTAGGTTAAATCACGCTCGAAAGTGTTCCAGGTCAGCCACAATGGAAGACGTTCTGCACATACTGTTGTATACTTCTGATCCATACACTACTAATCTTAAGAAATATACAACCTTGCTATATATTTCTTAAGATTAGTATGTTTAAGCTAAATATGTACTTAGGTACTTACATTGCATATTTACCCATAAGGTCACAGTACACTATTAATAACACCAACTCGTGTTAATATAAGTGTACGACAATGATGTTGAAAGAGCGGGGCCTTCTAATACAGGCATTGTTTGCTTAAATGAGGGCTCCAAACACATTAACATGTAGTGTAATGTCTAATTAATCCAATAAACTATTTTGCATTTATTTTTGTATTTTGTATCCCTATTTAACTAGCTTAAATAGATCAAATATTGTGATATCAAAAGAACTATTTAACGAAGCTAAAGAGCTTTTAGTATTAACAAGTGAGTGAAAAGAAGAGTGAAAGAACATTATCTTTCCATTTCGTCATAGTTGCATAAATTAGTATGTATTATTAGTTATTTTATTGTATATAAAGTATTGATGTGTTTTATATTTAAATAGTTCTGCTTTATGTTTTGTATTCCATTTTCTTTTCTTCTTTTACACACTATTTCTACATCTCATTTTTAGATTCTCCTTTCGCAGGTATGCTGGAAGAAATTTCTTTAGAAATAAGCATCACCTTTGTACTATTTTCTGTTCCTTTCTTCTTTTCTGTATTTAGTGTGTACGTAAATTGTTAAATAAATAAAAAAAAAAGTGAGGAGATTTTTTTTTTTAGTTTAAATGATGTATTTACTTAGTTATTAACTTAATAATGATTTTAATTTAATCTAATGTAAGCAAACACTTTATTTTAATAGTTTAATTTAATTTTTGTGTGAAAATTTTCAAAACTTTATTTTTGTATTTTTTTACTAAATGAACATAGGTTTAAAAGTGGAAGTGTTTCAATTATCCAATAGCATAAGTATTCAGGAATACGTATATAAAATTTCAATTCAAAATGTCAAGAAACAAAAAAGTTATAGATTTTTGAGATGGAACGCACCGTTTGGTCCCATGGGTCGATTCATGCAAGGAATAATTTTGTCGACTTATTTAGAAAAGTCTATCAATGAGGGCTATCGTTTTTGAGCTCACCAGATGGCGCCACTGTCGATTAAGGTCCTGTCAATAGTTCTATTTTATACTATAGAGTACCAATAACTTCATAAAAAGTTTATTTTATTACGTATAACAACATAGTGTAAACTTCAGGTTCATATTTTACAATATTTCCCTAAAATTAGCAAGCATGAAACATTTAAAAATCATTTTACCTCCAAGTACTGACAATTAAGATTCTAAGTTGCTCTTCAAGTCATAATTAATCAGGAATGGCTCAATCTAGACCACAATTGTGAATATTAGTAAAAGTATGTGATAAAAAGGCACACAACACGTTAACTTTCTATGAAATCTGACATTTCGGTGGCCTCGCGCTACACTAGCGCCTCTAGCGGCGAAGTCATACGCGATAGCCCCCGTTGAGAAAAGTCACGATTCAAAAGCGAGCGCAGCAAGCTCGTAAAATCTTGTACCCAGTTCGAATTTGATAGGCTTTCAGAAACTGTGTCAATTAATTAAGAAAAACTAAAAAGAACGCAGAATATCGGAGCAAGCAAGGCAAGCTCAAAAATATTAGCTCTACATCGGGTAGGTTAGATTAGCTTTTGACTATTCATACAGGTGTCATGTATGTATCTAGACGTAAAAGCGAGCGTAGCGAGCTCGAAAATTTTTGCACCCTTCCTATGATAGGTAAATTAAGTTCTTTGTTCATTCATACAAGAATGAGAACTCTTTCAACTTATGGAGAATTGAAAAAGTACAGGATGTATTAGCGAGTGAAGCGAGCTGGAAAATGTTAGCACCACTCCTTTTTGTTAATTTATACAGAAATGAGAATAGGAGGTACTCTGTCAACTTTTACAGAATTGAAAAAAGTATAGGATGTATTGGCGAGCGAAGCGACCGAGAAATTTTTTGCATTCCGCCTCGGAAAGGTTGATTTTTTATAGTTGTCAGAGATTTCGAGGGGGTTTAACCCTCCACCCCCTCTGCCTACAGCCCTGCGCCAGAGATAGTTAGATTTTACAGTTTTAAGATGAAGAGAACGCAGCGAAGCGAGCCGGGCCTCTACCTTTTGTTTTTAAATCAATGTGTTCAGAAACATGATCATCTTTGGCCCAGGCCAAGCCCAGGGCGGGGTAATCATGACGCCCGGCCATGACCCCCCCCTGGATCCACTCTTGGTACTAAATTACTAATAGAATGCAAGAGCGAGATATGAGAGCTTCAAAATTGAAGCAGCCTGCCTTCGTCCCGTGTATTAGGTTCTTTTTGTTTAAATTCATAATTATAGAGATGAGAATAAAAGTAAGTCAAAAGTAGGAGAGGCATTAGCGAGCGAAGCGAGCTCGAAAATTTTAGCATACTCCCTCTGAAAGGTTAGTTTTCAGATTGGGGGGGGGGGGTCATGACCCTGTGACCCCCCCCCCCCCCCCCGGGACCGCGCCTGTCATATAGAATTATGTTAAATCGTAATAATAATATGTTTTAATCAAAATAAATATCTCTTCCAGGTAATATATATTAACAATCTTTTTAAAGAAACAAGACTGAAATATGAACAACTTCTGCAACCCAATCTGAACATAATCAAAGTCTTAAGAAGTCTCTACAAAGGAGAGTTAGTTTCCTCGCCATTCTCCAATGAGCCACAGAACAATTTACACGCTGCCGCAGCTTCCATATTCCACAGTGCTGTCCAAAATGCTTCAGTATTTAATCAGAATGCAAATAATGCTCAATCAATATTTAGCCAAGCCCAAAATAGCATTTTTAATCCTCAAGCTGCAAATCCAGCTAAGCAATTATTTGCTCAAGCCAATGATCCAGCAAAACAATTGTTTGCTCAAGCTAATGACCCATTTGGGCAAAGTCAAACTCAAAACATATTTGCACAACAGAACCAGAATACTGATGCTAAATCAATCTTTGCATCAGCAAGCCAGAATAATTATAACCAAACCAACCCATCTGACATATTTGCTACTGCAAACCAAAATATTTTTGCTAGGGAGCCAAGTCAAAGTCAAAATCCTTCCCCATTTGGTCAAGGGAACATTTTCCAGCCTGCTCAGAATCCTACATCTATTTTCGGGCAAGTAAATACCAAATTAATAGTGGAAGATGACCCATCTGTTTACAGCAAGATGGAAGAGTTGACTGAAGTAGACTTGGTGGCTTTCAAAAGCGATAGTTTTCAGTTAGGTTACATTCCTGAACTTCCGCCCCCACACGAGTTGTGTTCTGCCCTATCAAGAACACAGTTGTTTGGTTAGGCTTATATAAATTAAGAAAACGTTTTATAATAAGTTGTTATGTTTTATTCTTCTTAACATATTCCCACCCCATGATGTACCTATAACTTATTATACTGGTCAATTTTGTTATCAAATGTTTATTATCTTTATTATCATTCTATTATTTTATTTATTTATTCTTATACACATTAAATACATTTTAAAATATTCCCATTAAAATGTTACAAAAACATTTTTAAATTAAAAAAAACCATAGTAGCCCACAGCATCGGGAACAGGATATGAGCTACCGATGGTTAGGGCTCCAGAGAGGAATCTAGTAATACGCGCCGTGTCCAGAAGTACTCATTTCTGAATAAAGCCCTTGATCCAGCTGCTAAGTGAGAGCCTCCTCAGATGTTGTTCGACGCTACTACTTAGAACGCACTAGATATTTGAACTGCTTATCTTTTTCTGCTTTCACGAAGTTTTCGTCATATTGCTGTCCGCTATACTAACAGTCATTGCGGGACGCTCCAATCGATCTATCACCACAATGTCAAGCCTAGAGTAGAGTAGGAATTCCATTTTCCGTACTTAGACTCCCATTCGGTCCGTTGCGTTGTACGTGTGTCCTGGCTAAGTTAGCCAGCCTAGCTCCGCCCAGAAACAGAAGTTTCCCGGGAGCTTCACAGGCTTCGCGGAATGTCAAGCCTATTGGCAACAATTACTATTCTATTAAGGCTCTCCTACTTAAGCGCGTAAACGCAAGCGTCCTATTTCTATTGCGTCGTTATTATCGTAGCAGTGTGTTACTTTGTAGCCGTCCTAATACATAATGTACTAAAAACATATCGCAATAACGCACCCAGTACTATCGACCGGTAATAACGCGCCTTTATTATTATTTACCTCATATGTGCGCTAAGGCTATCTCCAATAGCAATGGATCTGCTTTGATTGGACGCAGACCTGGCAATATTTTCAATACACAAATGGGTATCAATTTAGTCCACATGGCGGAATAATTAGGAGAACAAGTCAATTGCCTTTTATATTATGTAACTTTAAGTGTTGTTCACACTTGCAATAAATTAAACTGACTATTATGTTAGAAACAATAAGTAAGCCTAGTGTTGTGTATTTTTCCATGTTACATTTATTGTAATAAAATAAAATTCTGAATTATATGGTCCTTTTATTATCCTAAAATGATCATTATTAGTGACTTTTTTTTATAAATATTTCTGACATCTTGTTTGAATATTTTGACCTCGCGCACTACGTGGCCACGACCACGACTTTAAGCCGCAGCAGCGATTTGGTCGGAACCAGGAACACATCTTGGTTGCATAACCGCCCGTCAGACCAGTTTTGTTCAAGATAGCGGCCCTCATGCGACAAGTCGTACTCTCGTGGTTGCGTAGTGCGCGAGTCCCTTAGGCTTGAGGTACACTTTGTATATTATCTTGGAGAAGTGGCACTGATAAAAAGTTCCCACTTGTCGTCTCAATACATTGCATACAGTCTCACTCGCCTGAAATGTTACGAGCAGACAAGTAGATAAATTCTTTGCTGTCACATTTACATATAACGAAAATTGTCTAGAAAACAAATCTTAGTAGTATTTTTTTTTTATATATAAATGCAGAAGATTTCATCATTATCTTAACCAATCTATAATAAAATAATTATTTTTATTTATTATATTCTGTTACGTTTATAACAAGAGTCCAAACAATCCACAATCACTTCACAGTCTAAGAGCGATTCCACCAACACAACTATTGCAACTGGACACGACCAGTACATCTAAAACGCGTTCTAAAGCTCTTGAACGCAGTTTACATGTGCTGATCGCGTTTAGTGTCGCGGTAATTCGGCCTTAATTGTCGATTTCACCGAGGTAGAGTTGTTTATCACTCGAGGCGGAGAGCACGATGGGTTCGGTCCGATGGAAGTCCACGTCGTTGACGGAGCCGTTGTGTCCGGGCAGCTTGTACAGCACGCGGCGCGACGTCGTGTCCCACACGTACAGGAAACGGTCCGCCGAGCCTGCCGCCACCTGAGGTCATGTCAGAAACGTGTTAGCATAGCAACCCTCTGTGCCCAAACAAATGCAGTCAAAGTAACCTCTGCCTTGTCTTGGTGGACGTTGTGGAAATGGCGACGTTTCGGGCTAACAACATTTAAAATGCTGTAGTGTAGGCGAAAAGGTGAAAAAGATTAGAAGCAGTTCCATAGCTCGAAAAGACGAATACTCAACGAAAATCAGAATAAGAAAATGGCAACCTATTTTGTGACTCCTTTCTTGATCGTCGATCGGGAGCTGGGTCTTTTAAAGTCTGTTCGTTTGAACGCACCTCGCAACATCGACTCGGAATGTTCATGCGAGATTCGTAGGTGAGAATAGCTAAGCGATTTATCGCACTCATAAGTTTACACGGGGTGGAGGGGACACCGACGCGAAAACGGTTGCCACGTGTTCTGAGCCGGCGCCACACAAAAATAATATACATATATATACCAACACGATCAAAATGTATGGAACAGCAGATTTTTTTTAAAATAACGGATGAAATATTTCTATGCTGGGGGGCTCACAATGATGTTCTGAATACGTGGTAACCGTGTTCGCGTCGGTGTCGCTTCCACGCCGTATTATCGCCATTCGACGTAATTTAAATAACCTCGTGAAAACTCGTCTAGAAAAAAACCGACTTCTAAAAAAAACACTACAAAAGTCTAAAATAACTTTACTTTCGGAAGTCGTTGTCTTTGTTTGTATCTTTTTTGCCACCGACTTCCGAAAGTAAAGTTATTTTAGACTTTTTTAGTGTTTTTTTAGAAGTCGGTTTTGTTTTCGCAGAAAGTTTTTTTATCCTTTTTAGTTGTAGTATAGGTACCACACAAATTCTTGTCATGAATTAGTTTTTACATTGTAACTAGAAGTTAGTTAAAGTACTCGTCAAGATGAATCATACGAGCCCAAACTCGATGAGGTTTTGTCGTTTTATAACGGTGTTCCTATGGCCACCGTCCAGCTCCATCATCAGACACTGGATATCATTTAGGACCAAAGTACTCGTCAAGACGAATCATACGAGCCCAAACTCGATGGGATTGTGTCATTTTATTACGGACTACCTGTGACTACCTTCCAGCTCCATCACCAGACCCTGGGTACCATTTAGAGACAAAGTACTCGACAAGATGAATTATACGAATCCAAACTCGATGGGGTTATGTCGTTTTGATGGAGTTCCTATGGCCACCATCCAGCTCCATCATCAGACCCTGGTTACCATTTAGGACTACAGTACTCGTCAAGACAAATCAAACGAGTCCAAACTCGACGGCATTGCGTCGTTTTATTACAGAATTCGTATGGCCACCTTCCAGCTCCATCATCAGATCAGCTCCATGTCATCATAATATTGCATTGTCTCGCGATATACACATGCGTGCAAAATTTCAGCTCAAATCGGGAAGTGTGTCAAATTTAACTAGCAAGTATCACGCGACGTCGCGTGATGTACATCAGAGCGCCAGCACACGACGTCGCGTGATGTGACAATTATCGTGAGGAAAACAACCAAATTCCTAAACCGATTTTGATGAAATTTAAAACCGATTTTGATGCATATCCTTTCAGATGAAAAAAGAATTTTTCAAATCGGCTTACAAATGACGGAGTTCTGAGGTTACAAAAAATTAAAAAAAAAAAATACAACCGAATTGAGACCTCCTCCTTTTTGAAGAAAGTCGGTTAAAAAACAAGATGGTCTTCAATTACCTACATTTTTTTTTTTGGATGTGAAATCATCCAATGAATCCTCCCGTTCTGGGCGGAGCAGGTGGGAGTGTCAGACTTTTACTCACTAGAACCCATCCATGTCCCTTCATCCCCGTGTTCCGCCACGGTATCTTTTTCGAACAGTCCCGCAGTCCCAGCAGGCATCGGCCCTTGCGGACCCCTTCCTTTTGCTGACATCTCTTTGAGGCGCGCGTGGAACACGAACGCGCCGTCGACACGGCCTGTCGTCATAAGACGGACGGACTACGAGCTAGCCCATAGCTCACCGTCCACAGGAACGCGCTTACGGCGGCCGCCGATGCCCGGTGCGTCTCCCGCGGCGGCTGGGATGTGAGGTTTTCTCCCTCTCACGTTCCGCCACCTCCTTCGCTAGCATGACTGCTTCGCAGAAGGAGGTGACAGCGTCCCATTCCCTCTCGCTCCGGACCATGGATTGAACCAAGGCCGGACGCGAGAGGTCGCCGCCGCCGATCGCCGCTACGAGGACACGGCGGTGCTCCGCCCACGCGGGGCAGACCTCCACCGTGTCCTCCGGTCGATCCTCGCAATGGTAGCACCCGGGCGTTCCCTCCCGCCCGATCCGGTGTAGGAACCTCCCGAAACAACCATGTCTGGTGAGGACCTGCGTCAGGCGAAAGGTGAGGGCGCCGAGGCGCCTCTCTAGCCACTCCTCAAAGAGGGGACTTACCGCCACTATTGTGGCGTGCCCTGCACGGGGTTGCGAAAGTCGCTCTCTCCATGTCGCCATGAGATCACGCCGGAAATCTGTCCGCTGATCGACAATTTCCGCGACACTCGTGCAGGCGCGCGAGGACTATCGCCTCCAGATCCCATGGCGTTCAATTACCTACATTAGATTTGGATAAAAAGGACTTAATTTAACTACAAACAGTAATGTAATGTATCGCTTTGTTTAAAACAAACCTTAGATCCATCGTGCGACCACGCGCACCGCAGCAGATTCTTCTCAAAGTTATGCTGATGGCCAGACATGAGCTTGACGCAACGTTCAGATGGCGCGAATGGCCGCACGTCCCATATCCGAAGAGTGTTGTCCATCGAGTTCGAGAGAAGGTACGAGCCGTCGTAGGATAACGCCATGCCTGGAAAATTTGTACACACAGCGTCAGTATGTGCCAACTAGGGCTTGCAAATATTCGATCATTTTGGAATTCGAATATTCGATATTTTTTTGGGGTATATTCGAATAATTCGAATATTTTTCGAATATTAAATAAAAAAATAAGTTTTATAGAAATCATGTCCTTTAATTTCTAAATAGTCTTAATTCTTTAAATCAAAATAATATTAGTTTTAACTAATATTATTTTAACGCAGTCTTACAAAAACCATTAAAATAATATTTTTTTTTGTTATTAGACAGCAGCTAACGCTGAATTGAAATAGGCATAACTGCTATTGCAGTTACGTTTTAGTTTTTTGTTTTTTTGAAGAATTTATTGGTCAATTTAATAATAAACTGACTGAATATACTATATTAATACACTACAATGTTATTCTAATATAATATTCGCAAAAATTGGAAAGTAGAAACAAGTGCTTAAATAATTTTAAAACAAACAATATTTATCAAAATAAAATAATCTTGTTTTGTTTTTCCACCCTTGACACAAACACAACACAGTCTTATAAAATCAGTTATGAGTATTGTAATAATATAATAAAATCAAACAAAACAATAACAACTAAGTAACGCTAAACCTTTGATGTAAAATCGTTTTCTTAATGTTAAATTGTCAATGTCACAATAACAATGTGTGAGATTGATAATTTAACATTAAATCTTAGTGAATCTTAATGACAAAAATAAAAATCACGAGTTCAGATCAGATCTAAGTAGCACGCTACAATTAGTACAAAAAATTACAGTACATTTTGAATCCTATCATAAACTTTGTCCTTCAACGTTTTCCTTGGAAGTGAGACCTAAGAAAACTTAGAGCATCCATGGAATCATCGTTTAAGGCACATCTTAGATGGTTGCAAATATATTTGCTGGAAGAAAACACCCTTTCACACTCTACACTTGTTGGGTGGTATACACTGCAGAAAGTCGTATGCTTGGCTCAAATTCTCTAGGACCTCCTCTATCAAATAGCGCCATTAGCATTAGGATTCACGTTTCCAACTCTTCTCTGCATGATAAATTTGCGGTAGATATAGAAGAAGTTGCTAAAATGGTGTCCTCGATCTTTTTTTGTAGTTCTTCCTTGAAGCTTATTGCAGTTTCCTGAATTGCATCATTTTGTCGCTGTCGCTGCTGCTGGTGATCAGATAAGGATCTGTCTTCATTATCATCAAACTCGTGTATTTGACTAAAGTATCTAACGTTAATCTCAGTTATAACTTTAGCAATCGTGTCGTTTCCTGGAGATGAGAAAATATCCGAAGGTGTCTCTGCGTAATATATTGTGGGATTGTGTAGATATTTTAACGTATACACTAGATTTTGTAAGCGCCTCTCAGTTATTCTTTTCTTCAGAGCCTGGAGTAGCTGATCACTTGTAAAACTGTTTGTCGCTTGAAGATTCGTAACCATGAATGGTAGTGCTGTCTCTGCAGTTAGCAGATTTGCATTTTTTTGGCACAACGCCTCGACTGTTACCTTTACAATATTGAGAGAAGTGGACAATTCTTGTAGTAAAGCTAGCTCAGAGGAACTAAATGTGATTTCGTTCTTTAAATCAATAAGAGTTCATGATAGGCTCTTTTAGTACTAAAAACCTTGTGATCATATCAGCCAAGCTACTCCACCTAGTTTTACAGTCTAGGATCAAGCCCATTTCTCTGTTCTTCTAGAAGGTAGTTATAGAAACACTCAATCTTGGTGGGTGATTTCCTAAAAAAATTAAAAAATTTCTCACTATATCTATAACATTTTTATTTTATTTACATCCCCTTATACATACTGGTTTCTGTTCAGTTGTCTTCCTGTCCCAACTACAAATCCACCTTCTTCTTCATCACTGTCAAAGTCATCATCCTGTCTTGTCGCCTCTGAGTATTCTGTAGATTCTTCCCATTCTTCTTCTTGGGCATTTTGTGTCTTTTTGTAAATTACATCCAAAACTGCACATTGGATGACGTGTGCAAAACATAATTGATGGTACGGAGGCAATTGTCGACCCATAGCACACATCACACTTGCTCCGTCAGTCACCAAACATGCTATGTCCACTTCTAGAGAAAGATTATAGGATGCTAGTTTGTGCTTCAAAATATTGGCACAGCGTTCTGCTGTTCCCCGGCCAGTTATTCTTGCTAGTCCCAGATTCCTAAAGCTCTTGCCTGCAAAGTTTGGACAATGGATGTTGACGTTCATGTACCGTCGGTTACGGGCTGAAGTCCATTCGTCTAAAGAGACGGAAAACTTCTGTCCTTTCGAATCCTGTCGTAAACTCGTAGCGCCCGCGCGTCGAACGACGTTACCTTGTTTGGACGGCGTGCTTGAACGTTGAATTTTGTGTGACTGTGCACATCAGATTGTTGAGTTTTGTTTCTAGGAATTTGGTCGAATATTCGAATATCGCAAAATTTCTATTCGAATATTTGAAACAGCTGATTATTCGAATAATTCGAATATTCGGATATTCGAATGCAAGCCCTAATCGTGATAATATATAGCCTAACATTTGAAGAAGCCTATCAGAAATATTAAATTTGTGCAAAATTTGAACAGGATCTATGCAGTAGTTTTTGCGCCAAGTAGGAACATCCATTTGGATTTTTACGATTTTTTTATATGTATAGATTTTCAATTCAAACATTGTGCATCCATAAGAATAAAACAAAAAGTATGCCCGGACAAGATTCGAACCAACGAAACTATTAGTTATCCTTTGATTACCGCGACCTCTTACCAATTAAGCCAGTCAGGTAGATAATATAAGAAATAGGAGCCCCGCCAAGCGGGGCTCCTATTTCTGAATAGTTTAACGTTATTTTGCAGCACAGACAATATGTGGAACAGATTTGGTTGTCAATCGCCCATGTTAACGTTCGGTATTCGCTTTTTATCTGATTTGTGGTTATAAAACATGTTTCATTAATTTCTCGGAAAATATGCATTACCTTGTAATAAGAGTGATAGCGTTATAATCGGGGACCTAAGCCCTACCAGCTTTTACCCCCCCAACTTGTGCCAAACGATACTAAAGCCAAACCAATGTTAGTGACCACGTCAGTTTAAAAACTAATAGAGCAATTTGGTAAGATCTTGATGATGTCCTAATTAACACACACAATAATGAATTACAACTTTTCTTAATCCTTTACCTGTAATAGTATCCGTATGCCCCTTAATTTTGTATGAAATCTGATTGTTCCTGATGTCCCAAACTTTGACAACATTGTCAATGCCTCCTGAGATGATCTTCTCAGCAGTGTCATTGAACAGCACTGATGTGACTGGGTACCCACTGTCGAAGGATGCTATGGGGTTACGCTTCCTTGCATCCCAAAGTTTGATTGTATTGTCATCTGAGGCTGATACTAGTAGTTCAGGACCTCTTCTGGCACCTGTAAAATAATAATTAATTAGGGCTATCGTTTTTGAGCTCACCAGATGGCACCACTGTTGATTAAGGTCCTGTCAAAAATTCTATTTTATACTTTAAAGTACCAATAACTTCATGAAAAGTTTATTTTATTACATATAAAAACATAGTGTAAACTTCAGGTTCATATATATACAATATTCTCCATAAAATTAGCATGCATGAAACATTTAAAAATAATTTTATCTCCAAGTACTGAAAATTAAGATTCTACGTTGCTACTTAAATCTTCAAGTCTAAATTAATCAGGAATGGCTCAATCTAGACCACAATCGTGAATATTTGTAAAAATACGTGTTAAAAAAGCACGCAAAGCGTGAACTTTCTATGACATCTGAAATTTCGGTGCCCCCTCGCTACACTAGCGCCTCTAGCGGCGAATTCATACGCGATAGCTCCCATTATTAGAATGGTTATTATGTTTTTCTCATCATCAGTTTTTATCACTGATTGCATTAGACATACTACAATTTGTATGAAATAATGCTGCTTGAGAGCAGCGGTGGCCCAGGGGTGGCGGCCCCGACTTACGAACAGTAAGTCATGGGTTCGAACCCAGGCCGGTGCATTACTTTTAGTAGGTAATCTATTTCATCACCACTGCTTTCAAAATGGTGAAGGAAAACATCGTGAGGAAACCGGAAAGTCCCAGAACCAAAAATTCGAAGACATGTGACATCTACCAACCCGCACTGGGCCTGCGTGGTGGATTATAGCCCATTCCCTCCCAGAGAGGAGGCCGAGTGGTCCAGCAGTGGGAACATTAAAGGCTGATTATAATGCTGTTTTATTTATATTTGCCTATCACCTGTGCACCTGATGACCTACTGACTGCATCAATGAGCGGGGTTCGCGTGACTGAGTTTTGGGCTAAACAAATTTGAACTTTTTGCCATTGATACGCTAAGAAGAAGATGGTTTGTTTTACACCAGAAAGTGCTAGTTTACTTCCAGTATGAATTGAAGTAGGTATGTGATAAAAAAGGGTATAATTCAATTTCAAATAAACAAATTTAAACAAAAGTAAGTTAATGAATTAGATACAAGTGTGTACCTGAAACAGAATTAACAAAACTAGCATGTCCTTTGAGTTTTTTGATCCTGGTGCCAGTTGGCACATCCCACACAGCCACGGAGTTGTCTGTTGCACAGGAGTACAGATGGGCACCATCTGGAGAGAAGCACAGCTCCATCACGGCACCTGTGTGGCCCTTCATCACCATCACATTTTCACACTGGCCATAGACATTCCACAAGACTAGAAACAAAGAAAAAATATTGTTTTACTGCCATTAAGTTTTTATTAAGTTACTGCTGAATATATTGGATTTGTCTGTTGTTAAATTAGAGCACCTTTTTTTTTTTTTTTTTTTTTTACCGATGGGTAATCATCAAATAACCCCTCCCGCTCTGGGCTGAGCAGGAGGGAGTGTCAGACTTTTACTGACTAAAACCCATCCATGTTCCTTCCTTTGCCCTTTGTGTTCCAGGGTCGCGGTATCTGATTCGAACAGTCCCGCAACCCTGGCAGGCGTCGGCCCTTACGGACCGCTTCCTGTTTGCTGACTCTCTTTGAGGCGCGCGTGGAACACGAACGCGCCGTCGACACGGCCTGTCGTCATAAGACGGACAGACGGCGAGCTAGCCCATAGCTCACCGTCCACAGGCCCGCGAAATTAGAGCACCTTGAGTCCTATAAGCTTCTGTACCTAGTAAATGCATTTCACATCATCAGCAGAACTAAGTAGACTTACAAATTTGTCGGTCGAAGCCTCCAGAAGCCAAGTGTTTACCCTCAGGGTGGAACTTAGATGTGAATACCTCACCCTGATGGCCTTCCAATAACATTATAGGTGCATACAGGTTTGAAGTACGGGGCACCTGGAAGAATTAACTTGTATAGCTACCGTATTCATAGGCAATGTAATCAGGAAATTGAGAAACAATTCTTACGGATGAAGTGACTACTGCTTTCTCCCGTGTGCCGACAACAGTAATCTCAGTACGTGTACGTTTTGATGGCACTACGGACAAATCGTCCGCTTTTCGTTTGGCTTCTATTTCAGGCATTTTTATAATGTTTTATTGAAATTAATTAGAAATACTTAATTTCTAACCTACAATGTTATTGTAACTTGTTGTGACGCTAGTCTATGTGAGTCCACAGAGCATCATATATAAACGGAGTCTATGACACCTGTTTTTTTTATTTGCACATAACCGGATACTGTTAACCAGCTCGTGCTGGCAACATTGTTCACCTTGCTTACAAATTTTTTTGACATTGACAGTGATTTTGATGGATGAATACATTTTGGGAAAGGAAAAACGAAAGGAAAACTGATGTGCTATTTACGTAATTTAAACATAAAAGTTATGACATAAACTGAAAAAAAATTGTAAAATCACGCAATGCAGAAGCTAGAACTAACGTTAGCCATAATAAAACCGCACGCGGTATCGAACCCTGTAGTGCGATCTTTTATCAGGAATATTTTGAAAAATAAGTTTATTATTGTGAAAACGAAAAGACTTACTTTAGACACAGACACGGCTTGTAGATTTTATGAGGAACATGTAGGCAAATTCTTCTATAACCGTCTTACTACCTTTATGTCTAGGTGAGTATTTGTGAGTTACAAACAAGAGAAACAGGCAAATGGTATGGTACAATCTTAACCTAGTGCTTTATTGGTATAGTGGTATCAAGCGCGACTGACAGGACCATAGGTTCACAGGGTTCGATTCCCTGAGTGAGCACAGATTAATTAGGTTTATAGCAGAAATCTCAGTGGATGCATTGAGATTGGATTTGTGCTCATGTTGGCTCACCCTCTATTACATGGTAAAAATTGGGTGTGCAATACACCTCTGTCTACCCTCCAAAGAATGCATGATCCTTTACTCAATCAGCCACATTCCTTGTTTGTTGCGACACTGGCTTCTTCTTGTTGAGAGAGAGCTAGCCATAATTCCACCATGTGGACAGTGTGACTTTTACCATTTCGGTAATTAAATGAACCAATACCAGCCCAATGATTCTAAAATCCTGGGACATGATACATTTCAGTGGCTGCATTGACCTGCATGTGCTGGGCCACATCAATGCTATCCAGCTGTGGAGGCGGCTGCTAGGCCCTACCAGTGTGTACAAGGGACAGTTCCAGGATCCATACTGTTTGAGAGGCATGTTTGGCATATCAGACACTAGAAATGTAGCACATGGATCAGGTAAAGTGAAATTTATAATTAATGATTCGTCATCATCATCCCGACTTCCCCTGCTAGGTATAAGCCTTTCTTTGCTTGCCATCGTGGGCATATCCTGTATGAGGCTGACACAGGAATGTGGAGCTTAGCACAAGCAAGGAGAGGCCTATACAAATGATTGCTTCAAAACATTTTCTTTTGTTATTGTCGAAGTCCTTGAGGGATGCCTTCCTTTCAGTGAAATTGCTTTCCTTTCATCATTAGTTTACCTTGGCTGTTCCAGTACAGTTATCTTTATTCTCATTGGTTTGTGTCAAAGGTAATATATCTGTGAATGGACTGTAGATGAGAAGTAAAATGTTACCATTGATTTATTCTTTAGGTTGTAGGCTCTTCAACTTTATAATTGCAATACTGCTTAATCCTAACTATGGTCATTTTAACATAAATACTTTCTGGTATTTCAGATTCTCAAGATTCAGCTGAAAGGGAGATCAAGTTCTTTTTTCCTGATTTCTCCTTCTACCACTGGCGTCTAGATGACGAAGAATGGTTCAGAAAGGGTCCCATTGTGTTCAATGACCACTTTTTCCAACATGTTAAGAAACTAGCTTAGCTTAGACTTTATGTATTAGTGTATGAATTCATGGATATAGAAACAAGTAGGTAGATAGTTATGACTTTTGTGATATTGTATGGAAAGAATGCAGCATCATTGATGGGAAAGTTAGATCAAATAAAGCATCACTTCACTACATAGTATAAAACAAAGTCGCTTTCCGCTGTCTGTCCCTATGTATGCTTAGATCTTTAAAACTACGCAACAGATTTTGATGCGGTTTCTTTAATAGATAGAGTGATTAAAGTTGAAGGTTTATATGTAAAATCATTGCACTCGTGCGAACCCGGGGCAAGTCTCTAGTCATAGTCTAGAACAAAGTCGTTTCCTGCTGTTTGTCTGTCCCTATGTTTGCTTAGATCTTTAAAACCACGCAACGGATTTTGATGCGTTTTTTTTTTAAATAGATAGTGATTCAAGAGGAAGGTTTATATGGATAACATTGCACCCATGCGAAGCCCGGGCGTGTCGCTAGTTAATTTATAAAATTTATTGCTGAAGGTTTTCAACAGTAGGTATTGTTAAAAATAACTTTTTGGCAATAGGTTGGTTGTGAAGAACTTGGCACACAGTCAGAAACAGTTTGTGTTATCTCTTTCTCTATATTATCAAAATTTAAAAAAAGTCCGTTGTTGCCTGTAACAACACCTTCCACACGAGAACTAGCTGTTAATATATCTAACAGATAAATTATGTCCTATTTGATTTTTTAGGTCGCGTCTTTTCGAGTTTTCGTACAAGACAGACCTTGGAACTGTTTTACCAGCAAGTCCCAGTTTATATGTGGTATAGATTTACTAAGTAATTTTGTTTATTATACTATTCGAGTGCAATTAGACAAAAGGTGGAACGAAGTTTATAGTGGTCGGATTTTCATGGGACTTTTTTTATTGAATCCCTAGAGGAGTGGAGACGAACGTTAAAAAAAAATTTCGCATCGCGACTTTTTTTTAAATTTCCTTTGTATTTTTTTTTCGTATAGGAATAATTTCAAATTCGACGAATTCATATTGTGGCGTAATAGTGTGACCTGTGTGTATTTATTAAACGCCAATTTGGTCTGTTTCTTTGTTCATTACCTATCCATGTAAGTAATGCATATTTCAAGTATTTTTTGGAAAACATTCTATTTTCTTCAATTATTTTTAATAAACCGGATTTTAAGTTTAAGACTTCTTTTGTAATTGGTAGCTGATACTGTTCACGGATAACTGGTCATAAAAATGTCCAAGAAAATCACATTCATGAGTGTACCTAGTGACTAAAAATTCGTTATCTGTGGATAGCAGATTTATAATAAGGATATTTTCAGGATAATATTTAAATTGACTGTGGTAGACATATTTTGAGAAAAATGGCCTTCTTTAACTTTTAGATAGAAGATTTCCTGATAAATGTGAATTAATTTTTAGTCACTTCAATCGTAAAAGTGGTTTTCTTGAAGTTTTTTTCGTCCAGTTATCTGTGAAAAAGCATCAGTTACCAATTTCAAAAGAAATCTTTGTCCTAAAATTTGATATTTTAGAAATAATTGAAGAAAATAGGAAATTTTCAAAATATAATTTAAATATGAATTACATCGACAATAATTAACAAATAAACAGACAAAATTGGCGTACAATGGATGCACGCAGGTCACGCTATTACGCCAAAATATGAATTCGTCGAATTTGACGTTATTCATATACGAAAAAACATATTACTTACAAAGGAAATTAAAAAAAAAAATATCGAGGGCCGCGACTTTTTTTTTAACTTTCTTCTCCACTCCTCTAGGAACTCAATAATAAAGTCCCATGAAAATCCGACCACTATAAACTTCGTTCCACCGTTTGAGTATTTTTTGTCTACTTGCACTCGGCTAAACTTATTGTAGATTATTTATAATGTTCTGTGATATTATAAACTAGCCATGAATATGATTGACGCCAGCTAAAAGCGGAGTGGTACCTACTAGTAAATACGTACTTTTCTAAATGTGGCTGTAAAGTATTAAAAATAAAACAATTAATGTTGACACGTCTTTATGACCCAGACTCGGCAGCATTGTCCACTACTGCCAATCAATTTTTGTAGTCCGTATCTGGTACCTTTACCTTTCTAAAGTTGCACCTTGAAACCCAGTTCGACGCTGTTCCAAGCTTCGCTTTTGCTTCAACTGAGGAGAAAAGCCTTTTTTCCTCAGCCGGGTCAAAATTGCGATTGTACAACACCTTTTATCCCGCCATAAACGCTAGGTTATGCATGAGAGTTGTGCGCTTTGTTTTGCAATTTCTGAACGCTACCCCGACGAAGTTTTATCGCCGAGGACTGACGCGATGCGGGCATCGTTTGACTATACATTTTTAAATGCAAAACAGAGTTCAGTTTTATAGAACAACTGTATCGTTTTCTCCTACAAACGTTCATGCTGTGCTGTGCATGCCTGTACAGTCAAAACCACACATGCAAAACTTAACGTCTATGGTGGGTGAGGACATGGAGGTTTGAGGTAGATGCACTTCAAATCAGTCAGGGGACCGGACTCCTCAGAAGCGGATACGTGTGTGGCAGAGAGTAGAGATGCTAAGAAGCTAGGGATGTATCCACCGAAGCTGTGCGAAAATGCGTACAGCGTACTAGTTACTGACGCCCAGTTTAGAGAGCGCCACAGACCGCCTTTCCTGTGCGTTGCCGCTGAGGGCGCAGGATGGCCTAAACCACTGTGCGACCTCTTCTCTGCTCAATAAAGTTAAGCTGATTCGAGAGCAAATAACGAAACTCTATTAGTAGTTTACAACAAATCTCATCTCTCGTGTCGTCTCCCCTTCGGTCGAGTCCGGGCCTTAGGTGATAACGCTAATAAACGCGCGGGTGCACGCTCGTGTCGGTAATAAAAATAGTATGAGCAGTGTTAAATTGTGCGAGCCCGAGCGACGGGAGGGATGTCCGCTCCGTGCACCCGCGGACATCCCGCCAGTTTCTAGTGGGATGTGCACTTCTGCGTAACCCGGGATTACAGGTGTGATATTATGATGATGCCTTTCTTGTCTGTTTTTTATCTACACTAATATTATAAAGAGGAAAGATTTGTATTTTTGTGTGTATGTTTGTAATGAATAAACTCAAAAACAACTGCGCCGATTTCAAAAATTCTTTCACCACTAGAAAGCTACATTCACCCTGAGTAACATAGGCACCCGTGCGAAGCCGGGACGGGCCGCTAGTTAGAGATATTTTACTGAGCACAAACAATACCGATAATTATCTTATTTTGTCAGCAGTATCTAGTGCAATACAAAAATGATTATATAATTTACGTAGAAGCCTGTGAAATATTATTAATATATAATTTATTGTTGTTTGATTTAAAATCGTAAAATAGCTTTAGAGAATAATTTATTATTTAAAATAATGATGGCACCATGTCATCTTGTACAGTTGGAAAATATAAATTCCTTCTTCTAAAATTCTACTTCATTTTTTAACGACATGGATTAAAAAACTCAATCGTTATCACCAAAAATAAGTTATAGAAACACTGTAAATCATACAACCCCATCTAATTATATTAGTTACAATAACGAATAAAATACAATCATATAATTAATACTAACATACAATAACGTCGGATTAACTTAACTGAGCGACATCACAATAATTTCGAGATCATAGTTACAACAAATTTAATGACATAACATACAATTTAGATTTGGCTCTGACGGAATCTGACACTGGGCTTGTGCAGTCAGATCTGTCAATATCAGAACAAGCGAGGCTCATAAACTAAATACCTCATGTTTGAATTTGTTCTTTCTGATAATTTTGGCTTTAATTGTGATTGTGAACATACAACAATTAACAACTAAGTGTAGACATAATTTCTATTGCTATAATTTTTCTTAATTAAAAAAACATTACATACAACACAATAACTGCTTAATTTATTAGCAGTTTTATATAATAAACACAAAGGTTATTTTTAGGCATTTAAAATCTGACTGCACTTTAGTGCCCCATTGATCACCACAAATTTACAAGTTGTAACTCTGAGCAAGCTCTGGCGACTCACTCTCCTATTTTTACAAACACCTTGGATCTGGAAAATACTTTTATACCTTCCTCAAGCTTTGCCAACTGCTTTTCTAGGTCTATTTTTCTATTACGCATTTTCAGTGTGTCCGTTTTTACTGGCAATTTGTTCATTTCACTTACTAACTCTGCAAAACCTGAAAAAAGAAAACAACATAATAACAGATTGGGTAATAAGGTTTAAGAAATAAAAAAAACTCGCGCACGTAGGTTTCCCTACGTTTATCTAAAAAAAACTGTTGTATGGGAGCCCCCCTTAAATATTTGTTATTCTGTTTTTAGTATTTGTTGTTATGGCGGCAACAGATTTTCACCCCTTGGGTATGGAACCCTGAAAAACGACTAGGTAAAATTAAATCTGATAGCGCTATACAAATATCTCAAAATATTGTACCCGTGTTACACTCAACACTTATTTTGAGATATTTCATGTAAACATGGCAGCTCATAAGAAGTCAATAGACTCACTATTCCTAAGCATTCGTAGCGTCTCCTTGCGCTCGGTTTCGGGCAGCGTCACGTGTCCACCCGGACACAAGGACTGGTTGTCGTCGGCCCTCAAGCCTTCTGCTTCCTTCGGCCCTTGTTCCTTGCGCTCGCGTATGTATTTAGGTACCACGCCCTTTTGGTAACCTGGAAATAACAAATGGGAGGTTTACTTAACAGATTTTTGAAAAAAAGAAACATTTATTATGCGCAAACAGTTTAATTTAGCTTGAATATCACGGCAAAAGAAATATATACCTCAAAACGACAAATATATGCCTCCTTTTTTCAGTTAACTATGGACAATCTAAGAAGAAAAGAAAGATAAACACGTGGCAGCTACTAAAATAATAAATCAAATGTTTCCACCAATTTTCTAATCTGCCTCCCCATCTCACTGCTGGGCCTCTGTCCCATCCAATAGCTGAACAAAGGAGTGATAATTTTCCAAAAAGGGGGAAATAGTAGGTATCTGTGGGGGAAGTCTCAGTAACCAGAAGCATTACAAATAATAATTATCTACTTTTTCCCTGATGGGGCTTCCAGTCAAACCAAATACAGGTTAAGAGTTTTTGCATTTATATTTAGGGCACGAATAAAGATTAAAATTTATTCGTGCCATAAATATAAATGCAAAAACTTAGGTACATAAATATTATTTCCAAACACTAAATTATGATGACACTGAGGATCTTCTGCTGGGAAATTTACAATGATTATGTACTACAGGGGTTCCCAAACTTATTTAGTCTACTGCCTACTTTGAAAATTAATTATTTTTTAGCGCCCCCATTTTCCACCTACTTAAAAACGACTATAACTTCAAATTAAATTAATTATTGTGAGCTATATTAGCGGAGATTGGAGTTAACTTGAGACCCGAGCGCAGTACGTAGTACACAACGGCGCTCAGGTCTCAAGTTAACTCTTACGGGCTACACCTGCCAATGAGAATGATTGTTGAAACTCAACTTATAGTATTCAGACAGAGTATCTTTTATTCAAAATAAACATAATCGATTCTAATATAAAAACTAATGTGAAGGATGAATCTGATGCTGTTTAATAAGTTTGTTGATATCTGGGGGCCTAAAATGGAAGCTTTATCAGAATCGTAATATGAATCACGATAAAAATTTAAAAAACTTAAAATAGTCTTTAAGGTTATGAACACAAAGTCTAATTTAAGACTTTTAAATTTTTAACGTGATTCGTATTATGATTCCGATAAAGTGGCCATTTTAAGGCCCCTAGGTTCCAATTTAGTCAAGAACAGCCGCAAGTCGCCACGTTCGGTAACATGCAAACGATTTCTCTTTTTAGTAAGCAGCGTCGTCACAGCACTAAATCCACGTTCACACAAATATGACGATGGGATGCTATCAAGAATCGTTGAACGATTGACCACAATCCAGGGTACCATTGCGGGATCGGTGTTTCTAGACAAAATTCTTGGTAGCCATTTTTGAACTTGATTTTTATTTCCTCGTTCGTTGTCAATTCTATAAGTTCTTCTTTCAGCTGTGGTGATATTGCTGTTTTGACATTTGAAAACGGATCCAACACCCAGTCTGGTATTTCCAAGTTTAAAATGTCCTGGTATCGTTCGGTGAAGTCAATTTGGAGGTTTTCCAAATGTTGGCAGTAGGCAAACAAGTCGTCGTTTCTGCAGGATAGGTGCCTACTGATAAATTCGAATATTGTGAAACTCACTGGCCATATTATTTTGTGTAGAAGCAGTTTGGCTGCAAAAGCAGCAACGACATTTTTTGTCATAGGTAATTAAATTTAGTTCATCGCCTTGCAGTTGTATATTCATGTCGTTGAACAATTTATACGTGTCTTTTCTTCGGTCGATTCTTTGATGTAATGAGCTTGTTGCGCAATTCTGTGTCTTTAGTTTCCAAGAACTCTGAACTCTCTAACTCTACTCTAGTCAAACAGGTTGTAAAATCAAGTCAGACAATTCCCTCTTGATAGCCAACGAACTTCAGTATGAAGCAACAAACGGTTGAAATCTTCGTCATTAGTAACACAAAGCTGGTGAAATAATCTATCATTCAAAGAGTTGTTACGGATTTTATTGACTGCTTTGATGACATATTGCAGTGATTGAAATAGTCGTTCACTTAAATTTCTAGCAACCAAATGATGTCTATGAATAACGCAATGTACAGAAAGGACATCTGGAATTTTATTTTTTAAGTACACTGTGAAGCCTTTATACTTTTACAGTCGTTATTACTTCCTTTATTGCTAGAAAAATTAACTCTTCTCCGATGTTGTCTGGTTTGCCTTTTTGAGCAATTAACAAAGTGATACCTATTGTACGAAGCTCGAAGTCAAAGTCAAACTCAAAACATTTATTGCGAACTAAGTGTACAATGTGGTGTTATGTTAAGTTAGTACTTATGACTTAGCAGCCTTTTACAAGCATTGCAATCCGTCGGCATCTTGCTTAGCAGCCGCCGATAAGAGTTTTGCTACACTTGGCTGAGTATTATGCTTCTTCTCTAGGTCTTGAAAATATGCTACATTCTTGTTTTTCAAATCTGGATGCATTTTATTCAAATGGTCTTGCAGTCTTGAAGGCTTCATTGCTTCATTCGAAAATGTTTTTAGACATAGAAGGCACAAAGGCGACGATGGGTTTGTGGGATTTTCAATGAATCCGAATTTAATATATTCCGCACAGCGTCTCTTCTTTTCTACTTCCGACATTGTTTTGTTTTGAGAAATACGTAAGTAAGTGTTGAACTTAAATAAGTACTGCTTATTTATTACGCGCGAAACCGCAAATGAAAATAAAATAAATTTATGTTGTTTAACTAGGATTGCTTATGGAACAGGAATAAGACAAACATGGATAAACTCGTTTATCTCATTCGACGCTCAATCGTACTCAACAAGTAAAAACAAGTATTCTATGAACCAGCCGATTGATACAGGAATGCACAAATCGCGTTATTTAACAAAAACCAAAAAGTTGCCTTTTTGTTTGCTTGTGTCTACTTTCATTTCGAAACGGAGCGACCGATTGACATGATTTTTATTTTATTTATTCAATAAAACAGGACAGATATATGAACTACACAGAGAGATATCGAACCGAGTTAGTTTGAGCAATCTCTTAATTAATATTACTTGATGTTCACAAGTTGTAGGCGAGAGTCGAGAGCTCAGTCGTTGTAAGTCCTCCTAGATGAAATTACAAATCACCCCCTATCCTTATCCTCTACACAAGGCCCCCATTGTTTTCTGGGTCTCTTGTTGCACCCCATTCTTTCTCACTACACACCACATACACACACTTACATCCTACACTTACTACATACACACACACATTCAGACCCTACATTTATTTACCTCACCACATGGTTAAACGTTTTTATTTTGTATTTTCTTTACATTGCATTAAATCCTGTTTTCTTTTACACCATTTGCTTATTGTTGTAACGTCTAGTTTTAGTATACTGGCTTTGTTGGTTACGGAGAATCACTGACTCCTAAGACACAGGCACATACACCTAGCCTAGGAGTCAGAGCATTAACATTAATGTGACCTAGTTGTAAGCATTAGTCTGTGGATCCAGTACTGTGATGGCTTTTGGTGAAGAATTTATTATTTTTTAAGAGTAAAATAAAGTACTAAGTACTAGATAAGTGTATGAATTATACAAACCTGATGGTAAGTAGGGGTCCTTGGTGTCCTTTCTCTCTAAAATGGCATTTAACCGGCTGCGGTTTCTATCAAAGTCTATTAGATCATCACCAGCTCGACGGGGAGCCTGCGACGGAGGAGGACTTCTATGAAGCCCGGTGTCTCCGCTGGCCTTCAAATTAGCTTCAGAATCATCATTCTCTTTCTTAGGATATAACATTGTTAACTTTGTGTTGTCAGGTAATTTCTGTGCAAGATTAGACTCCATGGTTTGACAGCCAATATCACGGAGATGACCTGATGACGCTGTTGACTTCACTTCCTCATCAGCACAGTCATCCACTGCTTTTAACGCTCTCAATTCTTTTCTTTTGAGAAATTCGGCCATGTCGCCTTTTTTGATCTTTATTTCTGTGTTTTTTTTGCGACTGTTGGTAGAACTAGTCTTCCCAATGTTGATGGCAATCTTTCCACTCTTGTTGGAAGGCGAAGACTTCACTTGGCCGAGCGAACTTCCGGTCGCGACGGGGTTGGTCAAACGCGGCGGGTGGACATTTCGCGTGGTATATTTTGGTTCTTTAGGAGATTTTTGGCTCTGGATATATTTTAGTTGTTTCATGTTTTCTCTGATAAAGTTCCTTTTTTGGTCCTTCTCTAAAAAATAATTCGACATCATACAAACAGTCAATTATTTGCACAACACACACTGAAGATAACAGTCAAGTAACTTGAAATTCACAATAATATTTTAGCTAAAAAAAAAACAAAAAATAAGATCACAGCTATCAAATAAGCTCTTTTGCTGTTCACTGATAGCCATGACAGTTTGTGAACTCGGTAATTGCATATATAAAATTATCATTGGTGGCGTCACAACAAATAAAACTGATGGCCATGACAACTGCTCTTTGTATTTAGAGTAAAAAAAATCAAATGTAACGGAACTACTCACTTGGTTCGGGGAAGATACCCTTCAAAGTATACATTGTTATTATCAAACGTTAACAAAATCTAAACAAAGAAAATATACACTCATTATTTAGCGTTCGATATAAAGCACACTTTTCTAATGGATGTACATACTTCTACACTATGAATATTTTCAACATAAAATTATTGCAATGATTTTTTGTAATTTGCGCTCGGTTTTTGTCACTTTTTCAAACAACTGTCATTAACATTATAAATTGTCTATGGTTGAATTTTGTTTCTGGCCACTTTTTGTTTTCATTTACAACTTGAATTGTTCTGTAACAAATTATGCAATAGACAATGTATGGATTATATTATAAAAAAGGAATAGAATACGCTTTCGATATCACTATCTCACACGTGTCAATTTAAGAACGTCGATTTATTCGCAAATCTTTGGTATTTTTATCGATTTAAAAAACAGAAAGAAAACAAGTAAGGGATAAGGCAAGGTTAAGGTGAAGGTTTGAGGCGTGAGATTTTTTCTCTTTTTATTAAGTGCGAAAATATCGTTCGTTTTGAGTACACACGGCTACACATCAAGCTATACATTTCCAGTATAAGCTGAGCTCGCATTGTACGGTAATCCTATACAATGCGAGATCAGCATAAACTGGAAATGTATAGCTTGATGTGTAGCCGTGTGTACTAGATAGTTTTCTTTTTACGCGTATGTACAGGAATTACAGGACTTTGAACTAATAAAGCACTTACAGAATAATTAAAATATAGATATTTTATATCGAAATCGATATTTTTTCACCTATTTACCTTGGTGAATAATCCGTTAGCTATCAATAGATCATATAGCCACCCAAACCCACTCATCAGATAAAGTATGATAAAAAACTTATAAGTAAAATATTTAATCAGAAGCTGAACCAAGTAATTAAGATTAGGAAAAGACCTGATAAATAACGTGGCACGGGAGTGGCGGGCAGGCCGATGACTGGTGGTGATACCGGAGCAGTAGGCGCAGCAGGCAGCAATTATTTGTTTGAGAAGGTTTATTTAGCTGTACATATATCTTTTGGCATATGGCAATAATCTGAATTAACGCCGCCAGCTTGTACAACAAACAATGACCAGAGACAATTTTAGAAATGGTTACCAACAGCGCCTGTCTGACAATTTCATTCTATTTCTATAGGAAAGATCCTTGCGGCACTGCAGCAAGTTTTTTTTTGTTTTACCGTCGCACTAGTCGTGCTTATTGCCATTGACAATATTTTATATGATATAACAAAACGTGAGAATCGATTACTCGCGAAATGATTAAATATTACAACGGGAAATTTGGAAATTCTTGTAATTTTTATTTAATAACAACTAATCTCGTTGTTATTAAATAAAAATTATAACAATTTAACAGAATAAGGGGAATATAATACATTCTTACGCCAGACAACTTTAACCAGTTAACGCCACGGGTGGCCCAACAAAAAGGCCGACTCGGTGCTTATTTCTTTAGACTAAACTAAAAACGACTGTATCATAAATTAAGTAAAAGGTTGTCAAACATCTGTGATCAATACCGGAGCCTGAGAATTTTTGCACATTCAGTGCCGGGAACCCATCTGGTGGGTTCACTCAAGTCGCACTTGGGATGCCGAGAACCCACCTGGTGGGCTCATTTTTAATGTAGGTTTTTCTTAGCGAATACAGCATCAAATAACGTAAAAATAAAAACAGTTGTATATTTTAATAAGATTAATAAGAATACGCCGTGGTTTCAAATTACAAGCATTTTTATTTTCAATCAATTTTCGACCTCTTCCTAGATGCCGAGAACCCACGTGGTGGGTCCTATTGCAGGGATGAAAAACCATATGCACGATTTTAAATATTTTCTAAAAATAATTATTTTTCCATTTTAGTACACGAAAATGAGTTCAAAATCGAGGCTTTTTAGTGTTCGGCATCAAAATAGACAAAAACTAATACTTATTACTGTGAGATTTAGTCTGCCTGCCCGTTTATCTCTCACAGGCACGCACAGCTACATATTTCAGAAACTATTATCGCTACAGACTTGACATTTGGAATAAATAATGCTTAGCATTTTTCAATTAAATTGCCTAGACTACGATCCCGCCATCCTCTTCGTGTTAGGTTTCTTTAAACCTCAAACATGCAAAATGTCGATGAAACAAGCAAAAGCAACGACTTCCGAAAGTAATTTTAACTTTTTTTGTGTTTTGTTTAAGTATAAATAGTTTTTTTTTTGCAACATTTATATTTGTATATCGTGTTTATAAACCGTGAAGCTTAAACGAGCGAGCTCATCTCAGTGTGAACACGGTTGCGCGAAGTACGGCTAGGGCACATCTATGATTTAAATCGATGTTGTATTTAAAATAACTGAAAGAAAGAAAAGAAAGAAAGAAAAATCATTTATTTTGCACCGACTAGAAACGCGCAATAATAAAACATAACCATAAAAAAATTGAAAAAGAACGTCAAAGCAAAAAACAAATAAAATGAAATCTAATATTACCTTCGCAGAGAATACTATTCTACATCTACGATTCTGTCTTGAGATCCCCTATGGTCACACCATAGAGAACCCTAGAAAGTGCATGTCTTTGGCTTTGGTGACACCATAGACAAGCACTTTCGACGCGACATTTTGACACAACGTTGACATAAGGAGATCCCAAAACAAAAACATTCACATCACATCAGTACATGTACAAAACTAAATTTAAAACGTTACAATAAATATGAAGGCAAGATAACTATGTGAAACATAAATGAAACTGCGCGTCCCATCCGTGCAAAAATGGTCGATGCTCAGCTAAATGCTGTGGCTTCGGACGGACCGTAAGTCCTCAGCGCTGATTTTCAGCAAAGACCAAACTGCACTACTTGTGGTCATAAACTTAGCAAAATGTCATCAAATCCGTTTTTTGTTTGGTTTATTGTGTTAAGATATCGATATCCATCACAGCTGCAAAGTATCGCTAGCTAATTTAATTTAACCCAGTATTACAAGATTTACAAGTGAAGGAATAGAATATGTAATTAATAGAGTTACTGGGTGGTTCACACAAAACTAACTGTCAAATAAACAACCTACAAATGCAAATGCAATGTTTGTAATCATTCAAAAGTTTTAAAATGTTATTTATTAAAATCTAAAAGTAACAATAATTGCGATTACGAAAATCAAATTAAAAAAAAAATTGCATGAAAATCTCTCAAAAAGTTGAACACCCCTGTCACGGGATCAGAGCGGGCGATTTTACTTTTTCATTTATTTTTTTATTTCTTTGTTATTGCACTTCCCCTACCCTACTAGGGCATGAAAATACCCCCACAGGTAGCTAATATAGCGATAACACCCCCTGAAAACTCTATTTTACCACTTATTTTAGGCTTTTAAATCTTAATCCCAAACCCAATGCCGAGAGCCCTCCAGGTGGGTTCTCTTTTGCGCAAACGCAATGCCACGGACCCACCTGGAGGGTCCACTTGCAATATGTTGTATGGTGGGATGGCACATGCGCACTATGAAACGGGGGTGGACTCGAATGTGTAACTAAAGATAATGTAAAAAGGTCGCATTTATTTTTTTGTTTTTCTACTATTGGTCCGCACTCTCTTTGTGCGGACTTATAGTAGTAAGGGTGGTGAACAGATGTGGATATCGTGTGCACGGGATTTTGTTTTAAAAGTGAGCATATTCATTTTGGTGTGATGGTACATATATATATTATATTAAAATAATTACTCATAGCTAAACACTTCCGTTTATTATTATTTACAAGGAAAAGTGCTATTGTTTTATAAATATCTACATTAAAATTAAATAAAATACATGAAATAGAAGTGGGAAAAAGGACTCGGAGGGAAACATGACTTCGGAAAAGTGAGGAGTGGTCATAAAGAGGGCAGGCAAAAATAAGGTGGTTCAGATCTCATCTCAGCGCTACATTCACACACAGGGTTCTGCACAATGTCATGCCTGGCAAGATGAGCAGGAGTGCACACATGACCCAATCGTATACGTATGAATATTGTTGTAATCGTTTTCTTAGCTTGTACCAAGGTTTAACAAAAGTGGATGGCTGAATAGTACGATAGAATTCTTTCACTGATTGCTCCGACCAAAGCTGACCCCAGGATTCCTGTAGATAAACCTTGGGCAGAGCAGCCAGACCTTGAGAGTTATTTTTATCCGGGGCTGCGGGACTGTTCGAAAGAGATACCGTAGCCCCGGAACACAAAGGGCGATGAAGGAACATGGATGGGTTTTAGTCAGTAAAAGTCTGACACTCCCTCCTGCTCCGCCCAGAGTGGGAGGAGTCCTTTTAGGATTTCCCACACGAAAAATAAAACAGAGTTATTTTTATACGGAAAAACGTCTCCACACAATATGGTATCATTAGCTAACTGGTCGGTTCAACTCTGCTCTCTCATTGCCTAAAATGCCACAATGCGAGGGTATCCACGCAAAATGCACTGAATACCCCTTAGGGCTCATTTACGGACACGCAGCGCGTTTAGCGGCGCGGCCCGCTTTAAATTCAAACATATGTAAATGTATGAGAGCGTTTACGGAGAAGCTATTTTACGCGCGTTTGCTTGAAATGCAACGTTGCCCGAGGCGGTACCTGCGGCGGCGAACGCGGCGGTACACGCAAGTAGCGGTGGGTTTTGATGTGGGAGGTTACGGAAGTTGTAAAAATAGACTATCTATGAAAAAAGTTTAAGCCGACGTACTATGACTTAATTTTTTTTTTTCCCACTTCTGTAACCTCCCACACCCAAACCCACCGCTACTTGAGAATCTGACGGTCGGTTCTCTTATAAGTCATATAAGATCAACTATCGATGTCAATTTCAGCCGGCTTACTATAACTTTTTCATTTGCAAACCTACCTCCAGGACTATTAGCGCGTGTGCCTTCGCGTGCACCGCCGCGTTCGCCGCCGCGAGCGCCGCCACAGCCGCGGGCGACGCGGTGGTCGACGCGGCGAGCGATGCGGCGGGCGACGCGGCGGCCAACGCGGCAGCCACCGCTGCTCCTCACGCACCGCACCACGCGCCGCGTCTCCGTAAACCACATCGTACATTGCCATATATTTGTGTTTGGACGTTCGGTAACGCGGGCCGCTGCACGCGCCACCTCTCCGTAAACGAAAAAAACGCTCAACCAAAGATTGTAAGGTACTCCTTGCGTCAGTTAAAATGAGTGAATTCCGTAAAATCAAAATATTTTTATTTCACATAGGCCTAGATGGGCACTTATAAAACGTCGACAAAAAGGTGCACGGTTCGGGTTGGTCGTTTCCTATGGAGAAGAACCGGCAAGAAACTCTATGGTCACTCTTTTCAAATCGTTTGGTGTTACAATATTATCATGTTACAGCATTAGTACTTAAGTATGGGGGGACAGCATAGGCCCGACAATAGGTCGTTGCTTCATTATTTCAGCCGAAAGACGTCCACTGCTGGACATAGGCCTCCCCCAAGTGTCGCCACACTGATCGGTCCCGTGCAACTCGCATCCAGCGGATCCCCGCAACCTTCACCAGGTCATCGGTCCACCTAGTGGGAGGCCTTCCAACGCAACGTCCTCCCGTTCGCGGTCACCACTCCAGAACTTTTCGGCCCCATCGGCCATCCGTTCTGCGAGCAATGTGCCCTGCCCACTGCCACTTCAGTTTGGCAATTCTTCGGGCTACGTCGGTAACTTTGGTTCTCTTGCGGATGTCTTCATTTCTGATTCGATCACGCAAGGAAACTCCGAGCATAGCCCTCTCCATTGCCCTTTGGGTGACTTTAAGACTTCGAATGAGGCCCATTGTGAGCGAACACGTTTCGGTCCCGTATGTAATCACTGGCAACACACACTGGTCATAGACTTTCGTCTTGAGACACTGCGGTAAGTTGGACGAGAAGATACCGCGCAGCTTCCCGAACGCTGTCAAGCCGAGTCGGATTCGACGGTTGACCTCTTTCTCGAAGTTAGACCTACCTAGCTGGACCGTTTGTCCCAGGTAGACGTAATCGTCTACAACTTCGAGTATAGAGTCTCCGATCTTGATAGGAGTGGGTGTTACATGGGCATTCAACATAACCTTGGTTTTGTCCATGTTCATTTTAAGACCCACTCTTTCGGAGGCTCTAGTGAGGTCATCGAGCATTGTACTGAGGTCCTCCCTGGTCTCAGCCATGACCACTATATCGTCGGCAAACCGAAGGTGAGTGATGTACTCGCCATTAACGTTGATGCCTAGCCCTCTCCAGTCCAGAACCTTGAAGACATCCTCCAGTGCAGCGGTAAACAGTTTCGGAGATATGACGTCTCCCTGTCTCACACCTCGCTGCAGAAGGATAGGTTCCGAGGTCTGGTCCTGAAGTCGGACTGACATGGTGGCGTTTTTGTACAAACACTTCAACACCTCGATGTACCGATAGTCGATTTGGCACCGTTGGAGAGACTGCAGTACAGCCCAAGTCTCGATCGAATCGAAGGCTTTCTCGTAGTCCACAAACGCTAAACAGGTTACCCAGGCAGGTTATACTCTTCGGTTTTCTGTATAACCTGCCGCAGCGTATGTATGTGATCTACGGTGCTGAAGCCTTTTCGGAATCCGGCTTGTTCGGGAGGCTGAAAATCGTCACCTGCGCGCGAGACGATTCGTGATGACTCTTGAAAACAACTTGTAGACATGGCTTAGAAGTGAGATGGGCCTATAGTTCTTCAGCCGAGCATTGTCGCCCTTCTTGAAGAAGAGTACCACCACACCCCTGCACCATGCCTGTGGCGTTTTCCCCTCGAGTATGACGGAATCAAACAGCTTCTGAAGGGCCTTAAGTACTGGTTTTCCACCCGCCTTCAGGAGTTCGGCCGTAATTCCATCATCACCCGGTGCCTTGTTGTTTTTAAGCTGTTTCAGAGCCATCCTAATCTCGTACAGGCTGACGTCCGGTATGTCTTCGGTATAATGTCGGGTCAGTCTAGCTCTTGGGTCGTTTGCTAGATCTACAACGGCTATACTGGTTGACGTGTACAACTGCCCATAAAAACTCTCGATCTCTCTCAGAAGCTCCGGTTTGGCGGATACGATCCTGCCATCGTCGGTCTTCAGTTTCGTGAGCTGGCTCGTCGTTGCTTACTACACAAAAAATGTAAAACAAGATAAAAAGTTGACAAAAGTTAACGAGCATCTGGGAATCTACACAGCCTATAATAATAATGATAAATACACGTAAATAATGATAAAAATACGTAAGCCCATAAGTGTTGAAGACTCTGGATTGTTTAACAAATAAAGATAGAAACAAATCAATATAATGTATTTTACACAACGAAAAGACAAAACATGAGTGACACATTCATAAGTTATTAAAAATAATTAAAAGTATAGTTTTAATATCGGCCTATGAAACCTCCTTCAACATCCTCCCTTTTTGATTATTATCACTGTTACTAATCTCATCTCGCGTGCTCATCAGGCCAATCTTCTTTAGATGTACCAGAAACTTTGGCCCACTTACTGGTTTTATCAAGTCCATTTGAAACTTCTTCGTAATCCTAGGTTGAGCTCGAGTGTGCGCTCTCCGTAGGCACGAATCTCTGTTCCGTTGGCTGCGTAAAGTTTGTAGCCTGCATTGTCCGCCGGTCTTGAGTATTTCTGGTTTCGAGCGGCTAATACCGATATGTCTGCTCCCGTGTCGACAAGAAATTTTTCTCGGTTGTTGATGTCGATCACACATAGGCGGTGGCTTATTTGGTTTACATCGACACCCGCCACTATCGATGCACGTTCTAGTTTTCCCACTTTTCTCTGGAACACAGCGATTCACATTTCCGTGCCTCGTTGCCGAATCGGTGATGGAAACGGCGCAGCCAGTCGGGTTCGCCGGGCTTGCGGGAGTTAACATTGCGCTGTCTTGAATGTGAGCGTGAGCGGCTACGATGTGCTGAGTTTTGGCGGGAACGGTGATACGATCAATGTTCTTCTTCTATTTGTTTCGTAAGCATATTGATTTGTAGGTTTGTTATCGCGTTTAACTGCACCTCATTGACTGCTGGACTTGTTGACGGAGGGTTTGCTGTGGAGACTGCGGCGACTGTAGTGGGTTCGAAATGCTCCATCATTTTGTCGGCCATCGCGGCGAGCACTTCGAGCGACGATTCGGTGTTGACGGAGAGCACGGCTCGAACTTGTGGGGGCAGCTGGTTGAGCCACATAACCTTCAGCGCCTCATCAGATAGTAGCTTGCCACTGAGATCTCGCATTTTACGCAGCAGCTGGCTTGGCTTGTTGTCGCCAAGTTCGAGACCGCTGAGTAGCTTCTGTAACTGCCGGTGATCTGACTCTTGGTACGTCGAGATGAGTCTGTCTTTGAGCGTGCTGTACTTGCCGGTGGCAGATGGATGTAAGATTATGTCTCCGATTTGTTCTAGGTCGCTGTTGCCGAGCAGCGGGACGACGAGGTTGAATTTCTGCTCTTCACCTATCTTGCTGGCAGCAACGGCGGCTTCAAATTGCGCGAAACACAGGTGAGGATTTTGTCGCTAAAATGGTGGTAGACGTGCAGGAAGTGAGATTGTTGCCACGTCACTCTTCACTGTTGTGGCGCTCTCAGCATCGCAAAAATCGTCGTGACTCTTCGACATGATGGTGCTCTTCTATTTTTCTAGTGGATCTTGCAGAAGTTTGATGAGCGTAGTCTTCCAGGTCGTGTTCTTGTACTTTTTGTTGGCAGGGTCACCAATTTAGGAGATGCAGGGATTCACCGTAGGTAATAAAACTCAGTACTGCAACTGGGATGAACAACGAATGAATTTATTTTCAAAAGCCCTACTTTTATATATATACATAAACTTGATAGCATCTAGGCATAACCGATACAGTTTACCAACGCTCGACCAATAGCGACGCGCCGCAGGGCGCGGGCGCGGGGCGCGGGGCGCTGTTTCGCCGCGAAGGGATTAATAGGAGTGGCGCGCGAAGCGCGGTCCTTATAGACCGGTTAAGCAGTAGCCAGCCTCAGAGGCTTAACTGCGAGATGCCATCTCCTAAAAAAAAAAAAAAAAAGCGCGGTCCTTTCCATCGTGCGCCACCGTCGAGTGAAGACCGTCTGATCTGCTGTTGCTCCGCCGTGTGTCGTCAGCGCCGCGTGTCCATCTGCGTAGTCCCGGAGTGTGAAGAAGATGCCGAGGGAACTTGTGTTAAGCTTGCTCTGCCTGCTTGCCTCTGCTTACAAAACCGTTTCTTTCGAAGCGAAATGGCCGGCGTGTGCGGTGTTGTGATGACGCCGTGCTGTGCCCGTGCTTCCATCTTATTTTCTTACATACCAACGTCTTTTTGAAGATGCTTGCTTCTCTTTTTCTTTGCGGGACGTCATAAACGTGGTAAGGTAACTGGTTCGGTGTTGAGGGGTAATAAATTGGTTTGAAGGTATGTGGTAACTGGCTCGGAGGTATGTGGTAATTGTGTGACGGTACTATGTCACTACACCACTTTCTCTGCAGTCGCTGCAGACCCTGTGTTGTGACGTATAGGGTTCAACGTAGTAGGTGTGAGTCTACTTAGTTATAACTAGGTATATGTCTTAAGGTAATATTTAATACGCGTTTACTAAAATAAATAAACTATAGTCGCTCAATACACTTGCAGTCGAATACACGTCTTTTCATTCAAAAATGCCATCTAAAGAAAACTGAACCTTAATACAACCAACACCCTAGGTGGATAGGTTTTGCGAGTTTGCCCTCGACTGCCCACCTTGGCTGCCCCTTAAAAGCTGAGTGACTTTGTAGCGCCATGTGGCCCAATTTTCTTTTCCTTTTAGTTGCCCGATTTCGATCTTTCAGCTGGTTGAGCCTGATGATGACATTTTTGTCAAAATTTTGGAAAATATTTTTTACGTTAATATTTTTCGGAAATCTTCTTACAACTTTATATTTTAGATCATTTCTATAATTTGGTAACCACGCTCTGCTACCATGTTAAAGAGTCTGGATTGAAACAAATATAGAAACAAATCAATATAATGTATTTTACACAACGAAAAGACAAAACATGAGTTACACAGTGATAGTAACAGTTATTAAAAATAAATATAAGTATAATTTCAATATCGGCCTATGAAACCTCCTTCAATAATAAGAAGTATATATTTGACAGCTTTGATGAAACCGTAACCAAACCGTAAAATACTTCCGTAAATACAGATGATTAGGGCGGGAGTTTTATTTTTTGAACGATACTGTATTGTGAGTAATAGACACCTACTCCCACACAAGAGTCTCTTCCGTGCTTCGAAGCCTCTCGTAAACAGGAGCTGACAGCCCTTCCAGTCTCTATCCTTATTGATGATAGTGGAGTTGAAGTTAAGGTTAGGTATGACTTATGTACGCCATCTCGGTGTTATGAAATAACAATAGCGAATTTATTACCAAATGTTAGCTTTATTCAACTTAACTTAACTTAAATAATTTGTACTGATATTAGATAAGTCACATCCACGGCAAACTTACGAATCTGCAGAAATGTCATTTTACAGGGGAGCGTTTTGAAAGTAAACATCAATGATAACTTTTTTTTAGTAACATGTATAATATGTACTGTGGTACTTTTGGTTTTCAAAATGGTACTTTTTTTAGATTTTGTCAACGGATTGTCAATGTTTTACAAGGTTCAGAAATAAATACACATTCGTAACTTGACATCACTATACAAAGAAGTTAATTGATATTTATTCATACCCTGGCAAACTTACGAAAGTGGTATTTTCGTTACTAACATAATAAAAATATTCAATTGAAACTTCGGTAAACTTACGAAAGTACCACTTTCGTAAGTTTGCCAGGGGTATAAAACTATCTAATTATTAAAGGTAAGTAAATAACGTAAGATAAGTTAGGTTAGTAAGGTAAGTAAAGTTAGGTTAGTACTCCAATAGTAAGATAAGAAAAAATATTAAAGGTAAAGCAGTAAAAATACTGTAAATTTAAGCTGTTTTATTAATTGGAAAAATAGGAAGCTAATAATAAACTAGTAAATTCATTTATATTTTTATATTTAAGAACCAATGTTTAAGTTGTAAACAAAAAAGTCACTGTTTTATAAGTATGGTTACAGGTCCTCTGCCTCTTCAGCATCAGGCTGTGGTAAACGGTCTTCAGCTGTTTCCGAGTCTGGAAGATTTTGATAAAAAGAATGGTAGTATTTCGGTATTTGGTTATCGCCACATAATTTTATTAAATCTTTTTTTTTTAAGTTTAGAAATAGGAATACGTTCAGTATACACAGGTACAGGCACTAATAATGAAGTTTTGCCCCTTTTTGGCTTTATCTTCAGCTCTTTGAAGCTGTCGTCATTATAATTAGTCTTGATAAAAATTGACTTAAGACTGTCTTTACGATACTGAATCCACACAGCATCTTGGAAGTTCGTCTTTTCTTTTCCTATCGCTTCGAGTTGTTGTTCATTTCTTTCTTCTTCAATGTTTCTTTTTTCTTTGTTATTTAAACATTTCTTTCTTTGGTTTGGTTTTCTTGTAATTTCTTCGGCAAACTGACACTGATTTGGATTGAAGTCTAAAAAGTCCTCATGAACTAACACATTTACATTGAATGGGCGGGGATTCATTCTAGCCAGTCTTATTACTTGAATCCATCCATCCGGAGTGTATACTGCAGTGTTTTTACACTTTTGTTCAATTTTGGAATGTATAGAGTCACATTCCATGTGGCTGTGTCCAGACTCATAAAAAACGTGATCTATTGTGTGTATTGTGGAGTGGTGTGTTATCAAATATAGCAACATGCAAGAAAAGTTAAAAAATTTTTGCTGGCCTCCGCAATTATCAGACATCATTCTGACATGACTTATGTTTTGCTTGCTCGAAATATATTTATAAACGCAAGTCGCAATCTCAATACTTCCTCGTTTGCCTTCAGTTTCATCCCAAGTAAAACAATCGACATCTTGATCCCCAAATTTATAAAATGTTAAATTGTAAACAGCTAGCTTACGAACATAAAAAAATGGTCCAGAAGCACCTTTAGGGGTTTGAAGGACCGCTTCTAGGTCAAAATTAAATGCCAAAGTATTTGTGTCATTCTTTGCTGCTGCTTTATCAGCGTCTCGACGCAGATAAGCATCATCCCTTCGCTTAAGATGCTTGGAATGACTGTCGTCTTCAGAGTTAGTCATGTCATTACTTTTTAATTCTTTATAAGCTACGCACTTTTTGCATAGATCCTTTTTTGGCACATGGAATCTTAATTTATACGATCTGAAAACTTTTCGGTATGTTTCTATACCCGCTGGCTTTGTCTTCTTCTTCACACTTTTCCTTATATAACGAATACATTATTCTTATATTCAGTGCCGAATCAAGATATTTATACTCTGTGTTCTTCCTACAATAATGTGATTCCATGGCAGGAAATGAAAATATATGTTCTTTAATTTGATTAAATCTATCATCAGAAAGTTTGTTACATGGCGGTTTCTTGCCTCTAGAATCTGCTAAAAGAATGCCTTCTGAAGAAACTTTCTTCAAAGCTCCCCTTATAATGCCTTCTTTTATATTTAAGGTGTCCAAAAAGAAATCTCTGCATACCCTGACCTTTTCGTGTCCTATTGTAAAAGAATAATGGTGTGTAAAATCTTTGCGTGAGGGGCCATTTGTTGTTGATCTCTTCTTGGTCTCTTTTTTAACATGTTGGATTATAAAGTGACGCTGTGCTTCTAAAGTTCCCAGAGTTCGAAAAGACTCATAAATTTTCTTTCTCGCTTCTTCAGGCACACTAGCATTGCATTTATGTTTCGGGATTGCCAGACACTTAGGTTGCTTAAAAGGCATAGCTGAAACAAATTTACCTTTTACAGTTTTATAAGATTCACCTTTTAAACGTGCCTTCCTTTCAATATTTCTCTTCCACTTAGAAGGGTCAGAAATATGTTTTTTCTTTGGTGACTTGGGTTTTTCCTGCACCCTGTCCTCACACGCAATAGATATGGAAGCACTTCTTAACTTTTTTAATGGTTGATGTATCTGATGAAACTGTTGCAAGTCATTTTCTGAGTAGCGTCGCTTCAGTGGCTTGGAGACAACCACTTGAAAATGTGGTCGCAAATTGCTTTCGGCTACTCTTTCAGGTTCCTGGGAGTCGTCACCCCCGATTATAGCAGTTGAAACATCATTATCGGGAATTATTCCTGGCTGTTGAGTTGCATCTGATGTATGACAGGTTTCTGAATTCAAAGATTTACCTACATGATCTAATGCTGTCATATATCTATATGAAGTAGAATCATCCGATGAACTATTATGGAGGTCTTTATCAGCAATGAAATTGGGGTCTTTAACACTGTCATCATCACTAAAATCACTGTGATTCAGTGTTTCGAACAATTCTAGAGTATCTGGTGACATATCACGAACTGGTGACGAATTTTCGGGACTTTCAGGAATTGTATTACCTCCAGATAGAAAAATGTTTCGGGCTATTGGAGTTATCGGTGAGTTTAATGGTGCTTCCGGTGTTGCATCTGCTTCGATTATTGTATTACCTCCAGATAGAAAAATGTTTCGGTCTATTGGAGTTATTGGTGAGTATAGTGGTGCCTCCGGCGTTGCAACTGCTTCGATTGTTGTAATACCCCCAGATAGAAAAATGTTCCGGTCTATCGGAGTTATCGGTGAGTACAATGGTGCCTCCGGCGTTGCAACTGCTTCGATTGTTGTATTACCTCCAGATATAATAATGTTTCGGCCTATTGGAGTTATCGGTGAATTAAATGGTGCCTTCGGCGTTGCAACTGCTTTGGAGTCTATGGAAACGAGGGTCTGTAAGGTTCCATCGCTAGCTATTGATAGTGATACAGGAAGGCATTCTTCAGTAGGACCATCGCCCATAGATATATCAATCGTAATATTTTCTTTCATTATGTTTTGTAGTGGTTGAGTTTTGTTTGATGTATTGTCTCTTCTATTTATTGTTTCTTCCAATTCTGCTGCTCCTGAAAGTAATATTATTTTTATAAGTTTAAAATTAAGTGACTGCTTCGTTGGTCCAGTAGTCACTACTACTGGACCAACGAAGCAGTCAATCAATTTTATTATGTAATAGTATGTAATTGTGGATTACGAGATTCTGGGTTAGTAAGTTACGTAAGAACCTAAGGTAAGTAAGTAAAGTAAGGATAAGTTATAGGCAGAGATCGGAATAGGTAGAATATATTTACCTAAAGTTCAAGGAAGTAAGTAATATAGAGTTGATACTATCAACTCTATGTTACTTACTTCCTCGAACTTTAGGTAAATATATTCTACCTATTCCGATCTCTGGTTATAGGCAACATGGGCTAGTCTCCGCATCAAAGTGCGTATTTTGCGTACAGCAGTAAGAATTACTAAAATTCGTTAATCATGCAGTGCCAGTGTTTACCACGCTAAAACAAACTTAGGCACTATCTACTTTATTTAAACCAAAAAGAATTAAACAGAGCATTAACCTTATGTAGGTACATTTTTTTTTGGTTTAAAATATTGTCCAATTTTGTTTTTGTTTCTATTTCAGCGCAGCTAAAACCACCACTGAAATTGAATACTGAACCACGAAAGTATTTAGGTAAACAAATGGCGCTCTGGTAAAATTGCTTGTACAGGTGGGTTACCATGTTCTGTTAGTGCAGGAATATTTTAGTATTATTCCGAGAGTGGGTAAGAGGTGGCGCTAGACAGCTGTCTAGCGCTGTCACTTTCTCACTCTCGGAATAGTCCTAAAACATTCCTGCTCTAGCAGATCATGGTAACCCCCCTGATCTTTCAATGTAAAACTGAACGCCTCTTCACTGCTTTTTCTGTACAAATAATTGAAATAAGTATGTACGTAACAAGCAGTAGAGGGGCGTATGTTTCATACCTATCATAATTACGACGCGACGCGAGTATTAAATAAAAACGAAGTTGTAAGTAGGTGGTAGGTTTACAAAATACCTACACACAACTTCTTAAACAAAAAATTGTCTTGGCTAGTTCAATTTTTTTCTTTAATACTCAAACAAACTTCATGAAGTTTCTGTTTTAAAATAATTTGAATTAACAAACTTTTAACAAAAAGAAGTATTGTAATAACCTAAAATAATATGCTTACTTGGTATACTTGTATTTCTCTCAGCTTCGAACACTTTACGTAGCATCTTATCATTTCTCTTCATGATGAATAACAAAGCAAGTACCTACATTTTAATAAACACAAATATTAATCAAACTCTTAATCAGAGCACATTTAACTACTCACGAGAGTAAAGAAAGTGTTGCAACCAATCATTAATAGTGATGTGCAATTTAATCGCTCTTATTATTAAATCGATTTCTTATATCGATTATTTATTTTACATTATTAATGTAAAATTATTATGTATTTTAATGAATATAAGTCATTTAGGCATAAAATGTACAAACTCCAAAACCCAACAAAATTTAAAATTTGCGCCACGTTTGAAAACATCACATTCGTAAGTTTGTTGTAATTAGTTTCACTTATTTAATCTTAAATAAGACAATATTTGACGAATAATGACACATTCGCATATTTGACACAATTATAAATGCACGAATATGCCAGATTTGTATGTTTGCCTTGGGTTACTTGACCCTTTTTAATAGTGTTTGCTACCAATGTAAATTCACGAATGTGTCAAATTCGTACGTTTGCCTGGGTTACTTGACCTATTTTAACCATGTTTGCTACCAATGTAAATTCACGAATGTGTCAAATTCGTACGTTTGCCTGGGTTACTTGCCTATTTTAATCATTTTTGCTACCAATGTAAATTCACGAATGCGTCAGATTCGTACGTTTGCCTGGGTTACTTGACCTATTTGAATCATTTTTGCTACCAATGTAAATTCACGAATGTGTCAGATTCGTACGTTTGCCTGGGTTACTTGACTTATTTTAATCATGTTTGCTACCAATGTAAATTCACGAATATACCAGATTCGTAACTTGACAGTGGCACATTTTACTCGAACTTTATAAATTCCGCTACGCTAAAACATCATAAATGAATTTGGTAAGTTTACTATGGGGTGGTATGACATAAAACGCAGAATCGTACAAATTGGATTCCGTAACCGTCAGAGATAGGAATACGTAAATTTGCCACGGTGTGTAGTACCACATTAGGTAAAGTTTTTCATCTAAATATTGATTTCACTAAAACTGCAGATTCGTAAGTTTGCCGTGGATGTGACGATATACCATGACAACTTCACACACTGAAAAGGATAGACTCATAAGGAGTCTTTATGTGGCGACTAACAAGTTCACCACATACTCCCCGGCTGCATTCTAGCTTGAGGTGTCGTAGTTTTGCAGATAGGCAGGTGGTCTTCTATTTCTTCTAGTTGTCCGAATCGAAGGAGTATCTGGTGCAGTATACTCTCTGTAGAGAAAAAGGAAGAGTCACTTTCTGTTTCTACAGTTTCGGTGCGTTCGTCTTCTTCCCCGCTTTCTGTTCTTGTTCGGGGCTAAATGTCTGTTAGACACGGCCGTTTCTCGCCCGTCGCCTACTCTCACAAAGGAATAGTCCGGGTTGGACTCCAACAGTAGCTCGACTTCCTCGACTATGGAAGAGTATTTGTTGGTCTGTTGTGCTTTTTGAGTAGGACAGGACCGGGTGTTAAAAGCCAAGTAGGTATCGAATGTCCGTTATTGGATTTTCTATTATGTACAAACATCATTTCATGAGGAGTTTAGTTCGTTGCATCGCATAGCAGAGATCTCATTGAGTGCAGTGCTTGATTAAGTACTATTTCCCATTGCTCGATTTTTAATCCCTGTGATTTCATTGTCCTCCAAATTGACCCATTTTTGCGCTCTATTTGACCATTACCCTGTGGGTTATATGCTGTCGTTTGACTGGTAGATATACCTCAACTATGTAAGTAATCCTTTACTTCTTTTGACATACAAACGGAGCCACGATCGGAATGAACATAAGCTGGCAATCCAAATGTGCAGAAAAGAGCAGATATTCGTCTACAATGGTCAGTATGACGGTACTGGTTCTTTAAATCGATTTTCAGTTTTTCGAACGGTGAAGTCGCTTTTTAACCGAATTCCAAAAGGAGGAGGTTATCAAGTCGCCCGATTTTTTTTTGTGTGTATGTTCAACGATATCTTCGCCAATTGTGAACCGATTTTGATGATTCTTTTTTTTGTTTAGAAGCATATTATTTCGCGGTGGTCTTTGTGAAGATATGGTGCTGATCTTCGGAGATAAACAATGGAACTCTTCAATAATAGACGGCAAATCTGCTGTGATTGCTGCAATCACTCGGATATTTATTGTTTATACAACACCGTAACATAACATCACGTCTGTATGCTCTGAAGGGGTACGCAGATGTACCTATAAGCATGACATGTATTGTTAACGGTTTCACCTGAAGTCCTTTGACAATTTTAACCGACTTAAAAAAAGTAAGGATCTGTATGTATTTCTTTTAATGTATGTTCACCGATTTCACCGCCAATAGTGGACCGATTTGCAAAATTCAGATTCCTTCAGATGAAGGGATCCCAGGGAAATCGAGTGCAACCCTGAAATTTTATAGGCACATACAATGTACGTGTGTATGTGTGTATACTCTTTCTCGCAATTCAGATATTTGTGCGTGGTAATCATCATCTCATGTTGTTGAGATGATGACTGTTAAAACCTTTTTTAGTCTAATAAGCACACCCTGGCCATTACTTTCTTTGACATACTATTTTATATCTGTCACTTCACTTCTCTTGTTATAACTGTTTTAAATACAACGTTTATTTCCTGTTAAAATAGTTTTTCAGTGGCGTGCAGTGGTTCTCCGCGGAAGGCAGGCCAGCCACGCTAAGATGACCCTCAAAGTACTCACATCTATTGATATATTCACTTATGAGAAACAACGCCATCTAGCTTAAATATCAGGAATTTCAATGGAATTCTGTCAATACAAGAACGAAGGATGTCGCTCCGCTACAAAAAATTCTAAAAAATAAAACAGAGAGCGCTGTAAACAAAAAAAAGGTAGAGTTTTCTGACCGGAATATTTGAAAAACAAACCTTTAAAATAAGCCTATTAAAACCAAAGTTATAAATACAAGAACTCTGCATTAATCAAGGTTCAAATCACGATTTACTGACAATGCAAACAGAAGAAAGATTAATTTGAAATGACGATGAATTTTAGGTTAATTTTCGTAATTCGGGTACCTACACATCTTTCTTTGGACACAACTTGAATCTTATCATTAAACGATTGTGAATACTTACTGTTTTTAACTTTTAACATACACACTAAAAGCGCAAACTTCACAACAGAACACCATTTCTAAGTTAATAAACAAATACAACAAATAATATTTACACTACTATACGTTTCAAAACGAATTACAAACGTCAGATATTATAAAAATCAAAACACTGAAGATCGCGAAATAAATTTTGCTAGTCACATGAAACAAATATGGCTTCTAAGAAAAATACAATTGTTATTTTGTCGATAAAAAAACACTACCAAATATAATTGCATCACTGCATACCGTTTTAGCCGGATAATACTTTGTGGGGCAGCCAATCAGTGGCCAGCTAGCCAGCTACACTCGCAGGAGTTTACGCCCCTATTTACTATGTGTGCCGTTCATATACACGAAAATAACGATCAGTGTGCGTAAATTTATCAATGGAAATTAGGCCGGCTGCGGCCTTGCCTAAACGGCCGGGAGCGAACGTCGTAGTATTTATCAGTTACGTCACACGGCTGCGACAAGTTGCTATAAGTATTATAACAGGAGTTTTTTATTTTTTATTAATATAGTTATAATAAATGCATTTGTTGCGTTGTTGGTAGGAATGGTAGGGTAGGCTAGGCCTAATTGCCTCTATGGACGGCACGCCTCTGTAGTTTTTCCTTTACTAGCCTACTGTATTGGCTCTGTATGAACAATTATGACAAATGATGAATGATGTTGATGGTGATGAAAGGAAGGTGGAAGGTGTAAGTCAGGATCTGATGATTGGATCCCAGGAAAATTAAGGGCAACCCTCATGGGCATTGTTTGAAACGGTGAAGTTTCTATATAGTATAGTATAGTTTTCTGTATAAAAAAATAAAAAGAATATAAATAAATAAACATCGCTTGTATATTATTGTGGATAAGCATATTACCATGAAATGTATTGTTAACGATGTAAATAAAATGCATAGCAAATATTTGCATAGGATATTACAACTAAAAATGAAAAAATGTTAAAAATAAAACCGACTTCAAAAACACAAAAAAGGGAAAAATAACTTTAGCTTCAGAAGTCGGTGACAAAAAAACTGAATCAATCAAAACAAAGGTCACCGACTTCAGAAGCTAAAGTTAATTTTTGTATCAATACGCTGTTATTTTTGAAAAAACGACGTTTCATAACTGCACAGACCGGACATGCATTTGTCATCTTTCTAACGTCATCTACCGAAAATGGTAGATTCTTTCATTTCATTTCATTTATTTTATTCACAAACAATTATCATTGTGTTTGAACATAATACATATAACAATTAATACAATATTACTTACTACAATTTAAATGTCAATAAATGCAAAAAGTACCAGGTATACTTAAAGGTTAAACAGTAACGTCACATTCATAAAAGTGAGGAAAGTCATATAATAATAAAAATAATGTCACACAAATCTACAATAAAAAAGAAAACAAACAAAATGAAATAATTTTTTTTTTTTTTTTTTTTTTTTTTTTTTAAATAAATATCGCTGGACATTACACACAGCGCCATCTAGGTGCCACACTAAGCTACGAGGCTTGTGTCGTGGACACCAGATAGTTGATAATACTACATAGATACTTTTTTGTTTGTAAATACATACTTATTATACATATAAACATCCATGACTCGGAAACAAATGTCCATGCTCATCACACAAACATTTGCTCCTACCGGGACTCGAACCCGGGACCCAAAGAACGTAAGACAGCCTCAATACCGCTGCGCCATTCGGGTCGTCAATATTATAAGTGCAATGTCACATTCATTAAAACTTAAAAATAATTGAAGTATACAACAAAAACACTAACAAAGGAAACAATTACAGAAAAAATCACAATGATACACTACAACGAGAAAAGACCCTCTCACTTATGCCTACAATTCCTCGACTGAGTAGAGACACCTATCTAACAGGAACGCTCGAAGCTTTGTTTTAAATGTCGATGTATATATCAAACTTTTTAAGCGAAGTGGCAATTTGTTGAAAATGTACACTGCTTGATATTGCGGACAATGTTGAAATGGGGACTTATTTTGTTCCTATCTAATCTTTCTCCCTGTGTTTCATATTCGTGTAGGTACTTCTTAAGGTTAGTCAGGAGTACTAAAACATAGAGACTGGGTACTGTGAGGATGTTTAGTTCAGTAAAATGAGGACGACAACTTTCTCTCTGTGATATCCGGACTGTCGTACGTACAGCTCTTTTTTGAAGGACAAACGCTCTGTGACAGTTGTAATTATAGCTATTACCCCAAAAAAGCACACTATATCTTAGTTTCGACTCGATTAACGCGTAATATACGATTTTTAATTCTTTAACGCCTATTTCATCCCGAAGGATTCGTAACGCATAACACGCAGACGATATATACGCATATATGGCGGTTAATTCTTTTTTCCAATTAAAAAAAATATCTACATGCAATCCTAATCCTAATCCTAATCAAACTCAAACTCAAAGCGTTTATTTCAATTAGACCTTAGCAGGCACTTTTGAAAGTCAGAAAAACAAAGGCGAAGCTACAGTCACAGACACAAGGCATAATAACTTGTGAAAGTACTGTAGTTGCCCATTCCAAAGCGTAGATCTCTATGGAGAAGAATAGGCAAGAAACTCCATGGACACTCTTTTCAATCAAAATATTGTTACAAGATCTTGGTTACATCATTCACGTTGAGATTATACATATATGTGAGAACGATGTAGAAAGACGTGCACATTAAGAGCGTCCAGAGTAAAAGATTATAACTATCAGCAATTTAAAAACAAAGTAGTTAAAATAAACCGTGGCAGCTAAGAGATGACCAGTCCCAACTGACAGCGCCCGGTTCACGAACATGACGCATGTATCAGTCCCATTCAGCTCAACCATATTGAAGGGAACTAAACGACCCAACACACCCGCCACTATCAGCGAGACATTTGAGTGAGCCTGACATTCTCTCAGCCACCTGGGCACATTCGAGTCAATAAAGGATAAAAAAAAATAATCAGCTATCCCATACATTTGGGTCGAGTAGGTATTGAAATTTTGTATAGGACAGCTGATTATTTTTTTCCGATTTCGATGGTGGTCCCATAGAGAAAGTTGTTCAGTTTGATGGTCTGTACCACAGTATTCCATATGATTATACCCTTTCTGTTACAAGCTGTATAATACTAAGAGATTGAATCTATATGCAAAGATTTTTTTTTAGAATTTAGCTTCATTCACTAGTTCTATTTTATCCTCATTAAGTGCGATTTCCATGGTTTCTTTATTGCGAGCAGTCGTTTTGAAAAGCATTATATTAGTCTTTGTACTATTGATTTTTAACTTATTTACCGAAAACCATGAGTGAAAATGGTTAAGTGCCATATTAACCTTTTCCGTAAGGTCTTTAATGTTATTTGCTGCAATAATAGCATTAGTGTAATCCGCAAAAACTACAAGTCATAAATCGGGCAAAATTTTATTTATATAATTTATTAAGTCGTTAGTAAATATAATGAATAATATGGCACCCAAAATAGATCCCTGCGGAACACCAGCACAGATATTGGAAAAGGATGATTTATGAGGTTGTCTCCGCCCTTCCCGTGTCTCAGAGATTTCAACAAACATTTTCCTATTTTTAAGGTAAGAAGATAAAAGTTGTAAGGCTTTACCTCTAACTCCATAGTGATTAAGCTTAGCAATGAGTAGATCATGATCGACAGTGTCAAATGCTGAGCTTAGATTCAGGAATACACCAGCTACTTTCATTTTATTATTAATATTAGTTATTACGTCATTGACAAGAGTGTACATAGCATCTCCTGTGCCAACGTTTTTTTGATAACCAAATTGTCTCCTCTGTAAGACTTTGTTTAAGTTAAAATGAAGTACAAGCCGAGATTTAATTATTTTATCGAAAATCTTTGAAAGTGTCGGCAGCAAAAAGATTGGTCTATAGTTTTTTTGGATCAAACTTAGTGCCTTTTTTGTGAATGGGAATGATCTTTGCTACCTTAAACTGCTCTGGGAAAACTCCTTCATCAACGCATTTATTAAAAAAGCAAGAAAGTGGTACGGCAAGTATACCTAGATGATCTTTAATCACAGAAATAGGAATTTCGTCGAAGCCACAGGATCGTTTATTACCCATCTTTTTGACTATATCACTTATTTCATTAGGAGTGGTAGGCGTAAAACAAAGATCCCTTTCAACCCATTCTGTACAATGCCGGAGTAGTACAATCGCATTGGTATTATTATTGTCGTCAATAGAACATTTGTAATTAAAATGCTGTGCCAGTATGCATGCTATTTCCGTGGAATCGTCAAAAATTTTACCGTCAATTTTAAGTAGAAGTCGTTCAGTATGTTTAACTTTAGTTCTGTTTGTGCATTTTTTTTACAATTTGCCATATTTCTTTGCTTCCGTTAGTTGAGTCATTTATTTGGTTTCTGATAGTAATTTTTTTAGCTTTCGAGATTACCCTTCTATAAATTCTAATATAATTGTTTTTATAACTTTGAATACTTATATTAAGATTATTGGCATTGTTAGCACATAAAAAACGTTTCATTTTGCTTGACGTTCGAATACCATTTGTGATCCATTTCAGTTTAGTACTTTTAATGACGTTCAATCTACGTTCCTTTTTTTTGTAACAGTTCTTGAAGACATCTGTAAAGGTCTTTATGAATACATTAATTCCGATACTACTCCATTTATGTTTCAGTATTCCCTGCTTAAAAAGCATCCCGTTTTTAGAACTGAAAACTCTTCTATTTATAACAATGTGCTGGTTGTAGTTGTTTGCCTTGCTCGCAAGATTTTCCAAACGAAAATTACCAATAATACCACCATGACCATCAGCTAGGCCATTGTGGTCGACTTCACTTTTTACTAAGTAGAAATCTGGTAAGTTTGTAATAAGATGGTCGATGGACGAAAAGGATCCATTACGGATAAAAGTTGCATCATTCGCAAGATGCCTGACATTGAAACAAGTCAACAAACTAATAAATTCAGTGCGTTTCCTACTATCTGAAAGTAAATCTATATTGAAGTCTCCGCAAAATACGCAGTTCCTGTTAAATAAATGTTCTAGCATTTTTTCCATACATGTCATAAAAATATCAAAATTACTGTCATGGGCTACGATAACAACAACATATGTATAGACCAGTCTCAACACATCTTTAATGCAACATATTTCGAAACTGTCCGTCTTATAAAGCTTATTAATTACATCAATATTCTCAGCATTCCTATCCACATGTGCAAACGATTCGAAAAGATTCTTACTTAGTACCCAGTGAAACATCCGTGTAATGCCCGGATGACATAATTCATTAGGCAAGTCCTTCAACTTGGATTCTGAGTGGATAGCGTAGATACGTGACAAGGCGTCATTTTATGATTTAATTTCCTGGTCTATAGACAATATCATATTTGTAGCAAGATAATTCTAATCGTCATCTCTCTATCTTTTTGTTTTTTATCTTGCTTGTATGTGTGCGATTGAACATAAAAGAAACTGATCATTGGTGATCAGTTGTGATCAGTTGAAAAGATATTCCAATCAAGTAGTGCCGCCACATACGGAGAGCTTCGACAATGGCATACGCTTCCTTTTCTATGACTGAATGTCGCTTTTCAGCTCTGGATAGTGTGCGCGAAAAGTATGCTACTGGGCGAATGCTTGGATCAATGTAGCCGCAATATCATTATCGGGGGCATCTGTTTCGACTGCAAACATTTTGTTTTCGTCGATATCAACTATTGTAGACTTTGCAATGCAGTTCTTTAGATCTTCAAAAGCAGATTTAGCTTCATCATTTAATGGGAATTCTGGATTCACTAGGCTATATATACTTTCCGAAAATTTTGGTATCCACTTGGAGTAATGCGTAAACATACCGAGAGCTCGTTCAAGTGAAGTGTTGTCAGTCAGTATGGGCATGCTAATTAGTCGGTGAGTCGGTCTGGATCAGGTTTAATGGACTTTTTCGAAATGTTGTATCCGAGTAGGTTGATTATGTTTATTGAAAACGCCGATTTCTCTTTGTTAACAGTTAAACTGTAATTCTCAACTGGATCCCTGTTTTTTTTTTAATTCTTCTCATGTCCTTACTTGTCTTTTCCGAATACAGTGACGTCATCTAAATAGGCATATGTGTATGTATATGTATCTGCCAAATGTTCTTCTTTTATTAAGCAGTCCATGACTCTTCGAAATCCACTGACTCCATTTGTCACGCCAAACGGGATACAGTTTCCCGCACGCCTCAAATGCTGTGTATTGTTTTTCTGCTTCCATAATAGATACCTGATGGTAAACGCTTTTTAAACCAATTTTAGAAAAGAAGTTGTTTTAAAAGTTGTTTTGTATTTTAAAGGTCTGAGAGTAGTCTTACCAATCGTTTGCGGTGTTTTTCATTTTTGGTGATTAGAACTTGTGCTCGCCAAGGTGTTCTCTTCGATAACTCCGTCTGATAATACTTGATTTATTTTAGTTTTTACGAATTTCAGATCATCGTTATTGTATTTTCTAGACTTTACAGCAATTGGTAAGCAGTTGGAATGTAAATTCAAAAGTAAAGGAACTGGTGGAACAGATGAAGCCAACGCACTACATATTTGTGATGGTTTTCTAGACCCACCGATATTAATTTCAAGTTTTGAGTGTTCTTTCATTAAATTATCTCCGATGATGACATAAGCACAAAGATATTTAACGATAAGAAGTGAAGCTTTTTCGTAAACATTACCATTTAGAATATCTCTTATATATCCCACCTTTGCTTGAAGTAGCCCTTCGCAATTAATTGTGTGAGTTGTTTGGGCCATTGTTACAGATTCAGTACATTCTGTTTTCTTAAAAGAAGAATTCGAAAATAAATCATGACTGATAAAGCTTTTTGAGCTTTCAGAGTCAATTAAGGTATTTGTTTTTTGGCTGTTAACTTCAATGGTGACGATTGATTTATTTAAACTGCTCGAAAAAGCTTATACACGTGGCTAAGTAGCGAAATGAGTCTGTAATTCTTTAATAGGTTCTTGTTCCTCTTTTTAAAGAAAAGGACGACCACGCTCCCTGTCCACGCTTCTAGAGTTCTCCTAGAGAACAAGACCGAGTTGAAAAGCTCCCGAAGCTCCCTTAATACAGGGCTTCCTCCCGCTTTCAGGAGCTCAGTCGTTATCCCATCCTTGCCAGGGGCTTTTCCATTCTTAGGCTGTCCAAGAGCCGCCTCGATTTCGTATTGGCTGACTTCTGGCAGGTCTTCTGTGTAATAGTGGGTTAAGGTGGCCCTGACATCCTCAATTTTGGGGATTAGGTCGGGATGCATGCGATGCGTACAACTGGCCGAAGAAGTTTTCGACTTCGGAAAGAATCTCTGGCTTCGAAACGACGATATTCCCACAAGATTTGATCAACTTCGTCAGGTGGCTCCTCCCAAGTGATTGGACGAACACTTTCGACCCTCGATTTTGCTCAATCGCTTTTTCTATTGAATGCGTCGTACCATTTCCTAATTTTTTATTGAGTGCCTGTAGTTCTGACGAAGTGATGGGTGAGTTTTCACGTCGTTCCGTCATAAGCTCCAGAGTTTCCCACGAAAGTTTGGACATCTTGCCCGTACATTTACAAAAACGCGTCCCTCTTTCTCAAGGAAGGTGACAAGCATTTGCACCCTATGATTTCTGCTGCCAAACCCGTAGGATCCTACTACCGATTACGCCATAATCAACGCTTCTGTCTGTTCTTAGACACGCTTAGCCAGGAATTCTAAAAGAGAACCCCGCTTTAAGCCCTCTGACCATGTCTCACAGAGAGCGACTGCAAAGGGATCGTTTTCGTTCAATATAGGACAGATCAACACAATCGGACATTTTTTTTTTAAATCTGACTGTTTCACTGGACAATCTTGGGTAATTTGGATCCATTAAGATAAAGGTTAAGTAAGTTGGACAGCGTATCAATGACAGTGACAACGTTGGACGGCTCAATATTATTATTTTTAGATAAAGTAATTAATTAGCATAATAATTATATTTAAAACTAGCTGTGCCCGCGACTTCGTCCGCGTGGACTTAGATCTTTCTCAGCCAGTCATTATAAAAGGCACGGTGACTTTGTCTATTCCTTAGTATAACAATTTACACCATTGTTTTGCTGTTTGTTGATTGTGCAGCTTATAGACTTGATTCCAACTCAAAGAATTTATTTCAAACAGGCTGAAAAAGATCATAGTCCACGCGGACGAAGTCGCGAGCACAGCTAGTATCGAATAGTACAGGTCGATTATTGTGAATTAATGAAATTACCAAGCCTTCTGATACCAATTGATGGTAATAGGCTCGTCCCTTATTACAAACATTACTGGCATAATGTGCCTAACCCTTCTGGGAAATACAGGCGAAATATTATGTTATACAGTAACAATGTGTTATTGATTGTGCTGTACATCATATTGCAGCTTCATATAGTGTACTTTTCCATTGAGAGTCATCTTCTAATGGACCCTCGTCGTCGTTATGATATAATTTTGTTGCGCGAGTTACTTTCATTCTATGATATTTCCTAAGATCTAAATTAAATGGTGTAAAGGGCAATTTTGGTCCCAATTGAAGGCCTAAGATGACTAACATATTTATTTTGATAAGGATTATTACTAAGTCGGTAAAAACACCTTCGCAAATAAAGCATTATTTTTGACCAAATTTTAAAATCATAAACATGGTTATTGTCTTTAACCGTTTAAGCAGCGCACGCAAAGGAAGCTCTCAAAAATAACACATTTTCCCCGTTTTTGCAACATTTTTAATTGATGCTCCGCTCCTATTGCTTGTAGCGTGATGATATATAGCCAATAGCCTTCCTCGATAAATGAGCTATCCAACGTTAAAATATTTTTTCAATTCGAACCAGTAGTTCCTGAGATTAGCGCGTTCAACCAAACAAACACACAAACAAAGACTTCAGCTTTATAATATTATTACTAGCTGACCCGCGCAACTTCGTCTGCGTGCGTGAGTACATAAAAGAGAGTAGAGGGGAGGGAGAGGGAGTAGTGTGCGTCAACCTTTAAAGTTAGACATATGGCCTTTGCGGACATTTTTTTAGAGCTTTTTAAGAGGGACAATTCTGACATACATGATAATTGCGTAACTTTAACCGTTCACGCACAACGGAAGCTCTCAAAAGGAATAAATCCCTGTTTTTGAAATATTTTTCATTGATGCTCCGCTCCTCGATAAATGGGCTATCCATCACTAAACTAATTTATCATTTCAAACCAGTAGTTCCAGAAATTAGCGCGTTCAATCAACGAAATAAACAAACTCTTCAGCTTTATAATATTAGTACAGATTCAAGTAGTTAACAATTTAATTTCTCGGAAATATTTGCATTAATCGCAAAAATATTCTACTTATGTTTTTCCAAATCAGGCCTTCCTTTTTTTTACCGATGGGAAATCATCAAATGACTTCTCCCACCCTGGACGGAGCGGAAGGGAGTGTCAGACTTGTACTGATAAAACCCATCCACTTTTCTTCTTTTGCCCTTTGCGTTCCAGGGCCGCGGTATCTCTTTCGAACAGTCCCGCAACCCTGACAGGCATCGGTCCTCTCGAACCCCTTCCCGTTTGCTGACATCTCTTTGAGGCGGGCGTGGAACACGAACGCGCCGTTGATACGGCCTGTCGTTATAAGACGGACGGATGGCAAGCTAGCTCATTACTCAACGTCCACAGGCCCGCGACCCTCGACAATCTTACGTCTTCATTTTTAGACACTGGATGACAGTTATACACCAGGTAGATCGAAAGTCCTCATCAACGTTCTTTAAATGAGCCGAGACACGATAAAACTACTGTAAACTGTTGCGGACCTTTTGCAACTGCCTTCCATCTCCATCGTCAGACCTTCCATGGCAGTCATACTCCAGCTAAGTCTAAAGTTCTCATCAAGGAGCATGAAAAGAGCCCAAACACGATTTCTCAATTTAAAGAAAAAGGATCATGCATATCATGCATAAAATAAAAAAAATATAGACGCGTCGAATTGAGAACCTTCTCTTTTTGTTACGTCGGTGAAAAAACCAAGCTTCAGACATTTGACGCGGGCGAGGGTCATTCTTTCACGAAAAACACCGCGATTCAGATAATGGAGTGAAATGAACAGCGCCATCTATCGAGCACGTAGTTAGACCGATAGAATATGCAGCATAGAAAGCGATTGAACATGCATAGACCTTTTTGCGCATAATCTGGGTAAAAAATGTAATTGTGACGTAATTGATCTTGCTCTTTCTGACCACACCTGTCAAATACTCAAGGTTCCAATCAAAAGAATATGTATAATGAAGCATTGGTATATCAAACGTCGTGACTATAATCTAGTTAACATGAATAAATTTAGGGATTGTTTGCAAAGTGTTTCCTTTTCGGAAATATATCAGGTTGATGATCCGAACACAGCCTATAATAATTTTGTGGAGACATTTACTCGTCTATATAATCTATGTTTTCCCTATAAACGTATTACTATAAGATTACACAAAAGACCACTATGGGTCTCTCGAGGTATCAAAACATGCAGTAAGAAAAAAAGAGACCTCCTGTGGCGTTACAGACTGTACCACAATGAACAAGACAAAACAACCTTTAAAAAGTACTCAGCAATTTATAAGAAAATAATTAAATTAACGCAACGTGCTCAGAATAACTACAAGATCAAAGCATCATCTAACAAGTCTAAAACTACATGGGAAATAATTAACCAAACTAAATGTAATGCGCCCAATAATAATTTAGTCAATAGCATTAAAATAGGAAATAAAAAAGTGACACATCCACCAGATATAGCGACCGCATTTAACGACTTCTTCATAGATAAAATACAACCTGTAGCAAATTGCGGCGTACAAGTGACTTCTTATATAGAAAAGAATAGTAGCTCGATGTTTATGGCACCGAGCAATGAAAATGATATTAGTGCTATTATTAAGACTTTGAAGAATTGCGGCAGTGTAGGTAATGATGGCATCTCTACCAAAGTAATTAAACATGTAGCAAATTGCATTAGTGGACATTTGAGCCATATTCTTAATCTGTGCATATCACATGGTACTTACCCGACCTACCTAAAAACAGCTATAATAAAACCGTTATTTAAAAAAAATGACAAGCAATGCATGGAGTCTTATAGACCCGTAGCGCTTGTGCCTGTAATATCAAAGATATTTGAAAAATATATTTATATTCAAATGTTTAAATATCTGGATAAAAGTAACATCTTAACCGATGAACAAAAAGGCTTCCGAAAAAATAAAACCATCAATATGGCAATATACGACTTTTTGAACAATGTAACTTCGAATGTTGACAAAAGAATACCTGTTTGTTCAATTTATTGTGACATGACACAAGCATTTGATTATGTCGATCACAATATCTTGCTCAATAAGCTGGATGCATACGGTATTAGAGGGAACATACTCAGCTTAATAAATTCTTTTTTACGGAACAGGAAACAGTACGTTGAAGTAACCGACATAGATCCCAATACCAAATGCCAACGTACCTATAAGTCTAGCCTTCGCACGGTGGCTTATGGAGTACCCCAAGGCAGCGTCTTAGGCCCTCCGCTGTTTATACTGTACATAAATGATCTTCCAAAAGTAACAAGTCACCCTATGTCACTGTTTGCTGATGACAGCACTGTGACCATTAAGAGTACTGATGATCGAAACCACAACGACGTTGTCACTCAGACAATAACCTCGATAGTGAAATGGCTAGATAATAATAATCTTAAAATAAATATTGATAAGACGAAATTAATGATGTTTAGCCAACGTGCGAATCCCAATATGACAGTATACTATGACAATAAAATTATAACACAAGTTGAGACATCAAAATTCCTAGGTTTAACTATTGACAAAAAATTAGACTGGAAAGCACACACGGAGGAGCTAATTAAACGAATTAGCAAATCAGCCTATGCCCTATTCAAACTGACCCCAGTGATTAACATCGATGCTTTAGTCACAGCATATCATGGTTTGGTGAGTTCAGTATTGAGGTATGCGGTCATTTTTTGGGGTAACTCGACCAACAGGGAATTAGTTTTTAAAGCACAAAAAAGGTGCATTAGATCAATGTTCAGACTCCACAATTCAGATTCTTGTAAGCCATTCTTTATCAAATACAAATTGTTGACATTTCCGTGTTTATATATTTTTGAGGTAGCTGTATTTGTTAAGACCAACCTAGACCTGTTTGACAAAATATCATTTTATAACACACGAACTCGACCACAGAACAATAACTTGTGCGTAAAAAGGTCCCACACAGCGCTGATGCATAAAAGTGTTTTTTGCATGGCGCCAATCATATACAACCACATACCAAGTTCAATTAAGGATTTGAACATACTATTATTTAAGAAAAGGCTTAAATCTTTGCTGTTGAATAAAGCATATTACAATATTTCGGAATTTTTAACAGACAAAATGTAATGACTGTTTTTGACCATAGTAGTAGGTAGTTGTCTTTAAGTCCGATTCAATTTGACATTTTTCACGTGACATTTTTGTATTATTTTAATAATTGTCTTCTCTTTTTATTTTTATTTTGCTTAAACATAATTTGAATTTTGACTTAATTACACTGACTTTTTGACATTTATATATTTTTATTTAATTTTCTTTGTTTTTTATTTTTTGTCAAAATCAATTAATACTTTAATATATGCATTCCAATAATACAATTTTTAAGGTTATAAATTTTAATATCAATGACCTATATGAATATTTGTACGCCTTCGGGCATAACATAGCGCGCTTGTAATGTTTTATAACAACTATTTATTGTACCTGTGTTAACAAATGATTAAATGACTTATGACTTATGACTTATGAACACACACTCTACAGGGTTATAGCGTCATGTAGACTAATCTAGAGTACTTTTTGCCATCAGAACTTTTTTGTAAAGCCGGTCAGCCGATTTAAAAGTTATCTTGTGAGCACATTTTTATTAATTAGTACCATTTTGGTGCAATAGATGTCGTTGCATGTATCTTACATAATGTTGTTATTTTCTTCTTGAACACTTTAAACTCATAAATCTTTTGATAGAGAGCACTGATTACAATGAAACAAAAACTAAAACCTTCTCTAAGTTACGCACAATATTTGTGCATTCAATCTAATCACATAATTGGTTTTCCCAACAACATGAACGCCCGCCTCGCAGCGCACGCGGGTCATTATTTTGATGCATAGTTATTTTAAAACTGTAATATCTCCTAAGTTATTCACCTAAATTGAATGGTGTAAACGGCAATTTTGGTTACAATTGAACGCTTAAGATGACTAATATATTTATTTTGATAAGGATTAATACTATGTCGGTAAAAACACCTTTGCTAATAAGGCATTATTTTTGACCATATTTTAAAATCATAAAAATGGTTATTGTTAGTCAACCTTAAAAGATAGGCATGTGCTGTCGCGGACTTTTTTTTAGACATTTTTAAGGGGAATAATTCCCTGATACATTATTTTTGTGCAACTTTAACCGTTTAACCAGCGCACGCAACAAAAGCTCTCAAAAATAATAAATTTTCCCCGTTTTTGCAACATTTTTCATTGATGCTCCGCTCCTGTTAATTTTAGCGTGATGATATATAGCCTATAGCCTTCCTCGATAAATGAGCTACCCAACACTAAAATAATTTTTCAATTCGAATCAGTAGTTCCTGAGATTAGCGCGTTCAAACAAACAAACAAACAAACTCTTCAGCTTTATAATATTAGTATAGATATAATAAAATAATAAATATAAATAATAATATATAAGTATAGTTATCATCGTGTTTCGGCTGAAATGATGATGATTATGAGATATTGCCTGTATCAAGTATATTTTTTTGAAAATGTACAACATATGGTCAAAACTGTGTCTGCTGGCTGTCATTAGTAGATCTTTGACAGTCGTTGCAGGTAGTCAGTGGCCCAAAAAGTCTGACAACCAGTCTTACCAAGGGGTATCGTATTACCCAGTACTAACTGGGTTGTGGAGGTCAGATAGGCAGTCGCTCCATGTAAAATACTGTCATTCAGCTGCATCCGGTTAGACTGGAAGCCGACCCCATTATAGTTGGGAAAAGGCTAGGCAGATGATGATGATGATGATGATGGCGAAAAGTCTGTGGCTTTGTAAAAAGCCCAGCAACCTGTGGCGCCTTCTGGGGAAGATCTGAGGTAGAAGGGATTTTAGTCTGGGGACCAACCACAGAACGTGGAGAAGCTGATGAGTAGTCCTGATGAATTAAAACCGATTTTGGTACGTCTGATGATATTATGTTTGGAGTGTACGTGACTACTGAGCAATGTGTAAAGATAAAGATAAACTTATTTTGTTAATCATGAGTAAGTAGGTATGTATACACTATACAGTTATAAGTAAAAGAAAGTAGCTACATGTTTAGCCATCTAGGAATGGCGTACAAAAATATATTTGGCTTAACATAAAAAATAGGGTAAACTTAATTAATATAAAATTAAAAAAGGAAAAAAAGTGACTTAGAAAATTTAAAATGAAATAAAATGGTTTATTAATTATTGGGGACACTGAATTAAAAAAAAAAATAGTTGTTGTTATCTAAAAATATTAAATTTACAAGAAATGTCGTACTGAATTTAATTGCCAATGCATTGGTTTCTTACTCATTTAAAAATTCCGATAAGCTGTAGTAGCATTTGGCTAAAATATATTTTTAAGCTGTATTTTAAAGAGTCTAGTCATTTTGCATGGAGCTCTAGCCCTTTTCCGCTCCGATCTCCATAAGGACGAGACAGAAAAAATTAAATATAAAAAAACTTTCCCTCATGAGAATAATATGTACGAATAGTAAAATTAACTAATCTAATCAATATCTACATAAATCTACACAACTTATCTCAAATCTCAATAGTTTAGTATTATTAAAAAAATCCGAAACAAAATCACGACCGCCTTTGATGGTTCGCGCGCTTTTTTTTCACCGTGCGTGTTATTCAATGTGGGTTCCCCTGAGCAAGTATACATACTTCTTTACAAGTCTCAAATGTCCAAAAAGTTTTAATTTAAGAAAAAAACTGAAATAATAGAAACATTAAAAAAATGTACATTCTCATGACAACTTCATTTCATTTCGTACTATTTCGAAAGCTTTGTATAGATTTTTGATACTTTTCATTTTAGCGAAAGAAAATCATTATTTTACTAATAACTTAACGTTTGAATATTTTAATCATGTCTCTTTTGACACCGTCACATAGTAAATATAAAATATCCCGTAGGGGACGTAAGCTTCAAATTTCAGATGACCAGAGGACCCTGATAGCTTTGCCGAAGGACATTCCCGAACGGACATGGTATTTTTTTTTACCGATTTCTTTTACTCCATCTACTTAGATGCCAACATCATTCATCATTCCGTTGCCAAATGGCAAAATCGGAACCCTTATAGATTCGTCCTGTCCGTCAGGTCTGGTCATAGCCATTTTACTTCGAGACTATTGGCACCACACATTTGAAATTTTTATCATTATCACTTGCTTCGGTGAAGAAAACCTGAACAGCTTGAAAGTTGTTCATGATGATGAGTACAATGACCCCTTACAAGATTTCGTGTATGAATAGATACACGTTATACAGTAAATTATAGTTAATCAGGCAGCTGTTGTGGTTGCGTATTATAGGTATGTAGATTCAATATTACGTTACGGAGTAATTTTTTGCGCAAATTCCTGCGAGAAAAATAACATGAAGAGGTGCATTATCGATATGTAGTTTCAAACCAACGGAAAGTTGCTAACCGTACTTTAAATCTCTTATACACAGAAATAAAATATTAACATTACCTTGTCCTTTACATATACGAGACCGCATTGTTCTTCAAGAAAAATAGTGCTGTTTAAAAAAGTTTCAGAGCAACGCTTTACAATAGATCGACAAGGCAAGAATAACGACACGAATTATGTCTAAGAGCCTCAAATGCCGCCTTTGAGCGCAAAACCATCCGCTGCATGGCTCTGGAAATATTCAATAAAATGCCAAATGACACTAAGTATTTAAACATGACACAATAGAAACAAACTAAATATTGTTTTAATTGAAAAATGCTATTAAACCATTGTCGAATTCCTTCTTGACAAAATGTAATAAACTAAGTTGATGATTATTTATTTATGCTAGAAAATACAAAAACTTGGCTTATTATTTGTATTCGGAATGTTTATTATCGTATAAACAATATAGGTATGATATTGAAATTTGATGATGATGTGATATTGAAATTTTTGTAAATTTGTATTTATTATCGATTGTGTATGTAATGGGTAGTTTTTGGAGTAACCGTAACCTAACAGCTATAAGATCTGCTGTATCACCAAAATCACACTAATAAATACTTTGACTTGACTTTGAAAAAAAAACTTTTGGCAAAAAATAAAACCGACTTCAAAAACAAACAAACGTGGAAAAATAACGTTAGCTTCAGAAGTCGGTGACTTTTGTTTGTTCGATTGAATATTTTTACCACCGACTTCTGAAGCTAAAGTTATTTTCCCACGTTTTTTTGTTTTTGAAGTCGGTTTTATTTTTTGCAAAAAAGTTTTTTTATATTTCCTTTTTTAGTTTCAATTTTCTACACAAATATTTGCTATACATTTGTTTTACATTGTTAACAACTCCTTTCATGGTAATAGGCTTATCCCCAATAAAATGTAACTTATATCGTTATCATACCTAACTGTCGAAATCTGTGTGTACTGTACACATCTGAGGAAGTATCCTCAGAGCATACAGGCGTTATGTTCTAATATTGTCTAAAAAATAAACATCCAAGCGATTGCAGCAATCTCGACAGATTTTCTGTCTATTAATGAAGCGTTCCATTGTATATCTCCGAAGAACAGCATCAGATCCTGACTTGTACCTTCCATCATCAGCTCAGCAACATGAGATAATGATTTTCAGGTACAAATATCGTTAGAAAGTACCTATATGAAAAACATTGTAAAATGTCAGGGTTGCCCTCGATTTCTCTGGGATCCCATCATCAGATTCTAACTTTGTGACAACGGGACCATCTCAGTAGGCTTTCGAATAAAAAAATAATTTTGACAATCGGTCCACAATTAGCGGAGAAATCGGTGAACATACGGGACACACAGTCAAACGTAGAACCTCCTCATTTTGTTTGATGTCGGTTAAAATATTGTCAAAAGAGTTTTGGTGAAACATTAGTGAACCGCTAACAATACATTTCATGGTAATAGGCTTATCCCCAATAAAATAGAACTTAACATACCTAAATGTCGAAAAGTTGTACAGTACACATCGGCGTACCCCCTAGAGCATACAAGCGTGATATTATGTTATGATGTTGTATAAACAATAAACATCCAAGCGATTGTAGCAATCAAGACAGATTTGCCGTCTATTTTTGAAGAGTTCCATAGTATATCTCCGAAGATCAGCATCAGATCTTCACAAAATTTGACCACCGCGAAACAATATTCTACCAAACAAAAAAATAATCATCGAAATCGGTTCATAATTGGTGAAGATATCGCTGAACATACACAAAAAAAAAACAGACGACTTGATCTCACCTTCTCCTTTTGGAAGTCGGTTAAAAACAAAATTAATTTAGCTGTTGAGCGTAGATTTACATACGAATGAGCATTAAAAATATTGTTATAATTTTGTTTGGAGCTACGGAACCCTGTGTGTGCGAGTATGACTTGCACTTGGCCGGATGTATTTATTCTGTTTCTCCAAATAATTTTGATCCTTTAAAATAGGGCAGAAATACTCCAAAAAGAGGAGAACGAACTGTTGGTATTTGATATCAGAGAGGAAATCCTGGAGGATGCCTTCGAGACCATCTATGAACAGTACATGGGGAGACAGAGCACGATGTTCACCGTGCATTGCGCTGCTGAGGCCTGGTTGAAGCTGATCGACTGGTAATCTATACTGATCGACAATCTATAGAGATTTTTATTTTGACTTTTTATAAAATAAGTACCTTTGGATTCAATGTGTTTCTAATATTTTACATGACCACGAGACCCTATTTATTTTTTCGACAATAATTTCTGTTGAAAGCAGTTCGTCTCCTGCCCTTATCCCAATTTATTTTGGTTCATCTCACCGCATATCTTCTTCTTCCATACTTCCCAATTAGTTATCCCCTTTAGCGATATCATCTTTCACATAGTCCATCCATCACTCCATCTCCCCACACATCGTTCCCTTGAAAAGGTTCGATAAAACGTAAACTATTTCTTAGGCACTTCTACCGGCACGATCCTGGCGAGGAAACCAGCGCGTATCCACCTTGCTGGATACCTAAACGCAAGGAGTCCTGGATCCCCGACGAGAGACCCGACCCTTCGCCTAAAGACACGTGGGGGAAGCATAACCTGCACGTGGTCGAAGACACGCCTGATGTAGCGTTGCAGAAGTGGCCAAGCTCATCCTCTTTGGATATACCGGTCATTGAAGAAATACCTTCGGAGTATTGGTAACTAGTTTGCAATCCTTGTAACGATTGTTTTATTGTACTCGGAGCCACTTGCTACATCATTTGACTATTTGAATTTGTGGGGTGACAAAAAACAGGGCCTCAAATTGATTGCGTTTTTTTAATGTTTACAATTTTCATTTCTGTTGGTTGGGGCATTAGTGCTATTTTTAATGAAACTCCCGTGTCGAGGTAAGGTAGTTTAATGAATACTGTTTTTTATATAGTCCGCACGCGAAGGCTAGTCACCGCCTGCGTTATACGGATGGCGAGAGGGCGTGCCCGAAATGAAATTGGCAAGACGCACAATATAAGTTTTTAAATCGTCATGGTCAATTACCATGTGTACTATTTGTTTTGAGCTCTCAAAACCTAAACTATACCGTTTTCATTGTTATTGATCGCACCTATCATATTTAGCAGTTGAACATATCTTGAAATAATACTCATACTATTGTGAGTTATTTATATAGGGTTCCCAACTTAGGGGTTTTAAAGGGGATAAATAAGTGGGACGAGATTTTTCTAGGGGCTTTATATCTTTAGAGGTTTTTTAGGGGCTTCTTTATTTACAAGTATAAATCCTGAGATATCCAATCATATTTATTTATTGGTCTAGCGACACAAAGACATCTACAGTAATTTCTCGTTACCAAGAATTCGAAATTTAATAATAAAAAAAAACTAGAAATTCAAATAGCGCGCTGTGCGCGCGTTCTTTTATGTTGTCCAATGAGGAATGAGGATCCATATTGTTCGATAACTTTTGATAATTTCGATACTTAACCACCTACAATTCAATCACCAATTCCATAAACGTACTTTAGAAAAGGTAACTATCGCTAGTGTTAACCACAAAATATATTTACTTATACAAAAATCAGCAGACATTCGACAATTTTTCGGAATAATATTAATAAATACTTAACACGTGCTAATTGGAAAAAATAATAAGTTAAAAAAAAAATACTGTTTTAGTTTTTTTTTTTTTTAATTTATTTATCTTTTAGTTCTATAAGTTTGTCAACATCAGTGTCACAATTACATTGTTTTAATTATTTTTATAATTTTTTGTATTAACCACTCGTATGTCGATTAAAAACATATTATGAGATCTACGTTCGATACGAAGGGTTATTTACAGTAATAATTATAATTTTTAATGTTAGGGGGATCTTCGAATAAATGTGGCGATTTTAGGGTTTTTTTTAACTGTAATTAATTTTTTTTTGAGAGTTGTGTTGTTTTTGTGTGAGACAAGATTAAAAAAATAGTTAGTTGGGATAGCTTTAGGGGTACCTACATGAAAACAAACAATATATAGCTTGTCCCGAACTTTTCAAAATCTAATTTCCTTTACCTACAATTCACATTACGGTGCGAGGTGACACTCCTCTATGTGCCACCGGTGCTACTAATTTTATTTATGTTCATAATCCATTTTATGTTCGATACTTTCTTTATCCTCCTTTTGCTTGAGAAAAAACTGGTGTACCTACATTATAAACCATATTCGTATCCGATCGTTTCATCGGCGGACTCAGCTTGAAATGGAGATATTGGGTGAGTTTTGAGTAGACCATCCGTGACAATAAACACAAGTAGCCACCGCAGCAGTCGACGGCAGACTCAGCAGACTGGTGGTGGTGAAGCGCACTGCTTGCCTTATTCCCCGTTCTCGCCACTCGCGTACCACAAGCGGTAACTAACTAGCCCTCACGCACGGACTATAATAAAAATCCCGGAGTAATGCGTAAAAGGTCGCGAGGATGTTGAACATTTTAGAAGAAAAACATTATAAAAAATATGTAAATTTGGCGCCTGGCCGTTTAGAATAGCAGCACAACACACACGCTACGTAATGTTTCCACAATGAATGACGTAGGCGTAAACAATTTCTAAAGTTCAAAACTTCAAAGTCAAAGTTAAGCCATTTATTTTAATAAAACAAGTCTTTTAAAAGGCTTTTAAATACATACAATTGATCATATTTGCCTCTACGTTATGTTTCTTTAGTAAAGGCTTAGTTGATAATGTGGCCTTTGTCATCAAGGTTCCCTGGCAAGATCAACGTGCCATCCTTCATGCGGAGAGTTAAGAAAGGCGATGACGTAAGTAGAACATTGTTAGTTAAACTGCATATTTAGATGTTCCAGTACAAATTCTCCAATGATAGTGGACTGCATAAAAATCCAGTGAACTTACTCTCTACTTTGATTATTCCGATCTGAGGCGATGCCGTTATACAGTGCATAGCAATGTGCGTTCCGGTATAAAGTGTGTTGTATATCATAGAAAGAATCTGGCATAGTTCGAGTTGAAGGGATGTTGATCCTGATTCCCTTCCTGAAGGTGCACTATTTTTTTATATGCTCAGGAACTGCGACTAATTTTGCTTCTGGTTGTTTTTACCACACTCATCGACTCTGAATTGACTTGTGTCGAACCCGTATCACCACATTTCACATTAAGTACGGCACGAGGTCGATCAAGTCTCATGATCCGAACATAAACGCAGCGAATGACGTCTTATTACATGTATCTACACACTAAGGTCCTTGACTAGCTCAAGTCGATTCTATGTCGATAAGTATCGTCACTGCCTAAGTGTTAATCTTAAGGAGCAGGATGCGACTTGGGACTATGTGCAGGACTCGGGCAGCGGCAGCGGCAGCCGCAGCCGGATTACGTCGGAGGACTTCCACACCGAGAGCGAAGTATTGCAGAAGGTCACCGACTACAGTACTGAGGGACTGTCCGAAAAGGTTCAGCTTTCATTGTTAATTGATTTTGATTGATTTTTTTTTACATTATAATGATCATGTTTCACGTCTCTGTTCTACTGGTTTCTGCCAGGAGTCTTCGTCTTCGTACGGCGAGCCGAAGACTACAACCCCGGTAGACGGCGAGGACATGCAGGGGCCCATGGTCGGCGCTGGCGACTCCACGGTTGCCGTCAGACCCAAGAAGCGCTACGATAAGAGCAAGAGCAGCTTAATCAAGCCGGGGTAAGGAGCGATCATAATATTCTCATCTCATCCCTTTGATGTTCTATTGTTGTGAATTCAGTCTCTTTTGGAAAGCTATCGTGTGTGTATTGAAACAATTTGTATAACAACATACTTGTATAAAAACACAAATAATGTCTAAAATAACTTTACTTTCGGAAGTCGGTGGCAAAAAGACAATGAAACAAACAAAGTCAACGACTTCCGAAAGTAATGTTATTTTGGACGCAGATGCTGGGGTGGCGAACTGGATCGCCGCTCTTAGTACATGAGGTCATCAGATCCGCCCCGTATTTGCTAGATACGAGCACTATCTTCTATGATATCTGTATACACAATGCTAAAAGGAGATCGGTCAGACTTCTATAGACTCTGGTCCAAGAAGCTTTGTTGATACTAGGATACTCAGATCACTGTGTTTGATGCTTTTAAATTACTAAAGTTCGTGGAAATCGCTTAAAAAAAGGGTTAAATAATACTTTTTGTAAATCGAATTCTTCATTTCTTCCTTTTATACAAGTGATATTGACCAATATCAAGCCTTCGTCACTGATTAACATAGGCGCAACCTTCACAACCAAAATTCTTAAAGGGGTAAGCAGACATGTTTCATCGTACCTATGCCAAAGTCCACAGTAAAAAAAAAGGTCTCATTAGTTATTACCGGTTGAAAACTATTTGTTTGCTAACTTCTGGAGACACAACATCTTCACGACTATAATCATTAAAGGGGAAAGCAGGCATGGTTCATGGTATCAGGTACATGTTCTCAGTTGTTAGGTGATGAAAGCGTTCCGTTTACCAAATTCTTGACACAGCAAGAACCTTAGGGCTGACTGAAAATGTGCTCACAGCAAGAACCTTAGGGCTGACTGAAAATGTGCTTACAAGATAGTTGTACGTACAACACGAGGGGCGTTGAATTAATCATTCGCATAATTATGCTTCTTGTATCTCTTGAATTAGAATATTTTGTTGTCAGTTCATTATGGCGTTTAATTCTTTTCTCCCGGCGTCGATTTGCTTGTGTTCTTAACAAAAAAAATAACTTCTAACAATTTTTGAATTATGCGTGTCTGACTGTCTGGCTGTCTGAAACACCGACGCTTTATGTAATTAATGCAATCGTTAATTACATAGTTCATTTTAAAAGATCAATATTTTTTTTCTCCATACAGGTTTCTTTTGACGCCATAACAAAAAATTTTGCTCTTTACATCAGCTTCAAGAAAATATAGGTCTCGTTCACCGAAGCTACTTGGACCGCTTCCACCCGATCTTCTTTTCTAGCTCGGTTCGCTCGCTCTTACAGATAGGGTCCCTCATTTTTTTCAAAATTCATGCATAAGTCCTTTAAAAAAAAAATAATGTAACTTAACTAAAGAACCTTTCTGGCAAACTCGGCCTAGACAGTTGTAATGCTAAAAGCTGGCAAAAGTAAGCTGTGCCGCATGCATTGTAATCCAATCCAATCCAATGCACTTTTCCTACCTACTATCTCTTTATACTTTTTACTAGTCTACCCTACCTAACCTACCCTACCTACCCTATCCTACCTACCCTACCTACCCTACCTACCCTACCCTACCTACCCTACCCTACCTACCCTACCCTACCTACCCTACCCTACCTACCCTACCCTACCTACCCTACCCTACCTACCCTACCCTACCTACCCTACCCTACCTACCCTACCCTACCTACCCTACCCTACCTACCCTACCCTACCTACCCTACCTACCCTACCCTACCTACCCTACCCTACCTACCCTACCCTACCTACCCTACCCTACCTACCCTACCTACCCTACCCTACCTACCCTACCCTACCTACCCTACCCTACCTACCCTACCTACCCTACCTACCCTACCTACCCTACCTACCCTACCTGCCCTACCAACCCTACCTACCCTACCTACCCTACCTACCCTGCCTACCCTACCTACCCTACCTACCCTACCTACCCTACCATACCTACCCTACCATACCTACCCTACCCTACCTACCCTACCCTACCCTACCTACCCTACCCTACCTACCCTACCCTACCTACCCTACCCTACCTACCCTACCCTACCTACCCTACCCTACCTACCCTACCCTACCTACCCTACCCTACCTACCCTACCCTACCTACCCTACCCTACCTACCCTACCCTACCTACCCTACCCTACCTACCCTACCCTACCTACCCTACCCTACCTACCTAACCTACCTACCCTACCTGCCTATACCTATCACCCTACCTCGTTTGAATAAACAACATCTTGAATTTATGCTAACCCAGTACTTTTAGTCGCTAAAAAGAAGATTTTACACAAAATTCGGGAAAACCGTATTTGAGTTATTTGATCATCCTACGAGAACACTGCATTTTTCCGGGATCAAAAGTAGCCTATATGTTAATCCAGAATATAAGCTATCTTGATACAAATTTCATCCAATCCGTTAGGCCGTTTGAGCGTGAAGGAGTAACAAACATACATACAGACAAACTTTCGCCTCTATCACACTAATATTAGAAAGGCGAAAGTTTCTAGGTCTAAAGTTTCTTTCTATTATGTCAGCTTAAATTCAAGGTCTTGTAGAGTAGCAAAAAATATAAGAAAGTAGTAGGTAAAGTACTAGGTCAGCATACATTCAAGGTGTTGTTTATTCAAATAAGGTAGGTGGGTAGGGTAGGCAGGTAGGTAAGTAGGAAGGTATGTAGGTAGGGTAGGGTAGAGCAGTAAAAAGTATAAGGAGGTAGTAGGTAGGAAACGTGCATTGGAAAGGTGCATTGCAACATATACAGCTGGTACAGCTTACTTTTGTTAGCTTTTAGCATCAAATTATCAAGAACATGAAAGAAATGTTCTAGAAAATTTGATTTCATTATTTTTTCCAGGTTTCTATTCATGTACAAACGCCAGCACATGAAATTGAAAAAATTGTCAAATTTTCCGAATCAACCTTGAACTATAACGATAATTAGTTGAAAATCTAATATAGAAAGACAGATTGTAGTAGCTTGATGTGCTGGGGTCTGAAGTTTCTGAACGTGTGCTAACTTTTTCACCGCGGGTGACACCGCGGGCGCAGCTAGTAATATTATAGTGTGATTGATGAAATAAGATTGATAATAAGAATTTGTGTGGTATACTCATAACCCCTCCTTTTGGTTTGCCGTAGTCGGGTAAAAATTCGTCTGACTACCTGTTTACACCCTTTGCCTTCTCCAGATTCCTGCCCAAGATGGGTACTTACAGCAAGTCGAAAGCAACGCTGTCGTCCCTCGACATCGGCGACTCACGCTCTCGAATCAGCATCATATCGGACTGCCGCTTGAGAAACCTCAGGTTTGTAATATTTAATATTATACTTACTGCCGGTGTTTCTTTCTGATTTGAATACAGAACTACAGTAACACTGATAGCCCGTCGAAATATTCGCGCAGGTTTACAATGTTTTTTGACTAAAGTTATAAAGGAATTCCAATTATTTTTAGTGCACCTTATTATTGGTTATATTGTTAACTACGTATTTTTTAAAGTTCATAAAACTCACTCTTGTTGCGTAAATCTGGCGTTGAAAAGAGGTCTCTTGCGCCCAACGCGAGTACGAGTTCTGTTTCCGCACTCCTTCCGAGGCAACAGAGGCTAAATCGCAAAATCCATCGAGCCAATAATTACCTTTCAAAACTTGTCTTCAAACTTGGTTCGTTACTTTTTGTACAAAATCTTTTATTTTCTTAATCTGGTTACGATAATATCGGTTTTTGCACTCAAAAACTACGTAGTTTCAGTCAATAATAATATTTTTTCTGTTCTTTAGAATGACACGACAAAATAAAAAATAACAAAATTAACGTAAACTAAAACATATTAGGATACCAAAAACACCCATAAAATTACAGCATATACCGAAACGTTTACCATATTTCCTCAGTGACCGCCTACTACCAGTATATACAATGTGTAACAGAATAAACGCACAACCTCTTACGGGGTCATTGTAATCATCATTATGAATAACTTTCACTATGGGACCAACACTGAAATCGCGAAAAAAAAGTCGACTGCCCCATACATTTCTGTGCGCATAATTCGACAAAATGTACTAAACAGCTGTTTTTTTTTTCGCGGTTTCGGGATTGGTCCCATAGTGAAAGTTGTTCATAATGATGAGTACAATGACCCCATAAGAGGTTGTGCGTTTATTCTGTTACACATTGTATATGATGCTCCGTGCGCCTACCGGTCGAGGTAGAAGGACGTCGGTATATCGTCAATTGTTTTTCACTTCTCACTCGCACAATCATGCTATCGCGCTCATGTTATGTCATGCAGGCTGCACATAATTATTTTAACCGACTAGAAAGAAAAGAAGGGTTATGGTATTTTTTAATTTTCTCCATGGTAATCGAGGGCGATCTAAACGAATATGGGGTTAAAATTAAAAACAAAGTGCGGATACGAAAATTAACGAATTTTTTATCATGGATGACATTTTCATGGTAATCGAGAGAGTTCTAAACGAATATGGAGTCAAAAACAAAACCAAAGACGGCGGATACGAAAATTATCGAATTTTTCATCATGGGTGTCATGTTCATGGTAATCGAGGGAGATCTAAACGAATATTGGGTCAAAATGAAAGAGTGACGCTGCAAAAAGTTTTGAATTTTTCGTCATGAGTGTCACGTCCATGGTAATCGAAGGCGCTCTAAACCAGGGATCCCCAAACTATTTTGGACAAGTGACCCCTTTTCCAAAATGAACTGTTACCTCAGACCCCCATGGCCAAATTACCTACTTTTAAGATCAACCCCCTTATTCATAATGGTCCGCTAACTTAAAACAGCTGCTACAGTGTGTTATTTTTCATTCTGACTTAGGTCAATAGAGGAAGACAGAGTGAGAATTAGCAATGCTTTAAGTTAGCAGACTATTATGAATAAGGGGGCCTATCTTTAGTTTTTTCCTATTGACACAAAATACCTAGGTACTAAGGTACCAATTGGAAAACTTTGCACTTGGTTAAGTGAGTAAAATTGACTTCATTTTCGTATCAAAATTTAACAAAATAAAAAGACATACAATTCAGTAAATATCAAGTTTAATTTATAACGATTATTACAAATTAGGTACTTAAAGAATTTTAAGTAGGTAGGAAATTATATTTAAAAAAGTATTAATTCGCAAAGAGAAAATAAAACATTCAGTGTGATGGATGAACCTGGTGACTATCTACCAATCTAGCTACATCCGGTTCAATATTGGTGAGTTGCAGCCTTAAATCTCCACGTTCGTTGATTTTCAAACGGTTTCTTTGTTTCGTCAAAATGTTTGTTACCACACTGAAGCTTTTTTCAACTAGGTATGATGATGGAAAAGCGATAAGGTATTTTTCAGCAATGTTCCACAATGTAGGATACTGTGTTTCAATGTTGCGTTGCAACCAGAACTTCTGATAGCCTTGGTTGAACTTCTGCTTAAGCTCTTCGTCTGTGCTGATGGTAATCAACTCTTCTTGCATTATCACATTGGCTTCTTCTATGGCTGTGGTATTGTACGGATTTATTATCCATTGAGGAATTTGTAAATTTAAAAGATCCTCAAACCTCTCCGTAAAATCCTTGTGTAATGCGTCCAAGTGAGTGACATATAATAAAATGTCATCATCTTGAAGCGTTTCTGGTAATTTTGACAAATGCAGAAACTGCGAATATTCTTTTCTGCCTAAATTTTGTTTATAAAGGATTAGTTTACCCACGAAGGCCGATATTATTGATTTTGTTTTAATCAAGTTAAGATCGTCACCCTGCAGCTGCAAATTAACTTTGTTGAACATTCCAAAGATATCAGTCAAGTAATAAATATCTGTTTTACAATTGTTCAGATTTTCTTTCAAATTCGGATCTTTTTCTTGTAAAAACTCCAACACAGATTCAAAAACGGCTGAAAATCTTTCTAAGCAAGAGCCTCTTGATAGCCAACGAACTTCAGTGTGAAGAAGTAATCGAGTAAAGACTTCGTCGTTTTCCTCACATAGCTGAGCAAATAACCGAGAGTTCAAAGAATTGCTTCGAATCTTGTTGATAGCATTTATTACATATTGTAAAGACTTATGCAATCTAGGACTCAGCTTTTTTGCTACTAAATGCTGCCTGTGAATCACGCAGTGAATGACCAGTACATCAGGCAGTTGTCGCTTTAAGTGAGCTATAAAACCACGATGACGACCAACCATAGACGGTGCACCATCAGTCGCAACAGAAACAATGTTCTTCCATGGAATAGCTTTGTCAGTAAAAAAATGTTCCACGGCCTGAAAAATTGATTCTCCTCTGGTATCAGTCTCTAAATATGTAGCAAAAAGCAGTTCTTGGCACATATTTTCATCTTTGATATATCGAACATATCCTAACAACAGAGCTTCATTGCCGGGTAATGTAGACTCGTCCAACTGGAGAGAGAATCTGTTGGTCTGTAAGAACTTGCATAAAATGTTTTCCACATCGCGTCCCATCTCGTCTATGCGTCTCTGAACGGTGTTATTGCTCAAAGGTATTCTCTTTAAAATATCATGTGCGGGTTTGTGCAATACATTGTTAAGGACCTCCGCAATGGCTGGTAAGATAAGCTGCTCTCCAATTGTGTGGGGTTTCCCCGACTTCGCTATTAGTAAAGATATATTATAGGACGCTCGTAAACCATCATCGTCTTTAATAGATGATGACGCAAACATCGATCTTATGGATGGCCTTTTGTCTAGTTTTTCTTTAAGTGCTTGAAAAAATGTCAAGGGCTTACTTTTTTTGTCAGCATGTACTCTCGATAAGTGGTCATCCATTTTTGAAGGCTTCATGGCATCGTTACTGAATACTTTTTCACATATGAGACACATCGGCAAGTGTTGATTTGATGGAGATGCAATAAATCCGAACTTCAAGTAGTCCAAACTGTATTGTCTGCATTTTTTTTTCGTGTCCGCCATCATAAAACTCTCAGTAATCCTGCAAATAAAAAAATAAGAAACTAAGTACCTAAATTAAAAACAATACCTAATAAACTGTTAAATTTACTGGTAAATTTTTACAATTGAAACAACTGAGGCAACTGCAAACTGTTGCAAACAATCTACAGATAGCTCAACTGATCACTATCACACAGTGTGCAGTGGGGCAATGCTGATGCGCTGTGCCGGATAAAAACTGTTTGGTACTTACCCTGTTAATTTTTCATAAACTGCAGATATTGTGTGGTTACGCTATTAACTCGCGTAGGGAGCTCAGCATTTTGTAAATTCTTTTTCAGTCACTTTACTTCACTTAATTTAGCTATGTAATAACTTTGTAATCTCTTGAAATAAATGAGTACTTATATGAGTTATTATCGTTCAAGCTCCAACGAATTTCAAAACGCAAATGAACTTTCAACCTAAGTGCAACCTCGTTAAATAGTAAAATATCAGGAACATGTTTGGACTTGCAACTTGATCATGAATTCGTTCGTGTTAAATCGCGCAAGCGTCAAATAGAGAGCAAGTCAAAACGCGCCTGAAAGACGTACGCTCGAACTCATTATCTTGCACAAACTTGTCCACACTGACTTGCCGAGTTTTTCATCTTGTACGAACTTGAGGCTTTATATTACTACAACAATGCTATTTCCTACATAAATATTAATTATTCTTAGTACACGTAACACAACATAAACAATACAGTACCTACCTACCTATCTTGAAAGTTTTAAATAAGAACTTGTGTTAATTTAATAGGGGTCGATTTTTAGACCTCGTCGACCCCCATAATCAGTTTTCGTTTATGTCGACCCCTAGGAAACCGATATCGACCCCAAGGGGTCGATATCGACCACTTTGGGAATCCCTGCTCTAAACGAATATGGGGTCGCAACTAAAATCAAAGATTTCGTAGAAGAAAATTATCAAATTGTTCATCAGGGCTATCACGTCCATAGTAATCGAGGGCGCTCTAAACGTAAATATCTTATGTTTTTAACCGACTTTCTTCAAAAAGGAGGAGGTTCTCAATTCGGTTGTTTTTTTTATTTTTGTTACATCGTAACTCCGTCATTTGTAAACCGATTTGAAAAAATCTTTTTTCATCTGAAAGGATGTGCTTCCCGATTGGTCCCATAGAAATTTCTTTAAAATCGGTTTAGGAATTTGGTTGTTTTCCTCAATGTTAACTAAGTATCTCATCACGCGACATCGCGTGCAGGAGCTTTGATATACATCACGCGACGTCGCGTGATACTTGCTAGTTAAATTTGACACACTTCCCGATTTTTGATTGAGCTGAAATTTTGCACGCATGTGTATATCGCGGCACGATACAATATTATGATGACACGGAGCTGACCTGATGATGGAGCTGGAGGGTGGCCATAGGAACTCAGTAATAAAACGACGCAACGCCATCGAATTTGGACTCGTTTGATTCGTCTTGACAAGTACTTTAGTGCTAAATGATAACCAGGGTCTGGTGATGGAGCTGGAAGGTGGTCACAGATAGTCCGTAATAAAATGACGCAATCCCATCGAGTTTGGGCTCGTATGATTCGTCTTGACGAGTACTTTAGTCCTAAATGGTATCCAGTGTCTGATGATGGAGCTGGACAGTGGCCATAGGAACTCCGTTTTAAAACGACAAAACCTCATCGAGTTTGGGCTCGTATGATTCGTCTTGACGAGTACTTTAAAAAAAACACTAAAACGTCTAAAATAACTTGACTTTCGGAAGTCGGTGGCAAAAAAGATACAAACAAAGATTCCGACTTCCGAGAGCCAAGTTATTTTAGACGTTTTAGTGTTTTTTTTTGAAGTCGGTTTTGTTTTGTCTGTAACGAATCTTACGACCTATTATACGTGCAAGTCCATTCGCACAATTGTCCGTTTGCGCAAAAGTCCATTCGCAACAGGTGTCCTTTCGCGCATAAGTCCATGCGCGCAAATGTCTTTTCGCGCAAATGTCCTAAATATAAAAAAATAATTCTTAGCATTGTTACAATTTTGCAGTGGCAAGGCGACAAGTTCCATTACGCGGAAGCAAAAAAAAATTGAAAACTAGGGATCATGAATTTCAATAACAACTATACCAAAAATACTTTTTTTTAACGTCATTGTATTGTGGTTCCTGGAAATAAGAATTATAAGGGCCTAATTGATAACCTCCTTCTTTTAAGTCGGTTAATAGGCAGGTAGAGCAACAACAGTTTAGCAACATCTATCTATACAAATAAATAAAATTGTAGTGTCTGTTTGTTATATCAAAATAACAGCTTGTTACTGAATGCATATGAAAGTATATACGAGTACGGTACTTATAACAAAAATTGTTTTTTTTTTTTTTCAATTTTTTGTCTGTTTGTTCCGGCTAATCTCCGAAACGGCTGGACCGATTTTGACGGGATTATGACGGGACTTTACTGGCAGATAGCTGATGTTTAAGGTCTAACATAGGCTACTTTTATTTTAGAAAAATAATTAGGGTTCCGTGCCAAGAAAATAAAACCCTTGAAATTGTAAACAAAATCCAATTCAAACGGCTAATCTCCGAAACGGCTGCACCGATTCTGGCGCAACAAAATAATATCATAACGACGATGAGGGTCCATTAGAAGATGCCTCTCAATGCATGGGAAAGTAAGCTTTAAGCTTATGGTACAGCACAATCGTCGTTCATCCGCGTCGACTTAGATCTTTCTCAGTCTGTTTCTTCCACAGGCACTTTGTTACGTGTCTATTTGAAATAAATGCGGAGTTTGAATTCAGTCTAGTCCCAATCAAAAAACACCAAAACAATGGTGTAAATTGTCATACTAACGAGCAGACAAAATGTTGCCTTTTATATTATCAGGGTTAGAAAGATCTAAGTCCACGCGGACGAAGTCGCGGGCACAGCTAGTCTCAAATAATTTAAGTACGACTAGGTGTCAATGGGTGGGAGTCCCCGCAAACACGATTTGTGTTTGTTTTTTCTGTGAATTTCTGAGTTTTGCACAAGCAGACTATAGCCAAAAGGGTGATAGTCGGTAAAACTTCCATACAACGTAGTATGGCGATTACTCCACTGTTTGATGGATTACGTTCAAAATAAAAAAATACATGGATTTGTCTCATCATTATCTAGCCGTGTATGGAAACAAAAAAGAAAAAAAAAATTACAACTTTCAAATATATGTTTTTTATTTTTACTTTTTTGTTTCCATTACTTCGTTTGTTTGTTTTGTGTGGAAGTATGACCGACCAGTGTACGGTTTAAGGCGAATTCTTCAATGTAGTAGAACTCGAAATTCAAAAATTTAAAATAAAATTAGTCCGACAATGTGATCGGCAGTGCGCTCTACTTCTCGCTCTAGCACATGACGATTCTGAGCGGCAGAAAAGGATAGGAGCATGGTGAAGTGCGATTCCGTGCTGATTCTAAAACCTAAAATGATTGACTGGTATCCTTGACCTTGGTTACGGTGAAAGGTCCATCTCGAACGTACAAGACACAACTTCTCTTAAAAATAAACACTTTATTTTAAACCAAAAAACCCGATTAGTTTTCAAAGTTCGATTTTTAGATAAATTATAGAGTCATTGAGTTGGCAAATTAGTGACGTCACAGGTTGCTATTTACATACAAAAACAAGAGACTACCCAATCTGTAGGTAGGAGTTACATGCGGTTTAACAATATTAAAAGGAAAAAAAACATCACAAAAGCGATTGTATTATTAAATAGACAAGCATCTAATTATTACGTTTGAAATACTTTTAATGGCTCTTATATACCAGGAGGCGAGTAAAAATAAAGGGTTGCCATGGGAAAAAATGGTTGAGTTGACACGTGCAAAATAACAATGGGCTCGCTGTCAATAGGTTCACGTTTTACAGTGTGATTTTATTCGAAATGGGGGTAAGTTGTATGGGCAGTAAACAAGTGTGAGCTGCCGTCCCGTCCTTTTACGCCTTTCTTTTCTATTGACCGGGTACTCGGATTAATGCTGTATGTTTTTTATAGGGGATTTCAATGTAAGTAAATAGGGATGACGTTTGTTTTGAAAAACGATGTTATTTTATAAAGAATTTCTATGCTTGCGTGTGTGAGCAATGTTTTATCATAAACATACAGACTACCGTAAACGAGATGAAGCTACTAATGTCTTAAGAAAACTAAAGATTAATCCAACAACATTTTAACACGACATTTCACACTAAACTTCTGAAACTTGACCTGTATCCCACAAGAGCGAAGTGTGTATTTACTGGTTATCACACTGTATATCGAAGTCGAATCAAGTCGTTGAACTACGGCAAGTCAAGCTCCTTTGTCGCGCACAAAGAGGTCCAATTTGAATGACATGAAACGCTTTGAATTAATCCTCGAGGGGAAAACTAGTTGAGAAATCAATGCGTTATATTGTGAATACGGTTTATTGATAACGTGGACACTTGTGAACTTTACTTAGGGTTGCCATTTTGATCGCCGGTAGGGTTTTATTCGTCTTAGATCTTCACTACTTATATTCTTTTAGGTTACCAGTTGACCATTCCATCTTTTCTTGTTTCTCCGTTGTTACAAAATGTTAATTTAAAAAATACGAGTTTCCAACTCAATAATATTTAATGTGTCTTGCAAGTCTGCCCCAGTTCGCTTGTGTAAATGGTTTCCTATAATCGCGAATACGATGTGCTCATTCTCGCCGAAATCACTCACGAATTTGACATTTGAAAAGCTGACATTTACATTACCAATCCTAATAATAAACTCCGGCTGTAAAACCCTACAAGCCTTCAAGGCAAAAGAATATATTTTTTTACCTTTTTTGAAATCTTAAGAGTTCAAAGTCCTGGTCATTTGAGGTCATCTTTGCTACCGTATCTACTTCTAGGTTTTACTTGAAAAATTGTTAGTCAAGGTTTGTGACAAACACCTACGAAAAATCGTTCATGCTTAGATAGGTACTACAATATACTTAGGGCGCGCTATTCAGCAATGAAACTGATCGCGATGTAACTGAACAGAATTCAAGTGCTGCTTTCATTGATGTTTTTAATTTTGACAGAAATTAGAATAGCATTCGCTGGAGAAATATTCCTAAGCTATTTTTCTGACAAAAAAAAAGTTTATTTACTACGACCCGCCCTTGCTTCGCACGGGTTCGGGTCCACAACTATATCTAATGTAGCCTATATTTTAAGTTAAACATCTAGTAGTAGAGCGGTGAAAACTGCGTTCAAATTAATGCAGTAGTTTTTGAGTGATGTGCGTACAAACATATAGACAGGAAGACAGACAGACAAAAATTCAAAAAATCGATGTTTTGGCTTCTGTTGCTCTATTAAAGACACCCCATTTTTTTTTCAATATACTACTCGTAATGTACAGACATCAGCCTGTTAAAATTTTATAATATGTATGTTGTATAGATATGATAAAAATAAATAAATAATATATGTCAGAGTCAGCCCTACAAAGGGCGAGTGTCCCAGGTGCGCTCAGGTCAATGTTCGCTGCTCACCGCGTTTTGTTTGCTCGATGCAGTTTACGGCTTAGCTTATTTATGTTTTATGTACTGGGCAGGATTAGCGGCCTATTTATTAGCTGGAACAGGGGACGACAGATTTTCTAAGCACACATTAATTAAATTTATTTTCGCGTGCAGTGAAGTAAAGAGTATAGCGACTGTATAAATTTTTTTGACAGATAACGTCTCGTAACATTAATCAGGGCTTATGAATAAACCTAAAAATGAGTTCAGAAATCCTTTGTCTGACAAATTACGAACTTCTGAATTATGTTTGTAGTATAAATTTCACTGTGGACCACGAAGAATGAAAAAACTATTACAGCACACGGCGTAATCACAATGATAGAAGGTTGATTGGAATCCTTTTGTCATTTTGGGATGGCTGTCAACATATTTAATCTACCTAAATAATCCACAAACATCTCGCTAACCACCGCTAGGCAACCACATTTAATTATTCGCAACCCGTAGAGTTATTAGAATTGTGTCGTAATTAATGAGAGTTTGATGAGCGCTTTGTAATAGTAACTCGACTACCATAGACAATACAGCGCCGGCAGCTCTTTGAAGTCAGCGCTTCGGCTGTTAGTCGGGAGGAACGCTTTACTATTCATTTGTTTGTTGGTATTGGTACAAGGGTTTGTTCATACTGAACATTTCCCTCGTTCCTCCGCATCACATGTCCATGCCACGATAACCGATTACCACACAACTTTTCAGTCGCCGGCGCCACTTTCAGACTTCCTTTTATGTTATGTACTCATTCCTTATTTTATCCATTCGCCATACACACGCCACACACACATCCCCCTTAGAATTCTCAACTCAGTCACATGTAATTGTCTTTCATTAGTTCCTATTGTGGCCCAACATTCTGATCCACACAAGACAGCAGGTCTAACCATGGTTTTATAAGTCTTCCCCTTGAGTTTAAGGGGAAGGGTTATAGCTCTTTCTAGAAAAAAATTGTTTGATCCTCTTTTTCTGAGCTGCTGGCTAATCCCAATTCCATTCTATCTATACAAAGATACCTAAGTTTCAAAGTGTCCCTGGAAAATACCAAAACGTGCAAAACTGACTGTTATCTATTTAGTTAGTAGCTGTACAATTGGTGAAAATGTGTGCTAGGCTGTAACGTGATAATTAGTGTCTTTGCCTGCGGGACAACAACCTATGAATTTAGTAAGTTACTACCTAATAATTAATTTAATTATTTGTGACATATACATCTTATTGTCGAGAGTGAGACGCATGCGATACATTGAGTGGTAAAACAGTATCAGTTTCGGAAACTACTCTAGATGGAGGATCTCAGATTGATATATACCATCACATTAAGTATAATTATTAATGTTGTATGATTGAAAATAAAGACACATCTAAATTCAGTCGGTTTTGTTTAGATTCTGATTTCGAATAGATTCTTAAAACAAACTTAAAGGGTACCTTACTTATCTTCATGTCATGTCCCTCATTTAAGTGACAAAAACTACCTGAAAAACCTAGTCACGGATCAGTTTGTCGCTTGATTCAATTTACTATCCGAAATCGTTTTGTAGATAACACGATCGCCAGGGTACTGAAACTGGACGAACGAAGCGAGTTGAAAATCAAATCATGTATTCTACAGCAGAATGTCCTTTTGTGTGGCGTGTACTCTCGATGGGCCGTGTCCCCATTGCTGCCGCCATAGCACTCCCATGCAGCTAATATTTTTTTAAATCAGGTTACACAACATCTCTTGTTTAAAATTCCTGTTTCATAATAATCCCGTGACAAAATGTGGAGCATGCAAAAAGGCTGATTGCACACATGTCGTCGCGCGGGACCGCGGCGAGACATGCGACTGCGACGCGGAGCGGAGCGACACGCGATGCGCGACTCGCCCGCTTTGTATAACTAAAAGCTTTTGTTCGTTACTGCCATGATGGATGGCCGACGAGAGAGTTTTTTTCATTTGCTAACATGTATTGCGAAATTATTTCTTTTTGTTGCTTTTTTCGTTGGCGACAATACCAAATGTGCTCCGAGTGAATTTGTTAGGATTTTGTGCGCCTACATATTCCGTCGCTTTTACATTGATGTTATAATTCTTTGAAGGAAAATTGTATTGTGGTGGCTAACCACGTGTTGTTGACGCTTTTGCTATTGTTAGGATTCTTTTTGCGAAATGGAACATTCAACTTTGTTCATTGAATTGCGTAACAATATTTTTTGAGATTCAGCTTGTGTTGCTATCGAGGAAATTAAGGTCCTCCTGAACAATTGCGTAAGTTGTTACGCAATCGTTCAAAGCAATGATTGAATGAAGTTAATATTATAATGAAAAAGTTCTTTGACATCGTTCATTATACTGTCTACAGTTGTGCAAATATAAAATGACTGTAATTGTGGCATACATGTCATCTAATCGCGTTTTGAAAACGTATTACAGGGTGCTCAAAATATTTACCGACCGCAACTCATTTATTTTAATTTAGCAATTACTTGAGAGACACAGCCGTTCCCACCGCGCACCGGAACGTAACAAAGGGATGTTTTGTAACACATTGTGACGATGGGGTCTATTAAATTATCGCTGACAATCCGAAGAGCCCACAATGCCTCGAGACCCACTCGTCCACGATTGCAAACGCGTTTTAATCAAAAGGGGAAGACGCGACAATGAAGGCTATTCACTCCCTGCCCTAATTTCCGAATGGCTGCCATCTTGGTTATTTCTGGAACTCCATTTCATTTCATAGACAATTTATTGACTATAGAGTCGTAAATCGCGTGTGTTTGTCGCAGGCCTAAGTTTGTTGAGTACACGTGCACTATTGATGTAGTTTATGAACTACATCAATAGTGAATGTACTTGTAAGTTTTGGGGTCGTACAGTCTATATGGGGTTTTGATTGTCGATTTGTAAGGAGTACTCTTTACTGACACGTCATGATTGCAGTAATGGGGTGGTTTATTTGGTCTTTATTCTCTGATTATGTCGATGTCTTTTTTTCAGCAGGGTGTTAACAAAGCAGAATCATTGTTCTTAGTTTTTTTTATCAAGTTTCCAGCGCTTTGGTTTCACTCGCTTTCGCTAAACATTCTCAAAGATTTAAAGCTCATTTTTCCCATGAAAGCTATCTGTCGAAGCACAATTATGTTACCGTTAACAGGCGCCTATACGGCCTACCCACGTGGAATAACCCTTTAATCGGCGCGCAGCACCCACGGGTAGGGTTGTATATTCTTTGTAAATCGCTCAGCGTGTGATTACCACGCAAGTAATAAGTATTTTGAGGAATCCGAAGATTTATATCGATAGATGTGCTATCACCATACTTAGGCCGCGTGAAAATATGTTCTTTTCCTTCGTGTCACGGGCACGACAGTATTTACATCTTGTTAGCTCAGAGCTTCGCCACTTCTACGGCTTCCTCGGTGGCAGCGCACCTCGCAGGGGTCACTTCGGCTGCTGGTTTTGTACCAAGAGGACAGCATAGGAGGTGGAGCATAGTTTGCGACACAGCTGCACACCCTCACCCTGCTGCTGTTCCGTGTTTAGACTGAGAGGGGTCAGCTCGTACATCCCGCATGGAATGATGAATACAAATTTCAGTATGAGTGATCGAGACAAATATCAATATAGTATACGAGATAGAGAAGTGATTATTTTTTGACGCGGTAGTGCGAGTCTAACGATTTAATTCTTTGGTGGAACCCTGCTCCGCCTGATATGAGAAAAGTGTAAGCTATACATATACCTACATGATGATATGTTGTACATGAATTTGTTTTTCCGCATCCTTGAGTTCTAATTTTTTCCAGCCCCAAGGGAACCATATGTTGCCATGGTATTAAATTTGTGTATATGCACATTATACAGTGTTGTTTACTTTATAGAAAAAAAATCTTTCATCGGCTTGTATTTCAGCCGACACAATTCTGAAAAACAAAGTGTATTAAACTGTTTTTATTCGTTATGTGGAGGCGGAGTTGTGTTGCTATGTTAAAAAGTTATTTTTTATAAAACTCTCCTAATAAGAAGACTCAGAAGCCATAAAAAAGGCGATAATTTTTATGCCTTTTTGGATGAGGCATTTTGGTTTTATGTCCATTTCTTTGTTCTTAGTAGGTAGATATTTATTCCTAGTTTCATAATGAAGTGGAAATACATTGATTCCGTAGTCGAGTGCGTTACACAACACGATGATCTCTAAATGTACAGCTACATCGGTAGGTGCCCCCAGGTACACACACTATTCATATCTGTGACGTCAGTCATATTTCTTTCCCATCCATTTTAATGTCCCTCCATTTTAAACTGTCCAGAAAATTTCCTTACGAAGTCAATGCCATAGGTGATCGGCCTCTCACCTCGCGGTCCCAGGTTCGACTCCAGTATAAAACGACAGGAATTATACAACAAAAATATGTATATTTGAATGTTTTTTCATGGTAGTAACTTGATTCGTTGAATTTTGAGGGGTATTAGTGGTGGTGACTGTATGATGATCGGTTGTTGGCTCCTCTGTCTGTCTGTCCGTCGTGTACACTGGGCAGGGGAGTGAGCTCCTGAACTGTATGATGATCGGTTGTTGGCTCCTCTGTCTGTCTGTCCGTCGTGTAGGCTGGGCAGGGGACTGAGCTCCTGAACTGTGTGATGATCGGTTGTTGGCTCCTCTGTCTGTCTGTCCGTCGTGTACACTGGGCAGGGGACTAAGCTCCTGAACTGTATGATGATCGGTTGTTGGCTCCTCTGTCTGTCTGTCCGTCGTGTACACTGGGCAGGGGACTGAGCTCCTGAACTGTATGATGATCGGTTGTTGGCTCCTCTGTCTGTCTGTCCGTCGTGTACACTGGGCAGGGGACTAAGCTCCTGAACTGTGTGATGATCGGTTGTTGGCTCCTCTGTCTGTCTGTCCGTCGTGTAGGCTGGGCAGGGGACTGAGCTCCTGAACTGTGTGATGATCGGTTGTAGGCTCCTCTGTCCGTCTGTCCGTCGTGTAGGCTGGGCAGGGGACTGAGCTCCTGAACTGTGTGATGATCGGTTGTTGGCTCCTCTGTCTGTCTGTCCGTCGTGTACACTGGGCAGGGGACTGAGCTCCTGAACTGTGTGATGATCGGTTGTTGGCTCCTCTGTCTGTCTGTCCGTCGTGTACACTGGGCAGGGGACTGAGCTCCTGAACTGTATGATGATCGGTTGTTGGCTCCTCTGTCTGTCTGTCCGTCGTGTACCCTGGGCAGGGGACTAAGCTCCTGAACTGTGTGATGATCGGTTGTTGGCTCCTCTGTCTGTCTGTCCGTCGTGTAGGCTGGGCAGGGGACTGAGCTCCTGAACTGTATGATGATCGGTTGTAGGCTCCTCTGTCTGTCTGTCCGTCGTATACACTGGGCAGGGGACTGAGCTCCTGAACTGTATGATGATCGGTTGTAGGCTCCTCTGTCTGTCTGTCCGTCGTATACACTGGGCAGGGGACTGAGCTCCTGAACTGTATGATGATCGGTTGTAGGCTCCTCTGTCTGTCTGTCCGTCGTATACACTGGGCAGGGGACTGAGCTCCTGAACTGTATGATGATCGGTTGTTGGCTCCTCTGTCTGTCTGTCCGTCGTGTACACTGGGCAGGGGACTAAGCTCCTGAACTGTGTGATGATCGGTTGTTGGCTCCTCTGTCTGTCTGTCCGTCGTGTAGGCTGGGCAGGGGACTGAGCTCCTGAACTGTATGATGATCGGTTGTTGGCTCCTCTGTCTGTCTGTCCGTCGTGTAGGCTGGGAAGGGGACTGAGCTCCTGAACTGTATGATGATCGGTTGTTGGCTCCTCTGTCTGTCTGTCCGTCGTGTACACTGGGCAGGGGACTGAGCTCCTGAACTGTGTGATGATCGGTTGTTGGCTCCTCTGTCTGTCTGTCCGTCGTGTACACTGGGCAGGGGACTGAGCTCCTGAACTCTGGAAGTTCACTGTATTATAATTGTATGGAATTCTCTGTGTTCTTTGTAAACCGTGTGTACAGCTGGGTTTAAGTATCAAAAACCTATCATGAATCGCCTTCTCAGGTGTGTGGCTGTCATACATAATAGGACAATATCACAGTCCATCTATCAATGAACGCGCCCTATGACACTCCACTACTGGATATCCCCAGCTTGCCTCACCCAAGCTGTGCCACAACACCGTATCCTCCGCTTTCAACATCCAGTCTGTCCCAGCTCAGGCGGCCCCAGCCATCTTAATATTCAAGATCTTTTGTTTTTGTAGAATATCACATTAATATTTAATCACACTTATCCAGCAAAACAATTCGCCATTAAAGTCAATAAGATCATGACAAAACACGAGTCACTCGCAGTTTGTCGGCGCCCCTCTTACAAGTAGTTCTAGCAAACACTTACATACCCAACTCTACTGCCTGCAGCACAAATATAGCTTCTACTTAGTTGTGATAAGGTCTTTTCTTGTTTTGCACGTGTGGGGAGGTAGGCTCTGAAAGGAATAGGGAATTAAGATAAATATAGCACGTTTTTAGGTTACAAGGGTCTTTAGAGTTGACGATACTGGCTAATCGATTGAAGGCATAGTGTTAATGTTACTCACGCCTTATTCCCATGGGGGTAGGCAGAAACCACAGAACGCCACATACTACGTTACGTTCCTTATACATACACTCCTTTAGCACTTGAAATTAAAAAACCAATTTAAAACCTTTTTCTATAAGTCAATAAAAATATTTTATTGTTTTTAAGGACTTGACTTTTTTATGTTACTGCCAAGTAGTTGTTGCCACCCGGTAAGTTGCTACGTGTTTGCAAAGATTGGGGTTGTTCAAAACAACTGTCATGTTTTGGCAGTTGCATACTGACGGTTTATGTATATTTATAATTCAGTACCTTTAGCCTGTTAATTAGGGTTTCGTGTTATTATTTTAACAAACTATTTGACTCATGTTCTTTCTTCAAAAATATTCAGGGCTGCTTTTGTATTCCCGAATACCTACCATATTTATATGAGAGAAAAGGTAATATATGGTTGTAGAAACATATTTTATTTGCATTAGGTACACTACATAACTTGTTGTTAAGGGAAAACTTTTCGTTTTTCAGCGTATTTTCCACACCACTGATCTAAAGAAAGCTAAAGCTTCCTCGACTTGACGTAATTCTTTTTAAACACACTCGAACGGTTTTTTTAGTTTTCGCGGGGTCAACGTTTTCTAGAATAATTAAGGCACGCGGTTGGATTTTCTACTTTTGTCGCTGAGGCGAATATTGTAAGCCCATCGGCATGTTCTTATTTAGGCATGCATTTAGCTATCTCCATCGTGATCTTTGTCGTATCGCAGTCGCCTCGTCACCTATAAACAGTTTCTCGCTGTCAGCTCTTTTCCTAAATGTGCTTTTTATTGGATTAACTATCCATTAGCCTACTTGATGTTTGTTTCCAAAGAACAATTACAGGCGTACGGTCGCTGCGTCTGGACACACCCATCATTGTTGCGCCGTGTCCTAAATGTCGGGGTTATTAAATTAACTGATCATTAGAAGCATAGGAAAGGGAAGACAGTAGGTCTGCTTTGAAACACAACCGTTTAGTGTAGGAGTATTATGAGATGAGATACTTGTCGGTTTTAGCCTTCGTTTTGGTTGCACTATTTTGATATAAGTGAGGAAACTTTGTTATTGCATTCGAGGCGGAATTAACACCCGAGCTGCAAGCGAGGGTGCTATGGAGCCGAGAACTGAAGTGATAAATCCCCACGCGTAACAAACGACGTTTTACAATACACTTTCGAAGAAATAAAATATTAGAACGGTAAATAATTTTGTCAAGAATTATTATGAAACTATGATTTAATTATTTTTTTCCGCGCCTTGCTTTCGCCAGGTTGAAGAAGAAGCAAAGGTACGATGCCGCTAAACAGCCTATATGAAAAATAGAAAATACAAATAATTTTGAATTTAGAACATATTTAAATGTTAATTTGTTAATAAAAGTAAATATTTGTTAGTTACTCAAAAAAAAATGACGCCGTAAATACACATTTTGTCGTTGAAGTTCTAACACCACGTAAGTCAATTTTTGGCGGTTTTGACACTTTAATGCCGTTTGCTCAGCCAATCAGAAACGCAACGTCTCATCTAATTTGAAGTGAACACAAATTTAAAAATGGTTTTGTACTGTTACCTAGAAATAATGGCATAAAAAAAATCTGTAATAAAGTATGTTTGTATTGTATTGGCTGGTGTCCACAACTCCACGTCCAAGCGCTTATTTTGTGTGCCGAAAGTATTTTTATTTCATTTTATTTTATTTATTATAATTATGCAGTTTTTTCACTCTCCTATTTTGACTTGGTGTTAGAAATTCAGCGACGATATTAGTATAAGAATAGTTATCTGTGGATTTTTTTATTTCCGCACGTGTGCCGAAAAATATTGAAAATCCACGCATGTGAAATACATTGCATGTTGAATCTAACCGTAGTGCGATAAGAACTAGTTTTCGAGAAAGTGTATTGAAAAATAATTGTAAACACAAAGTTGTCGGGACCTAAATCACGCTGATGAGTTTGATTGTTATAATATCAATAAGACTTTTTCGCCAAATGTAGGTTATGACCAGTTAAGACTTATCTTTGACCTTCAAATACTTATTCACTTTGAGTACTACCTGTGGACTAAACTGCAGAAGATATAAAGCCATTTATTCTAGCCAAGCTGAACAATTTATGAATGTCGGTTTTCATCTCATATTTAAAGTGGATCTTTTCTATCTGTCTGTAAAGTGTTCAAGGTGTCCGTGTCTTGTTGTGTCAGACACTCGACACTGATGGGACGCTCCTATTGTTGTTTGGCAAGTAAAGGTTAATTTTGAGTAAATATGGAGTGTTTTTATTGGAAAAATACCTGGCATCGACGTACCCGTGTGGACGGAAAAGTTATTGAAAGAAATTAGATTTTATTCACACTGCCTACCGCCACTCAGGTCTACCCCGGTCACTTCCGGAATGTCGTCATCGTCCTCTGGGTGGTCCGCTTCCAGCACCGCAAGCGGCGGAGCCATAGGCGGGGGAGGGTGCTCCCCTCGTGAAGGGAACAGAGCGCTCACCACGTCCTCCACGAGCTCAGGCCGGAGACTCTGCGTCAGCGGAGGGGCCCTGGTGAGGAGTTTATCCCACACCATCTTATAAGGGCGTCCCTACGGATCTCTGTCGAGAGGCTCCAGCATCTCCTCGCGGGCCACATCCTTGGCCTGCAGGACAGCCTCTTGGAGGGCGGTCTTCGTCGCTCTGTATCCCTCATACAGCTCCGCCTCAATGGCCGCCGCATCCGGAGGGCGGATGCGGAGCCTGCGATGCCTGGCGTACAGGTGTCGCGCGGCGACGCACGCCTCGCGCAGAGACGTCAGCTCCCGCGACCACCAGTACACCTGACGCCGGGCGCTCTTTGACCGAACCCGGGGCATTGCCACGTCACATATATCGGATATGGCCTCCTGGAACCAACCCGCCTCATTGTTCACGTCGGCAGGCCTGACCGGTGATGTCACCCAGGCCTGCACGATCGAATGTTCTTAGCTGGTTACAGGAAACTTTCCGTTCGATTCCAGCATAAAGCAAGTATTTGTATACCGGGTGGTTTTGAGACTTTTCTACAAGTTTAGATTTGTGTAAAAACGTGTAAGGAGATATTTATCGAGGGGTAACGAATAAAAATACAGATTGATTGATATTTTCTTTCCAATTTAAATGTTCTTTGTGTGAGAACGTCGCCGTCTTTAAATTACATACCTAAACACATTAGGGCCCCATTCACCCCTCACAAAACATATGGAGGGTGTTCCTATTGGTAACCAATGGTTACCCAAAGGCTCCATGACACACGACTCAAAGATATTCATTTATCGTTGGTATTGACAAAACACACGGACACAAATGTAACCTAACAAAACGTCTGAAACATCCAGCTCTTTATTTATACATACAAGTTTCATGAATAAGCGATGTGGGTAGTTTGAAGTATTTTCCTTATGGCCGCATAGATATGCAGATGTGGGGATTATGCATGCGGATTCCTATCAGCAGCATCTACGAATCACCTTCGAATTTAGCGGTCGTTAACTTTTGTAGGAGACGTACCTACCTAGCCCATATTGAAATGAAGTCAGGAGATTATGTAGACGGGAGCGATAGCCTTTTGTTTCTTACTAGCTCCGCTTATGTGTGATCTGAAGATTTGAGTGAAAATAATCCCTTTACAGGTTCAGAGATAAGTTTGCCCACACTTCCTAAAGCATTAAGCGCAGGCCACACCGCCAGCTGGCGCCAGATGGCGGTGTGGCCTGCGCTTTAAAGAGTTGTCTTGAAAATATCACAGACATACCTACCTTAAGATATATAGATTTGTTAGTTGGATTCGCTTTAAGTCTTGTTTTAGAAGTTGAGAGGATGCGTTAGAATTAGGTATAGTTTTCAGGCCAATTCACAAATATACAAAACCTTATTTATACATTTTTATTTCTTTAACACCTCAAGCACAAAGTCCAGAGGCGGACTTAATGCCATAGGCGTTTTCTACCAGTCAACCTTTGGGACAGAGAGAGAGAGAGACAAACAGTGGTAGGTGTATGGGTAGGTTAAAAAAATACTAAGATAAACTCTACAAGGATAATTATATAAAATACTATAAATATAATCAAAATACATACTCTGTATTAAGATTTGGATTCTATAATTGCTGATGTGTGTCATGTCTATGAGATGTTCAGTTATTTTAAGAGGAATAAGAAAGCCGTTATTTGTCCTGAATTATCTGTAAACCTACCTATTTATTTCTGAGAATATTTTGTACAGAGATCACGTTTTGAAGTGGGATGTTTTTACGGATGGATTTTTGTAGAAAAACTTCATACTCTAACAATTTATTCAGAATAGCACATCGTTGTCGATTTTTCAACATGGACATCTAGACTTGTACCTGTCTCATAGCAGGCACGGCAACTATTCTACTCATAAACACTATGAAAATCTATCAGTAGCTTTGCAATTCAAAGCGAGCTCAAGGTTTTTCGCCTTCGGGTCATCGGCTGCTAAATATATTGCCATGCTGCTTCAACTTTTGAAATTGAAAAGAATTTATTAATAGAGCACGCTATTGACGTATTTGGAGATCAGGTCAGGTCATAGAAATACGGAAATAGAACCACAGATAGAACAAAGACAGCATCTGTGACTAGAAGTGAATACAGTTTTATTCGACTGTGATGCTGAAAGATGATATGGCTAGCCAGAAGGGGGCTACTGAGATGACATCTAATAGAGAATTAGTATGGATGACGAAGACATGTGGAGCCGACACAAGATGAATTAGGATATTGAGAATGATCTGCATACACCGGTCAGACTTATCATAATTTGCATTTTGGAGACTACTGTTAGGCACCTCGCGTATGACTATGACTTTTGACGCATTAGGCTGCCAGGCCGCGCGGCCAAGCGGCCAAGTCGCTGTGGCCAACTAATCCTTCCGTGATATATGTAAATGCGCGCATTATGCGGCCAACGGCCAGCGGCCACGTTCTGGGCCGCGCGGCCAACAAAAACATTGCAATCATCGGGACCAACGAGATACGCCATTTTGTATGAAATAACTCAGTGTAGGCGCACTTGTCGCAGCGGCCACATGTTTCTTTCATTCAACTGACGAATCTGGTTGCCCGACGTGGCCGCCAAAGAATTAATAGTGCGCGCCCTGGCCACGCGGCCACGCGGCCTAATGCCCCGCGCATTCTCTTAATGGTATCCTTCGGGACTGTTCGAAAGAGATACCGCGGCCCTCGAACACAAAGGGCAAAAGAAGGAACATGGATGGGTTTTAGTCAATACAAGTCTGACACTCCCTTCACCACTGCGAGGATCGACCGGAGGACACGGTGGAGCACACTGTGCAGGTCTGCTCCGCTTGGGCGGAGCACCGCCGTGTCCTCGTAGCGGCAATCGGCGGCGGCGACCTCTCGCGTCCGGCCCTGGTTCAATCCATGGTCCGGAGCGAGAGGGAATGGGACGCCGTCACCTCCTTCTGCGAAGCAGTCATGCTAGCGAAAGAGGTGGCGGGACGTGAGAGGGAGAGAGCCTCACGTCTCAGCCGCCGCGGGAGACGCACCGGGCGTCGGGGGCCACCTGTTGGCCCCCGGCCACCGTAGGCGCGGGCCTGTGGACGGTGAGCTATGGGCTAGCTAGCCGTCCGTCCGTCTTATGACGACAGGCCGTGTCGACGGCGCGTTCGTGTTCCACGCGCGCCTCAAAGAGAGTCAGCAAACAGGAAGGGGTCCGTAATGACCGATGCCTGCCAGGTTTGCGGGACTGTTCGAAAGAGATACCGCGGCCCTGGAACACAAACGGCAAAGGAAGGAACATGGATGGGTTTTAGTCAGTAAAAGTCTGACACTCCCTCCTGCGCAGCCCCAGAGCGGGGGGGTTATTTGATGAATTCCCATCCGAAAAAAAAAGTAAAAAAAGTCCGACACTCCCTGCCGCTCCCCCAGAGTGGGACTAGTGGGAGTAATTTGATGATTTCCAATCCGTAAAAAGTAGATAAATACTATTCCAATTTATTTACAAAGTATTTCGCTTACTTTTAATGCGAAACAAATGAGTCCTTATTGTCATTGAGTAATACATTCAGAGCTTTCTGATGATGCGAGGGGCAATAGTTCATTACTGACTGCCACATATCGGTCATTTTAATTAACTTCATAATTTTGTTTACAGATTAGAAACCCAGTACGAAATAACATCGGAAAAGGTGGACACTCCGCCTGGAGAGCATGTCAAAAGAAAGTAAATTGCAAGTCTTGTATTTGTTATGTAAAATGCATAAATTGCGAAAATTGAAAGTATTTTATTGTTTCTATTAAATTACGACTAGTTTAATACATTTCATTCATTTGATAAAGTTCTTTCATTTGTAAAGCTGAGCGGTGGACGTCACAAGCGGTTCGCGACTAGTTTTTAAATAATATTAATCACACTTTTATATTTATAATGTTGGTAACATCGATCTGGATCGAAGGTTGGTAAGATGATTGGCGCTGCCGTTTCTGTTTTGCACATCTAAATTAAACTGCTCATTGCTTTTACCAACTACCCAAGAAAACAACAATAACAATAGTTTTAGAACAAAGGAAAATGGCGAGCAACCTCGAGTAGTGACAGCCTTTTCTTCAGTCAATCCTTCAGTCGCCTGTAACGACTGCTTGGTCAGAATCTAATTAATGTCTTAATTTCAACTCAATACCGTTTCCCAGCTCCAGATGACAGCAGCCCTTTAAACTACAAAGACATGATTACTTGAAGACTGTCAACCAAGGCGTAGGCAGTGCCCGTTGTCCGTTATTGATCACGGGTCGTGTCCGAGTCGTGTCCGAACAAACGGGCCATCCGTCTTCGTGAAGGACAGACGGACGGCGGTATTTTAGGGTAATTCACGCTCGTTGATTTGAAGGGTCAGGGCAGGGGGTTCCAGTTAGATGGTGGATCGTTTATATTGCTGGGGATTTCAGTGTTGCTTCCCAAGAGTATCATGGAGTACGAATTGTACCATGAGAAGGGGTTCTAGCATTTATCACTGCGTAAGTAGATTATATATGGTTGCAGTGAAGAGATGATATTTGATTGTGTGTTGGTTGGGTTAACAACGAATGACGATGACGATGTAGTCTCTATTTCATTGAAGTAAGTATTATTAGATATCTACATGTAAAACAAAAGAGTCTGTTACTATAAGATCATCTTAGTGGTAGTTCGGATATGTTGACCACTCGTCAGATTGGCTATTTCGTCGCCATCCCTATTAAGTCACATTCACTAATACGTCACCTTGGCAGCTGGTCAGTTTCCTAACTCGTTTCATGCACTAATTCGTCTCATTCCCAACTCGTCCGACGCATAGTATGTACAATGTACTACCAGCGACAAAAATATCGAGACGAACCGCCTGTTCACAAAGGGATCTGGGACTTTTGCGCGAAAAACATTAGCGCGAACCAAAAAAAAAAATGAAAATCCAAGATGGCGCCAACGAATATTTTTGGTGTTACCATTATGAGTGTCGTTTCCATGGTTTTCGGGGTCGCTGATTACGAAAATGGGATCAAAATTAAAATCCAAGATGGCGCTGATGAAAATTTTCTGTTTTTACCATCATGGGTGTATTGCTATTTCTAAAAGCTATTTTCGAGATACGATGGGGGGAGGGGGAGGAGGGGGGAGTTTTGAAAAATTATTTCAACTAACGCATTGCCTAACCCTTTACATAAATCTGAAAAAAAAAAATGTTCCAAGACTCTTAACTTCCGAGATCCGCCTAAAGGGGGTAAGAAGGGGGGCAAGGGGGGCAACTTTGAAAAATGATTTTTACTTTTCCGAGCCTCCTCTATAGGAATCCGTTAAAAAAAAATACGGGTCTCTTACTTTCCGAGATACGATAGGGAGGGGGGAGAAGGGGGGTGAAAAGGGAAGGTTTGGCACTGTTCCCGTAGATTTGAGTGTTAGTTGTTTACGAATCTGTCAAAATATACCCCCCTCCCCATCCACCATCTGGGAGAACAATTATGTCAGTGAGTCAGTGAGTGGTAATCGAGCTGTATTATTTAGTATAATAATATAATAATAATGTTTAAAAATGTAAAATAATATGTACTTATAGTAAATAAATAAAGGAAAGTACTCGAACAATCTTGTTTCAATTTTTAATAAGTAGGTATGTATAAACGTAATGACAATAAAGAAAGAAAATGAAAAAAATAAACTTCCTTGTAACGTAATAGGTAGGCACAAAAACAGCATTAACGGAAAAGCAAAATAACGGAACATATATTTTTTTTTTTATTTAATTATCTTCTTAGAGGTAATTTTGTGTTTATCCATGATGGTAAAACCGAAAATTTACGTCGGCGCCATCTTGGATTTCAATTTTGACCTCATTTTCGTTATCAGCGACCCCAAAAACCATGAAACCGACACCCATGATGGTAAAATAGAAAATTTTCGTCAGCGCAATCTTGTTTTTTTTTTTCTCTTTTTTATGGCAAGTAAGTTCGCGCAAGTGTCTTTCGCGCAAAAGTCAGAGATCCAGAACAGTCGGTTCGTCTCGATATTTTTGTCGCTGTCTGTACATTGTACATATGCATCGGACGAGTTGGGAATGAGACGAATTAGTGCATGAAACGAGTTAGGAAACTGACCAGCTGCCAAGGTGACGTATTAGTGAATGTGACTTAATAGGGATGGCGAAGAAATAGCCAATCTGACGAGTGGTCAACACATCCGGTAATTCGATGATTAATAGGTACGAATAGAACTCGAACATTTTCCTTCCACTTGGCCTCAGCAGTTTGGGTTTTGAGTTCCAGAGATACAACATCTAAAGCTGGCAGGCATCAGAAGAACCCCTGGAATAAGAGATAACCTAGGTAAGTCTAGGTTATAAGAAGCTATAGTTACATGCAGGATTATCATAAATTCACTTAAACAATGCACGAATCCGGTATGAAAGTTGTGCTCTCTATGTATATCTCTATTTCGTGAGCAATAAAAGCTCACGATGACATTACATAGAGGGTGTAACAGGACCCTTCACGAAGCAGTCAACCAAGCATTATGTACATCAAACTAAGTAACTTTACGCAAAAACAACTTTTTTTTCGGAAACGACTTTTTTTCCGTAAATCTCTATGTCACGCACTTAAGTCACTGTGCTCATGGATACATTGAATAGTACGTGTACGGGTCGTTTAAGTAAAAATCTTACATTAAAAACTTGTATTTGAAAAAAAACTTGTGAAAAAGTTGGAACTTTGACCCCCAATATCTCCGTAACTAGAAGGTTCCCAGGTAAGATCTAGAACAAAGAAATGATCGTAATGACGGGGAGAACAAGTACCTTTCGGCTTCGTTAAGGGTCTTGTTACACCCTTTATACAGCGTGTAACAGAAAGGGTACAATCATATGGAATACTGTGGTACGGAACATCAAACTGAACAACTTTCTCTATGGGACCACCATCGAAATCGTAAAAAAGTAATCAGCAGTCCCATACATTTGGGTCGAGTAGGTATTGAAATTTTGTATAGGACAGCTGACAGTATTCCATATGATTATACCCTTTCTGTTACACGCTGTATACATCTGATTCCCCATTCGGCTATCACTGCAATAGTTATAATAATTTCTGTTTATATTCCTCCTAGTTTTATCAAGCGAACAAATACGGTCATTTCTGTCGCGTGTGTTTGCGGTAGTGGTGGTTGGTGTGTAGATAGCATCTTATCTGTCGGTGCCGTTTGGACGTCGCCGTGAGGCATGGACCGTTTGCGCGGTTTTATTGTAATCGGGTATAAAGTGATGTGTATGTGGGTTGTTAGTGGTCGGTGTTATCATGTTTGCGAGGGGAATGACTTTATTACCAAACTAGTCAGCCTATTGTAGTCCACTGCTGGACATAGGCCTCTCCCAAGCTACACCAAAACACCCTGACCTCAGCCTGCCCGTCCCGGTCTCCCCTAACCACCACCACTACGATAGTCTGTCAACCATCGGTCCTCCGACAGACATGGCCAGTTTACTGCTATTTCAGTTTGCTTACTCTGCAAGCTATGTCGGTGACCCCGCTTATTCATTTCCGTTCTTATCCTTCAAAGAAATTCTGAGCCCCATATAGGCAAGAACTGTTACTGTCACATCGATCTAATTACGCTCATCCAGCCTTTGAATCAACACCCGAAGGAGAGACAGTTCAAACAGTTTGGAGAAACCAGTGAAAATAAACTAAAGGAGCATAGGTACCTACAAAGATTGTGCACAAAGGAAGTCTTGTATCTATGTCTGTCTACCCCAAAACGATAGTGTGACGGCATAACCGTGTGTAAGTTACGTTAGATGTGCTCATAGCCACCGGCCATGGCCATGGGGTACCAGACTGTAACTAATCAAGCCCACACACACGGGTGCACATGTCAGGGCTTCAGGGGCAGCCAGCGAACGCGCCGGAGGTGGCGAAACCGGCGTTTTGTGATAATTCCACGTTTAACTATAGGTAAGTTTTACATAAATAAATAAATAAATATCGCTGGACATTACACACAGCGCCATCTAGGTGCCACACTAAGCAACGAGGCTTGTGTCGTGGACACCAGATAGTTGATAATACTACATAGATACTTTTTGTTTGTAAATACATACTTATTATACATATAAACATCCATGACTCGGAAACAAATGTCCATGCTCATCACACAAACATTTGCTCCTACCGGGATTCGAACCCGGAATACATTTGGGTCGAGTAGGTATTGAAATTTTGTGTAGGACAGCTGATTATTGTTTTACGATTTCGATGGTGGTCCCATAGAGAAAGTTGTTCAGTTTGATGGTCCGTACCACAGTATTTCATATGATTATACCCTTTCTGTTACTCGCTGTTTAGACCACTTTATTTTCCTCTCCATAAATATACCAGCCTTCTTATTTTCTTTATAAATCGAGCATATTTCAAGCAATCAATACTTTTAATTTGAAAAGGGCCGTTTACAAAAGTAATTATCATTGACACGCTATCAGGCAGCACATCGCTCGCTCGGGCCGCGGAGCGGGCAGAGGCACAGGTATATAAATCGGCAACACGTTCATAGATAATTGGTTGTGTAGTAATTGCAACGAGTTTTAGGAAAACGCTCGCGGGTGCGTGTCTGGGTGGGTTTCCAATGTGTTACGATAATGTTTTAAAAAAAATAACTGCCTGAGTAAATAAAAACTACATAAATACTAATGTAAACTTTGCAATTTTTTAAATCTTTTGTAACTGACTTTTCAAATGAGATTTCGTTTACAAGACCACGGTAACAGCGAAAATTGATTTAAGCGTCCAAGCCTATGCCAATTTAAAGGTTTTTTTCATTTTAAGTCAATCCCTGGTCCTACGGATGATTTTGAATTTCAATATTTTTGCTATAATTAATCCAGCATCGATTGTTTGATTCGAGATTTTTTATAGCTCCTCAATTTCGAAGCGTACTATCCAATTCCTGTTTATGCAGATCCCTCTTATAGAAAACCGTTTACTTTTCCACCATTCCCATCTTCACTAATAAACCCTTTATGAGCTAGATTACCGTGTATCAATGCGAACGTGCTCTCATCGTGATAGGCAAAAGTATCCCGGCCGCGATACCGATCACCTTGCCGGCTCAATTATGGATTATAGACGGGGAGCTCGCCACTGCAGCTTACCGAGTGCCGGCAGAACACCTTTGTGTAAACTAAACGGGGGATTCGGAGCGGCAGTGCTTCATAGTGATGTTGGGTGGATTAGGAACATGTGTTTGATGGTCCACCGGACTATGAGAGTGAGGGAAGAGAGTGTGCCCCAGTGCTTGTGGACACGCTTGTGCACTATATAAATAGCATTCTATACTCCGCTGAGATTGGCAAACATCGAAAACGGTTTCTATGGGGAAAATAGGGCGATTCCAAAAAGTATTGACGTTTATATATAACTATTGAATGTAATGTAAAAGGCAACAGCAACCTATATCACACCTTTTTTTTTTCGTATGGGTGTGCATCAAATAACTCCTCCCGCTCTGGGCTGAGCAGGAGGGAGTGTCAGACTTTTACTGACTAAAACACATCCATGTTAAAGATAAAGATAAAGATGCATTTATTTGTATAAACATGTGTGACATGATACATAGATATGCACATATGGATGGAAACGAGTTTAGATTGCTGGTTCAACATGTTTTGCCATATTCGGCGTACAAAATAGTTTATAATTCTTAATTGGAAATTATAAATTAAGAAATAATTAAATTACACATAGTTTAAATTTCATCAATTCAAGTACATAATTACAGTCCATACAAATATAAAGTCAAAAAAAAATTGAATAATTAAAACAATAAAAATTATGAATACTAAAATTACATATTAAATAGTCTAAATTCAAAATTTGTCATTCAAAAACTCCGTAACATTATAGTACCCCTTACTAATAAGCAATTTTTTTAGTTCTCTCTTGAATGAATTGATATTCAATATCTTAAGGGAATTAGGCATTTTATTGTATATTAATGGGGCCATGCATAGTACACTTTTTTTTAGAAATGCTGTTTTGGCGGAGGGTGATTGCACCCAAAGTCTGTACTTCTCACGTCTATTTCTACCTGTACTATTTATCAGAAGGGGAAACAAATTAGGATTGGCTTTTACAAATAGCGATATTTCTAATATGTAAAGGGACGGAAGTGTTAGAATTCTGTGCTGTAAAAACATTGGTTTGCAACTGTCAGTAGTTTGCAACCCAAACATAGCCCGTATACAACGCTTTTGAGCTTTAAACGCAGTGTCCTTCTGAGTTGAATTGCCCCAGAAAATTATTCCAAATCTTAATACCGATTCAGCAAGCCCGTAATATGCTGTAAGTAAAGTATCTGCATTGACAGTCGGTGCCAACTTATAAAGAGCATATGACGAAGTACTAATTTTTTTACAAAGTTCATTAATGTGAGTTTTCCAATTTAATTGCTTGTCAATGATTAATCCCAAAAATCGGGCTGTTTCTACTTCTTGTATTATATTATCCTTGTATACTAAATTAAATTTTGATATGTTACGTAACTTTTCTCGTTGCCTAAAGTGCATTATGTTTGTTTTACTAAGATTAATTTTCATGTTATTATCATTAAGCCAGGTAATTATGGAATTCAATGAATCATTAGTATCAGAATGGTAATTAATCATGTTTTTAGGTGCTATGGTTACAGTACTGTCGTCAGCGAACAATGACATTGGTTCCTTAGTTGCATTTGGCAGATCATTAATGTATATTAGGAACAAAAGGAGGGCCCAATACACTTCCCTGGGGAACACCATATGTGATTTTTCGCTTATCAGAGAAGAAAACCTGTTCCCTTTTAGTTTTAATATTAAATTTTAATATTTGTGTTATTTGTTGGCGGTCTGATAAATATGATTTTATCAATTCAAGGACATTCCCTCTTATACCATAAGCCTCAAGTTTATCTAGCAGAATATTGTGGTCTACATAATCGAATGCTTGTGACATGTCACAATAAATAGAACAAACAGTAAGGATTTGTCAACTTGTGAAGAAACTACTTGTAAAAAGTCGTAAACCGCCATATTGATGTTTTTATTTTTTCTGAAGCCTTTTTGCTCATCACATAGGATTTTATTTTGGTCTAAGTAGCTATTTAATTCACTGTAAATATATTTCTCAAAGATTTTTGAAAATACCGAAATTAGTGCTATAGGTCTATAATTCCCCGTTAAGTATTTATTATCTTTTTTAAATATAGTTTTAATAATTGACAATTTGAGGGCTTTTGGGAACGTTCCACTTTGTATACAAAGATTCAGAATATAGCTTAAGTGGTGAGAGTCTTCATTTACTGATTTGATTACTATAGTCGAAATACGGTCATTCCCTACGCTACTAGTATTTTTGAGATTTCTTATAATTTTCTGTATATGGTAAGGCAAACAGGGTGATAAAAACATTGAGTTCAGTTGGGTATTAATTAGGGTTGTGTATTCTTTTCCAGCACCTGGAATAGGAGTTACTTTCTCAATGAAATAGTTATTGAACGCATTGGCAATCTCTGTAGGATTTGTTGTTAATTTATTGTTAATTTTTAATGCAGTGATTGATTCTTTTGGAATATTTAATTTATGATTATTTATAATTTGCCAAGCCATTTTGTTTTTATTAGTCGACGTTTTTATTTTGTAATTGTTTTGAGCACGTTTTGTAAGGTTTATAATTCGTTTAAGAAGTTTTGAATATGTTGAGTATTTTTGTTTGTTAGTTAATGTTGGTTTCCGTCTGAAATTCCAGAGTAATTCTCTTTTATTCCTACTGCAGGTCTTAATTCCACGTGATATCCATCTTGGCTTGGTAGTTAATTGCACTGTAATTTTGTTCAGCGGAAAACACAAATCATAAAATAATTTAAATGTTTCTATAAAATAATTAAATGCTGCTGTTGGATCACTTGTGTTATATATTTCACAAAAAGAAAGGTTTTTTAAATATTTTTTAAACTTGTGAATATTTTCTGAGCTGAAATCACGTATCATTTTATGCCAATACTTTAATTTAAATATTTTTTTAACTGGAAGCTTAATCAATTGGGCAGTGTGATCTGATAAGCCGAATTCTAACACATCAGTCTTACACTTCTTTTTAAAGTCATGAGCAAAGTTGTCTATACAAGTCTTACTCGATAGTCTTGTGGGCTGATTTAGTGCTAATGTGAGATTATAATTTAAAAATAAACATTCGAAATCTAATGTGGCATTATTGCGCTTCATGATATCTATATTAAAGTCGCCAGCTATTACAGTATTATGATTATTAATTTTAGAAATACAATTTAGAACATTGTCAAGCCTAGCAAAAAATAAATTGAGATTGCTTTGTCCCGGTACACGATATACACAAACTATTATAATTTTAAAATCAAGTAATTCGACTGCACAACATTCAATTACATTATTTATGGACAATTTACTAATTTGAGGAAGTTCTTTGTACACACGGCTACACATCAAGCTATACATTTCCAGTATAAGCTGACCTCGCATTGAACGGAAATCCTATACAATGCGAGATCAGCATAAACTGGAAATGTATAGCTTGATGTGTAGCCGTGTGTACTTGTGTACCTTATTTACTAGGATACATGCTCCACCTCTTTTATTACAAGCACGACTGAAATATGCCGCTAGTGCGTAATTTGGTATGCTCAGGTGTTGCTCATAACCTGCCAACATAAAATGCTCAGTGATACATATTACATCAATGTCTATATTTTGGTCTTTAAGCTCTTCTATATTTACTAACAGTAAGTCAGATTTATTGAGTAGTCCCGCTATATTTTGATGTAAAACATTGAGATTGAGATGATTTTCTGCAGAGGTAGTCTTGTAACTTACAGCAATTTCGTTAATCAAATGCAACAGACCTTCAAAAATATTGCGTAAACCGTAGTTATTTAAACGGCCTGTCGAAAAGTTAAAAGTTGTTCCTTCATCGCCCTTTGTGTTCCGGGGCCACGGTATCTCTTTCGAACAGTCCCGCAGCCCCGGCAGGCGTCGGTCCTTGCGGACCCCTTCCCGTTTGCTGACCATCTCTTAGAGGCGCGCGTGGAACACGAACGCGCCGTCGATACGGCCTGTCGTCATAAGACGGACAAACGGCGAGCTAGCCCATAGCTTACTTTTTCAACACAGAAACAAAACATTTGATTGATATTTGGGGTTCTCTAAAAGAACGAACTACGCATATACGCATAAAACTAACAGAGACATATTACAACATCGGAGTAGACATGTTCGCTTTACCTCTTAGACTATCATCCAGTCTACTCCTGGAACAACTTATGAGTTCCATACATAACGGACACCGTGGACTAACGGGGTATTATGGAAAAAATAGCGGCCGGACGGCCTGGACAGTCTAGTTCAGTGCTATTAATACAGGTAGCGGCGCCCGTTCAGTGTTATGTCTGGGATGTAAACAGTTCCAGGTAACAAGTTCGTAAGTTATAAGATTGATCTTTAGACGGCGCCATGTTTGTGTCTATAGGCGCAAACACCAGAAAATACCGGCCAAGTGCGAGTCGGACACGCGCTCGACGGGTTTCGTACCATTATCTAAAAAAAATAACACGTTTGTTGTATGAGAGCCCCCCTTAAATATTAATATTATTATGTTTTTAGTATTTGTAACGCGGCAACAGAAATACATCATCTGTGAAAATTTCAACTGTCCATCTATCACGGTTCATGAGATACAGCCTGGTGGCAGACAGACAGTCAGACAGACAGACTGACGGACGGACAGTGGTCTTAGTAATATGATTTCGTTTTTACCTTTGATTTAACTTACTATTATAAATGCGAAAGTGTCAATCACACCAGAACGGCTTAACGGATCTAGATGGAATTTGGCACAGAGATAGATTATAGTCTGGAATAGCACATAGGCTTTTAATCCTGGAAATACGATCACGTGGGCAATTCCCGAACTCCATGCGGGCGAAGCCGCAGACATAACCTAGTGAAGAATAAGAGTGGAAGGTTATGACGAGACCTTTGCCCGGAAGTTGGACAGTTTTAGATTTAAAAAATACTTCGAAAATGGCTGAGTATTGTACAATCACGTCAACGCAGCGATCCTTCAGTAAGGACACTGATTGGGTACCTACTATTTGTACCCTTTATCCAGCAGATCTTATTCTGTCCGTCGATGGCAATCTCGGAGTCGGCCCAGCACTTAGCGCTATCATTAGCGACCATCAATTCCTGTAGAATATAATGTGAAGCCATCAGGGCACGCAGGACATGATATGGTGATATCAGGTATATTTATTTTACAAATATTGGGATACCTGACCACCAGCAGATCCATTTTAGATTCTGAATATCTTCCCGCACGTATCTACTAAAAATACATATTAATCTGGTCTTAAAATCCATAACCTATTCACCAACCCATTTAAAAACAAAACTGCACAGCCCCTTGAACTCCCAAATCCCTGAGCTGCCGCGTTGTTGCCCAGTACATCAACTTACCCTTCAAACGATAAGCCGGCGCGGCCTATGACGTCACGTCCGCGCTTGATGGTGGACCGCACGTGACGTCATCATACACACCTGACTAGGGGACCAACACGACGGGGATTATAGAGGACCCGGGCTTAAAGGAAGGTTTGAAATATTTCGGATTTTTGAGACGCACTGGTAACTTGGGTGAGAATGTATTTCTATTTTACGGAAAAAGCTAAGAAAATCTAAAAATAAGTTAAGAATTAATGCAAATCGCAATGGGTAGGCTGATATACTAAAATATCATTTTCGAGAATAAGTAATTCTAGAAAATGACACGCTGGTAGTGTTCAATGTTAGTAATGATGTTGTATAGTAAATAAAGTAAATTACATAAATAAACTATGCCATAGGAAGTTCTATTTGTTATCTTTATGCTTCTTAAAGCCCACCTCCCTCACATAAAGAGTCTGCGGTCCACGTCGCAAATCCTAACATTTTAGATTCCCTGAAAGACACCACACGCTTCCGTAAGCCCGAACGTGTGGTTACCCCATACATTTGTCATTGTCGGGTGAAAACCGTCGCTCTTCCAGATATTTGTGAAATGTACGCCGCTGGAATGGAGGCGCATTACTGGGAGCGGCAAATCTGATAGAACCCGACTTTCAATATGTCGGCGTATGCATGGCGTATGGCGTACGAATGCGAATCAACATGATTCAGGCGTTCATGGTGTCGATCGAGCCTTGTTGATAGGTTATTTCTATGTAGATTTTCTGAATCTTATGCTCCATCTATTTCGGATGTGGATTTTGTGAGAAGTGACTTATATCCCTATATCCTTTTCCTGGCCTGAATACGAGTATGTCTTGTTTATCTTCTGCATACTAATCTTAAATTCATTCGTTTACTGACAGGCAACCCAAAACCTGAACCGCTGGGTCTGTAGTTAAAATTATGCTCATACTTATATAACGAAATAGGATTAAGAAAAGATTTGTGAAAAATCATCCCCCTAAAGGGTTGAATAGGGGACGCAAGTTGGTGTAGTTTAGCCGATGAGAAATGGCATCAGGAATGCATGCACTGTATTACGAAAATTGGAAACGCAACTTATAATTTTAGTTATTGAAGTCCCTATGCCTATGACTAAAGCGGCCATCTGCATTCAGAAGTCATGCAGTGATCACTAATCCGCATACAAAATGGGGTAATTACTACATGTCTCTCTGACTCTCCCCATGCAATCGTTTGTTTGAACGACCGATGGAGGAAGTACGTGTCTCCTAACAATATGATCACATAATAACTGCTATGTTGTTGTTTGTTTGCTTGTATTATTCTAAGTCAACTATCTAAGAACGACTACTTATTCCAATGCTAAATTATGAGTAATCCTAGTTCAAAACGATTGACCACCGCGGGCACTTCGAAGTCATTTGGTTTATCCGCTGTCCCTGCTGATGACTGACCAATAAACTTTGGCAAGTTGTGATTAGGGTCCTGTTAAGTGAGTTGTTTACTGAAAGCAATACCATTTAAATGCAACCTTACTCCACTTCTTTCTATTGTTTGCTACATTTCTCATATTTAGCTACCACTATTCACTGGTTTACCACCAAAAAGTAACAGATAAGCAGTCCGATCCTTATTTAACTTCGTTTTCAACCGACTTTAAAAAGAAATGACTGTAATGTCCATGTTTCTTTTACCTACGTAACGCGCCGTGATACCGCACCAATTTCTATTCCAAGCTGCCGACCACACAGTATTAAACAAACAGGTGAAAACGCTTTTCATCTCCGAATGAGTGTAAATAAAAATATGACATCACGAACGTTTGATAACGAGAAACGCGCAGCGGATGTCCAGGATATGGAGCGAAAGATATAAATAACGGACAGAAATAAATAAAATTACAAATAATAGGATGAAACTACGCTCGGATTGAGCAAGGGCGGATGGGAAAAAGTGGAGGGTGTTTTGAAGAGAGTGTTTATTAGGAGATCAGTGTTCTGAAGTGCTCTTTGTAAAATGAGTGGAAAATTCGCGCGGGATTAATTAAGGAATTTGGCGTTTACAAACACTTGAGCATTTCATTATCATCATATTATAGATGTTACAACCATCGGTATGAGTATTGAACCATGGAGTTTATAAATTCTTGACTGATTAAGAATCTATAAATTGGCCATTGAAGCGAGACTGTGTCTGTCACATTGTCACATGCTTCATATATCCTAAAAAATAAAATCCATTTATTCGAATTAGGCTGAGAATTAACGCTTTTGACCGGCAAATTACACAAGATTGTCCCCTTCGCCACATCCGCGTCTGGCTAGGTTAAAACATATTGTTACCTTGTGAGTGTTCGTTTTTGTCTGTGCTTGTTGTACTGTCTGTGCCCTTTTATGTATTTGTTTGTATGAGTCTTGTTACTTGAATTTAACTAATTCTATTCATTTATTTAAAAGAAGTGGCGGAACTAATTCCCCAGTAACATCTGCCGTTACAAAATTGGTCTATAAATTTCCGATGAACTATAAGTACGTAAAACTTCTTATCCAGCGTCTGAAATCCGATATCTCTCCAGATCGATTTATTTTGAAGCTGACCCACCTTTGATGACGCTGTTCCATAATAAATAGTCGTTTATCCTTGCTACGAGGAAGCGACATAAAAGAACATGTATATATTTATTCATCAACACTGCTTGTGAGGAGATTGTACTGAGTCCGTGTTTGTTATAACGACGCCATCTTGGATTTTGAAGGGCGGTGTCGAAATATGTGTTGTTGCTTGTTTTTTTTTGCTGTACTTTTGTAGTTTTTGTATGTGTGTAGTGTTTTTTCTTTTTTCCTTTATAGGTTTAAAACAAATGTGTTCTTCTGGGGAGATCTTTTTCGGCCTTTGTAAGATGCCTACCAGTTCCTAATGTTAGATTAGGACACCTAAGGCTTTATTTTCTGGGCTTAAACATTTTTCTTAGGAATTTCTGATATGATTTACGAACGTAAACAGCAATACTAGATTAAAACATCTTGGTTACTTTGTACAACCTTTTTATAAAGTATACCCACCACACTTTACCACTCAAAACAAACATAATCAAAATAAGCACTCACAAAACCACTCAATGATATCTAAAAATAATACATCAACGAAGAAACCTCGTTTATTTGTAAATCGATAAATAAATATCCATCGAGCGACGCTTTGGGAAACATCTCAAGTGTTTCTCGTTAAAATAAAAGGGAGGAAACGTACCGATTGATAAAGAGCAAGACGGAGAAAACGGCGGTCTCTTAGCGACGCGACGCGACGCCCGGCGCGCGGTGCCCGTCTCTATGGAGATGAAATTCTATTTATGGGAGGATTTTTTCCTTTTTTTTCTTTCAAGCTTTGTTTAGACCTTTTGATGGAATGGACCTTTGGTGTTTATTGACCTTTTTATTGAACGTTTTCATGGTAATCTCGGGAGAATGTTTCTTTCTTTACAGTTTCCTTTTGATACAAAAATGCAAGGAATTTATAATTGGGTTCTTATTTTTTTTAGATTATAGTTGGAAATTTTATGTTGTGTAAATGTTGTAAAAACATTCAAAGAGTAAAATAAACATTAAGAACAAAGGCTGCTCTTTCAAAACGATATTTAAACGACAGTCATCACATCACTTCACAATCACTTTAAAAGCTTTTGTCGGTGTTTAACAATAGGTTATTCAAAACTCCTCTTCAAAGGATTAACTCGCCTGTGATAAACAAAATGGCAATAAGCAGTAATAAGTTAACTATTGGTCCCACTTACACAGGGTCTTGGGGTTTGAAATACTTAAGTTATAAAATATTTAATTTCAAAATACTTATTTAATTGATAAATACCTATTTTCTTTTGGAATAGCTGTTTTTTATTTCTTGCTAGTTAGGGCTCTTTGAAGTTTGGTTTGAAGTGTAGTTGGAAGAAAACGGGATGCATTGCTTTTGAGCGGTCAAGAGGGGGTTGAAAATGGTTGATAATTATTTGAAAATTGGTGAAATAACAAGAATGGCAACAAAATGATTTCACATTATTTCAGTAAAATTTGTTTAAAGAATTAGAATTCAATTAAATGGTTGAATACAAAATTAAGTACTTAAGTTTATTTCTTTCGCGAATGTATCTGTGGCAAAAGTTTTAGTAAGGCACCCAAAAAAGAAGGGGAGCTATAGGGCGCGGTAAAGTTGGATGACTTGCGCTGGAAACTTTAATATCTCACATCATTACTTTCAATTTCGTTTGATTATGGGCAATCCCTCTAAGATCCTTCGTCGTAGTTATCTATTGGGAAAGCCATGCTAAGCAATATCCATTAGTGGAGTTCTGGGTTAAAAACTGGGGCTCAATAAGAATAGCGAATATTGTTTCTTGAAAAGAAGTGTTACTTATTAAATGTAATTTCAGAGAGCAGCGGTGGCCTAGTGGAGTAAGTCGTGGGTTCGAACCCAGGCAGGGGCATTACTTTGTGTAATTTATTTCACCACCACTGCTCTCAAAACGGTGAAGGAAAACATCGTGAGGAAACCGGCATGTCCTAGGACCAAAAAATTCGAAGACATGTGACATCTACCAACCCGCACTGGGCCCGCGTGGTGGATTACAGCCCATTCCCTCTCGTAGAGAGGAGGCCGTGTGACCCAGCAGTGAGAACATTATATGCTGATTATGCAAATGTAATTTCTAAACACTGACACTATTGTAAGCGTTTACTATTAGTGGTTATTATAAGATGTATAGGTTCTAGAAACACCCTTAGTTTCTTGTGACATGAAAAAATATTAGAATATTGCCATCTGTTGTGGAAAATTTCTAGGCATCGCATTGATATATTAAAAAACCCAGGCAGCGGTACTCAAAAGCTGCGAAAGTACTTTAATACGACAGAAGCTTTTCCACCGCTTCTCTCACAACTCAGCGTGGGCGGCATTCCAATAAAAATAAAATGAATACTTTCAAAAGCATTTGAAATCAACAAAACCTCGTCCCACGCAGCCAAAGTTCTGTAACTACATCCAGAGTAATTAAAGGCACGTCGTCCATTTGAAGGGCGTAGTTATTAAGCGGGGAATGTCATTCATGAATAGGAATATGAGAGGCCAGCCCTCTGGCCCTCTGGCCCTCCGAGTAATGATCTCCCTCCCGCTAAATAAGTTAGCTGCTCAAATTGCTTTTCAACGTAACTTATAACGCGTGTCATTTTTGTAATATGTGTGAGTAGTAAAAGGTGGTGTTTATGTCTTTAAAGGGCTAACATCTGGGTAAATCAAGTTTGAAGGTGACATAACATAACACACGCCCGTAATCCGCGAAGGGTCAGGCAGAGGTGTACCTAATAGTACACTCCAACATTTTGCCAGTCATATATAATAAGAGGCGAGCCTATTGTTATCAACCTAGCACACATCCAGACTCCGTGGCTGCTACTGAGAAATTTCCCTGGTACAAAAACCCAATAACACTTTGCCCGACCTGGGAATCGAACCCAGGACCTCACGCTCAGCAGTCGCGCTTGCGACCACTACACCAACAAGGCGTTTCAAAATGTTCAACGTTAAACGCATTTTCAGTTGTGTTGTGGTGCTTGCCGGGCTAAAGATATAGTTTCCAGACCTCTGTTCACTCCTTTGTCTCCGGAGACAAAGCTTTGTCTATTAGGGCTGAGCAGTTTCTCAAGATGCTCTCCTAGAGCAGTTATCTTCAAAGCTACGAGATCACTGGCTTATGCATCACAGTGATAAGCCCCAGTAATTGCAGTCTGACCTAGATGGATTTCAGATGTTTGGTGCTGAAAATGCTCATGAAAATATAAGATGTTTCCTTGGCCATTAAACCCACTGTTTATGTCGTAGTATGGTTTATATAGTGGCACTAACCTCGAAACACACTCGGCTTAAAAAAAAACTATCTTTTAAAATCTGTCATCATGCACCGAATTGCCGGGGTATCGATTTATGATATTTTAGCAAAATTGGAACAAAGATAGGTACTTTTCCATTTGTGGAGATGAAGTGAGAATAAATAAGTATAGAATGCGGAACGGAGATGAAGTGAGAATAAAAAAATTAGAATCAAAAACTCAAGCAACTTCTTGAGAGACTTCAACAATCTATAACACAAAGAGGAAACATTCTGAGAAATCATTCCGTTATCCAAACCCGAGAGAAACTCCCCAAATTACGAGAAGCAGAGTAACTAAATACTTGGCAAATTGTTATCCACAAATTGTGGCGAAATGTCTAGCAATTAGGGAATAATCAAGTAACCTTGAAACTTGTACGAAATACGTATTGCGGTGGCGCGGAGGCACTGATGGAAGTAGGAAGCCATTACTGCCCACCTCGGGCACATTCTGTTACTCGCCAGAAGCTCGGGGATTCAAAATTTAATAAATTGTTAACCATTACGTTATATTCGCCCGCCATTTGTCAAATTACACCATAATTTACATCGCTCCCTTGCATTTTCTTTGTTGAGAATTTTCCTTTGTTTGTGTTACATTGGTTGGTTTATTCTATGTAGCTTTCACGGTCTTATATGCATGCAGCAATGGATGTTGGGTAGGAAGTTCGGTGATATAACCGTTATTGCTGAAGTTAATGGAAATGGTAAGCCTGATCGCTTTTAGGGAAAACATACGGGAGATGATTGTTGGCAGGCGCGCTTAATGTCGTAATGACAGTTCAGTCGTTTCGCAGCAACAATAAATTAATGTTATAATTGTGAAATCTCCTATTTATTTCACAATGATTCCTTTATATTTTGTTAATTGCTTATCTACTACGGTTTCATTCTTCAATTTGATATGATAATAAGCTCCATAGATTCAACTGTGATTGAGCCCCAAGTAATTAACCTTTTCAAGTCACAAAGAATTTGTTTTACAACATTGATGAACAGAGAATTGATACAAAACCTTTACATGTGAGCATCAACACATGATTGGCATCACACTATTCAAGATTTCAACATTTTTTTTAAATTTCGATTTGTTACAGAGTATTGCAGCAGGATTGATGGTTTGTGATAACGATAACATGAATGGGTTCTTGAAAACAAAGCTGCATGTGTTGGCCTCATTTACTGAAGAACGTTTCCTCCTAATGTATTTGAATACGAAAACTGTTGCAAACAGCAGTAAACGTAAGGTTGAAAAGCAAAGAATGCCGAAGAAAAACGAGTGCCCGTTCCAACTGGCTTTCCGTATCCTCACAGCAGGAGATTCGTGTTATTGGCTAGTTTCTGGTCTGCTTCGTAATTAATAGCGGCTATTATTTAACGTGTAGCCCATATTGTGGCCATTTCTGGCCGTTTTCACTCGTAATTTGGCTCAGAATTGAACTCGATTCCTTAGTTTAATTAAGCGGTTCGTTCTATAGCTCTGCTGGGTATCATTTATTTGTAGTTTAATAACTTACCTAAGATGAGGACTGTGAGTAATTATGAGGTTATGGAAATTGATCGTGTTGTACATCGGTTGACTATCTCGCTGGTTTAGAGCAGGTGCTGAAATGGGTTCTTACCTGGGTTAGGGCGCAGGGATGGGCATGCTATAGGGTTTTCAACAGGCATTTCTCATTTTAGCAGGATTTTTACCAAGCAAAATACTCGCCTTCTTCATCAGATTTTATGATGAAAAGTAGGTTGGAATCAAAGTTGGAAACATTATAAACATTTGTTATTTTGTTTATTTTAATTGTATGTATAACTCTTTTAGTTCTTTTTTAGTTACTATAATTGGTTTCACAGCCGTTGTTATTAAATAAAAATAAATAAATGATTGTTAGTTCATATCTTGTCAAGTAATATGAATAGTTTACCAATACTTAGGTAGATAGCCTGCTCACTAATCTACTACCAGCTTATCTCACATTCCCTAAGTAGAAATAACATAAAAATACACAATAACAATTTCCCCCGTTCTGCCACGTGTACATAATAGATTATAATAGAACAAAAGCATTAATTTTTATACGGCTCAATATTTTAGACGCCCGGTTAATATGTTTTTCGACCTTGAACCGCCAACAATGGTGTTTGCTATCGTTTTAAACATAGTTTATTAGATTAACGTGAAACGGGGAGAAGGTTCACTCTGAGAAAACTGTTTTATAAAGCTAATCTAGGTACTATTTTCGAGTTTCATGTCAAAGTAGTCAAAAGTTGTTGAATTTTTTTTTCGTCCGTCTGTAGTCGCTCCCTGTAAAGTACTGGTATTCAGCTGCATCCGGTTAGACTGGAAGCCGACCCCTAAATTGTTGGGAAAGGTGGGCAAACGTTGATGATAATAAGAATGTTGTCAATGGATTACGCTTTTGGTCATAGTGGTAAGTAATTAGTCTTCTTCCCTTAACATGTACTTTCTTACTTTGCGCCCTGGCAGAGCCTCGCTTGATTTCGTGGTGTGAATTTTCATAATTTGCAGACAGTTTCTATTAACTACTCGAGTTTTTTTTTTCATTTTTTTTATCAAGTGTTACATTAATCTTGTGAGTTCTCTGTAGTTTACTGTTCATTGGTATATTATGATGCCTTTGTTTCGTGTGTTATTGACTGTATTTTTATTATATTTCGGCTATATAGTGGCTACTATTTCTGTACCTACTATTTATCGTCTTCAGAGTAAATAGAGGGCTGAGCAGTGTTTATGAAATATAATTTATTTATAACCATGAAAGTGGTCATGAGTATCTCGGTATGATGGAGTATTTGGCCTTGAAAAGAACGCTTTGATTACAGGACCAGCTTTTAACAAAAGTAGCATCAATTACGTAATTTCTTAGTGTGTCGATGGTACCTAATAGAAAATTTAATCGGCAATGAATTTGGCTATGAATATGTCGCCTTTATTAGCGTCCTTCAGTTCCTGTAAATTGCAAGCAACTGGACTCGCAGGACACGATGGGAAGTACCCCATTGTTAGTGGAACAACGTCACATTTAGGTATACTCTAGGCCAGAGTCATCTATGAGTCTTCACCTGAGCAGGTTTTCATTGTGATGGCCAACCTAGGTCCGGAGTTTGTTTAAAGACGTCCAGGCGTGCCAAGCCAATTCGACGAATGATACAAAAAATTTAATCTCCTGCCTCCCCAATTTGTTGCAATTCCGCATATTTTCCAAACGCGCCTAATATTGAATCCAGTCAGTCATGTATTACACGAAGAATGCAATTACCGCACCCTCACGGCGAGCAGCCAAAATAAATATATCATTAGGTACATGTTCCCCTGCTTTTGGGCACTTGGATTGACCTGCCTGATGAGATGGATAAGGAATTTCAAATCAAAGAGTGTCGATAATTATTACAGAAGCGGGTCGGTGACTTTTTTATTTCCTCTTTTATATCTTGTGTCCCAATGCTGGACATAGGCTTCCCTGTTGTCCCTAAACCTCTCATCATATGCGAGGGAAGATAGACTAGATAGCATAATATTATTCACGGGTTTTCCGAGATAAAGCAGCTAAGCAAAGCTACGTGGGTATTTATAATATTATTCCGTTCAATAATGTTTTTCTCAAGGAGAGCAAAAACACATGTTACTAAATATTCTCAAGGAAAACGGCCCTGACCTATTTTCCAGGCCATCCTAAGGCCGTAGCCGTCACGGCCGTTGGGTGAGCACATCCCAAAATGCTAAACATAAATATAAGCCTACGAAACAAAGATCTGGGAGATTGTCTTGTTGGTGTAGTGGTCGCTAGCATTACTGCTGACTACGAGGTCCTCTGGTCGATTCTCAGCTCAATTTTTTTTAAGGTACCTATTGGGTTTTTCGGTCAGGAATTTCTCAGAAACAGCCTGCAACCTGGATCTGTGCCCGGTTGAAGAAACACACTACTTTTTTGTTTTTCACGAATGGGAAATCAGACTTGTACTGACTAAAACCCATCCATGTTCCTTCTTTTGCCCTTTGTGTTCCAGGGCCGCGGTATCTCTTTCAAGGGGGTAGACCTCCACCGTGTGCTCACCCGTGTCCTCCGGTCTATCCTCACAATGGTAACACCCGGGCGTTTCCTCCCGCCCGATTCGGTGCAGGAACCTCCCGAAACAACCGTGTCCGGTGAGGACCTGCGTCAGGCGGAAGGTGAGGGCGCCGCTGCGCCTCTCTTGCCACTCCTCAAAGAGGGGACTTATCGCCACTATTGTGGCGTGCCCTGCACGGGGTTGCGACAGTCGCTCTCTCCATGTTGCCATGAGATCGCGCCGGAGGTCTGACCGCTGGGCGACGATTTGCCGCGGCAGTAGTAGTAGTGCCTCCACGCGCCATTCATGCAGGCGCGCGAGGACTATCGCCTCCAGATCCCATGCCGGCAATCCGGCAAGCCGTCAGAGATCGTGCGGTATCCCTGGATCAGCCTTACGGCTACCACCCTTTCACCCTTTGGGGCGCGTTCAGGTAGTGGGCGGCTCGCCGCCTCAAGGAACACGTCCACACCGGGGCCGTAAAGGGCCATGGATCGTACGAGCCCCGCGTAGAGCCTCCGGTTGGAGGCGATAAATAACTCCCTTCAAAATGTATTGATAGGCACTCTTCTGCCCAACCCTTCAGGGACAAAATGCGTGATGTTGTGTTATGTGAAACTAAAACCCATCAACATGACTGGTAGTTCAACTTCCATTCCAGTCTTCACGAATCTAAGCTAGTATCACAATCAGACATTACCCTGGTACTTGTAATGTGTGGGCACACCGTTCGGTGGCGCCCCCTGTGCATTAATGTCATATTCCGACATAGTTGTTGTTACAGAGATTATACTATCATCCCTTAATATGCTGGGGAAGACGTTTCTTTTTTTTGTTGGCAGGTATAAAGCCGAAGGTTGTGAGTATTAGAGACAAGGAGTCACGTAAATGGAAAGATAAAAGAAGAAGGAACAAAGATAAAGGTTTGACAACATTCTATTGGTATTCCAAGCAATGAATCGGGTCTCTCCTGTTTCTTGTCGGTATCACAAAAGGGACATACGTTTTCTTGCTGTAGCAAATAGTATTATGCAGTGAATACATTGTATATTTCACTCCCGAAAACCATTTGACTGTTTTTTCTCCGGAACAAAATGGAGCTTCGTATTCTGCTGTCTTTTGCACCCAGGCCCTACATACAGGGTGTAACAGCACTCTTCACGAAGCCGTCAACTAAGCACTAAGTTCATCAAACTAAGTAACTTTACGCAAAAAATATTGCTGGGAAACAACTTTTTTTTTTTGGGTGAAAAAGTCTCGTTTTTCCTTATGACTCAATGTAACGCACTCAAAACATTGTGCTGATGGATGGATTGAATAGTACGGGGGTCGTGGAGGTGTTTGAAGTAAATATCTTACATTAAAAACATGTATTTAAAAAAATACTTGTGAAATAGTTCGAAATTTGACCTCCAATATCTTCGTAACTAGAAGGTCCCCAGGTATGGTCTAGAACAAAAAAATTATCGCAATGATGGGGAGAACAAGTGCCTTTCGGCTTCGTTAAGGGTCTTGTTACACCCTTTAAAGGAGAGTTTGATTGAGGTAGAGGGTGAAGACAGAGCTACACACGCTGGTCCTTACCAAGAAAGAATATATGCAATCTAGATTTGTGCCCGGTTGACGCAAATAGGCTCGCCCCTCCTACATGGGACCTGTGGGCACACCTCTGCCTAATTCTTCGGGGAAATACAGGTGTGACGTCATTAACATATTAAATTGGGAAATGTGTTCTTTTTCTTAGTTATTCGAAATAACTCTCTCCTTATCAGCAGCAGAGAGTCCAGTGACAAACAGACCGACACTGATAGCATCCCATACACACGTTCCACTAAACGTTACCTATTTGGAGCTGCGCTGCGACTAAAACGTGATCGATACAGGCGCAGGCGCCCCGCAATAATGTATATTTCGTGCTAAGCGCTAATGATCGCGCTCTGAGACACGGCTACGGTCTAGAAATGTCTTGTTAAAAGGATTTGTGTGTCGGTTTGTTTGTTCACAGATTTTTTTATTTTTCATTAGACTTCTTACTACGGATCAGTTGCCATTATACAGGGTGTAAGGGACAGCGCCCTGCTGGGGTGAATTCTGTACTAAGATGCCCGGTACAACAAATTATTTCAGGAATGTTATGGGAATTAAATAAATTTGATTTGTTTTATTTTCTCATACGCATTGTATCGTTACCGTGGCAAAACGCACGTAGCGAACGGCAAGTGAGACGACGAGTTCGATGAACTATGTAGCTAGGCAGGAAGTGAACAGCTAGCTAATTAAACGCGTCGTTCGTTACTGAATTTAAGAGTATTTCAACATCCATTTTTGGATTTATGATGATTACAGGGAATGTACACATATGTGAGTGTAGGGAATGTATACATTGAAATAGAGGAATAGTAACTGAAGAAACAACCGGAGAAAAACTCCGTTGGAATATGATTAAAAATAAGGAGCTGAATACACCCTGTCAGTTTGTGGAGGGCTGTCCTTTACATCCTGTATTATTATAGACACCCAGTTGAGTCCTCAACAACACCTACAGTATTAGCTATACAAAGTATCTATCCCCGGGGTCAACATTATATTCATACATATCACTACTTAATATGTAATTCTCACTGATTGCTTTGGCTATAATTATGTTTCCGTAACCAAAGAAAACATCCATACCTAAGTTATTTTACGTCTTAATTTGGTCCCCAGCAAGCCCTATTTAAGGACTAATAAAGTGACTAAATAGGTCACCCAACCTTATTTTTACAACCTCCGTCATCGAAACTAAGACCAAGTTCTGAGAAAATCAATCATCTTAACGGCACCTAAGTGAACGGAAGACCCGCGGCTCAAAGCAAGCTAGCCAACAGTTTTCCTAGGAAAAGAGAGTTGTATTACAACTTGCAGCTAATCTTACTAATCACTTAATTAGGAGTAGTATGTAATTTTACGGTTTTCCATAGAGAAACTACTTGCAATCCCTTACGAGCGGTATGGGCAGGCCGCGCAATTATGTAGATGCTTGCTTTTTACGATCATACTCGTAAACGAATAGGTTGCGTAAGTTGGTCAAACTTGGCTCTATTAAGTTTGATTAACTGTCACGTTAACTTTGTTTGGGGGATAATAATCATAGGGCAAACTTAATGAAATTACTCACAAACTAGTTTAAGAGCTGAAATCTAAACTGTATACTAAGTGGTGTTTCCCCTGAAAGTCGGCTGAATCTACAGAAAGGCTTCTTACATACTCTTTTTGCTTCGTCCTCGTTCGTTCATCCGATTGTACGACGTCAGGTACCTGGTAGCGAGACCTTCTCATGTGTCTTTTCTGAAGAACATTACCTATAAGTGAATTTATGTATCTCAATTAAACAGCTTTGACACCCGGATTTAAACATAAAAAAATGGCGTTCATCTTGAGAACCTGGGCGTTAGAGGTTCGAGAGCTAACTAATTTAATAATTATCAACAATTACAGGTCAGTTTTATATACAAAAAAAAAGTCACTTGACTGTTACCTAGTCTATTAAATAGGTAACAATAATACACATAGGAGTATGTATAGAATGATATGACCACCTCCCATGCTGTATTGCTGTTAGATCTTCATGTCGAATGACTGGTTTTCCCATGTGTTTATGGAATTACAATAGTTTACTCAAAACACCTTCGCACTGTCAAAACTAAACTCCATATGCCACATTTTTGCTACCAAACTTTAACTTGGTTAACAAATTCAGTTACTTTTGTTTAATATGAAAGAACAACACCTCGGCCCTGAACATAACTAGACTTAGGGCATTGGCTTCAATTAGGTGATAACCATGTAGCACAGTTTTGGTTAAATTCTCAGAATATCCTGTCAAAGTACAAAGTAAGTAGGTAGGTAAGTACGTCCTTACGGATATAATGGGAGTCGTTTCATCCCACGCTTAGGAGGCAAAGTATGAATTACTCAGATTTGTTTTGTAAGGAAAAGTGAAGCGATTATATTCTCTCTGGGAAAAACTTTCCGCTATTTATCTTTGTTTGTTGTTTTTACGAAGGATGGAAGATATTTTTGTAAGATAATTTATAAGAAGATATTTTCTTTTGGAACCAATTTATTTATGACGTAATATCTACCTGTTCTATGAAGGTTTCTTTTGTTAAGTAGATCCAGGAATTCTGTGCCTGTAAATATGACAAAGGGAAATTATATTACTGAGAAACTGAAGAATAAATTATAGTTGTTTAGGTACCAAGTTCGTCTTGGTTCCACATTTAGATTAATTTCATTTGGAAATAAAGAACGTACCTACTAAGTAGGTACTATTATTGTAATGGCATTTTTGTTAATAACAACTTTTGTTGTATAAAGGAGAATATTTTTTTGTATACAGTTAGTAACTCTTGCCTTATGTACTGCCAAAAACATGACGTAAAAATAAGTGCACCGTGTTTTCAGCATCAGAAATTAATACAATAACTATCGTTAATATCCCCGTTTCCCCATCATCCTGAACAAATATAGCCTCGAATGGGCGAGAAACATGTTATTATCGAGTTGCATAAATACGTTTTTGCTATAACAATTTTATCAGGCGTTCAAACATTTATTCCATTTATTCGGAAAGCTGCTTGCTCGGAAGTTGCTCGCTTTAGCGTAGACGGTAGACCGGAACAAACACAATTAGCTGAGCATTCGGGACGATACATTTTTTTTGTGTACAACATGTAGGTAGCGCTTTAGGCAGTATTTACGGGAAAATATACTTACCTACCTATCTACTACCTAGCCGTTATTTAAATTTGATTTACTTACCAATAGAACAAAATCTTTCGTTTTATAGATTCGCTATGTCTGTCTGTCCGTGTTTGTCACAGCCACTTTATTCCGAAACTATTAGGAATACACAGTTAAAACTTAGTAGGTAGATGTATTAAGTGAACAGCATTACGATTTTAATACAAAAATAAAAAAAGCTCCCCATACATGGAACTGAAACTAAAAAATATTTTGTTCATCGCACCTCTACGTGCGGGTGTCTATAGATAGGTCTTTAAAAATGTCATTGAGGTTTTTTAAACCATTTTTTCTAAAAGTCAATCGTTTGAAAGATAGACACTTCCAAAGTGGTAAAACCCCCCGCCTCTAATTTCTAAAGTAAGAGGAGTAATAGTCTGAAAAAATGTAGGATTGTAGAACGTAAATAAAACTTTCAACAAAAATTGGTTTGAATAAGATTTGATGTTTAGTTTTTGAGATATGGGACTTTTTCATCAAACTGCAGCAGTAACTTGGTTTTTCATTAACATACTATGAAAAACAAATTTAGTTTTGCTGTTGAATGTAACACAATACAACATATGAATGAGCCTTCAAAATAGTTTTAATATATTGTTTGGTGCGTCGGAACCCTGTGTGCGTGTGAGTACATTAGTTTTCACCAATAGATAGAGTGATTCATGAGGAAGGTTTAAGTATATAATTTGTCAAGGTTTTGTATAAATTGGTTGAAGTGTCGGAAAAAGTCAAGCCGCGTGGGAGCTTTCATCGAAAACGCTGCCTTGACAGATCAAGCATGTAAGCATTATATGCTCTACTATCCGTACGAAGCCGGGCGGGTCGCTAGTTAGAAATTTCCAAAATGGGTCATCACTTCATTGTCCAAGTCGTTAAATGGGTTGAAGCCTTTGCCCCGATCCTGACAAGCCCTCTAGCGTAGCTCTTTGTCACTGGCCCGGGGCATTTAATTCCGGCCAGATCTATTGGCGCTGCGGGGAAAACGGAATAGCCCTATATCAGTGGGATCGGGATGAATTTTAAAATAAAGGCGAGGGCAAGGGATGTTGACTGAGACGTTTCGTTGACTGCCCCGTTGTTTAGTAGCCGCAAGCCCTTCTGCTGAGCATGAGATCTTGGGTTCGATTACCGGGTGGGGAAAAGTTTTGTTGGGTTTTTCACCAAGAATTTTTCAGAAGCATACTATTACGAGGAACTTAAACTAAATCAGAAAAGTATAGGTGTTCTATATGTATGTATACACTTCTACCTAACCCTTCAGGGCTCACAGGCGTGATGTTATCATAGCATGGAAACACCTGCACGTGCTTCTCAATTGATTTTAAGCCTCATCCAATTTTTTATCTAGCACCTGTCAGTACACATAACAAAGTGCAAAGTCATGTACCTATTTACATACCTAATGTACTCATTGATTTATCTCATTAACTACGGAATGTTATGGCAATCAAATTTGACTCATAGAGAGTATATAATGAGTATATTTAAAACATAAAAACAGATGCCACGTGTGCCTATGTGACTAGGTATTGTGTTTGTATATAATGTACTATCGTAATTAAAGTATTATTGATAAACTATTGACTGGTGTTTTTGTAATCGAGACAATATTTTCGTCATATCAATGTTTGTCTGGAATTAAAAAACACGGTTGACCCTATTACGCGCAAAATGTCTGCTCAAACATTTTAGATTGCATTTTCTATAAACATTATGCAGTATGGCAAACACTCCGATCAGTCTTCTTCAGGTGTGGCAAGCAGTGGCAAGATTGAATGAGTGGACCCAGTGAGTAAGTACTTATCTACCCATTTTAATGTAGAAAGTAATTTATAAAAACCTTCTGCAAACTGCATATTATTTAAGTTAAGTAAAGTTTAAGGATTTCCTTCATAGCAGATTTTGACAACTAGTGTTGTTTCGAAGCTCCAAGTTTGACGCACCTCATACATACGACATCTTGTTATATACTGTTTTTACACCTCATTCACATCCAGGGTGTACACGTACCCTTCACGAAGCCGTCAACCAAGCATTATGTACGTCAAACTAAGCAAGTTTACGCAAAAATTATTGCTGGGAAATTTCGGATTCGCGTTTTACGGTAGGACTCAATGAAACGCACTCAAAACATTGTGCAGGTGGATGTGTTGAATAGTACGGGGGTCGTGAAGGTGTTTAAAGTGAAAATCTTACATAAAAAACATGTATTTAAAAAAAGCCCTTATGTAGTATGTTACACCCTTTATGTAGGTACGAGCATGGCATGTATCGGTTCTCAGTTGTAGTCCCAAATCTAGGGAAAACAGACACTTGTCTATCCAAACAGAATACCGGTTCTGAACCCGGTCTTAAATGTAACGTTAAACCTGCAGAGATCTAGCGAGCCTGTACCTAGTGGTACCGGTTGGTAATCTCACAGATCTGGAGGGCAAAGCCGCAGGGCTCCTAACTGTACCTGCAGCTTGAAAAGGTCACGGCGAGAGTACGCTGCTATACAATGAGTTGCCTTTTTAATTGTGTACCCCTGAGGCTATGTGTGTTGTTGCAGTAACATGTATTGTCGGTGAAGTTATAAGAGTCAGTAATTAGGGACCTACATGTCCTTATTTGTACTGGTAGGTACCAGATATTACTGCTAATTTGACTAACATCAGCTGATCTTTTTTTTCGTCGTGTCGACGAATGTAACAAGACCCTTAACGAAGTCGAAAGGTATTTGTTCTCCCCGTAATTGCGAACTTTTTTTTTTGTTCTAGACCGTGTCTGGGAACCTTCTAGTTACGGAGATATTGGGGGTCAAGTTCCAACTTTTTCACAAGTTTTTTTGAAATACATGTTTTTAATGAAATATTTTTACTTTAAACCCTCAACGACCCCTACTATTCAATCCATCCATCAGCACAATGTTGTGAGTGCGTTACATTGAGTCCTACAATAAAATGTGTTTTTTCACCCAAAAAAAAAAGTCGTTTCCCAGCAATAATTTTTACGTAAAGTTACTTAGTTTGATGTACATAATGCTTGGTTGACTTCGCGAAGGGTCCGGTTACACCCTGTATTTCAGCTAAAAGAACTGCGACCCGAACTGCGCCACAACGGCTGCGTGGGCACTCCGGCCCGGTGTCCCAAAATGTAGACAAAGAGCAGTCCAGAAGGTCATCTTTGTAATGAGCTGTACGTTTTTGTCAATAAGGTTTCCGTTGTATAGGGAATTGACTGCATTCTTCGTGAAAAAATATTTTTGGCATCTATTGAAGTCCCAGCTGCCGCGCAGTTTTCAGCTGATGACCGGTGAATAATGCCCTTGAACTCAAACATAGTTCCATTCCACTTTTGTAGCAAATCAAGTGTAATCCCATCGCATTCGAAACCTAATTAAACCACAGTATAATATCGGTAAGCATAATTTTCGAGTCGGTATGTCTCGGCAGCTTTCTTCGCGGCGCCGGCGCCACTCATTAGAAAGGTAGCACTGATGTATTGCCCAACCTCACCCCCGCTCTCGGCCCCCTCTCATAGCCCCCGGGGTCTTGCAGCGTGCGCCGGCGCAGCGAGAGTTCTGACAAGGAATACAAAATTCAGAAGTTGCACATCGTGGAAAGCTCTCTGTGGAAGCTAAGAAGCTCACATGTTATGTCACTTATGGTATCTTAATAATGCTCCATGATCATAACGCATCAATAGCCTATACCGTGCTGCTTGGAGCCAAGCTCCGCTCCGTGAGGACAGTGGGCCATCATACCGCGCGGGCCCAGTGCGGCTCGGTGATGCTGATTCATAGAATGAATCTCCCATTTCCCGTGTGGTGTGTTTACCCTAGACCACATACGGTTCTAGGGATGTGAAGATTTTAGGTGAACTTTTAGCTTTGGTGCAGAGACATCAGCGGCAGTTGTTTTAAAAGTGTGGGTGAGCTCTCTGTTTTCTGTTTAATTGTGCGCTTTCAACATTGGCATTGTCCGAGGACGTTACGGCGATTGATAACTAAAACGCAAGTTTCCTCTTCTCAGTCGGTCTTATTTGTAGATAAGGACTTTTGAATGAAATTATAGCAGTTTTTGCAAAGTATCATTATACTTTCAGTTGTGACCATACCCAGTCAACTGTGGCACTTCTGTCTCTTTCTTTGGGTCGTCGTGTTTCGATATAATCACGTTTATTGATTTGATAATAAGCTTGTCCCTTTTCTAGTCACATAATACTATACGAGTACGTGCCGGTGAAATACTTCGAGTTGTGTTCAATGGCGACCTCGTTGTTAGTTGGATTTCAACAATTTGGATTGTGGAATAGCTGAAGTTTAGTATGATTACAAAGTTCGTTTTATTAACTAGGGATGTTGCAAATGTACCTATGTGGATGTGATAACTAGATTAAATATTTTATTTATTTTCTTTCTCTCGCTTGCGATGTTCATGCCCTTCGTGTTCACTATGTAGTCCGTTATTTCATACGATTTGGTTCTTTAAAAGATCTGGTCTAACGTTTAAATAGAGGTACTTAATCTACAAATTATCGATACTATGTTGTTTATTTGATCACTAAAAAAATATGCTAATAAATACATTTCAATAAATTAAACTATGTTTGTACACTGATGAAATGATGACGTTAAATTATAATAATATTGCATCAGCCAACGACAGATTATATTACTGACGTGGTCACGTGATTATAATAAATTACATTAAATTGGTTATTAAATTACATATTGATACATTTACGTGATGCTATTAGTATTTAACCACTTATCCAATTTCTTTTCAAGTTTGTTTTGTAAAAACCTAACTTTCAGGGCATCTGAAAATAGTCTCACTAGGGCAACTTCTGCTTATCATATGGAGAAGACACTAACACAGACAGAAGCCAAAATGCTAGCTTACTCAAATGCCTATTTCAGACTATTAAAGTATAGGGTCTGGATCAGTGCCCGCTCGATGGCAATAGGCTCGCCCCTATTAAGTGGCGAAATATGGGTGTACTATTGTAGAAACACCTCTGCCTAACCCTTGGGAGATAAACAGGCGCGATGGTATTTTAATTTACTTGCTTATTTACGGGTATCTATAACTACCTCCACTTAGTAGTATCTTTATGTTACCTACATATTATACGTTTATGAATATGATTTCTAAAAGTGCCGTTAAAAATAAACGTCGAACACCGCGACAACTCAGACACCCCCCACATCTCCAGTCACCGTACACCCATATCCGCACCCTTTTCGCCCTTTATTTATACCATAAACAAGCCATCATAACACACGGCGGGAAGGCAAACATTTCTCGCAGAATTAATATCCCGTCGAAATAAGACGTAATATGTTATTACGTACAATATTAAGTCATGTTCGTTATGGAAAGAAAACAAAGAAATATAAAAGCTTCGCAGTACGTACTTCTGATGTTAGAGGAAAGATAATGGTGTATTGCTGCTTTATATATTATTTATTATTTTTCAAGAGTTTTGGGGGACTGGTTCAGGGGATTTTAGAGGAACGAGCGTTGTTTTTCGACCATACATTACATTACCGTACATAGGGTTTGCCGGGTTAGTACCTAACTACGCAGAGTCGTAGAGTTTCAAAAGCAAAGCGTTCCTAAAAACTTTACGATTTTTCATGATTGATACAGTTACGTGACACACGCTATAAGTTGATGGTATTTACAAACCTTTTTTAGAAGGCCATGCAGTCAACGCTAAAAATCGTACGTACTTTTTAGTGTTCCGTACCTCACCCTTATAGCATCACTTTGTTGTCCGTCTGTCTGTCTGTCAAGACCCTTTTTCGCTGGAATGCGTGGCGGTATCAAGCTGAAATTAATACCAAATACTCAAGTCTACTACCCCTTGGAGCAACGAAAAAATCAAACTTGAAAGTCAACGCGATCAAAAGATATGACTGTTTATGTCGCATATTATGCGATTTCACAAGGGAATCAAAACCAAAAAATATAGGGTACTTCCATTTGACCTAGAATCATGATATTTCGCAAAAAGCAAGGCCTTACAGCACAAATAAAGGAAAAATTCCAAAAAAGTTGAAAATTAAATGGGGACACCATTTAATTTTCAACTTTTTTGGAATTTTTCCTTAGTCCCATACATAGTTGACGCCAATTAAGATATATTTTTAGATAATGTTACGGAACCCTTCGTGCGCGAGTCCGACTCGCACTTGGCCGCTTTTTAAAGTACAGCTGATAATATACATACTTTGGATAAATAATTAATTCGCACACAGATCACTCCGTAGGAATAACATTTGTAACTTAGTCAACATCTTCTATAAGTACCTTCACTTACCTATCTGCATTACAATCTGCAGTATGTATTTAATATTCATATACTTATGATTATACAAGCAACATTACTCATGTCCCACAATACAGATGGAAGACATCATCTATGTATATTTACATGTCTATGTGTATGTACATTATTTACATAACAAAAGGTACATAAGAGGAACACATTGCTGTTATTTTAGGACTTAGCAACGGATGTTTCTTTACTGAAGGTGTGTTTACTGTCTGTTTATATTTATATAAATCATAGTTTTAATGTATTCATTTACACATTGAGTTCTAGGCTGTGTATTATTCTATCTGTTAATTAATTAACTCAAACAACTGGGCTACTGGCTAGGCAGCATTTCTGCACTTTTTGCACGTCAAAAATCTCTTAGTTCTATAACTGGGGAGAACTGGAGGAACAAACTCAGCAACTCATCTGCCTGTCCCAATAAGGTCCATAATAATGAATGTTCCACGCGTGGAAACACATAATCTAAATTATAAAAATCAGCATTTTAATAAACCGCGGTGATCCTCTATCTATTGCTTGACAGATAACTAAACTTTTAGTACTCGTACCTGTACTGCAGTTTCCATTGAACACACCTTTGCCTCAGTTCATAATAACTTTCAACTTACAAATAGCACGACATAATTCATAATTCTCTTACTCTTAGACCAGGAAACACAAAGTGTCGGAACAGCAATCCTCAAGAGTATCTCTAAATTCCAGGTGTAAAAACTTTTCAACAACAACTTGCAATCTTCCTGAAAAATATCCGTGAAGTTAGCAAGCGAACACAGTGGCTCCCTCTAGTACCGCTAAAAAATTACGAACAATAATAAAAATAAACAAGTAAGTGCATAAATTAGGAGGCCGCATAAAAAATCGTTTGTTTCTTACAAAGACATAAAAACTTGTGCGGTGTACTTTTCTCCTATTTTTCTTGTAGGGTTGCCACTGAGCGAAATAGTTTGCCTATTTGTAATCTTAACTTATATTATAAATGCGAAAGTAAGTTTTTTTACCTTTTCAAGCGTAAACCACTGAACCGATCATCCTGAAAGTTTGCATATACGTTGTCAGGTGTACAGAAAAAAACTACTGTTCCCGAAGAAAACCACAGTAACGTTCTTATGATAATAGATGGCGCCACGTATCATGATTGAATTATATTAGGTATTACAAGCAGAGTACAAACCGAATTGTTTGTCAAATTCTAAATTAACGCGAGCGAAGTGGTCATTCACGTCTTTGTGCAATAACAACAATTCGTGCATTCACTCAAGTATTGACTTTCAAAAAGTTTTTCTCAAGTACTACTATACTACTACCTCCATCTCCACACCCTCTAAAGCGCAATTCAAACGAAAGACGTTTGTCAGTCGACCACGGAACTGTTTTAAACATGTATAAGTACGAGTAGGACTAAGATAACCACAACACAACGTTATTCAAATATGTGGAGCACGTATTTTTTCGCCTGACCAGAATCAACCCCTCTCAAATAATGTTAGCGGGTCTAACCCTCTTTAGATTCAAAACCCCGTGAGCTCCCTCGGGCTACGGGTTTGCAAACTCAAATTACAAATTCAATAAGTCCGTTTATTTTGCAAGCGAATAATAATAATAAACGTTATCGAACTCTTTAGCTGCGCAGATAACGGAATATTTAGAACGAAGTCCGAGACTGAATATAAGTCGAAACAACCAAAGTTTGTTCCATAGCTCAGGTTCTTGCTTACGGAACTTATGGAAATCTCTAACTCGACGGAATCAGGAGGGAGTTTCATTAAGCAGAAGAAGCATATTATTTTGAGTATTAGTATCGTTGATAAGTTTCCCATCTGTGACGCAGTTAGGAGATGAATGCCCAGTGCCAACAGCCTAAGGCGGGGTGGACATACTTATGTGGATAGGTATCGTCAGTCATGGAGGCTTAGGTATTTGAGGCATCCTAATATGCTTATTGGAGACTGAGTTGATGATCTTATTCAATTGAATGGAGTTGGTCCAGAACTTGGTTTCAAGTTTGGTCCCTTCAGTTTCTGTTCCCACTGCTGGGACGCAGTCCGACACAGGCCTCCTCTCTATGCTCTCCACAATCCACCATGCTGACCCAGTGCGGGTTGGTGTCACATGTCTTTGAGTTTTCGGTTCCAGGGCATGCCAGTCACGATGGCTGTCCTTCACCGTTTTAAGAGCTATAAGTACCAAAATACATTTTCTATCGGGTGCCAGCCCTGCCAGGTCATTACTTAAGGGCGGAGTAGTGAAAGTCCCCGGCAGGCTAAGTTCGGCGCCGTCGTCGCTTGCTCCCGTACTTACACCTGACTGATAACTGACTGCGCAGGGAGGGGTGCTGTGTTATGGGCCTTGTGAGTAGTTACAAGTTACGTCGTATGTCTTGTTTCTTTTATTGGCCGATTTTAATAGAGAAGAGAGAAGATGTAATCATATTATCTGACTTGAAAACTAAAACAGAAACGTAAAGTAGTTTATTCAAATAGTGATGTGAACACATACCCTGCTAAAAAGGGTATAAGAGTTTTAATCTTGCAGGACTATCCATCCCAGAAGGTTTAGACGACAACCCGCGATGGCTTTTGTTAATAATTACCTATGTTTTTGTTAAATCAAATGTAACCGTATTCTTAAATTTAAAAACTTGACATCTTTTTCAAACCGTTTTGTATTTTACATAGAATATCAACAGGATTGACGTCGACGGATTATTTATATATATTATTTATATTTATTTATTCATCAACAAATTTACATTTGTGTCGAACAGTGGTTTTAACAAATTAAATAATCATCATAAAGCCAGGAAAAAAAAATTGGCAACATTGGTCCCAACATTATCAGTCTTATTAGTTATAACAATCCAACTCAACATTAATTGTGCTCAACATGTCATCAAAATGTGTCCAAATAAAATAAATTATTAAAATATTATCAAATTATTAAAAATAAATTATTAAAGTATTATTAAAAACAAATTATTAAATCATTAAAAATAAATTATCAATTCAAAATCAATATAAAGTCAATTCAAGGAAATGAATGTCAGTAGAATTCATTAAGATGTAATGTTTAATATTGGATATATTATTTAAAATCATTAAAATACATATAATATCGTCTGCTTTTTAGATCCCATTTCTGACTTTTCCATCACTGATAAAGCTGATCACAGTCGCTGATACTATTCGACTAGATAACTATAAATACTAACCGTTTCAATTTCAAGTCGATACAAGTGTCAAATTCTCATGACACGACGTGTTTTCATTTTGGAAATTTTCCGAGATCTTCTACTTTTAGACACCATGTTGAGATTGTGTCTAAAATCAGCAGTTAACATCATAATAACTATAACCCCATACCTGTACACCTTCACAATGATTTAGTGGCTCGCACCGGAGGACATAAAGCTATCAGACAGTTTGGTAACCATAACGCAACGTTACTCGATGGTATATTTATTTTCTGACACCATAAAAACATTTCCATAGATGCAGCGACCAACTTGGAGTACACTGATCTATAGAGGTGTTCATATTTTATGCCTTTTACATTTTCATAATTATGGTTAAGAATACATAAGTCAGTTAAATATTCAATGAGATTGCTAGAGTTGACAACGGCTGCGGCAGTACTACAGAGGTTCAGCATCCCCACGGAGATATCACTTTCAACGTATCTAAAGGCTAACTTGTAAGTTGTGTATTATTTCCTAAAGCTTATTTAACTTATAGCGGGAGCAAAGGTATGATTTCTTTGGTTTGCATGTGATCAGAAAAATGATATACATACCATTAAAAAAAAACATAAACATGTGCCACATCAATCAATTCCCTTCAATTAACCATCCACCCTTTATTCCTATCGTGATCAAACACAACATAACAAACAAAAAGCCTATCAGCCAATGATAAATGACGAAACAAAATCGATTAATAAAATAAAATCAATCACTTGTGTGTCTGACTGTCCGGTACCTTGCGTCATAACTTTCAGTTGACACGCCCACCCACACATCCACATGTTTACACAAACACAACACACGTACACACACACAGGACGTGCTGGGGTGGTCGACTTGGTAAATATAACCAATTAGGAAACGACTGTTTTGGGTATTCTCCTTACAAAAAGCAGTAATGGTGGATTATGAAATCATTAAGGTAAAAGATATTTTTGTTTGTTTTGATTTCAGTTAAAAATACGGCAGCCACCCCATCGTGTTTATCTGTGAGGCAACAGCTTCCGCTTGTAGCGGTTGATAATGTCATTCTGTGAAATCTGATTTCCCTTTGAAAGTTTTGAGTATAAATGTGGATGGCTATGCCTATAATAGTAAAAAAGAGACGATGGATGGGCTGGAGTAGAAAGGAGGTGACTGCGGAGATGACAAGTAATAGAGAAGCATGGTAGACGAAAACATGCTGCGCCGACCTCAAATAAATTGAGTGAAGTACAGGAGACTAGAGAATGAAGATGATGACGATATTTACCCGTTTGCCTGTGTTAGGTCCTTGAAATAGAATTGGTGATATCGCCCTATCATCATGTGTCTAGCCTTTTCGTAAGTATGTTGGGGTTACCGGATGCAGCTGAATACAATTATTTTGGAATAACTGCCTGTCTGATCTCCACAACTCAGTTAATGTGTAGCTTGTTGTCAATTGATAGAACCGGGATATTTACTAATGGATATTTTCTAGTGTTAATGATAATGTTATTGACTATCACAGTTTATAAACTCTTACAACAAGAACCTTCACGAAGCCATCAACTAAGCATTATGTACATCAAACTAAGTAAGTTTACGCAAAAATTATTACTGGGGAACGACTTTTTATTGGGGTGAAAAATCTCGTTGTATGGTAGGACTCAATGTCACTCAAAACATTGTGCTAATGGATGGATTGAATAGTACGGGAGTTGTGGAGGTGTTTAAAGTAAACATCTTATGTTAAAAACATGTAAGTATTTAAAAAAAAACTAGTGAAAAAGATGGAACTTAGACTCCCAATATCTCTGTAACTAGAAGGTTCCCAGGTATGGTCTAGAACAAAAAAATGCTCCCAATGACGGGGAGAACCAGTATCTTTCGGCTTCGTTAAGTGTCTTGTTACACCCTTTATAGTTGTCAGACAGGCTATCAGCTGGCTTCTGATTATCCGTAACGACGGTCAAAGATTTTCAAATTACAGCTGGAACCAATTGTTGAATGTTCTTTCCCAGGCACGGTGGGGTCTCGGTATGTAACGAATGGTCACCCATCCACAGACCTACCTCGGCAAGTGTCGCTTAACGTTGAAGATTGACACGTGCGGCTGCAATTATGTAGCCACGAGCCCTAATCGAATCATAACCATAAAATTATGTTAATGACGAGAAAACAACTCCTTCCTGACCTACACGTGAATCTCCCATGCAGTGGTTGCATGTTTCTACGAACTACGCCACCAGCACCCACTACTATAGTGATTTTGTAATAGATTCTTATTGAACCACTACAGTGCGCATTATGCACTATTGCGATTTAATTAACATAATGTGTCATTACTACGATTATATAAAAGTATCCACGTTTATACTTGTGAGATAACCTGACTTATCTGAAGCAAGAATTGGAGAGTAGATACTTTAAGTGTCTTTGATAGACATTATATAGGCTACCTATAAATAAATATTTTGCCAGTCATATTGTTACATAGTGGGAAAAGAGTATTTAGCAGTACCTAGTACGTAGAGTGCATATGATGAATCAGTTGATTTTTGACCACTACATTTCGAATGATTGCCTAAAGCTTCAGCTTTGTAGGTATTGAAACTTAGCAACAAGTAGTCACAGAGTTTACAGGCAGAGACTAATGGCCAATAACAATGGCAACGCTTCATATTATGTGGTAATGCACGCCCTTGACTCAGAATATTTTGTAGGACACGCAAAAAAAAAAATAACAAGTAACTAAAAATAAATAGTTTTTGAACGCTTTGCCTTCTCTTCAGTAATCAAACCCAGAAACAGTCCATAAATAAGTATTACACTAAACATTTGCTTTCCTCCAGAGAAAGCGACACTTACGAGCATCATTGATTTTTACAACTTCCGCGGAATCGCACCGCTCTGATACAATGTTGTAGTTTTTCTTCTGAACCGACACTTAGGTACCATTCCGTGGTTACGGAGCCGTTACCATACCTCAAACGGAACAATTTATGGCTAGGTTAAGGTACTTATTTATGTACTTATTGAAATTAAGGTGTAAACGGGCCTACACAGCGGGTGCGGTGTAGCGCTTGGTCTGAAGTGCCCTAAACTCATCATTAGCTGCCTTTTACCAACTATCTTGGGGTTGGCTTTTAGTAACAGCTATGCATGCAGCTATGCCAGCATTTCGTATGGGGGGACTGACTATTTGACCTCCTCAACCGTGTTATTGGGAGATTACCCCCTTGGTAAAAAATATTGTCGGGTTTTTGACTACCTGAAACGTCTTTGAAAGATCTACAAGTGTGCTTTCTGAGGCGCGAATTCTCGATATGTAATGGATGGTCAGTGTGGTCAGTCACCCATCCATCGGATCGACCTCGGCAAGCGTACATTTGCTCCACTAGTGCGGCTGTAATATACAAGGCAGGAGCCCTCCCTTTCATTGGCCATTGACGGCATCTTAATGTCTGTTTGTTTATTGTGTTCCATTAACCAAATAGTTGGTTGATTATGGTATTCCGAATTCTCTAGATGAATTGACAGATATTCAAGGAAGTATTACTATCAAAAGTACCTAATCTTTTCTTTTCCTATTTGGGTAAAAATAAAGACAGCCGATATAGTTTCCGTAAATAAAGAATTTTTGTTGTATCTATAGCGGTACTGCTGGTCCAAGGCTATCACTAAATACGGCGCAGGCGGGTTATCAGCGCCACCTAGCTATCAGCTGGGCCCCCGAGCCCCACCTAAGAAATAGCTATATACATCTGTGTATTTTTCTGTGTGTCTGTTTTGAAGAGGTCATCTTAGTGCCTGGGTGAGGGTTCATTACCCCGCGCGCTATCATGCATTTTCACGCTGATTTTGAAAAGAAAACTCGGCTTCCTGTGTGTACAGATAGCCGTCAGTTGTTCTACAATTAATAACCTTCCCCCAATCAAATAGCCTCAGTCACTATAGCATGACGCTATAATTACTGACATCAGCAGAATACGTGGCAGTTAATTGATGCGCTGTCTGACTGTCTGTAACATTGTGTATACCATGTATGTATGTGTGTATGTAAGAATGATTGTGTGTCTACCCGCGGGTGTATATGACGGCTTGAGATCGGTTCTCCCGGAGGATTTGTCGATTTGAAGCGGTGTGTTTGCACTTCTGTGTTTGTTTAGGTGTGGAGACTCTTGAGGGATATCCTCTGAAGTTGGAACGTGGAAGTGAGGAGTTAACGTAAGCGGCTTCGATCGATTTGTTAAGTCCTAGTGTGTTCGTTGTCTGTGGTATCCAAACTGTTAATATTATTCTGCTGCGCTAAATTGGACTGTATTTCTAAGCATAAATTACAGACTGTAACAGGACCCTTCACGAAGCCGTCAACCAAGCATTCTGTACATCAAACTAAGTAACTCTACCCAAAAAATATTGTTGGGAAACGATTTCTTTGTTTGGGGTGAAAAATCACGTTTTACGGTAAAACTCAATGTAACGCACTCAAAACATTGTGCTGATAGGTGCATTGAATAGTACGGGGGCCGTGGAAATAGTTAAAGTAAAGTTATAACATTAAAGACTTGTATTAAAAAAAGCTTGTGAAATAGATAGTTGGAACTTTGACCCCCCATATCTCCATAGCTGGATAGATCCCAGGTATGGTCTAGAACCAAAAAATGACCGCAATGACGAGTAGAACAAGTGCCTTTCGGCTTCGCTATGGGTACTGTTACACCCATTATAGTGGCGACGACAATACAATAGAAAAGTAACTAAAATTATACATCATAACTATTAATAAAATATTGTAGTTACTAACCTTCTTAATCTGCATACAAATACTCAATTAAATATATTATTCAATAGTTAAGTCACTATGTTGTCAGTTGAACCGGAACACCATCACCATGATTTTTGTTTGTTTAAACAAAGGTTTTTGGAAGAATTGTTTTGTGGTGCCTATAAATGCACTAACGCATATATTGTCATCTTTATTTCTTTTCATCGCTTCTCCCGTCCCCACCCCATATGCCTGTTAATCAATGTGGATGAAAGGCCTAGCCCGCAGGAGTACTCGATTTAAGAACTAAGCACTTTATGTTTTGAGCGCACTTCAATGATTTGCTTTTTAAAGCTTTGATCAATCATATAATACGTAGCTTCCACATCAAGTCAAGTAAAAGTTACTAGAATATTCTTCAAACGACGTGCAATCACAAGGACAGGCGCAAACGCACGTGGCTATACTATAATTCAAGCCATTATTAAGTATACATATACAAGTAGTTGTCGCTGTGTGTATTAAGTGTGATGTAGTACTTGTTATGTGTTGTATATAAGCGATATTATATCGTCCAAGGCCACACGTGTTGGTTATGTAAGGAACATCTGTGGGGCAGTTAGTTTGTTCTATTTACACGATTTATTTACAGGATAAGTTGATGTGTGAACTGTGGACTTTATACTCAGTTATATGTATGTAAATAATACGTAAATAAACTCACACTTTTGTACTTGCTACGTTATGTGGTAGGTAAAATGTGGTAAGTTCGAGAATAGTGCGACGATGAGAATGCAGAGTGGAATTGTATTGAAATGTAGAAAGTGAACAAAAATCTGAGGATACCTGTGACAGACCTGCATGATAATTAATAAACGAATAGAATCATAGGTTATACTTTTGTTAGGTACCTAAGTACCCGTTTTCACTTACACTAGGCGACAACTAAATTAATGCCTAAATTAAGTTACGCTTGGTTGTGCGCCGACGCCGCGAGTCTAAACTTCAATAGTGCACAAATATTTGGGCATGCATTGGTATATATATGTATATCATTATTAACTGTGACGAATTTAAGGGTAGAGCTAAAAATAAAAGTTTTGAAGGTATATGTCACAAGTGGTAGACAAAGAGCACTACTCGCTAATGGGCGGCGACGGCCTTGTTACACTAACGACGTGAACCCACTCTGATCATGAACATATGTTTACCCTCTGACAACAACAACATCAGGAATATTTGCGACCCACTTCGATACTGATCTTTATTTAATATTCTTTAGTAGATACCTACCTACCTAAGGCTGAAAACAGTATAACCATTTTCCTCAAAGTAATATGTGTTGTCCGAGGGAAAAGTGTTTTCTCAACAACTCCTATTTGAATATAGTTAAGTGAATTATTATCACTCTCTTGCTCTAACTGTTATCCCACCTCTCTATTAGTTTAGTTGTCATCTCAATAGTCATCCCCTATAAAGTAATATTAATAGGGAACATGCATGTAATTTTAATTTCACTTAAATCAATAAAATGCAGTACTATCAACCCATGAAGTTAATTTCAACTACTGCTTGTTGCACAAAAAAAATATTAAACTCCTACAATTTTCTACGACAGTTCAAACGTCGATGACTGTCGCGGCCATTCAAGTCATAGTATTTGAGGTCACTTCCCTCTATCTGCCTTGTTTAAATCTAATTTTTTGCCCATAATAGAATAGTTTTACTATATTGTAAGTGCTTTACTAAAGCAAACATTGCAATAACAATATTATAGTAAAATCTTAGTGAAACTTTAAGTACTTTTCAACTAAAAGAGTTTCTTTGACACGTAGCATTTGACGTCACTACCGGAATCGATGCGTTTTGTGTTTGCGTTCCGTTTCACCAAAAACACGCTAAATAAAATATTAAATTGTAAAATAAGTGTTGTATTAGAGAATTAAACAAGTGTACCACAATGTTTTATGGGCCAAAGGCATTTTTAATACACAAAAAAGTTTTGTGTTTCTTGCATAAATACCCTATTACTGTCGAGTAGCATCTCACCATCATCTCCTAGCCTTTTCCCAACTATATTAGGGTCGGCTTCCAGTCTAACCGGATGCAGCTGAATACCAGTACGTTACATGGAGTGACTACCTATCTGACCCCCACAACCCAGTTATCAATTCCCAGCGGTATTGGGTAATTATCTAGCAGTATACAGGAAGTAACAGGACCCTTCACGAAGCCGTCAACCAAGCATTATGTACATCAATCAAACTAAGTAACTTTACGCAAAAATTATTGCTCGGAAACAACTTTTTTTTTTTGGGGTGAAAAATCACGTTTTATGGTACCTACGACTAAATGTTACGCATTCAAAACATTGTGCTGATGGATGGATTGAATATTACGGGGGTCGTGGAGGTATTTGAAGTAAAAATTTTACATTAAAAACATGTATTTCAAAAAAAACTTGTGAAAAAGTTGGAACTTTGACCACCAATATCTCCGTAACTAGAAGGTTCCCAGGTATGGTCTAGAAAAAAAAAGATCGCAATGACGGGGAGAACAAGTGCCTTTCGGCTTCGTTAAGGGTCCCTTTATACGAGTGTAAAAAAGCTGTTATAATTTACCATACACGTACTTACCGTTCCAATAACATAACTTACATAATTATTTTATCTTACATGATTATTTTGTTTTCCTTAATTTTATTTATGATACTACTTCTATTTATAAATTAATTAAATTAATTCAAAACATTTTGTATTTCAGTGAAGACAATAAGTCTGCCATCATGAATCACTTCGTTTACCGACAGATAGCGAACACAGGGAGTGCCTCTACTGTGTATTATGTACACGTGTTGTGTACATAATGTACATACTATGTACGCATGTATATGTGATGTCATTGTTATGTAAGATGAAGAGGTATTGTCGATTACTTCTTTTGTGTTTGTATGATTCATTTAGCTCGCTTTTCATGAGGCTTGAGTTAATGGTGTCTTTTGAATGTGTATGCTGATGAAGTTGTTATTTATTTATTTCCTTTATTCACTTTTTTAACAAATAAAATGAACATTTTTAAATATTTCTTAAAAAACAAAATAGTAGCCCACCGGTATTGCGAACAGGGTCCAAGTTATCGGCGGTCAGGGCTCCAGAGAGAGAAACCTCCTAACAATACGAGCCGAGTCCAGGAGTACTGCTTTTTGAATCAATCCCTTGATCCAGCTGCCTAACGAGAGCTTCCTCAAGTATTGGTCGAGGCTCTCTTGGCAATTAAGAAATTGGCTGAAACGACCAGCGGCACAATATTTTAATATTATGATAAGACAAATGAAGAGAAAAAATGTAAACTATGTGTGTGTAATAAAATAAGACTAATAAGTCATCGTACTCGTTAAACTATATTTTCGCTAATTTAACAATGCGGTCTCCATTTATCGCCTTCCATACAGAAAAAAAAAAATATTCACAAGTAGGTACAGTAATCAATTAATCCAGTTTACGTCCGGAAGCGGTCCGGCGGCGCTAACCTGCGCCGGCGCCCACCAGGGGACGCAGGATCAGTGATAGTCGTGAAACTTGCGGTTTGCAAGCTATACTGGTAAAAGTCTTTCTTTTAGAACTTCCTTTGTGGATTGGCACAGCAACGATACTGTGCTATGGGTTGTGTGTTCCGATACTGCAAGTTTTTAGGACACAATCGCTATTGTAGGTATTCAAAGTTTTCTATCCGTAAGTTTTTTTAATTAGGACAGTGTATCGAAGCTCGAACGAACGCTTCACAATTTGCTTAAAACTTTGTTTGTCTCCACTGAGAAAGTAAGGTCTTTCACAAATTTCCATTTTATTTCTCTTGACTCTGAACTCCTGCGTGCGATTACTTTATCTCAGAACCTGAGGGTAGAACACAGGTCTTCACGATATTATGTAAATACAAACGACCTTGCTCCTACAAAACAAGATGACGCAATAGCTAGAAAAATAACATAAAGCGAGACAATTAAATGCCCTATCTTGTAATTAACATAACTCGTTCCTATTGTTTATCGACGGTTTAACTTGTAAGTAATGTAGCAATGTAGCCAGCCCACTTGCACCGCTCATTAAAACAACAAATATATAACATTTCACACGAAGTATAATTTGTTATTGTTATTAATAACATTGTAAATAACTGGCGATGGATTTATTGAACACAGGAGTCTGTAAGCCCTTTGTAGAAATAAACTTTTAGTTGAAAATCGTTGATTGCATCAAGATGGGCGCAGTCATGCGTCCGGTTGCGTCTTATGGGAATTAAAATAAATGTAGCGCCTTTAGAGTGCCAATAGCTCAAAGGGTGAAACGTCAGATTTGCGGACGTGGAATCGAGGACCCAATCCCACACAATGCACTAAGAACTTGGGTGCTGTTTTTGTTTGGAAATGCCAGCCATCTCAGTGTTCATATTGACATCAATAACTCCAACTCCCTGCCTAACCCTCGGGGAACAGCGACGTTATGTGTCCACGCCAGAGCAGCGGTTTTACGTACCACGCCTTGAGTTATTGAGTTAATCTGTTTTGGGACTATTGTCCGTAGTAAACTCACGTTAAAACATCTTAAGAGAAGATAATCCTTGATGCACCCTTCTTCAACTTTCTACTAGCACTTAAAACATCCAATTTCCTAGCTTAAAATATTTTAATTCAGCATTAAATATTCATCAGTTGCCGGAGAGTGTCAAACTTGGACGTTTCCTTATCATCGCGCTGCGTGCACTTTGTTAATGAGCTCGTTCACAGAGGGCGCCACTGGTCGGTAAAGTTACCACAACATCAGCTAAATATTTAATTAATTCATGAGATAAGCTTGCTCAAGTGAAACAGTTTCGGTATTTTCTTATGGGAAAAATAAAGTATCAAATAATGATAGTAATGTTCGGTTTAATCAATGCTAAACTCAAGGAATTGACGAAATACAGGTTGTTACTGTTTTGAGCTAAAAATAGCCTTGAAACTGTGGTAAACTCAGACGACGCGACGCTTTCGATAAGATATCATTGTTTACCGAGTCTTTGTAAATAAATCATTTTGACATGTAACTTTACTGTTTACTACTAGTTCACTAATGTAAAAAGTGTTTTATTAAATGTCCTAGATCCCGAATCCAGGATTCATTTTACAGAACGTTTAATTGAGATCTTAATAGCTGACTTAGCATTGAAGAGTAACATAAACAGTAGTACTAGTAGTGGTAGTTTCATATTGACTTCTGTATTGAAACGAATTATTATGTACCTATATGTATATAATATACTACCACATACTTAACTCATTTCGTATTATACCTTCATTTTAGACACCAGTAATTTATTCCACTACTTTCACTAAAACCAAAAACTAATCACACCCAAATTAAAACCTGGTGATGATACCGCTTAAGGCTAACCCGCAAACTAAACCCTGTGGGGGTCAGAAGGGGTCCCCTCGCCGTGGTCATCTAATTAATTCAAGTGGTCATCAGCCTCGCAGTTTGATCAACAAACTTCCTAAGTGCGTATAGAAGGGGGGTGAGTAGGGGTACAAAGGGGGTGAGGGGGTGCGAATGTTTGCATAGGATGAGATAATGGTTTTTGGAGATAGCGCCGTGATTGCTTAATCTAAGTTTATAATTATACAGTGTCTGTGTAAGTATGGGATGGTTCGGTGATAAGAAAAGATTAGAGGTATAAGATAATGGCGGGAAGCGTCGGCGTCGTAGATGTGTCGTTCATTGCTTTAGACTTGCTTTCAGTTTTACAAAGTTGTTAATAAAACAATGTTATTGGAAAAAAAACACTGTTTTTCATGTCGTGTGAAAGTGAGACGACTAATTTTATTTTAAGAAATATTATCTCTTAACAAAAATATATTGATGTCTGTTTTCTGAGGTAGAGTTGTGATCCACGGCAAATGGGATTCAGTAAATAAATTATACCAATTCCAGAGGCCCATTTTTTACTTAAGTAGAAAAACAAAACAACAGATAGTTTAATAGGTTTATCTCTTGCCCGAAACAGGTCTCGGTCCTCGCTATCCAATGCCATCACACAAATTACCACCACAAACTGGTCACGTGACCACGATGGCTACCACACTCCAATAAAAAAGGACAATTAATGTATTTTTATCAGCACCAATTAATTCGGCGATGTATACCTATATACATGGCATAATTTATATTTTGTAGTCATGTATAACCAGGAAGCGTGGCCTCGAAGTATTTGCGAATTTCTTGTTTACCAACTAGCTTAAATTTTAAAATTCAACCTTATCCAGTTCAGGTTTGAATTCAAATTATACTGAAGTGTCTGGCCACTTGATTGGCCACAGGAAAACAGCCGTTATTCAAGTGGAATTAAGAATTAGAATTCCATTTTTAATTTATAGTCGATTTTTACAATGGTCAACACGTGTTGCCGATTACCAACTATCTTTACAGTTAATCCATTTAATTTTCAGTCTTACAGTTTTGGTATAAGAGTTGTTATGATGGTAAATAATGTGTTGGTATATGGTGTTATTGAGCGGGGCTCAAGGCCGGCTGATATAGGAGCGATCCACATGCTGGTGGTACGGCAATGGTTTGTAGTCATTACGAGTTATTTAATGCACCACTGCGCGTGACATGATACCCGATAGTTCTATGGGGTATTCAGTGATCCATGACTTGTATTCACTATTGTTTTGGTTAATGGAAGATGCCTTTCATACCTACGCGTGCCTTAACAATCGTCGCAGATGGGAGTTGGATGTTGGTGGCAAATATTGGGCCAAATATATTTAGAATTTTTTCGCACTGAAAGTAAAACTGGAATGATGATCACGTTACTTACTGGTAGATTAGTGTGAACAAATAAAGTCAGTAATTTAGCAAGTCACGTACCTACTAGATACCTATAGCAACCGGTTCCGCGAATGTTTTTGAAGACGACATTGTGTATTTAAAGCTAGAAAATTTTAAATTATTTCGAGTCGTTAGATAAAGTGTTTATGTTATAGAAAACAATGAGTTTAACATAGTGCGAGAAAGTAGTGAAGGGTATTGCCACTGCCAGGCTAGCGCAGCTAGAGTAAACTACGAAAGTAGCATGTAGTGAGAAATCATAGCACGCAGCGTGCTATAGCTTTAGCTTTCTACGAAAGTAGTATCATTTAGCGTGCTGATGGATTAGCAATCTAGATTATATTTAGTATCCTTTGTAAGATCGTGTGACTTAGCGTTTCGTAACCCAGTATGCTAAATCATAGGGAAAAACGTAGCACTAGCGTGACCATACTACGAAATTCCAGCACGTAGCCTTTGGAGTATCAGCATGATACAAAAATGTTAGTCCGTAGCGTTTTGCAGCTTTAGCACGCAAAACGCTACGGCATGTTTTTTTATAATTTCAGAATAGGTAAGATAATCGTGGCACCATCTGGACTGGTGTACTATTCGAAGGTATTATATTATTAACTGATTGTTGAGTTATAGTTAATTAAAAATAATAAATAAATGAGGTTTACTTTGCTATTTTAAAAGAAGTTACTAATTTTCCTCAGAATGGCAACATGGCATATTGCCCATAGTTACGTACCGACAAAATTCAAAGCATTATCTTGTTGCCAACTCTAGTACGGCATTGTGACAAATTGTTACACACATTCTAAATTAGTCCCGCATTTGTCGCTTAGCGTTATATTATCACACCTCATTCCTTCTTGGGTAAGTAGAGTTCTAATGAGGTTGTTATTGCAATCATTTGGCAAGAATATTCGTTAATGTTTTTAAATTGTTATGGTCGATGTAGCAGCTGTTTTAATGTATCATCTGTTTACCTATAGGTATAATAGTATGAAGTGTAAATCACAGCGGGACAAGTATTTTTTGGCTTTCGGATGACGTTGACATATTGACGCTGTTGGTGAACATTTATAGGAAGTTGTTTTGTGAAATGTATTGAAAATACAAGATGGCAAGTGGCGAATTTGGCCGAATTTCTCAAAGTCAATGTAAAGTATTTTTAACCGAAGGAAAAAGGAGGCGGTTCTCAATTTGACGCGTATGTATTTATTTATACTTATGGCCGCGCATAACTTTTTACAGACAAGTCCGATTTGAATAATTATTTGGTCTCTATGAAGTCAAAACCCAAACATCAAGGTCAAATTGGAAGAGTTCTATGTCCATCAATACACTCGAAAGTGCACATCGATAGGTGCTAGAATTAAAATGAAAGATTACAATTTCAAAAGCAATTTCTGCAAACAACCGCAAGTACTCCACTAGATTAACAAATCCACTTGAAATTATAAATTATTAATAACAACGTTATGCATTACCAGGGCGCGGGTTCCAACATACATAAATAATAATGCGCGAAATAATTTGACGCAAACAAATGAACTGCAATGGTGGCGGTTGATTTAAAATAATGTTTGTATATATTGCTGATTTGCCTTGTTTACACCTCGCTGGGCTGATAGCCTGAGGTAACTGATGCAGTGCTTTGTTCTAGGATAGTTTCATCACTGCTAAAACTAAAATAAATCTCAATCCTCACCAATGAAGACGAATCTGCTGAATTCAAAAAAACACTGAAATGCAGACACTTACGGACATAGAACGAGTGATAACAAAAAGAAAGTGGAAGTCGGGACATAGACGAGATGGAAGATGGGTGGGGAAAGTGCTGGAGTGGAGACCACGGACGGGACGGAGGAATGAGGGAAGACGACTGAAAGGTTGAAAAAGAAGAAGATTGTAAATGAGATGATTTCTCCCGGATCGCAGCGGAGCCGAAAAGGGGGGCAGATGTTCTTCACTCTCTTTGCTTTATTGTCTAAGTATTGACTCTTTAAATTCATTTTATTCTTCAAATAATTTTAAAGATACTTTTGAATGTCCAAAACAAGGGAACATAATCGATTCTGGTTGCCCATTCGCAAAGTTCATATGAAGAAGAATTCATAGTAAGCTAAAGCTTCAGTTACTCTATTAAATAGTTTTACAATACTTTGTGTTACCTGGAATTAAATTACTATCCCATAAGAGTTTTTTTTATTTATTTTTTTATGAGGTGGCATCTCGCAGTTCAGCCTCTGAGGCTGGCTACTGCTTAACCGGTCTATCCCTGTGGATGCCAAGAATTTAAGGCCAGCCAGGGGCAAAATGAACTGAATCTTCTATTTATACTTAATCATTGTAATGTTATGTTATTAATTAGTTTTTGCAATGTTTACGTAAACTTATCAATTATTTATTGAATAGGGTTAGTTGTGCTCAGTTCAATATCAATCTGTCACTGCGCAGTAGGTATTACTGTTTTATCAACCGCAGAGTTATCCTGTTTGTGTCAAACATATTGCTTTGGCAATAATAATAATTCATTGTTATGAGTCTTTGATAATATAACAAGTTTTTAATTTACTGAATAAGTATGTAATTGGATTTTAGCTTGCGAGTAACACATTTCTTCTGATTGTGTAATTTACGGCTAGAATTTTCAAAGTCACAATTTTTCTCTAGCCCTGAAACTTTATCTTGTGTCATCTTTTGCGAGTTTCATATAAGTTTTATTTTGTACAGCATTTGATTCCTTATGGATTCCAACTTGACTGAATGTAAACTTGGCCTTGATAAAACATACGAGTACATAGACCCTGACAATGAGAAAGCCACTATAAAAATAAGAGTGGGCAAATAACTAAATTAAAACAGTGTGAACACGAGGAGGGTCTGAACATCTCAATTTTACAGAAACTTAAATTAATTTATAAAACAGATTTTTCGCGTCAACCTCACGTAAAAAATATTTTGACACTCCGATTATTTTTCCACCATAAATTAATTGGTCGTCTTTAATCCAAAAATAACGAGTTTCTCTGTCTTTGTAGTTTGTAGTCGAGTGTTGTCGCACTGAACGTTTATTGGTCGTAAAAAGAGCATGGGACACCCGTGGTGTGATGGTGTGTCTATTTCCGTGAGGTGTGTGGTCGGTATCGGTGCTGGTATCTGTTTATGATGTCCCATCGCTAGAGCGTAGGGAAAGTAGGATTGCTAATCTATTCAGCTGTTTTATTAGCTTGGTCTATTGTTAATTCTTCAATCATATTGGCACAATTAAGTGTTGTGGTGGTCTATCTGTAATCAAATTAAAAATCACGGACGGATATCGACTGCATTTTAAATTATTACAGAAAAGAATCGTTCTTGTTATTATAAACCTCTCAACATTTGCCAGCCTTTACCAAACTATGTAAGGGTCGGCATCCAGTCTAACCAGATGCAGCTGAATACTAGATTTATACATGGATCGACTGCCTATCTGACCTTCACAACCCAGTTAGTACCGGGTAATATGATACCCCTTGGTAAGACTGGTTGTCAGACTTTCTTGCAACGACTGTCAAACATCTACAAATGACAGACGGGACCAACGGTTTAACGTGCTTTCCGAGGCACGGAGGAAACTTAGTTTGTAATGGGTGGTCACCCATCCACGGACCAACCTAGGCAAGCGCGGCTTAACCTGAAGATCGACCCTTCCGGCTATTATTATTTGGCCACGAGCTCCTCTAGGACCACTTAAAAAATCAAAATCAGTGAAACTTTCTATAAAAAGAGAATGTTGAACTCAGTTTCTAGCTACAGTTACCTCATTTACTTAAACATCAATCGAGTGTCTCGTCACCACCCAAACCTATAACATTAGTAAGGCAATAAAACTTAACTTCTACAGTTAAACGTATTTCAACATTCCCTTCAACGCCATTACAAGAAACTCAACTAAAAATACATTCAACAAAATCGTAAAACGTCCTCCTATACTACAACAAATCAAATGCTAGTACTTATCACACGACACGGATATTAAACTGTCACTCACAAATACTCTTTTAAATCTTCAAGCATGTTATAGTGGGCATCACAGCAGCATTTGTTGCCAATAAACATAGATGTTTAGGTGACTACTACACTCGTAAAGGGCTCTCGATCGTTAAACTAAAAGTGTCAAACGTTTCCTTGAAGTCTTTATTACACCCCTCGGTTTCATCCCCTACGGGAATAGATTGGGGAGTTTAAAGTTGGGGGTGGCACGTACAGATTTTTTGGGTAAATTTGCCCCTTTATTTTAAAGTGTGTGTAATATTTTTGAATATCTTTTCGAAATGAAAATTATGTGATTAGTTATTTCAATTCCGCATCAATCACCAAGGAAAATCTCAGTCACTAGTAACATCTCAAGTGGCGTCTCTGGTCCCCCCCCCGCGCACCGCGCACCGCGGCCGACAGGAAAGAAAAACGACTTCATTTCCCTCAGCTGACCCTCCTCCCACTTAATAACTAATTGCGGAACTTGTTTAACTCATTTAATTAAATTTCTCTTAATCAACACCACACTGCGTCTCGCTACAAGTTTTTACTTCAAATAGAGATTAAAAAATAGGTCATTAAGTGCAGTATTTCCATTCCTTCAGTAACTTCGTACAAGAGAAACTGTTTTATCTCATTCGGATGTTTGTATTAAGATTATTGGTTGAACTAAAGTCTTTCGCTTTGGATGCTATCATTTAAATGCGTGTTGAAAGTTTATTTATATAAAACTTGATAAAAATAACCAGTGGTTTCTGGTTTGCGATGTTATTACTTGTAAACTCGTATTGCACGCTGTTTTGTTTGCTTTTCCAAATATTTTTAATGCTTGGGCACTTATTGTGTTGGCTCATCGCCCCAAAAGTCTTACTTTTCTAAATATTTATGATGTGGTGTCAGTAACCCATCGCAAGCAATGAGTCATTGAAGACTCTACAAAACACAAGGCATCTGAAAAGATTCACTTTTCAAGATTTCAATTCAGTTGGATCCATTTTCAAACTTGCAAATGATACCATACACAATCACCGCAGAAAGTTAGATCTTTCGGGCAGAAATGAAATTTATTTATGTTTTCCGAATAAACACACAAACTTCACCCGATTTAACATTGTAAGTCGGTCTAAATAATTGTTGTAGTATATAAAACCGGCTCGGCAAGCGGCAGCACGTGATTGGCTTCACATGTGCTTGATGTAATTATCATAACATTGGCAATATCCATATGCAATCGATATCGCCGCAAAAAATATACGCTGACGGTTACACCGAGTTGGAGCATCAAAATGTGAGCAAATAAATGAATGCTGATCGTTTATTAGATTAGTCATTTTTGATAATGAAACTTGTTTGTAATCAGTGATAAGCATTAATTGCTGAAGTACAACTTCTATGAATTTTTCGATGTTTCAAAAGTGTAACCTGTTTTAAGATGCTTTCTTCTTAATACAGGTAGGTACGGGGGGCTTCAACAAAAAGGAGGATAGTCACTAAAGGCTCTTTTTGATCCAAATGGTGTAACCACGTGCCAAAAGAACAACATGAACAATAACAGAATCGTTCTAATTAATATTCCGCACAACACCTCAACAACTCTTTTAACTCCCAACTTCCTCAGTCGCACATATCCACAATTCCTCACATTAATATTTCGTCGCCAAACAGAATACAAACACGCCAGTAATTAAGCAACTTAAACGAGATAACGCTTCAAAACTTTTAACTCCTTCCGAATATCCGACGAAGAGTGAGAGAGAGAGGGAGAGTTCCCATTTACGTGCGAAGTTACCCGTGTTCGTAACATGCGGTGCCAAATGAGGCGCGCGGTACGCTTCGGTTTGAGGGACGGCAGGTCGCGGGTATAGCGATAAAAACTTGGTTTGTTTGGCAAAGCTGTTGACGTAACACTTGCAACTGGATTCGGCTAGTTTTGTGTTCATGTATGTATGTATTTATGTAGTTTCGTATATATTAGAAGTTACTGGGTGCGGCGGAAACCGCTTTTTTCTGTGATGGCAAGTGGTTTTATGTTTGCAACTGATGATAAAATTTTCCGTTGAAAACATACTGTGTTTACTAGTAATTCCTTTTTTAGAAGACTGAGCATCCTTATGTGGATGAGGTGCGAGGCTATTGAGGTTGTTTCATCGGTATGATGACACGCCTTTACCGGACTTCACAATAATCGACGATTTACAACTTAATATTCTAAAACTTGATGATTGTCGCTTGTTAGCAGCACATCTAATTTTATCCTAAATCGCCACTATGTTTAAGTTCAGTTATCGAATTAAGGAGATTAAAAACATATCTCTCATATATAATAATTAGCCCCCTCCCTTAACTTGCACTACACACCACTCACAGTATAACTTTCGCCAAATCATAATTCGTAATAAATGCTGAGACATTTCTCTCAACACAGATACTTTCCACCAACCTACCCAGTACCAACCCTGCTGGTACTTCCACCCAGCCCGACCCCCGACGGTACCTTTACCCAGGAGGCAATAGGTACAACATTGCCTGCCAAATCAAATGTGTTTGGAATTCAAGATGGCGCTCAAACTATAAGTGAAGGTAGCAGCTTAATTTGGTTATGTTATTACCTTAAGTTTAGTGGGTGATGTGAATTTAAATCACCTTATTGGTTCCGAACAATATGCTTCCTGGCACCGTATGTATAAATGAGTAAGATATTTACCCTACGTTTTGGGGGTATTGAGGTTGGATTCAAAATTAGTTCATTAAACGTTGCGTTTTTTGTTGTTTGGAAATATAAGTCACCATCATCTGCCTAGCCTTTTACCAACTATTTTGGGGTCGCCTTCCAGTCTAACCAGGTTCAGCTGAATACCAGAATTTTACATGGAGCGACTGCCTATCTGACCTCCACAACCTAGTTAGTAATACTATACCCCTTGGTAAGACTGGTTTTTTTGGAAATATAAGTATGACCACTTTAAGTGTGCAGTTCAATGTGTCGTTGCTTGTCAAGAAAATTTGCATCGATATATCAAACTTGGTACATTTATTATAGTTCTGTGTTATCCCGCCTGCACAGATAAGTTGGTTGTAGTGTACGTTATTTTCTTTTTTCAAAACACTTTTTGATTAAATGGAGCTTGGGAGCTCTTTGGGATTGAGCTATAAGACATGTCCTAGAAGCAAAAATAATTATCTAGTAACCCGCACTGGGCCTGTGAGGCGGAGTACAGCTCATTCCCAAAAAGATGCACGGTGTCCTGGCAGTACGACCGTTATATGCTCATTTTGTAAGTAGTTCCCTTTCTTCTCATGTTTATTTAATACACTGTACCTGCTGCGATTTGCCTCAAGAAAATGACAAGATACATTTCCCCTATCTCTGTGTTGATAACAGCCATTACTCGATCCCATAGGCCTAGGATTACAGTCATTCGGAGATAGTGCGTATGAAACCGAAGCGGCTTTCCCTTCCCGCGATATCTAAGTGAGAGCTTATTTAACTTGGCTGTATCTTTACACTTTCACGGCATCACTAATAAAAAGTTATTTTTATGTGGCACTAGGATGTGTGGCTTTTGTTTGTGTACTAGCTTTGCCCACGTCTTCACTCTTGCAAATAATGCCAACGCCTGAATTAATGGAACTGAGGGATTACACTCATACACTCGGTGAAAAGTTGATGATCTTCGCCTGGTGACTACGAGCAGTTGCATGAGATGGCTTGCCATCCGAGAGGCAGCACTCTGTGAGTGTTGATGATGATGATGAAATGTATCGCGGCATATCAACTGCAAACTGTTTTTACCTGTGTTACCTGGACCGTAAAATATTAGGAGTCTTGTCATCTTCTCCAACTTCTTCACTTACTGTTAACAGCTTTTGGCAGCGTGGATGTCGATAATTATCCCATGAGGACCTCTATCTCATCTCTTAACCAAAGGCATGGTATATCTGTGTATTAATTTTACTGTTATCCATTTGCCGGTATGGGCTATAAAGGTAAAAGTTAGACAGAACTACTTTCGCGTTTATTATATTATGTATATGTATTAAGGCTAGGAATATGTTTTACTTCAGCGAAAGTCTTGGGCTGAATGATTATGGTACAGAAACTAGTTGTTATAAATAACGGTCGATGGCTGGAACACTAATGCGTTTAGCGGAGTGCTACATTCATTAGACGCACTTTCTATAGTACACGAGGTTTTTATAGAAGGGACTTAATTAAAGGGATATTTGAAGTGTCTTGAAAACTTGTTTATGTAAACCTAGGACAAGGGTCTAAGCTAGATTTTGTTAGAAGAGAAGTGGAACCTTTGTTCAGGAATTCGTTTGCGAATTGCAATATTTTTTTCAGTAGAATTTCAGATACTTAAGACTATGTATTTTTCTCTTAGGTTGGCAGGAATAATACCCTAAAGCAGTTATTATATCTATACTAACAAATAAAATTGAAGCGTTTGTGATTTTAAAATAATAGCTTTTTACTGAATGATAATGAAAGCTAATACGGTACCCACAACGTATTTTTTTTTAAATGTGTTTGTTTTTCTGTTTGTTAGTGTTTCCTGCTAATTTCAGAAGCGGCTGGACCGATTTTGACGAGACATTTATTGTCTGATAGCTGATGTTATAAGGAGTAACGTACTAAGCTTTTATTTTAGTAAAATAATTAAGGTTCCGTGCAAAAAATTAAAACCCTTGAAATTGTTGACAAAATCCGAAATAAGGAAGTAATATTTTTATAATTTCACGCGGATGAAAGTCGCTGGCAACATAGCTGTTGCGTATTTAATAAACGAGGGTATAAAATGCACCAGATTTATTAAATATTTTAAGCTTCTTTTAAAAACAACCCCCTTATCAATCGTCAAACGTCTTCCAAACGAGTAAACCTTCAACCCTCGAAAAAATAATTTAATTTGCAGGCGCGGCGCCCTCTGCCGGCCTGTCCAAACATCAACAGTGTACAGGAAATTAAATTTGCCTGTCTCCATCGTAAGAAAGGGAAAGGACTTGAGACTTTTACGGGCCTAATTAAAAGTTCCCTGAATAGAACAGACCTGTGGGACATGAATTTTTAAGTGGTGTTTTTCCTTTTTACGTCTTCTAGGCAAGGAGCTTGAGTCTTACGTTATTGACGTTTGATTCGCTTATAATACGGTGTATCTAATGTAATTAAATTAATATAATTCACAGAAACACTAAGTATATTTATTTAAATCACAGTCTTATCCATGGTGATTTTGTTTTTAAAAAAGAACTCATTGTTATAGTAAAATATAAGTAAGTGCTTTTTACCCGACTGTTCTATGATTAAGTTCCTTTTCGATAATGGAATACCTGAACCACTTGGAGAGGCAATTGAAAAAGAAAGCAATCAATTCGTGATAACAAGAATTCCAAAAATAAATGAATGAGGACAACTCAAGTTATTTTGAGTATTCTATCATTACTTGGAAATGAGGTCAGTTGAAGGGACCGTTCACCCGTACAAGGTGACTCCTGAAAACTAATAAAACGTCCTACGTTGTGCAAGAAATGCCTCGTTGGTCTGGTCGCAAGCGATTGCTGCCCATGAGCTCGTCGTTGTTATAAGGTTTTTCCATCAAAAATTTATCAGTAGCAGCGGCAATCAATAGTCTCGCCCCCTATTATATGGCACTTAAACATAGCTGGCGCAATATGGGTGTACCGTGTACTATTACGTACACATTTGCCAAAACCATCGGGGATTAAATGCGTGATGTTATGTATGTATGTATGTGTGTACATTATCCAAAGAGTTGAAGTTAAAATCAAAGAAAAGTTATTTTCATTTCTAAAAACAAAATGAGTCATTTCTATAAAAACACTTGATAACCACTTACAATTTACCCAGCTAGTAACAATAAAAATAATCGTCGCTTTTTGTGTCTGTAGTGCCTGCACATACATGTACAGTCACTAGCAGTAATATGTATACACTTAGCAAAATTCAAAAGCGATTTTCTCGTCTAATTTGATTTTAACTTTGAGAGAGACATATTTCATTACAGCACGGATTCTGAATCCTATTAATCCTATTTTTTAATCGCACAAAAATTACAATCAATACAGTAAAATCACTTTTAAAAGTTGATAAGTGTGTACATTTCATTACCGGTGACTGTACATACCTACCTACCTGTATATGCCTGCCTACAAACAAAGGATAAATGATAGCGAGGATACTTCCAAAACGGGTTCTATCAAACAACTATGTTGGAGCCAAGGCCGCTCGGTGGAGAACAAGAATAATAAGTAAAGTAAGCCAAACATGTACAGTCGTGACTCCAATGAAGGAAGCTACAGAATTACGATAAACGACTACGTGCCATTCATTATTTATAATTAACAAATTTCGCGAACCTGCCTGAGCTTTTAATTTTTTGAGGTGGGTATCTAAACATAACATGATGTCTATAGAGTATATTTATTACCCAATGAATCCAATGATGACGATTGGTTCTCGTTTAAAGAAAACATTTCCGGAAAATACTTCAAAATGTAGTTCGCTTCATCGCTTGTCATGTAATTTATTTATGATGATGCTTTTTCATGAACATATTATGAAGGAAAATATTTCGACATGTAATTTACCTGCATGTTGTGTGAAATTGAAAATGAGGTAAAGTTATTGAACAAATAAACGGACTAAGGGTTCAATGCGAAGAAAATATTAATACATTATGGGTGTAATAGTACTATATTATGAACGAGGACGAAACTAAAGGGTTGTAAGAATCGAAAAAATGAAGAATGGGTAAAATAGGCATGAGTTAGTCTATCTTAAGTATAGGTGGCTAGTGGGGCTACTTGTATTGAGCCTCTCATACAACATTACAACTCTATGCGTCTATGTGTCTATGGTCCATGTCCAATCGAGGTTGTATAAACTTTTTGTCCAAGCAAAAAAACTTGCTTGGAGCAAAAAGAGTCACCAAAAGCGATACCCAGCTGGATAATAACTGACCTTGGCATAAATTCAGTATACAATCTACATGACATAATACTATTGAAATGATCAAAAGACCATTTTTGCCAAAAACTTTTTGTATTACTTTGGTAACTGTATTAAACACAGATTTTCTAAAACTTATATTTAAAATGATGACACCGAAATTGTAATACACACGTGAATCGTTTGCGGATTTTTCCTTTGTATATGTGGTCACATTATTTAGAAGTTATTTTCGCAGTGTGAGTCACCTTTCAGTTGAACAAAAACATTCCAAATTATGAGTAGCCTTTTGAGCATAACAGCCAAAAGTTATTTTGGCCTTTTCAGTATTTCAACTAAACGATATGGCTTCAGTTGCGTTTGAGACCATGGATCAAGGAGCTGATGATTGGTTATTACTTCCAGAACAAATGCCTGTTTGCAATAACACTAAGTATACCTAGATGAAAGCCTACATAATTCTTTTGGCACTTCTAAAAACTGGCATAAGTAACACGTCGCTATGATAATCTGAAATCAACATGACTATTCATCATCATCTGCCTAGCCTTCTCCCAACTATTTTGAGATCGGCTTCCAGTCTAACCGGATGTAGCTGAATACTAGTATTTTACATGGAGGGACTGCCAACTGACTCCCACAATCCATCAGTTAGTACTCAATAATACTAAACTCTGTTATTTATTTTTATTTATTTATTTATTTAAATCGAACACAAATGATTCATATTGTTGTTAGTACCATTTATCAACTATGTTAGTAACATTTGCCATATAAATTAAAATAAATTAAAATTAAAATAAATTTCTCAATAAAATAAAGTAAAATAAACTAATTTAAAAACCTATACCTATAACTAAGTCCGCTTCCAGCTGCACCAGACCTGCAGCTGTGCATACGGGTCCAGTGCCCCAGGAACGGACAATCAGGCTTATCCACTATCACCTGTAAAATGCTGTTGGAGCTCCCCCGAATCTTTTCATAAGGAATCTTTGCATAAGGGATGCTGTTGTTTTCCGCATAATTGCTTGAAATGGGTGGTCACCCATCCAAAGACCAATCTAGGCAAGCGCGGCTAGTCAGTACCCCATAATTACATTCTGTCATGCTCACCACACACTGGTTATCAATTAATACAATCACCCCCAACTAATAAAATTTTTCTTCAAAACCATATTTGGCGAGTCGGGCGGGAGCCGGAACACAATATCATATACAACCTCGTACATTTCGGATTTCCCATATGAAGGCATTAGGTATGTCATAAAATTCTATGTAGTAATTTGTATAATTTCGCCGCGTACGCACAGGGGGTAGGCAGGCAGTATGGCACATTAATTCGCCAGTTATTTCCATGGGATTCTGTTATTTATATGGTAATTGATTGTAATCGGTTTATGTTCGTACTAATACGGCGTTTTCATTTGGAAAATGTTTCTTTGGAAGCTTTTTCGTTATTTGTTTATTTACATAACGATATGTAATGTAAATACAGTTTCGCTGTGTGATACATTATGTACAGTTAGGGTAAATAACCTCTTCTCTCTTTCCCTGCATGTATTCTAAGGGGATGACTAGAACTATTTCACGTTAACCTTTAGTAGCGTAAAACAACGACAGTTTTGAACAATAATTAATCCTTGAAATAGCTTTAAGGAGGTATTGTGTTGAATGCGTAATTGCGGATGTCATTTCTGTATGAGAAAAGGCCTTTGCCCAGCAGTGGGACAGTAATGGGTTGGTATTACAATTACGGAATATTAATAATAACGAAGCAGCGTCTAAAGGAACAAGTATTCCAAAATGCACTGAAAATGTTAAGCAGAGATTACGCGTATCATGAATTTAGGTTAAACGTAACTATTAGTATAACCTTGATTCTTTCAATAGATAATTAACATACTTCTGCTATGTACTGGCGCCGTCTATATTTGGTAGGTACATCATACATTTCCGAGCGAACTCGACGAGTTTTTATTTAAGTTTAATTTATGCTCATAAACATTTTCCTTTTAAAGTTTTTTAGACATCTAGTTTTGATTAATTGGTAGTTTATCTATTTTGGTAGTTAAAATAAAACATTAGGTAAAAAATAATGCATCATAATTTTATGATATTTTGATTGTGGGGAAACCTGTTTTGTATATGAAGCAACAAGTGGTCGGAGATAAGTTTTTGTGAACAAGATAATATGAAACTGATTTAATTAAAAAAACTTTAGATGAAATTGTTTTATTTATTATTATTGGTTTATTTTTAGTTTTATAATGAATACAAAAAGCAAGGAAGTACTAAAGTAAGTACTAAATATCAATAACAGCCACAAGAAAAGTATGAAACATGTATTGGTTCTAAAACAAATGACTCGTAAAGGTCAAAACGATTTTCAAGCTATATTTAATTGAATATTACACTGCCTGTCAATCACATATCATGGCTGACATTGATATGCCGAGCCCTCAGGGAGCGGCTCACGAATACACGAATATACCAGTAAGTTAGTAAGATTGGAGGAGTGATACTTAGAGCTCTGCTTACACCCTCTGGGGAAAGTAACTGATACCTTGACGAGCTGAACATGGAAATGTAATTCTGACACCAACCTCACGGGAGGTATGAGTAACCAATTCCTGAACGTAATAACTTGACACTGTGTGTTGTGTACATTTTGATTTCCATTTGTTTTGAGTCCTGATGTAAATACAGCGTCAATACGATGTTATAAGCTGATTAAGTTCAAACTAGTGAGTACAATTATTCCGTTTTCCATACTGCATGGCGATGCTTTTCGTACAAGATTCAAACAAAAACGCACCAAAAAGATAACACAAGGTCATAACTCAATTCCGTTAAAAAAAAACAATTTGGGTGTTCCAGTTAACGCCAGGGTGTAATTAAAAGCATGGTTGTGACCAAACCACCAGATTTCCCCCGGGCCACGCGAAATTCTAACCTAAATGCATTATTTAATGAATGCCCATAAATCTTGGGAATATTTTAACTGAGGGATCTTTTTATGATGTTTTCACTCAGTTCGGGAAGTTATTCCCCATAGCTCTTCATGTTTTATGGTGCTGGAGCATTTAGATCGAGTGCTGATGCTGCTTTTATGGTGAAAAACTTGGAAGAGGTATGGAAATTAATAATTTTATAGCTTTTTAATGTTGGAAACCGACGAACTTATTACTTAAACGAGGAAGTTATTAATGGAACTTGAAATGAGAGAGGATTCGTAAAAGTGGACGTCCATTGCTGAATGCAAACGTCCTGGGGGAGATCTAAAACTAACTGAAGGGAATGTTATCGTAAATCTAATCGCTGTCAGGTGTTTCCAAATGGATACTAATCCAGAATGAACATAAATAATCTGCGATTAGCCAGTTCTTGAATGGATGGTGATTATAACAATCGTGAGGCGTCAACACAAAAATACAAACAATAATTAAGCTACCAACATGGATGTCAAATGATTAAATATGAATGACACATCATGGTTATGCCAAAAGTTAACCCGAAAAATCCTGCTAAAAGTTCATGCACTTTCGCAAAATTAGACATGTTCCAAATCAAAAATCTTTTGTGTGTGTCCGAAATCGTCGACTACAGCAGTTAGTTGATGTAATGATCACAATTGTTTGGTAATCAGTCGATTTATAAGTAATCCATTTTTTAGGTCGACCTTACGGCCCGTCTGCATATTATATTAATTATTTTCTTGTAAGTTATTCGTGAGGCCGCCATTATCGATGGCGTTCGTATGCGATGCGTGCGCGCACGTCGAAGTGTGTGAAATATTGAGTTGGACTGGGAGTAGGGATCTTAGTCGTCAGGAGTTCTGCAATGTTACTAAAAACATGTTTTTTTCTGTTTGAATCTTGTAGAACTTGAGTCTTCCAGAACGTTTTCGTCTTTGTTTTTATTGCTTTTGTAGCTGATCCAATTTAATTATTCACTAAATTAATAAATATATTACAATATAAAATACAATAAATGGGTATTAAAATAAATATACTACAGCTAAGTCTTCAGTGGGATATACAATAAAATATCTTCCCGAAGACCTAGACAAAGTGACGATTCGAATAACGATAACGATGAAAACGTTTTAAATGTATTGAATTGACACAAGGCATCGAAAAGCTATTGTCAGTTCTGTTGAAATTCGCTGTAGAATTACAAAACGCTTTCAGATCGATTGTCATTTGTGTAGGCGCTTTAGTCTGGATGACCGAATTATTTAGCACTTTTATTCTCCATCTAAACATCCTCCAATCCCAGCTCCCGCTGTACCCTGCCCACTGTTCCTCCGCTCGCCGCCGTACGCCGGCGTGCGTATGCGCACCGCGCTCATGTAAACAATGGCGGCCATCAGTAGGCTGCGCGCGTCGCCGTCGCTCCACCTGATCGGTATATGCAATAACACCGGCTGTTGCCAACGACGCTGCTTGTTTGTTTCGACACTTAGGATTAGTTTGTAGTTTTGGTTACGGTACTTAGATGTGTAGTCTCCTATACCGTAGTTACAATTACACAAGGATCATGTTGCGCTAGAATGACGTTGATAGGGGGCTATGTTGCGTTTTTACATAAGTATGCATTTAAAAACCGACTTACCGAAAAAAAACACTAAAAAAGTCTAAAATAACTTCTTTCGGAAGTCGGTGTCTTTGTTTGTATCTTTTTTGCCACCGACTTCCGAAAGTAAAGTTATTTTAGACTTTTTCAGTGTTTTTTTAGAAGTCTGTTTTGTTTTCGCAGAAAGTTTTTTTTATTTTACCCTTTTTAGTTGCAGTATACCACACAAATTCTTGTCATGAATTAGTTTTTACATTGTATCTAGAAGTTAGTTAAAGTACTCGTCAAGACGAATCATACGAGCCCAACCAACCAGCCCCAACTCGATGGGATTGTGTCATTTTATAACGGACTACCTGTGACCACCTTCCAGTTTCACCCTGGGTACCATCTAGAGACAAAGTACTCGACAAGATGAATTATATGAACCCAAACTCGATGGCGTTATGTCGTTATAATGGAGTTCCGATGGCCACCTCCCAGCTCCCTCATCAGACCCTGGTTACCATTTAGGACTACAGTACTTGTCAAGACAAATCAAACGAGTCCAAACTCGACGGCAGCGTTGCGTCGTTTTATTACAGAGTTCGTATGGCCACCTTCCAGCTCCATCATCAGATCAGCTCCATGTCATCATAATATTGCATTGTCTTACACATTGCGATATTACACATGCGTGCAAAATTTCAGCTCAATCAGAAATCGGGAAGTGTGTCAAATCTAACTAGCAAGAATCACGCGACGTTTCGTGATGTACATCAGAGCGCCAGCACGCGACGTCGCGTGATGTGACAATTAACGTGAGGAAAACAACCAAATTCGTAAACCGATTTTGATGAAATTCCTATGGGACCAATCGGGAAGCATATCCTTTCAGATGAAAAAAGAATTTTGCAAATCGGTTTACAAATGTCGGAGTTCTGAGGTAACAAAAATTAAAAAAAAAAAAAAAAAAACAACAGATTTGAGAACCTCCTCCTTTTTGAAGAAAGTCGGTTAAAAACTAGATGGTGGCCACGGTGGTGTGGGTTCCAATTTACTTGTTAAAAGATGCAGCCTTGTGCAGCCACCACCGCCCACACCCACACACACCACAACCACCACATGGGCCACCATGTGGGCCACATATAGCTGACTAAACCAGAAGATAATGTCTAGTTCGAATATTTCCAAAAAGATGACTAAGAATAGCAAAATAAGCAAAGCACTATTCTTGTGCTTTGCCTTCTACGTTCTGGGTGTTCACCACCGTGGCAAGGCACTTTTCTAAGAGATAGTCCAAGGAAAAAGTTGAGAAGTTCTAAAGTTGTTCCGTGGTAAATGATGTTTCTTTGGCAAATAGACTTTTACAAACACTTGTATATGTATTTTTTTTTTTAAACTTGGTGAGGGCGGTGTTTCGTACCTGCTTTATCTGGGAAGAAACAGTCGAAACAAATTCAGACGTTTCTGTTAAGATTCAGACATAATCTTGGTCAACTTACATGAGGACTATGCAGATTAGTGTAGGTAGATACTGGTAGACAGTATAAGTACTGGTAGAGACAATACAGTACTACAATAAATCTTATGACTAAGCAGGTAAAAATAAACGGACCAACAGACTCTTAGCAACACATTGTCATTGAGGTTTATGATATTTTGAGAAAAAGGAGTCAGATCGGAAAAAGTTCCGATCATAAAGAGACCAATCTATGTTATAGGATATTTATAAGCATTAGCATTTTCTGCGCCACGTTGTTGCACTTACTTCGTCATTAATTCGACTCACGTTATTGTAAGTAAGCGACGCGTATTACAAATATATCTAAACAAACCTAATATAGAATTAAGCGAGCGAGCTATACAATCATAAGCACGGCTTGAATATAGCCGCCTATCAGCATACAATACGGATAATGTGGACGCATATATAGACAATAGGGTTGCCAAATGTTGTTTCACCTTTTACGTAGGAATTACGCGTAAAGAAGTGAAACAAATGATAGGCATGACAATTACAGGTGATAGAAATAAAAAACTGATAGGGGGAAGAAAGATGACAGGGCGAGGGATGACGGCTATTCGAAAATTATGGAAGAAGATATGCTGCGCCAAATCATCATGAAACTGGGATAATGATGACGAAAATCTATAACTAGTCTTTTATACTGAGAATATGACGACTGGTATTGCGAAAATAATATCAACTTGGAGGCATCAAATCTCAGAAATGCAAACTCATCTTTCCAAAACTAGTAGAGTTGTGGTGCTCCCCAGCCCTAGAAGCCTAGCCACACTTTCACGTACACATTAGTATGCTGATCCTCCGCTGAGCGGCGCGCGCGCAGATTAATAAGTCCTATCCGTGCATGGACGCCATAAAATCTGAAAGTGGAGCTGAAAGTTAGAGAGAAAGGTTTTGTTTTATGAGATTTTTTGCTTCATTCTGTACTTGGAATGAAGTGCTTTCTATCGTTGTCTCCTGGCAGACAGTTCCAATTTCTGCATCGATGTCATACAAACCTAAGGGCAGCCAACTGGACCTTCAAAGCGTATCGTATTTTTATAATTACTTTCAACATGATTTAGGAAATGCTTTCCGTAGATTGTGTCAGTTTTTCATCATCATCATTGCTGTTAGAATGTTATTTTGTTGACGCCCTCTGGAGGGATCAGTACCTCAATTCTAAGGGTGGAGGTCCATCATGTTCGTAATTAGTTTCGAATGTAAATTTTTTGGCCACATTGAGACTTACAATAAACTTAATCTTGCAACATCGGCGAAATATCGGGAGCTCAAATTAATGAATAATTACGGAAGATATCCCGTAAGTGACAGTATGAATTTAGTTTTATACGGTGGAAGCTTAATACCAGCAGTGATACCATACAGTATTTTGACAACACTCCGTCTCGGTTTTTTTTTAGTAATTTTTGAATGTTTGATGCAGATCAATTTTAAGATCATACCTACTTTAGTTGCTTAATTGAGGAGCTCGTGGCAAAATAATAACAGCCGCTCGTGTTGATCTTTAGGTTAAGCTGTGCTTGCCTACGTTGGTCTGTGGATGGGTGACCGCCCATTACATACCGAGTTTTCTTCGTGCGTCGGAAAGCACGTTAAGCCGTTGGTCCCGGCTGTCGTCTGTAGATCTTTGACAGTTTAAGGTAGTCAGGCCCAAAAAGTCTGACAACCAGTCTTACCAAAGGGTATCGTATTACCCAGTACTAACTGGGTTGCGGAGGTCAGATAGGCATTCGCTCCATGTAAAATACTGGTATTCAGCTGCATCCGGTTAGACTGGAAGCCGACCCCAACATAGTTGGTAAGAGGCTAGGCAGATGACTTAGTTTAGTTGCATTCTACATGAGTATGAGTGTACAAGTACTTACATTAAAAAAATGGGCCTATACTTTTTAGTAGAGCCTCAGTTTCAAATAAATTGTTAGAAGGTCACTGCTACTGGTTTTACTATGACCACGTAAACTTCATCGATTCGAACAAATATTTTAAAAATTCTATGCAAATCAGGATGTTTTACGACAAACAAAGATTCTACTTATTATTACTTAATTATCATAAAAAATCTGTCTCAGCAATAAAGTATTATTATTGAATTATATAACAATAACAACGATTATCTCATCTCGACATGACACGCAAGTTCTAAGAATTCTGTGCACGATTCGTGGAGCGATCTTATCAGGTGACGTCAGGGTCCGAGTGTGCCCGAGCGTTGCCGAAGAGCTCCGACTGCAGCCGAATGTGGACAAACAAAGGCTTGTACAATGTAACTTAAAAATACTGGGACAGAAGGATCAGTTTAACAAAATGATAAAATAACCTAACAAACTAAAGGACACAATTAGTAAATAAAAGAGAACTTAGATTGGAATCGCCATCTACTTACACTACTATGACTTTTGCTTGGATTTCATTCCATGACCCCATAGGCATATCAGCCAAACAGAAAAGTTGGTACAAAAACTGACGTCAATGGTCGGGCTTTAGTCTGACACTGAGGGGATCCGACAAACGATACACATTAATGACATCTAAAGGATTACTTTAGATAGTTTTGCATATTTTTGCAGAGGGTGGGCAAGTAGCCATCTTTCAAAGCGTTTACTATTCTTACGTTTAGGACCTTCAACACAATTGATAAAAGCTTTACGGTTTTTAAGTCGATCGAATACATTTTTGAACCTTCCATTTCCTTTACTTATCTTTTTACAAATTGCATACATAAAAAAACGGTATAAAAAACATTGAAAAATAAAAAAAAAATGTAGCCCACCAGTACCGGGAACAGGGTCCGAGCTATCGGCGGTCAGGGCTCCAGAGAGAGGAACCTCCTAACAATACGAGCCGTGTCCAGGAGTACCGCTAATCAAGCCCTTGATCCAGTTGCCTAACGAGAGCCTCCTCAGGTATTGGTGGTGCTCTTAGCATACTTAACTTTCCTTTACCGTTATCGTTACTAGGATATTCCTTTGTCGAGATCTTCAGGTAAGTTAATGGGATTGATTTAAGCCTTCTGTAGATGCGTTTGATATGTTGTGATGTTAGTGCGCCCGCGCCTCTGATCAAGCGCACCCACTATACTGGTTTTCTAATTACCATAACGCGTTTAATGTGATGTTTGGCTCCATTGGTCATAGGGATAGATGAATTCGGATTTATACAACAGTTCCGTAGGATAATGTTATTGTTGAAGCTTTGGTCCAGATTATAGTTGTAAATAAACCGTTTTAAACCAAAATCAGTGGTTTAACACCCGTTTTAAATTTGTTTAAAACGGTTTAAAACCACGACCACGTGGGCCGTACATTGATTACGAATTACTTAAAAAAATAGTTTAAAAGGATAATTGAAATCATTTAGCATTTTTATTAATATAAATGTGAAGTCATATATCATATTTATATTACTATTTAGGATTAGACACTGAAAACAATCATGTTTTGGGTATTTATTAAAATAAAACGGCAATGCCGCATTTTTATTTTTCACTTTGCTATCAAAATCGCAACGGGGAGAGATGGGGCAGGTAGGGATCGATTTTATGTTTGTCTGTCATGTTAATGAAGGTTATTTTAAAACATTTTTATTTTATTTTCCTTTTCTATATTCTAAATCAGGAAGGAGGTGTGGTCTAGATAACTTCGTGTAAAGCCTCAGTGCATTCCAAAAAAAAACATTCTAAACCATATTAAACCGCTAAGTGTGGTTTTAAATCGTTTTAAACCAAAAAGACCGTTTAAAACCAAATGGTTTAAAACGTTTAAAATTCGTTTTGCATCTCTAGTCGAGATTATGTCAGGGTATAACTTTACAAAGAAATACCTCCTTTATTTCTACTTTACTATTTTGCTACTATTATATTACCTTTGTAAGAACTTTTGTGACCATATTTATCTGCAAATAAATCTTTGACTTTGACTTATTAAGGCTTTATACGGTCTGGTAGGCAAGAGAGTGCAAGTCAGACCATGGTCTTCTACCCAAGCTGTAGGGTGCTGTATATTTGAAGGTTGTTGTCTAAATCGAGTAAGGATGATGATAACGGTAATGAAGAAAAAAAATATACAAATTTTCCAATTTAATGTTTTTCTTGTAATAAGATTATTAAAGTTCTAGAAACTATTCTCTCAATACATTGAGAACACACACATATTACCAGTTATAATTTGTTTTGTGTGTGTCGGATCGTGCGCGAGCGCAGTAAATAATCGAAAGGTCGTAGGTTCGAGTCTGTGCAGTGAAAGCAGCTGTTACGAACCTACGATTGGAACAACACTGTTATTGTACTATTATTATATTTAAGCACAATTGTACCTATACTGTACTTACCTGTTATAGTGAATGTTTTGTACGACGGACATGGATATTTGAAGATGGGATTCATCCTGTGTGGTCTATCGTCAAGAGATAAGTCATGTATAAAGTTCCTTTGGGCGATAAAAGCAATTAAGAGATTAGATCTGACATAAGATGAATAGTTTTAAATTGTATGTTTTTTAAATAAAATATGATGGCAGACAGGTGTTTTGGGCTTTGTAACTAAAAGATATGGCGGTGACAAAGACGGCTGTTGGCTTTTAGAGATGTAAAGAAGAACAGGATGTTTCTCTGCTGCTTGGCCCATCATTATAAGTTGATTATTAATTATGATGATGTTATTGAGCTTTAAAACAAAGCTTATAGAACCAAATAGAAGAAGCATAACTTATTATTGTTGTCGCGTTTTATGTTAGGCACGACAAATCAATCAGCTATGCAGATCACTGCTGGTCTTATTGTGTATGTGTGATATCTCAACAAAGTGTTAGATATTCATGTTGTAAAGCGACAACCACCTGTTAATATGCGGGTGTCATTAGGATTCAGCGCACGACGATCGAGAAAGAGCGCTAGTGCATATAAGTAATGTTTTAAGTGATAAACTTAGAACTTTAGCTATACTTATCTCGATAAAAGAAGTTTGAAAATCAATCCACCGCTGTTACAATACATATTATAATGCTTTGACAAAGTTAAAATATTATCTTTTTTCAGTACAGTGGAAAACTAGGTTTAGAGAAATTATCATTAATGTTGTAATGCTTGTTTGTTCTTGGTTGATACCAACACTTAATTGAATGTGTGTTTTTACATACTTAATATCGGAGAAGAGAAAAAGAAGAAGGGAAGAGACCAGACGGCACGACGTTGGTGCCTTGGAAGGTGGGTAGGCCTTTGGTGTGAGACGCAACCTGTGTCGACACCCTTGCGCCATCTCACGTTGTAAGCACGGCGGGCTGTGCGGGCGCTGCTGCTGCTGCTGCTGAGAGCCTCAAGCGGCGCAAATACTATAACCTTATCGGTAACTACAGTTTTGAGCAGTTTGGGGTCGAAAGGCTCGGGTCATGGGGCCCGAGTGCACGTCTCCTTTTTAAGGAAATATCTCGCCGAGCGACTGATCGACACTTTGCGTGACCAAAGGGCTGGCTCTTTCTTTGGTCAAAGAATTAGCACTGCCATTCAGCGTGGCAGTGCTGCCAGTCGTCTGGGCACGTTTCCGGATGACATCGATGGGAGGAGTACCTTGACGCCTAAGTGAAGTGAAGTGTAACTTTTAGTCCTCTTTTTAGCATTATTTTAATTCTATTTGTAGTCTGTATATAATGTACATAGTAGATATATTATCCTATAATAAAACTTTTTTTTTTTACTAAATACACATGCCATGTAATATAGCATTAAATTAACCGTACAACCTTGTTCCCGTTTCGTCTAATAATAGTACTATACAGGAGAGACAACTTAACTTCAATGGTATGAAACTTCTTTAAATAAGTTTTAGATTTTTCAAAAGCCACTGTTATCTAAAAGAAAACCGAACCGTGTTTGGTCTCAGGCAAGCAATTAACTGCATGTTACTCCATCACGCTAATTACGCTCATGCAGAGCTTTTCATCCTTTGTACCTTAATTTAAACCTCGCTTAATCATCCAAATATTTTCCTTCATATTAACACATTTCAAAAGCTCAGCTCCTGTAGTTACCTTCTCTAGATGCTCACCGCGGGCTACCCATTACATCTCCGTTACAGCAGACATGTGAGTATTAACATACAGTATTTCAACTTGGAACAAATAATCGGCTCACACAAAAATGCAAAGCGTTTACATGAGTACATTGAATACTTCGGGTAACTTCAGGTTAATCGTAAGTCTGGGCTGTCATTTCGAGTTATGTGATTAAGTTTTATGAGTGTGTTGTGTAATTTAGCAAAAATTTTATTGGCTGTATCACGAAAATTGCCTAGTTGATTTACTGGCTATCTTTGTACTGTGTCTCCGTCCATATCTCCATTAACGTCTCCTGTGAGCAACGCATCATAGGCGATAATTGAAGCATTACTACCACAAACAAACGGACTAATGCATTTTGGTCGTCTTGCAATAGTTATGCTTATGACGGATTTGGGTACCGCTGTATGTATTTTTTATATTATACTAGCATTTGCCAGTGGCTTTTCCCGTATAGGTCGGAAATTATCCCTGCCGGGTAAAATGTATCCTATGTTATGGTGTACCTGGGTGCCTAACAAAATGTATTCAGTCGTTAGAACATGAGAAGATAGGACAGACAGACAGAGTACCTTTCATATGAACAATATTAGTATGGATTTAGATACCGGTGTTCGTCCGTATGCGTGTTTATGTTTGTGATGTGATATTGGTTGGTGAGGTAAAATCATGTATGTTGTTATGGTTCCGGTAATGTTAAAGCTATTTCATGCTGATTTGGAAGACATGACAAATATTTGTATGTACTTTTTGATGTCATGTGAAATTGACTATGAAGTTATTGTTTTTACGAGACGAGACTTCTTTACGGCCGTAGGTGTTATTAAAAGAAAGTTGTGCAATAGTATTCAAACAAATATCATCTTCTGAGATTCTGGATTACTCTATTCTCCTGGATGCCCTTAGGCGTGGCTAATAAGACAGACTGTGCACAATAATAAGACAGACTGTGCACAATAATAAGACAGACTGCGCACGTCACAGTAATGGGTATCATAACATCACGCCTGTAATTCCCAAAAGTATAAGCAGAGGTGTAACTAAGAGTACACCCACATTTTCCTAGTTATGTGTACCTAAGTCCCCATGTTATAGGGGGCAAGTTTATTGCCATCAACCGGGCACAAATCCGGCAGTCCGTGGCCGTTACGGAAGAATTCCTAATAGAAAAATCCAATAACACTTTGCACGACTTGGGAATCGAACCCGGGACCACATGCTCAGCAGTCGAGCTTGCAACCACTGGACCAACGAGGCGGTAATAGAGTACTTGTCTTGATAATCATCTGCAGGTGATCCCCCAATGACGGCTGCAAAATAAATGGTTGTTCGCGATCACGTATATTTCCATAATCATAGAGCTTGGCAGATCACAGTATGTTGTTTTTGGCCAAAAGTACGACTTTACAGTCTCCTTGGCACGATCCCAGAGTCCGCAGTTCTCAGGTCTCAATTCCCGATTGCCGACGGTTAGGCAGGCTATACCTGCCATAGCATGTCGCAGGTTTTGTAGTCCGGTCAAGTTAGCTCAAAAAATAGGGGTAAGGTTACAATAATTAGCTTAAAGCTAAAAATTGGTACGAATGTTGGGAACACCCTTACAAATGAAATGTGAAAAGTCCCCATCGATCCGACATTTGTAAAAAAAAAGATGAAAAGATCGCGTGAATGGGTTTTTTGCATTTTCCATTCAAACAGTAAGTTTTATCATAAAGATATCTCAAACAAAAATTGTAGATCATGCAATTATCTATAATAATTGATTTTAAACTTTTTCCTAAGGATCACCAGTTCTGAGATATGTGAATTTAAAAAGTTGAAAATGTTGTGTTCTTCATAATATGTACCATCTAACTTGACCAGGCTATTGTGTTTAAGTCCCGTGTCATAAGGGGCGGGCCTAAACTACCATCTTCAGGGCTCAAACACAGATTCTGATATTCTGGGTTGCTACTGACCAATTCCTGACAGAAAAACCCAATAACTGCTTGCCCGTCCCTTTCCGAAAAACTGCGAACCAAAGACCTCATGCACACCAGGAGCATATTTCTTGAGACTCATTCTACGAAGGAAACAGTTCACGCAAAGAAAAACACCAGCGGTATTTTAGAAAACCGTTTTATCGAGACCTCCTCAGTTGTTTATTTAATACATCCCCACTAGAACTGGTCCCAGCCGGTTGTACACTTATACTAAAAATAATAACGCTCCATTATATATGCTAACTGTCTTGTTTGTGTCCGTGACGTAGGCACCGCCATGTTTATGTAATATCTTCTCATTTCTTGCCCACTGTCCTATGTGGGGAAATAATGCTATGAGATATATACTAAGATTTATATACTATTTGTAACAATAATTTGATTTAAGAGTGTCCGTGGACTTTTTTGACCATTTTTCTCCATAGAGATATAGGCTTTGGAATGAGCATCTGTAGTTCACTCACAGTTATTATGCTTGACTGCTAGGACTGTACCTTCGTCTCTTTGTGTTTGACAATTGAATGTAGCCTGTAATATGAAAATGTTCTATGTGTTTGAAATAACAGCTTTGAGTTTGAGTGTATGCTATGCGGGAAATATATAGCTGTACACATTTGAAAAACGAAACAAGATGGTGCAGAATAAGTGACAGTTAATCAGCGATAACGATTATGTATGGAATTTGAAAAAGCCCAGCTTAAGGATTGCGGAAAATTGCGATTCAAGATAATGCAGAGTTATTACAATTGGAAGAAAAGTTAATGTTTTTTAGGAGAATCTAAAACAATAATATGTTTAGCAAAGTAAAAAGGCACGAGGAACATCGTTTGGGTTGCTATGACGCTCTACATGGTAAACCAAAAATAATTCCATGCAGCACTTGGACAAGTGATCAATCTTTTTAATCAGCTAACCTCAAACGTAAAGCATTTAGTTTACGGGTTAGTTTCCAAAGACCAGCCAAATTCTCAGATATGATGCAGTAGGTACATCATTCTGAATCCCCACTTTATTTTTTGTTGTACTTTTTGAATTGTATCGCTTTACATCGCTCATAGGACGATGCACTATAATATGCTGCAGTTTGAATGTTAATACGCGACGTGTAGAGTGTGGGCCTGTGGGGCCGCCGGCCGTGGGCGTTCGCTAAGGACGGTCTCGGGGTATAAATGAGGCCACAATCGATCTATGTAGCACTGTAGCTAAGAATCATGATATTCTTATTGTAATACGTGTCTTTATCAATATCTCAATTTCAACCCATATTATTTTAATACAATTAAACTACACCACTGACATTTGAAACTCCTAAATAAAAGCTTACTGTTTAAAATTTCAAACGTTTGCTCACCCGACGAGAGTGGAAAATCCAATAGTTACAATTGAAGTTTACATTTAGATCTCACTAGTGTAAGTAAAAATAGACAATAGACAAGTATCCAGATGATACCGCTGTTGAAACTATAGTTAACTACTGTCCAATGACAATAATAGCACCTTTAGTTAGCTCACCGCATAGTTATTAAATGTCTAATAAGGGTTCCCATAGGATCTAAATTTTTACATATGGTGGACGTAATTATAAATGTTCCCATGTTCGGCTATTAAGTACCGGTGTGTAGGCAGGAAATTGGTGATTTACGTGGAGGTGCTGGCTCGGTTCAGGCCTGCGCAGACGGGGGACTTATAAATAGACAGAATTAAATATACTTTAACTTGATTGTACACCAATATTGGTACATAGTTCTTTTACAATATTGCATATTATATATATATATAACTTTCAGACAACTGACTCTGTGAACGACGATCTTGGCTGAACCAAATTAAAATTTAAAGGGGGGGCTGTCAGTGGTGTACTTTTGTTTGTCTTAATGAGTGACGTGTATGCGCTGGTTTTTTGAGTAATGTGTGCATTTTCCTGGTGATTATTTCTTGAGTAACATAACATTATACCACCACGCCTGAATCACCCCAGGGGTTAGGCAGAAGTGGCCTATTATAGTACACCCACCCCAGGATTATTTGTCAAAAGTTTCTCGTCTGCGCAGGCCTTTGCAAAGATAAATAAAAGATAGTTATGAGACCGAATCTCGGCGCTAACCAGTGTTTTCAAATACGTGAGAAGAATCTTAATTACTTTGAGAATTGAGATCGCAGAACAAGCTTAGAAAAATATGTTTTTCTCGCTTTTAAGTGTTTAGTTAGATGAATTCTGTTGATATTATAATATTATTATCATTAACCTTGACTTGTTCCACGACACATGAAAAATAGTGAACTAAAAATATAAACAAGATTATTTCGAAAACAAAAAGATAAACATGTAAAGATAGGTACTCCTAATTTTAAAATCATGCCCTGCAGTCAGAGTCTACCCATTCGCAAACTGGCTGACCAAGAACATACTTAGTCTCCGACTGCATGGCATGGTTTTACCAAACATAACCCTATCTTCGCTATCCCACAGTCGCGATAAAAGGCTTCTGCTACAAGTGAAGACTAAGACTAAGAAGTGATTCACAAATGCTATTTGCTCATGCTCATGTCAGTCCCATATATTTTGGACTGTCTCACCATCACCGTCGTTATCTATACTAATATTATAAAGAGGTAAAATATGTTTGTAAGTTTGTATGTAGGGGGTAATCTCTGAATCTACTGAACCGATTTAGAAAATTCTTTGAATAATAGGAAGCTACATTATCCCCGAGTGCCATAGGCTATATTTACAACGTGCCCGTGGGATAATTTCCGACCAAAAGGCTAGCGAAGCCGCAGGCAACAGCAGTCGCCGATAAAGAAGTTGGTAAATCGTAATCATCATTTTCATGTTTAAAAAGCAAGGTCTTCTATTTAAATAACAGATAAAAAACTTAAAAACACTGGCGTACAATCAGAATAACACAAACATATTTACTAAGTTTTTTGTTTGCTGAAGAAGGTTTAAATTAAATAAGATAAAAATGTGGTATTTGTCGTGGAATTAAACGTGTACTTATGTTGCTAATTATAACCAAGGGCTGCTGTTATCAGGGGACTGATAACGGCTAGACGTGGGTCAACAATAACGTATGTGCCTGTGTCTGTGTGTCTTTAGTCTGGGTGATAACCTGGTGATTGTTCTTCCTAATTAACTATTTTAGTCTGTTGTCTAGCTTGCATTTGAAATTGGGTTTTACTAAAAGATCGAAAGACGAAGGGACACGGGCGACTCCTTACAAAAACTTACCAGTTTGACAGATCCTTATTTGAGATAGCACTTGAGGAATAGGTAATTTTTATGGTGCATTAAGATGAAAGGATCTAAGCAGTATAAGTCCCCCAACCTTATGCCAATTTTACTAAATTTCGCTATTTATAAATCACCTCCAAACATAAACATATATTTTGAATAATATCCCGCATCTCTAACATGAATGAGTTAATTCAAAAGGGCGACGATATGTTTATCGTCAAAGACAGATGGTAATTACTTCCCGATTCAGCTCACTGCTTACTGCCTAGTGATCATAGCAACGATTTCTGAGAACATCGCGAGAGTATCGTCTACTGTGAATTGGAGTTCAAAGCGATCGCAGTGCAGGGGTGCTCAACGCGTGGACGGTTTCATTTTGAGAGTTGGAATGATCTGTTTATTAAAGCTACGACAATCAAGAGACGGCGCGGCGGCGAAATAGGTCGTATTTAACAATTTAGCAGCAAACGCTCATTTTGTAAATATTCGGTCTATGGGACACGCGCAAATTACTGTTACCATAAATTCGACTTCGACATGTTTCACCGGTTATTATTGTTACAAAAGAATCTGCTGTTCCAAACAAAAGTGCAATATCTTAATGGTTAAAATGATTTTATGTAATAATTCTATTAGATCCTTACAACCTTGATGGTTGCGGGTGATACAACGTTACGCTAAAACTTTGTGCTTGCTGTTTTACCATCTTGTCACATTCTTGTAAAATGAGCAAGCTGGACAGCTTGCTCATGTCTCATTTCATCTGAACTACTGAATAAAATTCACACTTGAAGATGTTTTGCGTCTTTTATTAGTTATAGTAACGATCCTCAAAAGTAAAAGGTTGATCACCTCTGTCGAAGCGTGTCACAAACTGTTTGAACGACTTTCCAAAAACCAAGATTTGGTTTTGTTTATTTTTGTGTTACGAAAAATAGGCCGCATTTACACTGTACAGTTTAATGTAATAGCGATGCCCTCCAAGAGAAAATATATTTTGTGAGATTTTTGTCTAGCTATTTTATGGAGGAAAATATTTATCTGTTATCTTTGCCGATCTCAAGTTTTCTTGGTATTTTATTATTATTTTTCACCAATTTCCTGCTCGACATGGATAAACAATTTCGTTTTTACAAAAAATCTTGAACTTTGAATTCAAATGCGCTCATTATACCCATTTGAATTGTGTGGTTTGCATAGAAATTGTATGTAATTAAGACCTTAGCAGAAAATGTATGCTAAAATGCTATTTCTTATTAATTAAGACTTGTTATGTTAATTTATGCGAGAAATATCGTTAAAAAGTTATTAAAATGAACAAAACAATGCTGAGCTAAAACAAATTTGTATTAAAAATACATTTTAAATGTAAATGTCAATCATACATGTTGTTTTCGTACTATATATTCATAAATTATGATAATTACATTTATGATTTCTTTGGTTGAAGTGTTTTCATATAAATTAATGTACTTAAGAACATTCAATGTTTTTTTGTTTTATATCAAACGATCCTTACGGTTATAAAAACTATTTTGATAAACCAATGTGGCCAAAAATTAGTACTTAATAATAATATTGGCTTGTAAAATCACCTTGTTTTTAGTTAAATTGAGTTAGAGCTTATCAAGTAAAATAGACGTTTAAGCTTTTTGTGTAATACTAACACAATATGGATCACTGCTGTCCGTAATAAATTATTTTTAATTTTTAATACAATTTTAATAACAGATACAGTTGCTGTTTGGGCTTCATCCTGTCATCTTTCATTCATTCTACCGCCCGTACCGGTAGCGTCGCGTCATCGCCATTCAGCCAATCAACGTACAATAAAATGACGCGATACCGTGTTCTGATTGGCAACCATTGTTACCATATCCCCTTTCCACGACTGCTGTACTAAATATTATAAAATACTCTTGCCTACGAACATAATTATCTTAGTACAAAATTGCTTTTCAATTAAAAAACCCAATCCTTATCTGGGCAAAGTAGCAGCCATGAACTAACATAACAAGTACTTAGCTATATCACGCGCCGCTACAGTTGCATAAAATGATGATACACAAAACCGTTTTTTTTTTTACAAACAATTCTTATTCCGTCACGGTGTGACAGGCGTCCATTTAACAAGACACCAATATCTCAGAGGCGCTGACATTAATAACTTGATTTATTTATATTTATCTATGTACCGTTTTATCGAGCGTCCCTTTTCTTTGAAACTCGTGCTTTTTACACTCTCCGAGATTTAAATAGGTAACGCTTAAATGTTATTTACTGAAAACACGACCTATTTTTGGAGGTCAGAAGTACCAACTGTTTCAGTGAACAGTTATTGCGTGATAACTTTTCATTTCCCTTGGTGGAACGTTCTCGAAGTATTTTTCCGGGTTCTTCTCTCATACAGCTGAATATACTGCGGATATTTTGGTAAGGTAGAAAAAAAAAGTAAAGAGTAAAGTAATAGTAAAGTTTAAGTCTAAATCTAAAGGTGCATTCACACCGAAGTTACTTTTTGTAGAGCAACATTTTGCAACATGATAACGTTGAGTAAACTTCTATAAATTTTGAGGCTGTAGTGGCACTACAAAAAGTACTACAACAACATATTACAAAAAGTACTACAGCCGTCTAAGACACACACGTAGAACCAACATCAAAATTCTAAATCGCGCAGTTAGAGTTACCAGCGAATAAGAACATAATTTGGAAAAACCCGACAATAACTGTCGGGCAGCAGCCCACCAGACAAAACACGCATCAGGTCGGAGGATCCTCTCTTTTCTAGAGACATCTACACCTTATTCTTCTTACCCCTGTATGCCTTTTTTTTTCTTTTTTTTTTACCGCTGGGAAATCATCAAATAACCCCTCCCGCTCTGGGCTGAGCAGGAGGGAGTGTCAGACTTTTACTGACTAAAACCCATCCATGTTCCTTCCTTTGCCCTGTGTGTTCCAGGGCAGCGGTATCTCTTTCGAACAGTCCCGCAACCCTGGCAGGCATCGGTCCTTACGGACCCCTTCCTGTTTGCTGACTCTCTTTGACACGCGCGTGGAACACGAACGCGCCGTCGACACGGCCTGTCGTCATAAGACGGACGGACGGCGAGCTAGCCCATAGCTCACCGTCCACAGGCCCGCGCCTTGGCCGGGGGCCACCACGTGGCCCCGCCGATTGCCGCTACGAAGACACGGCGGTGCTCCGCCCAAGCGGAGCAGACCTGCACAGTGTGCTCCACCGTGTCCTTCGGTCGATCCTCGCAGTGGTGACACCCGGGCGTTTCCTCCCGCCCGATTAGGTGCAGGAACCTCCCGAAACAACCATGTCCGGTGAGGACCTGCGTCAGGCGGAAGGTGAGGACGCCGTGGCGCCTCTCTAGCCACTCCTCAAAGAGGGGACTTACCGCTACTATTGTGGCGTGCCCTACCCCTGTATGCCTATTGCTTATTTTTTAGTGAACCATTGTTGCCTACTAACACTTGCAAACATTACTCCACAAACATTTAGTTCGGCGTGAATGCACCATCATTCTTCAAGCAATATACCTACATCCTGTCTGTTTTGAACAAAAAATACGTTATATAATACATAATAATGATACCTGTTTAAATATTATTCTAAAGACATAATTGAGAAGTAGGTATCTAATAATATCTGTGAGATGATCTTATTAAGTGCCAAGTTCACATTTAACAATACATAAACACGTAATGACTTTTAATAACAGTGATGCAGTTACTAGCACAAACAATACTGTGGCTAAAGCAGAAAATTGAGCATTATTTATATAACAATATGATAACACACAATTAATATTAAAGGCTAAATATAAGTCCATCGAGTTGTTTGTTTGTTACATAGAGAGGTACACCATGCAGCAAAAAGGTGCAATAACATAAAGTAAGTGATGCCCTTACGCGCCGACAGAGGGCCCGCGGACGGATTTTCCGGACAAACATCCAAACACACAATGCGAAGTTATCGTATTCTCGCTACCGTGCGCTGTGGTTAGTTCGCGGGGTCGAAACCTGAATCCTGAAAGGGTTACAAGATTTGCTTCCCTACTAATGTTTATTTTGTTGTCTTGGTGGTGAATGCACGCAGAATGAAGTTTTGAGTTTTTGAGTGCTTCAGCTTCACCAAGGATGAGGAAATCGAAAGATTGGGTACTCTTTAGTCATTGCTAAATAGGAATATTATTCTACATGCTACGGAAATTGTATTTTGTTACAAGAAACGCCGGCACCCAATGCCAACACAGTTCTTTCCAACAACATTACGAATTAGCTCCAACAGAACACAAAAATCTTTTAACAACCGAAACAAAGCTTCTTCATTTTCATGTTATTTACCCAAACAGAGTCGCCACAAAAGCCTAGTAGTACCTAACAATATAACTGCTACAAATTAGCATAGCATAATGAAGGGGTTTGTTCGCGTGCTGGCTATTATGACTCGCCATGCAAATCGCTGGCCTTGGCCAACGGAACACGTTTCAGTTTTAATACAACTTATACATTACAAGTATGGTGTTAGATATTTATGCTAATTAAATCATTTGTTTAGTTTTACGGGTCAGTTACTTAATTAAAACTGTTGGGCCATTCATTTTGGTTAAAACAGTTAAACATTTTGGTTGAGATTTTATGTTATTTATTACGTGTTGCCCACGCATGTGGTTGTCAAACATAGAAGTACGCATTTCGGTGATAGTAAGTAGTTGTTATAGATCCTGGTGGATGGCAGGTTGCAAGGAAAGGTTTTCAACGCAAGGAGAGTTGAACATATGTATTCAAGATAGGACTCAGGAAGAAGAGAACCGAATAATGAGGTCCTTCTTCAGCATTCTTTTTCCCAGAAGGCTAATGTCCAGCAGTGGTCAGCAATAGCGTGAGTTCATTGATTGATTTTAAAGGAGATAACATAAAAATAACATACGATATTATAAATAAATATTGTATTCACAATCTAGGTCGCACAAGATCTTCGATAGCGATAAAACCGCCATTGTACACAACGATGTCTATTTTAAACATATTTCTGAATCGTCTGTTTATCATATTTGTGCAGTATGTTAGATTAATGAACTGTGTTATATTCGAATGTCCTCTTATCGTCTGAGCAATGAGTTATTACTACAAGAAGGTTAGTTAAACTGATATCGTAATATTTTATGTCCGATATGGGGAGATAGATGAGTTCGTAGTAATGTCTACTAATTATTTTTACACGCTCTTTGTAAATGTGTGCTAATTTATCAAGTACCTAATTAATAGTTATAACACAGAACATTCACATTCTTCAAGACACTTATAAATAGATACTAACATTACTTAAATAGACATGATGTTTCTATGGAATAACTGATTTGCATAGCTCTCATTTTGAATATATCCCATTTTGTTCGTTTGTATTCGAGTATGAGTCCTTTTCTACCCTAAACTGATAATTATTCACCCGACTACGGCAAGGCCAAAGGAGCGTAATGATTTTAACAGTCTGTGTATGTATTTTCTAGTACCTTCTTTATTTTGCAAACTTTAAAATAGCATCAGTTACTCATCCAACATTGTATGATGAATTGATGCGATTTTTTTCATATTATAATTATGAATTTACTAAAACAAAGTAGGTACTTAGTCCGCATATGTTTCTGATTCTAGATGTATTTTTAATCCAAGACAAAGGTTCCAGCCTCGTACACAATTGCCAGCGTCTTTCCACACATGCGTTTAGAAATTAAGCAGTACGTAGGTTCAAACTACAATGAAAGAAAAAAAAAAACAATTCCTACACATTCTAATTGAAAAACTAAAGCTGTTTGAAACGCGAGTGTTTCAACACTGTACATCTAAACAAACCATTACATGTGTGTGTGTGTACACAAACTATGTTTTTCATAAGTGTGTGTGATCTAAACAAACTGATAATGTCTGTGTGTGTGTTTGTGTGCGATGGACTTTTGTATGTGTGTATGTCAGTGCAGCTCAGCTGTTGTTTGTTGGGTATCGGTAGGCCTCGAGTGCGGGGTCGACGAACTGGCCATAGAGTAAGAGTGTAGATGCTACACGGTGCCCGTAGTGGGCGTAGGGCGTAGCCCGTACACTTTGTAGCATGAAAATCAACGAAAACCCGGAGGAAAAGCAATAAATTGCATAGAATACTAGCATTTTTCTCGTACTCATAGTTAGAGAGGTGTACGAAGTTTTAAAACTTAAATACTTATATTTACTTCTGTAAAATCTACATAGCATTTTTAGGGATGAAATTATGCTGTAAGTTTAGGCCTGCCCGTAATTATGCTGGAATAATGTTTTTATATTTATTGACGATTTCCTTTTCTGTACCAAAAACCTGAAACATGCATTGCTATTCATGTCATTACTTGGTGCAGTGAGTTCAGTTCACTTACGTAAGAACTTCTATAAACCTAATCCTTTGTTTCACATCAGACCACCTAAGGCATCGTAGGCACAAAACGGAATCTCCAACCCTTACCCGTCTTCGTCTCCGCTCTATGTCCCCTAGCAACAGCGGCTCCAGCAAGCGAGCGTCGATAGTTGCACAACTGGCAAGTGGCTCGACTCGCTCAAGGCTCAGCCGAACGTAAATAAGGCATTGTGTGCTAGTCCAGCAAGCCGTTCAAACGGGCCTCCATTTGTTAGACAACCTTCATCGTTTTGGGATTTTATTAGTCGTCGCAATTGGGTTAAGTACCTGTTCGCTAGTGGTACCTGTAGTGTGTACCTGTATTTGTGGCTGATTGTATAATTATGGCAGCTATACCTAATGGTTGCAATTTTCCGGAGTAATCAAATTATGGCAATTATTGTTTTGAAATATCAAGTCAAAGCAAGCGCTGTGATTTTAATCTTTTCAAAGCAGGTTCCAAGATAGAACAACTATTTAGATAACATTTTCTGGCGTAAGGCTACTCCTTAATATAGACTTTGGTTAACAAGTTTCGCTCTTGTATATCCTCTTTTGATGAAGTTTCTTGGGATTCAAAACAAACTAATTTCCCGAAACATGCCCAATTGTTTTGTTGGATGATTTCTTTTTTCTTGTTTGTTGCTGGCGAGATTTAGTGATGGAGTTTGTGAGGTATTTACGTCCAATCAAAGTTTGGGCAAAGTTTAATTAGCAAATCTATGGCAAATCCATTTATTGTTACTTATTATAATAATAGAACTTAGGTATTAGAGATTAGGCCAACACTGTCCTCTCATAGTTTATTGCAGAGGTATAAACTTAATGGCAGCATTGTAAAAAACAAATATGTATTTTCAAATAAGTAACCATGGAGTTCACTGTTCTTTTCCATAGGTTACGTACAAATCAAACTGTGTATCATACTTCTGAGGTTTCTTAAGTGCCCATGGAGGTTTAAGTAAAATTCAATATATTGAATTTCAATAGTTCTTAATCAACATAATTATCTGTTAATTGTGAGTCCTACTATCTAATCACCTTGATAGATCATTGTGCCACTTAGATTAAAGTTCAGTTAGTTGTGAACAACAGTGTATCCAATGGGTCCATTTGTTTATAAACAGCTAAATATTTTGAGTACACCGCTTGAAGCAGTAACCCGTATTACTTCGACAGTACTGCCAACCTGACACGAATAATAAGCAGCTTGGTACAATGTTGTTTTGTATGGTTGGTAGCCTTTTATTAATTCTACAGATGTACACACATCAAAAGTGTCTAGGGATCAACATATATTTTTGCAATAACTTTTCTCCTGATTGATATTAATTAAAATTTTCTTTAAGGATTCATCAAATAAAGTGTTTTCGTTTGTCACAGTAACGATAAACCAAGTCACCTTTGCATTAATAAAGAAATTTGCCATTTTCCTAATAAAGGGATTTTTGACATTTGAACCACTAACACAAAAGTTCGAAAAAAAGACTGAAATAACAGTTTTCTTTAAAATTTTATTGGGTAACTTAAACAATTAATAATCCGTGTTTCTACCGCGAACACTAACAACACAAGAACATCGGTTTGGCATACTCAAAATGAGTTCATCCAAATCACGCTGTGGAATGGCCGCCCATGTTCGTTGCAACAACAAAAAAAGGTCTTCTTGCGACTGGATACCCTCCATATTCGGCAGAGCTCTTCTCTGTAGCATATCCCATGCATGCTCAATCGGATTCAAGTCTGGCGACTGAGCAGGCCAGGGCAGGACATTGATGTTAGCTGCGGCGAGAGTCTGTCTTACAACTCTTGCGGTGTGCGGTCGTGCATTATCATGCATTAACTGAAATAAGGGACCGATTTGCACTTGTAGAGGAACGATGACGTCTGATACAATCGTCTCAGCATAAATTTGAGCGTTGAGGTTGCCTCTGATCCAAATCAACTCAGTTCTTCCGCCGATCCAAATACCCGCCCATACCATGATGGTTCCACCACTATAAGGATGGACTTCCTGGCAGGATTTTAATCGCTGTTGGCGTCCAGAGGTTCTCCAGTGTCGTATACGTCTTGTATCCGGTCTCATACCAAAACGAGACTCATCAGAAAAGCACACGAAACGCCATTGTTCTTCTGCCCAATTTCTGTGTTCAAGAGCCCATTGATATCGTATCCTACGATTGTGCATTGCTATAGGTGGTACCCGTAGCGGTCTTCGGGAATGAAGGTTCACTTCATGCAAGCGGTTTCTGACTGTTTGGTCGCTAATTAAGTTCCCTGAAGAGTGATGAAGCCTCACGGCTAACATCATGGCGGTTATTGTTGGAGCTCTTCGAGTTAAGATTTGAATGTATCGGTCTTGTCTCCGTGTGGTGCAGCGATACCGTCCTCCATGGCGCTCAGCCACGGTACCAGTGCTTCGGTAACGTGTCCAAAGTCGACTGATAACACTCTGACTTGTATTCAGAGCTAAAGCCACAGTACGTTGCCGGGAACCAGCTTCTATCATTCCCACGGCTCTGAGCATTTCTTCCCTGCTTAAATGACGTCGCCGCTCCATAATAACGTTGGTTTTAATCAGTAGTAGGGAAACAGTAGCACTAATAATGTCTTCAATGCGTTGTATGTTTTTATAGGGAAAATATTGACAGCTGATTTTCATCTTTTACTCGAATTTGATTCACAGTTCCTGATTCAAATTATGAAATGCACCAAAAAGGATCCATATAAATTTATAAAATCATAAATTTATTACAAAGCCACATCTCAATCTCAAGAAATCCACATAAAAATGCTTGATCCCTAGACACTTTTGATGTGTGTAATAGGAATCGTGTTTTGTTTCGTGGATGTCGATACAAATATATGCATGCAAATTCTAAAAATATTATCTACTACTGAATCGTTCGTCAAGCTTAGAGATATGGGTATTATTTATCATCATAATGGTTTTCTTTCTTTCGATTTCGTAGTGGGTGCGCTACCGGGTGTGTAGGCCGCTCTTTGCGTGTCGAATCTGCATGTGTGTCTGATATTATTATATCTCAAAATGATAACCAACTTTTTAATTTTACCTAGATGGGTAAAATAAATGTGTCCCTGTTGGGCGACCTCAATTGCTATCCAGCTTTCAACATGGCATGTCCCTAAGTGTCTATCTATTGACCTAGAATATTTGGACTCCAACTTTACAACCCACATAATAACTCCCCGCGGCTGAATCCCAAAAAATAAATAAAGGCACAACTCGAAACAATTTCCATTGAAACACGCAAATTCACAATAACAATAATAACTCCGTATATTTTTACCCATCGAACGCCATCAAAGTAATATCAATACCGGTTAATGGCCCACAATACCGGTTAATAGGCGCCATAACCGTAAAGATCACCCTTTTATGCCGGTAATAGGCCGGTAACTGCAGTGTACCGCAGTACATTACTGCTACCATCGGCACATGCTGCTCTATGAACTCGTGTTGGGATGTTATTATTGAAAGTTGATGTATGTTGGGTAGGCTGTATTGGAGCAGAAGATTTTATAAAATAAATAAAAAGTCGCCATTAGTGTGAGGGTTCGGGAAGATTACATTCCATCAGCGTTAACGATGCTGGAAAAGTTAAAAATTACCTCAATAGTGTATAAGCACTAAGGCTACTGTCTCCAAAACAACATACTGGAATCACCAATTCGTCTTTGGTGGTAGACCCGGCTGATTACAGCCAACCCTGCCAAGGGCCATGAACTATGATAGCCCCACAGCTATTTATTTTACAATTGGCTATAAAAGTACCATATCAATTAGTGAGCCTACTACATTATCGCCATCATATTTATATTTTTTATCAGGCGGTCACATGCGCCGGCGCAGGTCATAGATAAGCGCGACCTGTGACCCGCGACTCGCGACAACGCGCGACTTTTCACCCCTGGTCGCGCGATATCGTGGTTTGTAGTGTAATGTACTTTCAATGTTAATTATGGATTATTTTTATTTAATGTACTTCCGGAGTTATAATTAGATATCATGGCATTGTGTTATATTGGTTGATAAGTAGGGTGATTGTTGGGAACCTACATATATTTAGGTATCATAGAATATACCTACTTTAAGTAGTGAGACAGATTCGGCTCAAAAATGCCCACTCCAAATAAATCATCTGCTAGTAATTAGTTAAAAACTCTGGATAAGTTCCAGCTAACTCAGTATAGTTGATAATTTATACAAATTCTGTATCATTTTGGTTTAATCTGGTAGATAGTTGGTTCTGATTCGGATACTATAAAAAGGCCAAAAATACTTCAATTAACGACCAAACTCTAACAACTACCAGAGTAATTAAAAGCAAGTCACACCTTATTCCGGCCACGTTTCCACATAAACAAAAAGCATCGTACCTCACAGTGGCAGTAAACTACACAAACAGTTTGATACGAATGTCGTGAGCAATGTTTTTTTATGTGCTGCCTACTGCCACAAATCATGGCCGTAACGTTTTCATTTCGTTCGTGCTCGTTGTTCCGCACACGGAATATAGCCAGCTTTGTCTTAATCGAATGCGATGCTTTTTGTAGTCGAGTGCTGTTGTTTTTAGTCGAGTCGAGGGTGAATATGCGAGCTTAATCTTTTAGTACAAACACTTTTTGTAGTACTATCAAAGTACTGGACATCCAACGATTTAAATCATCTCAGTTAAGTGTTAAGGTTCACGACTAAACAAAAAATCGTTAACTTCTATCGATTTCTAAATATTTTTACAATTTCTCAGGATCTCTACAAATATTTCCATTCAAACTTTAGGCGATTATCGATTGAGGAAAGTTTGTTTTGACAACATACGACTAATATTAGCACATCGCAACGCCACGTCGACGTCACATGTTCCATAAATAGGTGTCATCATAATTATACCTGATTAAAATGACCAGCGACAAATCTATTTATCCAAAGGTCAAGCCATGCCCTCAAGTGTACAACGTCTATTTTTACCATAAAAGGGATATTTTTAGTCCATTGCCTAAATATATATTGTCTGTGGACGTAAGGGATGCGTGTGTGACGTGCGAGTATGCAGCCCCGGCTTTAAAGTTAATTTATGAGTGCTTCAATGGGTTTTAGTGGTAGTCAGGGCGCGCCCTCATGTGGAGGTGTTGCGTACGTTGGTGACCTCGCCCTAGGAACGGAGGGTGATTTATGTTCTTTATAGGCTTTTAATTATGAATTATCTGTTTATGTAATCGACACAATGTTTTTGAATGGTTTGCGAGTGTTCGTTTTCTGGATAATAATTATGAATTATCTGTTTATGTAATCGACACAATGTTTTTGAATGGTTTGCGAGTGTTCGTTTTCTGGATAATAATTATGAATTATCTGTTTATGTAATCGACACAATGTTTTTGAATGGTTTGCGAGTGTTCGTTTTCTGGATAATAATTATGAATTATCTGTTTATGTAATCGACACAATGTTTTTGAATGGTTTGCGAGTGTTCGTTTTCTGGATAATAATTATGAATTATCTGTTTATGTAATCGACACAATGTTTTTGAATGGTTTGCGAGTGTTCGTTTTCTGGATAATAATTATGAATTATCTGTTTATGTAATCGACACAATGTTTTTGAATGGTTTGCGAGTGTTCGTTTTCTGGATAATAATTATGAATTATCTGTTTATGTAATCGACACAATGTTTTTGAATGGTTTGCGAGTGTTCGTTTTCTGGATAATAATTATGAATTATCTGTTTATGTAATCGACACAATGTTTTTGAATGGTTTGCGAGTGTTCGTTTTCTGGATAATAATTGACAATTTGCAAAAGCTGGATTATGACTGTTTGTTCGCTGTTGGTTACTGTTAACATTAACAGCGAATGTTAGACATGTTTTAAAGATTTGTCTTAATAAACAATAAAATAATTAAAATGCTAAATCGCCAACCCTCTGAAAATATCCCAATAATTCAAACCGCATACATATTTATGTAAAACTAAATCAACGTCAAAAAAATCGTTTGATGTACAATATCCGACTCGATATAAATCGATTCAACTCGACTAAACTTTTTACGGCCGATATTCAAAGCGCTGGTTGCTTTTACGATCTCTGAAACGTCAACTGATTGGTAATTTACTGGTAACCACTAACTTTTGCTGTTTAGGAAATAGACCACAGGTGATATTGACTCTTAAGCTTTTGTAGATAGAGTTGGGAATGCGATGCTGGTGGGTTTTCAGATAGTTTTTGAAGTCAAATTGAGCCCGCCCTAGGGAAATGACTTTAGATAGAATATAAAAAAGATAAAGTTGCAAGATAAAGACGTGAAAGTGCGGGGTGGGGCACACGATTGAGCGATAAGCCGGTAGGTACCCGCTGATAACGTGTTGCCTACCTGTTAATTATTGTTTGTGTGTTTATGAATATTAAATAGGTTGTGTAGTTATTTGTAACTGGCACGAGGGTGTCAGTTTTGGGTTGTAAGTTTATTTATTTCGGAGGAAATGAAGCAATTTAGAAACTACTGCTGTTTGTTTCGACGAAATAATGGTCATACGGATACCTATCTGCAACATTTCTTTTGATTAGGATCAGAAAATAGACGGCAATATTCATTTTCTGTTATTAGTAACTAGCCTTCACCAGCGTGTCTTTCTGCCAGAAGTCATGACTGCCAGGAGTCAAGGACTTGCTGGATGTCCGTCAGTGATAAAGTTTAGTGCTAAACGTAATGGCGCCTTGACTTGTAAGTCATAATTGGTAGAAACAATAATTACTCATGTAGGTAGGTACATGTGCTGCCAATTAGTACACAAGCACTAATAGATGCCACGTTTGGCAATAATGCCATAAATCACATATATACAAGTAATCTACTATGATACTGTGAATCTTAATAGTGGGGCTGTGAGCTGCATTACAATTAGGTACGGTGAGCAAAACAAATAGATATACAAGGCATAAATGGTAAAATACATTTACATGTTGTTTTATGAATTCACAGCTTCTCACTCTCAGCCTTAATATTGACTTGCCAACTTCTAAAGATCAGCTGATAATTTTGTATTTCTGAGTGTGGACATAATACTAGGTCGCGACCTCGATGGGATTTATCACCAGCAACGACGAACTTCCATACAAACTTACATCCCCCATTTAACTCCATATTTTCCCCTAATGTCCATTCTCTAAGAAACTGTACTGCAAAATTTCATGCATCAGGCCCCAGCGGTTTAGGCTTTGTCTTTATAATTCTGTCGGTTTAAAGTTTCTCTTTATAAACTTTAAGGTATTGTTCGATCAAATAAAACTTCACTTAATCTGACTTTAACCAAGATATTCACGTATCGACAGCTGTGAGAGCTATTCAAAAGATTACGCAATCTAAGTCATCGCTCTAGTGATGGCTAGCGAGTGCGTGCCTAGTGCGTAGAAAGTTATTAAACTCTCTGTAGTAATGACAGTAGTCGACAGCGCGCAGATACCAAGTGTAATGTCCACGCAACTACTGGAAAGTAAATTTTGACATAATCTTAAAACATACAATCTTAAACTTACGCTTATGTATAATATTTATATGATCATAAAAGGCAGTAATAAATCTTTAATTTAAAAAAGTGACTACAGCACAGTCTGAAGAACTTGAAGCTTTTCTAAATAAAATAAAACCGGCCAAGGGGGAGTGTCGGACTCGCGCACGAAGGGTTCCGTACCATTATCTAAAAAAAACAAAAATATCGGAATTGGCGTCAACTATGTATGTATCGATGGGGACACCCTTTAATTTTCAATTTTTTTTTTGGATTTTTTTCCTTATTTGTGCTGTAAGGCCTTGCTTTTTGCCAAATTTCACGATTCTAGGTCAAAGGGAAGTAGGTACCCTATAGGTTTGAATCCCTTGTGAAATCGCATAATATGCGACATAAACAATCATATCTCTTGATCGCGTTGACTTACAAGTTTGATTTTTTCATTGCTCCAAGGGGTAGCAGACCTGAGTATTTGGTATTAATTTCAGTTTGATACCGCCACGCATTCCTGAGAAAAAGGGTCTTGACAGACAGACGGACAACAAAGTGATCCTATAAGGGTTCTGTTTTGTCGATTGAGTTACGTAACCCTAAAAATAGACGGTTTTTGTTTTTTTAAAATCAAATGTTAGTGCCATTAATTATTAAGTATAGTATGTTTGTAGCTCACCTAGTACCTATACTATACGAGTAGTGTACATGAATAGCAGTTGTAGGTATGCGTAAGATAAACATGTAAAGGTCATATTCTTCCATTGAAGATATTTATACCAGTCGGTTCAATGTATTATTAGACCATAATGTGAAACATTAATAAAGCAACCACGACTGGTTTTATACAACAACATGAAATATATTTCATGATGTTTTCAATGGAGAATGGACCTTGCTACGGATCAATATTATTTTTATACTATGGAGTATGATCCAAAAAAAAACATGCTTGATTTTTTATGATTGAGGTTTTTCTTGACTGATTTTTTTAATGTTGCGATAACTAAGTGGCGCCGGTGACTGAAAAATTGTGTGGTAATCGGTTATAGTGGTATGGACATGTGATGCGGAGGAATGAGGAGAATGTATTGAGGAAAATGTTGAGTATGAATGTAGATGGCTATAAGAGTAGAGAAAGACCAAAGAAACGATGGATGGACTGTGTGAAGGATGATATGGCTAGAAAGGAGGTGACTGCTGAGATGACCAGTAATAGAGAAGTATGGAAGAAGAAGACATGCTGCGCCGACCACAAATAAGTTGGGATAAGGGCAAGAGAATGATGATAACTACTTCATCATCATCTGAAAGACGCTCACTGTTAGACAAAAGCCTCCACCAAGTGTTGTGTAAACAGTAAACATTAAAAGTAGTTCAGCTAAAGTGTTAACAAAAAAAACCTGTTAAACCATTATTGGCCCATTTCTGAAAGTGCGCCATTCAGTTTCAAACGACCAAAGATAGCTGTTATCGAAAAATGTTAACCCGTTATTGGTCACCAATCGTAACCAAAATTAATTCCACCGTCATAAATATAAAATACGAAGAGTCATAAAATTATGATAATCAAGATGGCGCCTACGATCTCAAACCAGAATCATAATTATTTCGAAATACTTACAGCGAATGAATAATATTTGGAGTCATCTTTTGTAAAGGTAAAGTAAAATTCTAGATATTTTTAGTTTATACCAGTTTTAGAAATCGAATGACATTTTTTGTAATATAATGGTGTCATCAACATGCAACAAAAAAATCCTGTTCAATAATAGTTATTTATTGTTCTGTTTTCGCCGATATCTTAAAACAGATCGAGGATCTTTATAAGGTAGGTAAAAATAAACAAGAGTAAAATACTAGATGCACGGAATTAATAATTTGTTTATGTTACAGCAAAATATCCATTTAGTGAACTTAGTCAATATACCTGCACTGAGCAAAAGTCTGTCTACCTTTGATTAAAATATATTTAGGCTTAAAGTGCTTTCCGAGGCACGGAGGAAACTCGGTTTGTCCTAAAATATGAATTAAAATGGGATTTGCTTAATCCCATTTTATTTAATTTTAGATAAACGAAACGAAAGCCACTTGCCTGAATAGATCCAAAACAATTTCAGTATGAAAATATTATCCATCGAAAACTTTTTTCGCATTCACAGCCGCTATCAATATATTTTCTAAATCATCATCATCATCATCTGCCTAGCCGTCTCCAAACTATGTGTCGGCTTCCAGTCTAACCGGATGCAGTTGAATACCAGTATTTTACATGCAGCGACTGTCTATCTGACCTCAATAACCCAGTTAGTACTGGGTAATACTATACCCCTTGGTAAGACTGGACTTTTATATTTTCAAAATCAATAACATAAAATAATAATCGGAAGTTCGTATTAAGAACATAATTTATCCAAAAATAACGGATTTTCTTGATTAATTGTCAGCCATAATCCGGATATTAATTAGAGTCTTGTAAAATATGATGTTGTTTTTGTTGGCGCCGACTTCAAACGTAATTGATGGCAGTTTTCATTCTATTTGCTAATGGCACTTGGTTTAATCCCACTTTTCATAATGTTGAAGCATTGATTAGATGTCGGTGGATAATCAAAATATTCTTGATTGCTCTTTTTGAAATGTTTCCGGAAAAGCTTTGAGCAATAGCAACTGAAAAGCTTTTATGAGAACCAATAGCTAGTCTATAACTTTCATTATATTTACTTATTCAATCAAAAATAAATAAGCATAAGTAGGTACCTAATGTCGTGATGTTTGCCTTATCAGGTTCTAGAACCTCAGGTGCTGATACTTACACGACAAATTGACTCAGTGGGGTATATCGAGAAGTTCACCTTTTTTCTTTATGATATGATTCTGGTGCCACTAACCTGCCCGAGAGCCACGCAAGTGGTATGTTCCTCTCACCGCGGAAAGGCTAGTCACCATCATCGTTCATATATACACACATTCGAGACTAAGGGTCTTTTAAGGGGGACCCCCCCCTGGGGGGTCCCACAGGCCTCCATACCTCCCCTCACAGCCTGCCTCTACCTCCGACTACCTATCACTCTTACGTAATTTCTCGATATACACCCCCAGTTAACTCTTATCAACTTTGTGCAACTCACCAAGGGGCCAGCTCACTCTTTTGGTTACCTCTTCTTGTAATTTCCTCCGCTCGCCCTCCGCGTGCCGTTCACTCCCCACTCACCCACAATCCTCTCGTAATCTCCCTAACCTCTTTTTTTTACGCGTGCCGTTCACTCCCCACTCACCCACCATCCTCTCGTAATCTCCCTAACCTCTTTTCTTTATTCTCTCTCTAAAATCTACCCTACCCTCTCAACTGTCATTATTTTCCTATTCATCGACAAGCAGATGATACCAGCAATAATAATCATTCGATTCACTTACATTTCGTTTGGATAATCGCATCTTTCGCGACACTCCCTAGGAAGACGAAGATTGTTATAGCAAAGCGAAAAGCTGACGAGTCCACTCTGCAATCTTTTCTCTCGCTTTGACTGCAGCGACTCGCCTTACTTTGACTTCTTGTGTCTCGCTCAAATCACTCCCATTATGAATCTCCATCTCTGCACTGTCGTCTCTACTTTCTGAACTTGGTAGGGTCAGTTGTTCTACTACCTCTGAGTCTTTATTATCTTTCTCGGGGTTACTGATCTCTCTCTCTCCTACCTCACTCTCCTGTACGACAACCTCCTTCTCGTTAGGTTTGTCAGAACTCTCTTTTATTAAGTCTAGATCCATTGGTTGTTCTTGGATCTTTCTCGGGCTCGTAATAACTGGTGTCGTTTCTTGTATCACAGGCTCTCTGCTATCATGACTCTCGGTCAGAATTGGTTCTGGAGGTATATCTGACTCTGTGACATCATCCATGTCAGCTTCTAGTGGGTATAGGTGGCCAACCGATCTGGTGAACTCAGTATTTCCTACTCTAACTCGGGCCACTCTACACTCTCCATCTTCGCTCCTTACAAGCGATGTTATTTTGCCCACTTTCCAGTTCTGTCTGTTTCTTGCTTCACTCTTGATCTGGACTATATCCCCAACACGTGGTGTCTTGCCCGTTGTCACTCTTGGTTGTTTTACATTATTTTTGTATCGTTCTCTTAAACTTGGTAAATATTGACCTATGAACATCTCCTTGAACTCGTCTACGATATTCTGACCTCGCTTCCATCCTTCTATAAGGTCTCGCTTAGTCACTGTGTCGGAGTTTATGGTAATATCCGTTGACAAGTTCATGGTCAAGCATTTACCCAGTGATAGGAAGTCCGCTGGCTTCAGTACGTACTCTACGTCTGCGCCTACAGATGTCAACGGTCTTGTATTGACTACCGCTTCTACTTCTTTTATTACTGTCTGTAGTCCGCTGTCACCCAGTAAATGTTTGCTCAGTGTTCGTTTCAGGCAATGTTTCACAACGCCGACTAATCTTTCGTACACTCCACCATGCCATGGCGCTAATTGCGGTATGAACCTCCACTTAATATTTTTCTCTACGCAAAACGTGCTGGTCAAAAGTTCAGATGTAAGTTTGAATTGCATGGCATTTTCAGAGAGGATTAGCGTTGGTAGTCCTCTTGAGGCCACAAATCTTCTAAGAGCAAGTAAGCATTCTTCGGCAGTCAAGTTCTCTACTACCTCGAGATGGACCGCTCGTACCACTAAGCATGTGAAAAGACAAATCCATCTCTTTTCATTTCCATTCTCGCATTTCACCATCATTGGACCGAAATAATCCATTCCCAAGAATGCGTATGGTGCGCTGTACTTCACGCGTTCTGGCGGCAATGCTGGTGTCGTCGGTAGCTTGTAGGGACCACCTCCATGCTTGATGCACTCCGAGCATCGTCTTAAGACCTTTTGTACTTGTGCTCTACCCTTAGGGATCCAGTATTTTTGGCGTATTATACTCAATGTATGTGGGACTCCTACGTGGTAATTCTTTTTGTGGGTCTCTCTGATAACTTTCGTAGTATACTCGCATTCTCTTGGTAGCAAGATTGGATGTTTCGTGTCGTATGCCATATCAGCATGCATCATGCGACCTCCGCATCTCAGAAGACCGTCTACATCTATGAATAATCCTAGATTTCTTGTAAGATGAGAATCTTTTCCTTTGACTTCTTCTGGAAAGTATCTAGATTGGATCTCCTTTATCTCTCGTACTTCAGAGTCGATATTATTAGTTTGCTCTGCCATAGTGGCAATCAATGGCATCTCCGGTCTGTCCTTATTCAGATTGTCTTCGACTGCTTCTGCCATGTCTCTCTCTTCTTCTTTGCGGTCGCTTTCTTCAGTAAAATCTGGAGGCTGCTCTTCCAGACCCTCCACAACAGCAGAGAGAGTCGACAGGTGATCTTCCAGGTGCCTATCATTAGGCCATACGTTCTTATTTGCCAGGAGAAAGTCAGGACCTTGCAACCATGTGTGTTTCTTCTGATGCCAAAGTTCAGGCCGGGTCGCAAGGTCAGCCGGGTTAAGTCTTGAGTTGACATAACAGTTTTCGACGTTCCCATTCTGTTTTATCTCGTCTACTCTGTTTGCGACGAAAAGAGGCAACAGTTTGTTCGATTTGACCCAACTGAGGACGACGAGACTATCTGTCCAGAGATATTGTTTGGAGATGTGTAATACCAGTGTCTTTTTTAAGTAGGCTATCAATCGGCTTCCTATAACATAACCAAGCAGTTCCATTTGTGGTATTGTAAGTGGTTTTTTATTTTTTGGAGGACTGGTATGAGCCTGTGACGTTGATTCATTTTTGTCTCCTTTCCTTTTCTCCAGCGGAGCTATCCTGGTCTTGGACATAAGCAGTGTAGTTTTCACGTTGCGTCCATCGTCAGCACGCAGGTACGCCACTGTAGCATACCCGTGGTTGGAGGCGTCGGTGAAGCAATGTAGCTCGTACTCAATGTTCCTTTCGTTCACACAACTATGGAATCCTGTGTGGCGGGGAAATGTACAATCCTTCACATCATACAATGTGGAAGAAATCTTTCCCCATTCTCCATGAAGCTCTGGAGACAGTGGTGTATCCCATTTGTAGCCTCTTCTCCATAGTTCTTGCAGAAAGAGTTTCACCGGTAATAAAAGTGGAGCTACAAATCCACATGGATCGTAGATTGAGGCTAACACTCTTAGTACTTGCCTCTTGTTAGTGATTTCACTCGGGTCAAGGATGTTATCTTTAAGATTTAGCCGCAGTGTGTCTTCTTCCTTGTTCCACACTAGGCCTAATACCTTAGTTTCTTCTGTTAGTTTTGCTCTACTCTTCATCGGTATCTTTTCCATGAGCGCATAATCGTTTGATGTCCAATCTCTGATGTTCATGGATAGTTGTTGAAACAAATTTTTAGTTTCCTCAAAGAGTTTCACAGCATCTTCTGTGGTGTTGGCACCTGTCACTAGATTGTCTACATAGCATTTGTCAGCTATCCTCCCTAGAAGATTTGGATTTGTGGTTGAAATGTGGTAGCGTATTACTGCATTTAGTAGAAATGGGCTAGAGATTATGCCGAATGGCACCCGGCAGAACCTCAGGTGTAGAATATTGTCATAGGTCAAGGGTTCTTCAATATTCTTCACCCATAGAAATCTGGTCACATCTCTATCTTCTGTCTGTAGGCCTACTTGCAGGAAGGCCTTCTCCACGTCTGCTAGAATTCCTATCTTATAAATTCTGAAGTTAACAAGTAAAGCTGTTAGATCTTGCAATAAGCAGGGTCCTCGATACAAACATTCATTTAAACTAAGATGATCTTTCGACTTTGCTGAAGCATCATACACAATACGTCCGCGTTTATCAGCTTGCTTGACTATATGGTGTGGTAAATAATGTATCGGAGGAGTTGTTTGACAAGTCGTATCAGATTCAGGTTCTACAATTTCTATTATGTTTGCTTGGATCTGCTCTTGTATGATGTTGTTATATTCATCCAATGTAGCTTTGTCTGCTCGCAATAGTAAACCCTTCAGTCTGCCATATGCAGGGCCATAGTTCGTAGGTAAGCTTGGGTGTGACTGCGTCCAAGGCCACTTCACATAATATCTGCCATCTTGATATTTAATGGTGTTATTGAAATGTTGAACAACTTCTTCTTCTCTGGTTGCCTTAACGGAGTCGGTTATGCCAATGTTTTCTAAGGTCCACAAAAATTTAATATCCAAGTTTCGTAATGGCAGGTCTGGTTCGGAGTAGTGAGAAAACTCGCAACCACTCTGATGGTATGTTACTGCGGAGAGAGTAACTTCCCTTCCTTCTTGTTGTTCCAGGCGGCCCGATACTATCCATCCGAAATCCGTGTTGACTAGGTGAAGATGGTCATCAATCATAATTTTTTCATTCCTGATAAATGAGAAGTAATAGTCGTTGCCAATGAGAATATCTACGGCTTGGCCAGCTGATCCATCATCTGCCAATACATCTACCAGGTCCGAGTGGCTTACATTCGGTACTGCTATTCTATCAGTAATGTGAGGAACTATATTAACTCGGATTAACTTCTGGACTCCTCTTTTTGTTTCAATGGTGATAATAGCAGATGGGCTCAAGGTCTGAGCTGGTTTCTCTGATCCGAAGGTAAATATCATCAGCAGATGTTCTTCGTCTGGGGTGAGGTTTAGATGTTTTGCTAAGTTTGTCGTGATGTAACTTCTCTGACTACCTGAATCAAGCAGTACTCTGCACAGCGGTAGCTCGTTTTCGCTCAAAACTCGTACTGTTGCTGTCTGTAAAAAGGATGTTGAGTTAATGACATGCTTAGACATTGCAGTAGTTACTTGATCACTTGGCTTATCGTTACCCGCTCTGCTGTTTTTCGTTGGACACAAGGAGCGATTGTGAGAGCCTGCACAATGATAGCAACGTATCAATTTCCTACATTCTCTGGCCTGATGGCCCTTTCCAAAGCAGTTAAAGCATCGGTCCTTTAGCTGGATCCTTCTAGCTTGTATATCCTGAAATTTACCACACTCATCATTGTAGTGATCTTCATTACAGAATATGCAAGCGCGTTTAATCAGTTTGTTCGGGACTTGAGTATCTCTGTCTAACTTTCGTTTTCTATTCCTCTCATTGAAGCTGGCTGCGTCAGAGCTAAAACTTCTTTGCTGACGTCGTTCATTAAACCTTTGTTTGGTTGGCTTGTCAGATGTCTTGACATACAAAGCTTCAGTTGATGTTGTGATAGGTGTGAATGGAGAGGTGGCGGCTGACAACTTGTTCTGTGATGACTCCATCGCTGTCAGCACCGTTCTGAGCACCTCTCGGGTACCTGACACTGACTTCGCTCCAGTTAATCTCACATTGACTTCATATAAAATTCTCTCTGGAAACTTCTCCATTATTATAGATCTCAGGTGGTTACTTTCTACGTTTTCGCCCAGAGATTGTAATACGCGCAAGTGCCTTTCAATGTTATCTAGGCTTCGAAGAGCCTCCTCTGCGTTGTCAGAGCACTTAAGCATATTAGTGATTTCCTTGTAGTGGGCATCAACCACCCTGTCTTTAGAACCGTACCTGGTCTTCAGAGTATCTACGGCTATGAAGTAGTTCTCGTTAGTAACTGGAAGACCTTCTACTGTTTCACGAGCTCTGCCTTCCAAGGAACTTACTAGGTAGGCCATCTTATCTACGTTGCGGAGAGTTTTACTGCCTATATTAGATTCGAATTTGTCCCAAAACTCTGTGAAACGCAGTATGTCGCCGCTAAACTTCGTAGGTTCCAGCTTTGGTAATCTTGTCGTTGAACCAGGTGCTGGCATTTCTTGGTTTGGAGTCGCCATTTCCTGTAGGCAACGTTCGTATATTGTCATATTGGTAAGTGTGGCTTCAGCTTCCATCTGTACTTGGAAACCCTCACTTAGCAGGTTGACGGACGCTTCGCTCGTAGCCACAGGTGTCAGGCGGTTTGCTTCTTTATCATACAACTCAATGAGCTGCCTGAGACGAAGCGTGGCCCCGACGAAAACCATTTCATGCACTCCCTCTGTCACGTCCGATATTTGGGCAAGCAGTTCGCGCGCCTCTATGTGGCCTTTTGACAGGGCGTCAAGGCGCTTCTGTACTTGTAGTAAAAGTATTGCTTCCATGGTGGCGCCGACTGCAAGTCAACATACGAAAAGATTATAACTAGGATGATCCTGGGTCAACACTTCCTTACTTACTTACTTATTTCACATCACATTGTTAGATTCGACTTGCGTCATACTTACTTTCAAGTTTTCGGCGGCCGGCTAGGAAACAACGAATTTCACGTACAAGCACCAATGAAACTTAATATTAAATCACGTTAGCGTAAATAAACTTAAGCAATACACCTTTTAATACCCTTACGATCTTTATCACTGTTATTTTACCTATTATTCAGAGCACTAATTCTATAAATAACTTTAAACAACCGGCATTTGATTTTACACAACAAACAAACAAGTGGGTACAAGAGAAATAAATTACTGGTAAAAGTAAAAAGTTAGTTTCTTATGTCCGCTACAGGTTCTTTCACATCGGTTTCTTTTGAGCCAATCACGTACGAATACCTTTCTTGACATCGCAAAAAACGTCAAACACTAACCAATAGAAACGCTTTGTTCTCATTTACGCTTTGTTCTCATACGCATACGAACGATAAACGGTGAACGGAAAAACAACAAGACAGTATAACATTAGTGTTGCCACTAAAAAACACAACATTGAATCGAGTCGATAAAATCAATCGATTATTTATCTCGTACACACAAAATACATAACAGGACATTACATAAATAAAACTAATACAATACCAACTAATAAATTAATAACAACAAACACTAACAATACTACACTACTGCTTGGATTAATACTAGGTACCTACCGATTTAAGGATACGATTTATCGTATCGAACTGTTTATACAATCGTAAAAGCTCGTAAATTATCAAGGGAGAGAGAGAGACAGTAGGTACAATGTCTGTTTTTTTTTTTTTTTTTAACGACCTCTTGGACCACTCGAATGTCCACCGGGACCACTTTGGGAATCTAAGGAGAGGGAACTCGTTCCTCAGTACCACATTCTTATAGTTGTACATAAAGTCATAGTTGGTTTAGGTACCTACCTACCTTATCTTACTGATTAGTAACTTAGGGAGATTTCATGCTCATGGGTTTCTAGTCATACTATGCTTCGCCTGTAGGAGTTCCTGGGTTCATATCCCAGCATCTCCACCATTTTGTCGTGATGTTTGCCTTATCAGGTTCTAGAACCTCAGGTGCTGATACTTACACGACAAATTGACTCAGTGGGGTATATCGAGAAGTTCACCTTTTTTCTTTATGATATGATTCTGGTGCCACTAACCTGCCCGAGAGCCACGCAAGTGGTATGTTCCTCTCACCGCGGAAAGGCTAGTCACCATCATCGTTCATATATACACACATTCGAGACTAAGGGTCTTTTAAGGGGGTCCCACAGGCCTCCATACCTCCCCTCACAGCCTGCCTCTACCTCCGACTACCTATCACTCTTACGTAATTTCTCGATATACACCCCCAGTTAACTCTTATCAACTTTGTGCAACTCACCAAGGGGCCAGCTCACTCTTTTGGTTACCTCTTCTTGTAATTTCCTCCGCTCGCCCTCCGCGTGCCGTTCACTCCCCACTCACCCACAATCCTCTCGTAATCTCCCTAACCTCTTTTTTTTACGCGTGCCGTTCACTCCCCACTCACCCACCATCCTCTCGTAATCTCCCTAACCTCTTTTCTTTATTCTCTCTCTAAAATCTACCCTACCCTCTCAACTGTCATTATTTTCCTATTCATCGACAAGCAGATGATACCAGCAATAATAATCATTCGATTCACTTACATTTCGTTTGGATAATCGCATCTTTCGCGACACCTAATGCTAAGAACTGGAAGAAATAACTGGAAGTCATGGGGAGAGGCGTTTGCCCAGCAGTGGGATGATACAAGCTAGCAGTACCTACCAGTATCAGTGGATATTCTAGATAAATAAGTAAGGATATTCGTGGGATTGTAATTCATGCTTTTCTAGTTTGTCATTTTTCTTTTGATGTTCTGCTCTGCTCCTTTGCTGCATGCTCTGAACCTTTGTCAGCGCCAGGCATCGTTCACAACACCACAAATACTTGCCTAGCCTTTCTCTATTTACATTCCTGTTTTTCGACGTACCTACCCAAAACATTTATTTATAAAAAATGTGACAGACGGAGAAGTAAGTGTGATATTACAAAGATTCCAATTTTCTTTTGTGATTAACCTTAAAAAACATAAATAACAAAATCCCGTACATTTCTCCCATCTAACAAATGGCTCCCAGCACACAATATGCATGCTTACATTATGTCCCCCCTCCCCCCCCACACCACACTAAGTCTAACTAACGCCGGCGTTTTCACACAAAATAACGTCTTTGCGACTCAAATTTACGGTAGCCCAACGCGTGGATTAAACCAATGTAACATGGTCCTTAGTTCATAAGTTTTTGAACTTGGTTCATAGGTCATGTTATGCTTGTTTGTTATCTCACTTCCGCGTAACGAATGCGTTTATTTATACCGTCCCATTTCTAAATGGGACGAGGTTGACCCGCTTTGAGCTTTTGCCAGAAAATGCATTTATTATTATTATTTTCGATAATCCATGTGTTTTTGATGGTAATAGTCAGTTATAGTTAATACTGACATTTATTATTTTAATACTATTATTCATTTTGTGGTTGTGTTGAAATTATGCTGGATTATATAAAACGTGTTTTTATAAAGGGACTATGCTTATAATGTTGGTAATCTGGAATTTTGTTTGCACGAAAGAGGATTTAAAAAATATTTATGATGAAACCATCTTCAAAATACCTATTAATGTGCTTGTGTTTGTATTTCTATTCTTTTCTTTAATAAGAAAATAATATAAATATTTATTTTACCGGGGCTTAGAGCCAAAAAAATTGTAAGGTGAACTTTATGAGGAAAATGCCGTCCCCTAACAACTCAAGTTTGAAGTTAGGTCAAATAACACGACAAAAGTACGAAAATCAATACACACCTCAAAAACATAATGACATATGCAAATGCAGGTCAAAACCCACAAAATATTGGTACAAATCAGAACAAACATTTACTGATTAGTTTAGCGTATGTCATTTATGTCAAACATGGAGTGTTGGCGCCAATAATTACTAAATTATTACAAGGTTGGCCATGTTTGTCGATCTGTACAAACATACTTACATATAATTGTGTAGTATGTAAATGTGAGGTGCCTCGGATTAACTTTAAGCATAGAGTAGCGTAGTTAGTGCCTACTGTTTCACAGACTGCTGCCAAATTGAAAATTGTTTGTAAACTTGGAACACGACAACATTGCGTGTAACTTTGCTTCTGCATCCATTTAAACTGTTGGGAAAAGGCTAGGCAGATGATGACATATTTTCGAGGATTTTGAGAATTTGAATGTCTAAAAATTGATTAAAAGCCTGCTTATTCCTTACCAAAATTCATCAAGTAATATGGGTTTTAAAATTTTGCAAGATTTACTCTCATAAATCAGTATCCAAATTCATGTGACTTGTAAACATTATGTACCTCTCAAACAACCATTGTTATTCCACCGCAATGCAATCCGATCACCTTGCCAGACCTGTGCAAACCAGCTATTCACTGAATAAGCCCTTTATCAGACAATTTCCTCATCTCTGCGCAATATGTCTGAATATCTTGTGTCAATCGTAATGACTGCAATATTTCCACAATAATAGGCACAATCTCATGCCCTATCTGTAAATTAATCTTTGACTAAGGCTCGACCTCGGACGTGGACTAAGTTTATGGAGTCATTGTGTAACGTGAGTCGCAACTCGCAAGTTTGCCCGCGCCCTTATGCTTAGGAGCACGTGTGCACGACGCCTTAGAGGTTTTGTATGAACTTTAGTTGGTTACATTGTTTGGGAGAACTTTGACACGTAAGCGTTTAGGTTAATTTTAGGATAAAGTTTGTAATAACGACTTCTGTAATTTTGAAGTTATGGCTTTAGCTACTTCATAAGTATCGACTCAAGTTGTAAGAGGTGTAAAGGCACTGCTCCACAGCTGCTTCGGCTAAGCTACGCACCGAATGAACTGCGCCGCTACTGACAATCCTCTCCGTGCACACCTACGTGGCAGTACCCTGTTCCTTAGCACCTTCTAATTGTTCCACTTCAGGGCAAAGCCTTCCCTCTTCCTTGTCCACAAAATTAGGTATCCTATTTATCCTGTTAGCGACGGCAAGTCCTATAGGTAGGTGACAAGCTCGTCACGCCATCTTCGCCTTTGTCTGCCGTGAGTATAATGGGACACACTCGGTGATTCTTTTAGGAAAGCACAAATTCTTCTTATTCTTCGTGTCGCTGGCACGACAAATTTTATATTTTTTTATAGCCCAAAACCTCGCCACCTCCACCGCGTCGTGGGTGGCAGCGCACATGTCAAATTAAATACATATTAGATGCATTATTCGGATTCCGCTCTTTCAACAGAATCGATAGTTGCAGAATATTGTTGTTTTCTCTCAATTCTGTTCTATTTAGGTTTGTTGTTCCTGTTGTTACAAGACACACACAAGGGTCGCACCTTAACGGCAGTAATAACAATCATTAATGAATTATTACTCATTTATTTTAATTAACCACATCGGACCATGTCGTACGACTGACTTAGTCAAGCTGTGAGTCAGTCATTCATGTTACTTGAGCGCATTTAAGTAACCACAGAAAAATACATTAATTAGTTTATTAGTTGCTATACAAGTATTTTATACCTACTACTCAGTAGGCACCAATGGAAAATATTTGTTTTCCTTTGTGTTGCCGACCGACTTGATAGAAGGATGTTTGCCTTATCCTATTACCCATTATTATTATAATAGTCTTGGTTTTCTCTAAAATAAAATTCACTAATATTTGTTTGATGTTCGCCTTGGGCCGCCTCTGAACAAGTGAACAGTATAAGCACTCGTTATTTAAAAAAAAAAGTTCACTAACATCACACCCTGTAATGCCCAACGGGTTTGGCAGAAGTGTGACTATAGTATAGGTACCTTGATTTTGCACTGTGTTTAAGTCTTATATAATTGGGGTTTGAATCTGTTACAATGAACCGGGCACAAATCTTGTATCCGGGCACCTACTGAGATATTCCTGCTAAAAAACACACTGACGCTGCCCGACATGGGAATCGAACTCAGGAGCTCATGTTCAGCAGTAGGGCTTGCGACGACTAGATCAACGAACCAGTTATCGAATCAATTTATTGTTTAGCCCGACGTGGCTCCGTGTTCAACACAAAATCGGCCAAGTGCGAGTTGAGCTCGCGTGGAGTTAGAGATCCTCAAAACGAGCCCTTTCATTTGAGATATGACACAGTAAGGTTTACAAAACTTTATTTTAATTTGCTAATTTGTTCCCCGAAAATTAACATTACAACTTATTTAAAAAAAAAAAATTGTTTTCCTGCAATCTACTAGCAACGAACTACTTATATTGTGTATTTTTTCAAAATTTTAGGCTCAGTAGTTTCTGAGATCAGGGTTGGGGAATGGTCAATTTTCGTCTTCTTTCATGAATAAAATCAAAACTATTTATTTTACAATAATAACAAAAATATATTTGAGGACTTCCCCTTTCATTTGATATATGGCACAGTAAGGTTTGCTAAACTTTTTTTTCAATTTCTTAATTTGTCCCCGCTTTGCTTGCCCGCTATGCTTTCTTTTTTTAATGTTATTTACTTTCCGCATCTGTGTTAGGATCATAGAATTACACCATCCTACCAAATTTCCCCTGATTTGTTCCAGTAGATTCGGAGCAAATTGACTGTGACAGATGGAAGGACAGACAGACAGACGCACGAGTGATCCTATAATTGTTCCGCTTTTTTTTTTCATTTTTTGTACGGAATCCAAAAAATTAACAACAGTCTCATCTAGACACTTGAACAACTCTTACACATTAACTTCCGAAACCTAGATAAATAAACAAAATCAGACCATACATAATTATTATATCAGAACATGAATCTTTACATAATGTATGCAAAGGTTTCCGACATTGAGAAATAAAAAAATTGTAACAAATTATGCAATGTTGGCCCGTTACGGTGCCATGGTGTATCGGGCAGGGCTGGCAATGGTCGGCTATGGTATAATTTGAACATCATTCTATAATGTTTATGGCGATTATGACTTTTATGGGGTCTTACGCAAAACAGCGAACTTAGATCGACGATAACATTAACATGCGCCTGAGTTGAAAAATATAATGAGTTGATTATTATGTTAAAGCGTGCAGCAAACGTAATGATGTAGGTATTCTACTACTTCATTAAAAAGGAAATAAAAAACACAAATATGGGGGGGAAGTGAGTAGACCAAAGCTCAAAATTCTGACAACCAGCCTTGCCAAGGGGTATCATGGTGTACCAGGAACTGGGTGGTGGGTGAGATAGGCACTTACTCCATGTATAATACTGGAATCCAACTGCACCTAGTTAGGCTGTAAGCCCACCCCAACATGGTTGAGAAAGGCTAGGCAGATGATGATTCATATCTTTAATGGGTATCAAATGATCCGTTTTCTGACGATCTCAGTGAATTGTCAAATGCACTGAAACTTTGTGGCTCGTAGTATTATTTGCTTAATTTTAATAGTCAAATACAACATACCCACATATTCGGTACCACTAGTCATATACTTTGTCGCAATACCCACATTGCACAAGACACGCTCCTGTTATCAGCGTGATATCGTGCCTGATAGCGGGCGGCTTTCTTTTACTTGTAGGTAGATGCGTATCTTGATCACACAGTAGGATAGTAGGATCTGTTTGAAAATAGCCGAATGTTAGAATATGGCGTAATGTAAATATACCTTACTAACTACAGGATTAGAATCTTAATGAAGTAATTGCGGCTTCTTGTAGTCAACTCTAGAAAGAAATTCTTATGACGGCCTCACGATACGACACAACTTTGTCTTTTGAGATCTAATACGGAACGATTGACTATAAGGCGGATGTGCTGCCTGAGGCGAATGCTATTGGACCTATGGAAACACTAAACAAAGTGACAGCGACAACAATGATGAAATGTCAATTTACTGGATTGACTGTTTTTTTTCGTCGAATATTTCCTTTTTGAATATCTTTGCGTCAATCCTTTTGAAAATATCATTACGAAATGCTTTAGTTAGTGTCACTCGGCTTGGCCCCCTGTAGCAGCAATGATGAGTTTATCAATAAAAAAATCGAATGTTTCATATAAAATATGCCAAGCACACTCATACCCTTTCAATCGGAAAACATGAATGCCGTTTGTAAATATTTCCTCTACCAATCGTTCAGTAACATAGTTACATTGTACAGCAATGTATCTCCTATATAATCAAGCTATTGCTTTCCGGGTGGCAGCAGAGTAATAACAATATATTGGTCATTGCAAGGTTCTCTATTAGCGTCAGTTCGAGTGCTCGAACACTCTGCCCTTTGCAACTCGTTATAAAATTGTTGAAATAATACCGAGATTATTTAGGAAGGAACAAGTAAGATTTTTTTATTATTTTTAGGATACTTTTTATTTCGACAGTACGATCCTGGCACTTTACCGAACTCCACGCGGGCGAAGACGCGGGCTAAGCTAGCGGGAAATATACATATAAGGTCACATTAAAATAGATGGACAAATTTTAACACACCGTTCAGTACGTTTAACCAATGATATCCAAGCAAAAAAAAAAAAACACTGATTTAAGTGATTTTATTTTGACCTAAAATCTATACTAATATTATAAAGCTGAAGAGTTTGTTTGTTTGTTTGTTTGTTTGTTTGAACGCGGTAATCTCAGGAACTACTGGTTCGAATTGAAAAATTCTTTTTGTGTTGGTTAGCCTATTTATCGAGGAAGGCTATAGGCTATATATCATCACGCTACAACCAATAGGAGCGGAGCATCAATGACAAATGTTGCAAAAACGGGGAAAAATTATTCTGTTTGATAGCTTCCGTTGCGTGCGCTGCGTAAACGGTTAAAGTTGCACAAATGTAATGTAGCAGGGAATTATTCCTCTTAAAAAGGTCTCAAAAAAAGTCCGCGACGGCACATGCCTATCTTTTAAGGTTGACTCACAATAACCATTTTTATGATTTTAAAATTTGGTCAAAATTAATGTTTTATTTGCGAAGGTGTTTTTACCGACATAGTATTAATCCTTATCAAAATAAATATGTTAGTCATCTTTAGCATTTAATTGTGACCAAAATTGCCCTTTACACTATTCAATTTAGATGAATATCTTAAGAGATATCACAGTTTTAAAATAACTCCGCATCAAAATAATGACCCGCGCGCGCTGCGAGGCGGGTGTTCATGTTGTTGGGAAAACCAATGTGATTAGATTCAATGCACAAATATTGTGGGGAACTTAGAGAAGGTTTTAGTTTTTGTTTCATGCTGTAATCAGTGCTCTCTATCAAAAGATTTATAAATTTAAAGTGTTCAAGAAGAACTTACCATCATTGTGTAAGATACATGCAACGACATCTATTGCACCAAAATGGTACTAATTAATAAAAATGTGCTCACAAGATAACTTTTAAATCGGGTCTGAGAGCAAAAAGTACTCTAGATTAGTCTACATGACGCTATAACCCTGTAGAGTGTGTGTTCAATCGCTTTACATGCATTATATTTTAACGGTTAAATTTCGTGCTCGATAGATGGCGCTATTAATTTCACTCCATTTTCTGAGTCGCGGTGTTAAGTTTTCCGTGAAAGAATGACCCTCGCCCGTGTCAAATGTCTGAAGCTTGGTTTATTAACCAACGAAACAAAAAGAGGAGGTTCTCAATTCGACGCGTCTATATTTTTTATTTTATGTATGACCTGACCACGCATAACTTTTTACAGAGAAGTCCGATATACATGATCTTTTGTTTTTTAAATTGAGAAATCATGTTTGGGCTCATTTCCTGCACCTTGATGAGAACTTTAGATCTAGCTGGAGTATGACGTCATCGAAGGTCTGACGATGGAGACGGAAGGCACTTGCAAGAGGTCCTCAAGAGTTTGCAGCAACAATAACGTGTTTGGGCTCAATTCATGCACCTTGATGAGAACTTTAGGCCTTGCTGAAGTATGACTGTCATCGACGGTCAAACGATAGAGACAAATGGCAGTTGCAAGCGGTCCTAAACAGTTTGCAGCAGGTATAATGTTATTGGGCTCATTTCATTCACTTTGATGAAAACTTTAAACCATACTGAGTTGTCAGTATGACTTTCATCGAATGTCTGACGATGGAGAAGGAAAGCAGTTGCAAATGGTCCTCAAGAGTTTACAGCATCTATATCGTGTCTGGGCTCATTTCATGCACCTTGATGAGAACTTTAGACCTAGCTGGAGTATGACTGTCATCGAAGGTCTGACGATGGAGACGGAAGGTAGTTGCAAGAGGTCCTCAAGAGTTTACAGCATCTATATCGTGTTTCGGCTGATTTCATGCACCTTGATGAGAACTTTAGACCTGCCTGGAGTATGTCTATCATCAAAGGTCTGACGATGGAGACGGAAGGCAGTTGCAAGAGGTCCGCAACAGTTTACAGCAGTTTTATCGTGTCTCGGCCCATTTCAAGAACTTTGATGAGAACTTTCGTTCTAGCTGGTGTATGATTGTCATCGAGTGTCTAAAGATGAAGACGTAAGGCTGTCGAGGGTCGCGGGCCTGTGGACAGTGAGTAATGGGCTGGCTCGCCATCCGTCCGTCTTATGACGACAGGCCGTGGTGACGGCGTGTTCGTGTTCCACACGCGCCTCAAAGAGATGTCAGCAAACGGGAAGGGATCCGAGAGGAGCGAGGCCTGCCAGGGTTGCGGGACTGTTCGAAAGAGATACCGCGGCCCTGGAACGCAAAGGGCAACAGAAGAAACGTGGGTGGATTTTAGTCAGTACAAGTCTGACAATCCCTTCCGCTCCGTCCAGAGTGGGAGGGGTCATTTGATGATTCTCCATCGGTAATAGTATATAATAGGGATTTACTCCTTTTGAGAGCTTCCGTTGTGCGTGAACGGTTAAAGTTACGCAATTATCATGTATGTCGGAATTGTCCCTCTTAAAAAGCTCTAAAAAAATATCCACAATGGCCATATGTCTAACTTTTAAGGTTGACGCACACTCTCTCTAACCTCTCTTTCTTTTATGTACGCACGCACGCAGACGAAGTTGCGCGGGTCAGCTAGTAAAATAATAAATTGACAGCGGCACTCTAGAATAAACACATCTATTAGGTCAAAATAAAATCACTTTAATCAGTGCTTTTTTTTGCTTGGATATCTTTAGTTAGACGTACTGAATGCTGTGTTAAAATTTGTCCATCTATTTTAATGGGACCTTATACCTATGCACTTCTCTTTCGATAATTTTAATAGAAGTGAATCTTCTTTGCACAACCATATTTTTTTCCACTGGCCTATAAATCCACTTTTATGGCTTAGATGGTGATGGACTTTTGTGATGAATGGTCAAGATAACTATGGTCTAGTGTGACTATTAAAAATATTTACGACACAAGAGGTGTGATAGTCCTGAATATACGTAGATCCTATGCTGAAAGACATCCGCAGTTGGACCTAAACATTACATTTAAATGTTCTTGGTTCTCTCCCTCACACCTCGTCCGTGTACATTTCCTAAGCGAGAGTGCGCAACTGCGTTAAGACGTTATAAATCGCGGCAGCGCCTGAAAGCCCTAGCAATTATGTGCACCCAGCCTAATGTTGTGTAAACACGTGGGCGTGCTAGTGTGCACACAGTTTATGTGTGCTGATCAATATTGCATTCGTGAGATTTAGAACTGCCGCCTGTGTCATTAGCTACTGATATGTATGAGTTGTGACATCCATTCATGTCTGGAAAAAACAATATTTGAATTGATTATAGGTTTAGGCTGATGGTTTCCGTGTGTTGGTATTTATGAAAAGGTTGGTTGATATTATGACTAGTTAAATTGGTATTAAGACTGTGAAATTCACCCGCGATGCTTGTGTAGATTATGAAATTCCTTGATGGTGCAAAATTCTACTGCATAAATGTTTAAAGAATTTGCTGTTGGCTGCAGTCAGCTAGTCGCCGTGTTATGTAGCTGTAGCAACATCATCAAAGTTCAGAATTGTTATAAATCGTTTATCGGAAACTCATGTTTGGCATTGAAGCCGAACCAAATGTGTTAGTAAAAGGGTCTAAAAACAAACAAAAACCATGCCCTTGGTTTCTTCTACTCGAGCTACTTCCCAACGTACTCGCCGCTCAGAAACTCATAACAAATAGAACGTGCTCTCAACGCTATTTTTTCTAAACGAACCGCAAGTACTGGCTAAAGCCTTGTACACACAACAACACGGTGTTAGGGCCCCAAGGTCCCCGGCCCTTGTCAGTGTGCACTCGACCTTAACAGCAGAGCACACAAAGGGCTTAATGTCTTCCTTTTCCGTGTTAATTTAGTAGTTATTTTTATAATATTGACTCGAGCATGTAAATAGGAGGCGCTAATTGTCGTGCATGTTTGTAATTACGGCGGTGGAGGTGTTCATGTTTTTGGAATAACCGTGCTAATGCTGTTTTTCGGGTTGTTGCGGATTTGTGTATGGTAATAGGTATGACCACGAATATCTGTAAACATAGGTCTTGTGATTTTAGAGTTCAAAGAAAACAGTCACAAGATCATGACTAAATACCGAAACATTCAATAACTGTATCTACCTACTTGTTCTTCATAATATGTTAGTACGAAAGTGTTGTTTTTCCTAAAATATCCTCATTCATTAGCTTGATTATTCATTTTGATCTATCAAGTTCCGAGTCGGATAAAACATGAAACATTTCGCAAATTACATCTATTTACAATCTGTTTACCTTCCTAATTACTAAAACAAGCGTACACACAAACGTATCATCAGCAGATTGCCACTCAGGGCTCCTCTGATCTTCAATATTTTTTCAAATTTTCCTCAAAGAGCTTCTTGCAAATGATATTAAACGGATAATGCGAAATAATTGGCGTCCACTTACACAGGATTTATGTGATCATATTCTTCCGTGATTGCTCCCTTCGAGGAGTGTCGGCCATTTTGTTAATGCCTCTCGAGCCACTCGCTATGCTAATTTAATACGCGTCTTTAATAGCTTTAAAACGTCAACAACTTGAAGTTTTTACTGAAGCCGTTATGTATAATGTAGGAGGCGATGCGCTGCTGTGAAAAGAAGCTTCGTTAGGGCAAATTGTTAGCTTTTACCGAGCTTTACGGATGCTGAAGATTTCCTATAAAAACTTGGAATTAAAGCGACCTGTCATAAACGACCATAATATAATCTCTGTCTCTTACCTGGTTTTCTGTGGAAATGCTAAGTTTACTCTATACAAAGTAGAAGATAACTTTCAAGGCAATAAGTATGACATGTAAGCAAATACCTACGTACCTAAAGGGTGTAAAAGAAGCCGAAAGGTACTTTTTCTATCCGTCATTGCGATCATTTTTTTGTTTAAGACTTATTGGGAGAAGAGATGGATTAAGAGATATTGGGGTCAAAGTTCCAACTTTTTCACAAGATTTTTTTAAAACGTGTTTTTAATGTAAGATGTTTACTTTAAACACCTCCACGACCCCCGTACTATTCAATCCATACATCAGCACAACGTTTTGAGTGCGTTACATTGAGTCCTAACGTAAAACGTGATTTTTCATCCCAAAAAAAAAAGTCGTTTCCCAGCAATAATTTTTGCGTAAAGTTACTTAGTTTGATGTACATAGTGCTTGGTTGACGGCTTCGTGAAGGGTCCTGTTACACATTGTACTGTAATCAGCCATGTGAGAGGGAAGAAGGACAAGATCAACTACGCGGTACAAATATAGTCTGCTTACTCTGCATACTACTCACTCTATATCACTCTTTACCCAAGTAGGGAAAGTTCCAAACTTTCATCAGATTACTATATCCTGTCGGTGTGCAGCAACCCTAACCGCGGTCCGCGAGTGAAGACCCCCCCTTGCAGACTTACAGTAGAAAAGTATTCCGTATCTTTAATTAGTGAAATATGCTAAGCAGCGTGAATTGACCCCATTAGACCTTAAGATTTGCCCCAAAGGCGAGACTTTTACGACGATTCGAATTAACTTTAATGAACTTCTTTTAATGATATTTTTTACAACTTGTTGGGTACGTGTCCTGTATATTGCTTTTGCTGAAGAGAGGAACTTCAAAGATGCTTGAGAAGTATTTTTTTATGAGTTGACAGGGTCTTGTTAAGAATTTGTTTGGTGTTGTCGCATCTTGATTGCAATATTCCTCAGACTTACGTTACCGAAAGGGGTAGGTTGGTGAGCTAGGTTTTTTTGATCTTGAGGGAACAGGAAAAGATCTGTTTGCATAGGTTCAGCTGCTTACTACCACTCCTCTTTTGGCGCGTGGTAAAAATCGGAGCAAAGGCTGCCATTTTGTTTTTTTAATACAATTTCTTAAATGTTTGCCCACATAGACGCCCAGCTCTGTCATTTTCAGCACCATCAGACCCTTGTACAGGGGCCTTAGTCTGCTATTGCAATAGTGTCAGAATGGTCTATCATTGATTTAATAAGGCCCCGCGCAGACGAATTACCCTTTGTACGCACGTCAAACGAGTTTCGAACGCGCTTCAATACGCCGTGGGCTAGGGGCCTTATTAAATCAATGATAGACCATTCTGACACTATTGCAATAGCAGACTAAGGCCCCAGGAACGTTGTTTGGCAACCAAAATAGTTCTGGAAGTAGATAGTCACACTACAACTCAATTAACGACGCACATTTTCTTCTAAAATACATACACACTTGCGTCAGAACACAAAAATCTGCAACAAGAATGTGTGTCACCAGCCTCATTACAAGCAGACACGCGGGCAGACACTAGTTTCATCGGTGCCGAGATGAAGATTAAAGTGTTGACCTCAAAACTTGCCTGGATTTACTTTAGATGACAGCTGAAATTAGTTTGAACTAGATCTAAAATGTACGATGAATGAGAGGGTGGAATGGGGTAACTTGACCTGAGTTTACCTTACTAGTTAATCAATCTGCTTAAGTATGCACTTAGGCCTACGTAAGACCTGCGCAAAGAATTGGGTTACCAGCTGCTTTGAAAGTCAAACAAGAGATTCAGGAGTTTCAGTTGAAGCTAAAGTGCTAAGTTACCGTGTTTGTCTTTCAAACGATTAGTGCATATTTAATTATATGCCCAGTTCCTATAACTTCAGATGAAAATATCAAACAAAAATCTTCAGAAAATGATTTTATTGAAACATCTAAAAAGTATTAAACGCTTTTAGATGATGTTACAATCACAATATCACGGTATAATAATGCATCATACATCAATCCAATTAGATTGTCCTTGAACATAAATCCATAGCCTAACGAACTCATAAATAAATCAGTCATCAATAGAGCAATACAAAACGTGGCCCAGCGGTAAACCACAAGGAACGACAATAAAAGTTAAAATCTTCATAATTGAGGTATGTCCACGTTACCCCGCTCCACTCTACACGTAGGTACGGTCAGCCACAAATAACTGATATAAAAATTCTGGGTCGTTACGTGTACCGTCTGCAGAATCATCGCCACTTATTGTTGCTGCTAGACCCACGTGTGATATCATCATAGATTAACAAACAGTATTTAAATTAATAAGGATTGAGGTTATAATGTCTAAATAAAGATGTCCTCTGTGAGGTTTATCTAGTGTGTGTCGGTTTTTGAAAACACTAGGCGATACCAAACTGAGTGCCTTAAAATAAAGCTAAGATAAGCGTTGAAAATGTAACAGTGCGTTTTTATTGAGGCATTAATTTAGATGCAACTTGCAATTTGGGAAATTACTAATTATAGTTATGTTTTTGAACAAATGAACGAAGATTTTCCTGTTTTTATTCTTGTTCATTCATTTAAACACGTACATAGGTGCTATAAACAATTAAACAAGTGAGTAAAGTTATAAGCAATTAAAACCAGGATCTATGAGTAGGTATACTACAATATACATTTAGATGCAGACATATTTAAACAAAAACGTCTATTTTGAGACGAATGTGCCATTTTTAGCACTTCCATTAAATTATAGTATTTTATGTCTAAAACAGTTAGGTGATGTTTTTAACAATACTACGGCATTGACATTTATATTTTGCATTAGTAAATTAAACAATTCATGCGAAGTCACCGGCTGCAGTTCACAAGATTTTCTCACTATGTTGACCTTTACGTTTAGCTCAAAGTTCGCAATAAAGCAGTGTTTCCTCAGTGTTAGCTCCTCGTTTATTAATCAAGATAATAAGAAAATCCTGTAGCCACAAGACACAAACCTTTCCCAACTGGACAAACTCGCTAGCCGCAGGAAATGACGAAACTAAACTTTCAAAAATAGTCACACGTTTATTTCTCAACAATTAATTAATCTTGTAAACTCTTAGCTAACTAAACTTAAAGGGAACTTAATGACTATACGATAAATTAAAAACTTAACGTACAGAATGTGTCAGGCTTCCAAAACAAGAAGAAACTTGTCGGAATCATAATCATTTAATCAATATTTAATAAAAATGCTAATGGCAGACATAAGCCGACATTATTTATTGTTCGTGTTATTATTATAATTGTGTGCAACCGTTGACAAACATACTGTTGTAATGGAAGAACGTTCAGAAGGTAAAATCTTGTTTTTTAACCGCAAATATTTTTTATAACTCTTCACATCAGTCATCACTTATAAGGACCAATGTACTCGTAAAACGCAATCACTGACAATCGCAGATAAATTTGTGCTCCTAATACACTATGGGATGATTTCGAGACCATCGCCTTAATAAACATCGAAATAAATCCGCGAAAGTCATACAATTCATGAAGACTTTCCTTCACCAGTTCCACGGCGTCATTGGTAGCGCACAGTGCATAGGTCACTTTGACACCATTTAACGAAGCTTAGGGAGTAACAAAATCTCATGTATAATGTCGATGCCAGTGACACGAAGAAAAATAAGAAGAATTTTCTTTGTAGTGGTGTAAATGTTTTATCGACCGATATCGACTAACATGTGTATGCATGTACTTCTTTTGGAATTAACCTTCTGTTCTATATGTTCCATGTTCATAGGACCGGTCTAGAACTTCCTACATAATAATATTTTGGGACGGTCATATTAGGTGTTGTTTGTGTAATTTTAGACAAACCCGTTTTTTTATTACTTCTCTTTAGACATGGCGCCCTGGTGGTCTGCGAAGCTGCTCTCATCTGGGTTAATGCTGAGCGTCTTACCGGTGCAGCTTGCCGAAAAACAGGAAGTCGTAAATTTTATTGTTAGTATCATTTTGGTGACAGCTTTCTGTGGAAATTTTGGTGTTTTGATTACTATCGTTATTAGAGGCAAGTTTGCAAGAGGTTATGGTGGAATAATTGTTGGAAAATACCCAATTAATAAGAGAGCTGCTCTATAACTGGCGTTCCGAACTCTTTTATTCCGTTCTGAGCAGCAGCTTGAACAGCATTAATAGGTAAATGAAGTAAGATATTTAGTTATCGTGATGGCTCAGAGGTTAAGGCCTCGCCTCTCATGCTCATGGTTGTGGGTTCAAATCCGGGCAAGTACCAATGTGACCTTTTCAATTCATATGTACTTTCTAAGTTTATCTTGGACATCACAGACATTGGTGAAGGAAAACATCGTGAGGAAACCTGGACTAATAAAAAAAAAAAGTCTGAAATCGCCAACCCGTCTCGAGCAAGCGTGGTGATCAATGCTCGTGCCTTCTCTGTTGAGAAGAGGCCTTTGCCCAGCAGTGGGACAGTAATAGGTTGGTATTATTATTTAATGGGGTGAAAAAAAAAACACTTTCAGTAAGTCTATAGAATCGTAGTACAGAAACAAGGACATAATGTTACAGAATCGATAATTATATCATTATGAGGTATAAACTGAAGGTAAAAACACCATAAACTTTTATGGCGCCGGCTCTGAGGAGCTTTCTAATGGCGAAAACCCCATTAAGATTGTCTCAGCGCCGTCGCGATAAATCATTGAAAGGCGCATTTTGTTAGATATAATGTTCATATTACTGATATGAGGTAAATCTGGGCCGGCAGTAAGCTTTAATGGAGCAGCACTCATCGAGGATATAGCATTAAAGTTGTACGTCCGTACGGGGTACTACAAGATAATTACGAACAAAACTGCAAAATTTGAAGAGCTTTTCTTAGGTTTAGGCTTCTATTTGTACTTCTTGCTGTATTTAATCGTTTAGTCACCTCAGACAAGTTGTGAGTGACCGGATTAAGAGGGTCTATGCAAGGGGCAGTCCCTTTTCAAAATGTTTCGTAACAGCGACTTTCATCAGGATTGGCTTATTTTCCGATGGTAGCTTAAATATTGTCGATCCCATTTATGCGTTTTTTATCATCGATAGCTCTGATGGAATTTCATTTTATTAATGAGTCCTCTGGTCTCAAAGAAAATAGGCATAATACTTACCTGCATTTTTTCCACTGATCTTTGTCTTGATTTAATCCAGATCACCGCATCGATATAGGTCACTCTCTGGCGCGCGCGCCTATGAAATTATCACTTACGCTGCCCCACTTGGAACGCGAGGGGAACACATTATTTCTGCTTTTTATAATTAATGGCCCCGGTTAAAACTAGCTTTTTAACGTTTTAGAACATTGGGAAATTATAGCAACAGTGATAAATGTAATGCTATTAATTTCTGGTATTATTCTTTTCTTGATATCAAATTGTTTCTTGTTTTATTTCGTTTTACAAGTGTTTGATGTCAGCTGTTCCAAGCCAAATATTTTGTGGCGCCTCATGATGACGAGGCTAAACACGGATATTTTTCTGCCAATGACAAAAAAAATATTGCATTAAGTCTTTCATCATTAAGTCATTATCAGGATTATCTCAGCTTGGAATCTGGTTCATGGCCATAGGTTCATGAGGCTCATGAACTGGGCTCAAATCTGAATAAAGGCATTACAGGGTTGATACTTTGCCTGCCAGGGTTTCGGGACTGTTCGAAAGAGATACCGCGGCCCTGGAACACAGAGGGCAAAAGAAGGAACATGGATGGGTTTCAGTCAGACACTCGTTTCCGCTCCGCCCAGAGTGAGACTCCTGATGACTTCCCATAAGTAAAAAAAAAGTTTGATACTTTTATTTTTCTGTAATTAAATGTATTTTAAAGTTTTAAACCTTTTTCAGAATAGTTGGTATGTAAGCATATGGCTGCTTGTCGTATACTCGATGTCCTGGCCCCCTCTAAAGATTTCGGAGAATCGGAAAATTACACCTGATCAGACGGGTCGGAAAAGCTATCTGCACATAAAAAACTAAACATAACGAAACTATCTGAATCTAGGCTGAATTCAGAAGATAGGACAAGGTTTTACTTTGATTTATTTTTATATGCTTCTCGAACAAACAAATTCTTTTCTTGTGTCTAGTCATCAAAGTCGCAGTGGGGCTGGCTGCTCAAGGTTCACACACCAGACGGAATATTTTGGAATCTCTACTTGTGGAGGCTACTTTAATTCACTGGGGGCTAGTATAGTCAATTACATAAATTGTAACTTATTAGGTGTTTAGACACTTCAAACGTTTTCAATATGTAATTTAATTTGAATTTTATAATGAAAAGGTAATTTTTATGCATAATGTCATCACCGTTTTCTTATTAAACGACGCTACGAATAGATTGAATTTAGTCGGAGTGCCTTAGAATGTGGGGGGTATGATTGTTATGGTGTTGAATGGTACTAAAACTTATACGTGAAGTATTATTTTGTCATTAGAAGTAAGTTTGTGTAGTACATGGCGATAAATAATATAATAGAATATTCTTTACTATGTACACCATTCAACTCATACAAGTAACATTCATTTAAGAAAACATTTCACATAGAGTGACACAATGGGCGTAAAACTGCAATTATTCCTTATTACGTTGGGATCAAACCAGAGACCACTTCGTTACTGTCAGTCTGTATCATCCCTCTGCTAGACAAAGGCATTTGAGCGTAACTTCCTTCTTTCGATCCAGGACTTATAAGGACCATTGGTCTTTGGCTTGCTCCAGATCGTCCGACCATCTTTTACGACGTTTGCCGTAAAGCCTGTTGAACGCTCTGAAGCTTACAAAATTTCTTAAGGTAGTTCCTCCTCTGATGGAAGAAAATTGCAGGAAACGTAGGCGTGTTCGCTGGCGAGGATTGCTCCCTGTCTCGCTGACGTAACTGGCGACTGATGACAGGACAGCAGTTATTATTTGCCGTTCTGTTCTCGGATCGCTGAAAAACCCAGACAACACTTACACAAAGTCGGACCACGAGACAAGTAAAATTCTTCTGAAAACCCACTTCCCAGACTGCAACCTCTCCGAGGACAGAGCATGGCCAAGCGAGCCAATGCACACGCCAACCGACCGGGACTGGTCCAGAGCCCGTACAGTAGCAACCGAAGATTGAATAAAATGGGCAATCAAGACCTTTAAACCATACAAATCCGCAGGCTTAGATGAAATCTTCCCAGCCCTGCTGCAATGGGGAGTAGACGTCCTTACGCCGTGGCTGGCTGCCATCTTCCAAGCCTGCTTAGCACATAACTATATACCACTTCAATGGCGAGAGGTGAAAGTCATTTTCATCCCTAAGCCAGGCAAACCTGATTATACACAACCTAAAGCATACAGACCAATAAGCTTGACATCATTCCTACTGAAAACCCTTGAGACATATTCGGGACGGACCTCTTCAGGAGATGCCACTCCACAAAGAACAACACGCCTACTCCACAGGAAAATCACGGAATCCGCACTCCACAGTGTAATCTCCAAGATCGAATGTGCAGGAGACCACAAATGCTCCTCACTAGCTGTTTTTATTGACATAGAAGGCGCTTTTGACAAAACCATTTTCCATAGCATCAACGCAGCCCTCGAGGAACACGGCGTGGACTCAACCCTGCGTGGATGGATCACAAACATGCTCAGACTGAGAGCCGTACATGTTACGGTGAACGACGTGATAAAAAAAAAATATGAATGCAAAAAAAAGCTAGCAATATGGTTACACAATTTAAATTATGATGACACAGAGTTACTTTTGCAACGTGTGACTTAATAATAAATAATATAGTGATGTTATTTGCTTAGGTAGACACATTATGTACACTCAAAATCTCTCTTTCACACACTCACTCACACACACACACACACACACACACACACACACACACACAGGCGCACACTCGCTTATACAATTTATCGTACTTTGTATAATTTTGTTTGTTTTTTATTTTATTTATTTTTTCTCTTTTTATTAATTGCCTATTTATTTTGTATCTTTAAGATGTATGGGAAGAGCGGAGCCTTCAACTACAGGCATTTTCTATGCCTAAATGGAGACTCCTTGACATGCTATATAACCCAAATTTATACGCAATAAACTTATTTTATAAACTTATTTTTTTTATTTTAACGACACCACTAGAGCCATCGTGGCGAAGGGCTGTCCTCAAGGGGGCGTCCTCTCGCCACTCCTATGGAACCTTGTGTTAGACAGCCTCATCAAGCGTCTCACAGAGGCTACTTCGCGGTGGGCTATGCCGATGATATAACCATAATAATAAACGGAACACACGAAAACACACTGTGCAACTTTATGCGTCAAGCCCTGAAGATGGTAGAGGACTGGTGCAAGGAATACAAACTAGCAGTGAACTCTACCAAAACCAAACTCGTCCTCTTCACAAAGAAAAGAAAGTTGGCAACCCTACAGTTACCACGCTTCTTCGGGACCACCCTAAGCCTGTCGACTGAAACCAAATACCTGGGTATCTATTTGGACAAACAGTTGAATTGGGCAAAACACACCGATTACATCACCACAAAATCCAGCATAGCCCTATGGCAATGCAAAAGACTGCTCGGCAGAAATTGGGGCCTAAGCCCCAAAATCACCTACTGGCTATACACTACAGTTATCCGACCAATCATCACATACGGCTCCTTAGTTTGGTGGCCCAGGACCAATACCTGAGCACAGCTCAGAAAAATCTCGAGAAACTACAAAGATTTGCCTGCGTAGCTATCACCGGAAGCATGAGGACATCACCCACTACCGCTTTACAGGTAATGCTGGGGCTACCACCTCTACACCTCGTCGTAAGAGTGGAGGTGACCCTAGCGATTTTCAGGCTCGAAATATCCGGTACCCTGAGTAAGGACTCCAGAATCAAACATACACGCATAAAAGATGATGCAATCAAACAACAGCCTATGATGGCATCACCCTGCGACAGAACCCTGAAGACCCAATGCTTTCAAAAACACTACAACATAGAGCTCACAGCGGAGATGTATGACTACTCTGGTCCAACAGAGCTAAGGATCTACACCGATGGATCAAGGACCGACGAAGGGACAGGTGTCGGAGTCTTCTCTGATGACCTTAACATTAAAATATCCAGACCCCTGGGAATGCTCAAGTCGGTCTACCAAGCTGAGTGCGTAGGCATTATCCAAGCGGCACACGCCATAGAAGTCAGGGAGGTTACGGATACCCATATTCGTATACTCTCCGACAGTGCCTCAGTTCTTCAATCCTTGAAGAGAAACCAGATCACGTCGAGACTAATACTAGAATGCCATAATGCCCTCGAACGAGTTACGGTACTAAACCGCAACACGGTGACACTACAATGAATCAAAGGACACAGTGGATCACTTGGAAACGATGCAGCTGATGAACTCGCTAGAAGGGGATCCAGCACTAAAGCCTTTGGACCCGAACCCATTGTGCCCATTCCTTTCCAGCAGCTAAGGAGCTGGTTAAAGGAACACACTCAAACAGAAGCGGAAAAATGGTGGAACTCGACACCAGGGTGTAGGCAATCCAAGGAGGCTATACCATCCCTGGATACACAGCTGACCAAGCGCCTTCTGCGCCTGGACAGAGATAGTCTGCGACTGGTGGCGGGGACCATCACTGGACACTGCTCACTAAATAAACACTTCCACACGCTAGGTATCACAGACAGCCCCCTCTGCAGAGCGTGCATGGAGGCGGAGGAAACGGTAGCGCATGTACTCCTCGAGTGCACCGGCGTAACCCAGATCCGCGAGGAGACTCTTGGAACACCGAGATCCCTCGTGGATGTCCTGAGAAGACCGGAAAGTCTGATCTGCTTCTGGAGGGAGGTGGGCTGGTTGGAGTAACGGCCACCATGGCTCACGTACAATGGTCCACTTTAAGGACTAAGTGCGGAAACCAAACCCTTAACTTAGAACATAGATTGCCGTTCTGTAGGCCCTTGGCTTGTTTGCCAATTTCAAAAGAAAACACATGATCAATCTGAACAGCAGCGACGAGCTGTGGGCGTTCTTGATTGATTTTAACGACAAATATACACCCACATAAGTCAACGAGATCCTTAGGGGATGCATTTGACCCATAATTCCAACAAATAAAAGGTGTGCGTAGCACGTCTACAATTACGAACGACTATTGCCCACGGCTTCGCTCGCGTTTTGGTCGGAATTTCTCCGACAGGCACGTTGTAAATATGGCACTCGGGGATAATGTAGCTTCCTATTAGTGAACGAATTTTCAAAATCGGTTCAGTAGATACAGAGATTACCCTCTTCAACCTCACAAACTTTACCTCTGTATAATATTAGTATAGATATACTGGTAGGATAAGAATAGTTTACATTGTTTGAAAAACCTACAGATCCACTACTGCCTAGTTTTAATCGATGGTTATACCGTCAATCTAAACGAAAAATGATCATAATGGAAATTGTCGTCATAATCAAACGACAAAGAACTTTGGGAACATTTCCACATGTAGCCAACAATACACAAACAGAATGCTGATGCGTTTCCTACAATTTTAATAAATGTTCTTCTCTAAATCCACGACATGTATTCCACGTAATATTGAAAAAATATCACAATCAACAACGTAATGACGCGAATGATCCGCATTCCTAGATCTCTGCCGGTGACAACCAGGAACTGACCGTGAAGGTATTTACGACATCTCACTTCAGTTAAAAATATCGTGACAACGAGGAAAGTCGGGATAAATGGTTGTATATTTTTCAAGATGAAACATTTAAATTGGTCAGCTGCGATAACAAGTTGTAAAAACTTCGTGTGTTTGTTTCTATATTTTGTAATAATAAACTTTTCGGTTTGTGTAGTTTTCTCGTTCGGTTTTCCGGTTCATGCGGGGTGTTCCTGTTATGATTTGAATACCAGATGGAATGTTGTTCTGCACTTACGTTTACGAGTTTAGGGTTATTTTAGCAAAGTTTATTATTTTCTGCTATTTATTAACGTAGAAAACATATTCAAAACTTCAAACAACAGCTACGATCAAATAAACTCGATAAAATAACAAGTTTAATCAATTGATACGTGTGTTCACTCTACCTAGTTAAATTCACCATTATCCCCTCATTTAGTCCAAGGTCAATAATTTTTATGAAAAGTAGTAAAGAATATCTTTTATTTTATCACCACGTAGACTGATCAACATTTTAGTGGCCGCGAATTATTTGTAACAGTTTGCTCATAGGAAGTGAGAATCTGTCACTAACATGTTAGTTGCGATATGTTTTCACCGCCTCGGATGGCGCCAATAATTTTAATAAACGTATGTGTGAAGGTATCAGAAAAGTCTAAAAATTAAGAAAATGTAAAAGCAAATCAAGAGACACTTCCTATTCAGTTCGAAATAAAACAAGAAGCTAGAAGTCTAGTATCAACGGTAATACTGGATGCTGAGTTTAAACGATCACTTGATTAAAGTAAAACCATTAATTTAATGCTTACTTTCATTAATTATGGATGCTTTAACACTATCATGATTTTATTATTAAACTGCTTGAAGTCCTCGAGCAAATTATTTTCTTTTAAACTTCATTAGCAAATACACTTTAGTACCTACGTCTGGCCTACCAACTTTGCAGGCCAGGAAAACCTTCTAGATCTACGGTATCACCCGTTCTTGTATCCTTGACCAAATAAGAGAGCAAATGTGCTTATTTATTTGAGACCAGCTGTTGCCCGCGGCTTCGCTTGCGTTCTGGACAGAAATTATCCCACCGGCACGTTGTAAATATAGGCTATGGCACTCGGGGATAATGTAGCTTCCTATTAATGAAATAGTTTTCAAAATCGGTTCAGTAGATCCAGAGATACCCTCCCTACAATCTCACAACCACCACGCTCTCACTACCAACAATGCTTTCTTTCCGTCTGGCTATAACAAAATTGTGATAGTTCGGCAAATATGCATGATATCATTATAATTTATAGCCTATTAATAGCACTCACGAATAATGTAGCTTTCTACCAGTGAAACATTTTTTTTACCCCCTACATACAAATCCTACATACAAATTTTACCTCTTTATAATATTAGTATAGAATTATAGAAAACATGCACCACATTACAGACGTAAATCTAAGCTATTGCACGGTAAAAATAAGTGTTGCAAGACCGTTGATTCTCTTCTTATAAAGAAAATTAGTGCATAACGCACTCATTTCTGTCTGTTCTGTCGAAATGTAAATGCCGATTCCTCCGACAAGATATTATTAGATATTTATGTAAAGAGTGACGATCCCTAAGTATTTCTAAAACATCACGGTTCTCTGAATTATATTATAATCGGTCATTAATCATTCAATTAACTGTGACTATTACTGCTGGACGAAAAACCTTGCAATGTTGCGTAACTTTGGTCCACTGTCCTCCACCTCTCACGAGTCAGTTACAATAAAATAAACTAGTAATATAATTAGCAGAAGACAGTAACTATCCTAGTTTTATAGCCAGTCGTTGAGCGAGTCGCTTGAGAGCCAGCTGACGTACAAGTGGACTGGTGACTAATTTATATGTGTGTTTCTGTTCCGCAGCTATATTAGTAGGAGGAAAACTGAAAAACTTTTCATCACGGGTACCAATAGGAAAATTAAAAAAAACTTTAAACTTACCAGAATAGTAAATCGTAGCGACAGATTATAATTCAAAAGACGGGCTCGTTGATCTACTGATGGCAAGCATTACTGTTGAGAGAGGTTCTGTTTCCTGGGGGGTGTTACTGGAGCTTTTTCTTCAGTCATTTTCTAGCAGCAGCCCAGTGCCTGGAAATACTACAACTGGCGAAATGTTGGTGTACTATTAGGTACACCTGTGCCTAACCCTGCAGGGGAAATTCAGGCAAATGTTGTGTTCAATCTCAAATGATGGCACAAATACAGTTTTACCGTGTCGTTTGCGTATCTGGCGTAGTTTTATGAACAGTCATAACTTTTACTCATTATCGTCTATCTAAACTAACAAATAAATTTTCAGCAATTTCTAATTGTATACAAGTTATAAGCCACGAACCCCTCTACGAGTGCTCAAACATTTTCTTTACGACTGCTCAAGTCTTTGTTGAGCGAGCAAGTGGATTTAATAATTTATAACTTTGTTTACATTCTTCCGCGTGTTAATTCTAGTCGAGTCCCGTGACATCGCCTGTATTTAGTGATACATAAATTACTTTGTAACGCTGAGTTTAAAATAGAGTAGGAATTTAAAAAATATGTTTATTTCTTTATTTTTCTTTGGAGGAAATAATTCGGTAATTAAGTTTATTTTTAAATTGATAAATGCCGTTGATTTTCATATCCCGTGACCTAACCTAACAAAGGATATGTAAACCATCTAGAAGCCGACTTAGAAATGACGACAAAGGAATTTATAAGTACCAACAATCTTTTGTTTGCCAATAACTAAAAATATGATTACTAATGAAAACTTTTTTTCTGTTTATTATCGCAGTGGTGATCAGAGGGTCTTGGATTTAAAGAGGACGATAACATAAAAACCTGGACCCTCTGATTACCATACCTCAGATTATTTTGTTTGGTAGTTTTGATTTTAATAGTGTACTTCATGTTGTCCCATCATTTTCTCCCTAAGTCCCTAAAGTAGTTACCTGCCGATTACCGCATTACCTAAAGTTTTAATT